>CM065598.1:96899679-99364329 GCA_033119425.1 Bufotes viridis
GGGTCTGACTCCCATTACCCACACTGATCATCTGTTTGATGAGAAAGCAGCGCCCCTACAAGCATTGGCTTCTCTTCATTGTCTGCCTGCTCATCATCGCAACTGCAGGTGTAATGACATCTCATCCTCCATTCACTTCAATGGGATGGCTCCTTCCTAATCAAGTGAACAGCTGATCGGCGGGGGTGCCGAGAGTTGGACCCCCACCGATCTGATATTGATGACCTATCCTGAGGATAGATCATCATTACGAGTAAAGCGGATAACCCCTTTAAGTTCTCCATTATAATGTTATTACCAAACTATTAGAATTAAACATCTCCTAATTCCAGCCAGGTTCCCAATATGGAGGCTCTAACACATCCATACGTTACATGGAAAGTCCAGTGGTTACTGTTAGGCTCTCACGGGCGGAGAATCGCACAGATTATCGCTAACGAGCGTTCACATTAATGCTTGTTAGCGATGATCGGGCAGTGTAAATGTACCGCCGAATAGACAATGATGTAATCCAACCGTTTGTGTGCACGCAAAAAGGATAGTTTAGGCCTCTTTCACACTTGCGTTCTGAGGATCCGGCATTATAAGACTGATGAGGATCCTGATCAGTCTTCGAAATGCTTTGAGGTTACCATGGCAGCCAGGATGCTATTAAAGTCCTGGTTGCCATAGTAGTAGTGGGGAGCAGGGGAGCAGATACTTACAGTCCGTGCGGCTCCCGGGGCGCTCCAGAATTACGTCAGAGTGCCCCATGCGCATGGATCACGTGATCCATGCGCGTGGGGCGCCCTGACGTCACTCTGGAGCGCCCCGGGAGCCGCACGGACTGTAAGTATACTGCTCCCCCGCTCCCCACTACACTTTACCATGGCAACCAGGACTTTAGCGTCCCGACTGCCATGGTAACCATTCAGAAAAAGCTAAATGTCGGATCCGGTGTTGCGCCGAAACGACGTTTAGCTTAAGGCCGGATCCGGATTAATGCATTTCAATGGGCAATAATTCCGGATCAGGCCTTGCGGCAAGTGTTCAGGATTTTGGGCCGGAGCAAAAAGCGCAGCATGCTGCGGTATTTTCTCCGGCCAAAAAACGTTCCGGTCCTGAACTGAAGACATCCTGATGCATCCTGAACGGATTTCTCTCCATTCAGAATGCATTGGGATAATCCTGATCAGGAATTTTTCGGCATAGAGCCCCGACGACGGAACTCTACGCCGGAAAAGAAATACGCAAGTGTGAAAGAGGCCTTACCGGCAGCAGATCGTTCCGTGAAAACACGTGGCATTAGTGATCGCTCCTCTCCATACCCTGGAGGAGATCGCTGCATGTAAATGCATCAGCTCCTCCACTACTGAGCAGCGGATTGTCGGAAAGGAACACTTCCTTCCCGAGTATATGCTTGTACATCTTCTTGTGTAAAGGGATTGTAAGTTTAGGGGATGGTAGGGTGTTTTTCCTGTAGGTAAACTAGAGGTTGAAGCAACATTATGGCATCAGTTTTCCCACAGTATTTGGTCAGTGTTTGATCAGTGATTTTCATCAGTGATTGTAAGCTAAAACCAGGAGTGGAAAGATTTTCACCTGATCTGTATTTTGGACCCCCACCTAGTTTTTTTTTACTGATTAAACACGGAGTATGTGAAAGCCGCTTTCTCCACTGACTTAAGGCTGATCGTGATTAGACACCACTATCTACTATCTACCAATATCTTAAAAAAACAGTAACTTTTTAACATGTCAAAATATTTTGATTGCCTGATGATCGAGCATTTGCTCATTCATCGAGCAATCGGCAGCAGTATTACACTGCCAGATGATTGCTAGCAAGCATTGATGTGAAAGCTTGTTCGCGATTATCTGCCAAAAATTGGGCAGTGTAATACAGGCCTTAGGTCTCATTCACATTACCATGTCTGTTTGATGTCCATGTTTCATCCATGAAGGATCCATGTTTGGTCCACATGTCTATTTTTTGCCTCCATGTGTCATCAGTATTCCTCGGACACTGCTCAGCTGAACATTAAATTCCAAAGCATCTATTACCAATGGTCTGCAAAAAAAAACACTGACAGAAAACGGATACCATCTGTGTTGTCGTTGTGTTTTCTCTGACCTATAGATTTCAATGGGCGTGTTTGGTATGCATCATGGATAATAGTGGTGCATGTCCTTGTAATCCTGTATTACACTACCACTGATGTGTGAACAGACACATTAAACTTATTGGGTTACTATGTTGTCTGTGGAAAATGTGGATAGCACACGTCCATGGTAAAACGGAAATGTGAATTAAACCTTAGGCAGTCTAGTCAACCTTCAACTGATGGCACTGTATGACATCTGTTGACATCTGAAGCAGCCATTTTCCATATAACAATAACATAGGACAAAAATGTGAGTAATAACAACCATCACTAGAGAGGAAGATCTGACTTCTGACACATGGACATTTTCTCTCACTGACTGTTGCTACAAACTGTTGTCTGGTTTATATTTTTATATATTTGAGTGGAAAGGAGGATTCATCCTGGTACATTCACCTGCTTTCCCAGAATCCTAAATGGCAAATCTGCATCATTATGGCACTATTTAGCAATGGCGAAGGGGATTTATCCTGGTAAATTTAGTATTCTTTAATTTTACAGTTTCACATGGTGGAAACTCAGCTTTCCCAGGATCCTGAAAAGCAAATCTGCCTGGCTATAGCACTGTGTAGAAATGGGGAGTGGGATTTATCTTGGTAGATTTAGTATTCTGTACTGTATTACAGATTCATATGAAACTTGTAACCCTGCTTTCCCAGAATCCTGAAAGGCAAATCTGCCTCATCATGGCACTATTTAACAGTGGGGAGAGGGATTTATCTTGGTATATTTAGTATTCCCTAGGATCCTGGAAGGCAAATATGACACTATTTAGGAGTAAGGAGTAGGATTTATCTTGGTATATTTAGTATACACAGCTCCATATGTCTGTAAACCAGCTTTCTCCCTGAAAGGCGAATCTGCCTAGCTATAGCACTATTAAGAAATGGGAAGGGGGATTTATCTTAGTAGATTTAGCATCCTGCAGTCTGTTACAGCATCACATGGTTGTAAGCAAATTTATTTTGTACCTGACGAAATAAGAACAAGTTACAAAGACACGTAAGGAGATTAAATTTTGTTGGTTCTTTTTTTGTGTTCAGATTCTGGCTTTAGCTCCCCTTTAAGTAGAAGCAGTAAGAGTTTATTTTGAGGAGGTGGAAGACCCGCGTGGTGTTGTTGTTTTCTTTGCCAGCCTGTCAGACCAGTGAATGCACATGGTCCTAGTCCAAAAGCAACATCCCCCTGGACGGCTTGACTCAGTCAATAGCAATCTAACAGATGCAAGTGGAAACTATTCTTCTTATTCTGTGCTTTGTTTCCCCTCAACCTTTGTGAATTTGTGTTGGAAACGCTGGCTCTGGGCACCTGCATATCTGGCGCCATTTACATATATAACTTGAAATTTGTCATTTTATCCTAGAGACTTTGAAGAAGCAGCTTCTATTCACCATTGTGTCTATCACTGAGCTCTTTGTTTATTTGCACAAACAAACCGATGTTCCTCAGTGAATCTGCTCAGAAACCCCCATAACTCCAAAGGCATATTGCTGGTAACAGCAGCTCAGCTGCATCAGCGGAGTCTGGGAAGAGCAGAGCAATATTTGTCTCCATGGAACCCCTCATTCTAACTTCTTATTGATTTTTACTTACAGCTGGAAAGAAGGAAAGTTACTAATAAATATATAAATAGCTTGTTACATGGAAAGCCCCAACCTAGGAATGTGAAGGTCCCATAGAAAATGTCTTTTTCTATAGATTTCTATAGACAATGCAGCTAAACTCAAGTAATTGATCACAACTGAGGCTTAACAGCACTAACACTAAATAAAAATTGCTGAGAAACATGACACTAGGCAGTGCCCCCTATATATATAAGAATATAACTACTATAATACTGCTCCTATGTACAGAAATATAGCTACTATAATACTGCCTTCTATGTACAAGAATATAACTACTATAATACTGCTAATATGTACAAGGATATAACTACTATAATACTGCTCCTATGTACAAGAATATAACTACTATAATACTGCTAATATGTACAAGAATATAACTACTATAATACTGCTCCTATGTACAAGAATATAACTACTATAATACTGCTCATATGTACAAGAATATAACTACTATAATACTGCTCCTATGTATAAGAATATAACTACTATAATACTGCCCCCTATGTACAAGAATATAACTACTATAATACTGCCTCCTATGTACAAGAATATAACTACTATAATACTGCTCCTATGTACAAGAATATAACTACTATAATACTGCTCCTATGTACAAGACTATAACTACTATAATACTGCCTCCTATGTACAAGAATATAACTACTATAATACTGCCTCCTATGTACAAGAATATAACTACTATAATACTGCCTCCTATGTACAAGAATATAACTACTATAATACTGCTCCTATGTACAAGAATATAACTACTATAATACTGCTCCTATGTACAAGAATATATCTACTATAATACTGCTCCTATGTACAAGAATATAACTACTATAATACTGCTCCTATGTACAAGAATATAACTACTATAATACTGCTCCTATGTACAAGAATATATCTACTATAATACTGCTCCTATGTACAAGAATATAACCACTATAATACTGATCATATGTATAAGAATATAACTACTATAATACTGCTCCTATGTACAAGAATATAACTACTATAATACTGCTCCTATGTACAAGAATATAACTACTATAATACTGCCCCCTATGTACAAGAATATAACTACTATAATACTGCCCTTATGTACAAGAATATAACTACTATAATACTGCTGCTATGTACAAGAATATACCTACTATAATACTGCCTCCTATGTATAAGAATATAACTACTATAATACTGCTCCTATGTACAAGAATATAACTACTATAATACAGACTGTTTTAGTTTAATATGTGAATCTAGATGTTCTCTTATAATGATACATTTGTATATTTTCTCTCTGTTATTTTCCCCAGATTTTTCGGATAAACCTTCAGATATAACAATTCTAATGGCCATTAAAGTTCCTTCCATCCTCTTCATTTGGATGATGTGTATTTGTACCGCGCAGCCGGCGTCTCTTTAATATGGAGCAATCTTTAACGCCGGCCTCTTTTTCCAATTGCATTGCTGGTAATTCAATAAATTTCCTCCGGAAATCTCCAGCTCAGGAGAGACAGCCAGGAGTTAATGTGAAGCTTTTGTATGGAGAGACATTGAGCGCCTTGTGCTACTATGGATACGCTCTCCCTGACCCGGCAGATGTATGAACTTTATGTACATCTCTCAACAGACAAGACATTTTATTTCCTAGAGACTTTCTTCCGCTTCTCCTTTTTCCAGACATTTTTTTCCCTTTATCGGAGAGATAACTTGATTTAGTCGGTAGAGCAGGAGTCCATTTTGGAAAACAAACCTACTCTGATTTGCTTCGTGCTGCCAAACAAAGGACGTTTAGAAATAATCTATGACTGTCGAGCGATCTGCTCTGTGAAGGCGTGCTGACATTGTGCGTGATGCATCTTGGGGAGGATAGGACTGGAGGACGAGGGGGGATGCAGCTCTGATCACCGACCTCGAAGGTGGTGTTTGAAATGCGTGCCGATGACTTTGCTTCAGACAGATGGCGGCGCACAGAGCTATTATGTGAGTCATTGTTAAGATAGAAATTGTGTGCGTGATTAAACTGGCTATCAATTGTATCACGCACGTAGTCGTTCCCACGAGCTCTCCGCAGATATGAATTGGCAGAGGCGTAGTGATGGCGGCACATGTACCGCTGAGCTGGGCCACTCTACTGACTTCCCATTAGACCTGTACACATTACACTACGGGATATACAGGTTATAACCTCATTCACACATCCGTGTTCCACAGACGTGCTGTACGTGTTCTCTATGGGCAGCACACGTCCCCATTCATTTTAATGTGTGTATTCAAACATCCGTGTTATAACATGGCCCGCGAGTCCGTGTTTGTAGCACCGATGAATGCTCTATTTTGTCCGTCACACCCATTATAGTCTATGGGTCCGTGAAAGCCATCCGTGTTTCATCCGTGTTTGACAGATCATTAGGAAGAGATGCTTTCAAAGTTTTTTTTCAGCTGTGCAATGTCAGTGAAACATGGAGGACACATGGACCAAACACGGATCCATAACGGACATCTTCACAGATGAATCACTGGCCACCTTTTTCACGGATTTAAGCACGGACATGGATGTGTAAATGAGGCTTAAGGGGGTTGTCTCATCTCAGACAATGGTGGCATATCGCTAGGATATGCCTCCATTGTCTTATAGGTGGGGGTCACACCACTGGGACCCGCACCTATATCGGGAACGGAGCCCCACAAGGTGGTAGCTGATGGACTCCAGTCCTGCCACCACCAAGCAGTAAATGGGAGTGCACCGCGCATGACCGGCCACCGCTCGGTTGTTTTCGGCGGTCCCATAAAAAGTAAATGGATCTGCAAAAACAGACGTCACCGTGTGCATGAGCCCTAATTTGCGGTCCTCAAGGCACGGGCAACGTCCGTGCAGATTCCGCAAACGGATCTAGACCCATTCAACTAAAATGGGTCCGTGTTCCATTTGCACCCAACCTGCGGAGGCACGAAGAGAAACCTCATTGAAACACTTCGTAGTGCTTCTGTGGGGTTCTCTGCCTTCCTTCCGGATTACGGACCCGTTCAAGTGAAAGGGCTGCAATATGGGCATCGGTCGTGTGCATGAGGCCTGACTGAGAACCCGCACACCTCCTTGTAAGCAGGGAGTAAGTTTAGTATGCGCTATCTGCACACACAAATCAATGATCGCCTTAGTTTCCCCATGTTTCAGATTTTCCAGTATGTGCAGGCTGTGTCCTCCTGTTACTGCCCAATTTAACAAATCAGACTTGACATGTGCAGCCCTCTACTTATCATTTTATCATTTTTGCCCTAAAGGCAGTTCCACAGAACACTCCTAGTCTCTGATTCTCTACATTCATTTTATAATTTGCTGCATCAGAGTAAATCTTCAGCATCGGGAGTCGTGGAATTTTTTGGTCACAGTAGAAGTTTGATAATTCTGCATGCGCGGGACCAGTCAGGCGCTGGTTGGCCATTTACGTCCCTTGTGCTCTGCTGCCTCCATTGCTGGACAGCCGGGTCAGACCTTTTATTTTCTCCATACATATGGACATAAACATTGCTTGTCTGAATGAGCCCTTACGCTTCCCTTTACCAGCACCATTATACTAGGCTGCTTGGATGTAAGACTACTGAGTAGACTGAGAGTTGCCCGTATATTTTATATTTACACGCACTATATATATATATTGTAATTTGGTCACTGCCCGGAATATTAAGACAATCTCCTGTACCACAACGCTTTATTTCATGCCATTACTGTCAAAAGCCTGGTAAAAAAAAAACACCCAGATGGAGTGCATGCAGCACGTTACAGGTCTGTGTCTTACATACCCATGTATAAGATTATAAAGAAAAACACATGATTGGGGGGGAGTTGATGGGAACCAAGTCCTGAAGGAAGAATGGGCAATCTGCTCATCGCTGGCTTGCCAAACTCGCAGATCAATCTGCCACCTGCAGAATAACAAGCATCTCAGAAATCCCATCTACGTACGTGTGCGGGATTTGTATGCCAGAAGTCGTAATGAGCTGTCAGTCCTGTACACAAATGGCAAAGCAACGTTAATTACCCATGTATGGGTTGACCAGACGAATTGCGTTACTTTGGAAGTCGTGGTCCACACACAGTAAGGGTGGATAGTTTGAGGTGCAGGTGTAGCAGAGCTGAGTATAACATTGCTGTATACATAGGACTGCAAGAAAACTGAATGCATTAACCAAAGTGGCTAGCACCAGTAATATAGTTTGTAAGACCGAAAAAAGACCTCTGTCCATCCAGCTCGGCGTTCCTCATTTTAGGGAAAAGTATTTTCTTCCCAAGTCCAAATCAGGTAATCAGAACAACACCCTGGAGCACCGACCCGTACATTTATCCGTCAGCAAAAATTGATATTCATAGTAACGCTCGTTAGTGAGGATCTGGCAGTGCACACAAATCCTCACTGCCCAACAGCAGATCATACTGCAGGAAAACAGTGAGTCGTTATGGGGGAGAGCGATGGCCTCAGCGATCATTCTGCCCCATCTCTGGAGGAGATCGCTGCATGTAAATGCACTGGTCTCCTCCACCGACGAGCAGCAGATTGTCAGGAAAGTAGGCTTCTCTCCCGACAGTCTGCTGCTACATGGTCCCGTGTAAAGAGACCTTTAAACTTTCTGCAGAACAATTGAAAAAATATATATTTTTAGCCCTGAATGAGTAAAATGCAACTTTAAAAAAAATTGCCTTCAAAGGTAATCATAGCCTTTAATGGCAAATTTGCTTTACTGTACGACAGTAGATTCGAGGGTCAAGGGTGGACAAAAACAGTATTTTGTCCCCTTGGTGTCAAATAGCCCAGCGTAGCGCATCTGTCTAACAATCCACCAGTATCTGTGAGCCATGGATTCACTAGCTCAGTCCCCGAGGGTCGGCTACATGGCGACATTGATCGCTGCCTGGTTCACAGAGTAGTGGTGATCCCAGGGAAACGAATGGGATCGCCGTATCCATCGCAAGAAATCCAGTAGTGTTAAATTTTTTTGCGACTGGTGCAATGAACCCATTCAATTTTATGGGATCACCGCTACTCTGTGGACCTAGCAGCAACCAGTCTGTATATCTGTACCCTAAGGATACTGCTACACATTTAGGTTTTTTGATGCAGTATTTGAAACCAAAATCAGGAGTCGATTTAAAAAAAACAAAGCAGAGGAGTCATATCTGTCAATACTTGGTCTCCTGTTATGATCCCCACCTGATTTTGGCTTCAAAAACTGCATCAAAAAGCTTGAATGTGTGGCAGCATCCTTAGGACTCTATTCCTGCGAGTGTGCTTTCGCGATTTACCACAAATTTCCAGGCCGCACATGGACGTGTAGGCTTAAGGGCTCATGCACACGGCCTTTGCTGTTCTTACAATCCGTAAATTTTGGATCCACAAGACACCAATACCGACCGTGTACGTTCCGCATTTTGTGGAATCGAACATCCTGCCCTCTGCAAAACTCTCCTATCCTTGTCTGCAAGACGGACCACGTGCTGTCCGCATATTTTTAAGCCCCATTGAAGTGAATGGGTCCGCATCTGACCCACAAAAAATGTGGATGCGGACAAAAACCATGGTTGTGTGCATGAGGCAAGCCAAGATGCATCTGGCGGTACATAGCCAGTGCTCCCTGCGGCCATGTAATGTCAGACAGTATGAAGCAGCTTTTCAAGTGGCAGTGGGTCCCCAAAGCTATAGGACCCCTCGTTGTACAAATAATTTGTCTGCCCCATGCAAGGGCCCCAAGAAGCCTCTGCTATTTCCCTTTAAACTCTGAGATCTCATTCCTGGAAGACTCTTTATAATGTACAAGGCTATGTAAACTGTCGGAAGGCATCTGATGGTAATTATAATCCCACTTGCAGGGAAATCTTTAAACATGGATGATGGGTTATAGGAGAGGAGGGAGGAGAAGACGTGATTTAAGCCGCAATGGCATTTAGTAACGGTTCCAATCTCCCCCTTAAGTGTAATTTTAAGGGCAAATCAAGAATTCCATCTTAATGGAGAAATCCCACAGCAGTGAATATTGGATGGCCAATAAAGCGCTCGTTCTCCTCAATATATTCGGGGCTGTTTGCTGAAGTGCAGGATCTGGTGGAGGGACGTTTAATAGCCGTGCATTTACATTATTCATCTATTCAGAGGCATGCTTGTGAATTTAATTTCCCTCTAAAGAGCGTTATTTATGGGGTTACATAAAAAGTTACTTCTCGGAAGGTAATCTCACTTTTATATATATATATATTTTTTTTTTTGCAGTAAAATTCGAAGGATTGTATTTGTGGGCATAACGTGATCAAGTGACATGTTTACAAAGCAAAGAGTTTGGGTTCATTAATGAAAGTATTTTTGTCACTGCGCGCCGTCCGTCTCCACACTGTCACTTTGTAGTTTCTGAAACATTTACTCGTAGACAAGGTTCACACACAGCGTTTTTACAACCAGTTGCATTGTGATGGTTGCCCTCAATCAGGGCTGATTATGTTTGTTCTACTCCTCCAAATTAGTAGTAATCCAAAGGCATGGAAGAAAATAACAATGACACACACACTGGAGTCAAAGCAAATTCCCATTTATTACAGGAAGAACAGCAGTTTATAAGGACATCAGAGGGGCATTCCCCCTGAGGCATGTGACATTGTTACATGGGCTAAAATATGAAAATATTAAAGGAGATAACACTTGGCATCTGCACATTGTTTTACTAACTCTGGTATGTAAATAACTAGCTATAGATCCCATCTTGTAATGGAGTCTGTACTAGCAGCAGAGAAGCATATATGACGTAGCAAGAAGGCGCTTTCTCTTCCTTGAGATGGAACCTTTGTGCTCTGGAGAAGATAAGGTGTTGTCTGAGAGCTGGAGTATATGGGAGCTTTCTTGGCTGATCAAAATAATGATGTCCACATCTCTATCAGCATTAGACATACTTGTTGGCTATGCATGTAAGATTTGTATCGGCCAGGCTACGCCCAATCAGTCGTCTGTGGGATCGATGATACGATATACGCAAGATTGAAATGGCTGATCAGGGAGTCGGCTTTAAAAGGAAAAAACTAACATCTGGTTTAAGTAAAGTAAGGCGCTGCAGTATTTGTCCGGCCGCCTCTCGGCATGTTTGCCATGCTGCGGCCGCATCCCTGAAAAAAGTACTATGATCACTTGTTAGACTTCTTTCACATTAGCATTAGGATTGTCCGGCAGTCTGTTTCGGCAGTAGAAAAGCCTGCCTGATCTGTACTGAAGCTTGATCACGTGTGCTGCCGGAAGTCCGCCCCAGCCCCATTCACTATAAAGGGGACTGGGCGGACTTCCGGCAGCACACGTGAGCAAGCTTCAGTACGGATCCGGCAGGCTGTTCTCCTGCCGAAACAGACTGCCGGACAATCCTAATGCTAATGTGAAAGAAGCCTGAATAGTTGAACCACAGCTATGTGTTTATGCAAACAGTTGGATAGGGAGGTCACTGGTAACAGATGGGCAGCTTTAGACTGGTCATAGCAGTCTGTTTTATACTTCAGAGCTGTATTCATACTTCTATTTGTCAATAGAGACAGTCAACAAGCTTGTCAATATACATGTCCAGAAGCTTAGGGTCTATTTACACTGTATTTACTGTAGGCCTCAGAAGGATACTCTGACAGATACCTCTGCATACAGTATGTACAGTAGACCATAGACTTCAATGTTAAAAGAAAAAAGTAAAATGTGTGGTATGATTTTTTTTTGATTTTTTTTTTGGTGTGGGATGCCTCGTTCTGGAACAGTACAGCAGACTGAGCTTATTGCATACAGTTGAAAAAGGATATTCTGATATGTACAAGCCCAGTAGAGGCAAAAGTGTTATTTTTGGGTGTCTGTGGATACATTTGATTTATGCGCCAAAGCATATGTCAAACGATCGCTGCAAACTTGACTTGAATGGGGCCTCGGACCGTGATTTGTGGACAATAATAGGACATGCACTACTTTTTTGTGGAACGGCCATGCGGAATGCACAGTAACTTCCATATTTTCTACAGCCCCATTGAAGTGAAAGGTTCCGCATAGGGGCCGCACAAAAAAATGGAATGGAAGTGGAAAGAAAATACATTCATGTGCACGAGGCCTAACAGAGAGAAAGATGAAATGACAGTTCTCTTAGGGGCAAAGCTGCTGTACATTGTACGCTTTGTGTCTGACTCGCAGGGTTGCTGGTTCCAGTATGTGTGTAATTCAGGTCATGCTAAATTGTGTAGAAACAGAAGACCGCTGCCTAGCAATGGGAAACTTTTGTAAAACTCAAGGTTACCGTCCATTAGCTGCTCTGTGCGTCTCCTGCTCTTCAATTATACAGATGTTTTGTAGCTTCTTCGGGGCCTTGGTTGTTTTATTAGAAGAAAAATAACAAAAGAAGCTTTATATACAGATACAAGAGTGTTTTATAGTGTGAGGAAGCGGAGCTGTGCCCGGCGAGATACTGTACTGGTTACACCGGCTTTTGTTATTGCTATGTTTTTGTTTACTTTCGGCTTTTTAGCTTTTTTTATATTTTTGGTTTGCAGAATAAGTTTTCTTTGTGCTCACTACATCTTTATCTAAATTTTTGTCCATACTGATGCAGGGAAGAGAGCATCACTTGTGCTATGACTTGTGCGTCCTTTTGCACTTAGAGCAGTGCTTCCCAACCAGTGTGCCTCCAGATGTTGCAAAACTACAACTCCCAGCGTACCCGGACAGCCTTTGGCTGTTTAGGCATGCTGGGAGTTGTAGTTTTGCAACAGCTGGAGGCACACTGGTTGGGAAACACTGACTTAGAGAACAGAGGGGCGATGTGGGCGTACTATATATGTATTGGATGTATATGGAAGGCGGGTGGTAAGGGTGTCGGCCAGATGCTGCAATGCTCAAGCACTGTACGTCAACATGCGACATAAATTGCAATGGGAAAATACCTGTTGCGGTTTTGCACTGATAATCGGCAACATAAATTTGAAACGCTGGGGATTTAAGATCTGCAACGTACTTTGGTTTCCACGTGACTTTTTTTTTTGCATGGGTTAAAATCTTGCTTGGAAAATCCGTAATGTTTCTGCTTCATGTGAACATAACCCTTAACCTTCCTGGCGGTATTCCCGAGCGTGACTCGGGGTTAATTTTCATTGCAAGGAGCGGTAACCCCGAGTTACGCTCGGGGTAACTTTGCAGAGCAGTCAGCGGAGTCTGCTTACCTTCGCTGCGATCGCCGCTGAGAGCGCCGGCCGGCTTTTTACTTCCTGGTTCCGTTCCCTGCGAGCAGCAGTGGCGCATGGGAGCGGAACTGGGCGGGAAATTTAAAAGTGAAACACACAAAAGTACATTCTGAGAGGATGACACATTGTGCCCATAAAATATTTACACTGTACAGTGCCCCTTGCCTGCCATTTGTGCCCATAAATTATTTATAACACTGTACAGTGCCCCTTGCCTGCCATTTGTGCCCATAAAATATTTACACTGTACAGTGCCCCTTGCCTGCCATTTGTGCCCATAAAATATTTATAACACTGTACAGTGCCCCATGCCTGCCATTTGTGCCCATAAATTATTTATAACACTGTACAGTGCCCCTTGCCTGCCATTTGTGCCCATAAATTATTTATAACACTGTACAGTGCCCCTTGCCTGCCATTTGTGCATATAAAATATTTATAACATGGCATCAAAAAGCGCCACTTTACTAAAAAACGCTTTTGGACCAGTTGAGCGACAGTGACACAGAGGTGCTCGCAGAACTGAGCGATAGTGAGTCGTGGGGAGATTTGTCATCTGACACTGACACGGCAAGTGAAAGCGGCGATGATCCTGCACCTGTCCTCAGCGATGTGCGCACTTGGTGCCCTATTGACTGCGATACGGACCAGTTAGCGCCCCAAGATTCCCGTTCACTGGATCACCCGGGATGAAGATAGATGTTGAGCGTGACAACCCTCTGGCATACCTGCAATTATTCTTTACTGAGGAGGTAATTGAAAAAATTGTCACGGAGACAAATCGCTACCAAGAGCAGCAATGCGCTACGCTGCATGCCACATTTTCCAGAAGCAGAAAGTGGGAACCAGTGACCAAAGAGGACATGTGGCAGTTTCTGGGACTCATCATTCTTCAGGGGTGATGGGAAAACCGCTCCAGAAATGGTACTGGACCACCAATAAGTTACTGGCCACTCCATTTTTGGTACCGTGATGTCAGAATACCGGTTTTCCCTCATCATGAAGTATTTCCACTTCACGAACAATGAAGAATTTGATGAGGCCACGCATCCTGCGCCCAAACTAAAAAAATCTGGGAGGTATACCAAATTATTGTGACCAATTTCCAGCGGACCTACGTGCCAGAAAGGGACGTCAGCGTAGATGAAAGTTTGATGGCCTACAAGGGACGCCTAAGCTGGATACAGTATATTGCATCCAAAAGAGCGCGGTTTGGCATCAAATCCTACATGCTCTGTGAGTCATCCACTGGGTACATCTGGAATTCGGTCATTTACACCGGTAAAGGCACGAAGTTCAACCCCAGGTACAGCGGCTATGGGATGGCCACATCATCTGTCCTTACACTGCTGGAGCCATTGCTGAACCAGGGATATTGTGTGACCACGGACAATTTCTACACGTCTCCGGAACTGTATGAGGTTTTGCTACAAAACAAGACTGATGCATATGGTACCGTTAGGCCTAACCGACGTGACATGCCATCTATGTTTGCCAAGAAAAAACTCAAAACCGGAGAAATGGTTGCCTGGCAGAAGGGTAAGATGATGGCAATGCGATGGCGAGACAAGAAGGACGTGTGTCTCATGAGTACTGTGCACAATACCTCTACTGCCATGGTCCACACAAGAGGTGGGAAAGATGTGCTGAAGCCGCAAGTCGTGATAGACTATAATAACACCATGGGAGGTGTCGACAGAGCCGATCAGGCAATGACATTTTATCCGGCTATGCGCAAACAGCAAAAAAATATTATAAGAAGATCTTCAGGCATCTTCTGGAACAATGCCTTTGGACGCATATATCCTGCACAGAGCAACGGGTGACAAGCCTTTTGTTCATTCTGAGTTTATATGGAAGGTGGTTGAGCGGATTTTTGTCACCCACCAGACGCCATCAGTAGCTGTGAACAGACCTGGACGTCGTGCTGTTGGCGTTGTCAACCCAGAACGCCTGACTGGTCGTCACTTTATGGACTACATCCCGCCTACTTCAAAAAGGCAGCACCTACCAGGATGTGCGTGGTTTGCTGCTCAAAGAGAGATGGCAATGGAAAGAAAGTCCGAAAAGAAACCAGGTTCCATTGTCCTGATTGTGACGTTGGACTTTGTGCAGTCCCATGTTTCAAAATTTATCACACTCAGGATGTTTATTGAATTTTCTTTGTTTGACAAATTTCATTATTTTTTTTATTACATTACTGAATAAAATTATATTATTTATTAGATTATATTTAATAATTTTGTGTTTCAAACTTTATCACATCTGGGATGTCTACTAGAGTCTTGTTTGGTGAGGTTTAAGTAAGTAATTACTAAGAATTGCAGGCCTACAATACATAACACCAAATTTCCATGCAAAAAATTGTACCACTTTTGGTAAAAAATTCCTGACATAATCATACCGCCAGGGAGGTTAAATAGATTTAATAGATGTAAAAAATGAAAACCGAACAACATATAGTACATGACAATCTGTAGCAAAGCTAGAACCAGCCCTGTACCCCACATGGATCCAGAGATCTCCTCATTCATTGCTGCAACTGTTTTGCTAGATTTAGTTCAGGCTGGCAGCTCAGGGGGCATGTCCTTTCTGCTTTAACTCTTTCCTTGCAACTGCCACAGCCTCTATCAGAATATATGGCTGGTGGCAGTTGAAGATTTAAGCTGAGCGTGTGCGACCACCTCAATGAGATGGACACGTAATAAGGAAACTAAACAGCAGGTGGCGCTGTACAGATACATTTCAGTGAATAGCTCAACTAAAATGTTAATTCCATACAATTACAAACGTGTTCATATCCAGGTGCTGTTTTGAATATTTTTTGTAGCACAACCCCTTTAAGGCATTCTGAATCCAATTCCCGTGCAAAGTGACTATCCATGGAGGCTAGAAATATGTGTTGGTTTTTTTGTTTTGTTTTTTTGCTACAGTTTATAGATGCCATAATAACATGGAACATACTGTAGATCTCCCTCGCTCATTACGTCCAGACCTAGCTTAAAGGGGTGGTCTAGTTTGACACATGGGGGTGATATTGTGGGCGCCACGTAGGAGGTTATGTCTGCTTAGAGCACCACCATCCACTGATCTAGTTTAGCCTCCATTCTTCAAGGTGTCTGTTTTTTTGTTATTTTTATGTTGCATTACATTATGATCCTCTTCTGTGGGTTATATGATGTTATGTATTTTACTGTTTAATGACCACATAGAACAGTAATATTATCAGTGGTTTTACCGCCTCTCCCAAGACATCTGCAGCCGGGTTATCCTGGTCCTGTGTGGATCATCCAGCCGAGTCATCATTGGCCTCATTTCTGACTACTTCAGCTTTCCACAAGCCCCAAGAAAGCCCACGTTTCTAAATGTCTCGCTGTGATATCCAGTGTGTTCTGCAAAATTTGCTTTCTGTCTCTCTTCTTCCCCCCAAAGCGAAGCCATGAAGTTCCTGCTGAGGCGCTTTCGGATACCATAAAAGTTCTGTAGCAAACAGGCGGCATTTTTCATGAGCTGCTTTGTGACACAGAACGACCCTTCGGGGCATCAGGGATGGAGTTGTGCGCAGGAGATGTTGTTGACAAAGCACTATTACTGTGTTTTATAGACTTGGTATTCAAATCCAAGATTTTTTTGAGCTCAAGAAAGAACATGGCAGAAATGATTCAAAAAAGAACTTTTCCCTCCTCCTTTTATACTTTCTAGAATAACTTCCAGCAAACAAAGTTTATCAGGAATTCTTTGGAGGGTTTTGAAACTTTTGACAATATATCTTGGTATGAATGGAATGCGTCCAGTTGATTTCAGCTCCTGGGGACCACCTCTAAATATCGATTCGGGTTCCTGGCTGCTGGAACCACCAGAACTATTGGTCTCCCTGGCGCTTGTGCAAACTCCTGAACCCCTCTCCTCTGTGCATGTGCCAGGGAGACGCATAGTTTTGGCTCTGTCCATAGTACCTCCCTGTCCTGGGCTGAAGAAGTTACGCCCCCTTCCATAGGTCAGACCAGAAACCTGGTAAAGGACGACGTCACATTGCTTGATGCAGGATTTTCTGAATAGGAGCAGAATGTGACCGGGTTCCAGAGCAGCCAATCCGTGCAACTCCAGGACTGTAAGTATAGTGGAAACTTTCTTCTGAAGGCAAGATTTGGTTAATAAAGTGGGTTTCGGGGTTCCCGTTGGTCCTGGCAGGGGTGTAGCTGCAGGCAAAGCGGCTGCTTTGGTCCCCGAACTCAGAAAGGGCCCACCCAGATGGAGTACTAAAAGAGTTTATTATCCGTGCCCCTCAACAGCATTACAAAATGACATTATATACAGAGACACTGTAGGAAATGGACGGAGAGGCTTCCGGGCCTCATCAGAGAGTGCAATCTTAACTAGCTGCAGGGGAGGAGGGGGTTACAAAGACGTTGCTGGGGGGCCCGTTCAAAAATTTGCTGTGGGGCCCGTTAATTTCTAGCTACACCACTGGGTCCTGGAAATAAAGCCTTTAGCTGTATGTCACGGACTACCATATATTATGGCGCCATGATGTACATGTAAGTGATAATGATCGCCCAGGCGCCTGTGTGATTGTCAGCTGGGCTCCTGCAATAATGCCCAGGATCATAAGAACCCCTCATCCTGGCTGTGTAACCCCCCCACATAGCATTAAGTAGAAAATCATGTTATCCAAATGATCACAACTTCAAAAAGTAAAATTAATTTTCATAAAGTTTTTTTTCATTCAAATAATTTAAAATGAGTAAATAATAATAAAAAATTACACATTGGGCACTGCTGCAGAAATAACGTATTATTTATACTGCCGTGTACATGGTGTAAAAAAGAAAAATCATAAACAGCATTTGCCTTTATTTTATTTTTTTCTATTCCCCCCCCCACCCCCAAAAGAAAAAAGAAATTATTGATTTTGCAAAAATACTAAAAAGCTTGGTACCTAATGCCAAAAAGAGGCTGGAGCTAAAGGGGTTAATTAGCATATGTTGCGCTGCCCATCGTACCCAATGATAACGCATGTGGTTGCACAGTAGTAGTTCAACGTGAACCGTGGCCTTACAGGTGAAATATTCCTATGCATTCAGTTACCCTACAGTCACATCTGCATTGTGAAATCCAGGACTCGAACCACTGGATCCCTTTGACCACAATGGGTTCCGCTGGGGATCTGGCCGCTTTCCGCCATATTGCAGGCACTTGCATGCAGCATTTTTTGTCAAACCGAAACTCAACTTTTATGGTGGAAAGTAGCCGTATCCTCCTCTGATCCCAATGTGGTCAATGGGGTTCTGGGGGTTTAATGCATTATGGGGCCACAGCGGGTGCAGTTCGGATTGAACAATGCAGTTGTGAACGGAGCCTTATATCTGTTTTTTGTTTCTTAGCTTCTGCACCTTCCTGGTAAGAGGAGAAATGGTTATTGATGAGCTGGCTCCTCCAGGATACTTGAATGCATTATGAGATTCGCACACAGAATGACGTTTAAAGTGCGGTTTATGAGAAGGAAAATGATAAATCATGGATTCTAAAACTGGTTTCTTCTCCTCCAATTTGTCACACAGAAAACGCTTATCCAGAAAGATGTATCCAAATGACTGTGTATTACCGAGTGCAAAGCCGTAATGACTGTGCCTGGCTCTCGCTCTCTTTCTTGGGGCTCATGCACCATGTGCCGGTCGTGGTCGTATTGCGGCCCGCATACAGCCGGTTCGCAATACACGGGCACCGGCCGTGTGCATCATGGGTCACGGACCCATTCACTTGACCGGGTCCTCGATCCGGGAGATGCGGTGCGGAAGGCTGGAGCGGAACCCCACGGAAGCACTACAGAGTGCTTCCGTGGTTTTTCTGGCCGTGCATCCACACCGCAAAAAAGTAGTGCATGCACTACTTTTTTGCGGAACGGATTGATCACGGACCCATTCCGTAGCGCCTCTACATAACAGGGCTCATGCACACAACCGTATGTATTTTGCGGAATGGAACAGCCGACCCCTAATAGAACAGTCCTATCCTTGTCCGTAATGCGGCCAATAATAGGACATGCTCTATTTTTTTGCAGAACGGAAATGGAAAACACACGGAGTAGCTTCCTTTTTTTTTTTTTTTTTGCGGACCCATTCCGCATATGGTCCGCAAAAGAAACTGAACGGACACGGAAATAAATTACGTTCGTGGGCATGAGCCCTTAGGCTCATCGAGCGCTGGCGCAAGGGTATAAAGACGAGCGTTTTAGAGTAAATAAATTACCCCAATTATCTGTTCCCGGGGGTGACGTTGTAGAGGTGACCTACCTCTTGCCTAGTGACAATTGCAGGATGTATATACATTTTCTTTAAATATAGATAATGACATGGAAAAGTAAACAAAATAAAAAAATAAAATAAAAAGTTTAATATAACATGATTTAAAAAATAGGTTATTTTCTGATGACACATTACCTTTAAATCCCAAATGTATCAGGGAGAAGTAGGAAATCAATAGAAGAAAACATGACTGCAGGATCAGACTACGTGGGGTTTGTTCGTTGTCTGTTACCATGGAGACATGTTAGTCAGCATAGCAGCTGTAGACACAGAATGGTAGGAAATGTTTAATAAAGACTTTTTACAAAGTTGTCGCTTTTCCTATTGTAGATGGGTTGGAGCAGTAGAAAATTGTCTCTAGCCTTTAAGCGCTTTATCCTCATTGTGTGCTTTCATTGATTTATAAAATATCTCATAGCGCTTTGTAATCTGTAAAATCCTGCAGGCGACCGAGTGCCCGTCTCTCAGCATTCCCTTCTTGCTCAGTGCCTATACACAACTAAAGCTGGATTTACAGGGGACGTTCCTTCAAGACAGCCGGCTGCTCATTCAGTGAAGGAGACTTGCATGCAGCGATCTCCTTCACAGTATGAGGACAGGATTGCTACTGTGATCCCTCGTTCTCGTACAGCAGGGGTGGGGAACCTCCAGCTCTCCAGCTGCTGTGAAACTACAATTCCCAACATGCTCTATTCATTTCTATGGGAGTCCAACGAAGAGCAGAGTAAGTGTGCATGCTGGGAGTTGTAGTTTTACAACCGCTGGAGAGCCGGAGGTTCCCTACCCCTGTCATACAGAATCACGGTTTCTGAGCAGCACCTTGCTCTTGAGAGCACATGATCTGCTGCCCAGAAATTATAATTTGGTGGTCCCTGCATGAACAACTCGTTCATCGGGTGATCGGCGGCACGTTTACACGGGCCGTTCCCTATAATCTGGACATCGTGTAAATGCGGCTTTAGTCCCATTGTCTGCACTGTGATATATAGAGCAGACTGTGCAGCAGAAAGTAACCCTCCTGGAATGCACTATAATAGAACATACTGCTTTATATAATCGCTCAGCTAAGCCATTACAGGCTGTGATTGTCAGCAAACCTGTTGACTGTTTCCGATACCAGCCAACACATCTGTGAATGCAGCTTTGGACCGTGATACAGGTTGGATTAGTACAAGATAAAATAAATAAGTGGCTAAAATGCAAATCTGTACAAAGCCGCAGAACGTTGAGTGTCTGGCATGCTTCTTTCTGGCGCTGCATTGCATTGTGTTTGATTGAAAACATCCCATACCCGTCTATCAGTGCAATTAACTGCTGTTTACCGTTACAGGCGTATAATTACCCGGACTGGACGCTGTGAACTGCTACCTCATTATAACAAGTTTCTAGTTGCATACAATGTAGACTTCTATTTTTTATTTAGCGTTAGGATCCGCTCATTATAATTAATGAGGACCACCCCCAGCTCTGCTTTGTTACCGTTGGGCTCTCTGGTGTGCGACTAATGAGTCCGTTCACTAGAATCCTTCCTGACAAAAGCCTGACAGATCCTCTGAAACGTTCTGCTCCTCGCATTGCACTTGACATGTTACAGTCAAATATCATGGTGAATAGTTGTTACATTCTAACAGTTGTACAATATTTATCTTCAAAAGATACAGACGCTGCTAATGGAGGACACACCCCCACCCCCATCTGTGATGTTCACCTTGCCATGCATGAAAGTCTAAAAAGGTGGGTGCCGTTTTCACTTCCCAACACAAAGCAAATCAGAAAACTGCATCTCATTCCCAAATTCTAGGACGCAAGTTCATTATAACATGAAACCCCCTTTAAGCGCCCCTTCTTTCTCCTTTTCAAAGGGGTCTTATCATCAACAATCTTCTAAAGCGGAACTCCACTCTCCTAAAATACTTATACTTGTATTCCTCGTGAAACAACTGAGCGGTGCCGTTCCTCTGTTATTTCTCCAGGAATTGTACGTATAAGCTCACAAGTGGGTGCTACAGTTTCCATGGCAGACAGGCCATGTCCCTACACAGACTGACACGGTCCAGTCAGTGCTGACCATGGATAAGGAAAATATTAAGGCCAGTTTGACAAATGCACCCTGTGGAGCAACAGAACAATGCATAGTGTTAAAGGGCATCTGTCAGCAGTTCTGTCCCTATGACACCGGCTGACCTGTTACATGTGCACTTGGCAGCTGAAGGTATCTGTGTTGGTCCCATGTTCATGTGTAAGGCCATTTCTCATCGTTTTAATCGATGCAAATGAGTCTCTAGGAGCAATGGGGGCGTCGCCATTACACCTAGAGGCTCTGCTCTCTCTGCAACTGCCGCACCCTCTGCACTTTGACAGGAGCAGGCAGTAAAAACATTTTTCTCAGTAATGCGGGCACATATGAACATGGGACCAACACAGACGTCTTCAGCTGCCAAGTGCACATGGAACAGGTCAGCCGGTGTAATAGGAACAGAACTGCTGACAGATGGACTTTAAGGAAGATGTTCTACAATTTTTTATTTTATGGGTAAATGCAAATCTTTAGTAAACTCGATAAGCCCTTACTATAAGAGCCGCTCTTAGGGGCACCCCTTCCAAGACCCCAACAGCTGATTCTGCAAAGGTGGAGATAGATGGATGCCCGGAGTCCACCAGAGAGTCGTTGCTTTTTAACTGCGATGTCTGAGTCCAAAGCTCTGGGTCTAAATTGCAGAACAGAACATTTTATAATGGAGTGTGCACTGGGCTCGCATCAATAAACTTTATTTATACAGTCGCAGAGAAGTTCTATAAAGCATTATTGGGACTGACGAGCTGGAGTGCACAGATTTGCCCTTCCGCCACCCGCTCTCCGGTGTTATTCTCTCATGGCTACAAGTACTAGAGCGAGATTATCTCCTGCCTCTGCCAGGCGCCACGCTATTGTTTTTTCTAGGTTTCATTGTTAAGGGGAACCTGTTGGGGATTTCACGTCCAGTAACTTTTCAATCAAACACAGCCGAGAAAGGGAAAAAAAAAATGAAATCTGCCCAGACCGGCTTGATTGCACACATTCTAAGTGCACGGCGGGGGCCCGGCGCAGCCATCACTGGGGAACGGCATGAGGCAGAGCGGTATGGAAAGCCTGTGATCACTGTGTTTATTGAAATTATGACTTCTATTTTCTGTGCCTCGCTTTGGTAGAGTATATATCCAGCCAGAACCCATGCATCCCCCGTAGCCTGCAGCCAGGGGAGTAAATGAATACAACTTTAGTATTAGTTCTGTAACCCGTTCATCAGGCACTGCGCAGATCCCTGGTCCAAAAACACAGCAACGGAGATTATAGAGGGTTTTAAAGCCAAGCTCCAGTTCTGAAATTTCCAAGTATAAATCTTCATAGAAGGTTCAGTAGGTTGCTTCTCCGGAGCTGCATTCATAATTCTGTTCAATACAAAAAAAAAAACACAAGTTGGCGTACTACCTTGTGATAAAAGTCAACGGTTTGTCTGTGTGATGCATGGACATGTAAAGTTTTTCAGGATTGGACAGGCCCACTAGAGGATCCTCCGGGGCCCACTTGTTCTAATACCATAGTGGGCCCGGGGGTGGACTGGGAACTTAAAGTGGCCCTAGAAAAAAAATACTGAAAGGGGCCCCATTTCGTAGTTGGGTCCAAATTGATAGAAGGCAGGGCCAGCTATACCATATTGTGGCACATTATACCGCCCCACAGTCCATCACAAAATACTTCCGCCAGCAGCACAAAATACATCCCCAAAAACTTCTACTGGCCGGCAGTGAGGAGGGCCCGGGCAGTCCACTGTGTAATTTCCATCTAAGGTCTCTGGCCAATCCGCCCCTGGAAAAAATAATCCACTTGGCCACCTTTTGGAGGGAATCCCTCGCCACTAGGGTCTATTTATTTAATTTAAAGCATTAGACGTCATCAACACTATAGGGACTGTTACAATGTAACAACTATTCGCCGTGATATTTGACTGTAACAAACATGTCAAGTGCAATGCGAGGAGCAGAACGTTTCAGAGGATTTGTCGGGCTATTGGGTCCCAAAAATAATTTCTTCTGGAGGGCCCAAGAAACCCCAGTCCGACACCGCCCTTTGTGACTGCTCTCCATTCCATATGTTGTAAAAGAGGAATTTCCCTTTATTAAAATCCCTTTAACATGCAGAGCCCCTTTAATCTCTTATCAAAGCGTTGCGATCTTCTCTCCAGTGCCCTGGTTTGTTGCATCCCGAGCCGTAAATCCTGCTTTCTTCAGCGCAGAGGTAAATAATGGATGTGTACATTGCCCCTAACCATCGGCTGGCTACCACAGTTTACCTGATTGGCTTTGTGATTTAAGTAGTTTTGTCATCCATGATATTAATGACGACCTTTCCCTGCAAAAAAATAAGAGTAGAAGGTTCCTCGTTTCTCTGTTCATCCATCTCCGCACAGAGATACTGACGTCTCCTAACGATTTCTACAGGGGAATATTTGGGTCTGAAGGTCCAACTTTATTCGTCAGCTAGGGAATATCTGTATTAGAGGAGAGGAGACCATGGATGACTTGTGATGTGTTCTGACACAATGTGACATTCTGAGAATCTCCGTCATATTGTATCCACAACTGGCTGTGACATTGAATGCAGCGCTCAGTGTGAACCTCCCCATCCTCAGCCGCTTGTTATTTCTTAAGGTTGCCGCACTTGTAATTGTCAATATCCCACTTTAAGGTTAATTCGCTTCAGTTCTCAACAAATGGAGGAGAAAGAGGTAGAAAGTATTCTCCTCCTTGTTAGGCTGTATATAGGAAGAGCAGTTTAAAATAGACATGATCTGCACTCTAGGGTGCAAACATTATAATATATTCTTCTACATAGAAGGAAGTATTATAGTAGTTATATTCTTATACATAGGAGGCAGTATTATAGTAGTTATATTCTTGTACATAGGAGGCAGTATTAGAGTAGTTATATTCTTGTACATAGGAGCAGTATTATAGTAGTTATATTCTTGTACATAGGAGCAGTATTATAGTAGTTATATTCTTGTACATAGGAGCAGTGTTATAGTAGTTATATTCTTGTACATATGAGCAGTATTATAGTAGTTATATTCTTGTACATAGGAGCAGTATTATAGTAGTTATATTCTTGTACATAGGAGGCAGTATTATAGCAGTTATATTCTTGTACATAGGAGCAGTATTATAGTAGTTATATTCTTGTACATAGGAGCAGTATTATAGTAGTTATATTCTTGTACATAGGAGTAGTATTATAGTAGTTATATTCTTGTACATAGGAGCAGTATTATAGTAGTTATATTCTTGTACATAGTGGCAGTATTATAGTAGTTATATTCCTGTACATAGGAGCAGTATTATAGTAGATATATTCTTGTACATAGGAGGCAGTATTATAGTAGTTATATTTTTGAACATAGGAGCAGTGTTATAGTCAGGGCTGTGGAGTCGGTAGATAAATTGTCCGACTCCGACTCCGACGACTCAGATTTTGAAACTTCCGACTCCGACTCCTCGACTCCGACTCCTCTGTATTTAATATGCAAATACGAAGCTGTTCCACCAAGTTCTTCTAATCTCCTCTAGCACAGAGAGGTAGTTGAGCAGAAGCTGCTGCCTTCTCCTTTGTGCGCTGATCTTCTGCTGAAGATAGAGCAGTGGGAGGATCCAGGAAGGGGCAGGGGAAGGGGCATTTATTTTAAAACATGATTCTCCTAGTAGAATCCCATAGTCATGTTTAAAATTTAAGCTAACAATCTGAGTTTACATGTTTTATAGCCTTAGCTGAATGATAGCAGTTTTTCAGTCTTGAACTATTGACTATCCATTCCCTTCACTTATACAAGTGTCTCCAGTCCCTAATCAGTTGTCAGTGAGAGGCTAGGATAACCATGGGTTCCCTGTAACAGCAGACCACAAGACAATGGAAAGTGTAAGTATTGCCGCTCCTTAAAGGGACACTGACAGGCTGATTTTCCAGCTAAAGATATATATATACTGGTATTCATCAGAGAATTAGGAATAAAACTATACTAATGTTACCTCCAGTTAAACTGTACTTGTGTTTAAAAAACATTTTAATCTGTATGCAAATTCACTATCTTTGTGCCCAAAGGGGCAGCATCTCCTGCGGCTTTGTGCCCAGCCGCGCCCGAAGTACAGCTTCCCAGCGCTGTTCCCCTCGTTATTATTCACTGCACTGGCCTTTTTTTTTCAGGCTAGCCGAACGCTGAATTCCTGCGCAGGCGCACGTGTAGAGTGCTGGCAGCAGCCTCGTCTGGCTATGCTGAGGCTGTGCCAGCTTTCTCTCTTCCTCCTCGCTACCTAGTCCTGTCTAGTGCTGCCAGTACTCTACATGTGCGCCTGCCCCCTTGGGCACAAAGGTAGAGAATTTGCATATTGATTAAAACGTTTTTAAACACAAGTAAACCTCAACTAGGGGTAACAGTCATCTAGTTGTATTCCTAATCCTCTGATGAATACCAGCAGACATATCAGCCTGTCAGTGTCCCTTTAACTGCATAGTAAAGCATATGAAAAGCTTCTTCACGGTCACTTAACGTTTTTGTTTAGCGGTAATGTGACGCACTGCATGCATTGGCCTTTATTCTTACAGTAGAGAAGTAATTAATTATAACTTTATCTGAATTGGGACATTTAAACTTGCTTTTTTTTTATTCCAATTTTTTTTTATTCCAATTTAAATCTAGTAGGAGTCGGAGTCGGTCCATTTTTTGCCGACTCCGACTCCAGGTACCCAAAATTGCCTCCGACTCCTCGACTCCGACTCCGACTCCACAGCCCTGGTTATAGTAGTTATATTCTTGTACATAGGAGCAGTATTATAGTAGTTATATTCTTGTACATAGGAGGCTGTATTATAGTAGTTATATTCTTGTACATAGGAGCAGTATTATAGTAGTTATATTCTTGTACATAGGAGCAGTATTATAGTAGTTATATTATTGTACATAGGAGCAGTGTTATAGTAGTTATTTTCTTGTACATAGGAGCAGTATTATAGTAGTTATATTCTTGTACATAGGAGCAGTATTATAGTAGTTATATTCTTGTACATAGGAGGCAGTATTATAGCAGTTATATGCTTGTACATAGGAGCAGTATTATAGTAGTTATATTCTTGTACATAGGAGCAGTATTATAGTAGTTATATTCTTGTACATAGGAGCAGTATTATAGTAGTTATATTCTTGTACATAGGAGCAGTATTATAGTAGTTATATTCTTGTACATAGGAGCAGTATTATAGCAGTTATATGCTTGTATATAGAAGCAGTATTATAGTAGTTATATTCTTGTACATAGGAGCAGTATTATAGCAGTTATATGCTTGTATATAGAAGCAGTATTATAGTAGTTATATTCTTGTACATAGGAGGCAGTATTATAGCAGTTATATTCTCGTACATAGGAGCAGTATTATAGTAGTTATATTCTTGTACATAGGAGCAGTATTAGAGTCGTTATAATCTTGTACATAGGAGTAGTATTATAGTAGTTATATCCTTGTACATAGGGGGGCAGTATTATAGTAGTTATATTCCTGTACATAGGGGGCAGTATTGTGTTGGGCATTCTACTTATTTAGTCCAAAGGATGAATGTGTCTGATAAGTGACTGGTATCCTTACAGGTCCACCTCTTTGAGAATGCGTTCTTACTTCCTGTCTCAGAAGTTAATCTATTTTTCCTCTTGCAGCATCTTTGTTATATCACCTTCTCTGCACCATGACTTAATCTTTATCAATGCAAATCAGTCTTTGCGTTCAGTCAGATGTGACCTTTTGTTATATTACCACATTCAAAATGAATATAAAAACTATAAATAATCTGTCACTGTATAAATGAGCTTTTGTGACAACGCCATTCTGTGCATTTCCCTGCATTGTGTTGTCAAGGTGGAGATTCTCCTTCACTCAGCTGCACTGCCTGCTGTTTGGCATATATAAAGACATAACGATGTGGTGGTAATGTCAGCCGCGTGACACATAGACTCCTATTTATGTACAGTAAATGAAAAAGCAGCACAGGACATAATCTGCACGGCAGCACATCAATAACGGTGGCGTTTTCCTGTGTCGCAGCCTCAGATTCGTATTATCAGACAGAGCAGTAGGCAGATAGCATCTTACAACTATTGTGATGAGACTGTTTAGCTGCTTATTACAAGCACAAAACAATCTGCTCAATAAAATCTCTCCAGCAAGCCATTATAAATTCTGAGGCAATGTTTGGAGAACGAGCGCTGGGAAGAGTGGCCTCTATGTGCGATGTTATTGTTAATTAATCATTGGGTTAAAGTATAACCCCTCTCATCCTATCTAATGTTTCCCACTGGGCAGCAGCTGCATGTTTGCCCTGCCGGGCCTGTTAGTCTCCCAATAAGGGCTCATGCACACGACCTTATTCTCTTCCTGCTTCCGTTTTTTGTGCGGCCCGTATGCGGAACTATTCACTTCAATGGGGCTGTGGAAAATACGGAAGTTACTCCGTGTGCATTCCGTTTCCGTTTGTCCGCATGGCTGTTCCACAAAAAAGTAGTGTCCTATTATTGTCCACAAATCACGGTCCGATTCTAGTCAATGGGTCCGCAAAAAGTACAGAACTCACACGGAACACATCCGTATGTCATCCGTATTTTGCGGATCCATACTGTAGAAATGCTATGCCCAGCCCATATTGCTCATGTGTTTGGTGATTAATAAGT
The DNA here is from genome assembly GCA_033119425.1 of Bufotes viridis. NCBI lineage: Eukaryota > Metazoa > Chordata > Amphibia > Anura > Bufonidae > Bufotes > Bufotes viridis. The sequence continues at coordinate 96,927,737 of CM065598.1, forward strand.
TACTGTTACCGATCCGCAAAAAACGGAAACCATATGGATATGTTTTGTGGAATAACGGAACTGACGAGGACTTAAGGGTCCATTCACACGTTGTGGATCCGCAATACACTGGGCCAGCACCCCTTTAGAAATGCCTCTTCTTGTCTGCTATTTTCGGGAGCCGTGGACCGGAAATGCGGATGTGGACAGCACAATGTGTGCTGTCTGAATCCTTTTTTGTCCCCATTTAGAAAGAATGGGTCCGCACCCATTCTGCAGAATTGTGGAACGGATGCGGACCCATTCTACGGACATGTGAATGGACCCTAAATCAGAGAACAAAAAACTCAGATGCAGAACAACGGATCCGTGAAAAACGGACCACAAAACAACAACTGTCGTGTGCATGAGCCCTTACACTCACTACTTGGTTTTCAGAAGAAAAAGGAGATTCTGTATAGCCTCCACTACCAGCAGGATCTGTGGTTAAGCAGCTGCCATTCCACCATGGTGTTGGTTGTGTCAAACATGCCTGGTGAGCTGTGCCACTTTTAAGTCATTGCTTTGCAAAAGGTAAAATCTGCACCTTAAATTGCTATGGATTTACAACCTGAACAGTGTGTCAAGTTATGTGAGGATTTCAATCTTGAAACTTTGTGTCTTTGTTGCTACTTTTAAACGCTGCAGATTTTCCACATGCGATTCCACTGCAGAGAATCAACAGCATTAATGCAATGGGTGGCTGGTGCATCCCATTTTAAGTCAGTGAGATCTATCTGGATCTAGAGCTGCTAGTTTTAGGCTACATGCACACGAACGTATGTGTTTTGCGGTCCGCAAATTGGGGATTTGCAAAAAAAAAAAAAAACGGATGGCATCTGTTTTTTTTTTTTTTTGCGGATCCATTATAATGCAAGACGGACAAGAATAGGACATGCTCTCTTTTTTAGGGGGCTATGGAACGGACATACAGATGCCGATAGATACACGGTGTGCTGTCAGCATTTTTTACTGACCCATTGAAATTAATGGGTCTGCATCCTATCTGCAAAAATAAACAAAAAACGGTATGGACACGGAAACGAAATACGTTCTTGTGCAATTAGCCTTAGTATGCATTTAAAAAAATAAAATATTCCGGTACATGAATTTTTTAAAATACTGCCACAGTCATAACCCATAGAAACAGATATCATTATTTAAACTGCATTACACTGGATTTCCCCACAGCCTCACCTTTTTTTTTTTTTTGCATTACAATCTGGAATTAAAATTGATTTTGTTTTTTTTTGGGATGGTTTGCATCATTTGATTTAAACATGCCTGCACTTTTAAGGTGCAAACTTTTTATTTTTTTTACGTGACACAAACAATAATTAAGACAATTTTTAATATGCCTAATGTATCAACCCTGAAATTCAATACTTTGTGGAGCCCCAATGATTACAGATGCAAGTGTCTTGATTTATGTCTCTATTAGCTTAGCACATCTACACACTGGGGTTTTAGCCCATTCTTCCAGGAAAATCAGCTCCAACCTCCAGTGTCTTGAGTTGCGCAGTGTCCAGCAGTCTTCAAGTGATGCCACATATTCCCATTTCGATTGAGGTCTAGTCTGGACTAGTCCATTCCATTTGCATGATGCCCCATTGTAATTGTGACCATATGTTTATGGTCAACGTCCGAATGGAACGTGAACTTCTGTCCCATCCCAAATCTCTTGCAGACTGAAAATTGTTTTTTTTTCCTCAAGATTTGCCCTGCATTTACCTCCATCCATCCTTTATTCGGTCCTGACCAGTTTTCCAGTCCTCACAGAATCGTGCCACCACCTCCATACTTCACTGTGGGAATGCTATTCTTGAAGTGTTGGGTTTGCACCACACATAGCTTTTCTCATGATGTGTAAAACGTTTAGTTCTAGTCTGAACTGAACAGAGAACCTTCTTCTGTGTGTTTGGGGAGTTTGCCACATGCTGTTTGGTTTACTACAAATGTGTTCTCTATCAGCAATTCATTTTTTTCTAGCCACTCTTCCAAAAAGCCCCAGTGTCTGGAAGTAAAGACTTATCGTGTCCTATGGACAGATCCTTCCATCTCCTCTGTGGAGTGTACGGCTTATAGTGTCCTATGGACAGATCCTTCCGTCTCTTCTGTGGAGTGTACGGCCTATAGTGTCCTATGGACAGATCCTTCCATCTCCTCTGTGGAGTGTACGGCTTATAGTGTCCTATGGACAGACCCTTCCATCTCCTCTGTGGAGTGTACGGCTTATAGTGTCCTATGGACTGATCCTTCCATCTTCTCTGTGGAGTGTACAGCTTATAGTGTCCTATGGACAGATCCTTCCATCTCCTCTGTGGAGACTACGGCTTATAATGTCCTATGGACAGATCCTTCCATCTCCTCTGTGGAGTGTACGGCTTATAGTGTCCTATGGACAGATCCTTCCATCTCCTCTGTGGAGTGTACGGCTTATAGTGTCCTATGGACGGATCCTTCCATCTCCTCTGTGGAGTGTACGGCTTATAGTGTCCTATGGACTGATCCTTCCATCTCCTCTGTGGAGTGTACGGCCTATAGTGTCCTATGGACAGATCCTTCCATCTCCTCTGTGGAGTGTACGGCCTATAGTGTCCTATGGACAGATCCTTCCATCTCCTCTGTGGAGGGTACGGCTTATAGCGTCCTATGGACGGATCCTTCCATCTCCTCTGTGGAGTGTACGGCTTATAGTGTCCTATGGACAGATCCTTCCATCTCTTCTGTGGAGTGGATGGCTTATAGTGTCCTATGGACTGATCCTTCCATCTCCTCTGTGGAGGCTACGGCTTATAATGTCCTATGGACAGATCCTTCCATCTCCTCTGTGGAGTGTACGGCTTATAGTGTCCTATGGACAGATCCTTCCATCTCCTCTGTGGAGTGGATGGCTTATAGTGTCCTATGGACAGATCCTTCCATCTCATCTGTGGAGTGTACGGCTTATAGTGTCCTATGGACAGATCCTTCCATCTCATCTGTGGAGTGTACGGCTTATAGTGTTCTATGGACAGATCCTTCCATCTCCTCTGTGGAGGGTACGGCTTATAGTGTCCTATGTGTGTGTGTGTGGGGGGTCTTTCAGACCAGATGTATTTATACTTCCATCATGTGACACCTTGATTGCACATCGGGACCTTATACAACTACTTTTGTGAGTTCAGAAGTGAATTGGTTGGACTGGACCTTGTTTCAGGGGTTTCATAACAAAAGGGGTGAATACTGTACATATGCACTAACAACTTTTCCGTTTTTACTTATTTGCCAGTTTTGCAAGGTCCATTACGAAAAAAAATGGAGTTGAAATGGGTTTTAATTCAGGTAGTAATGCAACATGAAGTAAAACACGAAGGGGGTGAATCCTTTAACAAGGCGCTGTACTGTTATGCAAAAGACTGAATTTAAGGGCGAGTCGCGCATTCAATGTACTTTGTTAATTTCCAACCAGTTCTCCAAAAAATGTCTGTGTTCAAAAAGTCATCACATGGGATTCATCAGCGGGATAAATCCCGAGCAGCCCAAGAGGGCGACATCAGGATGAAAGATGGCTTCTAATAGCTGATTAAACACTAACTTTGTAACCTTGGCAAGCCAGACAAATGATGTGCGATGGCGAGATACGCCGCCGCTCCTGATTTAATACCGCTCCTGTTTCATTTCCTACCTGGATTGGATTATTATTCACTGAAAATGTTTATTTTGTAGGATTTCTTGCATTGAATATGAATAAAATGTGATTTAAATTGTAAAAAGATGCTCCCTGTGGGGATGTCTGCTCAGCAGGCCGCCTATACATTAGCGGGTAGTGGTGCTCAGCAGCGTGCAGTAATATATTTGTATACCATGGAGCAGTGGAATTAACTGTAAATAGGGGACATTTCCATTCCTCTGGCAATAATAGGTCCTGACAGGCGCCATATTATCAGCTCTTCTGGATTTTTGGAGCAAAGCGTGTAAAATACTGTACAACGTTCAGCATATTTGTTATGTGGTGGTGGGGGGGCAGCAAAAGTGATTGCTTAATGTAATATCAACTAATATTCATCATTAACCCTTTATAACTGGGTTTGGCAGATTGGGAGTAAACACGTCTGCTCTTCCTGTGCCTGTGTTGGCGCCAGCAGTTTATCAGCGTTAATGCGGAATATAAATGTGCCGGAAAAATTGCGCCGCACAATGTGGGTGCTCTACATCTTGGGTGGCAGCGGCTTCCATGGCTTATATCCACTTCTGTGCTGTGTGAATGTGCTCCTATGTAGCAGCTCGACAGTATAAAGAATATGTAACATCTAGCATGTGCATAAAGAATAGCTTGTATCCAGGGTGTTCCATAAAGGCTTTTGCTGCCCCAAAAGTTGTTTTATCAATTGCCGTGCTAGAATAGAAAGTAACCCTTTGTCACCCAGCTTTCCATGGACGCTGAATAGCATATACCTTAAATGTGTATTTTAGGCACAATTCCGCTCCTGCTTCCTTTTTTCTAGTGCTTTACCTGCCCCCTCACTCCTACTGCTCCGCTTAAGTGCATGCTAATTGTACGGTACATCTAATTCATGAATCAGGAGGCTTAGGATGAACAGTAGTGTATGGCTTCTTTTCCACATTGCGTCTTCAGTGTCTGATTACTGTATACACAGCGAATGCTTCTGGTGCAGCCGCTAAACAGACCCTTAAAACCGATCCATCTCCCATAGGCGTCCATGTTATATATAAAATAAAATAAAAGCCGCATGGTATCCTTTATTCACCAGAAACTTCTCCATGGAATAGCACAGTCTTCTCCAGGGGTCAGCAAACTTCGGCACTCCAGCTGTTGTGAAACTACTATTCCCAGCATGCTCTGTTCTTTTCTATGGCAGTTCTGAGAAGAGCGGAGCAAGTATGGAGGCTGGGAGTTGTAGTTTCGCAATAGCTGGAGTGCTGGAGGTTTCCTACACACTATTCCATGTGGATGAAAAGAGAGACTCCCGAATACCGAATTGCATGGAATTGTAGGAGGATACAAGAAAAGGTTATCCCACAAATGTAACAGATATATATCTGGAGTAATGCACTCCATTATATTAACTATGTCAATGCAAAAAAAAAACACGCTGCTCTCCAGTGTAATTTTCACCCTTCTTCGCCTCTTTCCTCCCCTCTCTGCCGCTCTGGTCTCTTCACTTTTTGTGGGTGGGCAGCAGTTCATCACCTGCATCTCCCAGGAGTGCATTGCAGTCAGCTCTTTCTCTGTTCCATAGAAAATTGTCCCTCGCACGTAGCCACAGCGATTCAGTTAACAAATAGCGGTATAGTATTAAATGTAATTTTCTTCTCCGCTGTCTAGAGAGAGATACAGATGTGGCGATGAATGTAAGGTGTCTGAGCCGCTTCACTGTCAGATCACTACGCCGACACTGAGAGGAGTAGGGAGCAGGGAAGCTACTGAGCATGTGCGTCCACCACTGAATGCAGGAGAAGGTGGACCGGAAGGCCAAACAGCAGGGGGCGCTACCAGAGAGGAAAGCACAACATACATTAACGAACTAACAATATTTTTATTGTATGTATTTTGCTTTAATACTTCATTTGAAATGCCCTGTTCATTGCATAGTAATGTTTCCCATGAGATGACCTCTTTAAAATAGCGGCACTGGATAGGGTCTTCTGGTATAGCCTTTGAAGATGTTGACTGTGGTGTGGCCTCGGAAAACATTAGTTAGATTTCGAGGGTACACCGTGATACGTTGCAGCGAATTCACTCCACGTAATCTTTAGCTATACAGAAAAAAAAGCCTCATCTAGCCGCCGGCCGGACTTGGTGCATGTTATCTGCACAGGCGGGAGAAGATACTGCAGAAAGCACTTTACAGGGACGACTGAGGAGATAAGATGCGTCTGTCCTTCGCCGCGATCATGTGAGTGTCTTGTTCTTAGCCATAATTTGGGAACTCGCTCTCAATCCGTTAAGCCTCAGCTTTGCTATCTCTATATCCCGGGGTGCACATAACATAGAGTTAAACCAAACCTTGGAGAGGGACTGCCCCAATTTGGGATAGCCTTCTCTCATCCAGCCCACAACTCCCACTCTCCACAGGCATAAATAGGGGGAGGATTTCACCATGTTCCCTCCTACAACATATAGAAAGCTGCAATAGACCTTTTGTCCTAGGACAAAAATGGGGTGAGTCTGCTCATTGCATGTCACAGTATAAACAGTGCAGCATGCTCTATGGATACAGTGCTATGCAGTATTAGGGTCCATTCACCCGTCCGTAAGTGTTTTGTGGTCCGCTAATTGCTGATCCGCAAAACACTGATACCGGCATTTTGCGGACAGCACATGGCCAGCCCTATGATAGAAATGCCTATACTTGTCCGCGATTGCAGCCAAGTATGGGACATTCCCTATATTTTTTTGCAGGGCCGCGGAACGTAACTACGGATAGGAACAGCACATGGTGTGCTGTCCGCATCTTTTGTGGTCCCATTGAAATTAATGGGTCCTCAAAGTTGTGGAACGGATGCGGACCCAGAACTACGGATGTGTGAATGGACCCTTATAGTGTAGATAAGCTCTGCTTTCCCACCGATTTTTGAACTGTCGGAGCTCCTGGCACATACGGTACATCAACCATATCCATAGGCTCCAATTTACTCAGTGAAAGTCAAAAGGGCGTTTCTTAGGCCTCCGTTAAAGGGGTTGTCCGGGTTCAGAGCTGTACCTGGACATACCCATATTTTCACCCAGGCAGCCCCCCTGATAATGGCATCGGAGCATCTCATGCTCCGATGTGCACCCTTGCCCTGTGCTAGATCGCGCAGGGAAAGGGTTCTTTTGTTTACAAGAACAAGAAGCTTCCGCCCGGCAGTGTGTTCGGTGACGTCACTGGCTCTGATGTGCGTGCTTTAGCGCTGCCCTAGCCGTTTTACAGGCTAGGTCAGCACTAAAGCCTGCCCATCAGTGCGGGTGACGTCACCGGGCTTCCTGGCAGCCCCATGTAGAGCCCAGTACGTCACCGGAACTCCGGAAAATGCCTTTGCCCTTGGCAATTTAGCGCCGGGTAAAGGAGAGCATCGGAGCATGAACTTCTGCCATGCTCCTGTCAGGGGGGCTGCCGGGGTGAAAATGGAGGTATGTCCGGGGTCAGCTCTGAACCCGGACAACCCCTTTAAGTTGATTTGTATACCAGCCCTATGGAAGCCAAAAGAACACTGTTTTGGCATCCAACGTGTGAATGGAGCCCTATGGATAAGTTTGATGTACAGTACTGTGCAAATGTTTTAGGCAGGTATGGTAAAAATGTGTAAGAAGTAAAAATGCTTTCAAAAATAGAAGTGTTAATTGTTATTTTTTATCAGTTAATAAAATGCAAAGGGAATTAACAAAAGAGAAATCTAAATCCAATCAGTATTTGATGTAACCGCCCTTTGCCTTAAAAACAGCATCAGTTCTTCTAGGTAAACTTGGGGTAAATGCACACGATCAGGCTTGCGGGCCGAAAATCCGCACCGTAGGTCATGTATATTGTAGTTTTATGAGAGTTTGAAATGCTCATGCACACGGATTTTTTTCCGTGCTGATCTTAAAATCCACAGCATGTCAGTTTATTTTATTTTTCCTGACCGGATCTTCTCCATTCACTTCAATGGGGAGAGTAAAATCTGTGCCAAATCCGCACTTAAATCTGCACCAATTGATGCGGATTGACTGCACAACCATCTGCATCCGTTATGAACAGGTCCGGTTGTATTATCTGTAACATAGCCAAGACAGATCCGTCATGAATTCCATTGAAAGTCAATGGGGGACGGATCCGTTTTCTATTGTGTCAGCATTAAATGGATTGGTCCCTATTGACTTGCATTGGGGGTCATGCTGGATCCGTCTTGCTCCGCATCCCAGGACGGAAAGAAAACCGCAGTATGTTGCGGTTTGCTCTCCGGTCTGGGAACGCAGCTAAACGGAACGGAATGCATTTTGGAGCGATCTGTTCTGTTCAGTTGCGCTTTGTCCCCATTGACAATGAATGGGGACTAAATAGAAGCGTTTTTTTCTGGTATTGAGACCCTATGACGGATCTCAATACCGGAAAATATTTACGCTAGTGTGAAAGTAGCCTTACTTTGCAGCATTTTTTTTCACACCTGCCTACAACTTTTGCACAGTGCTGTATGTGCCAGGAATTGTCCAGGTCCACATGGCAAGAGGAGACTGAAAAATGCTTGGTGATGCATGAAAAGAAAAAGGTATATCTGACAGCCTGTGGGTTACTGCTCTATCTGCAGCATCCGTCTCCGCTCCTCGGCGTCTCCCTCTCTGAACGACATTCCCGGATTGAACTGTCCCCTTGTAGAGTTTTAATAAAGTCATTACACAGACAATAGGCCGGGAGACGGGACGTGCGCTAGATTAATCGTCCTGTTAAACTGTAAACATGGTCGCTGCTCAATCATTGTCACTTTTCTGCCGGCTGTAGGCTCTGGTGACTCTCTACAAATGGACTCATGACAGATGCGTTAGTAACTATCATATCATAGTTAACTGCGCGATCACCTGGGTGTTTCCTGAGCCGGGAGAGCAATGATTTATCTGCAGCCGCGCTGGCGGTGCACAGGCGGCTTTGTGCTCCTGATCACAAAAGGGTTTTTGTTTGGGGGGGGGGGTCTCACCTTTAATAAACTTTAGCGAACCCTTTTGCCAATGAGCTGGCGTATCTAAGGGTATATTCACACTAGTGTTTTTATTTTCCAGCATTGAGTTCCGTAATGCCGCAATGCCGGATCTGTCCTTCCGGTGTGCGCATGTGCAGACTTTAAAAATGTGAAAAAAATATATAACGGATCCGTTTCTCCGGATGACAAACGGAGAGACGGATCCGTTCTTGCAATGAGAGCCGTCTAGAAATGCTGTCCGTTTGCATGCAGATATCCGGATCCGGTAGGCAGTTCCGGCGACAGAAATGCTTGCCGGATTCCTCTGCCACAAGTGTGAAAGTACCCTAAGCCTACCTTGTTTGGTACTTTCCGCAGAGCCACTGTATCTAAGGGTGCGTCAGCACAGAGGGGTTTTCATCCAGATCTTGGCACGTATTCTGTGCTGAAATCAGCATGAAATCCACATCACATACATGGGAGAAGGGTTTTTGCATCCCTGTTCATATGCATGGGAAGTGCTGAAATCTTTTGTGCAGAATTATGCGTTTGTTTTTATTTTTTGGGGGGGTTACATAAATAAGTAGCACGCCTCTTATTTCGCCTCCGGTTTTCCCGCATCATTTAGTGTCTATCATAACGTCATTCAGATTGCAAACGTTTCTTTTTTTATTCTTTTGTGTGTTTATTTCTATCCATTTATGGCTTTTTAACCTGTTTACATTGCGGAATTACTAGCTTTCAGATTTGCATTAAAAAAAAAGCAGAATGATGAATAAGCTGCAGCAAAGGAGTCTGGGAAGTGGCACGCAAATCGTGTTCGCTGATTGTGGAGCCGACAGTAGACAATACCTAGCAAGATGAATGTAAGACCCCACTGCTGCTTCTCCTTCTGCTGCGTGCGCCATTGTTATCCCTGAATTAGGGTGTGATATATGGAGCGGACGTATGGCAAGTCAATAGCACGGCAGAAAAGATATAAACAATACACTAAGCAAATGCAATATTAACAATACTAAGCAAAGGCTGGTATGAACATGCATCACTTGAGACTTGTAGTGCCACGGTAAGGACCATTCTTTCTATCTCCTTCTGTTTTCACATCTGGCCTCAGTTCTTCAAGGTGCAGGGCATTATCTCCAGTGCTCAGGAATGATACAGTAAAGGACATACTAGAGGACCAAATTGGGACCAATTGGAGCCGGAGAAGCTTTTGTGTAATTTAGGGTACTTTCACACTTGCGTTTTTCTTTTCCGGTATTGAGTTCCGTCCTCGGGGCTCTATACCAGAAAAGAACTGATCAGTTTAATCCTAATGCATTCCGTTCAGGATGCATCAGTTCAGTCTCTCTTACATTTTTTGGCCGTAGAAAATACTGCAGCATGCTGCGGTATTTTCTCAATCCATAATTACGGAACACATGCCGGATCTGACATTAATTTCCATTGAAATGTCTTAGTGCTGGATCCAGCATTAAAATTACTGCATTGACAGATCCGGTCTTTTGGAAAATTAAAAGATTTGAAAAAGATAAATGCCGGATCTGTTTTTCCAGATGGCAACTGGAGAGATGGATCCGGTATTGCAATGCATTTGTGAGATGGATCCGTATCCGTTTGCATACAAATTGCCGGAATCCTGCAGCGCAAGTGTGAAAGTACCCTTAGTAATAAAGTTACTCCCAACTGACAGATCCACCAAAAATATGGTGAACCACAAATCTATGGTCTGGAAATTCTAGATTATGGCATTTCATCTTATTCTACGTCAATAGATCTTAGTCGCTGGCTAAAGCAGCTACAACTACCTGTAGAGAAAGGGACAAGACTGTCAAATTTACACTTAAAGGGGGTTTCCCCATCAGCCCTAGACCATATGGGGGGTGAATTGTCCACTTAAAGTGACTGTCCATTCAGGAGCTCAGAAATGATTGGTAGGTCAGTACCTAAAGGGGGTGATTATCTGCGGTTTCTTTTCCTCGGATCTTGCTCCTTGATTCCTTTTTAGCTGATTTAGAGCAGGGCTGTGATTACAGCTTGGCTTCAGTGTCTGCACGGGGTCTAAAGGAGTCTGAAACCAACCTCTTTCTTATCATTGGTTCAGACTGCTGCTCTGCCCCTCCCCCTGCAGCTCTGCCCTATCTGATTGGCTGCTGTCTATAAACACAAGCCCAATAGGAGGTTAGTGCAAGGAGAGCAGGGGCAGAATTACTATAGGGGCAGACTACTAAAAGGATGATTATCAGGTGATTGCCAACTATATACAGAGGAAGATAAGCTTCCCTAATGGAGAGCTGGAGGGTCGCCTAAAGTCTTCCATATGTGCTCAAAATGTCACCATCCTTCAAGCAGAGGCAGAACTTGAGGTTCCTAGACTATCAGTGGGAAATCTGCCACTCCATCCTTTGTGCTGTAGGGTGCACTGGACCCCTCAAATGCTCAGGGGCCCCTGCCTTCTGGTCTCCAGCGCGTTTTAGACCCCGCATTAGACTTTTTATTATTAAGGTGCCAGGACTCTTTAAGGTCACATCAATGTAGAACCGGGGACGACTGATCCTCTCCACTGAATAGATGAATTTCACAGTTTAATATCGGTGTGACTCTTACGTTTCCTTGTTTATGAACCTGTATGGAAATCCAGCCGTTTATTACAATGTTCTCCTTTTATGTAATGAAAAAGCTGTTGGCGGCAGATGGAGAGAGGAGCGAGCTGGCATTAAAGCGCTTTTTTTTTGCCTGTCACTCGGATTCCGCTACAGCGAGAGAGTCCTATTGATTACAGCTTTGTCATTTGTGACTCTTTCCAGCTGCTCCGGACATTTGGTGAAACAATGTCCCTGCTGTTCTGGAAGGGCAAGAGTTAATGGCGGTAACGCCAGTAATGGTCACGGTCTGGCTGAGCACAAACCCAGGTCGGTGGGAGCTAGTGATCACTAATTAAATTAATTCTAAGTAATTGCTGTGTACAGTGTATCGCTATTATTAGTGTGATCCTGGAGCTCCTCAGACGCAGCTCATTTAGCTTTATTTAGATAAAATAGCAGGAAATGTGGATTAATTAAAGCAGAGCAGTTCTAAGGTGTCTCTTATGTCCCTGCAACCCTGTGACTCTTCCTATTTGAGAGGTGTGTGGTCAAAGGGGTGGGTGCTGCTGAGGCGCCAAGAGGGCCCCAGAGCATAATGCACCTGGCATAAATGGTGTGATTAGCACTTTGCTAGGTTATCCCCACCAGTATTAACATGTACGGGGTTGGATAAAGAGAATATGGAGCCCTGGGCGGCCAGTAAACTGGTGGTTTCCACTAAAGTTTTACAGTTCCCATTTGTAGATATAGTTAAAGGGATTTTGTCACCACTTTTCAGCCCTGTGAGCTAAACATATGCTCATGTTCAGGGTCTCATTATGATTCCTAATGTGGCCTTTTAAACGAGATCTGTGGCTTAATTTTGAAAAAAAAATGGTTTTACTAACCTGTCAATCATAGAAATAAGGTGCCCAAGGGGAGGTCCGGGGATGCAGGGTGCCCGGCTGCAGCCATCGCCGTTCGTGCCCAGCGCCGCCTTCCCACTGTTCTGCGCCGCTGTGCCGCTACTCCTCTGTGCCGTGTCTCCCTTCCGCCCCCTCCTCCCGCTGTGCCGTCTCTCCCTCCCGCCCCCTCCTCCCGCTGTGCCGTCTCTCCCTCCCGCCCCCTCCTCCCGCTGTGCCGTCTCTCCCTCCCGCCCCCTCCTCCCGCTGTGCCGTCTCTCCCTCCCGCCCCCTCCTCCCGCTGTGCCGTCTCTCCCTCCCGCCCCTCCCCTTCCTCCCACTGTGAGAGGCTGTGCGTGCGCACAGGCTCAGCCTGATGCGCCCGTACGAACTGCTTGGATCGGCTTCTTATAGTGCACATGCGCCGGCACTTCGCTAGAAGAAGCCGTTGCCAGCAGTCTGTCTGGGCGCATCAGGCTGAGCCTGTGCGCACGCGCGGCATCTCACAGCGGGAGGAGGGGGAAGGAGGGAGAGGCGGCACAGAGGAGTAGGCGGCGCTGGGCACGAACGGCGATGGCTGCAGGCGGGCATCCTGCATCCCTGGACCTCCCCTTGGGCACCTTATTTCTATGATTGACAGGTTAGTAAAACCATTTTTTTTGTGAAATTAAGCCACAGATCGCGTTTATAAGGACACATTAGGAATCATAATGAGACCCTGAACATGAGCATATGTTAGCTCACAGGGCTGAAAAGTGGTGACAGAATCCCTTTAAATAATAAAAATCTGTCCACCTGCTGCCACCACTAGATGGAGCTCTCTGCATACAGTTTATACAACGAGGTCAGTGTGTGCAGTACACTTCATCTAGCAATGGCGTCCAGTATTTTATTAAATGCTACGCAGGGGATTTGGAGCTCTGTATCAGAAAAGTGAAGCTCCAAGTGCTATATAAAGATAATATAACATTAGAGTAAAATATTACATATAAATATTAGACACATTTTTTATGTACAATGTGGATATTGACTTCCACTATATTGGGATAGCACATGATGATATTTTTTACAGCAAATATGAGTCAATGATTTGTTAAATTCACTGGACTACATGAGATTTCTTCCAAACTGGGCCATATGCATGGAAGTGAGTATTTCTGTGGCTGTAAGCTGATGTGATGTATGTAATAGAAAAAACAAAAGCAGAACCAGTTCATAGGAACGCTGGTTGGCGATGATCTGGCGGTATAAATGCACTGCCGATTACCCGATGAACTAGCAAAACGCTCATTCATCGGATAATTGGATCGTTAGTGCAACACAAAACTCCTCGTTTCCCGACAGCAGATAATGCTGTGTAGACACGATCTGCCGCCGGAAGACGAGTCTGAAAGGGGAAGAGCAATCGCCCCTCCCCATACTCTGGAGGAGAGTGCCGCATGTAAACGCAGCGGTCTCCTCCACCAGCGATCAGCAGATTGTCGGGAAGGAAGACTTGAGCAAACTTGTGTTTTAAGTTCTGCGTCCAAAGTTCGGGTTCGGTTTATCGAAGATTCCCGTTATAGATTCCGCTATCGTGAACCATAACGGAATTTGGAATCCATAACGGGATTTTTCGATAACCCGAACTTTGGACGCAGAACCTAAAACACAAGTTCTCTCAACACTACTCCTTGGACATCGTTCTGTGTAAAGGGACCTTTATGGCAAATTTTGCTGCAGAAATTTCTGCCACTGAAAATCAGTTCCTTTCAGAAATCCATGTGCTTCCCGCCAAAAAAAAAAAACCTTTTAGTAGATGAATGGAACTGATTTTCAGAAATTTGCCAGCAAAATGTGCCACCTGTGGAGGCGCCCTTAGGTCAGCGGTCCATGCTTTGCCCCTCCTGTCTGCAGATAGCCCTCTTGTGGTGAGGAGTGTGGGAAGGAGGATGCCGACTTTCTTCTTTCCTAGTATTTCTGTGTCTCCATTTAACGTCTCCATTTGTTACCAGTTGCTCATTAATTCTTCCCCGGTAGCGGGTGTGCAGGTTTTTGGAGAGTAATTGTTAGTGCAGAATTCTGTTGTCAGGAATAATGAGGCCTCATCTGATAATCCTCCATCCCCAATACACAGAGAGCACATATACCTGCCAAGTACAAAGGCTATCGCAGCGCTTTATTATGTTGGCTGCACACTATTAATTCCGCAGTTTAGCACTGCAGGTACAAATGATACCGGATTCTCCTCCATTCATCTGATGCTTTATTTATTTTTTTATATTTTGCGGCTTTTGACGTTTTTTCTTGTTCTCCATTTTTTTTTCCAGCTAAAGAGAGCTTGATTTTATAGGAAAAATGTTTTACATTAGAAAGTACGAAATAAAATATTATTTACAAGAGCTGGGTGTGCAAGATCAATGGGGGTAGGGGGGATGTGCTGCTACACCTTATGCCCCATGGGCGCTCTTAAATAAACTGTTGGGGTCCATGCACATGGCATTGGCACGTGCGCAGACCCTGTAGAGTGGCACCTGGTTACATATTATGGGTTATCGGGCACTACAGTGTTAACATGAGGTACTGTATTCCCCCCTAGGAGCATATGTAGCATGCAAAGAGGAGGCAAAGTATTGGGACCACAGGAGGCTACAGCAAAGATTTGTAATACCGCCATGTGCGCAAGGATCTCACGATGTGTCGGCCCTCCTGACTGCATTCAGTACCTGCTGCCTATGTGTCAATATCTCCCATTTATAGCGGTGGTGACATTGGACCCATGCCTAATTATTGTGGTGATATTCACAGTTTCTCAAGGGTGCATTCACACGAACGGACCCCACATGGCAGGCGCTATATAGAGAATGCCTATTCTTGTCCGCAATAGGACATGCTCTATATTTTTTGCAGGGCCGCAGAATGGAACACTGTGTGCTGCTGTCAGCATCTTTTGCTGCCCCACTGAGATGAATGGGTCCGCACACGTTCCGCATTTTCACGGTCGCGTGAATGCACCCTGTCCTATGGAGAGCCATCTATTCTCTCTTCGCCTGTCATCGGCTGAGGTCAAGAAGGGTTTCAGATTTCTCTCCATTGGTATTGCAATCCATATGCCTCCTTAAATTAAAAAAAATAAGTTTTTATACCGTAGTTTATATGCCGTAAAAGCATTACATTACTTATTTTGTAATTATTATAGTCCACATCTTCACAATTATCCAGATTTTTCTTTACCGGAAACAATCAGCAAGCTTGTTGATAATAAGCACTTCACAAACAGTTGATCTCAGCCCCTGTATTCCAGGGTTCTCCTTCCAGTTGATCCTCGGCAGCAGTGTCCCTTCTGTGGGACATTCATGTAGAGTATATAGGTTCTATCATGAGAAATGGAGAGGGTGGGAGTTGTGGTTCCATGACTCTTACTATGTCCAGAAGCTAAACATTTTTGCACAAGCCCTGTTGCACGCAGAAATCTGTGACTCTGTCCGCCCTCGCTACTTTTATAAAAAGTGGACGGAGGGTCCGGCCCTTGGCAGCACAACAGATTTATTGTAATTGATGCCAAAAAGTAGCATAAATTATACCTGCAATGTAAGCCAGCTCCCAACCGGTATAGATTTCACTTCTGGTACACGGACAGCCTGAGATTTGCGCCTCTTAATAATTGTGGCAGTTCTGACTCCTGCGGTATATAAGAAATGTTCTCCTTAGGTCACGGTCATATGTGACTGTTCAGCTGCAGATCTGCCATCTGCATGAAAATCCATGAGGAAAAATCTGTTTGCAAACTCACATCCGTGTGCATCTATCCTTAGGGTCTATTCACACGTGACAGATTTAGTTCAGAAATTTCTGCAATTGAATATCCGTTCCATACATCTGAATAGGGTTGTGTCGCCAGGGCGTGCTTGGATTTATACAAGCCCCATTGAGATGAATAGGACAGATGAACAGACTCGGTCCACGTTACATCCGTACAGATGTCCATGAAGCATCCGTGTTTGGTCCGTTTGTCATCTCTGTGGCCAGTGAACAACGCATGCAACATGGATGTCATCTAACCCATAGACCTCAATGGACGTCTTTGGTCCGCATCACGTAAAGGAAAAAAAATGCTGATTTGTGAACAGACATGTTAAAATAGGGTTTGTTGTCCGTCGCAAATATTGATAGCACACGTCAGGAAAAAATGGAAATGTGAACAAGGCCTTAGGCTGGTTTCACACTAGCAAGCGTCACGCTCTGGACTCGCAGCGCAGCTCCCGTCCTGAACTTCCAGCACTGCCAGGGTCACATAGCATAATATTGATTTATGATGCTATGTAATCCTTGGAATTGTATTGGATAACACTGGCATAATGCTGTCTGTGTTATCTAATACATTCCAGACATTCTAATACATCTATGTATTAATATATCTGATACATTCCAGAGTAAGGCTTACATAGCATCGTAATGTGTGTATATATATAATGCTATGCGACCCCTGGCAGTGCTCCGGAGTTCAGAATGGGAGCTGCGCTGTGAATCGGGAGCATGACACTCACTTATGTGAAACCAGCCTTAGGCTGCATTCACACGTCCGTGGAACATGGACCGTGTGATACCGGACTGGCACCCTGCTTAGTGCAGGAGCGCACGGCGTCATTCGTTGCTATGATGCCATGCGCTTCCTGCTGCCGCCGCTGCACTGTAGTACACTCCTATGATCTATACGAGTGTGTTACTGTACTGTGGCGGCAGCAGGAATCGCACGGCGTCATAGGGACCAATGACGCCGTGCGCTCCTGCTCTAAGCAAGGTGCCAGTCCGCTATCACACGGTCCGTGTTCCACGGACGTGTGAATACAGCCTTAGGGGGTGTCCGTTTGCAGCCTGGACGGGTGATCTTCATGCTGATTACCGCTAACGGCAGGGCTGCTCCTGCATTTTCCTTTGTTTCAAGTGCAATTAGCGGTAATCCACATGCAGATCCCACATCCCGGCTACACCATGTACCGATGCTAAAGTCCCTACGTTATAAACTATAGAGTCCAGTTCTCCCAGTCACCCCAGCTAAATTACTCCACGTACAGCTGGTGCAGAAGCTTCGTTTTTCCCATTCGGTTGCTCAGTTTCAGCACGGAACGCGACACGCGGTGCTGCAAATCCCATTTTGGGCTTATAAATGTGTCCCATCGGTAAGAGGCAAGAGATCGGCGCACATTTTATTACTCCAGCAGTATGATGCTAATGAGGGAGCAATTAGGCCCCTTGAATAATTAACACACACACAGAGCTAATACTACGCAGGCTGGATCTCAGAAACCACTTGTTTGTAGGAAATGAATTTTGCTCTGCTTGTCCACAGGACGCGTCTAATCTAATTTCTGCAGAAGTGCGCACTAAGCGCGGTGGATTATGAGTTGTCACTCAGGACGCCCCCGCCAGCTTCACTCACGTGGTGTAGTGGAACAAGAAGTCCCAGCATGCTGTGCTAAATCCCCGGGAAATGCGTCCTGATGCTTGGTTACCTACAGAGTTACAGAAATGTACACGGGTCTATCCGTAGCCCATTATTTATGGTGCTGACATATTTCGCAGCACTTTGCAGACATCATCATTACACGCTCTCCCCAATGGAGCTCACCATCTAAGTTTCCTTATCAGTATGTCTCATGCAAACACAAGGAGAACATAAAAACTCCATGCAGATGTCATCCTTGATCGGATCTGAAGCCAGGACCCCAGCCCTGCCGGGCTCCAGTGCTAACCACTGAGCCACCGTCGAATGACAAACTATGCCCTGATACATGTTACTCTATGACCCCTGCAACATGGTTTGTGCATAGATTCTAAACTGTAGACTCATGTACAGTATCTGAGATCTGCACCCGCCGCGTTCTCAGCTAGGAATCCCCGTCTTACATGTCATCTTTGTTTAGTGCTCCCAGGACGTTCCTATTTTTCCTGCCATTTTCCTGCCTGACTCAGATTGCAAATGATCTCTGGGACTCGCTAGTTCTTGTATCTTAATTAGGAGGTAAGAGCGGCGCACATTACACATTCTTTTTAGATGATATTTTTCAGTATAATGACCTTTTAATGACTCAGTAGATTCTGTAACACTTCTGGCTCTGGTCTCTCCTCACTTAGTGAAAAATTAACTGCAGGCATCCGTCAGAAGATCTGTCCCTATGACACCGGCTGACCTGTTACATGTGCGCTCGGCAGCTGAAGGCATCTGTGTTGGTCCCATGTCCATATGTGGCTGCATTACTGAGAAAAATGCTGTTTTAATATATGCAAATGAGCCTCTAGGAGCAATGGGGGCGTTACCATTACACCTGGAGGCTCTGCTCTCTCTGCAACTGCTGGGCCCTCTGAACTTAGATTAATGGGGACAGATGATATGATGTTTTCACTGCCTGGCTCTTTCAATCAAAGTTAAGAGGGTGCTGCAGTTGCAGAGAGGGCAGAGCCTCTAGGTGTAATGGTAACGCCCCCGTTGCTCCTAGAGGCTCATTTGCATATAATAAAACCTCCGTTTTCTCAGCAATGCGGGCACATATGAACATGGGAACAACACAGATGCCTTCAGCTGCCAAGCGCACATGGAACGGGTCAGCCAGTGTCATAGGGACAAGTCTGCTGACAGATGCCCTTTAAATGAAAATTCCCAGGACAGGTGCCCCCTTACACGATGAGAGGACCCAAGCCCATGTTACTGCTGTTAATGACCTGCAGTGAAATTGCAGTTACTGAGAAGCTGAAGGACCTGTTGCACCTTTGTTGCTTATTGGGCGTCCTAAAGTGGTTTTCAAAGATTTTTATGCTGATGACCTATCCTCCGGATAGGTCATCGGTATCTGATGGGTGGGGGTTCGACACCCGGGACCCCCAAACTGAATGTTTAGAAGGTACTGGCGCATTCAGTAGCATCATTGCCTTCTCTCAGCTTTCCCTAGGCCGAGTGATGTCACGTTGATTGGTCACATGGCCTAGGCGGGGCTCAACCCCATTGAAGTGAATAGGTCTGAGAATGATGCCACATAAGCACAGGCGCTATACAATGTACGGCGTGGTGTTTGGTGAGCATGGAGAAGCTGATCGGCGGGGGTCCGGGGTGTCGGACTCCTATCAGGTACTGATGACTTATCCAGAAGAAAGGTCATCCGTATTAAAATCTCAGAAAGCCCTTTTAAATTCCCATACACGGCATAGAACTGGTTTTACTTCAGATTGCCTGGGATTTCCAGTGCAGTTTTTTGCAGTATAGCAAGTAGAGGTGAAGCGTATATTCCCCACATGTTATTACTGCATGAACAAAAAGTGCATTGCATTTCCATGTGACCACTGCGCTTCTGCGGCCACGTGGCACTTGTGGACACATCACCAGTCAGCCCAGTGAATTACTGCAGCGGTGCACCTGACTATGTATGGGACGCCACTCTTCAAGGTCTCTGGGGACTGAGAGGAGAGGGGATAAAAACATTTCCCGGACAACACCTTTAAAATGGCTTTCGGAGACTTTACTACTGATGAGCCATCCTCTGTATAGGTCATCAGTATCTGATCAGTGGGGGTCCGACACCTGAGATCCCCGCCGATCAGCTGTTTCAGAAGGCACCGATGCTCCTGTGAGCACCGTGGCCTTCTCCGTGCTCACCAGGCACAGCGCCGTACATTGTATAGCGGCCGTGCTTGGTATCACAGGGTCAGCCCCATTTACTTCAATGCGCCTAGACCAGGGGTGCACAACCTGCGGCCAGGGGGCCACATGTGGCCCTCGATACCATTCTGTGCGGCCCCAAAACATCTGGTAAAAAACATGTAGGTCTGTCTTATGGCTTCTTACATGTATCTTTCATGTAGTCTCCTATTATATTGGAGTTCTAGAACTGTAACTAGACATTTATAGTGTATACTGTATGTCCAATATGCCAAAAATACAGTATTTCAGTTGGTAATACCCCTTTAAGTTTTATTTTCGGCCCTTGGAATTGGTTCAGGCTGACAATGTGGCCCCCAACCAGAAAAGGTTGTGCACCCCTGGCCTAGACCATGTGCCCAACGAACATATTGTCATTTCGCCTAGATAAATCTGTGAGACTGCCACCGCGCTACTGCGCATGCTGGTGCCCTCTCAAACAGCGGATCGGTGGTGGTCCCAGACTCCCAGTGAGTTGAACCCCCAAAGATCAGATACTGATGATCTATCCAGAGATAGGTGATCAGTAGAAAAGTCTTGGAATGCCCCTTTAAGTTTATACCTGCGTTGTCTAATGGCGTCTAAAGTACTCCGAAAACCACTTCCAGTCTCATCAGAGACCTAGACCGCTAGACCTAGACCCCTCCTCGCCTCTGTTCCACACCGCACCTTCCGGATTACTGACCCGTTCAAGTGAATGGGTCCGCATCCGTAATGCGGTGCAAAAATGGCCAAGACCCGTATATTGCAGACCGCAATACGGGCCCGGACGGCACACGTTTGTGTGCATGAGCCCCTTGGTCTGTCCCCTATGTTTTACACTGCAGCTCTGTTTGTTCAGATTGGCTGCTAAATATAAGCACAAGCCCACCGAGAAGCCAGGGCATGCAGAGCAACGTGCATGGTCAGAATGATGGGTATATAATGAGTGCCATGATGTTTTGCTTCAGCCGTTCACTCACGGGGGGTGTGGGGGACAGTTTTTGGTGTGTATCCTTATAGTAGATGCGATGAGGAGTGATCTTGAATATAATGACGTTTATTGACTTTTAGCACCAGGATGAGGTTCTGTGCTTGGAGAAAGCGAGTGCAGATGTTCTCCAGAAATGAATCCTCCTCCTTCTTCTCCTTCCAAGTCTCTGCAGTATTTTAACATTTCGCTCTGAAGAAAAGACCTTTACACCGAGTGAAGACATTTATCTGGACGCAGGGGTGCAGTCACCGCTAATTGTCAACCGCTGTGCTCAGCGCTAGATCTTCATTTTTCAAAGGTTAAAGACTCGATCAAAAATCGAATGAAGCTTTTAATAAAAAAAAAAAGAAAGAAAAATCTCCTGATCTCAGTTTTACAGAAAATTGCTTGCTCCAGTTGAGATTACTGGTTTTGGAAAAGCCTCAATGGTTAGTGAGCAGAAGAGAAATGACCAGAATTTATGTGCCGAGTGATTGGCTAAAAAGGTCACTACCTCCGTGTTAAATCAGGCAAATAGGATGGAAAAGCATGGTCTAATTATGACTCGTCTTAAAGGGGTTGTCCAAGGTTAGAAAAGTATGGCTGGCCTTTATTCTAAGAACAGCGCCACAACTGTCCGTGGGTTTTTTCTGCTATTGCAGCTCAGCTCCGTTGAAGTAAATGAGACTGGGCTGCAATGCCAGACACAGCCTATGTACCGGTGTGGCGCTGTAAGGCAGCCATGTTTTCTAATCCCTGATTTTCTCTTTCGGCCGTTTTAAGAGGTTTCAGCGCCTGTGTGAGTACTCCGGCGTCTTCCTAGGTCAGTGATGTCATTGGTCACATGGCCTAGACGCAGATCGGTTCCATTCACTCATCTGCAGTATGCCAGACCAACAGGGGGATTATATGTGAGGTCACGGTGTGAGCATTAGGTAGGCCGAGGTAAATACAGTTCGGGTTAGTCACGGTTATGTCGTCGCTGGACAGGCCTGCATAATTGATGAGGAGAACGGCACAACGATTCTCTGGGGCACGCTCTGATAAGGGGACACAGGCCAGATGGTGGTTCGAGGTGTCCTTGGTGGTCTGTATTAATGTGTCTATGGCAAGGTCCCTTGTTGTCGTGACGCTAGTACCTTTTGTGGTGGTACAACCATTTATAGTAGTAGTAATTGAGGGATTGGAAACTGAGACAGCAGTGGAATCTAACTTATGACTTTGACTGAACGTTGCTCCTGGTAACAGTTACATCCAAGTATAAAACAGTCTCTAGTACATCCAGATATGAAATACAGTCCCTCATGCATACGATAGTGGGATATTGTAAGTCCTCAAGATTAACAGGATCTTTGTCGTTTATATGTGAAAGCTACTGCTTCGGACTAGGCTTTTGAAGTATAAAAAGTCTTAGGCTGGTATTAACTCTCGTCTTATTCTAACCTCGATTAAAAATGGTTTTCAGGATCCTTGAACCTCTATTTCCAGTGCTTTTCTGACAGTCGGCCTGACTGTCCTCAGGATTTACACTGCAGGTGTGGATGCCGGAAGCCAAGTCCTACAACCAATTGCAAAGGTGCCTGGGAAGCCTTTGAGCATGGCCGTTGTGCTCTCTTTTGACTTGAATACTTGTAAATACATATTAATCCCCTTGAAACTTGCTGTTTGCAGCTTTGTCACTGGTCACCCCCGAGGGGCAATCTATAGAAGTAAATTTCTCACCTCTAGGCTGAATCTTGTAGGCTTTAACCCTGGACTGTGGAGCCATCAGGGAGAGAGCAGAGGCAGGAGGCCTCCCTCCGGCAGGCAGCTACATGACTGCACACTGACTAAACTTCCAGACTCACTGTCTACTAGGCCCGAGTTAAGCTATTTGTCACACTGCCCCCATCTAGTGGTCAAAAGAGTGTGGTGCAATTCTAATTGGCCTAAATAAAAGGATCTCACACAGAATCACATAGGAATATGACATGAGATGAAGTATGACTTTCAGACATAATACATGGCAATAAAACATAAGAAAACAAGTTTGCTGTGCCCACGATCACGAGTGAGACACTGCACATCCACATAAATGGGTGAGCATCTGTTCCTCTATTTTGCGGAACGGGTGCGGACCCATTTCTTTCAATGGGGCCACAAAAGATGCAGACAGCACACAGTGTGCTGTCCGCATCTGCACTTCCGTTCTGCGGCCCTGCAAAAAAGATAGAGCATGTCCTATTCTTGTCCGCAGCCACGGACAAGAATTGGCATTTCTATCATAGTGCCGGCCATGTGTGGTCCGCAAAATGCGGAACGCACATGGCCGGCGTCCGTGTTTTGCGGATCTTCAATTTGTGGACAGCAAAACAGTTGCGGATGTCTGAATGGACCCTTAAAATGAATGGGGCTGGGCTGCAATACCAAGCACAGCCACTATCTAATGGAAGTGCAGCTGGTCAACAGAGCGCCGCATCCTCTTCAAAGAGCTGATCGGCAGGGGTGCTGGGAGTCGGACCTCCGCCAATCAGGTATTGATGACCTATCCCAAGAATAGGCCATCAATATCTTAGTCCCTTTAACACATCAGCAGCTGGAAAGCTAGCTATACCTTTTTGTCATGAGGTGTTCGTATGTTGAAACGAGTGTTCATTCACAGCAGGACACCAAGATACATAAAAAAAAAACTAAATAATGTAAAATAAAAATGATACATCCACTCAAAGCAATTAGATGATGCTGATGGAAACCATCAGCAGGCAGGCTATCAAGAAAATTTTAGAAATAGTGAAATACTTAGAAGATATGTATACTTTTTGTATCCAGATTTTAGCGATCGGCCTGAATTAGAAAACGACAAATGCCTGTAGATTTATACTGTGAAACGCAGACAATGGAGGATTTAATATCTGTGAATTCCAGGAGATGTCGGGCGCTATGGATGAAGAGTCACCGTATTGCAGACCTGACCTGATCCAGTTGCTGCCGGCATTCCTCCAGCCTCCTCACCGTCCACAAGGTTAAGGTGCTGTCAGCGGCAATCCAATCTTCTGCTATTTCTCAGATGTAACACAAATCATAAGAACCCCTGCTAGACGTTAGCACAAAGCACCAGGAGCCTTCAGGTTATAAAGAACTTTCCAATGTTTTTTTTTTTTTTTTTTTTCGTTCAATTTGCTAAAAATGTTTAATTTTTAAGTTTTTTTTTTTTTGCTCATACGGCACCCCAAACTTTCTGATTCATATTTCCCATACTCAAGGTGAGGAATACGTATTTTCACTACTTTCCAAGTCTGTGTCCTCTCACCACAACTTCCACCATGCCCTAAAGTTCTGCCCTGATGCATTTCTCAGTACGCCTTTTTAGCAGTCGGAGCTGAAAATTGGTAAATGATAAATTTCTGGCTGCTCACAGCCACCACTAGAGGGAGCACACTGTGTTATCGTTTCATTGTAGCTTAGGAGCCGGAACGGCTGTCCTTAAAGGACCACAGAGTTTCCAAAAAACTTTTGATACGTCATAGAGACCTATCAAAAGTTGTGATTGCTGATTGCTAGAATAGTGAGCGATAAGTGATCACTTAGCACGCTTTCTCCTCTCTGCAGAGAATGGAATGAAGATGGGACCATAGACTTCTATTGTACCCATCTTGGTGTAGCGATCTGCCCGGGTCTCAGCACTCAGACCCCCACCGATCAAATATTTTTATATGTCTCTATGACATATATCAAGTGTTTTGAAAACTCAAAACTTTAAAGGAGTATTCCCATATCAGACATTAGTGGCATATCACTGGGATATGCCACCCATGTCAGACAGGTGCATGTCACACCTCTGAGACTCGCTCCTGTCCCCAGAATGTGCCCCTCCAAAGTGACGGCAGGTGCACCGCACAAGCGCAGCCGCCCTCCGTTCACTGCTATAGGAGTTTCAAAAATAGCTGAGCTCTGGCTCAGATTTTTCCAGCGGTCCCATAGCAGTGAATGGACCGGTGGCCAGGCATGTGTGCTACACTCTCCATTTACTTTTATGGGCTCGTCCATTTTCGGAAATCCCATAGATGTAATTAGAGAGCACGTGAGCATGAGATATGCCCTTTCCTTCATTCCAGGGGCCTTGTTATGGAGATAGGAGTGGGTCCCAGAGGTAGCTATCCCGGCCGTATGACACCAATGTATGAGCTTCGTGGGAAAATAATATGCAAAGAGGTAACTACCGCAGAAAGTGAACCCTCTCACTAGCACCATCTTTAGGAAATTTCTTTCTATGATTTAAACTCTTTTAATAAGGATACTTTCACACTAGAATTTCTATTTTCCGGTATTGAGATCCGCCATAGGGGCTGAATACTGGAAAATAACGCTTCCGTCTTGCCCCCATTCATTGTCAACAGGGACAAAACGTTAGAACGGAGCGCTCCAAAATGCATTCCGTTCTGTTTGGTTGCGTTCCCATACCGGAGAGCATTTCCGTCATGGGATGCGGAGCAAGAGGGATCTGTCATGACCCACAATGCAAGTCAACGGGGACGAGTCCGTTTTCTCTGACACAATTGAAAACTGATACGTTCCCTATTGACTTTCAGTAGAGTTCATGACGGATCCGTCTTGGCTATGTTAAAGATAATACAACCGGATCGGTTCATGACTGTTGCAGACGGTTGTATTATCAGTAATGGAAGCATTTTTGCTGAACCCTGCCAGATCCAGCAAAAACACTAGTGTGAAAGTAGCCTAATCCTTGAACATTTGGCTTGGCTATTTACCCTGGTCATGTTCAAAGGCTTGTTAAAAAGTCACACTTTGACTCATAGGAAGGCACATTCAAAAGGTGGCGCTAGTGAGATGGTTCCCTTTCACTTGGAGATACCTATTTATCTATAAATTCAGTGAAGAAATAGTATGCAGTAAGCTCCCCCTAGTGGCTACAGACAGAAGGCAATTATGTAAAGGTATTGTCCAGGATTGGAAAAACATGGCTCTTTACTTCAATAAACAGCACCACCACCACTGTCCACGGGTTGTGTCTGGTACTGCACTGTAGTAAATGGGGCTGAGCTGTAATATTACCCTTAAAGGGGTTCTCCGGGAATTAAGAAAATGAAAACACCTAAATATTACTTTATTATAAATATATTCCCAAATATCTTTCATTATTTATAATGGCTCGTTTTGTCTGAGGAGCAATCATTAGGAGAAATAAAATGGCCGCTGTCCTATTAGTACACACAGAACCTGTACTAATCACATAGCAGGACACAGCCACATCCCAACCTCCTCTCTGTACTTCATGTCTACTCATGACCTCCATTCCTACATATTAAACTGTATTCAGGACCATAATCCCTGACGAGCAGAGAGGAGGATGAGGCAGCGCGTTACCTCAGTGCTCTGAAGTACCTTGTCCTGCTGTGTGATTAGGACAGGTTTGGTGTGTGCTAATAGGACAGCGGCCATTTTATTTCTCTTAATAATTGCTCCCTAGACCAAAACGAGCCATTATAACTAATGAAAGGTATTTGGGAATATATTTATAATAAAGTAATATTTACATACTTTCATTTCATTAATTCCTAGAGAACTCCTTTAACTTCGGACAGATGTGGCATTATTGGAAGTAGCCGTGGTGTGCAGTAAGCATTATTATACACTACATATATATGTATATTTTTTTAAACATCCAGTAATCCCCGTCACAACTTACCTGTTCGTCCTGTAATATTAGAAATTGACTGTAAATTTGCCGAATATCTGTCTCCGCTGGATTCTGGGAATAGATGTGATGTAATTTGTCGCTTCTCCATTCGCACTTCACGGAGCTGTGCAGATATTTCCATCCTGTCATCTTCTGCGACAAGTGGCTGCAAATCCCATAAAGTAACCTGGAAACTAGAACCGAGAGAATAGATATGTGACACCCGGCTGAGATGAGCAGCATCTTGACATTTAATTCCAATTACCCTTTTTCCTTTCCTGATGAGAATATTTCAGCTGCGGGAGCTTTTTGCATCATGATACATCCGCGCCATATTTCTTGCTTAATGTTCCTGCGCGGACCGTCCTCGCTCTTCTCTATATGAAAGTAATGGAAATCCGGAGCCACAGGTGTTTTTAACTACATCTCCAGCACCGAAAGAGGCATCCGAAATTCTGTTTGAAAAAAAAAAAAGTAAAACTTCTGCTGAAACTTGCAGCTTCCACCAGACAGCGCGGTCTAATTGGAAGTGGGGATAAGCAGGAGATGGAGTGCTGCTCCTGGTAATGAATTAAAGTGTCAATCATTAGAAGCACCCATAATATCAGGCGATTTCCCCGAGCTCTCAGATTGCAGGCCGCGTTTAATTTATCAGTCTTCTGCATGTGAAACGGGATTAATTAAAGGTGTTCAAGTTTCACAGCAAAGCCTCATTTCTCCCTGTGCCAGCGAATAATTGACTCCAAATGAATTGGAAAAGAGGCTAAGTGATTGTGCTGGCGCTGTTATTATTATGATGTAAATATTAGCACTGTGATGACAGGGGCACTGATCTGGCGCTGGCACTTGTCCGTGGCACATTGTGTCCAGAATGCTGAGCCCCGGCGACAGATGCATCACACCGCGCTCCTTCATCAGAAGTACCAGTAGATTGTCTTCCCTGTAATAACCTCTATAACCTCTACTGATGAGTATTTGATCAGCGCCTGATGAGGTTTCTGGTATTTCAGTGTAATTGGCAAATTTATGAGATTTAAATATTTTTCTATGTTTTTTTTTTTCTTATATGGCATGCAAGGGAACTTTTTGCATTCTTTTGTGTTGTGGTTGATTGACATGGCAAAGCTTGGAGTTGTACTGGTGCTCTGTGTGGGCCGGCCAGTTTCCTTCTAAGTAAGAGGGCACCTGGTACAAATTTTGCATCAAAGCCCTGGAGCTTTAAAGGCTATGGACATCTTTGACATGTGATTACCTTAAATAAATAAAAAGAACTTCACTACGTTTCAGTCTGTAATCTTAAGACAGTCTGCAACCTGCTCCTAGTTTCAATGGATGCTTCCCTCCCAGTAATACATGCTGGATCTGTGTGTCCAGGATGCTGCTGTCTGCCCCTTCCAAATGTGTGCTTTCCTCCTATGTATAGACTACGTGTGCTGCCTCCTCTCCACACTCTGATCTGCCATATATAACCCCCTCCCTATAGAGAAGGGAGGGTGAGACCAGAGAGGGCCATTACATACAATAGCAAGGCCCTGATTCAGTAGCATCTGCAGCTAGGTAGAGGACTTACTGTGCTAGAGAAAGTTGCTTAATTTTGCATCTAGGAAGCGAATAAACAATACAAGAAAAATGATGTGCAAAAGTGTCCATAATTAGTTTTGCCTCGTTATTTATTGCATAGTTGTTAGCCAGCCAAGAGTGCTGAAACTGTGAAGAAGAACAGCGGGGGTGTACACCAAGGTGTGAGGGTTTTAAAGCAAAATTAGAATAAGGCACACCCCGTGCATGCAAAAAAAAAATGCATACAGATAGAGCGGTGGCAATGATCTACGCCTCCAAAATCAGCGCTTGGAGGAAGCATGCATCACATCAGCCCCCTTTTTGCCACCTTGAGGGGTGCAGAGTGGTGGAAGAGATGAAGCTTTCTGGTTACGTACATGATCTGCTGTAAACTACAGGTGCCAGGAATGGAACCTCTCATGATGGATCCTCCTACTGGGAATTAGGGGGCGCAAAATGCAATGGTGGTAATACCAAGTTAAGGGACCTACAGGTCGTTTTGTTTTTATTTATATATATATATATATATATTTTTTTTTTTTTTTTTAAGACCTCCCCCCAACAAGAGGTTTATACTGAGAAATCAGATGATGATTATCACCATTATTTCATGGCTCCTGTGAACAAGGCAGACATAGCAGAGCTGGAGAGGGTTCAGAGGAAGGCAACTAAAGTAATAACTGGAATGGGGCAACTACAGGACCCTGAAAGATTATCAAAATTAGGGTTATTCACTTTATAAATAAGACGACTGAGGGGAGATCTAATAACCATGTATAAATATATCAGGGGTCAGTACAGAGATCTGTCCCATCATCTATTCATCCCCAGGACTGTGACTGTGACGAGGGGACATCCTCTGCGTCTGGAGGAAAGA
Organism: Bufotes viridis; assembly: GCA_033119425.1. Lineage (NCBI taxonomy): Eukaryota > Metazoa > Chordata > Amphibia > Anura > Bufonidae > Bufotes > Bufotes viridis. The sequence goes on from CM065598.1 coordinate 96,956,593, forward strand.
AGGTTTCTACACAAACATAGAAGAGGATTCTTCACGGTAAGAGCAGTGAGACTATGGAACTCTCTGCCTGAGGAGGTGGTGATGGTGAGTACAATAAAGGAATTCAGGAGGGGCCTGGATGTATTTCTGGAGTGTAATAATATTACAGGCTATAGCTACTGGAGAGGGGTCGTTGATCCAGGGAGTTATTCTGATGCCTGATTGGAGTTGGGATAGTAAGGAAAATTGGCTTCTACCTCAGTTTTTTTTTTTTTTTTTTGCCTTCCTCTGGATCAACTTTCAGGACAACAGGCCGAACTGGAAGGACAAATGTCTTTTTTCAGCCTTATAAACTATGTTACTATTAGGCAACCCTTCTACTTTTTCATCTTCTAACGTATCTGCTCTGGAGACCTAGCTGTATTTTAATGTTAGAGTAGATCTAAATTCATGGCAATGGCGTCTTACTGAGTAATGAATTTTTCATTTGTAGTACCTTTCCGGGGTTCATCAGCTTCTGAGTTACTGACAAATTTCCATTTTTTCAGAAAACGGTATGTGGTTTAATTTCCCCTGTGTCCGCAGAGTGTGACCCATCAACCGTGCCTGTATATTTTATTTTTACCCTCTAGAACAATGGGAACACACGAGGTCTCTCCATGGCCGACGAGGGCTGAGCGCCCCTGTTACATGGCGCGTTTAGATTGGTATCTAGGACGCCTTTTATATTAATCACATCCACTCCAGAGGTTCTTATGCTCTTTGTAATAAACTAGAAACTTTTTGTTGGTTGGTTTGTTAGGAGTAATAAGCCACTTTATCCTCCACTACAGGGAATATCTCTACCCCACCACCACCCCGAGGTCCGCTCCTTTCCCAACCAAGTACTGTTTAATATGATTTCTTGCACAACCCTTAGCCCGCCAGGTCAGGATTTCAAATGAGATTCTGGTTTTCTGCTTGAGTTCATCTGTACATAGAAATTGGCATCCAGCCCCTGTCTAGTCACAGCAGAGCTGTCAGAGGGGGCAGAGGTAAAAGGTGAGGGGTCTCTGGGACATGGTACCTACCGCTGCACCGAACATCACTGTCGGGGACTGTACGCATGAGTGACCACAGACTCTTCTCAGAGACTTGTCTCCTATAGTCATTCTGAAAATATAGCTGGTGGATGTATAAATATAATAGGCTGTGTGTATATGTACAGTATATACTGTATGTAATATATACACAGACTATTATATTTAAAGGACATCCGTCAGAATATCTGTCCCTATGACACTGGCTGACCTGTGACATGTGCGCTCGGCAGCTGAAGGCATCTGTGTTGGTCCCATGTTCATATGTGCCTGCATTGCTGAGAAAAATAAGGTTTTATTATATGCAAATGAGCCTCTAGGAGCAACAGGGGCGTTACCATGACACCTAGAGACTCTACGCTCTCTGCAACTGCCGCACCCTCTGCACTTTGATTGACAGGGCCAGGTGTGGTCACGTTTACACTGCCTGGTCCTGTCAATCAAAGTGCAGGGGGTGCGGCAGTTGCAGGGAGAGCAGAGCCTCTGGGTGTAATGGTAACGCCCCCGTTGCTCCTAGAGGCTCATTTGCATATAATAAAACCTCATTTTTCTCAGCAATGCGGGCACATATGAGCATGGGTTCATATAAAATGTAGAGAAGGTAACCAGTGGCACTACACCACACCTATAGTTAATTTGGATACCAATAGCGAGGAGTGATGCCTCACGGTGGTGCTCAGCCTGTAGCAGCAGTAAGTATACAAGTATCTTCAAGCGAAGGAGAATATTAAAACGAGCGGCACTCACCGATTGTAGAGGGGTACGCTTTATTTCATAGCAGGAGGGGGGTACATACGGTGCAAACACAGCATGAAGCAACAGCCGTTTCGCGCGTGAGAAGCCAGAAGAAGCGCACACGCGCGAAACGGCTGTTGCTTCATGCTGTGTTTGCACCGTATGTACCCCCCTCCTGCTATGAAATAAAGCGTACCCCTCTACAATCGGTGAGTGCCGCTCGTTTTAATATTCTCCTTCGCTTGAAGAAACATATGAACATGGGACCAACACAGATGTCTTCAGCTGCCGAGCGCACATCTAACAGGTCAGCCGGTGTCATAGGGACAGATCTGCTGACAGATGGACTTTAAAGTATAACTGTCAAATTTTTTTTTTTTTTACTATTGTATTCTGGTGATTAATATCACCTTGTTGGCCCTGTTTTAATTTCTCATTCTTAAATAAATAACCCCTAAAAGCCACCTAAAAGTCCCCAGTATTGGCTATTGTTACCTGAGATTAAAATCAGGTTGCTATGCTGCTTCCGTCTACCAGATGAGAGGACGGAGCACGCTGCGTGCACTGGGAACTGATAGTGAGTCAACATTGTAAGGGAATGTATAAAAAGCCAGGTTCTTCCTGACAGGAGATAACAGTGCTGGGCTGTGTGTGTGAACTTCTCCACATGCCTGTGCTTGGCAGACACTCCCTTAGCAGTGAAGGACAATGTAGAGCCCAGTGTATAAATGACAGCCTTATCTGATAAGAGGAGAGCTTGTAGGAGGACTATAGGCTTCAGCCAGACCTGGGAACTTCACTGCAAGACCCCCCTCTACAGAGCTGGTCTTCACTAACTTCACTGCAGGTGTCCTATGGATTAGCCTCAGGGCTGAGGGCGGCCATCTTAACAGAATAGTGAAATTGCAGTTTTATGCAGACTGGTTGCTAAGGGCTGAATCTTGTTAAATAAGGGGTAAGTAAGTCTAATAGTTATTGATTCAGGAATATTATCATATTAGTAACTACATATATGAAAACTGAAATTAGGGTCTAAATGTGACAGTTATCCTTTAAGAGGGGTAGTCCAGGATTAGAAAAAGAGGTCTGCATTTTTATCCATTGGTGGAGGTCTGGTTTTGTTTTTGCTGTGCTTAGAAATTGATGGGTGAAAAACACAGTAAATACCTCAAAAGTGCAAGAGGTCATTGGTGCTGGTGTCCTAGGAGTGTGAATGACGGGTAACACTGACGTGTTATATCTGGGCAGGTGAAAAAAACATATACATATGGGTTATGTTCCCAGCAGTAGCGCCTGAGTACCTCACTGATCTATATACATTCTGGCGCTCCTGGAACAAGGTGAACAGATTCTGGGAGAGTATATTGAAGGGCAACGCTCTTCCCCGGCAGCCATTGTGTTTGTTTCCGTTGCTTATAAATGAATTTGGAATTTGCCCTGTTGTCTGTAACCGTGAGGTCAGTGCAGAGAATTGTTAAACATGCTGGATGGTCCATGGAACGTCATAAAGGTACTGCCATGGTTTCATCATTTAGTCACTGAGTCGCTCAGGCTTCATAAAAATGCGTCGTCCCTGCTCTGCACTCCTCCTTTTAGCAGTGTGGGTATGAAAGCTAGAAAAGTCCACATTACATACAAGAATCTCATGTAAACAGGCAGGGAATACAAATGTCTACCACAGAGTCATTATGTTGTCCCTGGACTGGGACCCCACTATTCCCAGGATGAAGGGGCCCAATAATCTGGCCAAACTCCTTAGCAATGATTTAAGATTCCCATTGATGTTAACAATAAAACACTTTCTTAGATTTTAAGTTGCAATTATAGTAAAAAGAGGCTGGTGTTGCACCCAACTGTACATGAGCATTGTTTTTCACGCATCACTTCTGCGTTGCGTGAGAATCGCAGTATGTCTATATTCTGTGTTTTTCACACAGCCCTGGCCCCATAGAAGTGAATGGGGCTGCGTGAGAAACACGTTGCACCCGGATGTAATAAGTTTTTCACTGATAATTGCTAGGAGATGTTTGTAAACCTTCACCTTTTTTTTCACTTGCATGAAAAACGGCATCAAAACTGATTGCACCCGTGCGGAAAAAGGTGAAGCACTGAACGCAGTCGCAGACCAAACTGACTGAACTTGCATGTGAAACGGTGCGCGTTTCACTGAGCGCATCCTGAGCCAATCCGTATCGCTCGTGTGAAAGAGGACTTAGCCTCTTGAGCTAAATGGTCATATTGTGCAGCTCCTCCGATGGTCCAAGCCCGATGGTCCCGGCCTCCACCTCGTTAGAGGGATTTAATGATGGCAGCTGCTGTTCTATTTTCAGATCTCGGTGAGTCATTTCGTCATTTCTATTCTCACTTCATTTTTAATACGTCTCCACTTTTCTCTCGATATTTCATTAAAGTGATTAATTAGTGTTCATTTTCGCAGCACATTTTAATAACCGGATTCACCGCGATGCACGGCGTCTCTATTATGGTTAAATTTTTCCGTTTGCAGGATTTTTTTCGCTCCCTATTTTTAAATGCCTTATAAAACCCCTGTTATGATCCTTACCACCTCAACACGACGACTTATTATGAGAGTTTTTTAAATCCTGAATAGCTTCATAGTAGAATTCATTTTTCTACCTCCTGTGGACACCTATCGGTACAGGGGGAGGTGTTTTCAGTGAGTGACAGCTATCTCTGTATGCACCCATACACACAATGCTATCAATCACCAATAACCCCTCCCTAATGTACTCATAATGTTTCACAGGAGGTAGAAAAAAGCAGACATAAATGTATAAATTACAGATTTTACTGAATCTTTTCCCATAAAAATATATATCAATCTGCGCGGCTCCTCCTGCTTTATAAGGCCGGTTTCACACTGCAGGAACAGCCTTCCAACAGGCTGTTCCAGCCGATTCTCAGCATATTTGCCGGGTTTCCGCCAGATCTTCGTGTTTTCACTTTGCGATAAATATGTGGGTTTTGGATTGCAGTTTGAGCACTCGGTCTCTAAAAGGTTTGCCATCCCTGCTGTATAGGAATACTATTAAGCCATTTTTGTATGGTGGTATTATGTGGATACTGTGTGTATATCTAGGCACTGTGATGGTATTACTGTATGTGGACACTGTACAGTACGGATTACTTAGGCATTGTGTGATGGCATTATGTGGATACTGTATGGGAGTATTATCTAAACACTGAATGGCAATATTATTTGGGTGATGAAGTATTGTCTCTCAGATGTGGGGATCCCTCACCTGTCCAAGAGGTGTATAGGTGACTAGCTCTCTTCCTTCAAGTCTATGGAAATACAGAGACAGTTCTGGCCACTGTGTCCCCGAGCCAGGGGTGCACCCCCAAGGAGTCCAGGTGAGGCGATCGCCTCAGGCCAGGTAGGCGCAAAAGGGGGGCATCGGAATGGCCATGGGCATTGAGTGCTTTCATTGTGGCAAAGCGGTTAGGTTAAGAAATTGGCGGGGGGGATGTGGACCGTTTTAGTTTGGCCTCAGGCAGCAGAAAGGCTATTTGCATCCCTGCGCCTAGCTGTAGCTTGTATGCAATGTTCACCATACAAGTAAAGGCGCTTGCACATGTGGATGGAGCCGCAGACTCTCGCTACCTGCAGTCTGAACCCTGCACCAGGTAGAGTATTTATGCCGTATAGACTTTCTCAAGAAACCCTTTGACTTTCACTGAAAGACTTTGCTTCTGTCCTTTAAGTGTCAGGTTTACTGAGAACAAAGACTCGTCTGTGTTTGTCCAAGTTCAAGGTGCGGTAAAGCCCAAACACAGATGTTACGGAAGTAAAGAAGAAGCGGTAAGCTGTTGTCATATTATAGAGATAAAATAATTCCCTGGAGAGAGACAGCGCTGTATCGTCCTCTAGATCAATAGGCCGGGGAGATTATGTGCATCTAGCCCTTCTGCATGACAAAGAGCAGACTAATCAGTCACTTGTGGAAAGCGCAGGAATCTGGCGGCCGGCGGTGGCGCACAAGGTTTATGTCTTGCCTGAATGTGTCATTATTTAAGCAGGTTTCGGGCCGTGAATGATGCTATCTCACTTCCCCTTTACTTTATGACCACTGCTAAATGTATCACTTGCCTGGCGAACAAAGGTAATCCGTCAAGATGGGTAAAAATTGGGAGAACTAAATCACAGATGGGAACCTGACTCGATGGGGGTTTTTTTTTCCTTTAAAAAAAAAAGTTACTAGACCTGTTTTGTGTTCTAGTCTAGAAGTGAATGTGAATATAGTAAGTATTAATAAAGGGGAATTCAGGAACCAGGAGGCATCATAAGGGATTTGGGGAATACGATATCTCCTTATGGAGAACCCCTTTTTTTTTGTACAATATCAGACAAACACAAGTGGGGTCAATTATTAAGAATAGCGTTTTAGATGGCGGTCTTAATACCTCTGTGCTGGCGCATGATGCATCTATGTTATGTTGACCACGATCACTTGCATCTGCCGATCCAGCACTGGCCTGGTGACCACTGCCTCCTCCTCTAGTGACAAACAGGAAATGCCCACTCAGCCAACCACTGACTGAGGTGGGTCACCACTAAAGACAGTGATTATTTGAGAGAGCATTTCCATTGTGTCAAGAGTGAAGCAGGAGGTGGAAAGCATTGAGGACCCTAGCGGCACCAGAACAGCAGGGGATCAGTGAATATCCTGTTTTTAAGTCACTCTGAACCCTCTTTAAATAAGAATGAGATGTCTAACTAGCTGAAAAAAACTTTCTTAATTCAGAAAGTTGTTAAGAATGGTTTTCACTTTCCTTCCACCTGTTGTTGAAAGCTCATATAAGGTGAGTGCAACACTTCAGCACCAGGGAAAGCTTCTCCCAGCCTTAGGCAAGAACTTGGGGGCTATGAGCGGACCCACTTCAAAGAGAACACACCCCCGAGTTGATATAACCACACCTACTTCAGAGTACGCACCCCTGAGTTGATATAACCACACCTACTTCAAAGAGAACACACCCCTGAGTTGTTATAACCACACCTACTTCAGAGTACGCACCCCTGAGTTGTTATAACCACACCTACTTCAGAGTACGCACCCCTGAGTTGTTATAACCACACCTACTTCAGAGTACGCACCCCTGAGTTGTTATAACCACACCTACTTCAGAGTACGCACCCCTGAGTTGATATAACCACACCCACTTCAAAGAGAACACACCCCTGAGTTGTTATAACCACACCTATTTCAGAGTACACACCCCTGAGTTATAACCACACCTACTTCAGAGTACGCACCCCTGAGTTGTTATAACCACACCTATTTCAGAGTACACACCCCTGAGTTGTTATAACCACACCTATTTCAGAGTACGCACCCCTGAGTTGTTATAACCACACCTTCTTCAGAGTACACACCCCTGAGTTGTTATAACCACACCTACTTCAGAGTACGCACCCCTGAGTTGTTATAACCACACCTATTTCAGAGTACGCACCCCTGAGTTGTTATAACCACACCTTCTTCAGAGTACGCACCCCTGAGTTGTTATAACCACACCTACTTCAGAGTACGCACCCCTGAGTTGATATAACCACACCTACTTCAGAGTCCGCACCCCTGAGTTGTTATAACCACACCTACTTCAGAGTACACACCCCTGAGTTGTTATAACCACACCTACTTCAGAGTACACACCCCTGAGTTGTTATAACCACACCTATTTCAGAGTACACACCCCTGAGTTATAACCACACCTACTTCAGAGTACGCACCCCTGAGTTGTTATAACCACACCTATTTCAGAGTACACACCCCTGAGTTGTTATAACCACACCTATTTCAGAGTACGCACCCCTGAGTTGTTATAACCACACCTTCTTCAGAGTACACACCCCTGAGTTGTTATAACCACACCTACTTCAGAGTACGCACCCCTGAGTTGTTATAACCACACCTATTTCAGAGTACGCACCCCTGAGTTGTTATAACCACACCTTCTTCAGAGTACACACCCCTGAGTTGTTATAACCACACCTACTTCAGAGTACGCACCCCTGAGTTGATATAACCACACCTACTTCAGAGTCCGCACCCCTGAGTTGTTATAACCACACCTACTTCAGAGTACACACCCCTGAGTTGTTATAACCACACCTACTTCAGAGTCCGCACCCCTGAGTTGTTATAACCACACCTACTTCAGAGTACGCACCCCTGAGTTGTTATATTCCTTTATATTGGTGGAGAGGCTGCACTAAGGAAGTGTGCTGATACCTGTTATTTCTGATAATACTGTGGTCCCTCAAGATACAATGGCCTCAGGATACAATATTTTCAACATTCAATGGTCTTTTCTGACTCCACATACAATGTCTCAGACTCAGATCCAACCAATCAAGGCCGCCTCTCTGGTAAAATACCTGGATTAGTTACTAGTTAGCAGCTATTCCTGACTGTTATATGTAATGGATTATTTTATCTGTCTTAGTTATCTGTTTATTTTTCTTAGATCTTCATTTTGTCTCATCTTGGATGACATTTTGGGGATTTGGAACCGATTACTCAACTTAAAATGGTTTCAACATATAATGGTCGTCCTGGAACCAATTAATCTTGTATCTTGAGGGACCGCTGTACAAGGATCAGATGGAGAGATGGTGTCCTCTGTATGCTATAATTGTATGAATCCGTCTCCTGCCGTGCATAGTTGTGTGGGCGCGCTTGTTAAACCTCTGCTTCAGAAAGAAACCTGCCTTCTCGTACTATATATATATATATTACACATCTCTCCATCTATCTGTGTATATGTAATGGAGAAGCTCCATCCTGTGACCGCACTAGAAGCTCCTCTTAAATTCACCACCCACAATGGGCGCAGATCTTTTCTATTTTTACCTTTACTTTCTCCATTATATCAGTAGACGGAACAAAACTACTGAGCGGTGATTGCAGAGAAGCAAGTTGGTTCTGGGGCTAGTAAAGGAGAGGGTTAAAGGTGGAGGGCTTTTGTTTTTGGCTAGAAATTAGGAAGCAGGGATTCGGATAGGTGTGTAACTGGTGCAAAGAGATGGGTTAGGGTTGGACTGGCCCACCATAGTACCTCCAGGGGGCCCAAATTCTGACAATAATGGCATCCTAATAAAACAGGGCCTGTAAGCTTCTATATACGTGGAGGGTGGCCCCCTCAGAATCATCTCCTCTGGTGGGCCGACGCTGGTATGGGTCATGCATGTATAAGACCCAGTTCACACTTCAGTTATTTCGATCAGTTATTGTGAGCCAAAACCATCGGTGAAGCCTCCACAGAGCTCAGGTGTAGAGATGAGCGAACTTCAAAAATTAGTTCGGCGTTCGGGTTGGGGTAATCGCCGCATTCCGTTATGGATTCCACTACCGCGGACTATCCCGGCATATGGAATCCATAAGGGGCGGCTTCCACGAACCCGAACTTTGGAAAAGCCGAAGGACCTGGGGTGACGTCACCGTCATGTGATCAGTGCAGGGGGCGTGGCTCAGCACGGGATCAAATCAGTGGGGAGCATCTACTACTACTTTCTCACACTGTAAGGAGAAAGCTCTGCCATCTTCCTAGGACTCCGTAATCATGTTTCCTGCAATGCTAAGACCCTGGCTGCCGTATTGTCTGTAGGTTATGGATTGAGATGTAGCCCACATTGCCTCTTCTTTGTGCTTTCTACGGTTGATCTATAATTAATACTGTTTTATTCCTTCTCCCGGTAAGTCTTGTGTGGTCTCCTCTCGATGGACACCATCTTTCCATCTTCTCCGGAATCGTTGATTAGTCGGGTTTTACCATGACAACTGGATGCATGTGGTCTGTATCTATGTCACAAATGACATAGTATCTGTATCATCCAGCAGAATGTAATGAAATGTCACCGTTCCGGGGCAGATGAAGGCAGAGATCGCCATATGTCATGGGGCTGGTAGGAGATGATGGGTGATGCAAGTCGTCACTAAGAAAGATGGTAATAATGTGGTGGGGGCTGATTTATTTTATATCTGTAAAGGAAGCAAAATCTAGGAATCTGATCTCTTTATTGCACAGTGTTATCGTTTAATATAGTTGCCCTAAAATCGGATTGTTGATTATTATACAATGTATATCGTATATCAAACGTGTATCTCCTTCGCTCACAGAGAATTGTTGGGGCTGGATCAAATTGTAACAAACCCACAGCTGAGCCTCTGTATCTTATTAAGAGTATTTACTGACAACAGAGATCTTGAAAATGGTGGGGACTGAAGTACAAAGTGTATTAGAAACTTGCACTGGGCACCTATTTAGATGTCTTTATAACCTGATACCCAGTACTAGCAAGTACACAACAAAAGCTATGATTGAGGGTGCTTTCGCGCGAACGCAAACCGCAGATCCGGAAAACACTGCATCAGGTTTCAGACCCACTGACTTCAATTGGTCCGCAATTCGCATGTTATGGCCAAAAATAGGACATGTCATATCCTTATAGGGGTTGTCCGGGTTCAGAGCTGAACCAGGACATAGCCCCATTTTACCCCTCCGGCCCCTTGGATATGAGCATCGAAGCATTTCATGCTCTGATGCTCTCCCTTGGGGTTTTTTTTACATTGGCACACTGCTAGGCAGAGGCTTCCGCCCAGCAGTGTATTCAGTGACATCAGGCGGTCTTACAGGCTAGGGCAGCGCTAAAGCCCACCCATTAGTGCCGATGATGTCACCAGGCTCCCTGCTAGGTGGAATCCTCTGCCTAGCAGTCCCCATAGAGAGCCCGATACCTCACTAGAACTTGAAAAATGCCTTTGCCCTGCGCGATTCTGCACAGAGCAAAGGAGAGTATCAGAGCATGAAATTCTCCGATGCTCATATCAGATGGGCCAAAGAGGTGTAGATGGGGGATATGTCTGGGTTCAGAGCTGACCCCTTTAAGGATTTGAAGTTCATGGGTCCACACCCCGATGCTGGGTGCACACGTCTGTTTGTGCAGATCCTCACTTTGCTATCCACGAAATGGACACGGTCGTGTGAATACACCCTTAGAATACAAAGTCTGCTATTTCTAACTTTATGTTGGCCACTTTAATGAAATATTGGCTCCCATTCTAAGGACTCGTGCACAGGACCGTATGTATTTTGCGGTCCGCAAAAAACATGGATAAAGTCCGTGTGCATTCCGTATTTTGCAGCACGGAAAAGCTGGCCCCTAATAGAACAGTCCTATACTTGAGCGTAATGCGAACAATAATAGGACATGTCCTGTTTTTTTGCGGAACGGACGCCTCTTCGATAAAAACAGAAGGATCAGGCATGTTGAAATATAACAGCCCGATCCTTCTTTTCCTGACATCTTCTGATGGGGAGAATCTGGATGCTCCTGTAAACAGTAGATGGGTTGGCTGACATTAATCCAATATGTATGGCCAGCCTCAGGTCAGTCACTCGTTGTGCTCGATCCTTCCTTTTCCATCCTGTCGCATGGGTTTTATTCATAAGACAAGTGGAGACGGTGACGCAACAACAATGAGTTAACCTGGACTTATTAGTCAGTGTAGAAGACGAGAAGATGAGCGGGATTTTCATAATTGATCTCTGTCCACACGCCACATTGCAGAATTACATGAGATGTGTAAATATGGCGCATTTCACCTCCAGCCCCTTTCAGTTATATTTCAAGGGGAGAAATGATGAACAGTGAGATGATTAGACTGAGTTTACCCAGTAAATGAATGGTGAGATTATATTACGGCGACATAATTGATTCCTGTGGCGTAAATGAGGTAGGCATTGTTCAGTCGTGCTCCCTGTAGCGCCTTGCAGCTTCTGAAATATGTTCTCAGAGATGATTATTTTATGCCATATAGAATGATGGACTTATTTACATGGCACTATCTTATTCCGTGGCGCTGTACACAGATTGGCACCCCTCACTGTCCCCCTGGTGTTTACCAGCCGGATTCCAAATTATCTACTCCAGGCATGCTCAACATGCGGCCCTCCAGCTGTTGCAAAACTACAACTCCCATCATTCCCAGACAGCCTACAGAAGGGCATATTGGGAGTTGTAGTTTTACAACAGCTGGAGGGCCGCAGGTTGAGCATCCCTGATCTACTCTATCTGAGGAAATCTGAGAACCTGAGGAAACCCGCACACACATGGAGAGAACATACAAAATATGTGCAGAGGTTACATGTGGTTGGATTCAAATCCAGGACTCCAGTATATCCGGCAAATGTGCCGGAAAGCGTCCGGATATGGCAGCGCATGGTGGCTATGCTGGATACAGTGAACCTCAGCTGGAACAAGCTGCAGGAGTTCACAGCGCAGATGTGAACGCGGCTCAAAAAGAAGCCTATCAGTATGTTTTTGGAGTGCAGGTGGAAGATCGGTGAGACTGGCAACACGTGGTTCGATTTGACATGTTTTTCGTTTGGATCAAATGACGTCTGTGTTGTTTCTGGTGCTCGCCTTCTTTCCTCAGGTGTGGCTATTGGGGTCATTTAACCTTCTCTATTTATAGTTGCTTCTCCCACAATGCTGTGCGGTTTATAGCTACTGTTTGGACCTTTGGATAGATTGTGGTTGGATCTCTGCTGAAGTCTTTCCTTTCCCCTTTGTATTTTGTTTGGGTTCTGTGTGTTGCATTACCCTATTGTTCGTATCAGGCCTTTAGGAGACTCCTGTTCGTTCTTCCTTTTGGAGGAACAGATAGTCTCATCCCTGCCATTAGTACCAGGGTCCTATAGGGCTTGGTAGGACTCTAGATATTCCTGCGTATAAACTCACCTACTTTTGGGGTCTGTCCATACTGGTAGTCAGTCAGGATTTTGGTTAGGGCTTTTACTAGGAGGTGTCCATCTTCCTTCCCTAGTTCTCAGGCCTGATTCCCTGTTCCCCTCTTCCCTCCTATGCTCGGTGTGTTTCCCTCCCACACCGAAGCGTGACAGAATCCCACCAATCACTGGGTGAATGTAGAAACACATGGAAATGGTTTGCATATGGTAAAACTTCATTCTTCTCAGCAATGCAGGCACATATGAACATGGGACCAACACAGATGTCTTCAGCTGCCAACTGCACATGTAACAGGTCAGCCGGTGTCATAGGTGCAAGACTGCTGACAGATGCCCTTTAATATTTTCGTCAATCTTTGTTTTTTGTTTTTTTTTGGGGGGGGGGGGGATGGGGTGACCTACTTTTCCCCATATGATTATCCGAAATCGGATGGTTTCATATAATTGTCAGATATTTAAGTGAATGTTATAGCACTAAAATGCTAAAGGAAAGCACTGAGCCGGATACAACACTAAATCGTTAAAAGCGCAAAAAAATGAGACCTTTGTGGTTTATTTTGTATTTTGGATGAAGTAGGTTTTGCGGCCAGCGTTCATCGTCCTTCTCGTCTCAGTCTCCCTGGATCCTGGTAATGGCTTGTTGCCTGTAATTAATTGGGGTTGACTATCTAAACATGTCAGGGTCATCCGTCTTTCACCAGGAGAGTACATTGTCATATTTCTTCTTTGCCTCTTCCAGCCTTGAAGTCCATCAATCTCTTATCTCATCTTCCCAGCTCTCATTTAGTGTCAGATCAAGCTGGAACGAGGCTGCGAGGAATGGCAGCAGAATCCCGGTCTCCGACTCCAACATGCAACCTTATCCCAAAAAGTTTTTGTTATTTTGCTGTGCGGTTGCCATGCTGAAGAGCCATTTGCATATAATCCCGCATCCTCTACCTCATCATAAGGCAGGGCTGTTTTGTAGATAAGGAATGAATGATGTCTCTGCTCCTCTCTTGTCAGACCACCAACTCTGTACACACCACGAGGCAATTCAATTAGAGGCAGTCCGTCTGGATGGAAACTGCTATTGGGTCATGAAATATATTCTGCTGCCTGTATTTCCTGCCTAATCGTTTGGACACGCTAATTTTTGCATTTGGACAAGCATTAGGATTTGTTCCCCACCTCATATTCTTCGTTAGTATGCAAATCTCAGCCATCTGACAAGCACCCCCCTCCCCCATTCTCTCTGCTGTCAGGTTGTTTTCTTTGTCTCTTTGCGAAGCCTCATGAATTTCATTAAGAAAGTAGATTACAATCATGCTCGAGACACCAGCTTAGTGCGGTAGACATGCTCGAGTGAATGATATAATCGGTTTAGCTATACCTAATAGTCACATAATTATATTTGGTTAGTAAGTCCTACTTCCAAAACAGCGGAAGGAGACTGTTAGGGGTCTTAGTACTGTAGGGGTGGTAAGGCTGAGTTCACACTTCAGTTATTTCCATCAGTTATTGAAAGCCAAAACCAGGTTTGGGTCACAAACACAGAACCGGTGCAGATCTTTCCATTACACCTGATCTCGGAGTAGGCGTCACTACTGGTTTTGGCTTACATTCAGGGCTCATGCACACAGCCATTGTCCGGCCGCTCCCGTAATGTGGCCCGTAAACAGCAGGTCCGCAATATGTGGGCACCAGACGTGTGCACCCCGCATCATGGATGCGAACTCATTCACTTGAATGGGTCCGCAATCCGAAGGTGCGCTGCAGAACCGAGGCAGTGAAACAGTACGGAGTGATTCCGTGGGCTTTCTCTCCGTGTCTCCGCACCGCAAGAAAATAGAACATGTTCGTTTTTTTTTTTTTTTGCAGTGTGTATAGATCACTGACCCATTTAAGTTGAATGGGTCTGGATTTGTCTGCGGAATGCCCACGGATGTTGCCCGTGCAATTTGCGGTCCCCAATGCACGGAACGGCCGAGCCCTTACTGATGGAAATAACTGACCAGATAAGTGAAGTGTTAACTCAGCCTAACCAGATCTTGATTTTTGTGCAAGTTTTTCTAAAGTGGTTTTCTAATGGTGACAGAAATTTAAGAATGGACTACAAAAGTGGGCTACAAAATTAAGGAAGGGTATACTTACCCTTACCGATTCGCCACCACTCCTGTGTCGATGTCTGCTGGGTCCCCACTCCCATGTCAGCACACTGGAAATACGTGGAGATTCCATTTATCCAGTCACTGGTCACAGCAGTGACCCGCCTCGCTATGAGCGGGCATCACTAGGCATTGCCTGCATGTCGCGAGCGGACCAAGAAGCTGGACCCAGTAAGCATCGGAACGGGAGCGGTGGGGCGAGAGCTGAGGGTCAGGATCTCCTCTTTTACTTTTATATCCCGCTTTGAGCAATTTCTAAAATGTACCCTGCCTCCCAGACACCTCTTTAAAAACTCTCCAAACTTGAAGGGTTTGTATGAGGTCAGAAAAACAGAAATGCTTTCGGAAACTGACCCCCTGGTCCATGCAGAGTAAATGCAAAACATAAAATACAAAGGGATGCTCATACAAGTATATAGTATGCACAATAAATTATTAGGACTGAAAAAAATCCAACATAGAACTCACGGGTTATGAGGGGGGCTAGTGTGCACCAAATCCTCTGTCCAGGAGGGCCTTTCCCAGTATTCAACCAGATAGCCGGTGACCATGATTTAGGGTGCTCTTACACAGGCCGTTGGCGAGCAATAGACGGGCAGCAATCAACAAGATAAAGGGTGATCAAGGCTCTTTTAAAATGCCTTTTGCACTTCCTGATTCAATGTGAAAAGGGGACAAATGATCATTATTACGATCGTTCACCCCCTTCACTTTGCATATTGGCAGCAGCACATTCCTTTTTACACAGGGCAGCTTCCTCTACACAGGTAGCAGATGACGAATAACCACTTGTGGTAACCATTACCCGGATCTCACTCACTCGGTTCACACATAGGATCACAATACTATTCAGCCACATTACTGATGGAGCTTCGGCAACATTTTAGTCTTCCCACTTCAGAAAGGAGATAGACTCAGGCTGCCATGGTTGTCATTATGATGCACTTAGAAGGGAGTTTACTCATACTCGGCATGTCTGTCTCTTTCAGGTTTCTGAATAGTAAATATTGGACAGAAGGAGATAACTGCAGATCTTAGTCCTGTGTATTCTGTCTAAATCTCCTCTGCACAAACCAACTGAAAGGTGGCATGAAGCAGGATGTGCTCAACCCAAAAAGGCAGTTGTGCATATATATACAGGGGAGCACTTGTGGCCCGTTGCTAATGGCGATCCCCAGCAAAAAAGCATACGGTGGAGGATGCCCACAGCAGACCACAGTACTTAGTTATTGCTAAATCTCCTCTGCCCCTTTGTGTAGTGTGTTGCATGTGACATGCATGCTGCTGCGTAGCTACAAGCTGCAGCCTCTTCTGTGCCTTAGACCTGCATCTGTGTCTCTTCAGCATCCTGATCACAATTTGAAATGGTCGGTATTTTTCAGATTTTTTTATTTTATGCACTTATATAGCGGTGACATATTCCGCAGTGCTTTATAGACATTAGCATCGGGCTGTCGCCAATGGGGCTCACAATCTAAGTTCCCTATCAGTCTGTCTTTGGAGGGTGGGAGGAAAACGCAGTAACCAGAGGAAACCCACACAAACACGGGGAGAACATACAAGCTCCATGCAGACGGTGTCCTTGGTCGGAATCAAACCTAGGACCCCAGTGCTGCAAGGCACCAGTGCTAACCACTGAGCCACTCTCATATAGTCTCCGATAGATGTGATCTGGCTATGCTTCCTTATATGATGCCTGAGAAACTGAACGAACTTATGCAGAAAGGGAGATCTCCTTAATTCATAATCAAAATGTAAAATGTGCGCAAAAAAGTAATAGAGGCTTCTGTATGTTGCCTGGTGTTGCCCTTTAATTGTGTTCATATTTTCCCAGAGACATCCATTTCTTCAGTCACCAAGTATCTCTCAGTTCTTTTCCTTTCTTGTTCTTCTTTGGCTTTCTGTTGACGTGCCTGCTCTGTAGTAGATTCCCTCGTGTGGTTAATAAGTCACACAGACACCTATGTCTTTACTCTGCCTGTACTTCAACAAGCCGGCTCTTCAAATATTTTCCTTGAATTAAGAAGACAGCAGGTGAATAAATCAGAAGAATGCAAATTGCTCCAGCGAGGAGATTCATCATAAAGCAGTGAATTCAAAAACACATCATTAAAAATATATTTCATATGATAATGGAGAAGCCACACTGGTCTGAAGACGCTGCATGGAGCTATAAATCTCGGAGGCGCTCGTAAAACTTGTATCTTTCTGGTGCATTTCTCCGCTGTGATTTGCTGCAGTGAATGGTATCGGCGAGGAGCAGCTTGTTGTGTAGAATCTACAGCTATTAAGTGGCGCCATTAAAGAAGTGAGCAAGAAAACCACAGGATCTCATAGATGTCTTCTTGGAAGTAATCAGTGCATGCAGCTAATAGAGGTGTGTGCAAAATTGAGCCAGATACACGTCATTTCTATTTGGTATAGATCGCCCCAATGTTGGCAGTGTGTCACTTTGTATCAGTAAATGGTTATGGTCAGGGACCCTAGTGCAAGAGTTCAGCTTGGCCCCCCTTCCCTCAGTGCTTTGTGGCAAGAGACAGGGGTGCACCTAGCTTTTCTGCTGCCTGAGGCGAAAATTAAAATGGCACCCCCCCCCCCCCCCTTATGCATACATAAAGCAAAAATTGTTGTATGGCAATTATATAATAAAATACAATGCCATGGGAGAAAAGAAAAGGCAAAATATTAAAGCATTTATTGTAAAGGTCGACAATCAAGATCCAATACAACGTGGTCCACATGTGGTGCATATGACTTCACCTTCTCAATACGTACAATACTTGTGTGCCATGGAGTGTTATGAACTTCCTGTAAAAAAGTCTGGAGTTTACTTTCAGTAGACTCTGCCCACTCTCTCCAGATTATTCTCTGTAAATCTCTAGGATCCTGTGCAGCAATGTTTTTAGCACCTACTTCATATTTGCTGAGGAAACAGTCCACATTGTGATGAATATGTAGCATACCACCAGTATTCTTCTTCAGAACTCTACAAGCTACAAGATAACCTGCTTCAGATGTGGGGATTAGGCCCCTGCAAAATTTTCAGCCTAGCCCTTTTTTTCCAGCCCTACTGTTAAAGACATACTTGGGAAACATTACATACATACAGCGCTACAAAACTTACCAGGTAATACAGCGCCACACACCTCTTACATCCAGTGACTGCTCTTCTCATGTAGACGTTCTCTTTCCTTATCTTCTCCATTTGGACCAGACCACCATGATGATTTCTTTCAGCCATCTCTTGTCTCTGAACAGTTTCACAAACAGACATCTTAGTTTCCTACTTTTCCACGATCCTCCCACCTTCTGAACACCGCACCCTGCCACCCCCAATACTGTGCCCTATACTATACTGCGCAAACAATACAAAATACTAGTACCGCGCTGATGGTGTCCCCTTCAATAATTATCGGCACACAGTGCCCTAAAAAATAACTGTGCCCATCAAATAGTATCCCTGACACTAATAGTGTTCTATAGTGTAATAGTGTTCTAAAAACACAATGTCCTCCAAAAATAATTGTAATAATAAGCTGACAATGTGCCAGGATGCCCCCATGGTAATAGTGCTTCCAAAAGTTCCACCAATAGAAATAATTTTCTGCCAGGGTGCATAGGGTTAACAGTTCCCCTAACAGTAGTAATGTCCCAATCAGAACCCCATTTCACACCTCAAATCAGATCTTTATATCAGATCTTCAGAGCAGACCCCCTTATCACACCTCAGATCAGACCACCATTATCAGATCTTCAGATCAGACCCTCATATTAGACCTCAAATGAGGACCCCATTTCAGACCCCTTTAGACCTCCATGTCAGACCCCCATTTCAGACCACAGATCAGACCCTCTTTAGGCCTCCATATCAGACCTCAGATCAGACACCCTTTAGACCTCCATGATCATGCACACACTACGTCCTGGCGCTGTACGCAATCGGGGCCTTGCAACGCAGCCCTGGAGACCCAGAGAAGACCAGGGTGAGTATAGCGCTTCACTTTGTGTCTTCTGGATACTAGTGAGCACTTACATAATTGGGCCCGGTCACAAGTGCGACCGCTGCGACTCCTATAACCATGTAAGGGTCAGGTATGGTTCTGGTCTAATATACTGCATTGTACTATATGATATTGGATTTACATTTTCACATTAATCATGGAATAACCCTTTAAATCACATATGACGAATGGAGTTGGAACTTACTGAAGATGACCAACCTGTAATTCATCCGTAGCAGGGATTTCTGCAAGCCGCATTGTGACCACCCGTGCTAGGGGAAGCCACCCTATTTGGTCCTTGTATGGCAGCAGATACAGTCCCTACTATGGGCCGGTAGGCTATGATTGTGTCACTGTACGGTGCCTCTGTAATCAGTTCTTACCCTGGAGAATACCTCAGGTATACAGCATCTGATGAAGTATGCCGTGGATAGCCTGTGCCACCTACATGCTCGCCTTAGATATCAGCGGATCATGAAAATATGGCACAGGAACAGTTATTGGCAGTAGTGTTCATGTGCTAAAGTGGCGTCACCGCTACAGCCGGTGGTGAGAAACGGAGCCGGCTCCGCTGTATAAGTACTGCTGACCTTTTTATCTTAGGCCATTTTCCAGCGTCTACCCCTTTAAGTGTATGAGAAGATAACGTACCATCTATGACCATCAATAAGAAATACAGATACGAAAAACATTGCAGTCACCTGCTTTACCAATTTTCGAGGAGGCACTGCTGTTCAGATGATTATTCTCAGCACTGTAAATGGAAGTATTGACAGACTGGCACCCCCCACTGAATGTGCCCATGAGGATGAGGAGCAGACGTTAATGGAAATCGGCCAGGGATGCATCACGAGAGTCCTTTCTGAACTGGTTTGTGTTGAGATGTTTTCTAGGTTAATAATGAAATGATCCCTGGGTATATGGGGAAAGGCTGCAGAGGAAACGAGTAACACATACTGCACACGCCTGTATTATACTGATGTGCAGAATGGCACTTATAGACTTTTTGGGTTTTAATACCCCTGGCGGTGGATTCGTCAAAGTTATGTAGAGTCGCTGTTCTCTACATAACTTAGGTGCTGGCTTAGCTTTAGATAATTTTCTACGCTTAAAACAGGTGTAGAAAATGGTAAATGAGAGGGTCCTGCCGAGGCGCCCCTTCCCCACCCATGCCATGTCCCCTTTTTTTAGACCTGCCGTGAGAGGGGAAAAGTCGCAGCCGAATCTGCGAGAGAGATATGCCAAAATTGATAATAAATGACCCCCTTTATCTCTATGTGCCTCTGATTTCATTAGAAGTTCATATGGAATCAATGGTTCATGGACCATTAGGCCTCATAAGTATTGTTTGAATTTTGGGTGGAGTTCTGCAAACAGAAGTGATTTAGAACAGGTCAGTGTATGATGGATTCTGCATTTAGGTAGACACCCACTAAAAGCCCTATTGCGATTATTAGTTGCTGCGGATACAGAGTAAATTATATGGAGACTAAACTTTGATCAACAGCGCCCCTAGTGGTCACGTCATTGTAATAACACCCCTGGGTGAATAAGCATGAGAGTTGAAGGGTACAATCACATGTGGTGGGTACGCTGTGGGTTGTCCACAGTGAAACTGTCTGCGGAAAATCAGCGTAGTGGACGGGATTTTAAAATATCTTATCCACAGGCTACAGAAAATCTCTGCAACAGAATCCACAAATGCCACATTTCCTGCATCATAAGATACGCTAAGGTTTTAGAGGAGAAAAATAAGAAAATATTTTTTTATCTGACCCCCCATTCCTCATCAGACCCCCATTTCTCATCAGACCTCAGATCACACCCTAATTAGGCCACCATCAGACCTCTCCTGAACTTACCTCTCCTGCTCCGGACAGCATCGCCACTTGTAGTTCCACTGCACTTCTCCTGCGCTCACCACTCCCTGGTCTTCGTCTGCCGGCGCTGCACTATATTATGCCGCTGCACAGGGTCAGGACATATAACGTAAGCGCGCTTACACTATGCGACGCCAGAAGAGGACCAGGGAGCGGTGAGTACAGCCAGCATAAGGAGTGCTGTATTCACTGCATGAACTGCTGAGGATTCAAATCCATACTGCGGTCAGGTTCACAGTCTATTTTTATTTTTTTGCATCTGAGGTTTCTTAAAATCTCCATCACTTTGCTGGTACTGTACAGCGCTGCGGACCGGCCACATGTCCGTCCTGTGTGGACATAACCTGATTATCCCTGACCGCAGAGCTAAGTCATAACCATAGTTTTTTTTGTTACTGTGACAATGACCGTCAATCTTAAGTATCCTTGATCTGATTACATAGTTGAATCGGGTTTACCAATATGGATTAGTCTCCCAACAAGAATCTTCTTGGAACGTGACCTATATAATAAAAGGAGGGATGAGGCTGAGCGTATAGAAAATCGTTAAGTCTCTGTTAGGTGCACACAACAGATGTGTAATCTCTGGTCAGGTCCAATTGTAGACTGTAGAACCGCATCCCCATACAAGGAGGGGTGATTTATACTGCCCCCCCCCCCCCCATATTAATGTATATACAACCATTTACAGGGAATTGTTTTCTTGTGCCGCCATCAGGTGGGAGAATTGGGCATAAATGAGATTTATTCTGTGGCAGTGTCCAAGGTCGTCACAAAGCCGCCTCCTGTCTGCCCGGCTGACAGAAGACTCGGGGACACCGTCCATGTCTCGTGTTGTTTTTGGGATCCTTCATTAATCCATATTACTTTTCCTGACTCCCACTTTCTGCCTTTTCCCAATCTTTACAATGAAAATAAATTATTTACTGCTCGGAAAGAGGAGAAAAGGTCACTCTGTGTGGCCACTTCCATTCATGTCAGGTTAAACAGCTGAGAGCTGGAGCACCCTCCTGCTTCTGATCGCCGCCGCTGAAAGAAAATGAAGTGTTTCTTGCTTCAGCAATGGAAAAAATTGCCATGAAATTACAGACCCCCTAATGTCTGGAAAAGTTCCTGGGGACAGAGGAGTGCCTGCTCGGGGGCTGCAGATTTAAGCTTATTTGCTACAAATATAATGGTGCCTGACCACTCCAAAAAATAAAGTGACTGGTTTTGAACACTACTTTTTAGCTGCAATTTGCCATTCAGAAGATTAGCTCTCCTCCAAGAGGAAGAAAGCTGTAGTGCCACCTAGTGGAGGTAGCTACTCTCTAGTCCATGTCTGACCAGTCCTGCCAAACTAAGAGCCTTCCCCAAAAGGAAAAAGCACGTATCTGTAGAGAGCTGTTTGTGGGTTCTGGCCCAACTTAAGTACAAAGCAGTGTGCTTGGATGGCTAGGCGATTGGTCAGACTTTGACTATAGGGTAGCTATTCCACTAGGTGGCACTACAGCGACAGCTTTACTATTGGAGGAGAGCAAATCTGCATATTCTTTCCTCCAGGAAATTTTGCCTGGCATAGAAGACAACCTCCTCCAGTTCTGGCGCTCTCCACAAGGACAAACCAGGTGATAGGCGGTAACTTAAAAAATACGTTTGATCTACAAAGTGCCTCTTACTCCATTCACATCTAAAGCCACACAGGTCTTTTGGGGTTCTTGCCTAATTCTTATGTTGCATGACCCTACAGCTCACTGCTGCCCCCTGCTGTTATCTATAGCGATGACATTCATAAATGTGGGCAATTGGTTCTAGACTAGAATTACATTGCACCTAGTCCCTGCTGTAAAATGTACCAATCTTTGGCACACCTAGTTTTCGAAAAATCCACTGCATCTTGCTCCCCAAGGCGAGCATTGTTGAGCATACAGACTAAGATATCTGCAGGTCTCTAAGATACCCGTCTTATCACAGCTTCTTCCTTTATGGGCAGAAGCAATACAATTTAAGAGTATGGAAGCCGCAGGGAGCTCGGATACAGTAGTTACCATGGGAATCCATGAGAAGACGCAAGAAAAGTTCACTGCAGCCGCCCTGTTATATCATCAGATTGTCCCACTTATATGAAGGCACAGGTCCCATGATGTAAATATTCTGGATTTACCTTTCTGAAACCTCCCAACTTTTGGGAAGGCCAAGGAAGGACAATAGCAGTGCGCACGTGCCGCGGCAAAAATTATTTGCACTAAGCCACACCACTAACTCTGCCATATACCTATCTATACACGCCATATACCTATCTATACACGCCAAATACCCATCTATACACGCCATATACCCATCTATACACGCCATATACCTATCTATACACGCCATATACCTATCTATACACTTCCAATCCAGCCCAGTCCCCTTTGTGCCCCCACACAGTAGTGCTGCTCTTTAATGCCCTCCTTACAATAATGTTTCCCCCTGCTCCACTTACAGTAGTGCTGCCCCCATAGTGCCCTCGTACATTAGTGCTGTCCCATAGTGCCTTCTTACAGTAGTGTTGCCCCTTAGTGCCCCCTTACAGTAGTGCTGCCCCATAGTGCTTTCTTACAATAGTGTTATTCCCATAGTGCCCTCTTACAGTAGTGCTGCCCCCCTTATATTAGTGCTGCCCTCTTAGTGTCCCCCTTACAGTAGTGCTGCCCCATAGTGCTGTCCGCTGTCTTACAGTAGTGTTGCCCCTTAGTGCTCCCTTACAGTAGTGCTGCCCCATAGTGCTATCTTACAGTAGTGTTGTTCCCATAGTGCCCTCTTACAGTAGTGCTGCCCCCATACATTAGTGCTGTCCTCTTAGTGTCCCCCTTACAGTAGTGCTTGCCCCACAGTGCATTTTTATAGTAGTGTTGTCCCCATAGTGCCTTCCTACAGTAGTATTGCCCCTTGGTGCCCTCTTACAGTAGCACTACCCCCATAGTGCCCTCTTACAGTAGTGCTGCCCCCATACATTAGTGCTGCCCTCTTAGTGTCCCCCTTACAGTAGTGCTGGCCCACAGTGCCTTTCTACAGTAGTGTTGCCCATGGTGCCCTCTTACAGTAGTGCTACCCCCTTACAGTAGTGCTACAGTACCTCCATAGTGCCCTTTAAAGTACTGCTGTCCCTGTAGTGCTAATAAAATTTTACTTACATAGCCCTGCTCTCCCCAAAAGAGTGCGCAGGCCAGCTTGGGTAATGATTCCGGGCCCATGCTCTCTTCTGCATGCAGGGATGGTTGGGGGGTGGGCATTCTTGCAGTCCCCTGATGCATTTGTTCAGGTTAAGCAAAGCTTTAATGAGACTCAGACAAGGAGACCCTATTTCTCTCTGATTCTGCGGAACGGGTACAGACTCATTAATTCTCTATGGGGCTGGACGTGATGGCATTTGCGGAGCGCGGCCACCAAACTTCGGTCCGCAGCTCCGCATAGAACATGTCCTATTCTTGTCTGCAGCTGCGAGCAGCATGGTAAAAGCCGGAGTCTTGACGAATAAGCGCCGTGGGAATTGCAGGTTTATAAATCGCCCCTTGACATAAATATTCCAGAAGCATAATGATAAGTGTCAAGCACTGCCCAAATCCCCCTTTATTTGAGCTCCGCCAACAGGATTACTCCTCGCAGCGTGCCCACAATGAATTACTGTTACCGTGTTTTGATCTCGGCAGGGGACACCGTGGGTATAAATCATATTATTAGGTAGAATGGCATTTAATCCCGCAGAGCGCGCTTGGTCTGGAAGAATAGTTGGTATCTATCGTCCTCCCAGCGCATTCCTGGATCAAGATGAAATCGGGTGGACGGGATCCGTACTTCATACCTTGCCGAATGCTCGGCGGTGTTTGAAGGCGTCCCCGTCTGTTCTAGTCTTATCTCGCCATCGCTTCTCTATTTTGTGTGATAGGGTTCTTGGCGGGAAGCTAAACGTCTCTACGTTATCGTGTCCTATTTACGTGCGGCCTTCCTCGGACCCTGCGCTTTAGCCGGCGCCCCGGTCTGACATTGTCTCGTATATGAAAAGCTGCCTCCATCCCGGATTATTCAGAGACACCTGAGAGGAGATAATGGCCCCCGCACATCTCTGTGGTTTCTGAATCACCGCTGGCTGTGATTTGGTTGAAGAAATTTTCTCCTGGTCGCACGGAGTCGCAGTCGTCCTCCTCGGTAAACAAGGAACATTCTGTGAAAATGAAGGAACTGAGCGCTGAGGGTTCAGCCACAAATAGAAAGAAGTCTCTCTGGGGTCAAAAAATATTCCGTCTGAGAAGACTCCCTGCTCAGTGCCGTCTCCCTCGCTGCGTCAACCTACTTTCTTCTTACTTTTCATGAAAACTTAAAAGACAACTTGAAGAAAAAAAAAGAAAAAAGTCTGAAGCTCCTGATATAGATCACTCACATCTTGTGATCATCTAAAGGGGACCTGTCTGCTCTCCCGCCATTTCTGAACCCCTCACCACCCCTGACATTGAATTCCACTCAATATAATCATTTTGGAACAGTTTTTCTCATAAGGCTGTGCCGTTCCTCTGTTCTTCCTACAAGAAATGTATAAAATAAATTGACAGCTGGGTGTTACAGTTGTGTGTGCCTACACATTACAGTCCGTGTTTGCAGTAGTTGTCAGTGTAAGAACAATCCCCACACAGGGGGAAAGGGCGACACTCCGTTGTCTATTTATTCATACGTTTCTAGGAGGAATAACAAGAGGAATGATACAGTGCAGATTTATATGAATAGATGGTCCAGAATTGTTTATCCGTCAGTGTAAGAACAAAACCCACACAAGGGTAATGGTAACACCCACTTGTCTACTTATTCATACATTTCTAGGAAGAATAACAAAGGAACGGCACAGTGCAGAGTTATATGAATAGGTGCTCCAGAATTGTAATTTAATGGGAAATACATGTATAACTATTTTGGGACATCTTTTCATTCCTCTTGTTGTGCAATTCCCTGTTATTCCTCCAGGAAATGTATTTATAGATTGACAGTTGGGTGTTACCATTCTTACCACACTTGTAAATGGGGCCCCCATACACATTAGTATATTGCATTGTCTGCCAAAGTCGCCAAGAATGGCGCAGATCGGCTGACACGGCTGTCGGCAGGTCGATGGTCCAGCTGACAGCTACTGAATGTGTATGGCCATTCTTAGTCCGGTCAGTACTGACCCCCCCCCCCCCTATTGACCAGGTGAGGGGCAATGCTCCGACCTCAAGTTATTCATGTATTTCCAGTAGGAAAAGAGAGGAATGGCAGTACAGAGACTGCAGAATTGTTTTTGCATTATTGCTCACCTTGCAGGGGTCATGTAGTATAAATGAATGGGCCACCTTGTCGTGCAAGTATTCCCTGCATCCGCTCTCCTCCCCGTGCAGGACACGTCCCTCCGTGACTCTGTATCTAGAAAATAGGGAATGGGATCGTCAATGTCATGCACACATGCAAACCTTTTACTAGATTACTCCCACTGTGCAGTTCTGAAAATAAGAATAGAACGTTGTAACCTGTCCTATTCAGTTGAAGGGTAGTGGATGGTTCTGTCAGCAGCGCAGAGTATTTCAGGAGACAGGTCGCTGTCACATTGTGTGCGTCAGTCACCTGTCTACTCCTGGTGGGTGAGGGAGGGGGCAGTATCATGACGAGAGGACAGTGATGGAGGCAATTGGAAAGTCCAGGACTCCCAGCACCGCGGAGTATTTCTTGTGAAACGAAGTGTCCTGTTATGTTTTTTTTTTTTTTTTTTTTTTTTGTGATTTCAGTACCCGGAAGATGCCGGACTCGCCATAAAATCTGCCCCTGGTGTCCATGGCTCCATGATAATGATGTGACTGATGCATTAGGAGCGCCGCCAAGCATGCGTGTTTATATCAGTAGGATAAGGGGTGGACTGGTACCCCTGGCACCGCTTATCTCCCCTGAGAGCAACGGTTCAGACAGGGAAAAATCCAGCCTCCATTTAATTTCTCAAGACATGGATAACGGCTTAGTGCTGCGGCAACGTCTTCTGAGATGATGAGTGGTGTGATACCTGACAGTGAAATAGTTGCTCTTAAGTGATCGCTGATTTATGGCTGTAATTATCTTCCGCGCCGGCTTCTAATTTGTTTTTCTCTTAATGGAGAACATCTACTGCAGGAAGACGGCATCTCTACTGGCTCCAGAGGTGTCCTGTATACACAGCGATCATTTCTATGGGCGTCTCAGAGGAGATCAAGGTCACGCCCCCACCCTGGAAATATAAAGGGAGTAAAAATCTGCTGATGTGGAGCCTTTGCTCTGAAGATGTTCCTACACATTATGTAGGGGCAGAACTTATGCTGTAGAAGCCATTGAGGCAATATCAAGGGTGGCCAGGGAAGTAATGATCCCTGAGACCATAACTGGCTGCAGGGAGAGGCAGCTTTAACCTGCTGCTATCTGAGGCAGTTCTGGACAGACTATCATCAACGAACGTTCCTCACAAACCTCCTATTGTTAGTGCCTGCAGGTAAATTATCGTTTCTGGGCCGCACCGCAATAATTTAAAACTTAGATCAGCAGCTTAAAAACAAGTAGTAACCATCGAAAACCGTGTATCAGCTCACCACTCGAGACAAAGCCAGGATCGGGAACAGGAGCCATATGATGTCCACAGTACAAAAGTTCCTCCAACACTCATTGAAAAAAAAGTTTATTGCTCACATTAAAAAAAAAGACTCCCAACAAGATGCTTACGCGTTTTGACCAGGAAAATATCCATCCTTTTTCACAGGCGTAAGCGTCCTTTTAGGAGTCTGTAGTTTTTTGTGTTTTTTTATTTTTTAGCTGTGACCAATAAAGTTTGGATACGACATGTCGTAGTTTTATTCCGGCCGCCTCTCGGCATGTTTGCCGTGCTGCCGCCGGAAGTCCGGCCCACTCCCATTGTAGTTAATGGAGCCGGAGCGGACCTCCGGCGGTACGCGCGCACTAGCAGCAGCACGGATCCGACAGGCTGTTTACCCGCTGGAATAACCTGCCGGAGAAGGCTGCTGCTAGTGTGAAAGAAGCCTCATAGCATTAGCTGCTATGATGGACTTTCATCTCTATGATGTGAGTTAATAAAACCCCCTGGGGGACATTTGTGCTGTCACACAAAAAAATGGGCGTGTAACAGCCGTTTTCGGAGCAGTGAAAGTCTATGGGTAAAATCACATGTCCGTGTATACTGGCCATCAAAACATAGGAAATGTTCTTTTTTGGCTATTTTCATCGCCTGACAATCCCGGGACTATTTTTAATGGCTGTTTTTCACAGTCATGTAAATGTAGACTATGGATATGTCCAAATGGATCTGAAGCACTACGGATTTCCATCTGGCCGTGTTTTCACATTACCAGTGAAGTGGATGAGGTTTTAGACGCCTGCATTCGGCTGGAATGACGTATGCAGTTTTTTTGAGCCAAAACCATGGATGGATTCAGAAGCAATGGGAAATCTAAAACGAGGACGTATACTCCTTCCTTCTGGCTTTGGCTCAGGAAACTGCATGTGTGATTCCAGTTTTATAAGGAAATGGCTGATAACTGAGAGAAATGACTCATAACTGTGTTGGCGTTTGCACAGTTCCCTTCTATAGCCCATCCTGTTTATAATAAGATTAAATTTTCCCCCCTTATAGTTAAAATTTTCATAAAATTGTTGGGAAATGATAATTTTTGAAAACTAGGTTAGGCACAGTGATTGCGGTGCGGCACTAACCCCCAGATAAAGATGAGCCGAGTCGCTGATGCTCAGCTGCACGTAGGTAACACAATGGCAGACACCTGACCCGTGTGCGGCGCGAAGCGCGTCTCTGCCAGTCCAGGTGTTTGGATTTAATTAGAAGGTGAGTCTGTGGGGTTTCTGCTGCTATAGACAAACTGTCACCGAACCGGGAAGACTTCTCTCCGCACTGCGGGCTTCAGACAATAACTTTATAACCGGAGATGTGTGTAATATGACTGGAGGGAGCGCAGTAATAAAGAGGAAATAATGACGGCCGCTCCGAGCTGTGTACATATTACGTTAGGGGAGATGAAGTGAGGCAGGTGCTACCAGGCAGGTAGGTAGTCTCTGCAATATATATATTGTGTAATTTCGCTGTTTATACTGTACTGGTCATGTAGTATACTCCATTCACATCGAAAGCTGCATTCAAAATGTGTTGGTTTTATATTAGACTGCCCCCTGGTGGGACATTTCCATACTTCAGGAGTGGCTTGTAGATCTCTGCCATTAGGCATTTACTACGTTTTTCCTCCAGAAGGAGCGGCACTCTTGTCTATGGCCCGTTTCTGGTGTTAGAGTTTATTTTAAATAAGAATACAAGACAAAGCTGAAGGAATCTTGCACACGACCGTATGTATTTTGCAGAACGGAACAGCTGGCCCCTAATAGAGCAGTCTTATCTTTGTCTGGAATCCGGACAATAATTAGCTGTTAGAAGAAACCATACAACGTTCATGTGTCACGGGGCCTAGTGGCAGCTCAACCCCATTAAAGTGAATGGGACTGAGTTGCAATACCACGCACAGCCACTATACAATATATGACGCTGTGCTTGGAAAGCTGCCGGGAGCTGCTGCACTCACCAGAGCTCAGGGGAGAGTGGTTGCTTCCTAAAACAGCTGATCAGCAGGAGTTTTGGGACTCGGACCCTTGCCAATCTGATAATGATGACTTATACTGAGGATAGGTCATCGTTATATATTGCTGGATAGCCCCTTTAAAGGCTATGTACACATTTGGACGCAATTTTTGTTTATGAATGCATTTTACTCATTTTTGGCTAAACAATCATATTTTCGATTGGCCTTCATTAAAAAATTGAGCCATTCTGTCACAAAGGGTTAACTGTTTTTCTACTTGTGTGATTGGTGCTTTCACTTTGTGCCCCTCATCTAATAAATCTTATCTATAAACTATTAAGAGGTCGTTAACACTTATTTAAGCAGCATCAGTAAGATAAAAACTGAGCTATAATGAGCGTTTATAAGGTCAGAGGTCAGAGATGAGGAGCCGTCAGCTGAGCTGCCTGACGGAGCAGAGAGAAAGTTCAGATCCTTGTATTAGAGCATCTCAGCTCTGTACAGAAAAAAGACTCCATATTTGTAATAAAGACCAACTGAAAAAGATATTTTTAGCTCAAAATAAGTACAATACAATAATCAAAAATTCCCCAAAAGGTCCGTGGGGCTGTAAAAGATATGGACAGCACAGCGTGTGCTTTCTGCATCCGTATGTCCGTTCCACGGCCCCGCAAAAAGACAGAACATGATCTATTCTTGCCCGTTTTGGGGACAATAATAGGCGTTTGTTACATAGTGCGGCACCTGTGGAAGGTGAAAACGCAGGATGCACACAGCCAGTATGCTTGTTTTATAAATCTGTGATTTGTGCACCGCAAAATGGATGTGGTCGTCTGAATGCCCCCCTAAGGCGGAGATCGTCCTTCCAGTGACGTAGTTGACAGCTTGCTTTTACCTGTCTGACCCGACAAGCTAAGCAGCGCCAGAATGTGTCGGTTAATATGGTATTCCCCTGCACTACTCTAGGTATATATAAACCACTGCTGAAATAATGGACCACTGACGGTTCATCTGAAGATTGCGCCTTTTCTAAATGCTTGTTTTTCCCTTCAAGACGTGAAAGAAGAAGCCTGTGTTTTCTGCGAATGTTGCACATAGAGCCACAGTCCTCTCCATTTATAAGTCATCTTGTTACCTTTCAGCGAATGGAAAAAGCAGTAATAATGACTTTCCTGAAGCCGCACTTATCCCAGTGGGGTCTGTAGACCGGTGACTGCTAATCGGGCTACATATGTACAGTATATGTGCAAACAATGCATTCCTATTCACTGAATTGAGCGAGGTCTTCACCAAGCCGGGCTCTAGATCACCTCGCTGAGAGCCCCACTGTGATGTCTGGGTTAAACACCTCATTAATGCGGGGAAAGTCTGTGTTCCCCTCAGACAGAAGTTCATATCTGGTTATTGGGAACGTGGCGTACATATTAATTAGAAATTGATTAGCTCTTGGCGTGAGGTGGGCTGAGTCGGGATTTGGCAGCTGCTGTTAGTATATTCTATGGAGAAGGCGGCTCATCCCCAGGCCGTGTCTTACTCATACAGATGAAGCCTCCATTACCTTCTATTCTGACTTGTGCTAATATCCCAAAGTCCCTGCCAGCCTGGGTGTACCGTTCCTATTGCCAGCACTCAATGATTATGGCGGAGGATGAGTCTTGGAAGGTGATTGTATGGAGGCAGCCGCCATTGAGTACCTGATTATAGATAATGGGGCCAACCATATAGCTGTAGATCTCACATAACCCTGATGCTATCCCTGTACACACAGGTTGGATCATCTGGAGCTGCAAAGCTTACATCAGAGGTGGCCATCTTCTATGGCACCCAACGGGTATGCGTCACGGCGGTCCTGACAGGTGTGTGACATCTCTTCCTGAAGGGGCGCCACTAGCACTGACGGCCAGGGCACCAAGATCTTGCACCCAGAACCCTCCATTTGGTGCATAGGTCTACGGAGAGGAAGCTGCACAGGAATTTAGGAAGCCGTGTGATTGGATTATTTGGACACGGCTTTACACCATAAGGCAGGGGGCATCGGTACAAGGTATGGCACAGGACTCCGTCCCACCTGGGTTGTCGTATATATTTGTCACCATGTAAGCCGAAGCTGGCCATAAACATCTCACCAATTTTGGTGGAATCTGCAGATATATCAAACATCTATGACGGAAGCCGACCATACGACAACTGGCCATAGATATGAGGTATTTACAGGTGGGGTCTTGCGTCCAGTGGCGCAGTTTTATGGCAGTATCCATCTCCCGGCCACGTAGGCTATGGGCACATTAATATGAACACTATTTAACCTGTCTGTAAAGCAAATCTGATTCCTGTGCTGCCGAATTCTGGAAAGTTTGAATATTATTTTTACATGAGACTCTATGAAATATTGATTGCTTTAAGCTGCATTCTTTGTCATAATGGAAATTGTGAGCCAGCCATCTGCAGTGAGAGGAGAGGGGAAGGTGGCGGCTGTAGGAGCTGTACCTCTCACATCTCTCATGCATGCTGTAAATAAAAAGGCGGCATATCACACAACAAGATCCGCTGTCACATGCGGAGGGGGCGGCCATGAAAGATTTATGGGCGCCTTAATCAAACCTCACAAAGTGATGTTTTTTCCCCCAATGGACAGCAGCACGTTCTGTACATGGCCCCTCCAGGCTTCCACTCTGTGTCATCTCCAATTAAATGCACAAACCTCCACCTGTACAGAAGGATTTGCTCCTCTTTTAAAGTCTTCCATATGAAAGGACAACAATATAGTAAGAGCAGACGATATGGGGCTGTCTAAACCCGTTTGTGCCACTACAAGGTCCAGCAGCTTTCATCGTCAGGCTGTTTCAAGTAGAAATGCCAAATGACGGTATCCGAAAAACACATTTGTAGCAAAAATCTCTCTTGTCTTGATAGTTTGCTACACTGTATCAGTGCGGGACAAATGTATCCCTCTGCACTTCCGACTTTTTAGCTCACAGAGGGATGTCCAAACTGGGTACAACTGTAGCATGAGGTCTATACTGGTTTCTAAACTATTTCTCTCTCTATATATTTGAGAAAGGCTCCAGTATAGAGCCGAAACGTCGCCTTTGCCATGGAGTGCTGCCCTTTTTCTTTGGATTGGCTTTTTCTGTGGGCTTTGCACCCGGATACTTTATAGGTTGTGCTGCCAATTTTTCATCACTATATATATATATTATACGATAATGCGTATCTTAGTGTAAATTAGCGCATCTAGGGATTCCAAATTTTTTCTGACATGCTCGACAAGGGGTGGAGTTTCACATAAAAGGAGGTGGGGCATAAAATGTGCCATTTTGCGCCAAACTTTGAGCCCAATTCTGTCTTAAAGTAATCCCGACCAATAGTCGGTATAGAGTCAGAGAAAAGTGTCCGTCCCTGCAGCACATTCATCATCCAGCCTGAGCCCCTGTGATAAACCTGGTGCAGATCTAGACAGCCGGGGCTAAGCGTTCGCCAGCTACAGGCTTAGTAAATTTGGGCTATGATGAAACGATTAAGTTGTATTTACTTTAATTTGCAATACTTTCAGGTGAAAGGGTTAACTTAAAGTGGTAGGGCTTTTGACGCAGTTTCTGTGTGCCCCCCTGTAGAATGTAGAGAGTCTGTATACGGTATATGTCGTTATAGATACATCCCTCATCTGCAGACGGGAAGATAATGATTCCTTTCTCTTCATCCTGCGCATGGTCCTTGTATGGCGATGTTTTTTCCATCTCAGACATAAAGCGGGGCACCGTCATTTTCATATTATCAGGTGGGGCACATTGTAGGCGCGGGCTACAGAAAATGCCTTCCTCCTTCCACAATGCTGTTTCCACATTACTTTCTTGGCTTATTGATTGCAGGAAGCAGCAGAATCGGTCAGGAGAGTAGTTTCCGTACAACATTTATTCTCTCTTTTCTTTCTTCTCATGAAACCAGCATCAGGAGAGAGGAAGAAAAGAAACCGGCCGAGTGAATGAGTGGCTCCATAGGGCTTCTGTCACCTCCCAATTAGCAATTTTCAGTATCGGACATTAGCTATTTGCCAATGTCAGCTGAGTCCATATATATCCCTCTTACCTCTGTCTGTGCTGTAAATTCTTTAAAAATCGTACTTTTATCATATGCTAATTTCTTCACTACCAGCAATTTGGGCGGTTACTTGCTGGTAGCCGCCGCATCCTCGGACTATTAACACGCCCCTGAGGAAGGAACACTGAGGAAGGAGCGGACAAGTGAGCGTCGAATGAGAACCAATACAGCGCAGGCGCAGGATTTCATGGGCAGACAGGGCCAGCGGGAGGAGGAGAGCGCTCGCTGGCCCTGTCTATCAAGTGGAGGAGAGGGCGTGTTTACAGTCCGAGGATGCGGCGGCTACCAGCAAGTAACTGCCCAACTTGCTGGCAGTGAAGAAATTAGCATATGATAAAAGTACGATTTTTAAAGAATTAGACAGAGGTAAGAGGGATATATATGGACTCAGCTGACATTGGCAAATAGCTAATGTCCGATACTGAAAATTGCTCATTGGAGGTGACAGAAGCCCCCTTAAAGCACTAATCTTTTTATTGCTGCAATGGATAAAAAAAATCGTGCAGGTTCAGATTGGTTTGTTGCCCGTTAGCATACAGACACATAGGACTGTATAAGAGGCTACTTTCACATTTGCGTTTTGGTTTCGGGTTTTGAGATCCGGCAGAGGATCTCCAAACCAGACCAAAATGGTTCCATTTTATTTAACGCATCAGGATGCATCCCTTCCGTTAGGATGCGGTTGTGTGAAATTGAAACAAAATCAAATAAATTGAAAAACTAAATACATTGAAAGTCAATGGGTGACGTATCCGTTTTTCTTTTTAGGATCCTAAAAAGCCGGATCCGTCACCATTGACTTACATTGTTTTTAGTGACGGATCCAGTTTGTTTTCCATTTCGATGACCGGACACAAAACCGCAGCTTGCAGCGGTTTTGTGTCCGGTCACAAAACGGAATGCTGCCAGAAAGTAAGGCATCCGGATACATCCTGATCGGATCTCTTTCCATTCGAAATGCATGGAGATAAAAATAAATATAAATTATAATTTTTTCCTCTATATTTGCAGACCGAAAATACATTATGTAAATTACACCGTTAATTAATATGTAACAGTGTAAAAAAAACAATTTCTTTTGTATAAAAAGGCTCGTGAAAAAATAAAAATAATTGACAGAAATACCCAGTAAATCTACTGCGTCGGGGCCCTGCATAGTGTAGCTGCCATCTTAGTTTCTCAATGTGTAACTGTAAAAGTCCATAGCCTCTTGCCAACGTTTATTGTAAATCTGCTTGTGTCGGGGGCAAACGATCCACGCAGTTTAAATCCCCTCTCCAGCCAGGAGCCGAACCTGAAATCCACGGTCACAGCTGTAAACTGCTGCAGCAGAAAATTGGGATAAAATACAGCAGCTTGTCTCTGCAAGCTTATTTGGATAAACTGTAGTAAAAGCTTCTGTTCTGTCACCATGAAGTTATATTCGTTTTAATCTGACTTAATTTAACAAGCTGTCCACAGGAAGAGTACAATGAAATATATCGCCTTAGTGTCTGCATGTCTGGGAACACACGACCAGGACACTGATGCCCCCTGCTCGGCTTCAGCTCAGTTCTACATTTCATTGTATGTATCAGCCACAGATGTTACAGTATTTTGGTGGAGCCATCTATTGCGAAGGGATGATAAGAAAGTGTTAAAAAGCAAATGTGTTTCAAAGTATCTCTCAGGGTCTAAACATTTGTTCCCCTTCCTATGCTGAGGAGCGATCTGATCAGATTATACTCCAGAGCTGCACTCACTATTCTGCTGGTGGAGTCACTGCGTACATACATTACTTATTCTGTACTGATCCTGAGTTGCATCCTGTATTATACTCCAGAGCTGCACTCACTATTCTGCTGGTGCAGTCACTGTGTACATACTTATCCTGTACTGATCCTGAGTTACATCCTGTATTATACTCCAGAGCTGCACTCACTATTCTGCTGGTGCAGTCACTGTGTACATACATTACTTTACTTATCCTGTACTGATCCTGAGTTACATTCTGTATTATACTCCAGAGCTGCACTCACTATTCTGCTGGTGGAGTCACTGTGTACATACATTACTTATCCTGTACTCATCCCGAGTTACATCCTGTATTATACTCCAGAGCTACACTCACTTTTCTGCTGGTGTAGTCACTGTGTACAAACATTACTTATCCTGTACTGATCCTGAGTTACATACTGTATTATACTCCAGAGCTGCACTCACTATTTTGCAGGTGCAGTCACTGTGTACATACATTACTTATCCTGTACTGATCCTGAGTTACATCCTGTATTATACTCCAGAGCTGCACTCACTATTCTGCTGGTGCAGTCACTGTGTACATACATTACTTGTCCTGTACTGATCCTGAGTTACATCCTGTATTATACTCCAGAGCTGCACTCACTATTCTGCTGGTGCAGTCACTGTGTACATACATTACATTACTTGTCCTGTACTGATCCTGAGTTACATCCTGTATTATACTCCAGAGCTGCACTCGCTATTCTGCTGGTGGAGTCACTTTACATTCCTTATCCTTATGGGAAATAAGATTATTTTCACAGCCAGGATCCGTGTTTTGTATATCTGCACTTACTGCCGTGTGCATGAGGCCTTAGAATGGCTTATAATGCTGTGTGTTCCTGCCTGATCTGAACTGTAATGATCTGTACTGAGGGCATTATGTGAGTACAGTTCATTGGAGTTGTCGGCAGAGATACACAGCATTATAAATCATTAGGAGTCATAGGAGCAGCATTCAGGACGGGAAATACCTCTACACCCGAAGCGCATTTCTGGCACTGACTACGCTCGTGTGAAATTGGCCTTAGCGAGTGAATAGCCGCACACAGAGCAGGATATGCGCGGTACGTTTTACCGTCACAGTCCTGCGGAGCCTACTTTAATTCAATTCAATAAGAAACATCATGGATGAAAGTGTAAAACATAAAACGTTTGGGAGACATTGACCTTTACATTTCAGTAACTCACCAACAAGTCCCATAAAGTATTAATGATCGGATGTGTTGATTGGAATTTATAATTAAAGATAATGGTGTTTTTTATTGTAATGAATATCACAGTATTGCATCTGTGTTCATCAAAGAGAATAATGCCAGTCCTTTATAATGGGAGGTCTGTGCACGGAGAATGCTTCCCCGCGTCCTCATTATGCCCACAATATTCTGCTTACTAAATGACCATAATGTGAAGTAGATGGCAGCCGGGCACCTCATGCCAACTGCCGTCCATACTGTGAAGCGGAATTGCTAGCCTTCAGAAATACAGTTCTTGAAATGAGTAGGTAAAAAAACATCTTAAGCCTACATGCACACGGCAGTGGTTTTTTGCGGCCTCCGTTCCGTTTTTTTTGGCGGATCCGATGGTTTCCTATTCATCTCTATGGATCCGTTAAAAATGCGGATGCCTCTTCCGTTGCCTGTCCGCGTCCGCTGTCCGCATTTCACGGCCGCAAAAAAAATATGGCATGTCCTATTCTTGTCCGCAAAAAACGGTTTGCGGACCCATACAAGTCAATGGGTCCGCAAAAAATGCGGATGACCAACGGAAGCCATCCGTTTGTCATCCGCGTCCGTTTTTTTTTGCGGATGGTTGCTTGGAAACCAGGGCACTTGTACAGGTACTTTAGGAACTGTTTCAAGCCATCCGTTTTTTTTTGCAGATCCGCAAAAAAAAACGGAAGACACACGGAAGCACAACCTACAAAATTTGCGGACACAAGGAACGGATGTGGATGTGAAAAAAAAAGGGAGACGGATCCGCGATTTGTGGACAGCAAAAAACAACTGTCGTGTGCATGTAGCCTTAAGGCTATTTCCACCTTAAAAATAAAACAATTATGCAATTGTCTTAATATTATCTGTGTGTACTGTTCCAATGCTGGCCCATGTGTCTCCATGGTTACAGACTACAA
The DNA here is from genome assembly GCA_033119425.1 of Bufotes viridis. Taxonomy (NCBI): domain Eukaryota; kingdom Metazoa; phylum Chordata; class Amphibia; order Anura; family Bufonidae; genus Bufotes; species Bufotes viridis. Next base: position 96,993,801 of record CM065598.1, read on the forward strand.
ACAGATCATGTGTGTAGTCTGACCCTATAGTCTTGTGTTGCTCCACTCCCCGTGAAGTATAGTATAGGTCAGCACGGCTGCAGGATCAGACTACATCGGGGAGACGCTTAGGAGCTGTAGATTTTTTTCTTTTTTTATCAAGATTGTTTGCAAAGTTGCTCCTTTTTTATTTTAGATGCATTAGAGCAATGTTCCCCAAAAAGGGGTTTCCCAAGATGTTAGGTAAGAGCAGGGACTGTTAGAAAATAACAAAAGAGGAATCGCCTATCTTGGTCCAGCCCGTGCCTTTTTTTTGTTTCCCGGACGGATTGCTCTCCATTCAGAATGCATTAGGATAAAACTGATCAGTTTTTTTCTGTTATTGAGCCCCGAGGATGGAACTCAATGACGGAAAACTTTGACGCTAGTGTGAAAGTACCCAAAGCTGTAATGTTACCTACTGTATGACGGTTGTTACCCAGCTTTCTCAGGAACAGATAAAGAGCTGTGTAGAATTTTCGGTTTGAGGTGGAAATGCCTTTTAATTTCATAGCATCTTAGCTTGAAGGTTTTTCTATAATAGCAGGGTGTCCTTTTATTTAGATGAAATCTCTGTTTTTGCCTGTCGAGTGCACAGTGGTGGACATCTGTGTGCACGCAGCGTTGCCCACAATAGTTGTATTATAAAAACAGAGCCATATTCTTATTCTTTATTACTTTGGAAATAACAATTAAACTTTCAGGCGGAAGGACAAGGGGGGAGCTGATGGCGCGAAGTAAAGGCTGCGCAGCTCCTGGGGGACATCTACCGGCGCCGGTTCATTTTCTATGGTTTTTATAGCACATAATGAGACAGATGCGTGACATAATTCCAATGCCGCAAACCCCGGGCATAAAGTGATTAAAGCCGTCTGTAGAAAATGCCACTGCTACGAGCTGTGCAGTAACTGGGGGAGGTGCAGCCATTATTGAGTATGTCGCGGGCCTAGTGTTAAGACATTTCTCTGAGATCACAAAAAAGAGACAGAAGATGGCTCGCAAGTAACGGTACTCGGCTGCAGCTTCTTGCCATTAGTCTTTAGAGTAATGGGAGCTTTTGTTGGGTAAAGTTTTTTGAGTTTATTTGATGTTTTCTGAATATTGTGATGTATACATTCTTCTAGACAGTTTCCATCATATTGTACTTGCTGCATTCACCAGATCTGCCCGCGTACAGTTGGTCTTTGCTTTAGCGGGGCCCCATATGTCGTAATAGTCTACCCTTTGAAGGAGTTGTCTGGTTTAGACCTCTTTCACACGAGTGTGACGGATTAGGTCCGGATGCATTCAGCGAAACTCGCACCATTTTGCAAGCAAGTTCAGTCAGTTTTGTCTGCGATTGCGTTCAGTCGTTCAGTTTTTTCCAAGCGAGTGCAATGCGTTTTGATGCATTTTTCAAACATAAAAAAAAGTTTTAAAACATCTCATAGCAACCATTAGTGAAAAATGCATTGCATCCGCACTTGCTTCCGGATGCAATGCGTTTTTCACTGAAGCCTCATTCACTTCTATGGGGCCAGGGCTGCGTGAAAAACGCTGAATATAGAAAATGCTGCGTTTTTTACACAACGCAGAAGAACTGATGCGTGAAAAATAAGGCTCATGTACACAGACCCATGGAAATGAATGGGTCCGTATTTCGTGCGGGTGCTATGGGTTCACGTCACGCATTGCACCGGTGCGGAAAACTCACTTGTGTGAAAGGGGCCCTAGAAAACAGGGAATTCTGAATTGATAGACGAGGGCTTATAAATGACTTTTGACTTTTAACCCGAATGTAGAGCGTCCCATGTTCTGGAGGACCCAGCATTACAGGAGCAGCCCACTAATTTCAATATGACCTTTGTAATACTTCATTTTGCCACTGGTGGCGCTGCAGGGAACATGAACGCCTGCCGCCCGGTTCTCACACAGATTACAGCTGGAAGTCCATGCAGCAGCCTATTTTGAGGGTTCTTTCTAATAAACTGGTATTTTTCAGTGTAGACAGCACAGCATGTATTTTACATATTCTAGGAGTACGCCACTAGTGTCTCTGAGGACACGGCCCCTTTAAGAAAAATAACACTTCAGATAGCTTACTTTATCTTTAAAGAGGCTGTCCAGAATTCAGTAAACACGTCTGCTTTCTTCCAGAAACGCCACAACTCTACGCAGGTTGTGTGTGGATTTAAAGCTCAGCCCAATACACACACTCTAATTCTGGACATCCCCTTTAATATTACAAAGTTCTTTTTAAAGGGAACCGTCATCAACTTTATGCTGATCTCACTGAGGGCAGAATAAAATAGTGACAGAAATGCAGATTTCTGTTAAAAGTAAGCGGTTGCTGAGAACCAGCATCATAATCATTGCAGCCCAGGCCTTGAAAAGAGTCACAGCCACCTGAGAAGAGTCCTGGTTATTATAATCTCCTGCTCTCCCGCCATCTGCTGATGATTGGCAGTTCTCTCCTAGAGAGATGGGGAGAAAACTAGGTAGAAGCCGGTCAGTCATCAGCAGGTGGGCGGGAGAGCAGGAATCCATGAATAACCAGGACTCTTCTCAGGTGGCCGGGACTCTTTTCCAGGCCCGGTCTGCAAGGATTGTGATGCTGGTTCTCGGCAACCACTTACTTTGAAATGACAGACCGCTGAAATCACCTCACCTGTCTCTGCTTTATCCTGCCGTTAGTATGGGCAGCAGAAAGGTGATGACGGGTTCCCTTACAGTATATACAGGTCCATACATATCTGTGGTTATGTCTGAAATTAAATTTGGCTTTTGATTCCGGGCTTTAGCTTATAGGGGGCACTGTTTTATGGTCACAATGAAATATACAGGCAGACTCACGCATGTTGTCCATGATGCCGACCGACGCGCCTCGTTCATATTTTATGGCAGCATTTCGATGCTTACCCGTGAGGGCAGAAAATACGGTACGTCTCCGGCGTTTTTTCCATTTAATTTCTCTGCACTTTGCGGTTATGCCTGACTCTTCCTCTGGAGTTTATATTTTTATATGAATTTTAATTTGAAGACGTAAACCACTGAGACAATCAACCAGTAAAGCCGTTACTTGTGTGTTTAATCGTACGGCAGCCTAAACTGTGCGCAAAATAAAAAGCAATGCATCTGGGAGACGGGGATTATAGCAGCTGCCATTTTCATGGCCTAACAAAAATGATACCAGTTGGGTTATTTTTGTTTTTACACGCTGCAGCTTTTATACCGACAGCATTCACACGATTAGCCTGACGTCTGAGGAAAACAAATTCCGTGTAAGACCTCGCCGAGCAGCTTGGATCAGTCTCGCCTGCCTTTTCCACCCCAGACTTTCTTGCATTTACTGTCTAGTGGAAACCGATCAGAATCCAGCTTTTATTTTTTATTTTTTTGTTAGCGCAGATAAAAAGCAGAAATCTGATTCCATCAAGTTGCTTATAGCGCAGCGACAGAGTGTTATCATGGAGACAGGGCACTAAACAAGGAATGGGGCTGTCTGTAGGCTTCACTACATCAGCTGGAAGAGCTGCAATCATGTTGTCAGAGGATACTGAGAGTTGTAGTTTTGCATCCTGGGGTATAACTATAGTCCAGAGGTCTCTAGCTGTGGTGGAGATACGATTACCAGCAGGCACACATGCTGGGGGTTGTAGTTTCACAACGGCTGGCTTGTTGGAGGTTGCTGATCCATGCTATAGCTTGTGCAGAGGTTGTAGTAGCACCCAGCTGTCCTGCCTTTATTCCAAACCAGTACTACAAATGATGTGATATTTTGGGGCCCTGCTATAGATTTTAAATTTGGGGCCCAGTTACGTCATTGTTTGCAAAATGTGGATAGCATTGCCCTAAGTGAGGAACCGCTAAAGGTGTTCTCCTATAATCAGTGAGCCTTGACGGGTGTCGGATTAGCAGACAGTCTTAACAAAGGATACTGTCAGGAAGAAAGCCCAGAATAAGATCTTAAAGGAATTGTCCAGTTTAGAAAAAACATTTTCACACATCCTCTTATAACGGGGGATCCTCGATTCAGGGCCCTCATCTCATGGGAGGCTGGATACAGGGGACCTGCACACGTTGTGGATTACACACACACACTTTTTTATATTTTTTTTCGAACAGATTTTTTTGCAGAAATAACACAGCGTAATACAGTACCAGCAAAGTGAACGAGATTTGCCAGATATGATATACACAATGCGTATTTTATACAATTTATGCAGAAATTGAATCTTAAAACCTGCAGCATGTCTATTGTTCAAATCCGCGCCTCATTTAGAGTTGTTTTTCCCATAGACTTTAATGGGACTGTTAAAATATACATAAAATCCGCACCACAAAACACAATCAATAGTTTGTTTTTTCTGGTGTTTTTGATACAGATTTTCCGCATACAAATTCTGTGTCCTGTGCAGGTAGCCGAAGAGCATCTCTTAAGGCTCATTCACACAAATGTATTTTTTTTCCTGTTTCCGTGCCGTTTTTTGCAGCCTGTATGCGGATCTGTTCAATTCAATGGGTCCACAAAAAAAAAAACCTAACGGAATTTACTCGTATGTCCGCATGGCCGTTCCGCAAAAAAACAGAACATGTCCTATTATTGTCCCTTTTATGAACAAGAATAGGACTGTTCTATTATGGACTAGACGTTCCGTTCCGCAAAATACAGAACAAACACGGCCGATCTCCGTGTAGCATGAGCCCTTATTCTGTCCTGCGTAGGTGTCTTGTAATACCTTATTTCACCTGTGGGGTCACTGCAGGGAAAATGAACACTTAAGCCCCTTGCAGACGAGCGTGAGCGGATGAGGTCCGGATGCGTTCAGTGAAAACTGCGCGATTTCGCAAGGAAGTACGTTCAGTTTTGTTTGCGATTGCGTTCAGTAGTTCAGTTTTTACCGCGCAGGTGCAATGCAATTTAATGCGTTTTGCATGCACGTGATAAAAAAACTGAATGTTTACAAACAACATCTCTTAGCAACCATCATTGAAAAACCATCGCATCTGCACTCGCTTGTGGATGCGATACGATTTTCACACAGCCCTATTCAATTCTATGGGGCCAGCGTTGTGTGAAAATCGCAGTATATAGAACATGCTGCGATTTTCACACAACGCGCAAGTGATGCGTGAAAAACAACGCTCATGTACACAGAACCATTGAAATGAATGGGTCCGGATTCCGTGCGGGCGCAATGCATTCGCATCACACATTGCACCCGCGCGGAATAACCGCTCGTGTGAAAGGGGCCTTACTGCTGATCGCTGGGGCGGGCTGTGGGAGACTTTGTGATTAGTTTACTGTCAAAGGACCCTTCTAACAAATAGGGATTATCCGAAGCGGAGAAGTCTTGTCGTGCACAATGTACTACTATAGTCTGGTTTGCATCTTGTGAAATTCCACATAAGATCGCAGTTCTGAGTGGGGTTCTCCGATTAGAAATAATGACGGGTATAATTAGATGTAGGGTTATATCACTTAGTAAATCCCACTGGAGGACATATAGAAGGCGGCGATATGTGCAATTTCCTCCAGTGTCATCTCTGCACCCAGGAATAATGGACGGGAGGGGGGAATCTTTCTGAAAATAATGAGGATGGCACGTGGGCAGGAGCAGTGTCCTCTCATCCAGCTGTCACAATTACAGTGACACATCGCTTGTGGATTGGCACAGTTCCGCTAATCAAAGAACCCACATCTGTGGCACGCTTCACCAATTAAATCTGCTGCCTGTTAATGCAGGGCTAGTGTAATGACACGAGAACACAAGGCACATGCATCGCGCTACTTTGCGTCTTCTTCACGGTAATAATTTGCTTTTAATAGTATTAGATCAGCGCGGCTGCGATATGGCGGTCATCTTTTCCAGCCGGGTTCCGGGTCAGTACTGGGGAGAAGGGGTATTACCTATTTTTGTCCTGTAGCCCATGATATTTTGCTCAGTAAGACATGATCAATGACTAACATTAGCTGATGATCTTCTTCGTGTACTTAAAGAGACATTACATGGAAAAACGTTTACTACGAAGAACATTTAGGAATGTACGGAACTGGCGCCATCTGTTTTCCATATGGCTCTTGTGCTCACGTTTTTGCATTAATTGGCTTCTAGCGTTCTGGGTTTTTAGAAACAGGAACTTTGAGGAAATCTAAAAAATGTTGGGAACTCTGACTGCTTAGTGACAAACCTCAGTAACAAGGGAGGGTTAATACTTAAACATTTCCAGGAGTAGTAATGGTGCCTTCACACGTTGCAGAAAATTCTGCCAGAATATCCGCAACATCGGGACTTCCACCATGGAAAACTGATTCTGCGGTAGAAAATGCTGCCGAAAAATCTGCCACAAAATTTGTGCAGATTTAGGCTAGATGCACACGACAGTTGTTTTTTGCTGTCCGCAAATCGCAGATCCGTCTTCCTTTTTTTTTTCTCATCCACATCCGTTCTGTGTGTCCGCAAATTTTGTAGTTTGTGTTTCCGTGTGTCTTTTGCGGATCCGCGGAAGGCTTGATCCAGTTACTTAAAGTTCCTGTGTCCTGGTTTCCAAGCAACCATCCGCAGACAAACGGATGGCTTCCGTTGGTCATCCGCATTTCTTGCGGACCCATTGACTTCTATGGGTCCGCAGACCGTCTTTTGCGGACAAAAATAGGACATGCCATATTTTTTGGGGGGACGTGAAATGCGGACACGGACAGGCAACGGAAGAGGCATCTGCATTTTTATCGGATCCATAGAAATGAATGGGAAACCATCGGATCCGCAAACAAAACGGAACGGAGGCCGCAAAAAACCACTGCCGTGTGCATGTAGGCTTAGTTGTGGATTTTTCCATGAGGTTTTCTACTGCAGATTTAGTTTGCCATTGAATTGAATGGAGAGATTCTCATACAGAATATCTGCACCATATGGCACACCAAAAAATACGCAACAAACCTGCCGTATTCGCGCAAAGTGTGAAGGCTCCCTAAGGGCTCATGCACACAACCGTATGTATTTTGCGGAACAGAACAGCCGGCCCCTAATAGAACAGTCCTATCCTTGTCCGTAATGCGGACAATAATAGGACATGTTCTATTTTTTTGCGGAACGGAAATACGGACATACAGAAGCCGAATGCATGCGGAGTAACATTTTTTATTTTTATTTTGCGGACCCATTTAAATGAATGCTTCCGTATACGGTCCGCAAAAAAAACGGAACAGACATGGAAAGAAAATACGTTTATATGCATGAGCCCTAACAGCGGATTGGCATGATGCAGATACACAGATTTGTAGCTTGTTTGATGGTTTTTTTTAGTTTTTTACCCCATTCCTTACCAATCAGGGCTGTTATAGTACATAAAAATACATATATAAATTTACTATTGGCCAAAATTGCCCATAAACTTGATACCGTGATGCTTTGTGTCTAGTTTGTAGACGTGACTCATGTTCCGTTAGTCACTGAGATGCTTTTTGCAGCGAGTATGGCGCACAGGAGTGTGTGTCACAGTCGTTCGTAACAATCCCAGCGCTGTCCTCTCGTCTTCTTCCAGACTATCCTCCCTCTCGATGGCCTGTCCTTGAACGTCTCCCTGCACAAAAGAACGTATGACAGTCGTGATGAGGAGGCGTAGATCTTAATCGGTGCTGACGCTGGTCAGAGCTGTCTGTGTCTCTGGCCTCTACCTGCATTCTCATTTTGAAGGTTGAAAATCTATCATTGCTTTTGCACCCCCTTTTTGGGTCTGTTCATACGCGTTTAATTCAACGTGGCTTTTTGGTGCAGGTTTTTGAACAATAGGGCGTGTCTGCTATTACAGAGAAAAGAACATGAAGATATAAAGCATCTCATATATAAAAATATAGTATAGGCAGTGGCATAACTAGAAATGACTGGGCCCCACAGCAAATTTTTGAATGGGGCCCCCTCCCCTAGTAATTTTTTCACAACCCCTTCCTTTCATGCGCCCCCTTTCCTGTGACTAGTAAAGATCGCTCTCTCAGACCAGGCCCGGCAGCTGTTCCATCCGTTTTCTACACTGTCTATACTGCCACTGTATATAATTTCATTGTGTAATAATGTTGAGGGGCCCTGACAAAATCTTTTAGTACTTCTCCTCCTCTTGGATGGGCCCCTACTGGGTCAGGGCCCCAAAGCAGCCGCTTCCCCTGCTTCCCCTATAGTTACGCCCCTGATTATAGGACTCCTCTGCGGTGCTGGGCTGATTTCTCAGGTGACAGTAGTGAGCTGTAGGAGACTGTAAGGCTCCATACACACGTCCGCAAATGGGTCCACATCCGTTCCGCAATTCTGTGGAACGGGTCCGGACCCATGCATTCTCAATGGGGCCGGACGTGCAGCGGAGAGCACACTATGTGCTCTCCGCATTTGCAGAGCATGGCCCCGAATTTCCGGTCCGCGGCTCCGCAAAAGATAGAACATGTCCTATTCTTGTCCGCAGCTTGCGGACAAGAATAGGCAGTTCTATGGGGGTGCTGGCCAGGTGTGTTGCGGATCCGAAAAACACCACGGACGTGTGAATGGGGCCTAAGCGGGAAATAGGGGTGATGCCAAGTCAGTCAGGAGTGATGACGTTTACACTGCCTGGCCCTGTCAGAGCGCTGAGGATGCGGCAGTTGCAGAGAGAGCAGAGCCTCTAGGTGTAATGGTAACGCCCCAGTTGCTCCTAGAGGCTCATTTGCATAAAGTAAAACATTTTTCTCAGCAATGCGGGCACATATAAGCATGGGACCAACACAGATGTCTTTAGCTGCTAATGCAGGTCGATATGCGTGCGATTTGTGTAATCTCATGCACTTTGCTGATACTGTAATACACTGTGGTTTTTCTGTACGGGAATCAATGAGGAAAAAACGTGTGTATTCCGCAATGTGTGCAGATGGTTGTCCACTTCCTAATTTGGGTTATGTCAGATTACGTGTCCTGCCTTGTGGTGCATTGTTACCCTGCTTGGCAGCCCTCCCACAGCACCTCATAGAGGAGAGGAAGTTGTAGGGCAGGCATGCTCAACCTGCTGCCCTCCAGCTGTTGTAAAACTACAACTCCCACAATGCCCTTCTGTAGGATGATAGCTGTGAGTTGTCAGGGAACGATGGGAGTTGTAGTTTTGCAACAGCTGGAGGGCCGCAGGTTGAGCATGCCTGTTGTAGGGGATCATATGAACGCAGCTTGAACCGGAACTGAGAGGACGCATGGGAAAGGTAAGGGTGGCCGGTTATTGCCCACAAACAAGCACATACTCCTTTGTCCGACGATTGCTTCTTTTATGCAGCACCATTTTTGTCAGGGATGAGCTACCAATAATATGCCACCTGAATGGAGGATGAGCGATCGTAATAACGATTGTTCATCCCCCATTCACTTACTTTGCATCATCTTGCTCTTTAAATGAGTGCCGATTGATTTGTATACCATCAATTTATGCTCATTTGGGGCATGTACAGTAAAAGGACCCCAAGTCAATTTGAAAGTGACGTGCATTGGGGTAAAAAGGGCATTAATTTAAGGGGTTCTGCAGTTCCTTTAAACTGATTATCTATCCTCTGGATAGATCATCATCATCTGATCGGCGGGGGTCCGCACCCTTGAGAATTCAGCGGCCTTCTCTCTGTTTCCCTCAGACCCGGTGACGTCACGACTAGTCATCACAGGCCTGGGCGCGGCTAAACTCTGTTCACTTGAATGGAGCTTAGCCTCGCCCAGGCCAGTGATACCAGTCGTGACGTCACTGGGCCTGAGGGAAACCGAGAGAAGGCCGCGTCGTTACTGCCAGCGCCACCCCCACCGATGAGATGCTGATGATCTATCCGAAGGACTGCAGAACCCCTTAGAATTTTTAAAAACTCTTAGAAAACCCCTTATAATTAGACTTAGGATTTCCTCATAAAATGGATATCTGACAACACCCATTCTGCCCTATTTACCGCTATTGAGTAGTCAGCCTCTGGGTGCGAGGTCCTGATGCCTTGAGATGACGGTCTGCGTCCTGCAGAGAAGGGGGTAGGAGCTGACAGTCCACGGCTGCTTGGCTCTCAGAGAGACACAAACCAGAGCTGGAAATATCGCTGCCGCTGATGAATTTAACAAGCCAATAAAGAGAATAGAACAGATGTCGCAGCCGCCTGAAATTCTTCGCCTTTTCCGAAGAGAGAAATGCGGACAGATCGTCCATTTATGTATTATTTCATTTCTGGTGGCAGCACTGGGACCCGAGAGGAGACGGATCAGTCCAGGCTGAAAGAGAGAGTATTCTGAAACCCTCCTGTATGTCAGCCATTTCTGATTTCTGTAATAGAGCGGGAGATGATAGACACCGATACCTCCAGCATCCACATATATCAGGCCGGACCCGTATGTGGTGACCCTTCTTACTTCTTCCACCCCACCTGAAGAAAATAACAATGGCGCTAAAAGATGGGATCTATTGTGTCATCAGTTTCCCTTAGGGACAGTTCACACTGAGTTCTTTGGCACTGATTTTGGAGCGTTTCTCCAAATGCCTCAAAACAGTGAATTTGAATTTTATTTTTTTTTGCACGTGGAAAAAAGAAGCAGCGTGCTCTGAATTTCCCATTGAAATGAATCGGAAGCTGAAAACAACAGCTCCAAATAGGTCCATGCGTTTTTGTGCATTTTCTTTTCTTTTTAGATGTGCTTCAAAAACCTCAAGCAGAAAAATCAGCATTGTAATAAAGTGAACGCCCATTGGTTAAAAAGACACGTAAAAAAAAACCGCATCAATAATGTGTCAAAAACTGCACAAACAATGCACTTTTTTCACACTGAATTCGTGTACCGTGCTATTTTTTTAAGCGTGTTTTTTTTAAACTGGCCCTTGGAGTTTTATGCAGAAAGCCAAAAGGAACTGAGCCTAACGTCCGACAAAGGTCAAGATCCGAGCCGCTTTGACAAAGGTCAAATTGTGATATCTAGATTAGTGTTCAGCGAAGCGAGCTTTGATGCTTCATCCGAAGTCGCTTTGTTCAAACCGTCAGAATAATACTGTACGGAGATCCGTCTCCATGCAGCATTAGAATGTATGGGCTCCAATGAGCCAAAGTTAGTTATTCACAAAGTTGCGCGTGACTTAGTTGAAAAACTTTCGGTAGTTGATTTTTAAAGTGGAAAACCACTATAAAACTTGAAACTGAAATCGGTTTCGGTTCCGAGGTACGGATCTCCATACAGTATTATTCCGAAGTTTTGAACGAAGCGACTTCGGATGAAGCATCGGAAGCTCGCTTCGCTCAACACTAATCTAGATGATTGGGTCAGATTCTCTCGAAAACAAGGGGTCTTGTGATGTGGTCCTGGGGTGTAGAGGTCCATGGAAGGACAACCTGTGACAGGATCTTCAAGGCTAGCCCCATCTGGTCTGATCTCACAGAAGAACTAGGCAGTGGCAGATAGAAAGGTGTCGGTACACACAGGGCACTGCCGCTTGTTGTGTATGGGGAATAGTACACAGGTGTAATGTTATGACCGGTGTATACAGATGCAGCCTACAGTTGTCTATCCCCCTGTTATACACCACTTATGGTTAGGGACGTTCCATCATTTGATAGCACAAGTGTCATGCAATCCCATTCTGCTATTCCTCTGTGACCCTTTGTATGAGATGTATCCACATAGCATCCCATGCCCCTCTCCTGAAATACTCTGCGCTGCTGGGGGAACCTGCTTCTGTTAATATATTTCATCCCATTTATCTCCAGCTTCCCTTCACACATCATGATACTACCTGTGTCACATAAAGCCCTGTCTTCCCTAACACATGAGTGAACAGGTCACTGCCTCTCACAAGGTCAGCACACTCCTCCCCTGCTGCTTTGATGATCTCCATTATATCACTGACTGCAGCGTAAAGCCTCATTCACACATCACTGGTGGTGGGTCAAAACCAGGATTGGAGCCTCCACAGACATAAGGTATAAGGGAAAGATCTGCACCTCTTCTGTGTTTAGAGACGCACCCAGTTTTGGCTCAAAATCACTGACCGAACACTGACTGTGTAAATGAGGCATAACTCTCACCCACTGTAAAGAGACGCTAAGAATCAGTACAAGAATTTAAGGGGTTGTCCCTTTTAATGGCTTCTTGCTAGAAACAGACCACACCTGTCCCTGGGTTGTTTGGTATTGCAGCTCATTTACATTGGAGCATAAGGGACTGAGCTGCAATACCATAAACAAGCTGTGGACAGGGGTGGCGCTGTTTGTGGAACCAAATCAGCCATGTTTTTCTAATCCCGTAGAACCCTTTGAGGCATTGCATAGACTTGCACTGTCGCTCTTTATGAGGCTTTAGGTCTGTGCACTGATTCTGTACAAAGAATTTGCATCTGTGCAATAAGTTGTAACAAATATATATATATTTTTTTTTTTAGCTTTAAATATTTTAATTTATTTCCATCAGACTGTGGTTTGTAATGATATAAGAGGAGAGACTGCAGTGACTGATGGGCTTCTCCCTGTGATATAACGGCAGTAATTATCCGCCCTGCGTCTTCCCGGGGTTATTTAAGCTTGTATTTATTTCTATTAGCTCTTGTGTGAGGAATAATCCGCGTCGCGTCGTTTATCACTGTGAAATGAATGTTCTGCTTCCGTATATTGAAGTTACTATTTTATCCTAAATAATTAATGTGTATCGGCTCAATAACTTATATTGCCAACATTTATCGAGGGCCTGATGCATTGTACGCGGGGAGACGTCGTTCTTCATGGCTTCTCTTCTGCTCTTTCTAAATGAGTTGTCTCCGTTGACTCCTCCAGACTAATGCTTTCTTTTTTTCTTCCCTACATGCTGACTGACTCACAGGTGAGTACAGTTTCTTTCTTCCTTCTTATCACTTCATATTCCGGTCATAATATACCTCTTATGTCAGAGCTGGTGGCCCTGGACCCCCTATGAGATCCTAAGGGTCGGCCTCAGTAGTCCAATTCATCGCTCCTGGGATTATATACTGATGCATGCTCATATCTGGGGCACCAGACCAGTGGGACATGGATAGCGGACGTTTATTGCTCCTTTTATGAAACCAGCTTTTCAATGCAAAATCTGCAGCAGATTATAGTAACAGCCATGAAGAAGTCGCATCCACATGCAGTGAAAAATACTTGCACAGAAATTGTTAGGGGGTGCACTTTTTTTTATTATCTTGTGGAGTGTTTGCGGATGAGGATCCTGCTGAGGATTACCTGCAGATCTGCAGCAGGATATGCAAGTCCAATTAAGTATAAAAGCTTTAGGCTACGTTCACACGGCGACATTTGTCGCACTATTGTCGCGCTACAATTTTTATAATGGGAGTCAATGGTGTCGCATTGCGACATGCAACATAACCATTCAAGATGGGTTTTTCTGCGACTGTCGCAGTCACAGCATGTCGCAATGCAACACTATAGACTCCCATTATAAAAATTGTCGCGCGACAAATGTTGCAGTGAAGTTGTGCCCTATTGCGACAAATGTCGTTGTGTGAACGTAGCCTTATTGGCAATGCTTCCCTGGTATCCCACCAGTCTCTGTACCCCCGGCGAGTTCATGTCATGTCGACACGTCGTTGCTGGAGTATGGACGTGCAGAGACCGGAAGTGCTGTCATGAAAGCGACCCTCTAGGGCTGTTTCACACGAGAGGAAATATCGCCCTTTGTGTGAAATATCTGGAAATATCCTCCATTCTGGATTCGCAGGAGCGCACGGCGTTATCATGAATTATAATGCTGTGTGCCTCTGCTTACCTTACTGCTACAGGATGATGCTGACAGCTTTATGTAGAACAGGGATCAGCAACCTTCAGCACTCCAGCTGCTGTGAAACTACAACTCCCAGCATGCAAAATTACTACTTGGGTGTTCTTTACATTTACATCCCATAGAAGTGAAAGAAGGATTCTGGGAGTTGTCGTTTCAGAACAGAAGCATCTTTATTTGGAGTCATAATGACTATTGGTTCGGGGTTACTTTTATGGATTTGCTTTATTTCCAAACTCCTTTGTCTGTTTTCATTACCGTTCAGACTCTTAGGCCCCTTTCACATGGGCGAATATTCCGTGCGGGTGCAATGCGTGAGGTGATTTTCACGCATCCTTGCTAGGAGATGATCGGGACCCGATCTTTATTATTTTCCCTTATAACATGGTTATAAAATAATAGCATTCTTAATACAGAATTAATAGCATTCTTAATACAGAATGCTAAGTAAATTAAAGATGGAGGGGTTAAAAAATTTAAAAGAAAAAAATTGAACTCCCCTAATCCACTTGTTCACGCAGCCTGGCTTGTCTTCTTTCTGATTCTTTCTTCAGGACCTGTCAGGAAAAGGACCTGTGGTGACGTCACTGCGCTCAACACATGGTCCATCACCATGGTGATGGACCATGTGATGAGCGCAGTGACATCACCACAGGTCCTTCGACAGGTCCTGAACTAAGAACAGGAGACAAGCGATCAATTGGAGGAGGTGAGTTATTTAAAAAAAAATAATTTTTAACCCTCAATTGACTGCTTACTAAGCATTCTGTATTAAAGAATGATATTATTTTCCCTTATAACCATGTTATAAGGGAAAATAATAAAATCTACACAACACCTAACCCAAACCCGAGCTTCAGTGAAGAAGTCCGGGTACCAAACATGCCGATTTTTCTCACGCGTGTGGAAAACGCATTAAAACGCTTTTTAATAGCGCATTTTCCGCAACGCCCATGTGAACCCAGCCTTACACAGGATATTCTAGTCGCACCGGCGTCCTTGGTGTATTGCCTGCACTAGTCTGTTCCTTTATTAAACCTTCTCTGTATAGGGACACACAGTATGATGCGTATATGTTCTATCGATGCAGTTATTGGGTCCTGAAGGTTCTGCCGTTGTATGTGTCTCTATGCAGTCACCATTAACCTTATTTCACACGCCTTCATTATAAGAAAGTTTATTTTCTTTTTAGGACCATTTTATTATATCATAAAAAAACACAAAGATGTGAAGTATTTCTCTACTTTTGCGTTAAAAACTGGAAAGCACTCCCTGAAGGCCATAATAACCACTGTGCTTCTCTGTAATTGGTTACTTGTAACTAGTCTCACTAATTTGTGTATTTTTAAGGTATTGTGCACCCCACCGCCTATTGTGGAGCTTTTCTGTACAGAATGCATTCTTTTCAGTGCAGGGGGTGTTATGCTATCCCGAAGCACTAAAAGTACACGGAAGGAGACCTTTGTGGTTCTCTGGAGTTTGTATTTGCTGCCATAGATCTTGCCATTAGTTCTATACTTTGCCCTTAGGTTCATGTGACCCGGGTGGATTATTCACCATAAATGGGGTAAAATCTAATTCGAGTCTTAAAAATAAATACAGCAATTTGTATGTTAATGTGCATATCTGCCAGGAACACAATGCTGAATATCCCCAGTGCAGGCGGGAAATAAATGAGCTTTTTTTTTATTACCAAAGTATACTATCTTGCGTTCTGCATGTTGTACTGTAGTAGAGCTGCACCATAATTACCCGACCGCCTGCAATAATTTCATCTGAAAAGCTTTCATTCCAGCGTTTTGCGCAAAAACAAACATGCCGGAGAAGGCTTTGTGTTTATTCATGTCATTCCTCGGCAGTCGGCAAATGAGCCCATTTCAGAGACGGTTACGGGAGGTCTGTGCGGCGCGGCGTGGACTTTCCTAGATGAAGGCAATACAGATTGCATGTAAAGTGGGCACGGTTCTGGTCTGCTGAGCCAGGCGCTGATATGATGGGGATGCATGGTGCTTTAAAAGGGAATTAAAGTGCTCTTTTATACTATTTCAGACAGAAACAAATCTTTCCGCTTTTTATCCATTTACGACACCTTAAAGGGGTTCTATGGGAATGTGGACATTTTAGTAAGTGCCTGTAGCCTGCCTCCCTGAGCTGAAGTTTTATACTAAGGCTACTTTCACACTAGCGGCAGGACGGATCCAACAAGGCTGTTCATCCAGTCGGATCCAACCCGCCGGACTACCGCTCTGGCCCCATTGACTATAATGTGGGCGAGGCGGAGGCACAGCAGCGCACAGCGAGAGGCTGACAGAATAAATGTTGGACATGTCATAGTTTTATTCCGGCGGCCTCTTAGCGTGCGCTGCCGTTCTTTCGCCCGGAACTCCACCCCGCCCTCATTATAGTCAATAAGGCCAGAGCGGTAGTCCGGGGTTTTTGGCTCACAATCACCGATGGAAATAACTGAAGTGTGAACTAGGCCTGAAGGACGTGAGGCAATTGCCCGAGCTGTGCAGTCCAATCTGCTCATTGTCGGGGCGGTCCCCCACCAATTTAATATTACATACATATCCTATAGGCAGTCCATCCGCTTTAAAGTCCTGGAAATTCTCTTTAAGGGCCCATGGCCGTGTGCCAGTGCAGGTTTTATATTTGAGTCGTGCGCTTGTACTTGTGTTTGCATCATTTAGACACTGACTGAAGGTGAAGTTCTGCTAGAATTTACTGCAGGTTTACATTGCGTTCTGTCCAGAATGATGAGGCAGGCGGCGGCACCCGCTACATGATCTTGACAGCTGCTTGTTAGACGAGTCGGTTGCCTGCAAAATTTTACTCTTTGTAACACGGGTTCAGCACGGAAAAAAAAGTATATATTGTATACGTGCGGATGACCTCCCAGTGAGACCCATTACAGGAGCTGCAAATCCTCTCTCTCTGGGTATGCATAGGAAGTAGTTAGGTCAGGACCCGGGCTTAAAACCGAAATCTGCCGAAAACAGACATGACCCAGACAGCAAAAACTTTTCACACTACAAAGGAGATGAGTGAAAGTTTGTGGGTTTAAGTTTACGGATGCCGGATTAGTGGTGCAGACGGCTGTGTCCATGACAGGCACATGATGGTTTGTGGATGATTGTTAAAGATAGGAAAATGCATTTTAAGGACCATGCAGCTCATTGTGAGTCCCCCCTCCATTCTGGGACTGGCACTGACTGGGGCGAGTAGCACAGGGTATTGTTAACTTCTGTCTGAATGGAAAGAGCTGATGGTAATCTGCTGGTGCGGAAACGCTCTGCTGCCTTTGATGTTCTGATTAATAGTCTCATATAATAGTGCAATAGAATAGAAGGCAGGGTATTGACTCCAGGATTGTAAAGATACGCTCCCGTGTCCTCGGAAAGGAGCAGAACTTGCAGGAGGATACTGGTTTTTATTAAATTTAAAGGGAACCTGTGAGCAAGTTCATTCTGAGAGATAGAGACCTGTCGATCTAGCTGGGGACAAGCCTGAGGAGCGCCACCTAGCAGAGGCATTTCTGGCTGCTGGGATCGCTGCCGGAGCTCCTCAATTACTATAGACCACAGGATCTGTGGGGTTAAATGACTGGTATTGGTGTCATCTCTGATCCCATTCATTGCGGCCTGCTTTGTTACACAACCAACACCCGCCACGTAAGGGGGTTACGTGGCGGGTGTTGGTCGTGTAATAAAGTAGGCTGCAATGGCTGGGATCAGAGATGACACCAATACCAGTCATTTAACCCCACAGATCCTGTGGTGTATAGTAATCGCGGAGCTCCCACTGCGAAACAGAAGGGCTCCGATCGATTGCCATGACAGACTGGGGTCTTTCATGGCTATCTGCCTAGAAATCTGTGCACAAGGCACAGCTTCTCAGAATCCATAGACTGCAATAGTATTCTATTGCGGTCTATGGGACAAGTGATAAGAAGATGACATGTTCAAGTCCCCTAAAGGGGACTAAAAATGACAGAATGCTAAAAAAAAAAAAAAAAATGTAAAATAAAACCCCACAAAAATAATAACAATTCACATCACTCTCCCTTTCCTAATTTTACTTATAAAAATAGGCAATAAAAAAAATAAACATGACCAGTAATATAAAAATATTTTTCCTGTACGGTGTACGCCTTAATAAAAAATAAATCCATGTGATTTGCTATTTTTTTGTCAAGTAAAAATAGGACGTGTCCTGAAGGGGAGGATAGGGGGAAAAAATGGTGCCAGTCGGTGAAGAAGCAGCTGCAAAGGTATGCGCTAGTTGCAGTTCTCTGAGGACGTGGCAGGTCCTTTTTGAAGAAAAGAATAACAATATGGGATCCAATACAAACCTAAACTATGGAAGCATCCTAAAAGGGATTTGTCCAAGGTTTGCGAACAGTCTTTCCCTTTAATAAGAATCCAGATACCTAGAGACAACTCACAGTATATGGAGCATTCTCTATAAATAAAGGGTTACGGCTGAGTGACCCTTCACAAAGAAGACATGAAGAACCTCCGATGTGAGCGCCCGTTGCGTAATCCTCAGAGAATGACAGGAAGGATCTGTATAACGGGGGTACAGGAGACTATTCTGCTTCCTAGGTGAGGAGGAGGATGAATGGCAGCCAGTGTCATCTCCCTTAACAGTCAGATAATCCCCTGATTTATCACGGATCCAAACGGCCAGAAATTTTCCATGTTAAACTTCAATATTTTGACAAGGTGGTTTAACCTTTCTTGAAATCCAGAACAAGAGCGATATCCCCTGAAGCTTCCAAGACAGGAAAGGAGATTGAACAAAGACCTTGAAGTATTTTTACTCCAAAGGCCCAGTAGATGCATTTCTCCCCTAAAAATCTATTTTTTTTTTTTAAGGGATTCAGCCACTCTCCATATTACAAGAAAATCCTGAAGGCAGGGAATTGAAAGCGCGCGTCTTACGGGAGAGAATGTTTTGGTGTGAAATTGCCCGCTGAGCTTATCAGTCACGAGCAGTTAACATTGCCGTGTCCTTGAAGTGAAAGAGGATAGAAGAAAAGTTTTTGCAGGGATAATCCCCACTTAGAAACCCAAAAAAGATAACAAAAGATCACAATGTTAAATGTATCCAGATCGGTTAGAGAAATAACACAACTAGAATGAGAGGTTGTCACCGACCCGCCTTATTTAGTAGCCGGACCGGCACAATTGTAACCTTGCTTTCTAGCGCTGTTCACACTGCTTTTGGTTTTCGGCCTACTTTTTTTCTATTGAAATGAATGGTAAAGTTAATGACACATTGACATTTTCTTTTTTTCTAGGTTAAATGCATAAAACTGTCAGTACAAAGGCTAACTGATTGCAACTACCCTTGAAGAGAGCCTGCCAATGCTGATTACAGGGGCCTAATGTTTTCTTACCCTTAGATAATATTTTTTAATGTTTATCTATATAATAATTGCCCGTGTATTTTCCATGCCTGGAGGGTTGAGGAGATCAAGAAAAATTTAGTCAATTCTGGGGAAAGGTATAAAAGAAATAAAGAAACCAGTACTTAAGGCAGGTTTAGACAGGCCGACGCAGCTCCAATTGTCAGGAAGGAAGCGTTCCTTCCCGAAAGTCTGCTCCTTGTTCAGGGAGGAGACCGCACATTTGCACGCAGCGATCTCCTTCACAGTAAGAGGACGAGGGATCACTATAGTGATCCCTCATCCCCATACAGAATCAAGGTTTCTGGGCAGCAGATCGCCATTTAGATGGCACGACCGGCTGCCCAGAAACGATTGGTGGTGCCTGCACCAACGACAGGGTCACCTGATGAATGGGTGTTCGAAGGAACGGTCGTTCCCGATAACCTGGACATTTGGTTCGTCCAACTCCACTTTTACCTACTAGATCCCTTGCTGTTCCAGCTCCGGTGCTCCCCGACAATGTTTGTTTTCCTGTGTTGTTGAAGTGACATCAGTCTTGCAAACGGGAGCGCTGCAGCCAATTGGTGGCCTCAGTGGTCCCACTGTTGAGGGTTGTAAGTGGCTGCAGTGATTTTTAATTATTTTATACACTTTCCCACCATTGCCTCATTTTTCTTGATCCCAGACAACCCTTTGAAAGTTTTACAGGCATAAAAGACGCTCTAGCACATTCCCACACCTACACACAGCTTGTTCTCTAGTGCACTTCCAGACGTTGCAGGCAGTAAAAAAAAAAAAAGAAAATGATTGTGAATTCCAAAGGTTTTCAGACTGTTGAGGGTTTTCTGAGATGGATAGGTCATCATTATCTGATTGGTGGGCGTCTGACCCCTGGGACTCCTGCCACCCAGCTGTTTGAGAAGGCACTGATGTTCACAGTAGCACCGCAACCTCCTCCCTGCTCACTAAGTACAGCACCATCAATTTTTAGCGGCTGTGCTTGGTATCACAGCTCAGCCCCATTCACGTTAACGGGGGGCGGCAAACATGGCCACACTTCACACGTCTGTAGCTGCTGCGTAATCTCAAATGACGGCCTCCATTGTAGAGTTTACCTTGGGCTACTTGAATAATAGCGGATTCATCACGGGGACAGAATAAGGAGTTTTTATATTAAAGGAGATTTCCATATATTTGCCTCAGGTGTCTTCACACGTATGTATAATGGAGTGGAGGATGGGGCATACAGCCTATTCTGGGTCATTAAACTGAATTTGCTCCCAGACAAAAAGCTCTGAAACTACTGTAGGCTTTAAACTAATCGGATTTCCCCGCTGGGACACATTTATATTCCTGACAAGAGGTTCCAGATACAGTAACTATCAGTGTGACCTTCAGCGTAATAGTGCGGCCGGCACACATTGGAGTCCGCCTTCCTCTGCTACACCTGGTGCAGGTATGTTGTGCGTGCAACACTGAGCTGTAAGTGCCATTTCATCTCATGTCTGTGTGTACGGAACATGAAGTGGTCTTGATCCTTGGGCATCCTTGTTGGATAGTCCTGTGGGTGGGCAGCTAGGAAGGGACGATTTCGAATTCAACCCTATAGCATGACCATGTCTCCATTTTTAGCAGCAGCCGTGAGACGGAGTCCTAATCTTGAGATAGGTAGGTGGCCCAAGCATTCTCAACAAACATCCAGACAACGATCTGCCCTTGTCAATGTCATGGAGTCTGTAGATCTTGTCTATATGCTAATATGAGATGTGATAATAGAGACTAAGTTAAAGGTGTTTAAGTGGAAACCGTAAGAATGTGCCAACAGCATCTGCAGACTAATGATGTTAATTAATGATATTCCCATGGACGAGCCTGGTACAGACAGGATGCGAAATCGAGAGAGCAGACTAAGTTATTTCCGCCTTCCTTACCAGATTCCTGCTGAATTTCAATTAAGAACAGAAAATGTCAGACTCTAATTAGGAAACAAAAATATCCCGGCGTGGATATGGAACTGCATAGCGCTGCCTTCTCTGGGCACAATATCAGAGCGTGTCATGTCCAATCAATTCCTGTAGCACAAAAAAAAAAATCATAATGCATTTAATGGAAATTTAAAGAAAGGTTTCTAGCAATGTTTTTTCCATTACTAAAGGACAAATTAGCATTTAATGGTTTCTCTTCAGACTTAATCCTGTGACCACGGAGCACCTAGAATATGATCGATATGTAAGGTTCACACTAGCGTTAGGCGATCTAGTAGCCTCTTCCGGGGGCCATTTTCTACATAACTGCTGCCTGTTGGCTGGACAAAAACATACTGCATGTGGCGGTATTTGTCCAGCTAATCACATTTATGCCAAAAAGCAGCTGGATCCCATCATAGTCAACGGGGATCCGGAAACGGTGGACCCTGGCAGGCTGTTTCCCTGACGGATTTCTACATGGTTCCGCATATGCTAGGAGATCGGTGTTGTGCTGCAGCGCTAACTCACAAAAGACTGGTCATAGATTACTTAAAGGGCATCTATCTGCAAACTTGTGCCTATGAAACTGACTTAACTGTTCCATTTGCACTTGGCAGCTGAAGACGTCTTTGTTGGTCCCATGTTCCCTATATGATGTTTTAATGTATGCAAATGAGCCTCTAGGAGCAACGGAGGCGTTGCCGTTACACCTCGAGGCTCCGCTCTCTCTGCAATTACCACGCCCTCTGCACTTTGACAGGACCAGGCAGTGTAAACGTCACCACACCTGGCCCTGTCAATCAAAATGCAGAGTGTGCACAGTAGCAGAGAAAGCCGAGCATCTAGGTGTAAGGGTAACGCCCCCGTTGCTCCTCGAGGCTCATTTTCATATATCAAAACCGCAATGCAGGCACATATGAACATGGGACCAACACAGATACCTTCAGCTGCCAAGTGCTCATGTAACGGGTCAGCCAGTGTCATAGGGACAAAGCTACTGACAGATGCCCTTTAATAAACACCCAATACCAACGCACTCAGCATTATAGGTGTAACCCTACAAATCTTCAGGAGTAGTGTTGAGCGAACTTGTTTTTTAAGTTCTGTGTCCCAAGTTCGGGTTCGGGTTATCAAAGAATCCCGTTATGGATTCCAAATTCCGTTATGGTCCGTGGTAGCGGAATCCACCACGGGATTCTTCGATAACCCGAACTTTGGATGCAGAACTTAAAACACAAGTTCGCTCAACACTATTCAGGAGCAATTGTGAACAGTGAAGTAAGTTTGTATAAGAAGAAGCCGGCCGCCGCTGATGTGTGGACTACATCCAGCCCAGATAGGAAATCTAGACCGTTACCACCCCCGACCACTAGAGACAACAAGACTTTTAACGACCCCCAAAATCATCTTGCAAAGCTTGCCTTTAGTTTTATTTTTTCCCTTCTTGATTGTCAAGAAATGTGTTTCGCCTTTGTAAAGGGACCCTGTTGTGCTTATTGCCCACATCCAACATGAGAAACGAAAGACAAATGAAATTAGTTTTCTCTTTGAAGCCATCATGAATAATTACTGTGTGTAATCGCTCGGCGCAGCGAGTACAAGAGATGAATCTCCGAAACGAGGCTAGGGTTTGATAAAACTGGACATGGGGCCATAAATTTCAGAGTTAAAAAGCCTGCACTGGGGAACGAAGCAACAAAACCAAAGTTGTGGTCTGACTGCTGTAGGACGCAGTCTAAATTGTTATATGCCTTCTCCGCCGTGCTGCTGATTTACGTATCAAAATTCATAATTAGCCACCGTGCATTATTCAAAGGCGACTAGCATATTTATTCAATGACAAATAAAGTGTGGGGGAGCTCCATTATTTATAATGAAATAGCACTGGAGCAGTTATTAAAAATCTATGAAATACACAAATCCCCGTAGCTACACCTCCCACTACTTCTTTAATTTGTTTTCCAATTATATTGCAAAACTCTCGGCATGACGTGACTCTCTGCTCCTGGCTCTCAATTAGCCCGGCTGAGTCGAGCTTTCGCTGTGTACTAAGGCACAGTCAATGCCTTGTCAGCTGATCGACAGGGTGGCGGGACCAGTTAACCAGTGATAATATTAATTAGTGTGAACACTGCGCTTACCATCTGGAGAAAACAAGGGGATGGCAGCTTGTTGGTTAGTTTTGCAGAGATGATCAGATGCCTGTTGTTTCAGGGTTGTAGAGGTTTTTGGGGAGGGGGTGGGGAAGGTCGTTATCTTTGATTAACTGCTTTACCGTAAGTAAATAAAAAATGTACATAGATTTGTAAACTTCAGGCAAGCGATACAGCCACAGCAGCGGGATTGCCTGTCCTTTGTGTTTCGTTGGTGTGGTGGTTGGGTTGTATGCCTATACCATGGCAGCGTTGCCTGCAATGTGGTTACAATGAATCAATGCATTGACTATAGCAGGCATCCTCAAACTGCGGCCCTCCAGATGTTGTAAAACTACAACTCCCAGAATGCCCTGCTGTAGGCTGATTCCTATAGACTGTTCGGGCATGCTGGAAGTTGTAGTTTTGCAACAGCTGGAGGGCCGCAGTTTGAGGATGCCTGGACTATAGGCTGGGAGGAGACTACATGCTACCGTAGGGATCAACAACTTTCGGCACTCCAGGTGTGGTGAAACTACGACTCCCAGAATGCACACTTGCTTGGGTGTTCTCAAAGTCCCACAGGAGTGAATGGAGCAGGCTGGGAGTTGTAGTTTTACAACAGCTGGAGTGCTGGAGGTTTCTGACCCCTTTGCTACCTCATTGCAAACTTTTCGAACAATGTTCTGCAAGTTGTGACTGTCACCAGTTTTTCCTCTAAGTTTCTGGAACTACTGAGCGGGACATTACAGAACCAAATCTTTTAAGTGTTAATTATTAGCATCCAGGTGAACAGTATTACACAGCAGTGAAAATTATTGTCTATAGCCCTGGTGGTCTAGGGCAGTGTAGCGTTTAATGTCTGTATGCCTGGTGGTCTGTAGCAGTAAAGGTCTTATCAGCATCCCTCATGACCTAGGACAATGTCAGAATCCTTTGTGGTCTATGGCAATAGAGGGGTTAATACTAGTAAACCTGTTTGTCTAGGACACTCTGGTAGCTAATTCCACTGGCCATGGATGGTGAAAGTTCCATGGTGTCCTAGGGCAGTGTGGGAGTTAATTGCAGCGGAGGTGTTAAGGTAATAATCTCTGGTGATCTTGGGCAGTGAAGGAGTTTATATCAGTGAGAGGGTCTAGGGTGGTTAGATGCCCTGGTGGAGGCCAGTGGAAGGGTTAATGCTACATACAAGAAGTCCAGTGGTTAGACAAGCTCCAGTGTTGTCCTAACTATAACTTCCTATTTCCTCTGCCTATTAATCACACAGATAAGTGCAGGGAGAGGGAAGAGAGAACTGTGCAGCTGTAGCTATACAGCTGCATAGTTCTCTCTACGAATGGGCAGGAATGCTCTGCCTAGTCATAAAAGGGAGTCTGTGAGCAGTTTTGACCATAAAAAAAACTGCTAACAGTGCTAGGTATGGGCTGGCGAAATCACAATGTACAAAAATATAGCTACTAGAATACTGCATCCTATGTACAAGAATATAACTACTATAATACTGCTCCTATGTACAAGAATATAACTACTATAATACTGCGCTTATGTACAAGAATATAGCTACTATAATACTGCGCATATGTACAAGAATATAACTACTATAATACTGCCCCTATGTACAAGAATATAACTTCTATAATACTGGCTAGCTACGGGCTGGGGAAATGAGAACAAACATTCCTTTTGCAGAGTTTTATCATCAGGAGCAGCATGAATATGAACTTTTAGTCTGCCAGGTTCTGCTCGTAGAAGCTCCCAAGGGACGGCCCATCACTCTGAGGTGCTCTCTGCACTCAGCTGCTATATTCCCCTTCTTATCTGAGTGACAGCTGTAGTTATCTTCTGGTTGGATGCTGCAGCTGTCATTCAGACAAGAGGGGAGGGTTCTTGAAGTGCCGATCATGGGTCTGAACACTGCTCACCCCTTTACCCTCGCTTTTGTGAGGTCTCTCCACCATTCAGCAGAGCTGAGTTGGCACAGTTTACTGATGATGAGATGCTTGTTATAACTACTTTTTGTATTGCCTTGGAAAGGGTTGTGCAGGGAATTCTACTTATAAAAGGGGGACTGTCGTTATAGTGCAAAGTTTGAAACAAATTGACAGGTGCTCTTTAAGAAGTCTGCTCATAGATCCTTTGGACGCTGTTTTGTGCCTGTCCATGCCCGTTTATAATGTGCTTGTTGTGGATGCACATCTCCATAATCAGTTGCGCTCTATGCTCTGTCACGTTTCAGTATGAAATGCAAATCCTCATGGCATGGACTCGACGACATAGTAATGGCTTTGTCTCGCAGTCTGTGCTTATTCTAATGTCATCGGTTAAGCTGTCTGCAATGATTTCTGCATTATAGAGTGGGAGTCCTCTGCCCAGTGCATTGTAGATCAGGAACTGTGTGATTGGGAGTATTCTACTCTCAATCGATATCACCACTGGGTGCATTTATTAGTTGGATTTGTTTCTGCCAGGAAATTAAACAAAGGACCCTGTAACTCTTGTGTCCTTTACCACCCACTCATTTTAGCTACTTGAACAACAGTTGTAAATGAAAGACCATCAAAAATGAAATGCTACTATAATACTGCTCCTATATACAAGAATATAACTACTATAATACTGCTCCTATGTACAAGAATATAACTACTATAATACTGCTCCTATGTACAAGAATATAACTACTATAATACTGCTCCTATGTACAAGAATATAACTACTATAATACTGCTCCTATGTACAAGAATATAACTACTATAATACTGCTCCTATGTACAATAATACACCTGCTCTAATACTGCCTCCATGTACAAGAATATAACTACTATAATACTGCCTCTTTTGTACAAGAATATAACTACTATAATGCTGCCTCCTATGTACAAGAATATAACTACTATAATACTGCTCCTATGTACAAGAATATAACTACTATAATACTGCCTCCTCTGTACAATAATACTGCTCCTATGTACAAGAATATAACTACTATAATACTGCCTCTTATGTACAAGAATATAACTACTATAATACTGCTCCTATGTACAAGAATATAACTACTATAATACTGCTCCTATGTACAAGACTATAACTACTATAATACTGCTCCTATGTACAAGAATATAACTACTATATTGCTGGCAGCGGCTCGGCTGCTTGTACCACTTAAATGGAAATCAGATGTAGCACCTACGATAGAAGAATAGAAGGTTAAAGTAGACCACCTTATGAGGCTAGAAGAGCTATCTGCATGGGAAGCCAATTGTAGAGCCCGATTTCTGACTATCTGGAGGCCATGGATGTCATATCGAGGATTCATCTAAGCGCTATGAAGTGCCACCCCTCTCCCTCCCCCCCCCCCCTCCTTCCCTCCCTGCCCTCCCTTATGTGTTCTCGCTTTCTTCTTCTACTTTTTCACCCCTGTATTGTACTGTCCTTACCTGTCTTTTTGGTTTGTTATTATAACTTTAGACCCGTTCTATCTACATTATGTGTACTATGTTTATATGAGTATACCCGCGGTTCTCTGTACTGTGCGGCCTTGGTCGCTGATTTGAGCAACACCTTTTTGATGAAGAGTCTGAGATACCACTGGTACGACGATGTTACCTTTTATTTGAGAATGCTATAGATTTCATGTCTTATGTTCCCGACATGTGTGTTATTATTCTTCTTTGCTTGTGACTGCCGACATGCATTTGGTATGCTTTACTGTCGTTTCTTATATGCTCATTTGACCAATAAAAAGAAAATTGGCAAAGAATATAACTACTATAATACTGCTCCTATGTACAAAAATATACCTACTATAATACTGCTCCTATGTACAACAATATAACTACTATAATGCCTCTCCTATGTACAAGAATATAACTACTATAATACTGCCTCCTATGTACAGGAATATAACTACTATAATACTGCCTCCTATGTACAAGAATATAACTACTATAATACTGCCTCCTATGTACAGGAATATAACTACTATAATACTGCTCCTATGTACAGGAATATAACTACTATAATACTGCCTCCTATGTACAGGAATATAACTACTATAATACTGCCTCCTATGTACAAGAATATAACTGCTATAATACTGCTCCTATGTACAGGAATATAACTACTATAATACTGCTCCTATGTACAAGAATATAACTACTATAATACTGCTCCTATGTACAAGAATATAACTACTATAATACTGCTCCTATGTACAAGAATATAACTACTATAATACTGCCCCCTATGTACAAGAATATAACTATTATAATACTGCTCCTATGTACAAGAATATAACTGCTATAATACTGCCTGCTATGTACAAGAATATAACTACTATAATACTGCTCCTATGTACAAGAATATAACTACTATAATACTGCTCCTATGTACAAGAATATAACTACTATAATACTGCTCCTATGTACAAGAATGCATTTGTAATAGGTAAAATATAAAAGTATATGATATGAGACTGCTGATCCTTGGGAATATATGAACCACATGCACAGATTCTCTCTCTTCCTCCTCATTGTCTTCATGCTGTATGTTCTTCCCAGGGATCAGTAGTCCCAGTTGTAGCCCAGTCATCTGCTTCTGTTCCTTCTCTCCAGCAGCTGAATGGAGTCCAGTCAGAAAGACAAATGTGCATCTTGTGTCCTATATCTGATAATCCCGGCGTAGATGAAATGCTTGGGAGGTTACAGCCTCTGCATTGTCCTCTCTGGAGATGTCTTCTTACTGATAATTAGCTGCTGGTCGCACAGATTACATCACTATTAACGTAACGTACCTGAGGATTGCTGGGAAATGAGCAATTCTTTTTCTGTCCTAATGAATACCATGCTTGCAGCGCCCTCTTATTGTGTTCTAGGAAGACACTGGAGAGGTGCGAGAAAGTGACTCCAGCTCCAGGCTGACAAGTATAGAGCTGCCAGCCGCTGTCCAAGGTGCTAGTCGCCCAGTATAAAGCAGGTTTCCATTGGTCTTGTTACTGGGTGTCTTTCTAATGCTATGGCAGCCGCGTTAATCTTTAAAAATAACTTTATTCTGCATACTATTCATGGGCTATAATATTGGGGGGTATTGTATTACAAGCGGGTCCATAATATGTTGTAGGTTCATAACCTTCTGAAGAAGTGGAGGTGCGTTCTCTGTGACTCCTCTGCAGCCAGTCATTGAAGAGTTTTGTCTCCAGAGATCATTGCTTAAAAGTGGTTCTTTGGGAATAATCACCTTTTTGAGCAAGTGCCCTCAGCCTGCGTCCTCTAAACAGAAGATGCATACTCACCTGCTCCCCGCAGCTCCGGTACTCCGCATTGCCTCCACTGTGTCTATAATTCCGGTTCCTGAAATGTTGACATAGTCACATGTTCTGCTGCAGCCAGTGATTGGCTTCAGCGGTGACATGCTGCTTGTGTCCATGTCACTGCTGAAGCCAGTTACTGGCTGCAGTGGAGTATGTGATCATACTGGTGCTGCACCGGATGTCAACAATTCAGGAACCAAAATTATGGACACAGTGGAAGCAGAGCGTAGGACAGGAGCTGCGGGGAGCAGGTGAGTATGAATCTTCTGTTCAGAGGGCACTTGCTAAAAACTGTCTATTCCCAAAGAAGCACTTTAAAGGGGTTCTTTGGCCCGTTAATATTTTTTAGATAAGGGGCAGAATGGATGAAAGAAGCATTACACCTCCTCGCAGATCGCTCACCACTGACGTTCCTGCCGCTCTCCCACTTCCTGGACTGGGCTCCACACACAGAGGAAATAGCAGAGGATGCCCACTCTGCCAGTCACTGGCCACAGCAGTGAGGAGACTTTGCCAGTGGTTGGTCTGAGCGCGTGTTTCCTGGACCAGGAAGTAGAGACCAGCAGGATCTGGTAAGCATTGGACCAGCAGTGACAGGAGATCGGTGAAGGGGAGTACTGACCATGTATTTTTCATTTTTGGCCATTCTTCCCATTTTCTAAAGTTGTACCCACCAAACAAAGCAGTTTTATAGTACACTGCGGACTGTGCTGCCTACGGGGGTGCATGCCGATGCCCCCAATTTGATTGACGGCTGCACTCACTCTGAAACACAGAGCTGACCCGCTGATTGTAGAGATCAGCGCAGGAGCAATATGTTACACGCAAGCGCCCTCTATTGGCGAAAATCCATCCAAAAAGTGTAGCATCTCTGGCGCTGGACGAGGTTGCTAACCATCTGTAAATTTCTAGTACATGAGCAGGTTAGGATGACTGTCATTATATTGTATACTATGTAGTTTTACAGCTCGTAGTGAATGCTGGTAATGGGTGGAATGGTTATGGGGCACGTTTAGCCCGCTTAGTCTCCCCTTTGTTTAGACGCAGTATACATGAGGCACTGGAGCTATATATATATATATATATATATATATATATATATATATATATACACACACAGTGGTCCCTCAGGATACAATGGCCTCAGGATACAATATTTCAACATTCAATGGTCTTTTCTGACTCCACATACAATGTCTCAGACTCAGATCCAACCAATCAAGGCCGCCTCTCTGGTAAAATAACTGGATTAGTTACTAGTTAGCAGCTATTCCTGACTGTTATATGTAAGGACTTGTTTTATCCGTCTTAGTTATCTGCTTATTTTTCCTAAATCTTTATTATCTTGGATGACATTTTGGTGCTTTGGAACATAAAATGGTCGTCCTGGAACCAATTAATATTGTGACTTGAGGTACCAATGTGATGTCTCTTGTATTGCTTGGATCTCACAGATGAGGATATCCTCTCCCCAGGTCTCTGTGTCCGTTCCGCAGAATGTATTTTTTTTATTAGTGGGACTTAATACGACTGTCCAGCCGCCTCTGTGACATTTTAAATCCTCATCTGTGGAACGTGTCCTTTAGCGAGTTTGTTTGCTCCAAGAAATGGGTTTTCTCTGCAAATACCAAACCTGCGAGTGTTATATTATGTTCTAATTACTGGATGACTCGGTTGTAAAAATAATTTACACCGGCCACCTTTAGGAAAGCATCCAGTGCCCGCCGCTCCCTGATGTGAGGATGGATTTTATATTAGTAACACAACTGCTATTGTAGAAAAGCCATGAAAATGAGTGAAGCCGAGAGCAAAAGGTTCTCTGGAGTGAATCAAGTGATGGGGGAATTAAAGCTTCCATCAGAAAATTATATATACAGATGTAGGTAAGGTGGGTGCAGGGGCATCAGTCATAACTGGGCCATTGGTGCCTGTGGGGATACAAAGAACCCCCTACTATATATACAGCACGAAGACCCCAGCATTAAAGGGGTTGGGCGAAAATTAACACTTACCACCTATCCACAAGACAGTGACTTAGTGTCTAATCGCTGGCACCCCTACCAGTCACAGGAATGTGAGTCCAATGTCCCCCATGTAAGTGGAGCAGCAGTCGCATATGCCCGCTGCCTCTCCATTCAAAGTCACAGAAACGTAGAAAGTGTCGGCAGATACTAGTCTGCCCAATATACTGAATACTATGAATAGCCCCTGGCCCTATCTTATATGAAGGATGACCTTATGCCTATCCCATGCATGCTTAAACTCCTTCACTGTATTTGCAGCTACCACTTCTGCAGGAAGGCTATTCCATGCGTCCACTACTCTCTCAGTAAAGTAATACTTCCTGATATCCTGATAAGTCTATAAAACTAGCAACGCTAGACAAGTACTCACTGCTCCTTCAGTCCAATAACCCTTGAATGGCGCTCCTGTAGGACTGTTGTGCATTAGAACAGGCACTTTTTAAGGTAAAATGCATTGACCTCTTTACAATCTAAGTCTTGGTCCCGTCGCCATTTGGCTTTATTTCTGACCTTTTAATATATGCAAATGGTACTCTAGGAGCATCGGGCCGTTGCTTTTACTCCTAGAGGCTCCATTCTACCTTCTTCGATGAACAGGACCAGGCAGAGTACACGTAATCACGCGTAGCCCTGTCTGCTCCTAGACTTGCGCCTTAATATCCGACGCAGGTGCTGCACAATTCACCTCTGTACTGTGCCTACACTGGGTACTGATGCGCACGGCAAAGGCATGAGACTAGGATAAGCCAGGGACATGTGTGATGACATTTACACTGCCCGGGTCTGTCAGTCGAAGTACAGGGGGCGTGGCAGCAGCCGGGACAACAGAGCCTCTAGGAGTAATGGCAACGCCCCCGTTGCTCCTAGAAACTCTTTAGTTTTCTCAGACCTAAAGCCACAGGTGGAGATGGGACCAAGACTTCCAGCTTTTGCCGACATACACGCATGTCGCAGGTCAGCCTGTTTCAATACAATGATTCTGGTAAAAGAAGCCCTTTAAGCGGAATTTGCATCGGGGCCAAGGAGCTTTAAGTTACACCTGTGGAGATGTCATAAGCCAAAGCATAAAGTGCTGGAAATTTAAAAAACTGCTACCATAATAGAGGGCGTTGGTGATAGCAGCCGATTATTAGATTCCAGCTGTCGTTTTCTGAGGTAGAGGATGAAAACGCTGCACTAAGTGGTTTCTGTAGACGACTACTCCACTTCTTCTTGTGAATTAATTTTCATAAATCCATAATAATGCTTCTCCCGTTCCTGAAGTCTGGCGACATGACAACATGGTCACCCCTTTAAATCAAGCTCCTCCGTGTACAAGGTGGATATAATGGCCTCCATGAGGCCCGTCTGTGCCCATTGGGCTCCTGCTAATAGAATTTACAATACCCTGCCATGCTGCGCCCTCACTCAAGGATTTAGATGCTGAGAATGTCAAGGATCCTGTGGAATACTAAACCGAGATTTCATTAGAGGAGATCTCGGCGATGTCATTTTACAGTCTGAGTTCAGACCACTTCAAGATATTGTTCGGCGGCAAGCCGAGGTGACATGTCTGTGTCGAGCGCTTGCTGTCTGGAGGAAGAGGAAGCCATCTGTCTGAGGACCCATAGAGTGCTCTCCAATCAAGGGCAAAGGGTGTCCGTGAGAGATGGGAACAATACAAACCGACACCGGTCCAAAGGGAGGACGCAGAACAATTAGCGCCGCTCAGAGCTTGTCTGTACCGTACGTAATTGCAGGGTGCAGGACGCAATCATCCGGCAGTCGCTGCAAAGTGCGCCACTTGAAATGCTCGATAAGGGGCTTTTAATATGAACGATTTCTGGTGACTTCCAAACAAATACACCCTGTAAATCTAATTCCTGGCTGTAGACGCCAAGATACGGTATAGAAAGCACCAACACCACAGGAGCATAGACCGCGTAGGGTGGGTGCACTCTATCAATGATTGCTACAGAGAGATCTCCCAACATTCTGCGTATACAGCTCCTGTGCAGACCTATGTATATGGTTACCAACCCTGTGTAGTCTCATCCTGTGATAGCAGTCACCTCTCCCGATATGTCAGTCTTAGTAACTACCAATTCTGACCCTGTGTTGTGCCATTATTATTCCTGCTAGAAGTTATGAATGACTAACTAGCAGTTTACAATGAAGGTCGAGATGGATGTTATGTTACCAGTTGGGGGTGTGTCCCTGCACAGTCCGACGCTGGCAGCACTGATTGGATAGTGTCAGACAGTGCAAGAACACACCCAACCCCAACTGGTAACACCCATCTGGACCTTCATTGTAAACTGCTAGTATATCATTCATAAATTCCAGCATGAATAATAAAGGAATAGATTCCATGGGGAAGTAGTTACTAAAGCCGACGCGTCAGGAGACCCTGTCACCGCTCCTGACATGTCCGTTTTGGTAACTCCTGGCACCCCCTTGTAATGACGATTATGCAGCATCTCTTCTTATGAACGTTGGGATCACACAGCAATATCTATCCAGAGTGCTCCGTTTTTGGGTAAGTGGTTCTATAACCCCGGTGTGGTCACCATCAGTATATATTCCCCCCAGGAGACATTCATAGACTTGCACTGACTTTTTCAGGGACTCTCCCCAGTGTCGTCTTTTTGACCACAGCGACAATTTCCAGTATTTGCGCTCCTCCTGTCCACAAGCCGTGAGCGTTCACCTCACAAATCACAGGCGACGGACAATGAGGCAGTTATTCCCCAGTGTGGCCGCTGCGTCTGTGCTCTGCTAAAAATACATTTTGCATCATTTTCCATGTGAGGTAATCCGATCACAGCGCGCGGAGGAGAAGTGGTAATTTATGTTGTCCCTGCGAATATGCACCGAGGAAATGATGATCTTAGCATGTTACACGAGTTGAAAAATTTCCCAGGTAATGAATTCTTTACGGCAGCACTTTCTCTGACTTTCACCTCCCAATCTGTGCTCCGGGAGCGGATAAGGTGCTTGCATTATACAGAGTATTAGAGAGATGGGGGTGAGCACAGGCCCCGTCTGGGTGTAAGCCGGACAGTCACCCTTTTCTCCCTGGGCTGTTCCTATACAGACCTATGTGTAGCTTTGGATTAAAGGGGTCCTCTCACTTCAGCAAGTGGCATTTATCTTGTAGACAAAGTTAATACAAGGCACTTACTAATGTATTGTGATTCTCCATGTTGCCTCCTTTGCTGGCTGGATTCATTTTTCCATCCCATTTTACACGGCTCGTTTCCATGGTTACGACCACCCTGCAATCCATCAGCGGTGGTCGTGCTTGCACGCTGTAGGAAAAAGTGTCAGCCTCTCGGTTCTTTTTCTATTGGTGTGACTGCACATGCATGACCATTGGTAGCCTGGACAGCGGTCCCCGGGGTGTGTCCCTTTAACTCATCTGCTCTTGTAGCTATGAATCTTGATTAACCAGGCGGCTTCTATCTTTTCTGCCTCCCTCCCTGGACATGGTGTTTGCTCAGCTTCTCTTTAATCCATTTAGCCATTTGGTGAAATAATACAGATTTACATATGTAAATTTCCATCTTGCACATGTTGATATTCCTGACAATGAATGGAAATGTTCAGTCCTCGCAGCTGAGCTCGCTGCTGTCATAAAATTAATGACATGAAAATACAAATATTCGCAGCGGCTCCCAGTCGATTTGCTTTATTTTATTTTGGACGGTATTTACTGGAATTGCCTCCGTTCTTCTGCTCATCGTTGACGGATTGTTTTCTCTTTTATATCGGTTTTATCTTTGTGCTAAATGTTACATTGTAGTATTGAGGAATGTGTATAGGGCGCTGTTCCAGCCTCGCAGTATATTGGACCAAGAGGTAGACTACCACACCAGCCCCTACGCCCCGCCGTGTATTTAGAAGCACCAAAGTTAGGTTGATTTGGAATTCTTGAAGGGGGTCTTAACCCCCTTATCTTCATGGGGGTCCTTAGTAATATGCCATTGCTCAGTGACATGAGAAAACGCCTTTACTTGTACGGTGGCAGGTGTCCTGGTTTTTGGGTGGAGTACTACCTCCTGTACTGCCCTGACGCTGGGGAGGACATATCTTAAGGGGGTTATCCCATGATTAATGTAAAGAAAAAAGGAAAATACGATATTCTATAGTACATGACGGTCTCTTTCTAACAAAGCTAGAGCCAGCCCTGTACCTCCCATGGATCCAGAGATTTATCTCAAGCTGGCAGGTCATTAGGGGGTGTCCCTTCTGCTGCAGCACTCTCCCTGTCACAGCTCAGGGTCCATTCACACGTCCGTGATTTGGGTCCACATTTGTACCGCAATTTGCGGACCCATTCACTTTCAATGGGGCTGAAACGGATGCAGATCCGCATTTTCAGGATCTGCATCCGTTTTTTCAGGATCCGCAATTCCGCTCCTGAAAAAAATAGAACATGTCCTATTCTTGTCCAGAATTGCGGACAAGAAAATTCATTTTCTATTATAGTGCTGGCTATGTGCGGTCCGCAAATTGCGGATCGCACATTGCCGGTGTCCGTGTTTTGCGGATCTGCAAAGCACTTACGGACGTGTGAATGGACCCTCAGGAGGCAGCTGCAGGATGAGGCTACATGCACACGACAGTTGTTTTTCTCGGCTTCCGTTTCAGTTTTTTTTGCAGATAGGACAGGAACCCATTCATTTCAATGGGTCAGCAAAAAAATGCTGACAGTTCATCAGTTTGTGTTCCGCATCCGTTGTCCGTGTTTCCCTTCAGCAAAAAAAGTAGTGCATGTCCTACTTTTTTCTCATTTGCGGACGAGGATAGGCATTTATTACGCGGGATCTGTGAAAACAAAGGAATCCTCCAAAAAAAACTGATGGACCATAAGTTTTTTTTGCAGATCCTGATTAGCCGGAAACTGAGCATGTGCGGCCATCTCAGTGAGCAGGTCAAAGAAATAAGAAAAAAAAAAACAGTAGGTGGCGCTATATGATAGTGGTAACTTACAAACAATGACAGTAGTATTCAGATCCAGGTTCTGGTGTGAAAACCATAGAATATTTTTCATGGGACTACCCCTTTAAGACAAAGAGAGCTTATCTCACCCCTGCTTGAAGCTCTTTCTGTGATTTAGGCTACTTTCCCACTAGCGGCAGGATGGATCCGACAGGCTGTTCACCTGACGAAACAGCCTGTCTGATCCGTCCTGCCGCTAGTGAACATGTGCCCCCGGACTACCGCTCCGGCCCCATTGACTATAATGGGGGTGGGGTGGAGTTCCAGCAGCGCACGGCGAGAGGATGCCGGAATAAAACTACGACATGTCCGACATTTATTCCGGCAGCCTCTCGCCGTGCCTCTGCTGGAACTCCACCCCACCCCCATTATAGTCAATGGGGCCGGAGCGGTAGTCCGGGGGCACAAGTTCACTGGCGGCAGGACGAACGTGTGGGGTTCACTGGCGGCAGGACGGATCCGTCGGGTGAACAGCCTGTCGGATCCGTCCTGCCGCTAGTGGGAAAGTAGCCTACAACCTGCAAGGGGTCAGGATATTGCTGAGTTTCCCCTTACACTATAATAGCATTTTGATTGGCGCATACAGCGCTATGGAATACGCGACAATATAAATAACATAGATATGCAGAAAAGCCACAAAGAATATGTAACAATATGGATGGAAGGAAAACGTACAATGACATTAATTACCTTCCTTTATATCTTTTACTTACAGGCATCAAGTTTGAGTTTGCATTACACCAACCCAAAAAGGTACGTTTGATGTCTAATACTCTGCGGCTATAACCGTGTTCTCTGTGATGAAGGATATATGTTCGGGCAGCCTATGATATTCTCAGTAATTCATTTCAGCCAGTAGAATGGATTTCTCCGTCATTTTGCCACTGGTTTATATCGCTGCTCTTCCTGGGTTTATAAACTGTTGTTTTCCGTTTTAAATATAAGCGCAGGCGGCTTTTAAATTTCTGAAAGAATGCCGAGCCTCTTTGATTTGCAAATTTTTTTTTTTTTTGTTGGAAATGATTATTTCAAGTTTGTGAAAGCAACACTGCTCCATCTAGTGGCTGAAATACAAACTGCAGCTTCCACAGAACAGTAATGAGGTCAGGTTAATTCAGTTACTTCATTATATTACAGGATTATAAAATAGAACATTCTACACTTTTGCATACATAATAAGTAGGCAAAGACCTGTCTTGTCCCCAGTCCCCAGCAATGACATACATGGACATGTCCTGTATTATACTCCAGAGCTGCGCTCACTATTCTGCTGGTGCAGTCCCTGTGTACATACATTACATAATCTATCCTGAGTTACACTGTGTATTATACTCCAGAGCTGCATTCTCCATCAAGCACTGCCTTACTGTACTATAACACAGAGGGATACTTTTCCTACATCAGATTATTGTGCAGTGTCTGTTAGCAGATTGTGTCAGCACTAAACCAGCAAGGGATGCTAGGAGATTTTAACTCTGAAACTTGCAGAATAATGAGTTCAGCACTGGAGTATAATACAGCTTATAACTCAGGATGAATACAAGATAAGTAATCTAAGTAAGTAATAATCTAATATAAGTAATAAGTAACATAATGTATGTACACAGTGAGTGCAGCTCTGGAGTATCATACCGAATCAGGGGTGCACCTAGCCTTTCTGCTGTCTGAGGCAAAAACTTAAATGGCGCCCCCCCTCCCAATGCCTTAACTCCTTTGCCACAATGAAAGCGCTCATTGCCCATGGCCCTTAAGCTGCCCCTCTCTTGACCCTTCCTGGTTCTGCCTGAGGCGATCACTTCACCTGGCCTCATTGGTGGTGCACCCCTGTACAGGATGTAACTAGGGATCAGTACGGGATAAGTAACGTATGTACACAGTGACTGCACCAGCAGAATAGTGAGTACAGCTCTGGAGTATAATACAAGATGTAACTCAGGATCAGCACAGGATAAGTAGTGTATGTACACAGTGACTGCATCAGCAGAATAGTGAGTGTAGCTCTGGAGTATAATACAGGATGTAACTCAGGATCAGCACAGGATAAGTAATGTATATACACAGTGACTGCATCAGCAGAATAGTGAGTGCTAGGGATAAGCGAATCAACTTCGGATTAAACATCCGAAGTCGATTCGCATAAAACTTTGTCCCAATACTGTATGGAGCAGGAGCTCCGTACAGTATTAGAATGTATTGGCTCCGATGAGCCGAAGTTATTGCTTTGGGCAATAACTTCATAAATTAATTTGTACTGTAAAAAACCATTTCACGAACCCGTCCAGCTGAACGCAGCAAGGTAAAGGCCTGTCCTTGTTATGGTGACACC
Organism: Bufotes viridis; assembly: GCA_033119425.1. Taxonomy (NCBI): domain Eukaryota; kingdom Metazoa; phylum Chordata; class Amphibia; order Anura; family Bufonidae; genus Bufotes; species Bufotes viridis. Next base: position 97,031,696 of record CM065598.1, read on the forward strand.
AGGGTCACATAGGAAAGATCTGTCTTCATTCTACAAACCTGCAGAAAGAAAGGTTCCACGGTTACAAGCAGCTATCATGTTGGTCAGTTTCTTTATCCCACTTTCGCAGCTGCAGTTTTTTAAAATGTGATTTAATATATTAAGCTATGCAGTTTTAGTGACCTTCATCATTGCAATTCACCCAAAGACTTCGGCGTAAGGCCTCATACACACAACCGTATTTTGTATCCATGTCTGATCCACTTTTTTTACAGATTGCACTCGGACTTATTAATTTCTTTGGGTCCACACAAAAAACCCGACATGACACAGATGTCATCCATGTGTCTGTTCTGCAAATTATAGAACATCCTATTTTTGTCCGTACTGCGGACAAGAATAGTCATTTCTAGTAATGGGAGTGAGAAATATGCGGATTGTACAAGGAAAGTGTCTGTATTTAGTGCATCACAATACAGACACAGTCGTGTACATGAAGCCTAAGGGCTATGCACACGAATGTATTTTCTTTCCGTGTCTGCTCCGGTTTTTTTGCAGACCGTATGTGAAACAATTCATTTCAATGGGTCTCTGTGTACTCTGTGTGCGTTTCCATATGTCCGTTCTGCCAAAAAATAGAACACGTCCTATTATTTTCTGCATTACGGACAAGGATAGGACTGTTCTATTAAGGGCCAGCTGTTCCGTTCCGCAAAATATGGAATGCACACAGACGTTATCCATATTTTTTGTGGATCCGTTTTTTTGCTTCCCGCAAAATACATATGGTTGTGTGCATGAGCCCTAAGGCAAATTTCACACAAGCATGTTTACTCTGGGAAACGCACTCTTGTGTGATGTCTGCATTTTCCCGGCCCCGAACTCACAGATTCATATTAACTTGTGATGCTGTGTGTTCCTGTCTGACCACAGGTCTACTGTACATAATGCCCTGAGTACAGTACAGTAGACCCACAGTCAGGCAGGGACTCTCAGCATCGTAAGTCATTATGATGCTGTGAGTTCAGGTAAGAGGAGCAGTTTTTGGTCCGCGAAGTGCAGCCATCACATGAAAAGTGTTTCTGGGACCAAACATGCTCATGTGAAACTAGCCTGAACTATTGAGCATTTACTAAGTGACAGTAGGGAGGGGGCACCAGGTCTTTACTTGACGTTTCTAGATTTAGGGCCCTTTAATCACTGGGGCAAACATGAGGTCCTGAAGTAAAGCAGCATTTTCGAATATAAGGATTGTAAACTGATTATCTTAAAGGGGTAAACCGTATTTCCGTGGTCAGCTCAGTAGGTTTAGGCCAGGCATCCTCAAACTACCGCCCTTCAGCTGTTGCAAAACTACAACTCCCAGCATGCCCGAACAGCCTACAGGTATCAGTCTACAGCAGGGCATTGTGGGAGTTGTAGTTTTACAACAGCTGGAGGGCCGCAGTTTGAGGATGCCTGGTTTAGGCCATGAATGGGTGCTGAGATAGAGTGAGGGTGCCTCTCCTAACCCCACCAATTAAAGGGTTTTTACTAGATTCTAATATTGAAGACCCACCCTCAGGATGCACCTGCCAATCGACTGTTTGAGGAAGCCACAGCTGTCCGGCCTCCTAGCAGCTTACAAAGCACAGCGCTGCCCATTGGATACTGGATGTGATTGGTATTGCAGCTAAGCCCCCGTCACTTGAATGGGACTGAACTGCGCCTGGGCCAGATGACCGATGAAAGTGACATCACTGGCTTAGGGCTCATTCAGACGGCTGTACGCCGGACCCATAGACTTCAATGGGGCCATGTTCTGATTTTCACTGACAAGTATAGGACGTTTTATTTGTTTTGCGGAGCTGTAGAACGGAAGAAAAGGTCCCCATAGAAGTAATTAGGCCTGCGTCTAATCTGCATTTTGTCAGACAGCATACGGCCATCTGAATGAGCCCTTCGGAGGAGGCTGCGGGGCTCACCACATTGCTGCAGCCGATCAGAGAGGTTGTAGGGAGTCAAACCCCAGCCAACCTGATATTGATCAATCGGTTGGCCGAAAAAGCAGAGCAGGCGCTCAGGTATTGGTAAAAAGGATGGTACAGCTTTCCTCTAATCAGGGTGAGCTGGTTTTACTCACCTGATTTCGTTGCACTGAATGAAGAGCAGCCTTGGAGGAGGGAGGCTGGAAAGGTTGAAGTCGCCTGGGTTGGTGCTGCCGGTTGAATGACCTTGGGCGAGGGCCAGATTGCCACTTAGGTGAGTATTGGCGATTGCAATGAAAGGCTCGCCTGGATTGGATCCGTGTGATGTGCCGGTGGAGAGCAAGGCGCATATCACAACCTGTATTTATAGTATGACGATTTTATTGAGATACAACACGGTTCGGAGTGCACAGGACCCCTTTCTCAAGTCTGCATACTGTTCACCGTAGGTCCACAGAGGGGATCTCTTAGGTGGCCCCTTACAATGGCACTGGTGGTCGGCACAGCTGATAATGCAGCTGGAGGGATTCCCTGGTGCAGCGGCGCTTCTGTCTGGCTGCACGTGTGGCGAGCTTTTCATTGCAATCTCCAATCTAAAATTGGTGACCTATCCTGAAGATGTGTGTTAGGGCTCATTCACACGGCCGTGGTTTGGTTCTGCATCCGAGCCACATTTTTTGCAGCTCGAGTGCGGACCCATTCACTTCAATGGGGCCGCAAAATATGCGGACAGCACTCTGGTACTGTCCGTGTCCATTGCTCCGTTCTGTGGCCCCGCAAAAATTATAAGTCATGTCCTATTCTTGTCCATTTTGCGGACAAGAATAGGCATTTCTATAAAGGGCTATCCGTTCCCTTCTGGAAATTGCGAAAGGCACATGAACGACATCTGTGTTTTGCGGATCCGCAATTAGCGGACCACAAAACACGGCACGTGTGAACAATCCCATAGGATGTACTAGAGTCACAATCTGGCCAGTGAACCTTCCAAAAGCACTCGGGGTAGTATCACACTAAGGGCTCATGCACACGACCGTATTTTGTTTCCTTGTCCGTTCAGGTTTTTTTTGCTGATAGGATGCAAACCCATTCCTTTCAATGGGTTCGCAAAAAATGCGGACAGCACACGATGTGCTGTCCGCATCAGTATGTCTGTTCTGTTTCCCCGCAAAAAAAATTGAGCATGTCCTATTTTTTTCTAGTTTGCGGACAAGGATAGGCATTATTACAATGGATCCACAAAAAAAAACACAGAAATGTATTTTGTTTCAATTCCGTTTTCTTTTGCGGCTCAGATGTGGACCATTTACTGTCCTCATCTGTATGTCCGCTCCGTAGCCCCTGCAGAAAAGATAGAACACGCCCCATTTTGCGGACAAGGATAGGCATTGTTACAACAGATGCAATACGGATATCACACAGACATCATCCGTATTTTTTTCAGATTTGTGTTTCGCGGACTGCAAAATACATACAGTCCTATGCATGTGCCTTAACTCTGGGACTAGACGCAGTCAGAAACCTGATTTGCTCAGTTTCCAGTCAGGCTGACCAGTCCAGCGGCAGGGGCTTGTCTGGTAAGCATAGAAACCCTCCCAGTATAATATGCATAGTGAAGCGACATGAACTCCTGCTCATTGGTCACCAATATTAGAATCTCGGAAAATCCCTTTAATAATACAGTATTGGGGTGTCAGTAGGCAGCCGCTGTACGTGAATATTTCCTCCGCTAGTCATGTATGGCGCCATATTGTTGCGTATTCACCCAATCTGACATTGGATAAATATATGGGGTCCAAGGTGTCTTAAATGTGAGCCTGCTAAATCTTCATTATAGTCTGGATTAAAGGGGGTTTACAGGAAAAAGAAAACAATGATGGTCTGACCTAAGGATAGCTCCTCAATGTGGGATCGGTGGGTGTCTGAACCCCAATGATCTGCAATGTGAAGATGCCACCGCAGCCCATGCAATGTTTGTTCACATTGTAGCACTGCCTCATACTCTACTCCAGCTCTTATGTTTCGGGGTGAGTCGGTCCCCAAGGATAGGCTATCATCGTTTTTCCTAGAAACCCCTGACGGAGTAGACTAGCTACATATATCACAATGCAACATGGCCGCCTTTGTTCTGGTGCTGCAGGATCTATTTGCTTCTGGTCTGTTTATGCAGTCTTCCCATATTCTGTCATCCCGGGCAGCTGCTTAGTTCTGTATGAAAAGAAGCTATTTGTTTGCCCCGTATCATGAATACACAAATAACAGCACAGTGCGCTCTGACACGGCGCTCGCCAGAACGGTGTTTAGATTTGTCAGACAAGATGAGCGATGTTCTTTTCTGTGTGTCTTGTAAGCGATTGTGCTGCCGAATCCTGAATAATTCTCTATTCTGTTCACAGGACTGTACATCCAACAATCAATATGGGACTTCAATAGAAGCCGCTGCCAAACAGCTCCTGAACATAAACCAGGACGTGCCGTCGTATCCTCCTTATCTGTACCCGGCTAGTTTACACAGCACAAGTCGCAGGCAGAAAAAGATGATCTTTCTGAGGCGAGACAATAAGATGTATGCGGAGAAGAAGCTTTTGAAGAAGAGGAAGCATTTCCTATTGAAAGAGACTCCCATTCTAATGCCCTTGAACGGTTCCGCCGTGGACCTCATGCCGTTGGATTACGGGGACAGCAGCGGCAAGTGGAGAAAGCTGTATGAGGTTCAAAGGCAACGCAAGAAGCTTATGCACGACATCTGCTTGAAGTACAAGAGTGGTAGCAGGCGGATTATCACCCCTTATCACGTCTCTCGAATCTTCGTGGAAGACCAGCACAAGTTACTCTACTGTGAGGTTCCCAAGGCTGGTTGCTCCAACTGGAAACGGGTATTAATGGTCCTCAGCGGCTTGGCTTCCTCCACCAAGGATATCCAGCATAATACCGTTCACTACGGCAACTACTTGAAGAGGTTGGACAGCTTCGACCGGAAGGGAATCTTCAACCGTCTTAACACCTACAAGAAGATGATCTTCGTCCGAGAACCGTTCGAGAGATTGGTCTCTGCTTTCCGGGACAAGTTTGAGCACGCAAATAACTACTATCATCCGGTGTTTGGGAAAGCCATCATTTCTAAATACAGACGAAATGCCACAAGGGAAGCATTGAGGACAGGCTCTGGGGTACAATTTAAAGAGTTCATCCAGTACCTGTTGGATGTTCATAGACCGGTAGGCATGGACATTCATTGGGACCATATTAGCAAACTTTGCAGTCCATGTTTGATAGACTATGACTTCATTGGGAAGTTTGAGAGCATGGAGGAAGATGCTAATTTTCTTCTGCACCTCATAGGGGCTCCCCAAAACTTGACTTTTCCCAGATTTAAAGACCGACATTCCAATGAGGAAAGGACCACTAGTAAAATCACACAGCAGTATTTTGCACAGTTGTCCCCGTTGGAAAGGCAGCGTACCTATGATTTTTATTACATGGATTATCAAATGTTCAATTACTCGAAACCGTTTGAAGATTTGTATTGATCACTTGCCAAATGGGGAATGTGTTTTCTAGAAAACGTCCACTGGGGGCAGCATTGTGCTACAGCGTGTGAACCGATGAAGTCTTTGGATTCAGAGATGACCCTTTTAGATTTTTTTTTAACATATGAATTTGACACAGATATTTTACTATCACTTTGCAGTCAGGTTACACTAAAACAATTGATCACGGAGGGGGGTGCAAACCTCACAGATAAATTACTTAAAGTGACATTCACACCTGCAAATTCCCTCAACTGATTCTTTCTACTCCGAGATTGAAAGAAAATATTTCAGATTCTCTATTGTATAGATCTTATTTTTGCTGATTACAAAAAATAAAATTGTTTTTAAAAATACAATAAAAGGGCTAGATTTTTCTATGGAATTGTATGATAATTTTTAATGATACATTTTATTGGGGGTTTACTGACTGTGTACATGTGAAGGGTTGGATGCTGGGAAAGAATGAAGTTCAGCTCTTCATTTTGATCCTTTCACTTGTGCATCTAAGGGTACTTTCACACTAGCGTTGGTGCGGATCCGTCTGTTTATTTTCACAGACGGATCCGCACCTCTAATGCAAACGTTTGTATCTGTTCAGAACGGATCCGTTTGCATTAGTTTTAAAGAAAAATGACAAAGTCCAAAACGGATCCGTTTTGGATTACATTGAAAGTCAATGGGGAACGGATCCGTTTTCAAATGCACCATATTGTGTCACTGACAACGGAGCCGTCCCTATTGACTTACATTGTAAAAAAAAACGGATCCGTTAGGCTCCGCCTCTTCAGACGGACACCAAAATGCTGCATGCTGCGTTTTGGTGTCCGCCTCCAAAACGTAATAGAGGCGGAACGGAGCCGAACTGATGCATTCTGAACGGATCCTTATCCATTCAGAATGCATTGGGGCTTAACTGATCCGTTTTGGAACGTTTGTGAGAGCCCTGAAACGGATGTCACAAACGGAATCCAAAACGCTAGTGTGAAAGTACCCTAAAACCACTTTGTAAATAGGAGATTTTCAGATCAAGACTATTTTTTTTTAAATACAGCTCCTGTGCAGACATATGTGTCTCCATGGTTACAGACTACAACAATCTCTGAGTGTAGTCTGATCTTTCAGTCTTGTGTTACTCCAGAGCAGAAGACAGATTCAAGGCCGTTTCACAGGCAACTATTGGGAATGAACCGAATGTTCCCAATAATTGCCTGGTTGTCAAGCCAAGTCATTACCCACTGTATGGCGGTAAACAATGAATCTGCAAAATATGTCCCAATAAAAATGTATTGTTTGCTGGCGGCACATCCGGGGGACAGTATTATGTGCCATAAAAGATGGGATCAGCAGTTAAATAAGCCTTCGCTCATAGGTTGGGTAATTTGTAGCACCGGGCAATTATCATGATTAAGCGTTCGTATAAATGCTCAATCCTGGTAATTTCCATGGTCCTCAGCCTACTCAACAGTAGAGTAATGGTTTTGTCCACATGTGGAACTATAATTGATCGGAGTATGTTCACACATGCCAAATGTGGGATGCTGCGATTTAGGTGCCACAGAATTGCTGGTGGAAAATGTAGTGTTTGGGATGAGATTTAGTTTAGGTTCACACAGAGTTTTTGAGGCAGATTTTCCTGCAGATTTTAGAGCCAAAGCCAGAAGTGGATTCAAGAGGAATCGGAAATATAAAGAGAGGACTTACTCCTCTCCCTCCTGCTGGATCCACTCCTGGCTCTGGCTAAAAAATCTGCCAAAACCTCTTCCAAAAAAAAAACTCCTTGTGAACCTAAGGCTCATGCACATGAATGTATTTTCTTCCCATGTCTGTTCCGTTTTGGGTTTTTTTGCGAACCGTATGCGGAACCAATCATTTTAATTCATTTAAAAGCATTGCTCAACTGTAGCCAGAAAGTGGCCAACCACTTTAATATCCGATCATGGCACCCCACAAATCAGCTGTTTCCTGCAGCCTCTGGAGCTGGGACTAGCTCTGTGAATGGAACAGGAAGCACAGCTCCGTTCAAAGTGTAGTGGCCGTCCTGGGTTACTGCAGCTTAGCTTCCCTCCGATGAAAGCTGAGGTGCAGTAACGCAGGACGGCCACTACACTTTGAACGGAGCTGTGCTTCCTGATCCATTCACAGAGGCTGCAGGGAATAGATGATCGATAGGGGTGCGAGTTATCGGACCCTCACCGATCAGATATTAATAACTTATCCTGAGGATAGGTCATCAATAGCAGGAGCCTGAAAAACCCCTTTAATTTAAAGTTGGGTCTACAGGGAGAGGATTATCCATCAAGGCTCCTTGGAAAAATTCTGAGCATTGTGGTCGTGCAATCACGTTTCTTAGATGGCAGCGGGAGGCTGCTACCAGCACCCGTCGGCTGTCCTTTCCCCTACAAATACCGGCTGCAGGTCGAAGATTCCTGCAAACTGACTAATGGAATGTATTGGAAAGACAGCAGGTAACATGTTCATTGCAAATAGGACTTTATGAGCATATGATTGACAGGCGGCAGCTAATAGATCCGTCCGAATAATCAGCGGTAACGGTCCATGATTGTGTGCAAGGCGCGTGCAGTGCACAGAGGAGATTTGGGGGGGTCTGTGTTCTCTTCCTCATCCTTAATACAATGTATTGATTTCTCACCCTTTGTGAAAGGTGTCTCTCATTCTGCCTGGACTTGTTCAATATCAATCAGGATTATCTCGCTTCTGTTACACACTCCAGGGAGCAGAGGAAATTGTGTCACTCTCAATGAACAGGTTTGTTACAAGGGGTCGGCCGATACATAACATTCCCGTCCAATAAAAGGAAGGACAGGAATGGGATACAATTTATTTTCTTTCTTCACTTGTTATTTTTTATCCTTATTATATAATTGTGTTTCCTCCCCTGTATTGTGTGTTTGTTCATTGCTGTGTATTATTAAAGCTTTTTTTATTATAACCTCCTGGCTCAGAGAGCTTAGGGTATCTAAGTCTATCACATGTGATAACATATCTGGCCCTACACCACTCATCATGAGGCGTTACTAATTCCAATAATATAATGCTGCACCGGGCACAGTGCTGCTCAGTCATTGTTTCTAACCCTGTGTATCCAAGGCTCTGCTGTCAGAGCAAGTGCCAAAATATATGGCTGAATCTGGTATGGAGGAAAGCCACAACACAGATGTGAACATAACCTAACCTATCGTGTGTGATACAGGCTCAGAAAGCCGCACCATACTGCATCCCACCTCAAGAAACCTCCAGGGACAAAGTGCTGTAGAACCGAGGTATCACAGGTAACCACGTAAGGGCTTATTCACGTGTCAGTGACTCATGGATGTGTACTCCCCGCGTCTGCCACAGTCAGCACACCTATCCATTTATTTTAATGTGTTCATTTGCACATACCAAGCAGTAATAGTAGTTATATTCTTGTACATAGGAGCAGTACTATAGTAGTTATATTCTTGTACATAGGAGCAGTATTATAGTAGTTATATTCTAGTACATAGGAGGCAATATTCCAGTAGTTATAATACAAGACCACTATAAAACGTCTCCTATGTACAAGCTTCCCCAGCTCCCATTCTGGAGAAGAAACAGTCTGCGCCAAGGCCTGTGGGAACCGGGACCCTCTAACCCTAGGTAGGGTAAGCTCTGTGTTGTGTTTTGGGGAGCTGAGTGGTAGACCCAGATCCCGATAGGGAGAAATACTGTGTAGTCAGTGGCCAGACGGCCTAGGTTTTGTGTTTATGATTTATGTTTGGTCTGCTGTTAGAGTGACTATAAAGCTGGTCGTGGCCAGTTTGCACTCAAGCCTGCAGTGTTGGAGTGGCTTCTTGAGGTGTGCCAACCGTCTAAGCTGAGAAGACAGCGATCCTGGAGAGCTAAGTGACCTCGAGTTGTCACACTACTATAATACTGCTCCTATGTACAGGAATATAACTACTATAATACTGCCTCCTATGTACAAGAATATAACTACTATAATACTGCTCCCACGTACAAGAATATAACTACTATAATACTGCTCCCATGTACAAGAATATAACTACTATAATACTGCTCCCATGTACAAGAATATAACTACTATAATACTGCTCCCACGTACAAGAATATTACTATAATACTGCTCCTATCAGTATACTATAATCGGGTGAAAAAGTGGCAACTACTTTTGTGCTCGGGATGGTTGTCACTAACCTTCCCCCACAATATTGGCCGTTCTTCCATATCCCAAAGGGGTTACAGCGGGTAGAAAATTAGGTTCCTCCTAGAGCTATGAAAGCGGTTTTCTATCCTGATGCTGTACAGAATGAATTAGCCATGTTTACTGCACTTTTGACTAATGAAAAGTAAACTGTGTACACCGCAACGCAGAGAAACAGATAGGGTTGCTGGTTTCCACTCGCTTTATTTTACCAGGAACTCTGCTCTCCCCACCCAAAAATCAATGCCAGTAATGGGTCAAGAACTGACTCTGAAAAATAAAAATAAGCAAAAGCTTTTATCGCCATAAAAGAAAACCAAGAAAGGTCTCCCTGCAGCAAGCCTTTGAAATGTGGTGTCGGTGCTTCAAACAGCAAAAACGTGTGCTTTCCTCCAGAGAATCAAAAACACAAAACGGTTTCCGGAGATGAAATACTCGAGAGAGGGAATATACAACGTGCTGGCTTTATATGATGGATTTATTAACGCATCAGACATGGGTATCCTATAGGACAGGGATCAGCAACCTCCGGCACGCTAGCTGTTCAGAAACTATAACTCCCAGAATGCTTCATTCACTTCTGTGGGAGTTAGAACAGCTGAGCATGCTGGGAGTTGTAGTTTCACAGCAACTGGAGGGCCGATCCCTGTTATAGGAGAATTCCACCTGAAATGGGTTTACAAAGATGCCTTTAGGCCGGATAAACACGCAGCATTTTAGGGATATTGGGATGGGTAAATCTAGTGCTGAAACATGATGGAAGAACCTGGCCTCCTCCCATCACTGGCCCAAAAGTCATCATTTTCCCAAATGGCTCTACACAACTGGTTTGTATTTCCTCAACTAGAAAATGAGAAGCAATAAATTGACTAAAGACGATTACATTTTACTAAAAATTGCCGAGTGCTTGTATGTTTTAGGGTCCAAAACCAAATATTTAATTATATAGCGGGAGCCCCTGGGGAAGTTCATTTGAGAGAAAGGAATCCGTATTTGGCTACATGCACACGACCGTATGTGTTTTGCGGTCCGCAAATTGAGGATCCATTGTAATAATACCTAGACTTGTCCGCAAACTAGAAAAAAATAGGACATGCTCTTTTTTTTTTTTTGTGGGGCTACGGAACGGACATACTGATGCGGACAGCACCCATTGAAATGAATGGGTCTGCATCCTATCAGCAAAAAAAAACGGAACTGACAAGGAAACAAAATACGGTTGTGTGCATGAGCCCTTAGTAAAGGGTTTTTGGTACTTCTAAAGGCCCCTTTTACACAGGCTATGCCAGTGAGTATCGGGAACGGACTGTTCATTCCCAATAATTGCCTGATCCTGAGTGGAGGTGAGAGTTGCACTTACATGCAGCAATAACCATCACTGATAAAATCACTGAGAGCGGCCTAATGTGGGAAATGTCGCAGACAGCCTGCTACAGCATATTGCCCATCTGGAGAAGTCATATACCCTTAGCAGGATGCGACAGACGTTGCAGATGAGCCGCACTAGAAACGGTAAGAAACTGAGTTATGATATTTGCTTTGCACCGTGCTGTGATATAAATATATGCGCTGTAAATGTGTGGCACGGAAACAATGAAGTTGTGCTGCCATCTATTGGCCAATAGTTTCATTTCTGTTGAATAATATGCTGTGATTGGCACGGGAGGTTTTAGACTTAATTTAGTCAGGTTCTTAAAGGGATATTACGGTTGTGTAAAGTTATTCCCTATCCACATGATAAGGATAACAAGTAGATTGGGGTCCTACCACTGGGACCCGCATTGTTCATGAGATGGGGACCACATACCCCGTGGAGCCCCCCCAAAATAAACGGAGAGGTCAGTCAAGCAAGCACGGTGCTGCCCCTTTCATTTCTATGGGCGTTCCAGAGAGAGTCAACTACAGCGTAGTCTGGAACTCCCATAGAAATTAATGGAGCCGCAGGGTGCATGCCTGACTGGCGGCTCCGTGTTCACTTTGGGGGGCTCCACAGTCTAAGAGTCCCTGTTCTTGTGATCGGTGGGCATCCAAGTGGAAAACCCCCACCATATAATAGTTATCCCCTGTGGATAGTGAATAATTTTACACAACCGAAATACCCCTTTAAGCAGTGAGAGCACATGGCAGAGAGATAGGAGAACGTGTGTCGAGAAAGAGCATACCGGGACCGATTGGGATTGTGCAACGATAACTTCAGGACAACAATCTTCATTGCTGCCACTTGGAAGAGACCAGAACGAGAATGTTGATGCCCAGGGAACCATATGCAATGCAATGCAAGCCAGAGGAAAAAGTAAGTTGTCTCATAAAGGGACTGTGTTATATTTGCCTGTAAGCCTGTGCCTGAGTCCAGAGTGGGGAGCTGCAATTACCTCTCAGGTCCAATAAGGTTCTGTCTGTAAGGTCTCACCTCCCTACATGCACTACCTTCCCTAGGGTATTAAGGACCCTTCTGCACAGGATATTCTGCACTGTCATAGGTTTTTCATTACAAATAACCAATACAGACCCACATTGTTGCTTAAGCAGACAGAGCACTTATCAAAAGACCCAGTTTAGGCCTGAAATATTTTTTTAACATTTGTATTTTGGGGTTCTCTGATGTCCGTATGGACGAGAGTTGTCCTCATGAAGCAACCCCATTAACAATTGGATGGCGATAACCGATCAAGAGTCATGACCCATTTTGCCAGACCAAATTAATTGAATTTACATCCAGATTAGAGATGAGCGAATTTCCAGTTATGAAATTCATTCGCGATTCGTTTACTGGTAAAAGGTGAATTGCGTTATGGATTCCGTTACCACGGACCATAATGCAATTCTATAAGCATTCCGTCATAATAAGTCTGTGGGCCGCCAAACGGATCCGTCCCATTTCAGTTATGCAGGGGAGGACTCTTTTGCATAACAGAAACGGGACGGATCCATTATGCAGCCCATAGACTTCTATTATAACGGAATGCCTCTAAAAGCATTCAATTACGCATTCCGACATAGAATTGCGTTATGGTTCGTGGTAACGGAATCCATAACGTAATTCACCTTTTACCACCAAACGAAGTGTGAACGAATTTCAAAATAGGAAATTCGCTCATCTCTAATCCAGATGATAAAGTTGCTTTATTAATAGGCTTCACACTTCTGTGGGTCCTGAACTCAAATCGAGCAGCGCTTACTTGAGCTGGCTATATGTGTTATATACGGTATTATTTTTTAAAACGCAATGCAACATAAAACGTAGCATTGTCTTCGTCGACAAGTTCTATTAGCAACCATCAGAATGGTGAATGCAGCTCTGGAGTAAAACTTACAAGCAGAGCAAGTAGTTAACGTAATGTATTTACAAAACTTCTCAGAATATATGAAGCTCTATTGTAGTTTAATAGACCGTGTTTTACTTTGGACAGAGAAAGCTAATGGTCTGTAAAAAGAATTATTTTGAAAAATGATATTATTGGAATATTACCATTTCTGTACAGTGTATTTAAAGTGAAATTCTTTTAGTTTAGGTTAAAAATAGGTTTTAAACCTAAAGAAGTATCTCAACAAAACCCCAGTTATTGAAGGCCACATCTCACAGGGTATTGCAATTGAAAGTTGCTGACAGGGTAGAATTCATTTCTTATGGTCTATGAAAGGGATGCTCAACCTGCGGCCCTCCAGCTGTTGTAAAACTAGAACTCCCACCATGCCCTTCTGTAGGATGATAGCTGTAGGCTGTCTGGGAATGATGGGAGTTGTAGTTTTGCAACAGCTGGAGGGCCGCAGGTTGAGCATGCCTGGTCTATGAAATATGTGAAGTGGTTGATGAAACCAGATTACACTGAGCCCTGCAGATATAGACTATATACATGTATCACTGTCTCTGTAACAGGTTCTGTGTTGAGATATATATAATGTGCCTTAAAAAAGTATTCCTACCCTTTAAACTTTTACATTTTTTTTTCATGTTACACCCACAAACTAATGTATTTTACAGGATTTTATGTGATAGACCAACACAAAGTAGCAAGTATGTGTGAAGTAAAAAATGATGCATGGGTTTTTAAAATGTTTAATAAAAAAAAAATCTGAAAAGTGTGGCGTGCATTTGTCTTCAGCCCCCTGTGCTCTGATACCTCAATATAAAATCCAGTGTGACCAACTGCCTTCAGTCACCTATGTGAGTCCACCTGTGTAAGTGTAAATCGAGGTTAGGTTATAAAAAAAAAAAGGATCCCAAGCTCTGAACATCTCACGGAGCATTGTTCAATCCATCATCCGAAAATGGAAGGAGCATGGCACAACTGCCAACCTACCAAGACTTGGTCATCCACCTAAACCAGGCATGTCCAAACTGCGGCCCTCCAGCTGTTGCCAAACTACACCTCCCAGCATGCCCTAATAGCTGTAAGCTATCCAGGCATGCTGGGAGTTGTAGTTTTGCCACAGCTGGAGGGCCGCAGTTTGGACATGCCTGACCTAAACGGACAGCCCAGGCAAGGAAAGCACTAATTCGAGAAGCAGCCAAGAGGCTCATGGTCACTCTGGAGGAGCTGCAGAGATCCACAGCTCAGAGGGGAGAATCTGTCCACAGGACAACTATTAGTCCTGTGCTCCACAAATCTGACCTTTATGGTAGAGTGGCAAGAGTAGAGCCATTTTTGAAAGCAAGCCATAAGACGTCCCTTTTGTAGTTTGCCACAAGCCATGTAGGGGACACAGCAAACATGTGGAAGAAGGTGCAAAACGCTATGTGTGGCGGAAAACTAACACTGCACATCACTCTGAACACACCATCCCCACCGTGACACATGGTGGTGGCAGCATCATGCTGGGGGGATGCCCACTGTGCTTCCCAATACTATACTGCAGAAACAGAACATCCTTCTGAAAATACTTTCAATAATTATTGGCACACAGTGCCCCAAAAAATAACTGTTCCCGCAAATAGTGTCCCTGAAACTTATAGTGCCATAAACATAGTGTCCTCCAAAAATAATTGTGCTAAGCTGATACTATACCAGGGTGCCTCCCAATGTAACAGTCCTCCCAAAAGTACCACCACTAGTAATAATGTCCCTCATTTTACCCCCAGTAGTAATAATTCCCCCTATAATATGTGCCTGTACAAAAAATACCCCTTATAATGTGTGGCAGTAAAATAATTCACCCTTGCAATGTGTGTCAGTACAAAAATGTTCCCTTATAATGTGTGGCAGTACAAAAATACCCCTTTATGTGTGCCAATACTAAAAATGCTCCCCTATGACGTGCCAGTACAAAAAATCCCTTTTAGTGCCCCATGTAGAAAAAATGTCCCCATAGTGGCCACCTTAGAATGTGTGCTAGTACAAAAATGCTCATTTTTACAGCCGCAATGTCCCCATAGTGCTTTCTCGAGTTACAAAATAATGATCCCCACCCCACTGTGGCCCAACAGCATGCTGCAAAATAAAAGAAAAAATTAACTCATATTTACTTCCATTCTGATGTCAGAGATAAAGTGCAAGACACAGACCTCTTCTAGTCTGTGCCCTGAGCTCTATGCCGCCTGGCTCAGGCAGAGCGATAACGATGACACTAAAGCCTATAAGAGGAAACAGTGGGCCAGGGAGACATCACTGCCGTCGCAGCATTTAACTGTATTGTTGTCCTGAGAACGGCAATGCACAATGGAAGTGCTCATTGCCCATGGCCCTTCCGCTGTCCCCCCTCTTGCCCCTACCTGGTGCTGCCTGAAGCAATCGCCTCGCCTCATTGGTGGTGCACCCCTGGGCCGACATACATATAATATGTATCATCCCCTTAAAGGGTTTATCCTGGAAAAGATATTGATGACCTGTCCTCGAGATAGATCATCAATATCAGATCTGCAGTGGTCCAACACCTGGGACCCCCACCAATCAACTGTGAGTGCCGCGGCCTCTTCCTAGGCCTGTGATGGCTAACCTCCAGCACTCCAGCTGTGGTAAAACTACAACTCCCAAGATGGACACTTGCTTGGCTGTTTTTAGAACTCCATAGAAATAAATGGAGCATGCTGGGAGTCGTAGTTTCACCACAGGTGGAGTGCTGGAGGTTAGTCTAGGCCAGGCATGCTCAACCTGTGGCCCTCCAGCTGTTGTAAAACTACAACTCCCACAATGCCCTGCTGTAGGCTGGGAGTTGTAGTTTTGCAACAGCTGGAGGGCGGCAGGTTGAGCATGCCTGGCCTAGGCCAACAACATTACTTTACATCGGTTGCAGTCAATGGGGCTAAGCTGCAGTACCAAGCACATCCACTATACGATGAAACGGTCTTACATTTAGAACTGGCGCTGGACTTCGATGGATCCACCGCCAGTTTAGGGCTTTAGGTCTAAAACACCGGTCTTGATAAATGTACCCCTATATTTTTGTAGATATTTTTGGAGACCATGTTCCTGTGTCCTCTCATTCTACAGTAGATATTTCACCATGTCTCCATGAATCTAATAGAAGGACGATCTCTCTTCTCTACCCTGTTGTCAGCACTGCTGCGTTCTTAGGGGTAATTTGATTTACAAGACATCCAGGTTTCGGCAATAAAAGTGGTATCGCCTTAAATAATTAAAGAGAATGAAATAGTCATTTAGCAGGGAGAAGCTCTTTGTGCATCTGAACACGCATGCAATGCCTTGCTGGAAATACAAAGTCTATTTCCTGGCGTCCCCGATGCGCACACATAAATCTCAGCTCCTCAGATGGAGCGACTGTTAATAAGAATTGTGTGCAATCTGACGAGAGGTGATTTTGATTAAATGTACTTTGAAAGGCATAGAATAATAGACATTTATTGCAGCATTCTTCTCTAATGTAATTGCTGCAAAATTACTGCATTATACCTACACAATAGCAATGTCAACCTGATGCTTTGGAGAAGCAGGTAAATCCTCTCCATCCCTGGGAGAGTCACGTCTTTTAAAAAGCCACTGTCCATTTTTGTTTTTTAGATTGACCACTAGAGGCACAATGTTATGTGTTTTTGTCATTTTTGTGTCGTGGGATATGCCGATGCTTTCCAACCAGGGTTCAACAGAAAGAAAATGGCGGCACGACCAGCCACTCGTTATATGGAGAGTCTCTAACATTTGGCCAAGATGTAACACATGGGTAATTCCCACAATTTACTATTGACGTTTTACCATTTTTCAGACAAGATTCTGTTGCACCCCTTTACAAACCGAAATCCATTCCATAACCAGACCAGACCCTGTATTACCTGCCGGCTGGAACAACACGTTGCATTTCTATGATTTGTTTTTAAAGGGGGTTGATAGGTAATCAATACTCCGCTTTGTAATGTAATCTCCGTAATGGAAATGAAGCTGAAACTTTTCCTGGAGTCAGCCACACGAAACCGTTCAGTCAGCCGTAACAACGCAAATCATTGATAATGAAAAAGGAGTCTAATTGAAAGATTTATGCTGAATGTCTCATCCGATAAAGAGAATTGAAATTTCAGATTTGTATTTAATTGCGTGACTATTTCATCATCCATCACGGTTAATTCTTAATTAATTCCGGCTCCTGAGTAATGTAAGCGCCATTGATATGTCATCTGTGCTCCGTCTCCGGGCCCTGTTTAGAGGAGATCAGAATGGAGCTTCTGTACGGTTTTCGACACGATAAAGCAATTTACCATTAATTGCCTATTTAAAAAAAAAAAATCATTGCCATTTACACTGTGAACATTGTCCAATTTACTGATTGCTTTTTCCATTCGCAACAATAGCTTAATCATTTTATAGTCGACAGATTTTACCTGTTTTTACTAACCCCTTAAAGGGATATTCTGATCTGGATGTTTCTGGCACATCCATAGGATATGGCATGAATGTCCAACAGATGCGCGTTCTGCCTCTGGGACCAGTACCTATATTGAGAATTGGGCCCCATTGCTGTGTATGTGTGTGTTTCTCCATCAGACACTAATCAAATATCAATAAAGTTGGTTGATTGTTTTTAGCCCCTTAGATGCCACAGTCAGTAGTGACCACAGCCTCCAAGGTGTTTGACAGAAGGAGAGTGCTCCCTGTGCCATTTCAGATGCACGGCCTAAGGCTGGCTTCACACGTCCTCAAACCCGGACGTGAGCAGTCCGTGGTAATGCGGGCTGGATTTGTTCTTTACAGCCGGAGCGCACGGTGTCATTGGCTGCTATGACGCAGTGCGCTCCCTGACGCCGCTGCATTACAGTAATACGCTGGTATAGTTCATACCTGTGTATTACTGTAGTGCAGCGGCGTCAGGGAGCGCACTGCGTCATAGCAACTAATGATGCCGTGCGCTCCGGCTGTAAAGAACAAATCCAGTCCGCATTACAACGGACTGTTCACGTCCGGGTTTAACGGACATGTGAAGCCAGCCTAAGGGTAACGCCCCTGTTGCTCCTAGAGGCTCATTTGCATATATTAAAACATAATTTTTCTCAGCAATCCGAGCACATATGAACATGGGACCAAGAATAATGCCTTCAGCTGCCAAGAGCACATGGAACAGGTCAGCCAATGTCATAGGGAAAGACCTGCTGACAGATGCCCATTAAAAACTGTAACTTGTCCCATGAAAGAATAAGCCCTCATACAGGGCTGCCGGTTCCTATTACCCGCTGTTTGGCATGTTGGGTAATGACTTGTGTTACATAGAAAAAAAAAAAAAGTGTCATGTGACAATGGTGGCCAAATGCTACTTGCTGTGCTGATGTCACTATGAACAACACAAGATGGTCACATGCAGGTGGACAACGTGCAGCTTGGGATAAATGTTTTCGCTACGTGGATCTGGAAGACAAGAAAGGAAGCATGGAACAGGACCATGAAGACGAGACGTGGCGAGTGGAACAGGACGAAGAAGACGAGACGTGGAGAGTGGAACAGGACCAGGAAGACAATACGTGGAGAGTGGAACAGGACCAGGAAGACAAGACGTGGAGAGTGGAACAGGACCAAGAAGACAAGAGATGGAGCGTGGAACAGGACCAGGAAGACAATACGTGGAGAGTGTAACATGACCACTAAGACAAGACGTGGAGAGTGGAACAGGACCAGGAAGACAATACGTGGAGAGTGGAACAGGACCAGGAAGACAAGACATGGAGAGTGGAACAGGACCAGGAAGACAACACTTGGAGCGTGGAAAAGGATCAGGAAGACCAGAGGTGGAGGAGGAATGCAGACATCAGAAGCACAGCCAAGAGATGGAATGTGGTCACAGCAAAAACGTGGCGAATGGCATGAGAACAGCCAGGCAGTCCAGAGCTAGAAAGCAGCAAAAAGATAGCAGCCCGAGTCTGCAACACAGAAACAGCAAAGCTGAGTCTGCAACACAGGAACAGCAGGGCCAAGTTTGTAACACTGGAATAGCCTCTAGAAGTAGCCTGGTGTAGGAACCAGGGAATATCACGAATGGTGTCAACAAGCAGGCCAAGATCAGAACCAGAAGATGTCCACAAACAGCGACCAGAAGCAGGCCTTGGGCATGTGAAAATAATTCATGTTAATGAACATGAATTGTGCTAATTGTTTTTTATTGTTAATTATTCTAATTTTTTAACTCTTTAAGCTTAAAGGGGTTGTCCGGATAAGTCGTCAATATAAGATCAGCGGGGTTCCGACTCCCGACACCCCTGGCGATCATCTGTTTGAAGAGAAATCAGCGCTACCTTCTTGCCGCAGCAATTGCAGTGGTGAACCGATGTAATTACAAGTATGGCGTCCCCATTCACTTCTATGGGACTGCTCCGTCTGATCTAGTGAATACTACAAAGCTGTCCCAGCAAAGTGAATTGGAATGCCATACTTGGAATATACACCTGGTCACCACAACAGTTGATGTGATATTGATAACCTATCCTCAGTAAAAAAAAAAAAAAAGCGGACAACCCCTTTAAATGTCTGGCTCATATGAGTCATGAAGAGCATGATGTCTGCAGACTGCAAGAAAAGAAGAACTAATGGAATGAGCAATATTTTAGCATGTGTTAAGCAGCATACATTTTGTGTACTTCTTCCATATATCTATAAGTTAATATAGTTTGTCTTCTTTAATCTGTTTCAGAACTATCAATTATAAGGGATTTTGATTCTGCTGTGCAAATAGGGAACTGCCAAAATAGTGAGACTGTCAGGGACGTTCCCGTGAAAGGTGCCAGGAGATCAGCGAGACTGGCAACACGTGGTTTGATCTCACAGGTTCCTTGTGGATCAATTCGTGTCTGTGTTGTTTCTGGTAATGGCCACACTCCTTGCCTCAGGTGTTGCCTATGTGGTCATTTAGCCTTCCCTATTTATTGTGGCTTCTCCCACCGTGCTGTGCGGTTTTTATCTTTAGTCTTGTTGTGGATTGCTATTGTTTGGATCTCGGCGGAGTTCCTGTGCTTCCATAGCCAATTGAAGTTAAGTGTCTTCTTCCCCTTTTGTTTATTGTTTGGGTTTTCTTGGGTTGCTCTTTTCCCTGTCATTTGTGTTTAGGCCTGAGGGAGACTCCTGTTCATCCTACCATTTTGAGGAACAGGTTGTCTCTTGACATTAGCACCAGGGTCCTACAGGGTGAGTTAGGACTTTAGGTTCCTGTGTATGAACTCACCTACATCTTGGGTCAGTTCATACTTGTAGTCAGTCCGAACTCTGATTATGGTTTCTCTAGGAGGTGACCTGCTCCTTTCCTTAGTTTCCAGGCCTTATTCCCTTACCCTTACCCTCCCACGTTCGGTGTGGGTTTCCCTCCCACACCGAAGGGTGATAGAGACATTATGAAATGTAGAACAGGTGCTTTTTGCAGTATTTTGCATCATGTACTTGTACGTACTGTCTAGATGTATTTTTCCATTATACTTAAGATTGGTTGCTTTAATAAATGCTTTTAATTGGCTGTATTTAAATTAGTCTGTAAGGGAACGGTAGGCCCCTAGGCTATAGTTAATAAAAGGGCACGAGCTACGTCTGGCACAGAATGCATTACACAGAGTCTTTGATCCATAGGCTGGCTGACTTCCATTGGCACAGGGCAAGACCATTAACCAGCTTGAATCCCACAGGCAAGGGAGGTGAAGTCCCCTAGTTTGGGACTTGTCAAGACCAGGAGATATCAGTAACAGTGACTAGGAGCAGACCTCTGGCAGAACCAGGAGAAATCAGGCATGGTGACCAAGAACAGGCCACAGACAGAACCAGGAGGTATCAGGTATGGTAACCAAAGGTCTAAGCAAAAACTCAGCCAGGAGTAACCAGGGGCCAGGGCCAATATATAGCTGGTTGCAATTTTCCTTAGTGTTAATTATTTGGGGGCTTATACAGCTGGACCTGGGAGAATCAGCTGATCAGTGGTCAGCTATAATTTAAATAAAAATTGTCAACCTCTTTAATGAAAGTAAATTCAGGAGTGGCCCATAATGCAATTCTCTAATATCTAAATTCCTCCACACCGCAGTGATAATTATAAGTATGAGGACTGGATCTTTCACCATTTCAGCCCACTGATCTAATTATGATTTCATGAGAAGAGTTACAGTAAATAATACTGGGATCATTGAGCCAGGCTCCTGCTAAGCCGCATAAAAAAAAAAAAGAAGCCATTTATTAGGAAATGCGGCTATAATGAGCACATCAGCAGCACTTTCTGAGGACATCAGCATGCGCTAGGCTTTCATCAGCCAGCCAGGGATGTGTGTGTTTAGTATTAGCTCTCCGCCTGGCGCTGCGGGGTTCCTGGAAGTATCAGCAACATCTCTAATTACTCTATGTTAATTCCAATCTATGGAAGTTAATGTTTGTCAAATCCCTCAGCACTGCAAGGTGTAAAAGAACAAGTACCAGAATTAATGCCAGTTGTTGAGATCGATGGACCTGCAAATCTGAAACGGCGCTCTTAAAAAGAATATACACACAATCAACCCCTTTATATGCGTCAAAGAGACTCACAAGAAAGTGTAAAAGAAGTTTCAAAGTTTTGTAGTAAGGAGAGAATTCACAGGCGATCTGGTAACATGGAGAGTTCTGTATATTATACAATTCTTCATTGTGTCATATGTATGTATATATATACTGTATCAGAGGCGTAGCTAAAGGCTCTTGGGCCCTGGTGCAAGAGTTCAGCTTGGGCCCCCCTTACCTCATTGCTTTGTGTGTCTTCTTATGCAGCACAAGTGTCTTTGGGCCCCTTCAGGCTCCTGGGCCCAGTAGCGAATGCTACCTCTGCACCCCCTATAGCCACTGTATATAGCCATTATAAGACATCCGGCGCCGATTATCTCCAGGTAACCAAAGGATCAAGCAGATGGAAACCCAATGTCTCAGTCCTTGCATCCCCAGAGACAGATGTCTGTGTAATGTCTGCCTGACCCCATGGGCATTAGCGTATGCTGATCATCAATTCATGTTCCATGGAGGGTCCTAAAACATTTAGGCCTCATGCACACAAACATATATTGCAAATTGCAGATCCGCAAAATGCATAAGCAGTCCGTGTACCGTCCACATTTTTGTCAATGGGTCCATGATCCACATTTTGCGGACATATTCTATCTTTTTGTGGAGACTCTGAAAGCACACGGATGGTCCATTCCGCAAAAAGATAGTACATGTCCTATACCTGGCCACAAAATGCAGACCACGGACCCTCTGGAGTCAATGGGTCCACAAAAATGCAGACGGCACCTGTACTGGTTTGGTACTTTGTCGATTTGTGATTTGCAAAACACATATCATTGTGTGCAGGAGGCCTTAGAGGAACACTATAGGCAAAGCTGATACGTTATGCCTAGTGCAGGGATGGGGAGTGTTGTAGGCTGGGCCCTCAAGCCCTGC
The DNA here is from genome assembly GCA_033119425.1 of Bufotes viridis. Taxonomy (NCBI): domain Eukaryota; kingdom Metazoa; phylum Chordata; class Amphibia; order Anura; family Bufonidae; genus Bufotes; species Bufotes viridis. The sequence goes on from CM065598.1 coordinate 97,054,188, forward strand.
ACCATCTTTGAGCTGTATGTAAATGGGACTGGGCTGCAATACCAGACACAACCTATGGACAGGGGTGGTGCTGCTTCTGGAAGAAAGCAACCTTGTTTTTAAAATCTAATCAACCCCTTTAAGCTAGCGACAGTGAATCGACTTCAACTTGAAATCATCAGGATCCATCAACAGATGTCTAATGTCTTAGATTATCCTAATTCATTACAGTCAAATATCTACCAGCATGGGGATAGCTATAGAGGGTAGAGAGATCGCAGACACAACCAGGATCCCACCTCAAAGGGGTTTCAAAGGCCCTTCAGACACAAAAGGAGATCTCAAAATTATAGAAACCCTTTGGGCATCATGGGTTATCCCATCTTATAAAATAATGGTATTTCGCTGGGATATGCCATCATTTTATGATCGTAGGGGTCCAATCTCTGGGGAAACCACCGATCCTGAGACAGAAGGGGTTACGGTGCTGATTTTGGAGGTTTCCCAATGCAGGGATCTGAAGGCAGCCCTATTCATTTTAAATGGGGATGTGATGCAGCCTCAACATTCTCACGACTCGGGGGAAGGAGACGCATCCCAGAGGATCACAATCAACATGTATAATCCAAAAACGTATCAATCATAAGAACATGCATCGATGAAAACTGAGGATTTCCATTGGAGTCATCCCCTTTAATTTCTCAGTTACTGACTATAAGCATGGGATTTCTTCGCTCAGGACAAGCTGGTGCTTCCACCTAGTGGACAGCAGGATGACTCGCTTCGCAGCACATCCTATTGTGTGGGTAGCTAAAAGATGGTCCCTGGGGAGCGGCTTCGAAACTAATTAGTGGAAGTTTGTAAGTCTCCAGATGGAAGGGGTTGATGCTGCAACAGACTAATTAATAGTTCTTTCTGCATCGCTCACTAATATGCCTTTCCGTCTGGCGACACAAAATTATTATGCAATGGTGGAATAGAAAAAAGTTAGAATTTTACAATTTTATTAATTTGGAGGCTTCTCTTTATTTTGGGCAAAAACAACACTTATTCATGCAATCGCAGCCTTGTCAAAATTGAGATTTGGGCGATATGGAGAAGACTATCATGTTAATTATAGAAACATTACTTCCATGAAGAGCTGAAGGTTGGTTAAGAATAAAGAAAAAGAGGCAAGTGCAAATCAGAAGACCAAAGAGAGCAGTTCATGCCTGCTCACATCCAGATGTAATACGTGTCTAGCTTAGGCATACTCCCAGGTTATTCGACATACATGAAAAGAACTCATGATACTGGCTGGGTGTCGAATGGTTGCTTTGAGAACTGTCCTGCTTAGCGTGCATTTGCATCGCTCGTGACCAATGTCACAAAGGCTGGAAAAGTATGCCTCAAACTTGTTAAAACAAAATACTACTCACAGGTAGGGAAACAGGACTCACAGGCTTTCTGTATGTATATAAAAGGAACAGGACTCACAGGCTTTCTCTGTGTATATAAAAGGAACAGGACTCACAGGCTTTCTCTGTGTATATAAAAGGAACAGGACTCACAGGCTTTCTCTATGTATATAAAAGGAACAGGACTCACAGGCTTTCTCTGTGTATATAAAAGGAACAGCACTCACAGGATTTCTCTATGTATATAAAAGGAACAGGACTCACAGGCTTTCTCTGTGTATATAAAAGGAACAGGACTCACAGGCTTTCTCTGTGTATATAAAAGGAACAGGACTCACAGGCTTTCTCTATGTATATAAAAGGAACAGGACTCACAGGCTTTCTCTATATATATATAAAAGGAACAGGACTCACAGGCTTTCTCTATGTATATAAAAGGAACAGGACTCACAGGCTTTCTCTATGTATATAAAAGGTACAGGACTCACAGGCTTTCTCTATGTATATAAAAGGAACAGGACTCACAGGCTTTCTCTATGTATATAAAAGGTACAGGACTCACAGGCTTTCTCTATGTATATAAAAGGAACAGGACTCACAGGCTTTCTCTATGTATATAAAAGGAACAGGACTCACAGGCTTTCTCTATGTATATAAAAGGAACAGCACTCACAGGCTTTCTCTATGTATATAAAAAGGAACAGGTCTCACGGGCTTTCTATATGTATATAAAAAGGAACAGGACTCACAGGCTTTCTCTATGTATATAAAAGGAACCGGACTTACAGGCTTTCTCTATATATATATATATATATATATATATATATATATATATAAAGGAACAGGACTCACAGGCTTTCTCTATGTATATAAAAGGTACAGGACTCACAGGCTTTCTCTATATATATAAAAGGAACAGGACTCACAGGCTTTCTCTATGTATATAAAAGGTACAGGACTCACAAGCTTTCTCTATGTATATAAAAGGAACAGGACTCACAGGCTTTCTCTATGTATATAAAAGGAACCGGACTTACAGGCTTTCTCTCTCTCTCTATATATATATATATATATATATATATATATATATATATATATATAAAAGGTACAGGACTCACAAGCTTTCTCTATGTATATAAAAGGTACAGGACTCACAGGCTTTCTCTATATATATAAAAGGAACAGGACTCACAGGCTTTCTCTATGTATATAAAAGGAACAGGTCTCACGTGCTTTCTCTATGTATATAAAAGGAACAGGACTCACAGGCTTTCTCTATATATCATTTTCAACAGAACATCCCCCACTCCCCCGACACAGCAGCGTCAGTTGTAAAATTGTTAAATCAACCAAGTGTCAAATATGACTCCCCAGCGATATCACGACTATAGTTATATTAGGTTATATGTTTAGGTAAAACTATTCTAAGAGCACAGATTTTCTCCTGTATATGGAGGCGTCTTGTAAACTTCTTACATTTTACTTTTATTTATTTAACTAAAAGCCTCAAAGATTTAAAATCTCAACAATAAGCTTTGTAGTGGATTAGATAAGTGGAATGGTTTACACGGTTTATTACAGAATGTCATTTTATAAGATGTATGCATATTTCTGTAATTCCTTCTAAGAGGCTGTCTACACCTTGCATGTAGATACATATATATATATTGCAAGGCAGTAAGTAGTAAGAAGAAGATTAGTTGGAGGAAGCAAGAGGAGTGAGTCAGTGAAGCGCAGTGCAGTCAGGTCAGCATAAGTTTAGTCTGCAGCCAAGGAAAGCTAACTCCAGAGTCAGACAAAAAGAGCCAGATAACCAAAGCCAGGGCTGGAGCTGCTGGGCCCAGAAGTAAAGGAAAGTTGACAAGTAGTTACCCCTCTAAATTGTGTTAGGTTAGGTTAGGTTTTAAGATAGGCATAACAGAATCCCAGAGTGTTGACAGAGTATAAGGAGAGCCTAGAGGAGGTGAGAGTGTTAGCCTCCGGTGTGTGTTCACAGTCTACAGTGAAGTACAAGCTGTATTCGGAGCACCACTCCTCTATGGACAGTGTGGACGGATTATTGGAAATTGTAAGTAAGACAGGAAGGCAAGAGATATGTACCATCCATATGAAACACAGAAGTTTACTGTATACTCCATACCTTGAAGATGTTACAATAGTCTGAGTGTGACCAGAGTCTATACCTCACCAAGAGCCTGTTACTTGGATTATAGATACAACTAATTTATGATGTCCATTGAATGGATTACAACTACTGTTTTGCATTGCAATAATCTGTACATCTACATCAAGGCAAGTGATTCTCAGTAAAGGTTCCATTTCATTATTCAAACTGACTGCTCATTATTTTACCACCTCACTTGCACCCAAGGGTGCTGGCGTCACGACATCAGGGACCCTGCCTTCCCTGCACCTTAAACCCTATACCATCAAGGATACCTCAACCAACATCTAGTAGGAGATCCCTTCACACCAGAGTGTGGCCCAAAGGAATCCGGTACCTTCCTTCCGATCACTGTACGCCAGCCCAGGGAGCTTCAGGAAACCGTGAGTATCAACTACTACCCCCATCAGGCCACCATACTCACATGCCCCTGCGGCCCAGTCACTGCATTAGTGATAGGTGATAAATTGTGGGGGAGTCTGACTGCTGGGGCATACTGCGATCCCGAGAACGAGGGGTTCTTCAGTCCCCTTTCTGAAAGGAATGGTACTGTGTATGTCTACATGTGAATGGAACAGTGGTCCAACACGTGCACTGCCGCCGAATTCAGAGAAGGGACTCTGGAACCCATTGTTCTCGGAAAGTCCCAGCAGTCAGATCCCCATGATCCTTTATCACCTATACTGTGGATAAGTGAGACAAAGACTGCTTAAGGCATTGCCTACAAATATAAAGATGAACTGGAATCCAATTTCACCATACCCCCTTCTTTTATTGGAAATACATTGGGGAAATTAAACACCCCTATGTACATAATCGCCCCCCCCCCCTCCCAAAGAAAAATAAAAAATGGCAACACTGTGATACCCACAGTACAGGCCAATTATGTAGTCACAGAAGGCAGGTCTGCCTCGGCTCGATTTATATGACACTAAGAGTACACTTAATGAAGACATGTCGTACTTCTATTCTGACCGCCTCTCGGCATGTTTGCCGTGCTGCCGCCGGAACTCCGGCCCGCCCCCATTATAGTCAATCGGGCCGGAGCGGTGGTCCAGGGGCACGCGTGCACTAGAGGCAGCACGGATCTGACAGGCTGTTCACCCACCGGAACAGCCTGCGGGAGTTCCTTGCCGCTAGTGTGAAACTAGCCTAATTCAGTCTGTATTGTTAATGACCACACGACACCTTCAATACCGCACGGCCGTTAACAATGCCGACCAAATAAACAGTGTGGTCTTCATTAGCCTAATTAGATCCTACTACCCTTGTACAGCCACATGGTACTTTATCGCAATGCGTGCTTCTCGACCACAACACGACCGCACCGTGTGGTTGTACCCGAAGGCCTCTTTCACGCATTATTTTTTGGTCTAGCATAAGAGCATGTTCACAAGAAGCAGATTCACTACGGATTTTTCACTGAGGGAATGCAGGCAGAAAAACCGCAGCCTATTTTTCAAAAATTTGCCAAATATATGGTAAAATCTGTGCTGAATCCAGAATGCAATACATGCAGATTTTGCTGTGCATCCAATGGGGATTGTTCCATGTAATTGCATCAAAATCTGCAGCAAAAAATCTAACCTGTGTGGCCGTACCCTTAAAGGGGTATTCCGGTAGGTAAAAGGTATCCCCTATCCACATGACATGGGATAACTATCAGATTGGTAGGGGGTGATCTGATAGTTCGGCTGTCTCTGGAACTCCCATAGAAATGAATAGAGCGGCCGCACATGAGTGACCAGTCACTCTGGTCATTTCAGGGGAGAGGCAGGGGGCTGCAGGAGGTATGAGGCCCCTCTTCTCGTGATCAGTGGGGGTCCCAGTGGTAGCACCCCTACTGATCTGATAGTGATCTCCCATTCTGTGGATAGGGGATAACTTTTACCTACTGTAATACCCCTTTAAACTGCATGGAAAAATGCCTGTGTTTTTTTATATGTGACATACGATCATTGTAGTGTAGTAGTTTTTTATTTAACATGATTTTGTACATACATTTTCCAAGTCCTACAGAGAAGCCTTTTAGAGAAAAAAAAAACAAAAAATGTCATACCCAGAGCACGCGTTATTTTGAATAACCACTGACCCCTAGAAACCACCACAAACCAATACTCTTTGGGGAGATTTATCGGGATGGAGGTTTTTAAAGTCTGTGTTGCTATAATTTACACTAAATTTATCAAATGTGACACAATGTTTGATAAATTAAGGTGTATCTTTAAGTCGGACACATCTGTCTTGAGATGTTACTCCATTTTCTATGTCACTCTTTTACTGATTGTAGTTGATAAATCCACCTCAAATCAGCTCGACAGGCTATCTATACCCAGCCAGAGGTGTAACTAGAGACCACCCGCACTTGCCAAACTACAGCCCCTAACCCCACTATAATATTAAGTAAAATGCTTCCTAGTGCTAGACAGTAGGAGGTGCAAAAATTTACTTTACAGCCAATCAGGCTCTGTATACCCCTTTAGCGTCACCACAGAGTAGAGTGCCCCCTTCACAGTAGTTATGCCGCCCCCCTAGTTCCCCCAGACAGCAGTTATGCCCCCTAGCTTCCCCACACAGTAGTCATGCCCCTCCTATTGCCCCCACACAGTAGTTATGCCCCCTTAGTGAACCCACTCAGTAGTTATGCCCCCTTAGTGCTCCCTTTACAGTAGTTAGGTCCATAAGTGCCCCCTTCACAGTAGTCATGCAGCCTTAGTGTCCGTTCAGAGTAGAATGCCCCCTTAGTGCCCACTTCACAGTAGTTATGCCTCCCTAGTGCCCTCACACAGTAGTTATGCGCCCTTAGTGCCGCCACACAGTAGAATGCCCCCTTCACAGTAGTTATGCCCCCTTAGTCTGCCCACAGACAGTAGTTATGCCTCGTTATGCCCCCTTAGTCCACCCCACACAGTAATTATGCCCCCTTAGTGCCTCCACACAGAAGAATGCCCTCTTAGTGCCCCCTTCACAGTAGAATGCCCCCCCCCAGTGCTCCCACACATTAGTTATTCCCCTTTGAGCCTCCACACAGTAGAATTCCCCCTTAGTGCTCCCTTCACAGTAGTTATGCCCCCTTGGTGCCCACTTCACAGTAGAATCCCCCCCCCCCCACGGCCCAGTGCTCCCACACAGTAGATATTCCCCTTTGAGCCTCCACACAGTAGAATGTCCCCTTAGTGCTCCCTTCACAGTAGTTATGCCCCCTTGGTGACCCCACACAGTAGATATACTCCTTAGTGCCCCCTTCACAGTAGAATGCCCCCCTAGTGCTCCCACACAGTAGAATGTCCCCTCACTTCCCTCCATACAGTATTGCTACCCCTCTATAATTGATACAATAAAAAATGATGGTCCATTCCCCTGATCCCCCTGCCCTAATATATGACAGACACAACAGTTGGACTCGAGCCAAAGGCTTCGCCTGCGAGTACACACACACACAGTAATCGTTATACACAATCTGCCCCAATTCCCACCCTCTTATCCCAGTAGCACAGCCTAGATCTAGGCCTTGCATTATTATAAGATGTTTTTGAGAACCTCTAACTTTGTGAAGCTGATCCCTCGTTCAGAGTAAATGCAGTAGTGTCGACTACTCCTTGTCATCAGCCCGCAGCCACCGCATTCAAGTATCTATTAGCTGTCACATCAGCCTAAGAGTCACATCAATTATCCAGTCAATTAAAAGCTAATGGAAAACGGTGGGCTTAATTATTGGAGTACACTAAAGTCGCCGTCATTACTTAACCCCTGCCTGGACATAACAGCACACTCCCCATAATGATAGCGTATGGCTCTGCACCATAATTCATGAATCTCAATACTATAATTATGTGAATATTTGCAGTACGCTCTAGCACATAATTACCTTCGGAGACAGACACCAGGCTCTCCTCAGCGAGATCGCTGAATTACGGATTCCGTATGTTGCTTCATTAGAAGAGTAAATGAAGCAGCATGTTTAATTTGGGGAAGGGGGCAGAAAGACTAATTGGGCTTTTATTAAATTCATCTATTTATTCAGTTAATTTATTTAACGGTCTGTGGCTAAAGAGAACCTGTCGGTGACATACAATGTATGGCATAGGGAATCAGCGGGAGACGGACACTGCTCTGGGACCCTGGATCCAGGACAAGCTGGGGTGGTGGTGTCACTCAATGTAAAACATTCGACCAATCAATAAACGTACCATTAAAACCTTTAGCAACGTACTGTCCGCTCTTGTGACAGCTTTCAGTACAGACCCATTGGACCTTGCTCAATATCAGACAGCTCCATCCCTCTGTCAGTAATTTTTTGCCGTTTATCTTGTCCCAGCACAGAAAATGACATAAAACCCATAATCACAGCTTTTACATACAGCAACGGACTCATTATTTCCAACAGGAGCTACGTATGCGTCAAAATGGCAGAGGATCCTGCAGGAAGGGGCATACAAAGATATAACAGGGACTTAGCAAAATTTAAAGAGATTCTCCTGGAATTAAGAAAATGAAAATACCTAAATATTACTTTATTATAAATATATTCCCAAATACCTTTCATTAGCTATAATTAGAGATGAGCGAATCGACTTCGGATGAAACCTCGGATAAAACTTTGTTCCACTACTGTACAGAGCAGGAGATCCATACAGTATTAGAATGTATTGGCTCCGATGAGCTGAAGTTATTGCTTTACGAAGTCTTGCGAGATTTTGGGTAATAACTTCATAAATTAATTTGTCCTGTTATAAACCATTTCCTGAACTCGGGTTTGGTTTTAAGTTACCACTTGGAACCGAACCAGAGTTCGGGAAATGTTTTTTTACAGTACAAATTAATTTATGAAGTCATTACCTTAAGTCTAGCGAGACTTCGCAAAGCAATTAATTTGGCTCATCGGAGCCAATACATTCTAATACTGTATGGATCTCCTGCTCTGTACAGTAGTGGAACGAAGTTTTATGCGAATCGACTTTGGATGTTTTATCCGAAGTCGATTCGCTGATCCCTAGCTATAATGGCTCATTTTGTGTAGGCAGCAATCATTAGGAGAAATAAAATGGCCGTCCTCCTATTAGTACACACAGAATCCGTCCTAATCTGTTAAAATAATGCTTATTGTTCTATGTATTGCAACAACTACATTTTGTGATTGCCTGTTTCCAGACACAGTGTTCTGCTGTTAATAAAGTACTGCAAAAAAAATAAAATAAGAAAAGACAAGGAAGGGGCGGAGACTGGCTGCACATGTACAGAGAGAGAGAGCTGAGAGAGAAGAAAGCCAGAAGCAGATGTGCTGAGATTCTGATTGTACTGAAAGTCATATTCATATGTTGTGCTGTTATGAAAAAAAAATAAAACTTTTGTTCCTAGTGTTGCGTCTAATGGAGACCTGATTATTCCGGTTATGGGCCCAGAAGCACAGAGCATACAGAAGGACAACCGTTAGCAAAGAAAAGCAAAGATGGCCACCAGCAGCAGCTCAGTGACATTGCAAGTCCTGACCAACCAGAACTACCAATCCTGGAAATTCAAAGTGAAGATGCTTTGAATAAGAGAAGCAGTGTGAAAATACACACAAGAATGTAAAGCAGAGCCGCTACCGGAGGATTGGCAGGAGAAGGATCAGAAAGCACAGAGCACTATCTCCATCAGTGTAGATGATAATCACATTGTGCACATGTGCAACGTGCCGATCGTGTCCCAGGTCTATAGGAATGCCGAGTGGTGTGGTGTGGCCTCAAAAGTTTTCTGTCACGCTGCTCCTACCAGGATACTGTGGCTCCCCAGGGTTTGGCTCCAAAGCAAAAAAGAGCAGAGTATTAGCAGAGATGGAGAAATAGTTGAGAACAGACTTTTATAAAGTTTAACAGCTTTACTTGAATCAACTTGCATCAGTAAAAGAAGTGGTGTTTCTCTTGGTTCCAGCAGGTTTTGGCCGGCAAGCTTAAATATTTTGCTTTATCTCTCTGCTGTGCTAAACTCGGTTTTAGTCTGGTAGTGGGACTTTAGGGCTGTTTTGCAGTGGGGTGCCTTTGGCTGTTGGTTAATCTGTAAAGAGTCAGGGTGATTCCTATCTCCTCCCAACTACAGACTAGACTAAAAACCTCCTGCAGCCCCTCCCTGCCATATATCCGCTGCCACCTGCTGGTGAACCAGCCATATAGCATGTAATACAACAAATAACAGGCAAGGGCAAGGAGTCCAGGGACACCTGTTGCAACCAGGATCGCTGAGTAGCGGTGATCCTATAGGAATGAATGGGATCGCCACGGTAGTCGCAGGAAATTTAACACGGCTGGATTTCTTGCAACTGCCGCAGTAATCCCATTAATTTCTATGGGATCACCGTTACTCAGCGATCCTGGCCACGACTAGAGTCGCCGTGTAGCTCTTGCCTTACACAGCAGAACAATTAATGCACAGTGCAAGATGACCTGGAATAAATACTCAGATGACACTATGGTTAGCCCATTAGAGATAGTAGCAGGGTGTAGGAATGGTAATACCACTCTGGGGTACTACACCTATGGAAATATGAAACTGCAAAGGAGATGTGAGAGGAGCTACAGAAAGTTCATGAAAGGACGAATCTCAGCATCAAGCTCTATTTAATGAGAAAACTGTACGAGTCTCAGCTAAGTGAGGGCCAGAACATGCAGGACTATAAAAGAAATACCTTAGAACTTGTAGAGCGATTTCGAGGTATTGGAGGAAAAATAAAAGACTTCCATGTCGCCGCACTGGTATTTAGCGGTCTTCCAGAAAGTTATGATACACTTGTGACCGCACTAGATGCACGTCCAGATAATGAGCTCACTCTGGAGTATGTTAAGGGAAAGCTTGTAGATAAGTTCGAGAAAAGATCAGAAAATGAAAATAACAGTCACAGAGCAGAATCTGCATTAGGGCTCATTCACACGGCCGTAGGTGCGCTGTTCCATGCATTGAGGACCACAATTTGCAGTTCCCAATGCACGGGTAACCTCCGTACGGCCGACGGGATGAATCCAGACCCATTCAACTTGAATGGGTCTGCATTCGTCCGCTCCGCAAAAAGATAGAGCAAGTTCTAACTTTTTGCGGAACCGAAGTATGGAACGGAATTCCACGGAAGCACTCTGTAGTGATTTCGTAGTGTTCCGTTCTGTGACTCCGTTCCGCATCTCCGGATTTGCGGTCCCATTGAAGTGAATGGGTCCGCACCCGTGACATTATTTGAGCGTCTGTTTCCAGATAGAGTGTTCTGTTGTTAACAAAGCACTGCTAAAAAAAAAAAAAAAAAAGAAAAGGCAGGAGACTTGCTGCACATGTACAGAGAGAGCTGAGAGAGATGATCAGAAGCTGAGATTCTGATCGAACTGAAAGCTATATTCATAACTTGTGCTGTTATTTCTGAATAAAACCCAGCTGTTCATTGTGCTACGCCTGATGAAAACCGGATTAATCTGCTGCCAACATAATCACACAGCAGGACAAGTTACTTCACAACACTGAGCTAAAGAGCTGCCTCATCCTCCTCTCTGCTCTGCTTGTCAGGGATTATGATTCTGAATACAGCTGATAAGATCTTCAGCCGAATCTCTGTAGTAATGAAGGTCATGAGGATACAAAAAGTACAGAGAGGAGGTGGGGATGTGGCTAATGAGCAGCAGCACTTGCAGTCTCCATTACCACAGTCTGTCCTGTCCGTCCTCTCTGTACTTCATGTCGCCTCATGAACTCCATTCCTACAGAGATTCAGCTGAAGATCTTCTCAACTGTATTCAGGATCATAACCCCTGACAAGCAGAGCAGAGAGGAGGATGAGGCAGCTCTTTAGCTCAGTGTTGTGAAGTAACTTGTCCTGCTGTCTGATTAGGACAGGTTCTGTGTGCACTTATAGGACAGCGGCCATTTTATTTCCCCTGATGATTGCTCCCCAGACAAAACAAGCCATTATAACGAATGAAACGTATTTGGGAATATATTTATAATAAACTAATATTTAAGGATTTTTTGTAATTTTATTTTCCTAATTTCAAGAGAACCCCTTTAATAAGGCCCCCTTCCTGTCAGATTTCTGCAGAATAAATGATTTTTATTTTTTATCAAGTGGAGAAATTTTTTAATACCCCAAAAAAGAAAAAAGTCATCCTTGGCCTCATCTACTTTACGGTCAAAATATACAACGCCACATTTTCATTTCTTACCTACTTTACCCGACTTCTATGCTTTAAAAATATGGCGCCCTGAACATCATATTTCTCAGACGACTGACATAAGTATATTCATAAGTTTCCCCCATAAAGCTCTAAGTCTTCTGCTACCCCTCCCCCCATATTGTAATGGAATTGTATATTGCTAGGAATTTATACAGTTACCATCAAACTCAAAGGAAGCTGTAAAATATCTGCAGAGAAGGCAGTAGGAATTGCAGTGGTTTCATGTCAGGAAGCAAAAGTTCAGCGCTGTGCCTCACAGCAGTGGTCTACCTCTATAATACGTACACCCAGGCCTCTGAGGACCAGGCTCTGACACAGTAGTGGCCCCAAAGGTTCCTCAGAAGATGAGCCGTTTGGAGGCGACTTTGGAGCAATCACTTATGGGATGATGACAAATAACCTAATCGATATCAGATATCAATACGGATGATGCTTCCTGTATATATTATGATTTGCACATACTCTGTATTCAGTGAGAGCGACAATATGGGAACATTCCCTAAATTTTCTTCTCTACGAAAGACATATTGTAGATGATGATAATTTTTCTTCAATAGATTTTTTTTATAGTGATTTAAACAATTCCTTAAAATTTCAAGCGAACCCGTCATGTGATTTTTGCTGCCCTATCTGAGAGCAGGATAGACAGTAAAGGTTTGTAGGATTGTACGTAGGATTTCTAAGCAACAAGCAGGACTCGTAGTAGAGACGGCGAGAGTCCTGACAGCCTTCTGTGTACACACACTGATACAGGGAGAGCTGTCAATCACTCAGTGTATGGGCAAGGTCACCAGGACTCTCACTGTCTCTCTTACCCTCAGTTCACACTTGCGCGTTTTACAGCGCGTTCGAACGCGCTGTAAAACGCATAACCGATGCAAACCAGTGCTTCCCTATGGGACTGGTTCACATTTTCGCGTTTTACAGCGCGTTCAAACGCGCTGAAAAACGCCCGACGCATAAACAAGTACTTGAGCTTTTTTGGGGGCGTTTGTCGCGCGTTTTGGCCCATAGACTTCAATGGGAACGCGCAACGCTTGTATTTTGCGCGTTTTTGACACTGAAAACACGCGTTCGAACGCGCGTTTATGAATTTGCAACATGCTGGAAAGGCCAAACTTCATATAGACAGGGATATTTGGTCATTGGACAACACTGCAGTCAATCACACAAACGCGCGTTTACTATTGCCAAAAACGTTTACTATTGCCAAAAACGCTCGGGAAACGCGCGTCTCAGAAACGCTCAGGTCTGAACCCAGCCTTAGGAGTCCTGTCAGAAATTACTCTGCCTTTTACTTAGAAAGCCTACTCTAAATCATATAAACCTAGATATCACAGAGCTCAGCCTCCCCCCCCCCCCCTCTATCATAAATCACCCGATAGGTTCACTTTATGTCTTAGTCAAAATATTATAAAATAAATACATAAATAAAAATTGAGAACATATTTGGATGTCTTCACGAGCAAGCAAACAAGTTGGGGTATGTTCACATTTGCATTGTGGTTTCCGATTTCGCTCTGCTTAATCCATCACACAGCAAACACCAGTGGCACAGGATGGGCCCTAATATCTTCCAGTGGTGCTTTTATGGAATCTGCAGCAGAGAAGCCTCCAGGGCAGATGTGAACAGAGCCTTAGTGTCACATCCCCGATGCTTTCGTTTTGTACCATGCTGTCCTTACCTGATTCCCCCCCTCCCCGCTCAAAAAAAAAGCAAAACATGAATTAACCTGCATGCAATAACCACATCTCCATGTGCACAGTGTATTGTAGCTGTTCTAACTTTGTACGAAAACAGTTACCACAAAGTTACACTGACACCATTCATCGCATTCTATTCCTCGCCGGATTCATCTTTTCAGTTTGAGACACTTACTTGGTTGTGATGCTTTTCTGGTGATCGTCCACCTTTATTAACAGCAGCATCCTAAAAAATGAAAAAATAAAATAAATAAAAATGCCACAGCGTCCTAATGCTGAAGACAGTCCACTGTAAAATGCAGAGTAATAGTCGGGTCCACAGGACGGCTCCAATGGGTCAAACATAATGGAACAGGGAAAAAACACAGGACGATAATTGCTTGTTTTTTTTGCTCTTATCAAGTGGTGCTATCCCGCAAAAAAAATGACTATGCAATAAATAGGACATTGCAAATTATTATTTTTAACTATTAGTGCAAGTACATGCATATTTTGTTATGTACATTATGTTCTTCTCAGCGGTAGCGCCCCCTGCTGTTTGGCCTTCCGGTCCACCTTCTCCTGCATTCAGTGGTGGACGCACATGCTCAGTAGCTTCCCTGCTCCCTCCCTCCTCTCAGTGACGGCGTAGTGATCTGATAGTGAAGCGGCTCAGACACCTTCACATACATTCATTCGTACCCACGTCCAAATTCATAGATTATGGCTGTATCACTCGATAGACAGTGGAGAAGTAATATGGCGGACATTACCTACCATATGTATCTCAGTGGCTATATGTGAAGGAATATTCACTATGCAGGGGAGGATGGGGTTAACAAAAGCCAATTGCAATGCATCCTGGGAGATGCAGGCGCTTGATGAGCGGCTACCCACCCACAGAAAAGGAAAAAGTCCTTCAAATACATGAGGAAAGAAAGTTTTAAAAGGCATCTGTCAGATTTTTACCTATGAAACTGGCAGACCTGATGACTAGAGATGAGCGAACTTCTATTTTTAGTTCGGCGTCCAAAGTTCTGGATTCTGCTATCACGGACCATAACGGCATTTGGAATCCATAAGGGGCTGCTTCATTGAACCCGAACCTTGGACAACCCTAAGGACCTGGGGTGACGTCACTGTCATGTGATCAGTGCAGGGGGCGTGGCTCAGCACTGGATTGGATAAGAGGTGATCCAGTGATGAGCCACGCCCCCTGCACTGATCACATGACGGTGACGTCACCCCAGGTCCTTAGGGTTGTCCAAGGTTCAGGTTAAATAAAGCATCCCCTTATGGATTCCAAATGCCGTTATGGTCCGCGATAGCAGAATCCAGAACTTTGGACGCCGAACTAAAAATAGAAGTTTGCTCATCTCTACTGATGACCACATTGCTGAGAAAAATGAAATGTATGTAAATAAGCCTCTAGGAGCAACGGGGGCGTTGCCGTTACACCTAGAGGCTCCGCTCTCTCTGCAGCTGCCGTGCCCTCTGCACTTTGATTGACAGGGTCAGGTGTTGGCAGAGAAAGCAGGAGGAGCAAGGGTGCACAGAATGACTTGACCCGCCTCAGTGCACCTAACTGCTCATTTGCATATGGATTAAAAGTCATCTGTCTCCAGAATAAAGCCACGGATCGCTAAATGAAAGGCTTCATTGACTTCAGCTGAGCTACCCCTACGAGTCGCTTATTTCCTTCTGACAGACTCCCTTCAATCTTTCTTCACACTTGGATACAATCAGTTACTATAAAATGACACGGTCTCCAGCTTTGCAATACAGTCCAATCAATTCCCCTGGGGTTTCACGATCTCTGCTTGCTGTCATGCAGTAGAAACCTTCTTTGCTTGCCTTCTTTGCTTGTCCCTGGCCATGGAGCTCAGTTTATTACAATACCTGTACTGTATATGTAAGGAGGCCCCATGACATGACCTGAACAGACTCCCCTAAAAGTCAATAACATAATGTTTTTATTGACTGACAGCAAGCAGAGAGCTTGAAAACCAAGATAGTGATACAGGGAAATAAACTGTATTTCTAAAACTGGAACGCTATTGAAAGGTTTGGAAATCAGTAGGATGAGATTCACTGGTGATTGGCTGCGTATTGTGGGGTAACTGAGGCGTCATTTCCAGTTACGGGAATTCACTGTCCATTAGACAGATAACTATTTCCAAAAGTTCTGTTTTGTAATGTCACATTGTGTCCACTAGATGGCAGTAAATGGAAGGACACTGACAAACTCATAAGATCAGTGTATGCATATATATATATTTCTATTTAACGGTATTGGAATGTGATAGACGCTTGATTTTCTGTTATGTAGTCATATGAGGGCTTTATTTTTTACAGGACAATTATATTTTTCTATTTTTACCAGTTTGGGCTACTTATTACTGGCTAAATAAATAAATGTTGCCATTTTTTTCCTTACAGACCTGGCGATGCCAATTATGTGTATTATGGGATCTCCTTTCCGTCTATAGGAGTCTCCTGCAGACCTCTCTATCTGTAGGAGTGGATTGCTGGTGTACACTGCTGATAGGCATCCTATTAGACCCTGCCTTTGGCACAGATTAATGAGTGTACTAAGGTAGCAAAGCTGGGGGACACGGTTAGGCCCACCTGCTGCTATAGCTACCTTCTTGGTACCCTGCGATAGTGTCATGGTGGGGGGCTGGTAGGGAGTCACCTAAATGTCATGGCCACTATTCAACTGCGGCATCCGAGGGGTTAAACAGCTGCGTTCTCACAGATCCCAGCCTTTGCTGGATCCGCAGACAGAAGAAATCATTCTCGTTATCATAACTTCATAAATGAAACTGGAAACGTGTCAAACATGGTCAGAGATGTTATTGGACTTCCACGCGCCACCGCCCACGTGCTATTAAAATACCGGTATCCTCTGTTGTAGTAGAAAAACCATTAGACCGCCCTTAGGCCCCTTGCAGACGAGCGTGAGCGGATTAGGTCCGGATGCGTTGCGAAAGCGTTCATTAAAAATTCCATTGAGTTTTGCCTGCGATTGCGTTCAGTTGATCAGCTTTTATCACGCAGGGGCAATGCGATTTAATGCGTTTCGCACGCGCGTGATAAAAAACGGAATGTTTACAAACAACATCTCTTAGCAACCATCCGTGAAAAACGCATTGCATCCCCACTTGCTTGCGGATGCTTGCGATTTTCATGCAGTCCCATTCACTTCTATGGGGCCAGCGTTGTGTAAAAAACGCAGAGTATAGAACATGCTGAGATTTTCACGCAACGCACAAGTGATGCGTGAATGTACACAGACCCATTGAACTGAATGGGTCCGGATTCAGTGCAGGTGCTATGCGTTCGCATTACGCATTGCACCCACGTGGAATACTCGCCCGCGTGAAAGGGGCCTTAGACACAGGGCCTTGGGCACTGTTATACTCTCTACATCTTGGCTCCTTCCTGGTTCCGATGCATTATCCTACCCTGATACAATCTTGCAGACCTTCAATAAACTTTCTAGTCTGGTTACAATGTGTAGCATCACAATTGTACCACCAGGTGGCAGCCTCCCCCTTTGTTACGAGATTATTCTACAATACAGAGCCCAATCCAGCAGTTTAGGAAGGAAAGCCCCTGTAGATGTGGAAGACAGACCGCCTACGACGTCCTGCTTGGGGATGAATGCATTATGTATACGTGGCTCGACCTTGATTGACTTCATTTAGGATCTGCCACAACTGGTGATTTTACAATGACGTTACAGCAGCATCGAGTCCCACATGTATAAAATCCAGAATAAAAACTGAAAATGAATCCAGTTTTCCACATTACTATAAGATCAGCACTAAACGCACAGGAGTCTCTCATCAAAAGCGAAGATGATGGAATATCTAGAATATTTATGAAACCAATTCACAAAATATTTCTGGTAAATGGTAAGGTTCACGCAATACATCTCACGTATCAAAGTCTCCTAGCCGATCACATGACTTTACAAGACGATAGCACTGCACAACCCCTTGAAGTCGGATCCTGGGCCGGACAGCCTCTAAGGCCACCTGCATAGGAGTGCGGATGAACGCACAAAAGATCGGCACAAATTTCCGCTTGGATTTATGTGCGTTTCTGCAGCATATCCGCACCAAAATCTGCAAAACCTAATTGCGGATTTTGGTGTGGATTAAAAAGGGTGAAACCCGCAGCATAAAAAACAAACAAAAAAAAAACACAAACATAATTCCCATGCTGTGGATTTGGAAATCCACACGGCAGGTCAATTTCCACACAGAAATAAATCCTCAAAGTCTACATGAGAGTTGTGTAGTCTCATACACTTTGTTCGTGCTGCGGTTTTTCCTACACGAGAATCCGTGCGGAACAAAGCGTGCATATTCCGCAGGGTGTGCAGGCCCCTTTACACTGATCATTTTCAGACAATTGTTCCTTACCGACAATCACCTGCTCGTCAGTGGAAGAGACATGTTAGGGTCTGGTCTCTAGGTGATGTTGTAAAATGGCTGCGGCTCTCTAGGTGATGTTAATAAAGTTTACTGTAAAAAAAGAAAATACACCCAGATCTATTTAGAAACAAATGCATATTAGAAAATTGTTCAACGTCCTATTCTCTAAAGAAATAAATGTAATCATTAAAGCCGGAATACCCTTTTAATAATACTGATGTCAACATAAGTCAACATACCCATGTGAGCACTTTTTTAAGGCACTTGTTAATGGTATTAACTGTATTGAAAAGTTTTTAGAAACACTTAGTGGGGTGGAATGGCTCTCTCGGGCTTCATTTTTACAGCTTCCATTCATTAGCAGAGGAAACGACATGTTAAATTTATTCCGCAGGTCTGTACAATCTGTAATATTTTACTACTTCTAAAAAATTATTACATTTTTTTTAAATTGCTTTATGTCACCATAATCAAAGACCCATAATAACCCTTGATGGAGCATTGCAAGGTCTTAATTTTTTGTGGGGCGAGCTATAGTTTTATTGGTACCATTTTGGACATATTGATACCAATGACCATATGTTTATTTTAACCCTAAAACATTATTTTTACTATTTGTACTTTTATATGATAAATAGGAAGGGTTTATTTGTTTTTTTTTTTAGATTTTTAGAAACTTTATCATTTAATTTTTTTGAAGGCCTCCCTAGAGATTGTACAATGCACTGCAATAGTTCATTAAGAACTAGGAGACAGATGTAAGAAAATATCACATGGCTGCAGAATCAGACTACACAGTGTTTGTAGTCTGTAACCATGGAAACAGACTGTTCTGTAAAAGAGCTGTACACACAGAATGGTAGGAGATTTATAATGAAGACTGTTTGCAAAGATTCATTTGAGATGCACTGGAGCAATAAAAAGGAGGACACAGCCTTTAAAGGCTCTGGTGAGCACTGCGGGCACAGCGCCGTACATTATATAGCAGCTATGCGTGGTACTGCAGCTCAACCGCACTGACATGAATGTCACTGAGCTGCAAATAGGCCATGTGACCCATGTACGGGGACGTCGGATGTGGAGCGCCTGGTATCTTCTAACAGATGATTGGCGGGAGTCCCGAGTGTTGGGCCCCCTCCAATCTGATATTGATGACCTATCCAGAGGATACATTAACAATAGTAATTCCCAGGTCTCTATTTACCACGAAAAGTTCATGATTCAGTATTACGTCAAGAGTTGACTTACTTTAGTAGGAGATATATAGATAGATAGGTGTATAATAAAGATAGATAGATAGATAGATAGATAGATAGATAGATAGATAGGTAGGTAGGTAGATAGATAGATCATGGGCGTAGCTATAGGGGGTGCAGAGGTAACAGTCGCTACTGGGCCCAGGAGCCTAAGGGGCCCAAAGACCCTTGTGCCGCATAAGAAGACACACAAAGCACTGAAGGAAGGGGGGCCCAAGCAGAACTCTTGCACCAGGGCCCATGAGCCGTTAGCTACGCTCCTGAGATAGATAGATAGATAGATAGATAGATAGATAGATAGATAGGTAGATAGAGAGATAGATATGCGATAGATGTTTACAGCACGCCTGTGTCTGCTCTCTGTATTTTAGGCCCATGTTACACTGGATGCACAGCTCATTTGATAGACGCCCGTGCTGATGTGAGCCTGTCATCAGGGGATATGTGAGGCAGGCTGGTACACGATCGCTGCCTCTGAGACCTGCTTTCAACTATAATCCTGCACAGTGGTGAATACATATCATGTCAGATGAATGTCTGCAGGTCTCTGCCATGTTCTCTTGGATGGCGCGGAGAACTGTGAAGCCGATGTGGAGTGTTTCCAGACAGGCATATGACAAGCATGGACTACAGCTGAATCCGAGAGATGGAGAATGCAATAACACAACATGATAGGTTATGGTATTAACCCGGGCTATCCAGCTGGTGGTCCTCAAAGGCATCTCAAGCAATTCACTAAACTATACCTGTAGGATTTCCACCTAAAATCACCAGTAAAAGAGCTGCTGCTCATTACCCCCAACTCCTCTCTGTACATCATGTCTCTACATGACCTCCATTTCTACAGATTCAGCTGAAGATCATATCATCTGTATTCAGCCATAATCCCTGACGAGCAGAGCAGAGAGGAGGATGAGGCAGCACTCTAGCTCAGTGCTCTGAAGTACCTTGTCCTGCTGTGTGATTAGGACAGGTTTTGTGTATACTAAAAGGACGGCGGCCCTTTTATTTCCCCTGATGATTGCTCCCCAGACAAAACAAGCCATTATAGCAAGTGTTGTCCCTGGGGGGGGGGGTTCCGCCCCGGGTGTCCGGCTGTCAGGTATACAGGGGGGTGCTGCCGTGTCTGCCTGCCTCAAGGCAGCAAACTGTGAGAGAGTTTAGAAATCAGAGGCAGGCGGTAGCATCTAGTAGCAGGAACTGCAAATGGACCTTCGATGACGTTATCGCGCTCACCACGTGACGTCGGCGCAGGTCTTTTTGCAGGTCCTGCTGGCAAAAGAAAGAAGACAATACCGTCTGTGCGATCAAGTGGGTGAGGTGAGTTTATTATTTTAATTTTTTAACCCCTCATTGGGCATTTCAGTTAGCATTCTGTATTAAGAATGCTATTATTTTCCCTTATAATCATGTTAGAAGGGAAAATAATACAGTGAATTGACTTTAATGGGGCCCGGGGTTGCTCATCCCTATCATCTCCTACCAACAATGCGTGAAAATCGCTCTGCATCCGCACCTGCTTGAGGCTGCTATGCGATTTTCACGCAGCCCCATTAATTTCTATGGGGCCCGCGTTGCGTGAAAAATCAAGAATATAAAACCTGCTGCGATTTTCACGCAACGCAGAAGTGATGTGTGAAAATCACCGCTCATGTTCAGAAACCTATTGAAATGAATTGCATGTCAAGCATTGCACCCGCGCGGAAAACTCGCCCGTGTGAACCCAGCCTAAGAGTCTGAACGGTAATGAAAACAGACAAAGGAGTTTGGAAATAAAGCAAATCCGGAAAACTCGCCCATTTGAAGGGGCCTTACTGCCTTGAATTCTCAATAGAGGGGGGGGGGGGGGGGGTGTCCAGTGTCAGGGCAGAAATTTACAAGGGGCCCAAATATGGATGGGAAAGGACCAGGCTTACTAACCTGTAGGATACCAGTACCGTACCTATACGGCACTCCAGGACGTGAGTTGAGTCCCAGCGCTGTACAGGTATAGCGGGCTAATTGGGCAGGTGCAGGAGCTGTGCCCATCTGATCACAGGCACCGCCACTGATTACAACTAATGAAAGGTATTTGGGAATTTATTTATAATAAAGTAAGGATTTTCAGTAATTTTATTTTCTTGATTCCCGGAGAACCCCTTTAATGAAAGCTTTTAACAAGGATTCCCAAAAACTGATATTACTACTGGCCCAGCCCTAAAGAGTGAGAAAGACATGAAGGTAGGTGACAACCGGAGCATGGTCTGGAATACCACACATAACCCCACTAGGATATGGTCAGGTACAAGGGGCTAACAAATCTTTTGAAATTACTGGAAATGGCAGCTATCTAACCAGCAGCATACTCTACCTCTCTTGTTCATTGACATCTCACACAGAACATGTATGAAAAGTGACCTTTTTCTGCCAATCTTGCCTGTTAAATGAAATGTCTTCTGTTAAGTCCCCAATTTCAATATTAAATGACTGCAGAGAACTGTATATTTAATATGGCGACATTTCTACTGAAGTCACAGCCTTATGATTAACAACACAAACTTCTGCAATGTAATTTTCTAAGATTCATAAGGGGTTTTTATCCATAGAAGTAGGGTCCTTCTTCCAATACCTTGTGCCCCAGGGCTTCTGTGAATACTAAAATAAATTCTATTAAACCTCTGCCAGTAGAGCTGGGGTCTACCTATTATTACATTTCTTGCTGTAAAAAGAGGAAAAATTGATGGATGTTCTGAAACAGTGTCTGAAAAAAGCAACATTTCTGTCCTCCTACATCACGGGAAATCAGCTGGAATGTACACTAAAAGATAACTACTGTAGAACAAGAATCTATCAATGCTTATGTACAGAAATATATGACACTACTTCCTATCTACAAAAATAAAACTACTATAATACTGCCTCCTATGTACAAGAATATAACTACTATAATACTGCCTCCTATGTACAAGAATATAACTACTATAATACTGCCTCCTATGTACAAGAATATAACTACTATAATACTGCCTCCTATGTACAAGAATATAACTACTATAATACTGCTCCTATGTACAGGAATATAACTACTATAATACTGCTCCTATGTACAGGAATATAACTACTATAATACTGCTCCTATGTACAAGAATATAACTACTATAATACTGCTCCTATGTACAGGAATATAACTACTATAATACTGCTCCTATGTACAAGAATATAACTACTATAATACTGCCTCCTATGTTCAAGAATATAACTACTAGAATACTGCCTCCTATGTACAGGAATATAACTACTATAATACTGCCCCTATGTACAAGAATATAACTACTATAATACTGCCTCCTATGTACAAGAATATAACTACTATAATACTGCCTCCTATGTACAAGAATATAACTACTATAATACTGCCTCCTATGTACAAGAATATAACTACTATAATACTGCCTCCTATGTACAAGAATATAACTACTATAATACTGCCTCCTATGTACAAGAATATAACTACTATAATACTGCCTCCTATGTACAAGAATATAACTACTATAATACTGCCTCCTATGTACAAGAATATAGCTACTATAATACTGTTCCTATGTACAAGAATATAACTACTATAATACTGCCTGCTATGTACAAGAATATAACTACTATAATACTGCTCCTATGTACAAGAATATAACTACTATAATACTGCCCCTATGTACAAGGATATAACTACTATAATACTGCTCCTATGTACAAGAATATAACTACTATAATACTGCTCCCATGTACAAGAATATAACTACTATAATACTGCATTCTATGTACAAGAATATAACTACTATAATACTGCCTCCTATGTACAAGAATATAACTACTATAATACTGCCTCCTATGTACAAGAATATAACTACTATAATACTGCTCCTATGTACAAGAATATAACTACTATAATACTGCTCCTATGTACAAGAATATAACTACTATAATACTGCTCCTATGTACAAGAATATAACTACTATAATACTGCTCCTATGTACAAGAATATAACTACTATAATACTGCTCCTATGTACAAGAATATAACTACTATAATACTGCTCCTATGTACAAGAATATAACTACTATAATACTGCCTCCTATGTACAAGAATATAACTACTATAATACTGCTCCTATGTACAAGAATATAACTACTATAATACTGCTCCTATGTACAAGAATATAACTACTATAATAGCATGCCTCCTATGTACAAGAATATAACTACTATAATACTGCTCCTATGTACAAGAATATAGCTACTATAATACTGTCTCCTATGTACAAGAATATAACTACTATAATACTGCCTCCTATGTACAAGAATATAACTACTATAATACTGCCTCCTATGTACAAGAATATAACTACTATAATACTGCCTCCCTATGTACAAGAATATAACTACTATAATACTGCTCCTATGTACAAGAATATAACTACTATAATACTGCTCCTATGTACAAGAATATAACTACTATAATACTGCCTCCTATGTACAAGAATATAACTACTATAATACTGCCTCCTATGTACAAGAATATAACTACTATAATACTGCTCCTATGTACAAGAATATAACTACTATAATACTGCTCTATGTACAAGAATATAACTACTATAATACTGCTCCTATGTACAAGAATATAACTACTATAATACTGCATCCTATGTACAAGAATATAACTACTATAATACTGCTCCTATGTACAAGAATATAACTACTATAATACTGCCTCCTATGTACAAGAATATAACTACTATAATACTGCCTCCTATGTACAAGAATATAGCTACTATAATACTGTTCCTATGTACAAGAATATAACTACTATAATACTGCCTGCTATGTACAAGAATATAACTACTATAATACTGCTCCTATGTACAAGAATATAACTACTATAATACTGCCCCCTATGTACAAGGATATAACTACTATAATACTGCTCCTATGTACAAGAATATTACTACTATAATACTGCTCCCATGTACAAGAATATAACTACTATAATACTGCATTCTATGTACAAGAATATAACTACTATAATACTGCTCCTATATACAAGAATATAACTACTATAATAGGATCCTCTATGTACAAGAATATAACTACTATAATACTGCTCCTATGTACAAGAATATAGCTACTATAATACTGTTCCTATGTACAAGAATATAACTACTATAATACTGCCTGCTATGTACAAGAATATAACTACTATAATACTGCTCCTATGTACAAGAATATAACTACTATAATACTGCCCCCTATGTACAAGGATATAACTACTATAATACTGCTCCTATGTACAAGAATATTACTACTATAATACTGCTCCCATGTACAAGAATATAACTACTATAATACTGCATTCTATGTACAAGAATATAACTACTATAATACTGCTCCTATATACAAGAATATAACTACTATAATACTGCTGCTATGTACAAGAATATAACTACTATAATACTGCCTCCTATGTACAAGAATATAACTACTATAATACTGCTCCTATGTACAAGAATATAACTACTATAATGCTGGCAACCAAGATATCTAACCGAGGTATATAAAATGTCCTGTGTGAAGGATCAGCTTTACATGCCGACAGGCTGACACTAACCATAACTACCCAACCTGCACTGATGAGGACTCATACGGTAGGTACAGTGCTCCTAGCTGTATTCTGGGTCAGCACAAGTCGTATCAAACATGCAGGGGATGACATCAAGTGCTTTTTGGAAAATGACATTACCCAGAAGACTACTCCGCTTCGATATGGCCTTAGTTGCATCTGCCTCTTGGCACCAGAAATCGAAAATCTCCCTAATTTTTGTCATTGTTTCAGACCAATATGGCCTAACGATAAAAGGAAAGGAAAGCCAGCGAGCAATGAATAAATAAAATAAAAGCTGAGAATAAAAGAAGCCGTTGAGCAGAAGGCCGGGCTAATCGTCTGGTTAGGTGGTAAATTAAACTTCCGTTATATGGTGTATGGATTATGCGTATTGCAGGGGATGTATAGGTTTAATTCTGGATTAGAACACATTGCTTTCCATGTGCTTAGAGGAGGGAAAAAAAACCTTTATGTGCGAGAATTTTCCCTGCTGTCTGAACAAATACGATCTTGGCACAGCGGGAAACGGAGGAGAATTGTTTGCTAATGCACATTACGCGTTTTGTTACCTCCAAATTGAACATGTGTAATGTCCTCAAACACTAGCGGAAAGAATCTTCCATTGTGGCAGAAATTGCGCCTATAAAGCGTTTATTAAGTATGGTAATGTTACATTGCTCCGCTCCCAATACATTTATAATTACAGTAAACTACGTGTGGATTGCTGGCTGCGCTGGAGCCATTTTGCCGCGATGCTGCCTGCATCGAGACAGCTTTTTGCGTATTCTGAAATCACAGCAGTCGAGCTTCCCTCCATATAAATGTGCTCGCCATGGGAGAGTGCTGGCACAGCAACCAGCAGAATCTCCCTATAAAGCCATTTTAAAAGGGAGAAACTTAATTTTATGGAAGACATTTGGAAAGGGGGTTTAAAACGCGCACAGCCTATTGCGGCTGGTAGAAAAGAGCTTTGGCAAATTTCCAGGGAGCTTGTGACTAACATATATGATACATCATGTCCCCGGCAATGCGTCTGGAGCTGGAGGGAACCGACGACACCCTGCTTTGCTTCCAGCTGCTGACTCGCGTTTTACGAGGGCGGCCATTCTGAGAATGACTGCAATCCAACATGGCTGCGCCAAGCCCGATGTAAAGTAGCTGATTACACAAGGAACAACGCAAGACGGCTTTTTTTTTTATTTTTTAAATGCAATGCTCACCCTTTAGCTAAAATATAGGTGTCATTGCTAGGTGTAAATTAATAGGAGATCGTCATGTATATTTAGTCCATCACGTCACAGATCATGTTCACACACCATGCTGTAATTGTCAGAAAAACTGCCGATATCAAATACATCAATTAACGGCAAAATTTCGAAGTGCATATTTATAGTCCTTCTAGGATCTTAAAGGGGCACTGCCATCCTATAAAGTGATGGGATATTGCTAGGATATGCCATCACTTTATGATCAATGGGGATACAACCTCTGCAATCCCCACCGATCCTGAGCATGAAGGTGTCTCTGTGCTACGTAGTTCTGCGTCCCCTTCCCTGTATAGCGGTGTTTCTTGCAACCAGATTGTGCGGGAAACTCGCTTGAATGGGACAGTGCTGCAGTTCCCATAGAGCGCTGTCTCTCCTCCTGAGACGGGATCATAGACTTTCTATTGAGCTCATCTTCAGCAGCACTCGGAGTGCTTGGATCTCTTCATTTTAGCGATCGTCAGGGATCGAAAACCTTTTATATGTCACTATGACATATCAAAAGGTTTTTGAAAGCACAGTTGCACTTTAAGCAAGCAGAGATCCTGAAAATGGGGAGAAGCTGAAACTTTCAGGACTTTTTATTATGCAATCATCAGGAAAACACCTTTTCTTAAAGGGATTATCCAGGAAAAGATATTTATGACTTATCCACTGCAGGCTTGGACTGGCCCACAGGGGTAGAGGTGAATCTCCTGGTGGGCCCCTGAGCAAGGTGGGCCCCTAGTCTAACCCCCCTGCACATAAGTAAGAGAGATACCACCGCACACTCAGGGTTAACATGCAAGTAAAAAATCTTTTATTGTGACATATCCTCCAATGAGAACATAGGTAAATACGGAAGAATGCCTATTTTTGGGATCCTGAATCTTGACCTTTCCGTCAATTCAGACCTTGGTTACATAAGTCACTAATGAAAAAGGGAACAGAAATTCATTAGTTAGGAGCAAAAGGTTATATTACATATTAAGGCAGTCTTATGGTTATACAGAACGGAAACCGATATGTAAAAGAGATTGGAAAATATAGGTCACCGCCTATATAGATGTGTCCATAGGTGGCCATTAGAGTTAGAGCCATAGTGTGAATCTGGGCTGAAAAGGCAAATGTCGTTATGGTGTATAATGCACCCATGAGGTAAAGATATCATATTAGATGTCCCAAAATGATTTCTGGTTCTTTTTTGTATTAGTGACTTATGTGACCAAGGTCTGAATTGAATGTAATGTATTCATTGGAGGATATGTCACAAATAATGAAAGATTTTTTACTTGCATGTTAACCCTGAGTGTGCGATACCTTTTCATATGATGCAAATGTGGCCTCAACTGCCCCGTCACAAGTGACTACACCAAGAGAATTCCTACATATTCCATCACAGGAGCTGAAGCTCCACGAATATAAAAAGACTGCTAAGGCCTCTTTCACACTTGCGTTGTGAGGATCCGGCGTGCACTTCCGTCGCCGGAAATGCCCGCCGGATCCGTCACAACGCAACACACCTGAAAGCATTTAAAGACTGATCAGTCTTCAAAATGCTTTTAGTGTTACTATGGCAGCCAGGACGCTACTAAAGTCCCGGCTGCCATGGAAAAGTAGTGGGGAGCCAGGGGAGCGGTATACTTACAGTCCATGCGGCTCCCGGGGCGCTCCACAATGACGTTAGATCCATGCTCATGGGTCGCTCTGACGTCATTGTGGAGCGCCCCGGGACTCGGGAGCCGCACGGACAGTAAGTATTCTTCTCCCCTGCCTCTCCACTACACTTTACCATGGCAGCCGGGACTTTAGCGTCCTGGCTGCCATGGTAACCATTCACAAAAGCTAAACGTCGGATCCGGTGATGCGCCGAAACGACGTTTAGCTTAATACCGGATCTGGATTAATGCACTTCAATGGGCATTAATTCCGGATCCGGCGTTACGGCATGTCTTCCGAACATGCTACGGTTTTGTCAACGTCCAAAAAACGTTCACATACTGAATGTAAGACATCCTGATGCATCCTGAACGGATTTATTTCCATTCAGAATGCATTAGGATAAATCCTGATCAGTATCGTTCCGTCCTAGAGCCCCAAGGATGGAACTTTAGGATGGAAAGCAAAAGCGCAAGTGTGAAAGGGGCCTAAGAAACAAATTGCACATGAGCTACACAGAGCAACCTTAGCTGAATATCACAGGCTCAACCATATTCCACGTTGTCTCAGAAGCAACCTCAGACCCACTTTATTTCATGATGATCCCGAATATTGCAGCAAGTTCCAGAACATATTGAACAACTGTTCTCGATCTGATGATACTAACCATTGAATTTCTACAGAAATCGACTAACGATTTGAAAGCCAAGACCAATGCAATAGAACATCAACTAACATCCATTTTCTCAAACACCAAGTGGCTTGAGTCCAAAACTAAGCTTGATAAATCATTGGTGGACTTCCGGAAGAACACAGAAAAAAGAAAACGTGACAAGTTCTTGAGCGATACAGAAGACTACACCAACGATCGCATCTACAGATGGCAAAACAGCACTAACCAATCCTGGAACTTCACACGCAGAGAATACTCTCACCGCAGCTCCAACAGCTCTGACAATGTTACCTCCTACACACGTCCCAATCAGCGTTTTTTAGGACAACGCGGCCGCCGACCAAACCAACGAGGAGGGACCGCAAGAAATCAAGACACCAACCTGGAACCTCTGATCCAGACCCGCTCGGCGGTAGGACTTCTAATATCTCTTCTCACACTCGAACACCTACTAAACTCAGTACATTACAGAAGGGTCTCACCTTTTGTCCCACACCACAGCTTAATGACTTCCAGTTGGAACAGGAACTCCAACGCCTCTTTCGCGCAATAAGACTTAAAACACATTTCGGTAATTAATTCCCCAACTATGGACACAGTTGTGTCCCCCCGAGCCTCCATTTCTATTGAAGAGCTGGGGCTCCGCAAACCGAGCAACTTCAATCTCCCTAAAACCTACTATGCAACTGAGACTCCAATTCAACTCATACATAGAGACATTAATAAAATTGTCGCAGATAACAAACACGGATGCTACCCCACTTGGAACAACCTCACAACGGAAAAAAAACAAGCTATAAGGAATCTCCAACGTAACCGGGAGATCACCATAAAACCGGCGCACAAGGTCGGGGCAATAGTCATCTTAGATACAAGGCACTATAAAGATGAATTAGAAGGCCAGATAGCTGACACAAAAACATACACCATCTTGACAGCTGACCCCATACAGACTATTCTTTTAAAAATACAGCCATTCTGAAAAACACCTTGCATGTGGTGCCATTGACAAAAGAACAGCAGTTTTTCTTACCGATCATTATCCCATAACCCCCGTCATATACATCTTACCTACAATACACAAGTCTCTTCACAAACCACCAGGTCGTCCCATAGTCGCATCCATCGACTCTATCTAAGCTCCTATCTCAATCTTCCTCAAGAAGATTCTCACTCCCCTTACCCGGAAAGCCAAATCATACATTCTAGACACAAACGATTTCCTAACAAAACTAAGAGACCTAACACCGATTGCACCAGACCGTATCCTGGTCACCTTTGACGTTAATAGCCTCTACACCAGTACAGAACATGACAAAAGTATCCTATCCATTGAATCCCTCTTGGTACAATCCACTTATGATCACAATACCATTTAATTGGTGCTTGAACTACTTCATATTGTCCTAAGGGACAATTTCTTCCTTTGCGCTGACACCTTCTACCTGCAGACGTGCGGGACCGCCATGGGCACGAATGTGACACCGCCCTATGATAATGCCCACATGGCCCACTTTGAGGAAACTTACATATATTCCCTTGATCTCTTTCAACATGTCACATGTTGGTTTAGATTTATCAATGATATTTACTGTATATGGAATGGCTCCGAAACCACCTTATCTGAGTTCACACGTTTACTTAACAGTCCTAGACCAGAATTACAATTTACCTTGAATCACGATTCTCACTCCATTAGTTTTCTCAGCACAAGATTAAAGGATGACATGGGCAACATCAATACTGACCTCTATACAAAGCAAACTGACCGCAATGGTCTCCTACATTATTCCAGTTGTCATCCCTCTGCAACAAACAACTCTCTTCCATGGTCCCAGTTTCACCGTGTCAAAAGCATCGTCTCTGACCCACACATCTGACAGGCACAACTTCAAACCATGGGCGACAGATTCACTAAAAGAGGCTACCCAAAGAAATTACTAGACAAACAAATGTTTCACACGCCTATTTCCATAAAACCAACCAAAAAAAAAACCAAACTAAACGGGTTCCTTTTGTCCATACTTATAATCCACATAGGCCCAAAATTCAACAGATAATACGAAATCATTTACCGCTCCTAAAAAACGCCTACCCCACAATACAATCCTTCCAAACCCCACCATACATTTACCTAGATATTCATTGGAGGATACGTCACAATAAAGGATTTTTTACTTGCATGTTAACCCTGAGTGTGCGGTGGCATCTCTCTTACTACTGTTTATCTGCATTATATCCACTCCACTGAAGCACCTCACAGACTGGACAGTGAGTGCAGCCCAACAAATTTACCTTCAAGTAGCACATAACACAATAGACTCACTACACTACATATAGATAAGCATTGTTCAACCCCTCAACCAGCCTACGTATGGTCATATTAAAGAACTGGGTAGATTATTTAAGGGAGCCCCATAATCAATCATCTTGTAGCATCTTGTTGCTGTCTGCTACTGTGTGAGCAGGAAATATTTCAATGTATCCATACGGAGGGCCCACAAAATAAATTTTACTGGTGGGCCCTAAGCAGCCCAGTCCAACACTGGTCATCAGTATCAGACCTGCCCCCGCGAATCAGCTGTTAGAATAGGCCTTGAGGGCCGCAGCCTATTCCTGACATCACTGTACATCGGTCACATGGCCTAGTTGCAGCTCAGCCCCATTCAGGTCAATGGGGCTGAGCTGCAATACCAGGTTCAGCCCCTATAGGATGTATGGCGCTGTCCTTGGAAAGCTGCTAGGAGCCTGCATCACCCACCAGTGCTCAGGTGAGCGCAGCGGCTCCCAGAAACAGCTGATCGGCAGGGGTGCCGGGACTTGGATCCCCACAGATGGGATAATGTTGACCTATCCTGAGGATAGGTTATTATTGTCATTTCCCAGATAACACCTTTGATTTAGCATGCAGCAGTGCAGAGTATGGTTTGTGCAAAGAGTTTAGTCCTTTCTATAAATTCACTCATGCCAATATCAGATAATAGCGATTACACTTCATAAGCTGGAAATGGAAGAGATTTAAAAAAAAAAATATGCACAAAAATATGTCCATAATTTAAAAAGGGGTTCTCCGGGCTTTGGAGTGTTCTGACCCTGTGGGGCAAAGATAGTTTGTCAGTACTAACCCCTCGGCATGGACGCGGTTCCTGACTGCAGGCTCTTCCACTAAGGTCCAGATGTCTTCCTGTTCAGCTATGTATAGACTCGGGAACACATCCGGTCAGGCAGAAGAGCCCGCAGGCAGTCTGAGCGCAGAGAAGCTGGCGGCATTTGTGGCCCTATGGAGGGGTAAGTTCTGAAGACACCATCTGATCTGAACAGGGTCAGAACAATCCAGGTTTCTCTGCAAAGCCTGGAGAACCCTTCTAATGGTACCCATCCCACAGACCAAGAGTCTGGTTGTCTGTTTGGTACAATATGATGTACTTCATACCATGCCCAAATGTCCTACCCAAAAAGTGACCCAATTGCGGTGCCATCTGTTGACCACGTAGTTTCTACACCGTGCTACCACACCCTCACATAATGGACAGTCCCTCAGCAGCGATGCCACACAATGCCAAAGTACATATCACCTGACAAAGCTCAAAAAATATCATACAGTGACCCAATTACAGCCCCATACCGTAGATAAAGCGCTATACAACATCTAATGGTGCCCCAGTGTTGGTTGTGAATCCGACCAACGTATGCTGGTATGTGTTTTTCCTGTGGGTGCTGTTTTCCTCTCACACTCCAAAAACATAGGTTGAATCAAAATGAAGATTATGAGCCCCAGTGGTGACAGGGGCCGATGTGAGTGAAGAGTCTCTGTACGCCGCCATACAATTAATATCAAGATTGGCAATGGCCGAAAGCACTGGGTGCCGGAGCATCTATAGAGCCACTTAATGAGGGTAGCCTGATGCACCCTACGTGACAGCACAGCCCGCACATCCCTAAGGCCCTATTCAATGCAATGCCAATGCTTGCTGATATTACCGCCACACATTGCCATCACTAATTTTTCTGGATTAATCACACTAGGTTTCAGATTTCTAAAAATTGATGAACTCCATCCCTAAGAATAAAATTTATACAGATT
Source organism: Bufotes viridis (assembly GCA_033119425.1). Classification (NCBI taxonomy): domain Eukaryota; kingdom Metazoa; phylum Chordata; class Amphibia; order Anura; family Bufonidae; genus Bufotes; species Bufotes viridis. The sequence continues at coordinate 97,086,595 of CM065598.1, forward strand.
TCCCCGGACTGCTGGACGCTAAACTTAAACTCTACATTTTTAATTTTTGCCTTTTCATTAGTTTTGAAATATTTGACCTTCAAGGTAGGGCTAAACATTAAAACTAGCGCTGATAAACATTTTTACATCGCTCAAGAAAATGTTTTTTTTTTCCTTTCAGGGTCACAAATATCATATTGAGATTTTTTCCCCCCTCTTAAACAATAACACTTACTATCTCTCTACTTCTATGCATACTTTTGAAGTGCCATATTAAAACCGATCTCTGGGCCTTCAGGCAAAGTGAAGCAATTAGTCTTGCAGTTGTGAATAAATAAGAATTCCTTTTATATATCCGTCCTTGACACGTACCTTGCAAATCATGGAACTTTCATCTGGTGGAATAAAATGTTAAATAATGAACATCAATACTAAAAAGTTTGACTGCTTTTTCAGATGAGATTTCTACATATTTCCGTTATTATATTCATTTATATTTACATTTAAAACACATTTTTCTGAAGAAAGATCTAGGCAAGACCTCAGGTGCTGCCAATGCATATGTATTACAGATATGCAAAAATTTCTCTTTTTAAAAAAAAATTTTTTTTTATTATTTTTGAAAGTGGGAGGATTTTAGATTTTGTCATATCTTTTCACTGCCAGCAAATTAATTAGTAAAGACACCACTTAAAAAAACAATTTGTTTTCTTGAAAATCAAGGTGGCGATGGAGAATTCTAGCTTTATTATAGACTGCGGTGGTAACGTGAGCGCCTGAACATAAAATTAATGATGATTAGAAATGTAATTCCATTTGAATCCTAAGATCTAAAATATGTTAATATGTTCTACTTTGTTTTATGTCTCATTTTTTGATAAGAAAATACAAAAAATACAAAAAGCTTCAGTCCATTGGATGTGGTGACAGGTCTGTCTGATGATGAAGGGAAGTTATTATTTATTATTGCTTTTATTAATTAAAACTAGAAACTGACCATTTTCTTATTTTTTTTTATTCTCCGATTTATGTTTTTTTTTTTTATTCTACTTGCTTATTACATAATCATTCTGCCAGAGTTGCTGTTAACAGAATTTTGAGATTTGCTTTATATCAGCCACTTGGACCATAGTAATCTATAGTTTGGAAATGGCTCATTGACTTCAATAGGAGAGTGTGGTGGGCGTGCTTTGTGGCCTGTGCAGAGGTCATTGTGCAGGGAGGGGGGTAGATAAGCTATAACCTTCACTAACATTAATTCCACCAAATGCAAGTTTCCCGATTTGCAAGGATATATAATAGGAATTCTTATTATTCATAACTACAAGACAATTGTGAATGGGGATCCTGTATATATATATATATATATATACACACACAGTATATAATGTATATATAGCCGATACCTATCATTGTAATCCTGTTATGAAATGTTGGAGTAATAGAGGGGAGTATCCTAAGGAGCGAGTAAAAAAGGAGGCAGCCATATTGGAGGCTGTAGACAACTACATTTGGTCACCAGGTCACCCGGCATTTATACAAATATATTGTTCCCTGCCTTCTTCTCCCTTCTGTGCCTGCGATGCTGAAGTATGAACACAACACAATCTGCAAGTACCCTAGGAGCTAGCACTCCAAACATTCCTTTTTCGGTGCCACTTTTTTTCAACAGAAGAAGCCGGCAGATCAGCTGTTTGAGGAGGCTGCGGCTCTCCGGTGTGGACTCCTCGCAGCTTATCAAGCAGTGCTTGATATTAAAGGTTAGTCCCATTGACTTAAATGGGTCTGAGCTGCACCTAGGCCATGTGACTGATGAACGTGATGTCAATGGCTTATGGAGCTCCACGGTCCCTTCAAACAACTGATCGGCGGGGGTGATGGGAGGCAGGGGGGGTCCTTTCTGCTGTAGCTCTCTTTCTGTCACAGCTTAGAGGGCGTATTCTTTCTGCTGTAGCCCTTTCCCTGTAACTGCCACAGCAGTGAAGTTGTGGCTGGTGGCAGTTGAAGATTTAAACTGAGCACGTGCGACCACCTCAATGAGATGGACAAGGAAAAGAACAAACAGCAGGTGGCGCTATACAGATACAGTTTATTGAATAGCTCAGTGGCTGTACTCATTTATTAATGACATGCAATTACAAAAGTATTCAGATCCATGTGCACATTTGAAAAACGTAGAATATGTTTTGAGCCACAACCAGTTTAAGTAAAAATTGGCCAAATCCTGGAAACCCCTTTAAGCTGGGAATATTCCTTTAACAGAGATCCTGGTGGCAGGGAAAGGGGATCTACATGCTGCTGGAAGGAGAAACAGATGGCACTTCCCCTATTAATATAGATGTATAGTACAGTTCCAGATATTAATATATGAATTACTGAAAATTATGGGACCAGACTTCTGAACACCAAATCTGCCTAGACTTACAGTTACCAATGAGAGGACTGGATAGCTAGGTGACATCGTCTGTGGGAGCTGCTATCTGGACATGATGGCAGCACCTACAGATATGATTTACAGCAGTGTATTCAGTGTTATCTACCTGATATCTGCCATTGCAATCCTGCCTGTGATGATAATAAGATGACTGATGACAAATATTATCTACACAACAGGAAGTTTCAGCTGATTATAAGGCTCAGTAGCCAGAGGGAAAACTGCAATATTTTGGGATTTTTTAATATAGATGTCACAGGAGAAATAAAAATAACACAAAAATACTTAAAAATGATTAATGTAAAAGCAAAAGCAATAGATCATTTTCTGACGACATATTCCCTTTAAATGGGTATTCCCACTAACAACATGTATGACCTATCCTAGGAATGGGTGATATGTGTATAATTGCTGGGAATCAATCGAGGTCAAGGTGCCCAGTTCACTGTGGGGACTTGGGGATACCCATTTTCAGGATCAATGGGGACACTCAGCAATCGCACATTTATCGCCTGTGTCGCTTGGAGGGTTTCTTTAAAGGAACCCTCCAGGCAACATAGATACTGTGTTATGTCTACTGCAGGGTCCGATGGGGTGGAGCATGACAGATTGAAAGAATTCCTTTGTCATGCTCCGCCCCTCTCATGCCCTGTGCTAGGCATAGCCGAGTGTTCCTTTACACGGGAGTCGATTGAAGGGATTTTAGGGGTAAGGGGTACTTTCACACTTGCGTTTTTCTTTTCCGGCATTGAGTTCCGTCCTAGGGGCTCTATACCGGAAAGGAACTGATCCGTTTTATCCCCATGCATTTTGAATGGAGAAAAATCAGTTCAGGATGCATCAGGATGTCTTCAGTTTAGGCCTCATGCACACGACCGTAGGTGTTTTGCGGTCCGCAAAACACGGAAGCTGCCCATTGTAGAAATGCCTATTCTTGTCCGCAAAACGGACAAGAATAGGACATGCTCTTTTTGTTTTGCGGGGCCACGGAACGGAGCAAAGGACGCTTTTGCGGCCCCATTGAAGTGAATGGGTCCGCGCCTGAGCCGCAAAATATGCGGCTCGGACGCGGACCCAAAATACGTTCGTGTGCATGAGGCCTTAGTCTTTTTGACAGGATTATCTCCGTCCAAAATTCCGCGCAGACCTGAAAAAATGTGAGAAAAATATATAACGGATCCGTCTCTCCGCATGACAAGCTTTCCGTTTGCATGCAGATTGCCGGATCCGGCAGGCAGTTCCGGCGATGGAACTGCTTGCCGGATCACTCTGCCGCAAGTGTGAAAGTACCCTAAATCTGTAATAATTCCCAGTATGCCACTACCAGTATACTGGTGCTTTACAATAAACCCTTTATCTTAGTGTAGAAGTAATTTTATGCAACAGTTACCGGAGAACAGTAAGTTACCAGTCTCAGAGCTCTACGAGTTGCAATCACACAATACTTTGAATTTTCTTCACACCCTCCGGAGCTCAAACGGAATAAGTAATGAAGGTTTTAGCTACAATGTCAGCGTGCAGGTGTTACAATGAGCCATACGATCTCGCAGTGCCCTGGACTCTCCAGATACATAGAGAATAATCCCCGGCCAACGCCTCCCGGTCTCCAGGGACGGTCACCTGTCCAGTCTACCTGATCTACCTGTCCCGTGTAATCAATGCGCCTGAAAACGACGCAGCGGCGTGCAGGATGCTAATCATTAAGATGACCTACTTCTCATTTTCCTTTTCATTTTCAAAAGCCGCGTTAAAAATCCATAAATTAAGGAAATTAACTGATGGAGCCCCTGGCATCTTTGTAAGCTATTTAAATCTTTAAATTTACAACATCTTCTGCATATATCAAGTAATTGAACTAACTGCGGGGATGTAACTTTAATGAGAAAATTTCCCTTTTTCTGCTGGAGTTCGTACTCCAAAAAATAAAAAAAAGAAAGAAGAAAAAGTGCCCCGGGAAGAAAAAGTTGTTTATTCCTGCCAAGGGGATAGGAAGAGCCGTATGAAGTTTCTTCGTAGCTTTGTGATACGCCGGAACAAAAGGCATATGGAATATTAAATGCATTATAATATTCTCAGCACCCAGCCACGGCGAACAAAAGTGACAAGCGGGACCTCGTCTCCTGCTAAACCTTAAAACAAAAGCACTTGACCTTTCTGCGAGGGGTGAATGCCGAGCGGCTGCACTTGCCGTGTTCTGACACTAGTTGGTGCTGACGATCTAGAAATTTTTGGCAACGGCATGTTCATAGCGTTATGATGTACTTACTATTGCCACAAGCTTCTAAAAAAAAAAAAAAAAAAAAAGTGAAAACTGTACATATCAAAGCCACATCCCCCAGATGTGCAACGGAGATGAGTGACGTAAGTGCCGTAGAATGCAACACTCCTCAAAATGAGATCCCAGAAAGCGGAGGCCGGCTGGCAGGTCGGGGAGGGAGGCTATGCCTCACGGCAATTGCCTCCATCCAAAGTCAAATTGCCAGTTCAGGCTCAGAAGTGTTCTTCAATGGGATGACAATATGTCCAAAAATTTAAAACCCCTGCCCCATACTATAGCTATGAGCTTCTCAGTGTTCGATTAAAAAAAAAAGGTTCTGCAGCAGCAGTCGTCTTGATTTCCTTTTAGGGTACAAATCTTATAAATAGGATGAGGATGAGGGTGACGCAGTCATTGAGGCAAATGTCCTCAAACAGGACACTTTGACCCTGCGCAGAAGTTTTGGCGTAAAACGAAACTTATTTTTTCTTAAATTATTATTTTAATTATCTTTTGATATGTCTTGTCAGAATAAGAGAGGCTATGAAGCCTGTCAAGGATGCCGGGGACAGAGGGTGGGGGGATGTGAAGTATCTGCATGGGAGATCTTCATAGCAGACATCTCCAGCTAGCCGTGCTCTATAATTGAAATGGCGCGTTTAGCCAGGGGCTAGTACAGAGGGTGCATTTTGCAATAGCACAAAGCCTGTCCATAGACGTCATTTGGTATTAATGGCCTGGAGGGAGTCTAATGCCAACCATTAGCAGAAAAGAGGCTGAAAAGAGGAGGGGGGGGGGGGCATAGCTTAGGGAGGAAAGGGAAAAGGGTAATTTGGGGGGATCTGGAAAGTAAATAGAATCCCTTAAAATTAGACTGAGGGAATGAGGCTCATAAAGTCACATGAGGAAATGGAAGAATCGTTAAAGCCCTTGGGGGATTATCCCATTCAGGTGAACCTATAAAAGTTTAGGTTTGCGTTGGGTTAAAAAGCACAAATGGAAATAAAGAAACACAATTAGGGCTTGTTCACACGAACCGGAAAACACGGATGCCGCCTGTCTGCCTCCCGCAATTTGGGGAGCGGAACGGACAGCCCTTTATATCAGAAAAATGGACAAGAATAGGACATGACTTATAATTTTTGAGGGGCCACGGAACGGAGTAGAACACGGAGTGTTGTCCGCATCTTTAGCGGCCCCATTGAAGCGATTGGGTCCGCACCCGAGCTGCAAAAAATGAGGCTCAGATGCGGAACCAAACCACGGTCGTATGAATGAGCCCCTAGAGTTTGGGGGGGGGGGGGCCGGGATGGAGAGAAAAATGGGGTGAATAAGACATGAAAATGTCATAAATGGCGTGGGAGGGGGTAACCTGCCTCCATACGTATTCGGGCAGGGTCTTCTCACCGTTTGTAACTCGTTATGTTCATCATTATGTATGTGCACCCCTTATCATATGTACAGCGCCATAGAGTGAACGGCGCTTTATAAATAATAGTCATCATTATGGGAATGTTCATCTTAAAATGACAAGTGGTCGCATCGTGACATCTCAATAAGGCTCATTATGTAAAATTACTTAATATTTGTAAATTTAGTACTTGGATTGCTCGTAAATCTTATGACTGACTCATTCACAACTAGATGTGAGATGCATGTGTAACTTGGGAACTACTGTATGCCACCATTAGCTCTCCGTCTGCGCCAATTATCAGTGGTCTTATTATTGGTATTTTAAGGGCTGGTTTAAAGGTGTCCATTGACCTAACAATTCTTCCACTATTAGAATATATACCGGTATATATATATATATTTATTGTATGCACTTATATAGCGCTACTATATTCCGCAGCGCTTTACAGACTTTAGCATCACTGTGTCTCCAATGGGGCTCACAATCTAAGGTCCCTATCGTCTGTGGGAAGATACCGGAGAACCTGGGGGAAACCCACACAAACACGGGGAGAACATACAAACTCCATGCAGATGTTGTAGATATATATATATATATATATATATATACACATAATCTGATCCAACCAAGTAAAGCTGAGCTCACATCCATTTTTTCTACTCTGTCATAGAAGCTGAACAGCGAAATTCTGGCCGAGAGGGATCTGTCACCCGAGAGACACCAATGGTGCCCAATGGACTTCAATGAGTGGGTGTGTCGTGGTTCTGCCACGGCGTCTGTTTTAGGGTATGGCTACACTGGTTGCCGCCAGGATAGCAGCATAGTGGTGAACCCATAGAAAATGAATGGTATTGCCGTGCCAGTCGCAAGAAATCCAGCAGTGTTGGTGACTCGTGCTCATTCATCTCTAAGGGGTCACCTCTACTCTGCGATCCTGGCCGTGACCAATGTCGTTGTGTAGCCGTACCCATAGGAACAATGAACAACGAAATTCAAGCTATGACGGGATCTGTCACACGAGATGACAATTTGACAATTGGCTCGAAGCGCAGGTGACCGGACATAAAATCATTACTAGACCGAGCATGCAGCTTACGGACGATGACTAAGACCGCGCACAAGTCATTGCCTAGGTTTGAATCCGACCAAGGACAACATCTGCATGGAGTTTGTATGTTCTCCGCGTGTTTGCGTGGGTTTCCTCTGGTTGCTCCGGTTTCCTGCTATACTCCAAAGAGAGACTAATAGGGAACTTAGATATTTGTGAGCTCTACGGGGGACGATCATGTCTGTAAAGCGCTGCAGAATATGTCAGCGCCATATAAGTGCGTAAAATAATAATCATTGCAACTGTGCAGAAATGTAAAAGTGAAAAGTTTACCTACTGGGATCAGGGTCTATGCATCTACTAGGATCAGGGTCTATGGTTCTACTGGCATAAGGGTCTAGGGAACTACTGAGATCAGGGTCTAGGGATCTACTAAGATCAGGGTCTAGGGATCAACTGAGATCAGGGTCTACTGGGATCAGGGTTCAGGGGTCTACTGGCATCAGAGTTTAGGGGTCTACTGGCATAGGGTCTAGGGATCTACTGAGATCAGGGTCTACTGGGATCAGGCTCTAGGGATCTACTGAGATCAGGGTCTACTGGGATGAGGGTTTAGGGATCTACTGAGATCAAGCTCTAGGGATCTACTGAGATCAGGCTCTAGGGATCTACTGAGATCAGAGTTTACTGGGATAAGGGTCTAGGAATCTACTGAGATCAAGGTCTACTGGAATGACTGTCTAGGGATCTACTGAGATCAGGGTCTAGGGGTCTACTGGGATCAGGGTCTAGGAATCTACTGGGATCAGTGTCTAGTAGGGATCTACTGAGATCAGGGTCTACTGGGATGAGGGTCTAGGGATCTGCTGAGATCAGGGTCTAGGGATCTACTGAGATCAGGGTCTACTGGGATGAAGGTCTAGGGATCTACTGAGATCAGGGTCTACTGGGATCAGGGTCTAGGAATCTACTGGGGCCAGTGTCTAGGGATCTACTGAGATCAGGGTCTACTGGGATGAGGGTCTAGGGATCTGCTGAGATCAGGGTCTAGGGATCTACTGAGATCAGGGTCTAGGAATCTACTGGGACCAGTGTCTAGGGATCTACTGAGATGAGGGTCTACTGGGATGAGGGTCTAGGGATCTACTGAGATCAGGGTCTACTGGGATCAGGGTCTAGGAATCTACTGGGATCAGTGTCTGACTGTAGGGTAAAGGTAAAAAACAGAGGAGCACTAACCCCCCACCTAAAAAGAAAGAGCCATTAAGTTTTGCAGCAAGTTCTAGTGGAGCTGCAGCAATTGTAACACAAAGTCAAAGGATGTGAGAAACGTGCCCTGTGTTACTTATTTGGGAACTGAAAATTTATGCCTCGCTGAAAGTGCCCGGGGAAAAATTACATCAGACGAAATGACAATGATTAAAATCAGCTTTTTCTCTCCCTCTCCTGCCTGAGCCTTGTCTGCTGCTGCTGCTGCTGCTGAAGCCCTGGCAGGAGCCCGCTGATCTCTGCACACACACCCCGTTATCCCACAGCTGGCACCGGAGGGGGCACCTCTCACAGAAGGCAGGAAGAGGGGGGCAGAGCTGGGCCACTTCATTGGAGCTGATCCTTGCCCTGGAGGCGTTTGGAAGCCCAGAGCCAGGAGTGTGCAGCGCAAGCTCTCTCCTCCTCTCCATTCTCCTGCAGCTCCGGCTCCTTGCTCTCTGGTCTCCAGGCTGCACCAGGGGTTTGGGGGGCTTGTGAAACCAGAGGGTGCCCGGGAGACAGAGGGGGGACACTGTTCCGGGGAGAGGACAAGGCTCACAGGGAAGAAGAAGAAGAGAAGAAGAAGAAGAAGAGGAGGAGGAGGAAACGATCTGGCCGGGATCAAGGTAAGAGAGGAGGGAGGGCTTGCTGGAAAAAGTGACTTAGAAGCGCAGGGGCACCGGAGAACCCCTATTCCTGCTGCAGGCTACCCAGCAACATGTGCAGGGCCCCTGAGCCCCGCAGGATGGATGGGGTATACTGCTGCTGACACTGTAATGCATTGTGCCTGCATGTTGCTGATATGAAGGTGGTATGGCAGAACGGTAAGGGGAGGGGGAGACCCCTGATCATAGCTGGGGGGCATGGGATCCTGTTGTCTTGTGCATGCAGTGACCCAGCACTGGGGATAGGAGTCAGTCTGTCTGTGTGATGCCTGCAGTAAGTACTAGCAGCGTTCAGATCTTGCATTATATGTTATGTATTGTTTTCTATTGTATTGCAGTTTTTATTTGGGGGGGGGGGGGTGCTGGAAGCTTTATATGAAGCAGGGTGGATTCTGGGGGTGCACAGGGCAGTAGGGGTAAGGAGAGGGATAAGAGCATGGAGTGGTCCAGCTTTTTCTGTTGGGAAACACAAGGGGGACAAGTGGAGCTGAGAGTTTCATCTACTTCCTCCTGTCCAAAAGTTTCCTGCCAAGACTTGTGTCACTGAGTCCCCTGCTGCTGGCGGGTCAGGGGCTGAGGTAGATAGGCAGATGGATGGATGGATAGATAGATGATAGATAGATAGATAGATAGATAGATAGATAGATAGATAGATATTAGAGAGATTACATAGCTGTAGTAGAAATATATTTATAGATAATAGATAGATAGATGATAGATAGATAGGAGATAGATAGATAGATAGATATATAGATAGATAGATAGATAGATAGATGATAGATAGATGATAGATAGATGATAGATAGATAGATAGATAGATAGATAGATAGATAGATAGATAGATAGATATATGAGATAGATAGATAGATAGATAGATAGATAGATAGATAGAGAGATAGAGAGATAGATGGATGGATGGATGGATAGAGAGAGAGAGAGAGAGATAGATATTAGAGAGATTACATAGCTGTAGTAGAAATATATTGATAGATAATAGATAGATAATAGATAGATATATAGATAGAGATATTGAGTGTCGCAGTTTTAACTATATTTAATCTAATATGATCAGAAATGTAAGAATTTTGCACTGACCAGACAGATTCATTTTTTGCAGAATTCTACCGATTGTAACTAAAATAATCTCAGTTGATTTTTGCTAACCTTTGTGATAACGACTGGCGATAAATTTCAGTAAAACTTTCCGCTTCCCAAGGTTGGAAGCGTTTGATTTCCGTCCCCCTACAGACCCGTCATCCCCGTGTTGGTGCATTGTTGGTAGCCTTGGGCGAATTCTGAATATTTCAGTGTCCCATAAGGTAGTGTTGGTCCAAGGCAATCACCTTGTGTTTGAGATGCTGAAGATCAGATTGGTTCCCCCCCCCCTTTCTTAAATAGACAGAAAAGTTGTCTTACGACAGCCGCTTGTAAACTTATGAAGCGTCTCTGCATCGCCATGAGCATCGCTGCTCTGAACAGTGCAGCCGAGTAAGGATCAACCCCAGCCTTTATCTGACAGACCGGGCCCATTGCCATTGGTTCACAGCCACCAGATTGTCACCATAGAGGCAAAGATTGGCAGGATCACATCTGTGGTGGACCTTGGGTTCCTAAAAACTGGGGGTGGGTCACCGTCTCCCCTCCTTAGGCAATGTTGGGGTTAAGCCTGGTTATGTTTCCTGCTTCATTGTTACAAAATATTTTGCAATCTTCCTAATATTCAGGGGCTGTAAAGTGGAGGTCGCTACATTCTTCTCTCTGGGAACTCCCACTATACAGGATGGACCCTCTTTGAGACCACCACCCAGATGTGGTCTTCTCAGAGAAGGTGGCGGGGAGGCCTCATATATGGCGGTGTGGGTAAGGGGTGGTCTTTTGGAGAGGTTTCGCTGTCTTTGTTTTGTAAGATTTTTGCAATGCACTGTTAGTCGCAGAGGCTGGGGGGATTTTAGGCACCTTTCACCCCCAGCCAGTCCCTCTGTTGGGTTTTTCGCAGACTGCAGCGGTATGAGTTACCAGGGCCCGCAGCCGTGTGCAGAGGTGGGAACAAACTTCATACGCCCAGTAATACTTCTCAGACTTTTGAAGTGGGATCTAAATGCATCATCCATTTGTGTGTGCAGTAAATGAGGAATATTCCTGTAGGCTTTTGTGCTGTGAAGACAACACCCTGGAATATTTTCTCTATTTCTCTCTCTCCTTTCAACATTCCTTGCTCTAGGGTTTTTGCCCCGGGCACCAAGCCTTGAATAGAGCTCTCTCTCTCCCTCCGAAAAAAAAAGAAAAAAAAAAAACGCCTTCTGTTTACCTTTTATGGGTAAAATAACAGCTTAAGCAAAGAGGCGACTTCATGGAGAAACGATTTCTTGAAATCTTCTCAAGCTGCAGCGACATAGCAAGTTTAATCACCCCTAGAGAGCGAAACAACTGTGTGCACAATGGGACACAGAGTCATTTTGTGTGTAAATGAGCGTGCTATGGCTTCACTTTACATGGGCAAATAGCTTTTACAAGCAACATTTGTGCAGCTACTTCCACAAAGACAGGGGGAAAGATAATCTGGCTTTTCATAGAACTGGAGGAGGGAAAAACAAGACCCGGAAAGGGAAAAAAAAAAAACTACCCATTATTCGTAGACCTGGTTGTATTGGTTTTGCCCCCCAGCTAGTTCAGCCGTCACCCAATTTGTGCATGAGACCACCCTCCTTTTTATACAATTAAAGCCGCTGGTTCCTAATGCAATTGTGTTTAACCCACTCTGAGCCGGGGAGGTGGGGGCCCTTGGCTCCTGGGGGCACGTAAGCAAGCATCTGTGTCAGTGACATAGTCTTATGAATAGGTTGAATAGGTGGAAGACTCTCTTTGTCAGTCCTGGCGGATTACCCCCCTCTGGTATGAGCGTCAGCGGGGACGGTCCACCGAAAGGCACCACTACCTGCAGGAAGTCGCTCTTGGCAGACGCAGCAATCCCCTCTTTCTTTCCCCAGAGGGTCTACAAGATGCATGGGATGCCCAATTCTGCACTGTTTTCTGGAAGAGGAAAAGTGGGTAACATTCTCCCTTTTTTTACTATTGTTTGAGCTTTTAATATTACAGCATAGAGTGTGTGTGTGTGTGGGGGGGGGGGCAGATATTTTTCTGTTTATTATTGCTCCGTTTTACCATCTACATAGGCCGCATGTTGCACCCAGTTTGCAAGTCTTTAACTTTCTCTAGAGGTGACTGGTGAGCCCCCATAGGGGTGCAGCCTCCGAGTATTGCAGCAGATGACTGCATGCGCCTTACTGGTAAACGGCCTTATGCATTTCTAATCTAAATTGGTGAATTATTCAGGAAAGTGATGTTTCCAGAGAACCTAAGCCACGTGTCTGTGGGCTACAATGCATGCTGTGGCGGCCAGTCATTTTATATGTGTACTTTTACGGTCACAATTAGGAAGAGTTGGGCCACAAGAGCTTACACCCATGCTTGTATTGTTAGAGCAATCTAAAATATGAATGTGGTATTATATGTGGCAGATAAATGTGTTATAGTCACTCTGATGTAGGAGGGCAGAGTTTGTCATTTGGCACAGTGCGTGGCGATATCACGATGTGTCATCTGAGAGGACAGCATGACTTTAACTTTGGAAAGTTAACCCAAAGCCATGTACAGATGATATGCTCAGCTCTGCTACATCAGTATTTCTGCAGCAGGTTTGCACCTCTGTAGGTGCACTGGTATTCCCAGAGAATGCATGACTGTGCAGCTCTAACCCTCATCTGATCTCACATTACGTAGTGAGCGTGTAACCGGCGCACAATAATGTAACACACAAAGCCCCCCCCCTGGCTGCCGCTATTGTGTCTGAACTTTGCGAGCCTCTTTATTTCCCACACTAGTCCATACTGATCTTATTACATAGTACCGCCAGCTACTGTGTGTGATATGTTATATAACTGACTGGGAAACACGCTCATCACTTTGCATCCAATTTGGAGGTGCATTTGTATTTTGCAAGCCTAATATACCAGTTAGTTTTACTGTGACCCAGCAGCGGCGTGCAAATGTAGCAAAGGGGAGTTTGCCAAAAGTCGCAAACTTTCCCATATTGACAAGGTGCCATCTCTTGTTCCGCGGGGACCTACTACGTATTCAGCTCTACTGTACCTGGATTTTAATGCTGCAACTGAGTGGAGAGATGTAGCAGAGGGAAGCCACTTACTGGCCCACGTAATGTGCCACCTTTGTATCCTGTAGAAATAGATAGGTAGCACCTGTGACAGGTAGTGCTTCGAAGCGAGTATGTGTGTATGTAGTATGTCAATTATTCCTGCGTGACGACTATGTCACGGTTTAGGATGCAAAATTGTCGCGAAATGTTGTGATTTTGAGGCAATTTTGCAAAAAATTAGGGAAACATTTTGTGGACCTGTGACTGTGGGGCAATTTTGCAAAATTGGGGAAAAAATGTAATGGATCTACTGCCATTCTGCGGAAATCATTGCAAAATATGAATGCACCCCAACACCTCAGGGATGGAACCTACTGGGGGTCGTTGATAAATCTGCTGCAGCCAGTATTTTGGCATTTGCCCACATTTTCTCCCTCAAACTTCCTCAATAGTTTGATATTTGTGGCCATGGTAGAAAACGGGGCAGATGTGCATCAAATGCTTGGCGTTTGCACCTTAAAATGCCTACCTGTCGTTAGATCTGTGTATGTTGTCTGGGGGGAGAAGTTACACGCGGACGTTGCAATAGACGACATTAAGCATCAGAAAGCGGGAGATGCCCGTGGACTTGTCCTACCGGCTGCAGCACTTCTGGCACATTTTATTGTCTTGTACCTGGATGAATGTAGGTGGATGGGGCGTACATTGAGTCGGGAGCTGCCAAAGGGAAAAAAATGTTAGTTGTGCCCCATTGTTTCTTAGGGATGTGGACATGTAAACTTGGACCCAATGAGGTTGGCTAATGGTCCAAGTTGATTACATAGTACAATTAAGATGCTGGCATGGTATAAAGTGTTTAGATGTAGCAGAGCCCAGTGTAGTGTAATACCATTCTATCAGGGGTTATACAGATGTAGCAGAGTCCAGTGTAGTGTAATACCATTCTATTAGGGGTCATACAGATGTAGCAGAGCCCAGTGTAGTGTAATACCATTCTATCAGGGGTCATACAGATGTAGCAGAGCCCAGTGTAGTGTAATACCATTCTATCAGGGGTTATACAGATGTAGCAGAGTTCAGTGTAGTGTAATACCATTCTATTAGGGGTTATACAGATGTAGCAGAGCCCAGTGTAGTGTAATACCATTCTATTAGGGGTTATACAGATGTAGCAGAGCCCAGTGTAGTGTAATACCATTCTATTAGGGGTCATACAGATGTAGCAGAGCCCAGTGTAGTGTAATACCATTCTATTAGGGGTCATACAGATGTAGCAGAGCCCAGTGTAGTGTAATACCATTCTATTAGGGGTTATACAGATGTAGCAGAGCCCAGTGTAGTTTAATACCATTCTATTAGGGGTCATACAGATGTAGCAGAGCCCAGTGTAGTGTAATACCATTCTATCAGGGGTTATACAGATGTAGCAGAGTTCAGTGTAGTGTAATACCATTCTGTTAGGGGTTATACAGATGTAGCAGAGCCCAGTGTAGTGTAATACCATTCTATTAGGGGTTATACAGATGTAGCAGAGCTCACTGTAGTGTAATACCATTCTATTACGGGTTATACAGATGTAGCAGAGCTCAGTGTAGTGTAATACCATTCTATTAGGGGTCATACAGATGTAGCAGAGCACAGTGTAGTGTAATACCATTCTATTATGGGTCATACAGATGTAGCAGAGCTCGGTGTAGTGTAATACCATTCTATTAGGGGCCATACAGATGTAGCAGAGCCCAGTGTAGTGTGATACCATTCTATTAGGGGTCATACAGATGTAGCAGAGCCCAGTGTAGTGTAATACCATTCTATTAGGGGTCATACAGATGTAGCAGAGCCCAGTGTAGTGTAATACCATTCTATTAGGGGTTATACAGATGTAGCAGAGCCCAGTGTAGTGTAATACCATTCTATTAGGGGTCATACAGATGTAGCAGAGCCCAGTGTAGTGTAATACCATTCTATTAGGGGTCATACAGATGTAGCAGAGCCCAGTGTAGTGTAATACCATTCTATTAGGGGTCATACAGATGTAGCAGAGCCCAGTGTAGTGTAATACCATTCTATTAGGGGTTATACAGATGTAGCAGAGCCCAGTGTAGTGTAATACCATTCTATTAGGGGTTTTACAGATGTAGCAGAGCCCAGTGTAGTGTAATACCATTCTATTATGGGTCATACAGATGTAGCAGTGCTCAGTGTAGTGTAATACCATTCTATTGGGGTCATACAGATGTAGCAGTGCCCAGTGTAGTGTAATACCATTCTATTAGGGGTCATACAGATGTAGCAGAGCCCAGTGTAGTGTAATACCATTCTATCAGGGGTTATACAGATGTAGCAGAGCCCAGTGTAGTGTAATACCATTCTATTATGGGTCATACAGATGTAGCAGAGCTCAGTGTATTGTAATACCATTCTATTAGGGGTTATACAGATGTAGCAGAGCCCAGTGTAGCGTAATACCATTCTATTAGGGGTTATACAGATGTAGCAGAGCCCAGTGTAGTGTAATACCATTCTATTAGGGGTTATACAGATGTAGCAGAGCCCAGTGTAGTGTGATACCATTCTATTAGAGGTTATACAGATGTAGCAGAGCCCAGTGTAGTGTAATACCATTCTATTAGGGGTTATACAGATGTAGCAGAGCCCAGTGTAGTGTTATACCATTCTATTAGGGGTCATACAGATGTAGCAGAGCCCAGTGTAGTGTAATACCATTCTATTAGGGGTTATACAGATGTAGTAGAGCTCAGTGTAGTGTAATACCATTCTATTATGGGTCATACAGATGTAGCAGAGCCCAATTTAGCAGTCAGTCGGTATAACCATCTGTAGACAATTTATTGATGAAGTGCACACATTTAATTGACCAATATCTTATTGTAATTTTAGCGGGTCACAATAGGTCAAAATGATATGAAAGGAAGGTAAAGGTGGCCCTGACCACAAAAGCTCATATTCAGACTTTCACCACAGGAGTCAACCACCTCTGTCACTCCAGCAGTTGTAAAACTACAACTCCCAGCATGCTCCAGAACAGGATTGTAGTTTCACTACAGCTGGAGAACTGGAGGTTGCCGACCACTATTTCACCACAAGGATGCTGTATCAACCTATTGCTTAGGTGTCAGATACCCTAAAAGTTGGCAGACTTGAGTTTGTCATATCCTGATATCGCGATGTGCTGTCTGGTGTTTTCCATAGGGCTGGGGGTCATTTATTAATGTTGTCTGGGGTAAAAAAATAGTCGCAAAGAACATAATAAGGGCACAATATTTTGTCGCATGGGCATTTTTACACCATGTATGACCGATGGGCGGGATGGGGAGCGCCCCAGGGGGGTAACTGGCGAAAAAAAAGGTTGAAAAAGTAGACATAGTAGTTTTTCAGACAGGGACATGGACTGCCATATATGTGTAATTTATGACGAGGCGCACACCTTGTCATACATTATCCGTATACTACGGCAGTGCAGGGGGTACAACTAAGGTCGTCGTAAAAAGTCATCTCACTTAATGTCCCCCACTGAGTTTAACCCATCTATGTAAAAAGAAACCGTAAGGGTATATGCCCCTGGCGCGTATTACGCGTGGATTTTCCTGTAGTGTAACACAGTACCGGCTAAGCAGATGAGATTTTCAAAGTCTACGCGGAAATTGACCTGCTGTGCGGATTTTGAGATTGTTCGTGTGGCTTTTGGGATGTGGGGAAAATCCACGTCAAAATCTGCATGAGGTTTTTAGACGCACAAAAATCAGTGAGGAAAATCTGCAGAAACGACACTGCCGTGTACAATGGCGGCTTCAAACGTGTCGCAAACAAATCCGTCTTTCCTGTGGGTTTTGATATGGTGTCACCATAGCATAGCTGCGGCGCCAAATTGCACCAAGGCGTGAAAGCATCCTTAATTGACGAATTCAACCCTGCTACATCGATATATTGTAAACGGTAGAAGGTGGCATTAGGACCCAGTCTCTCCAGGGGCGGGCGAGTCGCCTCGTACTGTATACAGGTCACGGATAACTTTAGTGTAGTGTCTTGTACTTTAAATCAAGCGGCGTCTAACAATTTACATTTTTATGCATACATCAAAGGACTGGAGTCTTGGGTATTCTTAGCATTAACCTCTGCCAATTGGCGCTGGCAGGTAGATTCATCAAACATTTTTAATACTTTCCTCCAACTTTTCCCCACTTCTCCACCAAACGGTGATGCCCGACGTATGCCCGGCGTCGTCTCGTAGAGGTTAGAAGACGCTACAGTAGGTGAATGGATGTAAAGTGCACCTCCGTGTATCACATAAATGCCTCAGGTACCGAGGAAGTCACTAATTTAGAGGTGTCTTGTTATTGAGATGCACTTGCAAAAAAAAAAAAAAAAAAAAACCTGAATCTCAATTCACAAATTGCTTCTCCGTTTGTCAGGGGATATTTCACATCTAACACATAAGCCCACGACCTCTAATTAGAATTTTGCAGTTTGTTTTGTGCCCCTTGAGGCTGACACCTTGGAAAGGAAGAAGAAGAAGGAGGGGAAAAAAAAAAAAATGTTCCCGATTTCTTATTGCTAATAAGCATATTCTACCTGCCCTCTGGTATTTAAGAAAGCGATGCGAGTGCGTCTAATTGCGGCTGTGGATGATAATTTGTACGCAGGGTGTGTGATCAGGAGGATGCGGGAATGATCTGATTAAATTTGTGACCACATCAGTCTCATCATTGTATTGAAGGAGAATTCCTCTTTTTTTTTTTTTTTGCCTATCAAGGAGGAAAGCAGCATGTCCCGTCTGTCGCTCACCCGCTCCCCGGTCTCTCCCTTGGCTGCGCAAGGAATACCTCTCCCAGCGCAGCTCACCAAATCCAATGCACCTGTGCACATCGACGTGGGGGGACACATGTACACCAGCAGCCTGGCCACCCTGACCAAGTACCCGGACTCAAGGTAAGGACAGATCTCTCCATCTGTATGATCGTTTGCCACTGTGCCCAGGTCAGACTGTTCCCCTTTAACTCCCAGACAGCAGGGGGTACGTCATGGACTTGCTCTGTGCCCACCGAATCTCCAAAGGGGCTTCAGACATTTTTGGAGGATGGATATAATTTTGCAAAGGCTCTTTGCTTCTGTAGCCCTTGGGAATATGTTGCATTTCATATAGCAGAGCTGAGTTTGTGATTTATCAGAAATCACTGTGATCTATCCACGTTATCTGTTCTTAAGCAGGTAAGCTCCAGCACCTCGTCTCGCACTTGAACTCAAATTACGAACCCCAGTATTGCATTAAAAAAAGTTGCCAGCCCCCTTTTTGATTCCCGTGCATCCTCAACACTGGGGAGTGGCAAGAGCACGGTGGGGCCGGGGCAAATTCACGAACATTTACGGCTGGAAACAGTCATAAATGTTGGTAAAAAAACTAAAAAGTACTTTTTCACTCCTGGCGCAGTGGATGCGCCTCGTCATAAATTAGGCACATCCTCCGGCAGCGCAAGTGGAGGGATCAAAGACTGGTCTTTGAGTTATCATACAGCACAAACCATACAGCAAATTCAGCTCTGCTATGCCTATATATTACAGACACGATGAGTGCTATGCCTGGTTTTGGAGTAAAAATAGAAAAAAAAGTGGCAATTGACTTCCAAACGTTTCAATTGATTTAGGGTATGTCCACATAGGGCATAAATAGCGGTGGAAAAATGCACAAAGAAAATGTTTGCACATGCGTATTGTGCTTTGAATTTCACCCTGGGCATTGCAAATTGTGAAATCTGCAGCATAAACGGACTGAGGACTAACAATCCTCCCTGTACAGTAATTTCCACGTGGATTACCAGCAGATTTGCAGCAGTGCATGTGGATGAGAGTTGTTTCAATCTTCTCCATTTCCCTGCTACTGTGGATTTTCCTGCTGCAATTCCGTGACGGAAAATTGGTGACATCTACGGCTGAAGTAGCCTTACAGAAGGATTTCTGAGGCAAATATATACCTTATATCCGATTTCGTGATGGGTCACTTTGCAGTGCTGACTTGGGGCGCAGAAATCAGTCCCCTTGGCTGACTCGGATTACCGCCTGTCCCCTCCTACCTAGTAGAAGGTCCTTGGCAATCCAAAAACTTTCTATGCCCTGCTCATGCCAGACACCCGGCGCCCATGAGGTTCAGCTGGATGACCGTACACAGGCCTTTTTCGTTAGCTCTCTGCTTCCAATTAGTTTTCTAATTAGCGGCTTTTCAGATTATGGCAGAGCAGACAGGGGGTGACTTTGCAGTGTTTTCCGGTTATGTCTGACACGCCTGTACACAAACTTGCTAAGAGCCGGCCGGCCGGCCTGGTTACTCGCCGGTTGTAATTGACTTCTTTAAATAACATTCTTTCTGGTTAAAGTGTAACCGATTCTTCCCATTAAGCAAGGTCATACTTAGACGCCGCTTTTCTTTTTTTTTGCTTTTTCCTTGGGATCCCGAGTAACAAAAAAAAATAAAATAAAGGAAAATCCGCAGCAGCCCCGGAGGAGATCGCAGCTCAGTGTATGCGACATACTTTCTGCATGGTAATTAGGAACATAACTTTACCGCCAGATGTTTGGCAAGACTTGCAGACATTACAACCCCTTTCACCGAGTTGCGAGAATTGCACCGTCCGGGCTACGGCAAACCTCTTGATTTGCAACCAGTAGTCTCCAACCTGTGGCTGGCCAGCTGTTGCAAGACTACAACTCCTAGCAGCCTGCGGCTGTCAGGGCATGCTGGGATTTGCAGTTTCAAAACAGCCACAAATTGGAAACTACTACCGCAAAGTTTTCTTATAGTTGCAAAGTCACGTAATCTTGGAGGTGGCTTACTACCACTTTAGGCCTCATGCACATGACTGTATCCATTTTAAATTCACAAATCGCGATTTTGCAAAATACAGATGCAGTCTGTGCGCGTCCGCCTATTTTTTGCAGACCGATTCACTTCAGTGGGTCCGTGGACGCAAGCGTTGGACAGGGCTTCTTGCAAAAGATCAGCTAAGATAGATCATATGGTCAGTATTTGTAAGCCAGAAACAGGAGCGGATCCTAGAGGAACAAATCTTTCCGTAAATTTTTTTCTCTGTAGGTTCCACTCCTGGATTGTCAAATACTGACCGTGTGAACATGGCCTTACAGGGGATACAATTGTTAAAGCCGTTATATTACAAAAGCAACTTCTCTGTAATAAGCAGTCAGCCAATCAATGGATCACGGGTGTACGGTCTGCATCTTTTGAGATGAATGGGTCTTAACAGACAAGGTTAGGACTGTTCTATTAGGGGCCGGCTGTTCCGTTCTGCAAAATATGGAATGCACTTGGACGTCATCCGTATTTTTTGCGGACTGCAAAGTACATATAGTCGTGTGAATGGGTCCTTAATCTAGTAAGCTTAGTAAACGTGCCACTATATGCTGCTACAGAATTGGGATTAGGATGAGGTGGAACAGTCATATATTCCACCTCTAATCAAAGACTAGGGGATCATTTATTAAGGCCTCATGCACACGACCGTAGGTGTTTTGCGGTCTGCAATCCGCGGATCCGCAAAACACAGAAGCTGTTCCGCATTTTTGCGGAACGGAACACGGCCCATTGTCGAAATGCCTATTCTTGTCCGCAAAACGGACAAGAATAGGACATGCTATATTTTTTTTGCGGGGCCACGGAACGGAGCAAAAGGACACACATCACACGGAGTGCTGTCCGCATCTTTTGCGGCCCCATTGAAGTGAATGGGTCCACACCCGATCCGCAAGATATGCGGCTCGGACGCAGACCCAAAATACGTTTGTGTGCATGAGGCCTAAGACCACCATTTCAGACGTCAATCCTAATAACCCCTATAGCTGGCAGTGGATATGCTGGACTTATGTAGAGGCGCCGGCCGCTCCATAACTTCGGCATATACTGTGCCGGTCTAAATGTAAGACAGCTTCCTAAAACAGGTGTAGAAAAATGATGAATGAGATGTGCCGGCCTGTCCCCTTCCCTGCGCTTGCCACGTCCACTTTTTTAGACCTGGCGTGAACAGGGAATAGTGGCAAATTGCGGCGCAAATAACCTTTGCGCCGCAATCTGCACCAAAGATACGCCTAATATAGTAAATGACCCCCTAGGTGCTTGCAGTTGGCCAAATTAAGTATACTCCTTTACATCAAACCTAGACCTTTTCCCACAGCAACATCAAATAGGCTGTGTCATGTTCACTAATATCACTCCCGTACTGGTCGCTACCCAGCTTTCTCACATTCCTGAATGGCAGATCTGTGTTACGCAGCAGTAGGACACATGTCTGGGTGCATTTGCCATTCGGTAGGCCGTATTATTGCCCATATTGGTTGTCATCTACCTTTCCCAGAAATTGAGAAATGGCTGGTCAGTAAAAACTTGCCAGGAGGAAGAGGACGACTCAGTAACTTTGGGCGACCAGTTACGCAAGCATCTGTGTGTTTACAAATCGCTAGGGAGAGGCAAAACCAGCCTGTATGTGAGCTGATGATCCGGCTCTAATTACAGGTACTGTGCTCATAATTTTGACCTGTAATTAAACATCGTGTCATAACCTCCCTGCCGGGTGGCTCAATGACCCGTGTTTAGAAGGAAAACCTGCGCTGTTTCTATTTCAGGGGAAGTTTTATTGAAAACTCAATTTTAAGAGTCAATGGTCATCGGTAGAACTTTAAGGGAAAGTATTGGGGCCATTTCCACTTTTTTTTTTGGGCAAAAAAGCTAAAGCAAATCTGCCTTGTTAGCCATGTTGTAGGAGCAAGAGATATATTCCTGCAAAAAGGTTTATTCACAAGCAGCAGATTTGTTGCAGAGGCTTCCCGTGCAGCCCCCCTGAAAAAAACGGAGCGGCCGGTCGGGCATGCCTGCAACTGCTCCATTTATTTCTATGGGAATTCTGGAGATAGCCGAGCGTTGTACTCTGCTATCTCCGGAAGTCCTATAGAAATGAATGGTGCGGCCATGAGCATGAGCGACCAGCTATTCTGTTCATTTCAATGGGGGTACACGGGCCCCATTCTCGTCATCAGTAGGACCCCATACTGATCTAATAGTTATTCCCTGTGAATTTTCTATTCAAGAATCTGTGAAAAAGAAGAGTGCAGCCGCATTAGGAGCTGTGATGGCGACCATATTGGTTGTCATCCAGTCCCCCGTCTCTCCCCCCCCCCCCACCCAGTTGTAAGGAACAGCTTAACTGAATATTCTACAACGGAAGAGAACGAGTCAGGGAATGGACAATATGCTCTGGCATATTCATGGGATGGCATGCATTTCTGACAGAACCCCTGCCCTCAGGATAACAGGAGCCCCCTGACTCCTTTTCTGCAGGCCAAGATGACCAGCGGTGGCCACATAGAGGAGGTAAAGTGGAGAGGTGGCCACACAAGTCAGAGGCTGGTTCCATCCTCATTGAAGTGGCTATATGACTTTCGAGGGCTTGTCCATATCCTGAGGATAGGCCATCAATATCTGATTGGAGGGGGTCCAAGACCCCGAACCCCCAACAATCTGCTTTTCTGCACTAGGTCTAGGAAAGGAAGTCAGCGCCAGAACTACACTGAAGTGATTGAGGATCAGCGCTGCAGTTACACACTCCGTCCACTGCACAACGGAAGAAGCTACTCGGACGCAGCTGAACTGCGGGAGAGCAGGGTACTAGACCCCTGTCGACCAGATATTGATTGCCTATCTTGAACACAGGACATTAAAAGTAAGGGAGTGAGGAATTCCTTTAAGGCCTCATGCACACAGCCGTAAGTGTTCTGCAAATCGCAGATCCCAGCTGTGAGCATGCCCTCTTTTTTTTTCCAAGTCTAGAGAAAAGTCCTGTTCTTGTCTGCAAAACGGACAAGAATAGGAAATTCAGTTTTTTTTCTTTTTTCAGGGCCGCGGAATGGACTTACGGATGCGGACTGCACATGGGTGTGCTGTCCGCATCTTTTGTGGTCTCATTGAGATAAATGGGTCTGCATTGAATCCACAAAAAAACACAGATGGGATGTGGACCCATGTGCATGAGGCCTAAAGACGTTGACCCAGAATGATAACTTGACGGCTTGAAAACAACACAAATATAGGGCCAATGTGATGTTAGTGGCCCTTTAAATGGTCACCTTTTATCTTGTATCCCATAATAGGTGTTCTAGATCTTTTATTTTAAACCTTAGTCCTGTTTTATGAAACTTTGCAACCACCGACATCCTGCAGCCTTTAAAATCTTGTCTTCTGCACAAAGTCCTTCAGGCGTTCCTGATCCTAAGAGGTAATTATTCCTCCCCCAGACTCTCTTGCTTGCGTCCTTGTTGAGTTAAATATTAATTTTTGGAAGATATATATTAGAAAAAGTATGAAAAATGATATTCCTGCTGCACTCGTCAAGTCTGCTGACCTAGTCGGTGTGCTTGGGCGAGAGACAGAAAGTCAAACTCTGACCTTCTCGGCTCAACATCGCCTTCCAAGTTTTGTTTTGCGTTAAATCCATCAATGACGTTCAACGCAATTCCATGAGAATATTGCAGGTTTACAGAGCATTTATTAGAATGGCGCCTTCATTTGATGGATAGGTCAACAGTAGCGAATTGCTTAATAGCTTTTGGAAGCCCAGGGACAATTACATTTTTTTAGTGACCATAACTTCTGTAGACCCTAGTGAACCTCAACTCAAAAAGTTAGGCACAAGCAGCAATTTTGCAAGGTTATTGGCTATCGGATATCTGGGATTTGTTAGGCAGTACCATATAGGCACTCTATATGGTATTGTATTCTACAGCTTGCAATAAAACATGCCACCATGGAAGTACAGTATGAGCCCAAAGAACAACACGGGTCCTTAATATGGCCTTGTGCACGAGCCCTGTGGCACAATAGGCTTGTTTGGTTGTAAGACTTTAAGGGCCTGATGAATCATGGGCTGTTTGTCCATTTGTATCAAAAAATTAGGCACATATCACGTTTTTGTGACTTTTGGAAAATATTTTTGCTTAAGGGGAGATATATTATTATTATTAATATCAATACTGAATATTAATAATGAATATTGTCTCCTGGCTGGCTCGCCATTTGCCTATTAATATCAATAGTTGTTATCAACAGCAATATCTGACCTTACTGGTGTAAAAAGGCAAAATATTACCAATTATCAGATGGCAACGGTCAATATTCCCCTTTTCCCCCCCTAGCTTGTGGGATTGTTCTCGGTTTATACCACAGCTGCAGAATGTGGCATTGGTATCACCAGGAATAACACACAACTCTTGCAGATAAAACATAAACTACAATGTACTACAACATATACAAATACTTTCAATATCATGGTCATATAAGTATACATCCACCATGTAACTGACGTATAGTCTAACAATATAGACAAAAGATACTTAGCCTTAGGCCCCATTCACACGTCCGCATTTTAGTCCGCAATTCTGCAGAATAGATGCGGACCCATTCATTGTGAATGGGGCCGGACGTGATGCAGAGAGCACACTATGTGCTCTCCGCTTCCGCATTTGCCACGGCTCAACAAAAGATAGAGCATGTCCTATTCTTGTTCGCAGCCTACAGACAAGAATAGGCATCTCTATGGGGAGTGCCGGCCGGGTGTGTTGTGGATCCGCAACACACCACGGACGTGTGAATGGGGCCTTATGATGGAAGATGGTCCTACTTCCTCCAACTAAGACGTCACAGGAAGCTGGTCTGGCCCAGGAATACCCCAGGGGCTAGGTATATTAACACCTGCCTCCCCCAATTCATTGCACCTGTGATGTAAGCACAGGAAGGGGCGGGGTCATGACTGTGGAACCACATGGCAAAGTGATGATACTCACTCAACCATGTGTCTAGTTTAAATATCAAAACAGGACGGAATCTCAGCCCTGTAACAGGTCTCTTTAATGAAATGGGTATTAAAGGGGCATGGTGGGATGCTCGAGGAGCGGGCCCAAGCAGCAAGGCATATTTAGTATGATTTACGCCAGAAAATTGGCATAAATTGTATCTGAAATGTAGCGAATCTCTGAGCTGGTGTAGATTTAGAGTCAGATGCAGGTTAGGATCGAAGATGTGCCCAAAATTATTAATGGATGTCGTGCATCTCTTAATACATCTGGAGCATCTCAAACAAGTAAGGCCTCTTTCACACGACTGTCTGATTTTGCTGTCCGCAAAAAAAAAAATCCACAAAAAAAAACGGATGACATCCGTGAGCATTCCGTTTTTGGTGGAACAGAACATCTGGCCACTAATAGAACAGTACTATCCTTGTCCGTGATGCGGACAAGAATAGGACAAGTTTTATCTTTTAACGAAACGGAAATATGGAAATGGAATACGTACATTTTGTTTATTTTTTGCCGACCCATTGAATTGAATGGTTCCGTATACGGAACGCAAAAAACGGCCCGTACACTCGCAAAAAAACGTTCGTGTGAAAGAGGCCTAAACCTGTATGATAAGACCAGTCTAAAAAAATGCCAGTCTCAGTAAATCAGGTCCTAAGTGTATTCTTACAACCATATTGCCTTTAATGAGTTTGTCTCACCTAAACAAGTGGCATTTATCATGTAGAGAAAGTGAATACCAGGCACTTCCTAATGTATTGTGATTCTCCATATTCCTTCCTTTGCTGGCTGGATTCATTTTTCCATTGCATTATACACGGCTTGTTTCCATGGTTACGACCACCCTGCATTCCAGCAGCGGTGGTCGTGCTTGCACATTATAGGAAAAATTGTCAGCCCCTCTGGTGGCCGGGCCCATGAGAGCACACATAGGAATGCATGTGCACCAGCTCCTGTTCCTGCCACCTTGAATCTGCGTTGCAGCAATGGCCACAACCCCTGGAAACGAACCGTGTATAATGCGATGAAAAAATGAATCCAGCCAGCAAAGGAAGCAATATGGAGAATAACAATACATTAGTAACTGCATTGTATTGACTTTCTCTACATAATAAATGCCATTTGTTGAAGTTAGACACCACCTTTAAAGGGCTCTGTCACCACCCCTGATGTGCCTGTTTTAGTAAATACATGTATTCCCCATATTATAACAATTTTGGAGCATCTTTACTTTGAATTCTGCTTTGTACCATTCCTCTGTTATTCCTCCCAGAAAAGCATTAATACATCGAGTGGGTTTTACTAGCTGAGGGCGAGTCCTTGCACACTTCGACACTGTCCAATTAGTAACAACATGCCAGACTGATGAGATACCCACCCACTTCATAAGGGGATTGTTAACACCCAGTTGTACATTTATTTATACATTTGCAGAAGGAATACTAGAGGCACATCACTATGCAGAGTTATGAGAAAAAGATGTCCCAGAGCTGTTATGCCTTTGGGAATACAAGCATTTACTAAAACTTGAGGAGAGGGGACGGGTTCGGTTCTCTTTCAGTAAGGCCCCTTTAACACGCAAGATACACTTCTTTGAGGACCTGCCAAAGGACCTTTATTTAGCAGGTGAGCGATGATGTCATCAAAGGTCCTTTGGCAGGTCCTCAAAGAAGAAAAAAGAAGACGATGCCGGCTGCGCGATCAAGTGGATGAGGCGAGTTAATTTTTTTTATTTTTTTAACCCCTCAATCCCCATTTTAGTAAGCATTCTGTAGTGAGAATGCTATTATTTTCCCGTATAACCATGTTATAAGGGAAAATAATAAAATCCACAAAATACCGAACCTCTGTGAAGAAGTCCGGGTTCGGGTCTGGGTACCAAACATTTTATTATTGCCACTATTTTCCTTTATAACCATGTTATAAGGGAAAATAATAAAATCTACACAACACCGAACCCGAACTTCAGTGAAGAAGTTCGGGTCTGGATACCACATTAAATTTTTTATCACGGGCGTGCAAAAGGCATTGTACTCGTGCGGAAAAAACTGAACAACGCAACGCAACAAAACTGATTGAAATAGCGTGCGCACTCGCGCGGGTTTCTAGCATTGCCCGCGAGACGCATCCGGAGCAAATCCAGGACGTGAAAGAGGCCTAAATATTGAAGGGTATGTAAAGCGTGTCTGATACAATGAAACAACTTAGTCTTTTGTGTCTTCAGTTCCTATGTGTCTCTATGGTTACAGGTTATAATAAAATCCCGATTCAGCCTTATTTACCCATCACAATGTTATAGCAAAAGTTTAAAAGGCGACATAGAATACGTACACATATAGACAGTGATATGTTAGACATAGGAAGTTCTTGGCTTTTTATCATATACAATAATGCTTCAAATGTCTGTTTTTGTGATCAAAGATGTGCAAATTCTAATTGTTGATTTATCTGTGCATTTGTGGCCTGCTTCACTTTTGACATAATAGCAATATTTGGGTCGCTGTTATCAACTATTACAGTGCGAATCCCATAGACTGTATAGAGGGGGTGCGGGGCAACCTCCTCATTAACCTGTACACAGCTCAGGATCTCATAGGGATGGCCTGTCCCTGTGAATCTCATACTGGATGTTCAGAGATGAATACTTTATACCCTGCTCGCTGGATTCTACGGAAAACATGGGCAGCAGATTGCCCAGGGCCCGATGAGATTCAGAGCCAGGGGCTATTGACCTAGTGCTACAGCTGCAACATGTGTATCATGTGTACAGAAAAGCTGCGTACGAGATGGGGGAGGGGATAGAGACCTCTGTGCAGTGCTGAAATTGTCATCGGAAATACGAGCCGTCATTGCTTATTAGACAAATGAGTGACACAAAGGATACGAGTCCTGCTGCCCTGTGATACACAACTGGATGTAATTGTCTACGGACACCAAATCTGGAGAATGATTGCTATAAACTCCTAAACCAAGCAGGGGTGCTGGAAATGATAATGTGGTCATTAGTAGTCATTATATAATTTCAGATATGTATTACCTGTATACAAATGCAAGGATCACATTTTAAAGGAGAATTAAATTATTTATTAGTACTGTAATAGCATGAATATTACAAGAATATAATTACTCTAATACTGCTCCTATGTACAAGAATATAACTACTATAAATACTGCTCCTATGTACAAGAATATAACTACTATAATACTGCTCCTATGTACAAGAATATAACTACTATAATACTGCTCCTATGTACAAGAATATAACTACTATAATACTGCTTCCTATGTATAAGAATATAACTACTATAATACTGCTCCTATGTACAAGAATATAACTACTATAATACTGCTCCTATGTACAAGAATATAACTACTATAATACTGCTCCTATGTACAAGAATATAACTATTATAATCCTGCTCCTAGGTACAAGAATATAACTACTATAATACCGCTCCTATGTACAAGAATATAACTACTATAATACTGCTCCTATTATGTACAAGAATATAACTACTATAATACTGCCTCCTATGTACAAGAATATAACTACTATAATACTCCTCTTATATACAAGAATATAGCTACTATAATACTGCTCCTATGTACAAGAATATAACTACTATAATACTCCTCCTATATACAAGAATATAGCTACTATAATACTGTTACTATGTACAAGAATATAACTACTATAATACTGCCTCCTATGTACAAGAATATAACTACTATAATACTGCTCCTATGTACAGGAATATAACTACTATAATACTGCCCCATATATACAAGAATATAACTACTATAATACTGTTCCTATGTACAATAATATAACTAATATAATACCGCTCCTATGTACAATAATATAACTACTATAATACTGCCTCCTATGTACAAGAATATAACTACTATAATACTGCTCCTATGTACAAGAATATTACTATAAAACTGCTCCTATGTACAAGAATATCACTACTATAATACTGCTCCTATGTACAAGAATATAACTACTATAATACTGCCTCCTATGTACAAGAATATAACTACTATAATACTGCCTCCTATGTACAAGAATATAACTACTATAATACTGCCTCCTATGTACAAGAATATAACTACTATAATACTGCCTCCTATGTACAAGAATATAACTACTATAATACTGCTCCTATGTACAAGAATATAACTACTATAATACTGCTCCTATGTACAAGAATATAACTACTATAATACTGCTCCTATGTACAAGAATATAACTACTATAATACTGCTCCTATGTACAAGAATATAACTACTATAATACTGCCTCCTATGTACAAGAATATAACTACTATAATACTGCCTCCTATGTACAAGAATATAACTACTATAATACTGCCTCCTATGTACAAGAATATAACTACTATAATACTGCCTCCTATGTACAAGAATATAACTACTATAATACTGCTCCTATGTACAAGAATATAACTACTATAATACTGCTCCTATGTACAAGAATATAACTACTATAATACTGCTCCTATGTACAAGAATATAACTACTATAATACTGCTCCTATGTACAAGAATATGACTTCTACTATAATACTGCCTCATATGTAAAATCACATAGCTACAATACTTCACAATAATGATGTTTTCACAGTTGAAACAATTTAGTAGAAAACAAGTGTGAAATATTTCTTGTAACAAATGTTTTTTTTCTACGCTCCTCAGAATAAGTCGTCTGTTTAATGGGACAGAACCCATCGTACTGGACAGCTTAAAACAGCATTACTTTATCGACCGGGATGGAGAAATTTTCCGCTACATCTTAAGTTTTCTACGAACTTCAAAATTGCTCCTTCCTGAAGATTTTAAGGTAAAGCTGATGAAAACCATTTTTGTAAAATTGCAGTACAAAACCCTTTGGTGCGGCACATTTTCTTTATTTATTATGCGATTGGTCACTGTGGAAAACTGTGCAGCTTTCATTCGATTTTACTTGCGTCTCTAATAGAAAGTAGATATGAAAGTGGTGCTGCAACGGCATTATGCGGTTCCCGATGTCATGCAGAGTTTTTACTGATTGATGACCTATCCTCTGTATAGGTCAATAGTATTTGATTGGTGTGGGTCCGATCGGTCATCAGTAAAAAAAACTCTCAGAAAACCCCCTCACAGAGTTTTTTTTTTATTTTGCATATAGATGTACTCTAAAGCATAGATGACTATGCGGTTTCAGTAGTGTTCAGACAGACAGGTGCTTACATTTTCTGGCCGGACGGACACTCTTAGCATACGCCTGGATAATTGAAGTGTATGGCGTTACTTTTGTCACATGATTACAGTTTTTAATATGGGGGACGTTTACACACTGAAATGCACAGAGCAGGAAAATCTGTCGCATTTCTGTTCTAGGTCATTCTGCCAATGATGGGGGTGATAGGGTATTTAGCACTTTCAATCCCACAATGCACTGGTCAGTTTTGGGTTTGTCTGAAACCACCCACATACCGGTACATTAGATCCTTCTGGTGGATCCCACTGTTTCTAATGGTATTAAAAAAATAAACAAATCAATATAAAACTAGGGGTTTTGCAAGCACTGTCCAATGTCCACTCTAAGGTATGGTCACAGGTGAAAGTGGTCACTGATTGGAAAGGAGGAACTGAGTGGTGTGGGCAGGGGCGGACTGGAAACTTAAAGTGGCCCTGGAAAAAAAAAAAGAGGCCCCAGATACCACAGAGCAGCACAAAATACTGCCTAAATTAATTAAAGGGGATTTTCCCATCTCAGACAATTGGGGCATATCGCTAGGATATGCCCCCACTGTCTGAGAGGTGCGGGTCCCACCCGCTGGGACCCGCACCTACAACGAGAACGAAGCGGGGAGCGCTGTGGCTGGAGGATCCCGGATTTCCCGAGGTCCGTCCACCACCAAGCTCTGCTCCCATAGAAGTGAATGGGAGTGAATGGGAGCGCACTGCGCATGCGCTGCCCATGCTCCCATTTATTTCTATGGGGCAGATGGAAATAGCCGAGCCAGCGCTCAGCTATTTTTGGCAGCCCTATAGAAATGAATGGAGGGCGGCTGCGCATGCGCAGTTCGCCCTCCGTTCATTTTCCCCCTCTGTTCTCATTGTAGGTGTGGGTCCCAGTGCTGGGACCTGCACCTATCAAACAATGGGGGCATATCCTAGCGATATGCCCCCATTGTCTGAGATGGGAAAACCACTTTAATGCTAAGAGCATCAGATCTTTATGTACCCGGCTTTGGCCAACAAAGACCGCAGCGGCCGCGTGCATGAGCCTTTACTCTGAAATGCTGGGGCATTCAAAGATAATTTCCCAGGAACAGGGAGAAGAATCTGAGTGGCTCCCTGCAGGCTTTGGTTTCATTGACCAGGCTTTGTGACTACAGAGTGATCAGGCAATCAGGCCAAGCTGGGCAGGGAGAAGCAGGTGGGGAGCCGCCCGCATGACTCTTCTCCCTATTCCGAGCCATGGCTCTATGTAATAAGGGACCCTGTTGGGATATCTTACTGCCTGTATTGCTGATTCTGACAACTACATTCAAAAATAATAATAAAAAAAAAAAAATCCCTTAAGGGCCCATTCCGATTTTTTGGAAGGCCGTATGAGGAACCATTCACCTCAATGGGTCTGCAAAAGAAACGGAAATGACTCTGTGTGCATTCCGTTTCCGTAATTCCGTATGGCTGTTCAGCAAAGAATATATAACGTATCCTATTCTGGTCTGTTTTGCGGACCATGATAGGCATTGTCATAATGGATCCGCAAAAAAAAAAGGGATGCAATACGGCTGTCACACGGACGTCACCCGGATTTTTTGCGGATGCGTGTTTTGCAGACTGCAGAATAAATACGGTAATTTCCATGAGCCCTAAAGAGATTAACCAACCCCATGACCGCTTTTAATAGTGTAAAATAACAAAAGGAGTATTAATCACCCTTCCACTGCAGCTTCCTGCTACCGTGATCCTATGTTTTACACAACACATGATCAGTCGATGGCTGCGGCGGTAACCTTAGTGGTGTATGACACAACACATGATCAGTCACTGGCTGTGGCGGTGACCTTAGTGGTGTATAACACAACACGTGATCAGTCACTGGCTGCAGCGGTGACCTTAGTGGTGTATGACACAACACGTGATCAGTCACTGGCTGCGGCGGTGACCTTAGTGGTGTAGACAAGTCACCACTAGAGCCAGTGATTGGCTGCAGCTGTCACGTGTCATGTCAACACATCATCATTGGAGCTGGATGAACAGAGATGTGTGTGGGGTGTACCGTAAAAACATTGGTACCAGGTCAGCAGGAGTGTGTAAGCTATAAAATAAGCATGGCAGCACCTTTAACTGCTTAGCGTAGTTGAGTTGGAAAGCCTTAAGGATGTTCACCTAGATCAGCACAGGCCTTTTCGAGCCCAAGCCCAGTGAGTCCTGGCATCTACTCGGGTTTGTCTTGTACTACTCAAGCCCTGATGAAGTGTATGTCCCAACCCTGACATGAACAAAGCCAGGAGGCAAAGAATGTGGGCCACATCCCGTCCCTATTCCAAAACCAACTGTTTTTGGTGCACCCGAGTCTAAAAACCCAACAAAGTTCCTAGTAGAGACCTGGGTAAGAGACAGTATAACCCTCATGTCTGACCCAGTACATGTAAAGCAATGGATACGATCCATATCTCTGAGTGGTTACAGATATGATGTATTGTGTTCTCCATTAAGAGGTGACCAGGCCAGTGTCTATGATGTGAGGAGGGCAATGGAGATGAATCGGGATTCACAAGCTAATTATGGAAGAAGCAGAGTGTTTCAGAAGGAAGTGTACTCATATTGTGGGATACAATGTACCTCAATGTTTCTTAGAGGTCTGTGGGCCTTCGCAGGTATGACAGCCCAGGTTCAGCTGCTACCTCTTCAGTTTACACCCCTGGGATCGCCTCATTTGGGCTACTGGTCTGGAAAGGTGGAGAGATGTGAGATTATGTTATGCCCAGGGGTCGGATTAAAATTTTTAACAACAGGTTCCCCTACTCGATGGCGGACCCACGGCGTCACGACACATGTTTACATATAAATACACCATATATATGCAACACACATACACATAAATACACCATATACATGGTGCACATATATAAATACACCACATATACACTGCCTACACATACCACCCAACTAAGGAGCTAAACGATCAGCGGTGCGCAAAGCAATGGAAGTGAATCTCCAGCTGCCCTGCCACCGCCAGAGCACCGGATCGGGATTCAGCTGGTAATACGGTTCTCCGATCCAGTTGTAATTTTAACAACCGGCTCTGGAGAACTGGAGGCAACTGGCTGAATCCCATACCTGGTTGTGCCCACTTAAATGGGGCTCTCTGAAGCCGATAATGGAGGGACCCTGGCACCTTTGCAGTGACTGTCATTGAGGTGACCATCCACTATGGTATCCGTATACGCCAATGCGACAGGGCGAATTCGTGATGCAGTTGTACTAAAGATCATTTAATAAGAGCCAATGAGCAATTAGCGTTCAGTAAAACAATGTCGTGATTGGTTGCTATGGTTATATGAAGATTTTCTTTTTTTTCACCAATTTGCAATGTTAGGTAATAGATCCTAGTCAGTAGTAGAAGGCGGTAATGGTATACAGAAGATAAATATAGTGTTTG
This sequence comes from Bufotes viridis, assembly GCA_033119425.1. Classification (NCBI taxonomy): domain Eukaryota; kingdom Metazoa; phylum Chordata; class Amphibia; order Anura; family Bufonidae; genus Bufotes; species Bufotes viridis. The sequence goes on from CM065598.1 coordinate 97,120,343, forward strand.
TGTTTTTCTAATTAGCAGACACTTTGGAGAGTGTGAAACGCGTGCAGTTTTTTTTCTCTCCCTTAATCCTGAGCCGTGTCTTATGTTAAAGAAATCATTACAAAGGGCTGCTGAATATGTATCAGTTTTCACCTTTGTTTAATCAAATAGAAGAAAAGTGCCGCCGGGTTACATCTCGATTCGTTTTGCCCCGGCAGTTGTGAAAGTTGTTAAAAGTTTTAGAATACTTAGTGGTGAATTATTCGAAATCTCTGTTAATTTCTGCCGAGCTTCCAGGAGCCGCCGTTGTGGAGGGCAGTCTGTACGGCTTGTGCATGGGGAAGGGGGCGTGAAATTTATGTGTACTGCTGTACCTAGAAACCTCCTGGCGTTGGAAAGGCACGCCAACTGGATGCATTTTATTTGCATTACTTCCTAGTCTTTGTCATAGATAAACAGATGCACATGTGCATAGCTATGTAGATAGACAGGCGGCTATGCAGAGAGAGATATATTAGGGATCTCTTACCAAGACAGAGAATCCGCATATACAAGAAGAAGGATGGAGACAACAGGTCCTTTTGTTGGAGTTTATTCCAGATGCAACGTTTCGGCTAGAGGGCCTTTGTCAAGACGAAACGTTGCATCTGGAATAGACTCCAATAAAAGGACCTGCTATCTCCATCCTTCTTCTTGTATGTGCGAATTATCAGATCAGCACGGGGAAGCTTACCACATTCCCTGGAGACGTGCACCCACCGATTATCGAAATAGGTGTGCTGTCCGCCCCTCTTCTTTTTACACAGAACGATAGATTATTGGGAACAAACTAAAAGTTCCCGATAACTGTCTGATTTTCACCCGAGATTAGGGCTACATATACCGGCAGCAATGACCTAAACTGTATGGGATCAAGTGATCCCTAGAGCCTGTCCCCATAGAAAATCATTATTCCTGGGCAGTAGATCGCCACTTAGGCAGTTTAATTTGCTGCAAAGAAGCAATGATTTGTAGTGCCGAACGAGCGATTGCTCATACATATGGTTATTATGTACATCTTTTACATAGGCCAACTATCGGAAATGAGCATTTATAGAAACGCTCATCCTCAATAATCTGCCTGATAATCGGACCTTGTAAAAGGACCCTAGATAGATAGATAGATAGATAGATAGATAGATATGACAGACAAATAGATATGAGATAGATAGATCTGAGATAGATACAGTAGATTGATAGAGAGATAGATAGATTATATCTACGTTCCAATATCTATATAAAATTCCTGTAGATATCTGTTCATAAACATCATATTTTACCTACATTGATGTCCATTGTGCCCACACTTAAGTCATATTATGGATCTGTGTTGTATGGATCCCTTGTATGGAGCCTACAGACTGCTCTGGGACCATACTGTACCAGTGATTTTATATGGTGGCACACTTGAGATTTTCTCAGTGCTATGTTCTATCCAATGGTGATGCCAGGGAAGAAGAGAGGCACCATATGGCAGCACTCGGAGTGCCTACCGCTCCATAATACAGAAGAGTAGGGACTCTGTGCCGCTGCACATTCTGACTTTTTATCCAGAAGGACTGAGATACTTTTCACACTGGTTGCTGCTGAACAGTCATATCAGAAATCACAGTGGCACCATTAAGTGCAGTCATTCAGGAGCCGGCCCGGCTATTACACAACTCTTAATTCTAGCTGTGTTCGGATTTAATACCCCTCGATGCTGCAGACAGCTCTGGCTTTCACGCCCAAGAGACAGCGTTACCACAGAGCTTTTTTTTACTATGATCTGCAAACAACCTAGGGCTTCTCTCAACCTTTGATGTGTTACTTGTAGTAAGGCTGGCAACATGCAGCCTGGAATAGGTTGTCTTGAAGATGGCATGTATAACTGGTACTTTGCCATACTCAAAATTGGACAGTTTAAAGGGGTTATCCAACCCCTATAATGACCCCCCTAATGCCCGAGCCCCTCATATAGGTTATACTTACCTGTCACCCGCGTCGCTGCATCTCCTCTAGCGTCACCTGCGATGCTAAGGAGGCTCGTCCCCGTCACGGCCTGCTATTGTGTATATGTAGATTTCACATATGAGCACAGAAGACGGTAACAAGACGCAAGTATAAGAGCTGAAGCATCATCTGTTCACACTAGGGTCAGGGCTTCCAGTGGTATCGAACTTATGATGAATCCGCTATGTGAAAAACCTGATGGATCCCATTGTCTTACGACTTATGACTATTAAAAAGTAATAGCAACCTGATGGAAGGGCAGTGTGGACCGAGCCTAAAGATGGCCACACACATGAAATGTATGACGAATTAGGTGGCCGGCCAATAATAAAAATAACAGGCTCGGCCAGCAGTCTAATTTGTATTGGGTTCTCCCGACTCTCCCTAGAAGTTGCCTGATTCCTTCACTCTTGGGCAGACAAGCTGCATGCCAGGGGTATCTGGAAACAGTTTACACCCCTCTCCCATTCACAACACATGCATGCTCAGCCAAGGAGAAAGATGTTAAGAAAAATCTCCTTTGCCAACCACAGCCGAGAAAAGAAAACTTTAAAGGGGTGCTGTAGTCATATAATGAAATTTGTTAAAATCTGCCCAAAGTATCCCAAATGCTGGATATTTTTGCCTTATATACTTGGGTTTCATGTCAACACTTTCTTTCTACTGTTCTCAGCATCACTGCTTTCTCTCAGCACGTTTACATGCAGAACTTCCTGTTTTCATCAGCTTTTTGCTGGGTTTGCTAACCATGCTTTGCTCTGTAATGTTTCACAATGCTTGCTCCGCCTAACTAACATGGAGAAGAGAAGTGTAGAAGTGATTACTGCGGAGCGAACAGTGTGGCAAGCCTTGAGAAACAGTACAGAGTAAAGCAAACCCAACAGGAAGCTGATAAAAACAGGAAGTTCTGCATGTAAACTTCCTGCCAGGATGCAGTGATGCTGAGAACAGGAGAAGTAAAGTGCTGACATGAAAAACAGACATAGTTGGCAAAAATATGCAGTGTTTGGGGTACTGTGGGCAAATAAAAAAAATCCTTACACTGGGGAACCCCTTTAAGATTGCCATTTTGTTAAATTGGGTGATTGAAGCTTTGCAGATTACAACCACCTCTACTTTCCATTTTTGGGGGGAGGGGAGGATACAAATGGATCAGTGATATGACTTAATTCATACTTTCTTGGATTACACACATTGATACTGTTGGTATAAAGTCTTTAGGACAATGATGGAGAAGGTGCATCTGAAATGAGTGTTAACAGCATGTGGCCTATCGATCAGGGTGCCGGCTAATATCAGACCTGTGTTTCTCCACTTTATATAAGGGGAACGAGAAGTTATAAGGGCTCTCGGGCATGTGTAATTACATCGGCCTGGGGCTGCGATGTGAAGCTAGCTAATTAGCTCCTGGTAACTATGTAAATGGAAATTCGCTATTAAAAGTTCAATCCTGTCTTCTAAGCATGACTAATTTTTAGAAAATTATATTTTTTTGTATATGTTCATTTGATTTCCAGGTGCGGAGGATTTTAATGTATGTTGGATTCTGAGACTTTTTAACAGGGAGAATGAGACTGGTGATATCAGGCTCTTTTAGCTCATCACACGTGCCTTTACAAAATGGGAAATATTTCATCTTTCTTTTACCAAAAACTGGTTGTAGGAAACACAAAAACGTCAATGAAAAATGTCCTTACGTGCTGAATCAGAGTTAGTAAAGTGATGTTGTGCTTGCACAGAGTTCCTGAGATCTCCGCCAGTCCATTTTTATTTCTTCATTTGCAGGTTTTACAAGATGCAGCTCAGTGTCGGGTATAGATCTGACTCATCTCTTCCATTCACAAATCCATAACTGTGTGGGCATCATTGAAATGTGTTGACATCTTAAGCCTGTGTCGTGTTCGAACGAGATGTGTTTAAAAAAAAAAAAAAAAAAAAAGAGTTAATGGAGATTAGAATAAAAATTATGTAAAAAATGCCTTCATCTGGCCTGCGTTGATGAACAGGGTGGCGAGATAGTAGCCTCGAGGGGTGTCCAGGGGCAATAAAGCCAAAAAGAAAACACTGGGGCTGATTTACTAAGCAAATGTGCCATGGTTATGGTGCAAATAGTGCAAAAAAAACTGTGATACATACCATGTTATAGACACCCATTGTGTTTGACATCTTTTTGCACCTTTTTGTTAAACGTCAAGAAAAGGAGTTCTAAAAGACACCAGATTTAATAAGGGTGTGCGGCACAGTATTGGTTCAAGTAAGCCAACCAAGTGGTGGTGTAAAGAGAAAAGTATGCACCAAATTTGTCACACGGTGTGTTTGCTCGCATCCTGCCTGTCTGGAATATCTTTTCTAAATTCAATCTGCCTCATTGTGTTTTGAGTGAACTATGGTCATTTATTAAGGATTTGTTTTGTAGTTCACCTTTCAAAATTTCTTTAATGGTTGACGACCCTCATACCGCACGCACACCCATACTTGCTAAAAACTTATACTGGGATAGTTTCCACCTTCCCCCTCCATCCTGGCTTCAGAACGGAGATAACCTCCATAAGCCGCAGTGCCATGGGCCGCAGCAGGGTTTTCTACCCACTCGTCCCTCTGGAATTTTAGCCCTCTGGCTAGGGTGGGCGTAGCCTTGGCATAATTATGACTTCGTAGGTGCAAAATAAGAAAATAATCTGAAGAAGTTTCTTTGTAAGTGCCAAAGACAATAGTATCAAGAGCACTTAGATGAGATACGTTGGGAGACAGGACTCTGCGGAAGCCAAAATGGGTATTCACTGCCTGGAGGAAAGGTCAACCAGAAGGGTGAAACTCTATCACAGGGCCATACTGTATGGAGGAAAGTACTCTGCTCCGTTTGGCAGGGAAAGCAAAAAGGTCAGAATTGGCTTCACCCAAGCTTTGAGTGTCGAAAATGAAGACCATTTTCGCCTTGAATGTGTTGTGTCCAAAATGTGCTTCTCAGTTGCTGTAAAGTTGGCCATTTGGAAGGTTTCTTATCAGCTGGCAAGGCTCTGGTAGACATGGGCTTACTTTTCCTTTTATGTGACCCTAGGAATTTAATCTACTATATGAAGAAGCCAAATACTATCAACTCCATCCGATGGTGAAGGAACTCGAGAGGTGGAAACAAGACAAGGAGCATCGAAAGCATTTCCAGCCATGTGACTGTCTAGTGGTGCGGGTGACTCCAGATCTTGGAGAGAGGATTGCACTGAGTGGGGAGAAAGCGTTAATAGAGGAGATTTTTCCTGAGACTGGAGATGTCATGTGTAACTCTGTAAATGCTGGATGGAACCAAGACCCAACTCACGTCATCAGGTTTCCACTTAATGGCTACTGCAGATTAAACTCTGTACAGGTAAGCTATAGCGATGGGAACCATCGTATTATTACCATTCCCCGATACAGCGCTTTATTATTTGTGTATATGGAATCTACTCAAGCGGTTGTTGAGGGGGGGGTTTACATTTTTTAGGTAAAGGGTAGAATGTTAAAAAAATAAAAATAAAAGCATTAGTCGCCTTTCTGACCCCTTGTTGCTGCCGTTCCTATCTCCGGCTCAGTCTAGTGATTGGCTGCGCAGACATCTCTTGGCGTTTCCTGTGTGTTGAGCGCACCACACAGGAGAAGATCAGCAGGAAGCGGCTCAGTCTTGGTCGCTATGATGCTGCCGTTTTTTAAATAGTTTTTTTTCCATCTGTATTACAAGAGACGTAACTTTTTCAGTTTTTCATCTAAGTAGCTGTAGCAGATAAGTGGTATTTTCAGTGTCACCATTCTGCGGTAATTATCACTCATTGATTAACTTTTATTAACTTCTTTCGATGGGGAAAAAACCCCCCCAGCAATTCAGTCAGTACGATTGCAGCGATACCAAATATGTCTAGGTTTTTTATTATGTTTAATTACTTCTGCACAATAATGGCACATTTCACGGGACAAAAAAAAAAAAGGTTTTTATCTCGCTGCATTTTAAGAGCTATAACTTTTAGATTTTTCCATCGACGGAACCGTATTTGGGCTTTTTTGTGGGACAAGTCAGGTTTTTGATTATTTTTGGGTATATTTAACTTATTGATTAACTTTTCTTGATAGAATTTCAACATTACTTTTTGCATTATTTTTAGGCCATTCACCATGTTAACTGTATTATATATGTCATTATAATTCCAAAAGAGAAAAAAGGCAGCACTCCAATTATATATATATATATATAGTCCTCTGGGTAAGCTTTAACCCTGTTTTTAAGCTTGCACCCGCCTGTGCTTGTTGATATCGGTGCTGCTATAATTTTTTCTTTATATATATATATATATATATATATATATATATTTACATATATTTATTTATACTGTATATAGTGCATTTTTCTTTGTTTTTTTACACTTTTTTTTTTTTTAGGGAGCTTCACAATGCAATCCCTTGATGCTTTTATAATGTTTGGCATAATCACTATGCAAAAGCATTAATGCCTGTCAGTAAGAATCAATTAGGATGTGCCTAATAGACATGCAGCCATGGCAGGCCGGAGGGGCCTTAGTTAGGCCTCAGGTTGCCATAGCAACCATCGGTTCCTCTGCATATGCGTCGCAGGATGGGTGGTGCGATGGGTGACAAAAAGGAGCCTCCTCCCTCTGCTTAACTGCCCATCAATGGATGCAGCTCTGCATCCGTTTAGGATAAGGTACCACTACTATGGAGCCCCGATTACATCCAAATTTAGGAAGGGGTTAATATAAGGTATATTCTTTCATTTAAAGGTCCTATATTTGCACAAAATATACTCCTATAGCAGATTCATTATAGTGACAGATTCTTAGATTAAAAGCATAAAATCCCCTAAACGACAACACTTGATTTACACGGGCTTGGTTTGCACTCTTATGTACGCCCATTCTAGGGCGTTCTAAACCTACAATTTACTCTCTAGGTGTATACATGACATATAGTGCATTTCAGCAGTGTGCAGAGAACTTATACAGGTAAATATCTAGCTTGACTGAATGCGATCAGCCTCCCATACGCCCAATTACCCAAAAAAGATATTATAAAAAATGTTCTGCCATTTCAGAGAATGCAACAATGTATTAATGCATAATTTATGTCTTGCTCATAATTAAATGATGGAGCCTGCGGTATGGACTGTAAAAAAAAAATACAAAATTGATCTGCTATGTTTTTTTTTACCAAAAGGAAAAGTTCCTCTAAAAAGTGCCCATGGGCTGTTAACAAGTGTGTGTTCCTTACATAGCTTATGGTACTTCAATAGGAATCATCCAGAAAAATAAGCACCAGATTTTAAGCTGCCAGCCAGGTGTATGTACGGAATACAGTGAGATGTTTCTCCGTGCACATGAATTAAGTGGTGGCACCCGAGTAACTTTGGATGATCCCACAGGACGACCGATATACTGTAAATATAGGCAATGAACACGTAAAAAAAATGATATAAACTTGTGCTGCACCATTACTGTCAAGTGTGATCAAAGCCTCAACGTCTCCAACACCAACCCCATGTGCTGAGCCCCTCACAGGTAATATACTTACCCCGCTCCCTGCGCCACTCCTGGTTCCCGCACCGCTGCTGCTGCTTCTCCCTGTACACGGATGAAAACATCCGGTGTCGGGGGAGCAGCCAATGGCAGGTGGGGACAGGGACCAGAAGCGGCGCGTTGAGCAGGCGAGGGTCCCGGCACATGGGGGGGCTGTTGGAGACGTTGGATAACCCCTTTAAAGAGGACATGTAACCTCTTCTGACTTAGTAACTACTTGCATTCCCCAGGTGACAACAGCAATTCTTGAGCACCATTTCTTATGGCTCTATGTTGTGCCATTCCGTTATTATTCCTTCTAGAAATTATCACTGAACTACTAGCAGTTTTCCGTGATGGTCCAGATGGGTGTTACCAGTTAGGGGTGTGTCCCTGCATAGTCTGACACTGGTAGCACTGATAGGATAGCGTCAGGCTGTGCAGGAAACCCCCCCCCCCCCCCAGTTGGCAACACCCATCTGGACCTTCTGCTGGCAATTCATTCATAACTTCTAGTAGGAATAATACATGAAGGGTACAACATAGTCATAACAATAGACGACCCAGAACTGTTATTACAAGGGGGATACAAGTAGTTGCTAAAGTAGGTATGCCAGGAAAGATTACAGGTGTTTTTTTAAGCTGGCCATTCACATTAGATATATGTCGGCTGAGCCCATGGGAACGGCCTACATCTGTTCTGTATGGCGGGCCTCCCTGTCGGGGTCCAGTGAAACTGCTGCCTAAAATGACGACTCTGAGATATACGGAACGGCTCTTATCAGCAGTTCTAGTGCCAAGTGGAGATCCATCTCTATGATGCCCATATGCCTTCTTAGGGGTATTCCCATGATACAACTCTTTTAAATTGTGACTCGTGTTTCTTTTATGCTACACGATTTTGTCCACCAATTGGCTATGTGAATTTTGTTCCTAGGTAGGTGGTCAGTGTAAGGGTCCATATCCGTTCCGCTAGTTTGCAGAACGGGTGCGGACCCATTCATGTCCATGGGGCCCATCCACACTACCGTTCTGCGCCCCCGCAAAAAAATACAGCATGTCCTATTCCTGTCCGCAGCCACAGACAAGAATAGGCATTTCTATCATAGTGCAAAATGCGGAACACACATGGCCGGTGTCCGTGTTTTGCGGATCCGCAATTTGTGGACTGCAAAACTGTTCCGGACGTGTGAATGGACCCTAAATGAATTTTGTAGACATGAGTCATACCATCTAAAATGACTTGAAAGTGTTCTACAAAGGGGATTTATCCACAGGGTAGGTGATCCCTGGAGCCTCACTGCTAGGACCCCCTCAATCACAAGAACAGGTTTCCCAAGCATCTGCACGACTGCAGTGAGGAGTTTGAATGGCGCGTTCGTCAGGCAAGTACACTGCTGCTTCACTCGATATCTATGGGACAGCAGAGCGCAACACTTTGGTGTTTCTGTTGACCCATGACATTGAAAGGAGCAGCAGTGCACCTTTTGTGACCACTTTCAAACTACTCCCCAAAGGGAGCTTGGGTCCCTTCCTCTCTTCATTGGTCTTCCAGTCTCCGTCTGTCAATTTCTGCAAGGACAGAGTCACATGCATTGCTGCCACCAGTGACTGGCTTCCGCTGTGACGTGTCCCCAAGCGGCGACCCATGACATTGAAAGGAGCAGCAGTGCACCTTTTGTGACTATTTTCAAACTACTCCCCAAAGGGGGCTTGGGTCCCTTCTTCTCTTCATTGGTCCTCCAGTCTCCGTCTGTCAATTTCTGCAAGGACAGAGTCACATGCACTGCTGCCGCCAGTGATTGGCTTCAGCGGTGACGTGTCCCCAAGCGGCGACCCATGACATTGAAAGGAGCAGCAGTGCACCTTTTGTGACTACTTTCAAACTACTCCCCAAAGGGGGCTTGGGTCCCTTCCTCTCTTCATTGGTCTTCCAGTCTCTGTCTGTCAATTTCTGCAAGGACAGTCACATGCACTGCTGCCGCCAGTGACTGGCTTCAGCTGTGACGTGTCCCCAAGCGGCATGTGACCCAACACTGGCTGCAGTGGTGCACATGACCCCATCCATCTCGATATTAACAGATCGGAACCAGAAGACCAATAAAGCGAGCCAAAATTGAGCAGGGAGAGGAAGGAGAGTATAGATTTCACACAGGTATTTCCAGGCTGTTCTGCAAATTCGAAAACTGGACAGGCCTTCTAATTCCAAAGTAATGTCTCCTAATATCCTTCTTGGCCATAGGTACATGGTGCCGTGGAGCAAGTCTTTAACAATGCCATCACCGCCTAGAATTACAGCTGATACCATATGTCTTTTCAGCCGGCCAACTTTCTTTCTAAAAATGTGATAAAATTGACAATTTGGCCATTATTAAGAGCGATTTTTCACCAGGTGCAGTTATGGGGTTTTCCCGTATTTAGCTTAATAAGGCTCAGAGGGTTTACATTATGGCGTAGTTTTCCACTAGCAATCTATCAGGACCTTAAGACAAAAGTCATCCATTTCTGACAGATGTGATAATGGACCCGTGGGACTAATCTGGTTTTGTAAAAATAATATAATTTGGTATAGAAGGGCCACGCCTCCTCTGCATTATGACGTTTTTATTAGCGCTCATAAGACCTCCAGTATTTTCTTTCTAACCCTCGTTCCAAAATCATTTGTGTTTGGGATTTTAATTTTTGCATTCATTTTTTTTTTACTGGACTATCAATCGGGGCAGTCTATGTAACTTCCTGTGATGGGGTCTCATTCTGTAAATTATCTACTGTAATGCTCAATGTCTGCTTGTTTTGCATCCATTACTTTACTGTCCCCTGTCACATTGCAGCCTCCTCCTCACAAGCATAATCACCTTAGTAGATTGTTGGCCACCCCCAGAAGATCAGCACAGTACTCTCCTTAAATACTTAGTGCTGCTGGATGCACTGCTCTTGCTTGTCTCAGTTCCTCTCACACATCATAAATGGACAGGTCACCACCTCACTCAACATCTACATATCCTAAAACACTCTGTGCTGCTGGTTAGCCACTCTCCTTCCATTATTGATCAGCGACCACCAACTCGTCTCCATTCCCACTATCCTCACTAACACAATAACATGAGTGATCAAGTCACTTACATTAGCCCACCAAATCAAATCCCATTTATTTCCATTTATAGTCTGCCATTTATGGTTTCAATGTGGGCCCAGTGGCTCAGGTCAGGGGCGTAGCTAACGGCTCATGGGCCCTGGTGCAAGAGTTCAGCTTGGGCCCCCCTTTCCTCAGTGCTTTGTGTGTCTTCTTATGCGGCACAAGGGTCTTTGGGCCCCCTCAGGCTCCTGGGCCCGGTAGCGACTGCTACCTCTGCACCCCCTATAGCTACGCCCATGGCTCAGGTGTTGTGCTGGAGCCATGGGTTCTAATCCGACCCACAGCAACATATGCACGGAGTTTGTATGATCTCCCCGTGTTTGCCCCCAGGTACTATGGTTTCCTCCGTCACTCCAGTCGTATACTGGTAGATTAATCGGCCCTAGTGCTTGTTTGACATACTGAAATTAGATTAGGAACTGATGTGAAGGAGGACAATCTCTGTACAGCGCTGGGGAATATGTTGGTGTTATATAAGACACATAAATACAGTTGTATAGCATAGCATTGAGATACAGTACAGGGATCGTGTAGGTCATACTGTATGGGGAGGCTAATGCCGGACCAGCTACATGTGTGTCCCATTCATTTTGTTTTCTCAATAGGGAAACCATTAACATGCTTTTCCTGAAAATAGGGATATTTAGAATTCTTAACCTTCCATCGTACAATTCAGTAATTGACTTTCCTCCAGTAGCGGATTATTGTGCTGCCATCCTGAAATACAGTGTATTTGAAAAAGTCTTCACTTTTTTACATTTTATGTTGAGAAAAAAAAAGTTTTTCCTATCATTCTGCACTCTGTCCTCAATAATGAAAATGTGATAACAGAATTTCAGACATTTTTGCAAATTTAATAAAAAGGAAAAACTAAAATATCTCATGGACATAAGTATTCACACCCTTTCCTATGGCACTTGAACTTTAGCTCTGGGGCCTCGCATTTCTCTTGATCACCTTTGACATGTTTCTACACCTGGGGTAAATTAAGGTGATTGGACATGATTTGTAAAGACACAGCCCTGTCTATTTAAGGTTTCACAGCTGGCGGTGCATATCAGAGCAAAAACCAAGACATGAGGAGGAAAGAACTGCCTGTAGAGCTCAGAGACAGGATTGTGTGGAGGCACAGATCTGGAGAAGAGTAAAATTCTGCTGCATTGAAAGCTCCCAAGAGGACAATGGCCTCCGTAATTCTTAAATGGAAGAACTTTGGGACAACCAGGACTCTTCCTAGAGCTGGCCCCCCACCAAACTAAGGGTACTTTCACACTAGCGGCATAGCTATCCGGCAGGCTGTTCCAGCAGGGGAACAGCCTGCCGGATCCGCCATGCCGCAAGTACCCGTGCTGCCGCTCCGTCCCCATTAACTATAGTGGGGGGCGGAGCTACGGTGCAGCACGGCAGTGCACGGCAAAGATCGCCGGACTAAAACGTTGGACCTCCAGTACTTTTAGTCCGGCGATCTCTAGCCGTGCTGCGCCGTAGCTCCGCCCCCTGCCCCATTATAGTCAATGGTGACGGAGCGGCAGCACGACAGTGCACGGATACTTGCGGCATGGTGGATCCGGCAGGCTGTTCACCCACCGGAACAGCCTGCCGGATAGCTATGCCGCTAGTGTGAAAGTACCCCAAGTAATCTTGGAGAAGGGCTTTGGTAAGAGAGATGACCAAGGACCCAATGGTCCCTCTGGCTGAGCTTTTAAGATCCTGTGTGCAGATGGGAGAAACTTCTCGAGGGTCAACCATCACTGCAGCCTCCACCGATCAGGGCTTTATGGCGGAGTGGCCAGAAAGAAGCCTCTCCTCAGTAAAAGACACTTGAAAGCCAACTGGAGTTTGTAAGAAAGCACCGAAAGAACTCTCAGACTGTGAGAAACAGGATTTTCTGATCTGATGAAACCAAGATTGAACTTTTTGTCCTCAATTCTAAGCATTATGTCTGAAGGAAACCAGGCACAAGGAAACTCCATTATGTCACAAGGAAACTCATCGCTGGCTCAGTACCAACCCTACAGTAATGCATGGTGCTGGCAGCATCTTGCTGGGGGGGGGGGGGGGGCTATAGGGAGAGTGGTCAGGGTGGAAGGAAAGCTGAATGTAGCAACGTATAGAGATATTCTTAATGAAAACCTGATCTAGTGCCCTCTGGACCTCAAAACGGGCTGAAGTTTCACCTTCTAACAAGACAGTGACCCTAAGCGCACAACCAAAACAACACAGGAACAGCCCCAAGAAGAATGGAGGCTGTAATTGCTGCCAAAAGGGCTTCACCTAAGTCCTGAGTAAAGGGCAAGATTTTAGTTTTTCTTTTTCAAAGAATTAGCAAAGATTACGAACATTCTGTTTTCACTTTCTTATTGAGTATTGGTATTGAGTGCGGAATGGGGGAAACTGGATTTTTTATTTTTATTTTAGCACAAGGCAGCAACGTAACAAAATGTGAAAAAGGTGAAAGGGTCTGAAGGCTTTCCGAATGCATTGTATTTGCTTCTCTTTGAATTCTACAGTATGATGAGAGAATCTTTCTAAAAACTTTTCTCTTGTCTCTACAGGTTCTTGAAAGACTGTTTCAGAAAGGATTTCACGTTGCAGCCTCTTGTGGGGGTGGAGTTGACTCCTCACAGTTTAGCGAATATGTACTGTGCCGAGAGGATAGAAGGGTGCAGCCGAACACAATGAGGATAAAACAGGAGCCTCTGGACTGATGTTTCCTGATATTCCCTCCTCACCATTGAAGTGTTCACTAGTCCTTGATGTGAAGAACCTCAGGACCTGCAAACCAGTATTATTAGACTTCATATGACTTTTTGTTGCCAGTTTGTGATACTTTTGAAAGGTAACTTTTGACTTAGCCAAGTAAGCAGCCGGGTTCTCTCAACGGCCCTCGCCAATGCAAGTTCATCTCAACAGCTGTGCTGTAAAAATCCCAACCTCAGTAACGTGGACATGTTTGCCCATTTCGGATTGCTGCAATACAACCAAGTGGCCAATCAAAAATGAACACAAAAACATTCGGCTGGTATAGTCCAATGAACACATCCCCGATAATGAAGATATCACAGACACGTGGAATAAGCTGCATTGTCTTTTTATAGATTTTATGTGTCATGCAGATTGCTCGTCGCAATCATCCGATTATTCGAACGTCTGTTCCCTTCAAATGAGAAAAGGGATTACTTTTATAGCCTCTCAGATGGATAATGTGGATATATGGGACTGAGCAACAATAAAATGTTTGATAAATGTAAAAACTGAAGACCAGCCAGAAGCCGGAACAGAGTCCGTTGTGGAATTTCGAGATGGCCTGAAAAATATAGAATTCTGGATTTTAGGCAGAGGTTTTACTAGAAGATATAATTGTCGTCCATTCTTGGGGGGTGTTCTTGCTTTCTTGTGCTTTTTATAAACACGTGAAAGGTGAAATAGAAGAGAACGATTCTGTATTGTAAAAGCAGGAGCAGACCAAATATCACAATCCAGAGTGTATGAGCCGTGCCCTACCCATATGGAAGGAAATGACAGTATGTAGAATTGATGGGGTGGGTTATACACCGCGGTGGCATATGGGACATGAATTTATCAATATATGAGCTGACGAATACGTTTTCTAATCCAAAATAGAAGAGTGGTAAAGTGAAAATTTCCCTTTTCCATTATAATTTTTAATTGCTAAAGGAATGCTAAACATAGAAAGGACACAAAAAAAGAAAAGAGATGTAATTGTGCCTTCTACCTTAATCTCCTCCTCTCCTTTGATTCTATTGACGAAATTAGATCATCCATGTCCCCCCACCACCTCCTTCTCACTATCCTGTTTGTGGCTGCAGCAGGAGCCTCTCCCTTTGTCCTGTTTGCAGTAGAACAAAAAGATGATTAAGCCCAACCCTGTTGGATAAGCACCACCTCCGCGGGTCTCCTGTTGAAAATGGGACAGATTAGCAGGATTTCTACAAGATATGCAATAAATCCTGCAAATTAACAGACGGGCGGGGCATAGTTATCTCCGGTTTACTTGTATGGTTTATTTCTAGGCTTAGCGTTCCTTCGAATATTAACATCATATGCACGTCCATTATGTATACATGTTTGTCAAGACATACCCCTTCAAAATGGTCTATCTTCAAAATGCCCGGATAAAATAGGTTAATGAGCTCAATAGCACCCATGCAGCTGCCTCTTGAAAGTCGGGGGTAGTAAAACAGTCCCCGTGCATATATAGCGGATTTTCCTTCCGGATATTTCTCAATCAGTAGTAGAATTAGGCGGCTCTTAGTTTTGGTGTCCACACTCCTAGTGGTTACCAGAAGTAGGTCAAGTGATTGCTCTTGATATTTTTCACTAAGCAGGGGAAATAAAATGCATATAATAAATGCTTAAACAGCACTTTTGGTTACTTTTGGTGCAAGCGCTAGTGTTAATACGGATTTACAGGACTTTCTGTCCAGGTGATTGTTGTCTTTTAAGGAATTCCTGCAAAGCAATGAATTCCATCTTTTACATGTAAGCCCATCTATATTTCCCGGTAAACAGGCGTATTCATTTTGCTGCGTCTTTTTGTGATTCTGCTTCAAGTCTAATGGTTTTCAGCCTGGCATACGGTGGTAGTTGTCACTTCTGAGCAGATATAAATACTGTAGATCTCTGCTATATCTTCTGTGTGGCAGGTGATTTGGTACCAGTCAATGGTACATTTTGCCCTCATCACCCACCTCACCCCTTTAATGTATGATGAATATGGTCTTCTGGCTGCCTCTTTAGTAACACCCATAGCTAGATACTAAAGCTAGTATACTTGAATAGGGATTGTCCAATGGATTAAGAAGGGTTACAATGTATCAGAGAAGTGAAGGATTTCGAAGTGTAAGATTAGAGTATCCAGCCATGCAAAGGGTTAAACACACTGCATATATTGGGCCATTAATGCTATATTAACTATATAGATGGCCTCAGGTAACAAACGTTTCTAAAAAGAAAGAAAAAAAAAAATCTTTAGCATTTTTATATCTGTACGAGTCCCGGTGCTGCATTCAGATTTGTATATAAATTATATGTAGAATTGTGTATTATACATTATTGTAAAAAAAAAAAAACTATTGTCATGTACTTGTGTATACATATTTCTAATATAGTAATTCATGCCATAAACATTTCTGTATAGTAAATGATAAAAAAAAAAAAAAAAACTAAAAGCTTTCATTTGTTTTATGTTCTTTTTTGTGACCTGTAAAGCAGACGGCAGCTTCCTGTGGACGCGCAGCTCATAATACAGCAAATATTCTCATGCTGTAGAATTGTGTTGGGTTGATGTATGTGTTGCTAGCTTCTGTTTAAAAGGTGGTTTGAGTTTTTTCCAACATTTATAAAAATACAGTATATTTAAAAATAAGTCATTCCCTGCAAAAAACACTTGCATTTCCTTCTGTGCCGCTCTGTGGGTGACTATAGACCTTGTGCCCACATGAGTTGACTCCACTGCTGATTGACGCCATACGAAATAGCATCATACCCTTACCTCTACCTTTTCTGCCTGCACACACTGGCATAGAATTGGAGGTTATACATGTGCGGTATAGATAAGGCTGTGTACACATTGCATTTTTTGGCCTCCACTAGGCATTTTGTGAGACGGATAAGTTTAAATGCCCCACTAATGGTATCATACCACGATGGGTACATTCACTTTAATGGGTCAAGCAGAGTTACAGGATTGGTCTGACCTGCTTTCTGCATGTTTCAGTCATTTTCACCCGAAAGAATAGCGTGGTAGACTGCACTATTCATACTTATACCCCCTGATGGAAAGCCTAGCGCAGGGCTAAAATGCAATGTGTACTCGGCCTTGGCCTGCAAAGAAACGTGCGCATTCCGGGCTGTGTCCATAAAGGGTGGAATTTCCATTACAAACCCATGGCAAAAGCTATGTCTGTTTCATTCAGTTAAAAATTTTGTTACAGATTTGCTGTAGATTTCCCGCTATGCATTGCACAAGGTGAAAACCGCTGGGCAATTTGACTTGAAATTTGGATTTTCAATCTGCAGCATGTCAGTGTGTGGATGAGATTTCATCAGATCTCATCCGCTTTGCTGGTGCTGTAATATGTTGCCTGCATTTTCCGCAATTGCAATGACCTCTAAGAAGAGATGAGCGAATCCTTTTATCTGATTCACCAATTTGCATATTCACCTGTCAAAAGAACATTGAGAACAGTGAGAGAATCATTTCTCCTTAAAAGGTGTTCTCCCACGAAAAATATTATATATTTTTCAAACCAGCACCTGGATCTGAATACTTCTGTAATGGTCTATAATTAAAATTTTAGTATAGCCACTGGGTTCTTCAATGAACTCTATCTGTATAGCGCCACCTGCTGTTTGTTGTTTTTCTCATTTCTCTGTCCCCCCACACTGAGGTGGACGCACATGCTCAGTCCCATCCTTCAACTGCCACCAGAAATAGCCACTTGTTAGAAGCTGAGACAGTTACAGCACACACCCCTTGTGCAAGGACACACCCTGTGAGCCGCCATCTTGATATAAATCCACTGTTATGTAAACAGAA
This sequence comes from Bufotes viridis, assembly GCA_033119425.1. Classification (NCBI taxonomy): domain Eukaryota; kingdom Metazoa; phylum Chordata; class Amphibia; order Anura; family Bufonidae; genus Bufotes; species Bufotes viridis. The sequence goes on from CM065598.1 coordinate 97,137,588, forward strand.
CACAATGGGATGTTGCTAAGGCGCAAAATGGGCCACTTTAGAGCTATTTTTCTAATAGAAATGTACAATGTCAGTAATTAAAGTATATTACAAAAATGGCGAGTATCCCTGCCCCTACACATTACAAAAATAAAAAAAAGAATGACAGTTACAGTTTAATTTTCCCCTGGGGTGGCGCAGCAAATTTACTAACAAATTACAGCTGTGCATTGGGGGTCTGGCGCCAGGGTGCACTGTGATCTGTCTATTGTCAGGGGTCCCTGCCAACAAAAGAGGATTAACTAGAGGAATCAGGATGAAGTGGACATAGCTGGAAACTTCAATGGGAGCAGTGCTGCAGTTATCGGCTCTATACACTACCCCGTGGATAGAGCTGTGTAGTTCCAGCACAAGAGCTATTTTGGAACAGTTGATTGGTGAGGGTGCTGGGAGTCGGACCCGCACCGATCAGATATTAATGACCTATCCTTAGGATAGGCTATCAATAGTAAAAGTTCTGAACAACCCCTTAAAGGCTATATACACTTTCGGAGGCAATTTTTTGATAATTGCATTTTACTCATTTTGGGCTAAAAATAATTTTTTTCAATTGGTCTGAAAAATATTGAGCCATGCTGTCACAAAGAGTTAACTGTTTTTCTAGCTGTCTGACTGGTACTTTCACTGTAGGGACTTACGCAACTATAGTAATAATCTGATACGAGTTTGGGAAAGGAAAAACTCTGCCGGATCTAATCGACCACTACAAATTGGGTCATATAGTGATTCCTCCAACAACCAGAAAATGGCCACTAATCACATTTCTATTCCATATAGAGCCACCACTGGACCATACACTTATGCCCTAGTAGCAGGTCGACCACAGAAAGACAGAACGGTTTACAATAGTAAGTTAAACCTCAACCCTCCCCAAATGACCCCTAGGCAGGACCCTTATCCTCAGAAAAGTCCTCATCTCATTACTCAATATGGTCATTCTTCATCAGAAAATCCTTGTTCCACAGGATAATGAGCTTAGGACTTGCATTCAACCAGCAACATCGATTAGTGTACAAAGGGGTCCTTCCGACTCATCTTGCATTCCCCACCTCAACCACTTCTTTCGTTGAAGCCAATATTTTCATTTAAACCACACCTGTATCATCCATCAGGCATAAGAACCCTCCAGTTACTTTACAAACTACATCAAAACTCTCCCCCATAGATCCTATTACTATAGGTGAGACATCCAATCCATCAATTTCTCACTCTGTACAGGATACTACATTGAATATAACAATCCATTCTGTTTCTTCTTCTAGCCCAGATCCTTTTTTAGCGTTACCGTCCAGCCAGGGGTGTAGCTAAAGGCTCATGGGCCCTGGTGCAAGAGTTCAGCTTGGGCCCCCCTTCCCTCAGTGCTTTGTGTGTCTTCTTATGTGGCACAAGAGTCTTTGGGCCCCTTTAGGCTCCTACCTCTGCACCCCCTATAGCTACGCCCCTGCGTCCAGCTTAAAAGAGAGTCCTTTTTTAGACCACATCTCACAACTAACTATAAAACGACATCCTACCTCTCCATCCCTTCCCCCCACGAGGGTGAACCTGTCCAGCACACAAGATTTAAACATGCCTTTCCCAATACCAGGCCCTTCACATCTAATCACTCCAAAACCAATACAACCGTTAACGATTACTCATTTTTCACCCCCATTCCAAGCACAAAAAAAAAAAAAAGACTAAACCCGACCTAGAGGATGTAAAGGAGGCTGAAACAAAAGCACCGTTACACAAAAAATCCATAGCCAAGATCTCATCCCTTTACCAACGAATAATGATCTACTAAAAGAAAGGGGGATCTTTAATCTGTCCAAATATTTACTGAAACAAAACAAGGCTGAGCTGTTAAGTAAGGGTCTCTCATTTTTCCCTACAAGTGAACCCAACTTATTCGAGTTATTTATAGATTTAAACCTATTTATATGAAAATTGAGACTCCAACGTCCTCTTATTATAAAAGATTCTCAAGAAACAAAGAATTTAGCTAAAGACACTTTCTTATCAAATGAGACCTCGGCCACACATCTGGCTTCCAATCAAGATATGAGCGAGGTTACACCGAGCCCTATAGATTATTCCAATTCGGTCCAATGTGAAAAACAAATCAACATTCTATCCACTTGAAAGCAGAGGTACCCATATCGAAAGTTTTTAAAACATGGTCATAGGAGACCTCAAAGACATATTTCCCTCACACAATACCCTAAATCATTCTACTGACCATAATTATAAAAAGAAAACCACCATCTTCAGTCCAGAACCCAATAACCTAAGCCCTGATTTAACACAGAAATCTGAGCAAAAACAGAGAAATAGTGATTAAAAGTGCAGACAAAGGGGGTGGGATAGTGCTTATGGATGCAAGCTACTATCAAACAGAATCCCTCAGAATACTTTCAGATACAAATGATTAGAAACTACTTAATAATGACACTACAAAAGAATACAAGGTACTACTATATGATTTGGTAGATGGGTTTTAACGCAGGTGTTCTTGACAAAAAAGAAAGAGCATTCCATAAAATACCCCATCCTGCTACAGCTCGTTTTTATTTCTTACCCAAGATACATAAGTCACTTTCCAATCCCCCTGGACGATCAATTATATCTGGCATTGGCTCTCTCACCTCTAATCTTTCTGAATATATTGATAATATACTTTAAAGATATGTTCTTTCATTACCATCCTATCTCCGAGATACATCACACCTCATTAATACTTTGGAAAATGTTCAATGGGAGGAAGGTTATTTATGGGCAACATTGGATGTAACATCTCTTTATAGAAACATATTCTATACATTAGGCATCAAAGCAGTCAAAGAATTCCTGGATGCTGATCTTCTTGTGTCGCAGACACAGAGGGATTTCATTTTGAAATCTATTGAGTTCATCCTGCATCATAATTATTTTACTTAGAACGACAGCGATGGGCACGAAATTCGCCCCATCATATGCAAACCTCTTCATGGGTGCTTTTGAAAGGCCAGGTCGGTTTCCTTAAACACCCAAATATTGCATTTTATAAGAGATACATTGATGATATTATCCTAATATGGAATGGAAATATTAAAGATTTAGAATCATATGTAAAGGAAGTTAACTCCAACAACTGGAATCTTAACCTCACGTTACAATGTCATACCAGGGAAGCTATCTTTCTTGACCCTCATCTGAGCAGTACTAATAATCAGATCTCCTTGAAAACACACTTTAAAAACATTGATGCGAATAGTTATTTAGACTTGTTGTCATCACCATAAGTGGAAAACTAACATCCCTTTCAGCCAGACGAGGAGGATTAGAAGGAACTGCTCCGACGATGTCATGAGAGAACAGATCAACATCTTGAGTACTAGGTTCACTGAGAAGGGTTATCCCTCACAACTGATAAAAGAATCTAAAACTAGAGTCCTAAGGGAAAACCAAAAGGATAGTTTAAAAGGGAAAACTGGTGGCGCACCATCTCTTGGCTTGATTGCACAATATAATTCCAAACAAAAACAACCTAAATTAACCTTTCGTCGAGCCAAAGCTAGGAGCCTCTAGGAGCAGGGGGGCGTTTCTCCTGCTTCTAGAAGCTACGTTCGCCCACCTCAAGTCACGCCCTGCCGTCCTTGATAGACAGGGCCAGCGTTCGTCTTCTCCGGCCAGCCCTGTATGCTGGATAAATCTCGCGCATGCACAGTCCCAGCACACAGGACCGCCAGGAGGAGACGAGCGCTGCCTCGCCCTGTCAATCAAGGACAGCATGGCGTGACTTCAGGTGGGTGAACGGAGCTTCTAGGAGCAGGAGCAACACCCCCTCCCCCTGCACCTAGAGGCTAATTAGCATATTATAAAGTTAAAATTGTGCAGTAACGGGGGCATCCAGAAGCATAAGATTAGGAAAGTTAGGGTCTGCTGACATTAGCACATGGCTTATGTCAGCTAGTTTAATAGGGTTAAATCTGGTGACAGAAACCCTTTAATAAATGACCCCAAAGGTGTTTACTGTATTTAGAGATGACAAAGTTTAAAAAAATTTGTTTCGCCAGCTTCGCCGAAGTTTAACAAGAATTAATTTCTCACAAATCGCTATTTAAAACCCCATTCAGCCTATTAATCAATGGGACCTTTTTTAACGGCTGCTTAGACATAAGTGCACCCGTCTAACGGCCATTAAAAACGGTAATACGCTAGTGCAATATGGCCTTTTGGGTTTAAAAAAAAGCCCAGTCAAAGAACCTACATCATCGTCACCACGTGTTCACACTGGGAGCGCGCAGTAACGTCATCACGCTCAGCGTAGGTCCTTCAATAGGTATTTTTCATTCAAGAGAGGAGCGGACTGCCTCTGCGCGAGCAAGTGGATGAGAGGAGTATTTTTTCTCCATTCTTTCTAAGACAACTCCAGTCACCATTTTTGTAAAAATAATTCTTTACTACGAAGTGCAAGGAAATTTGGCTTCATTTAGAATCAAATTTATCCTAAAATTCAAATGCTTCGTTTCGCTCATCGCTGTATTATTTATCTATGTGCCAACAGAAAATGTTCAGCAATGTGGTGGAACTGGACAGACAACCAAGAAATACTCCACCTGCCGTGTGCCATTTATACCACTGGCTACACCAAGATTTCTTATCTCTCAATACAGAAATTGCAATGCACTAAGTATCTTGAAAATCTTTTCCAAATCACTCAAGTAAAAGTACTCAGTAATTTTATTTTTTTTACTTACTGGGATTAAAAAAAAAAAAACCATATGGTAATAGCTTGGTAATCTCTTAAAAAACACTTGTTAGGTTTTTGATTACACTATACAACAAAAAACCTTACTATCATGGGCGTAGCTATAGGGGGTGCAGAGATAGCAGTCGCTACCGGGCCCAGGAGCCTGAGGGGGCCCAAAGACCCTTGTGCCGCATAAGAAGACACACAAAGCACGGAGGGAAGGGGGCCCAAGCTGAACTCTTGCACCAGGGCCCATGAGCTGTTAGCAACGCCCCTGCTTACTATGAAAAGTCTGGCACTTAGATATCGAGTTGATGACCTATCGTCCAAAAGGTCATCAGTATAAGATCCTTTCGGAGTCCGACACCCGCACCTACACCGCTTAGCTGTTTGAGGCAGGTGTCACCAGTGGAAACTATACAGTGGATGGAGCTGGAAGAAAGTTCTATCCTCTGTGGAGTGGCCGTATTGAAGAACTGCAGCTCAGCCCCTATTCGAGTGAATGGAAGCTGAGCTGCAGTCTGCCAGTGCCAGAAATTATGCAGTAGATGGATCCTTCCACCCACTGTATACTTTCCAGCGTTAGTGGATGTCTGAGACAGCTGATCATGGGGTGCTGACTGTCTTGAGGATAGGTCATCAATATGTAAGTCCCAGAAAAACCTTTTAATTGTAACCCTATATGGCAGAGGAACCTCTGGGCCTGGTTATGATGACTGTCACCTCTGCCTCCCTTATAGCTGCAGCCCCTCGGCCACAAGGTGACAACAGTATTCTAAATGAGGGTCTAGGCTGTTTTATAGCTGCATATTGTACTGGGACATTGGGACCCTGGAGCTTCAAGCTACACCTCTGGCAGGAAAAATAGAATATTTTGTGTACAAGCTCACTAAAAATGAGCTAAAACTGGGGTGTTGAGTAATTATATCTTACCGCAATAACCTGTAATATCAAATTATGAACCCTAAATGTTAAAAAAAGACCTTTTCTGAAAAAAGTGCTGTCTCATGCAGTCTCTCTCTTTCTGGAATCAAATAAAACTTTCTCTATGTGAATGTAATGATGATATATGTACGTGATTACAATTTTAGAGTGAAAGGAGAAACTATATTAGTGAAAGGAGGTTCTATAACCAGGTTGGGCTGCCTGTAGCCTGGGTACAAGATGAGATATGGTTAGGCACGGAGGCATTCAGGTTCTGTATGGTATTCGGCAGCACATTTGTAGATCTGTAGATCCTGCATTTGTTGCTGAAGCTGGCGCCCCAGCTGCTCCCATAAATGCTTGATTGGCAAAAAAATCTGATGACCGGGCAGCCAAGAAGTTTTGTAATCTGGAGACATTCCCGGGAAACCTTTGCCATGTGCTGAAAAATGGCAGTTGGATGCCCTACAATGAGGGGAACACATGTGGCGGCAGGATGTCCTGCACATATCCCTGAGCTGTGAGTGTCTTCATATCACTACTAGGGGTTACCGACTGTCCTAGGTGATGGCTCTGCAGATCATCACACCGGCAGTTGTCAGCCCTGCCATGAGAGGAACACACGTGGCGGCAGGATGTCCTGCACATATCGCTGAGCTGTCAGTGTCTTCATATCACTACTAGGGGTGACTGACTGTCGTTGGGGCAGCGTGACGCTCTAAAGCAAAGCCAGGATTGAAGTGCTCACCACGAGGCCTTCATACTCAAACCCGACCATCGTCAAATCTCAAACAGAACCTGAATTCATTGCTAAAGACCATGTGGTCCCAGTCTGTAGTGGTGCAGGTTTCTCATTCACAACACCACTGTAAACGAAGGCGATGGTGGATGGCGGTCAATGGCAGGACACATAATGGACACCATGACACTAAATTTCCTTCTACTAATTGTTGAGGCAGAGAAAGGGGTGTGTAATAAAGATGCCACCTGTGTCTGGAGCTGTCAAGAGCCTGTTCGCCATGTCTGCAAAATGTCTTCAAGTTCGTTGTAGAGGCATGTCTAGCAGCCAGCCCTCTCTCACCAGGAGGTAAACTACCGAAAAGTATACTCTGAGAGCCTTTTTATAGGGCAGTGAGGGAAGCACTTTTATGCCCTTTTAGAGCCAGTGTCTTATCAGACCCCATCTGTAATCATTTACAAATCTGCATGAGACATAACTGCATGCCAGGTTTAGCAGCAATCTGGCATTTCTATCTGGGTGCGTTACTTTTTTGTGTGTGTCAATGAGTGTGTGTATGTGTGTGTATGTGTGTAATATATATATATATATATATATATATATATATATATATATATATATAAAACACAAAAGAGAATAAACAAGTTTCAGGGCAAAGTAGGACCCAGCTATGAGACACTCTGATTAAAAGCACCTGGTAGATGGTCAGGAGTGCAAGGTTAACATCTATACCATATTTTTCGCCCCATAAGAAGCATTTTTTCCCCCCAAAAGTGGGGGAAAATGTCTTAGCATCTTATGGGGCAAATAATAATGAGCGCTTCCATTATGGAAGCGATCATTAGTACCGGAGGACTGGGAAGTGGTGAAGGTTCTGTACTCACCGCTTATGTTGGCTGCGAATATTTGAATCGAGAATTTTTATCGCGAATATCGCCACTTCGAGAATTCGTGAATATTTAGCATATAGTGCTATATATTCGTATTTTTGAATATTCTAGATTTTTTATTTTTATTTTGAACCCATGCAATGTCTTTGTCTGAGCTTAGCAACATTCCTAGCAACCAATACGAAAGTTGCCTACCCCTTACTATATAAGTATACCCCTTACAATATATATATATATACCAAACCATTAGCCATTTTCTGCAGTTTTTTGCAGTTCTGAGAGAGACAGCAGTGTTATTGCTGTGCTCTGTGCTTTGCTGTGTCACATTACATTAGATAGTTAGTTAGTTAGTTTATATAAATATAATAAAGATAGTTAGTGGGAGATAGTGTAGGTTATATCCTGATATAGTGTAGCTGATAGGTAGTGTGATAGGTTCTGCTGTCCATAGATACATTCTACAGGCAAGTTCACAACAATACTTAGTGCACCAATCAATAATATGTAGTCAGACCTTCTAAAATGTGAAGTTGAACATATTGCACAAAAATATGCGCATTATTAATTGCCAATTTGCACAATCACGAATATATCAGAGCACTCTATCTGCATATAAAGCTATTGTAATGTTCTGCCCTGCCGACGATTTTCTCCAGTCTCAGGAAACTTCTAGCAGCTTGATAAATGTAGCAATAGTGACCCACGCCTGTATTGCTCGCGCATTACGTGAATATTACATTGCCGATTTTTTCAATCAAGAAAATAATCGTGAATTCTCAAATTTATGACGAACATCCGCCCAAATATTTGCGAAATATCGCAAATTCAAATATTGCCCCTGCCGCTCATCACTACATACCGCTTCCTGGTCTTCGGCTGTCAGCTGTGCTGTGGCTGCACACAGCGTGAGAGTGCTCTGTGACCTGGGAGAGCAAGAGGAGCGCTGGAGGAGAAGAGCAGCGGCATCTGGAGCAGAAGAGGTAAGTGTTTTTTATATATTATGTTCTCTGTGGCATGGGGGCTGATGAGAGGCATGGGGCTCTTATCTGAGGTCTGATTAGGGGTCTTTCACATTGGGGTCTGATTGGGGCTGTCAGCTGAGGTCTGAGTAACATTGGGGGTCTGATTGGTGGTCGGACCTAAGGTCTAATGAAACATTTTTTTTTCTTATTGTCGTCCTCTAAAACCTAGGTGCGTCTTATAGGGCGAAGAATGTGGGTGTGTGTATATATATATATATATATATATATATATATATATAAAGAACAAAAAGCTGAAACGTTGCTGCTAGATGGGTTAATAAACCATCCACTTTTTTTCACGTTACGCTGGAGTGCGGCCTTTTTATATATATATATATATATATATATATATATATATATATAACTTGGTTACAGATATATAGGTGAAATGTGAAGAGGACTATTGAGTCCTTGAGTTAAAAAAAAGACTTACTTGGAAAGAAAGCATTACAAACATGACTAGTTTGCCTGAGGCTTTCTCGATGCACACAATAAGCACTGGAGCCTGCAGCTTCTTTTTCTCAGAAAATGGCCACGCCATGGGTCACACAGTGCCTAAGGGGGAAAGCCACCTTTAATGTCTGTTCTGCTGGAGGGCAAAATAGATTGGACTTCAAAATATGCAAGGTACGTGGCCAACGACATGTACAGCCAAACCATTCATCAGGGCTGGTCATTTAATGTTGGGTACTACATAAAAGAACAGGGGCAACTGCATGAAGTTACTTTGGGGGAGGGGGAATGTATAGATGGTCTGTATGTAATAAGAATAAAAAGGCGCTTTTATTTTGGTGCCCTTCTATATAAACTGTACATGAGGATAGCTAGATAAAGTGGTGGAAAAGATTATCTCATAGTTTATAGATACAAAATGCAGAACAGAAATTTGTTTTAGAAATGAATATTTTCCGGCACGCAGCAGAACTTTCGTCCAGTTAGAAGCTATAGCTACCCTACCTGAATGACTGGGAATATAGAAATGAGCTACTGTACATAACAAATGTTATTACAATTTGAAATACTGCAGATTTTCAGCCAGGATTACATCCATTGCGGTGCATATGTGATGCATATTTGTGGCAAAATCAATGGATTTTTTTCAACATATGTGGACATACTCTTATAATACTGCTCCATATGGACAAGAATACATCTTCTGTAATACTGCACTCTGTAGATAAAAACTGTAATACAACCCCAAAAATACAAGACTATACCTACACAATACTGCCCCTATGTACATGAATATAACTTCTATTATACTGTCTCCTATGTGCAAGAATATGACTTCTATAATACTGCCTCCTATGTGCAAGAATATAACTACTATAATACTGCTCCTATTTACTGGAATATAACTACTATAATACTGCTCCTATGTACAAGAATATAACTACTATAATACTGCTCCTATATACAAGAATATAACTACTATAATATTGCCTCCTATGTACAGGAATATAACTGCTATAAATACTGCTCCTATGTACAAGCATATAACTACTATAATACTGCTCCTATGTACAAGCATATAACTACTATAATACTGCTCCTAGTTACAAGAATATAACTACTATAATACTGCCTCCTATGTACAAGAATATAACTACTATAATACTACCTCCTATATACAAGAATATAACTACTATAATACTGCCTCCTATGTACAAGAATATAACTACTATAATACTGCTCCTATGTACAAGAATATAACTACTATAATACTGCCTCCTATGTACAAGAATATATCTACTATAATACTGCTCCTATGTACAAGAATATAACTACTATAATACTGCTCCTATGTACAAGAATATAACTACTATAATACTGCTCCTATGTACAAGAATATAACTACTATAATACTGCCTCCTATGTACAAGAATATAACTACTATAATACTGCTCCTATGTACAAGAATATAACTACTATAATACTGCTTCTATATACAAGCATATACCTGCTATAATACTGCTCCTATGTACAAGAATATAACTACTATAATACTGCCCCTATGTACAAGAATATAACTACTATAATACTGCCTCCTATGTACAAGAATATAACTGCTATAATACTGCTCCTATGTACAAGAATATAACTACTATAATACTGCCTCCTATGTACAAGAATATAACTACTATAATACTGCTCCTATGTACAAGAATATAACTACTATAGGAGTATGGGCGTTATTAACCAAATATACACTGAAAGATGTGCTTAGGTCTGGAGGGACATTGGATTAGGGAAAAATTCTACAATTACCCCAGGTTTTATCAGCTCCTTTTCTGCATCTGCATGGTTTTAGGAGGGATGTGCAGGACTTGCATTTACAGGTTTCTCATCTCAATTCTCCGACCTGGCTAGAGCGGCGGTTGCGTCCTGTCCGCCCTCCCAGCAGACCCCTCTCTCTGATGTATAAAGAACTCCTGTCTGCATCCACACACAAGCTTAACTTTCTGAGCTCCTGGGAGAGTGAGCTATCTCTCCATCTTAGTGACCCGGAAAAGGCTTTCATACTGGCTCACTCACACGGCTTCAGTCGCTGTATTAGAATTCAGGAGAATTCGTACAAGCTTCTCACTCGATGGTACAGGACTCCTGAATTCCTTCACAGCATCAATCCTGAGATTCCAGAGGTCTGCTGGAGGTGTGGGATGGGGGTCGGCTCCCTCTCCCATATTTGGTGGTCTTGTGCGAAAATACGTCCTTTCTGGACTTTGATGGAGTCTATGATCAATAAAATTTGGTCATCCTCCATCAAACTGGATCAGAAACGCATACTTCTCTGGTGCCAAAATTCCACTCTCACGCCATCCAAGTCTGATCTCCCCACTATCCTTATAATGGCTGCTCGCCTGCTTATCCCATTTTTGTGGAAACATGAGTCCCCCCTCTCTCCAACATTGGATAGAGAAGGTAGACCAGATATCTAGATTCGAGGAATTGGCCCACTGGGAATCTTACACCGGTGCTAAGTACCTAAAAACTTGGCTCCCCTGGCGGTCCTTCCGTACTGCTCCACAATAGAGTAGAGTGCTCCCCCCCCCTTCCGCTTTTCCTTCCCCCCACCTGCCCTTCTCCCACTACTCTTCGTCCTCTTCTAGTTGTTTTATTTTGTTTTTCACTTTGCATTTCCTTATATCTCTATGCAATTGTTATTGTTTGTGCATCGTTGTCATGCTCAATGTACAATTGACGCTTCTATGTTCTACGGCAATGCTGTCGTTATACTGAGATACTACCATGCTGTATTTGCCTTACCACACTTTTTCTGTCTAATGTTTGGACTTTTGTGTATAACCAATAAACAGAGATTTGGTTAAGAATATAACTACTATAAAACTGCTCCTATGTACAAGAATATAACTACTATAATACTGCTCCTATGTACAATAATATAACTACTATAATACTGCTCCTATGTACAAGAATATAACTGCTATAATACTGCTCCTATGTACAAGAATATAACTACTATAATACTGCTTCTATGTACAAGAATATAACTACTATAATACTGCTTCTAAGTACAAGAATATAACTACTATAATACTGCTCCTATGTACAAGAATATAACTGCTATAATACTGCTCCTATGTACAAGAATATAACTACTATAATACTGCTTCTAAGTACAAGAATATAACTACTATAATACTGCTTCTAAGTACAAGAATATAACTACTATAATACTGCCTTCTATTTACAAGAATATAGCTACTATAATACTGCCTCCTATGTACAAGAATATAACTACTATAATACTGCTCCTATGTACAAGAATATAACTACTATAATACTGCCTTCTATGTACAAGAATATAACTACTATAATACTTCTCCTATGTACAAGAATATAACTACTATAATACTGCCTTCTATGTACAAGAATATAAGTACTATAATACTGCCTCCTATTTACAGGAATATAACTACTATAATACTGCTCCTATGTACAAGAATATAACTACTATAATACTGCCTTCTATGTACAAGAATATAACTACTATAATACTGCTCCTATGTACAAGAATATAACTACTATAAATACTGCTTCTAAGTACTGCTATTTTACAATATATTTATGCATGTTGTTATTACAATCTTTATTTTTATAACACTTTATATAATGTATTTATGTTTATACTTAAAATGGAGACATAAACATTTGACACAAATGTCTATACTTTAATGAGGCTGCAGTATATGGAACCCCTGAGGCTAAGACATTATAGGCTAAGTTATGATAGCTAGACTAGGAAAATCCCCCCCCCCCCCAACATCAATCTATAGCGCGGGTTTAGAGGTGTTTCTGTAGACATGTTTCCATCCACACCCTGCAGAAGAATCCAAACATAAGTTGTTATCCTCTAAGATTGACACTACGTCCGTGCTGCCCATAGTAAAGCGTTCCTTCAGTTATTACTGTGTAATTGCCAATAGATTAAAGAAAATGATGAAGATTGCATTTCAGGAATGCTTTTAGGATCGGCATTGACTATTAAGATGACACTTCTCAATAATGTCAAGCTTGTCCTGTCAATAAAATATGAACTTTAGATGGAAAGCACTACATTTATTTGCTTTTTGCTGTCTCCATAAAATACAGTACATCAGCTTAAAAGCAACATACACCCTATTTATGAGAAGCAATAATTTTCATTGCAAGTACATGGAGGGCTGTAAGTGTTCCCATTACCCTCTGTGCCAGAGGTGCAGAGTTGGCATTAGTGGTTTCAGGTAAGATCCATTATGACCCCCTCTTCCAGTTACCGGCAAGGGCAACCTCTGCTTGGACCATAGTAAATACAGTACTTACAGTTGTGAATTAGTAATGGATACATGAGAATGAAGGGTGAACTTAAAGAGGTAAATTTTTAATGTAACTTTCAGACTATCAGACTCCCAAATAAATAACTTTTCTGTCCTGCTGTTTGCTAAGCAGCCGCCCGTATGTATTTTCTGGCCACTGCTTAGCAATAAAGCACAGAACCATTTGTTGTCAATGCCGGATCGCTATACTCCAGACGTCCAGTGTCATCATTTACAGATTGTTTTGTAAATCTTAATTTTATGTGATGGATCAGAACACAATAATCTAAATTGGTGAAGTGAAATGAGAAAAATATATAAATAAAATTACTGTTTAGAAATAGAAAACAGAAAATTGGCATGTGCGTATGTATTCACCCCCTTTGTTTGGTTGCACCAGAGTTTTTTATGGGCTTCCTATTACCTTCAGAAGTCACATAATTAGTGACATGATGTCCACCTGTGTGCAATCTAAGTGTCACATCATCTGTCATTACATATACATACCTTTTTTGAAAGGCCCCAGAGGCTGCAACACCTAAGCAAGAGGCATCACTAACCAAACACTGCCATGAAGACCAAGGAACTCTCCAAACAAGTAAGGGACGATGTTGTTCGGAAATATGAGTCAGGGTTAGATTATAAAAAAAAGTATCCAAATCTTTGATGATCCCCAGGAGCACCATCAAATCTATCATAACCAAATGGAAAGAACATGGCACAACAGCAAACCTGCCAAGAGACGGCCTCCCACCAAAACTCGTGGAGCGGGCAAGGAGGGCATTAATCAGAGAGGCAGCACAGAGACCTAAGGTAACCCTGGAGGAGCTGCAGAGTTCCACAGCAGAGCCTGGAGGATAGGGCATAGGACGACAATTAGGCCCCTTTCACACTTGCGTTGTGTGGATCCGGCGTGCACTTCCGTCCCGCCGGATCCGTCACAACGCATAACAACTGAAAGCATTTGTAGACGGATCCGTATTGCGGATCCGTCTACAAATGCATTGCAAGTGCAGATCCGTCTATCCGTTTGCCATGCGGATCCGTCTTGTATTTTTTTCACTGTTTTAAAGGTCTGAGCATGCGCACACCTGAAGGACGGATCCGTCCTTCAGTCTTTTTTTAATGCCGGATCCGGCCCCAATGTAAGTCAATAGGACTTAAGGCCTGATCAGGCGTTCAGTCATGTGTTCAGGCTTTTCAGGACGGAGATAAAAACGCAGCATGCTTTTGGCTGGGGGGATACCGAGGACACCGACTAAACACCTCCCACAGAGGACAGCTTGTCGGTGCCTCTAGGCAGCCTGGCACACAAGAGCGACTACATGCTGCAGTGCCTGCGCAACGACCGCCAAGTTGCCCACAAGTTGCCTGCTGGGTCCCCGCTACAAGGACAATGTGCCCACCTTAATTCTGTCACTAAAGCGTGATCGGAAGATGCACGAGTACAAGCACATGCTGGTAGACATGCTGCTGATGGCATTCCCATCCGACATCGGGGTCTCAGTGGAAGCACAAGGCGAAGGCAGAGGAGGAGGAAGAAGTCGCCAACGCAGCTGGGGCACTGCCAGCACCTCAGAAGGGAGGATTAGCATGGCCGAAATGTGAAAAGGTTTGTTAGCACGCCACAACAACCAGCACCACCAGCTGATATGGAACATCTTAGCAGGAGGCAGCATTTCAGCAACATGGTGGAACAGTACATGTGCACAAGCCTACACCTACTGACTGATGGGTCTACCCCATTCAACTTCTGGGTCTCCAAATTGGGCACATGGCCTGAGCTTGCCCTTTATGCCTTGGAGGTGCTGGCCTGCCTGCGGCCAGTGTATTGTTCGAACCTGTGTTTAGTATGGCAGGGAGGGTGATCACAGACAGCACAGCCGCCTGTCCACAGCCAACGTGGACAAGCTCACATTCATTAAAATGAACCAGGCATGGATCCCTCAGGACTTGTCCGTACCTTGTGCAGAATAGACCGGCCGCACCCAGTCATTGTTATACTCCAGCGCACTTTCTCTTTGCATTCTTTTTTTATTTTCCAATGTTTTGGGGTCTTCACAAATTTATAAAAAAAAATAAAAAAAATAAAGAAAGAAAAAACTACAAAAATAGTGTTTGCTACCTCCTCTTCCTCCACCACGGCTTCCACCTACACCGCCACGTCCACCGCCTCCTCATACTCCACTTTGACCTCCGCCTCCTAGTTTAAGATCATTATTTTTCACTTTTTTTATATTCTATGTTATTTTAAGTCATTTCCCTATCTACATTTGTTTGCAGGGCAATTGTCCTGCTCTTACCCCCATTTTGCTTCCTTTTGCAGCCCTTTAGCCCTTTCTATGACTTTTTTAGAGCCATTTTAGTGCCCAAAAGTTCGGGTCCCAATTGACTTCAATTGGGTTCGGGGTCAAGTTCGTCTGAACCCGGCGAACCCAAACTTCCAGGTGTTCGCTCAACCCTAGTGCAAACCCAACACATCCCATCACCCAAAGAACACCATCCCCACAGTGAAACATGGTGGTGGCAGC
This sequence comes from Bufotes viridis, assembly GCA_033119425.1. Classification (NCBI taxonomy): domain Eukaryota; kingdom Metazoa; phylum Chordata; class Amphibia; order Anura; family Bufonidae; genus Bufotes; species Bufotes viridis. Next base: position 97,153,261 of record CM065598.1, read on the forward strand.
ATCATGCTGTGGGGATGGGACTGGGAAACTAGTCAGAGTTGAGGGAAAGATGGATGTTGCTAAATACAGCGATATTCTTGAGCAAAACCTGTACCGCTCTGTGTGTGATCTGAGGCGAGGACGGAGGTTCCCCTTCCAGCAGAACAATGACCTCAAACACACGGCTAAAGCAACACCTGAGTGGTTAAAGGGAAAACATGTGAATGTGTTGGAATGGCCGAGTCAAAGCCCAGATCTCAATCCAATAGAAAATCTGTGGTCAGACTTAAAGATTGATGTTCACAAGCGCAAACCATCCAACTTGAAGGAGCTGGAGCAGTTTTGCAAGGAGGAATGGGTAAAAATCCCAGTGGCAAGATGTGGCAAGCTCCTAGAGACTTATCCAAAGCGACTTGGAGCTGTGATTGCCATAAGAGGTGGCTCTACAAAGTACTGACTTTGGGGGTGAATAGTTATACACATTGACTTTTTCTGTTATTGTGTCCTATTTGTTGTTTGCTTCACAAAGAAAAAAAAAGGAAAAAATCTTCAAAGTTGTGGGCATGTTCTGTAAATTAAATCATGCAAATCCTCAAACAATCCATGTTAAATCCAGGTTGTGAGGCACCAAAACATGAAAAAAGTTGTGCAAGGCACTGTAACTTAGCCGCTGGCCGCATGACTTACTTAAATCTACACCAGCTGCCTTGCTGGCGTAGATTTGAGTCATTTTCTACACCAAAAACAGGTGTAGAAAATGATAAATGAGAAGGGCCGACCCACCCCTTCCCCACCCACACCAAAAAGTGGCTTGAGCGAGGAAAAGTCGCAGATACAGCTGCTATACCGCCAAGTTTCCTGACCTTCTTGCATTGTCTATGCCAGAAACAAGTGGCAGACTAGCAGAATATGTGGTTTATTAGATGCTGGATTTAATTAATTCTACTATATGTGCTACTGAGAATTATGTTCAGCAGAAAGCCTGGACATATGATGTCTATTCTAAAGGCTGCCAGTAGATGAAGACAGGGGCAGATTGGCCTTAGACCTTACAGAAAAATTTCCCGGTGGGCCGATGCCCAAAGAGCCGCCCAAGCCACCCTCTCTGCCACTGGCCAGGTACATAATGACGGTGACCGCACCAGTTCTCCTGAATTCAACTATGGCCCGCATCTAACCTCCTAAACGCCATCTCTTAAATCTGGGACAACTGGAGGAGAAGGAGAACAGAAAATGGCATCTATTGATGGCCATCACAGAAGAAAAAGCTTTTGGCGCAATATATTGTGCTGCTCTGTGGTATAGGGTATTTTGCGCTATGGTATTGTTAACCCCTCCTACTTATGTTGCCCCATCTCCTGTCAATTTAAACAATCCTACATGGGGCCACTTTTAGGTTCTTGTTCCAGTGCCACTTTTAGTTTCCAATCCACCCCTGGATGTAGAAGTAATTACATCACTTTGGAAGGGTGTTTTTTTCTTTTTTAGCCTTAACTTTCAATGGATCATCCTTTTGCTAGTGGTGCGTCTGGGGATACATAGTCTCCTCAACATTAGGGCTCATTCAGATGGCCGTATGAATGAGTCCGCATCATGGAGACCCATTCATTTCTATGGGGCCGCAAAAGAAGCGGACAGCAGACAGCGGTTCCGTTCAGTGGCTCCATAGAAAAGATAGAGCATGTCCTATTCTTGTCCAACTGCGGACAAGAATAGGCTTTTCTATTATGGCTGCGGCCTTGTGTGTTTTGCAAATTGCGGAATGCACACGTCCATTATCTGTGTTTTGCGGATCCTCAAAACACCATGGTCGTCTTCATGAACCCTTATACCGTAGCTACACAGAGACAAACACTTGCTAAAGACATAACCTGCCATTACTTGTTAGTTCAACCTGCAATGGCCCCTCAATAAATCTTACCCATATGTGTATAGTCCATACACCAATATACCAACATCCATCCCATGGCCAAATAACTGCATTATTCCTTATTGTAAATTATGTAATGTAATAGTTTTAGGCCGCTTCACACAGCAGGAATGTCCTGAGATATCTCAAGTAAAAGATCCATAGGCTGTCCTGCAGGAATATTAGCAACTGACATCAATACATCTTACAGCTCCAGCCGTAAGACTGTATGTTAAAAAAGTATGACCCCTACATTACATGTAGCGCACGGTGTGGCGTATCAACAGTGCAGAATATAATATATTAAAGAGCCAGTCTTCCTTGCAATCAATAACAAGCAGCTAAGGGCAATATCGCGAGTCTAATAGTTTGCAATGGGTTGAGGGGTTTTGCAGCAATGCAGGAGTTAATGTGGAAGATCCTCTTCTCTCTCCTGACATGACGGCTTTGAACAGAATCGACAACTGAGGCTATTGCTTCTCTGTGACCCAGAGAGACAAGGCGAAAATGATGAAACGGATACACTGTCTCAACCGCAACGAGATGGTGGACTGCGACTTCAAAGCCTTTACAAGACCTGAAACTGGCAAGACCTGATCTTGATAAGTAAAAACATTGAGATTCACTAGGAGACACACAGGTCCTCGGGGAACTACAACCTACTGAGATTTTGGTGGATTTAATATTCTCCTGGAGACTAAGATGTAATTTCATGAGGCCCACGCAGCTCACTCTCTATATCTTAAGTAAAAAAAATAAAAAATTAGCAGCAGACTTAGGGTTAGGGAAGTTGGGTAGTGCCTATAGACACAAAAATCGGTGGTTCCTCCCTAATCACTTACACGTCACTCTCCCGGCCCTATTCTAATATCATACCCCTTTAAGTTACATCACTGTGCCTTGAGGTGATGTCATCCATCCTCACTCAAAAGCCTATAGATCTTTCAATTCATCCACTGCCCCAACCCTCAAAAAGAAAAAATAAATAAAAAGAAATTAACGGTAAAAAGGTATAATTTTTTTTTTTACGATTATTGCAAGAATTGGCTGTATTCAGTAGCATCTTAAGCAGCTGTAGAAGACATATGTGATGTACGGCAGTGTTACTTAGTATGGATGAAAAAGCATATGTACATCAAGTTCAGCCGAGGGATGGGTGGGGATGTGAATTAAGGGAAAGGGAGTGAGAAGTAACAGTTCTATATATTTTCTTAAGTTTTAATGCCATATAATTCTATGATTCATGTAAGCCTTCTTAGAAACCTTCACCTGTTTCTGTCATTTCCAGTGCCACCTTATCATTTGTGAGGTTTTTACAGGGAGCAGCTTCTCACCATATTTTTTGTGTGGGCCATTTATATATTTATAGGTTATAGGCAACTCTTATCTATACCTTTAGTTCTTTTAATATTTCCACATAACCAAAATCCTCTAGGCCTCTTATCAGTTTGGTCGCTCTCCTTTGTTCTTTCTCCAGCTCCAGGGCATCCTTTCTATGGACTGGTATCCAGAACGCAACTGCATATTCCAGAAGAGGCCGCACCAAATCTTTGTAAGGCTAGTTTCACAGCAACGCTAAAATCTTCATTGGCTTTCTGGCAGGGGGACAGCCTAATAATGTTCATTGTATCCGCATTACCGGAGACTACCTGTCCCTGCTGGAGCCAGTTGACTATAATGGGACCTGGCGGGGATCCGGCCTGTTTTCAGCCTTAGTACGGAATCGCTGCTAACAATTTAGACAATGACTTTTCAACTGTACCATTCAAAAAAACGATGGAAAAAAATCAAATGCAGGAGATCAACTTTTTAAAAGATATCTGCCATAGGTCGGCATCCTCATGCTTGTTCAAATCATGTTAAAGGGGATATATGAGTAGAGCATTTCTAATATTTCGAATATTACATTGGAAAGCAAAGGTTTTTGCAATGATATAGTTAAAACAAATGGTGTTCATTACTACAGAAATGTTATTTTTTAATTCATGGGATAACCCCTTTAAGAGCCTACTTTGGAGATATAGGTTGGGAGGATCTCGAGATGTATTACTCTGACAAAAAGCTGCAACATATTCCACTGTATAGACATGCCGTGGGATACATCGCCAATAGCCTGACAACCCATGCAGTTGCTGTGATTGCGGATGGTAACGGTTGTCACCCAGCTATTCCAGAAACAGATGTAACGAGAAAGCAGCTAAACATTATGTTTCAAAAACTCAAGGACAGATTGTGCCACATTTTTTTGGGGTATTTGGTGCCCCCAGGGTGAGGGGATCACCTTGGATCTTTTCTTCTCATCCCGGTCCCTTAGATGACTGCATTAACAATCAGTATCCTCTGAGTCTTTGCAAACTCAAGTGATGAGATGGATCTATTTTTTTTCTGCTCTTTTTCTTGAAACTTGACACAATAGCCCAGTTTGTGCTCTAACAAAAGCAGAATTTATTCAGTCTTTCCCTGGTGTTTTCCTGAGCTGGAATGTTTAGCCCTAACTAGTTAAGGCAAACCGCCTGGAACCATTCAGATCTGGCATATTCTTGCACGCTACACCCTCTTTGGATGTAATTGCATCCCATTTTCCCCAGGCATTTAAGAAGTAACACGCCCAGCCCTGCAGCCGAACATCAGGAGAGCTTGATTTGCACGAGTATTTACAAGCATCTAAAATACCAACACAATTGCAACATATGAAGGCGAGACACATAGAACAATGGCTGGGCCGGTCCTGAACGTCATATGACTCACGTGTCACAGGCAGGGGGTTTGTTAAACTGACCAGTGTAACACTCCCAGGGGAAAAGGGCCGTGGCGGCATCTTATGTGATAATTGGCTCGGGCTATTCATACGTCTTCATCGCTGCTTACAGAAATTTCTTAAAGGGACCCTAAACCTCAAAGAGGATCTGCTAATATCATACAAAGTAAAAGATCCCGGAGATCCTGAGGGCGGAAATGCGAAATGAAGAAAGCATCGTGGAACAAACGTTTCTTTGGACTTATTATTATTATCCCATTGAAAGATACTGCAGATACTGTGATACTGTGTATCCTGAATTGGTGCAACAGATTTCATTTAAAGAGGACCCGTCCCCTCTTCTGACATATCCGTATTAGCAACTACGTTCATCCTCCTTGTATTAACAATTTAGGAGCACCTCTTTTTACGTTGTTCTATTTATCTATTATTCCTGCTAGAAGTTATGAATGAATTCCTAGAAGAAGTTTGCAATGGAGATCCAGCTGGGTGTTACCAGTTGGGGGGGGGGGGGTGTTCCTGCACAGTATGACACTATCCAATCAGTGCTGCCAGTATCAGGGATACACCCCCAACTAGTAACACTCAGCTGGACCATCATAGCAAACTGCTAGCAATGTATTCATAAGTTCTAGCAGGAATAATAAAGGAATGGCACAACATAGACATAAGTAAAGATGCCCAGGAATTGTTATTACATGGGGAATGTAAGCAGTTACTAAAACAGACTCGTCACAGGAGGTGACAGGTCCTCTTTAACCTTTCCATGACCGCCAATACGTGTTTTAATGATGGTCATTAATGGGCTTTATTATACAGCGCTGCCTTTTGACGCTGACACTTTAGTACAGCACAAAAAGTAGATCAGGCAGCACTCCGTGATTTGGATAGCAGTGCACGTGTCCAGGGTTGGCGTCCCATGTGAATCAAGGAAGAAGAGCGCCACTCGCTGATGTCAATACAATCTTTTTTATTTTCTGTCACAAGTTAAAGTGACGCATTTTGACTCAACCTGGTTTGACAAAGACTCAGGTCGAGTCGAAACGCGTCACTTTAACTTGTCCTCTGAGTGACAGAAAATAAAAAAGATTGTATTGACATCAGCGAGGGCCGGTCTTCTTCCTTGACTTTAGTACAGCAGTGAAATCTTCAAGTCCGAACTGTCGGCTCACAGCTAGGGGTTTGGAGATTATTTTGGAGATGAATTTGATTGGTCCCACTCCCCACAGCTGTGGTCACGGTCAGATACCAATCACAGCCCCGCTGGAAGCTAAACAGCCATGGGCGTAGCTATAGGGGGTGCAGAGGTAGCAGTTTCTACCGGGCCCAGGAGCCTGAGGGGCCTTGTGTCACATAAGAAGACACACAAAGCACTGAGGGAAAGGGGGCCCAAGCTGAACTCTTGCACCAGGGCCAATGAGACGTTAGTTATGCCCCTGTAAACAGCAACTCTGCGATCCTCGGTCTCCCCGCCTCTCTTTTCACTTTGCTTTTTGTGACCGAAGAGACAGAGCCCTGCAGAGAGCTGTGAGAAAACTGTTACAAAATCTGTAATAATTACACAGGTGTAAAAAAAAGATCATTTTATAACAGTTTTATATTTAAAAAAAATGATATGCATATATATTATATTAGGGTTATGGCCGCTTTTAGACGAGCGAGTTGTACACTACAGACTCGGAGCATGAGTATAAGGGCTCATGCATACGAATGTGCCGTGTTTTGCAGTCCGCAAATTGCAGATACACAAAACACGTATGCCGTCCGTATGCAGGCGGTCCATTATAGAAATGCCTATTCTTGTTGACAAAACAGACAAGAATAGGACATGATCTATCATTTTTGCAACGGATGCGGACAACACACAGAGTGCTGTTTGCATCTTTTGCGGCCCCATTGAAGTGAACCAAACCACATTCGTGTGAGTGTGCCCTAAGACAGCTCCCGTCCTGACCTTCCAGAACTGCTGGGGTCACATAGCATTATATTGATGAAGCTCATTTTATTTGAAGGAACACAGGACTCCATAAGTCAGAAGACATCGTGAGACTCACAGAGCATCACTTTATGCACCTTGTCCCTGTTTCTGAAACGCAGAAGTATCCACAAAAGTGATACCGGGTTTGCAGAAAACATGGCCAAAGAAGGGACACTTTTTTTTGCCCTTTTTGTCCCTGAAAACCAGGACTGTGTAGTTAAGAGTGATTTGATACCTATCATACCATATCTAGGGAGAATCAAAAAGGAGAGAAAGAGAATAAATGGTAACTTATCAGACTTTACACACTTTCCAATTTATGGGGGAGTCTCCTATTATTGTAAGAGGATTTACACTGCCCTGACCATGAGCTGCAGGAACACTGACAGGATCTTTCATTACATTAGGTTTTATTCTGAAATGCTGCCAGGCAAAGACCTGGTACAGGAAAAAGTGTCCGTTGTGGCGGCTTTCCTGGCTTCTTCCCACATGACAGGTCGGAATCCGTTAAATTGGAAGACACCTGTCTATGAGGCCGATGGAAGCAGGGAGAAGCCAACGGGGGGCCGTCTAGTGGACAATTCTCTCTTTGCCTGGCAGCGTTTAAGAGTAAAACCTAGATAATTGGAATGAGGGAGCCTGTCAGTATTTCATGCTGCCCATGGTTAGGGTAACATGGATCTTCCGACAAGTTCCCTAATGGATCGTTCAGTCAAATGCTAATTTTTTACAAAAATCCTAACTACTGTATACCCCTAGATGAATACCTCGCTCTATATAATATTATCTCTATATAATAGTATCTCAACAGTAACTTAGGAAGTTTGAAAATAAATGTTGGGCTACATTCAAACAACAGTGAAAACGTGTGGCCGTGAAAAATTGTCCTTTTGCAACCATTTTCTGTCCATCTGTCTTTTTTTTAACGGCCTTTAAAAACAAAAAATCTCAACCCCTGCAGTGACCGCAGTATGAACATAATGCCCCCATAGTGCCCACAGTATGAGTAATGCCCTCTTAGAAGCCCCCATTATTGTCCTCATTAGTGGCCCCCTGTATGATTAATTCCACCATTGTGCCCCCTGTGTTATTAATGCCCCATTAGTGGCTTCCAGTATTATTAATGCCCCCTTTATTTCCCCTTAGTATTACTATTTTCCCCATTAGTGACCCCACTGGCGTACATAGAGAAGTAAGGGCCCCATTGCAAGGATCAAACTGAGCCCCACAGACAGGACAGAAGGGTTTCTCCCTAAACCCCCTTTTAATGACCCTTGGGCCATTTTTCCACTTCCTCATTTGCTACAAGTTGTTCCTTTGGAGGGTAGAGTCCTGACTAAGTTTTCACCCCCACTGAAAGAGGGAATGACCCCAACTGGGCCCCTTCTTGCCCTGGGCCCCATAGCAGTCGCATGGTCTGTCACTATTGTAGTTACGCCCCTGAGTGACCCCCAGTATAAAGAACGTCCCAATTCTACTTCTCATTGAATACAGCAGGACCTGTGCCCCCAGCGTGATGACGTTTTTTCATTTGAACCCCTGAAAGGCCTATTTGCACCTACCTGATTTTAATGGCAGGTAGACGGGTGCACTCCTGGCTAAACGGGCGTTACAAATGAGTCCTTTGATTTCAGTAGGATCTGTCTGGCAGTAAACGTAAGATATGTCCTATTTTCTGATGGCCCGTATTCACTGGCTGTAAAAAATAAAATCTACCTGTGAATAGCCCCAATTGGTTTTAAACATAGCCGTGAGACGGATGTTACTTAAACGGCCGACACAATTTTCCTGTTCGTGTGAATACTACATCAAGTTCAATCTACAATTCTACTGTGATCCAGAGGAAGGAAAACTACACCCAAGGATAAGTACCCTGCAGGGTCATTTAAGGGAGAATTTTTAGACCACAGAGCACCATGCAAAGTGGACAGTGAGAAAAAAATATGTACATGTTTGGTATCATTGTGCATGGGAGGGATAGAAGGATTTTTCAGGTTATTTTGTCCAGTAAATTGTGCTCTGTGCAACATAAGATTGCTTGAAATGTTATATTTATTTTATTTATTATTTATATTTTGTGTCAGATTTCAGAAAAAAAAAATCAGAAAAAAGGTAAGGGCCAAAGGGCACTTTAACCCTTGGCATGTACATTTAGGTGTGTAGTAATGCAAGTAACGAGTTTTAGGGAGGTTTTTTTCTTCTGCTTTTATGCTATACATCAACAAAGTCATAACAGGCCAAATCTCATTTTTTTATACAGTATATAATTTGCTTTTGTACATTTTAAATACAACTATTTTATTTAGAGTGGAATATAATTTAAATGACACACATCAACATATTTTGTATCCATGTAATCAGAACAAACACAGAAATAAATCTAGAGGCATACAGAAGTAAAAAACGAGAAAACTGAATTTTTTCCAATTTTTTTTCTTTTTTGTAAGAGTTAGGGAAAAACAGATAAGAATATCCATAATACATAGCACTTGATGAAAGCCAGATTTCTTCTGAAAAAAAACCCCCAAAAAAACTAAACTCTTGGGGATACATAAAAGATATAACGTCTTAAATACAGGTTTAGCGAAAGTGCTAATTTTGCTTTGGCCATTAAGACCCAGAATATTCTACCTTTTTCAAACCAGCAGTCTCCTGAGTTGCCAGCCTGAAATAAATCTGCCTGAGGCTATTTATAGGGCTGTCTGGCTGCTGATTGGCTGCATGCATGGCATTATGGGTGATCCCGCGTTCCCAGAGTTCCTTGCTCCATGTCCTCACACGTGCAGCAGCCATTTTAGGAAAAAATGCGATTAGTTACCACGAAGAGTGAGGAAATTCAGATTCGGTGCAAATCAAATTTTTCCTGAAATTCAATCGGATTGAATTCTACTTCGTCAACTTTGATTCGCTAATCTCTAGACACAGCCCCTGAGCTGTGATAGGGAATGACCTGCAGCAGAAAGGACACCCCCCACCTCCTGAGCTGCCAGCATTGTAGAGGGGATCAGAGCCCCAAAAGTGGAAGTCCCACAGTGGGACAAAAATAGAAAGTAAAAAAAAAAAATGTTTTACATTATTAAAAAAATGCCTCTTTCCCATCTCATTTAAAATTGTAAAAAATAGAAAAGGAAAGTAATTAGGAAAGACATTAGGTATTGCCATGTCCGTAACGACTGGCTCTGTACAAAATATCATATAATCCACCCTGTCAAAAAATAAATTAAAACTGTGCCAAAATAGTCATTTTTTTGTCAACTTGCCTCACAAAAAATGTTATATCAAAAGATCAAAAAGACATATGTACCCTAAGATGATATCAATGAAAATGTCACCCCATCCCGCAAAAAACAGACTGAACACTGAAAAGGCATATCTGCAATTTTAATTTCGCACAGTCCCCTTCTCATTAATTTCTACCAAACACCTGTGGGGTCAAAATGCTGACTCCATTCCTGAATAAATACATTGAGAGGTGTAGTTTCCAATATAGGGTTTTTTCTGGGGGGTTATGTAGTACCCCAGTGTAGGTGTACTCCAAATTGTTTATTGTATTTTATTTTGTTACCTGGCTATCACTACCAACAAAGGTTGGTCGGAACAGAGTTAACCACCCTGCTCTTCCTCTCTTCGGAGGAGTTGCCTGGTCCTGCTTCCTGCCAAGTGAGAAGAGTTCCTGTGTAGGCACAGTGTGGAGAGGATGCTCCTACTCCTGCTATAGATTACTCCGGAGAGAACCATTATCAAATCAACACCCTCGTCACCAAAATATCACTAAGCCAGTATTATCTGCTGAATAACCACCAACTAACCTGCCTCAATATCCTTGCTGGTGCCAGAAGAGAACCGCACTAAAGCCGGCTGCTACTGTTTGTATTCTCAAGTTCTATGTTGAACCTAATAAAAGGACTTTGATATATTCAATTCTGGCTTCGTTCTTCAGTGCAACAACTTTCAATGCAATGGAGTGCCGGCCTGTGATAGAACACCGTGACACAGCTACACTACATCAGGGCCACTACTACTCCCATCCTCTACACAGGTGCTCCCACAGGTGCTCACTGCAGTTCCATTTATTATTTTATCCCGGAGCCTCTACAGTTGTCAGCACAAGAAGCGTAAATCACCATTATATGCCTCAAAGGCGCATGGTGCTTTTTTTACTCCTGAGCCCTATGGTATGTCCAGGCAAAAGATTAGGGCCACATGTAGGGTGTTTATAAAACCAGAAAGCACAGCATAATAATAAGAGGGCTGACTTTTCACACTGGCACACAATGAGCACTATATATTGGGCACTGAAATGGCATATCTATGTAAAAACTGCAATTTTCATTTTGCACCATCTGCTGTGAAATTATTTTTGCAAAACACCTGGGAGTCCAAATGCTCATGAGACCCCTTGGTACATTTTCTGAGGGGTGTGGTTTCTGAAATGAGTTCACTTCTTGGGGATTGTTTTTTTTTATAGTTCACCTCAGAACCTCTGCAGTTGTCGGCCAGGGCTGTATAAATCACCAATCTAGGCCTCAAATGCACATGGTGCTCTTTCTCTGCTGAGCACTGCGGTGTGCCCGCACAGCAGTTTATGTCCACATATGGTGTGTTTTCAAAGTTAGGAGAAAATGGGTAACAAACTATGCGGTACATTATCCCCTTGTGAAAATAAAAAAATTTGAGGCTAAAGCAACATTTTCTTGTAAAATACCGGTATGTAATTTTTCATTGGCCAAGTGTTAATAAAGTCTATGGAATGCCTCTTTGGCCAGGGTACTCACTGCATCCCTTGAAAAAATCCTAGGGGGATGTCATTTCTAAAAGGGGGGTCACTTCTTAGGGACTTCCACTGTAGGGGTACCTCAGGGTGTGTTCTGGATTTTCTGCAGCTGAACTGAAGTGCAGAAAATCCACAGTATCACATGCAAAAACCAGCTCACCTGCTATCTCTATCCCATTTGTTGACTTCCTGGTGCACGGAAACTTAGGTGAGACCACGAAAATATGAAGGAGTGAAGATGAATCCAGCACCGCGACTTTTGTTGAATCGTGTGTTCCTTTATTGTCAATAAAAAGATCCATACAGCGACAGCATCACCTCAGTGTTCCAAAATGTCTACGCGTTTCGAACAAACATGTTCTTATTCATGACTGTCTAGAGGGGTACCTCGGGGTGTGTTCTGGATTTTCTGCAGCTGAACTGAAGTGCAGAAAATCCACAGCATGTACGGTGGCAGCAGAGTGGATACCGGGCCTAAAATAGGCCGGAATATCCAGGCAACTTTTCGTGATTTTGTGCACGTGGTGTTTTAGTGGGCCTAACTTTTTTATTTGTTTGACTACCAAAATCATTTTTGCAAATCTTTTTTTTTTACTTAACACTTAGGACTTTTTATTAGACTGGGGTTTTTTTTAGAGATTTTTTATTAGGTTTAATTTGGAGGAAAACCCTTAATTCTTATTTAAAAAGTTATGTTTTTTAATTATAGCTTTTTATTTCTGAAATATTAAAACTGACACAAAAAATTATTGCAATGGGTTCCCTATTTTGTGACGATCTTTTGATATGTAACATGTATAGGTTTACGTGAAGGGGGAGACTATGGTGACCGTTTATGTTAGCGACTGTATTTTTTATTATTTTTATTAATTTCTATTTTAATTTATTTTTGGCTCATAATATGTCCCCCAGGAGGCAATTAAAAGCCCTCTAGAGGACAGTGACTTTTTTTCTTTTCTTTTTCCACTTTTTCCACTGTAACTGGGGCATCCACAGGGGGTATCTCTTTAGACCCTGTAGCTCTGCTCCTGCCCCAGAGACCCTTGGCTGGCTGTGGACCCCCAGGATTAAGAAAGGCTTCCTACTTGCCCCCCCCCCCCCACCTGCACTCAGGTACTGCTCTCCTTCCGGCACAGGAGAAGGCAGAAGTGGTAATAGACCACTCCTGTCTTTTCCTCGGAGTCCCCGCTGTGTCTAACAGCCGGACCTGACCTGCTCTTGCTAGATTGCAGGAGCAGGCGCTTTAATCCCAGCGCTGATCAGTGCTGGGATTAAAGCACTGCCTGAACGTTTATATATGTGCTATCTGCATGGGGTATGGGCGGATAGGACATATATATCCAGTGGGCAGTCAGGAAGGGATTAAATCTCATTCATCTACCAAACCCAGAAAGACTACGTGACCATTGGCTAAGATGCTCCAACATGTATGGTCTTCATTTATCAATTTCTCCAAAGAAAGAAAAAAATACACATAAAAAAGATATAACCTCTAAGCAGAAATAAGAGGGATTTATTCAAAAGAGAACGTTAAGCATCATAGATGGGTTTTTAGGTCAATGCTTTCAGTACCTGTGATGCTTGCACACATATCATTCCTTCCATGAATGAGGGACGATTCCCCAGTCACTTGGCAGTTTAGAGTTCCTTTCTTTGCAGGGATTTGTGAAGCAGGGAAGGGGAATTTCAGCTTCTCGGGGGACACCGATCCTAATACAAACATGGACAGGATCCAAATTCCACTCATAGCTGAGACATTCTGCAGCGTCAGAGGGATGACTGGTCCAGAGCTCGCCAAGAAGATGTCCTTCCATGAAATAATAAAAAGTATATGTGAATTTTCACAGGTGTTGACCTCCCACCCGGTAGTTTCACACATAGGGGGGGGGGGGTCAATTATTATCTAGAAATACACCTATATTAGGCGTATTTTTAGAGCAGATTGCGGCACAAAGGTTATTTGCGCTGCAATCTGCGACTTTTCCCGGCTCTCTCCAGGTCTAAAAAAGTGGGCGTGGCGGGGACGGGTATGGGCTAGTAGGCCCATCTCATTCATCGTTTTCTACACCTTGTTTAGGCATAAAAAATGGTCTAAATGTAAGACAGCAAGAAAGCGGACTTACATTTAGAACTGGCGCTGGATGCGCCGAAGTTATGCAGAGACCTGCACCTCCCAATAACTTTGGTAGATCCACCGACAGATATAGGGGTTTGTAAGACTGGCATCTACAAAACGTTGGTTTTAATAAATGACCCCTATAGTGTTTTCAGGGGAAAAAAATTACATGCTTTTTGCAGCATTTTTACTTAAAGGGTACGAGATTTATCAGCATTAATCAAGATGATATACAAGATGTGCGCATGTCAGCTAAACGAAATGTTTTTGGTAGGCTTCAATATGTTTTCACTGCCTAGCCTGTCAGTCTTAGTGTTGTGGGTACAGCATAGGGGGCAGGGAGCTGAGCCTCTGTGTGCAATGGCACCACCCTAGTTGCATCCATGGGGCTCATTTTCATATTAGAAAACATGGATTTTGTGCAGATTGAGGCCACCTAAAGAAATAGAGCTAAAAACATTACATTCAGATGACAAGCGCACATCTTTCTGACCTGTTGCATGTGCAACGAGCCCACTACACGCACCTAGGGCATCCCTTGCCCCTTAGGAGGTATCTACGAAATATATCCCTCTTATAGAGCAAGTAATCGTGACGCCAGCTGCAGTTAAGCAACAAGGACATGGAGTCCCCTTTGTAGATGGTATTGGTGGTACCCAGGGTAGGATTGCCAGAGTGGTGCAGGGTGGCCTACAATCTCTGTAGATGTTGTGTACACGTGTCACGGTGTTCCTACCTGGATACGGTTGGATCCCAGACGTGAAGTGGTCCGAAGCAGTGCAAATAGAGTAGGTGAACTTGGGTAATGGATAGGTAGAATAAATTGAGTCCAGACTTTGTAGTAACGTTGAACACAGATTAACTTGGCATAAACGGTAATTAAACAGTTTCCAAACTTTATCTTGGTCATCAGCAGGTATTGGCATTAATCTGTGCAGACAAACACTTCTGCAACAATCTCAGCTCTGCTATTTGGTAACTCTCTCTCTCAGCTATGCTTGGCTGGGTAAATAGTAAACTCTTCCTCTTCCTAGTCTGTCTCTTACATGTAATCCTAGGAACTTCTTGTCCTGGCATCAGAGTACCTCATGCTTGCTTATGTTTGGTGTTGCACAACCTCCAGTGATAAGGCAGCGTAGGCCTAACAGAATCTGTCCAGGGAGGACCGGGCCTGAATTGTTCCCCTAGCAGGGGTTTTCTGAGACATACACACAACTCCCCAGGGGGAGTAGGCCAGACAGACCTTGACCAACTAAACTCCTCCCTCTCTAAAAAGAGTGCTGGGAAGGAACTAGAAGGTTCCTTTCCAGAGAAACTATCTCTGCTCAAGTTTGCTGTCACCTGCTGGTAACCAGACACATTACATGTAAAACATTACATTTGCAAGGAAATGCATATAAATATGACATTAAATATGAGAGATGACACAGGATCACACAATACAGATAGTGGGGTCCAAAGGAGGTGGTAATGGCACTCTGGGTCATTGCACATGTGCATTTGGCAGCAGAAGGCATTTGTGTTGGTCCCATGTTCATATGTGCCCGCATTGCTGAGAAAAATGATGTTGTAATATATGCAAATGAGCCTCTAGGAGCAACGGGGGCGTTACCATTACACCTAGAGACTCTGTTCTCTCTGCAACTGCTGCGCCCTCTGCACTTTTTTATTGACTTTAGGAGAATTCGGGGTGAGGTGACATTTACACTGCCTGGCCCTGTTGATTGAACTGCACAGGACAGGTCAGTTGCAGAGAGAGCAGAGCCTCTAGGAGTAACGGCAACACCCCTGTTGCTTCTAGAGGCTCATTTGTATATGTTAAAACTTCCCTTTTTTCAGCAATGCGGGCACATGGGACCAACACAGATGCCTTCAGCTGCCAAGGGCACACGTAACAGGTCAGCCGGTGTCATAGGTACAAATCTGCTGATGCAGATGCCTGTTAATGCTAATAAACATCATCTGTCACCAGATTAAATATTTTTTTTCTAAAATAGAAAAAAAAAGTTAAAATAGAAACGCCCACTAAATATTTTCTCCACATTTTTTCAACACAGCTTGCACTGGGTATGACATTTACCCAAAGGCTTCGCTATAGGACTTGAATCGGCATAAAAAAACACACCTTAAAATAATCTGAATAAGAAAAAGACATCCAAAAAGCTTGTAAAAACTGCATTAAAACACACACAAAAAAAAATCTGTGAAGAAGGTCTAAGGTTTGCCATACACATTAGATAGTTAGTGGCCAAATGAGAGCTATCTCACCTGACCCTCCGAGCCAGGAGGCCCCCATAAGGTTCACTTGAACCTGTCCGTTCCCACTGAAACGGACAGGTTCACATCACATTTATCTAGCCCACTGTATGGGACTTTTGACCAGATGGGCTCGACACTAGTGGAATCCTGATTACACCGATATATAAATGCCTAAAGGGTGACACTGCTTACAAAAGACAAGAAAGGGGCACATAATCACACACCTCTCTGCCTTGCTAGCTATCACCCTGGCGAGCTAGCCTAAGCTTGTTGTCTACAGGTAAATCAAATTACACATATCACAATATTTGAATTCACAGTTCTTGGCGATAGCAATACCATACAACCCCCCACCCACTTGGCCATTTAACAAATATTAAAATAAAATAAGGAGCAGGGTTGGATTTTTTGCGATTTTGGGTTTGCAGTAACCTGCAAGTTACGCAGTGACCCTATAAATGTCTATGGCTGCACTGCTACACTACAATCCCTGGTTACCCCTTATAGCCCCAGCCTAACACCCATGACCATTGCACCAAACAGAACTGTATTGTGCACTGCCATACAGTATATCAATACTGTAGACTAGGGATCAGCCTCCAGCTACTGTGAAACTACAACATACAGCATGCACACTTAATGAGTTCTCCGTAGCAAACGCATAGCCTTTAAGGCTGGAATCACACATTTACTTTCTTGAAATTATTTGATCTGCACATATACTATATAGACTAATGGTAGGACCTCAGAATGGTTTCCTCTGGTGCCTATTGGTGCCATACAAAAGACAATAACTTTTTTGATCAACTGAAAAAATAGACTTAATGTTCCGTATTGTTTCCATTTTGTTTCTATATTCTATTATTTTTAATATTACACAGAAGCAGTGGCGTACATAGAGAAGTAAGGGCCCCATAGCAAGGATCAAACCAGCCCCCCACACAGGACAGAAGGGTTTCCGCCTAAACCCTTTTCACTGACTCTTCGGCCTTTTTTCCCCTGCTTTATTTGCTAAAAGTTGTTCCTTTAAAGAGTAGAGTCCTCTTAAGTGTTCACCTCCAGTGGAAGAGGAGATAATCCCAACTTAGACTGGGCCCCTTCTTGCCCTGGGCCCCATAGCAGTCGCATGGTCTGCCGCTATGGTAGTTACGCCCCTGCACAGAAGCCATTAACAACTATGTAGTGAAAATGATGTGCGGACTACTCTGAATGCCACACGTACTGAACACATCCCGGGATATTTATTAATACTAGCGTAGCGTAAAAATGTCACAGCGCCATATATTGGATAGCAGCTGTGCCTGGAATCTCAGCTCAGCCCCATTCACTTCAATGGAACGGAGCTGTGCCTAGGCCATGTGACTGATGAATGTGGTGAAACATCTAAATAAATTCAGAGAAGGCTGTGGCGCTGCTGCGAGAAACAATGCCTTCTCAAACAGCTGATCTGTGGGGGTCCCGGGTGTTGGACCCCCACCTATCAGATACTGATGACCCATGCAGAAAATCAGTAGAAAAGTCTTGGAAAATCCCTTAATATGTGGACAATACAGCAAAAAAAAGAAATGTATCTCCATTTCCCAGCTAGTCAATCAGACTACTGTTTATGGCAGCCTGCACTCTGCCAGCAGCACAGACTGTTAGAAAATATCTTGTGTTTGCTCTAATGGCTCATGCAAATGAACATGTGGCGGCTGGGCCTGTATTGCGGTCCTCAAACTGAGGTCGTTTGTGCATCCAATCACGGATGCAGACCCATTCACTTGAATGGGTGCTTTCCATTCAAGTGAGTGCTTCCGTGGGGCTTCTCCACCAGAAAAAAATATCTATTTTTGCATTTTTCAAGTTGAATGGGTCTGCATCCATCTGCGGAAACCACACGGATGTTGCCCGTGCATTGGGGACAGCAAATTGCGGTCCCCAATTCACGGAATGGCCGGGCAACGGCCATGTGCATGAGCCCTAAGTCTACAAACCGTATCAAAACATCTCTCTGGAGCTTTCCAATCTGATCAACAAAGACCCATGGTAATTCTTAGGAAAATGCTAAATATGTAATTCCCTAAAATATAGTGATTATCCTCCCTTGTGCTCCTCAGTACCTGTAAGGAAAGCATTTCCCAGTGAGCAGCCCCTTTGAAGAGCATTTATGTAACGTCCTTTCCATACACAGATGATGATTACAGGATGCTGCGTACACATGTTCTCCATGTCTGACAGCCTCAGATTTGGTGCCTAGTATTCATGCTCTAGGGGACAGAATCATTTTTTCCCTCTTCTTCTTCTTCTTCTTCTTCCCTGATTGCGGTACCATTCCTTTATAACCAGCCGACAGTACGTTAATGGCATTTGTACAGAATCTGTTGGGCCGTAGGGCAGTCAGATGATCCTTAACCTTTTATACTGAATGCCATCTGGAGACGGCTTCCATTGTCTGACTACTTAACATAATGGCAGTTAAGGTCATCTCTCTGCGTCTTTATGAATCTGTTTATCATCACCAGGTACAGGGAATTAAACAGCCCATGACCTGGTGCATTAGATGTATGATTGCGCTGGACATATAATCCTACCTCTGCCAGCAGACAGATGGGGTATTGCATAGCAATAACAAATAAAAGCCATGCCAAGGGGCCAGAAGTCACAAAGTGGGGAGCTGTCGACTGGATTAAAGTTCTGTAACCCCTTAAGTACTGCAATCCAGTGAAGTAACACAGCAATGCAACCTGATTGCAAGGAATGCAACCTCTAAAGGTCCCCTGTACCCAATATTACTGATCTCATCATCTATTCACATGAATAATCTGTTTTATCAATATAAAGCAAGCTAGGCTAAAGTAGCCAATAAACATCAGTTATCTATATATAACATATCCCACTAGACCCTCCCCCGAGGTCCTATGCTGGGTTGGCCATAGGTTAGATCTTTCCCGATTCTCCTCTGAGAAAACAGGCACCCTCGTAATCAGCGCCTTATCACTTTCACAGAATTATGCAGAAAATACTTTTTTAGAGCTGAAAAATTCCTCTTTTAATAACCATTTTGTGTCTATTCCCAGCTGTAGGGTGTATTCCCATAAGGTGGGACACCGCAATATTCTTCCCAGTGTCTCTAGCCCCTTAGGCCGGGGACTGAAAAAATGTTTATTAATACATATATTGCAACAACTGGAATATACATGAATTTACTTGATTATGGAGAGAATACCTGCACAGGAAGAATACATGGACTTTCCTAGCAGTTTGCAGGAGTGGTGGGATTTAAAAAAATCTTGTCTACACGCTACAGAAAAAAAACGCACAAAAATGTAACCTTGATGCAGATTTTGAAAGCAGTGCATGCCAATAAATGTTGCAGATTTTCACAGTGAATTTCACCCTCTGCAACAAAATGCCGCAGGTTTCCACACAACTTCTGCTGTGAATTTACCCGGAATCCCCCCTCTGATTGACATTAGCTCTATAATCTACAAATATAAAGTGTAGGATTTCTGTAATGTATGTTTATTACCAGACGGAGGGGGCGGCTGTCAGACCTTTAGCAGATCTGATATTGATAGTCCGTCCTGAGGATATGCCATCAATATCAAAATCCTGGAGAATTCCTTTAAGGGTATGTTCACTTATGGCTGGATGCCTACACTGCATTCTCTTTACTGTTTACCTGCACGCAGTTGACAATGCAGCAGTGGTGCAGAGGAACTATAACTGCTCCACCCTGTTCAAGTGAATGGGACAAAGCGGCTGTAGTTACACTGCACCACCACTGCATTGTCGACAGCGTGCAGGTAAACAGTGAAGAGAACATGGCGCTATGGTCTCTTCTAACAGCTGAACGGCAGGGGTGCCTAGTGTCGGACCCCCACCGATCTGATATTGATGACCAATGGGTTGTTCCATCAATATGGGACAACCCCTTTAAATCATAACAGGGACAGAGCTGTGACAACTATTCACTTCGTCAATGAGATAAATCCCAAGAACACATGGTCCAAATTAAGGATGAGCAACATGGAGTTGGCTCCCATAGCAGACACTTATCTGCTTCCTCTACCTCCTCCTCTCCATAGATATAATTCTGTCCACGACAGCAGTAGGGAACAGTTTCACTCGCATTACCAATCATTAATATCACGTGTCAAGTCAAACTGTATTGGAACTGATCGGCCTGGACAAGAGTAGCCACACCAACGAGCAGTTGCAGGGAAAGTACATCAAGCAGCAAACATCCCTCTGGCTGTCACCCCGCCGACTCCAATTGGGTAAGGTGGTCAGTGACGAGGGGCGCAACATCCTGGCTGCCCTGAACCTGGAGGAAATAACACATGTTCCCTTCATGGCCTTTTAAAAAATGCACTGGCTTGCGTAAGGTGCTGACAATGTTCAGGATACTGTCCTTCTTTTCAGCCACTGTCACTTGGTGAAGAATTTTATCCTGGACTTGCAGCATCAGAAATGTCTGCAGCTGCACTGTTTAATCTGCAAGGTTCCAACTCGCTGGAATTCAACATTGCACATCCTTGAGCGTGGGTATGAGCGGTGGAAACCAGTGAAAGATTTGGTTATACAACAGACCTCCTCAATAGGATGTGTTGTTTCCAGGTCGGGCAGTGGTAGCTCATGCCATTCATGCTGCAGTTGTCCCTCATCCCTCTCATATGTATTTTTGAAGAGACGCTGATGCTCATGCAACAGGTGATGACAAAGGAGGAGGAAGAACAGCAAACACATCTTGCTCTGCGTCCTGTAGCTATTGGGGACCTACAGTGAGAAAGTCCCATGGAGGAGGAGGTGCTGCCACTTGAGGAGCAGGAAGGGGAGTCTGAGTTGGAGGAGAAAGAAGATGATGAAGGTGACATCGACCATGACACCCAACCGTCTCAGTATGGGGCGGAAGTGGAATGAACTGGCTCCACGGGCATGCTGTGGGGTATCACAGTTCTGACAGTAAGACAGTCAGCATGTCCGATAGAGTAACAAAATGTCAGACTAAAGTAAATCACAGAACCACCAGTGTTAAAACATAACTTTTAATAAATAAATCAGAAATATTTAAATGCACCTTTATTAAGTGATGTTAGAAAGCCAGGCTAGGGACAAAAGGTCAGAAGAACTCTCCCTGATATTGTCTGTAGAGTAATAGTGCCCTGCCTATAAACGGAATGGGCGCCCCAATAGGTGCGATCCGGTGTTAGGAACCTCCTGAATGCCCTAAGGAGACCCTAACACAGAACAGACCATCACCAAAAAGTGTAAACCTATATGGTTTCCTGTTGAGTCGTCGTCAAAATGCAGAAACAAAACAAAAAAAAAACATAAATATAGTGGACACTGGACCTGGATGGTCCCTGTAAGATAAAGGATTCTGACGCGTTTACCTATGGCTTTTGTGCCATAGTTCATCAGGGGCATTAGGGACAGTCTATAGATACAAATATGACTCACAAAATTAGATAATACACTGATATTAAGTAACACTCCACATAGCTAGGCTTCCTTTGATAAAGCCAAGTTTTCCCGGTCACAGCCACATGTATCATCAAGGAACCAGATTACCCGTGCCAGTCCCCATAATCAATTACAATATAGTATCCACCAATGAATAAATGCCAGGCATATAGTGCCCCAATATATGTCATGGAGACCACATCTTATATACTCACACACTGAAGATGGCCCTGGTGTGGGGTTATGAATACTTGCGCCAATCAGGGATAGCTGGACACCTGGAGGCTCTGTCTGTGGAGTAGGACAACAGGGATCGAATGATCGCTTGAACGCGACGCCACCGATAACGTCACGTCCTGCAGTGATCGCTACTGCCGGGAACTTAAGTGATGTAGGATTAGCGGTTGGGATGCAAATCGCAATGAATACAAGATGTACAGCAGCCTTCTTAGTGGTAAAAAAACTAATTATCAGGAGGAGGAGTGAAAAACCAAACCCGCTTGTATAATGATAAATATCGGGGGTCCCTCTGGCACAATTAATATACATTTTCCGTATAAACAGTTCTCTGTGTGTCAGTGCTGTGTGGAGTATGACATATAGTGCTGGATAAAAAATACATCATAAAGGTGCAAGTAAAAAGGGGTATTATCTAAGCGAGAGTTATACAACCCCCAGAGAGGCAGGTAGATAGCCAACCAACATGCCATTCATATCTCCCCTGGTCATGAAAGGCTAATTTAGTCAATAAAACAAGTCAAGTGAAACTGTTCATTTAGACCATGTGGGGTCACAGTATTCAGGTGGTAAATCTTTGTCTCAAAATTAGACCCATATCAAGCTCCTTAGGGAGATGTTGATGGTTTCAATGGCCAAGAAGGTGAGGACTTTGGGATCACCAGCATGTTCCCTGATGACATGTCTAGCTATGGGTTTATCCCTTTTATTTCTAATGTTGCCTATATGTTCCAAGATATTTTTTTTTTAGTTTTCTACAAGTTTCTCCAATATATATGGAATCACAAGTACAACAAGCCACCCCTCTAGTATTACAGTTAGCGAAGCTACAGATCCTATAGGTAGTGCTACCAGAGAAGTCAGTAAAGATATTGCCCGGTCTAATGTAAGCACAAGCCTTACAGTGGCCACACATAAATGTACCCTGTTGTCCATTTGTAAACCAGTTGTCCCTGACCCCCGGGGGTTCAAAGTGGCTATGAACTAGGAAATCGCTGACACTGCGTCCTCTCCTAAAGGGGATTGCTGGGAATTCCGGTAGTACATCACTCAGAGCTAGGTCAGTCTTTAATAATGAGCAATAGTGGAAAAGAATATCCCTAATCTTCTGTACCAATAATCCTAATGACATTATCTTTAATAATTTTCGACCTAGGGTTAAGTAACAGTGATCAATCCATGTGTCGAGCATTATCCTAAGCCGCATTTAAACAGCCATCAGGTTATCCTCTTTGTTTAAATCACTGAAATAATCTGAGGGCCTCTTCTTCAAACCCTGGAGGGAACAGTTCCTCCTCGCTCTCAGAAATTGTCCCTTCGGGTCACCCATTCTGTGGGGTTTAGGATGGAAACTCTTTTTTTTATCAATTTCATGTGTAAAGAACAACCGAATCTAATTTTTATTCAGAACCTCCATGAACTGTAGGAACTCAGCTTTAGATCCTGAGCAGAGTAACAGGATATCGTCAATGAAGCGTACCCAAAGGATAATATATTTTGTCTATCTATTATACCCCTTATAAAAAACAATCGTGTCCTCCCACCAGCCCAGGAGCAGGTTAGCATAAGTTGGTGCACAAGGGCCACCCATAGTGGTGCCCCTGAGCTGGTGGCAGAAACGAGAGTTAAATATGAAAAAGTTGTGTGTAAGAACTGCAGACATCTGTTTACTCCATTCCTCATTTGAAGATAATGTTTCGTTGCCAGGAGGCCCTTATCATAACATATTGAGGTGTATAAGGCCTCCACATCTATTGATGACAGCAAGGTATTAATCTATACTATTATACCTTCCAATTTCTTTAAAAGATCGGTCATATCGCGTAGGTATGACAGTAGGGTTGTAAGAGCTTATCCAAAGGAAAGGAGTAAAAAAAAGTTGCCACCCTCGGGTGTGTGGGGAGTAAATAATCATATTCCCTGCAATCAATTAGTCGATCTTCTTGTGCTCCCTGTAATATTTGTGACAATTCATCATGGTAGATGGATGTGAGGTCCCTGCCAACTGAATTAAGGAAAAGATCAATATGTTGTTCCCCTCCCTTTGGCAATTTAACACTCTCTTATTCCTAAGGCCCGAAAAGGGGCTCTGTACCCTCCATAATTGGAAAGGTCATCAAAACCCTGTAGGTCCTCCAGGTCTAGACCTAGTTCCTGGCATCTCTTCCTGTCTTTTTGCATGTAAGTTTTATGCCATTTAATTATGCGAACAAACAAGTAGAGATCCTTGACCCTTTCAAATTGTTTAAATCTATTTGTGGAAACAAAAGGCAAATCCTTTGGAGATGATCGAGAATTTGGCATCTGATAAAACAATATTAGTGATTAATAACCTTGCGTTGAGTTAGTGTGCGGTCTCTCAGAGCGTATGGGTTCTGCTGTGTGTCCCTCCCTAAAAAAGGAGGGGCGAGGGTCAGGGGTGGTGCTGTAGTATCTAAGGAAGCAGAGTATGATACAGAGCCAGAGGTATTGTTTTGTACTCCAATGGGAGCCCCACAAGTAGCTGTATTTGTGGTAAATCTCATATCTGGAGGTGGACTCTATGATTTCCTTGTGATCGGATAATTTTGTTGGTACCTTCTGGTATTCTGAGATTTGTAGTCTTCCCTTGGCCCCTTAAACATCCCCTACCCCTAGAGAATCTCTGATTAGACTGTTGGTGTTTTACCTGTTGATATTCTATATCTGAACTGTCCACATCAGAGATAGAAGTGTCAGTTGCTGAAGCTGTCCCTACTCGCTGGTGAGTCTCGTATGCAGTCTTATAGCAAAATTTACCCAGATCTTTAATAAACTGTCTACGTTTGCGTTCTATCAGAACACTTTTATATCACTTAATGTGAGTCTGCAGTTCTTATTCCCTTTTGGAGAAATCTGAGTGATCTTTAAATGTGAGGACTGTCTGAGTCACATTCTCAGTATTCTTCTCCAATATAGCAAGATTAATGTTTTCCTGTCCATAAAGTAATTTTATCAAGCGTACGGAACGGTCAGCGATTTGTCTCCTATCTACAGAGTCGTTTCTGGGTACGTAATCTAGCCATAGGGCACGCTGGCCAGAATGGTGACCTGTAGACTTGCTTGCTTACGCAGTGACAGACGTATCGTTGACATCAAGCAGTCTGATGATAACTGGACAGCCATGATTTTAGACCCTCTGTCACGCTCGTGTGTGGGAGGAAAACACCACACCGAGCATAGGAGGGAAAGGGGATACCGTAATAAGGCCTGGAAAATAGGGAAGGAAGATGGACACCTCCTACAGAAAACCCTAACTCCAGTCCTGAAAGACTACCAGTATGAACAGGCCCCAACGATAGGCAAGTTCATACACCGGATACCTAGAATCCTATCTCACCCTATAGGACCCTGGAACTAATGCCAGGACTGAGTCTACCTGTTCCACCAAAGGGAAGGATGAACAGGAGTCTCCCTCAGGCCTAATGACAAACAACAGGGAAAGGCAACACACACATATATATAAACAAAATACAAAAGGGAAAGGGAAAACTTATCCTCAATGAATCTTTGGTAGCAACAGGAACTCAGCCGAGAACCAAACACAAGTCCAACAGATGCTATAAACTACCCCAATAGCCACACCTGGGGAAAAAAGGTGTGGCAAGCACCAAAAACAACACAGACGTCATTTGATCCAAAAGGAAAATATGTCAGATCAAACCACGTGTTGCCAGTCTCACAGATCTCCTGCCACCTGTCGCGGGAACGTCCATATATCTCGGTATGTCCTTGACACCCTCGCTACCAAGGAAAAATGGAGGCATGTTTTCCTCTCGCAGAAAGGGAGGAAAAATTGCGTTATTATTACTAGGAAACACTGTGTATGCAGCTTGTTGCAGCTTATGGCAAGCAAATGCCTGCCACCAGCATGTCTGAAAGAGGGGACCCTCTCCACTCACCGCAGTCAGCCCCCTCCCGCCGCCACCAGCAGCAGAAGCCAAAGCAGCAGTGGCAGCAGCCATTTCAGTTTCCTCAACATGATGGAGCAGTTTTTCCATATGCCGCGCCAGGCTGAGTCCGCTCAGCAAGCCGACAACTCCCACCTCAACGCCCAGGGTCTGGATTACCTAAACTCTGGCCAGTCTCTGTCACATACCCTGTTCCCTGACTCCATGGATTTCTGTACACAGTGGCCCAAAAAATGTCACAGCACGCTCTCTTTCGTCTTTCATGCCCAGCCTCCATTGTCATCTCTGTGAGGGTTTTTAGTGCCACAAGGAGGGAGATGACACCAAAACGGACCAAGTTATCCTCTGCCAGTTCTGTATGGCTGCTGCTGCCACCTCCATCATGCCACTGCTGCAGCCTGCCTACCATCTCGTTCTGTACGGCTGCTGCCGCCTCAATCATGCCACTGCTGCGGCCTGCCTACCATCTCGTTCTGTACGGCTGCTGCCGCCTCAATCATGCCACTGCTGTGGCCTGCCTACCATCATGTTCTGTATGGCTGCTGCCGCCTGCCTACCATCACGTTGTGTACGGCTGCTGCGGCCGCCTCAATCATGCTACAGCTGCGGCGTGCCTACCATCACGTTCTGTACGGCTGCTGCTGCCTCCTCCATCATGCCACTGCTGCGGCCTGCCTACAATAACTTTCTGTATGGCTGCTGCTGCCACCTCCATCATGTCACAACTTCGGCCTGCTTACCATCACGTTCAGTACGGCTGCTACCGCCGCCTCCATCATGCCACTGCTGCGGTCTGCCTACAATAACTTTCTGTGCGGCTGCTGCTGCCGCCTCCATCATGCCACTGCTGCCACCTGCCTACCATCATGTTCTGTATGGCTGTTGCTGCCGCATTCATCACGCCACTGCTGCGGTCTGCCTACGATACTAAGTTTTCCTAAACATTCTGAGTTATAGGAGGCTAAAGGGGGTTATATACCAACTTTCAGGGCAATTGGAACAACTTCGGTTTAGCCCGAACCAATTCGGGTCCAAACCGAACCTTTTAATAAAGTCGGCGAACCGGACCCGAAACTAATCTTCAGTGGTTCACTCATCTCTCATCAAAATGTAAAACGAACCCACATGAAAGTCTCATAATCTGACAAAGCGGTCAAGTGGTCTTGCAACTGGCATTCATTTCTCCTTAGACATCACTAAAATTTAATGAATATGAAAAAAAAAGTAATAAAACAGAATTGGACAGCTGTAGAAAATATAGCTGCATATTTAACCTTTAAGGCGCCAAAATAGAATTGCCTGAGATGTTTGTGCGCACTATCCTCCATAGACTTTCTTTGGAGCACTAGCCTTAAGAAATATATACACACACATCTATAGATTAACCCAAGAAAATAACGGGGGCTGCGCAATTTAAAATGTAGCGTGATCAATAGAAATGGAATAAAGCCTGGGGTCTATTTGCACCATGGGCAATAATAACAGAACAGTAAGACGGTTCTTGTTGGCTCTGGGGATTCCGGAGTATTATGATATGACAGAACACAAGCAATATATGTACTGAAACCTGCTTCCCGCAGGCTGCTCCGAAGCTGAATTTTCTTCATTTTTGTCTTTTTTTGGATCTATCTGTGTCAAAGCATTTCAGATTTTTTTTTGTGGACTCTTTGCAAGTTTCTGTGATGTGTGCATGCGAAAAGATAGAACCATCTTCATCAATGTTCAGTGTCGAACAATTTATGATAACATCATGTACAAAGCAGAAACTCTAAATCTTTTGCAATGAAAGCAATAGGGGTGATAGGAAATCAATTTCATAAGTCTCATCATCAATAAATCTGTATTGATTTCTTCATTTCTTATGACATTCTTTTGTGGCTTGGTTAAAAAAAACAAAAAACAAAAACCCCCAATGATTTCTGTTTGTCTGTAATAATGCTATCGGTCCACATTGTCTATACATTGTAAAGGTAATTGCTGCGACTTTGCCATTCTTCTGAATGAGGCTGACAGTAATCCATGAGTTTGCCTCTAAAACAACCCTATTCAGAAATTTCTGCAACAAATCTGAGTGTGAATCCACCCTCGGGGTATGTGCTCACGACAAACACCGCTTAGGCCGGGTTCACATCTGCACTGTGAACTCCACCACTGTAATCCGGTCACTGTATCCGGCGTACATGCCGGCTCTTAAGCTGGACAAAAAATGCTGCATGCAATATTTTTTTGTCCGGCCGAAGGGAGGCACATATGCCGTAAAGTGGCCGGATTACCGTCAGATCCCTCTGCAGTGAAATGAGATCCAGCGGTGCATGGTGATATCCGGCTATGCCCGATACAGTGAACTCAGGTATTCTGTTCCTTTCCTTTACAAACAGGATGTGAACACAGCCTTAATTGGAGAATACAGCATGGAAAGTGTGGTGAATATCAGCGTGTGACCCTTAGATCTTTGCTGTGGATTTGCATTGCTGTGGGTCTGGACATGGATTAAACCGATTCAAAGTAGTTAATTCTGCATGCAGAAAACTTGCAGTAGTGTCCAGGGCAGAATCCATGACATGTCATTTCTTGGTGCAGACTTCGCAAAGCAAAAATTAATGGATGTATGAATGGCAGTGCTAATTCCCATGTGAAACAGTGGATTGAGGATTGTGGAATATGCTCCAAAATCCACATGAAAGACCTGCTGTGTGCATATACCCTTAGAGGTTGTATCAAGAGACTCTAGTTTTGAGCGAAATGATTAAAGGATAGGTAACCAATGTCCAATGGGGGCCATATAATGGATTTTATGGGATCTACCACCTCTGGGGACTCTCATAACCTGTAAAATGTACTGTAATTTAGATATTTGTTCTTAGATTTTGTTCATTATTTCTAGAGATGAACGAATCGAATCCCATGAAGTGGAATTCGATCTGAATTTCAGGATAAATTTGATTCGCCTCAAAGCCGAATGTCCTCGTGCTTCATGCTAGCGAATCGATTGAATCTGCAATAGTGTAAAAAACTAAAAAATTCATTCCTACCTCCTACATTTGCTCACGACAGGCCGCCATCCTCCATCTTGCTTGAATATCTCAGCCGAAATCCCGTGCGTGGTGACGTATGATGTCACCACGCTGGCCGGCGAGATAACAAAATCTTGAGCTGCGCGAGATTTTGCTCCAGATCTTCAAGCAAGATGGTGGTGGCTGGCCCGTCGCGAGTAAATGGAGGCGGTACATTTGATTTACATTTTTTTTGTTTAATGTTAATTTCACACTGTCTTTACACTCAGATGCGGCGATCATGTATGAATGCGGCATATGAGGGGTACTACCTGAGGGGATAGCGGCGCTATCGCAGCTCTCTGTCATTGCACCCGCTACTTACAAAAAAATGCGCTTTGTGATGAACTTATTTGTCACAAAGCAAATATTTTGTAAAATTTGGTGAATCAGCCGAATCGAACTTTTCATAAATCCGTTCATCTCTAATTACTTTATTTCTACTGACTTAAATCACCTTGATTTTTGGGTCTCAACAACAATATGGTGACTGACCTCTATAGTCTCGGCTGCTGGACATTTTTTCTTCCTAATCATTTTCCTTCTTAAATTATATCGTTTTAATGAAGATGAAGTCTGACAGAGATGAAAATCATCAAAATCCCCGTGCTTTCTATTGGTCCATTGACAGGAGCGGGATTTGGAGCGGGATTTGGCTACATATTGACTTTTGTATCCAAAATAGATGCTCATAGTTTTGACCAATGTTCTCCACCCTATGACCAGGTATTGCTAAACGCCATCACAATGGGAGTTGTAGTTTTGCAACACCTGGAAAGCCACAGGTTGAGGAACAAGAATTCAGGGTGTAAGATCGCAACAATCTATAAAAAAAAAAAAAAAAATTGTGTAAAATCACAAAACATATGTTACTATTAATCCTAACTAGTCAGATTTTCCAGTAATTAAACCGATGGTCTTGCTGGACTGCAAACAGGAACAGAAATCTCTGTCTTCATTTTTGGCTTCTTTTTGAGCACTGCTATGCCTTTAAATGTGGGATAAAGGTCTGTTCCTTCATTTGCATGTGTAGAATTTGATCAGGAACCAAAACTCACAAGTTCATGGCGCTAAGCAGAAGTTTATTGAAAACAGATGGACAGTGTCTCCATGCCCCAGCACTGAAGTGATGAGTGCTTACTTTATGTAAGAGTATAGACCTTCTGTATGCAAGACGTAAGACCTCATGTATGTACATCTATGGCAGGTCTGGGGCCTCAACGTGTCTACAATTAAAACCAATACAACAGCTGGAATCTATCAAAGCCAAACGAATATTCCTCTGCCAAAATAAATAAATGCCCTCTTCTGTCAAGTTTTATTCAGTTTTTTTTCTTAGCTATACCTATTTCTAGGAAAACTAACAACCAATATGCCTGACAAAACTCTCATAAGAGGGGAGTCACATTGCCACTCCCTAGCTAGGGGAACAGAGGTGGCTATAGGGCCCACATGAGTTGTGTACTGCTAAGCCAGGTCCCTCCCCTTAATGATTGGGCAGAGAGCGTCTGAATGGCTCTCACCTATCATAAAGAGGACTTTGTGGCCGTACAGTTAGAGATGCTCCGCTCTCTCTGTCCCCTCTCATCTCTATGATCAATGCAGGGAGAAAACAGAGTTACAGGATAACACTGGACCCCAGGTATTACTGCCCTAGACCACCAGGGTTACTGAAATTAACATCCGCTCTGCCCTTGACCACCAGATTTACTGATATTAACCTTTTCACTGCCCTAGATCACCAGGGATTTTGAGATTACCTCCTTCACTGGCCTAAATCAACAGGTATACTAACACTAACCTTCTTATTACCCTAGACCAGTGATGGGCAACGTGCGGCTCTCCAGCTGTTGCTAAACTACAACTCCCACCATGCCCTGCAGTAGGCTGATAGCTATAGACAGGCTTTGCATGCTGGGAGTTGTAGTTCTGCAACAGCTGGAGAGCCGCAC
This sequence comes from Bufotes viridis, assembly GCA_033119425.1. NCBI lineage: Eukaryota > Metazoa > Chordata > Amphibia > Anura > Bufonidae > Bufotes > Bufotes viridis. The sequence continues at coordinate 97,183,653 of CM065598.1, forward strand.
GTTGCCCATCACTGCCCTAGACCATAGACTCTCCAAAGACCACAGTCTATATTAACATGAGTGCTGTCACTGCCGTAGACCACCAGGGATTTTGACATTACCTCCTTCACTGGCCTAAATCAACAGGTATACTAACACTAACCTTCTTATTACCCTAGACCACCATAGACTCTCCATAGACCACAGTCTATATTAACACGAGTGCTGTCACTGCCATAGACCACCAGGGATTTAAACCTTGGAACCGAACCCAAATTCAGGAAAAGGTTTTAAACAGTAAAAAGTAATTTTTTAAGTTATTACCCGAAGTCTCTCTCGCAAAGTAATAACTTTGGCTCATCAGAGACAATACATTCTAATACTGTACGGAAGTTTTATGCGAATCGACTTCGAATGTTTCATCCGAAGTCGATTTGCTCATCCTAATTATTTCCTTCACTGTCCTAGGTAAACAGGTATACTTACATTACCCTCATTTTTACCATAGTCCACTTTGCATACTAACATTTATTCTTTTTATGCCACGGATTATCCCCTCCAAAACCCAAGACCACCATGGATAGTGGAATTAACTGATCTAGATCGCCCGGGATGGTGATTATCTGTCACTTAGCTTTCAGTAAACTACTATAAATAAAGGGCTTGTATGGTATTCAAGGGAATGAGCCCGAGCTGCAATACCAGGCATGCCCATGGACAGAAGGGGCACTGTTTATGGAAAAGAATTCTAATTTCATACTATTCCTTTTAAAAAATAGAGGGATATACAGAAGACATGTCAGCTCTTCCCTTTCCATGAATTTTGTTAAGGACTCTGCTTTCTCCCAAATGAACATATAGCATACCCAACGCTCCCATTTTGAAAATAGATGGTAAATTGCTAGGATATGCCAACAATGTCAGATAGTTGCAAGTCCCACATTTGGGACCTGCTTGTATGTCCAGAACGGGAGCTCCGAAGTAAACCGGGAGCAGCCGGACATGCATGACCCCCCTCTGTTTACCACATTGGAAGCTCAGACAACAGCCAAACCCTCAGCTATTTCTGGCAGTCCCATAGAGCTCAACGGAGAGGTAGACATGCTTATGCGGCGGGCTCTTCATGCACAACTATAGGACTTCTGAAAATAGCCAAGTACAGTGTGTGCACAATCTGTTCTCCTCCACTTCGTAGGCCCCGTTCTCTAAATAGGAGTGGGTCACAGAGGTGAGACCCTCACCAATCTGACTTTGATGGCATATGCTAGCAATAAGCCATCAATGTTCCAGGTGGGCCAACGGCTTTAACTTTAGGGAGAAAAATGCTACATAATGAAGAGGTGTCCATTGATGGAGAAAAGACGTTCTCCCCATTTTTTGGAAGGCATAGGAAAGGTCTTTTAGTAGAATCCGATGCATGACTCTTTGTAAATGAAGGGGGATAAAAAAAAAAATCACATTGATCTAGCTAATCTTACTTTGCATAAATTTTACACACCATTGGCAGTGGTGTAATGTTGATGAAGTGCTATGTAAATTCACACTATTGAGAGCTCTTTTAATGTAGCACAGCAAGACAGCATCTTATTACCACAGTCTGTAGGAGCAGGTTATCTTATCACTTAAGCATCCGATCTGCTTCTTACATTCTATAATCATTTTAATTGTGATTGGAAGAGAAATAATAAACACTAATTACTCGTATTTTTAATTTTTACTATTACATCGAAGTCTATTTTTACCATTGAACATGCCTAAGCTGGTTAACAGAATAAGGCTGGCCATGGATAGTCAGCTGTCAACCGACCCTATTGATTTCAACTAACCATCTATTGTATATGGGGGCACCCCCCCTCCCTTCTACGGATGGCAGATATTGTGGCGAGGGGAAGAGAAGGCCTCTTTTACACAAACGATACGGATTAGGTCCGGATGCGTTCAGTGAAACTCGCACCATTTTGCAACAAGTTCAGTCTGTTTTGTCTGCGATTGCGTTCAGTTATTTCCACGCAAGTGCAATGTGCTTTGATGCGTTTTTCACTCGCGTGATAAAAAACTCAAAGTTTACAAACAACATCTCTTAGCAACCATCAGTGAAAAATGCAAAAATGCTCGCGGATGCATTGTTTTTTTTTTTACTGAAGCCTCATTCACTTCTATGGGCCAGAGCTGCGTGAAAAACGCAGAATATAGGACATGCTGCGTTTTTCACGCAACGGAGAACCGATGCATGAAAAAAAATAAAAAAATGTACACAAACTCATTAAAATGAATGGGTCAGGATTCAGTGTGGGTGCTATGCGTTAACGTCACGCATTGCAACCGCGTGGAAAACTTGCTCGTGTGAAAGCGGCCAGAAGGATCAGGCAGTTGGATTTCAACATGCCTAATCCTTTTGTTCTAGGGGGGATAAGCAAGTGGCGAGAGGTGTCTGGCAGAATTTTTTCACCCATCTCCCCATTGAGAATTCACACATACAGTGGAGGAAATAATTATTTGACCCCTTACTGATTTTGTAAGTTTGTCCAATGACAAAGAAATGAAAAGTCTCAGAACAGTATCATTTCAATGGTAGGTTTATTGTAACAGTGGCAGATAGCACATCAAAAGGAAAATCGAAAAAATAACTTTAAATAAAAGATAGCAACTGATTTGCATTTCATTGAGTGAAATAAGTATTTGAACCCTCTAACAAAAAAAGACTTAATACTTGGTGGAAAAACCCTTGTTTGCAAGCACAGAGGTCAAACGTTTCTTGTAATTGATGACCAAGTTTGCGCACATTTTAGGAGGAATGTTGGTCCACTCCTCTTTGCAGATCATCTCTAAATCCCTAAGGTTTCGAGGCTGTCTCTGTGCAACTCTGAGCTTGAGCTCCCTCCATAGGTTTTCGATTGGATTAAGGTCCGGAGACTGACTAGGCCACTCCATGACCTTAATGTGCTTCTTCTTGAGCCACTCCTTTGTTGCCTTTGCTGTATGTTTTGGGTCATTGTCGTGCTGGAACACCCATCGACGACCCATTTTCAGTTTCCTGGCAGAGGGAAGGAGGTTGTCGCTCAGGATTTCACGATACATGGCTCCGTCCATTTTCCCGTTAATGCGAATAAGTTGTCCTGTGCCCTTAGCAGAAAAACACCCCCAAAGCAAAAATGTTTCCACCCCCATGCTTGACGGTGGGGACGGTGTTTTGGGGGTCATAGGCAGCATTTTTCTTCCTCCAAACACAGCGAGTTGAGTTAATGCCAAAGAGCTCTATTTTGGTCTCATCAGACCACAGCACCTTCTCCCAGTCACTCTCTGAATCATTCAGGTGTTCATTGGCAAACTTCAGACGGGCCTGCACATGTGCCTTCCTGAGCAGGGGGACCTTGCGAGCCCTGCAGGATTTTAATCCATTGCGGTGTAATGTGTTTCCAATGGTTTTCTTGGTGACTGTGGTCCCTGCTAATTTGAGGTCATTAACTAACTCCTCCCGTGTAGTTCTAGGATGCTTTTTCACCTTTCTCAGAACCATTGACACCCCACGAGGTGAGATCTTGCGTGGAGCCCCAGAGCGAGGTCGATTGATGGTCATTTTGTGCTCCTTCCATTTTCGAACAATCGCACTCAACAGTTGTCACCTTCTCTCCCAGCTTCTTGCTAATGGTTTTGTAGCCCATTCCAGCCTTGTGCAGGTCTACAATTTTGTCTCTGACATCCTTGGACAGCTCTTTGGTCTTTCCCATGTTGGAGAGTTTGGAGTCTGCTTGATTGATTGATTCTGTGGACAGGTGTCTTTTATACAGGTGACTAGTTAAGACAGGTGTCCTTAATGAGGGTGACTAATTGAGTAGAAGTGTCTAACCACTCTGTGGGAGCCAGAACTCTTAATGGTTGGTAGGGGTTCAAATACTTATTTCACTCAATGAAATGCAAATCAGTTGCTATCTTTTATTTAAAGTTATTTTTTCGATTTTCCTTTTGATGTGCTATCTGCCACTGTTACAATAAACCTACCATTGAAATGATACTGTTCTGAGACTTTTCATTTCTTTGTCATTGGACAAACTTACAAAATCAGTGAGGGGTCAAATAATTATTTCCTCCACTGTACTTGGCTGATCAGCCCCTGAGGAAGCCATATTTACAGTGATACACATAGGCTTTATTGTCCCCCCATTTACCTACGTTACAGCAGGACCCCATTTCTTTTTACATCATTTTAGGTATTATGGCTAGTTTCACTATGACATTTATTTATTGATGATTAATTATGCATTTTTCATCTTTACCTTGATCAATCATCAAACACTATCCACCTCACCCCATGCTCTCAGAAGCACCAAGATATCGGCTGGTGGCGGCAGCTTTATATCTACTCCACTATTGTGTTAAAACAAGCACTTCTTATCTTATGTGTCACCGCTATCTCCTCATAGATTGTAAGCTCTTGTGGGCAGGGTCTTCATTCCTCTTGTTTCAATTGTTGACTTGTCTGTTGCTGTGTAATGTATGATTTGTTTTTTACATGAACCCCCTGATTGTAACGGACTATGTTCGCACTCTGGGGCTGAGCTAATGGGTCATGGGCCCTGGTGCAGGAGTTCAGCTTGGGCCCCTCTTCCCTCAGTGCTTTGTGTGTCTTCTCTTCTAATGCGGCAAAAGGGTCTTTGGGCCCCCTCAGGCTCCTGGGCCCGGTAGCGACTGCTACCTCTGCACCCCCTATAGCTACGCCCATGTTCGCACTATATAAACATTATTATTATTACTTACCTTTCTATTGCAGGTCTTTAATATATTTTTGATACTGCTCTCATTTGAAAAAAATAAAATTATTTTGTTTCTTACATGGTTTACTTTTGTGTTAAAGAGCATCTGTTTGCCTGCATCTTATCTATGCAGATAGACCTCTAGAAGCAACAAGGGGGTTGCTGTTACACCTAGAGCCTCAGCCTTCTGCACTATGATTGAAAGGCAGTGTAAATTTGATCACGCCTGCCTGGCCCCGTCAGAGTGCAGAGGATGCGGCAGTTGCAGAGAGAGCAGAGCCTCTAGGTGTAATGTTAACGCCCCCGTTGCTCCTAGAGGCTCATTTGCATATATTAAAACACCATTTTTCTCAGCAAAGCGGGCACATAGGAACATGGGAGCAACACAGAGGCCTTCAGCTGCCAAGTGCACATGGAACAGGTCAGCCAGTGTCATAGGTGCAGAACTGCTGACAGATGCCCTTTAAGCCTTGTGCTTATGTAGGCAGAGGGGTTCCTCTAGACATTATCATGGGTCAGTCCTCAGATTTAGAGGATAAGGGAAAAATAGTGTAGTGTAGTTCTGAAACCAGCAATGGGGTGTGATAGAAAGGTTGCTAGAATCAGCAGCATCAACTGTGTGGGTCTCCTCCAGAAGATCCCTCCTCCTCCTCCCCAGTCCCCTCTCCATAGTCTTTTATGGGCACCAAGTAACCCAATCTCGGAGTGACATCATTATTCTTCTTGTTTCTTAAAATGTATTTTAGCAGTGAACTGAGTGTGAATTATCAGTGCAGCTGTGGGAATCAACAGGCTGATAAGTGGAGAAAGAGGCATTTTTCTCTGATAACATATATTATAAGGCATTTTATATTTGCTTGTACTTGACTGGTACAAAACTTGCGCTTGATGCTTTTGTTAAAAGGGATAATCCCATCAGAAAGAATTGTTTCAATTAAATAATTTTCATTCTGACAGTACTATACCATTGAAAATAAAATATAAAATATTGTCCTTCTGTAGCAGTCAGCACAAAAGGTCAGTTTAAAGCTGCTGTGAAGGGAAGATGTTAAAGGGTAACCCTACTTCTATTTAAATAGTAGGTGTAGAATTGGGATAACTGTGACAGCTCTATTGTTCTCATGATAGGCCTAGATAAAGATGCGCACAGAAGACCATTGTATTGATTAATGTAATGTGTGATGCTCTAATTGAGTCACTCACACGCCCTTCCCTCTGGCTGCAGTGATGGTCTGGCTTGTTTTACATTTGCGTAATACATCTCCCGCAGGCAGTTCCGGCAGGGGAGCAGATCTGGCACTGCCGGATACTAACTGACAACTGTGGGCTCCATACACTATAATGGGTTGCCGAGAAGCGACAAGACAAAAACCACTGCGTGCAGTGTTGTTTGTCCGGCCGCTTCTTGGCATATTTACCGGGTTGCAGCAAGATCCCTGTCGGTCCCCATTATAATGAATGGGGCCAGACGGGGATGCATTTGCTTCTGGCAATGCCGGAATGCAGAGAGATCAGGCTATTCCCAGCCGGAACTCTTTAACGCAAATGCGAAACAGGCCTAAGAGAGTTAAGCGAGGTTGTCTGCAATGTTAAAAGTCAAAACAAAGGAGAATGTTAGAGAGCCAGGACAAAAGGTCAAATACATGGAGTGATTTCAGAAGTTAACCAGAAAACACTTAAAAAAAAAAAATTATTACACAGAATGTTAACATTTACTGTAAATTATCAATACACTCCTCAAAATTGAAATTGCAACGCCAAGAAGGAAATGTTTTGGAATTATGAAAATCACAGGACTGATAGACATGTTAATGATCTGCAAATGATTAAAACATGGAAACAAAATATTCAAAACATGTTGCGTTATGCAGTATCGAATATGAGCGCCACGGTCATAAATACACGCACTTACATGCCTTGGCATGCTATCAATGAGGTCATTCATGGTTGTCTGAGGAATATTCAGCCATGCTGTATGCACTTTGGCATGAAAATCATCAAGATCTGCTGCTGGCAGCTCCCTTTGCAATTACCGACCAGTGACATCCCAGATGTGCTTGATGGTAGACATGTCCGGAGACGCTGCAGGCCATGGTAGCTCAACGTGTGGCCTGGTGTTGTCCATTCCAGCCTGCACTCCTGTCTTGCTGTTCACGACGATAGCGGTGGTACGAGGTCAATGGAACACCTTTGGCTGGACATCTGGCTCATAGCCCAATGTTGTGCAAACACGTTCTGATTGTTTGTGTGGACCCTGTTTGCCGCCCTAGGCTTGGGATGTGACATCCAATTTCACTTGATCCACTTGCTGGATCTCTACGCGCCATTCTTCTACTTAGATGATCAGCCCATGCAAAGTTTCTCCTCTGTGCACCCCTTGCTGTCCTCTCATTGTTGTTCTCCCAACCAGAGGGACACACAAAGTCTATATCCGATATCCCGCCCTAGGGGCATAGCGATCTGCCAAGGTGATAAAGCAAGATCTCTCAAATTAAGGATTCTGTCCTTCTCAGTTTGCGACAAGTGGCAATAAGTGGTACGTCAATGAACGGGAGGCATTGCACAATCATCCCACGCGGCTTGACCCTATTTTTGAGGTTTCATGTGGCTAAAAAAAACGTTGCTTTCAATCTGGCGTTTATGCCCTTCCAACAAGGTAGACTGAAGACTGGAGCTAGGTGTTTGAAAATGTGATCTTTGGCGGATGCTAGTGACACTTGCTTCTTCCTTGATTTGCATAACCTTACGGCATGTTGCAATTTCAATGTTTAGGAGTGTACATGATAAAAAATGATGGAAGTGTCCTTTTAGTAATACACAAAAATGAATAGGAAATACTGCATTTGCATTTCATAGATCTCCTGGAATAGGCTTCTAAATCTAATAGTACTATGTATCTGGATGAAATGAGACAATCTCTCTGGATCATACACCCCGCAATCTGTTCACACTCTATTACTTCTTTACTCTTGGTAGACACGTACCCTGCTCCAACACATCCAGCTTCACACACAATGTCACAGTCCCTCTTATTACAAGTCAGCGCTGCATTTATGCAAAAACACAAAATAATGCCAGTCAAATTAAAAAAAAACAACTCAAAGACAATGCATTCCACAGCGTTCCACGTCATCGGTAGCCTATCGAAAGAATAGGGGGGAAAAATGAATAATTCAACTCTAAACAAACAGCTGTGATTTGACATCATGCTACAACCTAACCATTGCACAGAATATCCCATCGGTAATAGATCTTAATACGCAGATCAAAAAAAAAAAAAGAAACACAAAAAGGCGCGTCCATTGTTTCAGTAGAAATGCATAGAACCTTACAGAATTTCAGTCAAGGAGAAAGAAAAGGAAGAAAAAAAAAAAAAACACCTTATTACTTCTAACTCCTGCGAGCCATTTTGGTCTCCAAAGGTTTTAGACCGCCCGAGGACATGTGTCTGCAGTGTTTTCGGGAAATGACTTTCCTTCTCACGAAACACTGCTATGTTCTGAAGCGCTACTGCCCTGGAGCGTACCCACTCAATTTTCTGATTAACCCCTGTGCTGCTGGAAAGCCTGAAACACATTACCAGGCGATGAAAGGGATTTGCCGGCCTCCGCTGTTAAACATTAATCAGATTTTTAATTCTGCATGATATTGTCTGTATATTGTTCTTTTTTCTTTTACGCCTGGAGATGGTGCGATGGTATAAAGCGTTATGTATAGATTGCATATTCTGGCGGTTAGGAAAGCAGAGCAAAGTAACAAGGAGACTCTCGATTTTGTCGTTTTTTGACTTGTTGAAGTGCGAGTTGATGAGCTCTGAATTTTAAACAAAAAATGGGCATTTCAGTATGACAAATATTGTATTTTTCCCACCAGACGACCTAATTTTTTGGGAATCTTGCCTCAGGGAGAGGGAAAGGTGTGTGAATATCAAGTAGCGCTTGATCATATTATTATTAATGTGCCATTCATTACATAGCACTATACATATCAGGGGCGTAGCTAACTGCTCACGGGCCCTGGTGCAAGAGTTCAGCTTGGGCCCCCTTCCCTCATTGCCTTGTGTATCTTCTTATGCGGCACTAGGGTCTTTGGGCCCCCTCATGCCACAGGGCCCGGTAGCGACTGCTACCTCTGCACCCCCTATAGCTACGCCCATGATACATATGAAAAGGGGTATACATACCCAATACAGACAATTGCACTAATCATGAACAAGACGAGTTACAGAAGGAGAGAGGGCTTACAATCTACATGGTATAGGAGGAGGACACAGTACGTGAGGGTGAAGCTGGTCATGGCGGTATAGAGGCAGCGGGGTCACTGGTTGTAGACCTTTGAGCTTTCTTTTGAAGGATTCCACTGTAGATGAGAGTCTCATATGTTGGGGTTGCGAGTTCCAGAGTGTGGGGGATGTACGGTAGAAATCTTGGAGGTGATTGTGGGAAGAGGTGATAAGAGGAGAGAAGGAGGTCTTGTGAGGATCTTACTAGTCCCTATCTTCAATGTAATAAACAGTAAAATGTAATCTACGACAGTAAATAAAAGATGCTAGTTCCTCATCATACCTTTCCACGTCTAGCTTCCCAAAGAGGAAGTTCACACCACCTAGACTAACCTTGGTTGGGGGCTCCCTCTATGAGTCCCATAATAGCTGTAGGGACTGGAGTATTTTAAGGTACATGCCTTCGTGGAACTGAAGCACATTTGTCAAGGCCATGATAATATTGTTTGTACATTCGCACAACAGGTGCTTAACTCCAAGCCCTGCAGTGCCCCCAGTATATATTATGCCCCTCCACAGTGTCCTAAGTACATACAGTACGTAATGTCCCTCATAGTGCGCCCAGAACATATAATGGTCCCATAGTGCCCTAGTATAAATACTGCGCCTCTCCAGTGTCCCCAGGACATATAATGGTCCCATAGTGCCCTAGTATAAATACTGCGCCTCTCCAGTGTCCCCAGGACATATAATAGTCCCTATAGTGCCCTAGTATAAATACTGCGCCTCTCCAGTGTCCCCAGGACATATAATAGTCCCTATAGTGCCCTAGTATAAATACTGCGCCTCTCCAGTGTCCCCAGGACATATAATAGTCCCTATAGTGCCCTAGTATAAATACTGCGCCTCTCCAGTGCCCCCAGGACATAATGGTCCCATAGTGCCCCCAGTACAAAACATGCTCCTCCTTAGTGCCCCCAGCATATATATATTTGCCCCAATAGTGTCCCCAGTATATACTGGTCCCTATAGTGCCCTTAGTATGTAAACTGCTGCATCCCACAGTGCACTTTGTAGATATAATCTCCCCCCCCCCCCCAGTGCTCTTAGTATATACTGTATAATGGACCCCTGTGGTGCCCTTAGTATATATAGTGATACTAGCTTTTATAGTGTACTCATTTTAACTCCTGTTAGGTGGGTGTACTTCTGTCTAAACAGCAGTCTGACTCTAAGCGGGTAATGGGGCCCATCTAGGCATGGTTCTGAAAATGGCAGTGTAACGGCTATTAAAGAAAGTTAATCACCCAGCCATTTTGCACGTCATGTGAATGAGGCCTAAGAATGGAGTTTTTTAGTCTAGTCTAAAATCTGGTGAAATAAAATGCATTAGATTCATTTATACATTTGTTTTAATTAAAGAAATGAATACATTTATTTATTATATATGCCAATGCAGAGCTGTAGGAAAAGATGCTTCAGAATTGTTACCTCATGGGGAATGCAAGTACTTGCCCGGAGAGCGGTCTGGTCATTGGGCATGTACACTGCCCGTTGATAGCACTGCTTATTCTTATTCGGCTGTGTGGACTGTGTTGCTTGCATGCAACCCAATTGCACCATCTTCATGCTATGTCACTGGGTAGAAGGCTTAGAAAAGTATTTAATATACTTAAGGGTCCATTCACACAACCGTGTTTTGCGGATTGTGGATCAGCAAAGCATGGGTACTGGCCATGTGCATTCCCCATTATGCGGAACACACACTGCCGGCCCTTTGATAGAAATTCCTATTGCGCACAAGGAGAAGACATGCTCTATCTTTTTTGCTGGGCTGCGGTGGAAATAAATGGGTCCGCACCCCTTCCGGAAAATTGCGGAACAGATGTGGATCCAGAAATACGGTTGTGTGAATGGAGCTTAACTGTACCAATTGACTCTCCAGATTGAGGGGATCATTATAGATTGTCCGGAGCAAACCAATCAGGTGCAATTGTATAAAAACTGATATGGCTTTGGACTCTACAAACACTTGCTCAAAGGTCGACGCTAACACTGCAGAAGAGTAGAGGATAAAGGCTTAAAGGGGTTTTCTCATCTCAGACAATGGGGGCATAACGCTAGGATATGCCCCCATTGTCTGATAGGTGCGGTTCCCAGCACTACAATGAGAATAGAGTGGGGAAATGAACGAAGGGCGCAATACGCATTCATTTCTATGGGGCCGCCAAAAATACGGTGCGCTCCCATTCACTTCTATGGGAGCAGTGATTGGTGGTGGATGGGCCCCGGAAAATCTGGGGTCCTCCAGCCACAGCGCTCCCCACTTCGTTCTCGTTATAGGTGTGGGTCCCAGTGGTGGGACCCGCACTTATCAGACAATGGGGGCATGTCCTAGTGATATTCCCCCCATTGTCTGAGATGAGAATACCCCTTTAAAGGAACATCCGAGGCAATAAACAGGGTGTGCACAGGATGGATCGCTCTCTTGAAAGATACAGTACATGCTGTATTGTATTCCCAATGTGATGCATCATTCAGAAGGTATCAGAAAACGTACATTTATTTTATTCTATAGCCTGCGGGTGACATTGTTTAGAATGCTGTCTATGGGGAGGTATAACCAATATGCGCTTTCTACAGACCTAACGATGAAGGTGCAGGGAGCAGACTGACAGAACGATAAAGCATACGCCGTTAACCTGTGAACTGGAATATAATTATATTCCGTTGTATACGTAACGTTCAAAGGAATAATGACAATTTTTGGTCTATGTTCTCCTTTATATGAAATGGTAATAGTTTTAGTCTAAGATGATAAATATAACCTAAAAACCAATATGAGCCTTGACTCCACCAAATGCGACAGTTCTGAGGGCCTACGAGTCTTTTCAGAACTTCTGCATGTCCCACTTTAACTATATCCTGCAAGGAGTTTCCAGGATTTTAGTATTGATGGCCCATCCTCAAGAGAGATCATCAATTCTTGATCGTCAAGAGGTTCGACATCCTGCACCACTGCTGATCAGGTGTTCAGGGAAGCTCCGGCACCAGAACTACACAACTGTGGACAGAGCTGGTTACCATTCACTTCAATGGGAGCAACTCTGCAGGGTCCTGCTCTCTTCACTACACAATGGATGGAGCTGTGTAATTCTGCAACCGCAGCTCCTGTAGAATAGCTGGTTGGCGGGGGTGCAGGGTGTCAGAATACTTCTGATCAGATATTGATGGCCTATTATGAAGATAGGCCATCAAAAGTAAAACCCTGGACAGCCCCTTTAATCATACCTATCAGGATGTACAATAAATAAATTATAGGTTTTAGGAATAAAACTAATAAAAATAGTTCTTAGACAGGGGTGTAACTAAATGCCAAAGTTGCAAATGCACCTTGTCTTAGAGGGCGTAAGTGGTCCCGTTGTAAAGACTATTAAAGACATAGTTGGGAGACCCTTTTAGCCTCAGCATAATACGTTTCAAAAAGTTGTCTTCTGAATCTCTGGGGCCCACTATTGTGTAATGACCTGGGCCCACCGGAGTGGCCTCTGGTACCCTAATGGGTCAGTTTAGCCCTTGTAACTAGGAGGATCTGCCTTTCACAAGAAAAAGCTCAGTTGCCACCGCTCAAAGAACCTTAATGATGACCAGAAAGAAATTTGATTATAGATAGTTTAATGTAATCCTTGCAAAAATAGGGGCTCAAATCAATCTAGTGCTTTGGACTCCATTTTTGTCTACAAGGGCAGCAGGTTTTGCTGAGGACTCTGGGAGATAAGGTTAATTTGATTCTTGGTTCAAAAGAGGAAAATAGCCCAAATTGATCAGTGATATTTATGTATGTTGTTACATATGTATGTTGTTACATAGGTAAAGGGGCTAGAGAAATGCATATAAAGGGTTAGGGTTACCCTAACCCTTAAGGGTATGCAAGAAGAGCCACTAAACAGCCCCCAAAACTGTGGATGTTAATTCACCGACAGCCACCCATCTTCATCTAGATCTCTGAGCGGTGGTTCTCCTTTCTAGGATTACTATGGCTTCTAATAGATATACTTACATATTTGTTTACCTCATGTGTATCTTCCCATGCTTTTTTTTATTTTATTTGGACTCTCATGACCCATTTTCACCGTGTAAACCAATCTTTCTGGTTTATTTCCATCCTGTATGTAGCACTTCCGGTTGCTGCATCCAACCAAACCCATGATGCACTTCTCCTTCCTCTGCCACAGCTCCAGCACCGCCCCCAACAACGCCCACCTAGTTTATAGCTCCTCCCACCCAGCTAGTTACATAGACACTCCCCTGTCACTGTCCCTTTTGTTGCTTTGACACGCCCATGGACACAACATCACAGGAAAGAGTTGCATGGACATGGTCATGTGACCACAGCCCAGAAAAGAAGATAGGAGCAAAAAAAAAAGAAAAATGATTTTAGGGGATGTTAATGCAAACTGCAAAATCCCGTTAAGACCTGCACAAAAGTGGCAATATTGTCTGAAAACTTTACCGTATCCTGTAATGCACTAGGAGACGTGTGACTAAACCTTGTAACGCCTATATTAGCAGAGCAGTAGATAACCGGTCTACCAATAATTTTGCACAAGATCACCGACACATCACATTAAAGCTCTATTTCCTCCGCTCGTCCCTGCTTCGACTTCCCCCCCTCCCCAGCCACCCAGGTTTTAACATGAAGGTCAGAGAACTGCAGACACCAAACACGAAATGTAGCCTTATGTGAGTACCGGGGACAATACAGGCGCAATTAGTCTCAGAGGGTCATTCCTCTGTGTCTTCCAAGTCAGGAAGAGGAAGGAGGAGGAAGCAGCAGCAGAGTAGTTAATGCAACTGTAGCAATTTAGTTCAATTTCGATTATTACACCAGAAACAGACCATGTTGTCCAGGAGCGATCTCTTTATGAGTCTAGCTGTAGGGACTGTGACTTCTCAGCGTTGGACTTCTAAGGGGAATGAGAACATTTCTGAATGCGAACATTAAACGCAGACATCCAGGTGGAGTAGGAGGGTTAGATTTAGGTCAATGCTATGGTAACTAAGGTATGATGACCTTTAGAATTAATATACAGTTAGCAAAGAAAACCCGTCCTATATAAAAGACATCTTAAGACTACATTCCACAACCTCTTCTGCGTCAAAGGGGCTAATGAAATGCAATCAAGTCATCGACCCAGATAGAAATGTCCATTGCCGCCGCCATAGATCCTATCGTTTGGCATCAATCCGGTTTCAATCATGAGGGGTCCAAATGAAGGAACCTTAGTTCAACGCTGACAATAAGGTGAGAAAGGTCAATCCAACCTAAGACGTCCAGTCTAGAGGAGAACTCTTTGAGTGAAGCCATCAGAGAAGCGGATTATTTCCCACTCTAAAGGTGGCAATACACTTTAGATGGTTGACAGCAGACAACTTCTGGCCATCCGTAAACACATGCATACTTAGCCTATTGTGTATGTGTACTTAAAGGGGTTGTGTCACTTCAGCAAATACCATTTATCATGTAGAGGAAGTTAATACAGGGCACTTAATAATGTATTGTGATTCTCCATATTGCTTCCTTTGTTGTAAGTGCCTTGTATTAACTTTATCTACATGATACATGCCACTTGCTGAAGTGAGAGGACCCCTACAATAGGGAGAGAGGAATAAGGGTTTTTAAGATGGTCCATTACGAGGATCATTCAACGATGAAAGAAGCTGATAAGAACTTGTTTAAACAGCCTATACAAAGGCCAACAAGGAATGAACGATTATTGTTATGATCATTCGTTCCTTCATATAGTTTACATTATGTCTGCAGGACAGCCTCTAGTTACACAGTTAGACGTGCTGCCGACCAATGGACATTTGCTCACAAAAACAAATCAACAGCTGTCTGTCGGCTGATGGATAAGCCATTCAGACAGGTGAATGATAGATTGGCCAGACAAACACTGGGTATGTTGAAGATTAGGGTTGAGCGAACCCAAACTGCAGAGTTCGGGTTCGTACTGAACTTTGCAAGTTCGGGTACCCGGACCCGAACCTGGACTTTTTCACAGAAATTTGGGTTCGGTGTTCGGGTGATTTTATTATTTTCCATTATGACATGGTTATAATGGAAAAAAATAGCATTCTTAAGACAGAATGCTAAATAAAATGGCCATTGAGGGGTTAAAAATAATTAAAAAAACTCGCCTCATCCACTTGATCGCGCAGCCGGTATCCTCTTCTTTCTTCTTTCTGCAGGACCTGAGATGACACCACCGCAGGTCCTTCAATCTTCTTTCAGCAGGACCTGTGGTGATGTCATCGCAGGTCTTTTTGCAGGTCCTGCAGAAAGAAGAAATAAGAGGACACCGGCTGCGTGATCAAGTGGATGAGGTGAGTTTTTTTTTAAATTATTTTTAACCCATCAATGGCCATTTTATTTAGCATTCTGTCTTAAGAATGCTATTATTTTCCGTTATAACCATGTTATAAAGGAAAATAATAAAATGAAGTTCGGGTCCCCATTGACTTTGATGGGGTCCGGGTTTGGCGTAAAGTTCGGGTCCCGATCCTGAATTTTGACCTGAAGTTCGATCGAACCAGGCGAACCCGAACTTCCACGGGTTCCCTCATCCCTATTGGAGATTAACCCCCCAACCTTTCTTTTCAGTTGGATGACTGGCCGCTCCCACTAAAATCAGCATGTTTGGCCAAGATTATCTAATGTGTATGGTCAGCTATAGATGCAAATACCACTTCTAATTGCTAAGAGAAATACTGAACAGTACTGATGTAAATACAACACTTGGGGTGAGATATGACACCATTAGCAACTGCAGCTTTGTCTCTGTATCTCTGCTTGTTTCTCACAGCTCACTTCTCAATTCTCTCAATAGACTTCTATGGTTAACTGTAGTCTGAACCCTCAGTGAGCTGACTGTCTATTCAGTGTCGGACTGCGGTTCCTTGACCCATCAGAGGAAATTATACCTGGGGCCCAAGCCCTATATCATTGATAAAGTCTAATTGATTCATAACCTAAGGCATAGACCCAAGTGGACAGTGATTAGTTCAAAAGGCAGCTTCAAATGCTTTTTTTTTTACCTTGGACCTTTGTGGTCCATTATGGCTTCATAGACCTGGCCGATTAGAGGATCCTCTGGTATTCTGGTGGGCCAGTCCGACACCTTGTCCATCTTAGCGCGTGAAGATTGATTTATCATAGAATACATTGTGAATGTTAGTTTAGGATAGCGGGGGCAAGAAAAGAGCTGATAAGTGGACAAAGAGGTGCAATGGCAGCACAGTCTCTCATTTACAAAAAGGGAGGCATTTTGCACACGATTTTTCAGTCCAACCACAAAACTTGCCATGTGAATTAGTCTTTATACTTCCAACCTCTTCAGCGACAATTCTTACAACTCCATTCAATACTGGATTTATACCTGTAAGAAGTGGGCATCCCTTCCGACACGTTGCCCTTTGTCATGTGCCTCTTGAGCCTAATAGAAAATCCAGCCATAACTCTGCTACAGGGGAACATTTTTGTTTTTTTTCACCTGCTCACAAAATTAAGCTGAACTCTTGGCTTGCCGAAAAGCTGCTATTTCCATGTTGTGCGATATCTGCATTATCGTTTACAAGCTGCCAATAAACACTGTAGCATGGCATCTGTCAGACTATAGCGGAGGACGGAGTACCGAGCAGTGGAAATCCTACCGCATTCATTCTCATTCAACTCTTCCTACTTGATGGGCACGGGGAGAATGGCCCAAAACTATAGAGTCGCTTAATGTAAACAGACATTCTGCAAGAACCGAATCATTTAGGCAACACATCCATCACGTCTTACATTTTCAACTTTTGGAATTTGCCAGGTGACAATGAAAAATGAGCATTTACATATGTGTGTGTAGGAACAATTAAAGCACGTGTTATGGACGTGTACTCTGACAAGGAGGTTACACTCATCGCAATTCAACCGTATCTTGAGAACTTCAGGATCCGGATGTTTATCACGTGGTCGGCTCCTGTTAGACGGGGCAATTCATTAGGTTTTCTTAGTTATGATGTCTGATACAAGAAATAAATGAATGTTTAAAGCAGATTTTTGAAGGTGTAATGTTGATGGAACGGAAAGACCTGGGATTTGTTTGCAACCCTCCAGCCCATGGATTTTAGTATACTAGAATGCTCTACATGTCTTGGGTGCTGCAATGTTGCAAAGCATATAGACATATCAGGCATCTGCCTGATCTGACTGTGGAGAGATACAACCATGCTTGGCGGTACAGTACGTGATGAAACCACACATTGCCCAGTGAGTATCAAAAACAGGTCATTTTCTAATTAATGCAACCCATGCATCATATTCGCTGGGTGTCAATGGTGGCATTGTTAACGATAAAGCCCAGCTTTCAATTGCGTCTCTCTTTGCCCGATGTCAGATTGAGTATGCTTGGAGAGGTAGAGCTGGGTCCAAAAGGGCAGTAAGAGTTGGTGTCAAGCCACCCATCGGCTTCTTGCATGATATTTTTGCCCTTACTTCCACACAACATATTGCACTTGGCCATTCTGTAAAAAAAGGATCTTCGTTTGGGGGAAATCTTAAATAATTACATTAAACTATAGTCTATTTTTTTTTCTTCATTACAAATACGTGTAGTTTCCACTGTGTAGATTACCCTGGATTGAACCATGATTTTTAACTTTACTTTTAAATGCTGCTTGTCGCCTTAGGGCTCCTGTATGCATGGCATTTAGTCTACAAACATAGGAACTGCTGTCTCTGTGACGCAGCCTGCAGCATTTCAGAGATCACCTAGATCTTCCTTCTATATCACTTCTTCAGCATTAAAGATGTAAACTATTAAAACATAACAACTGGTCAAATTTCTCATTGTAGTACATTCAGCATACAGAAGAAAAAAAAAAAAAGTTAAAAAGTCATGAAAAAACTTTCATACATAGAAGCCTTCCCAGAAAGCTTCTTAGTCTAGCCACAAAAAATAACCTCACCGCAGCCATAAAGTATGCCTGGTAATTCATGAAATGGATATGGATATGTGCAGTTTTGCACTGATTTTTGTTCACTTGCCTCCTAAACGCAAATGAAGCAATGTTCTAAATAGTCTTCATTAAAGATTTCCTATTTTGCATCTGCAGAGTATGTCAAAGTCCTTCGCCTAGCTGCTGGCGCTGAGAATCTGACATAAATCCGCTCCTGTTCCTGGTTGCTCTCTCTGCTCCCCTCACTGTCAGTGTAATGCCTCATTCACACATCAATGTTCAGTGATTTTCAGCCAAAACCAGGAGTGGAGGCTACACACAGATAAGGTATAATAAAGCAAAGATTTACACCTGGGTTAGGAAACCACTGACCGAACACTGGATATGTGAATAAGGCCTTAGACAGTAGCAAAGAGGGGAAGGATGTTCACAGCAACTACATTACTCACGAAAAGTTTGGGATATTTGGCTTTCGGGTGAAATTTATAGAAAACGTAAAAAGTTTCCGCTCCAGTGATATTATATCATGAAAGTAGGATATTTAAGTAGAAACAGCAATGGTGATTTCCTCATCTCAAACAATTTATTGAAACAAAAGCCAACACCAGTGGTGGGTATATCCCCACAAAACTGTCAGTGTCTCAATAACTTGTCATGTGGCCTTGAGCATCAATTACAGCTCAACTACGACGTCTCCTGCTGTTCACAAGTCGCCTTATTGTCTTCTGAGGCATGGCATCCGGCTCCTCTTGAAGGGCGGCTCTCAGGTCATTGAGGTTCTGGGGTACAGAGTTACGAGTCTCTACACGGCGACTCATTGGAGAAAGTGCAGGACACTCCATTTCAGGTCCCCCAGTCTCCAGCAGCTGTTCCCTAATGATGCGACCTCGATTAGCTGGTGCATTGTCCTCCATGAAGATGTGTTGTTCCTGCAGAGGCACTATGGCTGGATTAATGATGTTATTCACGTAGTATGTGCTTGTCCCTGTACCAGTCACAAAGTGTAGGGCAGTGCTGTACTGACTAGACACCCCTGCCCATATTGTAACACCACCACCAAAGGCTCGTCTGGTGACAACAGTGAGCGCTCTCCTTGACATCTCCAACATCACTGGCGGCCATCATTTCTGCTCAGCGTTAACCGACTTTCATCAGTGAACAGCACTGAGGCCCAATGGTCCCTCGTCCAGTGTAGATGCTCCCTGGCCCATGCAAGACAATGATGCCTGTGGTCAGGTACCATTGCAGGCAGGGCCAGCGTTAGGGGGGGGGGCAAACTGGGCAATTGCCCAGGGCCCCCATTGTCTAAGGGGCCCCCTGCTTCGGTGCTGCTGTTCAGCTAAACGCCCGAGGAAGCAAACTGGTGGACAGCTAAATAGCTGCACTTTACAATGCAGTATACTGTCTCCTCCCTCACATATAAGCTCAGCAGAGAAGAGGGGATGAAGGACCTGTGATGACATAACCATTACTAATGAGGGCAGTCTGGGTGTATAGTATTTTGTTTGCGGACATGAGGGGGAGCACAACAGGCACAGTATTGGGGGTAGCTTCAAGAGGTTCTCTGGGTTTTTTCCATATTGATGACCTATCCTTAGGATAGGTCTTCAATATTATATCGTCAGTGGCCTGACACCTGGAACTCCCTACGATCAGCTGTTTGAGGACACGTCATGCACTGTGCGCACGAGCCGTCTCCCTCCTCTCTTCCTGCTCTGCTGCTCTATGTCTATGAGACAGCAGCAGTGAACAGCACGTGCCGTATCCTCAAACAGCTGATCGGCGGGGGTTTCGGACATCGGACTATGTTTTTAGCACATTATTATAAGATGTGGGCCCCCCATTTTGATTTTGCCTAAAACCGGCCCTGATTGCAGGTCGTCTAGCACGCAAACCACACTGATATAAACAGCTTTGAATGTTCTGATGTGACACTTGGGTGCCTCTCATGTCCCTTAAATGTGCCTGGAGTTGTGTGGCATTCAGCATCCCGTTCCGCAGGACATTGTTCACTATGAAGCGTGGCATGTGACCAAAGGACGTCCACTTCTCTGCCTTTCTGTGACTCTTCCAGTCTCTCTGTATCCCTGATACAACCTGCTGATGACACTCTAAGCTCAGTGGCCACTTCCATCTGAGAACATCCTGCTTGAGGACTCGCAACTCAAGGTACTGTTAATCAATTGTTAGGTGTCGTCTTGGTCTCATGATGTCAAAATGTGAACAGCATGATGAGGAGGACTGTTTAAATATCAATTCTACTTGAACCAGGAAACCTATTGGGTGATTCATGGATCAAACACCTGTTGTGAATTTTGCAGTTAAGCTCCTTGTTAGAGAACAGTAAGCTGTGCAAAAAGTACTGAAACATTGAACAGTTGGACATGTGCATTCAAAAGTTTAGAGAAGGTCACATTAGGTTCACCTATGAAGGTTAGAGCGCATTTTAGGTTCATCCTGAAATTTCACCCACAAGCCAAATATTTCTAACTTTTTGTAAGAAGTGTATCTGTAGACAGGAGAGAAAGCATCTTTGAAAGGAAGATCATACATGCTATAGACAGGGAGGAAAGCACACACAAGGCACAGGAATGACTCATGGGCGTAGCTATAGTGGAAGTAGAGGAAGCAGCTGCTTTGGGGCCCGCTCAGGAGGAGGACTGAAAGATTTTATTGTCAGGTCCCAATGAGTTCTAATTATGCCACTGAAATTAAGATTGTAGACTGAAGTTTACTGCGCCATTTTCTTTACTCAAGGCAACGACTAACATGTGAAAAGCATTCTTGCATGTCAATTCTGTCGCTAGTCTTTAAAGAGGTTGTACAGGTTCACAAAAAAGACCTGCTGTTTTTCTACAGTTTGCAACACACTGTGTCCCGAATCACAGCTCAGCCTCATTCAGCTTTTCTTCCCAACCTGACAACCCTGTTAAGATGCAGTTAACAAATACAGGATTGTCTACACCAATAGAACATTTCCTCTGATAAATGAAGTTTAAAAAGTCCAGGTGTCCTACAAAAGGTTTTATAATAAAGCTACATACCAACTTGACATATATATAAAATGTGGCACAATGAATGGACGCAAAGCGCTCTTCCTCTATCTGAATATTGTCTTCTCCTGACAGGAGTCCAAACACAGAGAAAATAAAAGGATGGGATTGGTATCCTCAGTAAGGTACACCGCAGGGTGCAATAATGGGCACAGTATTTGCTCAGTCCTTATGCATGACGGGAGTCACATTCAGAAAAGGAAAAATGTGGGGAAAAAGTATTTTTTAGATGCTGTAATATGACCAGTCAAAGCCACACATGGAGCATGATTTTCACACAGGACATACTCATCTGAAAGAGGCCTAAGGTGTACCTGAGTTTTCAGAAAAAGTTTGCTTAATGACTGTGGTTCTTTGTACAATCAGAACTGTGAAGAAGCAGTTATGTTTGCGCTTCCCTAATGTTTTTTTTGAGCCATATTATTGTTTCAGTTGAACAGATAGCTTCATCTCACTCAGAAGCAAGCGTGTCTCCCTTCTGTCAGCACTGCTGTGACCACCTTTCTTTTATTTCCCACTAGGTTTGTTTTCAGCTCCGGAGCTCACAGAACAGATAAGGAGGGATAAATCATACTTACAGAAAGGCAGGACGCTCCAATGATGTTCAGAAGAAATGTAGAAGCAGTTGTTTTATCAGGCTCAGGAAAACTCCACCACTTCTTTTTTTGGTTTGTTACCAGGGACGGATCTTGCCTAACAACAGGCAGTGGACTGCAATTTAGATGGAAGTGAGAGCCCTAGTGGCTGCGACTTTACAGTTTTTTTTTTCAGGTGGATGCAGGTAGATTTTATAAATGAATTGATTTAGAAATTTGCTAATTACATAATTCTCTATTAAATGAAATGAAATTGCGTGAAAGTACAGTGACTCTTTAACATGAATAGATAGATAGATAGATAGAAATAGATAGATAGAGAGGAATGGACTGATGGATATAAATTTAACATACCAAACAGTACAAGGAAAAAAGGAGCACTAGCGAAGCACTGCTAAATGTAAAGAAAAAAAAAAGATCACAACAATTAAATTGCGCATACCAGTAAGAGCTGTGCCGTCTCAGTCACAACTCTGGGGAAACCATGTACAGTAGTTAAAGTGCAATGACCTCTGCTCCCAACCATATGGGAGATCTGCAGGAACACGAAGAAATGTGAAGACGGCACAGGAAAAAAATTGGTTTGCGGTGCGCTGGTGACTTAAAAATGGTTTTATTAAGAACATACAATAAGGAAATTAAAATCAAGTAGAAAACAATAAAACAAAAGAAGGCGGCAAGAGGAGACGTGTTTCAGAGGCGGCCTGCCTCCTTCATCAGGCCGGATCGCCTTCACCCGTTTTATTTTTTTCTACTTGATTTTTATTTTTTTATTGTCTTCATATACCAATGGGGGGAAATCCACAGCATAAATTGATACACTGTGGATTTAAAGTGTGGATTCTATTGCAGAAATATTCTGCAGCAGGTGCATGAACTTAGTTAAAAATCGTACTTTGCTTCTACTGTCTACGCTATAGATCTTCCGTACGAAATTCTGCAGAAAATCCGCGGCGTATCTGCCCTGTTTGTCTGTGCCCTTCAGGGTTGCATCATTTTGCACTGGAAATGCAGTTCTGGAGACGGTGTTATTCTTGCTAGCAGGATTGACCAATGCATGTGGAAACAGAGCCCTACTGATTTGTTTGACTGATATATATATATTTTTAACTAGCAGATATTTGTTGTCCAGGATTTTCTGAAATTTGCCTAAGAGCAGGAAATGGTATAAACTACAAAACGAACCACTGCTCAGCCATGAAATTGCCCACCCCACTCTGCAGCGATTTACTCATTGACATTATTTGCGTGACGGTTGCAGCCAATCTCTGGCCTTAGTGGCCACATACAAGGGACACCTCTGAGGCCAGTGATTGGTTGCAGCCGCCAAGGCAACATCACTGCAGGAGCGGTGGGGACTTCTAGAGGAGTGAGATTTACCTGAGGATAGTCCATCAATATTAAAATCCTGGAATACCCTCTTCAATATCATTATCATGTCTTAGGCTACTTTCACACTAGCGTTTCTATTTCCCGGTATTGAGATCCGTCATAGGGTCTCAATACCGGAAAAAAAACGCTTCAGTTTTGTCCCTATTCATTGTCAATGGGGACAAAACTGAACTGAACAGAACGGAGTGCTCCAAAATGCATTCCGTTCCGTTCTCATGCTGGAGAGCATACCGCAGCATGCTGTGGTTTACTTTCTGTCCTGGAATGTGGAGCAAAACAGATCCGTCCCCATTGACTTGCATTGTGGGTCATGACGGATCTGACACAATAGGAAATGGATCCGTCCCTCATTGACTTGTATTGTGGGTCATGACGGATCTGACACAATAGGAAATGGATCCGTCCCCCATTGACTTTCAATGGAGTTTATGACGGATCTGTCTTGGCTATGTTAAAGATAATACAACCGGATCCGTTCATAACGGATGCAGATGGTTGTATTATCAGTAACGGAAGCGTTTTTGCTGAACCCTGCCGCTAGTGTGAAAGTAGCCTTAGACAAATTTCGGAAAATCCCAAACCCCATCAAACTGTCCAGTCCCTTAGGGATAGGTAAGCAGTGGTAGACTACAGCATACAAATAATAGGAATTCACAAAATGCAGGTGGCTAGCCTTCAGCAGATGACAAGTGCAATGTTAAGACATGGCGACAGATCCATATTTATTACAAGGCAAAAACAAAGTATGTTCTTGAAATCGCTGCTCGTCGCAGGGTGACAGACCTGCAAACAGAGGAAAAGATAACACGGGAGAGCCGGGAACAAACTACTTTCCCTTTCTTATTACAGTGAAAATGTCTCCCAACTTGTTAAAATTGATCAAATAGAAAGCTGTGAATAGAGAAAAAAAATTAAGCCAACTAGCAAAGTGTGACTTGGATTTAATATTTTATAATTGCCAAGGGATATTCTGAGATCAATGGGTTTTTGCCTGCAATGAACGTCAGAAAGATATGTACTTCAGTCTTTTAGAGAACATGGTCTATTTAATTCCTGTGTCTGATGCATTTGAAATATGCCTGTGTTGGCCTCCTCTCTCCAACCCCCCGGCATTGCTGCCGGCATACATTACCACTTTTAATAGGGTACCGTGTGAGCAAAGGCAAGGCAGCCACTAACCCAGCCCCACTAATGGCTCTGTCTGTTTATAAGCTCGCACCTTCTTTTTTTTTTTATGCAGCTAATTTTAGTTTTGCATGCTGGGTTGTTTCACTTAGAGATAAATGAATAGAAACAAAGGGTTCGGGGCTGCGGCTAACAAAGCGTGAATATTTTCAAAGTTCTCCCACATCAGAATCTTGCTTTTAACACGTACGGGAGAAAAGTGTTTGAATTTTGTCTCTTCCAGTGTTTTCTTTATTTTTTTTTCCAATTTTATTTTATAAATCACACTCGTTGGAAAATTGGGATTTCTAACATTGATGCTCGAGCAAGACTTTGGCTGTTTACTGGAAAATACAGATTGAGCGTAATCGTTCAGACTATGATTTTTATCTTGGTTTAGAAAAGCTATAACTAAGGCCTCATGCACACGACTGTTGGTGTTATGCAGTCCGCAAACCGCGGATCTGCAAAACACGGAAGCTGCTCTGCGCTCCGTTCCGCAATTTGCGGAATGGAACGCGGCCCATTGTAGAAATGCCTATTCTTGTCCGCAAAACGGACAAGAATAGGACATGCTCTATTTTTTTTGCGGGGGCACGGAACGGAGCAACGGATGCAGACAGCACATGGAGTGCTGTCCGCATCTTTTGCGGCCCCATTGAAGTAAATGGGTCCGCGCCCGAGCTGCAAAATATGCGGCTCGGATGCGGACCACAACAACGGTCGTGTGCATGAGGCCTAAGGCAGGGATGATGTATATGGTATTTTTTCCTATGGGTTTATAGGCCTAATACATAGCCGGATGCGTGTCACTTTCACTATGAAAGACAAAGTGAATACTGGTAACACAGTCGAGTCCTATTATTCTGACCACTTCATACTTTTGACATTGGCAGCTTGTAGCTCATGATGGAAATCCTGTGTGCAGAGCTGGCTCAGTAGGTATATAAGGTGTGATAAGCTGGCTTGGTGGGTATATAAGGTGTGTGATAGACGGTCTGCACACAAATCTATTGGTGGGTATATATGCTGTGTGATAGGCTGTCTGTGCACATATCCCTCGTTGCTGTCATAGATAAAAGAGGCAATTTATCAGAGTTGCAAAATGGGATGATTATTGGCTTTTGGGCCAAGGGTGGCAGTATTTCTGAAAACTGCGCAGTGTGGCCTGTTCGTGCGCTCCTGGGGTAAAAGTGTATGGTAAGTGGACAACTGGCATCATTATGAATAAGCAACATGGAAACTGCCAAGCACTAAGTGTCACTGATGGGAGAGGTGAAAGTCGGCTACTAAGGTGCGTGAGGGTGGACAGTGGAGCAGATCACCATCAAAAGAACCAGGGGGCTACCAGACGTGTGTCTAATACAACAGCTCAGTATCAGAATTGGGTTGCCTTCTCCAATGAGTCATGTTTTCGGCTTCATTGACCGGATGGAAGTTTGCGAGAAACATCAGAGAACACAAGTCGGAGGTGGCAGCGTTATGGTCTGGGGAAGGTTTTTGTGGCATTCCCTGAGCCCACTCATCCATACGGAAGACACTCTCCATCAATTTCGGTATGAATCCATCGTTGCAGATCACGTACACTCATACATGCTTATTGTCTTCCCTGGGACAGATGAGGTTTTCCAGCAAGACAATACGATATGTAACAAGGATAGAAGTGTCCAACATTGGTTGCAAGTACTACCCTGGCTCCCTAATTCCCCAGACCTGAACCCAATTGACCATCTGTGGAACCACTTTGATGATCACATTCCCTCTATAGATCCCCCCAAGACCCCTCCAGCCGCTGTGGGATGCACTGCAGTCAGCATGGAGTCACTCCCGGCCTATCTAGCTGCTGTCCGTGCTGCACACGGCGGTTACTCTGGATATTAGCTGGTGGTCAGAATAATAGGATATGTGAAAGTTTGGACTTTATCATTTCACATGCGTTATATACCTACAGATAAGTATCCCTGGTGTCTTAATTGACTTTTTTCTATAAAGTATTTGGTTTTCTAATATTTAAAGGGCATTGTGATGAGAACTTATCACCTATCCACTGAAAGCCCAATCAATGACAGAACAGGGGAACCTAATTAGGAGGCGTTTGAATGGAGAGGCAATCAAGCATGCTCCCTGCCCCTCCATTCAAAGTTGCAGACTATGTTATTTCTACCATCAAGAATACTGAATATCCAGGCAGACTAGAAAAAAGGGTAATGTGAATACAACACTTGTGATCCTCATTCTCCTTTGCATAGATTTTGTGGAAGGCGGTTTTACATGGGCTGATGCCTGGCCAAAATGAGTGCCAATGAGCGTCGTCTGATGCTCATATAAAGGGCCTTTACACAGGCTGATGAAAACTGCAGGGGGACAAACAATCATTAATATGTTCAGGTTTTCGGATGTAGTTTTTGGAGACAAAATCAAGAGTGAATTTAAAAACGAGGTGACATAGTAATTATCCTTTATATTTACTCTCCTTTTATGACCCACATCTGGCTTTGCCTTCAAAAACTGCATCAGAAAACTTGAACATGAAAACCTATTCTTATGATTGTATTAAAGGCCGCACCTTGGACCAAACCTACTGGTTTATATCATAAGCCACTGTGCTTGATATATTTTCTATGTTCCCTGATGAACTTGTCATCCAAATGCAACAGGGGAAATGGACTAGGTAGGGACTGCTATTTCGGGGACAGCCACCGATAAGTGGGGCCACCGCTGCTACTCCACTTTTAGGCGGGGACGCAGGGACTACTAGCTTCCATAGGGTCAGTGTCCCAGTCTCTAATCTTTAACTAAAGCAGATACCGGCTAATTCATCAAATACAGCGACCCTTCAACTATCCAGACTGAAAAGGAACTGGACCACCCTGAAGAACCGGTCTTCCACATCCAGGCGATACAACTTACCGCTGGCAAAAGGGTTCCTGGTCTCGGATAGACCACTTATCTGTATCTGATCGTCTTAACCATAACTGACCACCCCAGTGGCAACATACTGTTACAAAGTAGCCCCACAAGGTCCCTGGACCAATAGATTACATATTTTACCTATCAGTGCTTTGCATATACGTTTGTAGATTATTATATTTTAATATAAATCCAATAAAAGTTGTATTTTAGAGTAGGAAAATCTCAGTGATTACCAGTAAAGACCCGATCAGTTAGCAAACGAGCAGGAAGAAGAACTACTTTTTGTGCGACTACTATGGGGCCCAGAGGGAGGGGAACTCCTTCTTCTGTTCACGACATGAACATACTGCATTTTCATGCAGCCGCCACTAATGGTAGAACACTGGAAACAGATTTTTACATCCTGCATTACTGTCAGTGGAAACTGTAAAAAAAAAAATCCACTGCAAGGAACTCCCCCTAGTGGTGACTTCAGCCAAACTGTTTTAGGCCTTATTCACACGTCCGCATATATGTCCGCATGTATTCCGCAATTCTGCGGAATACATGCGGACCCGTTGACTGTGAATGGGGCACGGAACGATGCGGAGAGCACACACTGTGCTCTCCGCATCAGTTTTTGCGGAGCGCGCCGCCGATCTTACGGACGCAGCTCCGCAAAAAAGTAGAGCATGTCCTATTCTTGCCCGCAATTACGGACAAGAATAGACATTTCTATGGGGCTGCCGGCCGGGTGTGTTTATGGATGCGCAATTTGCGGATCCATAAACACTAAGGACGTGTGAATAAGGCATTATAAAGCACTGAATGAGGGAAGCCAGAGACATAGAGCTGTATGGGGAGATCTATTAATGTATTTATGCAAAGTGTGCCACTTGTGTCATGTAAATACAATGAAAAACCTGATCAACTTTTTCTGACATAGAAGCCGGACAAAGTAGGTGGTGACTTTTTTTTATTCCATTTTTTTATTAAAATTTGTTCCACTTAAAAAGAATAATTGTAAATTGGCCCATAATCTAGTGCCTTGCGCTTTGAGTCTCTGCATCGCCTGGAAGTGATTGACACAGACGTAGTGGAAAACTTGGTGAGCCCATACTAAGCTTTGCTATGGCGCCCCATGAGATCTGGGTATACACCTGGCACCTATTAACATAATATATACCACCACAGACACAGATGTTTCTAAACTTTTGGGACTAAAAGTTGTAAAACTTAGAATAGACATTCAAATGTAAAAGGCGATATATAGCGCACTCTGAATACAGTAGCAGTGAAGATTACAAAAATGTACAGGTATTAAATAAACCCATTTAATAAGCATACAGGGAAACACAAAGAACGGGTCCTAAAAATGTGCTTATTTCTAAAAAGTTCTGATTTGGAAGAAAAAAAAGTGCATTTTTTTTTTTACTCTGCATCTGGATATTGTGTAAATATTTGCTGAACTGGGTGAAAGTTCAAGATATTTGGAGGTGAATGCACTTTTCCTCTGCACTAACATCAGTTTTATTTTCCAACATTCCAGAATATCCACAAAACCCGCAAGTTTTCTCTCTTTCCCAGTGAAAGACGGCACCTGACTTTAACCTTACATGGGGGTAGCCTCAGGGCCTAATTCTTCGTACACCTGTAGCGAGTACCTGGAGGCAGCAGACAAATGTGTAGGATACTTAATACGGGCTATGCAAGCTGAGACCATAGCTTACAAATGTTTTATTTCCATTAGAAGGGATGGCGGTCTCATAAGAGAACCACATAATATATTAATTTTCATGCATAGCGGTGTTAGGTTGCACACAATGTATGGAAGTACATTAGCGTTTCCCACATATCCACTGGAGGAGCTCAGCGGAGGGCTGGAATATTTTCACCTGGGGGGGGTTAATGTACATAGCCACTTATAGCGAGTCAACAGATGTGTCTCCTTCAGGATAAGGAGGACTGTTCTTATTTCCTCTCTGGAAACCTTTTGGGGAAACTTTGGCTGCTGGAATGTACCAGCGAGACCCTGTCAATGGTTACACAACCTCACAGGTGCAGCAAAGCTGAGTGAAAACTCTGTTAAACATGGTGACAGAAACCGCACATAAGTAGCGATTTCCCCTCGTTGATACCCCTGATGAAGCTGTACTAGCGGTGTCTGTCGGCGTAGACCGAGCACTTATCTTAAGGATCCAGTACAGACCCAGTAAAAATAAAAGTTCTCCATCCACCACTTGTAATGTGGTTTATGAACAAACGGTGGCACAGGCAAACACTGATGATGAATGGAAATGCCAGAAAACAGCCTTCAATTCTGCAATACGTATATCAGAGAAAGGCAAGTGAGGCTGCGTCCAATAGTGAGGCAGAATCCTGCTTTCAAGAAGCTTCAGTGTGCCTAGACAGCGGAGTGATCAATCACATCTTTACAGACCCTGCTGTAGGTGAGGGACTACGCCTCAGACACCCCTCACTGAAACCAACTCCAGGCCAGACTAACGCCAAGCCTGTATTACACAGTGGATATCTATATCCACAAGTGCCTGCAAGCACCATTAAACTTCCACACAACCAGCCACCATACCTCCTCATCTGGTGCCAGAAACTGCACTTTGTACCTAATACCGCTGGATGTGCCACAAGTTATATCTTGGACTGAGTAAGGAGAGACTGTTATCCTTTTACTTTTGGCCTGTTTCTTCAAACCACCTTCCCACTGCAGCAATCTCTAGGGAGCAATGGCTGAGGGAGCACACCATGACAACATCTCATCAGGGCTACTACCACTCCCATTCTCTGCACCGCCTCCTCAGGGGCTCGCTGCACATACTGTACATCACACAACTCAAATTTCACTATGGCAGCCCAATAAGAATTCGATTAGACATGGCGGAAATTCTAGAAGCCACTTTTGGATAAATAGCAGCGCAACAGAGGAGGAAGAGCAAGATATTGCAATGAATATAAATGGACAACTGCAGATTGTTAGATTCTTCCTGCCAGTGTCCGACTGGTTGACCAGATTACCAGAGGATCCACTGGTGGGCCCAGGTGGTGATACCGTAATGGGCCCCAAAGTTCAAGAAGAAAAACCCATTTGGCTTCCTTTGGAGTCAATCTCTTGCCATTAGGGTCTATTTCTGTCATTTAAAACCCAAAAAATAATTCCTCTGGTGGGCCCCAGTCCAATACTGGTTCCAGCACTAGATTTTGCCATGGGTCATGAAGAACGAGGCACGGAGCTCAATGATCCACTATTACTGCTCACTGACGGAAGCGATCTGGTAGGACAACCCTGTATACTGTATACCCTGTAAACACTACTGTGGAGCAATGCATTGAGATGGACACAGCTAAATAGGTGAACACCAGCTGGCTGGACCAAAGCTATGCACAGATCACCTTCCTATATCTATACCTTGAGAGCTTCTTGACAGTCTTTCTAGTAGGCGGACGTTACCAGGAAACGACAATGGGGTATTTTAACACTTTTAGGCATAATGCTGAAGTGTCTGTCAGGTGAATTATCTCTATCTTTAATAAAGCAGCAGCTCAAGGTGTCGCCGACTTCTTCTCACACATCCTGTCATTGACAATTAGGTGAGAAAATTCCTTTGAATGGTAAATTTATCAGTGATAATATGTCCTTGTCATTTAATTTCCTAAAAGTGCTATGTAGATTGACATGTACAAGAAAACCATTACATTTTACTTGTTAATTACAGACCTGCTATTAACAGCTTTAGCGCTGGAGGGTCCAGTAATATCATGGAAGACCCCTATAGGGTTGCAAAGTTAAAAACTGAAAGAAACCTTAACGCTTGACAGTTGTGCGTATTCTTCACACTTTTCTGCCATGTCTGGCCCAGGAAGATGAGACTGACACTTGGGGCAATCTATCGTCAGCCTTTCATGTTCCATCCAGGGGAGCTGTTTGTCATTTACTGTCAACTTTTTAACATTTTTTGCAATGCACAGGTGCAATATTTCATTTATATTCTTGCAATACTCATAATAGAATTGGCTCATATAACTTTATCTCAAAGGAATAAAAGAGACAACGGCATCTCCATCCATTGTAGAACCACATTTAAAATACATAATCTGGCCCACTGAAGATGAAAAAATACTCAAAAATATTTTATCTGGTCCTGAAATTTATTTCAATAAATCTTTATTGAAGTTTTGTATATATGGTCTCAATATACATACCGAAACATTGTAAAGTATAAAGTACAAGCATTGGGAAATGCAATTAGGAAGAGACCGAAGTATCCGCATATAACAACATGGATACAGGTATGCTGCAAAATAGTAAAAAGTAAACAGAAAGAACATAGAAAAGAATTGTTGGTCTATCAAATACTCATATAACAATATCAGGTGGGCTGTCAAGCTTGGGCACAAAGGAGAGCCATAACTGCCAGGAGCTATGAAACTTCCTCAGGCTGTGGTCTATGTAGGCCATGATTTTTTCAAATATACAGTTTTGATTGACACGATGTCATTAAAAGGAATACGAGTGGACTTCCAGTATTTAGTTAACAAAAGTTTAGCAACCAGAAATAAATGTGCTATTGGAATCCTGTATTGCCTAGGGATATCAAATAGATCAAGAAATAGTAGGGCGGTTAGAGGCGATGGGGATAAGGACTGGTTACAGAACTGGGATGCCAGGGCGAATACTGTTTTCCAGTAGGTGGACAGTTTTGGACAGGACCAAAGAATATGTAGCAATGTACCCTTGGCGCCACATTCACGCCAGCAGAGGTTTTCATAGCAGCCTCATATAGGGAAATGCTAAAAAAGGTTTGGGTAACGAACTTCAATGCCGGGTCCATTTTCCGGTCGGAATTGAAGTTTCCAATTCCCTATCCCATGAAGCATATGGGGTCAATTTTTGGAATTTATTTTTGTCTCCTAGCCATAGATACAGAGACCTGAGACTGGGAGCTCGGTTTGCATGAGACGGGAGAGTCCAAGCTTCAAAGATAGATTTATTAGCTATAATGTCGCAAGGTTTGTAGTTATGGAGTCGATGGCCATTCACCTGCTGTAGCCCCCGATACCGGCGTTCGTGCTTCTCCAATTTTGCCTGGGGCGGAGACTTCTTCTTTTGCCCTGGGCGTCTCCTTCTCTCAGGGCTGGTGAGCTAAGCGCTGCAATTGGCCAGCGCTCCAGCCCTGGGAGAAGGCAAAATTGGAGAAGCAGGAGCGCCTGTACCGGGGGCTACAGCGGACGAACGGAGCAGCACCCAGGGATACAAGTAAGTGCAGGGACATCCCTGGGCGCCGCTCTCCATGTACATAGCTTTGCCTAATAAACTGTGGACCAGTGTAAGGTCCTCTTTAAACAAAAGATTGATTTGTGTGGCTAGAAAGTAGTAAGCGATATTAGGGATTGGTTCTGAAATTTATGACCATAAGGTTTCAGGCTGGAATCACACATGCAGTTTTGTGCATTATCCACTCAAATTTGCACTGGGGGAATTTATTAAGATGGCCGTTTTTCTATGCTGGCCTTAGTTTAAAAAAAACAAAACTGGTATACCATGTGCCAAAATTATTAAGAGGTGCTGGCCTCCAAATAATTTTGCTGCATCTTCGGGAACTCCGTGTGACAGAAAATGAAATCTACAATCTCAAGGTACTGTCATAGATTCCTGGTGTAATGTGTGCAAGTTTTTTGGCCACATATTGGTATGTGTGTGGGCCCCCTCTTGCCCACTATTTACAAACATGACAAGGTTGTTAGAGAAAGGGAGGAAAGTCACAAATTTTGGCAAATTTTTTTTTTTGCTGGCATAGCAGTTTAATAAATCCCTCATCTTGTTTGCTTCCTGCCTTTGGCTAGTCTTTCAGCCAAGCCCCTTCCCCTCTACTGTATGGGAGTCACAACCACTCTGCACAGAATAGCATGTGGAATTCAGTGATGGAATAGCTGCTTATGGTTAGGTTTTTTATGGTTATGAATGGCTGCATTGGAGTCAAAGGGGCATTTCCCATCATGCAAAGTAATGGCATATTACTAGGCTATGCCATCACTTTATGATCAGTGAGGGTCTAACTTTCGGGACCCGCACCAACCATTAGAATGAAGAGGTGTCTGTGGACGAGCATTACTTGCTGGAAAATGCCAGCTGTAAGGCCTGCCAAAAGAGGAACACACGTGGCGGCAGGAGGTCCTGCACATATCGCTGAGTATTACTACTAGGGATGACCAACTGTTGTATGTGATGGCTCCGCAGATCATCACACCAGCAAAGCCAGGATTGAAGCGCTCACTACGAGGCCTCCATACTCAAACCCGACTGTCGTTGGATACGGTAAGACCCCTATAGTAATTTAGGGTGCAGATGGGTGTCTCCACCATTTGGCATTAAGTATTAATGTTTTATGGCTTTTGAATGTGTCGGACATTGGCTTAAAGGGTAGCTAGACCGTTTTTTTCCGTCTGGAAGAGAGCTAATCTACATACCTACATACATTACCTGGTATATTTTCTATGATAGTTTGTATCTCTGTAAAAAAAAAATAGGACCCCCCCCCCTAAGAAATGACCCTCAGATGAGCACACTGTGTCTTAGCACTTACATGGCTCCTTCCTCTTCATACAGCATACACCTGACCTTGTCATACGTCTTCTTCAGCCAGTTGATCTGCTAAATGAATCTCTGCTCTACACAAGGGAGCAGGAGAAGACCCTATGGGCAGAGCCACGGCCACAACGTCTGTACAGCACCATGGCAAGTAGTATAAGGACTAATAAAGGAGACATATTAAGGGATATTTGTTAAAGTGTTTACGCCACTATTGTGCTGTAAAAAAGTCACAAATTATGGTGCATGCTTTTCACTTGTCAAGAAAAGTGGGTGGGCTTAGTGGTAGGGGCACGGCCTCCGTGGCCCACCGGATTTATGCCAGATTTTATGCCAGAAACTTTTGTAAATGATAGTTTAAACCTACACCTCAAAACTAGCGTAAAATTGAAAATCTGGTGCATGGACTGCCTAGAAATGGGTCAAATTTATTAAGAGGCCTTTTCCTCTTAATAAGTTTGGCACATTCTGGCTTTTGTACTTATTTCGACTGAAATATCAACCTATGACCAAGATACAGTCCCGCAAGCTCTTCTAAACAGGGGCGGACTGGAAGCTTAAAGTGGCCCTAGAAAAACCCAAGAGAAGCTGGGTGCGAATTGACAGAAGATGGGCAACATTAGTAAGCAGGGAAAAGACAAATAGGCAGCGACAACAGATGTAGTCTATGCCATAGGGCAGTACAAACTGCCACCCCAGAGGAACGCCCCGCGGCAGTGGAGGGGTAGTATTCATCTCCATCACTGTCCTGAGGACGGCGATACAGTTCAATTCAGGAGGTCACCTGCAGCCACCGTGCAGGAGATTAAGTACCTGAGGCCCCTAGCAATAATTACTACCGAGAGGAACAGATCGTTAGGTATCCATGAGGCGGCCCCCCGGGCATTGGCCACACTGGGAAATGTCCCTGTAGGGTCTATGGCCAGTTCACCTCTGCTTCTAAATCGCCATCCACAACCTTCCCCATTATGTATACACGGACACACTAATTCCCTCTGTTCCTCGATCAGGGAAAGGAAAGGACTTAATGAAATGTCAATTTGAAAAACAGAGAAAGCTATAGCCTTCTGGAGAATAAATCTATATTTCTTGCACAGTATTTTTTTTCCCTTCGTCCTTAAGATTTATACATTTGGAGACAAACTCACGGACGCAGTGTGCAAAGAGAAATGGAAACGAGCGGTGAAGTTGGGATTGATTTACTTCATTAGCTGGGATTACAAGTTTAACTTACAAACCAGAGGTCAAAATTTCTCATTAACAAGGGGGCCATGGAGCGCTGCAGGGCTCAGTTCAAGAGGAGACCACTCTTATTACTAACTACACATTTCAATCTGTCTTTGATGTTTCTGCTTTACCCTCCCTTCCTTTTATTTTTTTGGCAGAGGAGTTGATTTTAATTGTAGCTATACAACATAGCCGGGTCTGCCTTACAGCCAGCCTCAAACATCTGCAGTGAGTGCGTCCTAGTCATATTGGGTGCACTCCATAGCTGCGGGCTAGTTTTAATGGCTCCCCTTTTCATACAAGGCTGGGATTGTTTTCCACGTGATTCTAGTTAATTTAGCTGCAGGAGAGGGCATCGGCTTTCTCTGCAACTTTTTTTCCCCTCCCTGATCTATAATCTTAAACCAAGCGGTTGAGAGAAATGAACAGAAGGAAGTGGCCAATGGTTTCCAGTAGGAGTAACCAGTAAATGAGACGTCCTCGAAATTCTAAATGAAAGAATTATGCTCAATGTCAAATGGTCTTTTTATGTCTGAAAGTTTTTTTAGTTTTTTTTATCTGAACACTTTGCATTCATTTATCAGGCTGCCGGGAATGTATTACTAGGAGCCTCTGTGGGTCTCCTTAGGCAATGCTGTGCCTTAAGAGGCAACTACAAAGCAACATTAAACATTTACATCTCGGATCACAAATCTTTGGGTTGGAACAATTGGAGGTTTCGTTACGAAGGTCACAGAAGTAAAATGTTTACAAGCACATGGACGGAAAATCAGGTGATGCTACGAGGAGACAAACAGATTTCTTCTCTTCTTTTCGGAATCTTACAAAAGGAGAGAGTAAAGAGGTTTTCTGGAGAAAATCAACCATAGAAGAAGCCGTGCTTCCTGTCCTTCATCAGGATTGCACAGCCTTTCTGCCCACATTGTCATGCTGAATAATCACGAGGCTTACAATAAAACTTAAAGAATAACTAAAACTTTGTTACAATGTTTAATATGTTGTCCCCAATGCCCTAATAAAACTATTTGTTATATACTTTATTAATCAATTCTCTATTTTTATAACACTTTTACTTCCCTAAAGCGCATCATTCACTGTGTGCTTAAAACTCAGTTCTCCATATACCGTTCAGCGGTGTACGGAGGCTACATGTAATCAATGCGGCCGCAGCAGCGCTGTGAGTACGGGCAGGAGCGCACATTGTTCTCTGAGGAGCATAGGCAGGAGCAGCAATGTGCGCTCCTGCCCGTACTCACAGCGCTGCTGCGGCCCCATTCATAAAATGTAGACTCCGTACTCCGCCGAGCTGTCAGCGATGTACGGAGAACTGAGTTTTAAGCGCACCAGGGAATGGGAAAATGGGAATGGGAAAATTGATTAATAAAGTATATTAGAAACAGATTTATTAGCGCATAAGGGACAACATATTAAACATTGTAACAAAGGTTTAGTTACTCTTTAAAGGGCATCTGTCAGCAGTTTTGTACCTATGACCCCGGCTGACCTGTTCCATGTGCACTTGACAACTGAAGGCATCGGTGTTGGTCCCATGTTCCTATGTGCCCGCATTGCTGAGAAAAATGATGAGATGGAAACCACGTACAAGTAGCCACACACACACAGGCATTTCCGTGTCCAAAGGGTTTGGTACAGCAAAGAATGGCACCACAGACTACAGGTTGCGCATCTATGCTGTAAAAGCTGGCCATCCATACGAGATTTCTGTGTGCTGAATAACTTCTCTCTTCCGTACTGGGGTGCACAGACATAGTTAGAGGGGTGGCACAGGTAGCAGTACCTGGAGCCTGAGGGGGCCCAAAGGTCCCTCTTCCCTATAAGATACCAGTGTTACAAATGGCCGATGGAAGGGCCCCATTAGAGATTTTGCAATGGGGCCCAAGAAGTTCAAGTTACGCCTCTGCTCTTAACTCTGCCAAACGTTCATATGCACAGCCAGAGAGATAGGCTGCAGTCAGGAATCTGCCATGTGAAGAATGGATCAGGCATGTGGAAACCCAAAATACTGGATCCTTTTTGCCCCAAAGGCAGATGTTAGTGGAGATTATACATGATTTATACCACCCCCAGAGGCAGGCTACGATATCTGATCAGTTCAGATTACAACAAAACCCAACCCAAAAATCCAACACAGGAACGTTATCACTATATGGCTGTATATAGTCGCTGAATAGATGTATAGTGGACAGGATATGGTACTGATATAGGGGCGATTTTAGACCCCTTCCGCTCCACCGCCGTCTCTCCAATCCTCCCTGACACGGCAGCCATGACGCCAACGTTCTTGGCTGCCGCTATGAGGCTCTGTATACTGCACATCACCACTGCAGCCAATCACTGGCCTCAGCTTTATACGGCATTGAACTGTTGAGGTCAGTTATTGGCTGCAGTGGTCACGTGTAGAATACGGTCAGGTTACGGCTGTAGTCACGTAAACAAAGCCTAGCCAACAGAAGTGGAGTGCAGAAGCTTTGACACTTTATATTGTTTTAAAATCTTCACTGCTCTTTTTTTTTGTTTTGTTTTTAATGTCAGACAACCCCTTTAACGTGTAGGACTACATAAATAATCGGGTCCGCAGGCATCAGGAACAAAATGCAAGGACCGGGGCACGGAGAAAATGCCCCACAGGTTCCTGGGTAGCAACGTAGAAACCAAGTCTAATTCCAGCACTTGAAAAAGTTAAAATCCATCTTTTAAGTACATATTAAAAAATCATGGCTTTTCCACATCAGATTACTGAATGGTGTCCGCTGGAAAACCAACACTTCCCAGAATCATCCAAGTATACACATTATACTACAAAGGAATTCATAGAGGTTTGAGCTGTGGAAACTGTAGATTTGTGAATGCTGCTCTGGGGTATAATACAGATCGACACTCATTGTGAATACAAGATAAGTATGTGTATGTTCACAGTGACTCCACCAGCAGAATAGTGAGTGCAGCTCTGGGGTATAATGCAGGATGTAACTCAGGATCAGTACAGGATAAGTAATGTATGTACACAGTGACTGCACCAGCAGAATAGTGAGTGCAGCTCTGGGGTATAATACAGGATGTAACTCAGGATCCGTACAGGATAAGTAAAGTAATGTATGTACACAGTGACTGCACCAGCAGAATAGTGAGTGCAGCTCTGGAGTATAACACAGGATGTAACTCAGGATCAGTACAGGATAAGTAAAGTAATGTATGTACACAGTGACTGCACCAGCAGAATAGTGAGTGCAGCTCTGGGGTATAATACAGGATGTAACTCAGGATCCGTACTGGATAAGTAAAGTAATGTATGTACACAGTGACTGCACCAGCAGAATAGTGAGTGCAGCTCTGGAGTATAATACAGGATGTAACTCAGGATCAGTACAGGATAAGTAATGTATGTACACAGTGACTGCACCAGCAGAATAGTGAGTGCAGCTCTGGAGTATAATACAAGATCTAACTCAGTATCAGTACTGGATAAGTAATGTATGTACACAGTGACTGCACCAGCAGAATAGTGAGTGCAGCTCTGGAGTATAATACGGGATGTAACTCAGGATCAGTACAGGATAAGTAATGTATGTACACAGTGATTGCACCAGCAGAATAGTGAGTTCAGCTCTGGAGTATAATACAGGATGTAATTCAGGATCAGTACAGGATAAGTAGAGTAATGTATGTATACAGTGACTCCACCAGCAGAATTGTGATGGATGCTCTGCAGTATAATGCAATTCAGAATAAGTACTGCAATGTATCTGCAAGATTATTCAAATTTAAATGTAAATTAATTTAACATGCAAGCTGTAAATGGTGTTCATAGGTGACCTACTTTAAAGGGGTTTTCCAAGATTTTATTATCTATCCTCTGGGATAATCCATCAGGATCTGATTGTAGGGGTTCGACAATAAGCTGTGTGAGTAGCACCGCCATGTGACGTCACCTTCATCAGTCATGTGACCTAGGCGCAGCTCAGCCGCATTGAAATGAATGGGGCTGAGCTGCAATGCCAAGCACAGCCACTATACAATGGACGGCGCTGTGCTTGGTGAGCATGGAGAAGGCCACAGCGCTACTGTGAGCACAGCTTATCCGATACTGATGACCTATCCTAATCAGTATAAACTTCTCGGAAAACCTTTTTAACCCGACCTTAAAGTGGTTGCCCAGTTTGATATGCTATTGGCAGGAGTCTGACATCCCACCCAGACTAAAGCTACCATTAAACAGCTGATCGGGAGTCAGATCCCCAACATTCTGATATTGAGGAGCTATCCTGCTCAAAAGACATCATCACCAAGATCCTGGACAACGCCTTTATTTATCAATGAAATAAGCTAAAAGGGTCGCTGGAATAATAAAAATGTAAAAACACTGTCCATCCTAATGAAGTCCGATGTACACAGCTGCATGGCCCGTTACAAGAAAAAGTCCTAACATACTGCGGCCCGGCAATATGCAGCGCTTTTGTGTTCGATCGTGCAACATTCTACGCAATGCCGTTTTCAGCACCACTGATTCCCATCAGTTTCCAGCTGATTTTTTGTGAATGTGAAATCGCAGGCACGTGAAAAAGCTTGAAGACCTGCAGTTTCATTTTCCCTGCTCCCACAGGCTAAGGCTACATTCACACGACCTTAGTGTATTACGGATCCGCAAAATGCGGATCCGCAATACACCCAGCCGCACCCCCCATAGAAATGCCTATTCTTGTCCGCAGGCTGCGGACAAGAATAGGACATGTTCTATCTTTTGCGGAGCCGCGGACCGGAAGTTCGGGGCCGCGCTCCGCAAATGCGGAAGCGGAGAGCACCTAGTGTGCTCTCCACACCTCGTCCGGCCCCATAGACAGTGAATGGGTCCGCACCCGTTCCGCAGAATTGCGGAACGGACGCGGACACATTCACGGTCGTGTGAATGTAGCCTTAGGCTACCGGCGATAAGCACACCAACGTTCAGTTCCCCCCTGCTATTGCTTGATATATCTCACCTATCTCTAGGGGTGCACCTAGCCTTTCTGTTGCCTGAGGCGAAAACTAAAATGGCGCCCCAACCCACTTTAATGCTAATTTCTTAAAGGGGTTCTGCACTTTGTTTAAACTTACGATCTATCCTCTGGCTAGATGATCAGCATCTGACCCCCCCCCCGCTCCTGGAGCGCCGCGGCCTTCTCACTGTTTACCGCCGGCCCATTGACGTCAACACTAGTATTAACTGGCCTGGGCGGGGCTAAGCTCCATTGAAGTGAACAGAGCTTAGCCGAGCCCAGGCTAGTTGATACTAGTCGTGACATCACTGGGCCAGCGGTAAACAGTGAGAAGGCCGTGGCGCTCCAGGAGCGCCGCTATCTTCTTAAACAGCTGACCGACAGGGGTCCCGGGTGTCGGACCCCTGTCGATCAGATGCTGATGATCTATCCAGAGCATAGATCATCAGTTTAAACAAAGTGCAGAACCCCCTTAACCTAAAGCCTTTCCTCCAGCCCTACTGTTAAGGTTGTCCCGTCTCAGACAATAGGTATGCCACTAGGATATGCCCCCATTGTCTGAAGGTGCAGGTCCCACCGCTGGGACCCTCACCTATATCAAGAACGGAGCCCCGAAACGGAAGGAAGGCGCACTGCGCATGCACAGCCGCCCTTCAATTATTTTCTATGAGGCCGGCGAATATAGCCGAGCGCTGGCTCGGCTATTTCCGTCTGCCCTATACAAATAAAAGAGAGCATAGGCCACGCATGCGCAGTGTGCTCCCATTCACTTCTATGGGAGAGGCGGGGAGCAGTGCTTGGTGGTGGACGGACCCCGGGAAATCTGGAGTCCTCCAGCCACAGCTTTCGCCGCTCCGTTCTCGATATAGGTACGGGTCTCAGCAGTGGGACCCGCACCTATCAGACAATGGGGGCATATGCTAGCGATATACCCCCATTGTCTGAGATAGGAATACCCCTTTAAAGACATACTTGGAAAACATTAAATACAGCGCTACAAAACATACAGGGTAATACACAGGGGCGTAGCTAACGGCTCATGGGCCCCGGTGCAAGAGTTCAGCTTGGGCCCCCCTTCCCTCAGTGATTTGTGTGTCTTCTTATGCGGCACAAGGTTCTTTGGACCCCCTCAGGCTCCTGGGCCCGGTAGCGACTGCTACCTCTGCACCCCCTATAGCTACGCCCATGGTAATACAGCGCCACATACTGTGCTTCCCAATACTATACTGCAGAAACAGATAATCCCCCTTCCGCTGCCCCCCTCTTTCGCCTACCTAATACTGCCTGAGGCAATCGCCTCATAAAACAAAAGAGAAGGAAGAAAAAAAAAAGAAATAAAAAGGGCTAGAAAACCAAAGCATACATAATAGATTTTCTCTACCAGAGAATATAATGTTGTATCAAACTACACATAAATTTAATTTTCTTTGACCTTTTACTCTTTCTAAAAAAAGAAAAAAACAAAAGAAACCGTACAACAGTTTCCAACTTTTCTCTAAATGTGATTCTGATTTACTGTTATTTGCACAAATCGCTCCACACCCAGCGTATTAGTTTAGCTCTGGAGGTGGAACGACGTGTCCTATGAGGAGGAAAAAAAAAAATTATAACTAATCGGCTTGTTTCATGTTCTTCCAAAGCTCTCTCGTTGCCGGCACTGCAAGTCCCTTTTGGCTACTGGTTTCATTTCAACAGCAGAGTATAGGTTAAGCCATCGGCCCCGACATCGAGTCACCTTTCTAAAACGCGCTGGGCCTTTTTCTCGTCTGTCCTGCGTAGGGGTGTGACTATTACCTTCAGGTTTAGACTGGGGTCTATCGACAATGCTAGACGTCTCTGAAAGGTCATTATTTCAGGCTAATTTCGAGTTGGCAATGAAATGAAGGCTTGTCTTTGTGAGGGATTAATTTAAAAAACTCAGGATTTGATGTCAGTGGGAAATAGCCAGCGTGGGATTCATAAGGCTGCCTTTTCCTGCTGCTGGCCAGGGCCTGGGGCTAATTTCTTACGAGATGAAAAGTCTGACAAGCCCTTCAGTTAAGCTGAAAGCAGGCAGCGGTCCAGCAACACCCACTGGCCCTGCAGGCATCCTGTGACCCCTTTAGAAAAGTCACATTCACTTTGCTCTTGAGAAAGGAAAAATAACGCTAGAGGCGTTTTTGTTTTAAACCATGTGAAATAAGGAAATGTGAAGATGTGAAAATGAAGTGAAAAAAAAAAAGAGGGAAAAAAATGAATTCATTTCCTCCCTTATTTGTGCAACGGCTTAAAGAGCCCAAGTCGTCTTTTTTTTTTTTAAAGAACTTCGAACATCGAAATGTACAGTAAATAAAAACAATATAATAGTGAGGTGACTAGCAAATCAGCCCCATACGTGAAGAAGTGCTCTGGAGGAAGATTTAACCCACTAGTTACCAACATCTCCGAAAGTAACTGGAAGTGCAGATAAAGAAATTATCTGCACGTCTGTAACCGTTCATAGTGGAAAAAGTTGTTGGTTATGGAATTTTACACTGGAAACTGAGCCTCACTGGATTTGTATTTAGTTCTGTGCGGTGAATATTTGGGCAGAGGCATGCAGAAGAGTATCTGGGAGCAGGAATTTAACAAGTAAGCCCCCCCCCCCCCAAAAAAAAAACGTTAACCCCAAGCTATGCATATGACAGCACACATCTTCCGTCTTGCACCAGCAACAATCCCAGCCCAGAAGAGTTGTCATTGGTAAAGGGTCATCCCATGCTACATCGACATGGTTAAAAGGACTAAAATCCCCTTTACATGGTCTGAAAACAGCGGGCAATTATCAGGAACTAACTTTTTATTCCCAATGAATGCCCGTTGATCACAACTGCCTGCTCCTCTGTGTGGAGACGAGTGAGGCCTTGCTCCTTCATAGGGTGATCAGCAGCACCTTCACACAGGGCAATTATCTGGAATGAACGTTCCCAGGAAGGCTCCATCCCGATAATTGCTCCAGTCATTGACTAGTATTAAGGTGACTTAGACAAGGTCAATTGACAAACACTCGGTTTACAACACAAACTTTTGACCAATCAGATCAATATCAAGGTAAGGCCAGGGTAACACACAGACTTTAGTGAGGCGATAGTTCTCATGAAGGTGACTTGCACATGCGATTCATTGGACCACTAGACTGCGCTACCAAAAGTACGCCTGTAGATGACAGTCCCCCATACACATTACTGCTGTGATGGCTAACCTCCGGCACTCCAGCTGTGGAAAGACTACAACTCCCAAGATGTACACTTTCTTGGCTTGTCACAGAACTCCATAGAAATGAATGGGGTCGTAGTTTCACCACAGGTAAAGGGCCGGATTAGTAAGGTCCCGACTCTCTCCACACACACACGTCGACCGCACACTAATATGTATTGGATCCTGTCATCTAAAGGATCAAGTGAAGTGAGTATTTTTGTCCGATTCTTCTGTTCTCCTGGGAGATGTGCTGCCGCCAGAAGTGTCTGGCAGCGGCTTTTTCCCCTCTCCCTTTGAAAGTGTATGTGCATGGTGGCGCCTTCAGGGAGTTAGAAGAGATATCCTTTGGCAAAAAGACTGTTCAGCCGACAGCTATTGAATGTGTATCACAACGGCCCCTTAGATTAAATAGTCAATTGATTTTGCTTACAGTCACCATCTGGGGAGTAAAGGGTGCTTTTAACACAAGCTCAAAACTTAAAAATCGATTCCCATTAGTAAATTATAAGTAGCAGTGATTGCTGAAGTCATGGGCGTAGCTATAGGGGGTGCAGAGGTAGCAGTCGCTACCGGGCCCAGGAGCCTAAGGGGGCCCAAAGACTGTTGTGCCTCATAAGAAGACACACAAAGCACTGAGGGAAGGGGGGCCCAAGATGAACTCTTGCACCAGGGCCCATGAGCCGTTAGCTACGCCCCTGGCTGAAGTTGTCATTTTGTCTTCTTATGTATCATTGTCCTTGTTCTGTTTGGTTGTGGCGGTCATTTTTACAAAAGTCTGTAAACTGCAAAACAATAAAACACTTCTCTCTATGTGGAGTCTGTGATACTTTACATGTCTGCTTTTTAGCTGTGCCAAATTTCACAGAGCAAATTGGCCAGGTGACTGTCATTCTTGTGTGCGAGGCCGATTTTTCTTTCTTTTTCTTTTTCTTTCTTTTCTGCATTTTTTGCAAAAAAAAAAAAAACAACAAAACAAAACATTGTCACTTTTAAAATAAAAGGGTTTTTCGGGTTTAAAAATTCATGACCTCCGGATAGGCCTTCGACTGGCAGGGAATGATAGCAAGCAAACGCTAAAGGCGCCGCAGCGCTTGTTACATCTGGAGGCTAAGATCAAGTACAAAAGGCAAAAGTACATGGAGAGTGTTTTCATTCTGTGACAGTCAGCAGAGATGTAGAAGATGGCAAGAAGATGATTAGAAAAGTTCCTTACCCTTTCAATATACAATTAATGCATTTTATTTACAGGG
Organism: Bufotes viridis; assembly: GCA_033119425.1. NCBI lineage: Eukaryota > Metazoa > Chordata > Amphibia > Anura > Bufonidae > Bufotes > Bufotes viridis. The sequence continues at coordinate 97,227,996 of CM065598.1, forward strand.
AATGTGCCATCAGAACATGGCCTATAGGTCAATCAAGTTAAGATTTACTAATAAGTCTAAAACGTGGTGCAAATTGGTGCAACTAGGGCCTTTGTAATTTTTTTTTACTCACCTGAAAATGGTATGGTGCTTAGTGGGGGTGGGGGGGGGGGGGGTTGCTGTGCCGAAAGGGGACATGGTCCAAGATGCAACATTCCGAACCCAAAGGCCTCCTTCACACGGGCGTTACGTTTGACGCCCGGATAAGAGGCAGGAGCGTTGCGGGAAAATGCGCGATTTTTCCACGCGTGTGCAAACTTTTGTAATGCGTTTTTCACGCACGTAGGAAAAATCGTCATGTTTGGTACCCAGACCCGAAGCCGGACTTCATCACTGAAGTCCGGTTTCGGGTTGCGTATTCTGTAGATTTTATTATTTTCCCTTACATGGTTATAAGTGAAAATAATAGCATTCTCAATATAGAATGCTTTGTAAAATGTGCATTAAGGGGTTAAAAAAAAAAATGATTAACTCACCTTATCCACTTGATCGCGTAGTTGTCATCTCTTCTGTCTTCTTCAAGCAATAGCTGCCGGCTAAAGGACCTGTGGTGACGTCACCGAGCTCATCACATGGTCCAAACACATTGTCCATCACCTTGGTGATGGACCATGTGATTGGACCATGTGATGTGACGTCACCACAGGTCCTTTAGACTGCAGCTAAAGCTTGAAGAAGAGAAAAGAGATGGCAACTACGCGATCAAGTGGCTAAGGTGAGTTAATTTTTTTATTTTTAACCCCTTAATCCACATTTTACAAAGCCTTCTATATCGAGAATGCTATTATTTTCCCTTATAACCATGTTATAAGGGAAAATAATAAAGATCGGGTCCCGTCTCTTAGCAACCTTGCGGGGAAATCGCACTGCATCCGCACTTGCTTGCGGATGCTTGCAATTTTCCCGCAGCCCCATTCACTTCTATGGGGCCTGCGTTGCGTGAAAAACGCACAATATAGAGCATGCTGCGATTTTCACACAGCGCAGAAGTGATGCGTGAAAATCACCGCTCATGTGCACAGCCCCATAGAAATAAATGGGTCAGGATTTAGTACGGGTGCAATGCGTCCTCCTCACGCATTGCACCCGCGCGGAAAACTCGCCCATGTGAAAGGGGCCAAACTGTGCCACAATTCTGGCACAAAATTCTGTCTCTAAGGCGTCTTGCACACGGCCGTATGGCTTTTTCAGTTATTTTGCAGTCCGCAAAAAACAGATCCGCAAAAAATAGGGATGACGTCCATGTGCATTCTGTATTTTGCGAAACGGAACAGCCGGCCTCGGATAGAACAGCACTATCCTTGTCCGTTATGCGGACAATAATAGGACATGTTCTATCTTTGAACGGAAATACGGAAACGGAAGGCATACGGAGTACCTTCCGTTTTTTGTGTGTATGCATTGAAATGAATGGTTCCGTATACGGAACGCAAAAAATGGAACGGAAACTGAAAAGATAAACATACGTGTGCATTACGCCTAAGTAAGTAAGACAACCAATATTTGGTATAAATCTAGACAAAAGCGTCCATCGCTCCAGAACATTTATCATCCAGGCTGAGCCGCTGTGACAAATGTGGAGAAGATCCAGACAGCCGGGCTAAGGTTACTCCATCTACAGGCTTGGTTCATTTAAGCATGTTCTGTGATTTTTTTTTTTTTACTTTATAATCCAAGTCACTATCTATAGTAAAAATATCCTGAAATCTTGCAGTGTTCTCTCTAGCCACTGAACCTCATAACAGACTGGCACTTCCTGCTGTGTTCATCTCAGCAATCATCTCATTATCATCCCAGACAGGATTACAATGACAGATATCATATATATATATATATATATATCAAAGGATCGACTATTCACGACAGGCCATGTCACAGCTCACCTCTTCTCCTCCCCTGGACAGTGACCTCTGCACAGGTCACAGAGCACGCACACAACACTCCCCTGTAGACATCAATAGGTCCTCTCCAGACAACAGGTTTCTAGGGTCCAGGTGGCTGCTGTAAAGCAAATCCCTGACTTGTCTCCAGAATCGTGGAGTAGAATTTGTAATAATAATATAAGGAAGGTTTCTTTAAATGTGTCCTGATTTTTTTTTTGCATTGCCACAGGGTCCATAGAATATTATACTCCTAAATGTTTTATATAAAATAAAGAGAAGAACATAACTTATGCCTTGAGTGCTGCATTTAAAACACATGTTCCTCTTTCACCTGTCCTCAGGCCCAAACTGAACATCTGCCCTAATGCCCAATCCGAGTGGCCTCTTTAATAGATAGTGATGCAGCGGCTGCGGTCTCCAGTGGCCTCCACTCCTTCCAAGTTCTAGCGAGACCTGCGGCACGAGGCCCTGCACCTGTAGAGACGCGGCCCTGCTCCCCAAAATCTGCACATTTCACACGCTGCAAGTAACAAAATCCATACCACCAGTCAGTTTCCTTGTGGAAAATTTCGGCGCCGTATACATAACATTTTGAAAATGTAAACTACTTTCACACCTGCGTGATTAATTCATGTTTTGAGATGAGGCAGAGGATCTTAAAACCTGAATTAATAAGATCCATTCCATTTAAAGCTACTGTCACACTTGCGTTGTTGGATTCTGGCAGGCAGTTCCGTCGCCGGAACTGGCTGCTGGATCCGGAAATCCATATGCAAACGGATTGCATTTGCATCCGGATCCGGCTGACTAATGCATTAAAACACTGGATCCGTCTCTCCGGTGTCATCCGAAAAAAACAGATCCGGTATTTATTTTACGCAGATCGGGAAACCGGATCCGGTTTTCCGTGACACTTGGTACCAGATCAGGCATTAATAAATTTCAAGTGTTGTGGAATTTTTTTGGGTCCATTGCTGTGCTTTCTCTGGACTTCCAGCGACATAGGTAAATGTCCAGAATGGACTAGGGTCAAACGATCCTCTGTTGTCAGTCATATTTGACGTCTAAAAAAAAAAAAGTTTTGGGGGCCATATTGAGGGCTTTTATGCATGCCAAGATGTTGAGTCTCGGATTCTGGATCCAGATCCAGACAAAGCTAATCCAGCAGGCCGTTCCGGCAGAAAACAGCTTGCCGGAGTCCTCTGGATTCAGCATCGTCCATGGTGCCGCAGACAGCCAGACTCCATTGACTATAATGTGATCTGGCGGCGATACGGCTGTTCCCCGGCATAAATGCCGGGATTCGACCAGACAAAATCTGCTGTGTACAGTGATTTTTGTCCAGCTAATTCCCCACTGGATCTCATTACAGTCAATGGGGTCTGGCGGTCATGCAGCACTATCCGGCTATGCCAGATCTGGAGAACCCAGGCAGGCTGTTCTCTGCCAAAAAAAGCCTTCCAGATTAATTTTGCCACAAATCTGAAATTAGCCTTAAAAGGTTTTTTTCCAAGATCTTTATACTGATGACCTTTCCTCTGGATATGTCATCACTCATCAGTATCTGATTATTGGAGGTCCGACACCCTAGACACCCACCAATCAGTAGTTTGAGAAGGCAAAGGCGCTCGCAGTAGTACCACGGCCTTCTCACAGCTTTCCTTAGGTTGTGTTATGTGACGTTCACTGTTCACGTGGCCTAGGTGCAGCTCAGCCCCATTGAAATGAATGGGGCTGAGCTGTGATACCAAGCCCAACCGCTATACAATGTACGGCGCTGTGCTCGGGGAGCTGAGAAAAGGCCAGTGATTTCTCAAACAACTGATCGGTGTCGGACCCCTACCGATCAGATACTGATGATCTATCCAGAGGGCAAGTAATCAGTATAAAAATCTCAGAAAACCCTCTTCGGGTACTTTCACACTAGCGTTAAAGTTTTCCAGTATTGAGTTCCGTCACAGGGATTCAATACCGGGAAAAAACGCTTCAGTTTTATCCTAATGCATTCTGAATGGAAAGCATTCCGTTCAGTATGCATCAGTTCAGTCACTTTACGGTATTTGGCCGGAGAAAGTACCGCAGCATGCTGCAGTATTTTCTCCGGCGAAAATTCCGGAACACTCGCCGGAATGCCGGATCCAGCATTAATTTCCATTGAAATGTATTAATGCCGGATCCGGTACCATGTGTTCCGGAAAAACGGATCCGGTTTCCCGGTCTGCGCATGCGCAGACCTTTAAATCTGTGAAAAAAAGAAATCACAATGCATTTGTTAGACGGGTACGCTATTCGTTTGCATACAGATTTCCGGATCCGGCAGGCAGTGCCGGAATCCTCTAACGCAAGTGTAAAAGTGCCCTTAATCGTATGGACAATAATAAGAAGTGGGTCTATATACAATGTGGATATATTAGAAACTTTCTTGTGTCATGGAATGCAAAGGTGGAGACATTGCCAGATGCCAATGTAAAAAGTCTCTTTTTCCTAGGGTAGTATTTTTTATTTTTTATCTTTATATTAACTTTCTTTTCTCCCTCTCCCTTCCCTCCTTATATTGGGTAGGGAATGAGGTACATGTTTTTTTCCCCTTTTGTTTTTCTTTAGAATCATTGTGTTACATATTAGTGTAGTGATGTAATAAAATTAATAAATAAATATCTAAAAAAAGATAGTTTCCGCATTAATCAAGCACAGAAAAACTACCATCAGCAAATTAAAAAAAGATAAAATAATGTGTCAGTATCTGGTTTATATTAGTAAAAAAATAAAATGATACATTACCTTTAATTGACCTCTTTAGCTTACTTTTGGGGGGGGGGGGGAAACAACACTTATGGAAACTAGAAAGGTTACATGTTAATTTACATCAGCATATATTTTGGATGGTAGAGAAAATGTTTTTTGGTCCCCCAGCCACCAAGGAGCCAGGGCCCAGGATAGTAATAATATGCAGGAATCGACAGACACGTATCAGATAGGAAAATCTTTTTCAAGGTATTGCTAAGAACAGCCAGCTCTGTCTGTCCCCATCTGCTAATGCTACAATTTCCACCCTGAATTTCAGGCTTGGACCGAAAAGAAGAAAATAATAAAATCTGAAATGATGTGAATGTGCTTCGTATTATACGTCCCCCATTATTTTATAATAATAAAGTGGTGCCTATTATTCGCTGCTACTTTAATGGATTCGATAAAATCAAACCATATGTCCGAGACGTTATTTTATCCAGATTTAGAACCATGTTTAAGGTTAGTTAGCAGATTCAAAGAATGCTTTCCCTGAACATTTAGTTTAGTTTCTATTTTCCACCCACAGATTTGAGAAAGAAATATGTCTTTGAAGACCATTCTGTGTTCAATTAGATATAGAAAGCGTTTATCTGCAGACATGAGACTGTGGGAGATAGGCTCCCGTGATGTGTAGACAGGGCTATCAGGAGGAGGACAATGCAAAGGTCTCTGTTTAGCTTTTTGCCAAGTCAGGTTAGGTTCTCAGACAGAGTATTGTTGGCTTGACTCCAGACTAAATGCCACCCAATCTACTTACCCTTTTCAGGTAGATATGAACGGTGGTAGCGCTGATCATTTGCAAAAGGTCACGATTGGAAGCTAGCCCGTAAGCAGTCATTTAAAATTCCATTGATCCCTATTTGTAGTCAGGGAAAAGAAAATGGACATTTTGTGCGGCCAGTTGCAATTATGGCGCTTCCGGGCAATTGCAAAGAGATGTGCAAATCTTGACACTGGGAATACCTCCGAAAAGGAGTTATGACTCGAAAGATGAACGCTGCGAAAGGTTGAAAATAATAAAAAAATAGAAAAGTGGCCTAATGTAAAGAAACAGATAGGTGGAAGTTATCCCAAAATATAGAATATGGAATGGATTGCGATACAGGTTCTGATGACCCTGAAAACATAGATATGTCAAGCACAAAATTGATATGATTCCCTTAATTTGGGGTCAATGGGACCTGATTGACATGTCTCTTTTAGTAAATACCTTTTAGTTACATAGAGTCAGGAGTAGCCTCAATGTTGTAGGTGGGTCCGAATTGACAGAAGGTGGGGCCACAGAAGTAATGGGGTCAATACAAGTTGTCAGGGTCAGTAATACCATAGTGCACCAAAGAATACCATCCCACAGAAGTAATGGGGTCAATACAAGTTGTCAGGGTCAGTAATACCATAGTGCAACAAAGAATACCATCCCACAGAACCAAATACCACAGTGCAGCACAAACTATCTCCCCAAAAGCTGACCCTCTGTGGTGGCTATCAGTTACTGCTACATTCTGTCCTATTTCATCGCCAAATGTCTCCAATATGGATGTGGAGCAGGGGTCTTAGGAGGTGAGATGTGGGGCACAACACCAAGCCAACCCGACCTTCAGCATACTGCCTGGACTTCCTCTAAAAATGACCCCTACAGTTCCCCCAATAGTATGCACCGGCCAACAGCTGCAATATTGGCTTGGGTGACCCTATGGCATTGGCCCACCAGGACAATTCCCTGTAGGGCCTATGGCCAGTCGGCCACTGCATACACAAGGGTCCATCAAGTTCAACTTTTCTCAGATCAATTACACAACATTAATTGCTATTGCTATTAATTATAACCATCAAATGCCACTATTAAGTAAGTTTAATTCAAATGCAAATGAGCATTTGCAAGTGCCCACTTGCCACTGTTTTCGCGCCGTTCGCTGGCGCATGCGCAGTTCTTAAAGCGATGTTGTGCCCACAATAAACGTCGCAGTGCGCATGACCCGACCCGGCCCGAAGGATGACACAATGGAATAGGAGGGCGGGCATAGGCAGAGACTGGGGCGGGGAAACAATGAAAAAAGGCGGAGCCTCCTGGGCTCCAACACAGTGAACTCCGCCCCTGGGCACTTGCGACTGCTCATTTGCATATGATTTAAACCTCATTTTTCCAGTGTCTGCAAGTGTAAAGAAAAAGACAAAAGGTACTATTACATACATGTATAGGTGTGTGCTATAGGACAATGTAAGCACTGTATATGGCCATATGGAGATGACAGACTCCCTTTATATCTAAACTCCTCCACACATAATGAATGTCCTCTGCTTCTGGAATGAATGTGCTCTGACCACACATCTTTTTATATATGTAAATGTGTATACATTTATGTAAATCACCTCTATAGGCTCCTTTACATGGCCGTAGAGCAGACAATTGTCAGAAAGAAAGCGCTATTTATTTCACCTTTGAGGGTCATTTCTTTTAGGTTTAGGGCACTTTCACACTAGCGTTTTTCTTTTCCGGCATTAAGTTCCGTCTTCGGGGGTCTATACCGTAAAATAACTGATCAGTTTTATCCCCATGCATTCTGTATGGAGAGAAATCCGTTCAGGATGCATCAGGATGTCTTCAGTTCAGTCTTTTTGACATTTCAGGACGGAGATAATACCGCAGCATGCTGCAGTATTATTTCCAAAATTCTGGAACACTTGCCTGGCATTTTTTCCCATTGGAGTGTATTAATGCCAAATTCAAAATACCGCAATGCCGGATCTGTCCTTACGGTCTGCGCATGCACAGACGGAAAAAAATGTAAAAAAAATATATAATGGATCCGTTTTTTCCCGTATGACAAGCGGAGAGACGGATCCATTATTGCAATGCATTTGTAAGCCGGATCCGTCTTCAAATGCTTTCCGTTTGCATGCAGATAGACTGATCCGGCAGGCAGTCCCGGCGACAGAACTGCTTGCCGGATCGCTCTGCCGCAAGTGTGAAAGTAGCCTAATACCATGTTTTTAATTACAGCATGCTCTGGCATGGTTTCCTTCCTTTCCTGACATTTTCTCCCATAGACATAAATTATTTTCTCATAGCTTTAAAAAAAAAAAAAATTTAAATACAATGTGTGGGTGTTTTAATGGCATTTTTGTGCTTTCCCCATACTGATCTGCAGAGGAAGTGACATTAAAGGGAGGTACAAACTTTCCTAAAAAAAAAAAAAAAAAAAAAAAAAAAGGCATACAGCAAATGGCAGGAAAAAACACCACGTGACAAAACACTACATGGGCAAAACCACATCAAAAACACCAAAAAGAAACACTACAAAAAATGCTGACCTGGCTTTTATGGGGACATTTCTTCGCCCCAAACATGCAGAACACAAAATTGTGTGAGGTGGAACACTGCACTGACTATACAACCCTTGGCCACTAAATTAACCCCTTCCCGGCCGCCATACCACTATATACGAAGGCTGTCGGTTCTTTAAAGATGGCTCCCGCTCCTGAGCGGACGGGGCGCAATAGCCGCAGGGTGCCTGCTGTGTCATACATTTAACCCCTCAGATGCCGAGGTCAATCCTGACCACGGCATCTCAATGTTGAAAACCTGGGAGCGGCCGCTTCTGAGGGTGCTCCGACCCTCCTGGTGGGGATCGGGGGAGCTGGGGTGTGTAAGCAGCAGCCCCTCCTCGTGTGTGACAAGAGTCTGCTGCATATAGCAGGGCTCCATAGAAATACAGTAAAATGCTCATAAACTATGTCTATGAGAAAAGTCTATGAGAAAAGCAATCCAACAATTGTTTATTATAGTTTCCTAGGAGAACTATAAAAAGAAGTGTAAAATAAAACTGTTTTTATAAATTAAAAAAAACTTAAATATGAAATTTTAAAATCACCCCACTTCCCCAAAATGAAAAAAAAAAACTAAAATAAAAAAATACACATCATAAATATCCCTGTGTGCAAAATTGGTCATACTATTAAAATAAAAAAAAAATTTATCCCATACGTTAAACGGCAAAATGGAGAAAGGTCAAAATGGCCAATTCGTAATTTTTTGGGTCTTTTCTCCTCCCATAGAAAATTCTATAAAAAGTAATCAAAATGTCGTACATGGACCAAAATGGCATCACTGAAAAGTACAGATCGCCCCACAAAAAATTAGTCTTCACACAGCTCCAGAAACACATAAATACAAAAATTTAGGGTCAGAATATGGAGACTAAAAGTATAAAATTAGTTTTTTTTTTAAGGTTTTTATTTTTGTTCTGTATAAAATGCAATAAAAAATATAAAATACAGTATAGGCATTGCCGGATTCATACTGACCTGGAGAATGAAAGTAACTGGTCAGTTTTATAGTATAGGGAAAGTTGTAAAAACAACCCCCAAAAAAAAATTGTTCTGGAATTGTGTTTTTTTTGTCTGTTTTAAGAACAATGGTAGTTGATGAGGTTATTCACGCGGCCGTCTTTTTGATGACTAGTCAGTAATGGACGTCAAAAAATAGAGAATGTTCAATTTTGCCAGTTTCACGGATTAACAGACTCCATACTACTGTAGGGGACCGTTTTTAACGCACTTTTCTCAAAAAGGCCTCAGTGGGGAAAAAACGGACTGTTTTGCCATTTTCACAGATTTTATTTTTCACGGACGTGTGAATGTAGTCTAAGAGAGTGAGAGACATGAATAATGTGAATAGTGCACAGTTATAAACTCAAACGCCTTGCACAGCACAGAACCAAAACCACATTCTGGAATATTACAAGCAGTGCATTGAGGGAATTTTTCAGTGCGGTGTAATGACCTGTCCCTCTCGGTACTACATAATGCTACAACCATGAACACTGATGCAGCGCAGTGGCTCATGCCAATCATCTTCATGGCGACATAAATGAGAACATAAGACGTAGAGAAAGCTGCAAGCTCTGTGTATGTTAAATGCAATGTTCCCCTGAGCCTACAGCAGAACATCAGCCATGCCACAACACCACAAGTGGTTCCGCAAATCACCCTCATTTAACGTGACAACTTTAATGAATGAAGAGAGTGTATGTGATGCCTCGAACCTCACTGTGAACCCAGCGCTGTCACTGAACTAAAAGACTGAAATAATGCACATGAGGTTCAAGAGTGATGTGGTGCCACTGGAGATGAATATTTCAGGTGTCATCTGACTAAACGCATGCATTTTAGTTTTCATGCCTATGACTTCAACAGAGATGGATGGAAAGTCATCATTTCTAAAATAGATATCAAAAGAATATAAATAGAGATGAGCAAAGTTTTTAAAAATTAGATGCTTGGCTAAATTTTCCAAAAAGATTTGATTTGAGCAAAATTTATTTGTGACGAAGGGCGATAAAAATCAGTTGTTTGCCGGCTGCAGAGATCCTGTGTATCGGTGTACAACACTCGGCACTGCAGAAACATCCATAGGGAGTCCTCTGTTGTGGTGAAACAGTGCTGTGCGTCAGTATGACATGCGTCACTCTTAGAATCGGTTCACATTTCCCTTATTTGGGCAGTTACGGGGCCAAAAATGACCAAATAACTCAAGTGTTAACTCAGCCTTACAGGTCAATGTTAGCGTCAGGTATAAAGAACCGTGCAGTGGCCCAAGATTCTACTATAGAGTGAAAGAGCGCAACTCATTTTACACCGTTGTTAGCTGATTCCACATAGATTTCTACAGAACCTGTTCACCCCAAAATCAGTAGTATCAGGCCGATAGATCACCCCAATTACAGAATCAAGGATGAATGGATTTATTTATGTATAAAAGAACGTGAACCTTCCAAAATCAGTAGTATCAGGCAGCTATTTCACCCCAATTAGTGCAGCGAGGTGTAATAGAATGGCTCCTATTACATAGTAACATAGTAACATAGTATATAAGACCGAAAAAAGACATTTGTCCATCCATTTGGCCTGTTTCCTATAAGTTGATCCAGAGGAAGGCAAAAAACTCCTGTGAGGCAGATGCCAATTTTCCCCACTTAAGGGGAAAAAAATTCCTTCCCGACTCCAATCAGGCATCAGAATAACTCCCTGGATCAACGACCCCTCTCTAGTAGCTATAGCCTGTAATATTATTACACTCCAGAAATACATCCAGGCCCCTCCTGAATTCCTTTATTGTACTCACCATCACCACCTCCCTGGCTTATTAGCCAGGCTTTACACTCTCCCTATAGTGTGGATAAAGTCTCCCTATTTTCTCCCTACACTATCTAGTGCTGTCCCTGAACTGTTGAAAACTAATATTTTGTAAATAAAGTCTTTCCTAATCACGTTCCCTAGCACTTGTCACATCTGTCCCTCTGCTCAGTTTACTGGAAAATGGCGGAGACCGGGCAGGATGAGGGTTTGTATAAGGCTATGACATCACAGGGGCTGGCTATCTGGGGATTGGCTGGCTGTAGGGCATTATGGGTGACCCCTCATTCCCAGGCTTCTTACTTTGACTTTGTAACATGTGCAGAAGCCATTTTAGAAAATATATGATTCGTTACCTCGTTACTGGATTGGATAAGTGGTGATCCAGTGCTGAGCCACGCCCCCTGCACTGATCACATGACGGTGACGTCACCCCAGGTCCTTAGGGTTGTCCAAGGTTCGGGTTAATGAAGCAGCCCCTTATGGATTCCAAATGCCGTTATGGAATCCATAACGGGATGCTACGATAACCCGAACCCGAACTTTGGACGCCAAACGAAAAATAGAAGTTCGCTCATCTCTAGTTACCACGAATCGCCAGGAAATTCGGATTTGTGACATTTTACATTTTACCTGAAATTCAGATCGTATTCCACTTCATCAACTTCAATTCATTCAACACAAAATACAAGCAGAAGATCCGAGATGAAACAAAACCACCCCCTAGATATTCGAAGGGTTAGGGTACGTTCACACAAATCCGTCAGAGAACAGCCCGCCAGAGTTTACCAGATCCGGCCTTCTGGATGCGGACGTTCATCGCCAGACTCCATTGTCTGGGATCCACCAGGGATCCAACCACTTTCTGGTGAAATGCAGACTTTCGACCGGACAAAAGCCATTGCACGCAACGGTTTTTGGTACTCCAAGAACCGGCACTTATGCCGGAAAGCGGCTGGATCCCATTCTAGTCAATGGGATCTGTCAGGCTGTTTCGGCAGATTAGGTTGGATCCGTGGAACTCTGTCGTGCTGTTCTCGCCGAAAGGTCTGCTGGATCTGTTTGTGAACCTTCCTTCTTCCAAAAACAGTGCCATGCCTGTCCAAGGTTTGTGTCTTGTATTGCAGCTTAGACCCTGGGAAGTGAACGTGGCTCAGCTGCAATACCAGACACAATATTTGGACAGGTGTGCTCTGTTTTTTGGAAGACATCAGCCATGTTTTTTTAATTCTGGAAAAACCTTTTCAAATCTGTTCCTTCCGTGCCAGTGCTCAGCTATTTTTGGCACTCCCATAAGAATGAATGGACGGCATCCGCGCGTGCGCCCTCCTTCACTTTGCGGGCTCCATTCCAGCCAAATGTCTGAGGTGAGACAACCCCTTTAAGTGAATGGGCCTGGGCTGCAATACAAAACACAGACACTATAAATGTATGTATGGTGCTATGCTGTCAGAAGGTCACTGGAATGCTGCAGCCTCTTCAAACAGCTGATCAGTGTAGGCCATCAATATCAAACTCCCGGAAAACCCCTTTAACGTCCCTGCTGTACGACAGGAGATCGGAGAATGCTATATTTTCAGGTTCCATGAGGACAACACAATGCAACAATAGGTTTACTTTTCTTACAAAGGCACCTTGAATTCCCAATACCTATGAACTGGGGATCATCCTGCAAAAGGCACCATGCAGTCAGGGGCGTAGCTAACGGCTCATGGGCCCTGGAGCAAGAGTTCATCTTGGGCCCCCTTCCCTCAGTGCTTTGTGTGTCTTCTAATGTGGCACAAGGGTCTTTGGGCCCCTCATGCTCCTGGGCCCGGTAGCGAATGCTACCTCTGCACCCCCTATAGCTACGCCCATGCATGCAGTTATAGCGGTTACAGAGTCTTTTGAAGATTCTTTTATATTAAGGTTGGAACCAGATCAGCTGGATAGTGACCAATCCAGCGCATGTATTATAAATTCTAATTTATCGCCCTGTTTTACCTGCACAACGCAATTTCATTTTTATAATTTACATAACAAACTCTCAGTGCAATCTAAGTCCTATAAACAGGAACTCCCAATGGACTCAGCCAACATGTACGTGAAGAGTAAGTACAGAGATACACAGGGCTCAGTTCACTGCAGCATAGCTGGGGTCTAATTTACGGAGCACCATTATAAGAGCATGCTTTCTTCTACAAAAGCAAATACTTTATGAGAACATTGACAAGAAGAGTCAAAGCTGAACTACTAATGCCTTCAAAGGGGGATTCTGTGTTTGGCTGCAAGAACGGAGACCGTCTGCAACAAAGGAGATGAAAATAACAACCTGCAAGGCTCTGACCCCTAATGATATTTTATTGGTGACGTCAGAGATAACAAGGCATTACAAGGCATTTCTACCTAATAAAATGGGCATCTACAGTATAATGTACTAATTGTAGCCCAAACCCAAGGGTCCTATATTAACACTTCCCTCCAATTGTCTTCCTTTATACACATGAGCCATAGACACAACAGACGATATGACTGCTAGGATCAGAATAAAATGTGTTCAGAAAATTCATAAATAACTAAGAATCATTGTTTGGATAATACTGAGATATACCTCAGAAGCCCAAATTTCTATTTATTTTTTAATGGAACACTAAAGATACAAAATATCCCATCAATTTTTCCCCTTCTTTTCCTTTGATCCTATTTTGTCATATTGCAGATAAAACTGACAAATAAAGAAATCTTCATGTGTCCCACTAGCTCAGTCATGTCCTTCACCTCCTCCTCCTCCTCCTAACTGTCCTGTGTCTGCCTGTAAGACAACTGGCTGTAGCAGGAGCCTCCCTCCTCTACTTTGTCTACAGTAGGATAAAAATATCTTTAAAATTGTTGTCTAGTAAAAAAAAGAAGATTTCATAGCCATTAGCATGGTGAAAATAAGTGCATACTCACCTCACCGATCACCTGTCATTCCCATTCCAATGATGCCTGCTCCTCCGCTGTTCTCTAACCTCTGCTGCTTGTGATGACAAGCAGACAAAGAAACTATACTACTGCAGCCAATCATGGCTGACAAGTGAGTGGCTGAAGTGATCACATGCTCATGTGCTCAGACAACATTGCAAGGGGCAAGAAGTGCCGCGAGGTCTGGAGGAGCAGAGTGGTAGTGGCTCTGGCTGTAACAAACACAGTGGCAGTCCTCACACCAATGCTGTCTAGGGTCAGGGCACACCCTTTATTCCCTTGGGGCACACTATGATGTGGGGCACCTGCCGTTGGCGATTTGGATGTCCTTGGTGTTACTGTTTTGTATGGGTGCAAAGCCGGGCATGTAGGTACAGTGGCTGGCGTATGATGCTGGAGTCACTAAACAGGTGGACTGTAGAAATAAACAAGCCTCTCTTTACTGAAATGCAGAATGGGAGTTGAAGTACGTCCAACAATATCAAGGCAAGTCACAGTACAGTCTGTTTCCAATAGTTGTATATAGACAAATGCCAGCAATGATGGTAATAGTAATAGTAGTAGCTCCTTTGAAAACACTTTGCGCCCTTTCCAAGATGATACAGGACATGCAAAACTCTGAAAAATAAGTATTGCAGTCCCATGGCAGGGTGAAAATCCTTCAAATGGAAAGAGTAAGAGTGAAAGGTGCTGATAACTGTTGATCGTTCCACAAGACCCAATGTCTATAACTGCCATAAACAACAAATACCTTGCTAACACGCACGACCTTGTGGTCCTGGACATTCTCCAGCTTTCCCTCAAGAATTTTTCTCTCAAGAAGAATGATGTTTCTGGAGCTAAATTTGCATCTGCCCTGAACTGCAGGCAGTGGTCAACTCAAAGTGGCTGATGCTCTATTGACTAGAAAGCTCCTCCCTCAGAGGGGAAAGCTAATTCCATCCGCTGAGCCAGGGCACAATTAACCAAACAGTTTTACCTATATACAGGGTAATTTCCAGGACAGTAGTCTAGATTTGAAAGGCCAAGGGATGATACAAGGGTGTGGTCAGCATTTAGCCAGGAGTTGGAACCAACAATTCAAAGGTCTAGCATATCTAAGAACAAGATCGAGGTCAGGAACAAGTTCAAGGTCAGTGTGCACACAAACAGGAGCCAGGAAAGGTGAGAACCTTAAACAGCAGGCAGGGTATGGAAGGGCTATGCTTTAAATAGGCTTCCAGGCCTCATGGCATATTTTGGGTGCCAGTTCACTTAGCAACCTGACACCACTGTGCTGACAGAGCAGGAGAGATGGAAACCGATGCTAGATTCAGGTGAGGTAACAGAAGTTGCAATAAAGCCAAATAGGGTCTTAAATTGGATATGTGGGAATGGCTTACAATGGCTGCCAACAACCTGTCCTGGAATGTAAGCAGGAATGGTTGACTCCACATGTAGAGTTGCCAAAGGGGAGTGAGAGGGAGGGGACTCAATACAAACTATACTCTGGCACTTGCATATACTACACATTGGTGAGCTCTCCTGTCAGGCTGCTCAGCCATGATGGCATATCACAGGCAGGATCACATAATTACCATCTATTGTTGAGAAGTGTAGTGAGGCTCCGCCCCCTCAGCCCCTGGACAGCTCTGCAAATTGAGGCAACCAATCCTCCTCACATTGTAGGGCAGGTTACTGGCAGCCATTTCAAATCATTCTCAGAGAACCTCTTTAAATATGCGATATGGTATACATAGACTTACCAACTTTGCAGTTGGTAAATTCAAGATAAAGAGGTCCTGCCCCCTGAAACACCCCAAGCTATGAAGGACCACCCATTTTTGGACAAGACTAAGGGTACTTTCACACTTGCGATTTTCTTTTCCGGCATAGAGTTCTGTCCTCGGGGCTCTATACCAGAAAATAACTGATCCGGATTATCCTAATGCATTCTGAATAGAGAGAAATCCGTTCAGGATGCATCAGGATGTCTTCAGTTCAGTCTTTTTGACAGTTCAGGATGGAGATAATACCACAGCATGCTGCGGTATTATCTCCCTCCACAATTCCGGAACACTTGCCGGAATGCCGGATTCGGCATTTTTTCCCATTGGAATGTATTAGTGCTAGATCCGGCATTCAAAATACGGCAATGCTGGATCTGTCCTTTCGGTAAAAATGTGAAAAAATGTGAAAAAAATATGTAACGGATCCGTCTCTCCGCATGACAAGCGGAGAGACGGATCCGATCTTGCAATGCATTTGTAAGACGGATCCGTAGCTGGATCCGTCTTCAAATGCTTTCCGTTTGCATGCAGATCGCCGGATCACTCTGCCGCAAGTGTGAAAGTACCTTTAGATAAAACTTGGCTATTTTCAGCCCAAATTTGCAGCGATTGTCTCTATTAAACTTAGGGACAGACCCTAAAAATATGGGACTGTTGGCCACTAATATGATTCTGTAAAATATGTTATTACACAGAATCATATTAGTTGCCAACAGTCCCAAATTTGCAGGGTCTGTCCCTGAGTTTAAAGAGGACCTTTCATCTGGAAAAAAATTCTGAACTAAGTATCATGACATGTAGAGCGGCTCCCAGGGATCTCCCTGCACTTACTATTATCCCTGGGTGCCGCTCAGTTTGCCCGCTATGTCCTCTGGTATGTTTGGGGACTTGGTTATAGTGGGCGGAGACTGCCCTTGTTCTCCTGGGCGTCTCCTTCTCCCAGGATGTAGCTCTGGCCAATCACAGCGCAGAGCTCATAGCCTGGGAGTTTTTTTTTCGCTGCGATTGACCAGAGCTACAGCCTGGGAGAAGGAGATGCCCAGGAGAGCAAGGGCAGTCTCCTCCCAGTATAACCAAGTCACGGAACATACCAGGGGACATAGCGGGAGAACGAAGCGGCGCCCAGGGATAATAGTAAGTGCAGGGAGATCCCTGGGAGCCGCTCTACATATCAGGATACTTAGTTCAGAATTTTTTTCCAGATGAAAGGTCCTCTTTAAGTAGACAGGCAGATAAGTGATAGATTAGACAGATTAGATAGATAGATAGATAGATAGATAGATAGATAGATAGATAGATGAAATAGATACATTTAGAACCAGATTGTTGCGTTCCAGAACGGGTTAAGGCAATGACAACAACATTGAGGGGGTCCTGACCCTCTCCATATAGACAGTGGGTGCAGTGTGCGTTAAGCTTCAAACCATGTTGAGAATGAAAAATTATAGGGATGAACTGAGATCACTCTTGATCAGTCCCTACAGGCTAACAAATGTCATAAACAGGAAGCCACAATTCATCAGATACGGTCTCCGATGATAATGGAGAGACAGAGGGAGATAATTTGGCATCAGATGTTGTGACTGAAGCCCGTCGGATTAACACATGGATGTTCGACTGGGTGACTGCTCTTTCAGAAAGCAGCTTCTTCTAAGGTTTCCGTCCTTTGTCTTCTGCCGTATGCACAGTTTCATCCTATAGGCCTCTGTGCTGTAGATCATCTCAGTGGTAGCTCTCCATGAATAATTTGACATGTACCCTTTGTTTTGTAGGCAAGGCTTTTAGATGAAAAGCCTGAACTGATCCTGTTGAACCCTGTAAAGCACCAACCAGCCCTACAATAAATACCGCCATAAGCTTGCATTGTAGTGTAGCTGAGGTCTAATCTACTATAGCATGCAGCTCAATTGTACGCATTATACCAGAGGTCACAATCCTGTTAACCCCTTCAGTACTGAGCCACTTTTCACCTTAAATCCCAGGCCGATTTTTTGCAAATCTGACGTGTCACTTTATGTGGTAATAACTTTGGAATGCTTTTACTTATCCAAGCCATTCTAAGACTGTTTTCCAGTGACACATTGTACTTCATGACAGTGGTTAATTTGAGTTAACATATTTCACCTTTATTTATAAAATGATCCAAAATTTACCAAAAATTTGGAAAAAAATTACCATTTTCGAAAAAAAAATTTAAGTTTTAAAACAGATAGTAATTCCTCATACAATAGTTAGCAGTCGACATTCCCCATATATCTGCTTTATGGTGGCATCATTTTGTAAATGTAATTTAATTTTTTTAGGACGTTAGAAGGCTTAGAAGCAATTTTTTAAAAAATTTTAAGCACCAATTCAGTGATTTTTAGTGGCTTACATAATGGAAACCACCCATAAATGACCCCATTTAAGAAACTACACCCCTCAAGTTATTCAAAACTAATGTTTCAAACTTTGTTAACCCTTGAGGTGTTCCACAAGAATTAAAGGAAAATGGAGGTGAAAATTCAAAATGTAACTTTTTTGGTAGATTTTTCATGTTAATCAATTTTTTCTTGCAACACAGCAAGGGTTAACAGCAAAATAAGCCTCAATATACATTACTCTGATTCTGCAGTTTACAGAAATACCCCATATGTGGCAGTAAACTGCCCTATGGGCTTGTGGCAGTGGTCAGAAGGAAAGGAGCGTCATATGGATTTTGGAGGCAGATTTTGCTAGAATAGTTTTTAGGCACCATTTTGTATTTGAAGAGACCCTGACGTACCCCCTCAAAAAGTGACCCCATTTTGGAAACTACACCCCTTAAAAAATATATATAGGGGGGTACTGAGCACTTTGACCCCCTAAGCGTTTTACAGATTTGGAAACACTTGGCTGTGAAAATGAAGTTTCATTTCTTCCAAACAAATATTGCTTTAGCCCCAAATTTTTCATTTTCACAAGGGATAACAGGAGAAAAAGCTCCCCATAATTTGTTACCCATTTGCTCCTGAATACGACAACTCCCCATATGTGGTGGCAAACTGCTGTGGGGGCACATGGCAGGACTCAGAAGGGAAGGAGCGCTATATGGCATTTGCAGCGCAGATTTTGATGGATTGGTTTACGGGTGCCATTGGTTTTAATTTTTTAAGCGATTGTGGGGGCTCATTTTTTGCAGGATGAGGTGATGTTTCCATTGGTACTAATTTGGGGTGCATAAGACTTTTTGATTGCTTGGTATTACACTTTTTGTGAGGCAAGATGAAAAAATGGCTGTTTTGGCATAGTTTTTAATTAATTTTTTTTACAGCATTCACTGGAGGGGACATATAATGTGATATTTTTTATAGAGGAGGTTGTTACGGACACAGCAATACCTAATATGTTTATAATTTTTATTTTTGTTAAGTTTGACACAGTGAAAGCCTTTCTGAACAGAATAAAATTTTGTTCTTGTGTTGCCATTTTCTGAGAGCCATATTGTTTTTATTTTTTGGGCGATTGTCTTAGTTAGGGTCTTATTTTTTGCGGGATAAGATGACGGTTTGATTGGTACCTTTGGGCTAAATATGCTTTTTTGATCACTTGGTATTACACTTTTTGTGAGGCAAGGTGACCAGAAAATGGCTATTTTGGCACGGTTTTTATTTTTTTTGTTTTTACGGCATTCACCTGACGGGGTGGATCATGTGATATTTTTATAGAATCGGTCGATATGGACGCGACGATACCTAATATGTCGATTTTTCTCTTTTTTTTTTACTTCATTTTAGCAAAAGGACGCTTTTATTTCACTTCAAAGTTTTAATTTTTTTTGCAAAACTTTATTTTTATTACTTCTTTTTTAACTTTATTTTTTGTCCCACTCTGGGATTTCAACTTTTGGGGGTATGATTCTCTTTACAATGCATTACAATACTTCTGTATTGTAATGCATTGGCTGTAAGTGTATTACCAGTGTAATACACTTACAGCCTTCCTGCCTGTGAGATCCAGGGGGCTAAATCTCACAGGCTGACACGGGGGGCAGCCATGATGCCTAAGGAAGGCATTGGGCTGTCGTCCAAGCCATCAGATTCCCTTCACAGCAGCGTGGGCACCTGGCAGGATACCGCACGTGCTGCGGTCAGAGCTGACCACTGCAGTGCAAGGGTTAATGCGCCAGCATCAGTGTTTTCACCGATGCCGGCGCAAACAGCAGGGGTCCGGCTATTAGTGACTGATGGACCCCTGCAGCTGATTGGGCGGAGCTGGGATTTGCGATCCTGTTTCCAGCACCGTACATGTACGGCGCTGATATCCTACGGGTTAAACAAGACAAAACAGTTTTCAAACCATAGAGGGCCACCCATAAGCCCTGTGTAGTACCCTGGAGCAAAAGAATTTTGGAGTCTGGATGTTCGTAGACATACTGAGAGACTTTGGGACTTTCCAGCCTGTCCACTGAGAAGCTAGTCATTTTCCACAGTTTCCATAATGAACTATGCAGTGCAAAGTTTTGGAGGAAAAAAAAAAACATAGTGAAGTTCTAACTGTCTGGTTTAGCTCTGTCAGGCGGCTCTTGTTTATGCTTGTAAACTGTATAGTCATTCCCACTGACTTGCATTGAGGCACAAATCAGGTCTATGGTAGCTGTAAACTGCTACATTGTTTCTCCAGCTTCATCCCTTCAACTAAAAGGTTCTAGTTCAGTTAGAAACTCTATAAAGGTAGAGCAGTCAGATCCTCTATGTGTCTGCACATAGTGACCAGTGTTTAGTAGGAGAGACTCTGCCAGACTGAAAGAATGACCATATAAAGATGAGATGGAGGATACCTTGCCTGATGACTGAGCCACATTCCCTGGGCCACCAGCCCTTTACCAAGGTATCAGCTATCTGAGAGAAAGAGGGAGGGCTAGCTCAGACCTTTCTTCAGCACTAAACCTTGTTCTGCCAGGGAGGAGACTGGAGAAGCCAGCTCAGTCCTTGTCTGTACTTTTTGCACTTGAATGCCTCCAGTAAACAAGCACCCTGTTTTATTGCAAACCCTTATATTCTGGTCTTATTCCCCATTGGGGTGCACCACATCTTACCATCACCTCCAGACAGCAGCAACACATGGTGACATCTCAACGATGTCAAGGGGTCCCTTCATTGTGTTGGGGCCACCTCAAACCCACTGCATTTGCTTTCTAAATCATTGCGATATTAACTGCTGAGGCTCTTCATGACCTTGTTGACAAGGAAATGTATTTTGGGTTTCATAAGAAGTTCTACTATCAGCTAAAGATCAAGGCAATGAAGAGTTCATGTATGCCGAATGGTTCTCTATCGAGAGGATGGAGTTTTGGTATTCATCTACATTACTTTGGCTGAGGTTGATTGCCATTTTTCTACTGTGGTGGGGAATAAGTTTATGAATACGGCTACACTTCACCAAGAAGCAAGTGAACAAGAAGTTACTGTACTTTTCTTGGCCTACAAATTAAAACCCTATGGAAATGATTCTTCCATATTTTCATACGGATGACATCCTCAGGATAAGATGAGATCCAGGATAAGGATCAGCTATTTGAGGAAGCCGCGGCACTCACCGGAGCTCTGGTGAGCACCGCGGCTTCCTCGCAGCTTACCAAGCACAGCGCCATCCATTTAATAGTGGCTGTGCTTAGTACTGCAGCTCAGCCCAATTTACTTGAATGGGACTGAGCAACGCTTAGGCCTTGTGACCAAAGAATGTGACGTCACATGGCCTAGCAAAAAGCCTAAACATTCACAGAGCACCACGGCCTCTTAATACAGCTCATGGGCAGGGGTGCTGGGAGTCGGACCCCCGCTGATCTGATATTGATGACCTATCCTGAAGATAGGTCATTAATATCAAAATCCTTGATAACCTGTTACTCATTGATCCCCAATGTACATGTGTGCTTGACTAGGCTGAGTATTCAAGTATTCTGGATGGTAGTAATGGGAGTAAGCAGCTGCCAAATACCTCCGACAATGGCTTATTTCTCCAAGAAGGAAGGGCAGGGCAAGTTGAAACCCTCCTCCTAGATTCTAATCTCCCTTGACTTCTAGGAAGCCACCATAGACATTAGATGGGTGGCAGGTGCCACCATATATCTAATGTGTATGTTCAGCTTTAGTTTTCATGCTGTACCCAAGTCACCTACATTTTCACAACATCACAAAATTTTATAACGGAACATGCAAGCTGCAAGCTTGTGACAGTGATCTTACTAGACGAATGGTTGAGATTTCTACGCTACAGACTCTTCTTTTTAGACTGCTCAGATCATTTGTTGTGCTGCTGCAATAACACTTAATCTGACACCAGAAAGTCACAGGACACGAGTAATGCTGAAAGATTCTACAAAGAAAAAACAAACTCGGCTCTTACTCCTACAACTAACGTACTCTGAAAACTTAAGACAACTCACTGGAAGCCTCAGACCAGCCGGAGGGTCTTAAATGATATATTTGACCAAGAACGGACCAAGGAAGGCAGGAGTACAATAGCTTCGAGTGAGCTGTAGGAGACGGGAATTTTTTTTTTTTTTTTTTACGGGCAATCAGAAGGGAAATAATAGCAAGAATTGGGATTTAAAGAAAAAAAAAAATGATGCTCGTAGACTGAGGAGTTTATAAATAGAGATATAATATAATGGAGGATGTCTGCTTTCAGGCCGCATTTAACATATGAGCCTACTAAAAATTTTAAGACGTCTTGAGTGGTTAAGTTTAAACATTGCTACAAAATCTGCTTTCTGCTAAGATCAATGGGAAAAAAATGCCCGATCGGAGACAAAATATTTCAAGCAATTTCTCGTAATATTTTGTTCTTTTTTTTTTTTTGTTAACGAACTGGCAAGCAATAAATTAAGGAGTCTGGTAGGCACAATGCGGGGAATGATCCCATCCTATTGATCACATGTAATTTGCATCTTACAAAAGATGTGAAATCTTGCATTCTCACTCCACAAGGAAAAATCTCAATGATTTATTCATTTCAAATAAAAAATAGAAGGTAGATGAGAGAGCCCTCACATCACAGGCTCCAGCTATCTCAGGGCAGTATTGCAAGGCTGTTCCTTCCCTCCGCCTGAAGGGCTTTTCATGTGTGCAAGTCCCTCTAATTAACAAGGTGAACCGTGCAGCAGATCTCTAATTAGCGAACATGACAAGCCAATGGAAGCGAGGAGACCGTGCCGGTGTGCGGGTTTTTTTGGTCAACAGAAAGGCACAGCGACGTTTTCAAGTATTTTGTACAAATTGCCGGGTGGAAGTGGAATTACAAAAAAAAAAAAAACATAAGCAAGGTGCATATTATACTGGAATATTCTGCATGTGTACGTACGAAAAGTGCTAAACACATACACTGCTAATGTAACACTCAGCATCCAGCCAGTGCCGCAACACCCCATTACAATATGTGCAATTAAGAGTGAACCTTGTGCTCAGCACAGCTATGGCGTACCAATCATCTCAAATATCAGTCTATGACGTGTAATTGATGATGGGGCTGGTGATTGCAGTGCGGTTACCTGTTACACAATGCTGCGTTATTAAATAAAAACACGTGTGATGATCGCCATCCAAAAATGCTTTTAGAGCTATGTAAAAAAAATAAAAATGGCAGCTTTGAGGTTTTCACTTTTTTAATGCCTTGAGCAAAATGTAATAATGTTTATTTTACTTTTTTGCCTTCTGTTGTGTCTGTGGAGCTAGTTACTAATTTAATCCATCCACTTTTCTTATTAGAGGTGGCAGAGGACTAGAGCCTATATCAGGCTTGCAATGCATGTACAGCATACAGCCTTGGTAAAGCCAAAGATGTCCCGTAAAGTGAACCTGTCTCCACTCCTGACATGTCTGTTTTAGGCCTCTTTCACACTTGCGTTCTGAGGATCCGGCGGGCACTTCCGTCCCGCTGGATCCGTCAGAACGCAAGTCGCCTGAAAGCATTAGAAGACTGATCAGGATCCTGATCAGTCTTCGAAATGCTTTCAGGTTACTATGGCAGTCAGGACGCTATTAAAGTCCTGGTTGCCATAGTAGTAGCGGGGAGCGGGGGAGCGGTATACTTACAGTCCGTGCGGCTCCCGGGGCGCTCCAGAATGACGTCAGAGCGCCCCATGCGCATGGATCACGTGGTCCATGCGATCACGTGATCCATGCGTGTGGGGCGCCCTGACATCACTCTGGAGCGCCTCGGGAGCCGCACGGATGGTAAGTATACTGCTCCCCTGCTCCCTACTACATTTTACCATGGCAACCAGGACTTTAGCGTCCTGGCTGCCATGGTAACCATTGAGGAAAAAGCTAAACGTCAGATCCGGTGATGCGCCGAAACGACGTTTAGCTTAAGGCCAGATCCGGATTAATGCACTTCAATGGGCATTAATTCCGGATCCGGTGTTACGGTATGTCTTCCGGAGTTTTGGACGGAGACAAATCCGCAGCATGCTGCGCTTTTGTCAACGTCCAAAAAACGTTCACATACTGAACGGAAGACATCCTGATGCATCCTGAACGGATTGCTCTCCATTCAGGATGCATTAGGATAATCCTGATCAGTATCTTTCCGTCCTAGAGCCCCGAGGAAGGAACTCTAGGACGGAAAGCAAAAAAGCTGATGTGAAAGGGGCCTTATATATAATTTCGCACAATATAACTTCTTTTCGTCTAACTCTGTGTTGTGCCGTTTCTCTGTTATTCCTCCCCTAAGTATATGACTAAATTAACACCTGGGTATTACCAGTTGGGGATATTTCCCTCTAATCAGTGCTGACTGTATCATACTGTGTAGACACACAATCCTTCGTTGAGGGGAATGGTAGCACCCAGCTCGAACACCAGAGTTAGGGCTCATGCACACGACTGTCGGCTGTTTTGTCGTCTGCAAATTGCAGAACTGCAAAACACTGATACCGACCGAGTGAATTCCACATTTTGCGTAACGGAACGTCTGGCTCCCTAATAGAACAGTCCTATCCTTGTCCATAATGCAAACAATAATAGAAAATGTTCTATTTTTTCTGCCGGGCTACGGAATGGGCATACAGATGGATGCGGACCCAAACCATGGTTGTGTGCATGAGCCCTTAGCCTTAGGCCTCATGAACATGACCGTAGGTGTTTTGCGGTACGCAAACCACGGAAGCTGTTCCACAATTTGTGGAACGGAACGCGGCCCATTGTAGAAATGCCTATTCTTGTCCGCAAAGCGGACAAGAATAGGAAATGCTAGATTTTATTTGAGGGGCCACGGAATGGAGCAAAGGACGCGGACAGCACACGGAGTGCTGTCGGCATCTTTTGCGGCCTCATTGAAGTGAATGGGTTCGCGCCTGAGCCGCAAAAATGCGGCTCTGGCGCGGACCCAAATCACGTTCGTGTGCATGAGGCCTTAGTCACACAGTCAGTGTTCGGTCTGTGATAAAGCTCATCTCTGTGTGACCTCCATTCGTGGTTTTGGCTCACAATCACTGACTGTGTTAATGAGGCCTGATGAGAACGAAACATTTATTGGGAAGGCAAGTATTTACTAAAAACTGATCTATCATGAGAGTGGAAAGAGCTTCAAAAGACCATATAATGCACTTCATGCTTAGAAAGGATCAAATCTTGGATTATAATAATCAGCAGCATTTGTACAGTAATATCCTGAAGTCACAATTCGGTTCCGCTGTGGACCCTAGTGTATTAGTCAGTGACCTCACACTCATTTCTACCCCGTCTCCCCTACCCTTGATTATCAGCACTGTTGATGATGGTGACCTCCGGCCGTACAGAGCTTTATTCTGTCTGTGTAGTTACTCCAGCTATTCTATGGGGTCATTTATTAAATTAGACGTATTTCAGATGCAGATGGCGACTTTTCCCCGCTCATACCAGGTCTAAATCTGTGAAATAAAAAAGGTAGTCGGCACTCGATCCCTGTACGCGCCGGCACGGGAAGGAAGGAATTCCTGGACGTAGTACAAGAAATCCCAGCTGGGCTTGAAGTCTTCAGTTTAAATATTCTTTATTATGTAACATCGATATCTCAGAATAATGATTATTCTGAGATATCGATGGTACATAATAAAGAATATTTAAACCGAAAACTTCAAGCCCAGCTGGGATTTCTTGAACTAGGTCTAAATAAGTGGACGGGGAAGGGCTGGGGGGCCCATCTCATTCACCATTTTCTACGCCCGTTTAAGACGTCGAAAAGGGACTAAATTTCAGATGGCAAGAAAGCGGTCTTACATTTAAAACTGGGGCGGTCTTAATAAATGTGCACCTATGTTGCTGCTTAAAGGGGTATTATCATCTCAAGCATTAATGGCTGAGATCAGCAAACCCATTCTATACTGTGTCCAGGGTGAACGAATTTACAGATAGCCGGGAAGGTAGGTCCTGGGGAGAAGAGGACACTGGCAGGTCTTCTCTATACCTAGCAGTCATCTGAGCTCTGATCAGGTCTATAATAAACTGGGGAGTTTCTTTAATAATCTATCACGTTTTTTATATGAACATAGGCTGCTGGAGGTGCTGTACATTGAATATATTTATGTAGTGCAGTAAGTCTACTGTGGTATGTGTCACTTAGGGTCCATTCACATGTCCGTCCGCCGAAACCCCCATAGAACTGCCTATTCTTGTCCGCAATTGCGGACAAGAATAGGACATGTTCTATCTTTTCCGGAGCCGCGGCCCGGAAGTTCGGGGGTACGCTCTGTAAATGCGGATGCGGACAGCACACTGTGTGCTGTCCACATCCATTCCTGCCCCATAGAGAATGAAGGGTCCGCACCCATTGCGCATAACGGACTTGTGAATGGACCCTTATGCAGGGGGTGGGAGACTAGGGGCCCACCGGGGGATTCACCTGTACCCCTGTGAGCCAGTCCAAGCTTGGGTTCAGACATGTTACGTTATAATGATAAGACCATTACATACCAAATAGCAAATATTGGATTAAAGCTAGGATACAAATTTTGTAAGTACCAGCCACTTACTAAGAATGTTTTCTTTAATGATCCTACTAGAATATTGTCTAATAAGGCTGGAAAAGTACATGACTTTGCACCCCATATAGAGCAGCCTATGGTGAGCCCTTGTCAGTCAGAAGCTATTAGAGGACCCCCCAAATTACAAACCTACCAGTATTTGCAAAGTATGCCACCTTGTTAAGAAGGGTTAATCATTTGTTGCATGGCAGTACACAGAATAACAGTGAATACTAATGGTCTTAAGTGTTTCTCCTTTAGCTTGAGACGAAGGCTAAGTGCAAAAAAATCTGCCAGCATCTGAACTCCAATTTACCATATGCACAGTAGAAACATGCTGCAAACAACCTGTCACAAACACTTACTATCCCAATAACCAAGCCACCAATGACTCTCAAAATACGATCCAACAGCGGAGCGCAATTATGAGCCCAGACAGGCCGCCCCGATTGGAAGCATATGTTACACAGTGTCTCAACAATGCAGTTTTTGTTGACAAATGTGCAAGCCCAATACCTACATTCGGGGATTTAACCATTCTGCTTCCTCCCATACCACGCAATGCGGAGTCTGCAATTTTAAAATTTCCCCTAAGGAGTTACGCTTAGATCATAGCAACATATACATGTCCATTACATTATTTACATAAAGAGGAGATTTCACAGATACAGTATATCATCACTGCTCAGAAGTCTTGGAAAGCTGTGTGACCAGCCCGGTGGACACAGTAACGACAGGCAGAAATACTGGCGGACACACATTTCAGAGGTTTAGCTCCGGCGTCCGCTGTGGTGGGATCCTTGAAACAATTTTGTCAGGGTGCCAGAATATCTGACAATCCATCGTGCATGTCGGGATTAAACAGCACATACGTTCATGTATTTGCATTGACATTCTTTGTTACATTGTAAGACAATGATACAATGTAGTTATTTTTTTTTTTTTATCAAAACTAACTCCTTCCACCATAGGCAATTTTCAATTTTTAAGAGCCATAACATTTTCACTTTTCTGTTCACATAGTCGCATGAAGGCTTGTTTTATTTGCTATATTTTTTTAATGTGCAGGGTGAAAGTAAAAAAAAAGAAAAAGAAAATCACCTTTTTGCGTTTTATTTTTATGGCATTCACAGTGCGCCGAAATTAACATATTTCCTTTATTTGTCATTCAGTACAATTTTAGTGATACCAAATTTATATAGTTTTTCTCATGCTTTTTAAAATAAGCTTAAAAAAAATTAGCTTTCTGTTACCACATTCCGACACCCATAACTTTTTAATATGTCTGTTTACAGAGACTCTGGGTTTTTGGGTACGTAGAACTTTTTGATCTCTTAATGCAATTTTTTTTTTGTGTGTGAGGATTCCGCAGGTATTTTTATTTTCTTCCATTGCAGCATTCTCCAAATAGGATAAATACTTTTAGATTTTAACAGATCGGCCACTATCAGACACAGAGATGCCAGTTTTGTTTATTTTAAAACTTTTTTATGGTTTATTTATTTTTAAATGTAAAATGGTAAAAAAGTGTGCTTTGAACTTTTATTACTTTTGTTTTTAATTCTTTAAAAGCAATTTTTTTTTTACTTTTATCTACCCTTTATTTTTAGTTTCCCTTCGGGACTTGAACTTGCGACCACTGGGTTCCTCATACCATAAACTGCAGTATTTTAGTACAGTGTCTACAGTGATTAGGACGTTTTCCTTTTATGCCCTGGCAGAGCTTAAAGGGAACCTGTCACCATAAAAATGCAAATTAAGCTACAGGCAGCAGGTTATAGAGCAAGAAGAGCTGATCAGATCGATATATAGTTTTGTGGGAAAAGATTCTGTAAAACTTGCAGTTTTTTATTAAAATTCCTGCTCATTCTGGACTATAAAGTCCAGGAGGCGGTCCTATCAGTGATTGACAGTTATATGTGTATACACAGAGGGAAGCCTGTCAATCACCGATAGGACCGCCTCCTGGACGACAAAGTCTAGAATGAGCAGGAATTTTAATGCATGAAATCCACGTGTAACACTTTACATTTTGCCATAGATTTGTAGTAAATTCCACAGTGGATCTCTTCTTCTATGTTTGGACGCTTGCCAGTTAATTTGGTTTTCATCGATGTCTTCCACAAAGTACAGCGGATCTGGTGGCAGGATATTTCTCATGCTCCTCAGGTTTGACCTCCTAAAATCAGATACTGAAAGTGTGGACTGCCTAGAAGGGCAGAACTTGATTTTTATATGGTGCTATACTATTATGTTGTTTTACTTTTCAAGTGCGGATTGTGTTATTGCATTTCTTTATTTCAACACTAATTTTTCTCAGCAACTGTCTTTATATAGTTACCTAACGAGGCACGTATATAATTTATCACATGCTGAATTACAGCCTATTCTTCCTTAATTTTTGCCTTTTGCTAAAGGGGTTTTCTGAGACTTTTTAGTATCTGATTGGTGGGAGATCCGACACCCGTTACCCCCGTCGATCAGCTGTTTGTGAAGGCACCCGCGCTTCTGAGGACTTTCGCAGCTTTCCCTAAGCCAGTGATGCCACTTTCATTGATCACATGGCCTAGGCGCAGTCAATGGGACTGAGCGTAATATCAAGCAAATCCGCTATACAATGTATGGCGCTGTTCTTGGTAAGTGATGAGAAGGCCACAGCGTTTACAGGATGCCTTCTCAAACAGCTGATTGGCGGGGTTCCCAAGTGTAGGACCGATACTGATGATCTGTCCAGATGATAGGTCATTAGTTAACATGTCTCAGAAAAACCCCTTAAAATGTCAATTAAAACAACTGGGAAAAAAGAGTCAGAACAGGCAGTGATCAGGGCCAGATGAAAATCCAAATGGCTAAGAGCTGGCAGAAACACAGTTTGCGTCAGAAACATAGAATGTGTCGGCAGATCAGAACCATTTGGCCCATCTAGTCTGCCCAATATGCTGAATACTATGAATAGCCCCCGGCCCTATCTTATATGAAGGATGGCTTTATGCCTATCCCATGCATGCTTAAACT
The DNA here is from genome assembly GCA_033119425.1 of Bufotes viridis. Taxonomy (NCBI): domain Eukaryota; kingdom Metazoa; phylum Chordata; class Amphibia; order Anura; family Bufonidae; genus Bufotes; species Bufotes viridis. Next base: position 97,257,533 of record CM065598.1, read on the forward strand.
CCTTCACTGTATTTGCAGCTACCACTTCTGCAGGAAGGCAATAAAAAATAAAGATGCCGAACCAGCCAAAATTTGTGTCTTATTCTTATGTAATTAGACCCAAAATGATTCTGTTAGTATGGTGTGCAGGTCACTTTTCATTGTCTTCTGCTGCCCTTTTGGAAAAAGAAAGATGGAGCAGACACTCTGTGGCATCAAGCAAATGGCCATGATATGGAAACAGCACCAAAAGGGTGAGAGCAGAGTTAGCCCAACCAAGTGGAGACACTCATGGAATAGACCAGCCCTATGCCATTGGGTAGAAGAAACCACTACCAAAACTGTTCTTTGGGTTTATGGTTTGTGTGTCTGCATATGGGAAGGGAATGATGTTTTCCTCTGCCCATGTCACTTGTGGAACCGTTGTCTCCTATTTTTCATGCACTTACTTAAGGCGCACTACACAACACCCGCCGGGGAAACAGTACAGCCAGATGCCCCCTGTTTCATTGTGACATACACTGGTCAGGAAAACCAGCCATCTTATAGGCTTGTGATGGCCAACCTCTAGCACTTCAGCTGTGGTAAAACTACAACTCCCAAAATGTACACTTGCTTGGCTGTTCTCTGAACTCCATAGAAAGGACTGGAGCATGCTGGGAGTCGTAGTTTCACCACAGCTGGAGTGCTGGAGGTTGGCCATCACTGTATAGGCAATCCAGAGAGAAGACTGAAGTAATTCTACCCACTAACCCCAGCTCTTCCAGTACCATGTACCACATGAGTACCGGAGCAAAAGCAGCGGCAATGGTCAAAATATATCTGGAAGACAAGTCAAAGTTCGGCACAAAACAAAACAAAAAAAAAAAAACAGAACAAAACCATAAAATTATAAACCTTTGATACAAGGTTCAGATTTTATTTTAAAAAAGAAGTTGCAAAAGTTTTTGCCTGCTGAGTCTGTGTAATGTCACACTGTTCCAGGCTGTGAAAGAAACATTGACTCCTCTCTATCACCCAGTCACTATGTGTTATTTCACAAACGCAGAAATACACACAAACTAAAATACCTGCGTGTTGTGAGAGCTGGCTCCAGACTAAAGGCTGCGGCTGTGTCCTTCCTGGTGGTCTGCCCGGTAGGGTGGTGGATCTGGATTTCACTGGCCCTTGCATGGAGAGAAACGTCCTGTCTTTTCATTACATGTGAGAAAGAGAAGGTGGTGGACTGTGACCAACATGGAGCTGGGAAAGTGTTGGGCCACACATGCCATGTTGCTGAAAGCACAAGAGAGCAGTTGTACTATGCTCCCTATGTAGGTGTAGTTGAAGTGTACAGGATAGTAGCACTCTTGATGCCATACAGGTAAGTGAATGGAGGGGCATGTCTCTGGCTTGCCAGCATGGCTATGCATGTGTGTGGATGGCTAAAGGACCCATCCCAGGAGGGCTTAGCTAAAATCCTGCCAGGGCAGTTGGGTGTGGTGATCCACAAGTGGGCCCAGTAGCATGAAGTGCACTTTGCAGAAGCCAAAGTAGCTATCTGGTAGACAGGCCAGGGGCACAAAGAGGGCTATGGAAGCCGTCACAGGACTGGGCACCAAAGACGTGTCAACTGTCACCAACTTTTATTAAGAGACTAGTTATAATGTTCAAGCTCTGCCGTGGGATACCAAAAAAGTGTGTGAAAGCCTACTGGTAAGTAAAGTTGAACTTCGTTGCCAACATCTTGTCTTTGTGTTCCTCCTCCATAGACCAAAGTTCCTAACCCTCCGTGGGATTCAGCACTCCTGAGAGCATGCTTTGCCATGATTTTATAGCTCAATGATGCAGGATGGGGCATTGCAGATCATGGTCGAGTCATTGCTTAGCATCTAGTCGTGAACAGCAGATCACTGGAAAGCTCTTGCTAGGCTGTGAGGAGATCCAATAACAAAGAATGAATTGGACCCAGATTGGGGTACATGGTTTGCCCCAAGAACAAAAAGGCCTATTGTTTGTTCTTAAACCAATTTCCTGGGGTCGGTTCCCCATCGCTTTGCTTGCGAAACAATGCAGTCCGATGTATGCCATCCACTGCATCCTGCCTGCCCAACATATAATAATTATTAATACTAGTTATACCTCGGTATATATTTATATCGTACAAGCAGAGGACCAATTCTTTCTTACTGTCACTCTATCACTAATCTAATGGCCATATACAGTGCCTTGCAAAATTATTCACCCCCTTGACTTTTTCATGTTTTGGTGCCTCACAACCTGGAATTAACATGGATTGTTTGAGGATTTGCATCATGTAATGTACAGGACACGCCCACAACTTTAAAGATGTTTTTTTTTTTTTTTTGAAGCAAACAACAAATAGGACATAATAACAGAAAAGTCAATGTGCATAACTATTCACCCCCCCCCCCCAAACCCCCAAAGTCAATACTTTGTAGAGCCACCTTTTGCAGCAATCACAGCTCCAAGTCGCTTTGAAAAAGTCTCTATGGGGTGGCCACATCTTACCACTGGGATTTTTGCCCATTCCTCCGCCTTGCTGCTCCAGCTCCTTCAGGTTGAACGGTTTGCGCTTGTGAACAGAAATCTTTAAGTCTGACCACAGATTTTCTATTGGATTGAGATCTGGGCTGTGACTCGGCCATTCCAACACATTTACATGTTTCCCCTTAAACCCCTCAAGTATTGCTTGAGCCGTGTGTTTGGGGTCAGTCCTGCTGGAAGGGGAACCTCCGTCCTAGCCTCAGATCACACACAGAGCGGTGCAGGTTCTGCTGAAGAATATCCCTGTATTTAGCACCATCCATCTTTCCCTCCTCTGACCAGTTTCCCAGTCCCATCCCCCCATGATGCTGCCACCGCCATGTCTCACTGAGGGGATGGTATTTTTTGGGTGTGATGTGTTGGGTTTGCGCCAGACATAGTGTTTTGTTTGATGGCCGAAAAGTACAAAGACCAGAGCCCCTTCCTCCATACATTTTGGGAGTCTCCCACAGGCGTTTTCAAAAACTCACAACGTGCCTTTTTTTTTTTTTTAATGAAAGTAATGGCTTTCTTCTGGCCACTCTGCCATAAAGCCCAACTCTTTGGAGCGTACGGCTTATTATCGTCCTATGTACAGATCCTCCAGTCTCTGCTGTGGAACTCTGTAGCTCCTCCAGGGTTACCTTAGGTCTCTGTGCTGCCTCTCTGATTAATGCCCTCCTTGCCCGGTCCATGAGTTTTGGTGGGCGGCCGTCTCTTGGCAGGTTTGCTGTTGTGCCATGTTCTTTCGATTTGGTTATGATAGATTTGATGGCGCTCATCAAAGATTTGGATATTGTTTTATAACCTAACCCTGACTTGTACTTCTCAACAACATTGTCCCTTACTTGTTTGGAGAGCTCCTTGGTCTTCATGGCAGTGTTCGGTTAGTGATGCCTCTTGCTCAGGTGTTGCAGCCTCTGGGGGGGTGTATATGTAATGACAGATGATCTGACACTTAGATCGCACACAGGTGACATCATTTCACTAATTATGTGACTTTTAAAGGTAATCGGTTGCACCAGAGCTTTTTATGGGCTTCCTAACAAAGGGGTGAATACATACACACAGGCCAATTTTCTGTTTTCCATTTCTAAACAATAGTTTTATTTATATATTTTTCTCATTTCACTTCACCAACTTAGACTATTGTGTTCTGATCCATCACATAAAATTCAGATTAACAAAACATTGAACTTAAGGCTGTGATGTAACAAAACACGAAAAAAGTCAAGGGGGTGAATACTTTTGCAAGGCACTGTAGGTCAAATGGCCATCTTCTTAACATATGAAGCTCAAAATTCAAGATCAAAAGGACACAATGGAGTCCACACACCTCCACATCTATGGCTCCATGGCAGTTAATCGACCTACTAGTCGAGCAGAAGGGCAGGGCCACATAGGAAGGGTGACACTCTTGTTGGTAATAGAATTAGAAATCTATGTGGCTAACAGGGATACACCACCAATGAGGCGAGGTGAGGCCAGGGGTGCACCACCAAGGAGGCGAGGTGAGGCCAGGGGTGCACCACCAAGGAGGCGAGGTGAGGCCAGGGGTGCACCACCAAGGAGGCGAGGTGAGGCCAGGGGTGCACCACCAAGGAGGCGAGGTGAGGCCAGGGGTGCACCACCAAGGAGGCGAGGTGAGGCCAGGGGTGCACCACCAAGGAGGCGAGGTGAGGCCAGGGGTGCACCACCAAGGAGGCGAGGTGAGGCCAGGGGTGCACCACCAAGGAGGCGAGGTGAGGCCAGGGGTGCACCACCAATGAGGCGAGGTGAGGCCAGGGGTGCACCACCAATGAGGTGAGGTGAGGAGATTGCCTCAGGCAGCACCAGGTAGGGGCAAGAGGTGGGCAGCAGAAAAGGGATTATCTGTTTCTGCTGTATAGGATTGTTAAGCACAGTGGGCACAGTATGTGGCGCTGTATTACCCTGTAAGCTTTGTAGCTCTGTATGTAATGTTTTCCAAGTATGTAGGGCTGGAGGGAAGTTATCGTTCGGTTAAGAAATTGGTATTTGGGAGTCGGAGCGCCGTTTCAGTGTTCACTTCAGGGAGCAGAAAGGCTAGGAGCACCCCTGGTGGCTAATAACGGGGAAAAGAGAGAAAGTGGGTGCACATCAGTTCCCCGAAAAGTCTCACTATGACGACAGGTAATGAACCTCTGTAATTCCCATTCTCTTACATTACTAGAGGACAGATTTATCCAGGTCTGGAGAAGATATCACTGTGCCAAATGTTTAAACCTAAAGAAATAGCAGTGGGTGAAACATTTACAGAATAATTATATAAAACCAATGGGGTTTTGTCCCTTCAGCAAATGGCATTTATCATGTAGAGAAAGTGAATACAAGGCACTTACTAGTGTATTGTGATTCTCCATATTGTCTCCTTCGCAGGCTGGATTCATTTTTCTATCATATTATACACTGCTTGTTTCTATGGTTACAACCACCCTGCAATCCATCAGTGGTGGTCGTGCTTGCACAATATAGGAAATAGTGCTGGCCTATTTTGAGGCCAGGACCGTGGTAGCGCAAATAGGCTAGTGCCTTTTCATATACTGTAGTATGCAAGCACGGCCACCGCTGATGGATTGCAGGAGCTCCATACAGTATTAGAATATATTGGCTCCAATGAGCCGAATTTATTGCTTCGCGAAATCTCGCAAGACTTCGCGAATCAATAACTTCGGTTCATCGGAGCCAATACATTCGAATACTGTATTAGAACAAAGTTTTATGCGAATCAACTTCGGATGTTTCATCCGAAGTCGATTCGCTCATCGCTAATCCTGACCTAAGTCAAATCCCTAATCCTGACCTATCTTCAGGATAGGTTATCAATATCTGATCACCGGGTGTGGCTTATCTTCAGGATAGGTTATCAGTATCTGATCAGCAGGTGTCTGACCTATTGTCAGGATAGGTTATCAGTATCTGATCAGCAGGTGTCTGACCTATTGTCAGGATAGGTTATCAGTATCTGATCAGCAGGTGTCTGACCTATTGTCAGGATAGGTTTTCAGTATCTGATCAGCAGGTGTCTGACCTTTTGTCAGGATAGGTTATCAGTATCTGATTTGTCGGTTTCTGGCCTATCCTTAGGATAGGATATCAATAATTAATAGGCGGGGGTCTGACCTATCCTCAGGGGAGGGTATCAATATCTGATCGGCAGTGGGAAATTCCAAAAGAAATCCACATCAAGAATGAGCTTTACTTCTGTAAGGCCTCATGCACACGGCCGTTGTCGGGGTCCGCGTCCGAGCCGCATATTTTGCGGCTCAGCCGCGGACCCATTCACTTCAATGGGGCCGCAAAAGATGCGGACAGCACTCTGTGTGCTGCCCGCATCCGTTGTTCCGTTCCGTGCCCCCGCAAAAAAAATAGAGCATGTCCTATTCTTGTCCGTTTTGTGAAAAGAATAGGCATTTCTATAATGAGCCGCAGGAACGCAGAGCAGCTTCCGTGTTTTGCGGATCCGCGGTTTGCGGACCGCAAAACACCAACGGTCGTGTGCATGTAGCCTTAAGTAGATCATCAATAAACATATATGTGGAAAAAATGCTTAATATGATCTACAGAGTGGATTTCCAATTGAAAACAATGAGAGAAGATTTTGCAACAGAAAAATGTACCAAAATCCACATTGAAAACTCGCCATGTATTGCTTGAAGGCCCGTCCACGGGGGATGTAAAATCAGAAAAAGAATTTTCTGCGTGAGTTACACGTGGATTTGTTAGGGGGCCTCCACACTAGGGTGGGCACTGACTTTATCCCCAAAATCCGTTCATTGTAGGCAAGGCCCCTTACTCTGCTAAGCCACAGCTCCGCTGCCGGCAAAAAAGGGTGAAAAAAATTAGAAGATTATCATGTGAGCTGCGGGCAGGCAATGTGCTTCTCTCACCCTCAGGCTACATGCACACAACCATATGTGTTTTGCGGTCCGCAAATTGCGGATCCACAAAAAAAATGGATGACATCCGTTTTTTTTTACTGATCCATTGCAACAATGCCTAAAACAGACAAGAATAGGACATGTTCTATTTTTTTTGAGGGGCTATAGTACGGACATACGGATGCGCACAGCACACGGTGTCCTGTCCGCATTTTTTGCAGACCCATTGACATGAATGGGTCCCCACTATCCGCAAAAATAACGGAACAGACACGGAAACAAACAACGTTCGTGTGCATATAGCCTCAGTCAGCCATAGAGTGACATGTCCGCCAGCTCTAGTGACCGACTGGGGGTGAGATAAGCCTCAGTCAGTTTTTGCCTGCAGCTCACGGCTCCGACAGCATAATGCTGCGACCTGCGGTCTGTGCTACCCTGTATTTCTCCCCTCTCCCAAAGGCTAAGGGCACTCGTTGAGGAACCTCGAGTCCCGATAGCTGTAGGGTGAACGATTCTTAGACAAATTTTTTTTTTTTTTTTTTAATGTCTACGACGAGCCTTTAAGATTCACAAGTAAATTTGTGAATGTCTTCGCACGAGACTCTGCATATTTTAGCTGCTGGTTAAATTTTTGCAAGTTTAACCCTTTCATCCACCGAGGAGCACGCCAGGCCTATAGTCTTCGAAACAGGTTCATGTGGAGTAAACAAAATTAGCACAATCCTTACTGTCGACAGCTCCTATGCTGAGATTTACTGTGCACCTGAATACAATTAACACCTGATTTCCTAGTTAGTATTTCTGACACCTCCTTAGAGCCTATTGACTTGTCTGACACATTCACCTGATACTAAGAACACGTTACTTGCCATGGATACGTCTTATCTCTTTCCAGCCTTTGAGAGTTTATACGGCTTGACATGTTAATCCAACCTTTGGCCACGGAGCAATGAAAATGTCTAAATAGAAAAAGGAAATCTTGTAAAAAGGAAAAAAAAAAAAGGCACGTCTAGTAAAGTCTGTCAGAAATATGCAGACACTCAATAAAGATTTTCTCTGATTTAGGCGAAATTCTCACGCTAAAGAAAGGATGTGCTTTCAATAGGGATAAAGGAATAAGCCAATGGCAGAGTCTTTTGGCAGTGGCTTATCTCCTGTGGGAGCAAACGACTGAGCATGTTGAAATCCTAGATGCCCCATCCTTCTTTACCCTTTTCTGTCATCAGGGTAAAGTCTGGGGTACTGATACACGCGAGTTGATTGGTCAAGCCTGCGGAATCGTTGATCTCAGAGGATTTTTCCCTAATGGGTATGGGAGTTTCCATTGTATACTCCATATGTTACAGTTGACTTAGGGCTAATTCAGACAACCGTATCCGTTTTGCAGTCCGCAAAGCACGGAAACCGGCCGTGTGCGTTCCGCCTTTTGCGTGACAGAACGGCCAGACCTATGATAGAAATGCCTATTCTTGTTTTGCTGTGGTGAAATCCTGTGTGGTCTTCGGCTCGGTTTACATCTGCTTTGTGGTTTCCATTATAAATGACAACCAAGTCGCAACGCAACAGTCCCCTTTGACTTATAATGGGTTTTTACAGAAAGAATAAGACTGCATGCTGTGCTATTCTTTTAGTCAAATATACAAGTCAATCTGCAACAAAGGTTTCCAATGGATCCTCCCAAGATGTGAACATAGCCTCAGAAACTAATGGGTATTGGCACCTTAAAGGGGTTGTCCGGGCTCTAGATATTGATGACCTATCTTCAGGATGACCACTACACAGTAGATGGAGCTGTTTTCTTTCAGCTCTGTGTTATTTCCGACACCTGCTGAGAATGACTTCTACAGACTGGCAGATGCCATGCCAGGTAAGGTCACAGATCCGCAACACACCCGGCCGGCACCCCCCATAGAAATGCCTATTCTTATAGGACATGTTCTATCTTTTGCGGAGCCGCGGACCGGAAGTTCAGGGCTGCGCTCCGCAAATGCGGAAGCAGAGAGCACATAGTGTCCTCTTCGCTTCACGTCTAGCCCCATAGAGAATGAACAGGTCCGCACCCGTTCCGCAGAGTTGCGGAACGGAGGCGGACCCTTTTGCGGACGTGTGAATGGGGCCTTAGCCTGTGAGTCTAGCCTCCTCCAGTATATATAATGGGATAACTCAGAGAATCAAGGTAGTTTTTTTTAAAGATTTTGCAGCATTAAAGTAAATTATATTTTATTATTTTACAGAATATTTGGTGGAGCCGTAGAAGAAATTATTTCTCAATGTTCAAATTAGTTAAAGAGGTGATCCCATGATTGATGTAAAAAATGACAATCAGACATCATATAGGACATGACAATCTCTTTCTAACAAAGCCAGAACCAGCCCTGCACCCCACATGGATCCAGCGATCTCCCCATTCATTGCTCTACTAAATTTATATCAAGCTGGCAGCTGAAGGGGAGTGTCTTTTCTGCTGCAGCTCGGGGGCGTGTCTATGCTCTCCCTATCACAGCTCAGGAGGCAGTTGAAGGATAAAACTGAGCATGTGCGACCTTCTCAGTGAGCAGGACAAAGAACTAAGAAAAAAAACTGCAGGGGGCGCTATACAGATACATTTTATTGAATAACTCAGTGGCTATGATATATTCCTAATTACATGCAATTACAAAAGTATTCAGATCCAGGAGCTGGTTTGAAAACTGTAGAATATTTTTCGTGGGACGACCCCTTTAAAGACTCAGGATATGTGCAGCACACTAGCACAAACAATGTACAGGACTGCAGAGTTTTCGGCTGCTTTGCATGGAAAAGATTTTTCAAAAATGCGTGAATGTACCCTTAGGCTGGGGAGCTTGAAGACAATTGCTGAGGAGGGCTTAGAGCAATATACAATATGCCTCCTTAGTGCTGCATTCCATCCACGCAAAGCTATGTGAATAGACAAAACACAAAAATCTTTTTTTTCGCCCTTAGAGTGCACTCTAGGGACAACAGTCAGCCATCTACAAATATCACCTCAACCTCGGAGCCAAATTCTTACTTTCTGAGGGGTAATTATAAGCTACTGGATTGTGATGTAATGATTAGTACCTGACCCAGGAATCCAGGACCATAAAGGAGCAGAAATGTGCAAAATTTCAACCATCTGCTGAGCACAATAGCTTTTTATGAAAAGATACTGGGGAGCATGGGCGTAGCTATAGGGGGTGCAGAGGTAGCAGTTGCTACCGGGCCCAGGAGCCTGAGGGGGCCCAAAGACCCTTGTGCCGCATAAGAAGACACACAAAGCACTGAGGGAAGGGGGGCCCAAGCTGAACTCTTGCACCAGGGCCCATGAGCCGTTAGCTACGCCCCTGCTGGGGAGATTACTAGCAACAAGAACCAGTCTCAAGGCCCAATAAGGTTTTGGGCCATAGTTGGCCACTCTATTCCGGGGAAACCTGTTCATTTAGATTTTAAAAAACTACAACATAAGCTAAAAGACTACAGGTTTTCCTACCTTATGCGGATACGTAGACAATGTAATATAAAGAGTTAAATGTGTTTCCCCCATGTAAACATCCATAGTTAAAAGGGGTTTTCCAGGCTCCTGATATTGATGACCTATCCTCAGGATAGGTCATTAATATCCAATCGGCGAGGGTCTGACAACCTGTACCCCCACTCATTAGCGGTTTCCTGCAGCCTCTGTTGCTGGAATTAGCACTTTGATTGGAACAGGAGGCACAGCTCCATTCAAAGTGTAGTGGTTGTGCTGGGTTACTGCATCTACCATTCACTTCAATGGTAACTGAGCTGAAGTAACCCAGTGTAGTGCCCTGGAGCAGAGGTACTTTGAAGTCTGGACATTTTCCCCTTTGCAAAGTCAATAACTCCTTACTTTATTTGGGAGGGTATATTGTTTAGTACTGCGTAACTGCATTTTGTATGTTTGTTGTTCAGTTGCACTGTGTTTGCATGGCACTGTGGAAAGAGTTAATGAATACTGAAAGACTTTTGGAACTTTCTAGCTAAAATGATAGGCTAGTCATTTTTCACAGTAAGGGTTAAATAAGAGTATGTTTTTGAGGTGAAAATAAAAACTTGTTTACCACCAAAACTAGACAGACTGACCTTTTGGGTGTCTGGTTTAGCTATGTTATTATGTCTGAAGACTTGTTTTTGTCTGTAAAAAACGGTTCATCTTTCCCATTGAGTGTTATTAATGTTCTAATGCAAGTCTATGACAGGCGATAATTGTAACATTGTATTTGGTTGGATTGTGTTTCTCCACTTCACCCCTCCCACTAGAAGGTTCTAGTTCAGCTAAAAACTGTATATAAGGAGAGCAGTCAGAGCTCCTAGTGTTCTGCATCAGGGGAGTAGATAAAGGCTTATGGGCCCTGGTGCAAGAGTTCAGCTGGGGCCCCTCTTCCCTCAGTGCTTTTTGGCCAGGAACAGGGAAGCACAGCCTTCGTGCTGTCTGAGGCAAAAATTGAAACTGCACCCCCCATGCCAAAGCCTTGATCTAACCCCTTCCCTCCAGCCAGAGGTGTAACTTGACCTGCATGCACTTTCTATAATATCGATGTCTTCTTATGCAGCACAAGGGTCTTTGGACCCCTTTTGGCTCCTGGGCCTGGTAGCGGCTGCTACCTCTGCACCCCCTATAGCTATGCCCCTGTTCTGCAGTTAGGGATCAGTGCTTAGAAAGAGACTCTGCCAGACTACTTAAGGGACCAAAAGAAGATGCTGAGATGGGAATACTCTGCCACAGACCCTGGATCACCAGCCTTTGACCAGGATACTAGCTGTCTGAGAGCGAGAGGGACCGCTATCTCAGGCCATTCCTTAGCGTTATCCGTCTTCTGCCAGGGAATAGACTGGAGAAGCCAGTTCAGTGCCCTGCCTGTATTGTTTTGTACTTGGGTTCCTCCAGTAAAGAAGCACACTGGTTTACTGCAAACCCTGACTCGCTGGACTTATTTCCCATTGGGGTGCACCACGACTCCCCTTTCTCTGAGAGAGCAGCAACACGTGGTGACCCCTCAGCTGTGTCCAGGGAACCCAGCATAGCAATAGTGGGGCCCCCCCCCCCCCAGACCTGGCCAGTGCACCAGCATGGCCACAATACTGCTCTATTCAAGAGCTAGTTCTAGCACCCCACCGATTACATATTAATGACCTATCCTGAGCATAGTTCATAAATTTCAGGAGCATGGAACACCCCTTTGAAGGCATCCAGACCTATTTTAAGGAGATGTTCGGCGGTGGGGATAAAACTGTCAATAGCGGAAGGGTGGGTTCACGCATATGTTTTTGCTAGTGTTTTTCTGCCCTTTTGCATTTTGGTGTTTTTCGGGGGTAAAAATACCAGCTCCAGATGTTAGCTGAAGGTCTATGAAAAATATGAAATACAGGACACACAAGTATTTTTTTTATTGCTCCTGGTGTTTTTTGTGTTTCTTACTTCTTTTTAGAAGCAAAGCATGCTGAAGATCTTGCTGATTTTTCAAGCATTTTCCATATGACTTTCTCTAAGGAGGGAAAAATGTCAAGATCTGCACTGTGTAAGAATATGAATTACAGTTTTTATAGTAGACAAATTTAATATTCTGGCACATGGACTTTTGTAAAGTTGGAGTATTGTAAATCATGCGCCATATTTAAGCTGGAATTCTGTTTTTGCGCCAAACATTTGTCCATGTGCCAGAATTTTATCTAGTCAAGTTGGAGTAGTTTCACTTCAAAAATACACTAAAATATTGGCGCATTTTTGGGGGCACAGAGCTGCATTTAAGCCATTCCCCTTTTCCCACAAAGCCACGCCTCTATCCTGTGATGTCATGCCCTCTTGATGAAAGAGGTGTAAAATGATTAGAAAAGAGTGTAAAAAAGTAAATGTGATGCAAAGCATGCCCGCCAGTTTTTTGGAGTGAAATTTGCCAAACTGGTGCATTTTCAATATTAAATCTACCCCATTGTCTGGAAAACATGCTGTGGGTTGACACTGGTATTGCAACTCCAGCAGGTATACTGTCTGGTAGGGTTGATCCTGCTGAATAAAATAGTAACAGTCATATAAAATCGGTTGTAGCATTCTCAAGAAAAAATACTTTTATTCTGGAGGGTTTCAGAGTCCCTGGGAACAGTTCGGCTTCTCAGCTCTCCAGTGCTGGCCCCGCCCCCTCGGTGCACCTTGGCTCCTCAGCTCTCTAGTGCTGGCCCCGCCCCCTCGGTACACCTAGGCTCCTCAGATCTCCAGTGCTGGCCCCGCCCCCTCAGTGCACTAAAGCCTTTTTTTTTTTTTTTTTTTTTTTTATTGAGAACACCACAACCGGTTTTCACAAGACAGGTCTCATTTTAGTCTGCAGAATCAGCCATACCAGGAAACATGTCTAGTTTAATGGGGTTGATCCTGCTGACATGTGCTCTTTAACAGACCATGTACAGAAAATGTAGAGAAATAAAATTAAAAAATAAAATCCAACTGTGGATCATTTAATGGAAGGCAGAGCAGTGGCCCTCGTATCCCACTAATACACTGTACATTGCAGCAGGTGTATGTCCACCTGTTACCTACAGCGTGTACATACAGGTTCTGTAAAGTTGTAAGAGTCACTGACTTGCTTCATATGAGCCCAGCTGGAAAACTGCAGAGGAGAATAGGATATAAACTCCGCTAGGAAACTCATTCATTTTAATGTTTTTTTCTCTTTTAGCATAGATAGAATTACTACCAGAGGCAATCTGTGAAACAGAAGAAACCATCTGATTCATACTTGCCAGGGTGAAAATGAGAGCATTTTCTGGTTAAACACATTTTTTTTTGCTTGCCAGTGTTTAAAAACGGAATCATTGTTGCTGGGGGCATGCCACATCATTCTATATGCCTGGCTATGTCCACGGCGTTGCGTCAGTGCGGTGACCCTCTGCTCAATGTCACCCCCGAGATGGTAATATGTGGGGGCACGGTGAGGATCTCATCTCCTCAGCGTGCAGACGGTGTTCCAGACTAAATAAAGAGAATTTGCCAGGTGTGGAAAATCGAAGGTTGTCTTTGAATGCGGCCCACCATTTTCACAGGCGAGTCCTTGGGGCAAGAGAAAGCAAGAAACTGCAAAGTCAAAGCATAATGTTCCAAGGAGTTTACAAGAGCAGATTTCAATGCTTTGCATCTGTGCGGAGAGATTATGAATCTGTAAATATGAAAGCATGTGTTCGTGCTTAAGACATGATACCTGCAAGTGCCAGGAAGATTCTGCTGCTACCTGTAGTTCTCCCTGCATGGAACAACATACAAGAACATACACAGTCTTGGTCTCAAAGGGGTTGTGCAGGACTCAAAAATCACGTCTGCTTTCCTCCAAAAACTGTGCCTTACAGGTTGCTTGCAGTTATGCTGCTTAATTGTAAAAAAAAGCTGCAATACCCCATATAACCTGTTGACAGGGGTGGCACAATTGTTGGCAATGTTTCTCTAATCCTATGTATTGAGACTTCAGATGCTGTCCACTGCGAGAAAAACTGCATCTGGATCGTCTAGACACCGTAACTCCAGTGCCAAGTACTGCCGATACATAAATTAGGGAGAAAAAGGGAAACAGCGCCTCATGTGCGTTATCGCCTCGATGGATGGTTAAAATAATAAGCTGATTGCGCTTACCAAATTTAGTTGTGAAGGAGTCACAACATCTGATTGCGCCTTGCTGGATTCTGCCCCACCCGCTCAGGGGATGCCTTGCTGCTGCCTGGTCTAGCCCCGCTCAGATTTAACGGATGACCGAAATGATAGATACACAATAAAAAAGGTTTCGGGGGGCGTTTCGGGGGCACAGAACGCCCCCTGTTATTGTATTGTCCTGATGAAGGGGCCGTTCTGTGCCCCCGAAACGCGTAGACATTTAATAATAAAAAGAACAATTTTTAACAAGATCCAAGAGTGATCAGTCCAACTGCAGCACCGTGCTTATGGTCCTTGAAACCTTTTTTATTCTGCATCTAAGTTCTGCTGATAAAGATAGCACTTGGGCAGCCTGCCATAGTCAAGAAAAAGTGCCCCTAGTGTACAGAAGCATTAACTGGTATTACGCAGTCCTTTTTTGGCATTTCTGCCATTTTTAGCAAGTACCTTTATGTGTGTCTGTCCCTTTAAATCAAAGTAAACCACACTTCAAATCACACCTATCAATACCATACTGGTATATAAGTGCCATAACTCCGGATACATTACACAATCACTGTAAGGGCTCATTCACACGACCGTAGGTTATTCATGTCCGTATTACGGACGAGAAACAGCGGGTCCGCAATATACAGGCACTGTGTGAATCCCGTATCATGGATGATTGAGTCTGCAAACTGCAAGATACGGAAAGGTGCGGAGTGGAGGCATGGATCGGAAGCCCATGCCTAGAAAGCGCTTCCGTGGGCTTTTGGGACATGTCCTATGTTTTGCCGTATATAGAGGACCCATTAAAGTCAATAGGTCCGCGCCGCAATATGGAATTCACACAGCCACACGGACGACCTATGCTCGTGTGAATGAGTCCAAAAAGACAGTGGGTGTTGATCCAATTTGACAACTTGTGGGTTTGTTTTTGGGCTAAATCTAAGGGTGTTGTCCTGGCCATCCCCTGGTATTCACCCTTTAGCCCCTATACAGGCATCTGGACTTCGCCGCTGCCTCCGGGAATAGTCCCAGTGTCGTTGGCGGTCGGGAGCAGTGTAGCGTCAGGAAGGCAACAATATCTACTGAGCAAACAAATTAGATTTGCAGCGCTGTAGATAAATATACTTTACCATTGCATATTTTACATTTGTCAGCTATGTGTGCTACTTTCAGCATCCTATGTGTGACCTTGTGATGTGTAATACGTAAACAGGTTATTCAATTAGCGGCACTACTATA
This sequence comes from Bufotes viridis, assembly GCA_033119425.1. Taxonomy (NCBI): domain Eukaryota; kingdom Metazoa; phylum Chordata; class Amphibia; order Anura; family Bufonidae; genus Bufotes; species Bufotes viridis. Next base: position 97,272,818 of record CM065598.1, read on the forward strand.
ATAAGAATGAACTCTTTTTTGCTTTGGCGATACTGTAAATTCAACCAGCGTAGGCTTATACAGAAACATACAGTAATATGCTCCAAACATCACTGGCACATGGTGACCCTAACAGTTAATGCATGCAACCAACCAATATACTCAGCAACGAAGCTAATGCAAACTTTACACTCTGCCGTATCAGCACTGCATGTCAGTGATGGGGTCTGTCTCGATCTGGGATCTATGACAGCGAAGAGATTGTTATGCTGGAGGCCGATGTCCGCTGTTGCTCCACTATCCCAGGCAAGTGTAGGTGTAGCTCAACGTTGAGTTAAACTTTCCCTCTTGCTCTTTGTCCAGCGGCCAAGGTGCTTATCAGGTCTCCTATTTATACTGGGCTGTTGGTTCCACCCCTTTGCTTGAGCCTTAGGTATTCTAGTGTTTGCTGGTCCAAGTAAAGGTGTGCCTTTTCTGTCTTCCCGTGTACAAACTTTGCCTGTTTACTGACTCTGATCCTCCCCTGCCTGCCCTAACCTCGGATTTGCTTTATGGATACACACAAACTCTGCCTGACCTGATCCTAGCCTGTCTCCTGGCTATGAGTATTCTCTGCTCCTTTGGTGCTTTGCACCGGAGTCGCTGATCCCCATAGAGGTAGCGGTCTGGTTAGTTTCCTGCAACGAAGTCAAGATAACTGTACAGGGGTTAAAGGGTGAAAACCAAGGGACTTCCAGGACAACCCCCTTAGGATTAGCCCAAAGTCAAGCCTATTACAGCAATTTTGTAATATATCATGAGTTATGGCCCTTCAAGGCAATTAAATACAGGTATCAAATTGGTGCAATTTACTTTGATTTAAAGGGACAGACAAACATAAAAGGTAGTAAACTTATTTCTTACAGAATCCACAGCAGTGAACTGAGTGGCTGGTTGTTTTATAGTATTAGAAAAACATGTTTGTGTTCTGAAAACACATGGGTGTCCATCACGCTTTTCAACCCTATGGGTCTGCATGAGATGCATAGTACAGATGTCTAAGATAGGGAATAGGTTGTCTTAAAGGAGATATCCAAAGTCTAAAAGATCCCCCCAATGCCCGAGCTCCTTGTATATATTATACTTACCTGCTCCCCGTCACTCACGTTGCTATGAATCCCTACATGGCCGCCAATGCATCTCCCCGTCGCGAGGATCAAAACATCCAGCAAAACTAAAAGGATCGAGTATTTGAAATCCTGCCCAATCCTCATCTCCTCTGACTTCGGCTGTCAGGGGAGAGTTGACAGCCCCCCAAAAACAGATGTTTTGCTCAATTTTACAGAGATAGTTGGGTTTGGCCGACATTTATGTAATGTGTATAGCCAATTTAAAGCGGTTGTCCGGCCATATATACTAATTAGGGATGAGCGAACCACTTGGAACACCGAACCCGAGTTCAGGAAATTGTTTTTTACAGTAGAAATCAATTTATGAAGTTATTACACGAAGTCCCGCAAGATTTCGCGAAATAATAGCTTCGGCTCATCGAAGCCAGTACATTCAAATACTGTACGGAGAGCTCGATCTGTACAGTATTAAAACAAAGTTTTATGCGACTCGACTTCAGATGTTTCATCCAAAGTCGATTCGCTCATCCCTAATACTAATGAACTATTGTCCTGCAGGACCCTCACCGATCAGCTGTTTTACAAGACGGGGGCGATCCATGTGAGCGCTGCCTCCTCGTCTTTACACAACCCTTCGCCTTCAGTGGAGCGGGGGTGTAGTGTAATTACAAGTACTAGCTCCATTCACTTGAATGGAGCGAGTACTTGTATTAAAGGGGTTGTCCGGGCTTTAAATATTGATGACCTATCCTCAGGATGGGTCATCAATATCAGATCAATATCAGATGCTGCAAAGACCATAGACAGCAGCAACGGACATAAAAAGAGATGGGAGACAGCACTTGCACACTGCGCGCGCCGTCTCCTCATACAGCTGATCGGCGGAAGGTGCCGGGTGTTGGACCCCCGTCAATTTGCAAGAAGTGTCTCTGAAAATTAGGGACAGCCCCTGCTAATTCAGGCCTGTTGGCAAATATGTAAATGCTCCTAACCTGAATAGCCTTTCACTGTAATGGTTTCTGCTACGTTTGCAAGTCATAACAATTTACTGCCTGCTGGGGGTCTGACCACTGGGACCCCACTTCTCCCTGATCTTATAAAACAGCAGGCCGAGAGCTGTACGCTGCTCTGACAATCCCATAGAGAATGAATAAAGTAGCAGGGCACATGCCCAACCCGCCGCTCCATCAGGAGGATAGGACCCTCATTGTCAGGATCGTGGGGGTCAGACATCAGTTAGTTATCCCCCATCACGTAGATAGGAGATAACTAGCAAACTTGGCACAACCTCTTTAAACCAAGCAAGCGTTCTGCTGAGCTGCGGTGTACTGAATACATTGGCTGACAAGCCCTGTTCTATAAATGCCAGATAAGGTGGCAACCCTGCCTTGGCAAGGCTGTTTAAAGCAGGGCTAGAGCAGCAAACGGAATCTTTGCCACAGATGAAGGAAAGCTATACTGCACCTCTTGAATATACACATCCAATCCTCTATAAGTCTATACATAGAATTTTGCTGGGGAAATCCTTCAAATTTGGAATTTGCTTATAAGTAGTGACTTACTGAGGCAAAGTGCAATCACCTTCTATATTTCATAACCTGCTCGGTATAAAAAGCTGGGTCAGTTACCCTTAACAGTTAGATCTATCGCAGCCCCAATGCAACATCGCAGGTTCTAATATTTGTGCATCCTGCGGTATCAGACACAAAGGGATAGCCTCCAGCGCATATGAGCCGCCTCTACTAACACGAAGCCACCGCAGCAGTGCAAATCCTGTACAAAACTAAAAAAAAAAAATGCACACAACTAAGAAACCAAGAAAAGTGGAAGTGACCGCGCCGTTTACATTGCAAATGTTAATATCGCAGGTTGTTTACTTGCTAAAAACGATAACGCCGGAGGGGCCGAAGCGTTTTCTCAAGTGCAATACCTCATTATTTAATTAGATAATGTCCTGGAAAGTCCTGCAAGGGAGAGACAGTAGTTTAATGGAATGTATACAAGCAGGATGAATTAGGGCAAGCCTGTATGTGTTTTATCTTCGCTTTACAAATTGTGGTAGCACTGTGTACTTCTCCGACTCAAGGAGATGAAATAATTTATCAAGAACTCGGGAACTCTAATCAAAGGCTTGTGCTCGACACTGATCATTCAGACGTAGAAAGTATACTTTCCTGGATCTGCTATGAATTATACATTGCTGTGCGATGGGTCTGTGCCAAGGCAAAAGGAGCTATATGTGCGGTATAAAAACCAAGATTGCCCCAGGAGCAGCAATCAGTACCAAACCTTCCCTTTTCCTTAAGTGACAGAAGTTGCTGCTCCGAGCGCTAGGCAGAACAAAGGAAATTTTCAGGGATAAACCAGCGCAGAGTCCTCCCTCCCCCATGTAACAGAGACATTGGTAATAATTGAGAACATTGCAACAGAATATTCCTTTTTTGACAAGAAAGCTACTGTTACCTTGAAAAATATGTAAGGAATGACCTTCTGCTTAAAACCTTGGTAGAGGGCGAAGAAAATGCTAAATATTCTGGTACATAAGTAATATTTATTTTATAAAGGCATCTTGTAAGAGCTTAGGATATAGCCTAGAGTGACCTGTGCGAAATAAAAGCACATTTGAGGGACTCTAAACAAATAAAGACCCATACATGCAGTAATGGGGGTTACGGGTAGGTCTGGATTTTTTATTTTATCTTTTTAAAAGATCCGCAGCACTCAGAAATATCAAGGACGTCTTGGTCCAGGGAATGTGTCATCAGAAAATTACCTGTTGTTTAAATCACGGTTTTTGTGATATTTTTATTTTATTTTTTCAAATTCTGCATGATATTATATAAAAAAATATATAATATAAAAATCGTGGATCATGTCTTATCAAAGGTGATTTCTGTCATTCTAATTCTTCCTGTAATGATAACGACATAGCTACTGAAAAGTTACCTATACAGAACAGGAAATCATGACCTATTATTCGGCTTAGTGGCTAGTGCAGAAATTGCAGGATTATATAGATTAAAAAAAATATATATATATATATATATATATATATATATATATATATATATATATAGAACATGAAAAATATAGTAACATGAAAATTTAAAAACAGAAAAATTACCAAAATTCTAAATAAAATATATATAGATAAAAATGTGATTTCAACAATAGGTCATTCCCTTTAAGGCTTGGTAGCCATGGCTCAGGACATACTGAGAGACACTAGCCTATGCTTCAAATGTGTCCATGAACCTCCCCCCCCCCCCATACCCTTTTTTTTTGTTTTACTTTTTAATTCTCCTAGATTGTCCAGCTTCCTAATTTTTACTGTATACTTATTACTACACTTTGTATCTGGACATTTATTGCTAATTTCAACTCTCAAGAAAAATGCAAGTAAAATAATAGGTCAGTCCTCCAAACTGTAGGCCAATGTTCCAATTTTATACTTTATTAATGCATGACACTCCCGAGGCATCAAGAAAGTAGCATTCTTTCTAACAAGGAGTCGGGCAGGAGCCCTTCATCATGCTGTATAGGATGACCTCTGCATAGTGCAGTCAGTAATTAACATAGGCCCCTCAATAGTATGCCCAGTAGTTAGGTACCTCTATACAGCCCCTGGTAGTTACAAAGGCCTTCTATAGTGCCCCCAGTAATTATCATAGGCCCTCTTTAGTACCTCCAGTATTTATTATAGACCCCTCTATAGTTCCAATAGTTATAGGCCCCTCTAAAGTTACATAGTTACATAGTTAATACGGTTGAAAAAAAGTCATAAGTCCATCAAGTTCAACCAAGGGATAGGTGGGGATGTGAATCCCAATGGTTATCATAGGCCACTCCATAATTCCCCCAGTAGTTGATATAGGTCCCTCTATCGTGTTCCTAGTAGTTATTATAGGCCCCTCTATAGTGTCCTAGTAGTTGTAGTGTCCCCAAAAGTGACAAAACAATGCTTCAGTCTGGCTCTTTGCTTCAATCTGTGAAGCAGGGTACAGGCCTCTTCTGTCTTGTGGCCTGAGTTTCCTGCGTCCCAGTGCAGGTGGTCGTGATGATATCACTTGGCAACCACCTGTCCTACCTCATAGGCTTCAGGCTTAGCCGTCTCTGGCCTATAAGAATGAACGACGGGGCCAAGAACCATTGGTTCCTGTGGCCCGCCGCACTATTCAACTGTATCGTTGTTCCGAGTTTGGCAATACAGTTAATTCTGCGGCGGCTACTGCTTTCAGGGCCCTGTTGGCAGTCCTAGCCTTGTCTAGGCACTAAAGCTCACATGCCATTTTCCAACCACTTGAACTATAATTTACCATATTTTTGGATTTATAAGACATACGTTTTCACACCTAAAGTGGGGGGGAAATGGCAGTGCGTCTTATAAAGTGAATACTACTGAGCGCTTTCATCATGAAAGTGCTCACTAGTATGCAGGAGGCGTAGGAAGCGGTAACAGTAGTGCTGCCAACTCTGGCTGTAGTCATCAATCCCTGGTCTTCTCAGGGAGCCGTGCTACACTATGACCAGACGTTGCACACAGTCTGGTCACCAGGTCCCAGTGCAGCACAGGCCCAGCACGGTAGTGGTCGCTGGACTAAAAAGTCGGACCTGCAGTACTATTAGTCCGCCATTTTCCGGCCGTGCACTGCTGTGCTGCGCTTTAGCTCTGCTCCCACCCCCATTATAGTCAATAGGAACAGAGCGGCAGCACACGGGTACTTGCGGCATGGGGGATAGCCATGCCACAAGTGTGAAAGTACCCTTACAAAACTAAAATAAGGTACTTGATTTGGGACAATAAAATAGTCCAAGAACCCTTCACAAAATCTTGGACTCCACCTACTGGATGCTAATCTAGACAATATAACTGCAGGCTGGCAACATCCAATTAGAATCCAAGTGATAAAGCTACAGGCCAACCAGAAACATATTCTGAAGATTAGCATATTCATGACATAATTAGCATATTCATATCAAGAGGCCTGCACCGCATCACTGACAGACGCATGGAGGTAAGTATTTGTGTTTATTTATTTTTCATTTGTCACCATGCTGTTTGGCCAATATGGGGAAGGAGGGAGAGGAGTACTATGGGGGCATCTACTGGGGGCACTATATAGGAGTATTTTATGTTGGCACACATTATGGGGGCTCTATGGGGAAATTGGCTCTACTGGGGGCAACAAGAAGGGGTATTTTTGCACTGGCACACATTATAAGGGGGAATGTTTTGTACTAGCACACATTATAAGGGGGAATGTTTTGTACTAGCACACATTATAAGGGGGAATGTTTTGTACTAGCACACATTATAAGGGAACATTTTTTGTACTGGCTCACATTATAAAGTGGTACTTTTTGCACTACTGCACATTATAAGGGGGCATTTTTCTACTGTCACACACTAAGGAGAAATATTACTACTGGGGGACTATAGGGAACATTATTACTTCTGGGGCACAGTGGGGACACTATTACTACTAAGTGCACTCTGGCAGACAATTATTACTATTGGTGTGACTTTTGGTAGCACTATTACTGTGGGGAGCACCTTTGCACAGTACCAAGTTAGCACAATTATTTTCGGGGGACATTATGTTTAAGACCCTATTGGTGTCAGAGCCACTATTTGCTTGGTGCAGTTATTTTTTAGGGCACTGTGTGCCAATAATTATTGAAGGGGGCACCATCTGCGTGGTACTAGGATTTTCAGGAGGACTGTTTCTGCAGTATTGTATTGGGGGTGTTCAGATGGTGATGAAAAAGTAGGAAACTAAGATGTCTTTTTTTTTTTTTTTTTATCAAACTCTGCAGAGACGAGACGCGGCTGAAAGAAATCATCATGGTGGTCTGGTCTGAAAGGAGAAGATGAGGTAAGAGAACATCTCCATCAGAGGAGACATCACTGAATGTAAGAGGTATGTGGCGCTGTATTACCCTGTATGTTTTGTAGTGCTGGATGCAATGTTAGGAGGGAAGAGGTTAGGTTGAGAATTTGGCATGGGGAAGCGCCATTTCAATTTTCACCTTAAGCAGCAAAAAGGCTAGGTGCACCACTGCTTGGATCTGACTTGTTTGTTCCAGCACATCATAGAGATGTCAATCAAATCAAGATCTGAGGAATTTAGAAACAAGTCATCACCTTGATCTCTTTATTATGTTCCATAAGCCATGCCTGAACAGTATTATCCTGCTGAAAGCGCCAGATTGCAGGGGGCGCCAGGCAGCAAGCATTTTAATAAGGGCCATGGGAGCCTATGGCTCCCGTCCCATCTGTTAGGCCCCTTTCACACGGGCGAGTTTTCCGCGCGGGTGCAATGCGTGAGGAGGACGCATTGCACCCGCACTGAATCCTGACCCATTCACTTCTATGGTGCTGTGCACATGAGCGGTGATTTTCACGCATCACTTTTGCGTTGCGTGAAAATCGCAGCATGTTCTATATTCTGCGATTTTCACGCAACGCAGGCCCCATAGAAGTGAATGGGGATGCGGGAAAATCGCAAGCATCCGCAATCATGTGCGGATGCGTTGCGATTTTCCCGCATGGTTGCTAGGATACGATCGGGATGGGGACCCGATCGTTATTATTTTCCTTTATAACATAGTTATAAGGGAAAATAATCGCATTCTAATTACAGAATGCAATGTTCCCCGGGCTTTAAAGGGTTAAAAATAATAAAGAGTTAACTTACCTCATGTTCGATGAAGGACCTGCCGTGATGTCACAGGATCACATGGGTCACATGGTCCACTCAAATGCCTCTATGATTGGACCATGTGACCCTGTGACGTCACCACAGGTCCTCAAGCATCCAAACCATCAAGAGAGAAGACGTTCTGGGGCTCTGCGCGTACAATGGGAGAAGGTGAGTTAACTCTTTATTATTTTTAACCCTCTATAGCCCGGGGAACATTGCATTCTGTAATTAGAATGCGATTATTTTCCCTTATAACTATGTTATAAAGGAAAATAATTACATATACAGAATACTCATCCCGAAACCAGACTTCAGTGATGAAGTCTGACTTCGGGTCTGGGTACCAAGCATGCGGATTTTTTCACGCGCGTGCTAAACGCACTACAAACGTTAGCACACGCGCGGAAAAATCGCGGCGATTCCCGCAACGCACCCGCCTCTTATCCGGGCGTCAAACATGACGCCCGTGTGCAAGAGGCCTTATTCCTCATAGGCCTAGTGGCCTGAAGCCTATGAGGCAGTAGAGCGCCACAGGAGGTCATGATTACCTCACTGTGGCCTCCTGTTTCAGGTCTCGAAAGCTGACGCATTGCGGAAAGGCAAAGTGAGGTGTTTGTGACCGCCTGCCCCGGGATGCCACAAGTTGTGATGGAGAGAGTTAAGTATTTTATTTTTTAAATGTATGTACCCAACCCTAATTGCTGGGGGTATTGGGGGCACTATGGGGGTGGGAGAGGAGCAGAGAGAGGAGGACTAGGGACATTATACTAATGAGGGGGCCATTATATTAATAATAAAGAGGGGGCTATTATATTAATAATAAAGATGAAAACATATGTACTCAGAGAGTTATACTGTGTTATCTGTGGAGTTACATAGGACTGTAAGTGATTTACTATATTATCTGTTAAAAGGGGCGTGCCACAGCCTTGGGGGGGGGGGCCCAATTTTTGGCTTGCCCCGGGTGCTGGCAACCCACGCTATGCCACTGCCCACTACCACTCCTATTCTCCGTTCTTTGGCTCCTCATGGGCTCGCTGTACTTCGATCATCATTGGTAGGTACTAACCACATATCCTTGGAACCCCTCCAAAGACCTGCTATTTTGGAGATGCCCATGTAGCTGTCATAATTTGGCCCTTGTTAAAGTCATTTAGATCCTTACGCTTGTCTATTTTTCCTGAGTTCAATACGCCCCCCTATACTCCAAGAACTGACTGTTAACTTGCTCCCTAATATATCCAGAGATATCAAGATAAATAAATTGTTGATAATAAAATATGCGATTATCACCAGTAAGCAATGCTGCCGCTCTGCAATCTATGGGGAACAGAATCACTCTTTAATGAATTATTGCAAAATCACTAACTTTGCATTTTCTGTGCATCTAAAAAAAAAAGTAAGAATTACAGTAATTAGGAACCGGAAAACCTAATGACGTTAATTTTCACTTTAATGCCCCAGATGCTGTGCTGTTAATTGATAGAACATATTTATTCGTAAATAAATGTATTCACAGCGAAAATATGGGTAATCAGATTTGATGTGAACTTCTGTCTAAACATTTTCAGATTTTCAATCATACACAAATTTTCCGGAGCGTAATTAGTATTTGCTGACTGCGAATTGCACTTTAATTGACAAATTGCTGTGTGTGTTGCTGTGGATGCGATATGTGTTTTGTCTGCTTCTTAACTTTTGATACATTGAGAACGCAAAACCAGGAGAAGTGTCAATAGCAAATCTGTATGTTAGTGACACGCATCAGTCCCCTGATGCACAGCATTGCGAAGGAGCGCTTATTATACAAGCCAACTGTCATTCACAATTCCTGTTTACACACAAACATTTAAGCCTCCGTGACAGGTGCCTTCCGTGAAAACAGTAATTAGGGCGATTATGAGCTGCAAGGTCCTAAAAGAACATTTTATAAAACACAGGCAGGTCATGCAGTGAGTGGTTACAGTATGTGGGAGCTCTCACAGAGAGGTTTTATACTGTAATAAAAGCTTCAACAGCATTTGTGGGCTTTTATCATCATGTTTATGGTGGACTTAAGGAGCAAAATTTCAATCTTCTGCCCCTCAGTTGGGGCCTGGAGTTCTGCTCATCTGTCTGGTCTTAAGCTGCAGGACTTCCGTTCTCAGCATGCAACTATCTTCTCGTCTGTCTTCGGCGTCCTTCTCCATGCCGCTGCTCTGTTTCTGTCTTCCATGGGCAGGCTGACTCTCCGGTTCTTAAATAGCCAGCACCATTAAACCATCTCTTCAGTCTATGCCCTGTGGTTACAGTCTTCATAAGGACCCTTCCCTCACCTTTGGGTGAGTGAGCAATAAGGTTCTTTAGGTACCAATTGGCTGTAAGCTGTTCTCATCCATAGTCCTTCATATTGACCTGGTTTGTTCTCTGACCCCGTACACCAGTCTACCACTCAACCTGACTTACCGTCTGACTACCATACTACCTGAACTCTGCCAGCCCTGATCTTTAACCCAATGCCAAATCTGTAGTAATCCAGTAGATCCACATCCTCTCCAGTAATTAGTAATACTAAACCGGGTAATATATTGTACGTCTGCATTTGTAGTTGCAGGGTAAAAGGTTTTATGCTTGTGCTCCAATACTTTAACATATTTAGTCCTATTTTGAAACTTCCAACGAAGCAAGTGGGATGTCTTAGTAAGACAACAAGCAGTGGTCAGGTAGGATCATATGTTTGGACCATAAGAGATCCTGAATCATGTTGAGCCAACTACAGGTGTATTGTATGATGCTCCCATCCAGGGGCAAACTGGCTATAAGATCTATTTGGAAACTTCCTCATTGGCTGCCCAGGCATATGGACCTTCCACGGTCACCGTCTGCCTACAGGACAGCTGAGAAGGTCTATTACAATAATAATGTAGATCGTCACATCAGCAGTAATGAAGCTAGAATCCCAGCATCCTTCATCAACGTAACTTAGTCATCATTCTTGAAAGTCTGAACAGGCCAGGTATACATAATATAGGACGGTAGGCCACCTCTGCCAGGCAGACTATAGGGTTCAGAATGATCCACTGCTAGATGGACACAATACAAGCGCAAAAACTACCAGTTCACAAGATCCAGGATGGATTTGAGGGCTTTTTATTGAATGTTTAGTAAGAACAATGGCCATGATTTATCATACCTTCACTCCAGAATTCTGGCATCAAAAAGTCCCAAAATAGGGCATTTGCAACTTTTCACACTCATTTGCGCATCATTTTGCAACTTTTTTACATGTGTACACCACTCACTCCAGTTTTGTAAAAATGGGCGTGGTTAGCCATGTTAAGGAGTTTCACTCCAGATTTATCATTGGGACTTTTTTTAGTCGCTAAAAAGTCCCAATTTCACTCCAGTGAGGACCATGCTTATCTTATGCGACTTTTTAATAGAACATGCGACTTTTTTGTAAAGCCGTTTACTGAAGGATGAACTGCTGCCATCAAACCACATTTATCACAGTATTAAAGGACCATTAATAAATCTGACTGAGCCAAAAGGGACTTTGGACATATGTAAAATTGGAGTAAGATGGAAGTGTAATGATAAATCTGGCCCAATGTGTTTTGGAGCTCCGGACCTCCTTTTTGTGCCTGTACAATGTCCATCTGCCCTAAGTGGATTATACAGAAACCAGTACTTTATCTCTACCTCTGTATATTGGCAGCAACTACCAAGCTCCTTTAGTGCTGTGCCTAAATTTTGCACAACCACACAAGGTGAGCATTTATATACAGCTTTGTGCTCTGTACCTGTGTTGCCTAGAGGTTAGGTTATTACCCCATGAGCGCCTTTTCTTTCCTTACTGCCAGGCGGCATAACGTTTCTGCTAATAATTAGGCAATAAAATAATCTGGTGTTTAGCACCACAGCTCATTCATGTTAAGATTTAAAAAAAAAAAAAAAACGATGAAAAGATGCTGGAAATCATCCCACTGTGAGCAACAAACCCTGTCTCCTGTTTGTAACTTCTTTTCTCTCAAGACATATCTGAGCGAGCCGCTATTATCATTTCTGATATACAAGCATTTTGAGTATAATTTATAGGTGGAGAGAGTCACAGATTTGAGATACCTGAACCTGACATTGAATTTCTACATAGCTGCGGGGGGATGGCTGGGTTATTGCAGGCTTCAAAAACCTTCCTCGGCATTGACTCTTCAATGTAAGATCTGCAGTACAGATTTAGGGTAAGAAACAGAAACAAGAAACTTTTTTTTCCCCGCTGTCACTTCCTATTATGTTCGAAGGTGTTGACACCCATCTTAATAATGGCTGCAGTTGGTGTTGATTTCAGTTTTATATCTGTGACCAATAATTCACCTTTTAAAACGGTCTGTAGAGAACAAGAAATAAAATGCTCTTTTGGTGCAGGAGGCTGATAACGCTCAGCAAGACGAATACATCCAGGTTTTCGGTCTTGTCAATAACTTTTTATTTAAGTATTTATTTATTTCTCATGCTTATATATGGCCAACATATTCCATAGCACTTTTACAGATATCATAATCACTTGCTGCCCCAGTGGGGATCACAGTCTAAAGTCCCCCACTCCCCCTATCAAAAAGTTTTTGGAGTGAAGGAGTAAACCCATGCAAACACAGGAAGAACATACAAAATCCAGGCTCCCATGCTGTAAGGCAGGCATGCTCAACCTGTGGCCCTCCAGCTGTTGGAAAACTACAACTCCCATCATTCCCTGACAGCCTACAGCTTTTATCCTACAGAAGGGCCTCGTGGGAGTTGTAGTTTCACAACAGCTGGAGGGCCGCAGGTTGAGCATGCCTGCTGTAAGGCACCAATGCTAACCACTGTGCTGATTCTGGACCATCAAACTTCCACAGCAAAGCATTTGCAGGTGTCAGATTCTTCTGCATCTTGACATGATAGCTATGCTGATGCAGTTTTTCTAGCTGCATGCAGTTAAAGAGGTCTCGGTTATTTAAAGGCTGGGATTTGCAGCTCTAAGTGAGCAGATAGAGCTGCTTAACATCGTGCTTGGACACAGAGTTGCTGCAAATAAATTGGATATGTTACTGTTGAAATATCAGGAACGGACTGCAATATTGTATGAATGTGAGAGCTATTCCCAGGCAGACTTCATGTAGCAGCGCTGTGCCTAAATCCCTTATAAGAAAAGGGAACGTTGTAGCTCCAATATAATAAAGTCCATCATGCATATTTATGTCAGTACAAAACAGGTTAAAGTCTTGCAGAAACTGCTCTGAACCAGAGGCATACTTACCATGGAGGCAGCCCAAGCCACTGCAATGGGGTCCATGGGAGAATGCACTTAAAGGGAACCGGTCACCTCCAAAACATATAAAACCTACATCATTACCTTACAGTAGACCCTAGTGTGTTCAGAATCATGTTTTTTATTCCTCCATTGGTTGCTGCATACTTTATAAAAATGCTGTTTTAATCTCCAATCACGCTGACTTCAGAGCAAGCTTGAAGTCAAGGCGGCAGCAGCCTCCTTGCTTCAAGTCAAGCCAAGCCCGCACCTTAACCGTCCTCCCTTCACTGTGATTGACATCCTGCTGTGAGGCTGTGATCGCGCAAGTCTCGCACATGCGCGGTGCGCTCCTTGTTACTGCGCGATCCTGTCTCCTGCTCCCACAGTCAGCCGGCTGCTATCCTCTCACTGAGATTGCACTGGCCATTTCTATCGTGCGCGCTCGTGCCCGGCGATTCTGGTCCTCAGTGGTAACAAATCAGTTTTCCCTAAAATGGCGGGTGCACCCCTTTATAAACCTTATCCAAAATAATCACAACTGATTGGCCGGATGACTGGCACACACATTAACACTCAATACATGTGGGATTTGCCAATGTATGTAGAGTGTGATCACAAACATCAATTACAATATACTTTGTGGAAACTGAACAGAGGACCCTCTTTAATGATCAGCATGCAGCTTTCCTGGGCAAAAATCAGCTCTTTGCTGGGTATACAACCAGGAACAACCAGCTGATTGCCTGTGAGTCGAGGTTTCTAAGAGGTATTATCTGATGAGACAACAGGAGTTTCAATGTAATATTCACTGCAACTAGTCTTGAGGGAAGCGAGCTTCGGAAGCTCATCCGAAGTTGCTTTGTTCAAAACTTCGGTATAATATTGTATGGAGATTCGTCTCCGTACAGTATTAGAATGTTTGGGCTCCGATTAGCTGAAGTTAGTTATTCACAAAGTCGCATGTGACTTCGTTGAATAAAATCTGTCATTGATTTTTAAAGTGGAAAACCACTTTAAAACTTGAAACCAAACTCTGCTTTGGTTCTGACTAGTACCTCGGAACCGAAGCAGAGTTTGGTTTCAAGTTTTAAAGTGATTTTCCACTTTAAAAATCAATTACCGAAGTTAAAAACAAATCACTCACATCATCCACTTGCCCACGCAGAGGCAGTACGCGCCTCTCTTGACGACCAGCCAAAGGACCTAAGCCATCGTCACCACATGATCATGCTGGGAGCGCACGGTAACATCATCACGCTCAGCACAGGTCCTTTGGCAGGTCTTTTCCACTCAAAAGAGGAGCAGACTGCCAAGTGGATGGAGTGAATTTTTTTTTTTAAAGGCCATATTGCACTAGCATATTACTGTCGTTGGATGGATGCACTTCTGTCTTGATTGATAGGCTGAATAGGGTTTTAACACAAATTTAATTTCTTGTCAAAATTTGTTTCGAAGCTGCCAAATCGAATTTTTCAAAAATTCACTCATCTTTACTCATACAATAAGGCGTGCATTGATCTGTGCATCAAGTTACCTGTACATTTTGTTTTTTATCCCAAGTTTCACAAGGTTTCTGTTCACAAAAAAAAAGGTCTTAAGTTGCATTGCCAACAGGTAAGAAGACTGATCATTCAGGATTACTCCCAAAGTGGTTGCAGTTTTTGTTCCGCTACTGCTTTAGATTAACCATCTGCTTCTACACTTGCTTTACAACTCCACTGGGTGTCCTCGACCCTTTCCAACACAATAAAAAAAAAAAACATACATTTTGCAAACATTTATTCTTACGCTCACAATCCTCTCATTTCTTACAGCAACTCCAGGGGTCCCAGGAAATCCAACCTAGACCATCAATCCCCCATATTTTGAGTGTAGTACACAAAGGATCTTTACAGCAAAGACTGAACAAAAAGCAAAAATTATTTTTGAAAGTTGAATATGACCCCATTATTATTATCCTTGGCCAGACAATGTAAAAATAACAATGAAAGATTACATTCCTCTACCAATCCTGCAGCGCTGCAGTTTTAACGCTGCTCTGCACTTTCTGGTAGCGGCTCGACATGCTGAAAATGCCACTGGCCTTAGCGGTGACCCTCCTCATCCAGTGATTGCTATTTTCCTAGGCATTTCCTGTGTGTCAAGCCAGGAGCTAGGATATGCCATCAATGTCAGATCGGTGTGGGACCAACTCCTAGGACCCGCTCCTATTTAGTGAAGCGAAGGAGAGCTCCCTATGCATACGTGACATGCTCTTGGTTCCTTCCTATAGGAGTTCCAAAAATATCCAAGCGAGCGTGCGCAGCCATTTTCTGAAGACACATAGCAGTTGTCCCCTCTCTGTTCATCGCTATGGGACTGCCGGCGGTAATAATTTTCGGAACTCCCATAAGGGTGAACAGAGGGTGGTCCTGCATGAGAGTAAATTATGGTTTGGCAGTTCAAAAATTAAATATCTGAAAATGTAGACCTCCTCAAGGTCAAATGGCCTCAACGGGCAGATGCTAGGGCCGTTACTTGGAGGCCAAGGGCTAACATTCAGCTCACTTTATGGACATTATAAGTAACTTGTACCTGAATAATTAGATTTTTTTTTTTATCCCCTATGAGTTGAACAGAGGCAAGCAGACATATTTTTATAGAATTCTGCGATTCAATTTTCCGCACATATAAGTCACTACACTAGTAAAACTCAAAATGTATACGAATTGGCACTTATAGTTATTGAAAAACTAATTAACGCTGTAATTTAGACACCAGAAGGGTTTCAATTTGATTACCCGCTCCATGACATTCATCCATCAGGCTCCATCCTACCTAACACGCTCTAAGGGATTAGAGTTTCTGTTTTGGGAAGCTTTCCCCATTAGCAGTAAATTACGCATGCATTTCTTTTGCCCTATTTCAAAATAAAAACTTGAGCCGTCGTCAACAGCCTTGGTGATAGTCAAACTACCTGAAATGAAATGAAAGTGTAACGCATGCAAATACTCTCCCCTCGGGGGGTCGCTATATATTAATGTATTAGTTTGCCAACATTAAGATCAAAACGCAAAAAAGCAACAAATATATCCTAAAAAGTTTTCCGTCAGATTTTCTATTAATGATATGCAAGGCGCGGGGTATAAAACATTAATCGGTGTGAAGCCTTGATCTGTCAATTGTAATATCTCCAGATCTGCTTACCTCCGTTTTCCTGTTTCAGATGAGCTTGCCTTAAGCGTTCTAGCCTCGAGACGTTCTGCTCAAGATGGAAAAAAAGAAAAAGGGGGAAAAAAAAAAAAAACAGGTTAACAGATGGATAAGGACCTTCGTCTGCTGCAGCAAGTTAAAAAACAGCCTAGAAAGGAAAACAGGATATAAAGTGTTGGAGATTGGATGCTTCAAAATAACTGAGGTGCAATTTCAAGCCTGCAGGCCTGACCCTGCAACCTGTTAAATATGCAGCTTTAAAAAAAAAAAAAAAAAAAAACACTAAAAGAAAAACCAACGCATAATAAACACATGCCCGGTGCACCAAACTTCCAATGTGTTTTGCCTTAAAATTTGGTCCCCAAACACAAAACATAAAATGGTGGAGGGGGTACAGCTCAGGCACTATGTTCAATGTGACAGGTTTTCTTCACACTTTGCCACTGGGCGAGGGCAGCAAACTACTGAAGGAAGTGATTTATAAGTGGGTAAAATAAATAGAAGACAATACCCACCCAACCTCACTTCTTCGTTGCTGCAATTTGTGGGCCTCCAGTTTAGGACCAAGAAAATATTTTCAGAAGCAAAAAAAAATTATGTTCTAATCCTTCAGAACCAGTCCAGTCCTGTAGTTGCTGACTATCTCTAACTTTAGGATTTAAATGGGTTGTCTACATACCATGACTCGAAGGCCCATTCGAGTCATGGTAAAGGGGACTATCCTTCTCATCTATTGCTAAAAAAAATCCATGTTTTATGTTAGACTTGGAAGTGGACAATTACAGAATCAAGCCACTATTAATATGGGAAAACATGGACATCCAGACCTATTGATCACTAGATGTTAAGAGACACCCAAGGACCGTGTGACAGGGATTTCCCAAAACTTACATTCTCGGCATATAAGGAACCGCAAGCTGACCCAATGGATACTGGATTTGTACAATGACAAGCAAAATCAAAATTGCAGAAACAATTTAACAGTTTTTGTGGTATTTGGCCACTTCGGTGCTAGGATGATGGCCTTTGTCACCCGTTGTCATGCAGAAGTTATAGAGCCAAGTGAAGGGAGGAGGAGGCTAATGCAGGCCGATCTTATTCCTCTTTTGTCATAGACTTAGCAAAGGGTTGAATTTGGTGGCACGTTAGGATTTCCAAGTCAGTGGGCGATCATGCACACTTGATTGCTTTCAGTTTTGCAGCACCAAAACTGATCTCTGCAAGCAGCCCTCCGCTCTGACCCCTTTCAGACGGGCGGCATTTTGGTCCGGGTGCTGTCCAAGTTTAAAACGGACAGCACCCATACTGACCACCAACCCATTCAATTGAATGGGTAATTTCACATGAACGATTTTCTGCAAGGACTGTCGGTCCAGGATGAGGAAATGGCAGAACGCACTGCCTGGTTTCGACTTTCCTGCATGACTTACTCAAGTGACTGGAACTGCGAAAAAACAGACTACATGGATGCCATTTGCTTTCAGTCCATTTAAAAACTCGGAAACTTGTCTAGAATGTAAACCTCAAAATTTGTCCAGATGATGAAACCTGAAACTTGTCTGGAAAACAGACAAGTTTCCCATCTTCCGTCTGAAGGGGGCCTTGGAGGAGCATATCAGTTATACAAACTCCCTTTATGACTAGGAGGCCCTGATGGAAAGTAATGTAAGAACTTCTCCTGCACCAAAATGCTAAGGATGCTCTTATCATGCAGCTTCCATGTGTGTAACCAAATCCCATCTGAAAGAGACAACACCTTAAGAACCTCACGCAGGTTCTGCCCCATTACCGATAGCACAATGCAAAAATAAGAAAACAATAGAAGCTGCGTGTGTTTGCAACATTTCTGGCTATAGGTGCTTGAATTGCAGGTGCAATTATGCATAATTTAAGGGTGGTGAAAAAATTGCTACCGTAAAATGTATCCACACCCGAGGTTTTCCTCGTTTCTTTCTCTCCCTTTGTTACTTAAGCGCTGAGAGGAGAGCTTAAGGGCTTTATGAAACATCCCACACCTCGGGTGTGTGAAAAATATGGTTACACCCAAACAGCTTTTATGTTTTATTAATTTGATAGGCAGCGTCCTTTTTTTTTTTTACTATGCTGCCTCTGGAATAATACAAAAACGCACACACTGTATATCTGGATGCATACATATGGCCGAGAGTCTGATAAAAGCCTCCCAGGCATTTTGCTACAAGACAGAACTTAAAAATGTGATCGACAGCCACAAATAACAATAAACCTGTTCTACCTATAAACTTCTAGAGGGCGATTATAGCATAACCCATCATTAGCTGTAAATGCAGAGACGGATATGAATGACGGAGCCATGTAAACAGTTCAAGCATTATATGCAAAGTAGTGCTTGTGTTATATAAAATATGACTCAGTCTAAGGGTACTTTCACACTAGTGGCATAGCTATCCGGCAGGTGAACAGCCTGCCGGATCCGCCATGCTGCAAGTACCCATGTGCTGCCGCTCCGTCCCCATTGACAGTGCACGGCTGGAGATGGCCGGACTACTTTTTAGTCCGGCGATCTCTGCCATGCACTGCAGTGCTGCAACGTAGCTCTGCCCCCCGCCCCATTATAGTCAATGGGGACGGAGTGGCAGCACGGCAATGCATGGGTACTTGCGGCATTGCGGATCCGGCATGCCGCACAAGGAGCAATCACACTCAAAACAGCTGTCTGCATTAAGTCTCAAGGACTTTCTAAAAGGTCGAACATTGAGTTATAGGACAGCTGCCTTACATCTAGTGGCATCAGAGGCTCAGCTTTCTTTTCTGTTTGCAAAGAGGGCTAAGGCCCCTTTCACATCTGCGTTTTTGCTTTCCGTCCTAGAGTTCCGTCCTCGGAATTAATGCCCATTGAAGTGCATTAATCCGGATCTGGCATTAAGCTAAACCTTGTTTAGGCGCATCGTCGGATCCGACGTTTAGCTTTTGTGAATGGTTACCATGGCAGCCAGAACGCTAAAGTCTCGGCTGCCATGGTAAAGTGTAGTGGGGAGGCAGGGGAGAAGTATACTTACCGTCCACAATGACGTTAGAGCGCCTCATTGAGCATGGATCACATGATCGCATGGATCACGTGATCCATGCCCGTGGGGCGCTCTGACGTCATTGTGGAGCGCCCCGGGAGCCGCACGGACTGTAAGTATCTGTTCCCCCGGCTCCCCACTACTTACTAAGGCAAACAGGACTTTAGTAGCGTCCTGGCTGCCATAGTAACACTGAAAATTCATATACCAATCTGTCTTCAGTACACTCTGTTTGAGGGCTGTCTGTAGGGTTCCAACCCAATACGTATGCAAATATAACGACAGCAGCCAAAGTGATAGTGCTTAAATGGAATAAACTCTTGTTTATTGATTCACGTCCGGCGGTAACTGTATGACGTTTCGGCAAGTATTTGCCTTCATCAGATACTATGCCGCAGACTTGAAAAGTGGTTGTGGAAAGTGGACGCAGAAGGTAGTTACATGCATATAGCATGTTGGAGGTTGTGTAGGCACGCCTACACAGCCTCCAACATGCCATATGCATGTAACTACCTTCTGCGTCCACTTTCCACAACCACTTTTCAAGTCTGCGGCATAGTATCTGATGAAGACAAATACTTGCCGAAACGTCATACAGTTACCGCCGCACGTGAATCAATAAACAAGAGTTTATTCCATTTAAGCACTATCACTTTGGCTGCTGTCGTTATATTTGCATAGTAACACTGAAAGCATTTTGAAGACTGATCAGTCTTCAAATGCTTTCAGTTGTCTTGCGTTGTGATGGATCCGGCCGGCATTTCCGGCGATGGAAGTGCACGCCGGATCCTCACAACGCAAGTGTGAAAGAGGCCTAACTTGCATAACAATGCTACGTCAAAAGGCGAGGAACTGACAACATTCTGCGCTTCTCCTACAGCACCTGTCAGCAGAATACAGTGCCATTTCTGCACAAATGCAATGCTGACACAGGCTACTGTAAAGTGGCCTTTATACGGATCGAGAATCCTAAAGATAATCGGTAGCAGAAACCCTCATTATCGATTATTTGGTGGTGTAGACGTTCCGCCCATTACCCGATGAACGAATTAAACTCTCGTTCATTGAGTAATCTGATCATTTGTGCACACACAAACATCGCCGTTTGTCGGCAGCAGGATCTGCTGCTGGCAAATGAGTCAGTATGGGCAAAAGCGATGACATTAGTGATCTTTTATCCCCATTCTCTGGTGATCACTGCATGTAAACGAGACACCCAGGACCCCCACTGATCAGCTATTACGAGAAGGCACCGATGCTCTGGTGAGCGCCGCATCCTTCTCTCTACTTTTCCTAGTCCAGTGACAACATATTCATTGTTCACGTGGCCTAGGAGTAGCAAAGCCCCATAGAAGTGAATGGGGCTGAGCTGCAATACCAAGCACAGCCGCTATACAGGTGTCGGACCCACACCAATTAGATACTGATGACCTGAGGATAGGTCATCAGTAGAGATCAGCGACGTTTTCAAAAATTCTATTTAGTCGCGTCTCTGAATTTTCTCCAAAATTTTTGTTTTGATCTAAATTTATTCGTGATGAGGCACATTAAAAAAATCAGCTATTTCCCAGCAGCAGAGAGCCTTTATAGTGGTGTAGAACACTGTGCATGGCAGAAACACACATAGGGAGTCCGCTGTGGTAGTGAAACAGTATGACACGCAGGTGACAGGCGTCACTCTTGGAATCACTTGACTTATTTGGTCAGTTTTGGGGCCAAAAAGGACCAAATAACTAAAGTGTGAACTTAACCTTATGACTTATGGGTCAATGTTAGAGTCAGGTATAAAGAACCGTGCAACGGCCCTAGATTGTACTATAGAGTGAAAGAGCGCACTCCTTTTACACAGTCGTCAGCTGATTCTACATATATTTCTACAGAACCTGTTCTGTTACACGCTGATACTAGTAGCGTCACCCTGACAGAGTGAAGAGGGTGTCAGCAGTAAGTTTTTGTTGACTTCACTGTCTATTTTGCCCTTCTTCTGATGTGTCATATGAACAACCCCTAAAAAACAGATCCTTTTGAGCATCCGCCTTCACATGGTCAGCATTTGGTTAGTAATCAATCAGTATTGCCAAGGCCAAAAAAAACAGGAGTGGATCCAAAACAGAGATGACACGTGAATGGAATATTTGCATGTCTTCTGTGTTTTGTACCCACTGCTTTTGGCTTCCAAATCATGAGCAAATCCTGATGCAAACTAGGCACCGTGTGATACAGGCCTTACGGCTGCTCCAAAGACAGAATCTCTTGTGTGTCTTTCATTTTTTGGTTCTTACGACAGATCAGCAGAAGGGTAAAATAAATGGTGATGTCAACAAGGCCAAACCGGGACAATAGCTGCCCCGTCATAGAGTGGGGAGGGTGAAACCACATGAGGAGTCAACACAGTGGCGTAGTTACATTATGGGGAGGGTGGCAACCACATGAGGAGTCAACATAGTGGCCCTGTGACAGAGTGATGAGGTGACAACCACATAAGGAGTCAACACAGTGGCCCAGTTACATTATGGGGAGATGGGGCGCAACAGCAGCGGGTGGCAGAATCAGGATAGTGGCTGAAGCAGGTGGCAAAGCTTTGGTGTGGCACCTGGAATGATCTAATCTGATGCATCAGGCACTGGCGTGTAGAAATCCTGGCCGATCCACACCAGATTCATCTTTACAGAGTTCAGTCTTAACATTTTGGTTGGAAAGGCGAGTTCTTTTTGAGGTAACTATGCCCACGTCGCACTAAACACCCGCTCTGATGCCACACTACTTGCCGGGCAGGAAACTTGTCCAGGGCAAACTTGGCCAGTTGCGGCCACAAATCAAGTTTGGCTGCCCAGTAGTCAGGGATCTTGGATGTCGGGTGGCAGGGTGCAGTCCAAGTATTCACCACTTGCTGGTTCAAGTTCTGCTCCATGTCCTGCTGCTGCTGGTGGGTGGTTTCTTCAGTAGACAGGTGAAGAAAAGGGCTCATTAGAGACTCCAGACTTAAGTTGCTGCTATTGGAGCTGGTACTGCTCTTGTCCCCCCTCCCCTCCTCCAGCAGTCATGGCAGTGAAACGTGAGCGCAGAGGGCCCCACCGGTTAGACCTTCGTGAGGATGAGCGATGGCGCACATAGGCAACGGCCAACTCACAACATAGGATGTCTCGATAGTAGTTCAGTTTATCCTCCTTCTCGGGCCGCAATTTCATACCAATTACACAATTAAAGAGGGTTAAATGATGTATGAAAGAACATGAACACCCTAAAATCTGTGGTATCAAGCCGCAATTTCATCCCAATTACACAATCAAGGATTAACGGATTGAATAATATATAAAAGAATGTGAACACCCCAAAATCTGTAGTATCAGGCCGCAACTTCAATCCAATTCGACAATCCAGGATTAACGGATTTACTTATGTATAAAAGAATGTGAACACCCCAAAATCTGTACACATTTTTACCCTAATAACAGAATCAAGGCTTAATGTAATTCCTTATGTAAAAAAGAATACAAACAACCTAAAATCAGTATTATTAGTACGCTTTTTAACCCCAATTAGTGCAGCAAGGTGTAATAGAATAGCTCATATTATCCAGGCTTTACACTCTTCTATTGGTCCCTGCACTCTCCCTATAGTGTAGATAAAGCCTCCCTATTATATCCCTACACTATCAATAATCTGTCCCTGAACTGCTCAAAAGTAATATTTTGTAAATAAAGTGCTTCCTAATCACTGTCCCTAGTGCCTGTAACGTCTCTCCCTGCACTAAGTTCACTGTCAAACGGCGGAGACCGGGCAGGGGGGGGGGCTTTTAATAGGGCTATGACATCACAGGTGCTGGCTATCTGCTGATAGGCTGTCTGCACGGCATTATGGGTGATCCCTTATTCCCAGTCTTCTTACTTCCTCTTTCTAACATGTGCAGCAGCCATTTTAGAAAAATCAGATTCGTTACCACGAAGTATAAGGAAATTCGACTTTGTGACTAATCGAATTTTCCTGAAATTCAGATCGAATTCCATTCGTCAACTTCGATTCGCTCAACACTAGTCATCAGTAAAAAAATTAAAAAAATCTTGGAAAACCCTTTTAAGTGACCTGTCTAAAACATGAGAAGTAGAGACAGAGATAGAGCGAGACAGAGATAGAGCGAGACAGAGATAGAGCGAGACAGAGATAGAGCGAGACAGAGATAGAGCGAGACAGAGATAGAGCGAGACAGAGATAGAGCGAGACAGAGATAGAGCGAGACAGAGATAGAGCGAGACAGAGATAGAGCGAGACAGAGATAGAGCGAGACAGAGATAGAGCGAGACAGAGATAGAGCGAGACAGAGATAGAGCGAGACAGAGATAGAGCGAGACAGAGACAGAGCGAGAGAGAGATAGAGATAGATAGAGATATAGAGAATATATGTATATATATATATATATAGATAGATAGATAGATAGATAGATAGATAGATAGAGAGAGAGAGAGAGAGATTAAGGTATATGGTGCATAATGATTACTGGGATGAAAAATAAAAAAAATGTCTTCCACTCTTACCTCTAATGAATATACAATGCCAACAACACATCGCTCAAGTGTACTTTCACTTCACAGCTGTAACAAAGAGGAAGAAAAAAAAAATCACACACAATTAGTGTGACTCATTAAAGATCACATTGCAAATAGCAGTGCTAAGCAGATACACAGTGACTTGTGTAGACTGCCATCATTAATAAGATTTCACAAGCATGCTCGAGTAAAAGCTACATTGCTGAGAACAGGACTGTTACATTAGGTTGTTTAATGCCTTTAATATCTACTGAAGGAAAAGTCGTGAACGTGCAAATATGTATCTTGTACAGTAACACACAGAAGCATGTAAATCCGGGTATTAACAGAGGTTGATCTGTTGGATTATCCATTTACGGTACCGTATTTTCCGGCATATAAGACGACCCCCTACTTTTCCTGTTAAAATATGGGGTTTGGGCTATACTTGCCGTGTAAGACTACCCTCTTCCAACACACATCAAATAAAAATTAAACAGACGATCTGAGCATGAAAAAACCACTGAGTGCAGGGAGAGGGGGCTGCTTCAGGAGCGACTGCCCGGGATGCAGGGCACGGTGTCTCAGCTAGAGGGCGCCTGTCCCTGAAGCTGGAGAAGGACAGCTTCTCCAGACCGGCTTGGAAGAAAAGAGGACTATTCATTGGTCCAACAATTGTTAGATAATGATATATACCGTATGTGTAGAGTGGCGCCACGGGATAATAGTAAGTGCAGGGAGATCCCTTGGCGCCGCTCTACACATACATATCATTATCTAACAATCGTTGGACCAGTGAAAGGTCCTCTTAAGTTTCAGCACGCAGTATACCGGCGTATAAGACGACCCCCGACTTTTGAGAAGATTTTCATGTGTTAAAATTGGTCTTATACCACAAAATACAGTAATTCCATTTTTAAAAATCATTTAGATGTATTTTGGGTTATAAAAAGGCTTGGTTATTGATTTTTATTAAACATTTTGCTTCGTTTTGGCTTCTGCAGCTTCTATGTTTCATGGTACATAGCAGCTGCAGAATACCATTCTGTGATACACCCTTCAGAAAGCTTGTCTGATGGCTCGGGCTCCAGCCCCTCTCTCTTCTGAACTGAATAATCTTTTAAGCTGATAAATGGCCAAATCAAAGTTGAACTTGGAGCATATAGCTAATTTTTCCTGTCTCATTATGGCTCTGAGTTGTTTGAAGCTGGCACTGATTTTATATGGAGGTTTTCTGTTGGATTCCCCATTGCAGCACACAATACATGCGGCAATACACAGAGGGGCACATTAAGACCAACGTTTTAGACGCCGGTCCTAATAAAGCCCCAGGTGGATCCTCCAGAGTTATAGAGAGGCGCTGGCCTCTCCATAACTTCGGCACTACCAGCACCAGTTCTAAATGTAAAACCGCTTTCCAGCAGTCTTAAATTTAGACCATTTCTACGCCTAAAACAGGCATAAAAAATGATGAATGAGACGGGCCTGCCGACCCCTCCACGTCCCCGCCCACAATTTTAGACCTGGCGTGAGCGGGGAGAAGTCGCAGAGAGCTAACAATTGCGCCGCCACCTGCACCTGAAATACACCTAATTTTGGCGTATTTCAGAATAGTAAATGACCCCCAGAGTGCCTAAGGCGCTTTAGTATGTATCTTTTTTTAATGTTCCCAAATCCCAATATGAATGACCAAACTGGCTTTATGCTACGTATAAAGACTCTGCCTTCTCAGGCTGAAGTTTTACCCTTTTTATATGTAGGACTGGGTTATGGGAAGCTGACTTCCTATACATTGATCAGCCGTAACATTTAAACCTTATGTAACATCATCTTGTCACCTGAAAAGAGGTGGCATATAGTGGGCAAGCGAGCAATCAGATCTTGAAGCTGTGTTGAAAGAAGAACAATAGGCCAGTGTAAGGATGCAAGTGACTTAAGGGGGAATTTATCACACTCCTTACTCCAGAATTCTGGCTTCAAAAAGTCATTTTGAGGCATATTTGCATAAACATTTTTGGAAAATTTTGCATTTTAACACTACTGCAATTTTGAAAATCGGGTAGGCAAGCAAACATGGTTAGCCTGGTGTGCCAAATGTATTAACTGTGACGGTGAAATTTAGCAATCTTACTCAAATAAAAGGAGTCGCATAGAAAGTGTATTAGACTCAGAGCTGTACCAAATTTAACACGCTGTGCAACATTTGATAAATTTGGTGCAAATTACGGCAACAGAGACTCCTGCAAAAGGACTTGCCCCTCATGATAAATCCCCCACTTTTGTGGTATGAGCAAACAGGGATATCCTAGCTGCCTTATCCTTGCCCCATGTACCAACATTAATTAACACCTGAATCTGGTTCATTTTTTGATAGGTTAACCTTACTTTAAAATCTTCAGAGTTTCTGTGCTGCCAGCCATAGCAGAAGCTCTGTGCATTTCTTTACAGATTCTTGTATAACAGTCTATTCTAATAGCATTGAATTAATGTATCCTGGGACCTGTGGTTCTATTGTCTTTCATTTCTGCTGGCATAGAAGCCGTGGATTTTGTTTTGCTTGGATTTAATCATTATTTCTGTATATTTGTTGCCTGCCAGTGTTAAGAAATGCTTCAAACACTTTTGTTGTGATCATCTGGATGTTCTGGGGTTATACGAGTACCATGAGACACTTTAAGTACTTGGAAAAGACAACGGATGTAGGTGACGTTCAGCAATTCAGTCATGTGAACTGCAGACATCCCAAATTGTTGGCTTGATTACTGGCATCTCCAAATTGACAGGTCTTTTAAAAGTGGTCCAAGGAAGGAAAACTGATCAATGACAGGATCATGGGAACCCAAGGAACATTGATTTGAGTAGGGAATATAAGCTATCCCAGCTGGTGATCCCACAAAAGAGCTACTGTAGTATAGGACCGATTTCTGAAAAAGTTAGGGCTGGCTATGACACAAGGGTGTCACATCACACTGGAAAAATATATGTTTTTTTTCCTTTTCATAATCTTTATTGAAAATTAACACAAAATCCATACATAAATATTTTATACATTATTTCACATCTCGGGCATATATTTGGAGTGTAAGTTAAGAATTTATAAAGCCATCTAGTTGTCCCATAAAGGCGGTGTAAAATCATAAACTGGGTAACGGGAAAATATATTAATAGCTTTAAGACTGTGGTCTAGTGTAAAATAGAAGTCCTAAGATATGAAACACCAGTCTAAATAAATTTGCCCCATGGTGCATTTCAGCCTGCTGCATATAGGGTTGCTTAAAGGGGTTTAAGCAGCAGTCATCCTTGCTGCATTATATATGTCAGATAACGACATTCCGAGTGCGTTTTGACTTCTCCAGTATTTCAATCTGTAACCCACACCCAGTGTTAACATCCCAGCGCAAGATTCACGGATATCGTCTGTAGCATCAGGTCTCTGCCACTCCTTCCCCTTCCAGCTGGAATAGATCACAGATCCAAGCAGAGTTGGTAGCCTCATTAGTATTCACTTCAATGCAGTGAATACTAATGACATAGACTTTTACTAAAGAAATTATATAACAGGTCTTAATCAGGATTTGAACCCCAGACCTAATGTATGTTAGGCAAAGGAGTTACCATTACACTACAGACCTGGTCTGTTGGAACGGCTGAATTTTGAGTTTTCTGATATTTCAGACTAAGGATGTTAAAAGAAAACTTGGTTTCTGCTTCATTTTTTCTTATAACCATAACTTTGCAGAAAATTGTAACTTTTACTATAAAAGAAAAGAAAGCCTATTTTTCTCCCACAAATTTTACTATAATAAATAAATAAATCAAGGTTATTAACCAGGTTTCAGTGAGATTTGAACCCCAGACCCTCTGTAGAGGGAACACCAGTCTTCCCTGCTCCTCTATAGAAAAGCTCTGTTGTAAAGATGGGATTTTTAATGCCACCCTAAGACAGCATCATTGCTGACATCAGATGTAGATGTAATGTCATCCAGATAGGGAACCAAAAGAGTGGAAAATGTCACGTGACTACAGGGCACTGCAGGGCATTATATTATACAATATAATACAATAAACAAAATAAGTGATAGTATGTGTTGTTGCCTGTCAATTGATGCTGAAAATTGTAAAACTGGAATACACTTTTAACTGCAGACTGGTTATAGTGTCCATGCTACCTCATCCACCCCCAAAAGTACCTACAATGGACATGTGGACATCAGAACTGGGGCATAGGTAAATGGAAGAAGGTGGACAGGTCAGAAAAATCACATTTTTTTTCACATCTTTTTCACATGGTTGGCTGGGTGCATGTGCATCGCATACCAGGAGATGACCAGGATGCACTATGGGAAGAAGTCAAACTGGCAGAGGCACTAAGTAATGGTCTGCCGTTAAACCTTGGGTCCTAAAAGGAGGATAGGACAGCAGGATACTGCCCGGGGCCACACTACAAGGATTGTTCAGGAATGGATTGCAGAACATGAAAAAAAGGGTTTAAGGTGGTAACTTGGCTCCCAACTTCCTGGATCTCAATCAGATCGAGCATCTGTGGGGTATGCTGGAAAGTCTGAGATTTGTTTGTTTTTTTAAGCATTTTCTTTTTCTTTTCAGAAACAGGATAACCCCTTCAAGTCCTGTAATTTGCAAGGAGGCTCATCAATGGAGCAAGCATCCACAAGCATTTGCGGCAGCTTTTCTTTCCTTTTTTTTCTTTAGAAAATGGAAACCACTTGTGGAGTCCATGCCTCAACGGTTCAGAGCTGGTTTGGCGAGACCAGGGAGACCTCTGCAATATTAGGCAGGTGGTTTTAATGTTTCATCTGATCGGTGCATATGAAAACAGCAAGCATGTGTAAATTCTTGGTTGCCTTTTTTTTCATATTTTCCTTATGACAAATCGCTTTTTATTCTGCATTGTGGTCTAATTTATTGAAAACCAGTGCCAATTTAAAATAGTAAAAAACTAATTTTCTATCCTAGAGACTGGCTGAAGGTCAGACCCATTGCATATTTATGGAGAGATCCTGGAGTTACACACATGTGACACGTCACAAACAATTTGCGCCAAACATTAAAATGACACTTTATAAATGTACCGTATTGGGACACCACTAGAAAACAATGCAAAATAAAATTTCATAAAATTCAGTGCTTAAAATTTATGAAAACAGGCACAATTACAAAAATGTATTTACCAAGGTGGCAAAAAAATTTAAACAATGTTTCCCCCTCTCCATGCCGATATCACATGATGCCAGCCAACTCCAACAGCGGCAAACCGTCATGTGTCGGAAAAATAAAGGCAGTGCGGTGAGCGTTACGTTCCTATTGATATTTACTTCTGTTTTTCGTTTTTTTTTAAAGATGTGATGTAAAATGAACTGGCATTCTTCAGCATCACCCTTGGCTTTATGTCAGCTATTGGTTTGTCTCAGTCAATCAATGCCACATCTGCCGCACTGAGCTGCCATTCACCAGTAGGGGGCACTGCAATGATTTTATCTTAGGGCACAAAAAGGAAACTAGTTGATTAAAACAGTTTATTAGCTGAAGAAAAAAAAAGGCTAAGTAAATTAGCCAAAAGTAGACGCGATACATGATTAACCAAGTTTTAATGTATTTATGAGACAGGACTTCCTTTGAAGGGGTGTTTCTTTATGTTTCATCAAATTTTTAGCATGAAAAGATAAAAAAAAAACGTAAAGGAGAGGATAATAGATGTTATGAGGAATTGGCGCTGTCACGCGATGAGATGCCTTAGAAATGCTGCACGTTCTCATGGATTTGATTCATCTGTCCTTTGTAAAATGATCACAAGCTGAGAACGAGTTGATTAATTGATGCCGAAAGGGGGGTATAAAAAAAGACAGTAACACAAAATTGCTACAAGGTTATGGTGACAATATAGAGTTACATCTACACCTCGCTGTTTTTCCAATTCTCACCTGAATTTATATCAGCAGGAGGAGGGGGTGCACGAGATTATAGTGTAACAAATCAACAACTAAATTTATATTTATATATATATATATATATATATATATATATATATATATATAGATAGATAGATAGAGAGAGAGAGAGAGAGAGAGAGAGAGAGAGGATAACACCAAAAGAACTCTAAGGACACACATAAAAAAATAATTGCATATTTTATTAAGTAATCCAAAAATTACAAACAACACATATGGTACATGAGTGATAAGTAAAGCAGCAATACAGGCTAGCGCTGCGACAAGCTCAGGTGGAGCGAAACGCGTGTCGGGGTGCGCTCCCTGCTGGTCCTGGGCCTGATCCTTCCATTGTTTCTACTCCGTTAAGGTACTTTTACATGTTTGTTGTCGCACTTTTGTTTACAGGAGGTACAATTTTGTATGCCCCCTGTTAGGCCCTGTTTGTGGGTAAACTGTGCGGGGACTCTGTACGCTATGATCGTGTTTGAGTAGTTGTGTGTGGTTTATGGGGGGTTTGGTCTCATATGTTTCCTGAGGACTTATTAAGTTATTCCCTAGTAGGATTGGGTTATCCTGTGTACTAGTAAGGGAGCTGCTTGTCGCAGCGCTAGCCTGTATTGCTGCTTTATTTATCACTCATGTACCATATGTGTTGTTTGTAATTTTTGGATTACTTAATAAAATATGCAATTATTTTTTGTGTGAGTCCTTAGAGTTCTTTTGGTGTTACTGTGTTAAATTGTCACACATTTACCTTTATTTAATTGATGGTTAAGTAGGTTATATATATATATATATAGACGACAAAAGGGTAGCAATGTTTTGAACTTCTGATTTTCAGGCTCCATGTCTCACCATCCACAACAGCTTCGAACGTGAGACTCCCATCATTTTATAGACATTCATCTAGATTCTTGGCTATCTCATACATAACTTGGACTTGCAGCTATTTAGCATATGCCTAGTTCTGCAGATTCTTCTCATGTAGCTGCATTGTTACTGTTCTGCTCCTGGTGGTGGAACAATCTCACTTCCCTAATAGTTCAATGTTATTAGGATGACTCCCAAGCGAAAGGTCACTGGTTCAAATCCAGGAGCAGCCATGAAGCCAGAAGATCTCCTAAGAAAAGAGTAACCGCCTCATCCAGCTCATCGGTATCTCGGCCAAGAGAATTACCAAAGTGCATAATGTGAGCGCCATGACAGTTGGAAGAACACGAAATGAAGTCCGTCCATCCATTCCAAAGCCAAGAGATGGACGTCAATGAAAAATATCGGAGTCAACAAGTGGGCTCATCACATGGGCTATCAGTTCTGGTGCAACAAACAGCAGTGGAGGCGGCTCGTATGCTTCGTCATAGTTAGATCACAGACGTCCATGGAAGCACCGTGCGAAGAGCATTACACAAGTCTGGAATGGTGAAGAAGCCTCGACTTCAATATCGCCATAAGAAGCGTCGGCTCGAGTTTTCAAAAAAGTAAAAGATTGGAAAACGGTGAAGAGAAGAAAGCCAATAGACTAGGCTGTGATCGGTGCAAGTAGGTCTGGAAGTGAAAAGGAGACAAACGGAACGAGAAACTGAAGGAACTGTCGGGTTTGGTGGAGGAAGCCCGATGATATGGGGATGTTTCACAGCCAAAGACATTGGATACTTGACCAGGATCTATGGTGGTCTTAATGCTGAGCTATATGCGAGTGTCCTACAAGAAGAGTTACTTCATACTCGAATGCTATGGGTATGAAAAGGACGACATACTTTAGACCCAAAGCATTCATCGAGATTGACGAAGCAATGGTTCAGTGACAATGAAGTAGAGGTGATGGATTGGCCCCCACAGTTCCCAGACCTCAACCCAATCAAACACTTGTGGGTAGAGTTGAATAAAAAGCTGTATTCATACCCAAGTGAGTCAACCAGTATTCACCAACATTGGGAACGTGTAGAAGAGACCTAGGAACAGATTTCAGTGGAGACTTGAATCTGATCGGGAGTATGCCCAGAAGGATTCAGGCAGTGTTGAAAGCCAAAGGTGCATTTACAAAATAATTAAAATTTTCAACGCTGGAAGAACACAAGCTGGTGGGGCAGTGTTATGTTCTGGGGAATGTTTTAATGGCATTCTCTGGGCCACTCATCCATGTGGAAGACGCTCTCTTCTGATTTTGGTATGAATCCATCCTTGCAGATCATGTACAGCCATACATGCTGATTGTCTTCCCTGGGGCAGATGGGATCTTCCAGCAAGACAATACTACATGGCTAGAAATGTCCGATGTAGAGCATGACCAAGACTTCCAAGTACTACCCTGGCACGATTACCCAATTGAGCATCTGTGGGACCACCTGGATGGTCATGTTCGTTCTATGGATCCCTCCCATACCTCCTCCAGCAGCTGTATAAATTAAAGGGGTGTTTTAGTGGAAATTATATATCACCTAATGACTGGGAACCCCAACAACCGCTAGAATAAGGATCCCACTCCACCTTCAAGACCGAAGCAAATTACTGCTGTTCTATGTAACTCTATGGGAGCTGCGGAAACAGCTTAGCGAGAATGGAGCGACAGGGCGTATGCGCGACCACCACTTTTCTTAACAAAATCTCTCTAATTCTATAAAAATGTTGCAGAAGTTTTTAGGAATATTTAAATATTTACAAAATTTTATTTAGATACCCCTAAAGGTATTTGAATATTTTCTATTAGAACTCATAAAATTTGATTATTATAATTTTTTTTTAGTTTTCCTTTTTTTACGCAAAGCACCTTCTCTTTATCAGAAAGATAACAGAAACACAACAGTCGTGGTCATTATGTCATATTATTGGATTTATAAGGCAAAAATAATTGCACCGTTTATGGCCAACTTAACAGACATGTCAGATAATGAATTTAGCTCCTCTCTAAATGGTCTCCAGATCATAAACCAAAGATAAAAGGCAAATTTCTCCCTGTCTTACTTTCCTTCTGCGTCGTCAGGATGATAAAAGAAACCTAAAGTATGGCACCATCTAGTGGTCAGGTGAGGAAGTGAAAATCAAACACTAACTCATCATCAGTAATCATAGGTCATCAAGGCATAGGCCTCATGCACACGACTGTATGCGTTTTCCGGTCCGCAAAAAAAAAAAAACGGACAAGGAAACAAAATACGGACGCGTGCATGAGCCCATAGGAGTATATTGTTATCCAACACTTTACAGCTCAGTAAGAGAGTCAAGAATCCCCCTCTGGCCCACTGCATATGGAGGCTGACCCTTTATTAACACTAGAACAATATTCAAAATATATATATTGGATCACTGTCTGTGCCTATAGGGTATGAAATATCAAAGCTACATTAGGAGATGTAGTGTTCATTGACTCAGTATATAGAGGTCTTCTCAAAGCTAAAGCCTAACCCTGCCATAAAACTACATATACCAGCATGGCCTGTCCGCTGGAGAGCCACAGGTTGCAATCCAATACTCTGGAGCAGGGATCCTTTCAGTAAAGTCCCACTTACTACTTGATTATACTGTCAGGTGAAGGTCGGTTACACCGACATCAAAGATGCATCAATATATTACATTTGCACAATAATAACACAGCTCATGTATAAAAAGAGTAACTTTTACTTCGCCATATACCAAGAGCCATAACCTTTAAATTTATCCATTGATGTAGTTTTGTGAGAGCATGTTTTTTGTTTTGTTTTTTGCTTGTTTTTGCAGGATGAGGTGTAGTTCACATTTGTGCCATATTGCAGTACATTGGACGTTTTGTTTGGGGAATCTGGAAAATAAAACTATTCTTGGGGCCAAATAACACACTGACTCAGAGAATGGTGCACTTATAAACTGCTGCAGCTGAAGAGCACTTTCATGGCTGCGGTGCCTTTAAAAATTAAAGTGCTTTTATACGCAGCCATGGTTTGATTTTCGGTCCCAACATTTTAAAGGGGCTTCTCTGTTATTAAAGGAGTTATTCCATGATTAACCTCTTCTACCCCGGAAGTTTTTTTAATTTTTGCATTTTCGTTTTATGCTCCCTGCCTTCCCAGAGCCATAACTTTTTTATTTTTCTGTTCAAGTAGCCATATAGGGGCTTGTTTTTTGCAGGACAAGTTGTACTTTCCTGCACCACCATTTAATATTGCAGCTGTACCTCGGAGGTCCTGCCCGTGGCCCACTTCCTCCTGACCACTTATTGGAAAACTGGCAAGGGAGTCAATCTGGAACCTGCACCAAAAATTACAACTTTTCCAAAGCAAAAATCTGGTGTAGGATCTTGATAAATCTCCTCCTAAATTATCATTGTCTTCAATGTAAGTTTTTTCCGCGTGGGTGCAATCGGTTTTGGATGTTTTTTTTCACGCACGTGAAAAAAAAAACTGAATAAGGCTACATGCACACGAACGTTGTTTGTACCCGTTCAGTTTTTTTTGTGGATAGGATGCGGACCCATTCATTTCAATAGGTCCGCAAAAAATGCGGACAGCACACCATGTGCTTTCCGCATCCGTATGTCCGTTCAGTAGCCCCGCCCAAAAAATAGAACATGCCCTATTCTTGTCCGTTTTAGGCATTGTTACAACGGATCCGCAAAAAAGAACCGGGTGGCATATGGATGTCATACGTTTTCTTTTGCGGATCCGCAATTTGTGGACCACAAAACACATACGGTCGTGTGCATTTAGCCTAACAATCTACATCTCCTAGCAACCATCAGTAAAAATGATGCAATGCGTTTTTCACGCAAGCCCATTCAATTCTATGGAACCAGAGCTACGTGAAAAATGCAGAATATAGAACATGCTGCGTTTTTTCCTGAACGCAGAAATGATGCAGAAATGAATGGATCAGGATTCAGTCCGGATGCTATGTGTTCGCTTCACGCATCGCACGCGGACGGAAAACTCACTCGAGTAAAAGAGGCCTCAAAGGGCTTCTGTCACCAGTTTCATAGCATTAGAACAGGCTGACCTTAGACCTGTGCGCTGGTCAGCAGAAAAGATCTGTATTGGTCCCATCCTGACATGGGGCCGCACTCCAGTGAAAAAAATATGTTTTAATCTGTGGCGTACCGCCCATATAGGCAGACCATGCCACTGCTATGGCGCCCGCGGCACAGGGGGGCCCGGAGCTCATGGAAGGCCCCGCCCCCTCTGCACAAGACAGACAGTTACTTATTCTTCTGGGCTCCGGCTCCAACGTGCGTGCAGGCGGGCGGGCCCAGCCCCCAGCCCTCCCTCCTGCTGCTTTTTGCAAAGAGCAGACAGGACGGGACTCTGCCTGCGCACTCTCCAGCTCAGCAGGCATGATGACGTCACATTGTGCCTGCTGCTGAAGAGAGCGGGATGCCTGCTTCTGGAGAGGCTGCAAGGTAAGTATTTAATTTTTTTTTGTTGTTGTTGTTGTTGCTGGATTGGGTGCACAAAAGGGGGCAAAACTACTGAATGGGGCACTAAAGGGGACAAAACTACTGGATGGGACACTAGTAAAGGGCACAAAACTACTGGATGGGGAACTAAAGGGGGCAAAACTACTGGATGGGGCACTAAAGGGGGCAAAACTACTGGATGGGACACTAAAGGGGCAAAACTACTGGATGGGGTACTAAAGGGGGCAAACTACTGGATGGGACACTAGTAAAAGGGCACAAAACTACTGGATGGGGTACTAAAGGGGCCAAAACTACTGGATGGGGTACTAAAGGGGCCAAAACTACTGGATGGGGTACTAAAGGGGGCAAAACTACTGGATGAAGCACTAAAGGGGGAAAAACTACTGGATGGGACACTAAAGGGGCCAAAACTACTGGATGGGGCCCTAAAGGGGGCAAAAACTTTTGGATGGGGCAGTAAAGGGGCAACAATACCGGATCGGACACTAAAGGGGGCATAACTACTAGATAGGGACACTAAAGGGGCAAAACTACTGGATGGAGCACTAAAGGGGCAACATTTCTGGATGGGATACTAAAGGGGGCAAAACTACTGAATGAGACACTAAAGGGACAGGACTACTGGATGGGGCACTAAGGGTCAGTATTACTGGAGTATTACTGGACTGGGGGAACTAAGGTGTCCGCATTACTGGATGGGGGCACTAAGTGAGTGAAATACTGTGTGGGCACTAAGGGGGCATAACTACTGTTCTGGGACACAAAGGGGGATTCTACTCTGAGGGGTCATTTATGGGGCATTATACTGTGTGAGGGCACCAATATTGCATTCTTACTATGAGGGGGCACTAAGGGGGCATAACTACTGTGAAAAGGCAGGCACATGCCGCAGCAGCAATATTCTGCAGATGTATGTATGTATGGGCTCTTCTAGATGGCCTTTAATCTGCACAACGTTGAAGGGGGCGCAAAGTTTTTTTGCCACTTACATCACAAAAAAGGGCCGTACTCCCATACAACAGTGTCATATCAGCAGTGTATGACAGTACGGATAATAAAAGTTGGTTAATAAAAATAAAAAATAAAAAGATTTATCCCTAACAGTTTTAGTAGGTCATGTATATATTTCTTTATGGACAAATGGGGGTGTGGCAGGGGAGGAGCCAGGACAGGAGGTGGGTTGGGCCAGGGGCCCAATTCAGATTCTTGCTATGGGGCCCAGTGACTTCTATGTACGCTGTTACTCCTAGAGGCTCCATTCTCCCGGGTGCTGCATTGTCCTCTCCACTTTGATTGACAGGAACAGGCATTGTTAGCATCATCACACTAGGCGCAGTGCAGATAATAACTGCCAGCAAGCCTCTTCCCTGGACATCGCCTGTGTGGGTCACTGAACCACATGAAGCAGCAGTATACGTACGTTAGGAGATGTGATGAGGATCACAATGCCTGGCCCTGTCAATCAAAGTGCAGGGAGATCGGCAACCCCTAAAGCCCATATAAAACCAAGCATCATTTCAGCTTCTGGCCATTGTCTCCCGAGTACACCCTGCAAAGTTAGCTTCGTAAGGATTCATTCACACACTTTTTTCAGTGTTTTTAAATGCTTGAATAAAAAAATAAAAAATAAAAAAATAATAGAATTAATTTTTTTCAAAAAACATTTTTTACAAGACTGTTTGGTGTCCTCTAACTTATCTACATTTGTTTTTCAGGTCCTGCAGAGAAGCCTATGGGCAAAATGCCAGAAGAAATGCTACACCCAGAGCAAGGCACATTCTGGAAAAAACACCATTGACCTAAAAATCACACATACACACAAAAGACTCAAGTCACAATGCAGTGTATTTCATATTTCAAGTTTAAAGGGTTTTCCGA
Organism: Bufotes viridis; assembly: GCA_033119425.1. NCBI lineage: Eukaryota > Metazoa > Chordata > Amphibia > Anura > Bufonidae > Bufotes > Bufotes viridis. Next base: position 97,309,854 of record CM065598.1, read on the forward strand.
GACTTTAAGGCCTATTTCACACGTCCGTAGTGTTTATGGATCCACAAATTCCAGCCTTAAAGGATTCACACAATCCTTTAAGTGCGCGGATGAAAACATCTGGTGTCTCGGGGAGCAGCCAATGGCAGGCAGGGACAGGCCTCCCTAACTTCACCCGCGATTCTAGGGAGGCTCGTCCCTGTCAACGCCTGCCATTGGCTGCCCCCCACCCCCCGACACCGGATGTTTACATCCGTGCATGAGGAGAAACTGCAGCGACGGTGTGGGGAGTAAGGTAAATATATTCAGTGTGAGGGGTCCGGCATATGGGGGACATTTCTTAGTCTCGGATGGGTCCCACCTCTGGCACCTATCCTTAGAACGGAGCCTCCAAAGTGAAGGAGGGTGCACCACGCATGTGTAGCCGCCCTCCATTCCAATGGGAGCGCACCTCTCAGCTATTTTTGAAAGTCGCATTGAAATGAATGGGAAGCGAGCCGTGTAAGCGTGGTGGCCACTCCGTTCACTTCTATGGGGCTTACAGAAACAGCCAAGTCAGCATTTGGTTATTTTCGTCAGTCCCAAAGAAATGAATGGAGGGTGGCCGCGCATGCATAGTGCGCCCTCCAGCACTTTGTGGATTCTGTTCTAAGGATAGATGAGGGTGGGACCTGCACGTATCAAACACTTACGGGATATCCTAGCAATATGCCCCCAATGTGCAAGATGGGACAACCCCTTTAAGGCAGGACTCACAAAAGTGCATGCCGGGACGCATTATCCAGATGTATTACTCAGATGTCCTAGCGATACGCCAAGATAGGACAACCCCTTTAAGGAATAGATGAATATTTCTGTAGGCCGGACATAGGCCTGGTTGTTACAGCCCCCATTACACCTGACATCTCCGTAGACCATAGTGGACCTTATTTTTGTCTATTCAGCTCGCTAGCATCTGGAATGCTGGGCAGCTTAGCTCCGGGGTATCAAAATGCCCATTTGCCAGAAAGGTTTATCTAATTGAATAGAGGGATCTCCGTGAGTGACGTTTCCTTCCATGTCCCCACTGGGACGGTAGTGTAAACAGGACTTTAATATTTTTGCAGCCACATCTGGTGTCAATAGACGCAGCTGAATCTAAGCTGAGCATCTCAATCACACAGAATGTATTGTCAGCTCAAATGAATGGATGCATACGGAGAATTGCCCCGAGGACCTCTCTGCTCCAAGACAGATGACCTATACATCACCACTCACCTACTACCTTTACATGGCCTCACAAATATTCTCTCCGGATTGGCCGGAAAATGGGATTTATCTAAAAATTACCAAAATAGATGCTGCTGTGACATCACCTTAGAGAGATCCAAAGTGCAAATGTTACCCGCCAAATGTGCAGAACAGCCATGTAGTGCGTTAAAGCAATACGCAGTTCATTGGGTACCAGCAAACATACTGTATCATGAGGTTCCGTGAACCTCATACCTCGATGATTTTAGTTACTCCTGGCTTACGTCAGCTATTTTGGAGCACTGTCATGAGACTTGCGACAATAGTGACTGAGTTGCTCGATGTCACACAAATTCATTGCTAAGCGATATCTGCCATCAGTTCTATAGGGCGGTGATTTTACAAAAAAAAATTGCCCAACAATGACTTGAAGGGGTTAATGAATGAACCATTTTGATACCAAAAGCCTAAAATGTTGTGTTCAAGTAATTTGTATTATCTCTAGCATAAATATCCTTTTCATCACTTTTTTTTTTGCTTTCATGTGCCGTTGGGTGTGGTCACTGGAAGAATCAGTCTTCTTACCCCTCTGGCAGCTGACAATACAGGGGCGCATTTCATAAGATTGGCGTTTTAGATTCCGGTCTTAATAAAGCCCTGTACTGACATTTAGACCAGGGGTGGGGAACCTTTTTGCTGCCGAGGGCCATTTGGATATTTGAAACATCGTTCGGGGGCCAAACAAAATGCTCAACTTAAAAATTTGACTGCCGTATTTGGTCAAACATATAAGTGACCATAAGTGTTTTTTTTTTTAGACCTGGCGCAAGTAAAAAAAAAATTAAAAAATAATAATGATTGCAGATTGCAGCACAAAGGACCTATCCCTCTAGGTTACTGCTGAGGCCCTTCTCTTTCTCGGACCTGCAGGTCAAAAGGCTAGTTCTATTGGCTGTCCTACAGTGAACAGAGGATGACTATGCAGAGACATGGCTGTGGGGAGGGTGACTGAGCATGTGTGTCAAACAATGGGGCCCGATGGTGCTCCAGCCCTTTACGGCTATGCTGGATGCAGTAAACGCCAGCAGCCTCTGACGGAACCGCCTGCTGGATCATTTTAGCGCTAATTTGAAGGGAGTACGACAACAGGTTCAGACTATACAGGTTATCTGTTACCGCAGGGACACACAGGTATGTGGAGGGGCTGGATAAATGAAACCGCAGGAAATTTATAATTACAACCAATTGTAATTAAAAAGTTGTTTCATTTCTCAACTTAGATGCCCTGCGACAATAAAAAATTGTTACTCTGCGAATTATGATGGACCCCCAGAAAATTAAAACAGCAGCATAAGTGGCAATAGTTAAAAGTATGCACAAATATATAAAACAAAACACAGTATAATGCTAGACAGTAAAAAGCCACCAACTTGTTATTCCCCATAAAAACAAGTCATTTACTAAGTCCAGCTTTTTACGCCAATCTTAGATTCCCTGCCATAAGACTTGGCTAATTTAGGTCCTGCACCTGGAGAGAAAAATCACTCCACTCCCTGAGTGGAGTCTTTTTTTTTTTTACCCCATTTACGCCCAGAAACAGACAAATCTGCTGGGATCCAGGTCCCGGGCCTGGCCCCTGTCACTCTCAAGTGCCAAAAACTGCACAAAAACACCTGTGTGACTAAATATTGATGCTACACGACTTTTTCCGCCGTAAAGTGGTGAGCTGCATTTAGTAGATAGATGACCCCCAATGTACCCAATTGCCCTCCACTTCCTAACCTCTGGGCCCCAAGTGCCATGGCTGACACAGCTCTAGTCATGTCTGTAGGTATAACACAGTGTGTTCTTGGTGCCCGGAGTTGGGCTCCTGCTGATCTGAGATTGATGACCTATCATGAGAATAGGCTACCACTTCACAACCCCTTTAAGAGAATAAAATACGATACCCGGTTATTATTTCTTGTATGCACTATTATATTCCGGAGCGCTTTACAGACATTAGTATCCAACTGTCCCAAATCTAATTTCTCCTACCAGTCTGTGAGAGGAAACCCACGCAAACATGGGGAAAACATACAAACTCCATGCAGATGTTGTCCTTGGTCGTATTCGAACCTCGGACCCCAGCGCTGCAGTGCTAACCACTGAGCCACTGTGCTGCCCATCAAAATTTCCTGGCTAAGGGTACTTTCACACTTGCGTTCGTGTCATCCGGCAGGCAGTTCCGTCGTCGGAGCTGCCTGCCGGATCCGCCCTTCAGTGTGACAACTGACAGCATTTGTAGACGGATCCGGGTGCGGATCCGTCTACAAATGCATTGCAAGAACAGATGCGTCCCTCAGCTTGTCATGCGGAAGGACGGATCCGTCCTTTAGTTGTTTCGCAATGCCGGACTCGGCACTAATACAAGTCAATGTAAATTAATGCCGGATCCGGCATTCCGGCGACTGATCAGGCATTTTGGACGGACATAATACCGCAGCATGCAGCGGTATTATGTCCGGCCAAAACGCCTGACAGTGACTGAACGGAAGGCATACTGATGCAAACTGAACGGATTTCTCTCCATTCAGATTGCATGGGGATATGCCTGATCAGTTCTTTTCCGGCATAGAGCCCTTTTGACGGAACTCTATGCCGGAAAAGAATAACGCAAGTGTGAAAGTACCCTAACACAGTACCAGGCTGCTTTAATTTTCTTTATCCACAGTGATACAATATGTGACATTCAGGTGCCATCCAGTGGACTCTGCAGCAAACTCAGCACCTTCTCAACTGCCCAGGGACTGCCCATGGAGCAAGCGCTGACTTCAGCCCGATTTTAAAATGTTTTAGAGACGACTATGTGTTAAATGTCTCTAAAAACCCTAAACATGCAAAATTCCACATTTACCAGTTCATGGCTTGGAAAAAAGTTTCCCTTTCCGTCCATGCCCGGACAAGAATTATTCCATTATTACCACTGCTGAATTCAACAATAAAAAAAATGAAAAACTTGTTTGCTGCTCAAAACGATCACGTGAGAGAAGGAATAAAAATTAGGTCAACACCTGACTCAACTTTGAAGACGCCACGAGGGGAGCCAGAGGCTCTTGTTTTCAGAAGGTTGAATAACAGAGAAACAAGAGATAGATTCTGAAAGCAAATAGGACAGGGGGGAAGGGGGCCGTAATAACAAAAATATGCATGTGCAACACTGTAAACAAAAATAATAAAAAAAGAACTAAATGCAACCAAGATTGCAAGAGCAAAACGTATCTAGAAAGGGTTATTTTGAACTAAAATATATATATATTTATATATTATTGCTCTTAGATGCCAGTTTCCCCCTTGGGCAACTCACACATTCTTCATACACGCTGGGAATTGCAAGGCAGCATTGAGAGGATTAATACAGATCCCCAGCTCCTCGCCCTGAGGCTCAATACTCAGACGTCTATCTGTCCTTAGGAGAGGTTAGGGGTTGAAGCTAAAATATGCAAACAACAGGCTCATTTTAGGGAGCGTTCCCGACCTCCTTCTACCCCCTAAATGAAAAACGTTTATTTTTTTTTTACCTCTTTGTAGAAGCGAAATTATGTTTTTGTTTTGTAGGTGGTTAATATAATCCTGTATGAGTTCCTTAGGTCTATCATGACTAGAGTTCTGCTGCGATGTGTTCGTGACCGACTCAGACGCGTAGTGGCTCCGCACCGGCATCTTTTAAGTGCATTTACAATACTGATGCTTTGTTAAGGTCATGTGATGAATTAAACAGCAAAAATACATGCGAATACACTTAAAGGCGTATGGCAACGAGACATTTACAGTGTAACATATCTATGATATATATATATATATATATATATATATATATATATATATATATATATATAGGTCTTGTATGGTCCATAGGCATAGATCCCATATCTCTCTCATAGCCGAAAGAGCTGGCAATAGACTACACATATGCCGTTTATTCCCCCCTGTCTTCTCCTTTCTTTGTGGCTGTCTGTAGGTGGCTCCTAGTCAGGGGTGCACCTAGCGAAAAAACTGAAATGGTGCCCCCGCCAATTTCTTAACCCAACCCCACGGCACTTCGGCTGCCCCTAACCCCCCCCCCTCGCTTCACCTGGCCTCATGGTGATGCACCCCTGCTTCTAGTGCACATCCGGTGAAAGACCCCAATCTATCCATTTGTTAAATCTCCGCATATGACCATCATCTGCCCGGGTCCATGTGTCAGACGTGGCTCCACTGCCCCGAACTGACTGTATACTGCAAAAGCCCTGCTATGATACAGTCAGATTGGGTGAGGGGAGGCACGGTTGGCCCGGGAGATGCGTCCGACACACGGACCGTGTTTCAAGTGCCGACCATGGTCATGTGCATGAGTCCTAATGGATATATTTTCAGAAACAGCACCATTGTAATCCAATGGCTGTGTCAGACACAAAAAAAGGAACAAAAAATAAAATAAAAATCATGCATGTCACACATGCGCTAACCTCTACTTCCACCCTGGGCCCTGGAATAGGTATAAGGCCTCATGCACACAACTGTATTTTGTGTCCGTGTCCAATCTGCATCTTATGCGGATCACACATGGACCCATTCATAGGTATTGGTCGACAAGGAAAAAAAATGGACAGCACATAGATGTCACCTATGTGCTGTCTGCATCTGTACGTCTATTGTATAAATGATAGAACATGCCCTATTCTGGTCCGTTTTGCATTTTTGTTGTGCATGAGACCCAATAGATCAGTTTAGCCCGGAGTGTTCCTTTAAGCTACAAATTACAGCGCAATATGCATTCTTTTCATAGCAAAATGGAAATTGCAAAATTCAGAATGCCGGTGGTCTGAAAAGAGGACTTTCCAGATTGACACATTTTTTGCCTCTGTGCATATGCCACTAATGTGTGTGAAATGTTTTCCATTCTCCTAGAAATTAAAATACTGAATATTTTAAATGAATCAAATTGGCACCTAAACAAGAAAACAACAGTGAAAATCGACCCGGTTTAATATTCCCAGGGGTTAAAAGGAAAAGAAAAAAAAAAGTGACAAACCCCTGACAGTTTCTGAACAAAGCCGAGTAAAGATTAATTGATTTATCAATTAGCGCCTTCAGCCTCTTCTGACCACAGGGAAAGTGCATAATTCCAGCAATGATAACATGCTGTGTGCTTAAGGGATGGACAGCAAGAAGAGAAATCCGTGGGCCCCAACATAAATACAGAGGAGATATCACTGCAGCAATGGGTTCTGCGCATGCTCCGAGACTGTAAACCAAATGGAACCACTTTGGATGTGACCCTCCATTTTGTGCCAGGGTACCTGTCGTGTCGCAGTGATCGGGTGGCAGGGGTGCAGTATGTTAGTGTGGTGTCCTGATGGGTGTAGTAGTTTGTTCCCATATTTCTAAAGCTCCCAGGGCTGGTGTGCAGTAACGGGAAGGAAGGCACCAGATTCCCTTGGCTGCACACTCTGGTGCCAGATGTTGGTTGGGTGCCCTTGGTGGTATGGGTTTTAGGTGCAGGGAAGGCAGGGTCTCTGAGGTTCATGACGCCGGCACGTTTACAGAGAATCCTTTGCCTTGAGGTAGATTTACAGGTTCGGTTATCATGGAGGTATTCAGACTCCGAAGTGCATCCGTTCAGCACCGCTCCTTCCGGATTACGATACGATTGATACGTGTGCACACGGCCGGTGCCCGTATATTGCGGACCCACTGTTTGTGTGGGCCATGCATGGCACTCGGGGGCAAAAATCATTTTTTTCAATTGGTATCTATTAAAAATGTTGAACCCCTGTCTCTGTGCAACCTTTAGTTTCTCTGGTCAGGCAGCTCAGCTGGCGGACTCCTTATCTCTGACCTTATAAACACTCATTATAGCTCAATTGTTATCTTACTACAAGAATTTGGCTTAGACTACTTTTACACTAGCGTTTTTGCTGGATCCGGCAGGGTCCAGCAAAAACACTTCCGTTACTGGTAATACAACCGTCTGCATCCTTTATGAACGGATCCGGTAGTATTATCTTTAACATTGCCAAGACGGATCTGTCATGAAGTTTATTGAAAGTCAATGGGGGACGGTCCCGTTTTCTATTGTGGCAGATTGTGTCCGAGAAAACGGATCTGTCCCCATTGACTTGCATTGGGGTAATGCCAGATCCATTTTGCATCCGCATCCCAGGACGGAAAGCAAAATACAACATGTTGCGGTTTGCTCTCCGGTCTGGGAACGCAACTAAACGGAATGGAATACATTTTGGAGCACTCCGTTCTGTTCAGTTCAGTTTTGTCCCCATTGACAATGAATGGGAACAAAACTAAAGCGTTTTTTTCTGGAATTGAGTCCCTAAGATGGAACTCGGAAAACGTAAACGCTAGTGTGAAAGTAAATAACTGTTTATGAACTTTTAGTAATCTAGAGATAAAGGGGGTCATTTATTAGGCCAGCATTTTAGACGCTGGTCTTAATAAAGGTCCTGTGCTGGTAGTGGATCTGCTGAAGTTATGAAGAGGCTCCGGCCTCTCCATAACACCGGCGCATCCGGCACCGCTTCTAAATGTAGACAGCTTTCCGAGCTTTCTTGCTGTCTTACATTTAGACCATTTTCTATGCCTAAAACAGGCGCAAAAAATGATAAATGAGACGAGCCTGCCTGGCAGTCCCCTTCCCCACCCACAATTTTAGACCTAGTGTGAGCTGGGAACAGTCGCCGATAATGGCGTATTTCAGTATAAGAAGTGACCCCCAAAGTTTATTAGATGACGGCACAAAGTTAAAGTACTATTCACACAACTAGACAGTTAACCCTTTGTGACAGAACGGCTCAATATTTTTAATAAAGACCAATTGAAAAATTATTTTTAGCCCAAAAAGAGTAAAATGCAAATCATAAAAAAAAAAATTAAATTTGCTCTGAAAGTGTACATAGGCTACATAGAAGATGAACCTACCCTTTAAATTATCGATTTTTTCCTATGACTACGCTGCATCCCCAATCCGTCTCAGGCATGAGATTCCACGGGGAGTATCATTTATGAAATCCTCTAGCGTTTTCAGTTTGTGAATCCATAAACGGGGTAATCAGCGCGGAGACAGGGCCTGTTGGCTCATTTTCTAGTTCAGCATCAAACATCGTTGTGTTTGTGAAGGAACGAGTCAACATTATTAAAGTTCCAGTGGTCTGGACAAACCATCCTGTTCCGTGCATTGGGGCTGAAATTTGCGGTCCCCAATGCACTGAGAACTTTCGCGAGGCCTCCATGGCGAATCCAGACCCATTCAAATATCTTATTGCCTAAGGGCTCATTCACACAAACGTATGCATTCCGTTCCGTGCATTGGGGCTGTAATTTGCGGTCCCGAATGCACGGAGAACTTTCGTGAGGCCTCCGGGACGGATCCAGACCCATTCAACTTGAATGGGTCCGCATCTCTTCACTCCACAAAAAGATAGGACAGGTTCTATCTTTTTGCGGTACAGAAGTACGGAACGGAACCCCAGAGATGCACTCCGTAGTGCTTCTGTAGGGTTTCATTCCATGCTTCCGTTCCGCATCTCCTGATTTACGGACCCATTGAAGTGAAAGGGTCCACATCCGTGATGCGGAATGCACACGAAACGGTGTCCGTATGTGCGGTCTGCAATACGGAAACCGAACCCAATACGTTTGTGTGAATGAGCCCTAACACTGAACAAAAAATTAATTTCATTTATGCAGAACGTTAATGTAGTTGTTACAGGGATGAGTCATTAATAACACCAGGCTGCCATCCCCTCTGCAGAGAGTAGATCAGAAAATATATAATAGCGCTCAATGGCGGGTGCACTACAAACGCACACAGAAGGTATCAATCGGCTCCAGGCACAATCCGTTCACAAAGACTTTTTAGAACAAAAGGACTCTGTAAATGTATTTAAAAAAAAAAAACACAGCTTATGGGGAAATTCATTCGCATTGATTCAGGGCGCCTTGGGGCACTGCAGGAGTTTCGTTTCCATCAAACAGACCTGCCTCGGGGGTTAGATGACCCATCGTAAACAATACCATCCCCCCCCATCTATGGTAATATCAATGTCGTGGTAAACACACACTACATTACAAACATGACAATGAAGTAGCTTGTTTGTGTGTGTGTCTGGTCGTCCTAATGTGTATATTAGCATGTATCTAGGAGGTCCAGTATACGAGGGCAGCCTTCTTCACAAGCAGGTGAGGTGTGGTGGTTTCCTAAGGATCCAGTGACAGGCCATGGTCATACCATACGTATTATATGTCACCCGAACCACCATATAGGGCGAGTTTGGTTTGATATAATGCGAGTGGGAGTTTACCAGCTTGAACTCAATGGCAGATCTCATGCAGAAAGGAGGTTCGGAATATTGGAGGGGGCATAGATCTATATGGGGGAGTCAGAATAGCTGTCCAACAAAGTAAAGTTGCACAAGTTATCTTAAAGGGGTTGTGCACTTTTGGTGGTGTTTAGCACACATACCTGCTTCCGCTGCTCCACTCAGGACCCTGAATGTAAATTTCTGGTTTGACGCCTCTGCAGCCAATTGCTGACCACAGCGCTGACAGGCTCCCAGGGGTGGACTGGGAAAGTAAAGTGGCCCTGGAAAATAACTAAAAGCGGCCCCATTTTGTAGTTGGGTCCACATTGACAGAGGGCAGGGCCAGTATTACCATATTGCAGCACATTATAGCACCCCAACAGAGCAAGATACCACGCACATTCCTAAAGACTGCCACTGGTTGGCCAAAAGGAGGACTCAGGCGGCCCCCATGGGCATCGGCCCACCGGGAAGTTTCCCTGTAGAGTTTATGGCCAATGACCATCTGACATGATGCGGGGGGGTTGCTCCGTTCCGTGCCCCCGCAAAAAAAATAGAGCATATAAATAGAGTTTTGCGGACAAGGATAGGCATTTCTATAATGGGCTGCGTTCCGTAAATTGCGGAACGGAACGCGGTGCAGCTTCCGTGTTTTGCGCACCGCAAAACATCAACGGTTGTGTGCATGAGGCCTAACACAGAGTCGATAACTGACACTATTTGTATGGGGACCGTTAGACAAGTATACAGATTGAGATGCAATACTAATAACCTTACAAAGAAAAGAAAAAAAGAAAAAATAATCAGGTTCCAGAAATAGTAACATTTCACCAAAAGAAGCCATGTGAATACTCAGCAAAGAGATACAAAACATGGAATTCTCCGACAAAATGCTACTTTTACGGACGTGTGAGGTTCTGAACCAGAAAACAATGTCTGCCCCCCGCCCCACTTGCCGAGCTCTCGGGGGGGATGATACCAGCTCAATATACAGAGGCAGATGTTAAGGAATTTTAAAGCAAAGTTTCAAGGGTGTTTGAAAGAGCTGGAGAAGAGAATCATACGCTTGTGATAATGGGCTGATCCTCTGAAGCAGTTATCTCTGCAGGAATCTAACAAGACCCGCTGGTTACGCCATGATGGCTCCTATCAGCGATCAGGTACCAGAGAGATTTGCTCTCCCTCACGCAGCTTGCTGCTTCTTCCCGATAGCTTGATGGAACTGGATGATGAGAGCTGCAACTTTCTGCATTATTAACGGCAACAAACATACCCCAGACACGCGTGGAGCTCGCCTCACCTTTGATGGCCGGTGAAATGATGAAGATCATAGTAATGCAAAAAATTGTTTGTACAGCTGAGCATTATAGACTTTGCTGTCCTTTATACGATGGATAAACATGTCTGCTGTCACAGGCCGAGCACCTTCTCCCCCCCCTCCTTGTGATGAGCGTTCTACGAAATGTACGAATGCACTTTTGTATATTTTTAATCATGAGAAATGTATTCGGATTGGTTGCTATGGGCAACTACTGTTCGTTCTCTTGCACTAGTTGCAAACCATATTCAATACCTCTGTTTGCCCCTAATGAATAGAACCACTTTGTACAGCTGGTTTCTGACACGTCTGATTTCGGAAGTATGGACTCTACTCCTTTGACCAGACCGGCAGCATTATAATTATATATAATGCAGTGTGTTTCTGCCCGACCTCAACTGTAACGATCTGTACTGAAGGCATTACGTTATTACAGTTGAGGTCAGACAGAGACACACAGCATTATAAATAACTATAATACCATGCAGTCCAGTCAAAGGGACCGCACATAGCCAGTACTATAATAGAAAATGCCTTTTCTTGTCCGCAATTGCGGAATGGAATTTTTTTCAGGAACGGAATTGCGGATCCTGGAAAAACAGATCCCGATAAAAACGGATGCGGATCCCGAAAATGCAGATCTGCATCCGTTCCAGCACCATTGAAAGTAAATTGGTCCGCAAATTGCAGAACAGATGCGGACCCAGATTACAGACGTGTGAATGGACCCTATGACACAGCGCTGTGATGTCACAACAGTACTTAGTGCACCAATCAGGAATATCTACTCCGACCTGATAAAATGTGAAGTTGCCTGTATTGCGCAAAAAATATGCACATCATTAGTGGCGATTTGCGCAATCGCGAAAATAATGACTGGAGATCACGAATTCTAGAATTTGCGAATATTGTGCGAAAAATTTGTGAAATATCGCAAAAATGAATATTGCCTATACCGCTCATCACTAGAGGGTACCCTATCAAATGAGAGCAGAAAACAACATTGAGTTGTCACATAGAGGTGTAAATCAAGCCTTGACGCTGGGTTCAGACCTGAGCGTTTCTGAGACGCGCGTTTTCCGCACGTGTTTTACGCGCGTATTACAGTGCGTTTTGGAAGTAGGAAACGCGCGTCACACGTGCGTCCGTGACTCTGGAGACCAATTAAAAAAAGGCATATCTACACTTAACGTGCGTTTTACGCGCGTTCCCATTGAATCTTTGGGCCAAAACGCGCGTCAAATGCCCCAAAAGAAGCTCAAGTACTTGTTTATGCGTTGGGCGTTTTTCAGCGCGTTCGAACGCGAAAATGTGAACCAGTCCCATAGGGAAGCATTGGTTTGCATCGGTTATCCTTTTTTCAGCACGTTTGAACGCGCTGTAAAACGCGCAAGTGTGAACTTAGGGTAAGGGCTTGGAGCAATTATTATCTGGATTTTTGTACAATCGTTCAAATTTTGGCAATTATCATCACATGTAATAGCATGTAGTGATCAAATGATGAGCAGTAAGTCGTTCGTCTTCTGTGGATCAGACACAACAGCCCGAAAAGGATTATCGTTAGTTGCCCTCACCCCTGCCCCTCCCCTTCCATATCAAATCATAAATCTGCCATTCGCCGAGTGTAAGAACGCCTTCACACGATGCAGAATTTTGCACAATAAAATACATTCTCTATTTTAGCTTATGGCAGGGCTCGACAAATCCCAGGCGCCAGGTCGCCTGGGTATTTGTCAGCCCGTTCTCTCAGGTGCCCGGGCGCAGGGCCGGCGCGTCCTACACGCGGACTAGGAGCGCCGGCCCCCTCATGCTGCAGCCGCCCGAGCGCTCTATAGAGAGCCTCAGGCAGCTGCAGCACTGCCCGGGCTGGCGCGTCCATGAGGACGCACCGCCCGGGCGCAGCATGAAGAGAGGGACTGACAGGAGGGAAGCGCTCAGCGCTCCCTCCTGTCAGTCCCTCATTGTAGCGTGGCCGAGCCCTGTATGGTCCGCGGTACAGGAGCATCTGTCTCCTGTACCCGGCCGGACTGACATGAAGTGCGCACACAGCCATGCTACACTAGAGCCGGGGGAGGAAGGGGGGAGATAATGACAAGGGGGGGGGGGAGAAAGTGAATGACAAGGGGGGGGGGAAGTGAATGACAAGGGGGGGAGGGAGAAAGTGAATGACGGGGGGGGGGGATGAAATGACAAGGGGGGGTGAGAGAAAGTGAATGACTAGGGGGGAAAGTGAATGACAAGGGGGGGGGGGGGGGAGAGAAAGTGAATGACAAGGGGGGAAAGAGATTGACAAGACGGACCCCTCTGCCCTCCCCTCCGGACCCTGTAATCCTTGTAAGGGTTTCCACATGTCATGGCGGCCGCAAGTGGCGATCACTTAGACGCTGGCAGCATCTGACGTGTCATATAACCTATTGAAAAGGGGAAGCATTCTGGGGGGCCCTATATACGCGCACATTATGGGGGGCACTATGGAAAACAGGGGTAGGAACACTATGGGGGCATCTACTGGGGGCCCTATGTACTGGCATGCATTATTGGGGGGCTCTATAGAGAAGTGGGGGGGGGGGGAGGAGTACTATGGGGGCATCTATTGGGAGCTTTATGACGCGGCTCCGCCTGGCTCCTAACTTTTTTAGCTGGCTCCTAGATTCCAGGGAAATTTGTCAAGCCCTGGCTTATGGGAATAAAAAAAAAAAAAAAAATGTCAGAAATGCACAACATTATTCACATGCAAAATGTGCAACTTTGAAAAATCCGCACCTACAAATTTTATTGTGGAAAATTCTGCAGCGTGTGACGAGCAAGGATCGCAATAATGAGTAAACAGCAAAAAATATTAAGCGATTCTACTGTGTTATCAAATGTCTTTTGAAAGAAAACTGGACACACAATTGTGTTGCTCGCTGCTTATTAATGAAAAAAATATCGGCACTTCTAATAGAACCCTAAGGGCTCTTTCACACGAGCGGATGTCGTGCGGGTAATCCGCTGCGTGAAAGAGTGCCAAGCCGCACTCCGGACAGCAGAGACACGAAGCAGTAACATGACTGATAATGCTCTGTGCCTCTCTGTGACCTTTTTACTACAAAATCACAGTGACTACTTTATCTCACTGTGATTTTGTAGCAAAGAGATGACAGAGGCACGGAGCATTATCAGTAATGTTACTGCTTTGTGTCTCTGCTGTCCGGAGCGGGGCTTGGCTCTCTTTCACGCAGCGGATTCCACGCACGGCATCCACTCGTGTGAAAGAGCCCGAAGGGCATGTTCACGTGTAGCAGAAACGCTATTCCATGCTTTCATGGATCAAATCTGCCACTTTGTATAGTACCAACAAAGTGGATGACATTTTAAGATATCTCATCCATATGGTGCGGGTGGACGTAGCCTAATGGTACGTCTGCACTTGAGTGAAGATCCAGCAGAACTGTTCAACACGGTTTATGATGCGGTTCTGCAGGTTAGGCTACATGCACACGACCGTTGGTGTTTTGCGATCCGCAAAACATAGAAGCTGCTCCGCGTTCCGTTCCGCAAATTCCGCGGCCCATTATAGAAATAGGACATGCTCTATTTTTTTTGCAGGGGCACGGTCCGCGCCCAAGCCGCAAAATATGCGGACCACAACAACGGCCGTGTGCATGAGGCCTAAAACTGCAACAAAAACCGCAGCATAAGGGCTCATGCACAAGGCCGTTGGTCAGCCGATCCGTGCATTGGGGACCGCAATTTGCAACATCCGTGCAGATTCCGAAGACGGATCCAACGTGAATGGGTCCATCTGCACCGCAAAAAAAGTTATTTTTTTGCGGTGTGGTGGCACGGAGAGAAACCCCACCGAAGCACCCTGTAGTGCTTCCGTGGGGTTCCGGTCCTCTGTTCTGCACGGGATCTTCCGGATTGCGGACCCATTAAAGTGAATCAGTCTGTATCTGTGATGCGGGGTGCACACGGCTGGTGCCCGTGTATTGCGACTCGCTGTTTGAAGGGCCGCAATACAGGCAAGGCCGGGCAACGGCCGTGTGCATGAGCCCTAAATTGCATGTATTCCATGAGGTTTATCGCCATGGAAATGGCTGTGGAGTTGAGCCATTCCATTGCAAATGGTAAAATCCACAGCATAAGGCCTCATGCACACAACCATATGTGTTTTGTGGTCCGCAAATTGCGTATATCCTCACAAAAACGGATGACGATCCGTATGGCATTCATTTTATTTGCGGATCAATAGTAATAATGCCTATCCTTGTCCGCTAACTAGAAAAAAATAGGACATGCTCTATTTTTTTGCCAAACGGAAAAACGGACATACGGAAATGGAATCCACACGGAGTACCTTCCGTTTTTTTCGCGGACATATTGAAATGAATGGTTCCGCATATGGTCCGTAAAATAAAAAAACTAACGGACACGGAAAGAAAATACGTTTGTGTGCATGAGGCCTAAATTGTCATGCTTGCAGAATTCAAATCGCCACCTCAGGTCACTTCAGTCTGAGTTTATTTTTACGGGAGGGAAGCGTTCCTTCCTGGCAATCACCTTCTCACTAGCGGATTACACGCTGCGATCTCCTCCGCAGCCTGGGGAGGAATGATCGCTATGCCATCCCTCGTCCCCATGCTGAATAGTGGTTTGCTGGCAAACGATCATTTCTTAAGATGTAAAAAGATTTGGATTGCCCATTTGCTTGTTCATCGGGCAACGAGCGTTCATACGAATCGTCTGTCCAAAAAAACTTTGCATCGTCCTGGCCTGATCATTGTATGCGGTTTGGTTAAAGCACGTTAGTGCAATTTTCTCTCCAGAAACATAAATTATGATACAATCTGGCCGTGTAAACCTTACATAACAATCGCTTCCAGATTCTAGATAAGGAGACCTTCAGCTTGTCAACTTTTGTAAAACACTGCCCTCTGGTGTATTCTTCTTCAAAGCAAAGCCCTTTCTTTTTTATTTTTTTACCTGGCAGAAGCGCCTGAAGGGTCATTCAGCTTGATTTTGTGATTTGCAGAGACCTGAACACTGAAGCCCCCGGGTCTGGTTCTGGCTTGTATTGTTGGTGCCTTCACTATTATGCCTGGAAAACACCAAGCCGTGTTATTATGTGCTGTCTGCACCGATTTGTATCAAAGACCGTTCCGTCCAGGAATTGTATTTAACCGTCTCCAAATTAGCAGGGAAAGCAGGAGGCTGCTGTGCGCTGCTCTAAAGGTCCCTCGCAGTGAAACACGATCAGACCATACTATTACTCTCTATTTAGCCTCTGTTCCTCCCAATCTTGCACAGAGCTTCCCAGACACAGCTTGGTCATGGACCGAAAATTAAGGGGTTGTCTAACTTTAAAAAAAAAAAAAAATTCCAAGCCAGCAATTGTGAGAAATTAATAATAAAATATACTTATCCATTTTATACCCTGCCACTTCCTCCGCACTGGGCTTTGCATGGCTGCAGTCATGCTGTATAGTCCATGTGACTGCTGCAACCAATCACCGTCCTCCGCAGTCATGTGCCATATACTGCCTAGACCTGTGATTGCCTGCAGCGGTGTCACAGGGGGGATAGGAGTGCTAGACCTGAACCTATGGCTTTTTACATCAGCACAGGTTTAGCCAGGGGGAGCAGGTTGTCTATCTGTTTAGCGACAGTTGCCCCGGATCAGAGAAATCACCAATCCCAGCCGTTTAAAGTGACGGTGGCGTCCGACACCCAGGACCCCGGCCGATCAGCTGTTAGAGAAGGAGCCTTCTCCCTGCTTTTCCTAGGCCAGTGACGTCACGTTCATCACTCACAAGGCCTACGAGCAACTCCACTCCATTCAAGTGAATGGGGCTGAGCTGCAATACCAAGCTCAGCCACTATACAATGTACGGCGCTGCGGAGCTCACAGGAGTGCCGCTGCCTTCTCAAACCACTGATCAGCGGGGGTCCCGGGCGTCGGACCCCCAGAGATTAGATACTAATGACCTATGCGGAGGATAGGTCATTAGTAGTAAAATATTGTTAAAACCATTTATTATCCCATGTGTAAAAACAATACAAAACAAAAAAAAGGGAACTACACAATGATCATGTAATTTAGCCTGCACGGTAAATAGCCTGCACGGTAAATAGCCTGCACGGTAAATAGCCTGCACGGTAAATAGTGAAAAACACAACAATGCCAGAATTGCTGTTTTTTTGCTTAAACGGCACAAAAAAAAAAAAATATTAATAATAATAATAAGGGAGAGTTTACATCACCTTTGTTTTTCTGTTCTTCTGATCGATTGGGAGAGCAGAAAAATATTAATAAAAAAAAAAAAAAAAAAGTTCCTGTGCATCAGTTATGCACATTTGGCATCTGTTCCAGGCATGCTCAACCTGCGGCCCTCCAGCTTTTGCAAAACTACAACTCCCAGCATGCCTGAACAGCCTACAGCTATTAACCTACAGCAGGGCATTGTGGGAGTTGTAGTTTTACAACAGCTGGAGGGCCGCAGAGTGAGCATGCCTAGTTTAAGCCATTTCCGTCTGAGATCTGTTCTTCTAGACAGAAAACAAAGTCCTGTGTGCAGCCGAGTGATAATGCGTGCAGGATGCGTTCAGTGAAACTCGCACCATTTTGCAAGCAAGTTCAGTCAGTTTTTTCTGCGCGGGTGCAATGAGTTTTTTACATGCGTGATGAAAAAACTGAAGCTTTACAAACAACATCTCTTAGCGAGCATCAGTGAAAAATGCATCACACACGCACTTACTTGCGGATGCAATGCGCTTTTCACTGAAGCCCCATTCACTTCTATGGGGCCAGGGCTGTGTGAGAAACGTGGAATATAGAACGTGCTGCAACGCAGAACTGATGCGTGAAAAAAAAAAAAAAAAAAACGCTCATGTACACAGCCCCATTGAAATGAATGGGTCAGGATTCAGTGCGGATGCTATGCATTCACGTCACGCATTGCACCCGCACGGAAAACTCGCTCATGTGAGGCCTTATTCTCCTGTAGCAGTGAGGGCTCATGCACACAAACTTATTTGTTTTCCGTGTCCGTTCCGTTTTTTTTTCTGCTGCCCGTATGCAGAACCATTCACCTCGATAGGGCTGGAAAAAAAAACGAAATGACTAAGGCATCTTGCACACGTATTTTTTTTCCCGTTTTCGTTCCTTTTTTTTTTACGCGGAACCATTGATTTCAATGGATCCACAAAAAAAAACGGAAGGTACTCCGTATTTCCGTTCAAAGATAGAACATGTCCTATTATTGTCCGCATAACAGACAAGGACAGGACTGTTCTATCAGGGGCCAGCTGTTCCGTTCCGCAAAAAACAGAATGCGCACAGACATCGTCCATATTTTTTGTGGACCACAAAATAATGAAAAAGCCATATGGTCGTGTGCAAGAGGCCTAAGTGTGCATCACATTTACATATGTGCGCATGGCTGTTCTGCAAAAAACATAGAACATCTCCATTTTGCGGACAAGGATTGGCATTTTTACAACGTATCCACAAAAAAAAAAATGGATGCAATACGGATGTCATCCGTATTTTTTTGCGGACGGCAGTCATGTGCATAAACCCTAAGGCATTAGGCTTGGTCTGCGTAACGAGGCCGCTGGGCGGCAATCTGTGACAAGTACAGGTGAAACACATAACGACAATAGGGAAAATGTATTAATGATTTTGTGCCAATTGACACCAAAAAAGCAAAAAATATTGCATAGATTTTTATTTTTTTTCGCCTGGATTTCTTAGCCGGCGTAGCTTCCAGCTTCTGGAGAATGAAGCTCCTGCAAAGCGTCTGAATTACGGGTATTACAGGGTTGTTCTGGGCGTACGGCACTGATGACCGCGGCGCTCCGGTGACCGCTCCTCACAGCTGATCAAGCGCAGCGCTGTCCACCGTATAGTGGCCGCGGTTGGTACTGCAGCCCAGGCTAGGGCTATCTAAGAATTCCATTATGGATTCCGCTAGCACGGACCATAACTTACAGTATCCATAACGAAATTCTTAGATAACCGGAACCTTGTACGCCGAACTTGAAAACAGAAGTTCGCTCATCCCTAGCCCAGGTCCATTCACCTGAATACGAACCATGAAACGCGCTTGGCACAGCTCACAGTATACCGCGTACGACTCCCTTCATTCTGCCGCCTCATGGCGCTTCCACAAGTACATCGATATGTTGCGATACAAAAAAATAAATGGCACAATCCATACAGAACGCAGGCCTATTTCATACATATGGGTGCAGCTTACCGGCGCCATTTTTATAATCTGCCACTTTTCTCATACACGTGCCTCAGACTGGGGCTACACGCCAAAACCGCACGGATTTCATTGCAAATTTCAGCGGTTTGGTGACGCGGCTGAGAGTCTTTACCCGTGAAAATACCTTCTTTCTAACACATTTGACCTGTAAAAATGGCGCAGCAAACACCTGTGTTTTTCAGAACCGCAGTAATGAGGTAAGCGGCTTGCACTTTTGCTACTGCCACATGTCAATGCAGCCTAAATGTACATATTTTACGCGTACAGACCTCCCCCTCATGAAATATTGCCTCTTTACATTGCCAATACATAAAACTTTCCTCACAGAGTCTGGATAATAAAATAAAACAAGATGGAGCCCGCACCTGACTGAGCTTCTCACCTGCCGCCAGCCCCAGGCCTCATTTGTTTCTTTTTTTTTCTTTTTGTCAATCAGCAAACTTTATTGCTCCCAGTTTTTTTTCCAATGTGTCAATAGACAACACAGGGGCGTCTCCAGCATCAGGGGGGGGGGGGGGGATGCCTTCTTTTTAACATAAGGCATAAATACAAGGTGGCCCACGAAAAAGTAGCCTGCCTCCAATATCTCCAAATCAAACTGCCTAATAGTAAATCTGTTTTAGTTGCCCAAAGCAACCAATCAGAGCTCAGTTTTCAGTTCCTACAGGGCTCTGAGAAAATGAAAGCTGAGCTATGGTTGCTATGGGCACCTAAGACAGATTAAGGGTCCATTCACGCATCCGCAATTCTGTTCCGCATTTTGCAGAACGGAATTGCGGACCCATTAATTTCAATGGGGACAGACGATGTCCCACCCGGGTCCGCAATTGCGGATCCGCACTTCCGGGTCCGCAATCGCGTTCCCGAAAAAAATAGAACATGTCCTATTCTTGTCCGCAAGAGGCATTTTCTATGTAGTGCCGGTGATGTGCGGTCCGCAAATTGCGGAACGCACATCGCCGATGTCCGTGTTTTGTGGATCCACAAAACACACACGGACGTGTGAATAGAACCTTACTGTTAGGCCTCATGCACATGAAAGGGGAAATTTATTAATGATTCTATGCCAACTGGCCTCAAAAAAAGGTGCAAATTTATGACAAATTTGGTCAGATTTTTATTTTATTTTATTGCCCGCATTTCCTAGCTGACATAACTTCTGGCTCCTGGAGTATGGACCTCCCGCAAAGCATCAGAATAATTACAGGGTTGTTCTGGGACTATAATATTGATGATCTATCCTCAGGACAGGTTATCAATATCTGATGGGTCCAACCAGTGATCAGCTGTTTGCAGAGACCATGGCGCTCCGGTGAGCAGAGCAGCCTCCTCACAGCATATCAAGCACAGCGCCGTACACTGTGTAATGGCCGTGCCTGGTATTGCAGCCCAGGCCCATTCACTTGAATGGGATTGACCCCCTAGTAGGCCATGTAACTGATGACCGCAGAACTAAGAAGAGGCCACGGCGCTCACCAGAGCACCACAGCTTCTTCAAACAGCTGATAGGTGGCAGGAGATGGACCCCCACCGATCAGATAATGATGACGTCCTCAGGATAGGTCATTCATATTTTACTACCAGAAAACTCCTTTACACTCAGTTCACACTTTCGCGTAAAACGCCGCGTTCGAACGCGCAAAAAAACGCACAACAGTACAGGAACCATGCATTCCAATGGGGGTGGTTCACACTTGCGCGTTTTTATGCGCGTTCGAACGCGCCTAAAAACGTCCGACGCATAAGCAAGTATGTTCGCGTTAATTCGGGCGTTTTTCGAGCGTTTGGCGCCAATATACTTCAATGGGAAACGCGATACGCGTGTTGTTCGGGCGTTTGTGCAGCGTAAAACGCGCCTACACTATTTACCAAAACGCTTGAAAAAAACGCGCGTTAACGCCCGTCTTGAACGCGCAAAAAACGCTAGGCTTCAAAACGCTCAGGTCTGAACCCAGTGTTAAGGGCTTATGCACATGAACGTAAGGGCTCTGTGCCTATATTGTGTACTGCAAAATTTGTTTGAATAGGTCCACGATCCACAAGATACGCCAAAAGATAGGACATGTTCTATCTTTTGCGGTGCGGAGGCACGGACCGGAAAGCTCACGGAAGAGCTTTTGAGTGTTTCCGTGGGCTTCCGATCGGTGCCTCTGCACTGCAAAAGATAGAACATGTCCTTGCGGATCACTGACCCATTTAAGTAAATAGGTCCGCATCCGCAGCAACAGCCGATGCCCGTGAATTGCAGACCGCTGTTCATAGTTCGCAGCACAGGCACGGAGCCCTTACATTCGTGTGCATGAGCCCTAGGAGGCAGGCACCAATTATCTTTACACATTTGTTTCCCAGGGGGATAAGCGGTGTCATATATGTCCAGCCACCTCTTATCTTGTAAATGTGGCGCAAGTGAGCTAAAAGTACATGCAAGGTTCCAGAAAAGGGCAACTTTTTAGGCAAAATGTGGCGCAATTCACTCAAATTAGACTGCTTTGGCGATTAAATAAGGCGCAAAATAAGATGCACCTAGATAAAAAGGTTGCAAAATAGGCACAAAAGTTAGAAAACTTCTGAATTAGTCTAAAATTAGTGAACGAGGCGCAAATGGTTCCAAAACAGGCTCATTTTCAGTAGTAAATGCAACTAAAAAAGCATGACAGTCTAAAACAGCATTTTTATGCCTATAATTAGTAAATGTGTACCCAAGGTGACGCTGAAATGGCAGGACATTCAAAAGGTAAGTGTTTTGAGTTTTATAATTTTTTTTACACCATTTCCTGCCTGTCAGACAACCCCTTTGTGTCTATACCACCACCTGCTGAGTGACTGCTTGTGAACACTGGGCCTCATGTATTAAAACTAGCTTTGTTGCCCATAGCAACCAATCAGAACACAGCTTTCATTTCTTAAACTGCTCAGGTAAAATGAAAGCTGTGCTGTGATTGGTCGCTCGTGGCAACAAGAGCAGTTTTTCCGATAGACGGTTTTGATAAATCTGCCCCACGGTACCCAGTCCACCAATGGCAGGGCTACCAGCCGGACAGCCCCGCTACCCAGTACTGCCGCTATGATTTTCTGTAGATAATTTGCGATATATATTGGACGGCACTCCTTATTCTTGTTGAGGAACGGTGCTCAGTGGTATTAAAATCCATACAATATAATATGAGAGACCACGGCACTCGTATTTGAGAAAAAGTTGCTTTTTTTATTAGTATAACATATGGTTTAGATCCATCTAGGGTAGTATTTTTTAGATAGGCAATATGGCCAACGTTTCGGTCCTATATCCGGACCTTGATCACGGCCTAAAGTAACAACAAATATGGCATATAAGTACAAAGTTCCCAACAATCCAGGGAGGGATCAATACATTTGTTACAGTATTATAAGTTTAGAGTATACGTCAAAAGTAAAATAATTATGTCAAAGGGTGATAGGGGTAAAGAGAGATCACAAAGAGTGGAAGCAATCCTAGAATGAGTACTATCAACTGGCGACAGCAATCAAAAAACAAATGTTCAAGATATTGCAAAATTGACAATGATCTTTGTAGCAATATATGGATATGCCAGGTGCAATGGAAGATTCAAATGGTGAAGACACATGGATGATAGAGCCTTGCTGGTGGAGGTATCCTATAATAGATAGCAAGTTATATGAGACACTACATACTAGTATCAATGTTAGATATCAGAAGTATATGCTTATAAGGTATATATGCCTATTGTGGGCAGCCTAAAGGAAAATAACATATCATTAATAAATAACACTATCTTGGAGACCCCTAATGAATCAGTGCTATGCCTGTAGGTCAGTGTGTACAATGGTACAATGGTATGCTGTTGTAATGAGGCAGTATAACAGCGCTGGAGGTCTTACCATGGTTGAGAGGTCTGTTGAATGTCCTAGATGGCGTGGGGTAGCTATGAGGACATGGGTTTTTAAACCCTGCTTGGCGCGCTCCACAGGGCTTCAGTGCGCCTGCGCCAGTGTGCGATAGTGATGACGAGTGTGTCGGACGTCAGTGACGTCATTGCGCATGCGCATTTGCTGGAGAGGAGCCAGGGAGGCTATTGGCAAGTAGCGCTGCCTGCCAGTAGTATATAAACTATTAAGGCAGGATATTGGTGTTTTGAAGGTGATGGGCTAATGTATAAGTCCCCTATAAAGTGGGTAAGATTAAGCTATTCAGATATAGTATACAGTGTAGTCATATTTAGATAAAAAGCGCATCTATAGTGGCATTGTATATATTGAAAACACAAAGTATTATATGACTGACTGGTCTAAAATATATGACTAGCTGGTCTGAAGTATAGAGCATCTTATATAAATCTACATTGTTATATTATAATATTATAGCGGACATTACTAATGGTATGCTATTTACTTACTGGTGTTCTATTATATATGTGCTATTCTTTATTACTATAATGAATACCAGCTGAGTTGGCATACTACCTGTATCTTGGCTACATAGATCATTTAGTCTGTGGAAAAGAAAGAAATATAATTAGTATCAAATATAGGTGGAACACATCAAAAATCATCAATAATCAATAATCATCATCAATCCGTATTAATAGCCAGCGTAGTGTACAAAAGAATAGATATGTCTATATTACATTATATTGCGCCGAAATGTACTTTAGGTAGCACAGAAATCAAAGTCTCTGTTGAGGCCGTGTGGTGACAGGGTTTTAAGTTGTAGTATCCAGAAGGATTCACGTTCTTTGAGACGTTTTATCCGATCTCCTCCTCTTCGTGCTGGTGAGTACGTGTTCCAAGACTTGAAATTGTAGTTGAGAAATGTGGTGATTGGCAGAAATAAAGTGAGACGGTATAGGTAGTTCGGTTTTCCGGCAACGAATATCCGATTTGTGTTTTGATATGCGGTCACGGACGTTTTGGGTGGTTTCTCCAATATAGGCTAAGCCGCATGGACACTTTATTAAGTACACCACAAATGATGAGTTGCACGTGAAGAAGTCCCTGGCATAGTAGATTTTGCCCGAATGAGGATGCACAATTCTGTTGCCTTTCATAACATTAGTACACTGGGTGCAGTTCAAACAGGGAAAAGTGCCTGTTTTTTGGGGGCTAGCGTAGTTTGTCTGCATTTAGGTGTTAATGGGCCTATGTCAGCATGTACCAGTTTGTCTCGGAGATTAGATGGTCTTTTGTAGCACATACGGATTGGGTGTCGGAATTCTGGTACTGTTGGGTATGATTGATGTAAAATGGACCAGTGTTTTTAATTATAGTCTGGATTTTAGGAGCAAAAGAATGGTAAGTAAGGACTAGCGGGATACGAGGTATGAAGGGCAATCTATCTGTGGAAACTGGTTGTGAAGTAGCATGGCCTAGTTCCTGTTTTAGTAGAGAATTGGGGTATCCACGTTCTATGAATTTATCCGCCATTTCAGTGAGGCGTTGGTGTCTCAGGGTGGAATCAGCGACTATCCGGGTAACGCGTTTAAATTGAGAACGGGGTAGAGAATTTTTGTATTCCGGGGTGGCAACTGGTGTAATGTAATAAGGTGTTACGGTCTGTGGGTTTTGTGTGTAAATCGGTAACAAGTAAGCCTGTATCTGTCTTGCTCACTACAGTATCCAGGAAAGAAATAGATTGTTTTTCTACATGCGAAGTGAAGGATAGATCTGGATCTTGTTGGTTGATGAAATTAATGAAAGAGCCAAGAGAGTCTGAGTCTCCGGTCCAGATGCAGAAAATGTCATCGATGTAACGGTGCCAACTAATGGCGTGCTGCTGAAATAGCGGATGTGGATAGACATGATCTTGTTCAAACTGTGCCATGAATGCATTAGCATAGGGCGGTGCTACATTGGCACCCATCGCGGTCCCGCGTTTCTGGAGGTAAAAATCATCGCCAAACAGGAAATAGTTGTTGTGGAGGATATATTGTAAGAGGTCTACGCATAGTTCCTGTACATTGGGCGAGTAGTCTGAGGTGGCTAAGAGTGAGGAAGTGGCTAGTATACCTTTGTCATGTGAAATGGACGTGTAGAGACTGTTGACATCGAGAGTGACTAATAGATGCTCAGAAGAAATGTTGGTAATTGAAGAAATAATGGATAGAAAATGTGAGGTATCTAGTAGGAAGGAGCGTGTTTGTTTGATAAGTGGAGTCAAAACTTTTTCTAACAGAATGGACAGAGGGGAGAGAATGGAATTTGTTGAGGCCACAATGGGTCTGCCTGGTGGATTGGTGAGATTTTTGTGTATTTTCGGTAGGGTGTAAAAGACGGGAGTAACAGGGTTTGTGTTCAATAAGAAAGTATAGGTTGCTTTGTCTATGGTGCCTTGTAGAAGATAGTAGTCAAGTAATGAAGTGATTTCTTTCTTAATGCGAAAAATAGGGTTGTACGGTATTTTCTGATAGGTGGATGTGTCGGATAATTGTCTGTTGATTTCTGTTATGTACGCTGTGGTATCCATGATGACTATTGCTCCGCCCTTGTCAGCAGGCTTAATGGTTATAGATTTTTCATTACTCAAGATGTTAAGGGCAATCTGTTCCTCACTTCTGAGATTCTTTGGTGTGTGTAGTGTACCATGTTTGATCTGGTGAATATTGTGATTTATATCTTGTTGGACCAAGTTTATGAATGTCTCAGCTGCATGGTAATGTCTGGGTGGCATGAAATTACTTTTATTAACTAGATTGAGTGATTTAATGCTCAATTGGGTCAGTCGGAGTCTGGACTGTTGGAATAGGGGATTTGTCTGGTTGAGAGAAGTGAGCTTTGAGCCGTATGGACCTATAGAACCTTTGTAATTCTTGTTCTAAGGTAAAGTGGCGGAGTGGGGTGTATGGACAGAAGGTCAATCCTTTGGATAGGAGATTAAGTTCAGCAGGTGAAAGTGTTCGTTGAGAAATATTAACTACAATGTTCCTACCTGCGATCTTGTCTGTATCCCCGGTGGATTTTGGATGCCGGTGGCCTCTGCCTCGACGTGTGCTCCTGGTCTTCGTCTCCCGGACGAAATCCGCGACGGTGAAAAACCGTTGACTGCGATATCCCGTCGAGCGCTCGCTTCCTGAGGAAGAAGAGTAGCCTGTGTATGAGGTGTAGTCGTTGGTTGTAGAAGTGTTTTGCCACTGCCATCGGTACACCCGTTTGAGTTGGTAATCTTCGAGTCGCGGATGTATTTATTTCTTTTGGTAGTTTCAAGGTACTTGCGATGGTCGTTCAGGATTTTTTCGGTCTTGGACTTAAGATCAAGCCACTCTTCTGGAGGTATGGTTGCTTGAAGTTGTGTTTCGATAGCTGTCAGTTTTTCGCGGGAGTCGTTGATAGCTTTCTGAAGGTATTCGATACTAAGTAGGATAATATCGAGAGAACATTTGTTGATGATTGCTTCAAAAGTAGAGCAGTATTCCGTATTTGTAGGGAAAAGGGTAGGGCGTAGATGCACTCGTAGGCCTCGTGGAATCTTTTGTTGTTTGTGATATTCTGCCAAAGTAGTGCAGTGGAGTTCAGCTGCTAGAAGTTTTTTTGACTCACGTTCGAGGTCTCTTGTGCGGAATTCGCTTGGCGGTATGTGAAGGAAGTTGTTAGATATATCCACTTGGGAGATGATTTCTTCCGCTCTGGTGGTATCATATGAAAACGTATTGGTAGACATCTGGAGGGTGCTCTTATCCCAAAAGGCAGATAATTTGCGATATATATTGGACGGCACTCCTTATTCTTGTTGAGGAACGGTGCTCAGTGGTATTAAAATCCATACAATATAATATGAGAGACCACGGCACTCGTATTTGAGAAAAAGTTGCTTTTTTTATTAGTATAACATATGGTTTAGATCCATCTAGGGTAGGGTAGTATTACTTCTGATATCTAACATTGATACTAGTATGTAGTGTCTCATATAACTTGCTATCTATTATAGGATACCTCCACCAGCAAGGCTCTATCATCCATGTGTCTTCACCATTTGAATCTTCCATTGCACCTGGCATATCCATATATTGCTACAAAGATCATTGTCAATTTTGCAATATCTTGAACATTTGTTTTTTGATTGCTGTCGCCAGTTGATAGTACTCATTCTAGGATTGCTTCCACTCTTTGTGATCTCTCTTTACCCCTATCACCCTTTGACATAATTATTTTACTTTTGACGTATACTCTAAACTTATAATACTGTAACAAATGTATTGATCCCTCCCTGGATTGTTGGGAACTTTGTACTTATATGCCATATTTGTTGTTACTTTAGGCCGTGATCAAGGTCCGGATATAGGACCGAAACGTTGGCCATATTGCCTATCTAAAAATACTACCCTAGATGGATCTAAACCATATGTTATACTAATAAAAAAGCAACTTTTTCTCAAATACGAGTGCCGTGGTCTCTCATATTATATTGTATGGATTTTAATACCACTGAGCACCGTTCCTCAACAAGAATAAGGAGTGCCGTCCAATATATATCGCAAATTATCTGCCTTTTGGGATAAGAGCACCCTCCAGATGTCTACCAATACGTTTTCATATGATACCACCAGAGCGGAAGAAATCATCTCCCAAGTGGATATATCTAACAACTTCCTTCACATACCGCCAAGCGAATTCCGCACAAGAGACCTCGAACGTGAGTCAAAAACTTCTAGCAGCTGAACTCCACTGCACTACTTTGGCAGAATATCACAAACAACAAAAGATTCCACGAGGCCTACGAGTGCATCTACGCCCTACCCTTTTCCCTACAAATACGGAATACTGCTCTACTTTTGAAGCAATCATCAACAAATGTTCTCTCGATATTATCCTACTTAGTATCGAATACCTTCAGAAAGCTATCAACGACTCCCTGAAAAACTGACAGCTATCGAAACACAACTTCAAGCAACCATACCTCCAGAAGAGTGGCTTGATCTTAAGTCCAAGACCGAAAAATCCTGAACGACCATCGCAAGTACCTTGAAACTACCAAAAGAAATAAATACATCCGCGACTCGAAGATTACCAACTCAAACGGGTGTACCGATGGCAGTGGCAAAACACTTCTACAACCAACGACTACACCTCATACACAGGCTACTCTTCTTCCTCAGGAAGCGAACGCTCGACGGGATA
This sequence comes from Bufotes viridis, assembly GCA_033119425.1. Classification (NCBI taxonomy): domain Eukaryota; kingdom Metazoa; phylum Chordata; class Amphibia; order Anura; family Bufonidae; genus Bufotes; species Bufotes viridis. The sequence goes on from CM065598.1 coordinate 97,338,080, forward strand.
TCGCAGTCAACGGTTTTTCACCGTCGCGGATTTCGTCCGGGAGACGAAGACCAGGAGCACACGTCGAGGCAGAGGCCACCGGCATCCAAAATCCACCGGGGATACAGACAAGATCGCAGGTAGGAACATTGTAGTTAATATTTCTCAACGAACACTTTCACCTGCTGAACTTAATCTCCTATCCAAAGGATTGACCTTCTGTCCATACACCCCACTCCGCCACTTTACCTTAGAACAAGAATTACAAAGGTTCTATAGGTCCATACGGCTCAAAGCTCACTTCTCTCAACCAGACAAATCCCCTATTCCAACAGTCCAGACTCCGACGACCCAATTGAGCATTAAATCACTCAATCTAGTTAATAAAAGTAATTTCATGCCACCCAGACATTACCATGCAGCTGAGACATTCATAAACTTGGTCCAACAAGATATAAATCACAATATTCACCAGATCAAACATGGTACACTACACACACCAAAGAATCTCAGAAGTGAGGAACAGATTGCCCTTAACATCTTGAGTAATGAAAAATCTATAACCATTAAGCCTGCTGACAAGGGCGGAGCAATAGTCATCATGGATACCACAGCGTACATAACAGAAATCAACAGACAATTATCCGACACATCCACCTATCAGAAAATACCGTACAACCCTATTTTTCGCATTAAGAAAGAAATCACTTCATTACTTGACTACTATCTTCTACAAGGCACCATAGACAAAGCAACCTATACTTTCTTATTGAACACAAACCCTGTTACTCCTGTCTTTTACACCCTACCGAAAATACACAAAAATCTCACCAATCCACCAGGCAGACCCATTGTGGCCTCAACAAATTCCATTCTCTCCCCTCTGTCCATTCTGTTAGAAAAAGTTTTGACTCCACTTATCAAACAAACACGCTCCTTCCTACTAGATACCTCACATTTTCTATCCATTATTTCTTCAATTACCAACATTTCTTCTGAGCATCTATTAGTCACTCTCGATGTCAACAGTCTCTACACGTCCATTTCACATGACAAAGGTATACTAGCCACTTCCTCACTCTTAGCCACCTCAGACTACTCGCCCAATGTACAGGAACTATGCGTAGACCTCTTACAATATATCCTCCACAACAACTATTTCCTGTTTGGCGATGATTTTTACCTCCAGAAACGCTGGACCGCGATGGGTGCCAATGTAGCACCGCCCTATGCTAATGCATTCATGGCACAGTTTGAACAAGATCATGTCTATCCACATCCGCTATTTCAGCAGCACGCCATTAGTTGGCACCGTTACATCGATGACATTTTCTGCATCTGGACCGGAGACTCAGACTCTCTTGGCTCTTTCATTAATTTCATCAACCAACAAGATCCAGATCTATCCTTCACTTCGCATGTAGAAAAACAATCTATTTCTTTCCTGGATACTGTAGTGAGCAAGACAGATACAGGCTTACTTGTTACCGATTTACACACAAAACCCACAGACCGTAACACCTTATTACATTACACCAGTTGCCACCCCGGAATACAAAAATTCTCTACCCCGTTCTCAATTTAAACGCTGCTACCCGGATAGTCGCTGATTCCACCCTGAGACACCAACGCCTCACTGAAATGGCGGATAAATTCATAGAACGTGGATACCCCAATTCTCTACTAAAACAGGAACTAGGCCATGCTACTTCACAACCAGTTTCCACAGATAGATTGCCCTTCATACCTCGTATCCCGCTAGTCCTTACTTACCATTCTTTTGCTCCTAAAATCCAGACTATAATTAAAAACACTGGTCCATTTTACATCAATCATACCCAACAGTACCAGAATTCCGACACCCAATCCGTATGTGCTACAAAAGACCATCTAATCTCCGAGACAAACTGGTACATGCTGACATAGGCCCATTAACACCTAAATGCAGACAAACTACGCTAGCCCCCAAAAAACAGGCACTTTTCCCTGTTTGAACTGCACCCAGTGTACTAATGTTATGAAAGGCAACAGAATTGTGCATCCTCATTCGGGCAAAATCTACTATGCCAGGGACTTCTTCACGTGCAACTCATCATTTGTGGTGTACTTAATAAAGTGTCCATGCGGCTTAGCCTATATTGGAGAAACCACCCAAAACGTCCGTGACCGCATATCAAAACACAAATCGGATATTCGTTGTCGGAAAACCGAACTACCTATACCGTCTCACTTTATTTCTGCCAATCACCACATTTCTCAACTACAATTTCAAGTCTTGGAACACGTACCACCAGCACGAAGAGGAGGAGATCGGATAAAACGTCTCAAAGAACGTGAATCCTTCTGGATACTACAACTTAAAACCCTGTCACCACACGGCCTCAACAGAGACTTTGATTTCTGTGCTACCTAAAGTACATTTCGGCGCAATATAATGTAATATAGACATATCTATTCTTTTGTACACTACGCTGGCTATTAATACGGATTGATGATGATTATTGATTATTGATGATTTTGGATGTGTTCCACCTATATTTGATACTAATTATATTTCTTTCTTTTCCACAGACTAAATGATCTATGTAGCCAAGATACAGGTAGTATGCCAACTCAGCTGGTATTCATTATAGTAATAAAGAATAGCACATATATAATAGAACACCAGTAAGTAAATAGCATACCATTAGTAATGTCCGCTATAATATTATAATATAACAATGTAGATTTATATAAGATGCTCTATACTTCAGACCAGCTAGTCATATATTTTAGACCAGTCAGTCATATAATACTTTGTGTTTTCAATATATACAATGCCACTATAGATGCGCTTTTTATCTAAATATGACTACACTGTATACTATATCTGAATAGCTTAATCTTACCCACTTTATAGGGGACTTATACATTAGCCCATCACCTTCAAAACACCAATATCCTGCCTTAATAGTTTATATACTACTGGCAGGCAGCGCTACTTGCCAATAGCCTCCCTGGCTCCTCTCCAGCAAATGCGCATGCGCAATGACGCCACTGACGTCCGACACACTCGTCATCACTATCGCACACTGGCGCAGGCGCACTGAAGCCCTGTGGAGCGCGCCAAGCAGGGTTTAAAACCCATGTCCTCATAGCTACCCCACGCCATCTAGGACATTCAACAGACCTCTCAACCATGGTAAGACCTCCAGCGCTGTTATACTGCCTCATTACAACAGCATACCATTGTACCATTGTACACACTGACCTACAGGCATAGCACTGATTCATTAGGGGTCTCCAAGATAGTGTTATTTATTAATGATATGTTATTTTCCTTTAGGCTGCCCACAATAGGCATATATACCTTATAAGCATATACTTCTGATATCTAACATTGATACTAGTATGTAGTGTCTCATATAACTTGCTATCTATTATAGGATACCTCCACCAGCAAGGCTCTATCATCCATGTGTCTTCACCATTTGAATCTTCCATTGCACCTGGCATATCCATATATTGCTACAAAGATCATTGTCAATTTTGCAATATCTTGAACATTTGTTTTTTGATTGCTGTCGCCAGTTGATAGTACTCATTCTAGGATAGCTTCCACTCTTTGTGATCTCTCTTTACCCCTATCACCCTTTGACATAATTATTTTACTTTTGACGTATACTCTAAACTTATAATACTGTAACAAATGTATTGATCCCTCCCTGGATTGTTGGGAACTTTGTACTTATATGCCATATTTGTTGTTACTTTAGGCCGTGATCAAGGTCCGGATATAGGACCGAAACGTTGGCCATATTGCCTATCTAAAAAATACTACCCTAGATGGATCTAAACCATATGTTATACTAATAAAAAAAGCAACTTTTTCTCAAATACGAGTGCCGTGGTCTCTCATATTATATTGTATGATTTTCTGTAGAAACACGACGCAGAGTCACTCTGGAATGTCAATAAACACAATGTTAAGTCCATGGTAGTCGTGTCACATCATAAATGTAATTTAATCCGGAGTCATAAAATTTATCAAGCATAAAATCAACTGCGGAGGTGCGATGGCTGGTAGCGCACGCCCCCCGTTGGGTCTAGGTGAGGACGCCTCACAATCTGCGGCCCTGTTTTGACAAGAGGCAATAAAAGAGGGCGCAGACAGATTTAGAGTCTGCCCGGTGGCCATAGTGGCACATTTTGGTGTAAGAGGTCTATACAGCTACAGGGAATTCGTAATTAGGAAAATCTCATTAATGCTTTTTTTTAAAAACGACAGATTTGTCAATTCCTTCTGATTCATGATTTGCATAACCATTACATCATTACACCCGTCCCTTTATTTTCTGGTAAGAAATGGAGACGTATCCCTCTGAGCGAGCGCCCCCGATGACTGGTGACATCAGACGTGCAAACATTGCAGCGTGTCCCCTATTCACACGCGTATACAGCTACCTCTTAATTAGCACGTTTCTGGGAAAGCTGGGTGATAACCAATATGGCCGCCGTTAAAGTAGTTGCCATCCAATTTCTGATACACCCGGATGGAAAAATCTGCTTTTTTAGGACTAGTTGACATACTCCCTGTTTCTGGATTGGCCATTCTCCTGTCATGGCAGCCATCATCAAGGACAATATCAGGAGATCTTTCCAACATGGACAACCCCTTTAAACCCTTTCTGCCAGACCAACCCTCCTCCCATGTGGCAGGAACTACACCCCACCGCCGGGTTCTGGCTCCTTCGGTCCGGTGACCCAGCGACATGACACATGGAAGAGACGTCACCACTGCAGCCAGTTATTGGTTGACGCGGCCAAATCATCCGCGTCAAACAGGTAGACCTCAGTGAGGCAGCGCCGGCGGGAACCGGACTCCCATGAACAACCCCATTTAAGCTACTTTCACACTAGCGTTTTTACTGGATCCGGCAGGGTTCAACAAAAACGGTTCCGTTACTGATAATACAACCATCTGCATCCGTTATGAACGGATCCGGTTGTATTATCTTTAACATAGCCAAGACGGATCCGTCATGAACTCCACTGAAAGTCAATGGAGGACGGATCCGTTTTCTATTGTGTCAGAGAAAACGGATCCGTCACCATTGACTTGCATTGGGGGTCATGCTGGATCCGTCTTGCTCCGGATTCCAGGACGGAAACCAAACTACACATGTTGCGGTTTGCTCTCCGGTATGGGAACGCAACTAAACTAAAAGGAATGCATTTTGGAGCACTCCGTTCTGTTCAGTTTTGACCCCATTCACAATGAATGGTTACAAAACAGTATTTTTTTTTTCTGGTATTGAGACCCTATGACGGATCTCAATAGCGGAAAGGGAAAGCGCTGGGGTAAAAGTAGGCTAAGGCTAGGGCTACATACAGGAGCGTAGCTAACAGCTCATGGGCCCTGGTGCAAGAGTTCAGCTTGGGCCCCTCTTCCCTCAATGCTTTCTTATGCGGCACAAGGGTCTTTGGGCCCCCTCAGGCTCCTGGGCCCGGTAGCGACTGCTACCTCTGCACCCCCTATAGCTACACCCATGGCTACATACCGACATTTGTCACATGTGGAAACATTTTTTTGTAATGATAGTCAATAGTGTCACACTGCAACATGCACGACAGTCGCAAAAAAAACTATTTAAGTCGCAGCTTGTTGCAGTGCAACACCATTGGCAAAAAATGTCTCCTGACATAGGTCGCGGTCTAGTTGTACCCTTTTTGTTGAGCGACACATGTTGCCATGCAGCCCTAGCCTTAGGCTCCATTCACACATCCGTAAGTGTTTTTGCACATGGCCTGCACTATAATAGAAAATGCCTATTCTTGTCCGCTATTGCGGACAAGAATAGGACATGTTCTATTTTTTTGCGGATGCGGAAGTGCGAATCCGGAAATGCAGATGTGGACAGTACATAGTGTGCTGTCCCCATCCACTCCGGCCCCATTGAAAATGAATCGGTCCGCATCCATTCCGCAAAATTGCGGAACGGATGCGGACCCATTTCGCGACGCGTGAATGGACCCTTAAATATCTGTCACGTGCAGCCCTTTTCTCATGATCACAAGAATGGACAGATCTCTGCCTCTCACAGAAATCTGCACACTCGTCTCCTGAAATACTCTGCACTGCTGAAGGATACAGCTCCTTTTCTTCAGTCTTCCCTGTCTACATGATTCTCCCCAGGGTAAAGGTTCGGTTCCTTTTCCTAGCACCCACAGCACGCTCCCCGTTTCCCCTAACCCCCACTCAGCTATGCTCCTGCTTTTCCATATGTAGTGTTCCTGTAGGAGCCCGACCTAAATTCATTTTTCCATTAATTTTCCCATAGGTCAAAAGGCTTTCCCCAAAATCGGCACACTCTTCTGCTGAAATACTCTGCACTGCTTGGGAACAGCATTCCTTCCATGCAGTCTCTGACTTCTTGCTTGTCTCCATTCTTCTCCCCAGAGCCATAGCTGGGTTCAGGTTGTCATTTTAGCCCTGCATCTAAATACCCTGGCCAGGGCAAAATGGCTTCTTGGTATCCCCCCAGCACATGCCATGTTTGCCCCCCCAGCTACACCCCTCCCAATTTAAATATCCTATTTATCCTAAAGTCAAAAGGCCTCCCCCAAGATCAGCCACTCTTCTCCTGAAATACTCTGCACTGCTGAGTGACCCAAACCTTATAGATGTATTCCGCTCTAGATCTTTTTGTAAGTGTTCAAGCTTGGGAAGAATACCGGAGTCAGCGTTTTCCTGGCTGGATGGCATCTTGTTTCTGTTTGTGCTGAGACTTGTAGTACTACAACGGGCAAAGGCCTATGGACAGACAATACATACATTCAGATTAAAGATGAGTTTTGACTGCAGCACATGAATGCCGGGCACCTAGAAAACATTGCCGCGCACAGATCAGAACAGCTTCGTTCATCTGTCAGTCCCGGATTCGGGGGAGCTCGGGGCTGATGAGCGATGAAAAGAGCTTCCTTCCCTCTACCCCCAAGCCCAATTTAATGACCCAAGTCTGGCATCACAAACAAAACTTTCCAGTGCGTTCATAAAAACCCGTCTCCGCTCCAACCCCTTCCTATAAAAGATATGACGCCGTGTGTAAAACACAAGTGCTTGTACCTAATCTGTTATCTCAGTCTATATCCATTTTATCTACAGCTATATCTGACTGGAAATCTGGGTAAAAAAAGATAAAAGAAGCGTTACTCACCTCACCGATCCCCCCACCGCTGCTATTGGTATGCTTACCGATCCCTGCTGCTCTTCACCTCCTGGTCCATGGCCAGAGATGCCAGTTCAGCCAACCTATGGCTGCATAGGTAACTTGGCTAAGGAGGTATTTTCTGGAAGTAGATAGCAGCGGGGACTGGAAACCATCACAATGCCAGCAAGAAGGGGGGATCAGTGAGGTGAGTTTTCACTTTGTGCCGGTCATAAACCTAACCCTAGCTAACTTACTAAAAGGTCATAAACACTTATTTAAGCCACATTCTTATCAGTAAGATTAGAACTGAGCTATAATGAGTGTTTATAGGGTCTGAGCTCAGAGAAAAGGCGCAGTCAGCTGAGCTGCCTGACAAAACAGAGTGGAAATTCAGAGCATGTTACTAGAGAATCTCAAGAATGTACAGAGAAAGGGGCTCAACATTTTTTATAAAGGGTAATGGAAAATGAGTACAATGCAATAAAATTGGCCCCAAAGGTGTACATATCCTTTAGGGCTCATGCACACGACCGTGTGCCAGCCAAGGGTAGTATTGCGGCCCGTAATACACGGGCACCGACCGCGTGCATCTGGTAGATGCGATGCGGAAGGACGGAGCGCAATCCCACGGAAGCACTACAGAGTGCTTCCGTGTTGTTTCTGGCCGTGCCTCCGCACAGCAAAAAAGCAGTGCATGCACTACTTTTTTGCGGAATGGACAGATCACGGACCCATTCAAGTAGAATGGGTCTGAATCCGTCTGCGGCAGCCGCACGGATGTTGCCCGTGCATTGGGGGAACGGCCGGCACACGTTCGTGTGCATGAGCCCTTAAGGTGCAGATTCTGCACCTAAATCCTGAGCATATCTGCTGGTGATGCCAATGAATGAGGTATTTACATGCTCCGGAGGAAGTCAGCGCAGAGTAACGAATGCAATGCCGGTTGCAATGCCATGTTCATTCAGCAAAGAAAACCCCTGGATTAGCTTCACTGAATTACAAAGCGGCTAATCTGCGGCAGACCGCTTCGGATTTCCAGTACAAAAAATCCATGCCATGTGAACGTGACTTACTAGGGCTACAGAGGAGATTACAGTAAGAAAACACACTCAGGTGAGGAAAGCTGCAAACTAGGGTGTTCAAGCAGTGTGATCAAATGGCATTTTTGGCCTAAATGCTGTAGCTTTCCTGCAAGTTGGTAAAAAAAAATTCCATGATTTTTAGTAAAAAAAAAAAAAAGATGATCAAACCACACCAGCTGAATGTACCCCAAAAGAACGGTTAAATCGGCCACATAAATTGACCTAAATCTGCATGGGTTCTGCAAGCTTACGGATGAGGTGTTAAATTTTCATCCACTTTGCTGCTACTGGATATTTTCCAGCGGCAATTCTACAGCGGAAAATGCCTACGTGCAGTATCGGAGTTCATTTAGAACAGCTGATCAGCATGGGTGCTCAGTGTCAGACCCGCACTGATCAGACATGACATATATATACCGTATTTTTCGCCCTATAAGACGCACCGGCCCATAAGACGCACCTAGGTTTTTGGCTAGGGAAATAAGAAAAAAAATATTTTTTACCAAAAGGTGTGGTTTTGGTGGGTTTTGAACGAATGCTGGTCTGTACATGACACTATTATGGTGGATCTATATATGACGCACTGTTATGGGGGATCTGTGGATGGCACTGTTATGGGGGATCTGTGGATGACACTGTTATGGGGGATCTGTGGATGGCACTGTTATGGGGGAGCTGTGGATGGCACTGTTATGGGGGGGGGAGCTGTGGATGGCACTGTTATCGGTGGAGGTGTGGATGGCACCGTTATGGGGGAGGTGTGGATGGCACCGTTATGGGGGCGCTGTGGATGGCATTGATATGGGGAGAGGGATCTGTGGATGGCACTGTTATGGGGGAGCTGTGGATGGCATTGATATGGGGAGAGGGATCTGTGGATGGCACTGTTATGGGGGATCTGTGGATGACACTGCTATAATATGTGTCATCCACAGATCCCCGTATAACAATGTCCCCTAATACATCGGGCCTCTGCTAGCTTTGCATAGTATTTTAAACAGCAATGCTTAAGTTCTTAATAGGTTTAACTAAAGCTGTGATCTCTCATTTATTATAACTTACAAGAAATCCTCCATAGCAGGCAGAGCGGCTGGCTGGGTTACGCCACCACTGGCGCTGCACGCCTGCTCCGCCTGCTTCATTCATAAAGTGGGCGGAGCAGGCATGCAACGTCAGTGAGTGACGTAACCCAGCCAGCCGCACTGCCTGCTACGGAGGATTTCTTGTAAGTTATAATAAACGAGAGATCGCAGCTTTAGTTAAATCTATTAGGAACTTAAGCATTGCTGTTTAGAAATACTATGCAGAGCAGCAGGGCCCAGTGTAAGTACAGTGACTGCACTGGGCCCGCCGTAAGTTGCCGGCCTCCAGCCCCTCCTCCTTCCCCGCTCATACATCGCAGCCTGCGATGCTGGAGCACCGCAGGCTACGATGTAAATTGTCAGCATTGTCAGCATTCGCCCCATAAGACGCAGGGGCATTTTTCCCCCACTTTTGGGGGGAAAAAAGTGCGTCTTATGGGGCGAAAAATACGGTATATCTATATATATTAACCAATAAGTGTCGCGCAGCCAGAGATCGCTGTGTAACAGTTCAGCAATGCATCATAATGGAAGCCAATAGGATCCCAGCATGAATTCCAGGTTGGCGTGGCCCCAGAATTGCCAAAAAAGAGTAGTAGCCAAGAAAACTTGCGAGTCGTGCCACCCCATTCACTATGATTGTCTTGTGCGGATGCACTGCTACACAGCTTGTCCCATCCAAAGTCACCGTGTAACTCCAGCCTAAGGCTCTGATTGGCACACCCCTCCCTCCTTAAAGGGGCTACCCAGTACTTTTCCATTGATGACCTATCTTCGGGAGTGAGCACATACAGCTTCTCTCTCTCTTTCTCAAATTCACTAAACTAGGGGCAGACCTAAGTCCATCTCCTAGTATCCTAGAAGGGGCAGAGTCAGGACTGTTAACCCTGACCCATCCATACAAAACCATCAATGCAGTAAATCAGAACATTAGATTAGAATAATTAACATAATAACAATAGCCCTTTTTGCAGGTCCGCTGTTCCAGGGTACCGCATGTCCACTACACAATGGATGGAGCTGCGCATTTTCAGAGCCAGAGCTCAGCAGATTGGCAGAGGCGCGGGTTATCGGACTCCCAGAAAACTGATAGGATAGGCCAGGGATAGGCAAACTGCGGCTCTCCGGATGTTGTAAAACTACAATTCCCACCATGCCATGCTGTAGGCTGATAGCTGTAAGCAGTCTTTGCATGCTGGGAGTTGTAGTTTTGCAACAGCTGGAGAGACGCAGTTTGCCCATCCCTGGGATAGGCCATCAGTATAAAAGAAGTGGACGACCCCTTTAATTATAATGCAGTATAGCAGTAGCCTCTCCATATAAGGCCCTATGCACACAACCTTATCCGTTTTGCGTTTCGCAAAATATGGATGCCATCCATATTGCATCTGCATTTTTTGCAGACCCATTGACTTCAATGGGTCCGTGGTCTGCATTTCGAAGACAAGTATAGAACATATTCAGTCTTTTTGCAGGTCAACCATGCGCTTTTTGTACATCTGATCCGCAGAAAGGTAGACTATGTCCTTAACATGCCGACCAAGGACCCATTGAAAACACTAGGTCGGCAAATAAAATGCGTACGGCACATGGACCGCAAAACGGATAAGGTCATGTGTCTCTGACGGAAAGCAAAAACGTAAAAAAAAAAAATCCAAATTATCGTTCCCATTGTTTTGTGACTTTATCCATCGTCCTGAGGCCAAATCCTAAACGCTCCGTCCTCTCCCAATAATCGAATATCTGTTCACTCGGCAATGAATCTCTGAAGATGAACATCTCACGAAGAAAAGAAGTTAATAAACGGCGAGAGAGCAAGCGAGAGCGTTCCCGCGTCTCCCGTCATCCCTGGGAGAAGAGTTTACTTACATCGCTATGGTCTTGGGCCAATATCAATTTGTCTAAATCTAGATGACTGGGATGAATTAAATTATGGAGGATGGAGCTTTTCTGGCTTTAATCATGCCTGGGAGGGACGCAGCGTGTGCCCCGCAGCGGAGGAGAAGATACAAGAGGCAGTTTAAGTGACAGGCCCTCCCTGTCTGAGACAGGCTGCAGATACATTGTGGTTCTGAGAGACGAGAACCTCTGTCAATTATACTCTTGCTCGCAGACAATTCGCATCTCGCCGCCTGCTCCGCGCGCAGCATGCTAAACAGCCGCTTGTTTTAGCGTAAAAGCATCGTTCAGCTTTGATCAGTTATCAGGATGAATATTAAGATCTATAGAAGACGCCGCTAAAAACAATCGTTCGCAGCGGCAAAACACAATATTTGTCATGACGCAACCGCTCTGTAAGCGCTGCCGTCCTACCAGCCGCAGGACAGTGTGTCTTGATGCATTGGGAAGGAGGGGAGGGGAGGGAGATGCTGCTTCAGGAATATTCACTTTGGGTCTTTATGGGTCCGAGGTGTTGAATGCAGATAAATGACAGCATCAAGAGGCAGGAAAGCCAATCTCACATCCATGTGCTTTTGGTTAAAGGGGTTATCCCATGACTAATGTAAAAAAATGAAAATCAGACATCATATAGCGCATGAAAATCGCTTTCTAACAAAGCCGAAACCAGCCCTGTACCTCACATGGATCCAGAGATCTCCCCATTCAATGCTCTGCTGGATTTATATCAAGCTGAAAGCTCAAGGGAAGTGTCCTTTCTGCTGCAGCTCAGGGGGGCGTGTCTCAGCTCTCCCTATCACAGCTCAGGAGGAAGAAACTCAGCATGTGCGCCCTTCTCAGTGAGCGGGACAAGGAAATAACAAAAAAAAACAGCAGGTGGCGCTGTACAGATACATTTTATTGAATAACTCATTAGCTATGCTAAATTTTTTATTACATGCAATTACAAAGGTATTTAGATCCAGGTGCTGGTTTGAAAACTGTAGGGACGACCCCTTTAAATCAAATCTATTGCTCTCTGCTATCTGCCACGTGACTGTATCCTTCAGCGGGATGCTGATAATCTACAGAAGTACGGACTGTATTCACACAAGTCTGCCTCAGCAGCTGGCTTTACAGGTAACGGACCACCTTTGGTTTAGTGGAGCCCCGTTAAAGGGGTTCTCCGGGATTTTTATATTGATGGCCTATCTTCATGATAGGTAATCAATACCAGATCGTGGGGGGGGGGGGAGCCGACTCCCAGACTTCCACCAATCAGCTGTAGGAAGAGACCGTAGCGCTCCTTAGGCCTCTTCCTAGGCCACTGACATCACGTTAATCGGTCACATGGCCTAGGCGCAGCTCAGCCCCATTCAAGAGAATGGGCCTGAGCTGCAATACCAAGTACAGCCACTATACAAAGTACGGCGCTGTGGTTGGTGAGCTGAGAGGAAGATGCATCATGACATGACTTCCTTAAAAAGCTGATCAACAGGGCGTCGGGTGTCGGACTCAGACCCCCAGCAATCAGGTGTTGATGACCTATCCTGAAGACTCCTGGAGAAGATATTAAAGTAACAGTGTCAATGCTGGACTGGACTGAAACACGCAAACATTCAAGAACGACTACAATTAAAGGGATAGTTGAGCCTTATGTAAATAATGCTTCAAAGGGTTATCAGTAGTAATAAGTCAGAGCAACTGGACATTTTGTGAGTCATCAGACTGACTTTCTCAATTACAACGACTTGTACAAGGAATCTCCGGCATGAAATACTTATTTAATGCCGCAGATTCCTTGTACAAGTCATTCTAATTCAGAAAGCCAGTCGGACAACTAGCGAAATGTCTTCAAGAAAAAATACAAGTCTAGTTCCTCAGACTTATTACTACTGATATACCATGACCTGGATGAATGAGGACCTTTACAGGCTTAAAGGGGGATTTCTGGGTTTTCACTAAGGCCATCACTATCAGATAGGTGAGAGTCTGGCTACTGTCACACCCACTGATCAGGCTGGCCGGAGGATAACCACCCTTCATTGCTTATCAAGAACAGCGCCATCCATAGGGTAGTGGCTGTGTCTGGTATTGCAGCACAGGCCCATTGACTTGAATGGGACTGAGCTGCGCAGAGCTTCGGTACCAGGCACAGCCGTTACAGCATCAACAATCTGCCATTGACGGACCATCAATATCATAGTCTCTCAATAATGAGATGTAGGGCTCATGCACACGACTGTATGTATTTTGCAGTCCGCAAAAAACGGATCCGAAAACAATACGGGTGACGTCTGTGTGCATTTCGCATTTTGCGGAATGGAACAGCTGGCACCTAATAGAACAGTCCTATCCTTGTCCGCAATGCAGACAATAATAGAACATGTTATATTTTTTTGTGGAACGAAAATACGGACATACGGAAACGGAATGCACACGGAGTAACTTCTGCTTTTTTTTTGCGGACCCATTGAAATGAATGGTTTCGCATACGGTCCGCAAAAAAAAAAACGGAACGGACACAGAATGAAAACACGTTCGTTTGCATGAGCCCGTACTAATATACTTTGGGTTTCAGTCCTTTTGTATTTTCAAGAGCACGCTTGCTGTCAGTGAACAGCAACATTCTTCACTACTGTCAATCGTATCTGCAGGCAAACGATCAGTGACATTTGTGACCGCACTCCATCCCATGTCACTAGGGAGCGGAATACTAGGGGTATTCCTATCACAGACACTGGGGTCATATCGCTAGGATATGCCCCCAGTGTCTGATAGGTGCGCACCTACACTGAGAACGGAGCGGGGAGAGTTGTGGCTGGGGTCCGGGGTCCGGCCACCACCAAGCGCTGCTCCCATACAAGTTAATAGGAGCGCACCCCGCATGCACGGTCCCCGCTCCCATTCATTTCTATGAGGCCGACGTAAATAACAGAGCCAGTGCTCGGCTATTTTTGGTGGCCCCATAGGAATGAATGGAGGGCGGTTGCGCATGCGCAGTCCACCCTCCGTGACTTTCACGGCTTCGTTCTCAGACAATGGGGGCATATCCTAGCGATTTTCTATGAAGGCGAAACCCCTTTAAAGCAGAATCCCACCAAATAGATCCCCAGATCTCAGCCTTCCAGACCCCTGGTTAGCATGAATTGGGAGAGGGTATGATTTTAGGGTTATACGCTGCAGTTGCAGGCCGGTGGCGGCACTTTTTTGAAGAGTATAATCCTTTAATTTTCCCGGGCAGGCGACCATCCGTTTGCAGACTAAATGGCGGGGGTGGAAAAGAAGGAAAAGCAGGACTTCTGTCTATTTTAATATCCGTTTTATTGATGACATACGCATTTTCAGTAGCTGTGGTCATGTACACGTATACTACACGTATGTCACTTATACCACATAATAGATGTGTGGTGGACCTCTAGTGGACAGATGTGGGAATTACAAGTCATTACAAGTATTGCATTATTCCTGACTTGTGATGTTTTGTAGCCAAAATGCATTTTATTTTATTGTAATTTTATTGAGATTAATTTGTAGGAGAAAAAAAACATTTTTCAGGGTATTTTCACTTTGAAAAGTAAAAATCATAAAAATAAATTAGAATAATACTAAATATATATATATTTTCTTTTCCTGGAAACCATCAACAAGCAGGCTAGCTGCTGCTGACTGATCTTCCAATGACTTTCTTACTTTTGTGACTACCAAGGAGGACAGTTTACTTGGCCATGATCCGGTTGTCATACTTGATAACACTGCACATTCACAGCAGGACTCACTTAATTCTTCACCGACGGCAGCTTGTTGATGGTTTCCAAGGGATCCACTGGATTTTATTTTTCTTTACTGCAAAAATAAGCAGAAATTAAAATATGTTCACTTTTCTCAGGTTTTCTAAGCAGACCTGACTACTGATAAACTCCTCCGGTGCCCAGACCAAAGAGCCTGGATTGTCACCCGGTTCTGAAAGGCATTTTTTTAAGTTATGAAGCAATATGGAAACTGTAGGGTTAAATGTCTGGTGTAACATGAAGGATTACCATGAAGAAGCCTGGAAAAGTTTTCTGACAACCTTCTTTTGTGATGCAGAGAGAGCTATGTTAGTTGTCACCCAATTTAAAAAGGATACGATAAGCAAACGGCTGTTATAGCCAGGGAATAAGTATTTGCCGCCTCTTGCCACCGTTCACACGGTAGCTTGCTCTTCCACCTTGTCACTCTGCTTTGCGAGTCTTTTACGGCGCTGTCGCTTTAAGGCTGGCTGGCAGTCCGCGGGTCACGCCCGCCAACCAGCCGGCTCTCGCGAGAAGTCAGCGCGGCAGCTCCCAGCGTCCCTAGCGGCGGCCGCCATGTTAGTTTAGGCCCTTGTCCGGAGAACGCAGGAAGGAATAAGCGGAAGAATCTTCAACCCCCCCGGGCGCCAACAATCCGCATCCATCCGGCGGGAGAGTCACCATGAGCGGCGGGACGCCGTACATCGGCAGCAAGATCAGCCTGATCTCCAAGGCGGAGATCCGGTATGAGGGCATCCTGTACACCATCGACACCGAGAACTCCACTGTGGCCTTGGCCAAAGGTACCGGGCTCCGACTGCGCCGCCAGTGAGAACCGGGCGAGAACCGGGGCTGAGGAGGGCGAGAACCGGGGCTGAGGAGGGCGAGAACCGGGGCTGAGGAGGGCGAGACGTTGTGGACCCCGTAATGTACCCGACCCCCGTATACATAGTGTACCGGGCTCCCTCATATACAGTGTATTGACGTCCGCCTCCCCGAACACCCCCCCCCCCCCCCCCGTACAGTGTTTACCATACCCTCCCCCTTCCCGGTACAGTGTTTACCATACCCTCCCCCTTCCCGGTACAGTGTTTACCATACCCTTCCCCCCTTCCCGGTACAGTGTACGCCGTTTACCATACCCTCCCCCCTTCCCGCTACAGTGTACGCAGTTTGCCACTACCCCTGCCCCCCCTTCCCGGTACAGTGTACGCAGTTTGCCACTACCCCTGCCCCCCCTTCCCGCTACAGTGTACGCCGTTTGCCACTACCCCTGCCCCCCTTCCCGCTACAGTGTACGCCGTTTGCCACTACCCCTGCCCCCCTTCCCGGTACAGTGTACGCCGTTTGCCACTACCCCTGCCCCCCCTTCCCGGTACAGTGTACGCCGTTTGCCACTACCCCTGCCCCCCTTCCCGGTACAGTGTGCGCCGTTTGCCACTACCCCTGCCCCCTTCCCGGTACAGTGTATGCCGTTTGCCACTACCCCTCCCCCCTTCCCTGTACGCCATTTACCATACCCCCCCTTCCCGGTACAGTGTACGCCGTTTACCATACCCCTCCCTTTTCCTTCCCGGTACAGTGCGCGGCGTTTACCGTACCACCAGAGGAACCCCCCAACGGGCTGTATAGTGTACGGCGTTCCCAGACTCCCCATAATAGCTATTGGTGGTAGTCTGAAACCCACCTCCTATTTCATTCCAGCCTTACGTTTCTGCTGTCCCCCTCCACCATGCTTTACACTACAGCGCAGTAGTTACTCATGGAGAGCAGTAATAGAATGGTGTACAGATTTTGCCGCCGCCTATTCTCCCATGGTCAGCCGGCCTGGACGTGCGCAGCGCCCCACAATCCGTCATGGGGTGTCTCATGGATTTTTTTTCTTTTCCTTCTCGGCAGTCCGGTCCTTTGGAACAGAAGATCGACCTACGGAGCGGCCGGTTCCTCCTCGAGATGAAGTGTTTGAATATATCATATTCCGGGGGAGCGACATTAAGGACCTTACTGTGTGTGAACCCCCCAAACCTCAGTGCTCCTTGCCTCAGGACCCTGCAATAGTCCAGGTACAGCCCCTGCCCATGGATGTCGGTGGTAACGCGCTGTGATCGGCGGGTACTTTGTAGGGGGTTGTCGGGCGAACCCGCCGCTCATCTAATGTGCAGGTGGTGTGGGAGATCGAGATCAGGCGTGTTGGGTTTTAGCTACCCCATCCTTTTTTAGGGAGCATTCACACGACCGAAGGGTTTTGCGGACCGCACATGGCCGCCGCCGCTATATAGAGAATGCCTATTCTTGTCCGCAACCGCTCCATATTTTTTGCGGAACGGAACAACGGATGCGGACAGCACACGGTGTGCTGTCCGTGTCTTTGAAATGAATGGGTCCGCACCCGTTCCGCAAAATTGCGCAACGAATGCGCATCCATTTATGCGGTCGTGTGAATGCTCCCTTATTCTTGGGAGAGGTGTCTAGGACCTTCAGAGCAAGAGGCTTGCTGATGCGTCCTGAATGGGGCACCCGTCTAACTGACTCCCTTAAAGGGGGTGTCCAAGTTATATTTATTGATGACCTATCCTTAGGATACGTCATCGATATCAGATTGGCGGGGGTCCGACACCCGGCGCGCGCCTTCTCTTCAAACAGCTGATCGGTGAGGGTGTTGGGTGTTGGTCCCCCGCCGATCTGATATTGATGACCTTTTTAATGGGGTGCGACAACCTGATTACAAAGGAGATGTAGCAACAAGGGGTGAAACAGGTTCTGTCATGGTGTCTCAGTGCTTGGTTAACCCCTTAAAGACTGGGTGATTTTCTGTTTTTTATTTTTCATTTTTATTTTTCATTCCCTGTTTTCCTTTTTTTTTTCCTTTCGCATAGCCGTTTAAGGGCTTGTTGTTTTTTCAGGACAAGTTGTATTTTCTAATGGCTCCACTTACGGTTAAATACGGTGGGAATGTAGTCGGAAGCGGGGGGAAAATTTCCAAATGGGGTGGAATGATAAAAAAAAAAAAAAAAAAAAAAAAATTCCACCACAGTTTTATGGGTTTTCTTTGTGGTAAAACTGACCTGTTACTTTCGTTCTCCAGATCAGTGCGATTACGATACACCAGTACAGTTGTTTTTTTTGCATTTTAATACTGGAATCGGTATTAAGCATCACCATATTCTGACCCCCCTCTAACTTTGTACTGTTGTGTACGGCGCTGTGTGAGGGCTCAATTTTCACGGGGAGATCTGTGCTTTTTATCAATGCCCTTTTGGGATGTGTATGACTTTTAGATCACTTTTTATATTAGGTGAAGTAACAAAAAAAAATGGCAAATTGGCCATTTTGACTTTTTTGCCGTTTGCTATATGGGATAAATGTTTTTACGTTCTAATAGTACAGGCGTTTTCACACGTGGTGATGCCCATGGTGTGTGTGTGTATATATCTGTATATAAATACATTTATTTTTATGTATTTTGGGGAAAGGGTGGTGGTTTGAGAACTTTTTTTTTTTTTGTTACACTTTTTAATAGTACCCATAGGGGAGTATAACCAGCAGTCATCAGATTGTTTCTCTCGTACACTATAGGCTACATTTACCAAAACTAACAGGGAATCTTTCTTGCCCATAGTCAACCAATCAGAGCTCGCCTTTCCTTTTTTCAGAACGCCTAAAGAAATGAAAGGAGAGCTCTGATTCGTTGCTATGGGCAACTAAGGGTTTTCTTGTTAGACAGTTTTGATACACAAAGCCCTATGTTCCTGCCACAGGCAGCATCTCCATAGGAACTAATGTGAGCCAGCCTCTTATCACTCAGGAGGACCGAGGCTGCCGTACACTACGTTCAATGTGGCATCTGGGAGCACGCACTTCCGGCCATGTCCCAGCTTCCTCCGGCGAGGATCGAGGGGGCCGAGACATGGCCGGAAGTGCGTGCTCCCAGTCACATTTGACCATGGCACCTGAGGGGTTTAATGTATGCCTTCGACATTATCGTCGATCGCATACATTAGTCCCCAATTTAAATACCCAACCGCCGACGTAAATTTACGTGAGGTGGTTGGGAGGGGGTTAAATCCTTTGTTATTTTTTTTTGTAAAGGGGGTTCTCCTGGCTATCTTGAAAATCTTGCTTGGTCTGACCTGTGGAGGGAAGCTCAGTACTTATACTACTGACCTGCCACCGTCCGGTGGAGGGCGCCACCGCAAGAATTTCAGAATAGTTTGAAGGACCCCTTTAAGTCCACGTTTCCAGCATCAGACGTCCCTAAAGATCATGTGTTTCTCTGCAGTCCTCTCTAGGATCCTCTAGTTCAGCGTCATTCAACAGCGTGAACTCCTACGCTCCGTTCAGCAGGATGCCGGCATATAACCAGTTTAACGCCAATCCTCTGGTGGCCCAGCAGTTTGGATCTGTTGGAGTCGGTAAGCTTATTTAGATTGGAAGTCTCCTTCCCCTTAAGAAAGGAGTTGTGCACAGGATAGGGGATAACTATCTGATCGGTGAGGGGCCGATCCCTGGGACCCCCACCGATCATGAGAACGGGTGCCCCGTACCTCCAAATGAACGGAGAGGCAGGTGGCGCATGACGGCTGCCGGCATAAAGATGAATGGAGCCGCGAGGCACACGTGCTCCAATCGATTTGAAATGGGTCCCCATTCTCAATATCCTTGTGAGTCCCAGTGGTCGGGCCCCTGCCACTGATCAGATTGTTATGCCCTATATCAGTGGTGGCGAACCTATGGCACAGGTACCAGAGGCGGCACTTGGAGCCCTCTCTGTGGGTACCTGCACCCTGGAAAAAGTCTATGCTGTACCAATATGCCTTAGACTTGGGCTACTTTCACACTAGTGGCCCGGAGATCCGGCAGGCTGTTCCCCTCTGGCCCCATTGACTATAATGGGGGCGGCGTTTCGGGAGGCTGCCGACATAAAACTACGACATGTCTGTAAAAGGTTCACCATCACTGCCCTATACTGTCCTTTGGAGGACACTTTAGAACTTTGCCCATCCCGTTCTGTTTAAAGGGAACCTTTCACCCAGAAAATGCATATTAAACCGCTCTGATTCCAAAGCTGTCGTTGCTGTGCCATGTGCCAAGTCATAAAAAATACTTTTATTCAACTGCCCGGGTCTTGGGTCACGCTTCAAGTCACGCTCGGGGCGCCCCCTTTCCTGCTCCTTACCCTAAGTTCACACCTGAGCATTTTACAGCGCGTTCAAACGCGCTGTAAAACGCTCAACACATGAAAACCAATGCTTTCCTATGGCCCTGGTTCTCACTTGAGCGTTTTACAGCGCGTTTGAACTCGCTGTAAAACGCCCGATGCATAAGCAAGTACTTGAGCTTTTTTTGGGGCGTTTGTCGCGCGTTTTGTGATTGACACCACAGTAGTCAATCACAAGAACGCGCGTACGAATGCGCGTTTCCTATTTATTCAAACTCGCTGAAATACGCATGACAAAAACGCGCGTTTTTAGAACGCTCAGGTCTGAACCCAGGGTTAGTGTTTTATAGAATTTCCCGTTCCCTCAGCGCCGGACACTTGAACGTATTCTTGTGCCCGCGCCGTGTCCCCGCAGTTCCCTATGCATTGAGCCGTATTTTTTATGGCTTTTGGCACATCGCACAGCATTGGAATCAGACTACAGACAAGGCAATGCTTGAGAGCTGCTAGTTGTCATTTTGTACAAATGTTGACAGGATTGTCCAACTTCTAGATGTTGATGATGTGGTCTCTATATAGACCCGACCAATCAGATATTAATGACCAGAATCCGAAAGCTCTGGTTACTTCTGGTGATACTCCCGGGCTGCATTCACCGGCCTCTTACTTGCTATTGGAAACAGACAACAGGCTGGTCTACAATTGCTTAGGTTAATGAAGTTCCTGTAGTACAGGGGGTAGTAAGTTTTCCCACAACACATTACTGTATGTGCACTTCCCAAAATAAAAAACCCATCCTCAGAAGTTTTGTCCAGACAGTATAAACGGGTAACGCTTTGACTCCACCAGCAGAATAATAGTGAGTGCAGCTCTGGAGTATAATACAAGATGTAACTCAGGATCCGTATTGGATAAGTAATGTATGTATACAGTGACTCCACCAGCAGAATAGTGAGTGCAGCTCTGGAGTATAATACTGGATGTAACTCAGGATCAGTACAGGATATGTAATTTATGTACACAGTGACTCCACCAGCAGAATAGTGAGTGCAGCTCTGGAGTATAATACAGGAA
Organism: Bufotes viridis; assembly: GCA_033119425.1. Classification (NCBI taxonomy): domain Eukaryota; kingdom Metazoa; phylum Chordata; class Amphibia; order Anura; family Bufonidae; genus Bufotes; species Bufotes viridis. The sequence continues at coordinate 97,359,296 of CM065598.1, forward strand.
GGAACTCAGAATCGGCAGAAGATGCAATGTGTTTAAACCTAGATAATGACGATCTCATGCCTGTTACAGTATGACAACTGAATTGGCTGATATTGATATTAAAGTATAAGTTAAAGGGGTTTTTGACCTTAAAACCAACTACCCCTGGGTTCCTCCCCACCCCCCCACAGGCCAGAGCTTGAATAGTACATCACTGCTAAAGCCCTGGGGACTGAAAGTGTCTGGGAATGGAGCAGAGATGGGACTGCAGACAGGTGATCGCCTACGAATATCTGATGGGCTAGGGTCCGACACCCAGCACCCCCACCGATCATCTGTTCTACAGTAACAACGACTCCATCGTTGCACTGCTCAGTCCATTTCTGTAATGAATGGAGCTTATTAGGAGGCTGCCCCCTTTCACTTCACTGGAAAGTTAGTGCAGAAGTACTGATCGGCAGGGTTTTGGGCCTCCACTAATCAGATATTGATGGCCCATCCCGAGGATACATTTTTTTATTTATTTTTTCTGAAACAGGAAACTCTTTGGGCTCAGTAGGTGCTGACGGTACAACCGGTGCTTCTCTACCCCTGGCTAGCGGTGACGGCTCTTCATTTAATCAAGAAACAAGAAAATTACAGTCTTCTCAAGGTAACGCATACAGCTTGTCCCTTTACTTCTATTCTTTTCTGCTGAACCCCATGCGATAAGCTGCTCATCTAGAGTGTGAAATCATTGCCATTCTTGTTATGCATGAACGTGCCAGGCTCTGCAGGGCGAGCGATGCTTCCTGCTGTGGGAGATGCTTCTCTCACATCCCTTTGCTGTAATGGTGCATACTACTAGGCTGTAGTCAATGATGAGCTGTTTGGTTTAATTTTGTGTTTTTAATTTTTGGAAAATGCACAGGTTCTTTTTTCTTATGGTAATGGAGACTAGGGTATGCAACTGTGGCATTAGAGGCAGAACTTGCTAAGAACACATTTGCATACCCTCTTCCCAGAATTCGAGGAGCGTTGCCCTTAAGGCGCTCTCCATAAGGAGATATAGTATCCCCCGAATTATGGTGAGCTGTACATCCCGAATAACAACTCCACCTTCCTCTAGGGCGAACAACCCCTTTGGTAGATTCATTGCGGAAGAGTCCAACACTAGAACAAGGCGTCCAAACTGCATCCATTGCCCAGGCACCAGGGGCGGCGGGTAGAAGAAGTCCTTTAAGTTCGAGAGCTTTGCCATCCCTAAGCCAAAAGACATTGGATAATTCAGAGCAAAGAAAAGGTGAGAAAGGAGACTATTGATTGCTGAGATCCGCCATCTCCGTTGTGCTCGCATCTTCATGTGCTTGCTGTTTTGCAGCTGATGCGCACAAATCCTCAAGGCCTGAGACAGACCTGCTCAGGAACGACAGACAGGACCCCAACAGGAGACAAGCAGGTGAGGAAGCTTGGACGTCATTGGGAGCTACTGATCGTGACCCCCCACCAATCCTTAGTGCAGGGGCCACAGCACTGAGCTAGTCCTGCATGCCCTTCACAAGTAAATTCGGCTGGCTGCAGATTCCTGGGAAATCTTGGAAGGAGGTTCAGCTCTAGAATGGCAATGTATCCCCTTCATTCTACGAATCTGTGAGGTCAGGGAAGTCTCTCAGTGACTAGCCTAGTGGGACATTGTGCCAGCACTCTCGGCCACCATGCACCCATATAAAGTGATGTTCTCTAGCAGCATGCCATAACTTTGAAGGATGGGAATATCTATTTTAATGGTAGTTGTAGGTTTGAAGGAATTGCAGGTAATATAGCGTCATTCATTTAGCAGTATTCAGTATGGCAATACAGGGATGGCCAACCTCAGGCTCTCCAGCTGTTGCAAAACTACAACAATGCTCACAGCTATCCGCCTACAGCAGCTGGAGAGCCGCAGGTTGGCCCTCCCTGGCCTAGCCTTATACTCAACTTTATTGGATCTTCTAAAAAAAAAAAAAATTTAGATGGACCGAGCGTACACGCTTGGGGCTTTTACGTTCATCTTTAGGCACATGCTGAATCGGCAGGCATTTATAGGTACTGTGTATATACTTATCTGCACCATGTTGTTGGTATTTCTTCATTCTCCCTTCCAGCTGCTGTTGGTGGACCTCAGCCCAGGAGAGGTCGTGGTGGTTACCGGGGGGGCCGGGGAAGGTATAGTGTAAGAAGAGACGGCCCTATGAAGTTTGAAAAAGACTTTGACTTTGAAAGTGCTAATGCACAGTTCAACAAAGAAGAAATCGACAGGGAATTTCACAATAAGTTAAAAATAAAAGGTGGGTAAGTGTGAGCTTGTCCGGTGCTATTGAGAATATATCTGGTGAAACAGACTGTTTTATCCCCCTCCCCCCAAAAGTCACTAACATCAGAAAAAAACTTTTTTTTTTTTTATTGTAGATCTGAAGTAAATAGCTGCTGCACGATTTTGAGGAGGCAGCGTTGCTTCTTGGTCTTCACACTACGCCTCTTCTCCTGTGGAGCTGTAGTGTAACTACAAGAGCTCACTTGAATGGCGCGTTTACTCATCGTTACGTTGCACTGCCGAGACTAAGTGCAGGGTAATGAACAGGAAGCGGCACTTGCATGGAGTGCCGCCTCCTCTTCAAACAGTTGATCGGGGGTGCCAGGAGTAGGACCCCTGCCAATCGGAGATTGATGACCTATCCTGACAATAGGTCGTCAATATTAACGGTTGGACAACCCCTGTTTTTGTCACTACATTTCAAGGCCCAGAACATTGTTTTTCTGACAACATAGGCGTGTTAGGGCTAATATATTAGATTCTTCAAGGAATAATTATCCTGTGAGGTCATTAATATAAAACCCCCTGCACAACCCATTTAATATCTCTGGCTCTGTAGAAGATGGAGATATGAGCCTGGTCTTGTTTGAAAGCTGCCATTCTAAGCTTTAAAACATGTTCAGACACATTAGCTCCTCTACATTGTGAGATACAGCCTTTAGAAATTGGTTTGGGAGTGAAAGCAGCTGAAACCTGCTTTCACTTTCAGCTGCTGTGACTACACACTTAAATTCTAAATATCTCCTAATGTTGTTCTGGGCTCCTAAAAAACAAAACAAAAAAAAAAACAGACCCATATCTTTATCTTCTACAGAGCCTGAGATATGAAGGCTTAAAGCAGCCCTGCTGCCCGAGCTCAGGCTTAACTGTTAGCTCTGCTCAGGGTTTTGGAAAAGGATCTAGGCCAAAACTTTGAGGGTTAAACACCTTTAACAAAAACTACTTGTACGTTTCAGTGGTTACCTTGAGTCAAAAAAGTTGACATGTATTGTCTGCCATCTTACTTATTTCATTCATTTTCAGACTTCCAATATTCATTTCATACACTGCTCCTACTTTCATACTTTTCTCATGTGACTGTGTCCCTCCCAGTAATACATGCCGGATGTGAGGTCTGTGTGTCCAGGTTGCTGCTGCCTCCCCTAGCTGTCACACATCAGCACAGCTTTACCCCTGTACTGATTTCCCCTTTTTACAGCTGTTGTGGGTAGTGTTGAGCGAACTTGTTTTTTAAGTTCAGCGTCCAGGGTTCGGGTTTATCGAAGAATCCCACTATGGATTCCGAATTCTGTTAAGGTCTGTGGTAGCAGTATCCATAACGGGATTCTTTAAAATGAAGCAACGTTCTGAACAGTTAGCATTTAATAAATACCCGGCATTTTGCATCAGCCGAGTTTGCGCGAGTCGTTCACCTAGCTGCTAGTGCTGCTGAATCTGACATGAACCCCCCCCCCCCCCCAGATTCAGCAGCACTAGCAGCTAGGTCAGGCGTAGGCAACCTTTGGCTCCCAGCTGTTGTGAAACTACAACTCCCAGCATGCATAGTTGCTCTGCTCTTCTAAGAACTTACATAGAAATGAATGGAGCATGCTGGGAATTGTAGTTTCACAACAGCTGGGAGCCGAAGGTTGCTGATGCCTGGGCTAGGTGAACGACTCGCGCAAACTCGGCTGATGCAAAATGCTGGGTATTTTTCTGAGTGCTAACTGTTGAGAATGTTGCTTCAGTTTTGCATTTAGGAAGCAAATGAACATTGAATAAAAATGTCCCTCACCTTTTAATTTGGCAGTGTCTCCTCATATTGCCATCTTGGTATGTTGTCTGTTCTATTTCTGCCACTGGTCAGAAGAGTGATCGGGTCTGTACATATCATTCGTGTGAACATATGGTCATTATTCTGCTTCTGCTGTTCCAGACGACAAACCGGAGAAGCCAGTGAATGGGGAAGATAAAGCAGACTCTGGGGTGGACACTCAGAACAGTGAAGGAAACGCAGAGGAGGAGGAAGTGCCGACGAGCTGTTACTACGACAAAACCAAATCTTTCTTCGACAACATCTCCTGTGATGATAACCGGTACGAAGCGCGTTGTGACTTTAGTTTGCAGTAAAATATTTCACAGGACTACTGCACTGATCGTTTCCTTGTATGTTCTCACTGCACTGAAAGAGAGTCCTACCTCCATCCAGCTGGCAACTGATTTTGATGTGAGCGGCTGTAGTCTGCTAGGTGTTTCTCTGGCGGTGGCCTATCGCTAGCCTTTTCCCGCTGCATCTTTGAAATTTAGACTGCTGTAAATGGTAGATAATACTGTGCTAATGGACTTCCAGGGATGGCAATGGAGGGTTGTCTGCCTTTCCTATGACTGCCTTGTCCTGTTGGTTTTCTTCCGCTTAGAATAAGGCCGTTTTCACATGACCTTATCCGTTTTGTGGTCCACGACTCTCGAATCCGCAAAACAGTCGTGTGTGTGTAACTGGCCTTTACCCTTCCGCAGGTCCCGCACTATGTAACACATGCTTGTTTTTGACCCCAAATGGACAAGAATAGATCATGTTCTATTTCTTTTTGCGGGGTCGTGGACAGTGTGCTGTCTGCATCTTTTGCAGCCCCATTGAAATGAATGGGTACGCATCCGATCAGCAAAAAATGCCAAGGATATGGTCGTGTGAATGCGCCCTTATGCATATATGAAGATTCATATGCAGTAAAATTTTGTGTGAACTTTTTGTTAATTTTAAATGTGCGTAAAATCTACCAAAAATACATGAGATTTTTTTTATTTATTTTTTAGAGACAGAAGATCAACATGGGCAGAAGAAAGAAGGCTTAATGCAGAGACATTTGGACTTCCTCTGCGTTCAAACAGAGGGCGTGGGGGCTTCCGAGGTAGAGGCGGTGGAGTAGGAGGGGGTATGGGTTTCCGTGGAGGCAGAGGCCGTGGAGGTGAAAGGAGAGGCCCCCCTCCAGGAGGCAACTTTGGGGCTCCCCGAGGATATCGTGGTGGATTCAGCAGAGGACGTGGAGGACGAGAATTTTCAGACTATGAATACAGGGTGAGGAATGGTTTAATCTTTTGTAGAACAGTTACCAGAGCCAGAGTCTAGTACTTACCAATCACACAAGGCTTTGGGAGTGTAAAAGTGATTGTCTGTAGACCACAACTTCTTGTCATATTTTCCTCTGGATGGTTTGAGGAAACAGATGGAAAGTACCTAAATCTAAAAGTACTTTCTATAAGATGACTTGACGTGTTTTAAAGGCTATACAGACCTTTAGGGGCATTTTTTGTACTCATTTTGAGCCAAAAATAATTTTTTTCAATTGGTCTGTTTTCAAAATTTCTGTAGAGTTTTGAGATTCTCTAGTGCCAGGCTCTGTGCTTGGGGCTCTTTCACACTTGCAATTTTGTTTTCCGGCATTGAGTTCCGTCATCGGGTCTTTATGCCGGAAAAATCCTGATCAGGATTATCCCCATGCATTCTGAATAGAGGGAAATCCGTTCAGGATGTCTTCAGTTCAGGACCGGAACGTTTTTTGGCTGGAGAAAATACCGCAGCATGCTGCGCTTTTTGCCCCGGCCAAAAATCCTGAACACTTGCCGCAAGGCCGGATCCGGAATTAATGCCCATTGAAAGGCATTAATCCGGATCCGGCCTTAAGCTAAACATCGTTTCGGCGCATCACCGGATCCGACGTTTAGCTTTTTCTGAATGGTTACCATGGCAGCCAGGACGCTAAAGTCCTGGTTGCCATGGTAAAGTGTAGTGGGGGAGCAGTATACTTACCGCCTGGGGCGCTCCAGAGTGATGTCAGGGCGCCCCACACGCATGGATCACATGATCGCATGGATCACGTGATCCATGGGCATGGGGCGCTCTGACGTCATTCAGGAGCACCCCGGGAGCCGCACGGACTGTAAGTATACCGCTCCTACTATGGCAACCAGGACTTTAATAGCGTCCTGGCTGCCATGGTAACCTGAAAGCATTTCGAAGACTGATCAGGATCCTGATCAGTCTTCTAATGCTTTCAGGCGACCTGCGTTTTGACGGATCCAACGGGACGGAAGTGCCCGGCCGGATCCTCAGAACGCAAGTGTGAAAGAGGCCTTATACTGTTTCCCGGCAGACAGCTCAGCTGACGGCTCCTTTATCTTTTATCTCCCAACTTTATAAACACTCATTATAGCTCAATTCTTATCTTGCTGATCAGAACACACTGAGGGACATTTATCAAGGCCTATACGCCACAATTGTTGCGTAAAAAAAGTCTCACATTATGGTCACGGGATGTGAGCACCATAATTTGCGACTTTTTGAGCTGCTTGGCTCCTTGGATTAAAAGGGGGGCATGGCGTTGCGTAGCTGCCGCATTTACCATAACTTTTGACAAAAAAGTGGTAAAAGTTATAGCTGAAGTCTACGCCAGCCGGTAGCTGGTGCATGGCAGGGCGTAGATGTGCCGGATTTGTTAAGAAGCTTCTGCGTTCTGCATCCGCCAGTCTTGATATATATCCCCTAGTGTTTAAGAGCTGTTAGTAGGTCAGAGATAAGGGCTATACATAACGGCTCAAATCGAAAGGTAAAGCCTTTATGGGGAAAAACTGCTGATTTTAATTTTTTTTATCAAGTCCAATTGAATTGAAAAAATGACTTTTAGCCCAAAATAATTAGAATGTAATCAATGTCCAAGATCTGAAAAATGTAACATATAAAAAAGAAAAACACAGAAGTGGTGGCATTAAATGGCGGCCATACAAATAAATACTTGATACATACAAGCACAGAAATGCAACAGCACTCTGCCCTGCCTCTATGCTAGAGTTTATCAGAGGCGTCAGTGTACATTTTGATCAAAAAGTAATAAGCCACTCGCCGCGCCAAGGCCGCCTCTGAGTGGTCCTAATGCTAGATCCTACCTGTTATGGGCCATGACACCCGCTTAAAATCCAGGGAGTGCGGGCCCAGCATGCATGCTAGGATCCACCGTGCTTATTAACCCTTGTTGGTGCCATAACAACCTCCATTAAATCCAGGGATGCAGGTACCAACATGCATGCTGAGCCCACTGTGTACTCCTCCTGGAGCCAGATGGCTACTAGTAGGTACTATGCGTGCAGATTTAGTTTTATACTCACTCTGATTAAAACCAGCCTCCAGGGCAGACAAACTAGTCAGGTGTGCACGACTGAATGGAGGACGCCACAGGGACGTGCTGACTGAGCCCATTTTTTTTTCCTGTGTAAATAAATTCCTGACCATGTAATACCTAAAGTGCCTGGTCTGGGATAACGGCTCTCCACTAGGGGGTGGGTGTCATAAATGGGGCGTCCCCTCTGACACAAATAACGGAACGTTTAATTAATTTAAAAAAAAAAAAAAAAAGTTTGTGTGCAAGAGGCCTAAGGCAAGGAGTAGTTGGTAGAGTGAGAGAAAAGTGTCCGTCCCTGCACCGCATTCACCATCCATCCTGAGCCCCTGTGATAACTCTGGTGCAGATCTGGACAGCCCGGCCAATGTATTAAACCTGCAGCCGCTCATCTATGTACGGATTCCACAACCTAATTAGTTTTTTTTTTTTTTTTTTTTCTTTTGCAGAAAGACAACAAGGTGGCCGCCTAGTCAAGAACGGAGGGTGTGCGAAGTTTTTGGCCACACTCTGAAACTCGTTTTCAGTCTTTTGTGAAGAATGACGTTTCTTGCTGTATATCTTGTCACCAGCACTGGGGGAGGTGGGGGTCGGATGCTCTACAACGCTTCTTCAGTGCAGTGGGGCCCTGCCGGAAATTGTCCTTTTTCCTTATAATTTTTTTTTTATATTCGGAGGTTCCTGCAACACTAAAGGAATGGTGGCAGAGAAAAAAAAACAGTCGTTAAGTTGGTTCAGCAATTATCTCTTTGCAGTAGAAGACTGAACTCATTTGGGTATGACTATTCTGAAGTACTGTTTCCTTGCTGCGTTCAATCTCTGAGCTTTGATGCCCTGAAGGGTCCTATTTTCTTTTTTTTTTTTTATATTGTGTAAAAGGGGGCATGACCCCCTCCACCCCTTCTCCAGATAGCAGCACACTTAGTTGGAAAAAGAATAACAATCTTACTTCAGTTCCTTAGGCAAAGGACACTTTTTTTTTATATTGTTGTGAGATTGAGTTTATCCCACTGCCAAAGACATCCCCCGAGCTTTGTATAGGTGTAAAAACAAAAACCTTTGTACCCAGAGTCTAATGGCTTGTACGAGACCACCTCACATCTTTCTTCTACATGAAGCTTCCATAAGATGTAAAAAAAAAAAATTTTTTTTTATAGGCAGAGCGAATAAGTATTTTGAAAGTGTCGCAACGTTAAACTTTACCAGTTTTGGAACTTTAACTCATTGTGCACAGAATTAGCTTATGGTGCAGGGGCGGGAGTCATGTGTCGGGCACTTTAATTAGGTTTTCTGCATTGATTTGAACCACGTGCCTCTGTCCTTTTTTCACTTTTCATCTTTTGGTGTTTATGTTGCTTTCCCATTCACATCCAGACCGGCATCTAAATTAATTTCTGATGGTTGCACTTGGGGGGGGGGGGTTTGGGGAATAGACGGCAGGTTTGTTCCACCCCTGTCAGTCACGGGACCTAACACTTAAAATGCACTGGCCTCTGGTTTAACTCTTGGTGCTGCTTTGGATGTGAATGGAGAGTATCGTCAATGCAGGATAAGGAATTTGCGCAACCACATTTATAGCTGACCTCTGTGGCATCATCTATTCCTCAGCAGTGTCTTGATAAACTTCTGTGTAGATGTCACCCCCAACTGGGCGTTTGGCTTTTGCATAAGGGACCATTGAAGGAGTTGTTCAGGGTTAGGGGACAAGACTGCGGCTTATCTTCTAGAAACGTCACATCTGCCCATGGGTTTAGTGTGGTGCTGGCGCTCGGCTCCATTGAAGTGAATGGAGCTGAGCTGCAGTACCAGGCACAGTCTGGAAGAAAGCAGCCATGTTTTCCTAATCCTGGACAACCCTTAAGACTAGGCACCAGCTTTCATGGAGTTATCAGCACGACCTCTTTAAGTGAGGGTACAGATTGATTTAAGATTAAATCTCTTTTGCACGGCTCTTTCGTTAAGTCAGTGGCAATAGCGACTAGTAGATTAGCAAGATGGCTACTCTAAGATGACGGTCCTGTGCACAACATGGCTTCCTCCTCTGCCAAGGCAGCAGGGTTCCCTTTTATCGTAGTAAATGCTTTTGCTTTCCTTTTTGTAAAGATGTAGTAGTCGGAGGCGGAGGATCTCCCCCGTCTTGGAATCCTGTATTAGATTTGAGTGAAGGTTTAGCCTTCTAGTGAAGGCGCCAATCGGGAAGTCTTCAGTCTCTCGGCCTGAGCAGTGATGACCAAACCCGAGGGGGATATCCGACGTCATGTCATTCGCCCCCCCACCCTCCTGTACCCATCATCATTTGGTTTAAATCCAATTATTAGGGTTACGTTATACACAGGAACACCCGGACTGTGAATACTGCAAAAAGGGATCCAAAGATGTCAGTTTTTTTTTTTTTTTTTTTTTTTTTTTTCTGGGAAAATGGACATTTTGCTCTGAGTTTTTGTGTTGAAGGTTGTGACAAAATGTTAAAATTCACCTTGTTTAGGCAAAAACTGAAGTATTTGTAAAGTAGCATCGTCCACATCCGTAACTTATTCCGATGGCCAAGGCGCACGTCACGGTCTGCAATGTGGTTTTCTCAGCCAGAACTTGAAGGGCTGTTCCCATCTCCTCAGGTAATGGTAGCTGTCATCACTTTATGCTTGGTGGGGGGTTTGACCTCCGGTACCCCAACCGATCCTGAGCATAAAGCGTCCAGGTGCAGTGCTGCAGCCCCTTCACTGTGTTTCCTGTACCCGGCGGCGCCTCGGCCCCGCACCACACTTCTCAAGTGAATGGGGGTTGCTGCGGTTTACCGGGAGCGCCGATGTGCAGGGAAAGTAACCCAGGATTTATTGGTTGGACCCCCTCCAGTCATAAATGTATAGCATATCCCCGCAATATACAATGACTTTGAGATGGGAAGACCCCTTTAAGGAATTGCTTTAGCGCTCCATTTACATGTAGTTTCCGTATACCGCTGAGCAACTTGTTAATGGTCTTGTTCTCCAGTCACATCCAGAGCTGCATTAACAATACCACAGGGTGTTACACGAAGGGAGAAGCTGCCTTCAGCAGCTTGGGCTGAGCTCACATCACCGTTTAGTTTCCATTTCTCTGATCCATCAGAAGAATAAAGAAAAAAAAACAGATCCGGGGTATCTGTTATGCACATTCTGAATCCGTTTGAGCCATTTCCATCTGAGATCTGTTATTTTATACGGAAAAAAATGTCCTGCGTGCAGAATTAATTTTTTTCCGTCTAAAGTAACGGATCTCAGATGGAAATGCCAAATCTGCATAACTGATGCTTATTCATATTTTTTTTTTTTTTTTTTTTTTTTTTTTTACTTTTACTTTTCTGTTGTGATGGAAAAATAAATGGTGATGCGAACTCGGCCTTAGTTATAGGCATTTTCCAGGAGTAGAAAAACAAGGCTGCTTCCTTCAAAAAGCAGCGCCACTCCTGTCCACAGGTTGTGTGTGGTATTGCAGTTTAAACCAATTCACTTCAACAGGCCCAACCCATGGACGGGGTGTGACACGGTTTCTAGAAGGCAGCCATGTTTTCTTTATTCCAGACCAGGGATCGGCAAGCTTCCGCACTCCAGCTGCTGTGAAACTATAACTCCCAGCATGCACACTTTGCTGTTTTTCTCCCATAGAAGTGAAAGGAAGATTCTGGGAGTTGTGGTTTCGTTGTGGTTTCAAAACGGCAGGAGTGCTGGCGGTTGCCGATTCCTGTTATGTGCCACCATCTCTCCTGCAAGATGGAAGGTTTGACCCAATCCCCCTTACATCAGACTACTGAAGGCATATCATGGTCCGTGCTAACACTGGGGCAGCAGCAAGATGTCTGATCCTGCCGCCTCAGTGCCAATGTGTAGGGGAATGCAGTTCACTTTTTGAATACAGCTCTGGATGTGAATAGAGTATAACGATGCAACCCATTCACAATGCAACATTTTTTTTTTTTTTTTTTTTTGAAGGCAGAGCTGCCACCAGCGGACCCGCCTGCTATATGCAGGACTTTTCACCTTGCAGCTTTAGCATGTGGATGCCGTCAGGTGGCATTGTGCATGTGCTCCTAGATGGCACATGAGGGTCATACCAAAGGGCCACAGGACGGGCATGTGTACATAACCTATCGCGTGGACAAGGTTCAGATTTGGCACTTTCAAATGAGACAAAAGGCAAACGTATTGCACTTTCTGTAGTGGGATTGAGCAGCCTTCTGCTACAGCTCTCAACACGCGCACTCCTGTAGAATTGAATGTAGCATGCTGGGAGTTGTAGTTTCACAACCACTAGAGTGCGTGAGGCTGCTGACTTCTATGCTAAGGGACTCCTTTGCTCTTATACTTGGTATGTGTAGACAGCCATATTTAGCCACAGGACCACTGTTTGTACTTGTAAGCTGGTAATGCGTGCGCTATTGATTTCTGGCCAGTGGCTATAGAACTACAACTCCCGGCATGCTAGGAGTTGTCGGAAAGCGCTACTTTTGGGAAAGGCTGTCCTGCCTGGCCATAGTTTTTGGTTTGTTTTTGCCCCCTCTCTGCAGTGATGTGTTACCCGCCTGCATCTAACAAATAGTGGCTGAGTATGGCTGCCCACACAAGACAAGGAGGTCTCTAATCGAGATGGTCTGTGACTGGAGGAGGAATCCTTTCTTATAGAATATACAGCTAAATATACTACTCCCATCAGACTTGGGCCTTTCTTTTGGTATACAGCCGTGTCAATGTCTAAGTCAGGGATCCTCAAACTGCTGCCCTCCAGCTGTTGCAAAACTACAACTCCCACAATGCCCTGCTGTAGGCTGATACTTGTAGGCTGTTCGGGCATGCTGGGAGTTGTAGTTTTGCAACAGCTGGAGGGCCGCAGTTTGAGGATGCCTGGTCTAAGTGATTGCCCTTAGAGTGGCGCTAAGGTGCAGGCCTGCTGTTAAAGGGGTTGTGTAGGATTTGAAGAAAACAGTGCCACAGCTCTCCACAGGTTGTCTCTGGTATCGCAGCTCAGCTCCATCTAATAAATCGGTGGGGTGCTCCGCCAGACACAACACGGGAAGAAATGTGGTGTGTGAATTGGAAATCAATTTTTCGAATCCCAGACACTGCATCGTCTGTAGATACATCCATGGCTGCCTTCAGAATTCTCGTGCGGGAAACGTCACGTTCACACCAGGCACTGGTAGCAACATCCCTCCCATAAATCATGACCCGTACAGACAATGAGCCGGCTTGGGGGAGCAATAAGACTTGCACGCTTACAGGAAATCGTTGCATTGGGTGTGAACGGAGTACGAGCCAATCTGTAAATCAAGATGGAAGTAAACCAGATAAGGGATTGGCAAAGACGCTGAATCTGACCGGACTTTGCCCGATCCTAGCGCATAGATGGACGGGGCCACGTGTGGCGCTATCACTACTAGATGCGTATCACTGGCTGCAAATCTCATTGTAACATGATGATCCTGACCCAGTGACGGGACGTGAAATCCATCATGTCTGCGGCCTTATGCCATGCAAAAACTGTACTGTGGGTGATGCTGCTGTGACGCGCTATACATTGCATATTACAGAAGTGCGGACAGAGGATCAGGGTTATATATTTTTCTTTTTTTTTTTTTTTTGTACTTGTACAAAGAACAACGTTGTAATTCTTTTGGAGTTCCTGCCAATTCAAATGTTTTTATTCTAAGGCAGAAATAAAGTTCAATGCAACAAAATCCAGGTTTTGTGTCCTTTGTTCCAGGTGAGGGTGCGTGTGCCGGGGGAGACCAGTTACCAGACACTATTGTGGTACGTCCTTACGTGGCATACATGATGTGGGTTTCCCCACAATGGGGTTGTTTTGTAGCAGTGACGGACTCTGCACCCAAGGGTAGTTTCACCGGCTGAGTCTTGGCTGGTTCGCGTTATATAATGGGGCCCGATACAGCCTGCTGGGTCTGACTGACGCTAGTATGAAACTAGCCCAAGGCCCCTTGCAGACGAGCGTGTCGCACTGCGAGTCCAGCGCAGCACCCGTCCTGACCTCCCAGCACTTCCGGGATCACATAGTATATTGATTTATGATGCTATGTAACCCTTACAATTCTGGAAAGTATTAGATGACACTGACATAATGCTGTCCGTGTTATCCAATGCATTCCAGACCTCTTAGGCCTAATTCACACGTCTGCAATCCTGGTCCGTATGCGGAACGGGTCTCCGAGCACACACTGTGCTCTCCGCATCTGCGGAGCGAGCCACTGATCTTCCGGACGGCGGCTCTGCAAAAATATAGAGCATGTCCTATTCTTGCCCGCAATTGCTGACAAGTATAGGCATCTCTATATGGCTGGTGGCAAGGTGTTTTGCGGATCTGCAAAACACTACGGACGTTTGAATAAGGTTTTAAGGGTAAAACGTAAATCAATATAAAGCTATGTGACCCCAGAAGTGCTGGGAGGTCAGGCCGGGAGTTTCGCTGCGCACTCGCAGCGTGACACGCTCGTCTGCAAGGGGCCTAACTCAATCTGCTTGAAAATACGCACCTATGTCATAGACCTGTCGCAGGTAACACAATGTGTGCCTAATCTCTTGGGGGAGGCCCACAGGGGACATTTTAGTGCAGAAAGTTTGCGTAAGACCTCATTCACAGTCTGCAAAATACAGGTACTGTCCGCGTGGCATCCACATTTTTTTACCATTAATTAATCTGTGTTCCGTATTTTGCGTTAGATTTTTTTTTTTTCCGGATGCGGAAAGCACACGGATCATTTCTATGTCCGTTCTGCAAAAAGATAAACTTGTCTGCAGAATGTGGACCCATTAAAGGGGTTGTCCAGGTAGACCTAGGTTTGACACCCAGATCCTCTGATATCGATGTGCTAGCCAGGGGATAGGTCCACCATATAACTTACCGGATAACCCCTGTAATGCCAATGGGTTCGCAACAAAACATGCGGATGCAGCACTAATAGTCGTGTACGTGATGGCTGAGTTACATGCAGATTTGCTGCACTGCTCCCTTCATTGTGGCAATTTGGGGTAGGGGAGTATTTACTTCTGGGGGGGGCATCACTTTGTAGGGTGGGCTTATACACATACCAGTTACATCGGATATTCACAGGATAGGTGATAACTATTAGGTCGGTGGGGCTCTGACAGCTGGGACCCTTACGGAACGCAAGAACGGAGCCCAACTCCAGTTCTATGGGAGTTCTGGAGATCGGTGAGTACAGCGCTCTATTTCCAGAGTGCCCATATTTTGGGAAGGGGGGGTGGATGGGTTACCCATTCCTGTGATGTTACCTGCCTAGTCCAACTGCCGTCTCAGTCCGTTCCCGATTCTATACAGTTCATAGACCTTGCTTAGGGATGGCTAGGACCGCCGCCTATCTTATAGTTACCATTTGATGACAACTAGAATACCCCTTTAAGGGGCATCTTTACTGTGTGGAGGGCACAAAGGGCGTCTATTTACTGTGTGACAGCAGAAAGGCTGGGGTGGGTTAGAGGGATTAGTCATCCCCCACCGCCCTGGAAGTTGTAGAGATGATGCGCCTTTAGCTGTGACCCTATCAAACACTGCTGCGACAATACGTCGCTCTTATATAGTTGTCACGTGACTAAGGCGGGCCCTTTTCAGGTCACCGGGTCCATTTGTGATGACGTCACGATTGCGCCAGCCGTCGTGACGTTATCACCGTGCGCCGGAAGTGCTGACAAGTCCGGGAAGATGTCTATCGTGTTCGTTCCGGAGAGGCTCCGCGGGCGAGTGCAGATCCCGGAGGATAACGTGCAGCGGGTGAGAGGCTCAGGAATATTGACTGTATATAGGTGGTGTGTGTATAATGTGTATATACATGTGCTGAACTCTGACCAAATCCCCTGGTACAAGATAAGTCAGTGGGGGGATTTATCGAAAGGAAACGTGGATCAGTTACCCATAGCAACCAGCCAGGATGCAGCTTTAATTGAAGCCAGTCGAATGGTTGCTATGGGTAACACATTGTCCTTTGTGACACTTTTCCCAGACATTTGATTGGCTGTTCTACATAGTTGGGAAATGTGTCGCTGCCTGAAGGGGCTCTCCAATATTGATGACCTATTCTCAGGATGGGTCATGAATATCAGATCGGCGGGGGTCTGACACCTGCCCCCCCCCACCGATCACCTGTATGAGGAGACGGGGCGAGCAGTGCGCACGTGCCGTCTCCCTTCCCTCTTCCTGTCCGCTGCTGCTGTCTATGGCAAAGAACAGGAAGAAAGACTGTACACTGCGCACGCCGTCGCCTCTTACAGGTGATCGGCAAGGGGTGCTGGGTGTCAGAACCCCACCGATCTGATATCTGTCCTGAGAATAGATCAACACAGAAGAGCGTGTAGAACCCCAAAAAATTTAAGGGGTGAATGAGAATGGAAAAAAACCCCAAAAAACCTACTAAATTCACCTTGTCAGAGCCCCCGGTTTCCAGCACTGTCCTTTCCTTCCCCAGAAGACCGGAAGTGTTATGCGCCATCTACCTACACGTAAACGGTGGCCCAAGGGCTGCAAGCGCGTGCAGTCCGAAAATCTCACTCTTTGTGTAAGCGTGATCCTCCGTTCTGGGGGGCTTACGTGGCATTCCAGCGCATGTCATCACCGAGGCCATGGATTGGTCAGCAGCAGTGGTGGTGTGTGTGAATATACGCCACATCACACTTCTGGTCTGGTGGGGACGAGCTGCAGCACTGGAAATGGGGGGCGGTGGGGATACGCTACAACAAGGCGAGTAGTCGTTCTCCTCCCCCCCGACCATTCTCAGCCACTGCTAATTTTTTTAAACCCCTAAAGCTGTGTTCCCCAATCTGTGGCTCTCCAGCTGTTCCATGACAACAACTCCTATCATGCCCTGATAGCCAGGTTTGTAGACCACTGTCCTAAAGATGTGACATTCAGTAATGTGAGAAGGCTGGGTGTCAGGAATCGCAGGGGCTGTGACGTCACCCATATTGTCATCCAGGAATGTATACATCAGGGATGCCCAACCGGCGGCCCTCCAGCTGTTGCAAAACTAAAATTCCCAGCATGCCTGGACAGCCTACAGCAGAGCATGGTGGGAGTTGTAGTTTTACAACAGCTGGAGGGCCTCAGGTTGGGCATCCCTGGTATACATTAAGCCCCTAGTGATGCCCACCATATATGTATAGCAACCAAGAAGGGGCTTCCTACCTGACCAACCCCTGAGCCGTGGCAATTGATGTCTTAGTGCAGTCCCACAGGACATGGAGTAAAAAAAAATATCCAGAAAACCATCCAACCTCCTATAGAATTCACATACAGGTTTTTTTTTTTTAATGTGTTTTTGCTGGAAGTGTCCCCAAGTGATTTAAAGTTGACCGCCCCCTTATTAATATGCAAAAAAATAAAACTGATAATTGGTGTCTGGTGCAATGAAAAAGATAAAGAAGATGCGGCACTCACCGGAAACGCTCCTTGCAGCTTTATTCACATTTCATAATAAACGGCATGCGAGCACAGTTCAGAGGCAACAGACGTTTTGCGCTTGCTCAAGCCATGGTGCAACAAGCGCGAAACGTCTGTTGCCTCTGAACTGTGCTCGCATGCCGTTGATTTTGAAATGTGAATAAAGCTGCAAGGAGCGTTTTCGGTGAGTGCCACATCTTCTTTATTTTTTTCATTGCACCAGTCCAGTT
Organism: Bufotes viridis; assembly: GCA_033119425.1. Lineage (NCBI taxonomy): Eukaryota > Metazoa > Chordata > Amphibia > Anura > Bufonidae > Bufotes > Bufotes viridis. The sequence goes on from CM065598.1 coordinate 97,376,425, forward strand.
ACATGCTTTTTTATGCATACCCACTGGACTCTTGTACATACCCACTGGACTCTTGTACATACCCACTGGACTCTTGTACATACCCACTGGACTCTTGTACATACCCACTGGACTCTTGTACATACCCACTGGACTCTTGTACATACCCACTGGACTCTTGTACATACCCACTGGACTCTTGTAGTTACATCCAACTTCTCTTTCTTCAGCTGCTGGAAGAGAACGATCAGCTCATCCGCTGCATTGTGGAATATCAGCAGAAGGGGAGGGCGGCGGAGTGTTCACAGTAAGTCCTGCGCTCATGTTCCGGTTTCTTAGTTATCTTATCACCATCCACTTAGGCCCCTTTCACATCTGCGTTTTTCCTTTCCGTCCAAGAGTTCCGTCTTCGGGGCTCTAGGACGAAAAGATACTGATCAGGATTATCCCCATGCATCCTGAATGGAGAGCAATCCGTTTAGGATGCATCAGGACGTCTTCCGTTCAGCACGTGGACGTTTTTTGGACGTTGACAAAACCGCAGCATGCTGCGGATTTGTCTCCGTCCAAAAATCCGGAAGACATGCCATAACGCCGGATCCGGAATTAATGCCCATTGAGCATTAATCCGGATCCGGCCTTAAGCTAAACGTCATTTCGGCGCATCGCCGGATCCGACGTTTAGCTTTTTCTCAATGGTTACCATGTCAGCCAGGACGCTAAAGTCCTGGCTGCCATGGTAAAGTGTAGTGGGGAGCAGTATACTTACCATCCGTGCAGCTCCCGGGGCGCTCCAGAGTGACGTCAGGGCTCCCCATGCGCATGGATCACGTGATTCATGCGCATGGTGCGCTCTGACGTCATTCAGGAGCGTCCTGAGAGCCGCACGGACTGTAAGTATACTGCTCCCCCGCTCCCCACTACTACTATGGCAACCAGGACTTTAATAGCGTCCTGGCTGCCATAGTAACCTGAAAGCATTAGAAGACTGATCAGGATCCTGATCAGTCTTCTAATGCTTTCAGGCGACTTGCGTTCTGACAGATCCGGCGGGACGGAAGTGCCTGCCGGATCCTCGGAACGCAAGTGTGAAACAGGCCTTACTAATAATGAACTGTCTCCACTTTGGGCTCCAACTCCCTTTTCTGACCCTGGTAATCCAGCGTACAGTGATGCGGCATGGCGTCCCACATGACCGTCTCCACTTTTAGCCCATTTGGACAAAGCGCACCCGTCCTTTGCAGTTAGGCAAGCGCTTGCGAGGTTGGGCGCAGTTCACAGCTTAGACAGACGGTGTTGGAGCTCGAAGTAGGCGCTTGCACTGCTATTGGCGCATATCCAGTGAATGAGAGAGAAACACCGATGGCTCCACCCTCTGTCTCAGGGGGCCGGACATCCCGTCTGCGTACGGCGACTGCGCTTAAACTAGCAAGTTCTTACCTAACTTCAAAGGACGTGTGCGCTTCAGGCTATATGTAGAGAAAGTCAGGTGATCGAAGGACAGAACGTCACGCTGGATACTCAAGGTCAGATGACTGGGGTGTCAGAAAAGGGAGTTGGCGCCCAAACGGCACACACGTTATTATTACTAAGTGAAAGGAGATAACAATGATGTCTGTATAAATTTATATGACTGCGACCGGATGTTAATCTCGTGAAAGTGCTGCTGGTCTGGACTGTTGTAGAGTTGTTTCCTGTGTCTGCAGCGTGTGTAGTCCACAAGTGGCAGGAAAGCACCCGGTGCATTATCAGACCCATAGGGGCCCCATTATGTCAACTGAGGTCAAGGGTGCACTTTTTGATAAGGCTTGAGCGAATTTAAAATTCAGAATTCAAAGTTGGGTTTGGTATCGGCTGGTACCTCGGTACCAATTCTGAAGACAAAGGAATGAATACCGATCTCATTCACCGAAGTCTCTTCGGCAAAACACATTTTTGATCTTCAATGATATGTTGTTTTTTTTTTTCACTGCATGCAATAGTTAAAGGGGTTGTCCTCTACCCAGAATTTCACCCAGGCACAGGGCAAGGGCTTTCTTTTATTTACAATAGCACACTGCTAGGTGGAGGCTTCCGCCTAGCAGTGTTTTTCAGTGACGTCACCGGCTATGATGGGCCAGCTTTAGCGCTGCCCTAGCGATTTTACGGGCTAGGGCAGCGCTAAAGCCAGCCCATCAGATCCGGTGACATCACCAGGCTCACTGCTGGGCAGAAGTCTCCGCTTGGCAGCACTATAGAGAGCGCAGGACATCACCGGATCTCCTGAAAATGCTTTTGCCCTGCGCGATCCTGTCATGCTCCGATGCTAATAACAGGGGGGCCGCCTGGGTGAAAATATGGGTATGTCCGGGTTCAGCTCTGAACCCAGAACAACCCCTTTAAGCAGGCTGCACTAGTCTATAATTAGAAAAAAAAAAAAACTGCAGAAAACATTTCTTATCGTGGGCACCCATTAAATGCATGCTGTTGAGGTTTACATCGAGAACTTGTCAAAAAGATAGATGTGACATCTGTACCACCCGACCTCTCCCATATACACACTGGGCTCAGCTGTCTGTCCGGGGACCCCTCCTAATGTAAGAAAAAGTAGCAATCACAAGGGGCAGGTGTGAACTAGACCATTCCTTGAGGTCGGTGTGATGCTCTGGCACTCTGTTCGGTTCCCTTCCTGGTCTCAGCTGTTTGGGGGGCGTGGCCTCAGCAGTGCGATCAATCAACCACTTGTTGGGGACCCTGAGCCCATTTCCAGACTGGCTGCTTCTACAACCACTTTTGTATTGTCCAAAGCATCTAAAGTAGAAAATGAAAGCACTTTACAAATAGTCTCCTGTTTTGTGGCAGCAGCAGCTCTGTAACCACGGAGACGCACAGCGCAGCATAGGAGCTGGAGACCCAAAACTAACGATTTACAAAACAAGCTGCTTTTATTTTTTTACATTTTGGGTGCAGTGGAGAAGTAAAAACTTGATTTGCAGAAGTTCGCTCTTTTTAAAGGTTTTGTGCAGTTTGGAAAAGCCCTGCCCGGTCAGTCGCTGGTTTCCTAGTGACTCTCCATACGGCGATGCCCGTCTAAGCTTCCTTCGGAGTGTTACGTGAGGGGTGGGTTATCAAGTTCCGCACCAGTCTGACACCACAATACAGTGATAATGGTGCAATTACATCTATTGAACTGCCCCTCCAAGTGGGGGGATGCACACGCTGTCACATGACCCCTCTCAGCCAGTCTGCCATGTCAGCCTTCGGGGGTCACGTGCTGCACCATGTGACCAAAATGCGCCTTCTTTTTTATCCCCTCCCATCTGCAGGTGGGGGTTGTTAAGGGTGTATTATAATTATATCATGGGATCCATCATTAGGGATCAGCAACCTTCGGCACTCCAGTTGCTCTGAAACTACAACTCCCAGCATGTACACTTGTTTAGCTCTTCTAGCAACTCCCATAGCGGTGAATAGAGGGTTCTGGGAGTTGTAGTTTCAGAACAGCTGGAAGTCGCTGGTCCCTGCTCTACATGGTTTTATCGTATGCACTAAAGGCCACCTCTACTGTGTACATACCTTCCTGGTTTAGCATCGTTAGTTATTTGACAGGTTCCTTATACAGTTGAGTGAACTTGTGTTTTAAGTTCGGCGTCCAAAGTTTGGGTTATCGTAGCATCTCGTTATGGATTCCGCTACCGCGGACCATAACGGCATTTGGAATCCATAAGGGGATGCTTCATTGAACCCGAACCTTGGACAACACGAAGGACCCGGGGTGACATCACTGTCATGTGATCAGTGCAGGGGGCGTGGCTCAGCACTGGATTGGATTAGAGGTGATCCAGTGCTGAGCCACGCCCCCTGCACTGATCACATGACAGTGATGTCACCCCGGGTCCTTCGTGTTGTCCAAGGTTCAGGTTAAATGAAGCATCCCCTTATGGATTCCAAATGCCGTTATGGTCCGCGGTAGCGGAATCCATAATGGGATGCTACGATAACCCGAACTTTAGACGCCGAACTAAAAATAGAAGTTCGCTCATCTCTAGCTCCTTACGTTCTCCTTTTATTTCCAGGTACCAGCAGGTTCTTCACCGAAATCTTATCTATTTGGCTACAATCGCAGATGCCACCCCCCCACAACCTGAAAAACAGACCACATGACTCCACACGCGGCCGTTGCTGACGGCGAGATATTGATATCGCACCCTAGGATGTGCTGCTACCATAGCAGGATACAGAAGCGCAGTTCCAGCTTTCCTCACTGGGTGGTGCTAGAGCCCATCGTCTCCCAGTATGTACAGCATGGTCTGCACACGGCCCAGTCTGCTCTGTAGTGTGGACCTAATATTGTACTAATTATAGACATTAACGTGAGATTCTGTTTTGTGTTTACTACCAAATGTCTTTTTTTTTTTAAATAAAATTCTTTAAAAACCATAACTTGCTTCAAAGTAGATTTCACAACTTTGCCAGTTTAAGTATAAGGTTTATGACTAAAAGTCTATCTGGGCGCTACCAGTTGGGGGTGTGACACTATCCAATCAGTGCAGTGCAGGGACACATCCCCAACTGGTAACACCCACCAGTACCTTTATTCTTAAACTTCCTGCAGGAATAATAGAGTAACGGCACAACACAGAGGTATTATTTCAGGAATAGAGCAGTTTCTAAAGCAGATTTGTCTGGAGAGGTGACGGGTGTTTTTTTACGGTGGTTTCACTCGCAGCAGTCTTTGTAAAAACCACCACTGCAGTTTGAGTAAAAGCCTGAAGTGGATCCAGCCAGAAGAAGTCCTTCCTTTTTATAACCACTTTGGACTTCGGCTCATAAAAAGCATGAAAACCTGCCACAAAAACAATGGCGTTTTTCTGGGAAATGCTTTGTGAAACCTCTTTAAAAGGAGTTATCCAGGAATGGATAATGATGACTAGGGAGAAGCGAATAGACTTCGGATGAAACCTCCGAATTCGATTCGCATAAGGCTTTGTTCTAATACTGTACAGAGCAGGAGCGCCGTACAGTATTAGAATGTATTGGCTCCGTGGAGCCGAAGTTATTACTTCAGGAAGTCTCGTGACACTTTGTGCAATAACGTCATAGATTAATTTGTACTGTCAAAACATTTCCCGAATTCGGGTTCGCTTCCAAGGTACCACTTGAAACCGAACCAGAGCTCGGGAAATTGTTTTTTTACAGTACAAATTAATGTCGCGAGACTTTCTGAATCAATAACTTCGGCTCATCGGAGCCAATACATTCTTATACTGTACGGAGCTCCTACGCCGAAGTTTTATGCAAATCGATTCGCTCATCCCTAATGACTAGAGATGAGCGAACTTCAAAAAAAGTTCGGGTTGTGGTAATCGCCGCATCCAGTTATGGATTCCACTATCCCGGCATATGGAATCCATAAGGGGCGGCTTCCACGAACCCGAACTTTGGAAAAGCCGAAGGACCTGGGTGACGTCGCAGTCATGTCCTTCGGCTTTTCCAAAGTTCGGGTTCGTGGAAGCCGCTCCTTATGGATTCCATATGCCGGGATAGTCCGCGGTAGTGGAATCCATAACGGGATGCGGCGAATACCCCAACGCCAAACTAATTTTTGAAGTTCGCTCATCTCCACTAATGACCTATCCTCAGGGTAGGTCATCATTATCACATTGGTGGGGGGTCAGAGTCCCGTCACTCTCACCGATCAGATGTTACAGGGAGCTCTGGTGAGTACAGCCTCCAAACACAGCGCCGTACATTGTATAGTGGCTGTGCTTGGTATTGCAGCTCAGCCTCATTCACTCTATGGGGCTGAGTGGCAGCGGGTGCCATACTACAGACCACAGGCGGACACTGTCCGTAGGATTAGTTCCCACCCTATACATTCTAGTGCAGAGTGTACACAGCTCCATGTGATCAGCAATGTGTACAGCTGGTCCCAGCAGACGGCCTACTCTTCACTTACTGCACACTAACTTTTTTTTTTTTGCGGATCATATGCGGAACCGTTCATTTCGATGGGTTACTCTGTGTGCATTCCGTTTCCGTATGTCCATTCTGCAAAAAAATTTAACATGTCCAATTATTGTCCGCATTACGGTCAAGGATAGGACTGTTCTATCAGGGGCCAGATGTTCAGTTCCGCAAAATACGGAAAGCACACGGACGTCATCCGCAAAATACATATGGTCGTGTGCATGAGCCCGACGAGGTTTGGAAAACTGCCGCATCTACAAATCAGACGAGAAATAAGGTCACACTATTAAATGTATCTTTAATAAAGCAAATAAGTCATTTTACTTACAGAAGCTTCAGAAGTAAAATACAAACTGTACATTTCCAGTTCAGGAGTTCGCTGGAACAAAAAAAAAAAAAAGCTATAATAATTGGGGTGAGGGGGTGGGGGGTTCACACTCGCACAGCGCCAAACCCTCTCGGCTGAGACTCAACGTGCTCAGAGGGAATGGGTTTGACCCCCGCCCCATTTTTATATATTTTTTTGCTTGAGGGTTCGGTGACCAGTGTCCAGAAAAAATTTGGAAGCCAAAAAACATAGCACCTACATGGTCAAAGCTTCAACATATAGAAAAATGGTCTCGGATCTCATTTTAGTTTTTTTTTTCCTGTGGATCACCACCTTTAAATTTAGAAGACTTCAAAATACAAGTAAAAAAAATATATATATATATGTAGCCTGTGGAACATCGTTGGCACTTTTGAGACGTCTGTTCAGTACAAATATATACGTCTATCCATTAATAAGACCATATTTATTCTGATAAAATATGGGAAAGATTAAGTGCAAAGGACTGAGGAGAAGGGAAAGGGGGGGGGGGCGCTGTCTTCTGGGGACTGAAAAGCTGAAAACGAGTGGTACAAAATATCCTTAGAAACAGACGAAGAAACACGGACAGTGCCAAGCACGTCACTATAGGAGGGTATATATACAGCACACAAGTCTCTGTAAACATAGACAGGATGAAGACTCGATTGAAGAGAGGCAAAAAACAAAAAAAAACACCCCAAAAAAAACTATAAATACGAGCAACATCGGGGCCATTCCACTCAACGCAAAAAACCATTCAATGCCTGCTATGGGACACAATGCTGTACAACAGAAGGGATGAGGGGAGGGAGTCGGGGGATTTGTCACCCCGCTTTATTTTTGTATATATAGTCTAGTGTTTTATACATATTTTTGGTATATTTCGATAAACTTTGTAAAAATTAAAAAAAAACTTGAAGCACTTGCTGAGCGGCGGGGCACGCCGCCGTCTCAGTCTCATCAGCACGCCCTCCCTCACAGTAATGCGTTAACGTAGATTAGTGATAGAACGATTTAAGAAATAAAAATACAAAAATAAGATTAATACTGTCAGTAAGGTTTGGAATTTTTTTTAAACTTTTTTTTTTTTTTATATATATATGCTTTTCCATACTAGAAAATACGGGGATTTAACAGTTAAGGGCCTCTGAAATGACGACTTAAATATATATATATATATAGACTATTTCTTGTAACATCGATCGGGGGTTCGGATTTCGTGGAAAGCACCATTGCGTCAAGCGTCTCTACAGCCACTTTGGTTGGAAGAGTCTCCGCTCCCGTAGGTTTCCGCTCGGTGTCATGGCACTAAGTGACATTAGGCTTCACTCGAAGGAAAAAAAAAAATATTAGACTTTGTTTGTCATCTACCTGCTATTAGATTTAGATATTTCTGAGCCAGCTCACATAGATCTTTGATATTATTTTTCTTCTATATTTTCTATTATTTTTAAAGAATATTGAAGTATTTTTTTTTTATGTATTTTTATTTTTTTTTAACTATCCCAGAATCGCTTTCTCTCTCTCGAGTCAGGAGTGTTATGTGCATAATGCCTTTGGCCATATGAAGAAAGTACAAAAAAAAATATAATAAAAATAAATGATAGTTGCCAGAAAGTTAGATTGTGTTATGACACGACCTGTAGCCACCGGGGGTTCAGGTCCTCACTGCTTGTATGAGATGGTGGGGGTTATATTCCATCTCTGTTCTCCCACCACTGCAGGAAGGGAGGGTTTAAAAAAAAAAAAAAAAAACAGCACAAAGTACAAAATTCCCCTTTTTATCCTTCAGTTGTCAGGGCAGTCATAGGGGCACAGGGAGCTGCCGGGGAATGGCATTGTATTTTCTGCAATATTCGGGACCTCTTTTGTATGTGAGGTGCCCCTCAACCCTGCACGTTATGGGTTGCACATCTACTGGGGGAAAAAAAAAAAAAAGTCAGCTAAACTGATGCATTTCTATGTGGATGCAATAAGCACGTCCGTATAAACACAGCATTGGCGAATTGTAAAGGTGACCCCCATGCCGATTTGGAGGTCCCACTGACACCAGCTAATCATGGGGAAGGGGTGACCCTTTGCTAAGAGCCCCTGTGGTCTCTTTATAAGAGAAACATAACATCATGGGGTCATCCGTTCTCTTATAAAGACACCTGCAGACCACCAGGACCTAGAGCCGTGCTGGGCTAGGGGCTGTACTTGCAACCCCCCTATATAGGGGGATGTGCTGCCAGCAAGGCCCGGTTCACCACTACCCCGGACCGTGCAGCATTAATGAGCAGTGTCCTAATAGGAGGCCCAGGGCTGGGGACGGTGGGTTTAATACGTATCCTTGGTTAGGATTCGTATCTTTAGGCTGCGTTCACACATGGCGGTATTAATGTGTTTATGCCTTTGATAAATGAAAAAAAATAAAAAATGCAAAGGTCCATTTAATGACAAGTTTGGAAAAAGTTGTTAAGCGTTGCATTAAAAAACAAACAAAAAACGTATGTGCCATTTGACCTATCGACGTGCACGGAGGAATCGTCAAACACGGGAAAATCTGAAAAATTTTACTGTGCAACTTCACTATGAAATAAAAAAGAAAATATATAGAATTGCATAAAAAAAAAAAAAGCTCAAAATGAAACTAGCGTCTTTTGAAGAGATGCATGCGGTTCGCTGTGCTGTTCTGTGCCACCACATGTGAACGTACGGAACCTAAATGTGTTAGAGAATTTTTTTTATAAATAATAAACTTAAAGGGGAACTCCTCTAAACGGCTGAATGTTCACAATGCTCCATCGCCCCCTAACATTCAGCGGGAGAAGATTACAGTGGAGGGGATTAGTCTACGGAAACCACAACACAGGATCAGAACCAAACGACCCATACTGCGTGTAACCCAAACCTTCCACAACAACCCCCCCACCCCTAAAACACACCCAACACAGGGACGCAGCTGAAATGGGGGTCTAGCAGCTTGGTCAGAACTGGTGCAGGTAGGAGGGCCTGCGTTCGTGCTTCATCTGGAAGGATTTAAAGCCCTTGTTTGCCTGCTGAGATTGCTGCTGCTGCTGCTGTGCGTAAGCGAACGTTGAGGAGATCCCCGTCGGCGGAGCGCAGTCGTTGGCCGTGGACCAGACCGGCGACTGCAGCATTTGCATTGTGTCGTTCCACTGGCTCGCGGGATTTGTCATGTGGTATAAAGAAGAACTCTGATTGGGCAGTGTATTGGTGAGGGGGGAGGAGTGCTGCCAAGGGGCCTTGGGGGGCCACGTTTTGGTTTTGTTCTCCTGAAAGCAGAAAACAATATATATATCAGTTTATCGGATGCTCAGCGCTGGTCGCCGTGCTGCAGGCAGTCCAGAAAGATACCGCCGTATATATTCCTGCGACTGGCTTTTGCATTGAAGTCACGTGTCTATTTTAGGGTGCGATTTGGTTGCGTGTGATTTGGGATTTGCAGCAGCCATGAAGGCACAGCATGTGCACAGGCAACACTCACTGATCTCTATGCTGGAAAAGTCGCCTGTGATTCGCAATCAGAAATCCGGCGGGTTAGATTTTCCACGACTATCGAGTTGCAGCCGCTTCACATTGCAAGTTGTAACGCGACCACAATAAGGTCACATTACGACACACGATGTGATGCAGCCATGAGACAACAGTTGTGGGAAACTCGACCCTGCTGGATTCCTGGTGGCGAATCACAGGCGACTTTTCCAGCATAGCCGTCGATGCAAGTCGTGTGTGACTGCAAATCACTCGCAACTTTTAATCTCTTAAAGGGCATCTGTCAGTGGAACCGCTGTGTCGGCGCTGTCAGCAGGGATGCGGTACCAAGTAAAAAAAAGGATGATCATTTATTTTAGGTCAATGCGTTTCAAGGGAGGGAAATGCACAATAATACACATAACATCGCAAAACAGTGATTCATATTTGGCGCACAGGCCAGAGGTGAAGGAGGGTGGGGGACGGTCCTGGGCATGTTTCTGCATAATTCAGTATGTTAATGATCTACTAAATCAGTATGGTTAGTAGTCTAATAAACCTGTGGATATTTCCATGCATAAAATGGCGATCCTGTGTTTCGCTCATTCTGTATAAGGCGCTCCACTGCGCTGTGTGGGGGGATCCTACAGCCGCGGGTCTTGTATACCTGTTCTGGTTTAGTGGTGGAAGGCTGAAAGCGCTAGGTTCAAGTTTAACAGTGGAAGCGCTAGGTTGCTGTTTTACCAGCGGGAGAGCGCGGTTTTCTAATGTTGACGGTACTTAGTAGCTCTCACTGCGTGTGAGGCAAGGATCCTATGTGGGAAAAAGCAGGGTGAGATTGTAGGGATGTGGAGGAATAATGTCGGCTTTCAGTGTATAAATGTAGCCGCATCGGTGGCGAGGTGGGACGGACCGAAATGTAAGTGACTTTCACCTCTTCCAGCAGCCTCTAGCAGTCACATTGAGGTCCGTCGCACCTCGCCACCGATGCAGCTACATTTATACACTGAAAGCAGACATTATTCCTCCATAGCCCTACAATCATACCCTGCTTTTTCCCCACATAGGATCCCTCCTCCCACCTTCTGGCCATGCTTTTAAAAATCACTGTTTGCCGATGTTATGTGTATTATTGTCCTGATGAAGGGGGCGTTCCGCCCTTGAAACGCGTTGACCTGAAATATATGATCTTTTTTTTTTTTTTACCAGTACTTACCTGGTACTGCATCCCTGCTGACAGCGCTGATACATACAGAGGTTCCAATCGTCTTCTACTCGCTCACTGATTTCTTCATCCCGACAAGCACATCTTCGGCACGGGTAGGAACCCAGGCAGCAGCGCAGGCATCCCGTATGCTGGTCGGGCAATACCAGCAAAGCGAGACATAGCAGTTGTGACTCCTCACAACTATAGAGGGTAAGCGCAACTTTATTGATGTCATTAACTGTCCCCCTTGAACAAAGTCCATCTGTCAGCAGATCTGTCCCTATAACCCTGGCTGACTTGTTACATGTGCACTCGGCAGCTGAAGGCGTCTGTGTTGGTCCATGTTCATATGTGCCCGCATTGCTGAGAAAAATTATATTTTAATATATGCATCATCACACCTGGCCATGGCAGTTGCAAGAGCAAAGCCTCTAGGTGCAACGACAATGCCCCCGTTGCTCCTAGAGGCTCATTTGCATACATAAACAAATTTCTTAGCAACGTGGCCACATATGAATATGGGACCAACACATATATAAATTGCACCCTAAAAATAGGTCAAGTGCATGCATTTTTTTTTTGGTCACACTACTTGGTCGCCATATGCAGCTCTATCCTAAATAGTACAATAGCGCGCACACAAAAAAACCAAAAAACTGCCTCACCTGGTTGAGATCATCCACCGTCGAGAGGAGAGGTGGCGAGGGTAGTGTGTTTGCCTCTTGTTCACCACTGCTGTGTTTCCTGGACAAAGACAATGGAGTCACAGAGGTTAAATAACATATAAAATGAATATAATGTGAAAAACAGTAATCGTGACGTGTATTGTCCTGGATATGCAATACAGAGACAATAACCCAAGTTTATATACTAGGAAAACTGGGCCTCGATTATAGATCAAGGGAGTCAGTTGTCAGGTTAGGTGTGACAGTGGGGGTAGTCACTTAGGAATGCACTTAAACATGCGCCCTGTGCAGCTGGCACCGCAGGGCGCCATTTCTGCGGCTTGGAATAATAGACGCCGACTTGCCGCCTGTTGAGAAGCTCCAGGTATTGAAATCTGATAAGAAAAGAGATGGCAGCATGGAGCGACGGCTCGCCAACTTCATTTACCTTCTCTGCTTGACTGCAGCAACAAGGTCTGGACCTGAGAACATAGAGAAGAGACTGTCTCCGTTGGCAGATGAGGTCTCGTCGCTTGAACTTGCGGAATCTCCCTGAGCCCCCGTCCAGCTGCTGTTCATCACATCCCTGGAAGACGAGAGACATTTATGTTTCTGTATTGTAGACAGATTACCTCCTGCCACAGCAATAAAACAAATCCTCAGCACTTTTTGCTTCCATGTGTGACCCTTGGTGCTGCTGGGGGATGGCTCTGGACAGAATCAGTCTCCTTCTCCCTCTGGCAGCTGATATAATACAATCCCTATATAATATTGTCCCTTCTGCAGAAGGTGTCTTATCAGCTATACTGCCACATCACTGCAGAGACTGCTCCTTCCTGCAGCGCTCAGCGGATCACACTGCACAGACCTAGCCGCGGGGAGAGTGACTGCGCAGGTGTGTACCGGCAGTTAGCTCTTTAGGTGGACGTTCACACTGCTACACCTTCCGACCACCAGGTGGCAGGATACTACGCAAGTATACATCATAGCTCTTTCAAGCCGCAAATGCATGCAGCATATCTTTTAGGACATTTCAGGAGGTGCCCTTTACAAACCAGAGCTGGAAGTTGCTGAAAGTGCTATAAACTTGTACTTTCACACAATTCCATTTCTAAATCACGTCATTTAAAAAATAAATCTGCCTGCATCCACCTGACAAAAAAAAAAGTTGTAAAGTCATGGGCAGTAAGATAAAGGATGTCACAGCAGTATTGTGCTCGCAGATTCCACAGAAGGGAGACGCCTCCTGCTTGTGAGAGAAATGCATCCAGCTGTGCAGCTGAAACAGGGAATAATATGGCTGAAAAAGACATGAGGAAAGCCCAAAAAAGACCTATTTCTTCACAGTTATGATTATGCAAACTTTTTTTTTTTGAAAGCTCAGGTAAGAATTTTCTATTTTCTGGTATTGAGATCCGTCATAGGGTCTCAACAACGGAAAAAAACAGCAGCAAGCGGCGGTTTTTTTTCCGTCATGGCGTGCGGAGCAAAACAGATCCATCATGACCCACAATGCAAGTCAATGGGGACGGATGCATTTAACTCAGACAATAAAAAACTGATCCGTCTTGGCAATGTTACAGATAATACAACCGGATCTGTTCATAACGGATGCAGATGGTTGTATTATCAGTAATGGAAGCATTTTTGCTGATCCCTGCCGGATCCAGCTAGTGTGAAAGTAGCCTAAGCTTAAAGTGGTTTATGGCTTGTCTACAGGCAGGAAGAGGCCTTATTTCCTGATGATACCCCCCCCCCCCCCCCCAATGACAAGAATAGGAGTCCTATGTCCCCCCAGTTTGAATGTAGAGGCTGTCGGGCAGGTCTGCTGCTGCTCCACTCACCTCTGAGACTGCCATAGATGGCCGAGTACAGCGCTCACCTATATTCTGTAGTCTCAGAGTTGAATGGAGAGGCAGCCACTACATTCAAATGGTGGGGACACAGGACCGCTATTCCTGCGATCAGTGGGGACCCCTGGAATCAATTTATAATTAAAAAATCTGCATCATTCTAATACACTTTGGGATTCAGATCCCCATCATTTCCAAGATGTCTGCAGTCAGCGGCAAGAACTCTTACCCTCACACTCAGTGGTTGTATTGATTTCCCATGACAATAGTAACTATTGTAAAGGGGGGTTCCAGCAGAAGGACACCCCTCCGTCACCCTAGTACAACCACGCGTGCTGTAGATCAGCAGGCAGGCTTGTTCTTACCCTTCGGAGAAGTATTCTGGGAACGGCCAGGTTCTGTGCGACTCGTCAGGATGGGGCCAGTTGCTACGTGTGGCGCTCGGGCGACGGACGTGCTGTGCTTGCCGTTTCTGTTGCATAGCTTGGTTGACCCCGGCCACATACCGGGCAAACTCTGGGTCCGAGCCAACTGCGGGGAGATAGGAAAAGCACACAACAGTCAGCTGTCTGCTCTGCGTCATCCCCCAGGACTAATCTTTTAAGCCTCGCTGTCTTCCACCTCTGAATACAACACAATGAAGCAGTCAATGCCAGTCAGCAGCATCTAATACGTCTGTTTACAGGGAGAAAATCCAACCGGCTGCCAGATGAAGCCACTGCTGGACTTGTACCCACCACACCGGTTAACTCGCTGTGAGGTCCATATCATATTATAGGACGATTACCATCTAGGACTCTCTCTATGGGGCTGCCTTCCCAAAATGCACAGTTACTGCTCTCTTCTATCTTTTCCTACAATTAACAGCAGAAGTGCAATCTTATGTTGAGCGGCCACACACCGCGTCTAGTCCTAGCCGAAGGGATAATAAATAACGAACCAGGAATGATGTCAGCATGTAAGAGGCGGCACAGCCAAAAGAAACGTGACCGACTCCAGGACCTGAGGAATGCATTAACCTCGACTGCTCCCCTACAGCTGTGCTCAAACACAACACATTTATAGGATACACTAAGGGCTCTTTCACACGCGAGGATGCTGTGCAGGTAATCCGCTGCGTGAAAGAGTGCCAAGCCCTGTTCCGGACAGCAGAGACACTGAGCATTAAAATGATCTCATTGATCTTTTTACTACAAAAATCACAGCAAGATAAAATTCTCACCGTGATTTTGTAGTAAAAAGATCACAGGGAGGCACGGAGCATTATCAATCATGTTAATGCTCCGTGTCTCTACTGTCCGGAACGGGGCTTGGCACGCTTTCAGGCAGCGGATTACCTGCACAGCACGTGTGAAAGAGCCCCAAGTCTAATCATTCCCAAATCACTTCAGCTCAGGACAGATCATCCATATCTGATCAGTGGAGGTCTGACTAGCGGCATTCCTGTCGACCAGGTGTTTAAAGATCCCGTAGAGCTCGGGCGAGCGCCGCACCCTCTTCCTAGGCCAGCGACGTCATGTTCGTTGCTCACATGGCCTATGTGCAGCTCAGTTCCATTCAAGTGAAATAGCGCAGGCTGCAGTACCAACCACAGCGGCTACCCGATGTACAGTGCAGAGGCGGAAGTGCCACAGAATCTTTAAACAGCTGCTCAGTGGGGGTGTCAGAGTCGGACCCCCACTAATCAGATATTGATGAGCTATCCTGGGGATAGGTCATCAATAGTCTACTCCCAAAAAAAACCCTGTAAGAAGGGAGTAATGTTTTCATTATATAACATGCATCTAGCTGAATTCCTCCAGACATCTACTGCAATTAGCAATAATCATTACGGCAATGTCCACATTTAGAACACCCATCAAAAACTGGTCTAAGGGGGTGGAAAGTGAACAAAACATATGGTGCAACAGAGTTATTCTGCACAAGGGGTGTTCTTCCGGGGAGCTTTTACTTCATGTAGCCTTTACTGAATGTAGCATATATGATCTTGATGCATTTCCAAAACCGGAGTAATCACCTGCAGGATCAAAAGGCAGAATATCTCCAAGCATCCCAAACACTCCTTCACTTTGGTCACGATTCGGCCAAGTGTTATTTCGAGGTCCTTGAGGTTTCTGTCCCAGCATCTCGGACATCATGTTATCCATAAAGCTGCTGACGAGCCCCATACTGTACAAGTCTGAGCTCAGGTCAGAGACCCCCTGACTGCTCCATTGGCTCAGCTGACCGAGGGGAGACAAGCCGCTGCCAACAGCTTGTGACGACGGCTGGGAGGAACTGTTTAACCATTTCCCCGATGGGTGCTGTGATTGTTGCTGCGGTTGTTGTTGTTGCTGCTGCTGAGGACCGATTGGCTGAAACAAGTGCTGATAATACTGCAGCTGCTGTTTCTGGGATAGCGGCAGCTGGGGTGGTTGCTGTAACAGTCCTGGTTGTTGCTGCTGCGGTTGTTGCTGCTGCGGCTGAGTTGGAGGATGCATCGAAGGAGGATGCATCACCGGCTGTGACGGTGGCTTGACAGTCCCTTGCTTCTGCTCCGGCACTACAGAGGACGTCGTCGAATTTTTCCTCTTGACCACAGGAGAGGTCTGCTGAGATTTGCCCATGTTAAAGCCGGATAGGAAATCTATGACATCCTGCATTTCCTGATCAGAAGGCAAGTTCATTCCTTTCTCGTCCTTTGGATCGTCTCCTTTGAACAAGTCCTCTCTGCGATCGATCAGAAAGCCATTTACCAACTGGCTGTTTGTGCTGTGGCTGGAGTTGTCCATGGACCTGGAGAAGCTTCCAAGGGTCAGCATGTTCTGGATCTTGGAGTCCGTGTGGTTGGGGAGTTTCCCCTTTTCATCTGAGTTATTAGTGGTTAAGACATGTTTGGAGGGGGTCTGAGGGACAGAGTAACTTCCGCTGTGACCCGAGACGCTACAAGACACTTTCTTGGTGAATCGTGAAGTCAGTTTCGAGAAAGTCTTTTGCAGCCCTCCGGCCGACTTGCTGCCATTCCCGTGCGGAAGATCGATCTGGCTTCCAAACTCGGAGGTTTCTCTCTGGAGCTGAATCTGGATGATCGGCAATGCTTGTTCCCTGCAACCAATAGAAAATGGAAAGTGTAAAGAGAGGCAGATAACGACCGATCCAACCTGCACAGAGGACTGGTGGTCATAAAATACCAGCAAACAGAAAGCTTAAAAGGCACCTAAACCTTTGCTGAAAAAGAAGGTGCAGAATCCCAGCTCAGAGCGCCCTGCCCTTCGGTTTGGAGCATGTAGAGTGCGAATCCCATATGCTTTCTATAGATCCGTATCCCGCACGCTCCAGAGCCAATGAAAGTCGAAGTGGCACAGCGCTCTGACCCGCCATTCTGCACCGATAAAGGGGGTCTATTACCCCCGAAACGCATTGCATATATGACTTTAAAAAAAACTTGATCCACCACAATCCTGCGGTACCGACCGGGTTCTTTTGCGCCGAAGGGAGACTTCATTATTTTACTGCAGACTTCAATATTACATTGGTAGGGGTTCAACTCTCAGCACCCCCAATGATGAACTGAATGAAATACTCTGAACACACACTTTAAAGGGGCTGTGGTGCTCGAGCCGGGAACACCATACTTTTCAAACAGCTAATTGGCGGTGCGCTGACCATGAAATCCCCAACGTTGATGGCCTATCCTAAGTAAAGGCCATCAATTTTACAAAGCTGGATAGTCCCTGTGATTTATCTTTTATTTGCCTTAGGCAATCAGCTAATCTTTGGGGCTATCCAAAGAGGACAATCCCTTTAGGCGCCATTTGACTAATAATCTGGTGTGCTGCCATGTTGGCACATTGCTGTGTAAGAGCCTTACCTTTGGACTGTCTGACACCGTATCAGCATACCATCGTACTAATTCACGGATTCAGAGGTGATAATTTGTGTCAGCCAGCATGTCATCGTGTGTGGCTCTTTTATTGAAAATGATTACACGGAAACTGATTGTTAAAGGGGCGTTCCCTTCCTGTAAAGTAATGGCATACAACTGGCATCACTTTATGATCGTGGAGGGGTCCAACCTTTGCGACCTCCGCTAAACCTGAGAATGAAGGGGCCGTAGCTGAACCAGAGATTCGTTACCTTCTTTTCCCAATACAGCAGCGCTAGCAGCCGCCCGGCTGTGCAGGGAACTGCAGCCAGCGCCATTCACAAGAAGTACGGTTCCCTGCACAAAAGCTGAAAGGAGCGCTGCTGCGTAGGAAAGAAACAGTGAAGGCAGGCTGGTGCAGTGCTTCATTCAGGACCAGTGGGGGACATTGGAGCCCCATCAACTACACAATGACGGCATATGCTAATAATATGCCATCACTGAGATAGAAAATGCCTTTAAAGGGTTACTTAGAAAAATGTGCAGCGCTAAACTTTAGACATGCGCTTCCCTGTTATATAGAAAGGTAGTAGGGCAGGCAGCATAACAAGAAAGAAGTTCTCAGCGGAAGGCTGTAATGTAGGCCTCAGCCCCTTGTGAAGGCCTACCCTGCACAGCAATGCAATACAACGACTGACACGTACCGGCCCTCCTTCCAGCGCGTGACATCAAACACCGCTGTGTACAGAACATCCACCAGCCCCAGGGTCTTCTCTGGGTCCAGACTCCTCTGCAGCAGAGACATGGTAGCCGGATCTTCCTTCAAACACCTGAGGATCACAATACAGAATATATAATGTGCCACGTCATACAAGGCAGCTCTACATAATACCTCATTGGTGAAGTTTGGTAATATACTGGATTTAGGAGAAGCAGAAACGACTGGATCAGAGGTGAACTGTTCATATATGGCGCAGAGGAAAAATCTGAGCAAAATGCGGATTTTTGTGGCAGTGCAGAGTAACTCACCCTTAGGGCTCATGCACACAAACATAATTTCTTTCCGTGTCCTTCCCTTTTTTTGCAGACTGTATACGGAACCATTCATTTCAATAGGTCCGCAAGAACAAAAAACAAAGTTACTCCGTGTGCATTCCATTTACGAATATCCGTTCCGCAAAATAATAGAACCTGTCCTATTATTGGCCGCATTATGGATAAGGATAGGACTGTTCTATTAGGGGCCAGCTGTTGCAGAAAATACAGAATGCACACGGACGTCATTGTGTTTTTTGCCAATCTGTATTTTGTGGACCACAAAACGCATACGGTCGTGTGTATGAGCCCTTAGTAATTTGCTGTAAATTTGGACCCATCGCCTTAAGGGTAGTTTCAGACGAACGTGTTCAGTCCGTGAAACTCTCCTCATGAAGCCAGAACTCTGCTCGTGTGACTGGAGCTCACTGCATTACAATGATTTAGAATGCTGTGCGTCTCTGCCCGACCTCAACTGTAATGATTTGTACTCAGGGCATTAAGTCAGTACGATTCATTACAGTTGATGTCGGGCAGGGACACGCAGCATTATAAATTATAACGCCGTGAGGTCCTGTCACAGGAACAGAGTTCAGGCTGGAGTGATGTGCGCTCCTGCCCGTACAGAGCTCGCTGCAGCCCCTATTCCACCAGGTCAGTGGTGCAGGAGTTTACGGATTATAGAGTGTGAGACGCCTGAACTTCAGGTGCCAATTTTGTTAGTAAAACAGCAAAATCCACTAAGAAAGTATATAAAAACAAATTACTCTAAGGGGATCTAGAACATTTTTAAACAAACTTGTCTAAAGGGTTACTTACCCTTTAAAATTTTTTTAACAAAACAGCTTACTGACCACTGCAAAAATCCAGCTCGTTTGCAACAGTCTGATGGAGGCTTGAGACATTTTCAACCATGGAAAACACCGATGGCGATGCACCAATCAATGTAAACACCACAATTGTACGGCAAGTCATGGGCAAGTGCCATGGTATGAGGCTGACCATACCCATTAAATATGTATCAGCCAAACCTGCTGATGACAGGACCAGTCGACGGTGTAATGTGCACTGATGACAGAGGTCGGGTCAGAGCAGGATCGGGCCAATTGATTTCAACACGCCAATCCTTTTATTCTCAGACAACTACGTAGTTGCCAGGAGTCTGTTAGAGAATGGAGTAACGCACACTATTATACTTTTCACGGTCATCCAATAATAGTATAAATATGCGGCACACAGAATATTTTTTAGTAAATTAAAAGGTAAATTTTATTTATCGATTTTCATAATAAGAGGTTCATGATCCCGTTTATAGGAAATTAAATCCTGCGTAACCACTATCCATATGTGAGCCGGACGTTTCAATCCATAGGGACCTTCGTCAGCGGTTTGGAGTTTCTGTGGTCAGAGATAAAGGGATATCAGGATCCGCGAACCATATATGGACAGTGGTTACGCAGCATTTAATTTCCTACAAACTGGATCATGAACCTCTTATTGTGAAAAATCACTAAATAAAATGACCTTTAAATTGCAAAAAAAATATTCTGTGTGCCGCATATTTATACTATTGTTGCCAGGAGTCTGGTAGCTGGTCGTTCATAAAGCGCAGATGAACACTATTGCATGTGTATGGGGTGGTTGGGACAGACGGCCATATGTCGAATGAGCATTCAGATGAGTTATTTAAGGCTACTTTCACACTTGCGTTAGGTGCGGATCCGTCTGTTATTTGCACAGACGGATCCGCACCTATAATGCAAACGTTTGTATCCGTTCAGAACGGATCCGTTTGCATTAGCTTTAAAGAAAAATGTCAAAGTCAAAACGGATCCGTTTTGAATTACATTGAAAGTCAATGGGGGACGGATCCGTTTTTTAAATGCACCATATTGCGTCATTGAAAACGGATCCAATCCGTCCCCATTGACTTACATTGCAAGTCAAAACGGAACTGTTTGGCTCCGGATCGTCAGACGGACACTAAAATGCTGCGTTTTGGTGTCCTCCTCCAGAACAGAATAGAAGCGGAACGGAGCCGAACTGATGCATTCTGAACGGATCCTTATCCATTCAGAATGCATTGGGGCCGAACTGATCCGTTTTGGACCGTTTGTGAGAGCCCTGAAACGGATCTCACAAACGGAATCCTAAAACGCTAGTGTGAAAGTAGCCTAAGGTGTAAGGCCAGTCTAAACCTTGTCTTAAAAACCCCTCTGTAACCGATCACCCAGGGCGGTGATCTCGCTTCGGTGCAGTTTTAACAAAATTGAGGAAAAGATCAATTACCAAGTGGATGGAACCTGCACGATAACCCTCGAGCCCTCCAGACTGATCTGAGGTGCGTAGGCTTCCTTATTCTCAATCTGTGCTGTGTCGACGACCACCTAGTTGCAGGGGAGGGGACAAAGAAAATTCCACATAGATCAATATCAGCTACATATCTCCGTAATTAATATTTGGCAGCATTAGACACGGCTTTGCTTGGTCAATCGAGTCATTACTCAGTCCTTCCCAACATGTCAGACCTGATCGATGTTGCAAGCAGGGAATTTTTCAGAGCTGGCATTACCCTTTATTCACCTATAGGCTGCACTGTAATGACTGATTATATAAGCTTATTTATACGTTCCATTGACCTGTATACAGAACATATTCGCTCATCTGGCCGCAGGGGGCATGCTGCATGTTTCCTATAAATTGGGCCAAGACAAAATAAAAAAAATTACCGCATATTATACCCCCCCACATTGTGGCCCATGAACAACGTATGCCACTGTACGGCGATACTTCGGACGCATACCTCCTCGAACGAGATGGGAATCTGGACTGCAGCCTTTTTAACGGAAGAGAATTTCCAGGAGTGGATACATTAGAAGCAAACCTTCAGCTGCGAGAAGTACTAGGTCTGTCCAATCTGATAGCTTTGGCTCCAGTGAGGCCATCTTTTAGTCTTCTGCAAGCTCATCCGCAGGGAGTTTAGAAACGTTAATAGGAAAAATCTGGCCAACGGCCAAAAGGTGGGAGGGGGTGCGGGTGCAAGGAATGTGCGTGAGAGGGTTAAAAGTTACCGAAAGCTCTAGGACTGTCAGTGACAACTGCATAATCGCAGCCAAATGCTCGTTTCTCACACCCAGCCTGGTGGGGGATGCGAGGAACAGTGTGAGGGAGGAATACAATGCGACAGGTGCAGCGTTGTCACTTGTACACAAAGTCTCACGAGATCACTGCCAAAATGCCTCCACCGCTGCTTTGTACCGCGAGTAAATAAAAGATTGCCGTCTCATCTCTACTCTGGGGGTAAATCAGTCCACACGTTCAATGCTGAATACAGCCGTGTGGGCTGCAGACATCGCTACCATTATCAAGGCGGCAAGTGACAACTCGTTGTGCAGGGTGTGACTGGAGACAGCAGTGACATGGGCTGGTCCCGAGACTCCCCGAGAGTGTAAATGACAGGTGCGAATAGTACGGGTCCTTCTAGATATGGAGATCAAACCAATTCAGTCCAAGCACAGGGTATTACTAAGCGCTGCCCTTTGAGCTCCTCGGGACCCTTTATTTTCGCAGGCAATTATATATTTCACCCATGCATCTAAGGCTACTTTCACACTAGCGTTCGTGTGATCCGGCAGGCAGTTCCGTCGTCGGAGCTGCCTGCCGGATCCGCCCTTCAGTGTGACAACTGACAGCATTTGTAGACGGATCCGGGTGCCGATCCGTCTAAAAATCCATTGCAAGAACGGATCCGTTCCTCAGCTTGTCATGCGGATGGACGGATCCGTCCTGCAGTTTTTTATTTACAGTTTTCCCGGTCTGCGCATGCGCAGACCGGAAGGACGGATCTGTCCTTCAGTTGTTTCTCAATGCCGGATCCGGCACTAATACAAGTCAATGTAAATTAATGCCGGATCCGGCATTCCGGCAACTGATCAGGCATTTTGGACGGACATAATACCGCAGTATGCTGCGGTATTATGTCTGGCCAAAACGCCTGACGGTGACTGAACGGAAGGCATACTGATGCAGACTGAACGGATTTCTATCCATTCAGAATGCATGGGGATATGCCTGATCAGTTCTTTTCCGGCATAGAGCCCTTTTGATGGAACTGTATGCCGGAAAAGAATAACGCAAGTGTGAAAGTACCCAAAAATAAAACAAAAATGAAGCAACTGAGCAAAAAAACAAAAACAAACAAACAAAAACTCTTTCATTTTGTGTATATATCTGTGTGTCTCCATGGTTACAGACTACAAACAAGCCCTGTAGTCTGATAACGCTGTCATACGTTATCCCAATGTATCTACCCCTCTAGGAGGGTGCGACACATGACTATTATAGGGATGTGTAAATTATAGCACAGACTTACCAGACCAGCCTGGCCGAAAAGCAACTGCACTGCAGTTTTACATGCCCCCCGCCACGTGGAAGGACACACTTGATTGAGAATTTCAGTCACGGCGGATTCATCCCTGTCGGTCATGCCGTTGTGTGTATCGACTTCTTTGATCAGCTGCAGCATCGCATGCTAAAAAAAAAACAGAGATTCAGTATAAAACATGGAATCTGCGGCACAAACCCGTAACTATAGGCGCAAACCAGAAAAGTTACCGTTTTCAGCTTTAGGTTATCAGTTGAGGACTCGTTAAAGGACGTTCCTTTAAGGAAGTGGGAACCGATCTGCACTGGAACGGTCGGGAGCTCGCACTGGATTGGCTGAGGTGGTGTCTGTCTCCTTCCTGCCTGTTGTGCCTCCGCATCACTACAGCAGCCCTGATGGAACAAAAAGGACAATTCTCTCATGTGAGTCGGCAGCTGTCTGCAGAGGGAATTTTTATTCAGGACCCCTGTCTATAATATAAGGAAGGTGTCCCATGTTGGGTGCATCGCAGCTGAAAGCCGCAAGCTAACATGCAGCCGTATGTCGGCGATGCAGCGTCGTCCGCCTAGAAAACTCAACACGTCCATATTACACACAGCCCAAGGATTTAGCGGAGGACTGCATAATGCACCACATAGCAAAGGACCTCCTCTCCATCCAAGATCTCGCGCCTGCACCCCCCCCAACTACCTGTTCCTCTGCCAATAATGGGCACAGCAGTGCGCAGGACAAGTGTGAAGCGGCGCAGGCGCGAGATCTTGGATGAAGGGGAGGAGGTAATAATAGGAAACAAGGGAAGGCAGAGGGGTGAAAGAGGTGTGGTTTTCTGGGCACATGGCCGGGGGTCCCGGGCCCGAGCTGCAGCAACGCACCCATCTCACACCCGGCCAACAGCTATAAATGTAATGGGTGCTCATTTAATACATGGTCCGCCAGAATGGAAGTTACTCTCAGGGAGCTGCTCTCCTTTCTGGCTCCTACAGCAGGGGCCCGAGCTGAGGGCTTTTGACGTCCCTGTGCCCTCAGAAGGACAGGGTGGTCTTAATAAGAGACGCTACAGTGCCTACTAAAATCTAAGTCTGCTTCACACAACCCCTTTGCACTCGCTAAACGATGCCGTAAGTGAACGTGAGCAGTTACCTTCAGACATTCTTCAATGGCCTTGGGATTGAGGTGGAAGCCGGCCTTCATTGCATATTCACAGTGACCCAGACTTTCCAGCGCCATCCTGTAGGCCTGCAACATATAAAAATCACAGGAGATGACAGAGGGGTTCATGGGGAGCCAATCACAAGGCATATGTCCCCAGCGGGGGTGGGGGGGTCTTACCTGTAAGGTACTGTCGATCTTCAGGTTAAGTTCCTTGAGGTGATGATCTGGGATGGCCAAGCTCTGTGAGCAGAAAAGCTGCTGAACTTCTAACCCGGCCAGGGACCCGTCACAACCTCTCTCGCGCAAGCGGCTTGTGGCCTGTAAAGTCAGCAGAAACCACATGTTACTGCAACGCAGATCTCATCGCCTGCGCAGATCTGCAAATTCCGACCTCAGAACACATTACATATCCCGGCAGGTGTCCACAAGCTCCGCTATCCCTCAAGAAACATGGTAGTATCTTTAGATCCCAGAATTTAGCGTCAATATTTCATAGGTTCACAGTCCGGAACACACTGAGGACCCCTTTAAAATACCCTTTCTTTTTTAATAGTGTAGTATAGAGGGTCACTGCTCTGTCATGACGCTAGGGGCATGTGCCCCCCAAACTGGACGCAAACATTTCCTGACAAATCAAGGGGTTTGAAATCTGCCTCTGGTTTCATCAGAGGTGCGGATTTGAACCAGTCGCTCCTTCATGCTCTACACTGCATCTGTTCTCACTCAGAGTGAACAAGCACAAGCCTACGAGAAGCTTAGGAGGACGTCGGTGCACAAGAGCGGATTCGGAGTGTCCATAGATGCCTATAGGCATACAGTGACATACACCGCCATGTAGTAGACGCCTCTGTGGAAAGACAATCTCGTCCCAACACAAAATCTCCTAGTTATACAGTATTTACAGGTCGTTTGGGCGAGGGGGGGGGGGGCCCCATGTGACTGCGCTACAATGAGCCTCTTTGTCCAGCATGGGGGTTGGTGCTGACCCACATCAGCTGCCTCTATTCTGCAGCCCATGGCTGTACGCACCGCAGCGGCAGAGCTACGGACGTGCACACTAAGGGACGCTTTAGGTCATGCACTGTGTTGCGCCTGAGGGGGTGGGGCATGACACATGAGTCAAGCCCCCGTCATCAGTTTATTCTGGAGTGCTCCTTTAAGGACGGTTGCGAGACCCTCGGCAAGGATGAGCTCGCGCACAATGCAGGTCAATTTCTGCAGCGCGTGGATGAGATTTCGTAAAATCTTAGGAACTCTGCTGCCATTTCAAATGCTGCAAATTTTCTGCATTCATCACAGTGGTAAATCTTGCAGCGTATCGGCCCGTGGGGACATGCCCCAAGGAAGTGCACTTTTTGACAATTCAAGCCGAGGCTGCTGCAAAACAAAAAATAAATCCCTCGCCTGCCCTGCGCCGCTCCGTAAACTTCCAGGTGGTCAGGGTCACGTGCGCCGCTGCAGCTAATGACGTGGCTGTGGATTTCCGGCCTCATATTGAAAGGAGTTACAGCGACACTTTCGTGGCAATCACGGGTTTATACGGTGCAAGGCGGTGATTTCCATAGTTTGCATGTTTGGCGCTGCAGTAAATATTTACGTCAGACGGACAGGGAGAATATTCCATGGCAGGTGATTTACAAGTATAATACGGATGTGAAGCGCGGGGCACAGTCCTCTGAAAGGTCGCTTTGCATGATCTGGGATAGGGATGCAATCTATGGCTGCCCAATGGCTGGGAAAATACAACTCCCAGCATGCCCTGCTGGGAGTTGTGGTAGACGGCTGCTCTACACTGCCTTGAGCTGACCTAGTTTTGCAGATTACGACTCTGCATAGCCCAGGTTCAGAGTCCTTACACATAGCTGCTCTGACAAGTGTTATTGCAGGTTATTAGCTGTGGGAGAAGGGATCACACGGGATCAGGTGCGGAGGAGGAGGAGGAGGAGGAGAAGGGCGGCAGCCCCCTCCCCGGGCATGAGATAAGCGTCTGGCAAGACAACCCTGAAACTTGCAGCCCATTCACATGTCCTAGGAGTAAACAGATGACGTCGCTGCAGCGGGCGGACGGAAGCGCTCCCCTGGCGGTCTGCAGACGCTCTTACAGACCTGTGGTTTATGCTTTCGGTGACTCTTTAAGCACCGGGGGGGTTGGGGCATACCCATCTATTAAAGGGCTTGTCCATTATTAGAAAAACATAGCTGCTTTCTGATCATGGGTCTTGTGCGGTACTGCAGCACAAATACAGTGAGGTCAATGAAGACCAGCTGCAATATCACACACAGCCGGGTATTACCAACGCTGGACAACCCCTTTAAGCTTACACAGCACAGTCTCATTGATTAGTAGTAGTGGTGGTGGAGTGGTGGTGATGGCGAGTGGGCCGCACATTGTCCAGGGCTTCCCGTCCGTCATCCCACTGACTACCACAACAGTAAGAATCAGGCTGACAACAGCAAACTGCATTTAATCTGCACAGAAATTTAGATCAGATACATTATTGGGTCTTGGGCTTGGCCCACAGGTAACACGTGCCAGCATTCTGTATTGTGTTCTAGTATTGGTGCAGGTTCTTCAAACACCCAAAAACTGTACAGAGTGCCGAACTGGCTTCCAATTAAAATGGCCTTAAAGGGGTATACCCATCACATACAATGGGGGCATATCGCTAGGGTATGCCCCTATTGTCTGATAGGTGCGGGTCTGATAGGAGAACGGAGCGGGGAGAGCTATGGCTGGAGGATCCCTGGGTCCGTCCACCACCAAGCGCTGCTTCTATAGAAGTGAATTGGAGCGCACCGCGCACGTGCGTCCCCTGCTCCCATTCATTTCTATGGGGCAGCTGGAAATAGCCGAGCCAGTGCTTGGCTATTTTTGGCGGCCCCATAGAAATTAATGGATGTGCAGTGCGCCCTCCATTCAATTGCCCGCTCCATTCTCGTTGTATGTACCTATCAGACAATGAGGGCATATCCTAGTGTTAAGAAACCCCTTTAATGTTCGCACTATCGATTGTAAGCTCCACTTCGATTTAGACAGGTCCCTTGACAATAAGTTGGTCACAAAGTGTCCTCCTGCTCGGACATCCAACAATCTGTGGTAGTAAGTAGTGTTGGGCGAACTTGTGTTTTAAGTTCTGCATCCAAAGTTCGGGTTATTGAAGAATCCCGTTATGGATTCCAAATCCCGTTGTGGTTCACGGTAGCGGAATCTATAACGGGATTCTTCGATAACCCGAACTTTGGACGCAGAACTTAAATACACGAGTTCGCTCAACACTAGTAGTAAGTGGGCAAATTCCCTGCAGCGCCACCACAGGGGAAATGAAGCATTACACAGTGCCATTCATATAAATGGAGTATCTGTGTAACGCAGGACAGGTCCTCCAGAGCGAGAGACGCTCTCGACTGTGGCCAAGAGATGCAGATCCTGAGCACAGGACATCCCCTTAATATTTTCTAATGGGATGTATGGAATTGGGTTTTCTAATCTAGACGACCCCCTTACATTTTTTTTGCTATAATGACGGTGCCTTTTAAATCATGTGACCACCACACAATAAATATCGGGTTGTCTTCAGTGTGACGGGGCCGACGCTCTAATGTTAGTGTTGGACTGTCTAGAGATGGGAGCGATTCCAATAATACAGCAGGACAGCGGAGGGGATCTGATCGGATTTCAGGCTCGTATGGCGTGACTTAGACTCGACCGCGTTCCTGTACGCTCCGGCCTCTGGAGAGACGTCCACTTCCCACTAACTGCGTACGGCTTCCATGTTATTCTACGCAGCTGGTGATACAGGACGACGATCAACGGGATCTGTAATTGCAATTTTAAAACTTTAATTTTCCGCGGTGAAAACCGTCATCCTATCCTATACTGCCATGCTCCAGATTTGAAATCCACTCCACGGGTCAATTGATGCTGCCGATTTTTACCGCAGAGTTTCAATAAAATTTGCTAAAACCTCACCCTTTTTTCAGGTACTAACAAATGTGTGGCTGCGGAGGAAAACTCGCAGCGTATGAGCCACGTGTGAACACACACCTTGACTGGCCAGGTTAGTCTATAGCGTTGCTGGTGGAATAGTTCGTAAAATGGTTCGCCCGCGATACGGCCAGTTTGCGGGTTTAAATGAAGCCAGAAATCTAGGGCAGCTCAGAGTGGTCGTAGATTTCAGTTTAGGTGCACGGACTGCAGGAGGATGCACCTAACTTATAATGAGGCCAGCGCCTCGTCATAAATGGTGCATCTTCCAACAGTGCCGGCGATATCAAGACCGCAGTAGAAAGCGCCTGTCTTCGTAAATCTCTCCCAATGATTCTTTAGGTGAATAAGAGTGGGGGAGGGGATGCCGAACTTATTTTCTGTGGTGGGTTGGGAACGGACGTACAGGGTAGATATCTATAGGTGGCAGTAGAGAGCGCAGACTACTTTCTAGAGCAGGGATCAGCAACCTCCGGCACTCCAGCTGTTCTGAAACTACAACTCCCAGAATCCTCCTTTCACTTCCATGGGAGTTACAAGAACAGCCAAGTAAGTTTGCATGCTGGGAGTGGTAGTTTCACAGCAGCTGGAGGGCCGAAGGTTACTGATCCCCTGTTCTAGAGTCTTGTAGAAAATCATGTGCTTTTCGACTGGAACCGATTTTCAGCAACAAATTCCTACAAACCTAGCGGGGCCGAAACGCAGCAGATTAGCCTCTGCGGATCTGCGTGCAGCAACTTCTCCAGCAGGCGTAAATTAATGACATCATCAATCTTTTTTGCAAGCAGCAAAAAAACAAACAAAACTGCTGTGTAAACCGATTTAGGGCGCAGATTTTATATAGGCAGTATGTCATTTTTGCTGTGGATTTCACCCTTTGCAAATTACGTCCCGTATGGACGAACCATCAGACTCCACGGCACCTTCCAAGAGCTCTGAGAGTAAAGTCTCAGCTGTGTAACCCAAGCCGTGCACTAGATTATATGTGTATGAAAGATTATTCCCAAAATAATCCTATTACTCATCACTGGCGTCCCCAGGCACTGCACGGATAATCACACCTTACACCCGCACAACTCTCCACCCTCTGGCGATTTCAACCAGAAAAATCACAAGCTGCACAAAACACTGAATG
This sequence comes from Bufotes viridis, assembly GCA_033119425.1. Lineage (NCBI taxonomy): Eukaryota > Metazoa > Chordata > Amphibia > Anura > Bufonidae > Bufotes > Bufotes viridis. The sequence continues at coordinate 97,405,439 of CM065598.1, forward strand.
CAACCAATGCGACCGTTCCATGCAGAACGTCAAGCCCAGTGCATTAGACCGCACCTGCGACTCTCCACCGTATGCTGGGAGTTGGAATCCAGAGCCACGGTCTAGTGCACGGATCAGCAACCTTCGGCGCTCCAGCTATTATGAAACTACAATTCCCAGCATGCTCCGTTCATCTCTATGAGAGTACTCAGAAGAGCAAAGCAAGTATGCATGCTGGGAGTTGTAGTCTCACAACAGCTGGGGTGCCGGAGGTTGCCGACCCCTGGTCTAGTGCCAATTCTGGGAATCACAGGGAACATCTGTACTTAGGGAATTCCAAGTCGTAGATTGGGCCGGGTGAGGGAAAGTGGAGGTTATAAATCTTAGGTTTCAGGCACACGACCATATTTTTGGTCCGCGTCCAATCTGCATTTTTTGCGGATCCCGTGGAGCCATTCACTTCTATGGTGCCGCAAAAACGCATCCATGTGCTGTCCACATCCATGTGGCTGTTTCCTAAATTATAGCAGATGTCCTATTCTTCGACGTTTTGCAGACAAGAACAGACATTTCTCAGATAGGGACCGAGAAACGTGCAGGATGCACAAGGCCAGTGTCTGGTTTTGCGGATCCGCGGTTGGCTGGCCGCAAAATCTATATGGTAGTTTGCATGAGGCCTTACATACATTCAGCAGCCGCGCAAAAACAGAATAGCCACACAGGAGATTACGGGAAGTGGGGATAGAAAGCAGCCTTGAGTAATAATCATAGTATTTCACGGCTTCCAGCTCCACATTCCTCGGCCCTATGCATGAATCGGAGTTCCCCGTCCATACGGATTCTAAAAATAAAGCAGCGCGAGAAGACAAGAGCCGCATTATTGTGAGCAGCCTGCGATCGCCCCCGCTGGCACCGCCACGCTCTCCCACAGAACACAAATGCTCCAATTAAAAAAAAGGTCAGCGTGTGGACGGATACGGCCCCCCTGCAAACAATGCACAAAGGTCCGCACAGACCAGAACAAGGGGAACGAGCAGCCCCCTGACACTGCAGCGGGTCATCTGCCTGGTATCAGCCCAGCGTCTTGTTCATTGCCCCCGCAACACTAAGGTGCGGTGTCACTTTTACAGCATGGCACCAGCATCGTGCACCTAACGTAATGATGTCACACACACGGCGGCGGCCTCCTTATAACGGGACTGCAGATCCTCTCCAGAAACCACAGATGATCTTGTGCGTTCCACCAACAAGCTGCGTTTTTTTTTTATGTCTGCACATAGGGGGTTAAACTGCAGTAGCGGTGATGTAGCCTGCTGCAGCCACTGGTATAGAGCATGGCACTGCAGTGGTCACACCGCTAATCGCTGCTGCTGACAAGTAGATGCAGACGGGCAGAGTATCGGAGTGGCACGTTGGGGGGGTCTGGCGGTCGCTGTTAAGCAGTGCCTTTACGCTCTTTAATAATTTTAACATCTCGCCAACTTGGGAAAAATGGAGCAGTGCTGTAGTTCCATGTACAGCGGGCGGCCGGGGTGCTGCAAAGCAGGGGGAACATAGTGAAAGGGGATGCCGCACTAAACCCCTTCTTCCTCGGGATCGGTAGGGGTCCAGGGGCAGGACCCCTGCCCATCACCATGGGTATCGGGCGTAGGGGTACTATGCTTACAGTCAAGTTCAACGTGGAGTAGGGCAGAGACAAGTCAACCAGGGATGGCAGGGATTGCCGGATGACTGTTTTGAATGAGCTGGTAGTCAGGAGAATAGTACTGCCATTGCACGTGGCACCTCACCAGCGCAGAAACGCGTTCAGCTGTCCTCCATAGAGTCAGAGACTTCCCGTTTTGGGTAGAGGTGAGGGTTGACAGGTCAGTCTCCCACTTGGTATATAACTTAAAATTGAAAGCTGTTGTCAGACAACCCCTTTAAATGCCGCTGCTCTCCGCCTCCTACTCCCTCCTAGGCTACGGTGTCCCTACGATTTCCATCACGTAATGCGGCAGCGATGACAGGCCGATGAGGCCAAACCCTACGCAGGGATTCAGCTGTGTTTATTCCGTTTATCTTCAAAGGACTAAAGACAAAAGGCCTGGAGATAAAGCCAAGCGGATGCTTCCCATGTCCTGCACCACATCGGCCGCGCTCAGCCGGTCACATTTTCCACTGACGCAGCATAGTATCTCCAATGTCGGGTTCTAGCCCTGTAAATCATCTGCTGACAGTCTGGTCTACATGGGCAAGACCCCTGCACATCCCCAGACTGCATTATACAGAACATGACTGTGCGGCCGGACGGCGGCCTCCGTCCTCACTGGTCGCAGGTCTTACTTTTGTGAAATACGTTATTACTGGGTCCTCACCTCGGTAGCTCCTCGCCAAGTCCTCACAGCGTCGTCCAGCTCTCTTGTGGGGCTCAGGTCACCGGATCCGGGAGCGTTCTTGCGCTCGTGTGCTATCGCTTCGGCAAACGGCTGCACTTTCTGCAACGCCTGGGACAAGAACTGAAAATGAACCTGCATCACAGTCAAGAAGCAGCGACCGAGCACCTGCGGAGGAGAAGAGGAGAACACCGGTTAGGAAAGCAGACGACAGGCATTCTCAGAGTTCACGGAGAACAGACATATTTGGCGCTCATACACACGGCACTGCGCAGTGACCAGCCTCGTCCACTACACAATAGAAGGAGCCGTCTAATGGGCGAGGGTGTCCGACCCCTGCCCATTTAATATCAATGGCCTATCCCAGGGAAGGGCAAACTGCGGCTCTCCAGCTGTTGCAAAACTACAACTCCCAGCATGCAAAGACTGCTTACAGCTTTCAGCCTACAGCAGGGCATGGTGGGAATTGTAGTTTTACAACAGCTGGAGCCGCAGTTTGCCCATCCCCGGCCTTTTCTATTCTTCAGGACAGTCCTATAAATACCATCTGTCAGCAGATCTGTCCCTATGACACCGGCTGACCTGTTCCATGTGCACTCGGCAGCTGAAGGCGTCTGTGTGGGTCCCGTGTTCATATGTGCCCGCATTGCTGATGTTTCACTATATGCAAATGAGCCTCTAGGAGCAACGGGGGCGTTACCATTATACCTAGAGGCTCCGCTCTCTCTGCAACTGCTGTGCCCTCTGCACTTTAAGTTTCAGGGCCAGATAGTGTAAATGTGATCACTCCTGGTCCTGTCAAAGTGCAGAGGGCACAGCAGTTGCAGAGAGAGCAGAGTCTCCAGGTGTAAGGGTAACGGCCCAGTTGCTCCTAGAGGCTCATTTGCAAATATTAAGACATCATTTTTCTCAGCAATGCGGGCACATAGGAACATGGGACGAACACGGATTACTTCAGCTGCCGAGCGCACATGTAACAGGTCAGCCGGTGTCATAGGGACAGAACTGCTGACAGATGCCCTTTAACAGCATCTTGCACCAACTATTCCAACTCCAGGAGCAAAATGGCCCCTGCAGGTCCCCGAGTCGCCTCCTCCAGCGAGAGCTATTCACAAGCATCAGAACATTTCCATGCAGATGTCCGCTGTGGAAATACGAAATTGGCAGCTCTCACGTTATTTTTACATGTCGGACATCATCTGCATGTGTTGGACAGGAAACTGCTGTGGATCGGCATCACGTGAATAACCCTCCTGGACCCCAGAGACCGAGCAGATCGACCACCCTTATAGGAGCGGTCATGTAAATCATACGGACTCCGCAGACAGGACCGGAGGATACAACGAAGTGGGGAATTCCTGACTGCTGTGAAATCTGCCATGTGACGGAAAAAGTACGACCGCGCGTCTGTGACCCAGGAGGGAGAAATCTCATTATCCGTCACCTCCTTTAAAGCATCTAGAAAAGCTGGGTGCCCATGGCAGACAATGAATCCCAGCTTCACTACAGCCGGCGTCCACAGCGGTCCTGGAGTTGGGACCCGATTTGCTATCCAGGACGCTGGGTGATGAAATCTCTGATCACTGCTCCCTATACTGTGATACGCGCTCCCTGAGCCGTCTCTTTAGTGATCGGGCAGAGCGATCCTGAATCGTTCTGTCCAATCATAGGAAAAACCGTGCAAACGTGTAGTTCTAGCGGCACATTCCTCCCTATCCCCTCCCTGCAGTCGTCTTTATGATCAGTGTGCAGCCTCCTGTTCTAGCCAGGCAAAATTAACCCTTCCACCGCCCTAGAGCAGGGATGCTAAAAGTAAATCATTTGACCACCAGAGATCACTACAGAAAGGTCTACAATGCCCTAGACCACCAGGGATCCTTACAATTTCTTCAATGCATTAAGACAGCAGGGATCCTTACAAATCTCCTTAAAAGGCATCTGTCAGCAGTTCTGTCCCTATGACCCTGGCTGACCTGTTACATGTGCACTCGGCAGCTGAAGACGTCTGTGTTGGTCCCATGTTCATATGTGCCCGCGTTGCTGAGAAAAAGGATGTTTTATTATATGCAAACGAGCCTCTAGGAGCAACGGGGGCGTTACCATTACACCTAGAGGCTCTGCTCTCTCTGCAACTGCCGCGCCCTCTGCACTTTGATTGACAGGACCTGGAGTGATCACATACACTGTCTGGTCCTGGAAAAAGCGCAGGGGGCGCGGCAGTTGCAGAGAGAGCGGAGCCTCTAGGTGTAATGGTAACGCCCCCGTTGCTCCTAGAGGCTCATTTGCATATATTAAAGCATACTTTTTCTCAGCAATGCGGGCACATATGAACATGGGACCAACACAGATGCCTTCAGCTCCCAAGCGCACATGTAACAGGTCAGCCAGTGTCATAGGGACAGATCTGCTGACAGAGGCCCTTTAAGTGTCTTAGACCCTGCATCACTGCCCAAGACCCCCAGATATACTGACATTAACCCTTTTACTGCCTTCAACCTGCAGGTATACCGTCATTAACAATTGTTCTGCCTCAAGATACTGGCACAAACATATTTACTGACTAAGCCCAACAGGGATGCTGGCACTGACCCCTTCACTGCCCTAGACCACAAAGAACACAGACATTAAAAGGGGTCGTCAGAGGGGGGGGGGAAGGAGGAAGATGTGATAAAATATAAGCAGCACTAGGCTACACTCCCACAACCGTATCCGTTTTACCGTCCGTGTGCGTCCTCCATTTTCTGTGGGCCCTCATTCTAGAAATGCTTATACTTGTCCGCAAAAAAATAAAATGGATGTTCTATGATTTGTGGAATCTCTACATCCGTTTACTGTCACATTTTTTATGAACTCGTAGAAATATATGGATCCGTGTGCGATCCGCAAAAAAACGCCCATCAGATGCAGACCCAAAATACAGTCATGTGAATGTAGCCTTACTTGCACATTCACGTGGCTGCCGAGGTGATGTGCCTGTATACCCCCGTGACCGCTACAGCCAACCACTGGCTGCATGCCGTGTATCTCTGAGGCCAATTACCGGCTCCAGCGCTGGAACGGTGGAGTAATAAACAGGTACGCGTTGTGGACAACAACCTTCACCGCGCCAAACCTGTTCCTGGATGCAATGTGGCCCCGCAAGTCTGGCCGCATTAGGGCTTGGCGTCCAAATCTGCCCCCCAACCACTAACTACAAAGGCTTGAGGGAATGTGCGATATGACCCAGCTTTCTCAGAAACAGATAAAACCAAGAAGAGGGAAGCGCGGCGGCTGATCACCCGGCTTACGGCTTCCCCCTAAGAACTGCTGAAAGATCCGGAACCTCTGGAGGAGCGGAGGGTCCAGAAAGTAAGAAATTGGGGATGGGAGGGTAGAAAACATGAAGGTCTTGGGATCAGTAACTGGCGAGGAGCATTTCCCCTCCTGACATGTGCAGACAAAGCCCCTTCTCCGCGCCAGCGTCCCTTCCAACACAGCTGGCTTCACATGGGGAGGAAATAAAACGTCTATTTTCGTCCCTGACGTCCGCCTTAGCGCTGGCAATGCCTGGCTTGTCAAACACCGCAACGTCATGTCTTGTGCTAGCAGCATAAAAACATACGAATGAAGGGAGAGCGACATCGCTGTGTGCGCTGCAAAGAAAAGGGTTCCCTATACCGTAACACCTCCGGCCCTTACACTTTCTGCAGGACTACACCCTAAAGAGCAGGGACGAGGGCCAAGAGGCTTCACGGGGAACACCAGCTTGGTGCTTGGGTTTCAGGGCGATATGGCGGTCACCGGCCCCAGAAAATAATCAAGACACATCAATCAATTCTTCCTCACAGCCCGGGCCATAGTTGCACCATCCACATGCACGCTCGGCCGAGCAGGCACATGCAATGGGCAGGAGGGAAAACCACCGCTATATATATATATATATATATATATATATATATATAAAATTGTGCTGTGCCAGCCCTCTGTTATTCCTTCTAGACATTTATAAATTCATTGACAAATGGGCGTCACCAGTCAGGAGTGTGTCCACATGCTCTGACACTGGCCAGTCAGTGCTGCCAGTATAAGACTGTGCTGGGACACACCCCTTTGACAAGGGGAATAATAAGCAGTTGTCAGTTTAGTTCAAATGTTCAGGAGGAATAACAGAGGAACAGCGCAACGCAGAGCTGCAGAAATAGATGCTCAAGAAGCGTTCATTCATGAAGAATGCAAGAATTTACTAAAGCAGACATGGTGACAGGTCTGCAAGCGTGGGCTACCAACAGCGACCACCAAATCCCACCATAGTGGAGAGGACTAGAGGCTTGGTGCCCGCTCCGCTCACGGATCGACCCTAAAAGGCACCGCCATAAGGTTATCCCTCCCCCCAGGAATGTCAGGATGCTCGGGGTGCTTGCAGACAATGCCGCCGTTGCCCGTGAAGCTGGTGTAGCCTCATAGCTGCAAATCTGGGGAGGGGGGTCAGTGGTCACTGACATTGTAGTACCAAGAAACTGCTAAAGACAGTGTGGGAGAGTGTCCCTTTAATGGGGGGGGGGGGGGGTCACTGACATTGTAGCACCAAGAAACTGCTAAAGACAGTGTGGGAGAGTGTCCCTTTAATAGGGGTCAGCAGAGCAGAAGATCAGTCTTCTTCGTTTTGGAAAGTTTGGGTTTCTGTGTATATCCGTAGGGAAGGAAGAATGCAAGTCTGGATCAGTCAAGATAAAGCAGAGAGGAAACGGTGCAGACGGTGAGGAGTGCGGGAGGGTTCGCGGTGCAAGGAAATCCTGGGACTTGCCCTTATTCCATGGGGCTATATGGGGAACACGCATGTAGGGACCCGTCATGACCGCTGAGGGCACACGCATGACACAAACCTCATCAACACAGCTGAGGAGCCACCAATAACCAGCAGAATGAGCAAACTGGCCAGGGGGCGTGTCCCAATAACCTGATGACGTCACGTTATTACACCAGATGTGAGATGTAGCAGCCTGCGCACTAGGACCATGTCGCGACCACCGAAGTCCTTAAAGGGGGTTATACAGAATTCGAAAAACATGGCTGCTCTTTTCCAGAAATGGCGCCACACCTGCTTTGTGGGTTGGATCTGGTACTGCAGCTCAGCTGGCGTGGCACTGTTTTTTACAAGGCGGCGGCCATATTTCTTCTGGCCCTGAATGCACCCTGATAATTATAGAAGGAAACGTTCTGCAGCCTTCTAACATACAGGGTCCCCCAATCGCTCCTGCTTAGGATCTCTGCACCCTGTCTGTAAATGGAAGCCTATTAGTATCGATCCAGCCACCAAAAACACCTGCGGTAATTCCCAAAGCAAGGTTAAGCTGCAGGTAATATAGTGGCACGACCCAGAACGTGGCTGCTACTGTGGAGGGCTTCATTCTCGTAGTGGGTCCAGTCACTGCCAACAAGCAGAGATCTTGAAAAATGGTCAAAAATTGAAACATTGTACATTAAAAAGTTGCAGAATGTTTCATTACACAATCACTAAAAGGCCCGCGTCATCTCTCCTGACATGTCTGTTTTAGTAACCTCCCCCAAGTAATACCAATTATGGAGCATCTATTCTTATGACCGTTGTGGCATTCCTCTATTATTCCTGCTAGAAGTTTACAAATAAATTTCTAGCAGTCTGCAGTAAAGGTACTGCTGGATGTTACCAGTAGCAGGTGTATCTGAACCAGTGCTGCTGGTGTCAGACTGGCAGGGACACCCCCCAACAGGTAACACCCATTAGTACCTTTACTGTAAGGCAAATCATTCATAAACTTCTAGTACAAATAACAGAATAATGGCCCAACGTAAAGTCATAAGAACAGATGCTCCAGAACTGGTATTAGGCTACTTTCACACTAGCGTTTTTGCTGGATCCGGCAGGGATTAGCAAAAACGGTTCCGTTACTGATAATACAACATCTGCATCCGTTATTAACAGATCCGGTTGTATTATCTGTAACATAGCCAATGACGGATCCGTCATGAACTCCACTGAAAGTCAATGAGGGACGGATCCGTTTTCTATTGTGTCACATAGTTTCGAAGAAAACGGATCCGTCCCCACTGACTTGCATTGTGGGTCATGACGGATCCGACTTGCTCCGCATTGCATGGCGGATAGAAAACCGCAGCTTGCTGCTGTTTGCTCTCCGGTATGAGAACGCAATCAAACGAATCGGAATGCATTTTGAAGCGCTCCGTTCTGTTCAGTTACGTTTTGCCTCCATTGACAATGAACGGGGACAAAACGGAAGCTTCCGGAAAATATTAACGCTAGTGTAAAAGTATATATATAGGTCCAGCTCACCCAATATCCTCCGTAGAAATTAAAAAAAAAAAAATTCCGGCACTGGAAAATTCGTCATTGCGTCGTCTTTATTTTTCCGTTTCACATTAGGTTACATATAATGGACATCACCGATGAATGGAGACAAAACGGAAGCCTTTTTTTCCCGGTACTGAGACCCTATGACGGATCTCAATACCGGAAAATATTAACGCTAGTGTGAGAGTAGCCTTACATGTAGTCGCTACAGCAGACATGTCAGGAGAGGGGACGGGTCCTCTTTAAAATCATTCAAAATCACGATTTTAATGAGTAGAATTAATCATTAAAAATGAATGATCTCATTAGGTGATGGCACGTGGCTAGGATACGCCTCAATTTATGATCGTGGGGGTCCGACTTCTGGAACCTTCAACCCATCCACAGAATGAAGGGGTTTTGGCGTTCCTGCGGACCATCCACCGCGGCGCACTGGTCACCTGGCGGTGCAGGGAACGGCAGGCACATGAAAGAAGCTATAGGTTACTGTACAGCGGGTGGTGGAGGCCAGGACAAGGTCAGGATCGTGAGGGTCCCATAAAACGAAGGCGTGTCCTAGCAATATAACATTACCGTACGAGCCGGGATACCCCTTTAAATATCAGCCACATAAAACCCCTGCGGCCCTCACTTGCTGGGGGAGCAGAAAACTGGCCGTTTTACCAAAGCCATCTCTGGGGGTTTCCAAGCAGGAAAAGATCATTTGCATTCACGCTCTTCCATGGAAAAAGCTGTAAAATCTCCAAAATGGCATCAGGAAGTGATGTTTTCCTGCGGCACAGGACACCTCATCGGTGGCAATGGGGCGAGAAGGCAGCAGGGGGCGTCACGGACCGCAGCGCGAGAAATACAATGGCTCATAGTAACTGATCAAGGCTGGAGGTTTTAGGATTCATCTCACAATACAAGCAAATACGTCACCGTCTGCTAAAGATGGCACCAGGATAATTCCTTGCACGAGTCAGCCGCCACCCGGGGGTGTAAAAGTGGAAATAATCGCCAGTAAAAGGGGCTTTATTTTTACTCCCGAGCTCCATCAATAGCCACAAGCCAAAATAACCCGGAATACCAGACGCCAGGGCCTCAGCTCATGAAGCTGCTCGCTTTAATGCGCCCTCCTGCAACTTTTACTGTTTAAATCCTCATTTTATTCAGTATTTAGCTGGGATTTATCCTGAGACATGGCCGACACCAGAGCCACATTCTCACTGTGATACAACGGTATCCGAAGCATCTAGGACCGTGTACAAGTCTCTTGTCGGGTCTTTCTGGCTGAGGATAGGGCCAGCCTTTGTGTAGGAACATTCAATCCCCTTAGTCGGTCCATGTAAAGGTGCGGACGTTTTACACATTCGTCGGGTGATCGCATCTTTTATGCTGCACCTAAAACTCATCTAGCTCGTCGCCCCGTGTAAACGGCAGACGTGCGGCTAACAGTTTGTAAACCGATTGCAGGGACAAACAATCGTAATAGTGATCATTTGTCTCACATTCACTTTGGATCGGGCCAACTGAAAGGCACTTTAATACAAACACCGATCCGCGGGTGCGGTAAGAGATCCTAGAGTCTCCTTACAAGAACCGATCACGGCCCAAAGTGTTCCGATATACAAGGGCAGATCAAAAGTCAATGTGGGAAAAACAAATTGCTATTGCGATCATTCATCCCCCATTCACTTTGCATACTGCTGGCGACGCATCCTCGGGTCATACAGTGAGATGTGCTGCCAAAAAATGACGATTTTAAGTGTCGCAGGAAAGATGTGATCATCCAAAGAAAAGAGCGTTTTGCTTGTTTGTCGGGTGATCGCTGGCACCTTTATGTGGTCCAATGAGTGTAAGGGCGCTATGCCGTCACTTCACAAGATGGTTCTAACCCCCTGTTCACATGGCAGAATGTGACGGAGGAATTAGTCGCCGTCTGAAGAGGCGGAGCCTAACGGATCCGTTTTTAATTACAATGTAAGTCAATGGGGACGGATCCGTTTTCAATGACACAATATCGTGCATTTGAAAACGGATCCGTTCCCCATTGACTTTCAATGTAATTCAAAACGGATCCGTTTTGGACTTTGTCATTTTTCTTTTAACTAATGCAAACGGATCCGTTCTGAACGGATACAAACGTTTTAATTATAGGTGCGGATCCGTGTGTGCAAATAAACAGAGGGATCCGCACCAACGCAAGTGTGAAAGTACCCTAAGCCACGACCGCGCCGAGAAGGGACACATAACTGGTGCGGTATCCAGTGAAGTCGCCGCAGGTGTCCACTTGCGGTACAGGCTAGCTTCATATTTGCGTATTTCATGAACCGGATCCGGCGCTGCCGGGTGCCAATGGAATGTCCGCCGGACCCATTACAGTATAACGGAATCCGGCAGACAGTCCGTTTTACATCCGGCTGACAACTGCGGTTTGTGTCCGGACGATCCTCCGCTTGGCTGCCGGAACACTGCTGCCGCCGATGTGACGGTGGCCTTAGCGCCATTCAATGGAGGCAGAAACCCTAAATAAGTACATATAAGGTGAAACCACTTGACACACGCTGATCCTTTTGATGTGTCTACTATAAAATGGTACAGAAATATTTTTAAAAGACTTTGATACTTAATGTCACAAAAGCCAGATGAGTGGGGGTCTCGTAGCTGGGCCCCTACCCTACTCCCATGGATGCGCTGGGCGCACTCTGCAAAGGAGTATGGGAAACTAAAAAGAAAGCGCCCACATATACATGGACAGAGCTCTGCTACAGCCCAGGACCAGAGGGCACTGCCAGAGCCGCGCCAGCCGGACATCTGACTGGCACTTCGTAAGGCTACATTCACACGACCGTATGAACAGGTCCGCATCCGTTCCACAATTCTGCAGAGCGGGTGCAGACCCATTCATTTCAACGGGGCCGCAAAAGATGGAGACAGCACACTGTTCCAAAGCCACTCCTATTCTTGTCCGCAATCTACGGACAAGAAGAGGCATTTGCTATATAGCGCCGGCCATGTGCGGTCCGCAAAATGAGAAACCCACGCGGATGTTTTGCGGATCCGAAATTTGTGGACAGCAGACCACTTACGGTTGCGTGAATGCGCCCTAAGAGTCAAAACCTTAAAGAGGCTAAGTCATTTCTCCACAATTCGCTTTAGGCTACTTTCACACTTGCGTTGGTGCGGATCCGTCTGTTTATTTGCACAGACAGATCCGCACCTATAAGGCAAACGTTTGTATCCGTTCAGAACGCATCCGTTTGCATTAGCTTTAAAAAAAATTGTCAAAGTCAAAACAGATCCGTTTTGAATTACATTGAAAGTCAATGGGGAACGGATCCGTTTTCAAATGCACCATATTGTGTCATTGAAAACGGATCCGTCCCCATTGACTTACATTGGAAGTCAAAACGGATCCGTTAGGCTCCGCCTCTTCAGACTGATACCAAAATGCTGCATGCTGCGTTTTGGTGTCCGCCTCCAGAACGGAATAGAAGCGGAACGGAGCCGAACTGATGCATTCTGAGCGGATCCTTATCCATTCAGAATGCATTGGGGCTGAACTGATCCGTTTTGGACCGTTTGTCGGATCCCTGAAACGGATCTCACAAATGGAATCCAAAACGCCAGTGTGAAAGTAGCCTTACTAAATACTAGCATTTCCCCATGAAATAATTCTGGAGCATCTTCAACTAGGTCTCCGCACTTCCTCCTGGAAATGTAAGGCTTACACTGACATTCACCTATTGGCAGGGCATGTGCCTACACCGGCTGTCAGCGCTGAATGGGCAAGGTCCTTTTGACAGGTTGCCAGCGCAGTCATACATTTCCAGGAGGAATAACAAGGCGCCAGCATGTCCTGTAGTTTGGGCCCTGTTCTAGAAGGGCATTCCCAGCTTATAAAGTGCTGGCGTACGGCTGGGATACCCCATCGCTTTATGATTGTCAGAGATCTGAGCTCGGGTACTCCCAGAACGGATTTAGCACTGTGACCCCTTCAAATTTTTCCTAGCGCCCAGACAGGCCGGGCAGGGGGACACAGGATCAGTACGGGCTCCCAGAGATCAGACCCCCCCCCCCCCATAAAGCGAATGCACGTACCATCCCTTTAGGAGTTGGAATTCCCCTTTAGAGGAGGACATAATGGCAAAAAGTAGAAAACGGGTGTGCGGACCCCCGACAAATAACAGCACAGAGCCACTGACCTCTATGTCCTGCAGGCTGAACTCATTCTGGTCTTTAAAGTTGGCAGCCCCGGCGCTCAGCTCCATCAGCATTTTTGCAATCTCTGGTTTTATTGCTGCAGTGAGCCGACTGGCAGCCTCCATGACATGTTCCTGCACGTCTTTGAGTTGCATAGCTGCCTTTGAGTAGTGCGAGTTACGGAAAACGCTGCTGAAAAGGTCAGTGAGGAAAGTGCTGGCGCGGCAGAAGACGTTGAGCGCATCCAAATACTTGGAGATGCCCTGCTGGATGTCCGCTATGGGCGTAGTGTGGGCCGCAGGGTGAGGGCAGCTGTTAGCCGAAGATACTAAAGGGGTGGTGGAGGCCAAGGGTGCGCTCAGAGTCCGGCTGAGCTCAGGCATCTGGTACTGCTGGTGTTGCTGCACCTTCTGCTTGGACCCGCCAAGCAAAAACCGCCTCTTGTAGTCCATTTTACTTTCCTGCGCGCTGCAGCAATACATAGGTGACCGACTAAGCCACGGGTGCCCCTAACCTAAAATCAGCAGTGCCTACAAAACCCGCCTCCAGTTGGTTGGCTATGTCAAATAGTAGAGCAGGGTGGCAAACATGGGTTTTGTACAAGGCATTTCCAAAAAGGCAGGCTGGGTACGAGCGGGGACAAGGGAAGCCGCAGATCCGCCGACGTCGGGATTTTTTTTAGGATTCAGTGCAGCCCAGCTGCAGTTCTCAACTTGTAGCTTCCACAATCAGAAGCGTGCGCCTCTCTCACCGGGGGCTCCGCTCCTGTTCACCCTCCTCGGCACCGTTTCCACTGCAGGCAAAAAAAAAAAAAACGTAACCCAAACAATTCGTGTAACAGGAAAAGAAAGCCAAACCGATCCACGAGATTCCAAAAAAAGGAAAACCACAAGCGAAAAAGAGACCCAAAACACTGATCAACAGCGGGTAGGTCCTGGGCGGTGCAGGGGCTACAGTCCGGCAGATCCAGTCTGCACTGAGGTGCCCGGAGCGCTTGACAGATTTGCGGCTGGAAGCTTCTCCTCCCCTCGTCTTCCTCTCTCTGGGGTTGTTGAGGTAGTTTAGTTACAGCGGAAACAAGTGCAGCTCCCAGATTGACTTCGCTCTGGAGACAAGAATGCACACGATGTATTTGTAAGGCCTCTAGGTCATTTCCTGGCAAAGGAAAGAGAAGGGAAAAAAAAAAAAAAGAGAGGATTTTAGTTTTTTTGTTATTTCAAGAATTCTTCAGCATTGCTAGGAGGAGCGCAGTCTACAAAGTGAAAGTGGGCATCGTCCTGCACCCTATGCGGGGGACGCTGAAGGCGAGGAGCGTGCACACGACACTTCCCTGCGTCTATACACAAGATCGGATTAAAAAGATTGTCCGGCCACTTAAAAAAAAAATATATATAAAAAAAAATGCTGAAAATGGTATAAAGTGAGAAAACAAGTCACACACGGCCCTTACCGCTCGCTCCTGTTAATACCTGCCGGTCTCTGTACTTCCCACTCCCTCTGAACATGGACAGGTGAGGGCGCCGCCAATCTATTCCTGCGCACTGACCCGCCGCAGCGGTCACATGTCCGTGTCGAGAGCGATCAGCGGGGGTTTAAAGGAGAGCAGGACATCTTTTATTATTATTTATTTCCATCATTCTGACCATTTTATTTTTTTAAGTGGCCAGACAACCTTTGTATTAGGGGGGAATTCACACGACCGCAACCTCGGCTGCATAGGAACCTTGTCCGAGAATAAAAAAAGAACCCCTAGACCAGGGAAGGGCAAACTGCGGCTCTCCAGCTGTTGCAAAAACTACAACTCCCAGCATGCAAAGACTGCTTACAGCCATCAGCCTACAGCAGGGCATAGTGGGAATTGTAGTTTTAGAACAGCTGGAGAGCCGCAGTTTGCCCATCCCTGCCCTAGACCACAGCACAATATTGAACGGATCTTCACGTGGCGGATACGGATATTGTCATCCTGTATGGAGGTACCCCGACCCTAATATCACACATTTCATTATCGGACTATTGCTTTTCAGCTTGGAGCTAGGGATTTGCCGTACTCTCGGACTACCCCTTTAAGAACCCAGTCAATTATCACAGTTATTTCTTGCAGCACTAATAGGTTACTGAAATATACCGTACGTGCCGCCCCCCTCGGTAGAACGCAGGCTGCACCTTCGCCAATGTCACACGGCGGAGGCTGGAAGTGCGCTGGTGTAATACAAGAGCTTATCATACAAATATTACTAAAAATTTACAGATCGTCCAACCCAATCTGATCCGCAACTTAGCAGTCCTGCAAAATGTCACCGGCCCAAATAAAAACCTCCGTCTGAGCCTCGAGGGGACGGGAACATTTTTTATTTTTAAGGTGCTATTCACACAAGCATTATGCACCCCTTTAACCCCCTATGCTGCTGCGCTTCAGGTCAATGAAACTCATGGTCAGGTGTCGACACATGCAAGTCAAATGGACGGATCAGCCTAGCACGCATGACTATTTCTACGGGTGGCGGGTACATCAGGGGCACTAGCAACATTGAGGGCTGCCGCCATACATTTTATATAGCCGTCACCCAGCAGCTCTCTCCTTCTCAACCTCTCCATATGCATTGGCCGAGTGTGCATGTGTATTCTGAAAGGAGAGACGGAGGGGGAAAGCTGCTGGCAGGCAACTCTAGCAACAAAAGGATGGGACATGTTGAAATCCTACTGCCCAATCCCTCTCTCCCTTGACATCCGCCGTCACGGATGTCAATCAGCAATCTCCCCGCCTTTCCCTGAAACATGCATCTGGCCCGGCCAAGTGTGCAAGTCCCTGGAACGGAAAGAAGCGAGAGCTTCTGTCTTACGTCATTGGGCGTCACCCCATGCACGATGTGTCTGGCTGGCGGCTATCTGGTGTCGATGGCCAACCTTGGCTTGGGGACAAGGCTCTCCGTGTGACCGGCTCAAACCTCATTGCACAGATTAATAAAACATTTCCTTGTCTCGAAGCCGAGAGGAAAACCAAACATTACAACAGGGCCGCTCTCTAATACAATGTCAGATTTACACAGGATGTCACTTACCGACTCACGGGTAAATAGACACCGCACAGCAGCGTTTACTAGAGGTCGGAGTTTACTACTGTGTGTAATAAGCGCACAGAGCGAGGCAGGGCGTTCATCCCGATGGGGGCGTGCACTGCAGAGCTGACGGCCGCTCATCCCGTCTGGGCGCTTATCTCCCCGAGAAAAAAAGGATCCGGCGTGTTAACTCCAGCAGCCGGTCCCCGCTCTCCAGACATCTGCCGCCCAGGGAGAATCAGGACCCCAACATCAGATGGTGGGCCGAGCCCAATGGGTTGGTTCGGCAATGTGTACGGCCAGCTTAAAGGGGTTCTCCTGATTCAAGAGGAAATTGGATGACTCTTAAAATCGGCAATAACATTCATGGATCCGTCATGGATCTGCAAAAACAGATCCGTCACAATAATACAACCGCATGCATCCGTCGTGAACAGATCCGGTTGTATTATCTGTAACATTGCCAAGACGGATCCGTCATGAACTCCATTGAAAGTCAATGGGAGACAGATCCGCTTTCTACTGTGCCAGATTGCATCAGAAAACGTTTGGCTCCGTTTCATCAAGTGGACAGAAAAACGCTGCAGGCGCCTCCAGAGCGGAATGGAGACTGATCGCATTCTGAGCGAATCCTTTTCTATTCAGAATGCATTAGGGCAAAACTGATCCGTTTTGGACCGCTTGTGAGCGCCCTTGACGGATCTCAAAAACGGAAAGCCAAAATGAAAGTGTGAAAGTAGCGGTAAGTACTTCCCTGACAGCTCTGGCTGCGGTGGTGACATCACGTCAACAAGCGACCGCTGCAGCCAGGTAAACAGAGCTACGGTGAACCTACCAGTTTTTTATTGAACACGGATTAAAGGGGCTGCCTGGGACGACGCTGCGTTACAGGGGCTGCCTGGGACGACGCTGCGTTACAGGGGCTGCCTGGGACGACGCTGCGTTACAGGGGCTGCCTGGGACGACGCTGCGTTACAGGGGCTGCCTGGGACGACGCTGCGTTACAGGGGCTGCCTGGGACGACGCTGCGTTACAGGGGTTTTCTAGGATGAGAAAATCGTGTCCACTCTCTTGCATAAACAGGGCCCCAACTGTTCACAGGTTGTATGTGGTACTGCGGCTCATTCACTCCTATGGAGCTCATCTGCAATACCAGACACGACCCATTAACAGGGGTGGCGCTGTATCTGCCCACCTTTGCAGCTCACACATAATGCAGCGCAGGAAGGCCTCACATACCTAAAGAAATGCCTTTGGAACAGAAAGCAATATGGCCTCTGCGGGACGGCGTTACACAAGGGGCACTGTTATTGTGATGGGTTCGGAGCGCATTACAGCCGGGAACAATGTGAAAGGACTCGGGCTAATCGTGTTAGAGATTCCTGGCACGGGAGAGGCATATTTCGGGGATGACAACATGAACAAACATTTGAGGTAGTCGCATTGAGAGGCAGTATCACAACACATTTTCCGCACAATTGCCTTTAAAAGGCAATTACCCTAAAGCAGACGGCGGGTCCATCCAAAGAGTCCGGACCGGGACACAAGACCCTACAAACTGAGGGGGGTTCTACGGCTGCTGCTTGCATCCCTCTCCATATACAGAGCACATGCATGCATGTGTACGGGGTAGGTCGGGAGGACCACCTAAAGCGTACAGTCAGGAATAACCCGATATCAGAACCAGGACTCCATGGTTTAGGAGAATAGTAGAATATCGCTTCAATCCCCAAGCAGCAGCGCATCGTAATTACAAGTAGAGTGTCCCTTTAACACGCCGCCACGGACAAATGAGGCTAGTCAGAAGATTAAGATTATGGCTTACGTGGATGGATTAGCTGCTCGGCAGATTAACTTCGGACAGAGGAGAAGAAAAACGGATGGAACTGGCCCTGGCATCGAGACTGATTGGGGGGGGGGGGGGGGGTCAGACCCCACAGGGGCCCGAGCAAATATCTGCACACCCTCCGTCACAGTCTGCAGGAAAGATGGAAGGCGCTGTACACGCCACAACTCATTAGGGCTTTTGGGGAGGTGCTGGCGTCACCTGGGCGCGTTGCTGTGTGTCAGTCACTATGGTGGGAACATTAGCTCTCCTCTAAAAGGAAGAACCATCTGTCTGGAAGCTCCTACATACAGCTGCAAGTCAATGTCCGGGCGGCAAAATCAGCACTCTAGCTGTTGCGATACTATAACTCCCAGCATGCACACCGACTTGGCCGTTCTCAGAACTCTCAGTACGGTAGGTACCTGACTCAAAACGGGTTGTCCAAACCTTTACAAGTGACGGCCTATCTTCTGATTGGTGGGGGTGAGACACCCTGCTGCCCTGCCGCAGCTCCAGGCCCGTCCATGGAGATGGTTGAAGTAACCACCAGCGTCGACCGCAGAACGCTGTGTTGTGCCAGCGCCGGAGCTTCTGGACAACGGCCGATGGGTGGGGGTGCTGGGAGCCATGCCCGATCAGATAGTGATGGCCTATTCCAAGATTATGCTATCACTTGTAAGGGGTTTGACAACGCTTTTAAGGGAGCAGCTGCCTACAGGCCTTCTCCCGCCTACCGCGGGCGCTGGAGAGAGCGCGCCTTCTCCCGCCTACCGCGGGCGCTGGAGAGAGCGCGCCTTCTCCCGCCTACCGCGGGCGCTGGAGAGCGCGCGCCTTCTCCCGCCTACCGCGGGCGCTGGAGAGAGCGCGCCTTCTCCCGCCTACCGCGGGCGCTGGAGAGAGCGCGCCTTCTCCCGCCTACCGCGGGCGCTGGAGAGAGCGCGCCTTCTCCCGCCTACCGCGGGCGCTGGAGAGAGCGCGCCTTCTCCCGCCTACCGCGGGCGCTGGAGAGACGCGCCTTCTCCCGCCTACCGCGGGCGCTGGAGAGAGCGCGCCTTCTCCCGCCTACCGCGGGCGCTGGAGAGCGCGCCTTCTCCCGCCTACCGCGGGCGCTGGAGAGAGCGCGCCTTCTCCCGCCTACCGCGGGCGCTGGAGAGCGCGCCTTCTCCCGCCTACCGCGGGCGCTGGAGAGACGCGCCTTCTCCCGCCTACCGCGGGCGCTGGAGAGCGCGCCTTCTCCCGCCTACCGCGGGCGCTGGAGAGCGCGCCTTCTCAAGCCTACCGCGGGCGCTGGAGAGAGCGCGCCTTCTCCGCCTACCGCGGGCGCTGGAGAGCGCGCCTTCTCAGCCTACCGCGGGCGCTGGAGAGAGCGCGCTTCTCCCGCCTACCGCGGGCGCTGGAGAGAGCGCCTTCTCCCGCCTACCGCGGGCGCTGGAGAGCGCGCGCCTTCTCCCGCGGGCGCTGGAGAGCGCGCCTTCTCCCGCCTACCGCGGGCGCTGGAGAGCGCGCCTTCTCCCCGCCTACCGCGGGCGCTGGAGAGAGCGCGCTTCTCCCGCCTACCGCGGGCGCTGGAGAGAGCGCGCCTTCTCCCGCCTACCGCGGGCGCTGGAGAGAGCGCGCCTTCTCCCGCCTACCGCGGGCGCTGGAGAGAGCGCGCCTTCTCCCGCCTACCGCGGGCGCTGGAGAGAGCGCGCCTTCTCCCGCCTACCGCGGGCGCTGGAGAGAGCGCGCCTTCTCCCGCCTACCGCGGGCGCTGGAGAGAGCGCGCCTTCTCCCGCCTACCGCGGGCGCTGGAGAGAGCCCCTTCTTCCTTCTGGAGGAGAGCTGACCAAATTAAAGGCGTTTTCCCACCATAGTACCTCTTGGACGTTTTTCATTTTGAAAAGAGCAATATCGCACCCCAAAAAGCAATATACCTAGGAGCAGAGAAGAACGTCTGTGTGCTTCTGGATGAAGTCCAGAAAGACAGAAGCTGCTTATATACCCCAAAGGGGGGGGGGGGGGGGGGATGGAGGTTGGGGAGTACCCCCATAAATTGATCCATTACACTATAATCAATGGGGATTTGCACATTGCCACCTATCCAGCTTCGTGTACCCCGGGACGCTCAGCCACCCCCGACAGGTCCGGCTCATGTTTAGTTTCTCTGTAAACACCAGGAGCCAAACTTTGCATCGTCCGTTCAGCTTTTTCCCTGGCAGAGTAAACGGCGGCGGTGCAATCTCACTGGCATTTCCTTTGTTAGAGCCGACTCCGGTAAATATATCTTCTGAAAATTAAAATTAGATCCCTTTGCTTACGGCAATGTAAGATCAGAGGCCGGTGAGAAATGCAGAGGACGACTCCAGAGGTTCAGGACACGCCCAGGGAGACAGGTCAGTCTATGCTGGGGCTCGCCAGCTACTGACAAACTACAACTCCCAGCATGACCTAGCAGCCGAGATCCACAGGTTGGGGTCATATCTTGAAGAACACTTAGCCAGTCACACGGGGAATCTGGCACCTCTGCCCTTGTGATCGTTCGGGCCCCCAGTGACCATAAACATCCCCACTCCTGTGAATAGGGGCTGTGTCCTTTGCGGGTAAAGATGGCCGCATGCATTCAATAGTTGTCAGCTGAACAATCATTCAGTCAAAAGCCATCCCCCTCATATATATATTGTTGTCAATGGGGAAAGCGGAGTAAGCTGTTGTCAGACACCTCCGGTGACATCTTACCTCCTGTGAGAACAAAAGGATCAACCGAAAATACTCAGTTTTCCCGATCCTTCTCTTCGCCAACATCATCTGTCGTGAAGCGTCCGGCGAACCCACCATTCCCAGCAGGTTCGGCCATCAATACACTAATGTGTACGTAAGCCTTAGGGCTCATGCACGCGAACATGTTCCGTCCGTGCATTGGGGACGGCACATTGTGGTCCCCACAGCACGTGCACCGCCCGTGTGAACTGCACTGATGGATGCAGACCCATTCAACTTGAATGGGTCTGCGATCCGTCTGCACAAAAAAAAAAAAAAACGCATGTATAGTTTTTGGCGGATGCGGAGGCACAGCCCGAAAGCTTCATTGGCACGGGGCTAGACAATCCCTTTAATAACCCTTATGAATGAAGGCATCCAAAGAATCCTCCACACACTGCTCAAGCTGCAACCAGGGTCGCGGCCATGTGTGTATAGAACATATGCGGGGGTGCCATTTGTTCAAAGGCGTCTGCACAAGTCTATACGTGACAGCTTGATGTCCGACACAATAGAGGAAACGTGCAGGAAGGACCCAGCTGTCCGGGACAGGTGACAGCAGGGCGACAACTGGGTCCGGAGCGCGTGCCACCTGCTGAGGGCGCGTGCAACAACCGGCTGGACGACGCGTCTGACCAGAAGCAGACCCTGCGTCCTTACTAAAAGCAGAGGCAACAGTTAATACACAATCTGCAGGACCCTTATAAGGGTGAGTAAAGGGGGCACCGGCAACCACTATAGGATTACACAGTCCGTACTATAGGGGGCACACCGAGCCAGCGGGCGATTGGCCATACATGGGGTGCAGCGATCACCCCTTATTGAAAGCCATATTCCAATCTCATAAAGTGACAGCACATTACTAGGGGTCTCCTGACCTCCGAGACCCCCACCCATGCTGGTGTAGATGTGCGTCTCCTCTAAGGCTGGCCATACACATTAGACCGCTCAGCATTTGGCTGACAGCTTTTCCTCTCGACCCCCATACCGCTTAATACGGAGGAAGCCTATCTCTCCGAAAACAAGATCGGGCATGTTTAAAGTCAACTGCCTGATCCTTATCTCACCTTATATCTACTATCCGGGGCGAGGCGGGAGGTCCCCATACACACTGGAGGGGTTTTCTGGGAGTACAATATTGATGACTTATCCTCTGACACCGCGCCAATCATCGTTCTGCCGAGCGTTGCGGCCTCTTCATAGCTTACCAAGCACAGTGCCGTACACCGTGTAGTGGTTGCACTTGGTATTGCGACTCGGCCCCATTAACTTGAATGGGACTGTGCTGCACACATGACTGACGAACGTGGCGTCACTGGCCTAGGAAGTGGTTGCAGCGCTCCCTTCAGACAGCTGATTGGAGGGGGCACAGGGAGCCAGACCCCCACCAAACTGATCATAATAGTTCATCAATACTGTACCCCAGAGGTCAGACCCCCCCTTGACCTTAAACTGATGGCATATCCAATACCTCTTTAAACTGAACTTAGATTGCCTTTGACATTAGCTGTACGCCTTGCATTGAGTGATGACCCTGTGCCAGGTGCGGAGACGCTGCCAGACTCAAAGCGGAGGGCTCGGGGCACCCCCTTCGGAACGGGAAGCCAATCCCATCTGCTTTTGCCAAGTGAGATTTTACCCTTCCGACATGGTCAACCCATTAAACCCGCAGCTCAGACGTCATTTCCACTAATCTACCATGTGTGCAATTCTATAATCGCCCCAGTGGTGGCGCTGTTGGGAAACTGAACACTTGCTACTAGATGCCAGCCGATCGCCACGATCAGCTTATTCTTGGGGAGCCCTACTATTAAGAGGGATGCCCAACCTCTTACACGTACAGCCGGCCTATAGAGGCGTGACAAACACGTGTCAATCTGTAATAAGGCGCAATAAAAGACTACAAAATCCAATACGCAACGCCGGCCAACCTTGCGGCTATTAAGTCTGCCTGTGCGTTCAATCGGGTTTCTCCTCGCCAGAGCCTACTTTCTAATTAGACGCTCACAACGTGCAGATTTCTCCTGCAAAAAGATGGCTTTATCTTCAAAAATACAAATCTCTAAACCGTAACATTACAAATTTGGGGTTCCCTGGCAGGTTCGGCGGTATCAGGGTCTGCCGGACCCCCAGAAAGTATTCGGAAAGCGGGCTATGAATAGCACAAGGGCTGCAAGACAAGTCTCTGTGCAGGAAACCTGCGTTTCACGACGGTCCCAAGGCCCGTGAAGCAAGTACGCCGGGGGGGCACATATTTCCGCCATTATTTTTAGAACCCGGGCACTGGTCAGAGAGCTTGACATCTGTTACACAGCGGACGGGGGCAAGGCGATTTTCCTGCCCGTGGCTTGTAAATCGTCGGCAGGAGAAGGCTTTGAGAACACGTCTGTTTGGCTTCCATCAGATAAGATTCATTGCTTTCTGAAAGCCAACAGGAAATGTCTGCATACTTCAGAGCTGAGCCGCTGCCAATCCCAGAGCAAAACATGGCGTAGCTTCCCGCAGAGCGCAGGAACCGCGAGATCCGTCAAAAAGAAAGTGGGGCGGTTGCCCATAGCAACTAGATTCAATTTATTTTAAAAGCAAATCTGCCCCTCGACTGCTTGCTGGGGGCAACAGATCCACTTTTCTCTTGCATCGCAGGGATATTCCACGCGGACTACTCACGGTCACGTGGCTTTGGTGCGGCTCAGTCCCGTTCTCGTGAAGCACCGCCACAGCGTCAATGGCGAGGAGGCCGCGGCGCTCAGGGCTCTTCAAACAGCTGATTGGCGAGGGTGCTGGGACTCCGAGATATCTGAGGATAGGTCATCAATATTAAAAGATCCGGACAACCCCTCTAAAACAGGTTTGCAAAATTGCTAAAAAGCGAATGGTCATTGAGGTCGCTAAGGAGTTAAAGAAGGAAGCATGCATGAAATAGGACCACCACGGGAGAGGATGGGAAGCTGCGTCCCATACCACGCTTACCGACACGGAGGAGCGCCCACCGGAGACGTGGCCCGGGCAGCAGAGTCCAGAGATGGGAAAGACGAAAAGCACTGGGAAACGTCTCCCACAACGGCACACGACCGCTCCACGAGGTCAGAGTACGGACAGATATTTTAGGGGAATGCTTGGCTCTACGAGGCCTTATCTCTACACCAGTGATTTGGGAACCTGTAGTACAGAGCCCTAGGCACGCCCTGTGCCGCCATATGGTGCCTCCGCAGCACTGGCACAATTTCTCTTTTCAGATTTGTATGGAGTCAGATGCAAACAAACTGTGTAAATCTCCGTATCAACCGCTGGGCAAACAGAGGTACATGAAGGCCCAGTGGAGGTTGTATGGATCGCCGCAATGTGAACGAGTCTCTAGGTCTATGGCCAGTCACGGCGATGACAAGGGTCATGTTATAAGCAGGGTGACTCCGTGGTTGGCACTGCTGCCTTTGGTTGGATTGTAATCCAGGACCGCAGTGCTCTGTGGGTGGGTTTCCTCTGGGAACTGCAAAAAAAACGCGGATTAACGGCGCGCGCACACACACGACCGTATGTTCAATCCGATAAGCACTTTTTGCCCACTCATATCAATAGGGCTCCGAAAGACAGCACACTGTACTTTCCACGTTCATGCGTCCATTCTTCAGCCTCACAAAAAAGATGGCGGATGTCCTATTCTTGTCTGTTTTGCAAACAAGGATAGGAATTTATATATATATTTTTTTTTTTTTTTTTACAGGAGTTAAAAAAAAATAATAAAAAATTTGCGGATCCGCAATACACCCAGCCTCACCCCCCATAGAAATGCCTATTCTTGTCCGCAAGCTGCGGACAAGAATAGGACATGTTCTATGTTTTGCGGAGCCGCGGACCGGAAGTTCGGGGGCGCGCTCAGCAAATGCACACTCATATCAGTGAATGGGTCCGCACCCATTCTGCAGAATTGCGGAACGGATGCGGACACATTCACGGTCGTGTGAATGTAGCCTAATGCAGGTTACTCACCGGTGATCAAGCATATGCCTCGGGAATCTGACTGCCCGATGCCAGCGAGTATGCCCGCACAACCTCCTCCCTTTAGAACTCCGATATGAGGGATGATCTGTACAGCGCTGCAGAATACGGTGGCATTAGGCTACATGCACACGACAGTTGTTTTTTGTTGTCCGCAAATCGCGGATCTGTCTTCCTTTTTTTTTCACGACCGTTCCGTGTGTCCGCAAATTTTGTAGGTTGTGTTTCCGTGTGTCTTCCTTTTTTTTTTTTTGCACAAAAAAAAGGAAGGCTTGAACCAGTTTCCTAAAGTAACTGTACAAGTGCCTTGGTTTCCAAGCAACCATCCGCAAAAACAAAACAAAAACAAAACAAAAAAAAAAACACGGATGCGGATGACTAACGGATGGCTTCCGTTGGTCATCCGCATTTTTGCGGACCCATTGACTTCTATGGGCCCGCAAACCTTTTTTGCGGACAAGAATAGGACTCGCCATATTTTTTTGCGGACAGGCAATGGAAGAGGCATCCGCATTTTTAACTGATGCATAGAAATGGAAAAAACGGAACAGAGGCCGCAAAAAAACACTGCCGTGTGCATGTAGGCTTCTAGGAATAAATTAAATAAATGCAGATTGATAAAACCAGCACTTGCCTCTGTAATCTCCGGGGCGCGTCACTGGCACGTCACCGCCACATCCCGCAGCTGCTCAATGCAGATGAATGGTGACAGACTTGCCTTGGTAATATATGACATACGGCCCAATAAAATGCAGGTTATGCATAGGTGTTCCTCCTAACTAAGCCCGAATTCCTTGCGTTGAAATAAGGGCACATGACTCAAGAGGCGAGATAAGACGGCAATACGTACATTCCCACGTTTAGCCGTCAATCCACGTGTCGCCAATAACACATGGCGTCTAGTCATATATATACTTTTATTGCTTCTCCAAGACAGTAAGGCCGCTATCTATAAGCTCGTCTGGAATCGCGCCTTCTGGACAGCAGTTGGGCTACTTTCACACTTGCGTTTTGGCTTTCCGTTTGCGAGATCCGTTCAGGGCTCTCAGCAAGTGGTCCAAAACGGATCAGTTTGCCCTTAATTCATTCTGAATGGAAAAGGATCCGCTCAGTTTGCATCAGTTCCGCCTCCATTCTGCTTGACGAAACTGAACCAAACGGATCCGTCCTGGCACACAATGCAAGTCAAAGGGGACGGATCAGTTTTCTATGACACAATAGAAAACGGATCCGTCCCCCACTGACTTTCAATGGAGTTCATGACGGATCCGTCTTGGCTATGTTAAAGATAATACAACCGGATCCGTTCTGAACGGATGCGGACGGTTGTATTATCTGAACGGATCGTCCATGACGGATCCACACAAAACACAAGTGTGAAAGTAGCCTTTCATGTCCAGGTAAAGCTGGGTTCACATCACATTTTTTCGACATTTTACTTCCGATCCTCTGGATAGGTCATTAGTATCTGACTGGTGGGGTCTGACACCAGGGACCCTCGCCGATCCGCTGTTTGAGAAGGCACCGGCGCTTGCAGTAGTGCCGCATCCTTTTCTCATATTTTCCTACATCAGTGATGTCATGTTCATCAGTGGCTCAGTCCATAGAAGTGGATGGGGCGGAGTGCAATACCAAGCACGGCCACTATACAACGTGGCGCTGCGCTTGGTGAGCTGTGAGAAGGCCGCAGCGCTCACGGGACTGCTGGGGCCTTCTCAAACAGCTGATCGGCAGGGGTCCCAGGAGGAGCCCACCAGATAGTGACAACCTACTCCGAGGATGAGTAGTAAAATATCGGAAAACCCTTTTAATGTATACGTTTGGGGGGGGGGGGGGGATGCAAAAGTATAGAACACAACGCATTTCAATACTGCATTCTTTTGTTGTGACGGATTCCACAGTACAGTATCCTTTGTAAGCATTCGTATACGTTAAACGTATGGCAAAAGCCTGATATGAATGTTTATTATGATGTATTATATTCTGATTATTAAACATATTTACTGTATTTTCTTATTTATTTAGAATTATATTGATTCTATTTTTTAGTATATTTTACATATTAGTTTTTATATTTTACCTGTTATTTACTTAATTGTATTCATATTAATTACATTATATCTTATTATTCTATTACATTACTGGTATTTTAATTTTTATTATTCTTTGTTATTACATTATTATTTACCATTATATTACTTTTTTATTTACTGTATATTTCATATTTTCTATTACATTGTTATATTTTACTTATTACATAACTATTGCTGTGAATGCACGACCAGACATACAAAGATAGATTACACCGCAACTACCATGCGAAGGACTCTCTGAGGATACGATAATCCGTCCGCATTCCACACCACTTCACCCCAAATCCAAAAGATTATTCCTTAACCACAATTTTCATTCCTACCTGTGGTTACAGCAAACCTCAAAATTCCTGTCCACGGGCACCACTCACTCGAGTGCAGGTGCCAAGAGCTAGAAACTAAAAAAACGGAGGCTGTTCTCAGACATCACGACCATACGAGAGGTGGACCGCGGTAAGAGGCGATTTGCACAAATCACCTCTTGGCCAAAAACCAGGCAAACAGCTGATAAATAGCCCTAATGGGTCATCACATGAATTTGTCTTTTTTTTTTTTTTTGGGGGGGGTCTATCAGAAAAGTCACGAGTCTTAATGGGTCATCACATGAATTTGTCTTTTTTTTTTTTTTTGGGGGGGGTCTATCAGAAAAGTCACGAGTCTTAATGGGTCATCACATGAATTTGTCTTTTTTTTTTTTTGGGGGGGGTCTATCAGAAAAGTCACGAGTCTTTTTTTTCAGGATAACTGCTTTTTTTTCTGACTTTTCTTGCAAAAGGCCTACAAAACTGGTGCAAAAGAAAACTGGGTTAGTAGCCATAGCAACCAATCACATTGGCCCTTTAATTTTCTAAAGGAGCTCTGAAAAATGAAAGGTGGAATTTGATTGGTTGCTATGGGCAACTATAGGAGACTTCACGTCAGCGTTATTTTTCCATTCTCCTGATCCGTCAGATGAACAGGGAAAAAAAACAAAAAACGGATCATGTAAAAAAAATCAGTTATGGACATTTGGCATCCATTTGAGCCATTTCAGTCTGACGTCCGTTTTTTTTAAGATGGAAATGACTCAAATGGATGCCAGATGTGCATAACTGATGCACAGGATCCGTTTTTTTTTTCCCCTGTTCATCTGACGGATCAGGAGAATGGAAAAATAACGCTGATGTGAACGCTCTTAGAACCAGTTTTGATACGTCTTCTGCATTTCTTATTTCCCAGCGACCTTCATCTAACACCTGGAGCTAGGTTTTTACCAAAAGTAAAGAAAAGCTGAAAGTTAAAAACAAGAATATAAAGTTCAACTACAAAAAAAATCCTACAATAAAAAATGGTTACCTTAAGATGGTATCGAAATAAACACTCCTGAGGCACGTTTTCTGACTCGCACCCCAACATCGTGCCCGCTGATGTAGTGATGGGGGTGAGATCATGATGAACGCGTTACCGCACATTTCCTGCAATCGGTCAGAGGATTAGCCGAAAGCCTCCGCAGATGTTTACTGTTCCCCCATCCAAACTGGTTCCCACAAGAATGTACAAGCATTGTGCTCATCAGCGGCTGGTAGGACTGGCGGGGCGGAAACCAGCATTCAGTCATTCACCAGTCCGGGACGCGCCGCTTTGAGGCTTTTAATCGCTGTCATTCAGGACTGCTTCCCGACACCACGTGAATACGCTGGGATAAAAAATTCCAGAGGCGTAAGAACGCCCACAATTAATTATCTACTGTATAAATTAAGCCGTTCTTTTTGGTTTAACCCATTCTAAGCTGTTTTTTTTTTTTTGATTACTTACTGAAAAATTCCTTAAAAGGGAATCAGTCTCCACGATACTGGACGATTACCAGTCCAGACCGCCATCTCCTGCCCCCGTTACCTCACTGGTAGCCCGCAAATTTGAGCTGAAACACAGTCAGGACTGCTATGCTGCACTGACATAAAGGAGAGGACTCCGGAGCGCCTGCACAGAATAATGGGAGGCAGTAAGAAAATAAGAAGTAATCTGGACTCCTTATGTGCCGGACTACTCCTGTATCACGGTGACAGATTCCCCTTAAAGGGGTTGTCCCATTAAGGCCTAATTTACACGTCCGTAGTGTGTTTTGCGGAAACACGGATCCGCAAAACACGGACGGTTGCAATGTGCATTCCGCATTTTGCGGACCGCACATTGCTGGCACTATATAGAGAATCCCTTTTCTTGTCCGCAATTGCGGACAAGAATAGGACATGTTCTATTTTTTTGCGGATGCGGAAATCCGGACATCACATAGTGTGCTGTCCACATCCATTCCTGCCCCTTTGAAATGAATGGGTCTGCAACCCTTCCGCAAAATTGCGGATGGGATGAGGATCCATTTTGCGGACGTGTGAATTAGGCCCAAGACAACTTACCCCCTATCCACAGAATAGATAAGTGTCTGATGGTCTGGGACTCCCATGATCCCCAGAACAGGGGCCCGTGCTCCCTGTTTGACACATGCGCGTCTACTCCTCCACTCAACTCATCAGACATAGCACGTAATAGGCTGGACAAAAAAAAAAAACGGTGTTCAATACACCAGTCTTAGGGTCCTTTCACACTTGCGTTCTGAGGATCCGGCAGGCACTTCCGTCCCGCCGGATCTGTCAGAACGCAAGTCGCCTGAAGCATTAGAACACTGATCAGGATCCTGATCAGTCTTCGAATTGCTTTCAGGTTACTATGGCAGCCAGGACGCTACTAGCGTCCTGGTTGCCATAGTAGGAGCGGGGGAGCGGTATACTTACCATCCGTGCAGCTCCCGGGGCGCTCCAGAATGACGTCAGAGCGCCCCATGCGCATGGATCACGTGATCCATGCGATCACGTGATCTATGCACTGGGGCACCCTGACGTCATCCTGGAGCCGCACGGAATGTAAGTATGCCGCTCCCCCGCTCCCCGCTACATTTTACCATGGTAACCAGGACTTTAGCGTCCTGGCTGCCATGGTAACCAGTCAGAAAAAGCTAAATGTCGGATCCAGCAATGCGCCGAAACGACGCTTAGCTTAAGGCTGGATCCGGATTAATGACTTTCAATGGGCATTAATTCCGGATCCGGCCTTGCGGCAAGTGTTCCGGATTTTTGGACGGAACAAAAAGCGCAGCATGCTGCGGTATTTGCTGCGTCCAAAAAACGTTCCGGTCCTGAACTGAAGACATCCTGATGCATCCTGAACGGATTTCTCTCCATTCAGAATGCATTGGGATGATCCTGATCAGTATCTTTCCGGCATAGAGACCCGACAACGGATCTCTATGCCGGAAAACAAAAACGCCAGTGTGAAAGGGCCCTTAAAGGGGTATTTATTTCCATTTCAGACACCGCTGACCTATCGCTAGGATATGCCATCAATATGAGATAGGTGCAAGTCCGACCTGTGAGACCCACTCCTATCTCCAGAGCAGAGCCCCCTGAAGTGAAGGACAGTATACGGCCCACAATGGAAATTCCCCAAATTTTCTCAGTTCCCATAGCTGTGAATGGTGAGTGCGTCGCGCATGCACGCCCACCTCTGCTGGAAGTGGCCCAACCGGCGCTCAGCTATTTTCGGAACTCTCGCAGAGTGTTGCCGCACTTACACCGCTGCTCTCTGCTTAATCCAGGGGTTCCCGCCCTGGAGGGAGAAGAAGCAGGTCCTAGACGTGGGAACCGCACCTATCTGCCATTGGTGGCTCATCCTCGTGATCAGAGACGAGACTGATTAATGAAAAGTGCCCTGGAATAAAATGCACCAAACTTAAAAAATGCGGCACAACATGTGGCAATCCATTAACCGGAACGGAACTCTACGGCAGGCACACGCTGACAGTTATGCACTAAAATGTGTGCCGATTTCTGCTATAAATCATAGTAAATCTATCGGGAAGCCGACCATGCCAACCCTCACCTCTTTTTTTAAACTTTTACGCCAGTCACAACCCTTGCTATATTTCCCCCATAGTCTTATTGCACATGCATCCCTTAAGACGCCGGCAGAACGGAGCGAGCGCGGACCAGCCCAACATGGGCGCCGGAAACTAAGCGGTGCTTCTATCACGGTGATGGCTAACCTCCGGCTGTGGTAAAACTACGACGCCCAAGATGCCCCCTTGCTTGGCTGTTCTCAGAACTCCATAGAGATAATTGGAGCATGCTGAGAGTTGTAGTTTCACCACAGCTGGTGTGCTGGGTCCTCTTTACAAAGCGTAAACCGTGCGCAAGTTCTTCCTCAATAAGGCCAAAAATCTGAATATTCGATATCTAAGGTCGCACATACTCCCAAATAGTCCGTTACTGAGCTGATCTACAAGCAGCACTGATTAACCCCGGCATTTCTGGAGCCATGATCCTATACCGCTCACGGGTTCTGCGTTTCAGGATATCGGTTTGCGTGCGGCAACTTCAAGTAGCAGCGCGGCTTCCGTCTCGTAATGTGGGACTCATTCAGGAGGCCGCCTGCTCTGGGAAGTTCCGCTTCATGAGGTCACCGCATGCCATTCACATTCCTTATGATGCGAGTGAAACCTACGACGGTCACGGTGAAGGAATAAACAGGTCTGACCGAGCGCTCCTCTCGATGGTCCGGGTACTACAGCCTTGCATTCCTCTGGAGACACGGGGGCTGGTTGGGCAAGTTTTAAAACCGTAAAAATGTAGGTCTTTGTAGTTTATCCCCCTGTGGAGGAAATGGTGCGCCGCGCTGGTACCTACCGCCCCCGGATGATGGACTTTAGGGTTTGTCTAAGGGTAGAACCCCCCCCAACTGAGCCTATGGACATTGTAGAGGAGGGGCTCTTCCACTAAGCAACCCCGAAGCGAGGGTATGCTCACACGGAATCTGCGGCAGTATTGACCCTTCCGTGGCTTCAGCCCCTTGCAGATGGACTCGTTCACGAGTGGACAACCGCCATGATGTCCAGCGGAGTCGGCATCAAGAAGCTTGGCCAAGATCATCCCGGCTGGAATTAAGGATCAGGCGCTCAAATCCAACATGCCCAACCTTTTTTTTTTTTTTTTTTTTACCCCAAAGTCCCAAATTTTACTCTTTTAAAACGACATGACAAGCAGTTCCCACGATGATATTTGGGTTCTCCATTTAAAAAAAATAAATCCCTAAATAAAAGGTTTTTACCATCATTCGGTAGCAGAAATACAGGTAGATAGGAAAATGTCTGAGCCAATGGGGAGGACCCTGCGCAGGGAGCGACAACCAGTCAAACAGGGAAAATACAGATCAAATCGGAAACGTGTCTGCCTGGAAAAACGGCGAGACTGGATTGTGGGGAATCACAAAAAACATGCTGGAGATTAGGAACAGTAAAAAAAATATTTTTTTTTTTTAGAAAATGCTAATCTTCAGTTATTTATCCGTCTGGGGCCACCGTACCAACCAGTAAAGCATCGTACAATCACTGCTCTCTGTATGGGTTCCGATGGCCAGAAGGGATCGCCATCATCTCACTGGATTACCCCCAGTACGAGGCAGACGTACAGGGGCCCAGGCCGCACTGACCTCAGCCGCTCTCCACTCTGTGCCCGTCTGCTGGGTGGTCTATTGATCAGCCCCATACGTTTTTATGGACGCCTTAAAGGGGTTGTCCTAAGGTATCCCCTATGGACAGGATAGTAAATAAGTATCTGATCTGGGGGGGCAAGTTGAGCGGCAAGTTGAGCGTGTGTGGCGCTGCTCCATTCATTCTTTACAGGACTGACACAGACAGCAATCATCTCAGACTTAGAATGCAGCAACAGCACCAATGGGCACTCCAGACTGTCGGGGGGGGGGGGGGGGTCTCAGCAGATGGACCCCTATCAGATATCCTCCACGCTGGATAGAGGATGACTGCCGCTCTGTCTCCATTGACTATAATGGGGGCGGGGTTCCAGAGGCAGCTCAGCAGTACTGCATGTCGTACTTTTAGTCCAGCGGCCTCTTGCTGTGCGCTGCCGGAACTCCGCCCCCAGTATACTTAATGGGGACGGAGCAGCAGTCCGGGGGCAGACGTGAACTAGTGGCAGGACGGATCAACAGGCTGTTCACCCGCCGGAACAGCCTGATAGACTCCCCTGCCGCTAATGTGAAAATACCCTTACGCTTTCAAAATATAGAGCCCTTTTCTCCATACAGAGCTAAGATGTTCTAGCAGCAGGATCTGAATTTTCTCAATCTGTGGTGGAGATTTACTAACGTGTCTGCACCAAAACCTGTCTAATATAATGGAGCAAACTGGCACATCTAGGGTTCTACTGGGGCACAGTGGCAAGAGGCGGGGCTTCACAGGAATGAGGCACAGTGGCAAGAGGCGGGGCTTCACAGGAATGAGGCACAGTGGCAAGAGGCGGGGCTTCACAGGAATGAGGCACAGTGGCAAGAGGCGGGGCTTCACAGGGATGAGGCACAGTGGCAAGAGGCGGGGCTTCACAGGGATGAGGCACAGTGGCTAGAGGCAGGGCTTCACAGGGATGAGGCACAGTGGCAAGAGGCGGGGCTTCATAGGGATGGGGCCTAAAATTTTGCGGTATACTACACAGACTATTCCTTGTAATCCGGTATACTACACAGACTATTCCCTGTAATCCGGTATACTACACAGACTATTCCCTGTAATCCGGTATACCACACAGACCACTCCCTGTAATCCGGCATCCTACACAGACCACTCCTTGTAATTCGGCATCCTACACAGACTATTCCTTGTAATCTGGCATCCTACACAGACTATTCCTTGTAATTCGGCATCCTACACAGACCACTCCTTGTAATTCGGCATCCTACACAGACTATTCCTTGTAATCCGGCATCCTACACAGACCGCTCCTTGTAATCTGGCATCCTACACAGACCACTCCTTGTAATCCGGCATCCTACACAGACCACTCCTTGTAATCCGGCATCCTACACAGACTATTCCTTGTAATCCGGCATCCTACACAGACCGCTCCTTGTAATCCCGGCACGCTGTATTACATTATTCCTTACGTTGCAGCGGAGAGCGGGATCCTTCCTCTACATGCTAATTGCACATCGGCAGCGATCCCTGCGGCACCGAGCATGTGACGGACGAACCGCTCTGAGCAAAACTGTGTAGAAAAGCAGCAGAGCAGCCCACCCCCCGCTGTAATGGAGACCTCACCGGCAAGCGAGAACGTCCAACACCCTGAACCCCGAGCTTTACAGCAGGTGGGGGGTCTACAGGCTCTGGGCAGACACTTCTCAGAAATTTCCATCCCCGAGATAAATGGGTGACAGAACATCTCCATATCTATAGTGCACGGGATACACTGTGCAGAGCCGGGATCTGCCGGCCGGCCCTGCAACGTCTCACCGAAACTGCCACCTACACAGCACGTGCGACCACCTATACCGCCCCCCACATCACAGCTTTACAATGTGTACAGAGACCCTTTAATTACCCTCAAAAATGCAAGAGGCGATGTCATTCTGAAATGCCTCCCATTCCTTAAATAACCCGTGTCTTCCTGCAGAAAGGGAAGAGCCCCCAGACCCGCCCTCCTCACTAATCCCACCGCCGCGCAGATCACCTAAATCAGGGATGGTCAACCTCTGGCTGCAAAACTACAACTCCCAGCATGCCCTGCTGCACGCTGATAGTTGTAGACAGTCTGGGCATGCTGGGAGTTGTAGTTCTGCAACAGCTAGGAGAGTCCTAAATAAACGACAGATCTGGCCGGTAAATCTCCATGCGCCTCACAGTCCATGCATCGACCTCCCTCCCTGCACAATCACCGACACTGCGCCTATGTTTTTGGGTCGTGTGCCCCATTCGTGTCTACCCAAGTTCCTGTTACGCGTGTAGATGTCGTGTGACCACTGCGGCCACCGATCCTGCGGACATCATGTGATACTGACGGGGCCCCCGGGCTCACGCAACGTCACACAGACACCCTATCACAAGGACCGGGACTGGCAGGAGGGAAGAGGCGCAGAAAACGGTTTGCCACTTTATTCTCACGGTTTTGGGGTACGGCCACGTGTGGCTTAAACCGCTGACAGCGTGAAACCGCAGCGTCGAAAATAACGGGAGGCAGAGACAACGCGGCCACCGGAAGGATTCTGGAGCGGTGTCCGTGCCAAAATTCCAGGGACATAAACCAAAGTGTGAACGTCCCCTTACGCAGTTTTCTTCTTTGTGTGCATCATAAAAGGGGGAATCACATAGAACGGGTCCTGTGGCCCCAAAAACCATATAAAGACCTGCAGGTGCGGCCGCCCCCGTATGATGGGGAATCATGTCCCCTCCGCAACTACAGGTCACATACGACAGGAGCCGGTGAGCGGCGGGCTTTGTGTAGACCCCACACCATCATACAGACATCATTCATACTGACGGATCACCCCCGGAACATTCATATACAGCCAACACTTCACCGATACATCCGCCCCGATACACCCCTCATACTGATACACCCCCCCAACAATGCTATTACACCCCCTCCTCCATCATGCATGTAGCCCCCCTCCTCCATCATGCATGTAGCCCCCCTCCTCCATCATGCATGTAGCCCCCCTCCTCCATCACTCCATCATGCATGTAGCCCCCCTCCTCCATCATGCATGTAGCCCCCCTCCTCCATCATGCATGTAGCACCCCTCCTCCATTCCTCTGCCCCCCCATCATACATGTAGCCCCCCTCCTCCATCATACATGTAGCCCCCTCCTCCATTCCTCTGCCCCCATCATACATGTAGCCCCTCCTCCATTCCTCTGCCCCTCCATCATACATGTAGCCCCTCCTCCATTCCTCTGCCCTCCCCCATCATACATGTAGCCCCCTCCTCCATTCCTCTGCCCTCCCCATCATACATGTAGCCCCCTCCTCCATTCCTCTGCCCCCCATCATACATGTAGCCTCCATCCTCTGCCCCATCATGCCCCCTCCTCCATTCCTCTGCCCCCATCATACATGTAGCCCCCTCCTCCATTCCTCTGCCCCCCATCATACATGTAGCCCCCTCCTCCATTCCTCTGCCCCCATCATACATGTAGCCCCTCCTCCATTCCTCTGCCTCCCATCATACATGTAGCCCCTCCTCCATTCCTCTGCCCCCATCATACATGTAGCCCCCTCCTCCATTCCTCTGCCCCCCCATCATACATGTAGCCCCCTCCTCCATTCCTCTGCCCCCCATCATACATGTAGCCCCCTCCTCCATTCCTCTGCCCTCCCATCATACATGTAGCCCCCCTCCTCCATTCCTCTGCCTCCCATCATACATGTAGCCCCCTCCTCCATTCCTCTGCCCCCATCATACATGTAGCCCCCTCCTCCATTCCTCTGCCCCCATCATACATGTAGCCCCCTCCTCCATTCCTCTGCCCCCCATCATACATGTAGCCCCCTCCTCCATTCCTCTGCCCCCATCATACATGTAGCCCCCTCCTCCATTCCTCTGCCCCCTCCTCCATTCCTCTGCCCCCATCATACATGTAGCCCCCTCCTCCATTCCTCTGCCCCCTCATACATGTAGCCCCTCTACATTCCTCTGCCCCATCATACATGTAGCCCCCTCCTCCATTCCTCTGCCCCCATCATACATGTAGCCCCTCCTCCATTCCTCTGCCCCCATCATACATGTAGCCCCTCTTACATTCCTCTGTCCCCCATCATACATGTAGCCCTCCTCCATTCCTCTGTCCCCCCATCATACATGTGCCCCTCCTCCATTCCTCTGCCCCCTCCTCCATTCCTCTGCCCTCCCATCATCATGTAGCCCCTCCTCCATTCCTCTGCCTCTATCATACATGTAGCCCCTCCTACATTCCTCTGCCCCCATAATACATGTAGCCCCTCTTACATTCCTCTGTCCCCCCATCATACATGTAGCCCCCTCCTCCATTCCTCTGTCCCCCATCATACATGTAGCCCCCTCCTCCATTCCTCTGCCCCCATCATACATGTAGCCCCCTCCTCCATTCCTCTGCCCCCATCATACATGTAGCCCCTCCTCCATTCCTCTGCCCCCCATCATACATGTAGCCCCCTCCTCCATTCCTCTGCCCCCCATCATACATGTAGCCCCCTCCTCCATTCCTCTGCCCTCTGCCCCCCGTCCTCCATCCCCCCCCAGTAATGACAGATCGCACACACGCTGCACCCCCGCAGCCCGGGCCTCACCCACCGGCTCCTCACAGCCACCGCATCAATCCGACAGCTCATGGGAGAGGGAGGAGGGGGGACACGGCCCCGGACTCACCGTGCTCCAGTCACCGTCCACCGGGGCCACTCTCACCATCTAGTCCCTGACACCCCGCCCGCCGGAAGTGACGTCACGGCTCTCTTCTCCCTTCACGGAATGTACCCCTCCACACAGCGGGGCAAATCTCATACTTTCCTCCGGAGCCTGATTTGCAGGGACAGTCCCGGTGTTACATGAAGCTCGGTCTCCGGCGTGCGCGCCCCCGTGACCACACAGCGCTAGGCAGAGACGTGCGCGTCCGCGCGCCTAGAACTGTGTACCGCGCATGCGCATTCCTCCGCTCGGCGCTTTGGGACTGAGCTGCGCCACACTGAGACGGGTCCCGGTGCTAGAGCTACCGGGGAGGTTAATCACGGGGGATGGGAGGGGAACACGTAGCCCTAACAGCCAATCAGGTGCCAGCTCTCATATTAGAGGTCCAGGCCAAAATGAAGGCCGCAACCTAATTGGTTGCCATGGGCAACTGCTCCACTCTTCAGACATCTTCCCCAATACGCCTCATCAACAGGGAGCATCGTCAACACCGGTGCAGAGGAAATGGATATGGTCGCCCTTAGCAACCGTAAAGCCAATACCCTACTGACCACGATGTTTGCCTGACTTCAATCTAGACGTTCACTATTTCTCCTCCATGCTGTACACTGCAGCTCTGCTCAGACAGTTGTGTCAAAGCGAATGCTCAGCAGATAGTATTGCCTTTCATTAATACCACCAGCAGAATAGTGAGTGCAGCTCTGGAGTATAATACAGGATGTAACTCAGGATCAGTACAGGATAAGTAATGTATATACACAGTGACTCCACCAGCAGAATAGTGAGTGCAGCTCTGGAGTATAATACACGATGTAACTCAGGATCAGTACAGGATAAGTAATGTATGTACACAATGACTGCACCAGCAGAATAGTGAGTGCAGCTCTGGAGTATAATACAGGATGTAACTCAGGATCAGTACAGGATAAGTAATGTAATGTATGTACACAGTGACTGCACCAGCAGAATAGTGAGTGCAGCTCTGCGGTATAATACGTAATGTAACTCAGGATCAGTACTGGATAAGTAATGTATGTACACAGTGACTCCACCAGCAGAATAGTGAGTGCAGCTCTGGAGTATAATACAGGATGTAACTCAGGATCAGTACAGGATAAGTAATGTATGTACACAGTGACTGCACCAGCAGAATAGTGAGTGCAGCTCTGGAGTATAATACAGGATGTAACTCAGGATCAGTACAGGATAAGTAATGTATGTACACAGTGACTCCACCAGCAGAATAGTGAGTGCAGCTCTGGAGTATAATACAGGATGTAATTCAGGATCAGTACAGGATAAGTAATGTATGTACACAGTGACTGCACCAGCAGAATAGTGAGTGCAGCTCTGGAGTATAATGCAGGATGTAACTCAGGATCAGTACAGGATAAGTAATGTATGTATACAGTGACTCCACCAGCAGAATAGTGAGTGCAGCTCTGGAGTATAATACAGGATGTAACTCAGGATCAGTACAGGATAAGTAATGTATGTACACAGTGACTGCACCAGCAGAATAGTGAGTGCAGCTCTGCGGTATAATACGTAATGTAACTCAGGATCAGTACAGGATAAGTAATGTATGTACACAGTGACTCCACCAGCAGAATAGTGAGTGCAGCTCTGGAGTATAATACAGGATGTAATTCAGGATCAGTACAGGATAAGTAATGTATGTACACAGTGACTGCACCAGCAGAATAGTGAGTGCAGCTCTGGAGTATAATGCAGGATGTAACTCAGGATCAGTACAGGATAAGTAATGTATGTATACAGTGACTCCACCAGCAGAATAGTGAGTGCAGCTCTGGAGTATAATACAGGATGTAACTCAGGATCAGTACAGGATAAGTAATGTATGTACACAGTGACTGCACCAGCAGAATAGTGAGTGCAGCTCTGGAGTATAATACAGGATGTAACTCAGGATCAGTACAGGATAAGTAATGTAATGTATGTACACAGTGACTGCACCAGCAGAATAGTGAGTGCAGCTCTGGAGTATAATACAGGATGTAACTCAGGATCAGTACAGGATAAGTAATGTATGTACACAGTGACTCCACCAGCAGAATAGTGAGTGCAGCTCTGGAGTATAATACAGGATGTAACTCAGGATCAGTACAGGATAAGTAATGTAATGTATGTACACAGTGACTCCACCAGCAGAATAGTGAGTGCAGCTCTGGAGTATAATACAGGATGTAACTCAGGATCAGAACAGGATAAGTAATGTATGTACACAGTGACTGCACCAGCAGAATAGTGAGTACAGCTCTGGAGTATAATACAGGATGTAACTCAGGATCAGTACAGGATAAGTAATGTGTGTACACAGTGACTGCACCAGCAGAATAGTGAGTGCAGCTCTGGAGTATAATACAGGATGTAACTCAGGATCAGTACAGGATAAGTAATATATGTACACAGTGACTGCACCAGCAGAATAGTGAGTGCAGCTCTGGAGTATAATACAGGATGTAACTCAGGATCAGTACAGGATAAGTAATGTATGTACACAGTGACTGCACCAGCAGAATAGTGAGTGCAGCTCTGCGGTATAATACAGGATGTAACTCAGGATCAGTACAGGATAAGTAATGTAATGTATGTACACAGTGACTGCACCAGCAGAATAGTGAGTGCAGCTCTGCGGTATAATACAGGATGGAATTCTCTTTCTAAGTAGATTGTTATGAAGGACGTATCTTGAGGGAAATATGTTAAGTGACGGGGTCTTCTGGTGAGAATACATGGACTGTATATACTGACGGCCTCTGTAGGGTTTGTAAAACGCGATCGTCTGTGTAAACAATGGAGGAGACGACTTTCCCCCCTTTTGGGCCCCTGAAACTGTGTAAGTAGGGAACCTAGCCAAAAGACACACATTACAGCATGGTCTCAGACTAACCTCACCATAACCCCAATTCTCCCGAAATACTCCCACCAGGACACAAGCCGTGTAATGTGAAACCAGGGGCCGGGATCAGACAAAGCCGAAATGTACGAGGGGCAACTATGGGGGCTCTGAGAAACGTATGGAAGGGAGCGGCAGGGCCACCTCCAGCCAAAACACAGCTAGGGGGTCCTGCAGGGAGGGGGCACAGTTCAGACATGACAAGTGCAGGATACGACCGCCCCATAGTGCCGCATATTGAAATCGAGATAATTATTTAGAAATCAAACCTATTTGTATGAAAGATTTTTTTTTAGGTAAAAGCATTGTCTTTCAGGTCCTCATCATTTTCAAGATCTCTGCTTTCTGTTGGTGAATTGGAACATTCTTGTGATAAATTCAAGGGCAAAAAATCCATAACCCTTCTCACAGCTGAAGGTTTGTTACAATTGTATCCAGTCTAGAGACAGTGCTCTGTGAGCGGCACACAGCGGCATGAATCTCTCTCCTGTGCTGCTAGTTTGCTACAATGTATCAGTCTAAGGCCTCATGCACACAAACGTATTTTCTTTCCATATCTGTTCCGTTTTTTTTGCGGACCATATGCGGAACCATTCATTTCAATGGGCCCGCTTAAAAAACGGATGGTACTCCGTGTGCATTCCGTTTCCGTGTGTCCATTTTTCCGTTCCGCAAAAAAATAGAGCATGTCCTATTTTTTCTAGTTTGCGGACAAGAATAGGCATTATTACAATGGATCCGCAAAAATAACGGATCCGCAAAAAAAACGGATGCCATACGGAACCGAAAAACGCATACGGTCGTGTGCATGAGGCCTAAAGGCGAATGTATATTTTTACCAAGATGTATGCTCGTTCCATGGCACCCGCAAAAATATTGAACCTGTCCTATTCTAGGGCAGGACATTCCGTTCCACAAAATGCTAAATGCGCACGGCCGGTATCCGTGTTTTGCGGATCCGCAATTTGCAGACTGCAAAACGGGCTACGGTCGTGTGCATGAGCCCTAATGCAGGGATCAGCAACCTCTGGCACTCCAGGTGTTTGGAAACTACAACTCCCAGAATGTTCCTTTAATTTCTATGGGAGTTACAAGATCAGTGGAGTAAGTGTGCATGATGGGAGTTGTAGTTTCACGGCAGCTGGAGTGCCGGAGGTTGCTGATCCCTGATGCAATGTGTTGGGACCTTCTTACTCTCCTTTAATATTCAGGTCTCCCCTTCCCCCTTTTACGGTACTTTCACACTGGCGTCGCTGGATTCCGGCAATCTGTAGGCAAACCGATATCATTTGTAGACGGATCCGAATGCGTATCTGTCTGACAAATGCATTGCAATACCGGATCCGTCTCTCCGATTGTCATCCGGAAAAACGGATCCGGTATTTATCTTTTTTACATTCTTAAAGGTCTGTGCATGCGCAGACCGGAAGACCGGATCCGTCAATGCGGTAATTTTAATACATTTCAATGAAAATGAATGCCGGATCCGGAATTCCGGCAAGTGTTCTGGATTTTTGGACGGAGAAAATACCGCAGCATGCTGCGGGATTTTCTCCGGCCAAAAAACGTAAGAGGGACTGAACTGATGCATCCTGAACGGAATGCATTAGGATTAAACTGATCAGTTCTTTTCCGGTATTGAGCCCCGAGGACGGAACTCAATCAGGAAAAGAATAACGCTAGTGTGAAAGTAGCCTTAGCACTCTTGCACATGATCGTATGGCTCTTTCAGTATTTCTCGTCCGCAAAAAACGTATCCGCAAAGAATACGGATGACGTCCGTGTACATTCAGTTTTTTGCGGAACGGAACAGCTGGCCCCTAATAGAACAGTACTATCCTTGTCCGTTATGCAGACAATAATAGGACATGTTCTATATTTGAACAGAACAGAAATACGGAAACGGAAGGCATACAGAGTACCTTCCGTTTTTTGTGTGGAATGGTTCCATATTCTGTGTGAATGGTTCCGTATACAGAAAGCAAAAAAACGGAACATAAACGGAAAAAAAAACACTTTCGTGTGCAAGAGGCCGTAGGCTAAGTTCACACTGAGTATTTTCAGTGCTGAAAAAAACCTAGAGGAATCCGCATCAGTTTTTTTTCCTACCGTGTTTTTCATGCAGTTTGGGTTTCGGGTTCAATAGAATTCTGGATGCAGAATGGACGGGACGCTCCTTTTTTCCGCAGTGCGGTTTCTAAAACCGCAAGTGGGAAAAATAGAGCTTTATAGGTTAACGTGCATTAAGGCTGGGAACACACCTAGGCGTTTCTGAATTGCGCGTATGACGCGCGTTTTACGCGTGTTTTTGGATGCGCGTTTTTGCAAGTAAGAAATGCGCGTCATACGCGCGATTCAGTGATTCTCCCCTATGGCATCATTGTCCATAGGCGCGTTAAAAAACGCCCCAAAGAAGCTCATGTACTTGTTTGGGCGTGGGGCGTTTTACAGCGCGTTCAAACGCGCTGTAAAACGCCCAAATGTGAACCATGCCCATAGGGAAGCATGGCTTTTCACATGTTGTGCGTTTTACAGCGCGTTTGAACGCGCTGTAAAACGCTTAGGTGTGTACCTAGGGTAAAAGCAGTTACCCTGGGTTCAGACCTGAGCGTTCTAAAAACGTTTTTGTCGCGCGTATTTCAGCGCGTTTTTGCAAATAGGAACGCTGCAGTAAACGCTGCGTTCTTGTGATTGACTACTGTGGTGTCAATCACAAACGCGCGTCAAACGCCCCAAAAGAAGCTCAAGTACTTGTTTATGCGTAGGCGTTTACAGCGCGTTCAAACGCGCTGTAAAACGCTCAAGTGTGAACCACTCCCATAGGGATGCATTGGTTTTAATCTGTTGAGCGTTTTACAGCGCGTTTGAACGCGCTGTAAAACGCTCAGGTGTGAACCCAGGGTTAGGGGGTTCCGCATGGAACAGAATACGCACAGAAATCCGCGCCTAAAAAACTCTAGCCTTAGTTTTCCACTGAGGCCTCTTGCACACGAACGTGTGCGACCCGTGCCTGTATTGCGGACTGCATTTGCGGATCTGCAATACACGGGCACCATTCCGTGGCCATTCCGCATCACGGATGCGGACCCATTCATTTCAATGGGTCCGCAAATCCGGAGATGCGGAACGGTGCGGAATGGAATGACGGAACGGAACACTACGAAAGCACTCCGGAGTGCTTCCGCGGGGTTCTGTACTTCCGTCCCGCAAAAAGATAGAACGTGTCCTATCTTTTTGCGGAACGGGTAGATCGCGGACCCATTCAAGTGAATGGGTCCGCGATCCGCTGCGGCTGCCCCACGGCTGGTGCACGGGCACAGGGCGCACACGTTCGTGTGCAAGAGGCCTGAATGTGTTATATATGCACCTGATTGCATTTTCCATCAGGATTTTCTGCCGACAGCGCACTGACGCATTCATTTCGTATTTTTGACGGATTCCTGTGGCCGTCCCGCCTATTATCGAATACGTCCTATTTCAGTCCATATTGCAGACTAGAAAAATGTGACGTGCCCACGGAAGGTATGTGTAGATCTGCGGTCTGCGGACCGGCTGTGTGCACGATGCCTAAAGCCTGCACTGGCGGAGGCAGACCCAATCAACTTGAATCAGTCCGCACCCCAAAAAAAAATAGACCGGATGCAATACCGGATCCGTCTCTCCGATTGTCATCTGGAAAAACGGATCCGGTATTTATCTTTTTTACATTCTTAAGGCCTCTTTCACACGAGCGTGTCCGGATTAGG
The DNA here is from genome assembly GCA_033119425.1 of Bufotes viridis. Classification (NCBI taxonomy): domain Eukaryota; kingdom Metazoa; phylum Chordata; class Amphibia; order Anura; family Bufonidae; genus Bufotes; species Bufotes viridis. Next base: position 97,448,938 of record CM065598.1, read on the forward strand.
TCCGGATTAGGTGCGGATGCGTTCAGGGAAAACTGTGCGATTTCACAGGCAAAGCCATTCAGTTTTGCCTGCGATTGCATTCAGTTGTTCAATTTTTTCCGCGCGGGTGCAATGCGTTTTGATGCGTATTTTCAGGTGCGTGATAAAAAACTGAAGGTTTACAAACAACATCTCCTAGCAACCATCAGTGAAAAACGGAACGCACCCGCACCTGCTTGCGGATGCAATGCGTTTTTCACGCAGCCCCATTCACTTCTATGGGGCCTGCGTTGCGTGAAAAATGCAGAATATATAACATGCTGCGATTTTCACACAACGCACAAGTGATGCTTGAAAAAAAACGCTCATGTACACAGACCCATTGAAATGAATGGGTCCGGATTCAGTGCGGGTGCAATGCGTTCACATCACGCATTGCACCCGCGCGGAAAACTCGCCCGTATGAAAGGGGCCTAAAGGTCTGTGCATGCGCAGACCGGAATACCGGATCCGTTAATGCGGTAATTTTAATGTGTGCACGATGCCTAAAGCACTGGCGGAGGCAGACCCAATCAACTTGAATCAGTCCGCACCGCAAAATAAAATAGACCATGTGTTATTTTTTTGCGGTGCGGAGGCACGGACCGAAATGCCACGGAAGCGCTCCGCAGAGCTTCTGTGACCTTGTACTCTGTATCTTCTGGATTGCGGACCGCATCGGTGATACAGCGAGCACGCGGCCGGTGCCCGTCTATTACGGACCTGCTGTTTGCGGGCACAATACGGGCACAGCCGGCACATGTTCGTGTGCATGAGCTCTAAGAAGCAGATTACTTAGGTCTTGGCTGAATTCACAGGACCCATCGGTTTATCGGGTCGCGCTGCTCGCCGCTGATTCCCGCTCGTCTCCCGCTGATCTCATGCTTGGCCTGAAAAGTTCTGCGCCTTTAAATCACTTTGCTATCGGAGTCCATGGAGTCCAGTTTATTGAAGCCAAGACTCGCACTGTGTCACCGTGACTCATGTAACAGCTCAGCCTCTGGACCATGATACCAGACGGGATTAACCCTCTGAGCTCTGAATCTCATCAGAACAACGGAAAATAGAGACGGTAAAAGGATAAAGGGTAAAAGGATAACTTGTTTTTTTTTGGTTTATCTATATATTATCCATTCAGTGTATAAAGAAAGGCTTTGCAACTTTTTTGGGGGTCATTTATCAAACTGGTGTAAAGTAGAACTGGCTTAGCAACCAATCAGATTCCACCTTTCATTTTTGACAGCTCCGTTGGAAAATGAAAGGTGAAACCTCATTGGTTGCTGCGGGTAACTAAGCCAGTTCTACTGTACACCAGTTTGATAAATGACCCCCACTTGGGGTTTCAATTACTAATCCTTCGGTGAACTGAAGCAATTCTAAGGGTCCCTTTGCACTGACGGACAGGAACGCTTCCTTTCCAATAATCGCACGCTCCATGGGCGGCAGTTAATCGGGAATGAGTGTCCGTAGGAGCATTTGTCCCCGGTAATCTTATCTACAATTGGACAGTTTCACTGGTTTCACTGCCTTTGGCCTCATGCACACAAACGTATTTTCTTTCCGAAGTCCGTTCCGTTTTTTTTGCGGACCGTATATGGAACCATTCATTTCAATAGGTCTGCAAAAAAACAGAAGTTACTCCGTGTGTATTCCGTTTCCGTATGTCTGTATTTCCGTTCCGCAAAAAAATAGAACATGTCCTATTATTGTCCGCATTACGTACAAGGATAGCGCTGTTCTATTAGGGGCCAGCTGTTCGGTTCCGAAAAATACAGAATGCACACGGAAGTCATCCGTATTTTTTGCGGATCGCAAAATACATACGGTCGTGTGCATGAGGCCTTAGGGCTTATTCACACGACCCTATGGTTTTGCGGTCTGTTTTTCACGGATCCTTTGTGTTTCCGTTCCGTTTTTCTGCAAAAACAGGAACTTTGTTTTAACTGCAAACACTAAACACGTGCAAAATGGGCTGGGCATAGCATTTCTACAGCATGGATCCGCAAAAAACGGATGACATAGGCCTCATGCACACGACCATATGTGTTTTGCGGTCCGCAAATTGCGGATCCGCAAAAAAAACTGATGACGTCTGTATGGCATCCGTTTTTTTTTTTGCGGATCCGTTATTTTTGTGGAACCATTGTAATAATGCCTATCCTTGTCCGCAAACTAGAAAAAATAGGACATGCTCTATTTTTTTGGCGGGGCTACGGAATGGCCATACTGATGCGGACAGCACCCATTGAAATGAATGAGTCTGCATCCTATCAGCAAAATAAAAACCGGAACGGACAAGGAAACAAAATACGGTCGTGTGCCTGAGCCCATAAGGACATGTGCTCCGTATGCATTCCGTTTATTATACGGACCCATTGACTTTAATGGAGCCACTGAACGTGATTTGCGGACAATAATAGGACCTGACTCAAAATTTTGCAGAACGGAAATACGGAAATGGAATGCATACGGAACATATTCCATTTGTTTTGCCTTCCCATTGAAATGAATGGTTCCGTATACGAAAAGCAAAAAACGTTCGTGTGAATGAGCCCTTAGGCCTCTTGCACACTACGGTATGGCTTTTTCAGTATTTTGCGGTCCACGGATGACTTCCGTGTTCATTTAGTTTTTTGCGGAACGGAACAGCTGGCCCCTGATAGAACAGTACAATCCTTGTCCGTTATGCGAACAATAATAGGACATGTTCCATCGTTGAACGGAACGGAAATGGATGGCATACGGAGTACCCTCCGTTTATTTTGCGGATCTATTGAAATGAATGGTTCAGTTTCCGGAATGTAAACGGAAAAAAAAAAACGTTTGTGCGCAAGAGGCCTTAGGTCTATGTGGGCTTCTAGATGTTACCAGGAATGTTCTCGGGCACTGACTGCAAGCAGAGATCTTGAAGATGGTAAAAAAAGCCCTGGACACAAAGTACATTAAAAAATCATTTACATAAAGTCGTAAAAACCCTTAAAATTGTGACCCGAGTGTCTGTATTACGGAGCCATAGGTGCTCTGTGCGCCACTGCATGGTACATATGTCAGGCGCCCTATTGAGCCGTACAAACAACACTAGAGGGAGAATACCGCCATCATACCGCCTCTGTGTGCACGGGTTCTCCTCATACGCCATGTCTCGCTGTGTATTTGATCTCATGTGACTCACATTTCTGTGCTTTCTCTGCAGTGAACAATTCCCCAGGAATCAGAGCAAAGCCACAAAAATGCAGTTTTGTGACCAAACCGGCGGAGGGAAGAAATGAAGGTGGTTTTGCCTGTATAAACAATACGATTTTTCTTACCGCTGATGCGTCACTTCTCTCAAAGATGGAAGTTATAGGAATAGCGTCTTATGCTCAGTGAACAGCCAAGGTGCCAATTAGATATCTGTTTTTTTTCTCCTTTAGGCTACATGCACACGACAGTTGTTTTTTGCTGTCCGCAAATCGGGATCCGCAAAAAAAACTGATGGTCCATCAGTTTTTTTTGGAGGATTCCTTTGTTTTCACAGATCCCCTGTAATAAATGTCTATCCTCGTCTGCAAATGAGAAAAAAGTAGGACATGCACTACTTTTTTTGCTGAAGGGAAACACGGACAACAGATGCGGAACAGAAACGGATGAACGGTCAGCATTTTTTTGCTGACCCATTGAAATGAATGGGTTCCTGTCCTATCCGCAAAAAAAACTGAAACGGAGGCAGAGAAAGACAACTGTCGTGTGCATTTAGCCTTAAAGAGGTATCCCGGGCTTTAAGATAAGTCATTCCTTCATTATCAGCGGCGGTCCGATCACAAGTGACTGGCTAGTTGCAGTATCTTGCACAGTCGGGTCTTCGTCATGCAGGGAAAACTTAGAAGGAGACGCAGAACTAAATGGCCTCTGCAGCCCCTTGACTTCTCAGACCCCCACCAAACCTAAAATTGATGGCATGCCCCATTTAATAGCTCATCATACGGCGCCCCGAATATGTCCCTCTAACAATCAAGCTTGAAATTCATTCGTGCAATCTAAAGGCTCATGCGCACGACCGTATTTTCTTTCCGCTTCCGTTCCGTTTTTATTGCGGACCGTATCCGTAACCATTCACTTCAATGGGGCTGTAGAAAATACGGAAGTTACTCCGTGTGCATTCCGTTTCCGTTTTTCCGCATGGCCGTTCTGCAAAAAAGTAGTGCATGTCCTATTATTGTCCGCAAATCACGGTCCGAGGCCCCATTTAAGTCAAAGGGTCCACAAAAAATACGGAACGCACACGGAACACATCCGTATTTTGCGGATCCATACTGTAGAACTGCTATGGCCTGCCCATATCGCTCATGTGTTTGGTGATTCATAAGTTACTGTTTCCGTAAACTATCTGCAAAAAACAGATCAAATATGGAAACCATACGGATATGTTTTGTGCAATAACGGTACGGAAGAGGACTTAAATCGGACAAAAAGAAAACTCAGAGGCGGAACAACGGATCCGTGAAAAACGGACCGCAAAACTACAACGGTCGTGTGCATGAGCCCTAAGGGTAGGATATTTTGTGTCTGAAAAATCCGCCAGGACTCCGGAGCAGAAATCTAAGGCTGACCCTGGGTTTTCAGATGGAGATTTGCAGTTGTACGTACCACAGATTAAGCTGTTCCAAAGTAGAAACCGCACCAAGCGGTGATATCCTTTTTCCCCCCACGCTGTATACACTGACGAAAATGGGAGGTGGGTTTGGGGCAGATTCCCTACATGGCAAAATCAGTGAAATTCCGCCAAGACAGTAGGAAGCTGGGTTTTCCGGGACATAGATATTGATGAGCTATCCTCAGAATAGGTCATCGATATCAGATAAGTGGGGGGTCTGACACCCTTTACCCCCAATGATGAGCTATTTGTGGCAGACGCCTGCGCTGGAAACTATACAGTGAACGGAGCTGGAAGCAGAAGACGGTGCAGACGGTGCCAAGTGATAAGTCCAGTAGTCAGCAATCTACACTAAAGCCGGGTGCCAGGGGTATAGCTATAGAGGGTGCAGGCAGCAGTCATACCCGAGCCCTGGTGCCACATAGGAAGTCATCAGTGTCATTAAAGGGGGGGGGCTGGTAGAGATTTTGCACAGAAATATGTGCCCGGAGATGCCAGTCTTCTTCCTGGACATTCTCTACCCTCACTAGTAGATTTCACATACAGATCATCAACTGAAATGTGATTTCCAGAGGAGGGAGTCATCTCTCGGTAACATGCTGCCCCCTTGTGGCACTTCAGCGTGGTTGTATATAGGATGGCACTGCTAAATGGGCAATACTAAGTGTCTGGTGTAAGTCTATGGGGAATATTACAAGACAAGACTTTAAAAAAGAGGTCCTGATAAAAGGAATAGACCAGTGGCAGACGGGCAGTGTTAGGACTGGTGCGGCTCTTCTGACACTTATGCAGCTAAATATTTCAATATTTTTGGGCAATGTCATGTGAATGGCAGGTTTTGGTGCACGGTGGGCACCGTAGCTGGTAGACTTGTATGGCAGCTGCGCTGACTATGGTACTGATAGTACAAAGACATACTGATTGTGAGCTCCACTGGGGACATTGAGCGATGATTACGTCCGTCAGCGCCATATAAGTGAGCAAAATAAGTTGGGGGCACGCTTGTATGAGCCTTTACAGGAATGGGCAATGATATGCACTTGGTGGGGACTACTAGGACTGGCATGGCTCTACGGGTATTGCTGTGCGGTTGAAGTGATCATACTGTCACTGTAACAACACTGATAATTGTCAAGCCTATTGGCACTGAAAGTGTTAGGGCTGGCACTGTCCACGTATGAACACTTATGTGCAGCTGGCACACTCCTATGGATTGGCAGCATAGTAGCTGGCACACTTCTATGGATTGGTCGCATAGTAGCTGGCACACTTCTATGGATTGGTCGCATAGTAGCTGGCACACATATGGATTGGTAGCATAGTAGCTGGCACACTTCTATGGATTGGTCGCATAGTAGCTGGCACACTTCTATGGATTGGTCGCATAGTAGCTGGCACACTTCTATGGATTGGTAGCATAGTAGCTGGCACACTTCTATGGATTGGTAGCATAGTAGCTGGCACACTTCTATGGATTGGTCGCATAGTAGCTGGCACACATATGGATTGGTAGCAGAGTAGCTGGCACACTTCTATGGATTGGTCGCATAGTAGCTGGCACACTTCTATGGATTGGTAGCATAGTAGCTGGCACACTTCTATGGATTGGTAGCATAGTAGCTGGCACACATATGGATTGGTCGCATAGTAGCTGGCACACTTCTATGGATTGGTAGCATAGTAGCTGGCACACATATGGATTGGTAGCAGGGTAGCTGGCGCACATATGGGTTGGTAGCAGGGACTGGTCGCATAGTAGTGGGCACACGTTGATTGTATGAAATCTACTGGGACTAAGGGTACTTTGTGGGCGCTCTATGTAGTGGGCACATTTCTACGGATGTGTGGAGTGCAGTGTCAGTGCCTGACCTGAAGCAGGGCAGAATGAATATATTTCCACACTGTTTGCCTGCTTTCCTTGTACATAGAACAGGTTTCACAGAGGAAGACTCTTTACAGGGACACCAAGAAACCTTCAAGATAAAGCAGCCGTGAGCGAATGGGGTTTATTGGAGTGTAATAGGAATTGGCTGCCACCTAGTGGCCACAATTGGATTTACTGCTGGAGCAGAGCATCCCGCTCACCAAACCTTAAGGGGGGAATTTATCATGAGGATAATATTTGAAGTCAGTTTTGCGCGAGTCTTTGGATGTAATTTAACCCCTTCTTCACTGCCCCACGTAAACTCACGACGGCGGTCGGTCGCGGGCGCCATAGCCGTTGGGTGCCTGCTGTTTTAGACAGCAGGGACCTGGGACTAATGTATGCGGTCAACAATAATGTTGATCAGATAAATTTAACCCCTCAGATGCCGTGGTCATATGTGACCACAGCATATGGGAGGCTGTGTAATGGCTCCCCCCTCCCCAGGCAGGGGATCGGGGGAGCCAGATGTAGTGTGTGGCAGCCTGGTACAGGGCCGCTGCACTTTAGTTCTTATGGAGCCCCTGGGTACACAGTGTAAAGTCTCATGCACACGAATCTGTGCCGCCCGTGCCCCTATTGCGGGCCGCAAACATTCAGTTGAATGCGTCCACAATCCATATGATACAGAGGGGCAAGCCGCGGAAGCCCTACGGAGCGTTTTTGTGGCATTTCGGCTCATGCCTCCGCACCCCCCCAACAAAAAAAAAGTGGGGGAAAAAAGAAAAGAAAAAGGTTTCAAAAAATTTTAAGAAAAGAATCACTCCCCCTTTCCTCAAAATTTAAATAAAAATACATAAATCATAAGAAAATGTACGTAATAGGCATTGCTGCGTGTGAAAATGCCCATACTATGGAAATATAAAAATATTTATCCCAAAAAAGTCAAAATGGTTGTTTCACCGTTTTTTGGTCTCTTCGCCTCCCACAAAAAATTTAATTAAAAAGTGATCAAAGAGCCATGCACACCCAGAATGGTATCAGTGAAAAGTGCAGATCGTCCCACAGGAAAATGAGCCCGCACACAGCTCCTTACACATAAAAATAGAAAGGTTATGGGGTCAGTATATGGCAATGTAAAGGAAAAATTAGTTTTTCCCAGTTTTTCTATTTTTTCAGTATTATGCCTCATGCACACATCAGTGTTTCCCGGACGTGTGCTGTGCGTGTTCTCCGCGGACAGCACACGTCCCCATTTATTTGAATGTGTGTATTCACACATCAGTGTATTAGCACGGTCCGTGTTTTCAGCACGGATGCATGTCCTATCTTGTCCGTGTTCCCAGATCTCACACGCCCATTATAGTCAACGAGTCCGTGAAAACCACGGATGCAGCACGGATGCCGCTCCTGACAGGCCTGTTTTAATAGATGTAAGCATTCTCCATGTAATAACAATTCTGGAGCATCTATTCTTTTGGCTCTATGTTGTGCTGTTCCTTTATTATTCCTACTAGAAGATATGAATACATTACTATTAGCCTTCAGTAAGGATACAGAGGGGTGGTAACAAGTTGGGGGTGTGTCCCTGCACAGTCTGAAAATGGCAGCACTGATTGGACAGAGTGAGTAAGTGCAGGTACACACCCCCAACTGGTTACCGCCCCTCTGTACCCTTACTGCAGACTGCTAGTAATTCATTCATAACTTCTAGTAACAATAATAGAGGAATGGCATAACACACAGACATAAGAATCGATGCTCCAGAATTGTTACTACATGGGGAATACATGAAGCTATTAACACAGGCCTGTCAGGAGTGGTGAAAGGTCCTCTTTAAAACGCAAGAAAAACTTTACAGAGGCGGCTCTTCCGTTAGGCCACCGCCTAAGGCCTCACGCTGGTGGGGGCCTCGCTCCGGCAGGCGTGTGACATCAGTGAGTGAGCGCCGCCCGCACTGCCTGTTACCGAAGCTAAGTATAAGGTAGATGAGCGCTGATTTATAGTTAAAGTTACTGCAGGATACGGATTATAGTTTAGAAATGTACAGGCGGGAAGAGGGATCTGTGGATGACACTGTTATGGGGGATCTGTGGATGACACACTGTTATGGGGGATCTGTGGATGACACGGTTATGGGGGATCTGTGGATGACACTGTTATGGGGGATCTGTGGATGACACACTGTTATGGGGGATCTGTGGATGACACTGTTATGGGGGATCTGTGGATGACACACTGTTATGGGGGATCTGTGGATGTCACTGTTATGGGGGATCTGTGGATGACACTGTTATGGGGGTTGGATCTGTGGATGGCACTGTTATGGGGGGGGGGATCTGTGGGTGACACTGTTATGGGGGATCTGTGGATGTCACTGTTATGGGGGATCTGTGGATGACATTGTTATAGGGGATCTGTGGGTGACACTGTTATGGGGGATCTGTGAGTGACACTGTTATGGGGGATCTGTGGATGACACTGTTATGGGGGTTGGATCTGTGGGTGACACTGTTATGGGGGATCTGTGGATGACACTGTTATGGGGGATCTGTGGGTAACACTGTTATGGGGGTTGGATCTGTGGATGACACTGTTATGGGGGATCTGTGGAGGACACTGTTATGGGGGTTGGATCTGTGGGTGACACTGTTATGGGGGATCTGTGGAGGACACTGTTATGGGGAGCTGTGGATGACACTGTTATAGGGGATCTGTGGATGACACTGTTATGGGGGATCTGTGGGTGACACTGTTATGGGGGATCTGTGGATGACACTGTTATGGGGGATCTGTGGATGACACTGTTATGGAGTGGATCTGTGGATGACACTGTTATGGGGGGGATCTGTGGATGACACTGTTATGGGGGATCTGTGGATGACACTGTTATGGGGGGATCTGTGGATGACATTGTTATAGGGGATCTGTGGGTGACACTGTTATGGGGGATCTGTGGATGTCACTGTTATGGGGGATCTGTGGATGTCACTGTTATGGGGGATCTGTGGATGACATTGTTATGGGGGATCTGTGGATGGCACTGTTATGGGGGATCTGTGGATGTCACTGTTATGGGGATCTGTGGATGACACTGTTATGGGGGATCTGTGGATGACATTGTTATAGGGGATCTGTGGGTGACACTGTTATGGGGGATCTGTGGATGTCACTGTTATGGGGGATCTGTGGATGACATTGTTATAGGGGATCTGTGGGTGACACTGTTATGGGGGATCTGTGGATGACACTGTTATGGGGGATCTGTGGGTGACACTGTTATGGGGGTTGGATCTGTGGGTGACACTGTTATGGGGGATCTGTGGAGGACACTGTTATGGGGAGCTGTGGATGACACTGTTATAGGGGATCTGTGGATGACACTGTTATGGGGGATCTGTGGGTGACACTGTTATGGGGGATCTGTGGATGACACTGTTATGGGGGATCTGTGGGTGACACTGTTATGGGGGTTGGATCTGTGGATGACACTGTTATGGGGGTTGGATCTGTGGGTGACACTGTTATGGGGGATCTGTGGAGGACACTGTTATGGGGAGCTGTGGATGACACTGTTATAGGGGATCTGTGGGTGACACTGTTATGGGGGATCTGTGGATGACACTGTTATGGGGGATCTGTGGGTGACACTGTTATGGGGGTTGGATCTGTGGGTGACACTGTTATGGGGGATCTGTGGATGACACTGTTATGGGGGATCTGTGGGTGAAACTGTTATGGGGGTTGGATCTGTGGATGACACTGTTATGGGGGTTGGATCTGTGGGTGACACTGTTATGGGGGATCTGTGGATGTCACTGTTATGAGGGATCTGTGGGTGACACTGTTATGGGGGATCTGTGGATGACACTGTTATGGGGGTATCTGTGGATGACACACTGTTATGGGGGATCTGTGGATGACACGGTTATGGGGGATCTGTGGATGACACTGTTATGGGGGATCTGTGGATGACACACTGTTATGGGGGATCTGTGGATGTCACTGTTATGGGGGATCTGTGGATGACACTGTTATGGGGGTTGGATCTGTGGATGGCACTGTTATGGGGGATCTGTGGGTGACACTGTTATGGGGGATCTGTGGATGTCACTGTTATGGGGGATCTGTGGATGACATTGTTATAGGGGATCTGTGGGTGACACTGTTATGGGGGATCTGTGGGTGACACTGTTATGGGGGATCTGTGGATGACACTGTTATGGGGGTTGGATCTGTGGGTGACACTGTTATGGGGGATCTGTGGATGACACTGTTATGGGGGATCTGTGGGTAACACTGTTATGGGGGATCTGTGGATGACACTGTTATGGGGGATCTGTGGATGACACTGTTATGGGGTTGGATCTGTGGGTGACACTGTTATGGGGGATCTGTGGATGACACTGTTATGGGGATCTGTGGATGACACTGTTATGGGGGATCTGTGGATGACACTGTTATGGGGGATCTGTGGGTGACACTGTTATGGGGGATCTGTGGATGACACTGTTATGGGGGATCTGTGGATGACACTGTTATGGGGTGGATCTGTGGATGACACTGTTATGGGGGATCTGTGGATGACACTGTTATGGGGGATCTGTGGATGACACTGTTATGGGGGATCTGTGGATGACACTGTTATAGGGGATCTGTGGGTGACACTGTTATGGGGGATCTGTGGATGTCACTGTTATGGGGGATCTGTGGATGACACTGTTATGGGGGATCTGTGGATGACACTGTTATGGGGGATCTGTGGATGACACTGTTATGGGGGATCTGTGGATGACACTGTTATGGGGGATCTGTGGATGACACTGTTATGGGGGATCTGTGGGTGACACTGTTATAGGGGATCTGTGGATGACACTGTTATGGGGGATCTGTGGATGTCACTGTTATGGGGGATCTGTGGATGACATTGTTATAGGGGGATCTGTGGGTGACACTGTTATGGGGGATCTGTGGATGACACTGTTATGGGGGATCTGTGGATGACACTGTTATGGGGGTGGATCTGTGAATGACACTGTTATGGGGATCTGTGGATGACACTGTTATGGGGGATCTGTGGATGACACTGTTATGGGGGATCTGTGGATGACACTGTTATGGGGGATCTGTGGGATGACACTGTTATGGGTGGATCTGTGGATGACACTGTTATGGGGGGATCTGTGGATGACACTGTTATGGGGTGATCTGTGGATGACACTGTTATGGGGATCTGTGGATGACACTGTTATAGGGGATCTGTGGGTGACACTGTTATGAGGGGGGATCTGTGGATGACACTGTTATGGGGGATCTGTGGATGACACTGTTATGGGGGGATCTGTGGATGACACTGTTATGAGGGATCTGTGGATGACACTGTTATGGGGGATCTGTGGATGACACTGTTATGGGGGTTGGATCTGTGGATGACACTGTTATGGGGGTTGGATCTGTGGGTGACACTGTTATGGGGGATCTGTGGATGACACTGTTATGGGGGATCTGTGGGTGACACTGTTATGGGGTTGGATCTGTGGATGACACTGTTATGGGGGTTGGATCTGTGGGTGACACTGTTATGGGGGATCTGTGGATGACACTGTTATGGAGGGATCTGTGGATGACACTGTTATGGGGGATCTGTGGATGACACTGTTATGGGGGATCTGTGGATGACACTGTTATGGGGGATCTGTGGATGACACTGTTATGGAGTGGATCTGTGGATGACACTGTTATGGGGGATCTGTGGATGACACTGTTATGGGGGATCTGTGGATGACACTGTTATGGGGGATCTGTGGATGACACTGTTATGGAGGATCTGTGGATGACACTGTTATGGGGGATCTGTGGATGACACTGTTATGGGGGATCTGTGGATGACACTGTTATGGGGGATCTGTGGATGACACTGTTATGGGGGATCTGTGGATGACACTGTTATGGGGGATCTGTGGATGACACTGTTATGGGGGATCTGTGGATGACACTGTTATGGGGGATCTGTGGATGACACTGTTATGGGGGATCTGTGGATGACACTGTTATGGGGGATCTGTGGATGACACTGTTATGGGGGATCTGTGGATGACACTGTTATGGGGATCTGTGGATGACACTGTTATGGGGATCTGTGGATGACACTGTTATGGGGGATCTGTGGAGGACACTGTTATGGGGAGCTGTGGATGACACTGTTATAGGGGATCTGTGGGTGACACTGTTATGGGGGATCTGTGGGTGACACTGTTATGGGGGTTGGATCTGTGGGTGACACTGTTATGGGGGATCTGTGGGTGACACTGTTATGGGGGATCTGTGGGTGACACTGTTATGGGGGAGCTGTGGATGACACTGTTATAGGGGATCTGTGGGTGACACTCTTATGGGGGATCTGTGGGTGACACTGTTATGGGGGTTGGATCTGTGGGTGACACTGTTATGGGGGATCTGTGGATGACACTGTTATGGGGGATCTGTGGGTGACACTGTTATGGGGGTTGGATCTGTGGATGACACTGTTATGGGGGTTGGATCTGTGGGTGACACTGTTATGGGGGATCTGTGGATGTCACTGTTATGAGGGATCTGTGGGTGACACTGTTATGGGGGATCTGTGGATGACACTGTTATGGGGGATCTGTGGATGACATTGTTATGGGGGATCTGTAGATGACACTGTTATGGAGTGGATCTGTGGATGACACTGTTATGGGGGATCTGTGGATGACACTGTTATGGGGGATCTGTGGATGACACTGTTATGGGGGATCTGTGGATGACACTGTTATGGGGATCTGTGGATGACACTGTTATGGGGGATCTGTGGATGACACTGTTATGGGTGATCTGTGGATGACACTGTTATGGGGGATCTGTGGATGACACTGTTATGGGGGATCTGTGGATGACACTGTTATGGGGATCTGTGGATGACACTGTTATGGGGGATCTGTGGATGACACTGTTATGGGGGTGATCTGTGGATGGCACTGTTATGGGGGATCTGTGGATGACACTGTTATGGGGGATCTGTGAATGACACTGTTATGGGGAATCTGTGGATGACACTGTTATGGGGGATCTGTGGATGACACTGTTATGGGGATCTGTGGATGACACTGTTATGGGGGATCTGTGGAGGACACTGTTATGGGGAGCTGTGGATGACACTGTTATAGGGGATCTGTGGGTGACACTGTTATGGGGGATCTGTGGGTGACACTGTTATGGGGGTTGGATCTGTGGGTGACACTGTTATGGGGGATCTGTGGATGACACTGTTATGGGGATCTGTGGGTGACACTGTTATGGGGGTTGGATCTGTGGATGACACTGTTATGGGAGTTGGATCTGTGGGTGACACTGTTATGGGGATCTGTGGATGTCACTGTTATGAGGGATCTGTGGGTGACACTGTTATGGGGGATCTGTGGATGACATTGTTATGGGGGATCTGTGGATGACACTGTTATGGGAGTGGATCTGTGGATGACACTGTTATGGGGGATCTGTGGATGACACTGTTATGGGGGATCTGTGGATGACACTGTTATGGGGGATCTGTGGATGACACTGTTATGGGGATCTGTGGATGACACTGTTATGGGGGATCTGTGGATGACACTGTTATGGGGGATCTGTGGATGACACTGTTATGGGGATCTGTGGATGACACTTTTATGGGGGATCTGTGGATGACACTGTTATGGGGATCTGTGGATGACACTGTTATGGGGGATCTGTGGATGACACTGTTATGGGGGTGATCTGTGGATGGCACTGTTATGGGGGATCTGTGGATGAAACTGTTATGAGGGATCTGTGGATGACACTGTTATGGGGGATCTGTGGATGACACTGTTATGGGGGATCTGTGGATGACACTGTTATAGGGGATCTGTGGATGACACTGTTATGGGGGATCTGTGGATGACACTGTTATGGGGATCTGTGGATGACACTGTTATGGGGATCTGTGAATGACACTGTTATGGGGATCTGTGGATGACACTGTTATGGGGGATCTGTGGATGACACTGTTATGGGGGTATCTGTGGATGACACTGTTATGGGGGATCTGTTGATGACACTGTTATGGGGATCTGTGGATGACACTGTTATGGGGATCTGTGGATGGCACTGTTATGGGGGTGATCTGTGGATGACACTGTTATGGGGGATCTGTGGATGACACTGTTATGGGGGATCTGTGGATGACACTGTTATGGGGATCTGTGGAGGACACTGTTATGGGGGATCTGTGGAGGACACTGTTATGGGGGATCTGTGGAGGACACTGTTATGGGGGATCTGTGGAGGACACTGTTATGGGGGATCTGTGGATGACACACTGTTATGGGGGATCTGTGGATGACACTGTTATGGGGGATCTGTGGATGACACTGTTATGGGGGATCTATGGATGGCACTGTTATGGGGGATCTGTGGATGGCACGGTTATGGGGGATCTGTGGATGACACTGTTATGGGGGATCTATGGATGGCACTGTTACACACAGATGCCTTCAGCTGCCTAGTTTATATGTAACAAGTAAGCCAGTTTCATAGGGTCAGATCTGCTGATAGTTGCCCTACAGGTTCTTATGGTAGGACAACCCCTTTAAGGCCCTTTTAAAAAAACCACCACTGACACCTGAACAACCCAGACCAAAGAAATTCTATCTGGCAGCGCCCAGATAAGGTTTACAGGACATAGTCCATAAAATGGCTGAGTATATCCCTCCTTCGCTTTGCCTCAGTCTCCATAAGGAACCATTTTGTTGAAGACCACGACCGGCGTCGTCGATGGACTTTGGTCTAACCAAACATGGCCGCTACCTTCCGGCTTCACGGAGAGGAGATCACGTGACAGGCGACGGGGCTTGAGCCAGCCGAGGCGCCCCATTGGCTGTCCGTGGAGCACGTGTGGCGCGCCAGGTGGGCGTGTCCCCTCCCTCTGCCTGGACCTGTCATTGCCTATAAGAGGCGTAGTCTGTGCGGCGCCCGCTTGTCATCGCTCAGCAGCGGTCCTGCGTACTCCTCCGGCTCTCACCCTCCACTCAGGGCACCTCTCCGCCATGGCTCTCACCAGTGACCCCGTCTACCAGAAGCTCGCCAAGTTCTACGAAGCCAACCATGGCTGCCTCAACCTGAGGAAGCTCTTCGAAGCCGACAAGGAACGGTTCAACAAGTTCAGGTAAGGAAAAGGGGGATGGAGGGGGCAGGGGGTCTTCTGTCATGTCTGCCCGTCACCAATACGTCATTTCACTGCCAGTGATGTCACCTGCACCATTGCAGGCTATTAACCCTTCCTGTGCTGGAGGGGGGCGGGGCTGTGCACAGATTTTATGGTCCCTTTAAAGTTGCAAGAATTGGGTTATTGAGAGCAAAAAGGAAAAAAAAAAGGGGGTGTTGTGCAGTAAATTGCGGCCTATCCCTAGCCTAAAGGGTTAATGTATGTGTATGATATGTAGTGACTTTAAATTAACCCCTTGTGTTAGGCGAGGGGTGTGTGTCAAGGGTTAATGTGGGCATCCCGGCCTTGGGCAGAGTCATTTTGGCTTTCCACCCTCTTCCTTGTGTAGCTGACCCCCTTTAACCCCTTCACTGACACTCTGTAACTGGCGTGGCCGGCTGCATCTATCACACTCCCCCCTGGCAGCTGCAGAGCGTAAATTTAGGGGCCCCCTGATATGTAAATTGTACAAGGGGGGGGCCCCCCAATGCTCCAGTACTCCCAAGCACCCTCCTGGGCCCCATGCTTCGGCCCTCTTGGGTGACAGATGTGGAGGCTTTAGGACCCTGCAGGAAGAGGGGGGCCTGAATGTGACTCAAGGGGTGTGCTGTGGCTGCAGCGCTGTACTGAAAGGGTTAACTGGTACATTGCCGTATGACTCGGCTGCACTCTAGTAGCGGGGGCCCCTGTGGGACAGGTGGGGGGGCCCCTGTGGGACAGGTGGGGGGGCCCCTGAGGGATGAGTCAGACTTGCGTTGCAGTGAGTTAGCATCCGTGTGTGCCCTTCATTCCTCCTTGCGGTCTGTACGTGCATCCTGACACATCTCGCTGGAGGGGCCGTCACTTGTAGAGGGGGGGTCTCTGCATGCTGCTAGGGGGATGCTGGGAGTTGTAGTTCTGCAGAGACAATTTTGCTACTGACTTTATCACTCAGTTTATTGATTGAAAATTCCTTTAAGGCAGTAAGAATGCCGGTGGGCCGCCTGGAACTGGGAGATTAGATTGTGAGCTCTTGGGGCCAGTGCATTGTTCTCTATAGGAAGTGAAGAGGATACGTTGTAACACTTATTGCCACAAGAGGTTCTTGCAGGTCGTCTTGCCAAATGCTGGGCAGGGGCGTCTTGTGTCACCGCTGCTTTCCCCACGTCCCCTCCTTCCTCTTCTGTGTGACATGGCGGTTATGTAACTGGGGTCTCTGGGTGAAGCCCTGTGTATAGTGCCACCTGATGGCTGCTGGGTAGCTCGGGCTGTGGCGGGGGACGCATGGCCTTTTTGGTCCAGGGGCCACATTGTCCGATATGTCCACAAGAACCCTTAAAGGGGTGGGGCCAAGATGAATCTCCCCTATAACTTGTCCTCATACTGAAAGTATACGCCCTAAATGTCTGAGGGGTGCAGGTTCTGCTAGTGTTTGCCCCCCCCCCTTTTCCGGAGATTAGGGATCCACTATTCCTCCCGCCATTAAAGGGGTATTCCAAGATTTTAAATTTTTTTCATATATATTTTTTTTTCTTCTCCTACCCCTTTTTTGAGGCTAACTGATTCTTATTAAAAGTTGTCTATCGGGCCAGCACTGCGCTCCTGGCGCTTTGCGGATCACATGCCTTACGCAGTGTCCGTGATCCTAGGCCGCTTACAACCCCCAATGCGAGGGTCGGTTATCCTCCACTACGGCTCGTGTGTGTGTGAATCTGTCGCTAGCGCTGTAGTGCATACAATACTATCCCGGCCGCCTTCGCCTGTGACTATCCTTTGACCAGGAGTGCAGTACGCATCTTTTAATAACTATCAATGGGAATGGGGGGGGGGGGGGGCCCTTTAAATTATTTCAGAAAGAACTAAATCATACATGCGATGCTCTGCAGTGTGGAATATGGGAGTTGTGGTAACAGCCGCGCTTATAAGCGGATATAGGCGCTGCCTCCTTTGTAAGGGGGGGGGGGGCTCATGGCACGGCACCTTTCGATATGGCCACGTGGTGCACTACTCGTACTTGTCCATCTTTGCCCCCGCTTCATGTGAGCAGCCGCCAGGCCCATAGGAGCAGATTGGTGTCTAGACCAGGCATCCGCAAACTGCAACCCTTCAGCTGTTGCAAAACTACAACTCCCAGCATGCCCGAACAGCCTACAGCAGGGCACTGTGGGAGTTGTAGTTTTACAGCAGCTGAAGGGCGGCAGTTTGAGGATGGTTGGGGGACCCATAAAATGGCGCCATTGACCAGGTGGAAACCTAACCCCCCCACCACCACCTCTCTGGGGGGTGCAGGTCCTGCTCCTCTGCGTTGGTTGCTCGCCGGGCCTCTATATCGCAGCCGGTTATCAGGGCGGTGTGACGTACCGTATACAGCCTTTTGCTTGGTTATATTTAGCGTAACCTTCACAGTTGCGGTCTCCTCACCCCGGCGGCCGGAGATCACTTGGCGGAGGGGGCGGCTGTGGGGAAAGCTCTAATCTCCAGCTGCAGTTGGCACAGATGGGTCGAGGCCGGACTGTCATTCAGTATTATGTGAAGGCTGGCGGTTGGTGGAGCGGGTCCTGATGGCTACGGGGCCTGAGGCTAGGTTGGCGGGTGCATATAGACCTGACACCTTAGACCCCTGTAATCTGCATATGTCATACCATGCCAGGCATAGACGTGCAGGTTCACGCACCAACGGTTCGCACGGCGAGTGTTTTATTCTACTGGTCAAACACAAAAACCGCTCGCTCATCTGGAAACCTGCGGCATCATGTAACCAGCACGTGGCAGACGATTGCACGAGCGGGGTGCCGCCAGGTGCCCGCTTATAATATAATTTCACGTCACCCTTGATAGGCATGTTTCAGTTCACTGTTTAAAGGGGTATCCCATCTTATAGGGGGGGGGGGGGGAATAGCAGCATCATAATTTTCTGTGTCCTTCCTTCACAGTAAGACCCTCAACACCGGAGAAGGAGACATCTTGGTGGATTATTCCAAGAACCTGATCACTGAAGACGTCTTCAAGCTGCTGATAGAACTGGTAATGTGTCCCCCCCAAAAAAAAAAACTTCTCCTCTTCACCCACACCACTGCTGCCTGACTGGCTCTTGAGCTGAAATGCTCTGTGCTGCTCTTCCACTTCTGACATTCTGCTCTCAGGACTCCGTGCGGTTGTGGCCCGGCCCTCTTCCTCTGTCAGTTCTGGTCTGTAATGCAATTGTTGCGACCGGAAGGAAAATGGAAGGTGAATTTCTTAATGTTAATAAATGGTGCAACAGAGAGGAACCTTACAAAACAGCCACAGAAAAAACGGGTGCACGGTGCGATACAGTGCGCAGAGACTCGTCCCTCTAGGACAGTGGTCTCTGGCTTTTGCAAAACTGCCACTCCCATCATAGGTTAATGTGCCCCTTTAACATGCATCTCTGGAGTCCCCCTTTAGTTTATCCTCCCGACAAGTGGACGTATCCAGGTAATTTATTAAAGGAGTATTCCAGTAACAACAAAGGGGCATTCCAGTTACCCTGAAGCCCTAGGTGGGAGTCTGACCTTTGGGGCCCCACACTCATTGAATGCGCAATTCTGCCGGTCGCATTCTGTCGGCTGATACTGCTGGCAGCTCTTCAGAAGTGATGCTGCGGAAGACATGATGTCCTGCTTTCTCCAACAAGATGGGGCAGCACGCCGCACCTCGCTGAGCTCACTGGACGGGTTCATAAACCGTTTAGAGAAGCGAACTGTGGGCGAGGGGTTATGGCCGCCACGTTCCCCGGACTTGTCCACATGCCATTTTTAGCTGTGGGGAAATTTAAAACAGTGTCCGCTAACAATCCACATGCCCGGGAGGAACGCACGGAGAACGTCACAAACGCCGCCCGCAGCATCACTAGCTGTATCGGCAGACAGAATCCGACCTGCCCAAAGAGGCAGAGACCTGAACGGAGACCATTTTCATCTTTTGTGACTTGTGGGTAATTAAAAAATAAATCAATCTGCTCGTTCATCTTGTCATACTATCTCCAGAGGCGGCTACTTTTTTGTGGGTCGTCCCGTACAATGTACGGTAATTCTTTTGGTTCTATTGCAAAACTACTTTTCCTCTTCCTGTTCTTGCAGGGATTTTGATATATATTGGGTTGGGTTCACATCTGTCAAATCTGTCTTATTTCCAGCCGACTGCCAGAGTTTACCTTATCCGGCACAGTGCCGGATTCCCATTCACTCAGGGGATCCGTTGGCGATCCAGCTGCTTACCGGCGTTTGGACGGACAAAAAAAGGCTGCATGTAGCATTTATTTTTTATTTCTTCCTGGCCGAGGGTTGGCATGTACGCCGGATACAGTGAATTCTGGCAGTGTTCCCCAGAAGGAACAGACTGGTGGCATTAGGACGTAGATGTGAACCCAGGCTTGTATAAGATGTAGCCCTTGTATTCTCGCGATTCTACCTGTAATCAGAGCTCGAATGTCAGATTAGGGAGAGGTCACCGTTTAGCTTTCCATTCTTCTGATCTGCCAGGAAAAAAACAAACAGATCCGTTATTTTGAGTATGGGTTATGATCAGTTCCGTCAGATACGTTATTTTTAAACGGAGAAAGTACTGCATGCAGGACTTAAAAAGAACTGATGCTTAATGTAAATGCACACGTTCCGGATTTATGTGCGGTCAAATGGTGCAGATTTTCCGCATGTGGATTTTACGCTCCCCATTGAAGTGAATGTCCGAATAAAATCTGCATCGTGGGTCAAAATCCGTGGGGGAAAAATCTCTGTACATGAGTTTCAAATTCTCATACAATACAATGTACATGACCTACAGTGCGGATTTTCCGCATGCAGATTCGCGCTGAAAATCCACACGCAATCCTGACCGTGTGCATTTAGCCTTAAAATCTAGGATCCGTGTCTACTTCTGTTCTTCTGATGGTGACGTGAACCCGGCCTTAGCATGATAGAATGACCCCCACCATTGACGCCCGAATTTTTTTCGTCTTTATTTCTACACTTCAGGCTCTGCTTTTTAACACTGAAGCCGTATTCTAGGTTTATCTGCCGGCGTATTGTATTATGAGCTGGGCTGTGGCAGGGGGCATCTGTAAAGGAATGGAGGGCGCAGACTATAATTTAGAATTATCTATTCAGTAATTTGCAGTATTTCATAATGGCGCCTCTTCCGTCATTCTTGGCGTTTGCCCCGCTGTTACATTGCAGTCGCACCAGGGACTACAGAGAAATACACAGGGGTACGGACTGATGTGTGCAGCTAGTCCAGACCGCATTGAGGGCTAGTGCATTAAATGGATTCAGCTGTCATTCGGGAAATCTGCCGCACACCCTCCTCCAAAAAACTGTGTGAACCTACCCTTAAGCCCCAAGCACAAGACTGTATCCATTTTGCGGCCTGCAGATCGTGAATTTCAAAAAACACGGATACCGGCTGTGTGCATCACGTTTTCCCCTCGTCTGCACAACAGGCAAGAATAGGATGTGTTCTATTTTTTATCTAGTTTTTTTGCAGAACTAGTGTGGACGGTGCACAGATCTTTTGCATTCCCATCCAACCTGCAAAAATTAAGGACCAAAAATACAGTAGTGTGCATGGGGCCTTGAGGTGTCACTGCTGCAGCGATCACCAGTATCTTGTATCACAGGCTGATCATTGATGCCAATGGGTGATCATTAATCTGGGCAGCTGCTATAGGACGGCAGGACCTCCCTAGTGTCTGTGCCTTCAGTTGCACTCTTCCTTTTGTGTTCTCCTGTACATTATCGTATATTTAACGTTTTAGTGTGTGGGGGGGGGGGGGGGTTGCACTTCAGCGTTGTGCTAATCACTTGGCTCAGACTAACGCTCTATTTTTACATCTTTCAGGCCCGGTCAAGAGGTGTGGAGGCCGCCAGAAAGCACATGTTCTCTGCCGAGAAGATAAACTTCACTGAGGTACCAGCTGTAACCCATTCACTGCCATGTCCTACACGCCAGCACAGCGACTGTCCCTACTGCGGGGAACTGCAAAGTCGTAGCAAGGAGAATACCGTATCAGAGGCTGCATCCCCAATCGTACACTCGCTGGGTGACTTGCGGCGGGGGAAGGGCACCTTTCTGCCTCGGTAATCTTGGTAGAATTAGCAGGGTGTGGACTGAACGGTTTATTTGGCAGGAGAAGTGCAAGCTCACCTGAGGTTGCGTTTTCAATTCACGGTGCCTGGGGCGTGGGTTCGGACTCTCCCCAGGTGTGCTCTGTTTGGTTTCTTTCACTCGATCCCGAGCCAGCAAATTTTCTGTTCTAGCAAATTGTATCAGTTGGCGTCGGCTTGTTTTAGTTGGCACCGTTCGCTTTTCAATGACTGAATGGTCTCCGGCATACGATGAAGCAGATCAGGAATGCAATGTGTACAGGGACTTAACGTTATCTCTTTAATCCTGGGCTGATTATAGCCCGATGGACAACATGAGCCAAAAAGCGCATTTTACACGGACCCGTGCAAGTTGTATTTGGCGGGGGATGGCGATCGCGATCGTGCTACAGTCTGGGTATTGTCATCAGCACATCTCCTGGTTTCCACTGCCATCATTGAATAATATGCGATCGGGAACGCGCTTATCAATTCTTGTTCAGCCGATTATCATGTCGTGTACTGCAGACGATATGCAAAGTCCATGGGGACTGAATAGACGGTTATCCCCTTGCAGTTTGCATAGGGCGGTGTAAAACTCCCATTAAACGAGTGTTCATAGTATTCAGTATATTGGGCAGACTAGACGGGCCAAATGGTTCTTATTTGCCGACACTTTCTATGGTTCTCAGACTTTTAACTATTCTCTTGCCTGTAGAACCGTGCTGTGCTACACATTGCCCTGCGCAACCGCTCAAACACGCCTATCCAGGTGGACGGCAAGGACGTGATGCCAGAAGTCAATGCCGTCTTGGGGAAGATGAAAACGTTTTGTCAGGTACAGTTCCGATCCTATCGTCTACCTCCGTTTCCGCTCGTCTGTCGCTGGCTGACGTGAGCTTCTTGTTCTTCAGAAAGTGCGCAGCGGGGACTGGAAGGGTTACAGTGGGAAGGCCATCACTGACGTGGTGAATGTGGGAATCGGTGGCTCCGATCTGGTAAGGACTGAGTATGAATATCTAGGTACTTGAGGATGTGGCCAGCAGAAGACCTGACTGTCCGCCTGTGTCCTTCCAGGGTCCACTGATGGTCACTGAGGCACTGAAGCCGTACTCTAAAGGTGGCCCCCGGGTCTGGTTTGTCTCCAACATCGATGGAACCCACATGGCCAAAACCCTGGCAGAACTGAACCCAGAGACCACGCTCTTCATCATTGCATCCAAGGTAATGATTAATCTGCCCTTATGAACGCCTCGCTGTGGACCTTGGCCATTTTGTAGCATCGTTGTCATTTTAGAAAGCTTTCGGATTACGTCACAGGGACGTCGCTGAGGTTTTCATCAGTAAGGTCTGGCTGCTGAAATGAAGGGGCAGAAGATGAGCTCAGGGCCCCTTCACCAATGCATAGACTTTCCATGAGCCTTCTGCCCCTTTTCAGAAATTGAGGAGTCTCTGCACTCATGGCCCCTCAATCATACCTTTGAAATGACCTGACTTTAAAGGGTTAATCCCATTTTATAACGCAAAGTTATATCACTAGGACTCCCACCAGTTCTGAGAATGCAGGTGGTGATCCAGCGCTGCGCCCCTTGCTTAGTGCGCTCCGGACCACCTGGCTGTGCAGAGGACTCTAGTCAGGCCCATTCACTTAGAGTACCTAAACTTTTAACTAAATCTTATTGTAAATGTGCTAAAAAAAAAATTCTTGTAATACACAATTTTCCTTTTCCATGTAAAATAGGAGCCTGAAGTTTGGGTGCCTTTAGCGTTTAAGAATGTGTACTCCCATTCAGTGCTGTGTACTGGAGAACGGATTCCACTGGGGTCTTGCTGAGCATCGCTGCTCCTGCCTGTACCAGTGCTGCTCTCCTAAAGACTGGAATACATGTGCAACGTCTGTGTTAAGCAGAGCGGCAGGGCAGTAATGTCTTTGTGTGAGCTCCTGCGCCCGCTCTGCTCCCCTCTAATAGCCGGCACCAATGTGGTATGCGAGCTATTAGCAGAGCTGAGTGAGTGCCAGGCATTGCTCCTCTGTGCCCACTCTAATTCTGACAGTGCCTGATCGGTGCCATGCTTTAGGAGAGCTTACACAGAAGAGAAAACTGCACTACTCACTGGATGTATAACCCTGGGTTCACACCTGAGCGTTTCTGAGACGCGCGTTTTTGTCGCGCGTATTACAGCGCGTTTTTGCAAATAGGAAACGCACGTCATACGCGCGTTCATGACTCTGGAGACCAATTGAAAAAGGCATATCTACACTTTAACGCGCGTTCCCATTGAAGTCTGTGGGTGCAAACGCGCGACAAAACGCCCCAAAGAAGCTCAAGAACTTCTTTGAGCGTAAGGCGTTTTACAGCGCATTCAAACGCGCTGTAAAACGCTCAGGTGAGAACCATGCCCATAGGGAAACATGAGTTTTCTCCTGTTGAGCGTTTTACAGCGCGTTCGAACGCGCTGTAAAACGCACAAGTGTGAACTGAGGGTCAAAGAAAAATTCTGTCCCAATGGTGTCGGTGCCAGCAGTGTTGGGTCCAGGCCTGACGGGCCTCCAGCAATCCGTGAAAGAAAATAATTACCGCAGCACTGTCTCAATCATGTACGATTTATTCACCAACTGTGCGACGTCTCGACTTCAGAGTCTTTATCATGCTTTAGGAGAGCAGCACTGGTACAGGCAGGAGCAGCCATGGTCCGGGCCTGTACAGTGGAATCTGTACTCCAGTACTGGATTCTCAGGTGCCCATTTCGTATGGGAAAACTAAAGTGTTCCAAATTTTTTTTTTTTTTTTAGCACATTTAGAATAGGATTTAATAAAGTTGGTGCTGCTGAAGGGGGCTCAGTGCTGAATCACCCCTGTGACTCCTTCATGCCCGGAATTAGTAGGCCATGAGAATTGAGGCAGGGTTCTCCATGTGGCAATATACTTTTGCAGACCTGTAATGACTTGGCAGATTTCTTCTAGCAGGGTGGGGTTCTTGACATGACGACATTTATGAAAGAAGATTATATATATCAGGTGATAGAATACATTTGCTTTGTGTATTCCTGTTCAGATTTCCAGGCCGCTGTAGATGAGATTGAAAGGACCCCATGTCCTCCCTCTCACCCCCTCTGTGGCCCCTGTGCTCGGACTCCGTGTTCTTGGTTTGCCTGATTAGCTCGCTGCTATGTCCTGTCTATATAACCCCCTAAAGCCTGCAAAGTCACTCTGGATGGGAACAGGAGGCTTGAGAAGGGGAATATCGGAACTGGTGCGACAGTGGATTCTGCATGGTGACCCGTCCATGGCCAATTATTCCAGTTAAATACCATAGAGCAGTGTTTCCCAACCAGTGTGCCTCCAGCTGTTGCAAAACTACAACTCCCAGCATCCGGGGATGCTGGGAGTTGTAGTTTTGCAACAGTTGGAGGCACACTGGTTGGGAAACACTGCCATAGAGGAGCCCATGCAGAATGCTCAAAGCCTCAGATGTCAGATATATATCTATACTGTGGGTGACTTGAAATTCCTGAGCTCAATGTAAAATCTGTACCCGGACCTACACGGGCCATGTGCATGCAGGGGGTGCCTCTGCTACCTCAGTACCTCATGTAGCTTTCAATCTTCTCCCAGCTTTAAGTGCTGGTCCCTGGTGACATCCATCCTGACCCTTCTAGAACATAATCTCAGAAAGTCCTAACTTAATTTATTTTTGCTTTTTTAAGACCTTTACCACCCAGGAAACCATCACCAATGCCGAAACCGCCAAGGAGTGGTTCCTGCGTGCCGCCAAAGATGTGAGTATGTGAGAAGGTAAAAACTGGAAAGCTGTGATACAGATGGGCAGGAACTGTGCCCAGTGTTTAAAAGGGATTGTCCCACCCCAATGGCTGGGCACCTCATATAGATTATACTTTCCCTGCTTACTGGCATCCACGTCGTTCCTTCTCCTGTCGCGTGGATCAAAACATCTGGCGACGGGGAGCAGCCAATAGGGGGCTGTGACAGAATGAGCCTCCCTAGCATCACCCGGGCAATGGGGGGGATTATAGAGGTCGGACGACCCCTTTAAACTGAGCGAGGCTTGACCCTAAAGCTGGCTATATGAAATCTAGCAGTCAACCAGATGCTCTCTAACCCCTATCCCACCCTGTACACATGCATGCTTGGATGGTCGTTTCCCCACAGGTCACTAGTGACTGCACTCGATCAGTATGACCTCTTGCAATAACCCGGTATTAATGGAACCTCACATTCCTTCTATGGTGACATTTAGGGATTTTGAGCTTTAATAGCAGTGACTGATGTCACCCGTCCGGGGAGCTGATCGTTGGTGACTTCATCAGCGCTGTCCTGCCGGATCCAATCCACCAATGAGAACTGTAGCTACATAGGATAATGGGCGCCCCCTACTGGACATTATAGGAATGTTACCTATTGTCAGTTTTGTATATAGTGGATATGTATATGTCATGGCACTCGCTCATGGATTTGATGTGTTCTCTGTTTCAGCCATCTGCAGTGGCCAAGCACTTCGTTGCCCTCTCTACCAATGCTGTGAGTGCCCTTTACGCTATTACTTGCCCTCCCTTTACACTATTACTTGTGCCAGTGCTCCCCAGCTGTTCAAAAGTACAACTCCCAGCATGCCCTGATACCTGAAGGCTGTGAAGTCATGCTGGGCGTTGTAGTTTTCTAATGGTTGCTGCATTTAACCCATTTACTTACTGGTCCTGTTTGTCTTTTTTTCTTCACAGCCAAAAGTAAAAGACTTTGGGATTGACACAGCCAATATGTTTGAATTCTGGGATGTAAGTATCTGATGGGGGTAGTTGTACTCTATTATAAGCCTCTATACCTTTGCGTTCTTCTACAGCCGTAATCTCCAGTCTGATGCTGCTGTAAAGCTGTACCGTATCGGAGCATAGTGGGAGTTATACGTTTGCAGTGCTGCCGCAGGGTGGAAGACGCTTGTCTAGTGTCTGTTCCCTGCATAACCCCGGCTGTAACCTGACCTGTACCCGCAGGGTTATTCTGGGCTCTGACCTTTCCTGCCATTTACAAAGCGGCCGTTCTGCTGTGCACCTAAAGGTCATTCACTAGTTCAGTTTTGCACTCCGGGGGCAGTATATGGTGACAGTTATCATCTCTTCTTCCCTGTAGTGGGTCGGAGGTCGCTATTCTCTCTGGTCCGCCATTGGGCTCTCCATTGCCCTCCATGTCGGTAAGTTCTTTATTCATTCGGCTGTAGCGCTGTGTCATTTTCAAGAATATTAATTTAATTTTTTTTCCTTTTACCTTCAGGCTTTGACAACTTTGAGAAACTTCTTGCTGGAGCTCACTGGATGGTACGTCTGCTCCTCATCTTGTGATGTTCATTCCTTATCCTATCCCCATTGTACAAAGAAGGATGTACCCTTCCAAAAACCATTGACATGAACAATAGAACTTGGCCATCACTAGTTACAGGGGATATGCAAAAAGTAGTAGGGAAAATCAATCAATCCTGCACCGATGACATCACTTTGCGCAGATTCTTCACATAACTGCTATGTGCCTGCTATTATTTTTTTAAATATATTGCCCACTTTTAACCACATCTTTTAAGACGCCTGAACACAACACTGAAGCCTGGAGTGGCATGGCGTAGGATTCAAAATCCTGGTGTCCTGCTCCACCCCATCGGGCCCAGCATAGTAGTTGATTGGTTTTAGGTGCAGAACTGCTATTCCCTGGAGTGCAACCCATTTTGGTATCAAGAACACCCCTCGAAATGCTTGCAACCAAGTGGAATTTGCAAGAATATCAGACAGTGTAAAATGACTTATTACTAATATTTGGCATTGTTTCATGATTGGGGTGGGGATGCAATTTCAAGGGCGTGAAGGGGCTGCACACTGTGCCCCTGTTACCAATGGCTGTGCTGGTCCCATTGACTTGAATGAAGCTGTGCTGGGAAAGACCGAGGCTGGTCCCTCAGCATGAGCGCTGCACCCATTCATCCTCCAGATTGGTGGGTGTCCCAGAAGTCATATCCCCACTGATCGCGTATGCTTCAAGATGGGAATACCCTTCTAAAGGACTCCATTCTAAGGGCGTGTCCTGCTTTTTAGTTTGGAGCCTGTAATGAAACTTTAATTTGCCTTCCAGGACAATCATTTCTACAATTCTCCTCTGGAAAACAACATCCCAGTCATTCTGGCCATGCTGGGAGTCTGGTACATCAACTTCTACAGCTGTGAGACTCAGGCCCTGCTGCCCTATGACCAGTACATGCACCGATTTGCCGCCTATTTCCAGCAGGTCTGCGGTGCTTTATATCCACCTCCTGCCGAGCGCGCCTGGTCTCATTAGACAACACTTACGTATTCTGTTTCTTGCAGGGAGACATGGAGTCCAATGGGAAATACATTACAAAGACCGGAGCTCGTGTCAACTACAACACCGGGCCTGTAGTCTGGGGGGAGCCTGGCACTAATGGGCAGCATGCCTTCTACCAGCTCATACACCAGGGTAGGTCCTTCAGCCGGCTTATCTATTGGAAAGAACTTTCTTGTGGTGTGTGTGTGGCTACTTTTACACCAGCGGATCAGCAAAAACGCTTCCGTCATGATACAACCGTCTGCATTCTAATGAACGATCCAGTTGTATTATCTCTAACTTAGTCAAGACGGATCAGTCTCTAAAACCATTGTGAGTCAATGGGGGACGGATCCGTTTTCTTCTTACTTTGTGAGTCTATCTCCGCATCCCAGGACGCACTCAAATGCTGCTTGTGGCACGGGAACGCAATGAAACTGAAATGAATGCATTCTGGAGACTCCGTTCCCTTCAGTTCAGTTTTGTCCCCATTGACAATGAATGGGGCCAAAACTGAAGCGTTTTCCTCCGCTATTGAGACCCTATGACTTCACTAGTGGAAAGGGAAAGCGCTGGGGTGAAAGTAGCCTTATGCTCCAGTGTATCCTGCCCATAATACTGTATAGTAATGGCTGCTGCTTGATGGGGTTGGCCAGTTTGTATTCCTAGCTGGTAACAGTACATGGATGCAGCTAGGAATAAGCATTATTAAACTTGGCACAGAAGTCTGATTTATTTAGGCTCCATTCACGCGTCCGCAATTCTGTTCGGCATTTTGTGGATCCATTCATTTCTATGGGGACACTGTGTCCCGCCTGGGTCCGCAAAAAATAGAACATGTCCTATTCTTGTCCATAATTGCGGACAAGAAAAGGCCTTTTCCATGAGGGTGCCAGCGATGTGCGGTCCGCAAAATGCTGATGTTCGTGTTTTGTGGATCCGGATGTGTGAATGGACCCTTACACTGGGGACGGACAGGGAAACGGCGCTTGCACAGTCCATCCTAAGCGTAAAAGGACGGAACCCTCCGTCAGCCCATGCTCGCAGCGCCAGCATGTGGGGCAGTGGACCTGCGTGTAAACATGAATTATTCTTGATAAACTATCAGACTTCAGTATCTTATGATTATTACTTCCCTTATACTTGCATGCTTACCCTGGGTTCACACCTGAGCGTTTTACAGCGCGTTCAAACGCGCTGTAAAACGCTCAACAGATTAAAACCAATGCATCCCTATGGGAGTGGTTCACACTTGAGCGTTTTACAGCGCGTTTGAGCAGCTGTAAAACGCTAACGCATAAACAAGTACTTGAGCTTCTTTTGGGGGCGTTTGACAGCGTTTTGTGATTGACACCACAGTAGTCAATCACAGAGCGCAGCGCGTTTACTGCAGCGTTCCTATTTGCAAAAAACGCGCTGAAATACGCGCGACACAAACGCGCGTAAAACGCGCGTTTTTAGAACGCTCAGGTCTGAACCCAGGGTTATTACTAGATGTTAGTAATCTATTTTGGCCAACCCCTTTAAAGGCGCATTTGATTTAGCAAAGACTAGTCTCACGCTTTCTGCATGTTCCTGAAAAGAGACAGACTTGTAGAAATCTTGCAGAGAACATGGGGTTAATCTTCTGCTGATCTGTAACATTTTCAAATTGGGAACCATTGAAAAAGTAGAGTTTGGCCGAGTAACATGGCTCAAAGGGGTTGTGTATGCTCGAGTGGGAGGGAGGGAGTTGGCAGAACTCCAAAGAGAAGTATAATTACCTGCTTCCTGACGCTAGACTCCTACTTTTAATCTGCTGCAGCCAATTGCCCTTTCAAGGGGAGCAGGCCACCACTGCGGCTAGCGATTGGCTGCGGCAGATTGCAACCAGGAGTCTGGCTGCAGAGCACAGGAGCCAGCGTCTGGAAGCAGGAAAGTATGCCTCCGTTTGCACGTCTGCCCAAAACTTGCACAAACCTTTTAATCCTTGTCTTGGTTCAGACAGGGAAGGCTACTGCTGCAGCCAGTTTCTGTACAGCCAGACACAGGATCTAGATCTCAAAAAAAGTGTGTGCGCCCTTTGGTAAATGGCGCTCTTCCTCAAAAAATCAGATCTGAACTACCTGACAAGAAACCATCCTGCCCCTCACCTGCCCAATGTATAAAGCCTTTGACTAAGGAGATATAGCAGTTATCAGTACATATTGAGTGCTACAGAGAAACCCCTGCCTTCTTCTGCGCAGTAAAGTCATGAACAGGAGACCTTTTTGATTTGACTATAGTACGATGCAGCTGTTTTATGCTCAGATGTCGCCATCTAGTGGCAGAATTGTAAATTGCTACATTTTAAGAAATTCATACACAAGAAGAATAAAATGATGGCCAGCCTGGATATTTTCAAGCACCTACAGACTTGTGTGCTGGGACTTGCAGATGGTTTTCTTTGACCTGCATCGGGTTATGTTTAGTCGTCTTAATCCAACTTGAAATTCATATCTCCACCCCAGGCACCCGTATGATCCCCTGTGACTTCATGATTCCTGCACAGAGCCAAAATCCAATCCGTGATGGGCTTCACCATAAGGTAGGATGTCGCCTCACCTGGTAAAAGGGATCTAGAAATAATCGACCACTGACCCTGGTGACATCACATTTCATGCTGGATATTATCGGACTGGCCACGCTCATTGATCTTTGATCAATAGAGGTCAGTAATGACGGCTGTATTTGTAGTCCAGCGGGGAACCCTCGTAGCTAGATATGTGGACTGCTGTGAAGAACCCCTGTGACTATCTGGAGGGCTCTGCTGCAGTTTGACATGGTCGGCCACTGACTACAGCTGACCGTAGCTGTCCTCCACATAGTGCTGCAGTCCTATGAAGCATGGCAGCCTGTGCGCCCTAGAGCAGAGGAAAAGCTGCACTGCTATGGCCTCCTGAAACTTTATTGGGTCTGATTTCTTTTAGTGAAGGGTCTCTGCGGTATTTCTGCAGGTAACGTTTAGGCTGATGGACCCCTGTGATACAACCGGGTGGCTTTGCTTCAACAATGGCAGACTATAGTCTGTTCCTAAACTGCCACCTAACTCTGATCAAGGAAGTTTTAAAGGTTTTTATTTGGTCAGAGGAGATTCAGTTCTTTACTTTCTGTGCTAGATCCTCATGGCCAACTTCCTGGCTCAGACCGAGGCGCTCATGAAGGGGAAATCTACAGAAGAGGCCAAGGCCGAGCTACAAGCATCTGGAGTGTCTGGAGAGGCACTGGAGAAACTGCTGCCGCACAAGGTAAGTTTGTCCTGTGTGTCCCTAGATGGGTTTTCCAGCGGATGTATAGATGCCAGTCACGCTCCTAATCCCTCTTCACATGAGCTTTGTGGGATTTTATTGAATGGACTGTAATGCCGTAACAGCTGATGGTAAGGCGACTGACTCATGTTCACCTTAAAGCCCATCTGTCCGCAGATCTGTCCCTATGACACCGGCCGACCTGTTACATGTGTGCTTGGCAGCTGAAGACATCTGTGTTGGTCCCCATGTTCATATACATAGTAACATGGTACATAAGGCCGAAAAAAGACATCTGTCCATTCAGTTCGGCCTGTTATCCTGCAAGTTGATCCAGAGGAAGGCAAAACCTGTGAGGTAGAAGCCAATTTTCCTCACTTAAGGGAAAAAATTCCTTCCCGACTCCAATCAGGCATCAGAATAACTCCCTGGATCAACGACCCCTCTCTAGTAGCTATAGCCTGTAATATTATTACACTCCAGAAATACATCCAGTCCCCTCCTGAATTCCTTTATTGTACTCACCATCACCACCTCCTCAGGCAGAGAGTTCCATAGTCTCACTGCTCTTACCATAAAGAATCCTCTTCTATGTTTGTGTACAAAGCTTCTTTCCTCCAGCTTGGCAGCTGAAGACTTTTTTTTTTTCTTGGTCCCATGTTCCTATGTGCCCACATTGCTGAGAAAAATGTTTTGATATATGTAAATGAACCCCTAGGAGCAACGGGGGTGTTGCCATTGCACCTAGAGGCTCAGCTCTCTTTGCAGCTGCCCTGCTCTCTGCACTTTGACAGGGTCAGGCAGTGTGAACGTGTTCACACCTGGCCCTGTCAAAGTGCAGAGGGTGCGCAGTTGCAGAGAGCAGAGCCTCTAGGTGCAATGGCAACACCCCCGTTGCTCCTAGGGGCTCATTTACATATATCAAAACATTTTTCTCAGCAATGTGGGCACATAGGAACATGGGACAAAGAAAGAAGTCTTCAGCTGCCAAGTGCACATGTAACAGGTCAGCCGGTGTCATAGGGACAGAACTGCTGACAGACGCCCTTTAATGCTTTATTCAGACAGGTATAATGTGGGTGTATCATAGTGTCCATATTACAGATGCAGATCTAATGATCGGCACCTACAACCTCCTCAGTCCTTGTGACGTTGGGTCATATCTGTGGCTGGGCCAGGATTTAAGGCTGTAATCTAGTATGGGGCCTAAGCATGCGTTCACATGTGTCAGATTGGTTGTAGAGTTTCTGATCGTTCTGTTCATCTGGTGTCGCTTCTGCAGTACGTGGCTTTCTACTTCCCCTATCAGATCAGTGGGGCAGTCGCAGACCTGTCTGCTGTGTGACTACGGTATGGCCCTTCCCAGTGTAATGTCATAATGGGACAGGCCCTTTAATAGGAGTCTGATCGCTGGGTGCTGTGCTCCATATGAAGGGAGCGGTGATGACGTGTGACGCTGCTCAGCTCTATGGGGCTGCTGCATATAGCCAAGTACTTGACTCCGCCATCGCCGCTTTCACCCGAGTGTATTCACAATCCGTATATGGCCCAGATTTTACATACCGGAATCCGCTGCTAATGTTAATGATTAGAGCTATTCACATGGGTATATTTCCATCAGTATTTGAAATCTGCATGTCCGAGTTTTGTACGTATTTACTTCCCAATATACATATTATAGCCGATAGAATGCATTAAAAGGAGTAAATGTATAAACCCTGCAGCAATACTGATGGTATATCATCCAGAATACGGACTGATTTCCATACGCGCTCGTGAAAGTGGCCTTTCTCTGCCTGGAAGTCGCACATGTATGTGTCGGGGCCCCTCCATTCAGCTAAAGCTGCCCTTCCTTTAAAATGGGGAGGGGCGCTGGTGTCTGACCTGCACTGATCAAATAACGATCGGTCGTTAATATTTTACTCAGAAGACCCCTTTAATGTTCTGACTACGCATCTGTTGTGCTGCTAAAGCTTCAACCCAGCATTTTATCACCTGCTTGTTCACGGTTTCCAGGTTAATTTTTATTTTTTTCCTTCCCTTTTTTTTTATAGGTATTTGAAGGAAACCGACCAACCAATTCTATAGTGTTCAGCAAACTCAGCCCCTTCATCTTGGGAGCTTTAATCGGTGAGTGTCTTGAGGTATTGTGAAGTTTCAGGCCACGTCTAGCGGTGGCCTCAGGACTGGACACAGATCCCTCGGGTCTTGTTTCATCTGTGACTTAGACTTCATTTTTCGCCTAATTTTTAGCCATGTATGAACACAAGATCTTCGTTCAAGGAGTTGTGTGGGATATCAACAGTTACGACCAGTGGGGGTGAGTATCGCTTAAGTGACAGACATTTAAAGAGGGCGTGTTCTACTAGAAAACGTGGCAGCTTTCTTCCAGAAACAGTACCACTTTGGGTTGAGTGTGGTATTGCATCCTGGCGGACTGTATTGCAGCTCCCAGTACCAGATAAAACTTATGCTAGAGTGTGGTTTTCTAGAAGGCAGCCATGTTTTTCCTGTAAACAACCCCTTTAAGAATCTGCAGCCCTCCAGCTGTTGCAAAACTACAACTCCCGGAAAGCCTACAGCAGGGCATGGTGCCAGCTGTGGTTTTACAACAGCTGGAGGGCCACAGGTTGAGCATCCCTGACTTATACCAAGGGGCCCCCCGAGCGAGTTCAATGCGATGAGCTTGCAGCACTGGTCAGTGAGAGGTCTCATCCTGACAGGATTGCACAGCATTATACTGAATTCTAAACGTTGTGTAAGCTGAAAATCTACTGCATTACACTGACCTAATGCCGTGTGATCCTGGCAAGGATCGGACCTCACGTATGCTGCAAGTAATGCATTGAACTCGCTCCTGAGGCTCTGGCCTAATGACTTCTGACTCTTCTCTGCAGGGTTGAACTGGGGAAACAACTGGCCAAGAAGATCGAGCCAGAACTGGAGTCCAATGCCCCAGTCACCTCTCATGACTCCTCTACAAACGGTCTCATTAATTTCTACAAGACGCACAGATTGTAAACCCGGAGTCGGCACCACGTGTTCAGCGGCCACCGGTCTGTGTCCCATTCTCGGCAAAAGGCACTTTCCTGAGCGTAGTCTGTCCTTGTATTTCGTGTCCTTGTGTGTCTTCCTATGGGGAGTAGCCCGTGGGGATAATGGATTTGTCCTGTGTGCACCACCTAGATGTAACTGCACTGTTCTAAACACCACAGTAGGGGGCGCTCTGTAATGGCAGTCACCAGAGCCCAGGCTGTAATGGAACGATGTCTCCCCACCGCTTGGGTCTTGTCCTGTGCAAATAACGGCTTACAAAATAAAAACCATCAAACAAACCAGATGTGGTCTTTGCAGGATCATCCTGTGTTCCAGTATCTCTGACCAATGGAGGGATTGGTTTCAGCTCTTGGTAAATAAAAACCACCCCACAACAGCCAGGAACCTCCCATAAACCGCCAGTTAGTGGTAAATTTGGACAAGAACCACCCTCTGCTGGGGCTATTGGCAACAATGGGGGGGGGGGGGGGCACACCGCATCAGGTGAGTTGCTGGCATTATAGGAGGATGTTGGGGTGACTCATTTCAGAGAACATGACCTTTTATACTAACGATATGGATTGGCTCAGGATGCGTTTAGTGAAACTCGTACCATTTCTCCACCAAGTTCAGTCAATTGTCTGCATTTGCCTTCAGTGTTAGTGTTTTTTTTCTGCACGGGTGCACTCACTTGATGCTTTTTTACAGGTGAAAAAAAAAACTGAAAGTTTGCAATCAGCGAAAAATGCATTGCACCCAGCCAACATCTGGATGCAATGCATTTTTTCACTAAAGCAGTGTTTCCCAACCAGTGTGCCTCCAGCTGTTGCAAAACTACAACTCCCAGCATCCCCGGACAGCCTTTGGCTGTGTGGGCATGCTGGGAGTTGTAGTTCCGCAACAGCTGGAGGCACACTGGTTGGGAAACGCTGCACTAAAGCACCATTAACTGCATGAAAAATACCGAATATAGAAAATGCTGCGTGGACAGACCCATTGAAATGACTGGGTCTGAATTCAGTGTGGGTGCTATGCATTCACTTCATGCATTGTACCCGTGCAGAAAAATCACTTGTGTGAAAGGGGCCCGCATCAATTCTTTATAAGTTTTGACCAGTGATGGATCCAGGGGCCAAGGCCCTCCCAGAGACCAAGAGGCTGTCCGCATAAAATTGTTTTGCGTTACATGCAGCTGAACAGGACTTCAGTGGAAGAGGCTGCAGCTGGTCAGGTGATCACAGCAGCAAAGGCTGTGGCACAAGGGAAAGAGAAGGGAATGGCTAATGGAACTTTTTTTAGTCACTTAGAATAATCAAGTGAGTAAAAGTCTATACATGAGTTGGGTAGGTATTTTTGCTGGGGGTGACTAAACAATCCTCAATCTCAGCAGAAGTGGAAAGAGAAGGAGCATCTTTCTTCCTTCCATAAGTTTTGAACCAGAGAGCCCCTTTAACAAGATGTGAACAGCTCCACAGGGATGGAAGCTCATGGCAGAGTACTGTGCCCCTTCTACGGCTCTGCTCGCATCTGATGACAGCCAAACAGATCTCAACTGGAGAGGGAAAAGGCGTTTTGGTGATGGGCTCAGCAGTGTTGGGTGCGAATATTCAAATTGCAAATATCGCAACTTCAAGAATTCGCAAATATTTAGAATAGTGATATATTCATATTTCCGAATATTCCTCTTTTTTCCCCATCAATAACCTTCCTTTTTGCTTCTGGGCCAATGAGAAGGCTGCAATGTCCTTGTCTGAGCTTAGCAACATCCCTAGCAAGTGTCCTACCCCTTACTATATAAGATCCATACATGCTACAGACATAGCGCTGTGATGTCACAAGTTCACAACAATACTTAGTACACCAATCACTAATATGTAGTCAGACCTGCTAAACTGTGACGTTGCACAAATTGTGCAAAAATATGTGCATCATTAATTGCCAATCTGCACAATCGCGAATATATCGGAGCGCTCTATCTGCATATAAAGCTATTGTAATGTTCTGCCCTGCCGACCATTTCCTCCAGTCTCAGGAAACGTCTAGCAGCTTGAAAAATGTAGCAAAAGTGACCCACGCCTGTATTGTGCGCGCACTATGCAAATATTACATTGCCGATTTTCACAATCGATAAAATAACCAGAAATTCGTGAATATTCTACAAAATATTCACGACATATCGTGAATTCGAATTTCGCCCCTGTCGCTCATCACTATTCAGCAGCTGAAGTCCCACTAAACTTGTACCACCTTTTGCAGTTTGCCCCCACTCAGCCAAAGTTTTAGCTTCTTAGGCACCCGGCAATTTTCCATGGATTCTGGTGTTGATGGCCAGTTTCACCCTAGAGAAGCTCATATGTAATTGCTTCCAGAAAGATCTTCCGCAGAATAGTTTAGACACAGTGGAGCAGAATAAAATTTACAGGAACAGAGATGGTTATCACTGTGCGCATCAGTCAGGAGATCTACTCTCTTTGCTGCCTGGTATTACCATTGTGCACACTGCCCTCTACTGGATGTATCCTCACATGACACCTGCTTCTTCATCGCTTGTGCTGTATGAGGATGCAGATCCATTAAGCATCATTTATGTCAATTAGGGCTAGTTTACAGAAACAATTTAAAACTCGTCAGTGTTCTGTCAGCTACAACCTGACAATTTTCCTTCTGTGATGAATCTGGATTAGAGAAGGACTGCGTTCAGTCTGTTTTCTGTCCGACAGTAGGTAATCTGTGCACCTGTGGAAAGACTACTGGCGGATGGCATCTATGTGATGGCTGAGTTTTTACTGGACCCACTGACTCGAATAATGCACACTGCGATTTCCTCCAAATGGACCAAGATTGGACAGGTGAACCGGCCCACTGACTTCAATGGGTCAGTGTTCAGTCTGTTCTACAGACAAACAAAGTAACAACCAAGATGAGCATTGAGCGAGATACAACCTTCCCAGGAGAGGCGACTACAGCACCTGATAGATTTACCGGGCTGCTACCCGATGGGAGTGCTGATCATGGTCATATTGGTTGTCACAGCACATTGCTGGCCGTTCTATTTGATTGTGACCTTTACAATGAGTTTTATAACTCCCATCATCTGTACAGTCACTGGGAACCTTTCCTGCTGGGGGTCGCAGCCACAGGGTCTAATGGGCAGCTGATAAAGGTAAGTGCCATTCGGTCAAGTGGCTGGTTCAAAGAGGAGTCCGGCGGGTTATTTCTCGGACCACATCAATGAGGCCGAGCTGCAATACCAGGCACAACCTGTGGACAGCCATCTTTTACTGAAGATGCTGGAAAGCACTCGAGATGTTCTAGCATTAAAGCGGCCTCTTTGGAAGAACACAGAAGGGGGTCGTCAAGAATTTTTATTAAATTGTGGATTCCTTCCAGGAGCAGCACCACCCCTGTGCACAGGCCATGTCTGGTATTGCAGCTGGTCTCTGTTTACCTGAATAAGGACACGCTGCAATACGCACTGAACAGACATGGCGGCTGGTTTTGTGAGAAAAACTAATTTTCCTAATCCAGTATGGACCCAGTCACCCAACATCAGTGCCCAGCCCCTCTAACCTGTGCACTGGGGATTTAAGGAGGGGGCCTCAAAGGGCTGTGTCATTAGAAAAGGATGGATGATAGGACCATGGTGGGGACAGGGGCTTCACATTACATCTCTGATTTCAGCACTGGAGGCACATAACGCAGTTAGCTTCTCCCCAGCCTGAAGTGGCTGATAAGAGGGAATATAGAGTTCAGCAGGACCGGCGTCACTTTAAATCAGGCATTCTCAAACTGCGGCCCTCCAGCTGTTGCAAAACTACGACTCCCAGCATGCCCGAACAGCCTACAGGTATCAGCCTACAGCAGAGCATTGTGGGAGTTGTAGTTTTGCAACAGCTGGTGGGCCGCAGTTTGAGGATGCCTGCCTTAAATGGTCTCGTATTGTAGTATTTTACCATCCATTACCAAGACAAAAAAATCCAGTTCCCGGATGATGCATAGAAGCTATTTAATAAAGGTTTTATTATTTATTAAAAAAAAAAAAAAACTATTTAAAAGTCCCGTCCATATTCAATAACGCAGATAAAATGGAAAAGGTAAAATCCCACCGAAAAGTCTGGTGCTCGGGTTCAGTGCCATTAAAACTAGTCTTATAAGTGCAGAGTAAAACCAAGCCTACGACTGGTCGATGGTCAGAAGATGAACTCCTTCTCAGTCATATGAACGGCCCACGCAAACTTGTCCCGGTGGGTCTTATTGTAGATCTTCTCCAGGCCGACGTCCCACTTCTTACACCTGCAGGGAGGAAAGACAATGCGTTGTGTGTATAGGAGCAGGTCTAGTAGTGTGCAAGTTCCCTGCAGCGCCACCACTGGGGGAATGAAGTATTACACTGTTCTCATCCAAATTAAAGGGGTTGTCCTGCTAGTCATGTGCTTCAGCAGGGACCGAGCAAGTGTCAGAAGGGGATCGGTGAGGTTAGTGGGGGATTTTAATGCCATTCAGACTGATTTTTTAAAGGAAACAATTTACTGGTCAGATGACTCCTTTGAGAGGTTGCTTCTGCGTAGAAGACTATATAGACCAGGCACCCTTAAACTGCGGCCCTCCAGCTGTTGCAAAACTACAACTCCCAGCATGCCCGAACAGCCTACAGGTATCAGCCTACAGCAGAGCATTGGGGGAGTCGTAGCTTTACAACAGCTGGAGGGCCACAGTTTGAGGATGCCTGATATAGACTCGCACAAAAATAAAGGACTCACCAAGCCACCGAAATCCTGGGGTCCAGATAGTTTAGCTTAGAGGTGCTCAAGGCGATCTGTTTGTTCTCCTCTCTGTCCGTCGCCTGCACCTCCAATTTCATCAGCTGCTCCTCCGCCCTCATGACGGCTTTCTTCTTGCTTTCCACAACTCTGAGATGAAGAAAATATATGGCGGTCATATGTCCCAAAGGGGCCCCAAGGCACAGTTTTTAGATGGAGCTCAGTCTTATTCTTTAGAATTCATGCAGAACTCCAGGGAGCCATAAAAATACACCAACAGTTATTTGAAGGGGCATTCCTGCAAAGAACAGGACGGAGCTAGCACTCCTCTGTCGGCACTCGGGAAGAAGGTGATGCTCGCATCCTGGGTTGCAGGCCCATCCAAGTAGAAGAACTGGATCAGAACTCTCTTTTTGATGCTCATAAATCTTCACATTGCGATAAGCAGAATATGGGCAGATGTGACGCGTTTCGGCTAAACAGCCTTTTTCAAACGAAGTGAGTGCTGATCCACTTCTACGTGAATGGAGTGGTGGTCATCCATGCACACTAGCTCTCTGTTAATATGAGGACTGAGTACTTCCATTCTTGTGTTTGCTGGGGGCCCAGCGACCACATGCATCCCTTTAAGGGATAGTCCAGTGATACTCAAGTAAAGTTTTCGAATGGCAGAATTTAATCAACATTTCTCTGCCTGCTGACAGCAAACGGAAACGTTTCAGAGGCTAAAAAACCGTGATGTACAAGTCATAGGACTTGTCTGCCACTAAATGTATGCAATTGGATAGAGCAGATTGTTCTCATGTCGCTGCT
This sequence comes from Bufotes viridis, assembly GCA_033119425.1. Lineage (NCBI taxonomy): Eukaryota > Metazoa > Chordata > Amphibia > Anura > Bufonidae > Bufotes > Bufotes viridis. Next base: position 97,488,996 of record CM065598.1, read on the forward strand.
GCCAGAAGCATCTAGCAGTGGATTATTCTCCTTGCATTCATGTTTAGGGGGTGGGGGATCGATAGCCGTGGGCCGCACAAGCGTTTGGTCGACAGCGGTAAGACAACCCCCTGTCCTGATAAGCCACGTGGACATCGTAGTGACTGTCTCCCACTCAGGACCCCTCTCAAAGCCAGAATGGATGAAGAGCTGCTTTATGGTGGACCCGAGACACCCATTCGGCAATTCACCGGAATGGCCGCCATGTAATACTACGGTTTCCATGCAGGGTTCTCCATTGACCTTTACGTGGCTAATGTGCAGGGTGTAGGCCTCCATTTAGTGGCAGTGTGGGCGTATGACTTACTTCGGGAGCTTCTCGGTGTCATTGTCTTTAGCTTCTTTCTTGGCTTCTTTCAGCTCCTTCTTCGCCAATGCAATCTGTTCTTTTTTGGCTTCAATCTGGAGAAACACAAGACAATAAATACATACATACATCTGAATTTTAAGTTAAAGGGGTTATGCCGTAAACTACTTTTACTCTAGCTCCCATTCCAACTTGGATAGTTTTTTTTTTTTTTCCACATAAACCTCATTTTCAGTTTTCTCTTATCCCCCATGCTTGACTCATACTTCCTAGTTTGTCATGTGACTGCTGTCCCATCATGTCTTAGGGCAGTGAGAGGTGTCCTGACGTCAGCAGATCATGTGACACTAACCACACCCCTTGTTCTTATTGTTGCTTTCTACATCCTGCCTTGCAAAGCTCCAATGCAGGATGTAACAAACAGCAACTGAATATCAAAATGGATTTGACCCAGGGTGCGATGGTAGGGAGATAACGTTTTGATTAAAGTGACATAACCGTGATATCTGTTGAGCGGATACAGTTATATTAATAGCACAACTCCTTTAAAGGCAATGGACATTTTCGCACAGATTTTTTTAAATTGCTTATTTACTTTCTAAATAGTCTTCCTTAAAAATGTCCTAGCATTTTGTTTCTGCAGAGTATGTGTAAGTCCTTCACCTAGCTGCTGCCAGGGCTGCACCGCCAATTAGGCGGCATGACCCCGAAGTTAAGTGGGGGCCTGCAGCAGGGCCGTGGAAAATGAGCGCTTCCATTGCCGAAGCCTCATCTCTCTATATTCAACTGTATTGTCGTCCTCAGGACAGCAATACAGTTTATTACTGAGGCGGTGCATGGAAGTGACATCTCCTTGCCCCGTTCCCTCCGATAGGCTATAGGCCTGAAGCCTATCAGAGGATGGAACAGGCAACGCGATGACATCATTGACCCACCTGAGCCAGGCAGCGTACAGCCCGGGACACCGCATCGCTGACAGCTGCATGGAGGTAAGTATTGGATTTTTTTTTCTTTTGGCAGCATGCTGTTGGGGAAGAAGGGGGGGATAAGAGCACTATGGGGGCATCTACTGGGGCTCTAAATAGGGGTATTTTATACTGGAACACGTTATGGGGCACTATGAGGACATTAGTTCAACTGGGGGCACTAAGTATTTTTTGTACTGGCGCACATTATTGGGGGCATTTCATACTAGCGCACATTGGGGGCATTTTTCATACTAGCGCACACTATAAGTGGGCTTTTTTTGTACTGGCACACATTAGGGGGCAATTCTACTGTCACACATCAGGAAAATTACTACTGGGGGACTATGGGGAACATGATTACTAGTATGGGCACTTCTGGGGCACAGTGGGCACATTATTACTGTAGGGGCACTAATATTACTAAGTGTGCTCTGGCAGATAATTATTTCTATTGGTGAAACTTTTGGGAGCACTATTACTGTGGGGGCACCCTGGCACAGTATCCGCTTACCACATTTATTGGGGGACACCATGTTTACACTATTAGTGTCAGGGACAATATTTGCTTGGCACAGTTATTTTTTAGGGCAGTGTATGCCAATAATTATTGAAGGGGGCACTATCTGCGCGGTACTAATATTTTCAGGAGGACTGATTGTGCAGTATAGTATTGGGGAGCACGGAGGGCATAGTATTAGGGGTGGCAGGATGATCGATAAGTAAGAAACTAAGATGTCTGTTAAACTCAGGGACAAGAGATGGGTGAAAGAAATAACCATGGTGGTCTGGTCTGCACGGAGAAGATGAGGAAAGAGAACGTCGACATCACTGGATGTAAGAGGTGTGTGGTGCTGTATTACCCTGGATGTTTTGTAGTGCTGGATGTAATGTTAGGAGAGGTTAAGTTGAGAATTTGGTTTGGGTGTTGGAGGTGACATTTTAAATTTTCCCCTCAGGCAGCAGAAAGGCTAGGTGCACCCCTGACTGCTGCTGATCCTGAAATTCATCAGAGCTCTGCTCCTGTTCTGACTGCTATCTGCTCTCCCCCTCCCTTCTCTCAGTGTTAGCAGAAGGGAGGGGGAGAAGGTTGTTCACAGCAGATCAGGGTACGAAAGGCAGATAATACAGGATGTATGGGGTGGCGTTTGTTCGCGATGTATTTTGTGACACAAATGAATGTAGTAATCACAGGATTCATTTGGTCTTTGCCGAAATCTTTGTCGCATAGAATGTTATTTTGTGACAATTCATAATGTGACACAGAATAGCTTTTGCAACACAGACTTATTTTGTGACAGACTTTGGGACACAATTTCCAGCATTTTGTCGTACAGAATGGTATTTTGTGATAAAGAATTCATTCTGTGGCACGGAATTCATATTGTGACAACACTTACCTTGTGACATTAAGTCAATTCTGTCACACAATGTTATGTTGTTACAGAATCTCAAAATAAATCTGCACACAAAGTTACATTTTGTAACAAAAGGCAGCATGTAGGCCGTTGTTTGTTCCCACTAAACTATTTGCTCACAGTGCATTTTATGACGATGCATTTTGCAGGATTCTGTGTCACAAAATGACATTCTGTGCGACAAAACGCACTGTGAACAAATGGCGCCCCATAAGGCAGTTAGCAGTGGAAGGCAGCAGCATTCTGGACACACAGATCCAGCATGTACGGTATTACTGAGAGGACACATCCACATGAGAAAAGTCTGAAACTAGGTGCAGGTAATAAACAGACTATCAGGGGCTTGGAAAATGAAGGCTGAAGACTGATATGTAATGCAACTTTTTTTTCCTTTCATTTAAGGAAATCACTAACATACGTAAAAACATTTTATCCATGTAAAAAAATGTGTCCATATTTTATGTAAATGTGCTTCATTATTTCCATCAGTGATTGAAAGCCAGAAGCGGAGACCAGTCTAAACCTAATACTTCCTATAGCTGAGGGTTTGCTACATTTGTGTCAAGCCAAGCCTCTGTTATCCAAGTCGAGACTTCCCACCCGTCCACTGTGGGAACATCAGGACCGGAGAGAAACTGATGCTAACTATTTATTTTATTTACCGGACAAGCAGGGGTGGAACTACCGCCGTAGCAGCCACTACGGGGCCCTAAATGGCAGGAGGACCTCGGCCATAATGAACATCTGTCATCCCATTGTGGCTCGGGCCTCATTCCCCGGCCTATGCTCCCCCAAGCAGGTGCAGTGACATTATACCGCCTGCTCTAATGAGGGCGGAGGGTCATCTCCCCAGCCTTTCCTCAGTCTGTGTCCTCTCCTACCCTGCAGATGCGATGACATCACTGCATTACATCGGCTGTAGAGATCGAGATGTGATCCATTCATCAAGGGAATGGGGCTCGGCGAGTATTACTGATTTTTATTTTATTAACACCGTAGGGGCTTCACTAGTGTAAGGAGGCGACTTCTGTGAGGTAGGACTAAGGGACCATAACCGTTGTATGAGGGCACTTAAGTGCCATAACTACTGAGTGGGTGGGGGGGTTTATGGCGAGTCTGGGCAGTCTTTACTAGATGGGGGGTTTGCAAGGAAGTTGTTTAGAAAGGGCGGTGGGGGGCTTTAAAACTTTGCCAAGGGACCCAGCCTTTTCTAGTTATGCCCCTGACACAAAGGATAGTGTAGACTGGATATACCAGTAAAAAACCTCAGCTGCAGGTTTGCAGTGATGTTCCCGTTCACTGCCAGCAAGCAGGGGACTTTTAATGATGAGGAATTAAGACCACAGTTGCAGCTCTTCACATCATGCAATAGATGAAACTGTAAAAATGTATTAAGACTCCTACATATCTGCAATGTATAACTCCCATCGTGCTGCAGTTACAGAACAGCCGGAGAGCCCCCAGCTGCAGATAACCGAGTCACAAGACATTGTGTCGTATTTCCCCACCTTGGATCTCAGATTTGCCATGGATTGATCAAATGTTTTCGGTGGTGCCCGCTGATGGTTGCAAAGTATAGCAACCGCTCTGTTGGCTCTGTTGTAGGACAGGATCTTTCCCGGGCCGGTGTCCTCCGCTGGGGGATGAAACAAACAAGTGCTTACAATCAATAAGGCCGTCATATACATTAGATCAGCATCCAATGCAGAGATCTCTTACCTGTGGCTCTCCAGCTGTTGCAAAACTACAATACCCATCAGGCCCGATAGCCACAGACTATCAGGGCATGTTGAGAGTTGTAGTTTTACAACAGCTGGAGAGCCACAGGTTGGGGGAAACAGTGATTTAATGTGTATGGGGGCGTGCCAAATTTCCTCAAACAGCAGATGTTGGGGAAAGGAGGATCTGGCAGTTGGATTTCAACATGCCCAATCTTTGTTCTCAGGGGAGATAAGGCATCGCCAGGTGTCTGGTCGCAGTTTTCTGCCCTCTCCCTTTCCAGAACATCTTACTAGGAAACAAAGATTGAGCATGTTGTAAAAAAACATGCCTGACCCTTCATTCCCCCAAAACTTGATATTGCCATATGCGTCAGATGGTCGGCCGGTTCTACCGATAACGTGCATTACCTATTCTGCCCAGTTTCCAGTGCACTAAGATGGTTTATTTTGCAGCAAGATGCCCTTCCCCCCCCAGCTGGAGAGGACTGCGGCTTAGAAATAATGTGGGGCCCTTGCTTTCCAGCTGGTAACTTAAAAAAGGGGTACTAGTCATATGGCACCTACATCATGGCTCTCCACACCAGTCACTGTACAGGATTACAAAAACACGCCAACTTTCTTCCTGAAACAGCGCCACACATGATTAGAGGTTGTGTCTGGTATTGCAGCTCAGCTCCATTGAAGTGAATAGGGCTGAGCTGCAATGCCACACACAACCTCTGGCTGGGGGTGGTGCAGTTTTTAGTAGAAAGCGGCGTCAGAGTGTTTCCTGCAGCACTAGGAGCGATGTTCTGCAGTGCAGTCCCACCGGCAGAGACCCCGTTTCCTATACGCTCCTGTATACTGTACGTGAGTGGTATTCATAGGATTCATGTCAAGACAAGCAAAGAATTGCTCATAGAATGTAATATACTGCTTTACCCACGATGTGTTATACCCCGCGCCCGATCCGTGAATTTATGTAAATCTGGAAAGCGGTACCACTTTATGTTACAAAAGAAGGTTTTATTGCAAAGCCCATGAACATGCCAACGCAGCGCACACGGGGCGACCGGGGCAGTGATGGAGTCCTACCGTCCGTCAGCTCCTGCAGCTGCTGTTGCAGCGTGACCGAGGCGTTGTACGTCCTGAAAACCTTCGCTGTCAGTCCTTCCATCAGGGACTGCAAGTGTTTGTTCAGCATTGGCGTCTGCAAAACGAGGCACGAGAGGTTATTTCTTTGATAACTGTCCAACGGCTTAGAGAATTGATACAAACGTATATTAAAGTTGCATTATACAAAAAAAAATAAAAAAAACACCTGTCCTGGATTAGAAAATCATGACTGGATTTAGCGCCACATCTGTCCACAGGTTGTGTGTGGTATTGCAGCCCAGCCCCATCCACTTCAATAGAGCTGAACGGCTATGCCACACACTACACAGGGGCGGCTCCATGTCTTGAAGAATGCAGCCATGTATTTTTTCCTTTTTTTTCAACTGAATTCAAGTCCAAGTAGCTGGAACTACTACCCCCATGGTTCTGTTGCTGCTCTCTGGGCTCAAAACTTCTAATTTCCTTATGTCAGGCACACAAACAGGAGCGAACATATGGCGGTCTGTGACGACGAATAGGAAGTCCACCCACGTAATATCCATGCAGATGTTGCCAGGTCAGATAAACCCATGGGCATAATGCTGCGGGGCACCAGTGCCAACCGATGGCTGACTCAATTACTATGGACACCCTAATGAGGAGCTGTCACAATTCTGGAGCAGCATCTATTTTTATGACTATGCAGTGCCATTCCTTTATTATTCCTATTGGAAGTTCTGAATGAATTGCTAGCAGTTTGCAACGAAAGTGCCATCAGCTGGGGGGTGTCCTTGCACAGTCACAGTATCCTATGAGTGCTGCCAATGTCAGACTGTTCAGGGACACCCCCCAACTGGTAACACTTATCTGGACCTTCACAGCAGACTCCTAGTTAGTCCTTTATAACGTCTAGCAGGAATAATAGAGGAATAGTACAACACAATCATAAGCATAGATGCTCCAGAATTCTTATTACATGGGGAATGCAGTCAGTTACTAAAATAGACCTGTCAGGAGAGGTGATGGATCCTCCTTGAAGGGTCGCTTTAAAGGGGGTATTCCCATCTCAGACAATGGGGGCATATCCCTAGGATATGCCCTCATTGTCTGATAGGTGCGGGTCCAAACAAAGAAAAGGTCTTTAAACACTTCCTACGGTTTCTACAACTGGAAAATTCTGACAAACTAATGTGTCTGACAACTTGGTAAATCCCAGGAATTCTACATCGACCATCTCCTCCTTATATAGGGCTTGATGATCAACCCTAAATGGATCTTCGGGGGTTTGGAACAGATCCTCCAAGATCAGGATGTCAATGGGAGGACACTAGAAGGCTGGGAAAAAAGAAAAGTGTGGAGGTCGAGCGATGGAGGGAAACTCTGTTTAAGCCGAGGGCAATATATGGCTTTAATTTCCCTCCCTCGCTGGCTACTCCGGACGGATTTATTCTGGGTCCGAAATGCAATGATCCATTTACCGACCTCTGGCATGGGATTCGGCAATGCCCACAAGTGGATAGATATTGGGATACAGTGCTGCGGTATATCTCCTCCGTCTGGTCCATAACTATTCCAGTCCATCGCAGTGGAGGATTTGCAGAATCCAGGGATTAGGAGTACCCCCTCTGTTACGCGGGGTGCTTCCCACAGCCCTACAGCTTCTTTTTTTCCACCGCTTGGACTCTCGCCTTCCCTCTGTTGGAAAACTGGTCGATCATCTCCATAAGTGACTGAACGGAATGGGGGATTGGGGTGGAGAGGCACAGGTGGGAGCCGTTCATAGCTACACATTGGGCACAAACTGAGATCAATCACCTAATGAGATTGTTCCAGTTCACGCGGTGCTATGAAATAGAGGAACTGACGGGGACCCTAAAGATTCATGGAGATCAAGGGAGGGGGACACATGGAACATGACAGATGCTTGGATTGTGTAAAACCTTGAATCCTTGCAAATCCTAAAATGTGTATAAGGTGTTGTGACAACCTGATTATGGAGACGAGGGTGAAGGTCTGAAAGATACCCTAAATATTCTGGATCCCGAAGTTATGACATAAGATATATTACCCTGATCTATCACAACTGACTTGTTTATATAATCGATACAAAAGTTTAATAAACTTTTGGGAACCTAAAAATGATACCAGATCTCGGCCATTAATTGCTAGCCCCTTCACCCGCCAAGGGAAAGATTTGCATTGGGACCAAGTTGATTGCCACCAGGGTCAGGTAGCAGAGGTACTATAGGCTTCAGCATAAACCGGCTGCTGGACAAGAACCAAGCAAGGTTTTTGCACATTTTCAAGGAAATTCATTGCACAACACCGCCTTCCACTGCAAATTGGATTTAGACATGAAGGTCACCAGAGCCTGCATCTCTCCCAGCATTCCCTGACAGCCTGCAACCATGGTGAGAGTTGTAGTTACAGCCACTGGTTGAGAAAAGTTCTTTCTATCCCTTTGTTCTCTCTCATCTCCTTGGTGCAGGAACACCCAGGGTTTTCTGGATCCCTCAGGGATTGCTCCGCACGGGGAAGACAGGAGCGTGACATAATGACACAGTAAAAAGGTCCATTCCACGCATCACGCCAACTCATCCGCGCCTCTGGTGCGCGCCAGTTGTATATTTCTCGCACACCAGGAAGACAACTAAATTAATTTGCAGAACAAAGTGTATTTCCCTGGATTTGGACGACCGCCATGTGCGATTATCCCCGAGCAGCGATGACAAGGCTCCTTGCTCCCCGTAGCAGTGAAGTGGTTATTCTAGCTCTCGGGCGTACACATGCAGCTCCTGCCCTTTTGCAGCCTCTCTAGGTTTTATCATGGGCAAGGCATGGCTTTTGTGCCCCATGCTGCCCACTAAATCTTCCAGGAGGTGGCCCGAGGGGGTGACTACATCCTCTCTATGGGACGTCATCCACCAGCTGGTGACAAGGGAGCAGCCAGGAGCTGCCAGCTTTAATAAATCTCCGGCAATCAGCATCCGCAGAGGGTCTAGAAGGGTTAATCCACTCACATTCAGTCTGTCAAATAGATCGTCTCCTTCCTGCTTATTCTCCATGAACAGCTGCAGGTTTTTAAACACCTGAAAAAGAAATTATGGCAGAAAATCATTTAACCCGTACCCCCAGAACAGTCTGATACCAAAATGGCCCTTGGCAGCAGAGAAAGTGGGCCCCGAGCGGCCGTCTGCTGTGCTTCTGGACACGTCTCAATTTACAAAATATAATTACACAGTATATAAAACATATCTACTTCCCAAATATATATAACCCAGTGCCCTGTCCAGAATGCTTTATGTATAGGGTAGAACCGCGCTGCTCCTTGTTCACACTAGTAATATTCACGCAGTCCTCCACATGTGCCGGCACTGGATATCGACAGTCTCCACAGGTAATTGGTCTTCACAACCGTTCCTGCATATTTCTGTCAAAAATGCGCACAAATAGTGAGCTACCTTCAAGGTTTTTTTCTTTAAAAAGGGTTTTATTGTACTTACAAAATTTTTTCTTTAAAATACAGCATATAAAATCATCCGCCCGACCCGGGTTTCGCTTGCTTGCTTTCTCAAGGGGCGATCCCATGAGGATAAGTACAATAAAACCCTTTTAAAGAAAAAACCTCGACGTACCTCACTATTTGTGCGCATTTTTTACAGAAATATGCGGGAACGGTTGTGAAGACCAATTACCTGTGGAGACTGTCGATATCCAGTGCCGGCACATGTGGAGGACTGCGTGAATATGACTAGTGTGAACAAGGAGCAGCGCGGTTCTACCGTATACATAAAGTTTTCGTGATTGGACCCACATCACAATTTGAACCTGCAGCGCAAGTAACAAACGTCCTTTTGTACAGACTACCACTTTGATTGACTGACTGTCCAGAATGCTGCCACCCAGTGCCTCCACCGCCCAGAATGTCTCCACCCAGTGCCCCACCCAAAGCGCCAATATCCACTGTCCTTCCACAGAACACCGCCGCCAAGTGTCCTACACAGAACACTACTATCTAGTGTCCACAGAACGGCAACATCCAGAGTCCACCCCCGCCCCAGAATGCCACTGCCAAGTGCCCCACCCAGAAGGCTGCCGCCCAGAATGCTGCCACCAAGTGCCCCACCCAAAATCACCAATATCCACTGTCCTTCCACAGAACACTGCCGCCAAGTGTCCTACCCAGAACACTACTATCTAGTGTGTCGTCCCCCCCCCCCGCCATAGAATGCCACTGCCAAGTGCCCCACCCGGAAGGCTGCCACCTAGTGCCCTGCCCAGAACCAGTATATATTTCCCCACAATATTGCCATTCAGTGCCCAATAAAGCAGCCACTCAGTGTGCAGTAAACAAAATAAATCGGGAATTGTAAAGTTCCTTTTGTTGTAGGACAGTAAAGGTTTACATGCTCCTCTTAAAAGAGTTGTCCGGACTTTTAATATTGATTACTTATCCTCCGGATAGGTCATCGTTATCAGCGGGGGTCCGACACCTGGCACCCCCACTGATCAGCTATACGTTGCGTCTCGCGTCTCTCTTTCTGGTCACTGTTGGTTTGCCATAGACACAGCAGCAGGGAGAAAGACGGGAGACCTGAGGAGAGGTCATCATTATCAGATCGGCAGGGGTCTGATCAACTGTATGAGGAGATGGTGCGCGCAGCGTGCACGCGCCGTCTCCGTATGGCTCTCTGTCTATGGCAAAGCAGCAGCGAACAGGACGAGAGACAGGTGACGGCACGTCCACACTGCGCGCGCCGTCTCCTCATACAGCTGATCGGTGGGGGTGCCAGGTGTCGGACCCCCACCGATCTAATATTTATGACCTATCACGAGGATAGGTCATCAATATTAAAAGCCCAGAGAACCCCTTTAAGTTACTCGTCCTTGAGGGACCCAATAAGGAATGGGGGGTTATTGCCCAGTTTGCCACCACTTACAGGGAGAGATTTATCAAAACTGGTGTAAAGAAAACTGGCTTCGATGCCCATAGCGACCAATCAGATTCCAATTCTCATTTTCCAAAGAATCTCTGAAAAATAATAGTAATCTGACCGGTTGCTATGGGAAACTAAGCCAGTTTTCTTTACACCGGTTTTGATAAATCCCCTCCATGGTGTTCTCAGGTGACCGTGCGCGGGGTTGGTACACGGTTCATAGTCATTTTTACAGAGACTTTAATCTCCAAGGACCAGGCTTGGACTGGCCCAAAGGGGTACAGGGGAATCCCCTGGCGGGTCCCTGAGCAAGGTGGGCCCCTAGTCTCTCACCCTCTGCATAAGTGGCACACAACACATTAGATTTACTGCACTACAGACATATATTCAATGTACAGCCCCTCAACCAGCCTATGTTCATATAAAAAACTTGTTAAAATATTTATTATATTTGGATGTATCCGTACGGTGGGCCCCTATAATAAATTTTACTGATGGGCCCTAGGTGCCCCAGTCCGACACTGCTAAGGACAATGTAACATCAGGTTTCATAGACTGAATCACTTACCCTCTTCTCTACCGGGACCTTGTTGTAATACCGGATGGAGTCTTTACCCAGAAAGTCGAACTCGACCACGTGCTTCTCTCCATCAAGTTCTGGGTAAAGTTTAATATGTTCGACTCTCAGCGAGCAGCAACCTACGGTGTCGGCCGTCTCCCCTTCTTCCTTTTCGTTACCTGCTCTCAGAGCCAGCTGAGGGGTGACAGTGCAAATCCATTACTATAAATAGTAAAACTGTTTTTTTTTATCCAAGACCACGTGCAAAGTTCTACAGTTTAATATCATACATTTCTGGGGTATTTTGCGCCTTTTTGAAGCCTCTTTTTTTAAGAAAATATCAGTGGTCACCAGTCATTATTTTACATGTATGCGTCACACAGGACAACCTATGATACTACATAATTGGGAGGGTAGTCCGTCAGGAGAAGGGAGGTCTCCAGTAAGATCTATGGGTAAGTGGCACAGGGCTGGAGTTTTTCCATCTAATCTGCGTAGACTGAATTTTTAGGAAATCTTCCTGCGCCACCCCTACCTTGTCTATAAAGTATAGCGCTACAGCTCTCTGTCGTATGCTCATCTCTTTGGATTTGAAGTCCTCCCGATACGTTCTTCTAATTTTGTCGACATGGTTCTTCAGCTTTCTGGCCACTTCATATTTTTCCCAATCTTTTTCACCCTTGGGTTAAGAGAAATTTATAACAAATTCAACAAAGTTCTCCAAAGGGTCATTCGTTTTATGGACTTTTATGCCTTTAAGAAAGCGGTCCATAAAACAGTTTCTATAAATAAGCCTGGCTGGAGCCCTGGGGGTTTGCCAGCTCCATCGACCAATCTGACCTCCATAGACAGCAGTGGTCCAGGACTCTCTAAGGAGACAACCTGTAGATGGAGGGCAGACTGCCCAATGAATCCTGCGGGGAGGGTCCTTTGGATTCCCTGGTTGGACCAGTATCCGACGTCGGTGCTGCGTCCATCCTGGGTCAGTGGAGGGGGAAAGCAGGTCTTAGACTTTCCTATGTTGTTCTGCATATGAAAGCCTTAGCCCAGGGGTAGGCAACCTCCGGCACTCCAGCTGTTGTGAAACTACAACTCCCAGCATGCATACTTGCTCTGCTCTTCTCAGGACTCTAATAAAAATGAATGAAGCATGCTGGGAATTGTAGTTTAACAGCTGGAGTGCCGAAGGTTGCTGATCCCTGCTTAGCCGATGGTGGCCATCTTGAAAGAACCAGAGGGGGAACCTGAACAGACACGGCATGGGATGGAACTATACATGTGCCAGTTACAGAAAGTTCTGGACTTGAGGTCGCTTTAATTTAGACTTACAAAGACTGACAGGTGTAACAGGAAACCACGGGGCCCTACAGCAAAAATATTTATGGGGCCCTTGTCTGTTATACATGACTCCTGAGTCCCCCGCTGATCAGCTGTTTGAGAAGCCACAGACGATCGCTTTTCCGCGCTTAGCCTAGGCCAGTGACGTCATTTTCATCGCTCACATGACTTAGGCGCAGCTCAGCCCCATTCAAGCGAATAGGACTGAGCTTTGATATCAAGCACAACCACTGTACAATGTACGGCGCTGTGCTCGATGAGCACGTAGAAGGCTGCGGCACTACTGCAGGTGCTGGTACCTTCTGGCAGGAGATCTGGTCGTTAGACCCCCACCGATCAGACACAGATGACCTGTCCAGAGGATAAGGTTATCAATATAGGTCTTGGAAAAGCTCTTTTTCGGTTATGCCACCTTCTGGGCAATTTATTTTTTACGATTGCATTTTACGCAAAAATATCATTTTTTCAATTAGTCTTTATTAAAAAACGTTGAGCCCTTTTTGAGAAAAGGGTTAAAAAAAAATCTGCTTTCAGAGTATAACTTCTTAGTCCCTTCAGCTGACAGCTCATGTGAAGCCTTATTTTGGATCTCCTGACGTCATAACTAGAGATGAGCGAATTTCATATTTTAAAATTCGTTCACACTTCATTTGTTGGTAAAAGGTGAATTGCATTATGGATTCCGTTACCATGGACCATAACGCATTTCTATGACAGAATGCATAACGGAATGCCTTTAGAGGCTTTCCGTTATTCATTCCGTCATAATAGAAGTCTATGGGCTGCAAAACGGATCCGTCCAGTTTCCGTTACGCCGGGGAGGACTCTTCTGCATAACGGAAACAGGATGGATCCGTTTTGCAGCCCATAGACTTCTATTATGACGGAATGAATACTGGAATGTCTCTAAAGGCATTCCGTCATAGAATTGCATTATGGTCCGTGGTAACGGAATCCATAATGCAATTCACCTTTTTACCAACAAAGTGAGAACGAATTTCATAAACGGAAATTCGCTCATCTCTATTCATAACCACCCACTATAGCTAAACTCTTATAAAACTGATATGGAGATAGCTTAGATGAGTGTTTATCAGTTTGATAAGAGTTTAGCTATAATGGGTGGTTATCAAGTCCAGAGATCTGAGATGAGGCTTCACATGAGCTGTCAGCTGAAGCCACAAAACTGCACAAATCAGAAAGACTGATTTTTAACCCTTTTATCTGAAAAATGGCTGAACAGTTTTAATACAGACTAGGTGACAAATTAATTTTAGCCCAAAATGAGTAAAATACAATAAAAAAACAAAATTCCCTGAAAATGTCCATAGCCTTTAAGGGTGGAGGTGGGCCCCCTCAGCTCATAGGGTCCATAGTTCTGTTCTGACTTTATTCACAGTTTTCCTTTCTGCCGAGAATTACTGTTATGATGAGCAATGGGCATCGCCGAGCGGCATCACATCGCCCCTCAAATTGGCAGTGCTTGAACCATCCATCAGAGGCAGCCTTGGCATGGTCTAATCTGCTGCACCGCCATGGTAGTGTGTCAGATGTATGGCACCTGCAGCCCTGTACAGAGGGGGAAGCCATTCATCAACTATTCAGAGGGGAAGGGGCCTCGGGCTGCAGCGTGCCAGCTCAGATTAAACCCTGGAATCAGCTGTGCAGATGAGGTTGGCATCCCATGGAGAAGGATGTGGGACCCATGAGAAGAGTCTGCTACAGTCTGCCCGCAGCGGCTGATAACAGGGAGCAATAGATAGCGTCCAAAGGGAGAGATGGTAACATCTAACTTTTAAGTTGTTTGCATCAATACAAAATGCAAACAATATTTCAGAAAAATGTAGCTGAAGCCGTGTCCCTGGGGCCCAAAGCATGCACCATGTATAATATACATACTGACACCTTCATTTCTATAGAGGTGCCGCCATCCAGTGCTTAGATCATTGAGTGATTACGTTACACTCTCCTGGAAATTCTCTTATGTGGCACAAGGATCACCAAGAGTAAGGGCCCAGTTTTGACTTGAAACCCTCTCCGTGCCACTAAACCAAATGTATTCCATCTCTGCATCTTAAATACCTGCTTAGCAGGTCGCACGCTCCCGCTCTCCCGGAAAACGAGGCGATATTTGAGGTTATTTGACTAGGGAATATCTGAGGCCGTCTCTGCAAATGTTAGTGTTTGGCTGCAGATTGAAAATATGACTTCATTTTCATCTATAGATCCCAAGGGGCCTGGAAATGAAGCGAATGTGCTCTGCTGAGCATAGGAAGTGCCGATGTGTGTAGCGGGGCGCAGCAAAGCCCTGGGTAATAGAATCTCATTTCTTGGAGAATATAAAACCCTAGGACAATATTTGTGGTTCGGTAAGAGTTAATGGTAATGCCGCTTGCCCAAAAAATTAAAGCAATCCCGCCCCCTTTTTATTTTTACCACCTAAAACGTGACTACACTTTTTTAGCACTATTTGCCGCAGAGCTGCACTTCTGGCATTGTGAGAGTGTCACCTACCTGAAGCAGAACTGTCACGCATGAGGAGTGGGGGAAAACTCCCCACCGTATAGCACGGGAAAATGGGGAAGCAGCTAGGCCAGGATACAGAGGTAAAGGGAGCAGGTCACCTAACACCACCCTCAACCTATCCCTGACCTCCCAACTGTATGAGCCGGCCTCGATGGTAGGGGGGGCTCATACTCTGGAAGTTCTGCTGACCATAACGATCCCTAAAATAGGAGTCAGAAATAAGAAACGACTGGTTCATCCACGACACGAATGAACCGGAGTCTCACACAGGCTTAGAAACTAGGAAGGAACAGACCGCAAGCATAAACCCATAATGGCAGGTAAGAGCCCAGCGCAAATGACACGCACTGGAACAGCCAGCACTTACCTGCCACAACGACTGGGAGGAAGAACTACAGTTTTCTGACTTGTGGTTCACCCCTCCGAGAAACTATGGAGCCCACTTCCGTAGGCAGGTGGTCAACGCTGTTCCCCCTCTGAGGAACACAGAAGCCCCCTCACCGGAGGCACAACACACAGGGTAATGCCTTGCATACATACTGGGACAAATACCAACTGACCAGACATATAACTACAAACATAAGAACCAGAAAGGTGGGGAACATGGAGGATACAATGGGAAGACAAACTATGTCCAACAAGGAGGCCCTAAAGCTGGACAGATGAAAAAGTCCAGCATGTCAGCATAACTCCAGCTAAAGTCTCAAAAAGCCCAGGCTCCAAGCACCAGTATTATAAGGGCCGTAAGGCCACACCCGGCTCTACCTAGCTCACACCTTAACTCCCAACACACTAGAATGGGAAGGGAAAAAGCCTTAAAGGGGAAATGCACACACATGCTAAACACGTTGCCACCAGCAACAAGCATGCACGGAAAAAGTGTCACGGTCCACTATAACAGACCAAGAACCTGTTTCTGACTCTCTGCCCTCTCTTCCCTTCTCTCATGTTAGAGATTGCAGCAGGGAAGGGGAGGAGTTTGTACATGGAAGATCGGAGTGTGGAGAAGGGGGAGCAGATCACATAGGCTGTAGATAGTAAAGCACACACAATGCACACGTAATAAATTAAGCTGGATATGCAGAAACCAAGCTTTTACTGCCCACTGGAAGGGGCCATATTTTGGAAAACGGCAGCCAGTAACCCATAGTACAGTAAAAGTTTTTAAACCAGTTCATACCTTTAATTTGGAATTTGCATTCAGCATCACATATTTCACCGATGCCTGCACGTTTTCAGTCCACGAAGCTAACCAGGTGACCGTATTGTCATGACGAACTTCCTTCCACTTATGGCCACTAGGGGGCACAGGAATTTTTGAATCTCTGGATGAAAGAGGACAGAAACAAAACAAAACACAAACTGTGAACAATCATCGTTAAATAGAGGAATTCTACTGTATACATACATTCCTAATTGCAAAAGTTCTGAACTTCCAGGGACGGGCGCTCATTTTCAGTGACAACCTCTGCAAATTTGGGATGTTCTGGGCCAAAAATGGTCAGTGCTCATGTGAACCCTACCCATACATGGGCATTCCCTTGGGATGAGGCCTATTTGTCTCAAATTTACCAACTGCAAGTTAATACGTATGGACATTTCCTCGTTCTATACACATTAGATCAAGGATCAGTAGCCTCTGGAACTCCACCCGTTGTAAAACTACAACTCCCAGCATGCTCTGTTCACTTCTATGAGAAGAGCTGAGCACGTGTGCATGCTGGGAGCTGTAGTTTTACAACAGCTGGAGGTGGCTCGACCTTAGAGGGATGGCGCCCGAACCAATCGATTTCAGCAGGACCAGCTGCCTATGTAATCTGTATTGGGATGAATTGTCCCGACTCTCCCTTAGATTTTGAAGGAAGAAAGAGTTGAGCAGAGCTAGATTTCAACACGCCCGATCATTGCGTTCTTGAAGGGTGCAGCGGCCTATTCCAATTAACCTATTGAGAACACATGCACACTCGGCCAAAAGGGCCAGAGGCTATAGCTGTCAGCCACCTTGACAACCTGCACCAAAAATTATTTACATAACCAGCATTAGGCCTCATGCACACAACCATTGTTTTGGTCCGCGTCCGAGCCACATATTTTGCGGCTCGGGCGCGGACCCATTCACTTCAATGGGGCCGCAAAAGATGCGGACTGCACTCCGTGTGCTGTCCGCATCCGTTGCCCCACAAAAAAAATATAGCATGTCCTATTCTTGTCTGTTTTGCGGACAAGAATAGGCATTTCTACAATGGGCTGCGTTCCGTTTCGCAAATTGCAGAACTGAACGCGCAGCAGCTTCCGCGGTTTGCAGTCCGCAAAACACATACGGTTGTGTGCATGAGGCCTTATGCGGTTCTATAGTGTTGTGGCCGGACTCATACCCAAGGCTCGAGATGCAAGGAGACATAATATGGCACAGAAGGCTCCTCCAGCACCCACGTTAAGCCTCATTCACACGTCAGTGTTCATATTCGTGAGAAGGTGGTCAGTGATGCCTCCGTAAAGATGTCCGTGATGGATCCGCGTCGGGTGTCTGTTTTTTGCTGTCCGTGTGCCATCCATGTTTCACTGACCCTGAACAGCTGAAAAATTTTTTTCAAAAGCATCTTTTCCTAATGATCCGTGAAACACAGATCGCATCCGTGGCTTTTGACTATGGTGGGCGTGATGGATCTGTGAACACAGACAAAACAAAGCACACTGTACATCTGTGCTAAAACACGGACGTGTGAATACACACATTAGAATGAATGGGGACGTGTGCTGTCTGTGGAGAACACGTTTGTGGAACACAGACATGTGAATGAGGCTTAGGTCTGGGATTCCATAAGGTCTGTCCAAGATACATGGGATCCATATTGCCTCTGGTGGAGAATACCTCCATAATAATTTTAGCTTCAGGTACGTCGACTGTAGTGGTACTGGAAGTCACAGCTGCTCTACCATTAAAAAAACAGTAAAACACAATATTCCGTTCTGTGGTAAACGTCCCCCCATAAAGCCCTCTTATTGAGCGCGCAGGGAATGTAATGCACATCGAGAGCGGAAAGAATTTGCCAAATGTTCACCTTCTCGCCGTAAAGATAAACATTCCCTTTATCTAAATGAAACAGGAGCGACACTTCACACTCCATAATGTAATCTTTCAATCGTATCGCGGGTTATTAAATCTCCGCCGAACACAAGAGCCGCAATTTCAAACAAATTCAACCTTGCAGCTCGGAGCAATGTGTCGGAAGTTCAGACCCAGAAGCGAGTGAATTGGGAATTACCTGGAGGGTCACAAGTTCACGATCTGGTTGAAGGAGTAAGAAATGAGTTATAGTAAGGGAAAAAAAATATATAATGTGCTTGGCCTATTGTATAAGACTTTATTGTCCTTTTCTGTTAAATAGAGTCCCCTGCAGGGGGCGCTGTTGTATAGGAAAAGGCAGCCCGAGGCTTATTACTATTGTGGAGGATTTTGCACTTCTGATAGTCGGGCTGAAAGAAATGAAAATGCAAAATAAAATCAGAGGTAAAATACTCAGCGTGAAAAAATGTCATACGGTAAAAAAGAAACTGATTGTAAGCCTTTGGGATACACTGGAATTCAAAATACCGTATGTTGTCACATAAGCTTGCAGTGTCTTACCGAACCACTGAGTAGCGGTAGAGACTAGAGTCGACGGAATTGTGTCCATGAGAAGACCACCCAAAATCAAATCACTGACCAGGGGTCTTCGGAGGGGCTGGGAAGGGGCGGGGGCGATGGGGCTGGGAAGATGGCTGGTATCTATACTGCTACTGTTGTCTTCTTAAGGAAGCCTATTAAAGGTCCTGGGGAATCTTGATCAAGAAAAAGAATGAGTGACTGGGTGACAGATCCACGTGAGCCAACATGGCCGCCAGTGCTACCTGTCAGATAGGTACTTCTGGTTCCTGAAACTGAAGACAGGATAAGTTAAAGGGGTATTCCGGTTATATAAAGGTATACCTATTGGTATAGATCTGTGGGCAGGGGCGTAACTACCATAGTGGCTGCTATGGGGCCCAAGGCAAGAGGGGGCCCAGTTGGGATTATTCCCTCTTCTACTTGGGGTGAAAACTTGGTCAGGACTCTACCCTCTAAAAGGAAAAACTTCTCAAATGGCCCAAGGGGGTCATTTAAAGGCAGAAACCCTTCTGTCCTGTGTGGGGGGCCTGGTTTGATCCTTGCCATGGGGCCCTTACTTCTCTATGTACGCCACTGTCTGTGGGGGTCCAACCTCTTCCAGATAACTATTAGATCTGTGGGGAGTTTTACCTCGGGGAGTCCTGGGGCCCTCACACATCACAAGAATGGGGCCCTACACCCTGTGATCAGCCGGTTGGACATGCAAACTGCCACTCCATTCATTTCTATGGGAGTTCTGGAGATGCATTTCCTGTGTAAGCTCGGTTGTATGTCTCACATATAGGGTATCAGGGGTCATAATTTAAAGGGCATTTCCACATATAACCCTCAGGATCTCCCATCAGTCGTCAGAACTGCAGTACCAGACACAGCCGGTATAAACAGTAGGTAGTGATGCCTTTGGGGTCTCCATCACCCCCCTCACTGACGACCCATCTTTGCAGTCTCTTATCGTACTGATGGAGACCCAAGTCACTCATACAGGGATCGATTTGATTTTCGGACCTCTGAATGATAACGTTATGAGGCCTTCCTGATCCCCCAGCCACGCCTGCTTAGTATTCCAGCGTTAAACCCGCAGTCTGGTTAATCTCAGCCATCGATACTTCCCTACAGTTTCTCCGCTCGCCTCCTCACTGCATTTCCAGAGCATCAAAGCCGTAATGATTCTGCCTGGACGGAGAGGAACGCGGCAGCTGAATCATGGAATGGTATCAAGCCGCCCCCCTGCGTTTTATCCCTGCAGCATTTATCAGCATTCCTTCCACCTTCTCCTCCGACAGCAAATGGTTAAATGTTTCCGAGAGAAGCCGCGACCACAAAATGTCCCAAAACTAAAATGACAGGACAAGCGCCCAATCCAGAAAAAGCTGCCGGACTGTTAAAACGGACATAAGTGCAGCACTATTACATGGCTCACCGTGGGTTAAAACTAAGACGCCATACTTCCCCCTCACTGATCCTCCACTGCTGCCGCTCCAGCCCCCTGCGGTTCTCCCAACTCAACAGGTAGGAAATGCCTGCCTAGCCAATCATTGGTGGAAGTGGTGAACTGCCTCTCTGATTGGCTGGGCATTTCCTGTGTGTCGAGCCGGGATCGGGACCAGATCAGCGCTGGATCGGCGATGAAGAACATGGCTTCTTTTATACATTAAAAACAAAATGTAACTGCCCCTTTAAATCTTAGCCGAGGGATATGGCGCACTCGATAATGCATGCATGTAGTGTAAGGAATCTCCCCGTTCTTCACCTTTAACCTCTCAAGGAGGTATGGACTTCCCCGATTTGATTCCTAGGTCAACGTCCCCAGAATGGTCACCAGCAGTAGTTTAGTCAGGAATGAAACCAAGGAGAAAGCGCAGGACACTTCTCTGACTGACCTCTCTCTTAACATACCCCAAAAAGGCACATGAACAGGAGGCGTCTAGACTTACCTTTAAAGGGCATCTGTCAGCAGATTCGTCCCTATGACACTGGCTGACCTGTTACATGTGCACTTGGCAGCTGAAGGTATGCGTGTTGGTCCCATGTTCACAGTTGGTCCCCACATTACTGAGAAAAATTATGGTTTAATATATGCAAATGAGCCTCTAGGAGCAACGGGGTCGTTGCTGTTGCACCTAGAGGCTCCGCTCTCTCTGCAGCTGCCGTGCCCTCTGCACCTTGATTGACAGGAGTAATTATGTTTACACTGCCTGGATCTGTCAAAGTGCAGAGAGAGCAGAGCCTCTAGGTGTAACGGCAATGCCCCCGTTGCTCCTAGAGGCTCATATGCATATAATAAAACATCCTTTTTCTCAGCAATGTGGGCACATATGAACATGGGACCAACACAGACGCCTTCAGCTGCCAAGCGCCCATGTAACAGGTCAGCCGGGGTCATAGGGACAGAACTGCTGACAGATGCCCTTTAAAGTGACTGTAAGAAATTCGAAAAAATACTTATTTCTTGCAGAAAAGCGCCATTGTCCTCCAGAGGCTGGGTCTGGTATTGCAGCTCCGCCCCAATAGTTGCAATACCAAACACAGCCCATGGACAAGGGTGGCGCCGTCTCTGGTAGAAAGCAGCCATATTTTTTACTAATCTCGTACACTGGCTTTAAGCAATCACAGCCTGCCATAGGAAGCTGCTGCAGAAGGATGCACGTGGTGTATAGCTCAGTAACATTCAGCCTCCGATAAGATTTTCATGTCATACATCGGTTTCAGTCGCCTTTTAAAAGAATCTTTCAAACGACAAACATGGTAAACCTGGTGGGAGTGCTGGACCGGATTATTTTCCTGCGGAGGACGGAGCCGTCTCCGTGTAATCCCCTTGTCTGCAGTCTCTGCACCTTCCCGCTGCTCTCTGCAAGCCACAAAATCTTTCTAATTTGCCTAACGGTCCTGTCTTCTGGGTGAGATGTTTTGACATTGCGGGTCACAGAGACGAGGAGAGCGCTAATCCCATTTCAGACGGTTCTCAGCGGGCAGAGCACAGCACGTGGCGGGCGAAAAAGCCGCAATCGCACACACTCTGTCCTTGTGAGTTACCGGATGAAGAAACAGTCTCAAAAAAATTGTCCTAGACATCGTTTTATGAAAATTTGTGCATAATTTTGTACTAGAAAGCTACAATGGGTTAAAAAAACAAAACAAAAAACTCCTCCTTCCTTCCCCCACCATTGCCATGCTGACGCTGCTCCGATCTTTACTGCTCTTCGCTTCCTCGTCCTAGCTCGACATGCACAAAAGTGGAAATGAGCGGGGAGCAGAGCAGCGTCGGAACATATCAGAGGGGGAAGTATGGCTTTTCATACTCGCTGGGAAAACGCCTTACTCCTTTAAGGGACCCTTTTAGAGCATCTTCCTGTTAGGATTCCTACAGTATGTAGGGATGAGCGCACCCGTGGAAGTTCGGGTTCGGGTCTCGAACTCAAACCCCATTGAAGTCAATAGGGACCTGCACTTTATTATTTTCTGCTATAACATAGTTATATCGAAAAATAACGTGGGAGCAGAACAGAAGGTCTCTAAAGGCTTCAGTTTTGCATTCTGTCTTAATAATTACGTTATTTTTCGAAATATCCATTTTATAGCGGAAAATAATAAATTCATAAATAGCTCGAACTTCAGTTAAAGTCTGACTTTGGGATCGACGAACGTGACGTCTCTGGCCTAGGAATAACGCAATGATCCGTACTGCGCCGGAGCTCCGCAACCTCTTTAAACAGCCGACCGGCAGGGGTGCTGGGCACCTGATGCCCATTGATCACATACGGATGATGACCATCCTGGGGACAGGTCATCAGTGTTCATCACTCAGACGATCCTTTTAAAAGGACGCGTCCTCTCCACAGGTGATGTCCGACGGGTGGGAGCGCATGCTACACATCCCCTTAAAGGAGTTGTCTCACCTCAAACATTGGGAGCATATCGGTAGGATATACAATGTCTGATAGGTGCAGGTTCCAGAGGTGGGACCCACACCCATCTTCAGAACGGAGCCTACGAGGGCATGCGCGGCCGCCCTCCGTTCATTCCTATGGGAGCGCTGGGTCATAGAAGTAAATGGAGCAGTGGCGCCCTTGGCGCTCCCATGAGAATACACAGAGGTGAGCCCTCCTTCACTTTACGGGCTCCGTTCTAAAGATAGGTGCGGGTCCCACCTATCAGACATTGGCTGGCGATATGCCTCCGCTGTCTGAGGTGAGACCACCTCTTTAAAGCATTTCCACAAAACCCGGAGAAGATCTTCTCCTCTAATGAGCCGGGAGCTGTCCTGGGTTCTGAAGTGGCCGGCTCTTTCGCTTGACAAGCCATCGCTTTTTTGGAGGATTATGCAGACACCCAACGCGTTTGTCACTTTACTGTTCTGCGGATCTATGGAGGTGGAGACAAATTTTCTTACTATTGTAGCATTATTGGCAATAATTATTAAACCACTTAAGTGAATTCCAGGATTTCAAAAGCATCCAGCTGTGATTTTGTATTCAGAGGTCTCTGCTGCCTGCGCTCGTACACTCAAGTTTCTTTGCCGTCTTATTTTAATTGCACTTTCTTCTCTCTCTGATAAATGGCTGAACTCCCCCAATTTTCAATAGTACATTTTCAAGATGACGGCTATGGCTTTCCACCCGCTGTCAAAAAACATTATTTAGAATTCCCTTCTAAGCCGACAGGACGTTGAGCCGCACGAACCCAAAAAAATTATTCATATTATGCAAAGTTTGTCAGAAAGGGAAAGTTTCAAATGGAAGGTGGCAGAGTTGACGTTCAAGCCATCCAGAAGTCTTCGGGGATTTTCTTCCAGGTGGAGTCTTGGTGGAATATCGATCCCTAGACACCTTTCAATGGCATTAGGACTGTCAGTTGAATACATATTGATCAGATTTGACCACCTCTGTCTCTCTGTTCAGTCCAACCCTGGGCAGGTCAGCTCATAGTACGCAGGTAGTGGCGGTCTCTGGTCAGCCCTCCTACTGGCTTGTCTCATGGTGGCTGTACACAGGCCTGGTCCCTCTGGCCCAACATATGGTTACCCCCATTCTCTGCCTGAATTCCTCCTCCTACAGTTCCATCCTTATTCCAGAAACGGCACAACACTCGGCACTATCACACTGCCCCAACACAGCACCAATCCTCCACCCCTCCTCCTGCAAGCTAGCAACCTTAAAGCCATGTTTCCTAGTGACAATTGACCGGGTTTGGGGCCAAAGCCAAACACAGCAACTCATACGCCACAATTAAAAACAGGCCACCAAAACGGAAGGGTGACCAAATAGGGACACAATGTACAGTATGAGGAAAACACAAAAATACCTACAAGGATCAGAAGGATGTAATACTTTGAGGGAACGGGGCCAAACAGTCTCTGCCCTCATTAGTCGGGTATTATGCCTTATGAGGTGGCCACGATGGCCGAAGTTATGGAAAAAGCCAAGTGGGCTGTGCTACATAGTTTCACCCTAGAGGTGCATGGGAGCTTTGGAGACCGTGTAGCACAGGCATGCTCAACCTGTGGTCCTCCAGCTGTTGCAAAACTACAACTCCCAGCATGCCCAGACTGCCTACAGCTATCAGCCTACAGCGGGGCATAGTGGGAGTTGTTTTACAACAGCTGCAGAGCCGCAGGTTGGCCATCCCTACCCTATTTCTTTATCATCTATTTTCTAGCTGCGTCCATTTATTTCTAAGCAGAGTGGCTCTACGAGGTGGTCTCCAAAGAGATCCAGGGGGCTCAGAAAACACCAGCAGCCTGGAAACCATTTCCGGAGAGGTGCTGTGGAGTGGGATACACTTCTCTTTGGCCTCATTCAGGCTGCTATATTTTAGTGACTGTATTGCAGCCGGCCTAACTAAGAGCACTATAGACTCCTATGAGGTCGTCAATGAAGTTAATAAGGCTCCCAGGTGAAAGGCGGCCGTCTGAATGAGACTAAAGGAAGAAAAGTTGCCCATTCCAATCAACGTGTGAATGAAAGGGGGCAAAACGTGGGACTGATCTGTGGAGGGCTTACTAGAGAAATCTGCAACTGCAGAAGAATACTCTGGGGGTCTGACTGCTGGGACCCCCAAGACCAGGAGATTGGATCTGGAGCATGCGCTTTGTTGTCCCCTTTCAACCCCATGGCAAGGACAGAGCTATACGCTGATCCTTTTTGCCAGTCCCATAGAGATGAATGTAGCAGAGGCACACACGCTGGTACATTCATACAGGAAGACACATGACCCCCATTGGTTGCTCCCCCGCTGTTTAGATGCTTTGCGCCCATCCTGTGGATAGAGAAGTAGGATGGACACATATCTTAATAGAGCATATGGACATCAGGACCCCCTATTCTGAGGGTCTTGGGGCACTTGGGGGGTGACCATCATTGCTCTACCCCACTTACTTGCTGCAGTTGATGATCACATCTTCAGGTAAAATGCGCTTCTTCAGCATACCCTGCTTAGGGTGGTCACCTCTGCCACGGAACAAACCTGGAGGCTCAATTTTAAAGTTTCCAATCCTTTCCCTGTGGTGATCCATGATACAGAAGCCATATTCCTCCACAAGCTTGGCGTTTTCTTCCTTCAGTTTCTGCCAAGTGATGAAAAATCACATAAGAGGAAGATTTGTAACTTTAATATCTAAAGGCGGAAAAAAAAAAACCATTTGAGCAATGTGCAGCATACGTCCAGTGATGTATCACGGCGCTGCATGAACATCCGGTCCCTAATTTATATTTATTAGTGTAATCTCAGGATACAAGACTCCGGGTCCCAACTACCACACGTTATATATAGTACTGGCCGCCTCATACAGCAGAAGGGTTTTCTGGGCGCCTTTAGGCCTGGATGTGACTTTTGCATATGTCCTGTGAACTGATGGTTCTTTCGGCCCCTTCAGGCACCAGGGCCCCTGATGAAACTGCAATCTAATCTGCACCCATGATAGTTACATGCCTGTGCACACTAGCATGAGATTAGGGCCCCTCCTGAAAAATTCTGTTGTAAATCAGGGATGCCCAACCTGCGGCTCTCCAGCTGTTGCAAAACTACAACTTCCAGCATGCCCGGACAGCCTTACAGCTACCAGCCAACAGCAAGGCATGATGGGAGTTGTAGTTTTACAACAGCTGGAGAGCCGCAGGTTGCGCATTCCTGCTGTAAATAATACCTTGTGTGTTAGGATAGAAAATCCGGCTGCTTCAGAACCTCTTTTAGAAGTGAAATGGGAAGCTCTGGAGAATGGGATTTGTCAAAGTTTCTGCAGCAGCCGGGGAGTATTATCCAGTTGCTGCAGAACATCTTTTAAAAGGAAATTTGAGGGAGGAGGAGCTGCATGTTAATCACTGTTGATGAAGCCTCATCTAAGTTGGAGGTGCCCGCTGTGCCAGGGCAAAATGGTAGCCAGGCAGGGTGGAGGAGAACAGCACCAAGACAGTAGGGAGGGAGAAACTGAGAGGCTGAGCCGATACTACACTGCAGGGGGGGTAACTACCATAGCGGCAGACCATGTGACTGCTATGGGGCCCAGGGCAATAGG
The DNA here is from genome assembly GCA_033119425.1 of Bufotes viridis. Classification (NCBI taxonomy): domain Eukaryota; kingdom Metazoa; phylum Chordata; class Amphibia; order Anura; family Bufonidae; genus Bufotes; species Bufotes viridis. The sequence goes on from CM065598.1 coordinate 97,515,039, forward strand.
GGGCCCAGTCTTAGTTGGGATCATCTCTACTTCTACTGGGGGTGAAAACGTGGTCAGGACTCTACCCTCTAAAAGGAACAACTTTTAGCTAATGAGACAGTGGAAAAATGGCCCAAGGATCATTGAAAAGGTTTTAGGCAGAAACCCTTCTGTCCTGTGTGGGGGCCCGGTTTGATCCTTACTATGGGGCCCTTACTTCTTTATGTACACCACTGCTACACTGTATAGTGTTCGGTGGCAGCAGCTCCCCAAAACTTAGGTGCATAAAAAGTTTACTAAACTATGAAGATTTTATAATTCTAGACATCTTATCCAATCAATGTCAGAGTTGCTGAGCGGCATAGACGTTTTCCAGCTTCCTGTCCATGCACTACGCTTATACAGTTAACTCAGTCCTCAGGAACGTGGCCTGGTACCAGGTAGCAGTCCTGATAACTGCAGAATAACAGTTCTGAATGAATTACCAGCAGGCTGCAGTAAAGATACTGCTGGGTGTTACCGGTAGCGGGTTTGTCTGACTCTGTCCAATCAGTGCTGCTGCTGTCAGAGTGGCAGGACCCCCCCGACTGGTAACACCCACCTGTACCTTTACTGCAAGCTGCTGACAATTCATTCATAAACTTCTAGTAGAAATAACAAAGGACTTGGCCAGCATAGAGTCATAAGAACAGATGCTCAAGAAGCGGTACTAAAATAGACATGTCAGGAGAGGCGACGGGTCGGGTCTTTTTAAAAAAAGGGAATAATTAAAAGAAAAGAAACACTCAAAATAAACCTTGCCACACAGAATCGGCCATTAATACCAATCATACCAGTAGGTCTTAATTTGTTGCAATTATAGGGAACCTTAAGCAACTGCCAATAAATAAACAAAACACAAAGCAATATGCGCAACCGTATCTGGAAACCCCTGAATAATTAGAGCCACACAAATTACAGTACAAAAATACATCTTCATTAAATTATCCAAAGGGCCGTCATTTGCATAATTATAAACAATAATAAAACCTTGCTATGCAGGGCCGGCGCTTCCATATAGGCAAGGGGGCCCCCCAAGCCCACCGCCCGCCCGACAATATTAGGGGGCCCGCAGCCGCTCTGAGCCCCTCTTTGCCTCTTTAAGCGAGCAGCAGGGGCGGACTGAGCAGTCTGGCACTTCAGACGTGGTCCGAGGGCCCGGGCCGGGAAGGGGGCCCACTGCGGCGGCGGCAGCAGGCACAGGGAGATGAGCGCTTCCATTGAAGAAGCGTTCAGCTCCATAGTCATCTGTATCGCCGTAGTCAGGCCAGCGATACAGATGGCTGTGCTGTGGGGCAGGGGAGGCGTCTCCCTTCACTGTACCTCTGATAGGCTGCGGGCCTTGTGCCGGCAGCCTATCAGAGGCCGGTGCAGACGACGCCATTGCGCTGCCTGAGCCGTACAGCGCGGGACACAGGCCGGAAGAGGCCTGCATTGCACCGCTAGCATGGAGGTAAGTAAAAGTTTTTTCTTTTTTTTCTTCTTCTTTTTATATACCGGACTGTTACTGGCACATGGGGTGGGGTGTGTGGGGGGAGGGGTTAAAGAGGCCCTAGTTACTGGCACAAGGGATGGGGGGGTTTAAAGAGGCACTTGCTACTGGCACATGGGGTGGGGTAAAGAGGCACTTGTCACTGGCACATGGGATGGGGGGTTTAAAGAGGCACTTGTAACTGGCACATTGGGTGGGGTGTGTGTGTGTTGGGGGAGGGGTTAAAGAGGCCCTAGTTACTGGCACATGGGGTGGGGGAATTAAAGAGGCACTTGTTACTGGCACATTGGGTGGGAGGGGGGGGTTAAAGAGGCACTTGTTACTGGCACATGGGGTGGAGGGTGGGGTAAAAAGGCCCTTGTTACTGGCACATGGGGTGGGGGTTAAAGAGTATAATAGATCCCTAGTGGGAGATGGTGCTTCTACACCATGCATATCTCCCACTAGGGATCTATTATACTTCTATTATTGGAATGTCAGCTTTACATATCCCACTGAATACATGTTATAACATATGGTAACACTATGGTATTCACATACTGACTGCATATTAGCGGTGTGGCACATTTATTGTCTCCCCTACTGTTGGATTGGGGTGTTAATTTCTATGTACGGCTCATTCAGCCCGTTGGCATATACTGTATGTGGAACCTCGTGCTACAGCCACCATTGGGGGTAGTATACTTACCTTACTGACTCCAGTTCATGTGGGAGGGCTTTTTCCCTATTTTATAGCACTTTTCGCAAGGTTTTATTATTTATTATTTGTTTATGATTATGCAAATGACGTCCTTTTGGATGATTTTATAAATAGGTATTTTTGTACTGTAATTTGTGTGGCTTTAATTATTTTGGTGTTTTTAATTATAGGGAACCTGCAGCGTTTACAGAGCAGAAAGAGCTGAGCAGATTGAGGTACTGTACACTCTTATGGGACAAGATTCTGTAGCATTCTGGGCTTAGGAGTCCAGTGGGCGGTCCTTATCACGGATAGGACCGCACACTGGACTCAAGGTCAGAACCAGCAGAAGTATTCATGAAGAGAAAATTTTAACACCGAATTTATAATTTTTTTTTTTTAGGGGGGTAATTTATTATACTGAAATACGCCTATATTATCAGGAGTAGATGGCGGTGCTATCTGCGACTTCTCCCTGCTCACGCCAGGTCTAAAATTGTGGGCATGGCGTGGTAGCCCGTCTCATTTACCATTTTCTACGCCTGTTTTAGGCATAGAAAATGGTCTGAATGTAAGACAGCAAGGAAGCGGTCTTATATTTAGAAGCAGAGCTGGATACGCCAAAGTTATAAAGAAGCCGGCGCCTCTTCAAAACTTCAGCGGATCCTCCGCCAGCTATGGGCTTCATTACGACCGGCGTCTAAAACGCCATAAATGTGCCCCTTAGAGTAGACATAATTAAAAAGACATACAACAAAACATATTGAAAAATCATATTGTTCTGAGCATGCAGCTCCTACGCAGACCTATGTGCCTCCATGGTTTTAGACCATTAAGATGTCGCTTTTGGCCATTAAACATTCCAGAATGACACATACAGCGCGGCGTCCATGTAAAGACGGCTGGCCTTGCCCTTTAATACCCTTGCCTTTTTGGAAATGGTCCTCTGCAGGCATTTGTCACCATCAGAGACTCATGGCTGAGGAATTAGGTGACAGGTGTTACTGTTCATCAGGTTTTAGCAACGCTGGCAAGAAAGTGTACAGAGGCTGCCGATATCTGCTCTGCCCGAGATCCAAGCAATTAATCATCCCAGCGGAAATTCACAAATTCCAGGAGCTTTAAAACCGACCCTCATTTATCTTCACGAAGGGAAATAAAGAAATCACAACTTTTTGCTGGTACTTTTCCACCAGACACCTCGGAATCGGCATAAAAACATTCTTTTCTAAACTGAAGAGTCCATTAACGTCTGTAATAAGTGATGGAGTATTGCCCCCTCCCCTAGAGACCAGGGAATTGGGGGGGGACCCTTATTTTTTTACATATTGTAACAATGCTGCTTTTCCAACAGTACAATATAGACATTATTTATCACCATCATTAGAGGGCAGGAAATTAAATAAGACAACTCTGAAAGCTCTGTCCCAGTCTACAGGGCAAAGCTGAGAAGTGATCTTCAGAATAGTTTAGGTCACGTGCGGCAGAGACGGGTGGAAGCGAAAAGTGCTGCATTTCCAGTAGCTGCAGAGTTCTGTGCGGTAGTGGTGAACATGGGTCCCGAGGTTAATTTGGTTCGGGGGGGGGGGAGCGGTTCTCCTAGGAGCCCATACATTCTAGGCACAATTGAGCTAGTTAAATGGGACTTCAAGTTTTACGTGAATTATGTTCATTGTTCTATGCGCTGTTTTCAAGATCTTACTGTAAGTGAAAATTCTTGTTTAAATTCAAAGGCTAAAAAAATAAAATAAAATTCTTTATCAGGTCCAATGGACACTGATGTGCAGCAAGGACATATTTTCAGCCTCAATGGGAAATGAGAATTCATGGACAGCAAGCAGAGATCCTGAAAATGGCTAGAAATTGAAGTTCAAGGTGTATTGGGAAGTCACAGAACTTTCCACTGTACAATGGTTGCAGACCCACCTCTGGTTACGTTAATAAAGGAGCGATGTCATCACTACCTAAACACAATCTACATGTATTTTACCAGTTTTTCTTCCTTAGTGCGATTTTTTCTTTCCTCTGTTATCCTTTTGTGATAATTAAATATTTCGGTAAAGTCGCACTTCGCCAGATCGGTGATCACCATTCGCTCCTCCAGGGTCATTTCCTACAAGACAAACACAATCATTTGTTTTGTTTTTTTTATAATGTTCCATAGATATTAAAGGTAAAATCTGATCACAGGGCCTTGACCTTAAAGAGGAGCAGTCATCTCTCCTGACTTGTCTGTTTTAGGCTAGGTTCACACGACGACATTTGTCGCGCGACAATTTTTATATTGGGAGTCTATGGTGTCGCATTGCGACATGCTGCGACACGACAGTCGCAAAAAATCCATTCAAGATGGGTTTTTCTGCGTCTGTCACGTCGCAGTCGCAGCATGTCGCAATGCGACACCATAGACTCCCATTATAAAAATTGTCGCGCGACAATAGTGCGACAAAATGACGCGCGACAAATGTTGCAGTGAAGTTGTGCCCTATTTGTCGCGCAACAAACGTCGTCGTGTGAACCTAGCCTTAGGGTACTTTCACACTAGTGATTTAGTTTTCCGGTATTGAGATCAGTCATAGGGGCTTAATACCAGAAAAAAAACGTTTCAGTTTTGCCCCCATTCATTGTCAATGGGGACAAAACTGAACTGAACAGAACGCCCCAAAATGCATTCCGTTCCGTTTAGTTGCGTTCCCATACCCGAGAGCAAACCGTAGCATTTTGTAGTTTGCTTTCCATCCTGGGATGCGGAGCAAGACGGATCCGGCATGACCCCAATGCAAGTCAATGGGGACCGATCCGTTTTCTCTGACAATAGAAAATGTATCCGTCCTCTATTGACTTTCAATGGAGTTCATGACAGATCCGTCTTGGCTATGTTACAGATAATACAACCGGATCCGTTCATGACGGATGCAGATGGTTGTATTATCAGTAACGGAAGCGTTTTTTTGCTGAACCCTGCCGGATCCAGTAAAAATGCTAGTGTGAAAGTAACGTTTGCAGCAAGACCCTGACCGAAGCAGAGGATGGGAGTGGTAGTGGCCTTGATGAGGAGCCACGGTGTACTCCCTCAGGCCGTCGCCCCATGGGGGTGGCGCAGTGAAGGAGGGGCACTGTGTTCCCTCAGGGCACCCCATTAGCTGTGGGCTCCTTGCCTGATGGCAGTTCAGGGGTGCCCATGGTGTTCATGTCCATTTGGGTGCTAAACAGGGCACGTGACCGAAATGAAATGGCCAGTGTGCGGTCTTGAATCACAAACAAGGACAGAATGAACTTAAATGTCTCTTTACTGTGTACACACTAGGAGTTGTAGTACATCCAGCAGTTCTGTACACAGTGCCCATTCCTCCCAGATGTCCAAGCATGAGATAGGCAGTTAGATGCAGCAATTGCCCTCTGGTTACTCCTCTTGCTAAAATCTCTGTTACCAAGACCTCTGGCTTGCATCTACAATCTGGCAACAGTAGCTGTACTGTCCACTATTCTGGGGTGCATAGGGTGTCTTAACTTGTTTCACCTCTGCAGCAGCAGGGTCTGGATGACCTAGCGCTGGGTTACTTTGCTATATCTCTCTTGCTGCAGCCATGCAAATCCTCCTTTATTTATTGCTTGCCTGCCTCTCCTGGAGCTTTAGGATGTGGCAGAGACTCCAGGACTTGGACCTGGAGAATATAGGAGAGGAGCACATTGATACTCCTCCTCCTTCCAAGCTCTCTACAGTTACTCTGACTGGACACTTCTGGAGCCAAGGGGTGGAGCCAGCCCACGTCCTAAGCTTCAGAGAGTGCTGGGCCACAATTGTTGACTCTGGCCTTGCCTGCGCAGTTCATAGCATTAACATTACAAAAATTATGTAACAAACCAAACTTTGCAGATACTTCCAGAACTCGGGTACTGTACATTCCCCATTTAACATTATTTCTGCTAGAAGTTATGAATGAGTTACTAGACGTTTGCAATGAAGGTCCAGATGGGTGTTCAGTTAGGGGTCTGACACTGGCTGCACCGATTGGATAGTGTCTGACTGTGCAGGGTCACCCTCAATGTAACAGCCATCTGGACCTTCATTACAAGCAGCTAGTAATTCAGTCACGTTCTAGTAGGATTAATAGAGGAATAGCACTATAGAGTCATAAGAATTGTTATTACATGGTGAATGCAAGTAAAACATGTCAGGGGAGTTGAAAGGTCCGCTTAAAAAAAGCTGCTATAAACCGCAACAAACGTGCTAGAAAACCATTTGTGTGAATATCGCTCTAGTTCAACCTTCAGGCTGAATTTTAGGGTCAGTATTATGACAACACTGGGAGCACCCACAGCTGTACGGTGATCCATGTCCAGTTCATTAGAATAAGGGGGCCTGGGGGTTGCAACCGTAATAGAGACGCTAAAATGCGGTCACATTAGGTCTGAAATGGTCCTTAAAGGGGTTGCTCAAAAATAGAAACTTCTTCATTATTAATAATTCTGTTGGTCTTTATTGATCATGTCCTCAATGCTGAGAAATACAGACACTTATCCATCGGGGAGGCGTCTGATTGGCTTCAAATTTATTCTGCAGCAGAAGAACCCCAAACATCCAGCCAATGTCATTAGGGCTCATGCACACAAACATATTTTCGTTGTGTCCGTTCAGATTTTTTTTGTGGACCGCATGCAGAAACATTCATTTCAACGGGTCCGCATAAAATAAATAAATAAAGTTACTCCATGCGCATTCCCTTTCTGCATGTCCATTCCACAAAAAAATAAAGCATGTCCTATTATTGACCGCATTACGGACAAGGATAGGACTGTTCCATTACGGGCCAGCTGTTCCGTTGCGCATACTACAGAATGCACACAGACATCATCCGTATTTTTTGCATATGGTCATGTGCATGAGGCCTAAGAACTATCTAAGGAGACCTGTAAGTGATGACCTAGCTTCCACAGAGCCCTGACCTCACCATCATCTGATCTGTCTGGGATTACATGATGAGACAATAGGATCTGAGCAAGCCTTCATCCACATTAGATCTGGGTTTAGTTCTTCCTGCGGAGTTCCTTCAAAAACGGCGCGCAAGTGAACCTCGAAGAATGGACGCCATTTTGAAGGCAAAGGGCGGTCGCATCAAATACTGATCGGATTTAGATTTCTCTTTTGTTAATTGAAGAAAATAAACTATTAACACTTCTATTTTTGAAAGCATTCTTACTTTGCAGCATTTTTTCACACCTGTCAAACTTTTGCACAGCAATATTATATATACAAATACACAAAGCCATAAAAACAATATACTTTGGCAATCCAAAAATGTCCACATCTCCCTAATTATGCATCAATTATAAGACAATGCAAAGTGCGGGATGTGATAAATTAGTGCTAATTGTTACTGAGAAAGTAAAATTAACCAGGAATTAGAACCCGCGAAAAATCCAAGAAAACCGGAATAATTAAAAATCATAAAGCGAGATCAGACTCGCAGTCAAAGGTCCTGTCCTCTATAAAGGTCTTAAAGGGTGCGCAATTCCATTTATTTCAAATTATTCCTCTTGGCCGGGAGTAAATGAGATTATAATTCTGAGCCGATGACTATTGTTAGGGCCAATTGATTAAGAAATGGAAAGGAGCACGAGGGGAATTAATGGAGCATTTTACACATGAATGCCACAAGGGTACACATCGCTTCATTATAGTCAATGCTAAGGAGGGTGCAAATAACTCTTCACTTGCTCTCTGACTTCTATAGAGGAATGATATCTAATTTACATTGGCCGCCCAGTAAATATCAGGCTGAATATTCCAAGTCCAAAGAAAAAGATTTGTGCTACGTGTATGGTTACCTAAAGTAAGAAAACTTCCAGATTGCAATCTTCATTCCTTCATTTTCAGACACCCTGACTTTCAGTTTAAAACTTGCCCCTAGCTTCAGACTTCTCTCCCAGCTGGATCTGTGTGTCCAGGATGCTGCTGCCTTCCTCCTAAAAACCTATCTTGCATTTGCTTTCCACCTAACCAAACCCATGTGAACTTCACTACTTAGACGGGCCCCCCGCCCACTCTCTGATCTGCAGTGTGCAACCTTTTTCCCTCCCTGCTGCCATCTGTAAGGGCCCTTTCATACGAGCGGGTGTCACGTTGTGGAATTGCAGAGCAGCACGCTGCCTGAACTTCCAACACTGTCGGGGTCACCTAGCATTATATTGCTTTATGATGCTATGTAACCCTTACAGTTCTGGAATGTGTTTGGGATAACAGTGACGTATTTCTGTCACGGTTATCAAGTACATTCCAGACCTCTAAGGGTTACATAGCATCATAAAGCAATATAATTCTATGCAACCCCGGCAGTGCTGGAAGTTCAGGCAGGATGCTGCTCTGCGAGTCCGCAGCGTGACACACGCTTGTCTGAAAGCAGCCTAAATGCTGAGAGAAGGTAAGGGGGGAGCAGACAGTCATCAGGAGCTGTGGCCTGACATTTAGATCACATTCAGCAGCACCAGCAGCTAGGTGAAGGACTTGCACACATTCTGCAGAAATGAAATTGTAGGTAATTTTTAATGAAGACTATTTAGAAAGTTGCCTCATTTCACAGTCAGGAAGCAAAGGAAAACTACAAAATTCAGAGCAAAGGTGGCCATAGCATTTAAGGGTATGTTCACATGATGATTTCAAAACAGCGTGGGAAAAAATAAAAAAAATCTGCCTCCCATTTATTTTTTTAATGCATTCTGCTAACCTTGACTACTGAAACAGTGCAAGGTGGTAACACACTAATTAACCCTATTCAATTAGCCCAGTGCAGACCTGTTTTCTGGCACGGATTCCATGGCAAACTACTTGTTAGATTTTTCTGCTAAGTATTCTGCCCATGTGAACATACCCCAACAGGTACTCAAAAATCTTGGCTATGTATCATTGAGGCAACCCATGCGGCTACTATGGGACCCTAGGAGAGAGGGCATATCATGTTTGTCGTCACCCTCTTTGCTGTTGGGTGGTGAGAACCTGTGAAGGCACTGATGTTGGCAAGGTGATTGTGAAATTGGCACAATGGTAATTGTCTGTTTTTTACCCATTATTTGCCTAACAAAAGGTGGCGAAGGGCAATTTTGGTCACCGATATGGGGCACCATTTCTCCAAGTATGCCCACTGGCTATAAAGAGCTGCACAACTTTCAGACATCTAGTCATGGGTGACCAGTTCATAACATCATTACAAGTCTCCAACAGTAGATGCCATTGGAATTTGTTTCCAGTTGCATCCATATAACGTTAAGAAAAATTTAGTCAGAAAAATGCCCCAAGGAGCAAAAACATATTGCGGCAAAATATGCCTCGACGGGTAGATTTAATGTATGCTAAAAAGGCTTTACCGAGGGCAGCAAGAAGTGCTAAGTGGATTGCACCAAGGACAGTCTGCATTTTTCCACCATGTCAATCCATTATTATTTCGCTTCCTTTAATCTTAGAAAATGTTTCGTTCTTTAGAAATCCTGCTGTTTAAGCGATTGCTCTGCAGTTGTCTAAAAAGGGTGACATATAAATATAAAAAGTGTTTGACCGGGGCCCATGCTGTGCTGTAAATAAGGTTTAGTTAAGGATTAAGCGATCGGAAGGAGACCTGACAATAACAGGAGGCACCACTTAACGCCATAGTATAAATCCTGTAAAACGGTGAGCGCACACAGGACCGGAAAAAATCCACAAAGGACCTTGAGTCGTGATGAAACCATTACAGAAAGCTTAAAGGGACGCAGTCACATGAAATAAGCAGTCAGATCTTCCAGCATCATGTTCTGAAGGAGGTGCTAAGCAGACACTAAAACGCGTCACTTATTTAAATCCCTAATGATTCTGGGCTTAGAAGTCCAGTGGGCGATCCCATTAGTGACTGGATGCCATCTTTTTATGTACTGTGATATTTGGCAGACTGTCCGCTCCTAGCCTGCGAGGGACATAAGGACGCGCAGAGGCCGGCGAGGGACGCGGAGAGGCCGGCGAGGGGCAACAAGGGAAGCGCAATGCTGGCGAGGGACGTGCAAATGCTGGCGAGGGACACAGAGGGAAGCCAGAGGCCTGCGAGGGACACATAGTCCGGCGAGGGACATCAAGTGGCGCGCAGAGGCCGGTGAGGGACACCGAGGGAAGCGCAATGCCGGCGAGGGACATCAAGTGGCGCACAGAGGCCGGTGAGGGACACCGAGGAAAGCGCAAAGGCCGGCGACGGACGTACAGAGGCTGGCGAGGGACACATAGGCGCACAGAGGATGGGAGAAAGGGGGAGGGCAGGGAAGCACAAGATGAAGACAGTTGGGTGGTGCGAGAGAGAGCATGTGGAGGCACAGGAGACAGAGCAGGGAGATGAGACATTTTATCTACTCCTTTCTCTCACTGTCTAATTTTCCCATCCTCCATCCTGATGTACTGAAATACATTCAGACATATGTTTTCCCATAAAAGAGGCAATAATGCAACCTGCTCAGTTCATCCTTTATAATGATTGCTTGCAGCGTTAAGAAACTTCATAATTACTTAAAAGGCAAAGCAGCAAGATATATGTTTGCCGAGGCAGGAGCATGGAGACTCTGGTGGCCTGGCTGAGATGAGCAGCATAAATCGTCTTGCGCTCACTATTTTATGATTTCCCAAGGAAAGCCGTGCAGCTAAGTCTGCAATTACAAATCTTTCATTTTGTACTGAACGTTCCTGCGGCTGACAGAGAAAAATAAAAAAATAAAGTTTGCGCATTTGTGTTGAACACCGGTTTTGTGCCAGAGGTGATCCGATGTCTCATCTGAAGGTCCACCTCCAAGGTCTCTGCAGACCCGAACTCAATCACATTCCTCCGAACGCAGCTGTCCACATTACCCACAAGACTGATGGCTTTTGGACAGCCAGACCAGAGGTCATTAGTGTTTGCCAATACCTGGACATAAATTTGAAGTACGCCACAATGAGAATGACTGTGGCAGCCAAACTCCTGATGAGCACTACAGGTGAATGAGCTTCATAGCTGAGAAAAAAAAAAAATCAAAAACAGTGTAATACCTAACAGAATTTTTTTTACTGGCCAAAGTGGGAGACTGGGATACACCAAAAATGTGCAGTACAGAACTAACCACCAACGATAAAGGCCATTCCTGTAACCTCTAACTCCAGCAGCAAGTCATCTGTAGTAACATGGTCTACAACAAACTTCATGGGGACTGTTACGGTTGGGCCTTGTCAAGTTTTAGGACCTTTGATGCACACCTTAGGGCAATTGGCCTATCAAAACTGTAAGGACGGGACACCTCCCAAAATCACGTGCACTTGGTGGAGTTGTGGTTATAGGACACCGACCGTCTCTGCAGTTAACGTCATCTTTACTGCCAACATGGCAAAAATATATGGTCTCACCGGCGGTCCAGCCAACAGTTTGGGTTCACACAGCCATTTTCTCATGTAAGCAATCCCTTAAATGTTACACAACTATGGTACAACTCATAGGCCAACAGTGGCAATAGCCACTCTTCAGTCTAGCCAAAATTACTCTTCCACTTCTTCATCCCCAGGCAAATGTCTACTGGACTCTCATGATTTAAGGGCAGTAATGCAAAAATGATGTCTCTGTAGGACCTCCTTAAGGTTTACCCATGTCCCCAAAGAGTCCCTTTACAGCTTTAACCCATGAAAACCAGCACACGACCTTGTGCCTCCTGCTGCCGTATCCTAGCACCCTTGGCACTCCAGCTCACAAGTTCATGTCTACATTCAAAAGGGGGGGGGGGGGGGGTTGGGGCACAAGATCCCCAATTCTTGTGATCAGTAGCGGTCACAGCAATCAGAGTCCCATCGATCTGTCAACCCCATCCAGTACCATTTGTAAGCAGAGTACTCCTTATGAGCTGCTGGTATCTCCCTTTGAATACCAAGGGGAATCTTCTCATCCTCCCCAACTGTAATCTGGGTATTTAAGGCAAACTCATCGGCTATCTTCCTTTATGGTCCTTCTCGCCCTGATTTGATATAATTTAAATTTTTTTTTGGGGGCATTTTATTGCATTTAAGACTGTTGTACATCAATTTAACACATTTCATCTATTCCAAATAGTTTTGTTGGCAAGTAGTTATTGAAATATTTTGTAGATGTGACAAGGAGGAACTTCAAAAGGCAGACTTGCCTGTTGGGAGCCCAGCTGCTGGACTACTGTTCCATACTTACCAACATTCTTGGACATTTATGCCCCATCCCTAGGAAAGTGCCAAATTCGGTGGAAACACCCACTTTTGGATGGGGCTTATACAAGCCCTATTGATTTCCAGCCAGAAAATTAGACAGTCCCTGAAAATTTGAGACAACTGTCATTTAATAGCTATACGGTTTAACCATACGATGTTCCTGAATGGGTCCATGTGCAATCTACACAAAATGCGGATCAGACACAAATGCTAAATAAGGTCGTATGCATGAGCCCTAAGAGGGAGTCGTCACTGATGAACCAAGCACCATAGGCGTGCGCAGGGGGTGTGCCAGATGTGCCTGGGCACACCCTAATCAAGCCGCAAAAAATAAGGTATTGTCTCTGCTACAGTGCTACCCCTCCTCAGCTGTCCCCTGTATAATGATCCTGATACCCCTCAGTCATCTAATATAAATGAGGGGTATAAGGGTACATTATACAGAGCTTAATATAACTGAGGGGTATCAGGGTACATTCTACAGAGGGTAATATAACTGAGGGCTATCAGGGTACATTATTATACAGGGGTAATATAAATTATATTACCCCGGTATAATGTACACTGATACCCCTCAGTTTGGTGTTTGCGCATGTATAAGATATATATATATATATATATATATATATATATATATATATATATATATATATATCTTATATTTATACACACACACACACACACAAGCACGCTTATGATTTCGGGTGCACACCCTAATGCAATAGGCTGCGCACGCCAATGCCAAGCACCATGCCTTGTAGGGCTAGCTCAGCCGAACGGTATGATGCCTTTCACTTCGTGATCTGCTGCTAAATTCGGGAGAAGAAGTTCTTTAAATCCCCAAGCAAATTAGCAGTTCAGTGCACAGAGGGCGAGACCAAGCCACTTTGTGCACCCTTGCTCTTCCCGCTTCCTCTGCCTGCCCGTCCCCCTCTTTCTTGATTGACAAGGCCAGGCAAGAGGACTATATAGGAACCTGGTTAAGTCAATCAAAAAGGAGAGGGAGGAGCTGGCAGAGGAAGCAGGAAGAGCAAGCGTGCACAGAGTGGCTTGGTCTCACCCTCGGTGCACTTAACTTTTTATTTACATATGGATTAAAAGCCCCTTTTTCTGCCAAATTAAACAGTGGATGACTAAGTGAAAGGTATCATTACATTCAGCCATGGGAGGGCTGGGAACTTAAAATGGCCGTCAGGGGTGCACCTACCCTTTCTGCTGCCTGAGGTGAAAACTGAAACGGTGCCCCCCAATGCCAATTTCTTAACCCAACCCCTTCGCCACAATGAAAAGGCTCATTGCCCATGGCCCTTGCGCTGCCCCCACTTGCTCCTACCTAGTGCTACCTGACGCGATCGCCTTACCTGGCCTCATTGGTGGTGCACCCCTGGTGGCCGTGGAAAAAACCTAAAAGTGGCCCCATGTTGTAGGCCAAGTTGACAGAAACCTGGGCAATACAAATAGGCAGGGCCAGTAATACCCCCCCCCCCCCAGTGTACTAAACACCACAGTGCAACATGTATTACTGCCCCAGCAGAACCAAATACCACAGTGCAGCAAAAAATACTGTCATCTTTGCCATAGTAGTCAACTATAACACCATCCTGTGGAAGACAATACACTTGAATTCAGGAAGGCCCCTACGGCTGCTGGCCAGGTACACAAGTACCTGATACTCCTGGCATTAACGCTTCGAGCGTCAGATTGTAATGTACCCGGCTGGTGGCTTGAGGATGGCTTGGGTGGCCCCCTGTGCATTAGCCCACTGGGAAATTTCCTACAGGGCATGGTGCCAGGTAGAACACTGAATTTCCTGCTGACAGACTCCCTTTAAATATCCATTTATTTTACGGTGAGCACGACCGTATTAGTTTTGCTGATCCGCAAAACACCAGTCGTATGCGTGCCGCCATTTTATTTTCAGCTCCTGAAGAAATGTCCTATCCTTGTCTGCATTTTTTGCGGCCCCATTAAGGTGAATGGGTCCGCGTCCAATCCGCAAAAAATGCAGATCGTATGCGAATGAAAAATACAGTAGTGTGCATGGGGCGTAAGTTTACACAGTCTGGGAACTGGACAGGATTAGTAAGATCTACCCCACCGACTTCTCGCCAACTGCACAAGTGTGGCCCTTCTACTAGAGCCCAGTAAACCCCACCGCGACTCACCGACTATAAACACCATATTTTGTCACTGTCCTTTTGCGGTCTGCAGTTCCTAAAACAGCTGACAATGTTTTATCATTGCCGTTTGTAACGACCTCTACAGTAATATACCAAAGCCATCTGCTGCATGCCAACGGGTCAACCGTCCTGGAGCCTCGGCACACGGCGAACAGCACTGACCCTGACAACTCCATCTGCAGCCTTCAGTAAGTGATCTGTACCTGAACGCCTAAACAAAGAGCGACATATCCCACACCGTCTAAAATACAGCCACTCAAAGAAATGCAAATGAAGGTCCTCATGGCCCTTATTAAGTACTATAGTATAGTAAATCATTATAGGGCATAACCAAAGCACACTCCCTTTTCAGAGTAGAGCTGTATCCTTTCAGTTACATAGCTGGTGTGAATTACCCTTTGGAGGAGTTCATGTGTGTTACTATACCTTTAAGTGCTTGCTTTACATGCATGCATGTTGATACACCATGTTTTATATGCAATGTCATAAATTACATATGTGCTGTGCTGTTATGTCATATGATTGCGATATACCATAAATGTCCCAGATGGGACAACCCCTTAAACCAGGGTCGAGAACTGTAATCTCTGCTGAACATCTCCCCTAGTGAGGCTGGTCACATCTCACGTCACCTACAGCCATTCAGACTTTGCTGCTGTGAGAGACATTGTTAAAATATCCTTTACATTTACGTGACCTAGCCAGATGTGCCTTCAAAACCCTGTATCCTGCAGTGGACACTACAGGCAGCTAATAATGCAAGAGTACTATTGCCCGCCATAGATTCTACTGAGAGAAGCTTTAGCAGGACAGTGTACAAAGAGGGGAGTAACGCCCATCCTTGCCTAAATCCATACACTGTCACTGGGAGAGAACTGCAAACTACCGGGGAAGCAGGGGAAGCAGCTGCTTCGGGGCCCGGGCTTACAGGGGGCCCAGCAAGCACGTGTTGTCCTCACTCCTCTCCCTTTGCTAATTACTTAGTGTGAATCGCAGTGTACTCTCGCCCTTGTCTACTTAAAACTTATTTTTTCTTTCTTTCAGAAAAGCTTGCCCTGGGGATCGAACCTGCGACCATTAGGTTCAAAGGCAAGACACTTAACCACAAAGCCATATGAGCTGATAAGCCAGATAGCTGAGAATAAGACCTCTAGATGTGGAGAACTTGATAGTAGATCCATACATTACAGCCGCACCAGCACATTGTATATGGATGTAGCAGAGCTTGGTGTGTTGGGGCAGCTGTAATGTATAGATACACTATCAAAGTTCTCCTTATCTAGAGGTCTTATTTTTTTTTAGCTACCTAGCTAAGCAGCTCATATGGTCTTGTGGATAAGTGGCTTGCCTTTCATCCTAATGGTCACAGGTTCGATTCCCTTCACAAACTTTTCTGAAAGACAGGATTTTTTTTTTTTTTAATACTGACTTTTACTTACTGCCACAGGGGAGAGGGGCTATTGGCACTATAATATTGGCAAATGGGGGAGAGATAGGCACTTCATATTGGCACACAAATTAGGGGCAGGGGAGAGGATGGCACTATGATATTGGGATGGTGGAACAGAGGCACTTGATATTGGCACATTATAGGGGCACTATGGGGAGAGGAGCACTATGGGGGCATCTGGTGCTATATGGCTGGCTACTGGCACATTATAGGGTGGGTTTATATGGCTGACTACTGGCACATTATAGGGGGGGTTATATGGCTGATTACTGGCACATTATAGGAGGGGTTATATGGCTGACTACTGGCACATTATAGGGGGGTTATATGGCTGGCTACTGGCACAATATAGGGGGGCTGGGGGGGCTATATGGCTGACTACTGGCACATTATAGGGGGGTTATATGACTGGCACATTATAGAGGGGGAGCGAAACGCGTGGGTAGGGGGGGCCCAATACAAAAATTTGCTGTGGGGCCCAGTCATTTCTAGCTACGCCCCTGTATAGTTGGGCATATTACAACTACTATTCTATTACAGTAAAGAGAAGTTTACTCTTACAACATACACCGACTATTACCCTCCACATGCCCTGCCTTGCATCTATACAGATACTTAAAGAGGACCTTTCACTGGTCCACAGTTTATCAGACAAAGCTATGTACATGGAGAGCGGCGCCCAGGGATGTCCCTGCACTTACTTGTATCCCTGGGTGCCGCTAGTAGGAAGGTGCTTACTGGTTAACACTTTAATGACCAGGCCTGAAAAGGCATTAATGACCAGACACTTTTTTGTGATTTAGAGCGCGTGATGGTTCAAACGGTTGTAACTAATTAATTTGTTGGACTACCAAAATAATTTTTGCAACAATTTTTATTTGGGGGAAACTACACAATGTTTTTAAAAAGCATATTTTTTAAAACTATAGCTCCTTATTCTTTAAATATGCAAACTTAATTTTTAATATATTTCTGCCACATAATATGTCCCCCAAGAGGTCATAAAAATACCTTAGGGGACACCACCACTTTTTTTAAATTTTGCACTTTTTCCTTTATATGTTTTACTTTAATGTGTAATTAACATTTTATTGTAGTTTTTTTTATAATTGGCTTATTACTTCTTTTTTTAAATATACTTTTGCCACATAATATGTCCCACAGGAGGTCATAAAAAGACTGTTGGAGGACAATGAATACTTATTTGTATTTTATTATTTTTAATTTTTTAGAATTTTCTAATTTTTTTAAATATATTTTTGACACAAAATATGTCCCCAAGGAGTCATAAAAAGACTGTTGCAGGACAGTGAACACTTATTTAGCACTTTTTCCTTTTTATTGTATCTTTTTATTTTTTTTAAATAATTCTATTCTTTTGTGCCACATATTTTATTTCTCTTTTCTTTTACTTATATTTTATTATGTTTTTTATTTAGTTTTCAAATTTTTTTACTTAATTTTTTATATATATTTTTACCACAATTTGTCCCCAAGAGGTCACTGACAGACCTTTGGGAGGCAATAAGTGACTTTTTTTTTTACCATTTCCACTGTAACTGGAGCATCCAAAGGAGCCTCAGTTACAGGGAAACCAGCCTGCTGGGGGGCAAACCAGAGCAGAGCTAATCAGGCTCTGCGCTCCTCTGCCCCGAGACGCCCAGCAATCACGTGGTCGCAGGGTCCACACTGCAGAGCGCTCAGAGGAGAAGGCAGAAGTGCTAATAAAGCGCTCCTGTCTTTTCCTCGGCTTCCCTGCTCTAACTAATAGCCGGGGACCCTTTCCGCTCCTGCTCCAGTGCAGGAGCAAAACCTGTGATCATCCGCTGTGTGGCGCTCCCGGCAGAAACACAGCTGATGGCAGGATCAGCCGTATATCTGCCCAGCAGGACGGGGGCCACAAACCATGGGTTTGGGGGCTGCATGCGGCCCGCCGGCTGTGCACCCATGCTCTAGAGCATAAAATGTTCTTCGAAGAGACTGTCTGCTCTGACTATACAGTAGTTTCCAACCTGTGTTCTCCATCTGTTGCAAAACCAACTCCCAGCATGCCCTGATAGCTAAAGACTGTCAAGGCATGCTGGGAGTTCTAGTTTGCAACAGCTGGGCAGTACCACACAGAGGACTCCTGTTTGTTAGGGGGACAATGTGAACTTGTTTCTCTAGCCTGATGTGCAGGAACACATGGCCGGACGCCACACATCTGCTGTGATGAAACAGCCGAAGTCGATTCGCATAAAACGGTTTCAATACTGTACGGAGCGAGTGGTACCTTGGAACCCGAACCAGAGTTGCGAGACTTCGCAAAGTAATAACTTCAGCTAATCGGAGCCAATACAGTTTTATGCAAATCGAATCTTCCATCCGAAGTAGATTCACTCATCCCTAAATTTAACTACTATAATACTGCCTCCTATGTACAAGAATATAACTACTATAATACTGCCTCCTATGTACAAGAATATAACTACTATAATACTGCCTCCTATGTACAAGAATATAACTACTATAATACTGCCTCCTACGTACAAGAATATAACTACTATAATACTGCTCCTATGTACAAGAATATAACTACTATAATACTGCCTCCTATTTACATGAATATAACTACTATAATACTGCCTCCTGTGTAAGAGTATAAAATATATGATAGTAATGCGCCAAGTTAGGTGCGATAGGGCGCATAAATTTGATTGCGCCAGGCAACCTCATTGCAAGTGAAAGGCCAGAGGAAGCGCGGCAGCGCAAAACGGCCATCGCCTTTTCCATGTGAGTCTGTACTGTATGTCTCCCCCTCTTGCTTCAAATAAACGCGAATACCGTAATGCAATGGTGAGTGCGGTCATGATTTTTTTTTAATGGATATATCGTCAAGACTTTTGTTGGACAGAGCACCACTGTGTTACTAGCGTTGATCTCCTGATGGGTGAGTAGACTGAAGAGTTGGATTTTTACATCAGTTTTCAGATGTGTGTAGTGCCACTATATAACTGTTTCTAAATACTTGGGGATATAACTACTATAATACGGCTCCTATATACGAGAATATAACTACTATAATACGGCTCCTATATACGAGAATATAACTACTATAATACTGTTCCTATGTACAAGAATATAACTACTATAATACTGCCTCCTATGTACAAGAATATAACTACTATAATACTGCCTCCTATGTACAAGAATATAACTACTATAATACTGCTCCTATGTACAAGAATATAACTACTATAATACTGCCTCCTATGTACACGAATATAACTACTATAATACTGCCCTATGTATAAGAATATAACTACTATAATACTGCTCCTATGTACAGGAATATAACTACTATAATACTGCTCCTATGTACAGGAATATAACTACTATAATACTGCTCCTATGTACAGGAATATAACCACTATAATACTGCTCCTATATACAAGAATATAACCACTATAATACTGCTCCTATGTACAGGAATATAACTACTATAATACTGCTCCTATGTACAGGAATATAACTACTATAATACTGCTCCTATGTACAGGAATATAACTACTATAATACTGCTCCTATGTACAGGAATATAACTACTATAATACTGCTCTCTATGTACAAGAATATAACTACTATAATACTGCTCCTATGTACAGGAATATAACTACTATAATACTGCTCCTATGTACAGGAATATAACTACTATAATACTGTTCCTATGTACAAGAATATAACTACTATAATACTGCTCCTATGTACAAGAATATAACTACTATAATACTGCTCCTATGTACAGGAATATAACTACTATAATACTGCCTCCTATGTACAAGAATATAACTACTATAATACTGTTCCTATGTACAAGAATATAACTACTATAATACTGCTCCTATGTACAAGAATATAACTACTATAATACTGCCTCCTATGTACAAGAATATAACTACTATAATACTGCTCCTATGTACAAGAATATAACTACTATAATACTGTTCCTATGTACAAGAATATAACTACTATAATACTGCTCCTATGTACAAGAATATAACTACTATAATACTGTTCCTATGTACAAGAATATAACTACTATAATACTGCTCCTATGTACAAGAATATAACTACTATAATACTGCCCCCTATGTACAAGAATATAACTACTATAATACTGCTCCTATGTACAAGAATATAACTACTATAATACTGCTCCTATGTACAGGAATATAACTGTTATAATACTGCCTCCTGTGTAAGAATATAAAAATATATACATTTCATTCTAAACAAGATTGGAAATACATTATCATCCCCTCATGGACATAACCTGAACAGGTAGGGGGATAGTCATACCTGGAACTACTCCCGGCTTCCTGTGAGATATTGATTTGTCTGACATGCTCCAGTACAATGTTTTCTTTCCCTATTGACCAGGGAAAGCCATAAAAAGATTTATAAAATCACAGGAATCCCTGATGAACAGCCTAATGTCTTTCTATGTTCATGACGTGGAAACGGTGAGATGCCCATGGTCTCCCACCAGCAGACACACAGTTGTTGCTGCAGCAAGACTTTAGAAACGTCAAAAGCCGTGCATTATACATCTCCTTTCTGCCTGGCTGATGGCGGTGCTAATTGGCAAGAATTACGTCCTTTAAGATATAAGGGGAGATGTGAAAAATACAGAAGTACAGAAGTGGAAAGGCAGCAAGGAAACTCTGCCCATGCATTTTTCATGAGCAAGATTTAACAAAGCAGATGTCTGGCCAGGGGCGTGCTGTGAAATTCAGCCCTGGCGCTGACAGAAGCATCAGCTCTACTGTAAGAGCAAAGACAGGGACCCGTGAAGAGGTCAGGATACTAAGGCTCGAGACGTTGAGCAGCGGCAAGAAGAAAATGGTATCTTGACATTCATCAGAGCTCAGCCGGGAGAGGGCTCGCCAATTCCAGCCGCCTCTCAAGCTCAGATCAAAGCCTCCTTCCACTTTAGAAGTAAGAAAATTAGCCGATTCCGTAGTGGTCTTTCCGTTTCTGAGCGATCGTCACCAATGGGCTGGAATAATAAGCATTTCACTCTCAGTCGGCCCTTTCGTCTCCCAATATAAATTACTCAGGCTGACTTTGCACAGAGTATCACATATACAGCGAGCAGTCATTGAAGTGGATGAAATTGGAGCAATTAGGAAGTATATTTTTTAAAACTTTTACTATCTTTTTTGGTAGAACACATATACACTAATTTGTTGAAATTCACTTTGGATCCAATTCTCTGAAGTTTTAAAAAAATTTGATTCAGGTATAAATCAATTCAACTAGAATCAAATGTCAGTGAGATATTGTTCAGAAACCCAGAGAAATATCGGTCTCTCGTTACAATCCAAATTTTTTGCAAAATTTGGTACGAATTCCAAACCAGTAGAATTGATTCATTCATCCTTAATATATGCCCTTAGATTCCTTACGAAAGGGTAACCTTAGAGAACATTACAGAAGATGGAAATACTAAGATAATAAAAATAAAAAAATAAAATTTTATTATTATTAATAAAATAATAATAAAATATATATCTATATCAGACCCCATGTATCACATGCACCCACATAGGGAGTGGGTCCATAGACTGATTTTTTTGCAGATCCAGATCATTTCAATAAGATCTGCCAGAAATCTAAAGGCGCCTTTCAGATGAGCGGGTGTCACGCTGTGGACTCGCAGAGCAGCACCCGGCCTGACCTTCCAGCATTGCCGCGGTCACATAGCATTATATTGATTTATGAGGCTATGTAAGCCTTAGAGGTCTGGAATGTATTGGATAACACTGACATAATGCTCAGGGTTACATAGCCTCATAAATCAATATAATGCTATGCAACCCCGGTAGTGCTGGAAGGTCAGGCCGGGTGCTGCACTGCGAGTCCGCAGTGTGACACCTGCTCATCTGAAAGGGACCTAAGGCTGGTCATACATACCAGATAGTCCATGCTGCAGGTCATTTCCACAAGAACAAAGACAGGACATGTTGAAATTCATCTGCCCGACATCTTTCGAGGGAAAGTCAGGATGAATAACTAATACATATTAGACGACTATCACGGGAAGATCAGAGGTGACTTAATTCTAATGTGTGTGTCCGCTGTAATGCCTATGGCCCGCCATAGATATTAGATTGTCTGCAGATTCCTCAATCAATGGTCCAGTCTGTTAACAACTACCAAGTGTTGATGCCTCGGATACAACTTTTTATTAGAGGCCCCTGGGGACATCAGCTGATTGACTTGGATCCTGTCCTTGGCAAAACCAGCTGGCTTCTGCCAGGGGAAGCCTTGGCCAGCCAGTCAACGTGGTATTACATGGTGGCCGTTCCGATGAATGACTGTCATAACGCAAGGACTGGTCGTGTCCACCAGAACGGGAGCTTTCCTGCATCCGAGTTCACAGTGTGACCCACCTCCTTGATGTCTATATGCCCTAATAGGGCGTATGAACCTGGGTGGTCGTCATGAAACTAATTTTAATGCACTGGCACAAAAATTTATTTTTTTTTAAAAAAAGTTTAAATCTACGAGGTGAACAAGGCCAAATATCCTCCCTTTTTACCCATCGCTAACGTTCGCGGTGATCTAGTCACCGGTCCTGGAAGGGTGTGGGATGCTTGCTCCTGCCATCCCGAGCTAATTACCATTTCATTATTAATCACGCAGCTGCTCCACCTGCTTAGGGCTCTCCAACGTACGATGAAGCTTCACATATGGCGCGCAGAAGAATTTTACAATGGTGTTTAGAAACGATATTCAGAGTTTTAGACAACTATAATGTAGCAGAAGGCAGATATATTATATATTTTTTTCACCTATAGTACAGAAAAAAAAAATACTATCAAAAGGATTCCCAGCACGGCGAGAAAGGAGTTAAAAAAAGTTATATATACACAATATATGGGATCCTATTCGCATATTCATGGTCTGGTGTCCATGGTGTCAATCACTGGCTGTGGCGCAGGGCAGGCATCTCCAGGCATTTCCTGGGCGTCGAGCTGAACTTGGAAGCACATGCTTATTATAACTTTTTTTGTTAACCCTTTTTATTAAATTTTCCCCCGGGGACAGCCTCTTTTAAGGCCTCAGAAAAGGTTTAAAAAACCCTTTATAGGTGGCCATGAAACATCTGAGTACGTTTTATACATTCACTTACCTCTGAGGATACAAGGCACTGACTGTCCCACATCTACCAAGTTCAATGCCCAAATACTGCCAAGATAGTCTGGAAATGCCAGTCCTGTAAATTTATATAAGCTGTGCTCCTCTGAGGTGGAGCTAAATGGACTGCCTCTGAAGGACCTGTGTAATCCCAGTCTCCCCCATTGGGGCGTTCTCTACAGACATAAAACCGCCCATGGCTCCAGATAGGTGGGCTCTACCAACAAAACGCTCATCTGAGGCCAGCTTTAGGGTGTATTCATACTGTGCGGCTGTTGCAGTGTTTGGCGCCCAGGTAATAAAATGCACGGCAGAAGACGCAAACAATCAACACCATCTGCTGCGGTACCGCTATTAGCACAAGTGAGGCTCATGCAACCACTGCAAATCGTGCAATAACTGCACCATGTGAATACATCCTTAGTCAACCCAGACATTGACAATTCCATTTCTCTCCCCCTTTAATACCTTTCGCCAATCCATAAAGAAGTTATTCCGGAAGATTTCTACGGTGGTGTATTCATGGTCCAACATGGCAGCAAAGAACTTGGCCACTTCTTCCGCCTGAACGCCGAGCTGGAATGGCTTTCCTGTGGTATATTTAGAAGAAAAAAATATATAATATAATATATGGTAGCATGCAAGTTACAAAAACGGAAGGAATCATGTCGGATTTCACCCCCCCTTCCCCAATCATCTCTGTCCTCATTCACATTAAATCATTGCCAGATCCTGTGTATGGCCAGCTTTAAGAGCATCTGTAAGCAGGATGAACCCAATTAAATGAGACATACTGCATGGTAGAGTTGCTCCTGCTGATAAAAAGGATACCTGTCGTGTGAAAAATTGTTGTTGCGTTTGAGAAAAACGCAATAATGTTTCGGTGCACTGAGGGGCGGAACCTTGACACTAAAGGCACTTTAGCTTTGCAGCTTTCCATTGCTGGCCCCATCCCCTCATTTAATAGGGCTGATCCTGCTTACAGCTGCTCTTTAAAAGGGAACACCCATGGTATAAAGGGATAGCATGATGCTAGAATATGCCATCAGTTTGGTGAGGCTCTGACCACAGAGAAGGGGCTGAGGTGGTCAGGAATGCATCTAGCCTTTCTGCTGCCTGAGGCGAAAACTGAAATGACGTCCCCCCCCCCCCCCCCCCCCATGCCAAATTCTCAACCTGACCCCTTCCCTCTAGTCTCCAACATTACATATACTAGTCTGCTACTAGACATACAGGTTAATATAGCGATACGAGGGGGCCCAAAGGCCTTTCGGGTACATAAGTGGTATACATAATGGTTGGCGGCTTCTGCACATTTTGCTTCTAGCTATTCCTTCAGCATTGGAAATCACAATTGCTGCAATCTCTCTGCTGAGCGCATAAATCAGCACAGTAAATGACGGAGGTGCTGCAGTCCTCCCCTAAGATGTCAATTTATATTAATCTGTTTAATGAGGCTCTAAATTGCACTGATCACTGGTTAGTAATTACGCAGAAAGGAAAACAACAAATCAAGGGTTTTTTGCACCTCCTTGACGAAGCAGGCCTCAGGCTCCATTTCCTCAAGGAGGGTTGAATTTTAGGCAGGGGAATGCAGACCTATTTCATCTACAGCTTTGTATCAATGGCCAAATTAAAGGGTTCCTCCAACTTTTTTTTTAGCAAATTTTGGCTCCCCTCTCTCCCTGCCAAACCTGTGGGGGGGAACTTACCAGCTCTCCGCTGTTTGGGTCCTGCTTTTTGTACCCCGATTACGTTCTCTATGCTCTGGTCCCCTGCTTGTAAGATTCCCGGAAAAGACAGTGGTCATGCGTGCTGCTGCTGCCAATGACTGGCTGTAGACGTAACCCGTCTCTGAAGCGGTATGTCACTGGGGATAAGTTATTGCCACAGCCAACCGCAGCGTGGGGCGTCATGTCAGAGCAGAAAGGCGGAAGGCTTGGGAGCTAACAGGAGGCGCGCGCCTGGGCTCCTTCATGCGAAGAGAACACCCGTCTGGACAACTTACTTTGCTAATTTGCATACCAAACAAACTGTTTTTTCAGAAGATGGAAAACAACAATTGCTGAAACAAGGGAACGCTTGGGAATAAAGGTACTATTAGGCAATTGCTTTACTCAGGGGTGCACCTAGCCTTTGTGCTGCCTGAGACAGAAAACTGAAACTGAGCCCCAACTCCCCAATACCAGATACTTAACCGAACCTCTTCCCTCCAGCCCTAGTGTTAAAGACATTCTTGGAAAACATTACATACAGAGCTACAAAGCATACAGGGTAATACAGCGCCACATACTGTGCCCACTGTGCTTCCCAATACTATACTGCAGAAACAGATAACCCCCCTTCTGCTGCCCCCCTCATGCCCCTACCTGGTGCTGCCTGAGGCAATCGCTTCACCTCGCCTCATTGGTGGTGCACCCCTGGCCTCACCTCGCCTCATTGGTGGTGGACCCCTGGCCTCACCTCGCCTTATTGGTGGTGCACCCCTGGCCTCGCCTCATTGGTGGTGCACCCCTGGCCTCACCTCGCCTCATTGGTGGTGCACCCCTGGCCTCACCTCGCCTCATTGGTGGTGCACCCCTGGCCTCACCTCGCCTCATTGGTGGTGCACCCCTGGCCTCGCCTCGCCTCATTGGTGGTGCACCACTGGCCTCGCCTCGCCTCATTGGTGGTGCACCACTGGCCTCGCCTCGCCTCATTGGTGGTGCACCCCTGGCCTCGCCTCGCCTCATTGGTGGTGCACCCCTGGCCTCGCCTCATTGGTGGTGCACCCCTGTCCTCGCCTCGCCTCATTGGTGGTGCACCCCTGTCCTCGCCTCATTGGTGGTGCACCCCTGGCCTCGCCTCATTGGTGGTGCACCCTGGCCTCGCCTCATTGGTGGTGCACCCTGGCCTCACTCGCCTCGTTGGTGGTGCACCCTGGCCTCACTCTCATTGGTGGTGCACCCTGGCCTCACCTCATTGGTGGTGCACCCCTGGCCTCACTCGCTCATTGGTGGTGCACCCTGGCCTCACCTCGCCTCATTGGTGGTGCACCCTGGCCTCACCTCGCCTCATTGGTGGTGCACCCTGGCCTCACTCGCCTCATTGGTGGTGCACCCCTGGCCTCACCTCGCCTCATTGGTGGTGCACCCTGGCCTCACCTCGCCTCATTGGTGGTGCACCCCTGGCCTCACTCGCCTCATTGGTGGTGCACCCTGGCCTCACCTCGCCTCATTGGTGGTGCACCCTGGCCTCACCTCGCCTCATTGGTGGTGCACCCCTGGCCTCACCTCGCCTCATTGGTGGTGCACCCTGGCCTCACCTCGCCTCATTGGTGGTGCACCCTGGCCTCACTCGCCTCATTGGTGGTGCACCCCTGGCCTCACCTCGCCTCATTGGTGGTGCACCCCTGGCCTCACCTCGCCTCATTGGTGGTGCACCCCTGGCCTCACCTCGCCTCATTGGTGGTGCACCCCTGGCCTCACCTCGCCTCATTGGTGGTGCACCCCTGGCCTCACCTCGCCTCATTGGTGGTGCACCCCTGGCTTTACTTCAATAGCAATGGGAATGTCACGTGACTGCAGGATCCGACTACACATCCACAGAACTACTTTACATGCAGCTGATTTAAAATCCACACCACGAGTCAGACAAAGTGCAGATTCCATCCCGGAGATTTTCAATGGAGGGTAGATAAGATTTAAAGGGCATCTGTCAGCAGTTTTACACCTATGACACTGGCTGACCTGTTCCATGTGCACTTGGCAGCTGAACGCCTCTGTGTTGGTACAATGATCATATGTGCCCACATTGCTGAGAAAAATGATGTTTTAATATATGCAAATGAGCCTCTAGGAACAACGGGGGTGATACCATTACACCTAGAGGCTCTGCACTTTGACAGGGTCAGGCAGTGGAAACGTGATCATGCCTGCCTGGTCCTGTTAAAGTGGAGCAGGCGGGCCGTTTCAGAGCCTCTAGGTGTAATGGTAACGCCCCCGTTGCTCCTAGAGCCTCATTTGCATAAATTAGAACATCCTTTTTCTCGGCAATGCGGACACATATGAACATGAGTCCAACACAGATGCCTTCAGCTGCCGAGCGCACATGTAACAGATCAGCCAGTGTCATAGGTAAAAAACTGCTGACAGATGCCCTTTAAATCTCCGGGATGGAATCTGCTCCTCCTCTGACTCGTGGTGTGGATTTTAAATCTGCTGCAAGTCAATTAGTTCTTTGGTTGTGTTGTGGATTTTTCCTCGACTGCTCCCAAAAAATATATAAATCCCTCACGGAAATGTGGAGGGAATACGTAAAACGGTCTGACTTGTTACTTGATCCCGGACCAAGAAATGTATATCCAGACAAAACGAAGAACTGGTGAAACCTTAGCTCCGAGCACGAATTCCCCAGATGGAACGAGAAAAGGAAGAATTTAAAACTTGTACCGTCATAGTAAAACTTCACATCTTTTGGCAGCGGCTCATACGGTGGAGCGAACACGGGGCCCTTATGTTCCAGAAATTTCCATTTGATACCGTCTTCATACTTCTCTTCCTCCCACCTGCAATGAATAATATGAGGAAAGCATTATTGCTTTTTCCAGACACCTGCTGGGACACATCGAGAAGACAAACAGCCTCTCACAAAGAGACTAGATAGATTTGGACGCTGCTAAAGCCTTCATTCTGCAGACACATCCGCGGGATATTTTTACAGCTCCCAAGCAGATCGTTGGCAGGTTCTGGAGGGGCTAGTGGCGGCTTCTCCTTCCTGCAGACTGCATATACATATCGTTTCTTACTTTTTGAAAAATTCTTAAACGGAAGGAGACTTCATATAGGAACTGGCCCATTAACCCTGGCGCCACCCGAGGCTCTGGTGGCATCATTGCAGCACTGAACATTCACAGCCATGTCTTTTTTTTATTTACCGCCATCATACGGGATACAACACGTCCCATAGTTAACAGGTATTTATCTTTATCTGCAAAAAAAAAAAAATATAGCAGCACTCCTAAGGTTTGCCAGGTGCAAAAGTCCTTAAAGGGATTCTCGATAAAAATCCTCTAAATGTAATGCCGAATATAAACAAGGCAGCACTCCGATCTGGGTGAAAAAATACGTGGATCCTTTAAAGGGGTTGTCCAAGTTCATTTATTGATGACTTATCCTCAGGACAGGTCATCAATATCAGTCCGACACCCCCGCCAAACAGCTGTTTGAAGAGAAGGCGCGCGCCGTGCCAGC
Organism: Bufotes viridis; assembly: GCA_033119425.1. NCBI lineage: Eukaryota > Metazoa > Chordata > Amphibia > Anura > Bufonidae > Bufotes > Bufotes viridis. Next base: position 97,543,481 of record CM065598.1, read on the forward strand.
GCTGCCTCCTCTTCATTGTTTACCTGCTGACCGTTGCATCTGCAGCGGTGAGCAGGTGTAATTACACCCAAGCTGTTCCATTCATTTCAATGAGACGGCCCTGTAGTATACACTTGTATAGAATCGAGCCGTCCCATTGAACTGAATGGAACGGCTTGGGTGCAGATGCAACGGCGAGCAGGTAAACAATGAAGATGAGGCAGCGCTGGCACGGCGCGCGCCTTCTCTTCAAACAGCTGATCTGATCTTGATGACGTATCCTGAGGATAGGTAATCAATAAATATAACTTGGACAACCTCTTTAATACACCCAATGCAACGTTTCAGCTCATCTCAACGGAGCCTTTGTCAAGCAGTGATAACAGTGCTCAAAACACAAGTGATCATAATGATACAATAATGAAATCAATCAAGGAATAAACAAGATTATCTGAGCAAAATACAATAATTCATGTGGCGCATATCAGACTTATCTCCAGGTTCACATAAACATAAGTGTTCAATAAATATTAAAATAGCGAAAAATCCCAAGTGTTTATGTTGAAACATAAGTTGGGCTACTTTCACACTAGCGTATTCAATTTCTATGACGGATCTCAATAGCGGAAGAAAACGCTTCATTTTGCACCCACTCATTGTCAATAGGTACAAAACTGAACGAAACGCACCGGAATGCATTCCGTTTGGTTGCGTCCCCATCGCGGACAGAACAGCGTTTTCCTGGTGCGGAGAAAGGCGGATCCGTCCCCATTGACTTACATTGTGTGTCAGGATGGATCCGTTTTCTCTGACACAATAGAAAACGGATCTGTCCCCCATTGACTTTCAATGGTGTTCAAGACGGATCCGTCATGGCTATAGAAGACATAATGCAACCGGATCTGTTGATGACGGATGCATGTGGTTGTATTATTGTAACGGAAGCGGATTTTTTTTGCATATCCATGACGGATCCGCAGAAAACGCTAGTGTGAAAGTAGCCTTGATATGGTCCATTAATAATAATAAAGTGCATGTGTGCTAATCACAACTACATCAGTATTAAAAACTGAGGCGCTCACCCTCCATGATAGAACCCATGTGGTAATGGTGCAGCGTCCTGTGATGTCTGTTGCGCCTGCGCAGCGTCCTCATCAGGGCTAAGGAATCACTCGAGGTTAATGGAGGGGAGGCTCTCCACTGCCTATGCGCACGTTGACGTACGTACGCCTGGTGACACGTCAGAGTCTCCATGCAGGTACTCTGAATGGAACTACCTGCGTAGACCAAGCTGACCGCGCACACCCCAACCGCATCCATAATGTTTAAGTGGTAACCATGGATACATAAAAGATATTACAAGGAGACTAATTAACCAGTGTGTCTTTTGTATCAGTGATGTTACATTTATATAAGGGGACCATGGTATAAGCAGGAGAGGTGCATGATCCCCAGTCATTAACCAAGGACCGTGCCCGCACCAGACTGGGATTGGGGGGCACTGTCAATGTTCCCGAACCAGATCCCAAATTCCCAGGAACCCTTCAAGTGAGGAATTATTCAAACACGGGATCACGTCCAGACTAAAAACCAATGTGTATGGAAATCACTAGAGGAGACAAGACCCCAGCAATCTTGCAAGGGGCTTAACTGCCACAGCCCAACCGAGTGTTGGGGGGCGCAATTAAGAGTCCCCCAACACAAAGCTGGTTAGTAGGTGTTCCAAACAAATGGTGATGAAAATTATACATTTGTTAAAAACCAAAAAAAGGAGAAATTACAAATGATGGTCAGCTGTGTATACAGGGTTATTCAATCCAGGTGTGGTCAACAAGCTGCTCGTAATCCTATGAAAAATCTCAAAACTGAATATAACGCGTTTTATGTATATGCGCTAATTTTAGTCAATAAAGAAGATCTCCTAATACTTCATGGACCGTCTACGCCAGTGATCTTGTGCCATAGCAGAATCTTTTTCTCCAGAGGTGGAAGAGGGCAGGGAAGCTACTGAGCATGTCAGTCCACCACTGAATGCAGGAGAGGGTGGACCAGCAGGACACAAGGGGGCGCTACCAGAGAGAAAAAGTGATGTACGTAAAAAACCTTCAATATGTATCCTTAATGAATGTATATTGGAATAAGAACTCACTTGAAATGCCCTATTCATTGCATAGTAATACTTTTCATGGGATAGCCCTCAGGAGGACAGCTCCCTCTAGTGGCTGCTGCATGCAGTGAGAATTCAAAAAGTCTACTGCTATGTGAAAGGAAGTCATGCAAAGGAATAAGGGAGCATCAAATCCACTAAAGACTTAAGAATCAAGCATCCAATAGGCCTCTATTTAACCCTCCCTCTGCTTTTGGGTGTTTAATGAAAAACCCTACAATTGAAAAAAAAAAAATCATAGCATACCCTCACTTTTTTCCAGCGCCGTTCTCTGTGTTTCTGGTCCAGTCCTGCTGGTTTACAGACAGCTGTCTAGCGCCTTTGTATCAAAGTCAATGTCAATGAGATCCATGGGGCACCGCTGATCAGATCTTGCACACGATTGTGGCCATAATCAACTGGAGCCACAAGGATGATGTTGAAGAGGGCTCACGATTTTACTAGATCAGGTTACCAGGATGAAGCCCCCCCTCTTAGATGGTATAAGGAGTAGGTAGGCATATTGAAAAGCTGGACGATAGCTTTTCCCGGCTTATCTATAAAACATTCAATCGGGGAACGAATCCACCATCAAGAGCTCCTCGAGCTGTCGTCACCACTTAGATTTACTCAGCTGCTGAGCAAAAACACCGCGTGTGCCAAACGAGTCTCTGGATGTGTTCGCCATTCACTTGCCAGGCAATGCCAATTCAATTTTTAATGCCGGAAACCTGGCAGCTACTTGTGCATCACACACTGTGCTCCGGGGACCATCTGATTAGAGCGGTTAAAGGGGAAGCGTCATGGGAGGAAACGGAAGAATTACTGTCATTTCCCTGTCTGATTTAGCCAGATCTATGTTAACATAAGAATATTTTACGGGAAACTGCGAACAAACGGCAAATTCAACAAAAATATAAAAAGGAGGACCCATCACTGCTCATCTTCTTGTATGCAATAAACAGACGGGTTTGAGTTCTGTACAAAACTCTTGGAGGGGTGTCAGTTATTGCTCTGCAGGGGAGAGACTGACATCCTGAAACCTTTTAGGTTATGAATACACAGTGGCTTGGGTTTCGTTTTGACACACGGCTAGCACGGACCATGAAAAAAAAAAAAAGCTGTATTTTTGGTGGCACGTTGCAAGTCCTGCCTGACTTGAGCTCAATGTAAGTTTCTTGCCCCAGGTTTGTGAGAAGTAATAAGTAATACTTTCTGAATTTATGACTTGGCCTAGCAAAATCTTCAACGTGTTCAGAATAGTACAGGTGAATATAAGAAACTTTGTAATACATCTTATTAAAGAATTATGCTTCTCAGCCCTTACCGCTATTAGCCTCTGTCTCCAGCCTCACACGCAAAAGGATCTATGGAGGGAGGAGGAGGCTGCTGCCAGCTAGTTAGTGATTTATTACCCCACCCTGAACAGCTATAGAACCTCATCTTACTATATATAGGGGAGTGATAAGTGCTAGGTGTAGCAGAGCTAAGAAACCGCGGTTTCGGTGTCGCTCATCCAGTAGCCTCCTTCTCCCCTCAGGATAGATGTCAATGTTAAAAGCAGGAACGAGCAAAGCAACCTGATAAAAGCAGATTGTAATATATCTTGTTAAACAGAAATTATTCTAAGTCTACTCTATTCACCTGTACTGTTCATTTATGGACAGCAGTTTTATAACTGGAAGTTACCTCAGTTGGCCAGACGTATGGAAGACGCCGCTGAGAATGGCATACTGTGCCACCAGCCCTTTCGCCAGGATACCAATCTTCTGAGATGGAGAGGGACAGCTACGTCAGGCCGTTCCTCAGCACAGGACCTTCTTCTGACCAGGAGGAGTCTGCGGAAGCAAGCTCATTCCCTTGCCTGTATTGTTTTTCACTTGAGTTCCTCCAGTAGAGAAGCACACTAGTTTACTGCAGACTCTCTGGACTTATTTCCCATTGGGATGCACCTCACCTTACCATCCCCTCTGAGAGCAGCAACATCTGCTGACACCTTGACAGAGTCTGGGGCACCTAGCGTAGTGTTTGGACCACCCAATACCCAGTATACTGCAGTATATACTTGTTCTGGAGCTTTTGTAATAATTTGACACTGCATCATTCCTCAATTCCTCCTAGAAATTTATGAATAAAGCTAGTTTCACACTAGCAGCAAGGAGCTCCGTCAGGCTGTTCTGGCGGGTGAAGAGCCTGCCGGATCCCTGCTGCCGCTAGTGCACACGTTGGGCCGGAGGTCCGCTCTGGCCCCATTGACTATAATGGGGGTGGGCCGGAGTTCCGACGGCAGCACGGCAAACATGCCGAGAGGCGGCCGGAATAAAACTACGAGATGTCGTAGTGATACCCAAGTAGAGACACACCTCTTTGACAAGGAAAATGGTAACCAGTTTTTTTTAAACTAATGTCTAGAAGTAATAGCAGAGGAACAGCCTAATGCAGAATTCTAAGAAAAGCTGCTCCAGAAATGTATTTTATGGAGAAAACAAGTAGTTAATAACTCAGACATGTCAGAGCTGATGACGGGGCGCCATCTTTACCATCTCCAGCGTGCCTGCTCCTCCTCTTCCTTTTTCTTCACCTTCAGAGCCATGGCAGCCTCCTTTTCTTCTTTGGTTTTCTTCACCTTCTTCTCGTCTTCCCCCTTCACTTCTTTCTTTAGATTTTTCTGTTACCAAAAATATAAAATAAAATTCTGATAAAGGAAGGAGCACAATAACTGGAGCAGTAGACTTTATGGGCTGATAAATCTCAATGCCTCCGTTATCTGGACCCCCCCAACCTATAAATTCTTTAAAGAGGTAGGAAGAGTAAACCCATAGGTCGCCTTATCTACGAAAAGTGGAAAATTGAAACTGACTGGTTAAAACAAGGGGACTCAGGATCTCAGTGACTATACGTCCCCCGGAGACTACAGGCATCAATCTCTATTCACAAGAAAAAAAAAAAGAAAAAAAAAAAGCAACGTCAGGATCTAGAAGAGACTGACAACCCAGGAACACAGGAGGCAAGGACGCCATGAGCGATTACACCAGCAGAGCCAGGGGCTGGCTGCTGGGGGTTAATATTTACTTCTCCCAATTTTCTGACAGGTGACAAGATGGCACAAGATGACTTGCATGATCCATAACTGAAACTGCAAAGATATTGTGCATGTCCTCTAATACTCTGTGCTGCTGTGAGCATACTGCATTAATGATGGTGTTAAGGGGTTGTCTCACTTCAACAAATGGCATTTATCATGTAGAGTAAGTTCACCCCGTTGCGAGTTTACAGCTCGCTCGTCGAAACAACGGGGCTCTGAACCGGCCAAACAGGGGGGAAGGTATAAGAAAAAAAATAATAAATACATCCCTGGCATCAGTGGGGGCCGAGCTACAAGGTTTTGACATAGTTAGCCTATGTCAAAACCGATGAAGTGTCATCTTTAAGCCACATTCTTACCAGTAAGAAGAATTAAGCTATAATGAGTGTTTATAAGGTCAGAAACAAGAAGCCCATCAGCTGAGCTGCGAACCTGCTACTAGAGAATCTCAAGGCTGCACAGAGAAAAGGGCTCAACATTTTTAATAAAAGCCAATAGAAAAAAATTACTTGGCTCAAAATGACTACAACACAACAACAAAAATGCCATGTTTTGCAATAGTGCCCAACAAGTTCATGCAACACTTCTGAGTTTGTGCCCCATCAATAAAGCAGCCGGCCTCCATTTTTGCCTGTTTTGCTCATAATAGACTTTGGAAAAAATTCTAAAAAGAATCCAGAATGGAGCAGAAGCCCTTTAACTACTCTGCTCTACTCAAAGTAAACTTTTTCACCTTACGTGGTTATAGACAGGAACAGCTGGAAGGCTCCATAATGAAGCACATTATAAGGAAGAAAAATGGCAAAATCGAGTCGGCAGCATTCAGAGCGCTTCCTTCCATTAAGGTACGCAAACCATTATTGTGTGCCAATAAGACTGTCCTACATTGCTTCCCTACCACAGCCGCTCCATGCTTGCTTTCATTATCTTTGATGTCTGCAAGCACCTATCCATTAGTCCAACGTGACCTCTGGAGGGAAGGGGGGGGGTCTAAGCATAACAATAGCCTAAAAAAAATGACAAAAAAACAACGCAGAAATCAATCTCGCTCCTTGAGGGGTATGCAAAATAAACAGCAATAAATGGCACTTATGATGGTGGGGGGAGGGCAGGCATTTACATTACTGGTAGCGTGTGGGTTGTGTATTAATGCAGCCGCTGTTTACGCCGGTAATGGAATGGAAAGGTTCGTGACTATTGCAACCTGAAGTGGACATACAAAAGTGTTCCTCCACCAACACAAACCCCTATCTCTCTCCGGTGAAAGGTTTGTAAATTGAACCTTTTTTTTCTTCCTTTGTTCCACATGATGGCACTCGACAATTGTATTTGTGCGGCAGTGGTTTACCCATTGTTGGGTTTCATTAACCCGCGGCGGTTTTACTATTTGCTTCTCTTTATACAAAAGCTTTTTTATGCGCCATTTAACTGAGAATTCACCGGGGCACAATTATAACGCACGTTAAAGGAGTCGCAGACCGAAATCTAGGGTTAGAGTGGCCATCTCGTACATGGCGCTGGCAATTTCAAGAGCTTTGCTACTATAAAAAGTGTGCAATGAGTGTTCAGGCACATTCGGCATCAGGAAAGATGGAAATATAAAGAGAAATGCCTCCACATGTATTCTTCTAGGGTGCACTGAAATAAAAGGACTGCTTCGGTTAGACCAGGGATGGGCAAACTGCGGCTCCAGCTGTTGTAAAACTACAATTCCCACCATGCCCTGCTGTAGGCCGATAGCTGTAAAAAGTCTTTGCATGCTGGGAGTTGTAGTTTTGCAACAGCTGGAGAGCCGCAGATTGCCCATCCCTGGGTTAGACAATCCGTTTTTAAACTGGCAATCAATTATTACCCATTGTGTTCTGTGACGGCATCTGCGGAGTTAAATGTATGCAGTCAGCCACAGGGCTGATCAGATATATCCGCAGCAAGTCTGAAACGGCAGAAACCCAGTGGCTATGGTGCCAGTGTCTGGCGCAATCTTTAAAAGGTCACCAAGAGGGTTAAAGGGTTTGTCCACTTTGGGCCCTCCTCGAAATAAGCAAACAGGTTTTACCTGGGACCCTCTACAGCCGCAGGGGCCGGAAGTAAAGAGCCGCAAGGGTCGGACCAGCATCTATATGACTTGTGGTAGATTTGTGGATATGAGCAATGTTTTTTGAAAAATATGTTTTTGAAAAAAAAAAAAATTAACCCATTTTAACTTTTTAATCTACAGAAGCCTAAAAAAGACCTACAGTATTCCTTCCCAGTTATGATTGTACAAAGAGGCACAGCAGTTACGAAATGTACTTTGCAAACTCAGGTCCCCCTAGGACCTTGCCGGGGCCCTGGATTCACCCCCTAGGACCTTGCCGGGGCCCTGGATTCACCCCCTAGGACCTTGCCGGGGCCCTGGATTCACCCCCTAGGACCTTGCCGGGGCCCTGGATTCACCCCCTAGGACCTTGCCGGGGCCCTGGATTCACCCCCTAGGACCTTGCCGGGCCCTGGATTCACCCCTAGGACCTTGCCGGGGCCCTGGATTCACCCCTAGGACCTTGCCGGGCCCTGGATTCACCCCCTAGGACCTTGCCGGGCCCTGGATTCACCCCTAGGACCTTGCCGGGGCCTGGATTCACCCCTAGGACCTTGCCGGGGCCCTGGATTCACCCCTAGGACCTTGCCGGGGCCCTGGATTCACCCCCTAGGACCTTGCCGGGGCCCTGGATTCACCCCCTAGGACCTTGCCGGGCCCTGGATTCACCCCTAGGACCTTGCCGGGGCCCTGGATTCACCGTTAGAGTCTGTACTGGGGCCCAAATTAATTTCAAGGGTCTGGGATTTGAAGGAGTACAATAAGGTTTATTGAACAGTTCTACAAAATGTATGAAAGATTAAAAAATAATTTGTTCAGCTCGCAGACCCAGGTAAGTGGCCCTTTACTAAAACGGGCTGAGCACCCTGAAAGGTTCCAACTTCTCAATGACTACACTTATCGTTGAATGGGACAGATTTAGAGGTGCTAAAATGGAGGCCCCCTGCAACAGTGAACTTCTAGATAAAGGCTGCCCGACCTTTACACTGCTCGAGTCAGCTTCCACGATCTATAATAGGACTGAATGCACTCCGGCTATAAGCAGCCCCCTACCTTCCCGTCTTGTTTGCTCTTCTCCTTTGCCGGCTGCTCTTTATCTTCCTCAATCTTTATTTTTTTCTTCTTCGACCTGCAGAGAAAATTTAATATGTGTTATTTCTTTGTGCCAGTAATTTGTAATGTTTTCTCATATTCAATATGGTTTTATCAGAATGCATGCGATGGACTAAAACCTGCGCGGTAATGCTGTTAAATTAAAAAGATGAATGTATTGGGTGATTTGCAATCAGAGTGCGATGTTCAATTGTATTCAACCATTTTCCGATGTTTGACGACAGAATTTCTCTAAAACAGAACTTCCAAGTTAAATTAAAATTGATTTGCCGTATATTGCACAGTGACACTTGTTTCCTTTCTTTCCCAATCTCACATTATTATATTTCTGCTATTGGACGTATAATCCAGTCTGTGTGTGTATCAGGTTATTGCAATCAATCACAGCAATTGTTTGTTTTTTTGTCATTAACACAGTGGATTTAAAGAACACAGACACCGCGAACTACGCAGGCAAAATGCATTAACCCAACTTTCCCCTGCAACTTGGACTCGACCGTAATTAGCTTTTTATGGTTCTGGATATGTAAAACGGTGCCATAGCCTGCAGAGGAACACAGGCTTTTTCTTCACTTTGGTGAACCTACTTAAATGGGTTATTCCATGAGAAAAATGAAAATCAGACATCATATAGTAATGACAACCTCTAAGTAAGCTAGAACGAGCCCTGTACCAGAGAAAGATCCAGAGATCTCCCCATTCATTGCTGCAATTGTTCTGCTAGATTTATTTCAACCTGGCATTTCAGTGGACATGTCCTTTCTGCTGCAGCTCTCTTATTACACCCTTTTTTCTGCAGCTCTCCTGGTATCACAGTTCATGGGCGTGGGGGGGTCTGTCCTTTCAGGTGCAGCTCTCTCCCTGTCACATCAGGGGTGTGCTCTTTCTGCTGAAGCTCTTCCCATATCACAGCTCAGAGTGCGTCTAATTTCTGCTGCAGCTCTCTCCATGACCGTCCAAGGGGTGGCTCATTTCTCCAGCAGCTTCCCCCCCGCATCACAGCTCAAAGGTTGTGTCCTTTCTGCTACAACTCTTTCCCTGCAACGGTCACATCTTCTACTGATGGATATGGCTGGTGGCAGTTGAAGGATGGAACTGAGCATGTCCGACCACCTCAGTAGGTGGACATGGCACACTACAATGCAACTTAGACACTGGGGGTGCCATTATAATGAACTAAAAGATAATCTCTCACAACTGGAACATTTTTGCAACAAAGTAAGTTACAAAAGTAACTAGTTGTAAATGATACATTACCATGTTATGGTTGCACAACCCTTTAATGATTACCTCGTGTCAAAATCTGGGACCTCCGGCGATCAATGGTAATCGGTGGAGAACCTGGCATTAAGTGTTCTGTCTTCCTGCAGCACCACCCCAGGGCGATATGTAGCATTACAGACAAATCAATGGATATAAGCCTATGTAATGCAGGACAGGTCATCCCGAGCGAGAGGCGCTCTTTCTAACCACTCTCTGGCCATGAGAAGAGAATCCTATACGACTTGCGGTGACCCACTGCTAAAGGGGTTACTGCGATTGATAAAGGGTTAATATTCAGGTTCACTACTGCTTTGCTAACCATGACATATGAACTGTACTTCAAAATGCTATGTATAGGTAGGAAATAGTTAAACTAGAAGTTCTTGGTAAGTTGCTGGGAGACAGGTTGGCCCTATCCCTTGTTAGTAGAGAGTCAAGTAGTGAACAGGCAAGAGAGCAGACCCGTTTGATCTGAGATGCTGCAAAGTGGCCCTAAATAAAAAATTTCTGCAGGAAAATACCATGCTGGGGAGTGGACAGCTGCCAGAAAAAAAACAGAAAAACAAAACAATGTTACTAAGAATTATGAGAAAGGGAAGCACTGAATATTTTCAGAAAGTTGAAGACCATAAAGGCTGTGTTGGACGGAGCATGCTTACAACTTTGGACTTTGCTGCATGTGGTTTGGCTTAATTGCTTCTGGCACCCGCCACACTAATGAGACTGATTGGCTGTCCGATCTAGGAACTGCACCCTGCAGAAAGTTTGAGAGTTTAGACGCCTATTCTATAGTTTTCCTAGAGAGACACCTTGCCTGCCTCTATTTACAGTCTTCGAGAGAAACCCGCTGTGTTATAGATCTACTGCTTGCATTTGCACTACAACCCCCATCATCTATTCCAGGGGTAGGCAACCTCCGGCACTCCAGCTGTTGTGAAACTACAACTCCCAGCATGCATACTTGCTCTGCTCTTCTAAGAACTCTCATCAAAATGAATGGAGCATGCTGGGAACTGTAGTTTCACAACAGCTGGAGAGCCGAAGGTTGCTGATCCCTGATCTATTCAGTAAGGAGAGGCTTTATTATAACCATAGTGGTCTGGACATTGTCTCCACCATCCGCTGGTTATTATAACCATAATGGTCTGGACATTGTCTCCACCATCTGCTGGTCCTACACCTGCCTTCCTGTCTTGCACCCCACTGTCTGTCCATCCAACATCAAGGGCACCACAGCCACCAACAGGCAGGAGCTCCCAAAAGTTTAGGGTGTGTCCCTCCACTCACTAGAAAGAGTTGGAGCATGGAATTAGCCAATAGCCACTGTGAGGACTACGGCCACACTCATCGCCGCAGCCACCACTCCTATTCTCCCCCTGCAGAGCTTCCTCTATTTTATCTAAAAAAAAGGGTTTTCTAAACTGGACAACCCCTTTAAGCTACCAGTATAATGCACACAAAGGTTGACAGGAAGGGGGTAGCACGACATGCAATTTTTAGGATAGCCCTAGTATTGCACGCTACACTCGGTAACATCCCAAACGCAGCGATTAGGTGCACCAGTAATGTATCCATAGCGCCTCATCTTCTGGGTGTCTAGAAAGGAAAACATTTTCTGCAGTTGCGATTGTCTGTTCTCTTCCGGATGAGCAATCCTAGCTGTGACTGTAACCAGGGGTTTATTTTTATGCACTTACTGGAATAATACATTGCAATTAAAGTTTCATTCATCGAGGTTAAGCATATGGTACAAGGTGAAAAGCTTCAAACACATCCAGACTAGACAAGGTTTATTTTTGTTCAATTATAGGATTTATTGGATTTTTTTTTTCAGAGCTGGTTTGCCGTGTTCAGTGACATTCAAAGAGAAAGTAGGTTGCAAAACAGGTGCAAAGGAAAAAAGAGTTAGTTGTTCATGGTAACAGGGTTCATGTAATCAGTAGTGTTGATCACGAATTTTCGAATTGCGAATTTTAATCGCGAATATCGGCACTTCGAGAATTTGAGAATATTTAGAATATCGCAAAATATATTCGCAATCACAAATTTTCGTTTTTTTAAATACCAGTTTATGTCAATGTCATTATTTTCTTGATTGCGAAAATTCGCATATAAAAATTTGCATAAACTGGTATTTAAAAGATACCTTTTAAATACCAGTTTATGCGAATTTTATGCAAATTTTTATATGCGAATTTTCTCAATCAAGAAAATAATGACTGGAGATTACGAATTCGCGAATTTTCGAATATATGGCGAATATTCGCCCAAATCTTTGCGAAATATCGCAAATTCGAATATTGCCCCTGCCGCTCATCACTACCAATCAGGTTCCACCTCATTTTATAGAAGCTCTTTGGAAAGTTGAAGCAGCAACCTGACTGGTTTGCGTCAGTTTTGCCACATTTCCCTCAATGATAATATTTTGCAAGGGTAGTATAAAAATACATAAAATCAGGGGCATTATTGATACATATTATAAAAGAATCGGCATCAGACTGCGCTGACAAGTTTGGAGCAGTCATCAGCTCTTCGTAATGGCATGGCCATCACCAGACAGAATGAAAACAGCCAATATGTGTATGTAGGCATAAAAAAAAAAAAAAAAAAAAAACATAAAATTCAATAAATTAATAATGGTGTATTAGATATTATCTAACTTTAAAAGGTTTATGTTGTAATATATTTATATACACATACACGACTCATAAAAAGTTAAGAATATTTGTCTTGTGGGTGAAATTTTAGAATGAACCTAAAATGCCCTCTTACCTTTACAGGTGAACCTTATGTGACCTTCTCTAAATTCTAAACTTTTGAACGCACATGTCCAACTGTTCAATGTTTCAGTACTTTTTGCACAACTTGCTGTTCTCCAACAAGGAGCTTAACGGCAAAATTTACAACAGGCGTTTGATCACCCAATAAAGTTCCTGTTTCAATTAGAATTGGTATTTTAAAACAGTCCTCCTCATCATGCTGTTCACACTTTGACATCATGAGACCAAGACGACACCTGATGACAACTGATCAACAGTAGCTCGCCATTGTGAGGCTTTGAGCAGGATGTTCTCAGATGGAAGTGGCCACTAAGCTTAGAGTGTCACAGAGTGTCATCAGCAGGTTGTATCAGAGATACAGGGAGACTGGAAGAGTCACAGAAAGGCAGAGAAGTGGACGTCCTGTGGCCACATGCCACACTGATGGGTTTCACGCATGGTATACGTTATTTTATGCTACTTGTCCAGTAAAATGAGAATTTCCAGAAGAGGCTCAGCTGGACCCTTAGAGGCCTGGAATGTATTGGATAACACTGACATAATGCTGTCAGTGTTATCCAATAAATTACAGAACTGTAAGGGTTACATAGCATCATAAAACAACACAATGCTATGTGACCCCGGCAGTGCTGGAAGGTCAGGACGGGAGCTGCTGCAGACACATGCCGCGAGTCCGGAGTCTGGAACTTGCTAATTTGAAAGGGGCCTAAGATTGCCTACACCGGATACAACTGCTGCAAATTATCAGATTCAACTCACTGACCGCAATCAGGGATATTAAAACCAGTGAGGAAACCCAAAGTCTATTAGCAAGTAGCAGAGGTTCACATACAATAACGCTTCATTGACAGAACCCCTTTAAGTCCTAGATTTCATTGGAAGCCACAGATCACTTACTTGATTGTGGGGTCTTCGGTGGCCTCTTCCTGCCGTGCCCTCTTTTTCCCTTGCTTATCCTTCTTCTTTACAGACACAAAGTCTTCATCTTCAGGCTCCGCTTTCACAGTAATAGAACTAAGGAGAAGACGACAAATATTGAGTACATTACGTGGAAGTGAGACAGACGGCACAAGACAAGCTACCACGAGGGCTGCCCCGGGGGGTGGGGGGGGGGGTGGGGGTGGGTGTGATCTAGTAGACTTGCAAAGGAAACTATCTAAATGTAGCTACTAAGAGGTAACATCAGGTGTTAGGGTGCAGGGAAGATTATATGGCTATTAGGGCATAGGTACATCAAAAATGGTCGCCAATTCTTTTGCAATGGGCACCCTTGCAATGGTGTAGATGACAATGCCACTTAAAGGCTATGTATAGCTGTCTGAGCAGAGAGAAAATGCAGATCCTGCTAGTAGAGCATCTCAGCCCCGTACAGAGAAAAGGACTCCATTTGAGCTCATAAAATGAGTACAATGCACTAATAAAAAAACAAAAGCAGAAAAAAAAAAACTCCCCTCAAAGGTGTACATAGCCTTTAGTATACAATATATGCACTCGGAGCAGCAAGCTCAGGTGAAATACAAAGAGGGATCACAGTACCTGGAGGCGCCAACTTCTTTTTGGGATTCCGATTGCTTCTTTGTCTACAAACCAGAAATTAAGAGTTAACAATTTAGAATGAAAGATAAGAGTCATAAGGAAGCAACATGTAATTTCAGTTATAATATGTAAAGAGGTATCTCCCAAGCAGGGGTGCACCTAGCCTTTCTGCTGCGTGAGGCGAAAACGGAAACAGCGCTCAACAATATTCCCTTGTCATATCCCAAGGCTGGTTGGAAAGTTGGATTTTGACTCATAAGGAGCCGCTTCCACAGAAACATAGAAACATAGAATGTGTCGGCAGATAAGAACCATTTGGCCCATCTAGTCTGCCCAATATACTGAATACAGGGTTGCGCTTGTGAGATGGTTCGATTTCTTAGCGAGATACCCCTTTGAATTTTCTTTTCCCATGGAGCATTGCTGATAAGTCTCCATACAATCTCATGTAGACTCTGTCAGGCCACAGCGTCCCACCGCTTCGACTTTATTAAAAAGTGTCAATGGTGGTAGATTTTCATAAAGTCTCAAATTTTTGTTAAAAATGTTGTTTATGCAAAAAAAAAAAAAAAAACCACCGGTGCACAACTTTATAAAACAACCAGTTCGCAATACGCTCATCTTTCGAAGTAGGAATTGTCCATGGTGGAGAACTTTTTAAATGAGATTTCTAGACGGGCACTAGAAGTGCTGCCCTAGCTTTCCCAGACACCTGAATAGCAAGTCTGTCTAGTTTCAGGGATGATACAAAGAAAGTCCCGCTCTAGACCCAATTCAAGTGCTGGGTTATGGCACCCAGGACAGATGGGCAGGGTGCATATTGTACTCTTTGGCCTATTCCTCAAGCGCTTGGCTGTGAAAAATTCAGTTATCTGAAGAGCGGAGTCCCACCCAGTAGCAATGGGGTTGGGATCAAAGCGCTCAACACTTTCTGAACAAGTGCCACCTAGCCTATGGTATGTACACCCTTAAAGGTAGTTTTGCCACTCAAGTCCAGAACCCAATTCTGACCATTTCTGGTGGTCATTCAGCAGAGAAGGGACAATCTACCTTAGTTGCCATGACCGGGGTTTCAGAGCATACAGACTCATGGTCTTGATTAAATACATAAATTGTCCCCGTCCCCCCCATTGATGAACCAGGTGTCTGCCCTCTCCACCCTCCCCTTAGTTTGTCCCGTTTTCCTAGAATTAGATCTATATAAAAATGTTACAATCTTTCAAGAATGGTTTAAGCTGCTCACTAACCTCGTTCTTCTTGTCCTTGCCCGTCTTCTTCATGTCTTCTTTGCGCTCCTTGTCGCCCTTCGTTTCACCATTTCCATCCTTCGTCTTTTGCTTCTTTTCCTTGCTCTCTTTTTTATTCTCTTTCTCTTTGGCCGCCTTCCCCTCTGACTCCCGAGCAGGTTTCTTTTTCTTCTTGTCTTTGGTTTTCTTAGAGACTTCCTTAAAGGAATCCAGGTCCTCCATTGTCAAGTCTTGTGCCATTGTTCTGGGAACACAATAAGAAGATACAATGTAACACACTTTAATATAAGGCAGCATGTCCTAATAAAAGACCTTCTCAGCTGAAATTCATCTGTACGAAAAAGAACGAGAGCGGAAAAAATATGGGTTGCCACAATGTCAATGTCCCTTGCTACTTTTATATAGTCAACTGTCTCGATTTACACCTCACCCGAGTAAACCAGAACTAGTTGCTATGGCCGAGTTGCCCAACAGCCTCAAAAGTTTGTGGTTGTTTGGCATTTTATCCCTAGCATCCACTAGTGATCTGACAGCCACGCCATTCTCCGTGCAAGATAGCAGCTGTCAAAGAACTGACTTCAGTTGCTGTCAAGGGTCACTGCCATCTTGCCAGCTGCTCTGCGACCTGTGATGGGAAAGACAAGCTCACTTTTGACTGTCCCGTTTCCTGATATTTGACGGGGTATTCCCATCTGAGACAATGGGGTCATATCACTAGGATATGTCCCCATTGTCTAATGTGTGTGGGTCCCACCTCTGGGACCTGCCCCTATATCGAGAATAGAGGGGGGAGCTGCTCTCCCCATAGTAGTGAATGGGAGCGCATCTCGTTTGCATGGACACCGCTCCCATTCATTTCTATGGGGCCGACGGAAATAGTCGATCCGCCGCTTGGCTATTTTTGGCGGCCTCGTAGAAATTCGCAAGAACAGTTCGTTCTTCACCGTTTCGTTCTCTGTAGGTGCAGATCCCAAAGGTGGGACCCGCACCCATCAGACAATGGGGGTCATATACTAGAGATATGCCCCCATTGTCTGAGATGGGAAAATCCCCTTTAAGGCTACCTGCACATGTTGCGGATTGCTGGGATTTTTCCATGCGGATTTTCATGCACAAAAACCACAGCATAATATAGTACCAGCAAAGTGAATGAGATTTGACATATCTCCGGTATACTTGGCGTATATTTTCAGGTGCAGAAATTTTGAAATTCACAGCCTGTCAATTGTTTCTGAAGATTTTTAGTGCCGATTTCACCCCTTTTCAATGCAAGTGGTGAGATTGGGGAAAATCCGCATCAAAAACGCGTGAAGATTTTGGTTCAGAAACGTAGATAAATCCACACCCATGTGCAGGTAGCCTAAAGGACACATCAGACAGTGACTTCCTTCTCAAAAAGTGCCCCAAGCAAACTAGATTAGGGGTAAAGGAGAGGACTCCTTTTTAAAAGCTTGAAATGGTTGCACGTGGCCGGGATACAGGTAACCAAAAATTCACAACTAATTGAGCCATGGGCCTAGGTTTGCCCTCTAGCTTTATCCACAAAACAGGTGAGAGGACCTGCTGCTTTGGTGGCCAGAGGGATATGCCATCAATGCACAAGATGGGAATAACCCTTCTTACACTCCTCTATAGACTTCCATGTAATCTGATCTTTCATTGAGCAAGCAGCTGTCTTCACTAAACACTAGTTTGAGCAGTGAATCGAATTAAAAAGAGGAGGAGGGGAATGGGAGAGGAGTCTGATAAGAGGAGAAGAGAGCATCTTTATCTGATAAAGTATATTACAAAATTTCTTATAGTCACTTGATTTTTCTTCAACTCTACCTACAAGTGTTCGATTGGGTTGAGGTCTGGGGACTGTGGGAGCCAATCCAGCACCTCTACTTCATTGTCGGTGAACAATTTCTTCACCAATCTTGACGTATGCTTCGGGTCGTTGTCCTGCTGGAACACCATGTCGTTCTTTTCATAGCCATAGTACTCGAGTGTACAAAGTAACTAGTCTTGTAGGACAGCATTGAGACCACCATCGATCCTGGTCAAGTATCCAGTGCCTTTGGCTGTGAAACAACCCCATATCGCCGCCCCCATAGAAAACGAATGGAGGGTGGGTGAGCATGCGCAGTGCGCCCTCCTTCACTTTCGGTGCTCCGTTCTCGATATAGGTGCGGGTCCCAGCGGTGGATATCCTAGCGATATGCCCCCATTGTCGGAAATGGGACAACCCCTACTTCGCAGTCACACATCTTACTCAGAGAGGGCTCCAAAATGCAATTACATGGAATAAAATGAATCCTGTCCGAGGTTGATGGCACTTGATACTATTAAGTAGCAGTCCAGAAGGGTGCCAAGCAATGCCGCCATAGACTCTCTGCATCTTGTAGGTTATTAACTCTTTAAATCCTGACCTATAATGTATCATTATTAAGTTTTGAGTCAAGGCACAAACATCACTTAGTATACTGGTTAAGGAAATACTGCCAATAATGTAATGTACAAGGTGGAAGGGGGGGTTGATTTTCAACTCTCCCCTGATCGCAGATGTTGGGGATGATATAATGACAGGGAACTTGGATTTTAACAGGCCCAATCCTTTTGTTCTCCAAGAAATAAGCCACAGCCAGTGGCACGGAGCCTGACCCCCCTCTACGTTCAGGACACATGCATGCTCGGCCGATCAGAGTGGGCATGTGTATGGTAGGGTTGGAAGAGGTAGCCGTTAGCCACACACACAAAGATACACCTTAGATACAGTAAGGCTTCTCCAAAAGGAAACCTCTTTCAGGATACGTGCACGTGGACATACATGCTGCGGATTTTTTTCTGTAGAAATGAGAAATCTGAAACAGCAAAGTGTATGAGATTGAAATCCCATCCACGCGATGCTTAAAAAAAAGAAAAAAAAAGTCTATGTAGAATCTTCAGAATGCGTCAGTCACACATAGGACCAATGTTGCACATGCGCCACTCACCCATGGCCAGCAGGGCCCCCAGCATTTGGAGCCCCACTGATCAGACACTTACCCCATATCCTGCACATAGGCAACAAATTGTTGTATTGAGACAACCCCTTTAATACCCATCAATTGAATGCTCATTTAGCTATTCTGCCGACTCCCCCATATTCTGTTCGGCCGAGTATGCATGTGTTGTTAATGGAAACAGAGGAATAAGCAGCTTCTTCAACAGCACTTTACCTCCAATAAGACTGATTGATCACGCATGAAGAAACCCAACATGTCCAATCTTTGTCTTTCCACTATGGGTTTGTGACTTTAAATGCAACGTTTAAAAAAAAAAAAAAACCCTCAGCACTTTTTCAAATGGGGCTGTGGAAAGGGGCCCTGAGAAATTCATCTTCATTTACACCAATTTTCTGGTGCAAATGAACCCAGAAATCCACAGCAGCTCAGAGCGGTCGTAGATTTCCGTTCAGACGTACAGACTGCCGGAGGATGCACCTAATGTATGCTGCCTCGTCAGAAATGTGGTGCATCCTCTGGCAGTGCAGGGGATATCAAAACCTCCGCAGAAAGTGCTTGTCTTGATAACCCCTCATATTGTCTCGGTCATGCGTGTCCATTCATACGGGCCCAGTAATTAATATATTTTTAAGTTTCGCTCCCCTCTTACGACTCTAGCACTTTCCAGAGTGATTACAAAGCTTGTTTTGCAAACTGCAACCATAAAAATTAATTTACATAATTGTCCCATTCCTATAAGCACTTTAATTAAATTGTCAGGCTTTTCAAGGTCTCTTATCCGGACGCCGCTCCTCTGTCATATTCTCGTTAAACTCGATGGTTTATTATTTTCGTCTCCCGATTGTGGCTTTCTTCCCAGTTCGTGTCCCTCTGGCGTTTCTCAGATCAAAGCTCAGCAATTCTTGACTTTTTTGGGGGGAACTTGTGCCCCTAATAGCATATCACTGGCATCCTTCATAATGAACAGAACGTTCTGTAAGCGCGGTGATGGGATTTTATCACATTTTATTTGTACATAGCAGATCTTCATTTGGCCTCAATTATTAAATCATTAGGGATACTGTAGCGGGGTTTGATCTTAATCTGTCTGAATCCGATCACGTCCCGCAGACTTCACAGAAGAATCATTTCAAAGGAAGGAAGATGAACACAAACAACCACGCAGAATATTTCCAGCCATTACTATGGTGCAGTGAAGTAGTTGTTCTTCATTTCTTATTTATGTTAGGCTACATTCACACTAGCCTTTCTATTTTCCGGTATTGAGATCCGTCATAGGATCTCAATACCGGAGAAAAACGCTTAAGTTTTCTCCCCATTCACGGTCAATGGGGACAAAGCGTAACTGAACAGAACTCTCCAAAAATACCGGAGCGTAAACTGCACGTGTGCCCCCATTATAGTCAATGGGGAAGGAGCGGCAGTCCGGGGGCACACGTGAACTAGCGGCAGGACGGATCCGACAGGCTGTTCACCCGCCCTGGCTCTGTTAAGGGGGTATAATGTGCCATAATATGGTATGGCTGGCCCCGCCAACTCGTGTTGGCCTTGCCTTCCATCAATTTGGGCAAAACAGGGCCACTTTTAGTATTTTTTCCAGGGCCACTTTATGTCCTCCTCATGTCCGCCAGCCGAGTACATAATGATCTGATGCTCAGCGGTTGCAGGTGCCCTCCTGATCAGTATTGCCATCCTCAGGACGGTGATACAGTTGAATTCTGTGGCGATGGTGGCAGTATTTTGTGCTGCACTGCGGTATTTGGTTATGGTGGGGCGGTGTTTTGTGCTGCACTATGGTATTGCAGGCCCTGCCAACTTGGGTTCCCCAGTCTTTTGTTGAATTGGACCTGCCTACAACATGGGACCACTAAGTTCCCAGTCCGCCCCAGCAGTCAGTGCACACACAAGCCACTGTAGTAAGTTTTCCCTTGTGCCTCTCCACCAAATTCCTAAACGCTGAACCTTTCCTGAAAGTACCGAATCAAGACCGAGCTCGCTGGCACAAATAATGCCAACATACTATATTCACACTAGAGCGCCAAGATCTAGAACCTACAGAGAACTCCATCTTACCTGACATGCCCATAAAGCAGTGCCCACACAACCACATAAAAAGGGGCGTGCCACAAAAATGTTCAATGGTCCCCAAGGAAATTCTCAGAGGTGAGAGGCCGCCGGGCACGAGAGGCTTCTACTTGGTGAATTCAACCTATGGGCGTAGCTATAGGGGGTGCAGAGGTAGCAGTCGCTACCGGGCCCAGGAGCCTTAGGGGGCCCAAAGAGCCTTGTACCGCATAAGAAGACACACAAAGCACTGATGGAAGGGGGGCCCAAGCTGAACTCTTGCACCAGGGCCCATGAGCGGTTAGCTACGCCCCTGGGAGCTCGCCATTAAAGGGTTAATTTGCAGAGAACAAAGTGCCTTACTTAACGAAGGACCAAAAAGAATCTGTCTGGATTGGACGCGCATCGTGGCTTCAAATACTCAGGCTATTCATGTCACCTAGAAGCGGGCACGGTGCCCAGCCCTGTCCTACAGACTTGTCATTTAGAGAGCTCCCACATCACAATGCAGGAGGCGTCGTTACGGAGTAGATGCCCAGTGCCCGTCAGCCAATGTTTATAGCGGGACGACAGACCGGGCTGGAGAAAATGCATTTACAGATTACAAATGTGCATTGCTCATAGCCAGGTAGAACGGCTCCATGCGTGCATGACAGAGTGAGCTAGGCACTGCGTGCCACCCTGGATTCTATATGCTGCCCTGGATTCGCCCCTACAAGCATTGCTTTTAGAGCAGATTTAAGGACGATTCATATGAACCAGCATGGTTGGGTTACAGTATTGGCTACAGTAAAAGCGGATCATCAACCGTATTAAACCAGCCATTCTGTCTGGTGGGGTTGATCCTGCTGACTAAAATAATACCCTTCTTGTAAAAAGAAGCCAATGAGGGTTTTAGTGCACCAAGGGGTGCGGTCAGTACTGGAAAGTCAAGGCACCCTGTTCAGCTAGGACGCCATGTGAACAGACCCTTTGGGCTCATGCACACAAATGTAACCTGAAAGAAGCCAGGAGAGAAACGTACAGTTCCTGTCTAGTGCCCCCACAGGGGAAATGAAGTATTATCAATCTCGGGTCCTCCAGAGCAAGAAACGATCTAGATAGCTATTCTCTGGTTGGCAAAAAATAAAAAAAATTCAACCTAAAAGAACATTTACGATGGGAAACACAAGATCTTTGTTTTAATCTTCTCTTCCTAATCAAACCCAGACCCAGCGTGTGCCAATGCACGGCAGGGGTTTTTCAGAGGAAATAAAGTCTTTTTATTACAAAAACTAGAAATGAAACCGCTCATAAATATAGGATTTTTTTTTGCCACCAATCACAAGCCTTTCAATGCAATGACCCCGGATCTACCCACAGTAGAACAAATAGCATTATAAAACCGGTATAACTTTACAGCAATCATCTGAAGAACATCGTCCCTGCAGCTTGATTACAGGTAATATCCTGAAAGCGCCCAGAAAATCTATTTTTCTCATTAAATCCATTTTCGGTTAGAAAGGCTAGTGGATTTTCTTTTCCGCACAGACACGGCTGAGATGACCCGGCTGTGGAATAATGCACTCAACCATTTCAGTCTGCAAAAATCAAGGGATTCCTGGAGAGGCATTTAAAAAGAAAGTTTATTTGTAAGGCACGCCGTATAGTGCTCTACAGCGCATGCCTTTAAAGGGGTTGTACCGGAGTGGAAAATCATGGCTGCTTTCTTCCGCAAACAGCGCCCCACCTGTCCATGGGTTGTGCCTGGCATTGCAGCATAATCTCATTCACTTTAAGGCGGTTGGCCCATCTCATACATTGGTGGCTCTCCCCAACGGGAGTGAACAAGGGTGCACTGCGCAAGCACGACCACCCTCCATTCATAGCTAGCGCTCAGCTCTTTTTGGCACTCCCATAGAAGTGAATGGAGACGTAACCGCGCTTGCACAGTGTGTTCTCCATTCATGAGTGTGCTTGCTCAGCTCTTTTCTGAACTCCCATAGAAGCGAAGAGAACACGCCGCTCCCCTTCGCTTTGGGGGCCCGCACTTATCTGACATTGGATATGGGAGATGGACCAACTCCTTTAATGGAGCCAAGCTGCAGTACCAGACACAACCTATAGACATGTGTGGCACTGTTTTTGGAAGAAAGCAGCCATGTTTTTCCACTCCTGGCCAACTACTTTAATCAATGTATATATTTTGAAATATAGGCTACTCGTCAAGATCTCTGCTTGCAGTCAGCGAAGGTTAACATTTCATTTAGGCCGCGTCCCATTCATTTCTATGGGTTCGCAAAAATATGCGGACAGCACATGGATGTCATCTGTGTGGCCGTTTCTGCCAATAATAGAAAAAGTCCCATTCTTGTTCATTTTGCGGACGAGACTAGCCAATAGAAAAAGGCAGCATGCCCACAGCCGATATCTGTGTTTTGCAGATTCGCAGTCATGGATACGGTCGTGTACACGAGGCCTTATGCCAAAATGCCTTAGGGTACTTTCACACTTGCGGCAGTGTGATCCGGCAAGCAGTTCCGTTGCCTGAACTGCCTGCCTGATCAGGCAAACTGTAGGCAAACGCATGTAATTTTTTCTGACTGATCAGGCATTTTTCAGACTGATCAGGTCTGAAAAATGCCTGATCAGTCAGAAAAACGCATTGCAATACCAGATCCGTTTTTCCGGTGTCATCGGGCAAAACAAATCCGGTATTTTTTTACATTTTTAAAGGTCTGCACATGCGCAAACAAGAATCCATCCGTCATGGCAGTATTTTTAATGCCGGATCTGGCACTAATACATTTCAATGTAAATTAATGCCGGATCCGGCATTCCGGCAACTGATCTGGCATTTTGGAAGGAGATAAGGCCTCTTTCAGACTTGCGTTGTTAGGATCCAGCGTGCGCTTTCAGCGTTACTATGGCAGCCAGGACGCTATTAAAGTCCTGGTTGCCATAGTAGTAGTGGGGAGCGGAGGAGCAGTATACTTACCGTCCGTGCGGCTCCCGGGGTGCTCCAGAATGACGTCAGAGCGCCCCATGCGATCACGTGATCCATGCACATGGGGCGCCCTGAAGTCACTCTGGAGCGCCCCGGGAGCTGCACGGACTGTAAGTATACTGCTCCCCCGCTCCCTACTACACTTTACCATGGCAACCAGGACTTTAGTGTCCTGGCTGCCATGGTAACCATTCAGAAAAAGCTAAATGTCGGATCCGGCGATGCGCCGAAACGACGTTTAGCTTAAGGCCGGATCCGGATTAATGCCTTTCAATGGGCATTAACTCCGGATCCGGCCTTGCGGCAAGTGTTCAGGATTTTTGGCCAGAGCAAAAAGCGCAGCATGCTGCGGTATTTTCTCCGGCCAAAAAACGTTCCGGTCCTGAACTGAAGACATCCTGATGCATCCTGAACGGATTTCTCTCCATTCAGAATGCATTGGGATAATCCTGATCAGGATTTTTCTGGCATAGATCCCCGACGACGGAACTCTATGCCAGAAAACAAAAACGCAAGTGTGAAAGAGCCCTAATACCGCAGCATGCTGTGGTATTTCCTCCGTCCAAAACGCCTGACAAGGACTGAACTGAAGACATCCTGATGCATCTTGAACGGATTTCTCTCCATTCAGAATGCATTGGGATATAACTGATCAGTTATTTTCCGGTATTGAGCCCCTAGGACGGAACTCAATGCCGGAAAAGAAAAACGCAAGTGTGAAAGTGCCCTTAACGAAATGACACAGCTGAGAGTTTGCTACAATTGTATCCAGTCCAGACAACTGTCTGTGAGCGGGCAACAGGCCGTTCTAATTCCACCTGTGCTGATACATTGTGGCAAACTTAGGACAGAAGAGAGAATTCGGCTGCTCACAGGGGAATGTCTAGACTGGATACAACTGTAACAGACCCTCAGCTTTGAGCAGTACAGGGTTTCAGAATCCAATATGCCTGACAAACTAGTGCCGCATGCTCAGACGTATGGGCCCAGATGCCGTACAACGGGAACGGGTCCACAAAAGTGACAATGGCGCCGCTGGAATCCCTCATGCTTAGTGTTTGGACGACCCACCCGCATTCGTAGGATTGTAGAAAGTGCTGGCACAATGGGGGTCATTCACTAAAAATGCCATTAACATGTTAAAAAGCTAAATTCTGCATAAGGCTGGGTGCATGGCAATATTTGGTGTCTGCACCGAAAATCACATCCCTCCTACATTTGGATACATCGAGTCACATACGATCTAGACTGACACGGGCCTCATCTACGTACATATAAGACTTTTATATAATGGCTGTGAGATGTAAGATGATAAAAAACTAACACAAGACTCATCGAACTGCAATCCTCACTGACCTGCTGAGCACGCCGACCCCCAGGAACCACAGACCAGGAAGGTGATTAAGGGAGGATCACCTATATAACCTCCTGCTGCCTAATTTACTTCCGGGTTAACCATTCATTGCCAGTCATATTCCATAGAGTACGTCTACACGGTGATTTAAAGCCTTAGGGCTCTTTTACACACGCATGTTTTCCGTCTGGATGCGATGCGTGAGCACAGAATCGGGCTGAATCATGACCCGGTCATTTCAATGGGTCTGTGTACATGTTTCATCTATGCGTTCAGGAAAAATCGCAGCATGTTCTATATTGTGCTTTTTTTTTTATGCAGCCCTGGCCCCATAGAAGTTAATGGGGCTTGCAAGAAAAACGGATGTCATCCAGATACAACGCGTTTTTCACCGATGGTTGCTAGGAGAAGTAGATTATTATTTTTACATTTTTCTTCACGCATGTGAAAAACACGTGCAATCTGGAGAGAAAAAACGAACACACTGAACACAATCGCAGAAAAAACTGATGCGACTGATGCAAAACCAGTTTTTCCCTGAACAGATCCTGACATGATCCGTATCGCTCGTGTGAAAACAACTTTAGGGTAATCCCCCTCAACCCTAAAATAAAATGACGTGGCACTCACTGACGCATTAATTGATCCTACGCATTTTAGTGGAAACTTTGGATGTGAATTAAGGCTCATTCACACAAACTTATGGGTTTCGTTTCCGTATTGCGGACCGCATATGCGGATCCGCAATAAACGGACACCGTTCCGTGTGCATTCCGCATCATGGATGGGGACCCATTCACTTCAATGGGTCCGCAAATAAGGAGATGCGGAGCGGTGCGGAACGAAAGTCTGCGGAAGAACTACTTGTTTCTTTGGGGTACCGTACCGCAAAAAGATAGAACATGTCCTATCTTTTTGCGGAACAGAGGGATGCGGACCCATTCAAGTTGAATGGGTCTAGATCCGTTCCGGAGGCCTCAAAAACGCCCTCTGTGCTTCGGGGAGCGCAGATTGCGGCCCCAATGCACGGAACACATACGTTTATGTGAATGAGCCCTTGGGTGCAAG
The DNA here is from genome assembly GCA_033119425.1 of Bufotes viridis. NCBI lineage: Eukaryota > Metazoa > Chordata > Amphibia > Anura > Bufonidae > Bufotes > Bufotes viridis. Next base: position 97,569,166 of record CM065598.1, read on the forward strand.
AATTGCTGTTTTTTTTCACACCGTTGCTTTACCCTGGGTTCAGACCTGAGCGTATTTCAGCGCGTTTTTGCAAATAGGAAACGCACGTTTGTACGCGCATTCTTGTGATTGACTACTGTGGTGTCAATCACAAAACGCGCGACAAACGCCCCCAAAAAAACTCAAGTACTTGTTTATGCGTCGGGCGTTTTACAGCGCGTTCAAACGCGCTGTAAAACGCTCAAGTGAGAACCAGGGCCATAGGAAAGCATTGGTTTTCATGTGTTGAGCGTTTTACAGCGCGTTTGAACGCGCTGTAAAACGCTCAAGTGTGAACCCAGGGTTAAAAACCGTGACTCCTCTCCTGGTTTGATCTTCACTTACTATAATTTGAAGGGATGGACAGGTCTGATATGGGCATCCGTGGGACCCTAAACCACAGCTCCATAACAGCATGCTGGTAGTTTAGGGGTCTGAAACCAAAGGGTCGTGAATAATATGCGATTTAATTATTCGCGTATTGCGATTTTAACTTTGAACGGGGTATAAGGCAACTTTCCGATAGGTTTGCTATCTAGAATTAACGAAGATAACGAATATAGCGCTATATTTGAATTTGTTATCTTCGTTAATTCTACCAAGCCAAGTAAACTGGCCTATGCACAGCTCTAAGTTGGATTCGCAATGCGATAATAATACTTTGCCTATTTTTTCCAATAAATAGAATAATTATTATAATTATTCTATTTATTTTAAAAAATAGGCAAAGTAAAATTATGGCATTGCGAATCCAATTTAGAGCTGTCTATAGGCAACTTTCCTATTGGATTGCTAGAATTAGGCCTTATTCACACGTCAGTAATTTTTCTTTCCAGAATCACGGTCCGTTTTTTTGCGGATCTGTGTTTCTGCAAAATTCTTCCTTTTTTGTTTTTTAGTGTCTCGGTATACCTTCCGTGTTTCCGTATTTCCGCAAAAATCTGGAAGAACAAGAAAAAAAAAAGATGTTTCCAGGGTAACTTTTCATTTCCTGTGGATCCATAATTACGGATCCGCAAATACGGATGACGTGTATGACTTTTGTAACCTTTCCGCATGTCATCTGAATTTATGCGGATCCATTCACTTCAATGGGGCTACGGTCCGCAATTTGCGGACAAAAGTAGGACATGCTCTACTTTTTTTTACGGTTCCGCATTGCGGAAATGAAAGGATTTGCGGATGCGGAGAGCATACGGAATGCTCTCTGCATCTTTTGCGGACCCGTTAAAATGAATGGGCCTGCATATCTTCCGCATTATTTCCGCCTTTTTCCGAAATATTCGCAAATTAGTGGCGATATTCGCTAAAAAAATTCGCTATTCGAACATTCGCGCTCAACACTACACAGCATATAGAATGTGGCAGAATTTTCGGGACTTTTTCCCCCCACAGGGAAACGATGAGCTCCCACGGTGGTGGTGTTGTGTACTGCAAGCGTTGAGCATGATGCCGCATACCGCGATAGACATGAAGGCCTCGTACACATAGAGATAAGAGATGAGCTTGATATCATCCGATGTATGTTTCAGTGTCTGTAATAATCTGCAGCCCTCTGCAATCACAGGACGGGGCGAAATATAATGGCATTTCATCGTCATTAAGAATGATTGGAACACAAATTATAATTTAAATTGAAAGTCTAATCTTCTGCAAATTAGACAGATTAATACAATGAAGACATTCGCTGTGCTAATGGATCGCTGGCTCAAACCGTTTCTGATAATAGTTACAATTTGTGATTGAGCGACTTGTCTCGCAAACTGAATTTGTGTTCGTTTTCTCGAGAGGAAGAATATTGTAAGACGCATCGTGTTATCCACTAAACAAGAAGCTACTGAATACAGAACCCGTTTAAAGGGGACATGTCCTTTCGGCTGCAGCTCTCCCTATCACAGTTTAAGAGGTGTGTCCATTCTGCTGTGGTGCTTTCCTTATGACAGCTGAGGGGACATGTCCTTTCTGTGGCAGCTCTCTCCCTATCACTTCTCAGGTGGCATGTCCTTTCTGTGGCAGCTCTCTCCCTATCACTTCTCAGGTGGCATGTCCTTTCTGTGACAGCTCTCTCCCTATCACTTCTCAGGCAGCATGTCCTTTCTGTGGCAGCTCTCTCCCTATCACTTCTCAGGCGGCATGTCCTTTCTGTGGCAGCTCTCTCCCTATCACTTCTCAGGCGGCATGTCCTTTCTGTGGCAGCTCTCCCCCTATCACTTCTCATGCGGCATGTCCTTTCTGTGGCAGCTCTCTCCCTATCACTTCTCAGGCAGCATGTCCTTTCTGTGACAGCTCTTTCCCTATCACTTCTCAGGCAGCATGTCCTTTCTTTGGCAGCTCTCTCCCTATCACTTCTCAGGCGGCATGTCCTTTCTGTGGCAGCTCTCTCCCTATCACTTCTCAGGCGGCATGTCCTTTCTTTGGCAGCTCTCTCCCTATCACTTCTCAGGCGGTATGTCCTTTCTCTGGCAGCTCTCTCCCTATCACTTCTCAGGCGGCATGTCCTTTCTGTGGCAGCTCTCTCCCTATCACTTCTCAGGTGGCATGTCCTTTCTGTGGCAGCTCTCTCCCTATCACTTCTCAGGCGGCATGTCCTTTCTGTGGCAGCTCTCTCCCTATCACTTCTCAGGCGGCATGTCCTTTCTGTGACAGCTCTCTCCCTATCACTTCTCAGGCGGCATGTCCTTTCTGTGGCAGCTCTCTCCCTATCACTTCTCAGGCGGCATGTCCTTTCTGTGGCAGCTCACTCCCTATCACTTCTCAGGTGGCATGTCCTTTCTGTGGCAGCTCTCTCCCTATCACTTCTCAGGCGGCATGTCCTTTCTGTGGCAGCTCTCTTCCTATCACAGCTCGGGGGGGGGGGGTTCTTTCTGCTGCAGCTTAATCCCTGTAACATACAGCAGGTGACAGTTAAAGGATAAAACTGAGTATGTGCGACCACCTCAGCGATGTTACTGATGTGGACAGAGAAATAAGGAAAAGAGGAAACTACAGGTGGCGCTATACAGATGTCACGGACGTTCCCTGGCGACAGGTGGCAGGAGATCGGTGAGACTGGCAAAACGTGGTTCAATCTGGCATGTTTTCCGTTTGGATCAAATGACGTCTGTGTTGTTTCTGGTGCTCGCCTTCTTTCCTCAGGTGTGGCTATTAGGGTCATTTAACCTACTCTATTTATAGTTGCTTCTCCCACAATGCTGTGCGGTTTATAGCTTCTGTTTGGACCTTTGATAGATTCTGGTTGGATCTTGTGCTTGCATTGCTCCTTTGAAGTTAAGTCTTTCCTTTCCCCTTTGTATTTTGTTTGGGTTCTGTGTGTTGCATTTCCCGATTGTTTGTATTAGGCCTGAAGGAGACTCCTATTCGTCCTTCCTTTTGGAGGAACAGGTAGTCTCGTCCCTGCCGTTAGTACCGGGGTCCTATAGGGCTTGGTAGGACTTCCTGTGTATGAACTCATCTACCTTTGGGGTCTGTTCATACTGGTAGTCAGTCAGGATTTTGGTTAGGGTTTTCACTAGGAGGTTTCCATTTTTCTTCCCTAGTTCTCAGGCCCGATTCCTTTTTCCCCCCTTCCCTCCTATGCTCGGTGTGGTGTTTCCCTCCCACACTAAAGCGTGATATTATAAACCGCCAATGTCACATCCCTGCCCCTGACATTTATATACCCTGTAAGGGCATATGACTAGGAATTGTCTAAACCAGACAACCCTTTAGAGAATGCTGAAAAATTACAGCCAAGTGTGAACGGCGCCTAAGCCTCCATTCTAGTAGGTTCCCCCAAGTTTATATTTATAATTAAATTTTAAAAAATGACATTTCCGGACTGCAGATGGCGGCGGGTGCTCTTATTGTACATTTGCCATAATACTGGCTGAACGTTCTTCCAGGAGATCTTCAACAGAACATCAGAGATCAGACAGAGCGTCATTCTCCTGGATGTACGAAGCCAGACACTAAGCGGCGTATAATAAGACTATTTTAGAAAATGACTGTCTGAGGAGCACGCAGGGAACAACGCTCTACGAAATTGCCACGAATTCTTGATCCTGTTGACAATTTTCCTCCTAGCAAATGTCAGGAAGATCAAAACAAAGAAGCCGAGGCTGGATTATTGGAAATTAAAGAAAAATTATGGTCAACAAGTTGTTCCAGCAGAAAAAGAACAGATGGGGAAAGTAGAGGAAAGATACTGACAAACTTCAGAAAAAACTATCGGATTATTTACAGGTTTTTCCAAAGTCATGGCCGAAATGCCTTTCCTTCTGTATCGGTTTGGATAAAGGACAGTTATCAGCTATATTACCCGTTATATACACATTAGATGAACGTGCAGTGAGTTCCCGAGGAGCCGGTGCAGACGATGGGAGTGGTAGTGGCCCTGATGAGATGTTGTGTCACAGTGTACTCCCTCATGCCTTTGCTCCCTGGGGATCGGTGAAGTGGAAAGGTGATTTAAAGACGAAGGCCAGAAGGGGAAGAATAGAAATTTCTCTTTACAAAAGATAACTTGCAGTATTTTTGGACAAAGAACAGTTCCCATCCCCAGATGATGAGGTATGGTGGCTGGGAAAGGGGCAGACAATGGCACCTCTGGTGTACTGTCTTGCTGATGACTCTCCCTTGAACTTCGGAGTAACAGCTGTATGCAGGTACTTGTGGATATAGCGTACAATATATACTGTGAAATGCAGGCTTTGAATTGGTATGGCTTGGATGTAATCTAGGCGATGGGTGTCTGAGCCGTAGTCCCTCACCTGCAGCAGGGTCTGGATAGCTATGATTGGTGCGTCACTCTGCTGCAGATTTAAAGATATCTGTAGTCCTGTATTCTGTAGGTCTCTCTGGAGTAGTGGAGACCTGGTCTGTAAGACCCAAGGAGTAGGAGCTCTAGACTGTGCTTTCTCACTCCCAGTAGTCTCACTAGGACTCCCCCTCCTGGCAGGAACCAGGACCAGCCCACTCCTAGGAGAGGAATGAGATGGTTAGTCCCATTCCTAATGCCAACCAGTGCCCCCCCCCCATACAAATTTTTGACTTAACCCCTTCCTTCTAGCCATAGGTGTAACTTGACCAGCATACACCTTCTATAAAACTGGTTATGTGACACAAGGGTCTTTGGGCCCCTCAGGCTCCTGGGCCCTACCTCTGCACCTCCTATAGCTACTCCCCTTCTTACTGTATAAGTATAGTTGACAATACACCTGAGGCTACTTTCACTCTTGCCTTTTGAAAGTAGCCTCTCTTCCAATTGCCTCCCATTGACACGTGGCCGAGGATGCATGTGTTCTTGATAGAGAGAGAGAATAAGACTGCAAAATACCTATGGCATGGGGCCTATCTCCCTTAAAGAAGAACTCCCGCCAAAAATTTTATTCTCTAGCTAGTTAGAAATGTAACTATGTAAAGTGTAGTGAAGGTAATCTTCTTACCAGTGATTGTATTTGTGAACTATAACCTCCCTTCTGATCCTCTCTATGTATTCCTATGGGAGCCTCAATGTCAGTCTCATCGGAATGAATAGAGAAGTAACTGACTTACTGGCCTGTGTCAATTGGAGATCAGAGAGTTGGTCACATGACACAGCTGAGGATCAGAAGGGAGGTTATAACTCACAAACGCAGTCACTGGTAAAAAGATTACCTTCACTGCAGATTACACCTTGTACTTTTCTAATAAAAGATAAAGATTTTTGCGGAAATACTACTTTAAGAACAAAAGGATCATACGTGTTGAGATTCAGTATGCCCGACCTTTCTTTCTCTGACATCTGCCACCATGGGAGAATTGAGACACCCGCATTAGATGGTCCTGCCGTAATCAGCAGGTTCGGCCAACATTTGCAGTACCTCAGACCCTGGGGGTATCTGTAAATGTTTGGATTGTTATGTGACATGGTCATGTATATACTGTACACCAGAGGATGGGATAATATAGATATTATATAACGGGGTTCTATATGATGATAGATATTATATAAGGGGTCCTATACGATGATAGGTATTATATAAGGATGATTGATATTATATAAGGGGGTTCTATATGATGATCGATATTACCGTATATAAGGGGTCCTATATGATGATAGAGATTATATAAGGGGGTTATATATGATGATAGATATTATATAAGGGACTTCTATAGGATGATAGATAATATATAGGGGTCCTATATGATGATAGATATTATATAAGGGGGTTCTATATGATGATAGATATTATATAAGGGGTCCTATATGATGATAGATATTATATAAGGGACTTCTATAGGATGATAGATAATATATAGGGGTCCTATATGATGATAGATATTATATAAGGGGGTTCTATATGATGATAGATATTATATAAGGGGTCCTATATGATGATAGATATTATATAAGGGGGTTTCTATATGATCATAGATCTAATATAAGGGGTCCTATATGATGATAGATATTATATAAGGGGTCCTATATGATGATAGATATTATATAAGGGGTCCTATATGATGATAGATATTATATAAGGGGTCCTATATGATGATAGATATTATATAAGGGGGTTCTATATGATGATAGATATTATATAAGGGCATTGTATATGATGATATAAGATGATATAAGTGTATGTCCTCTTTTCGGGGTTATGAAAGTGGCCACCCTAGTTACGCCCCCTCTGGTTGACTGAAGTGATAACGGCACACATAGGTTGTACAGTACTATATTCAGGCTGTTACCAGAATATTTGATACCATTTTCCCTGTTATAATATACTGCGCTACCCCTTTAATGACATTCTCGCATTGCCTTCGATCAGGTGATGACCACACGTCAGCTGCCTGAAATATCTGCTGTCACACTGATGTCCCCTTTACCCTAGTGGTATCCGTGTGCCAAGTGGGCGAAAGGTGGTGACCAGCAGTGATCTGCAAGAGAAGGAAACAAACATGAAATACAAACGTATCACAGAAGTCGCCATAAATCTTCACCACAGCATTATGGGATGATGTGTATGACTCGGGTTCAGAGCCTTCAAAGGGCAACGCCTCCCTTAAAGGGGTTGTCCAGGATTAGAAAAACATGGTCACTTTATTTCAAACCTTCCTGATATTGCAGCTTGGCTACATTGAAGTCATTGGGGAAGAGATGCAATACCGCGCACAACCTGTGGACGGGGAGGTGCTGTTTTTAGAAGAAAGCAGCCATGTTTGTTAAATACTGGATAACCCCTTAGGGCTCACGTCAGTAAATCATGGGTATGGGGTCTCCACGGACAGCACACATACCCACGTGTGTATTATCAGTGGAGAGATCAGTGACACCACAGAAGTGCGTCCTATTTACGGATCGCTCACACACATTATAGTCTATGGGCCTGTAAATACCAGGGACACAACACGGTTGGCATCAGCCTAGAGGTGTCTGAGGAATATGACACACGGAGGGCAAAAACGGACACATGGACTTTCACGGATGAACCACTGACCATCTTGTTACAGATGTCATCACAGACCTGTGAAAGAGGCGCTAAAGAGGACACACTTGCTCTCCTGACATGTCTGTACAAGAGCCTTTATACATGAGAGCAACCAATCAGAACGCCGCTTATATTTTTTTAACTTCCCTGATCAAATGCAAGCTTGAATATGATTGGCTGCTATGAGAAACTATTCAAAATTCATAACTTTATGGACAAGACTCGATTTTTCAAGTCTCTCATGTAACAGGGAGCCTAACACCAGGTTTTGGGCCTACACCAGAGCAACCAATCAGTACGCTGCTGTTATTTTTTAACCGATCCTGATTTAATGCAAGCCTGAATCTGATTGGTTGCTAAGGGCAACCGATTCAACGTTCAGAACTTTATGGACAAGTGGGCCTACACAAGAGCAACCAATCAGAACACTGTTTTTATTTTCCAACCGGCCCTTATAAAATGCAAGCTGGAATCTGATTGGCTGCTATGAGCAAGCGCTTTACTTTTTAAAACTTTATGGACAAGACTCGCTTTTTAAATGCAAAAACAAGTCTCTGGCGTTACACTCCACGCTGTGGGACGTTGACTCGCGATGTTCATTCTAAGACGCATAAACATATGCGTACGCGGTGCCACGTTCAACATGGCCGTCTCTATCAGCCGCCGACGCGCCCCACGCCCCTCCTTCCATTGGCTGCCTGAGCCGTGACGTCAGTAGTGGAAGCCGGAAGGGTCATTGCGCACGTTTACAGCTGCTGGGATCGTCCCCGGCGCTCACCCTTGTATCATGCGATTGGCGCACGTCCTGAAGCCTCAGAGGCTGCAGCGGGTGGCGGCTCTTGCCAGCTGTCTGATCCCAGGAGGGCGAGGAAGACTGCTGTGCCAGCACATACCCTCAGATGCCATCTCTGTCCCCTGCAGGCAGCTCAGCTCAATGCCAGCCACCATGGAAGACGTCCTGAGCAAGTCTGTGCCCCCTCTGCCACCCTATGAGACCAAAGAGAAAAGCCCCCCACCCCCTGAGCTGCAGAGCTTGCACTTCATGCATTACTACAGGTCCCTGGAGAAGGGGCAGAGGGTGGCACTGCTGGGGCAGCTGGCTGCAGACTATGGGGTGGATCATGGCCAGGTGGCAGAGCTCAGCAGTAAGCTGGTGCATGCCCAGCAGAAGAGGGACCTGGGCACGGTCATGCAGGTGGAGGACAGGCTCAGGTACTACCTCACCCCCCAGTACAAGGTGCTCTTCAGCCATCTTAGCAGGATGGAAGGAGGCATGAAGTTTCTGGTGGACCTCAGGTCCGACATAGTGGAGGGAGTGACGTCTAAGGTGGCAGATGCCCCGCATCTTAGGGTAAGAGCTCTTTTTTATCCTGTCGTTTGCTGTGATGCATTGAGCTATGCGTTTGTGGACGGTGGCGTTGGCCTCTGATGATGTCACATCTTGCCGCGGCGCCCGCCAGGAGTGATGACGATATGGCGGCGATCCAGAGATCGGTGGATCGCTCGGTGACCACGCAAGGTGACACGGGATGATGGAGAGCGATGTTGTCACCGGGAGCACGCATGCATCGCACCCAGGCACCCAACAGAAGAAGAAGCAGCAGCACCGGCTCTAGCGCTCATGAAATGTGAACAGGGACGTGAAAAATGCTGTGGGGAGATTAATCTAAGGCTACTTTCACACTTGCGTTGGTGCGGATCCGTCTGTTTATTTGCACAGACGGATCCGCACCTCTAATGCAAACGTTTGTATCCGTTCAGAACGGATCCGTTTGCATTAGTTAAAAGAAAAATGACAAAGTCCAAAACGGATCCGTTTTGAATTACATTGAAAGTCAATGGGGAACGGATCCGTTTTCAAATGCACCATATTGTGTCACTGACAACGGATCCGTCCCCATTGACTTACATTGTAATTAAAAACGGATCCGTTAGGCTCCGCCTCTTCAGGCGGACACCAAAATGCTGCATGCTGCGTTTTGGTGTCCGCCTCCAGAACGGAATAGAAGCGGAACGGAGCTGAACTGATACATTCTGAACGGATCCTTATCCATTCAGAATGCATTGGGGCTGAACCGATCCGTTTCTGGACCGTTTGTGAGAGCCCTGAAACGGATCTCACAACCGGAATCCAAAACGCTAGTGTGAAAGTATCAACCTGGTGCAAAGGAGAAGTGGCCTTGTTGCCAGTAGCAACCAATAAAGTTGCAGGTGTCTTAAAGAAAATCTGAATTTAAAGGGTTTGTCTAGTTTCTGCAAATAGCATTTATTAATGTTGTCAACGGCTGCCAATCAAATTCAAGTTCTTAAAGGGGCAAGTGGCATTTATCATGTAGAGAAACTTAATACAAGGCCCTTACTAATGTATTGTCATTTTCCATATTGCCTCCTTTGCTGGCTGGATTCATTTTTCCATTGCATTATACATTGCTTGTTTCCATGGTTACGACCACCCTGCAATCCATTAGTGGTGGTCGTGCTTGCACACTATGGGAAAAAGCACCAGACTATGTGCGCTCCCACGGTCAAACGCTTTTTCCTATAGTGTGCAAGCACGACCACCACTGCTGGATTGCCGGGTGGTCGTAACCATGGAAACGAGCAGTGTATAATGTGGTGGAAAAATGAATCCAGCCAGCAAAGGAAGCAATATGGATAATCCCAATACATTAGTAAGGGCCTTGTATTAGGTTTCTCTACTTGAAGTGAGAAGACCCCTTTAAGAACTTGAATTTAACTGGTAGCTGTTGACAGACTCCTCTATTGTTTTGAAGTGATTTTGGATAAATGACAGGGGGACTGTCATCAGTACTGACCCCCTGAGAACTGCGGGTGATGGTCCTGTGGGGGGCATGACTGAGAAGTGTAGCTTATAATCCCTCCGGTGCTGTGACCACAGGGGCCCGGGGTAGTAATGAGGTACATGTGAGGTCCCATGAAAGATTTACCGCTAATGCAATCGGATTGTCAGTCTCGCTGTAGGCCCCGCTCCCCCATTGTTACTCTGCTGTGTGCATTATTTCTTCTCTGCAGCATCACTGCGTTATCCCTGTGCTCTGACATCACTATATTATTCCTTTATTGTACCTCATGTGCACAATCTCTACAATGTGGTATACCTTGTGCCTGTACCGGGACATCGCTGTGTGTGCTGTGCCTGTACCGAGACATCGCTGTGTGTGCTGTGCCTGTACCGGGACATCGCTGTGTGTGCTGTGCCTGTACCGGGACATCGCTGTGTGTGCTGTGCCTGTACCGGGACATCGCTGTGTGTGCTGTGCCTGTACCGGGACATCGCTGTGTGTGCTGTGCCTGTACCGGGACATCGCTGTGTGTGCTGTGCCTGTACCGGGACATCGCTGTGTGTGCTGTGCCTGTACCGGGACATCGCTGTGTGTGCTGTGCCTGTACCGGGACATCGCTGTGTGTGCTGTGCCTGTACCGGGACATCGCTGTGTGTGCTGTGCCTGTACCGGGACATCGCTGTGTGCGCCGTGCCTGTACCGGGACATCGCTGTGTGCGCCGCGCCTGTACCGGGACATCGCTGTGTGCGCCGCGCCTGTACCGGGACATCGCTGTGTGCGCCGCGCCTGTACCGGGACATCGCTGTGTGCGCCGCGCCTGTACCGGGACATCGCTGTGTGCGCCGCCCCTGTACCGGGACATCGCCGTGTGTGCCGCGCCTGTACCGGGACATCGCCGTGTGTGCCGCGCCTGTACCGGGACATCGCCGTGTGTGCCGCGCCTGTACCGGGACATCGCCGTGTGTGCCGTGCCTGTACCGGGACATCGCCGTGTGTGCTGTGCCTGTACCGGGACATCGCCGTGTGCGCCACCCCTGTACCGGGACATCGCCGTGTGCGCCACCCCTGTACCGGGACATCGCCGTGTGCGCCGCCCCTGTACCGGGACATCGCCGTGTGCGCCGCCCCTGTACCGGGACATCGCCGTGTGCGCCGCCCCTGTACCGGGACATCGCCGTGTGCGCCGCCCCTGTACCGGGACATCGCCGTGTGCGCCGCCCCTGTACCGGGCCGCCGCCGTGTGCGCCGCCCCTGTACCGGGACATCGCCGTGTGCACTATCCCTGTTCTTTAGGTAAACCAATGCTAAGCTTTTTTTGAACTTGAAGATTATTCATGGTCATGAAAAAGTGGCCCCCCTGCCAAGTTTAGCTGTTTGGCCCCATGGTTATTTGTTACACCCCTAAAAAAAGGTTGTTAATAACTTAAAATGCAGATGTGTCTGCAGCAGCCAATCACTGGCCCCAATGGTCTCGCGTTGTGCTGCTTCTCTGCTGAGGCCCGTGATTGGCTGCAGCAATCCCCTGTACAAGAACTTGTTCCTACAGGGAGATGAGCAGAGACTGGCGGGCGATTTACCAGCATTCTCTGCTTTTAGTACATCTCCTTTAAAATACTGGACAACCCCTTTAAGGAGGGTCTAACACATTTTGCTTTGTGCTTTTGACATCTAAATTTCATTGCTTCCCATTGACGTCACCATGGCAAGACCATGATGGACGGACCGTGCTGCTGGGTGCCCCGAAACCACCCAGTCTTCAGCCACCTAACCCTCCGTCCTCCACAGTGCCACGGCTGCGGTATCTTCCCGTTGGGGTCTGACTGATGGAGAAGATTTCCAACAGCTGTGACGGATTGTGCTAAAATAATTAATCCTTATGTCCATGGTCAGCTGAGGATGCGTGTACACCTGCAGTAGTTCGCGGTTGGTGGATTTTGGATGTGACACGCGGTTGAAACACTGCACTAAAGACCGTGGTGATCTGCTAAGTGTTGTTCCATATAGCCGACTTGCTCAAACGAAAACCACGGAAACGACACGGATGCCGTCCTTTTTTGGTTTGTGGTTTTCACAGGTCTCTGCTAATTTTTCAGTAAAAAAACGGATGGATCGCGGACAGTGTCACGGATTGAACATGGACTGTGCCGTCACGGACATACCTCAGACACTAACACGTGAATGAGGCCTAAGGCCTCTTTTACATGTCGGTGAATCACAGACGTGTGGTCTCCACGCACCATTTGCGTCTCCATTGATTCTAACGTGTGCATTCACACATCAGTGGTTCTCCACGGAAGCGTGTGCTATTTTTGTCCGTGATTGCGGTTCCCTCGTGCACGTTACACGGGTCTTTGAAAATCATAGACGCAACGCAGATGCCATCCGTGTTTGTTCCGTGGTTTTCACGGACCATTAGTAGCCTAGCAGCGTCCGTGGAATACGGAAGACACTGATTCTCCTCAGATGGACCATCTTGTCACTGATGTCATCATGGACACGGATGTGTGAAAAAGGGTGACTGTGGTCTCAACATACATCATTCGTCCGTGGATTTCGTGGCATAATTAAAGTGAATGGGGTCCCATTGTGACCGGCTAGTTGCTGCCAACACGATAATCGCAAGAAATCCAAACTTGCTGGTCGCAACGTAACTGTTCTCTACATGGCTGCCACGTGCAGTACCGTACATGTGCCCCAGTAACAGGGGGTGTGCCCTCTGCCTGTGTCTGAACAGCGCGCCCTGGATGGGCACCAGCACTTGGGGCGTGAATCAGATTCCTCCGTCAGGAGGTTGTCAGCCTCGTGTGCGTCTTTAGTGATTTCTGATCCGCTGCACGTTCCTTGCGTTCCATATTTCATGAACATTTTAAACAGTTTTGTCGCAGTAAATGGACCATTAAAGGGCATTTTAACCTGTTGGTCACAGTATGGCGCTCCTCTAATGCCAAGCTTAGCGTGAGCTGCACTTTGTAACACAGTGGGCCGCTTCTAAATAGGCATTTCAACGTAATAATTACAAAGGCCCCTCGCAAACGTTCCCGCGAAATTAGCAGGCTGCGTTCACAAACACGGAGAGTTCCGGAAGGAGGCGAGCAAGAAAAGAGTTGTAAAAATTAGGATTGTTCCTGTTCTGCGTGTCTGGGAGTTAAAGGGGTTAATACGCGTCAAAATGTTTTGACACTTCCCAGTACTTTTGTGTTTCTCTCCCTCCCTGCTTGCTGTCAGTGAATGAAATCCTACTCGTTTATGACCAGAGGCTGCAAACCCATCCAGAACCAAGAGGACGTTCACACGTGTCGGATTTGCCAGCGGATCTGCAGGGAAGATTTAGGCAGTCTATCCCGAATTTCTCTTCAGAGGCGACTTGTGTGAACGGACCTCGCAGCTGAGGGTTTGTTACATTTGTATCCAGTCTAGACAATCCTCTGAGCTACACAGGACTTCAGACTGATACATTGTAACAACAGAAGAAAGGTCTGTGCTGCAGAGGATTGGACTCTGGAGCGCTCGACTATTTCCGTCAGTCCCATAGACTTGCACAGAGCGTGCATGCTTGACCCCCCCGGGCCCTTTTCAATCTTTTCGAGGGGTCCGGGAGGGAAACACGGCTGTGTGAGGCTTCGCCTAAAGGGTTATTCTTCTCTCATAGTGATGGAATATTGCATGGTTATGATATCCCTATATGGCAGGATGGCTCATGCGGACGGTGAGGTTCAACAGCAAAAAAATACGGTGGCGTGTCCCATCATGTGTGCCCCCGGTGCCGCAGTACCAGCTCTGCAGAGTGCATGGAGCCCCACAGGGGTTTTCCGGAATTTTGATATTGATGGCCTGACGTCAGGAGACGGACCCCATCGATCAGCTGTTTGAAGTGGCTGCAGTGCTTTCTAGGCCGGTGACGCCGCGTTCAATGGTCATATGGCCTGCATGCAGCTCGGTCACATTCAAATGAATTGGCCCACGCTGCAGTACCAAGCACAGACACTATTCAGTGTGCGGCGCTGTGCTCGGTGAGCTGTGAAGAGCTGTTAAGAGGTGTATTTTCTGCCCTGGGGGGGGGGGACTTTTTTTTTTTTTTTTTTTGGGTGTGGGTTTTTCCAGACTAATTTTTAATTTTTTTTTACTGTGGTTTTTGGTGCAGTTTTGGCGAGGATTTTCATCCTGCACATTTTCCGTGGGGATCTTCTGCATGCGTAATCCATGCCAAAATCCGTGCCAAAAATCGCACGTTCGAGCTTTGGATACTTTTGCACGGCTCTCCGATAATCCGGCACCATCGGCGTCCATTTTTAAAAAGCACAATCCCTGAGCTTTCCTAGGAACAGGCAGAACCACGCAATAGGCAAATTTTAATTTTTAACCACTTGATATTTGAGGACGACTCAAACCCTTTTCTTTTTTTTTTTTTCTTTTCTTTTTTTTTTTTTTTCTTAAAGAAATAATCATTACTTTAAATTAGTTTGCAGACACAATGAAGAACATTGCAAAACTTTTTTCTCGTCCTTTAATTTTTAAAATAATGTTTCTTCAAAGTGCAGCTTCCAGAAAACCGGCCACAGAGTGAAAGCGAGGCGGACTGGCCGGTCGCAGTAGCAGATTGTTACCGCCAATTAACTTGATGGCAATTAGCAGAATTCCGCCGAGAAGCAGGGGCTGAAGCGGCGCTCCCAGCATTTCCTTCACCGCGTCTGCGCTTCGGCGAATTGTTATCTTGAATGTTCTTTAAGGTTTGTTTTGTATTTATTTATTTTTTTTTTGTATGGCTTTTCTTTTTTTTTTTTTTAATTTTTTTTTCTTTTGCTCATTCACCAGGTTTTCTTTCTTGCTGTTGGTTAAAAGGGTTTTCTGTTTCCCAAAAAAAAAAAAAAAAAAAAAAAAAGGGGCCCCAGATGCTACTCCCCTTTTTTAGTCGTCGTTTGACTGTGCAGCCAGTCGGTGTGCTCCGCGGTCACTTGGCGTACTACAGGCATCGCCCCTCGGCAGTGGGAGCCACAGCATGCATGTGTCCAGCGTGGGGTTCAGCTGACGACTATCGAAAAAAATATGGCCGGCTTCATGCTGCCGATTTCTGCTGACCTTCTCATGTGTTTGGGGGGCCTCCAGGCGGAAGATGTCCAGAGGCACAAGGATAGGGCAGTAGAATGTTAACATGCCCGATCCTTTTGTTCTCAGGGCGATAAGCAGTCACCAGGAGGATCCAGCGGCAGCTTATTCCTCTCCTCCTGTTCAGACAGAACACATGCACGCTGACACTGGCTGACCTGAAGCTGAAGACATCTGTGTTGGGCCCATGTCCCTATGTGTCCGCATTGCTGAGAAAAAGGAAGCTTTCATATATGCAAATGAGCCTCCAGGAGCAATGGGGGCGTTACCATTACACCTAGAGGCTCTGCTCTCTCTTCAGCACTTTGATTGACCGGGCCATGTGTGATGATAATTCCACTGCCTGGTCCTGTCAATCAAAGTGCAAAGGGTGCGGCAGGTGCAGAGAGAGCAGAGCCTCTAGGTGTAATGGTAACGCCCCCGTTGCTCCTAGAGGCTCATTTGCATATAATAAAACATCATTTTTCTCAGCAATGCGGGCACATAGGAACATGGGACCAACACAGATGCCTTTATCTGCACATGGAACAGGTCAGCCAGTGTCATAGGGACAGATCTGCTGACAGGTGCCCTTTAAAGGGGCATATTGGTAGGATATGCCCCCATTGTCTGATAGGTGCTGGGACCCGCACCTCTATTGAGAATGGAGCGGGGAGAGCTGTGGCTGGAGGACCCCAGATTTCCCGCGGTCTGTCTACAACCAAGCGCTGCTCCCCGCTTCTCCCATAGAAGTGAATGGGAGCGCAGTGCGTATGCGCGGCCTATGCTCCCATTCATTTCTATGGGACTGAGGAAAATTTCCCGGCCCTATAGAAGATAAATTGAAGGCGGCTGCGCATACGCAGTGCGCCCTCCTTCCCTTTCGGGGCTCTGTTCTCGATATAAGTGCGGGTCCCAGCGGTGGACCAGCTTTTCTACCTCGCCGCCGACAGTTGTTTAATAGGGAACTTTCCAGCGCTTCGTGTTTACTGCCGGCTAAATATGCAGGTATTTGAGGTCAGTGTGGTGCACGTAAAGCTAATAGGAAACACGAATGCATTGAATGCCGCCGCTGCGCTCTATCTGTGCACCGCAGTCGGCCTACGGGTAGTGTTTTTTTTTCTATTTACGCCACTCGTCTCCCTCCCGTATTGTTCCCTATACATTTACATTCGGAAAATGGCTTTTTACGTTCCCTTATCTCCTTTCAGAACGCGGCCTCTTGATTTGAAAGCGCCCCAAGGTACACACAATTACGTATTTTCAGATTTAATTGAGGCCAGGCATATATGAAATGGAAAGGTTTTTATTTATTTTTTCCTTCCCGTCTCGATGGCGAGATCTAAACTCCTTCCTAAGCGGCTGATAAACGGACGGGTGCCTGATTTTAGGGTATAACAATGAAAAATCTATTTCGTGGATGGTTCTTTCAATAAAACGTATTGGCGGAAATTATACCCGTTGCCTCATTAATATTCATGAGGTCTAATTAGCATGCATTGAATTGATAGCATGGGTGCTCCTTCTGAACAGAACCCGTCCCCGCTCCTGACATGTCCATTTTAGTAACTACTTTCACCCCCCATGTAATAACCATTCTGGAGCATCTATGCTTATGACTCTATTATTCCTGCTAGAAGTGATGAATGAATTGCTAGCGGTCTGCAATGAATGTCAAGATGGGTGTAACCAGTTGGGGGTGTGTCGATGAACAGCATGACATTACCCAATGAGTGCTGCCAGTTGAGACCAGGCAGTGCACACCCCCATATGGTAACACCCATCTGGATCTCGATTGCAAACTGTTAGCGATTAATTCATAACTTCTAGCAGGAATAAAAGGGGAATGTCATAAGAATAGAAACTCCGATGCCAATCGTACAAAGTAACTCGGTACGCCCATTATCCCAGGGATCCTACGTTTATCAGCTGCCTTGTGGAGAGGTGGTAAGTGGTGTTTTTTTTAGGGGTTTTATAAGAATTTTTTATAAAATTTATTCCGGTTGTTAAAAGTTAACCCCATATCCACAGGGTAGGGGATAACAATTGGATTGGGGGAGGGGGGGTCGTATTGCTGGGATTCAGTGAGTAATCACCGATCTATAAGCTATGCCCTATTCTGTGGATAGGAGATAACTTCTATGAAAACCGGAATACCCCTTTAAATATTCACGGCCTATCCCCTGCGGGGAGCTGCAAAAATGCCATGTGACTGAGGGATGTGACGTCACTGGCTGCGGCATCTTCAAACAGCCGATCGCTGGGGGCGCCGGGAGTCGTCAGTTTAAATTCCTAGGAAAACCCTTCTGACAGGATCAACCCTGTTAGGCCAGTCATACTGCCTGGTAGGATTGATCCTGCTGATTAAAATAGGACGTGTAAGGTGAAAATCAAAAAACGTTTTATTCTGTATGCAACTTAGGGCTTGCACCAAAGGGGAGAGCGCTAGCCCCTCAGTGCACCTCGCATGTTTTCTCAGGAGCTGGGGTGCACCAAGGGTGCGCGGAGACTTTAATAAATTAAAGGGGGCCGCGTGCTAATCGTCCCGTGTGTAGGTGTGTAACAATGACGTTTCCTTTTTTTTTTTTTCTTAGTTTTTTACATTTTTTTCTTTTCCTTGCAAACAGGTTAGTCGCTGACATTTATGTCTTTAGGCTGCAAAATTTCCAGCTGATCTTGTAATTGGGGGAAAGTGTTGAGATTTGCAGTAGAATCGGCAAGGGGTGGGGGGGGGCCGTAGATTGTCAGAATTGGAAGTTTCTCATTTTGCGGATCAAATTGCGGATTTGCATTTTGCGGAACGGAACAGCTGGCCCCTTACAGAACAGTCCTATCCTTGTCTGTAATGCAGACAGTAATAGGACATGTTCTATTTCTTTGCGGATCGGCCATGCAGACATATGGACACTTAGTCATTTTCCGTTTTTTGGGTGGCCGCATTGAAGCGAATAGTCCCATATATGGGCCGCAAGAGAAAAACAGAATGGCCATGGAAAAAATATGTACGTATGCACGAGCCCTTATGCTGTATCTGATTCTCACATCTTACCCCCGAGAAGGGTCCATATGGCCTAATACAGGGATGCCCAACTTGTAGCCCTCCAGCTGTTGCAAAACTACAACTCCCAGCATGCCTTGACAGCCTACAGATATAAGGGCATGCTTGGAGTTGTAGTTTTGAAACAGCTGAGGGCCCCAGGTTGGGCATCCCTAGCCTAATACATACCCACAGTGGTTCTCCTGATGGGGCGACCCCTTAAATCAGTGGCTCCCCAACCTGTGGCTTTGGAGCCACATGTGGCCTCCTGTTTGAATGCAGTGGCGGTCTTATGTACGCCGCCTCTTCATCCAGCTCACTGGGGCAGCTGGAGATGGAAGAGAGCTGTCCTCCATACAGGTGAAGGGAGTGGCTGCATGCTACACCGTCCTCCCTTCAATTCGGAGAACGAGGAACCGCCGTTTTTGTGATTGGCGGTGCCCGTATTGATCAGATGATTATTACCTATCCTGTGGGTAAGGGAATTATTCTTTCTGGGAAAAACCTTGACCCTGAACTTCCTGTCCGGATTTATAATACTAATTTTAGAACCTGGTGGCCGCGTTGGCCCCATCAGCTGGCGGGGCGGGGGGATTTTATTTTCGGCTTGAGCACATGCAAAACTATGCAGATTAACATGAAGACTTGTAATAAATTGGAGTCGATTCTGTGAGTTTTTAAAAATTTTTTGCCTGTGTTCCTCTAGGAGATGAATGGGATCCTGAAGAGCATGCTGTCCGAGTGGTTCTCCATTGGCTTCCTTAACCTGGAGAGAATAACCTGGCAGTCGCCCTGTGAGGTCCTGCAGAAGATTAGCGAGTAAGTGCACTTACCTTTTTCAGAATAACCTCTCCGTCTCCCACCCCCGGGGTCATTGTTAGAGGCAGCCATGGTCGCTTCAGGTGAAACGTAGCATGGCCATTTGGATGAAAGACCATCCATGTAATTCAAGGAGGACCAGACACTCCGTCAAAGGGCTGTCTGTTCTGGCTCATGAGGGGGGAGGGTTCCAAGCGAGCCTGCCATCTATGACGTCCACATGCCCTACTAGGTCATCTGGACAGGGGGTCGTCCCTCGAGGCAAGCACGAAACAGCCCCCAGCCTATAATTAGGTCCTCGAGTTGACATAGATCCTCGAGTTGCCTTCTCCTGTCAAGATGTCCTCTGTTTTGGGAAACTTGGATGACGACCAATATCTCCACCGTCCATAGCAGCACTGACTGGTGTAGTAGATGCCGATCAGGATTTTCCGAAAGCTAGATACCAGCCCATGTGGTAGATGTGATGGAGGACATATTGGTTGCCACTAGGGTTGAGCAAGCTTGTGTTTTAAGTTCTGCCTCCAAAGTTCGAGTTCGGGTTATCGAAGAATGGTCCGTGGTAGCTGAATCCATGACGGGATTCTTCGATAACCCGAACTTTGTACGCAGAACTTAAAACACAAGTTCGCTCAACACTAGTTGCCACCCAACTTTTTCAGAGCCAGGTAGATCGATGAAAATTGATTAGCACTTCCTAATTGGGGGAAAGTCATGTACAGTGAAGTGCTGACTGGTTGGAGAAGGCCCTTTGTCTGGTGGCAATGTTGTCACTTGTCTGTGGTATTGCAGTTCAGACCCATTTTACTTCAGTGAGGTGCAATACCAGACACGACCCACGGACAGGTGTGGCGCTGTTCTTTGGAAGAACGCACTCATGTTCTAAGTCGCAGCCATACCAGCGGTGATCTCGCTGTAAAGATGTTTGGCCGCTTAAGACCCTTGGTTTAGAATTTGTCGACTGGTTACTGGGATTAACTTATTAAAGGGTAAGGCATGTATGTTCGCTAGTGGTGGAATAATGGCTGTCTGTGCAGGTATGAGGCCGTGCATCCTGTCAGGAACTGGACAGACATGAAGCGCAGAGTCGGCCCTTACAGGAGATGCTTCACCTTCACCCATAACGCAATGCCCGGGGAGCCCCTTATCGTCTTACATGTGGCACTGATGCAGAGCATTTTGGGTAATATTCAGGTGAGCTTTTGTCCTGCTGGTTGGATATTTGCTCTCATTCTGTATGACCAGGCGGGCGCCTTCATGGTGGGCATCTAGAAGATGCCATAGTGGCCCTTTGCTAGTGGGTGCGATCCCCCAGAGGGTAATCGTGATCAGGACGTGCTGTTAACAGGATTTTCCCCCAAAAAACTTTTAAAGGAGTTTCTGGGAGTACAATATTGATGACCTATCCTCAGGACCCCACCGATCAGATACTGATGTCTCGAAAAAAACCCTTTAGGCTACTTTCACACTGGCGTTTTGGTTTCTGTTTGTGAGATCCGTTCAGGGCTCTCACAAGCGGTCCAAGACGGATCAGTTTTACCCTTTAATGCATTCTGAATGGGTGAGGATCCGCTCAGAATGCATCAGTTTGGCTCCGTTCCGCTTTGGAGGCGGACAACAAAACGGTGCTTGCAGTGTCCGTCTGACGAAACGGAGCCAAACGGATCCGTCCTGACACAATGTAAGTCAATGGGGACGGATCCGTTTTCACTGACAGAATATGGCACAATTGACTTTCAATAGTGTTCAAGACGGATCCGTCTTGGCTGTGTTAAATATAATTCAAACAGATCCGTTCTGAACTGATGCATGCGGTTGTATTATCTGAACTGATGTGTTTGTGCAGATCCGTGACGGATCCGCACCAAACGCGAGTGTGAAAGTAGCCTTAAATGTTTGGGTGTTTTTTTGTCCCTTTTGTAAAGTTTGCCCAAGTCCTTCACAGAGCTGGCTGTCCTGCTGCCTGAGGACACACTGCTTCTGTATATGATATCTCTCTGCTCTCCCCCTCCCTTCTCCCAGTGTAAAAGATAGTGGCAGGGAGGAGTTTATGCATTATAGATCAGAGAGGGGAGAGGATACAAGGAGCGCAGATCACCCAGGTTGTAGATAGGGAGGGTAGGTGACTCATATAGGCTGCGGAGAGAGGAGGGAACTCATGGCAGACTCAGGGGGTAATGGAGAGGGAACACACATCAGTTATAGAAAGAGACCAGGAACGAAGCTGTGCTGATTTACCGGAGCTAGTGAAGACTGCAGCATCCAGGGCACACACATCCAGCATGCATTACTGGGTGGGACACGCCCAGGTCCAAGTCTGAATCTAAAGCAGATTGTAAACTGAATATCAGGAGACTGAAAATGAATGTAGGAAACATTTATTTTGTAAAAAAAAAACACAACTCTCCTTGTGCTCATAGCCCATAGGCTTTGTATGACATGGAAGACGTTTTTCAGAGACATATGAGTGGTCGGTGAAGCTTCTTAACAGCGCTGGTCCGCATACTCCCCTTTATTAGGGGGGATCAGCTTTATAGATCTGGCCCGGCCCAATCTTATGCCAGGACGTGACCAATTGTGTTGAGTCGGCCATAACGGTCAAACAAGCGCCTATGGGAAGTTTTGAGAACATAGGAGTGTGCCTGCTGGGAGTTGTAGTTTCTACAGCAGCCGACCCCTGCTGCTCATTATAAATAGACGCATTCACTAGATTTATTTGCTGTCAGAAATCGATGCGGTGACGAAGGGGTTTAATTGCCTAAAATAAAGCGGCAGCGCCTTCAGCAATTACGCCAGCAGGGAGCCCCGTGCGGAGCAAACGCCGCTCAAGTCCCTGATTTAATAAGAAGCCTTTGAAAATAAAGAAAGGGAAGTGTGGCTAATTCGCCAAGCCGTTGACTTCACCCCCCTGGAAGTTGGAGGGAGTCAGGTGTGAGCCGACTGCCCGGTGCCCGCTGCGATGACGCCACCCAGGGAAATTACCGCCGAGTGAAAGTGTTTTATTATAATAGGGGTCACGAACCTCCGCGGAGAGATCAGAAGGGAGAAAACTTAATGGCGTCCCTGCCATGTCTGTAATTGCCGAAAAAAATAGTAATCGCAGCAGTAAACGCCGTTGCCCCCGGGCGAGGAGGAACCCATTAAATGTGCATATGCCTGGGCAATTAGTGAGTGGGGATAAATTGCCCAAATAATGAAGCGTTTTGGGGTTGTCGGTGTACGGGAGTTGCCATGACTAATGGATAATGAGCGCATTTGCATCACAAGGCGTACTTCTGCATGCATGGGGTTAACTGACATACATGACTAGATTAAAGGGCCGTCCCAGTGACTGCTGTAATAAGCTTGAATGATACGTGAAACCTCCCTGCCTTACATAAAAAGGAGAAATTCTGAAAACTGGCTTTTTTTCAATGCTGACAATCGCTCTCCGGAGAGAGCACCCGTTTCATCGTCTCCCCCTGTTGGGCGGCACTTTGTCCTGTGCTCTTTGTCGCCACCTACTGACCGATGCTCATTGTTTTATTCTAGGTATACTGTAATGTAAATTGTCTGTATTTTTCTCCTCTGTTGCATAGGCGATCGTGAAGGAGATCGCACCGTCCGAGGTCGAAGATGGAAACAAGATCAAGTCGGCCATCTTCTACTCCATTAGCTCCACGCAGCAAGGTCTTCAGGGCGTGGAGCTGGGCAATTATCTCATCAAGAGAGTCGTGAAGGAATTGCAGGTTGGTAAAGTCTATAGGGCACGTAATGACGGAAGGGGCACAGAAGGGCATTCACTGGTGATTAGTGCTCGCCATGAATTGCTTATCTAACATCAGGGCGTCCAGTCTTCCCTAAAGAAATCTGAAAAGTTCAGCAACT
Organism: Bufotes viridis; assembly: GCA_033119425.1. Taxonomy (NCBI): domain Eukaryota; kingdom Metazoa; phylum Chordata; class Amphibia; order Anura; family Bufonidae; genus Bufotes; species Bufotes viridis. The sequence goes on from CM065598.1 coordinate 97,592,242, forward strand.
TCCTAATAGTACCTCGTGTTTGAATTTAGGGATCGACCGATTATCGGAAGTACCGATCTTATCAGCCAATATTCAGGATTTTGCAAGTTATCGGTATCGGCATCTAACCTTGTCGATAATGCGTATAAAGAGAATATATGCATCGGGAGCGGGAAAGAAGAAGCGCAGCAAGCGCTTCCAATACTCGCCCTCCCTGGTTTTCTTTGATCCGGCCGGCGCTGCACTGTCCTGACCCCGTACAGCGTCAGGACGTAGTGCGCACACTATGAACTGACGCTGCATGCTGTCAGGTGACAGTGCAGCGCGGGCCGGAGATAACGGGGGAGCGATACGCTGGACCCGGAGATGAAGAGGAGCCGCGGCGCAGGAGAGGCGAGAAGTTTTTTATTTTATTCATCTGAGGTCTGATAGGAGTTAAAGGTCTGATCTGAGGTCTGATGGGGGTTAAAGGTCTGATCTGAGGTCTGATAGGGGTTAAAGGTCTGAACTGAGGTTTGATAGGGGTTAAAGGTCTGATCTAAAGTCTGATAGGGGTTAAAGAACTGATCTGAGGTTTTATAGGAGTTAAAGGTCTGATCTGAGGTCTGATAGGGGTTAAAGGTCTGATCTGAGGTCTGATAGGGGTTAAAGGTCTGATCTGAGGTTTGATAGGGGTTAAAGGTCTGATCTGAGGTCTGATAGGGGTTAAAGGTCTGATCTGAGGTCTGATAGGGGTTAAAGGTCTGATCTGAGGTTTGATAGGGGTTAAGGGTCTGATCTGAGGTTTGATAGGGGTTAAAGGTCTGATCTGAGGTCTGATAGGGGTTAAAGGTCTGATCTGAGGTCTGATAGGGGTTAAAGGTCTGATCTGAGGTCTGATAGGGGTTAAAGGTCTGATCTGAGGTCTGATAGGGGTTAAAGGTCTGATCTGAGGTCTGATAGGGGTTAAATGTCTAATCTGAGGTCTGATAGGGTTGACAAAGTCAGTGAGATGGTGTGGAAATTGGCATTTGGCACTAGTATATTATAAATGTAAATTATAAATTGACTACCGACTAAGGGCTTTATTAATTAATAATTTACATTTATAATATACTAGTGCCAAATGCAAATTTCCACCACCGCCCACCTCCGTGACTACCAACTAATATACCGATATTTTACATCTTATAATATATATTATAAGTTATCGGCTATCGGCCTGAAAGTTCACAGATTATCGGTATCGGTTCTAAAAAATCAATATCGGTCGATCCCTAATCTCTGCTTGCTGTCAGTGACTGGCCCCATTAAAAGGGTTATTCCCGTTGCTAGGATATGCCATCACTTTATGATCACTGGGTATCTGACCTCTGGGACCCCCACCTATCCGGAGAATGAAGGGGCTTCAGCTGATTTTAAAAGGGGTTGGCCCAGGAACCCCATCCATGGGCTAGGTGATGAATGGTGGATCGCTGGAGCTTCACACCCCACCAGTCACACAAATCGGGATCTTTGAGTCCGCTGTGTGAATGGAGGAGAGGGGGCGCGCATGGGAGACCACTGCTTCATTCACTTCCTGTGAATGATACGGTGGATCTATTCGAACTGGGGGCGTTTTTGTGACTGGGGGCCCCAGTGGCATACATCCTAGGGTCATACATTTATCACCTATGTGGTGAATAAGGTTGTTCGTGGGTTAACCCCTTTAATGCTGGATCCGCTTTTTGTCTGCACAGTGGGACACTAGGCACATTTTGGGCGGAGGGTGGCAGAGGTCAGATCACCACTGATGAAGGCATGGCATATCCTAGAAATACAACCCTTTTTGAGTGGTGAATACGCTGCAGATTTTTCACCGTGGATTTGCATGTGCAAAATCCGCAGCGTTTGCAAGATCAGGGAAGTGCGGGTAATTCCCGTATCAAAATCCGCCGCGGGTTGACTTATGATTTAGATTTCTGTCACGGATTTCGCTCTTTCTAATGTAGAGGGCGAAATCTGCAGCAAATCTCCAGCTATCATTTTGAAATGGATTCTGCAACTAATGGTTCAGATGTTGCTGCTGCGGAAAAGCCACCGCATCCGGCTGCATCCTTTAGGCGGCCGCGGATTTTGGTGCGGCAAGTGCACATTCATGAAGAAAACTGTATTTTAAAAAAAACTGTGTTTTTAATTTGGTGAAATTTTAGGCTACTTTCACCCTTTTCCGGCGGGGGACAGCCTGCCGAATCCGTGCTACCGCAATTCCATCGTGCCGCTCTGGCCCCATTCACTATAATGGGGGCGGGCCAGACGTCCGGCCGCAGCACGGCCAACATGCCGAGAGGCGGCCGGACAAAAACTACAGCATGTGCGTTTTTTGTTTGGCCGCCTCTCGACTTGTTTGCCGTGCTGCGGCTGGTCCTCCGGTAGTGAATGGGGCCAGAACAGCCTGCCGGAAAAGGCTACCGCAAGTGTGAAAAAAGGACAGTCCTCTAGCGCTGAGAGGGTCGGGAGGGGGGCATGTGTGACCCCAGCTCTACGCGCTACCCCCGTTCTTGTGTTCCGCGGAGGTCCCGGCAGTCAGAACTCTCCTATGGATGGAGGATGAGTGTTTGAAGTGGCGCGGCTCCTTTTAATACCGTGCATTGCAGACTTTGCCTCTGGACCGGCATACACTGGGCGGCTTATATCTATATGCTACTGCTTATAATAGAGATTCCGCTGTAAAATGGCGTCTATTTATTGTAATAAATATTTATCAGCTTTAGATAATGGCGGCTGATTGTTGACCAGAAGGTGAATAGCGCGGTACGTTCCCAATTACCCTACATCCATTTGCTGAAATTTCCTCCAGGCTTTACACTTTCAGCAATGCTCGCAGTCCTGTTCCATAATTACGGAGACCCCAGCGCGTCATTCTTCTGCATAGATCCGGAGCCCGTGCCTCCAACTTATCTCTGGTCCTGCATACACACTCGCGCGCAGCAGAATGCCGTACGCTCATCCGCAGCCATAGCCGAGCTGCTACACACAGGGCTGTGAACTCGGCTGCAGGAACTTGCAGAGACTAATGGTAATTCTTTCCATAGCCATTTTCCCAATTACAGAGCTTCGTAAATGCAGGCGTAATCTCCTCGCCATTGTTCAGCAAACAAAGTGCCTTTATTTGTTTCTCTCCGGCACATTTGCGCTTCGCTGTTGACAAAATGAAGGCGTATTTTACGGCAGGCTTGTGTTTGTGCTGCCTAATGTTACCCTGATGGAGTAGTGCGCATTAGCAGCACCTAGGATCTTCCAGTAATAGGCGGCCGGGGCATCGCCATCTGCGGCTGAGGACCGTTTTTATATCCTAGGCTTAGGCCTCATGCACACGAACGTATTTTCTTTCCGTGTCCGTTCCGTTTTTTTTTTTGCGGACATATGTCGAACTATTCATTTCAATGGGTCCGCAAAAAAAACGGATGGTACTCCGTGTGCATTCCGTTTCCGTGTGTCCGTTTTTCCCTTCCGCAAAAAAATAGAGCATGTCCTATTTTTTGTAGTTTGCGGACAAGGATAGGCATTATTACAATGCATTGGCTTTACAGGTAATTTTGAGATTAGGGTGTGAGGCGTGTTTTTTAACCCTTTATTGAGTATGTATACATGCCTGCTGTCTACCTTTTGGAATGAAATTTCGCTTTTTCCTTCCGTTGTATGGAACGTCTCGTGGACCTGACAGGTGCTGGTCGTATTCTTCTTTTATTCTTCACGGCCGGGTAAATTAAAGCAGAGGGGAGAAAAAGAAAAAGCGAGGTCAGGGACCTGTCAAGAGACCATCTGAGGCAGGAAAGATCATTTTCAGAAACTTTCTGACCTTTCGTGTAAGAGGATTCTGCTCTCCGCTCATACACACTGCGAGACGCTGCGTCCTCGGGTCAGTGTTATCGGATGAGTGATCCCGTCCCCCACCCCTCCAAATATGAATGTAATTGTTGATAAGAGATTTTCACCCGGCCGCAGACAATCTGCTTCATTCTTCCCAAAGCTTATCTTCTCGGCGCAGGATAGAAGGGTCTCCAAATCGCAAATGGCATTTATAGCGTCACAATAACAAGTTCTCTTTCTCTCTTTTTTTTTTTTAAATCCAATTTTCACAAAAAACGGGTTTACGCTTTTCATGTTTTTTGTTAGATTTTATATAGAGTCCACCCTGTTTTCGATCATTGCCCCATAGCATGCTCTCTCAGAATTTTTAGGCCTCTTCAGATGCGGTCTGTACGGTGTAGAAACCCCCTTGGATTCACATTGAGCCACGCAATTGGGCAGACCGTGTAAACGTAGACTGAACAGTCCAAAAAGACGCGCCAAATCTTGCCTTATTGATTATCGCTCTTGGAGATGAGCTACATCCGAAGTCACTTTGCAAAAAAAATTGTGCTCCGATGAGCCGAAGTAAGTTATTCACGAAGTCGCGCGAATAACTTCGGTAATTATTAGGCCTCTTTCACACGACCGTATGGTTTTGCGGTCCACAAAAACAGATGAGCATAAAAAAAAACGGATGACAACCTTGTGCATTCCGTTTTTTGCAGAAGGAACATCTGGCCTCTAATAGAACAGTACTATCATGGTCCGTGGTGCGGACAAGAATAGGACAAATTCTATCTTTTAATGGAATGTAAATACGGAAACGGAATGCATACGGAGTATCTTCTTTTTTTTTTTTTTTTTTTTTTTTTTTTTTTGCGCACCCATCGAAATGAATGGTTTCGCATATGGAACGCAAAAAACAGCCCGTATACTTGCAAAAAAAACGTTCGTGTGAAAGAGGTCTTACAGTGAAAAACCTTGGAACCACTCGGAACCGAAGCTGAGTTCGGTTCCAAGTTTTCAAGTGGTTTTTCACTGTAATAATCAATGACCGAAGTTATTCAACGAAGTCTCGCGCGACTTTGTGAATAACTTACTTCGCCTTATTGGAGCCTATGCACTCCAATACTGTACGGATACGAATCTCCGTACAGTATTATAACAAATTTTTTAAGCAAAGTGGCTTTGGATGCAGCATCGGAAGTCGCTTTGTTCATCTCTAGTTCTGGTGCATGGTAAAGGGGTATTCCGGCATTGATCTTACCTCCTTTTTTGTTTGATTTATGCCCTAATATTTGTATTATTATTATAATTTTTTTTTGCATTTCGACTCTATTTTGCATGGTGCTAGCGCTTTTCAGTGTGTTTACACTACAGACTTACAATTTCTAGAATCTGAGCCAGCTAAGATCCCCCCCGATACAGCTCCGTCGTAGCCATTTTAGACCATCCACTTCCCCTCCCGTCGCCATCTTTCCACTCCCAGTCCTCAACTGGGACTAAGGGCAAGCGGCGCAGGTGGCTCAGATTTGATGCATTAAAACCATGCATGTGCATAGGGTAGTGCATTGGATCCAGAACAACCCCACCTCTGGGACCTGCACCTATCTTTAGAACGGAGCCCACAAAGTGAAGGAAGGTGCACCGCGCATTTGCATCCGCCCTCCATTCATTTCTATGAGAGCGCTGGGCTCCGTTTTACAGAAAGGTGCAGGTCCTAGCGATATGCCTCCAATGTATGAGATGATATAACCCCTTTAAGGACGCTCTTTCGTAGCCTTCCAGTACCTATCGGTTGGCTTACGTTGTACCAGCATTTATAAGCCACATCCTTTTCCTCTAAGCCCTTGTCGAACGTGGTGCAAAAAAATTGTCTGGAACCCACAATAAGTGAGGTGCTTGTTTTCGGAGCTGGGATTTTGGTGCAAATTGAGCCTTAAAGGGATGTTGTCACATGGACAGGTTGTCTTCATGTGAGGGTATATGTATGATTTCCTATCACAGCTGAAATATTGGGTGCCCATTAAAAACCTCCCCTCCAGTCAAGCGGCTCAATTCAATATTCTTAGAAACGGGACATTCCTGGGGAGCACTATGTGGGTTATAAAGCTCCCAACACAAGCTCAGGTGCTCTCATCAAGGAGAAACTATATCCCCGAGACCTACTATAGCTTTGTGAGAAACCCCCGCCTTACACACTTTTATGGTTGTTTTGATGGACTAGAGAAGCTTGAGTCCAGGAAACATTTTGGATTCTTCTTCATTTCAACAACCGTTGCACCTTTTTTTAACCTGATGAAACGTTTTACAAAAGGCTTACAATGGTATAAAATAATAAAGGGAATAATATTTGCCTTAAAAAAATTCCATGCCGCGCCTTTGCCGGTGCTTCACTGGTTGCCCATCGGTCTTTGTTTGCCGGGTTCCAGTGATAAGTTAGTATGTGGACTCTGAAGTTACTGGGATCCAACAGTGATGTGGTGTGTAGATGCCTCTAAAGTCATTGGGATCCAGAGATGATGCAGTGTGTAGACTCCTCTGAATTAACCAGCATCCACCGACGAAGAGGTGTATAGACACCAGCATCCACCGACAACGAGGTCTGTAGACACCTTCAAAGTCACCAGCATCCACTGATGACGAGGTCTGTAGACACCTCCGAAGTCACCAGCATCCACCGACGAAGAGGTGTGTAGAAACCCCTGAAGTCGCCGACAACGAGGTGTATAGACACCTCCAAAGTTACCAGCATCGACCTGTGACGGGCTCTGTAGACACCTCTGAAGTCACCAGTATCCGCCGAAGACGAGGTCTGTAGACACCTTCGAAGTCACCAGCATCCACCGACGACGAGGTCTGTAGACACCTCTGAAGTCACCAGCATCCACCGACGAAGAGGTCTGTAGACACCTCTGAAGTCACCAGCATCCACTGACGACGAGGTCTGTAGACACCTTCGAAGTCACCAGCATCCACCGACGACGAGGTCTGTAGACACCTCTGAAGTCACCAGCATCCACTGACGACGAGGTCTGTAGACACCCTGAAGTCACCAGCATCCACCGACGACAGGTCTGTAGACACCTCTGAAGTCACCAGCATCCACCGACGACGAGGTCTGTAGACACCTCTGAAGTCACCAGCATCCACCGACGACGGGATCTGTAGACACCCCTGAAGTTACCAATGAAATGGACCAATGAATCTTGCTTTATAAGACTGAGGATTTACGGAACCCACCGAGATGATGTAACCCTGGGGTTTGCAGAAGAAAACAATATGGGGCTTAATATGGCGATTCCTGCCAAAGGGGTTGAATGGAGATTTTGTACTCGCCCTGTGGTAGGGGTCAAAAACCCAATAGTGTGTCAGCATAGACCTGCATTGATGCCAGGCGATGGGCACTTTGCTGTGAGAGAGCGTATTATTTGTCAGTGAAAGGGTTAATGCATTTTACCCGGTACTTTTCAGTGGTAAAAACTAATCTAGCGCTGACATTTTCAGTTGTCAGTACCACTAGAACATCAAAGGCTGGCTTCTGCTGTCATTTCTTTGTGGGCGCGATAAGTTATTTAGCGCCTGTGATGTGCCTTTCTGTCTCTCTTAGTAACTGCCTCGCATCTGCAGAGGGCTTTTGTGCCCGGCGCTGACTCGCTGAAAGCCTTTTTTTTTTTCAGCAGGGAGGACAGAGGGGTGTCACAAGGACACTCGCACCACAGCGTGTTTAGCCGTATTTAAAGGGACGGTCTTCTATCTCTGGCTAACAGCTGTGTACCATTAGCGGATGTGACAGACGCCCGCGACCTTTTGAAGTTGATGAGTTTCCAGGTGAGATAAATGCGTCGGATGTTTTTATTTTATTTTTTATTTATGTTTAACGGCCGGGTCTATTGAGAAAGAAGCAAAAAGAGTCCCACGAAAAAAAGGAAAGATTTGTTTTTGCACGCTATTGTCAGGCCAGGCGATTATGCAGATTGGATGTGGAAGGAATCTTAGCGCGTCTTCATTCAAAGCCCATTTTCGCCATTCATCCTCCTCAACTCTAAGGCTATGGGATATTGCCATCGTTTTTCGGTGGAAATAAAACAATTACGGTATGTACCGAAGGTGGCCTTGGACGTAAGATTAGCAGCTGATCTCACGAAACTTGACTGTCTATATAGCCAGTCTTCTCTTATATACACTGACGAGCAAAAGGGTAACTTCTGATCTTCAGGCTCCATGTCTCACCAACCACTACAGCTTTGAACGTGAGACCACCATCATTTTATAGACATTCATCTCGGCTATCTCATACGTAAATTGGACTTAGATATTTAGCATATGATTAGTTATGCAGATTCTTGTCATGTACTGTATTTTTTTCGCTTTATAAGACGCACCCCAGGTTTTAGAGGAGGAAAATAAGAAAAAATATTTTTGATCAGACCCCCATAAATATCAGGACATCAGATTACACCCCCACATCAGGACAACCCATCAGCCCTCACTGTCAGAACCCTATCAGCCCTTTTTTTCAGACCCCCATCAGACCTCAGATCAGCCCTCAATGTCAGACCCCCCCCAATCATAGTTCCTTGCCAGAATTCAACCATCAGACCTCAGATCAGAATAAAATAAAAAAAAAACTCCTCTTACCTCTCGTGTGCCGCGACTCCATCTCCGGCAGCATGGCGTCTTTCCCACATGGCAGCGGGCCATCCCACCTACACACGCCACTAAGGCCACAGAGCCTAAACCCAGCGACCACCTGTGTCCCAATACTTTCTTCCGGTGCGGCTCATCCAGTTCTCTGATGAAGGCACATTGCCGAAACGTCAATGTTTGTAACTGGTACCCACGCACCTATTGTAAAGCTGAATAAAACGACAATTGAAGCAATACAGTGGAGTTCAGGAATTTTTTTATCTTGATCATCTCTGGCAGCAGTCACGCTCCTATGTCTTCTCCGGCCTGCGCTGCACTGTCATCTGACTGCGTGGAGCGTCAGGTCATAGTGTGCGCAGCATCAGCCCCAGGAAGCGCTTCACTCCCGGCACCTAATGCATACTAGTGAGCGCTTACATAATGGAAGCGCTCACCAATATTCGCTTTATAAGACACACCGCCATTTCCCACCACTTTTGGGGAAAAAGTGCGTCTTATAAAGTGAAAAATACAGTAACCGCATTGTTACTGTTCTGCTGCTGGTGGAACAATCTTTTTCTTCTTGGATACTACAGATTACAACCTGTTCTCACTTCCCTAATAGCTCAGTGTTATTAGGATGATTCCCAAGCGAAAGGTCACTGTTTCAAATCCAGGAGCAGCCATGAGGAAGAATTCCCAAGAAAAAAGAAACCGCCTCATCCAGCTCATCGATAGCGGTATCTCGGCCAAGAAAATTACCAAACTGCATCATGTGTTATCATTTCAAGTCCAAACAAGTGGAGGGCTCCGTTTCTTGAGACCCATTTCAGATTTACCTGATCCGTATTTGATGGTTTTGGTGTGTAATCTTATCACATGCTCTCATGATGCACCTCCAATGCAAGTAAATAGTTTTTTGGTGACCCGTTTCACATGGATTTTGCCTCTTATATAATAAGTGTGTTTATCATTTCTGCATTGAATCTCTTGTGCAGCTCCGATTACACATGCACCACACATTTGCGGAAGAAATCTGTGTTGGCTGCAGGTATACCACCCGACATACAGGGGCGCCCCTGAATGACTTCTGTAAGCCATAATCAGACTTTTAGACCGTGTTTTCTTGTTTATTTTAAGACCTTGTCCTAAAAGTATTAGTCAACTATTGTCATCATCCAGTGCGTTAATAATCAGTGGCCAGGTAATGTGGTGGTGGGCGGCACTACATAAATGTCGCAAAACTTGAGCGGTAGGTCATGCCCTTTTCAATCACATACTGTAAATTGGAACCCTTAAAGGGCTTGTCTCATCTTAGACATTGGTGGCATATCGCTAGGATATGCCACCCATGGCAGATAGGTGAGGGTCCTACCTCTGGGCCCTGAAAGTGAAGAAAAGCGCACCGCACATAAGCAACATTCTCTCCATTCGTTTTTATATGAGTTGTGAATATAGCCAATTGGGCGAGCTCAGCTGTTTTCGGAAGTCCCATAGAAATGACTGGAGAGCACACACTGCGAGCACGGCCACTGCTCCATTCACTTCTTTTCGACTGCCGGAGACACCTGAGCCAGCACTCAACTATTTTCGACAGTCCCATAGAAACGAATGGAGGGGCCACACATGTGCGAGTGCTCTCTGCTCACTTTGGGAGTCATGTTCTGAGGATAGGTGGGACCCGCCCTTATCTTACTTTAGTGGCATATCCTAGCGGTATACCACCAATGTTTAAGAATATACAACCCCCTTTAAGGGGTGGTACATGATTCAATGATTCTGGCCCCACTCCACACTCTTATGCTTTGCTTTTGGCATAACACAATTTACCACTATTGCCTTCAATAGTGTCTTAAACCTAATGGCTATGTATGTTAGTCCCCACCTTGAGTAAAAAGTTGCCCCAAGCTTTATTGCCCTGATATTGAGTTTACAACCTGACCTTCGTCTCAGATTTTTCTTGTCTTGATGTGTCCCTCCCAATAATCCATGCTGGATTTGTGTGTCCAGGATGCTGCTGCCTTCCCATTGCAAACTTCTTTTCGTGCACTTTCTTCCCTATCTACAGGCTATGTGAGCTGCTCTCTTTGGGTGCCTTTCCCCCTCTCCACACTCTGATCTGCCATGTACAACTTCCCTCCTTTCCCTACTGCTATCTCTGACATATGAGAGAAGGGAGGGGAGGAGCAGAGAGTCAGAAACATTGGCCTAGCTGTTGCAGAATTAGGCTCAAGACCTAGTAGGTAAATGTCCATGATGGCTTTTCCGAACTATGTTTGATAAAATTCTGGACTTTGAGAAACAGGAGTGCAGCTCTGACAGCAAATAATTAGTGCAAAAAGGTGTAGTTATGCTAGCACAGAGAAAATACTGTAGGTATAAATGCGTGGAGTCACTTAAGTTTTCATCTTTTTGCAAGCTTTGTTTGTGCTTTCTTCCAGATGTATAGCCTGTGTGATCTGCTCTTGTTTGATACCTTCCCCCCCTCTCTACACTCTGATCTGCCATGTACAACCTCCTTCCCCTCTCTGCTGCTATCTCTGACACTAACAGAAGGGAAGAGGAAAGCGGAGAGAACTGTTAGAAAGAGGAGCTCTGATGGGGTCATGTCAGATGCAGCAGCAGCTAGGTGAAGGACTTGTGCAAACTCCGCAGAAGCAAAAAGAGTAGAAAATTTTTAACGAAGGATATATGGACAGTTAATTCCTTTTGCATTTAGGAAGCAAATAAAACATTTCAGTGCCAAAGTTTATGTGGCCTGTAATAGTCAGCCTGGTGTTTTATGGACATGGTCTATACTTGTAGCTTGTGTATTACAGGGACAGCATACCCTTCGTATACTTCATTATTTTTTCTTTTTTATCCTGATGTTTTTCCTTGCGTCTTGTACGTGTTTTATATCTATTTTGCGGTAGGGGGTTCTGGGTTTGGTATAGGGTTCACAGCACATGATTTATTATACCTTCCTTTGGACGCTTTTTTTTTATCATCTGTGACAAACTCCGGCCTTGTGCTTCGGTTTTGCTTGTTCAGCTTATACAGGATGTGACACAGTCTGGGGGCTCAGAAGCCGCCTGCCGTCAGGCCTCGTTGGGAGGCTGTTTTTAATGGTGCTTGGTTTTTCGACAAGCTGCTATATATTTTTGCATCCACCCACAGCCTCGTCCACAGTTGTGTTTTGTTGGCCGTAGACGCTCGTTCACCGCGGCGTGTCTTTCCCTCCGCCTGCCAAGGATCAAGTGTAAAACGGAGACATAGATCAAACATGTGACACAGTTGTTGATTTTAAAGCCCGCTGAGCGCGTCCTCTTCATTATCCCTGGCTCCAGTGTTTTTCAGGGCGTGCAAATGTTTACCTAGTCACCTTGCGGAAAAATGAGAGGCGCTGCAGAGAAGAAATCTAGAGAAAAATATACAATGGACGTTATTGTGAAGCTGAGCTGTGTGTACAAATATAGTCATTTTCTGATTTTCTACTCCAGTCACACCTACAGCTGCAATCAAAATCCTGCTAATTTCCCAGTCCCCCTGTTCCAGGGCATCACAGCTCACTGCTGCCTTTTGCTGGTTCAGTGTCTGTACAGTTTATTTCGTGCTGTGGTGCATTATGGGAGATTTGGGTTTTACACCAGTTGTATAGGAACCTTGTACTGCACCAGGGTGAACCCTAATCTAAAAAAATAAAAATGAAGGCATAGGTTACCCTCCAGTCTTCTGCCACTTTGTGGCCTTCTACTCCAATCCCATCTAGAGCTGCATGTAGAATTCTTACCTTTCAGAACACAGGACCGCCCTTTTCTTCTACTCCAATCACATCCAGAGCTGCATACAAAATTCTTACCTTTCAGAATACAGGACCGCCCTTTTCTTCTACTCCAATCACATCCAGAGCTGCATGCAGAATTCTTATCTTTCAGAATACAGGACCGCCCTTTTCTTCTACTCCAATCACATCCAGAGCTGCATGCAGAATTCTTACCCTTTTCTTCTACTCCAATCACATCCAGAGCTGCATGCAGAATTCTTACCCTTTTCTTCTACTCCAATCACATCCAGAGCTGCATGCAAAATTCTTACCTTTCAGAACACAGGACTGCCCTTTTCTTCTTCATGCAGCTCTGGATGTGATTGGAGTAGAAGAAAAGGGTGGTCCTGTGTTCTGAAAGGTAAGAAATCTGCATGCAGCTCTGGATGTGATTGGAGTAGAAGAAAAGGGTGGTCCTGTGTTCTGAAAGGTAAGAAATCTGCATGCAGCTCTGGATGTGATTGGAGTAGAATTCTTACCTTTCAGAACACAGGACCGTCCTCTGCTGCTGGTTCGGTGCCAGTATACACCATTATAGGAAGCAGGTGTGGTTGCAGTCAAATGTGGCAATGGTTGCCCTTCAGTTTTCTGCTACTTTGTGTCTTCTACTCTACTCCCAACCAGAGCTGCATCTAGAATTTTTACCTTTTCAGGACACAGGACCTTATTTCTTGCTGCCGCCCTTTGCTTGTTCTGCTGCTTTCACTGTGGGAAGTGGTGTTTTTTTTTTTTTTTTACATTACATGTCTCGAAATGTACTGCACAGCGGTATTTGCTATTTTTGGACCCAAGCACATACGCTGCTGCTAATGGGTATTGCTGCTTCTAATGGCATGTCCCTGCTGTAAGTGTTCATTATTGTGCGGTGAGTCAAATTGTTCTCTGCGGTTAGGATCTGTATTGGACAGTTACCGGTGGATGGAAGGTGTAGCTGCAGACATGGAGGGGGCGGTAAACATCAGAGGTGGGCGGCACAGTACTTAATGCAAAATGATTCCGTCATCTACTACTCCATTACTGAAAATAAAAAGAACTCGTCAGGTTACAGGTTTAGAAAACATTCCAGGGTAGTAAAGAAAGCTGAAAAAATAAGAATCCACCAAGCTTTAAAGGTATTTTAAAAAACAGAAAACACGAGGGACAGCATTATAGTAGTTATATTCTTGTACGTAGGAGGCAGTATTATAGTACTTATATTCCTGTACATAGGGAGCAGTATTATAGTACTTATATTCCTGTACATAGGAGGCGGTATTATAGTAGTTATATTCTTGTACATAGGAGGCGGTATTATAGTAGTTATATTCTTGTACATAGGAGGCAGTATTATAATAGTTATATTCTTGTACATAGGAGCAGTATTATAGTAGTGATATTCTTGTACATAGGAGCAGTATTATAGTAGTTATATTCTTGTACATAGGAGCAGTATTATAGTAGTTATATTCTTGTACATAGGAGCAGTATTATAGTAGTTATATTCTTGTACATAGGAGCAGTATTATAGTAGTTATATTCTTGTACATAGGAGCAGTATTATAGTAGTTATATTCTTGTACATAGGAGCAGTATTATAGTAGTTATATTCTTGTACATAGGAGCAGTATTATAGTAGTTATATTCTTGTACATAGGAGCAGTATTATAGTAGTTATATTCTTGTACATAGGAGCAGTATTATAGCAGTTATATTCTTGTACATAGGAGCAGTATTATAGCAGTTATATTCTTGTACATAGGAGCAGTATTATAGCAGTTATATTCTTGTACATAGGAGCAGTATTATAGCAGTTATATTCTTGTACATAGGAGCAGTATTATAGCAGTTATATTCTTGTACATAGGAGCAGTATTATAGTAGTTATATTCTTGTACATAGGAGCAGTATTATAGTAGTTATATTCTTGTACATAGGAGCAGTATTATAGCAGTTATATTCTTGTACATAGGAGCAGTATTATAGCAGTTATATTCTTGTACATAGGAGCAGTATTATAGCAGTTATATTCTTGTACATAGGAGCAGTATTATAGCAGTTATATTCTTGTACATAGGAGCAGTATTATAGTATTTATATTCTTGTACATAGGAGCAGTGTTATGATAGTTATATTCTTGTACATTCCTGTAAGTCCCTCATCTTCTGGGTATGTTTGGGTTGGGAGCTGCAGTATATGCTTACCAGATCATTAAAGGGTACATGTGCCTTTGATCGTCTTCTGACATGAAACTTGGAGTTGCAGAGGAAACTGATATATGTATATAAGTAAGCCATTGATTGGTCTGGTTGTTGTACTGCATCTCTGGCCTCATACCATGTACATTACATGGCAGTTACCCAGTCAGGGGCACAGCAAGTGTGCATATAGGCCCCATAAAACTTGGATTGGGGCCCAGCTTCCTTCAGCAGTAAGTTCAGATCACGAAAAGCTTATAATTGTTTTGGGCTCCCCAATGCACACAGTAGTGTTATGGTACACGGTTTAAAGGGGTTGTTCAAGTTACCTAAAAAGGGGCACCATGCCTCTAAACACCTTAAAGGGTTTTTCTGCTATTTTAATATTGATGACCTATCCTCAGGATAGATCATCAATGGCGGATTTCCGACACCTGATTCCCCCCCCCCCCTTTCCGCCTCGTGCGAGCGCTTCTTTCTCTTTATTATGTACCTGCCCGCCGTCGACATCGCAGAGGTGAACAGGTGTAATTACAAGAAACTGTCCCATTCATTTCTATACTAAGGCTCCTTCCTATACGCTTGAACAGGAACGAGACGTCCCATTGAAGTAAAAGAGACTGCTTGTAATTACGCTGCTCACCGCTGTGATGTCGACGGCCAGGTAACCAGTGAAGGGAGCCCAGCCTTGTCTTCCTACGGCTGTGTCGAACCCCTCCTGTGGATAGGTCATCAATATTAAAATCCCGGAAAACCCCTTTAAAGGTAATATCTTGGATATGTGCATGTAGTTGTTTACCTCAGGTGCATACTTTTTTGTTTTAATTTGGACTAGTTTTTAGTTTTTTTGGATTTGGACCAGTTTTCACCCGGTTAATCAATGCCTCTGGTTTGTTTCCATCCGGTATGCAGCAGCATTTCCTGTTGGTGTATCCAGCCAAACCCATGATGCACTTCTCCTTTGTCTGCTTCTAGCAATGCCCAGCTAGCTGATAGCTCCTCCCACTCATCTAGTTACATAGACACTCCCCTATCAGCTCCCAACCAGTTTATAGCTCCTCCCACCCTGCTAGTTACATAGACACTCCCCTATCAGCTCCCAACCAGTTTATAGCTCCTCCCACCCTGCTAGTTACATAGACACTCCCCTATCAGCTCCCAACCAGTTTATAGCTCCTCCCACCCTGCTAGTTACATAGACACTCCCCTATCAGCTCCCAACCAGTTTATAGCTCCTCCCACCCTGCTAGTTACATAGACACTCACCTATCAGCTCCCAACCAGTTTATAGCTCCTCCCACCCTGCTAGTTACATAGACACTCACCTATCAGCTCCCAACCAGTTTATAGCTCCTCCCACTCATCTAGTTACATAGACACTCCCCTATCAGCTCCCAACCAGTTTATAGCTCCTCCCACCCATCTAGTTACATAGACACTCCCCTATCAGCGCCCAACCAGTTTATAGCTCCTCCCACCCAGCTAGTTACATAGACTCCCTTATCATTGCCCAGATAGCAGATGGCTCCTCCCACTCTGCTAATTACATAGAAACTCCCCTATCATTGTCCAGCTATCTGATAGCTCCTCCCTCCCATCTAGTTACATACACTCCCCTATCAGTGCTCAACTAGTTTATAGCTCCTCCCACCCTGCTAGTTACATAGAAACTCCCCTGTCCAATGGACATAACATCACAGGAAATAAGAAAAAGCTGCATGGACAAGGTCATGTGACAACAGCCCAGATGTGATTTACAAAATTACTGCTGCTTTCATAAATGGTTATTTTAAAGGATGTTGATGAAAACCGGAAAACTCCTTTGAAATAAAAAAAAAAAAAACCTTTTTCTCCCCTGCCGTCCTCTGCACCGCAGCTCTTGCCTTCTTTCTGCTGTTTGTATACTAGGCTGTAGCAGTGGAATGCGGGGTATACAGCCCTCAATCACTGTCCTCAGTGGTGTGACTCTAGACCTATGAGGACAGTGATTGGCTTCAGCGGTGGAATGCGGGGTATACGGCCCTCAATCACTGTCCTCAGTGGTGTGACTCTTGACCTTTGAGGACAGTGATTGGCTGCAGCAGTGGAATGCGGGGTATACGGCCCTCAATCACTGTCCTCAGTGGTGTGACCCTTGACCTATGAGGACAGTGATTGGCTTCAGCGGTGGAATGCAGGGTATACGGCCCTCAATCACTGTCCTCAGTGGTGTGACTCTTGACCTTTGAGGACAGTGATTGGCTGAAGCAGTGGAATGCGGGGTATACGGCCCTCAATCACTGTCCTCAGTGGTGTGACCCTTGACCTATGAGGACAGTGATTGGCTTCAGCGGTGGAATGCAGGGTATACGGCCCTCAATCACTGTCCTCAGTGGTGTGACTCTTGACCTTTGAGGACAGTGATTGGCTGCAGCAGTGGAATGCGGGGTATACGGCCCTCAATCACTGTCCTCAGTGGTGTGACTCATGACCTATGAGGTCAGTGATTGGCTTCAGCGGTGGAATGCGGGGTATACGGCCCTCAATTACTGTCCTCAGTGGTGTGACTCTTGACCTTTGAGGACAGTGATTGGCTTCAGAGGTGGAATGCAGGGTATACGGCCCTCAATCACTGTCCTCAGTGGTGTGACTCTTGACCTATGAGGACAGTGATTGGCTGCAGCAGTGGCGTATGTATGGAGCGCTGGAGCCTTCTCAAACAGCTGATCGGCGGGAGGCCCAGGTGTCGAACCCCCACCGATCAGATGCTTAGGACCTACCGTATACAGAGCATAGGTCATCAGTTGTAACTGTATTTTTTGTATTGTATTTATTTGAATGTATTTTTTTTTGTATTGTATTTATATAAATGTATTTAAATTGTAACTAGCCGGATCATCCCTTTAAGTCTAAGCACTTTCACTTTTTTTTAGTCTATGATTTCTCCGACCCCCGTAGACAGGGCTGAGATTTATAAAACAGGCCGTAATGTTTTCATGGGTTAAATAAAAAAAAAAAAGGCCAGTTTTCACGTTGCAAATGTTACGGGCCTTGGGAAAAGTTTATTTAATTGAAAACTCTGCGTTGCACTGGGTGGAAAAGTTTAACAGGTAAGTGGTAACCATGGTGACCGTTAGTCGGGAATGAAAAAAAGTTAAGTGTAATGTGCCGTTCCTGTTATTTCCTGCCTCGGGTCTGATTAATGACGGCTCTAATGAAAGCATGCTTGCTCCTGACTGGCGGTTATTAGGGATTCGATGAAAACAAGTCAGATAGCTGATTGAAGGCCGGAGCGCGTGCAAAAAACGACTCCTCTTAAGTGGAACAGGACCTTGAATTATTAAAGCAGGAAAAATGCAAAAACCCGACCACTGCACATGGGCCCCCCAATGACAAACATTACACAATGTTACCAGATTTCCACACAGATCACAGCGGATCTCTGGGATCTTAGAAGTAGAGCAAGTGTCCAGAGCATTTCATTTCCCAAAGGAGCTCTGAAAAATGAAAGGTGGAATCTGATTGGTTGCTATGGGCAACTAAACCAGTTTTCTCTCTACACCAGCTTCGATAAATCTACTCAATGTTGCCAGATTTCCACACCGATCACAGCTGATCGCTGGGATACTAGAAGTAAAGCAAGTGTTTAGTTCCCCTGCAGCGCCACCACAGGAGAAATGAAGTATTACACAGGTCCTCCAAGGAGAAACTGATTACACAGTGTCACCAGATTTCCACACAGATCACAACTGATCGCTGAGATCCTAGCAGTGGAGCAAGTGTTTAGTTCCCCTGCAGCGCCACTACAGGAGAAATGAAGTATTACACAGGTCGTCCAAGGAGAAACTGATTACACAGTGTCACCAGATTTCCACACAGATCACAACTGATCGTTGAGATCCTAGCAGTGGAGCAAGTGTTCAGTTCCCCTGCAGCGCCACCACAGGAGAATGAAGTTCACAGGTCCTCCAAGGAGCAGCTGATTACACAGTGTCCCAGATTATCGCACAGATCACAACTGATCGCTGAGGATCCTAGCCAGTAGGAGAAACTGATTACACAGTGTCACCAGATTTCCACACAGATCACAACTGATCGCTGAGATCCTAGCAGTGGAGCAAGTGTTTAGTTCCCCTGCAGCGCCACCACAGGAGAAATGAAGTATTACACAGGTCCTCCAAGGAGAAACTGATTACACAGTGTCACCAGATTTCCACACAGATCACAACTGATCGTTGAGATCCTAGCAGTGGAGCAAGTGTTCAGTTCCCCTGCAGCGCCACCACAGGAGAAATGAAGTATTATAAGGTTCTCATTGAAATCAATGGGCTGTTCATGTAATATATGGACATGTTGGGTCTTGCTGAGCAAGAGGCGCTTTTTGTAGCATCCTGATTGGGGGGGGATCTCCTTTCTTAAACCATAGTATATAATCGGCTAACCTCTTGCTTAACCCTTTAGAGAACAGACCATATTTAGCCTTCAAATACCTTGAAACAAATACCTTTTTTTTTTTTTAATTATTATTTGTGTGTCATCACAGCCATATGGGGTCTTGTCTTGTGGGGGGGGGGGGGGTTCAGTTTCTGCCTGTACTTTATTGGGGGGTTTAATGTGTTTGCCTTCAATTTTGGAGGGGGGGAACGAGCATCAAACCCCCCCTTTCCCCTCCCCCTTCACCACCATTCCACCATGTTGTAAGTGTTTTGGGGATGCCAAATATGAAATGGGGGTTGATGGTATTTTTGGAAATTTATTTTATTTAAAGTCCTGGGGTTTGTCGTCTGGTTCAGAGGTTAAGTTAATAAAAGGGAGTTTCCGTATACCGGCCTTTCATCAATTAGACAGAGCAAAGTGTGACTACAGAGAAGCGTTTTTGTATTGGAAGACCTAACACCCCTGTATCTTACACGCACATCCAACGGATTTCAATCGGAGGTGTAATTCTTCATTTTCCCTGTGGTGGCGCTGCTGTCCAAATAAACATTTATAACAGCTAACCAAGAGGGACTCGGCAGCAACTTCTGCATTCAGACGTCATGTAATTATACTACGCTTTATATTTTGCAGGGTGAGTTTTGCCAAATCTCCGAGTTCTCCAGCTTGTCGCCAATCCCCGGATTTACAAAGTGGCTCCTTGGTGCGTTCAACTCTCAAATAAAAGATATGGGGAGGACTGAGCTCTTTTTGGAATCTGAGTGCAAGGAGATATCGGACATCACAGAGGCACCGGCCGTCGAGACCCTGAAGCGTCTCTTCACCAGCAATGAGTGGATGAAGTGTGAAAGACTGGTCAAGGCTCTGGAGGCCCCGTTGATGAGGCTTTGCGCTTGGTACTTGTACGGAGAGAAGCTTCGGGGTTTCGCCTTAAACCCAGTGGCCAACTTCCACTTACAGAACGGAGCGGTCATGTGGAGACTGAACTGGATGGCCGATACAAGTCCACGGGGAGCCGCAGCCTCCTGCGGGATGATGGTCAACTATCGCTACTTCCTGGAGAACACCTCCGTCAACAGTGTTAGGTACCTCCGGGTGAAGCATATCGAGGCCTCCGAACAAATTCTCAACTTGGTTTCCCAATTCAGACAAAATAGCAAATTGTAAATCGGCTCCTCGCCTCTGCTGCCCGGACTGTAGGGCCCGCACGATGCCTACTCACCAGACAGTAGGTGACCATTGACTGGCTATCTTGCCTTGATGATCATAGTTAACGCTGGGCCATGGCTGCTGAACCGGAGACTCGCCAGGTTTTGATTTTACTTGCATATTGTTTCTGATTCAATCTCGTAACTTTTTTTTTTTTTTTTTTTTTTCAATGTATTTTATGTAATTTACGGGACAGCCCTTAAAGGGACTGTCCAGTATTAGAAAAACATGGCTGCATTTTGTATTCCAAAAACAGCACCACCTGTGAACCCAAGTTGTGTACGGTATTGTAGATCGGCTCTAGTGGAGGGAATGGGAAGGAACTGCACTACCAGATGCATCCTGTGGACGGGCGTGGTGCCGTTTTTGGAAGAAAGCGGCCATGTTTTTTTAATCCTGCACAGTTTTCGTCGTTGACGCTAAAATGGTCGAAGTGAAGGAATTTGTGTCTTTCTTATAAGCATGGTAATGCAAATTTCATTAAAGGGGTTGTACAGGATTAGACAAAAAAAAAAACGGTCCGGCACCATTCCACGAGTTGTCTGGTATAGCAGTTCAGTACCATTGAAATGAATGGGGCTGAGCTGCAGTACCTGACACAGCCTGTGGACAGCTGTGGTGCTATTGTAGTGTTTTTGAATCCTGGAGAACTCCATCTACTTGTAACCGTTTTATTGTATCGGTTTGGGTTTTCTAGTACACACCGCTGCTTATTTTTTCACACGAGCTTCTAAATATTCAGATAAGCCTATCAGTACCTGATACTTATATTAAAGGGGTTCTCTGCCGAGGACAATCCCTTTTTAAAAAGGTATCTCGACAATAAGCTTATCACAAAGTGTCCTTCCTTTGGAAATCCAATCGATCAGCTGCAAGCTTAGCAGCCAGTGTTCAGTTTCCCTGCAGCGCCACCACTGGAGAAAAGAAGCATTGCACCGCGTCCATTCAAGTCCAAGGGTGTTTGTATAATGCAGGATCGGACAGGTCCTCCAGAGCAAGAGATATTGTATGCGTTCCCCACTTTAGCAGGAGATTAGACTTCTGAACAGATGACCACCCACTACTACTCCCATATTCCCCAAAAGGGTGTACGACAGTGATGCGCCCAGGGATGTACAGGTGGACGGCGCGTCACCGCTGAAGTCCGTAAACAAGCGGCACAGGAGAAGGGGTGGAGCTGCAGTGCCAAGCACAGCCACTATGCCATGTACAGCGCTGTTCTGTATACTATGTAGAGCAGGCATCCTCAAACTGCGGCCCTCCAGCTGTTGTAAAACTACAACTCCCACCATGCCCTGCTGCAGGCTGATACCTGTAGGCTGTTCGGGCATGCTGGGAGTTGTAGTTTTGCAACATCTGGAGGGCCGCAGTTTGAGGATGCCTGATGTAGAGGCTGTAACCTGAGTGCTTCACCCCCTTCCAAGAGTCATGGGTTATCTCCAGTAAGACATTGGTTGCTCAGGGAGAGGTGTTAAAAAGGGTGTAAAAATGGCAAAAAAAGCAGGAAATGCATTTTAAAGGGCAGCAGGCTGACCTTTTCCATGTGCACTTGGCAGCTGACGGCATCTGTGTTGTTCCCATGTTCATAGGTGCCCGCGTTGCTGGGAAAAATGATGTTTTATTATATGCAAATAAGCCTCTAGGAGCAATGGGGGCGTCACCATTACACCTAGAGGCTCTGCATCTGCGACGCCCTCTGCACTTGATTAACAGGTACAGACGTGATGATGCTTTTACTGCCTGGCCCTGTAAATCATAGTGCAGAGAGAGCAGAGCCTCTAGGTGTAACGGCAACACCCCCATTGCTCCTAGAGGTTGATTTGCATATAATAAAACATCATTTTTCTCAGCAATGCGGGCACATATGAACATGGGACCAAAACCGATGCCTTCAGCCTCCAAAAAGGAATGCAAAAGAGCTCCTAACAAGCGCTGCCTCTGATTCCACCAGAGGTAAGGTAGCTTAAGTCAATGTTCGACCCTTTAAATAGGCCATGAGACATGACTCGGATATTAAATAAGCCAGCATCTCATCTGCAGACAGCTGTTTCGGGCTGATTGCACCTCATCAGTGCAAGCAGAGAGTCCTGGCTTAACTGGGAGAGAGGCCTAAAAGTCAGGATCGGGTCACATTAGAGACAAAGCTTATTTGCATCCCTTCTTCCCTGCGGAGGAGCATGTATGGCCTATAAGCCTCCTCACGCCAGTTAAGGCCTAGGCCTCTCACTCAGTTAAGCCAGGACTCTCTGCTCTGCACTGATGAGGGGCAATCATCCTGAAACAACTGGCTGCAGATGAGATGCTGGCTTACTTAATATCAGAGTCAAATCTCAAGGCCTATTTAAAGGGTCAAACATTGACTTATATGATACCTGCCTTACATCTGATGGCATCAGAGGCGGAGCTTGTTAAGAGCTCCTTTGCATCCCCTCTTGGCAGCCGAAGACAGCTGTGTTGGTCCCATTGCCCTTTAATGTTTTAATATATGCAAACATTCAGCTGCTAAGAGCACATGTAACAGGTCCGCCAGTTTCAGGTACAAATCTGCTGACAGGGGACATTTAAAGTCTTTCTTTTGGTATTTAAAATTTTTATACACCCCTCCCCCTTAAGGTTTTAAATGCTTCCTGCCTACGCTGTGCTTATTTGACTCTCTAATACCAAGGACTGCCAGGAGCGGAGTGTAAGAGCTGACGGCGGCGGTACGTGAATAGCAGGTCCTGTGTGGAAATCAATCCGGCCCTTTGTGAGCAGCTGATCAAAAGGACGCTCGATGCCTGTGATACATCCGCAAACAGCGGCGAGTAGAGGAAGGTCTCAAAAGATGAAAGACTGGCGCTAATCTGTCGGCACCGCCTGACGAGTTACAGCCTAAAAGTCTTTTGTGTTGCACAAACTTTTTATTTGTCTTTATTGCTAAAAAAAAAAATATTCATGTGAACCCACTGCCAGCATTGAATGTACTCCCTGGCGATGGATAGATAATTAATAGAGGGTATTTTAAAAATGTTTTTTTTTGGAAATGGCGCTATTCTTGTCCCTAGGCTGTGTCTGGTATCACAGCGCAACATTTGCTTCACTTGAATGGGTCTAGGCTGCAATACCAAACACAACCTATGGACAAGGATGGCGCCGTTTCTGGGAAATGAAAATAAAACCCTAATGTACTATGTATTTAAGCGATGGCGCTTTACTAAGATATGTCATCACTTTATGATCGGAGGGGGTCCGACTTCTGGGACCCCCCCCCCCCACTGATCCTGAGAATGTGGTTTAGGCCTCATGCACACAACCGTTGGTGTTTTGCGATCTGCAAAACGGAACGCGGCCCATTGTAGAAATGCCTATTCTTGTCCGCAAAACAGACAAGAATAGGACATGCTCTATTTTTTTGCGGGGGCACGGAACGTAGCAACAGAAGCGGACAGCACACTGAGTGCTGTACGCATCTTTTGAGGCCCCATTAAAGTGAATGGGTCCGCGCCCCCGGACGCGGACCACAACAACGGCCGTGTGCATGAGGCCTTAAAGGGATGTTTTCCCTGCTCGCTCCGGTGGCTGAGAGCACTGAAGTGGCCTCTTCATTCCCAGACAGCCCCCACTGATCAGCAAGTGAAGGCATACACTACCAATAAAATCGGAAGTACCCCTTAAACGGTGGAGTTGGTGGACACTTTTGTGGGCGGGGCGTAACATGGCGCATTTCATGCAGATTGAATACTGTCCATCATCAACCAAAAACCTGCACTTTTTTCATAATTAATAAAAAGCAGGCGCCCAGGAGACGCTTTATTCTTGTTGTCTTTTGTGTGTGTAATGAGTGCAGTGAAAATTTTTAGTAGTTCCCCTAGGGAACTATAACAAGCAAACTTTAGTTTGCTTTTCGCATAGACCCCAATGCAGCTCCACTAATGTGCAGCAGCCCTGTACAACTCCTACAGAGTACAGATGCTGCTGCACACTACATCCGGCTCCCCCGATCCCCGCTGGGGGGGCGGGGAGCCAGAACACAGCTGGGAGCGTGCGCTCCCGGTCTTTAACTTCCTAGATGCCGTAGTCCAGGGATTCTCAACCTGCGACCCTCCAGCTGTTGCAAAACTATGACTACCAGCATGCCGTAATACCTATAGGCTGGCCAGGCATGCTGGGATTTGTAGTTTTGCAACAGCTGGAGGGCCACAGGTTGGGAGTTGTAGTTTTGCAACAGCTAGAGGGCCACAGGTTGAGAGTTTCTCGAACACTGACATAAATTTACATGGTGTGGTCAGGAAGGAGTTAAAGAGGAGCTGTTCCCCCTCCTGACGTGTCTGTTTTAGTAACTACATTCCCATTTGTATTTCTGACATTGTTGTTCCATTCCTCGGTTATTCCTCCTAGAAGTTTATGAATTAATTCCCAACAGGTTCAGTTGGGTGACACTGGCAGCACTGACTGGATAGTGTCAGACTGGAGAGGGACAAAAGCATGAACTAACTGGATTCCGGCAGGCAGTACCGTCGCCGGCACTGCCTGACGGATTCGGCAATCTGTATGCAAACGGACAGCATTTGTAGACGGATCCGGATCCGTTTCACAAATGCATTGCAATAGCAGATCCGTCTCTCCGGTTGTCATCCGGAAAAACGGATCCGGTATTTTTTTTTTTTTACATTTTTTAAAGGTCTGCACATGCACAGACCGGATCCGGCACTAATACAGTTCAATGGAAATTAATGCCGGCATTACGGCAAGTGTTCCGGAATTTTGGACGGAGACAAAACTGCAGCATGCTGCGGTATTTTCTCCGTCCAAAAACCGTACAGTGACTGAACTGATGTATACTGAACGGATTTCTCTCCATTCAGAATGCATTAGGATAAAACTGATCAGTTTTTTTCCGGTATTGAGCCCCTAGGACGGAACCCAATACCGGAAAAGTTTAACGCAAGTATGAAAGTACCCTAAGGTCTCATGCATACGACCGTAATTTGTATCCGGGTCCGATCTGCACACGGACCCATTAATTTCTATGGGTCCACAAAAAGAAACAGACAGCACACGGACGTCATCCATGTACCGTCTGCATCCATGTGTCTGTTCTGCAAATTATAGAACCTCCTATTCTTGTCCGTATTTGCATTTCTAGTAATGGGAGTGAGAAAAATACGGATTGCGCGTGGAAGGTGCCCGTATTTTGCAGCCTGCAATATGGAGGTCATGTGCATGAGGCCTAAGTGTCAGAAAGCGCATACCAATACTATTCATAATATATCCAAAATGGCCTATAGGGTGTCACATATTAGAAAAACCGCCACCATTTCAGGCTGTATCACTGGTTTGGAACTTCATTATAATCTTCACTCGATCCATGGACTCGCGTCTCTTGGATTTTGGAGTCGATACCCCTTCCACGTGCACCCACAAATTTTTGTGCGGAGCGATTTATCTACTCGTAAATGAGCTGTAGGCGCCTGGCGTCTGATGAACGGCGCTGGACTGCGGTGGAGATGCTGATACCAGTGTTTATTCTTTATGAGGAAGGCGCTGGGAGAGTCTCCGGGGAGCTTAATGAGGCGTCAGATGACTCCTATTTCCAGAAGAAGGACTTGTCACCGGATCCCTCCTATAACAATGATTAATGAGTTCTAAATACGGAGCATACCGTGCATTGTCACGTCGCCCTGGCCTCCGGGGGATTTTCGTACGGTAGGTTTGGACATCGCTGCACCAGTCGCCTTCGTCTCATTGTTGCTTTTGTGTAAGTAAAGAATAATCAGCAATTTCCCTCCGGCAATGTGGTACGGTGCATGTTCACTGCCATTCCTGGTACAGCCATGCATAATTTAACCCCTTAACACTATGCCGCAGGCGGGAGGACTACGATGGTGTGGACACTGCCAATGAATGTACCCATGGGATCGAGAGCAGGTTTCCTGCTGAAATACACTGGCGTATATTGGGTGGTGGCCGTGAGTGGTGCTGCTCCCACTTAAAGGGCATCTGTTAGCAGATCTGTCCCTATGACACCGGCTGACCACTTACGTGTGCACTTGGCAGCTGAAGGCATCCGTGTTGGTCCCATGTTCATATGTGTCCGCATTGCTGAGAAAAATGATGTTATAATATATGCAAATGAGCCTCTAGGAGCAACGGGGGCGTTACCATTACACCTAGAGGCTCTGCTCTCTCTGCAACTGCTGCGCCCCCTGCACTTTGAGGCAGTGAAAATATCATGACACCTGGGCCTGTCAATGAATGTGCAGAGAGAGCAGAGCCTCTAGGTGTAATGGTAACGCCCCGTTGCTCCTAAATGCTCATTTGCCTATAGTAAAACATCCTATTTCTCAGCAATGCGGGCACATATGAACATGGGACCAACACAGATGCCTTCAGCTGCCAAGCGCCCATGTAACAGGTCAGCCGGGTCATAGGGACAAATCTGCGGACAGATGCCCTTTAAGTGTACAAGTTGAGTCTGAATGCAGCTGAGCTGCAGTACCACATACAACCTTGTGGCCAGGTGTGGTGCTGTTTCTGTGTTTCTCACCTCATCTACAGGTAAGGTTAAATGTATGTATTTCTATTTTACTACCCGCAAGGTAATAATAAGCCAAGCCTTTGAATAAAGTTGGAGAGCTGACGTTTTACACTGTCATATTTTCACTCTGGGATGTGAGGGGAGGGAGGTGACACCCTTCTTTAGACAGCATAGCCACCTAATGGACATTTGATGAGCATAGGTGCCTACGTTTCAAGCTTTGATGATGGGGGAAATGTGGCAGGTATAATTTTTTAGGTTGTACAAAGGCAGGCTGACCATTTGCAAGAGCATACTTTAAAGGGATTTCTGGGACCGCCAAAAATTGTGGTGATGGCGAAGAATGCCAATGACTTCTGCAGCCAATCTGATCATAGTGGGGGGGGGGGGGGGGAAGCTGCAGTGCCAAGCGTAGACCACCAGAGACACTGCAGTGGCAGTGCCAAGTATTGACCACCAGAAACACTGGAGTGGCAGTGCCAAGCATAGACCACCAGAGACACTGCAGCAGCAGTGCCAAGTATTGACCACCAGAAGCACCGAAGCGGCAGTGCCAAGCACACCAGAATAAATGGAGCTGCAGTGCCAAGAGTAAACCACCAGGAGCAATGGAGCTGCAATGACAAGAGTAAACCACCAGAGGCACCGCAGTGGCAGTGCCAACCATAGACCACCAGAGGCACCGCAGTGGCAGTGCCAACCATAGACCACCAGAGGCACTGCAGTGGCAGTGCCAACCATAGACCACCAAAAGCTCTGAGAGCAGCAGTACCAAGCATAGAACATCGGAAGCAAGGAAGCAGCAGTGCTAATCGTAGACCACCAGAAGCCCTGGAGCTGCAGTGCCAAGCGTAGACCACCAGAAGCACTGGAGTGGCAGTGCCAAGCTTAGACCACCAGAAGCACTGGAGTGGCAGTGCCAAGCGTAGACCACCAGAGACACTGCAGCGGCAGTGCCAAGTATTGACCACCAGAAGCACCGAAGCGGCAGTGCCAAGCGCACCAGAATAAATGGAGCTGCAGTGCCAAGAGTAAACCACCAGGAGCAATGGAGCTGCATTGCCAACCATAGACCACCAGAAGCACCGCAGTGGCAGTGCAAAGCGTGGACCCCCAGAAGTACCGCAGCGGCAGTGCAAAGCGTAGACCCCCAGAAGTAATGGAGCTGCAGTTCTAAGCATAGACCAACAGAAACAATGGAGTGGCAGTGCCGGAACAGTGGGTAATTGATCAGTTGAGTAAGGTTTCTTTTCTATTCCATAGCATTTCCCAAATTTTTTGGGGTCCCAGAAAAACCGTTCAAGAGGACCTGTCACCATTCCTAGCACGTCTGTTTTCCACATTAAATGATAATACTGGAGCATCTTTTCTGATTCTGACTGTTATTTCTATTAGAAGTTTATGGATAAATTGACAACTGGGTATTACAAGTTGGGGGTGTGCCCCTGCAGAGTCTGCCAGTGTGCAATCAGTGCTAACAGTGGCAGACTGTGCAGGGACACACCTCATTGATAAAGGGACAGGTAACACTCAGTACCCAATTTATTCATAAACGTCTAATAGGAATAACAGAGGAACAACACAAAACACAGTTATTAGAAAAGATGCCTCAGAATTGTCATTTCATAGGAAATGCAAGTAGCTACTAAAACAGGAGACGACAGGTCGTGAGAAAGAGAGGAGCGCTATATCAAATACAGAACAAACTGCAAACCTCAGCTGCTGCAGAACATTATATACCTGTCAACTACTACATAATAAGCACCTCCGCAGCTGCAGAGCATCATAATGCGCACCTCCGCAGCAGCAAAGCATCATAATGCACACCTCCGTAGCAGCAAAGCATCATAATGCACACCTCCGCAGCTGCAGAGCATCATAATGCACACCTCCGCAGCAGTAGAGCTTAATATTGTGCACTTCCGCAGCAGCAGAGCATCATAATGCGCACCACCGCAACTGCACAGCATCATAATGTGCCACTCTGCAGCAGCAGAGCATCATAATGTGCACCAGCGCAACTGCACAACATCATAATGTGCACCTCTGCAGCAGCACAGCAGTATAATGTGCACCTCTGCAGCAGCAGAGCATCATAATGCGCACCACTGCAACTGCACAGCATCATAATGTGCACCTCTGCAGGAGCAAAGCATTACAATGCCCACCTCTGTAGCGGCAAAGCATTATAATGCATACCTCTGCAGCTGCAGAGCATCACAGTGTGCACCTACGCAGCTGCAGAGCATCATAATGCACACATCCGCAGCAGTAGAACTTCATAATGCACACCTACGCAGCAGCAGAGTATTATAATGCGCACCTCCACAGCAGCAGAGCATCATAATGCGCACCTCCACAGTAGTAGAGCATGTGCACCTCCCAGAGCATCATAATGTGCATCTCTACAACAGCACAACATCATCATGTGCACCTCTGCAGCAGTAGAGCTTAATAATGCGCACCTCTGCAAGTCTGCAGTAGTAAAGCATTACAATGCACACCTCTGCAGCAGCAAAGCATCACAATGCACACCTCTGCAGTAGTAAAGCATCACAATGCACACCACTGCAGCAGCAAAGCATCATAATGTGCACCTCCGCGACTACACAGCATCATGATGCACACCCCCGCAGCAGTAGAGCATCACAGTGTACTCTTCCACATTCTAATACCACAGATTCTGCAAAATTAGGAATCTTCATCTTTACCATATATGACTGTAGGAAAGATGGATAAAGCCTATGAAAGCTGTAATGGTGAGCATATAGAAAGGTTGGGATCAGGGGCGGATTAAGTGCATAATCGCCCGGGGCCGTCTACCCAACTTGGGCCCCTCCCTTCATTTTAGTTTAGTTTTTTTCTGTATGAAAAGGCTGCGGTGCTTAGTGAGCGCCACAGTCTCTTCCTAGGCCAGATGACATCTTCAGACTAAAAAAAAATACCCCAAATTGGGTCCTAAACTGAAAAATGTGGTCGCAAAATTTAAAAAACCGTTAATTATAATAAAAAATACATGGAGGAGAATACAGCACCACATACCAGGGACTTCTCCTGTCATGTAGACCTTCTCTTTCCTCTTCTCCTCCATTTGACCCAGACCGCCATGACACATTCTTCCAGCCGCATCTCGTCTCTACAGAGTTTGTTACACAGAAACGTTAGATTTCTCAATTTTTTCATCAACCTCCCCATCCTGGTGTCCCCACAGTGTCATCCTGCTGCCACCCCCAATACTGTACCCGTGGTGCTCCCCAATGTCCCAGGTACTATACTGCTGAAAAAATAGTGACCCCCCAGTAGACATAATGGGGTGCTTCATCAAAAATAATAGAATTGCCCCTACAGTGCTTCCCCAATTTCCCCCACACTGCCCCATATAGTAATTTCCCCCACACTGCCCCATATAGTAATTTCCCCCACACTGCCCCCATATAGTAATTTCCCCCACACTGCCCCCATATACAGTAGTTTCCCCCACACTGCCCCCATATACAGTAGTTTCCCCCACACTGCCCCCATATACAGTAGTTTCCCCCACACTGCCCCATATAGTAATTTCCCCCACACTGCCCCATATAGTAATTTCCCCACACTGCCCCCATATACAGTAGTTTCCCCACACTGCCCCCATATAGTAATTTTCCCCACACTGCCCCCATATAGTAATTTCCCCACACTGCCCCCATATAGTAATTTTCCCACACTGCCCCCATATACAGTAGTTTCCCCACACTGCCCCCATATAGTAATTTCCCCACACTGCCCCCATATACAGTAGTTTCCCCCACACTGACCTCATATAGTAATTTCCCCCACACTGCCCCCATATACAGTAGTTTCCCCCACACTGCCCCCATATAGTAATTTCTCCCACACTGACCTCATATAGTAATTTCCCCCCACACTGTCCACATATAGTAATTTCCCCCACACTGCCCCATATAGTAATTTCCCCCACGCTGACCTCATATAGTAATTTCCCCACACTGCCCCCATATACAGTAGTTTCCCCCACACTGCCCCCATATAGTAATTTCTCCCACACTGACCTCATATAGTAATTTCCCCCACACTGCCCCCATATACAGTAGTTTCCCCCACACTGCCCCCATATACAGTAGTTTCCCCCACACTGTCCCATATAGTAATTTCCCCCACACTGCCCCCATATACAGTAGTTTCCCCCACACTTCCCCCATATAGTCATTTCCCCCACACTGCCCCCATATACAGTAGTTTCCCCCACACTGCACCCATATAGTAATTTCACCCACACTGTCCCCATATAGTAATTTCCCCCACACTGCCCCCATATAGTAATTTCACCCACACTGCTCCCATATAGTAATTTCCCTCACACTGCCACCATATAGTAATTTCACCCACACTGTCCCCATATAGTAATTTCACACCACACTGCCCCCATATTGTAATTTCCCCCACACTGCCCCCATATAGTAATTTCCCCAACACTGCCCCATATAGTAATTTCACCCACACTGTCCCCATATAGTAATTTCACACCACACTGCCCCCATATAGTAATTTCACACCACACTGCCCCCATATAGTAATTTCCCCCACACTGCCCCCATATAGTAATTTCCCCCACACTGCCCCCATATAGTAATTTCCCCAACACTGCTCCCATATAGTAATTTCTCCCACACTGCCCCCATATACAGTAGTTTCCCCCACACTGCCCCATATACAGTAGTTTCCCCCACACTGCCCCCATATAGTAATTTCCCCCACACTGCCCCCATATAGTAATTTCCCCCACACTGCCCCCATATAGTAATTTCCCCCACACTGCCCCATATAGTAATTTGCCCCCATCACGTCCGCCTGCGCAGGGATTTCACTACCGCATAGGTCTCAGGCCTACTAGGCCTGAAGCCTATGGCGGTGATCGGCTGCGGGGCAGGGAACTATGCGCTCCCGTGCCCCGCTGCAGTATGTGGGCGTTCGGGTCGGCGTTGGGCTGTTTTTTTATGAACTTTTGTTTAAGTGAATTTCACTGTCAGTATTTTTTTTTCTTATAGACAAGCAGAATGTGACTTTTTACAGTGACATTACATTTTGCTGCTAGTTATTAGGGTGACTTCTAATTAAAATCCTCCTCTATCAAAGAGCACTTTATATGCATTTCATGAACCTCAACAAATTAGGAGAGCTGTAAACCAAAAGGTTATTGTAATATGCTGTCATTAGTGCAATCATTCTGTACTAACGACTATGGGTTAATTATGAATGATTCTTGTGGCTTTCTATCGAGAGGTACTGAACCACAGGCTGCTGACTGGTTACTGCAAAAATACCGTACAATACATATAATACTGATTAGTGAATGACTAGTGACTACTACTGTACAACAATAAACTGCCTCCTATGTACAAGAATATAACTACTATAATACTGCTCCTATGTACAAGAATATAACTACTATATTACTGCTCCTATGTACAAGAATATAACTACTATAATACTGCTCCTATGTACAAGAATATATCTACTATAATACTGCCTCCCATGTACAAGAATATAATTACTATAATACTGCTCCTATGTACAAGAATATAACTACTATAATACTGCCCCTATGTACAAGAATATAACTACTATAATACTGCTCCTATGTACAAGAATATAATTACTATAATACTGCCTCCTATGTACAAGAATATAACTACTATAATACTGCCTCCTATGTACAAGAATATAACTACTATAATACTGCTCCTATGTACAAGAATATAACTACTATAATACTGCCTCCTATGTACAAGAATATAACTACTATAATACTGCTCCTATGTACAAGAATATAACTACTATAATACTGCTCCCACGTAAAAGAATATAACCACTATAATACTGCTCCTATGTATTAGAATTTACTTTGTATGAATTTTAAAGACCTTTAGTTAATCTTCTATATTTCTGTATATACTGTGTGGGGGAAACTACTGTATATGGGGGCAGTGTGGGGGAAATTACTATATGGGGGCAGTGTGGGAAACTACTGTATATGGGGGCAGTGTGGGAAATTACTATATGGGGGCAGTGTGGGGAAACTACTGTATATGGGGGCAGTGTGGGGAAATTACTATATGGGGGCAGTGTGGGAAATTACTGTATATGGGGGCAGTGTGGGGGAAATTACTATATGGGACAGTGTGAGGGAAACTACTGTATATGGGGGCAGTGTGGGGGAAATTACTATATGGGACAGTGTGGGGGAAACTACTGTATGTGGGGCAGTGTGGGGAAACTACTGATATGGGGCAGTGTGAGGAAATTACTATATGGGGGCAGTGTGGGAAATTACTATATGAGGACAGTGTGGGTGAAATTACTATATGGGGGCAGTGTGGAAACCACTGTATATGGGGCAGTGTGGGGAAATTACTATATGGGGGCAGTGTGGGGAAACTACTGTATATGGGGGCAGTGGGGAAATTACTATATGGGGGCAGTGTGGGAAACTACTGTATATGGGGCAGTGTGGGGAAATTACTATAGGGACAGTGTGAGGGAACCACTGTATATGGGGGCAGTGTGGGGGAAATTACTATATGGGACAGTGTGGGGGAAACTACTGTATATGGGGGCAGTGTGGGGGAAACTACTGTATATGGGGCAGTGTGAGGGAAATTACTATATGGGGCAGTGGGGGGGAAACTACTGTATATGGGGGCAGTGTGGGGGAAATTACTATATGGGGCAGTGTGGGAGAAATTACTATATGGGGGCAGAATATAACTACTATAATACTGCTCCTATGTACAAAAATATAACTACTATAATACCGCTCCTACGTACAAGAATATAACTACTATAATACTGCTCCTATGTACAAGAATATAACTACTATAATACTGCCTCCTATGTACAAGAATATAACTACTATAATACTGCTCCTATGTACAAGAGTATAACTACTATAATACTGCCTCCTATGTACAAGAATATAACTACTATAATACTGCTCCTATGTACAAGAATATAACTACTATAATACTGCTGCTATGTACAAAAATATAACTACTATAATACTGCTCCTATGTACAAGAATATAACTGCTATAATACTGCTCCTATGTAAGAGAATATAACTACTATAATACTGCTCCTATGTACAAGAATATAACTACTATAATACTGCTCCTATGTACAAGAATATAACTACTATAATACTGCTCCTATGTACAAGAATATAACTACTATAATACTGCTCCTATGTACAAGAATATAACTACTATAATACTGCTCCTATGTACAAGAATATAACTACTATAATACTGCTCCTATGTTCAAGAATATAACTACTATAATACTGCTCCTATGTACAGGAATATATCTACTATAATACTGCCTCCTATGTACAATAATATAACTACTATAATACTGCTCCTATATACAATAATATAACTACTATAATACTGCTCCTATGTACAAGAATATAACTACTATAATACTGCTCCCACGTACAAGAATATAACCACTATACTACTGCTCCTATGTATTAGAATTTACTTTGTATGAAGACCTTTAGTTAATCTTCTATATTTCTGTATATACTGGAAAGCACTGAGGCACTTGGTAGTCGGCTGTCTTCGTGTCTCTGTGTATTTCTTGATTTTGTACCATTTTCCTTTTTTTTGCATACCTGCCTGCCACTCTTATAAATAAAGTTACACAAGACTTGTTATGATCTAATTCATTGGCCCCTCTAAAAAAAAACGTCATCCTTGCAAGTTTAAATTGTCTTGATCTGCGGCATTTCTAGGTATTAGCTTGAGCAGAATAATAATAAAAAAAAAGCAACGAGGAAAAAAAAACATTTGAAAAATGTGCTTTTTTAAAATGTATTTTTGCTTGCTGTAATGATGCCCTGAAATTGCAATCTAACGAGCCTGGCGCAGTGTGACAGAAGCGTAACCTCATCATTTTAATGTAACCTATTATCTGTGTCCCAGTTTTGTTCCAACGTTTCTTTGATCAGTTTTTCTTTGTGCCGGCGCATCAACGGTGGAACCTGGTGCAAGGGTGCTACTGCTGAGCCAGGGGGTAACTTTGTGGGCCCGTCCCCCGATAAATAATCAGAGCTATTTTTAAATTATATATGCAAAAGAAGTCTTCAGAAAGCTCCGATACAATGTAGCCTGGACCGACACATTGGTATGATTAAGGGCCATTCTTGCAGCGCAGACACAATGGAATCTGCAGAACCTGCGCTCCACGGTTAAGAGGTTGTTGGAGGACTCTTCTTCTAGTGTTAAAGGGGTAGTCCCATCTCAGTCATGGGTGGCATATCGCTAGGATATGCCCGCGATGTCAGATAGGTGAAGGTCTCACCTCTGGGACCCACACCTATTCTTAGAACAGAGTGCCCGGAGGGTGCATGCCAGGCCGCCCTCCATTCATTTCTATGGGAGCGCTGGCTCGGCTATTTCCGTAAGCCCCATAGAAGTGAATGGAGTGGTGGCCATGCTTGCGCAGTGTGTTTCCCGCTCTGCTATTTTTGGCAGTTCCATAGAAAATGATAAACGGCGGGTGCGCATGCGCGGTGTGCCCTTCGAAACTTTGTGGGCTCCATTCTAAGTTTTGGTGCGGGTCACCTATCTGAAATTGGGGGCATATCCAAGATGGGAATACCCCTTAAGGCTCGATCTTAGCCAATTAGTGTAACCCACTGTCAGGGCAAGCAAATATGTGGAAATAAGGCCTCGTGCCCAGGGTGGTGCCAGTACTGCGGTCCCCAAACTACACATCCGCAAAATACTAACATCTGCTGCGTGCAATCCGCATATTTTGCACTGCCATCACTAGAAATGACTATTCTGCAATACAGACAAGAATGGGACATGTTCTGTAATTCCTAGGATATGACCCCATTGTCCCAGAGGTGAGACCCGCACCTACACCAAGAACGGAGCAGGGAAGGTGGTGGTTTCCCTGGGTCTGGCCACCACCAAGTGCTCTCCCTATGGTAGAGAATGGGATCGCACCACACTTGTGGGGCCCACCACTCCCATTCATTTCTTTGAGGCCGACGGAAATAGCTGAGCAAGCGCTCGACCATCTTTGGCGGCCCCATACACATAAATGGAGGCCGGCTGCGCATGGGTAGTGCACCCTCTACAATAACTGTGGCTCAGTTTTTGGTGTACTCGCACCTATCAGTTAATAGGGATATATCTAAAACTCGCAATATGCCCCCATTGTCTGAGATGGGAAATCCCCTTGAGGGTAATAGTCGGGGGCTCACTGTGACCTACCAAGTCAGAGTGGGAAATGCTTTATGCTCAATGTGGGAACTAAAGCTTTTCAAATTCGCAGCCGCTTACTGTTGTGTTAGGCCTGTTTCACGCTGCTGGCAGTAGTTCTGGCAGGCGGTTTCGGCAGAGAAAAGCCTGCCGGAGCTCTCTGGATCCAGCATTGCCGGAGGTTACCGGAATGCTCACCGGACCCACTGACTATAATGGGGTCCGGCAGAGAGCCACTTACCTGGCAAAAAGGCCGGGATTCAGTCAGACAAAAACCGCTGCAGGCATTCACTTGTAATGGGACTGAAGTGCACCTAGGCCACATGACAGATGTACAGTGATGTCACTGGCCTAAGAGGAGGCCTAAGCGCTCATAGAACGCTGAATCGTCTTCGAACAGATGATCACGGGAGATGGACCTCCGGATGTCCTGAGGATAGGCCATCAATATCAAATTCCTGGATAACCCCTTTGAGGTTCCTTCATAGTGCCATTTTCCGGTTATGTCGCAGAAGGGCTGCATCAGGACCTGGGCGATCCTGCAACCATTCCTTACATTGAAGCACAAAAGATTCCTACATCAAGGGGTGCGGCAATGCTGGGGGGGGGGGGGGCGCCCAAAAGTCAAACAAGCAAGTCCTTCTGCTTTAGGACCAGGGATGGACTGTGAGGAAAGATAACGGAAAGGGGCTACGCGGGCATCCTCTTTTTTTTGCATACCAGACAACTGGTTACACATTTCTCTGTCCAATAACATATCGGGACATGTAGCCCAATGCTTTCTGTGATCATTCTCCAGAATCGGCATCTTCATCCTGGTCAGGAACGCCTCTCGAGAGCCATCATTGCCTGAATGAAGTAGGGTCTTGGCCTCCAGTGGTGCCTCCACTCGACCCGTAGAATCAATCCACTGGACATTAATGGGTCGAGGAGACGAGATCTGTTGGGAACGTTGAAACGTAGGAAACTGATTTTCGGATGAAGGGAAAGGGCAAGAATCTGCTTGAAATACTGAGGAGCGTCCCAGCAGTGCCAGCTCTCGTCTTTACCCAAAGCCTCCAGCAATTTCGACTGGAATTAATGTGCTGATACCAGACATTTTCTGTAGATGAAAGACGAGGCAGACTTTCATGCTAATAACGTCTCTTAAAATAACAGATGATTCCCGGAATAATTAAATAATGAGAAAATGCTGCGCCGAGGTTAAATATGAAAGGGGATTTTGTTTTTTTGAAGTTACATTAAGGGGGGCACCGCACTTTTCCAATGGCTGATATCTTTATAGAAAAGATGAAAGGAGTCTTCGATTTTGTTTGCTGTAGTCTTATGGCCGAAGCCTTGTTTCCCTCAGAACCTGTCACATCTTAATTCTTGGCGGAAATAAGGTGATAATTGGGATGACTGTGTGAATTTTACGCCACAAGGGTGAAAAAAAGAAGCAGACTCTACAGCTGGTATGGGGCCCTTGCGAAGCTGGCCATGCCTATTAGACGTACATTGGCCAAACCAGATGGCAACAGCCAACCATCTAATGAATTTGGTGGCTTGCTGGCTCTCCATCTCGATGGCGATTTATCTCAACATGCCCAATCCTTCTTAGTGACATAAGCCACCAGAGGAGTCTGGCAGCGACTTACTACTCCCTCCCTGTTAAGAACATATTCTCAACTAAGCCAAGCATGCATGTGCAAGGGAGGGGTCAGGAGGACATATAGGTATTGGCCAAATGATTTTTCACGTATCTCGTGTACGACCAGCCTTGGTCTCATCCTCTCTGCTTTGGTGGCAAGAACTTGGGCGTGACTCTCCTCTAAAACTGCATTATCAGCAAACAAGGGGTTGAGGACTTTCAAGGGAAGGGCCTAATGATGGCTTAGCATCCGAGTCTTGCTTTATGAAGCCTGAGCCTTGCTATATAGCACTGCTAGTTCAGTGCATATGTGGCACTACTATGAGGGCACCGCATGGTATAATAAGGTTTGACACTGGTGCTGTAAGACATTATATAGGAGGAGGAGTGGAAGCTGAAAGCATTACACAGCAGATCATTCAGTGGTGGCCATAGTCTTGAGAAGACCATTAAAAATAAATTGAGAACTCGGCCAAACAATCTTCTTTGCATGACCCATTAAGACAACCATTACTTAAAGGGGTTCCGCCATGATCAATGTAACAAAATGAGTACAGTACATGGCTTCTAACAAGGCTAGAACCATCCCCGTACCTCCCATGGATCAAGAGATCTTCCCATTCATTTCTCCAATTGCTTCTTTTCAGGATGGAAGCTCAGGAGACTTGTCCTTTCTGTTGCAGTTCAGGGGACATGGCCTTTATCAGGAGACGTGTCCTTTCTGCTGCATCTCTCTGTCTCTGTCTATCACAGTTGAAGATGGAACTGAGCATGTGTGACGACCTCAGTAGGCGGATGTGCACATTACTATACAAACTATACACTGGGGGTACTATTATAGTGAAGTAAAGAGAGTATCTCACAATTGGAGAATTTTTGTAACACATAAATTGACAAAATTAGATGTTTTTTCATGGTGAATTATATTAAAATAATATTGGGGGGCATGGCTCCTTTAAGGGAGAGCTTAAGCTGGATGGTGTCTTGCTGGATCGGAAGCTACTGGAAGCCTCCTCTACCAGCCAGGGTGGAGAGCCACTGACAAAGACTGACTCGGTGCACCATGTGTTAGGACGCTTTCACACTAGCGTTTTTCTTTTCCGGCATAGAGTTACGTCGTCGGGGCTCTATGCCAGAAAAAAACTGATCAGTATTATCCCCATGCATTCTGAATGGAGCAAAATCCGTTCAGTTTGCATCAGGATGTCTTCAGTTCAGTATGTAAATGTTTTTTAGATGGGGAAAATACTGCAGCATGCTGCGGTATTATCTCCGTCTAAAATTCCGGAACACATGACGGAATGCCGGATCTGGCATTCATTCCCATTGACTTGCATTACAAAAACCGCAACGACGGGTCCGTCCTTCTGGTCTGCGCATACGCAGACTTTTAAAACTGTGAAAAAAAAATCTCCAAATGCTTTCAGTTCTCATGCGGTATGACGGCTCCGGCGGATAGTTCTGGCGACGGAACTACCTGCCGGATCCTCACACCACAAGTGTGAAAGTAGCCTTACTTAGTCACCCATTCATCTGAATAGGCGCTGTGTAATTAATGTGTGTCCTTTTATGTGCTGGCAAGATGGTCCTTCCCGATTTGTGAGAGTACCACGTTGTCGGTAGAAGAATCGGTCACTTGATTACAACTCATTAGTAACATATTTGGAAGGTATGGTGGGTAGATATATGGATATATATATGTATCGTAAGCAGTGCTTCCTCCGCATGGCAGAACTGTCCTTTTCATTTAAACCAATTAGGCCTCCAGTTTTGCTCCTGCCGGTGTTGACCTTTACATCCATGCTGGTCGCGCAACACATTAGAAGTTGTGATTAGATCATAGCAGTCATCGGAGGATCCTCCGACTGAGGGACAAGCATTACGGATTACATTAAGTGCAGATCTACAAAAACTTTGGTTTTGCATTCATTTGGAGATCATGTCCTTGCACACTTACAGCTGAATGCTGCTTGGGATCTGTAGGTGCAATGCTGACGGGCACGCCCCTTAAAGGTGCATTATGAAAGCTCATTCTTAAGGCGGCCATTCACTTTCCAGTGCTGGTGGCCAAGGGCTCAATTCATAGTGCATGTAATGATTACTGGATGTTGAACCCCTGTGTCTACCAACTGGTTTGACTTTGGGCTGAACCTAAGGGCGTTAGAGCAGTCCCCTAGCATTCATCCTTTAACCTCTACACAGGGAAGACACCAGGCCCCTACCTCTTGGAGTAACCCTGGAGTGGTTGACAGCTGAAAGACACACGTGAGAAGCACAGAGGGATCAGACAAAACTCGTAGTCAGTAACAGGCCGAGGTTCAGGGCAGGCAGCTTTGTGCAAATCCGAGAAACAAGGTTGAGGTCAGGGCACAGCAAACGGTCTATATGTTAATCAGGCACAAGTCAGGTCAGGCAGTGGAAGGTCAGAAACAGTAAACAGGGAGAGGTCAGTAAACGAACAGGCAAACGGAACAGCTTACCTTCCCAGGAACTAGCAAGCGAGATTAACCTGTTGCTCAGGCAAAAAGTGAGAGAAACAGCACAGCAAATATAGCAAAAGCTGATTAGCATGCAGCCCAGCAGCTGCGCACAGAGCCAAAGGAGGATTTTAACTCTTGCAGTACTGCAGAATGTCAGATTTAATGAAGAATATCCCTAATAGACACAAAGACTGACACTTGCAGGAACTGCGACAGGCACAGGGTGAATGGAGCGGCCCCAGTGCCCTCCCGGGAGAGCAGGGCAGTGTGGGGCACAGGCCACCTGTGTTTTCAATTAGGAAAATGGATAAGCTGCTGCCAGACATAGATCTTCAGACATCTGACATCAAGAGATATTCGGAATACCCCCATACACATGGGATAGCATAGCTATATCCTCTTAATTCTCCTCCAAGTCTACATGGAGAACTTCATCATCTTTACCCCATGTTACTCAGCCAGGGGCAGACTGGGACTTTAAAGTGGCCCTGGAAAAATTACTAAAAGTGGCCCCGTTTTGTAGTTGGGTCCAAATTGATGGAAGGCAGCGCCAGTAATAGTGTGGCACATTATATCACCCCAACAGAGCCAAATACCACAGTCCATCACAAAATACTGCCAGAAGCACAAAATACATCCCCAAAAACTTCCACTGACCGGTCGTGAGGAGGGTTCAGGCGGCCCCCCTGGGCATCGGCCCACCGGGAAATTACCCTGTAAGGTCTGAGCCAATCCGCCCCTGTACTCAGCCCCCTCCAGACCTATCTATCACGGTTAATGGCTACTTACTTTCCCCAGGCTCACAAACCGACTGTCTTGAGATAACCTTTGATTCTGGTCTGTCTTTAAAACTGCACAGCTGAGCCCTTACTGCCGCCAACTCAAAATATTTCTCAAATCCGCTCATTGGCCAAAAATGCTAGTTCCTGCCCTCATACCTTCCACCTGGGCTACTGCAACATCCTCCTCTGTCCAGACTCATCTCTGCTGCCCAGTTAATCCACCTCTTTGCTCCACCTTTCCTCTCTGTCACTCCTTTCACTGACGACCCTTTGCCCAGAAAATTCTGTTTAAAATATTACCATTGACATATCAAGGAAAGCCATCCATAGCCTGTCCCCTCCATACATCTCGGAAGTAATCCACTGCTGCCTCCCCACACATATCCCCCAATCCCTCACAAGACCTCCTACTTCTCTTGTCTGCTCCTTACTCAATAATTTCCAAGATTGCACTAGGGCTTCGCTTTGGAACCTCCAAAGGATCAGACTCTCTCCAAACCTTGAAACCTTCAAAAGTGACCAGAATATCCAACAATATCCGATAAGGACAGCATCCCAGAATTAAGGAGGTTTTCTGAGATCTTCATATTGATCGCCTACCCTCTGGATAGGTTGTCAATGCATCCCCACCAATCAGCTGTTTGAGGAAGCCATGGTGCTCGCCAAAGCTCTGGTGAGCGCTGTGGCCACTTCAAAGCTTACCAAACACAGTGCCGGCTATTGAATAGCGGTTGTGCTTGGTATTGTAGCTCAGCTCACTTCACTTGAATGGGACTGAGCTGCGCGTAGGTCAAGTAACTTGACGTCACATGGCCTAGAAAGAGGACAAACCCCTCACGGAGTACTGCTGCCTCCTTACTCAGCTGATTCGCGGGGGTGTCGGACTCCCACCAATCTCATATTGATGACCTATGAAAATCCTGGAGAACCCCTTTAGTGGTGCAATAATGTAAGTGAAAACAAATTTGTTGACCAAACCCACCAAAATCGGAGACCTTCCTCTACTTTTGGGCAACTAAAATTTTGGTAAAATTGACAGACTGAACCTATATGAGGAAAACCAAGAACATTGGTTATGAATCTCTCATTTCCAGATCTTCTATTGGATTCACAGGTTTTCATATTGTATTCTGCTTGCCACACAAACAATATAAACTATAAACTACAGCTCAGACCCTAGGACTGTGTCTGCACAAAGTGAGAGATGGGATGTAACGCGTTGTTCAATACGTCTGGTGGAGAATCAATGTCTGCTCAATGAGCAGATGTTTCCTGCGCTTTCGATCATGAAGATGAGTGTACACAACATAAAACAGTTCATCCAAAAGTAAAAATTACACCTTTAATTACAGGTCCTGCCCGATCGGAGGAAATGGATGAGCCTAAAACCGCAGTATGTCAGCACTTCTGTCTGGCATGAAGGGAGTCATCAGTCGTGAGATTTGGCAGCTGGAAATAGATGGCTTATGGAAATTGGCCAGAAGATGAAGACATCATAAGTAGACTTATAAAGATGACGATCAGTCAGGACTATTGATTGATTGTAGGAGATGACAGCTTGCTGACGGTAAATGCTAAAATGGCTGCCAACCTGGCTTCTAACGTGGCTCCAAGTTCAGTAATATCCATAGAGTAATATAAAATCAGAAGATAGATGGGCTGCCTTAAAGGAGTTTTCCGGGAATACATCATTTCTAACAGGCCTCCCCTACTGAAATGATCATCCTTACCTGCTCTGTTCAGCTCCAGTCCTCTGCACTGGCTCCCGTGTCTTCATCTTCCCGTCCGGGTGCGGGGTGCTGTGTCCCACTACGTGTGAAAAGGTGACAGCTCGCCTTCATTTTATGTACCAAGGCATCACTGGCGTGGATGCTATCGACCTCAAGGCAAATATTTCCATAAAAATTATTGTTGGATAAACTTTTGACTCTCTCCTTATTCTAAACCAACTCTCAACACACCTTGCGGTGCTGGCGTCACGTACACCAGGGACCCTGTCTCCACGGCACCCTAAACTCACACCACCAAGGGCACCTCAATCACCATCTGGCGGGAGTCCCTGAACAACAGAGTGTGCCCCGAAGGAACTGATGCTGTCCTTCCATTCACATCACACCGGCCCAGGGAGCTACGGAACTGTGAGTATTACTACTACCCCCATCGGCCCACCATAACTCACACGTATCGCCCCAGTGGCCCGGTCGATGCACGGGGTTTTCATCCTCCCCATGGTCACCTGATCCTCTTCAGCCAACTGCTGGCTTCATCGGTGTTGTGTCCACAATAGGACGGCATGTTAAAATCCCACAACCCGATACTTCTCTCCCTGACTTCTGCAGTCATGGGAGGGTCGGCACCTCCATATACAGTATACAGATGATTGGATGGTACGGGGAACATTGATGTAATTTGTGTGGCCAGCTTTAAAATATAGACTTCTGTATTTCATTTTTTATTTTATTTTACACTTTGCGCCCCCTACAAGGTCTTTTAAGACTAGTGTTGAGCGAACCAAGCTTTGATGCTTCATCCGAAGTCGCTTCGATCAAAACTTTGGAATAATACTATACGGAGATTTGTCTTCGTACAGTAATAGAATGTATGGGCTAAGATGAACCGAAGTAAGTTATTCACGAAGTTGCACGTGACTTCGTTGAATAACTTCGGTAGTTGATTTTTAAAGTGGAAAACCACTATAAAACTTGAAACCGAATTCGTCTAGTACACCAATCTCCGTACAGTATTAGGCCTCATGCACACGAACGTATTTTGGGTCCGCGTCCAAGCTGCATATTTTGCGGCTCGGGCGTGGACTTATTCACTTCAATGGGGCCGCAAAATATGCGGACAGCACTCCGTGTGCTGTCCGCGTTCTTTGCTCCGTTCCGTGGCCCCGCAAAAAAAAGATAGGATGTCCTATTCTTGTCCGTTTTGCAGACAAGAATAGGCATTTCTACAATGGGGCGTTTTTCGTTCTGCAAATTGAGGATTGCGGACCGCAAAACACCTACAGTTGTGTGCATAAGTGCATTCGAAGGAAGCGACTTTGGATGAAGCATCGGAAGCTCGCTTCGCTCAACTCTATTCAAGACTTTTTGGGGCATTATAGCATTAAATATTTTTTTTATTGCTTGTTTCTGCAGTAATTTTAGATGTCATATTTGGGTTAAAAAGCCTCTGTCAGAATTATCAGCCCTATTAGACTAAGCACATTGCCAAGCAGGGTTGATCATGCTGAGTAAAACAATATATTTCTTTCCTCTCTAGGGTAAATAATTGCAGACATATATTAATTTTTATTTTTATGTAACAAGTATATGGGGCATTAGGGGGCTGGCCACAGCACTAGGAGCACCGCTAGCACAACACGTCCTGTGCTCTCTGCACTCTTGCTTGCCTTCGGCTAGACATCCCGTCCAACCCTGTGTTCTCATGGCAGCACCAAGGCTCAGTGACTCGGCACTTGCACATTAGATCTGATGAGCTCAAAAAGCAGAGCTCATCAGATCCACTGCGCAGGTGCCGATCCACTGAGCTGACTTGGCACTTGCACAGTGGATCTTCTTCTGTTTAACAAGCTCAAGAAGCAACCTCTGATTCACTACACCAGTGCCGAGGCCCAGTGACTCGCTGCTGCAAGAACACAGAGCTGGACGAAATGTCCAGCCCTGTCACTGAAAAGGGAGGGAGGAGTAAAGAGAGCACAGGGAGCATTGCGCTAGCATTGCTCCTAGCCCTATGGCCAGCCCCCTGGTGCTCCATATACCTAGATTACATAACTTAATATACGTCTGCACTTATATTTCTTTCCTCTCTAGGATTAATATTATTTTACTCTGCGTTATCAACCCTACCAGGCAATATGCCTGGTTAAAAAGAGGTTGATCATGCTGACAGAGGCTCTTTAAGGTTAGGGTTATAGTCTGTGGGGCCTCCCTGTAGTGCTGGGCGTGCTAAGACCCAGCAGCTCCTGCAGTTACCCGGCAATCACAAGATCGCTTAGATCGGAGCAGGAAGCAGCATCACCGCTTGCTGATCAGTATATCCATTGCTCATTGAGCTCTGTGTATACAGTGATGAAGAAG
Source organism: Bufotes viridis (assembly GCA_033119425.1). NCBI lineage: Eukaryota > Metazoa > Chordata > Amphibia > Anura > Bufonidae > Bufotes > Bufotes viridis. Next base: position 97,637,035 of record CM065598.1, read on the forward strand.
GCAGGGACAGTAAGAAAAACTGTCTATGGCTAATCTATTGGGAGCCCGGCTGTCACTGACAGCGGGCTCCCCGCTCCTGTACCTGCATGATTAGCAGCAATATTCAGGAACATCCTTGCAGAGATAAAAGTGGCCTAGCTGGAAGTGGTTAATGATACCAAACTAGTGGGCAAAATTGCACCTACTGAACAGCCACCGCCACCCGATTGCCTATAGTTGGGGCGTGCTGGTGAAGTATGTTGCCAATCAGAAGCTGTAATATTTTTGGAACTCCCGGAGTATAGTGATAGGGCAGGGATGGCCAACCTGCGGCTCTCCAGCTGTTGTAAAACTACAATTCCCACCATGCCCTGCTCTAGGCTGATAGCCGTAGGCAGTCTGAGCATGCTGGGAGTTGTAGTCTTGCAACAGCTGGAGAGCCGCAGGTTGGCCATCCCTGCGATAGGGGGTGCGGACGCAGCAATCACATCCAGGGCCCCTCTGTAACGTAAGTAGTATTATAATTGGCCTACGATAGATCCGTGGCATTGTTATGAATTTTGCAGTAACTTGTCTTATAACGCTTTCCCGTGGCTTTAGTATCTCCCTAAAAAAAATCCAAGATAATTGAAGTGGAACGTAAAAAAAACCCTTTCGTAATGGGAACCCCACAGCTGTCAGTGCCCATTACCACTGCCCATTAGGAGATCTGCCTCGATAAAACAATAGCGTCTTCTATATCATCTCTTAATTGTAACGAGCAGAAAACCAGCAGAACAAGCGCCTCTGTCTGTTCTCTCTCTCGGGGGGAATGGTTTTTGATAGACGGGTCGTTATGTTGATTGCAAAGTGAAAAAACAAAACAAAAAAACTGCTGAATATTAAATTAAACTGATTAAAATTCCTGAGGAGTAAGTTGTCACAACTCCCCTCCCCCGAAGAAATAGCTCATCCGCATCATCATCATCATCTTCAGGTTCAGGAGACGAGGGCTGTCAACAACGGGGGCTGCATTGTGCGGTTCTCGTAAAAGGGGGCGTTCAGTGAGATATAGCAAAAAGCAAATATTCCAAGTCATTAATGTCGGCCCCATCCTTCCTGTGTGGATAATCAGTATGGAGAGCAAATACCTGCAAAACACCCGTTTCTTATTATATTCTTATAATTAAAGTAAACGAATAAGAAGTCGACAGGTCTGCCAATTATAGGCAACGTGTCACCAGAAAATGACCTATTAGAAATTAATTTTTGAAATAATTTTTGGGCGATTTTCTTCAATATATATATTTTTTAAACCTGGTTTAATTTATGTGCACGTCTAATTTTATCGGAAGGGGCAGGGCCTCAGAAGATGACCTGTTGTTTAGGTCAAGGTTTAAATCTTCAGCTGACACCAGCCATATGTTCTGTTAGAAGCTGTGGCATTTACAGGAAGAGATCTGCAGCAGAAAGTACACGCCCTCTGAGCAGCCCGGCAGAGCTGAATCTAGCAGAGCAATTGGAGCAGTGATTGGGGAGATCTCCGGATTCATGTGGGGTGCAGCGCTGGTTCTAGCTTTGTTAAAAAGAGATTGTCATGTACTTTATAATGTCCGATTTTTCTTTTTTAAATCAATCCTGGTATAACCCGATTAAATATTTTTTTTTAATTCCTATTTATTTTCCATGCACCACTAGCTACACACATATATATATATATAATCTTGAAATCTTGCAGTTTTCTCACTGCCCACTAAGTCCCATTATAGCAGTGATGGCTAACCTCCGGCACTCCAGCTGTGTTGAAACTACGACTCCCAGCATGCTCCATTCATTTCTATGGAGTTCTGAGAACAGCCAAGCAAGTGAATATCATAGTTTTAGCACAGGTGGCGTGTCGGAGGTTAGCCATCACAGCATTATAGGCTAACACTTCCTGTTCTGTAGCGATCACTTCTCAGCAGTCATCTGATTATCATCACAGGCAGGATTATAACAACAGATAACACACACACACACATATAAATAAAACATAATTTAGAATAGGTAATGTGTCAGCTTATCTACCCCATCCTTACACGTTGACCTCAGAGAAGAAGCAGATTTGACCTGGAATTGCTGCAAATTTTACCCTTTGCAAAAGTAAATGCCAAAGTAAATCTGCATGTCAGAAAAGCTCATTGGTGGGCAGGTGCTGCTGCCACATGCAACAGTGATGATTGTGCCATGAAAATGGAGTGCAACAAGGGACGATCGGCTTGCTAGATCAGGAAAAAGAATCCTAAAGCTGACCGAGCACATTAGATGTATGTCGTCCGAACTCACCAATTTTAATGGCACCAGCTGACCATCTTATATGTATGGGTGCTACTCCTGACTGCAGACATTGGGGCAAAGAAGGTTTGGGCATCTTGGATTTTGAAATGCCAGTCCTATTGTTCTTGGGAAGATAAGCTGCTATCAGAGGAACATGAGCACGCATGTGTACCGATGCAGAGTCCTGTGCCAGAATAGAGGAACACTGCAAAGTGCATAGGAAAGAGTTAAAAAAGTGCTTTTCTTAAATTTGTATATTGTCTGCATGTATCTGTATTAGCACATGGTAGTAATAGTCCATATCCACAGCTACCACTAGGGAGGGGTTTTTGGGCTTGACAGAGAGGAACATTCTAGTCCGTGAAACCAGTTTAGTGTAGTCAGTCTTAGTCTGGACAACAACCAGAACTGGATGCTAAGATGTAATGCCGACAGCACAACCTGTCCTTAGACCAGGTACCACCCAGGACAGGCCAGAACAACTGCAAAAAGCAATCCAGATGAAAGAAGAGGCCCAGAGAAAGCCCAGTAGAGATAACCTGTCTAAAAGCCTGTCTTATTGACTCTACGACATCCATGTTTAGGAGTTGCCGCAGTGCCTGAGCATACCTAATCACAATTTGGATCACTGTGAACATCTCCACATCCGAAGGTGGATTCTGAGGAACCTGCACCTTAAAAAAAAAGGTGCAGAAGAGTTTGCCTACCATGAGGGGACTCCCCTTGAGTTGCCTTGTATTTTCTAAAATATACACCCCATGCCAGGATGTCAGAGTCAGCTAGTGAAGTGGAGAATGAGGAAGAACACTTTAAAGAACCTTTTCGGCCTATTTCTTATCTGTGCAGCTGTAAAAACTATGGAAAAGGGCATTTTGTGAACTGCCAGTCCACTGCATGATAAGAACTGTCCTGATCTGTTTGCATTTGAATTTGTTCTGCTGCACAACTGCCTCCTCATTGCTTCCTGCACTATTACGCTGCCAAATGTTGGCGTCATGAACCGGGATACCGCCTTGCATCTCAAAACTACCAACACCAAGGGCACTTCAACTGTCTTCAGGCAGGAGAACCCCAGAACCGGACTGTGCACGAAGGGAAATAAAGGTGCGCCCTTCCCATCACTGCACGCCATCCCAGGGAGTGTCAGAACCAAGAGAAGTACAACCCTTATTCGGCCACCCATTTGCACAAACGCCCCTGCAGCTTGGTTAGTGCTTGGGGGGGGGGAATCGGAAAGGTTATCTTTTGGCCGAACGAATTCATGGCCAGTTCTAGTGTAGTTGAAGTCTGGGTGTGGGTGGAATGACATTTTAAATGAGAAACAATGTTGAACTTTTTGTATTAATTCCCTCGCCCGTCTGAGATTTGAGGAAGTGAAATGTACGGTCAGTGACACATTGTAGCGGAACGATAAGGCTGTTCACTTCAGAGGAAAATCCATTTAATTTGTAAATAAGGCAGTTTAGCCTTTTAAATGTCCGGGAAAGTTGATGTCTCCGTCTGCGACTTTGTCTTCTTAGAAGATATCTCAGACGGTAAATGCGGCCATGTTTTGGTCACTTGGCATTTTTCGCCTGGATTTAAATTTGTATTTTTTTTGCTAAAATCTGTGATTTGACATTTTAAAGAATGTCAGAGTACTTAGCGGATTTGTAATTAACTTGTTGAGTAAAAAATAGAAAAAAAATGAAAGGCAGAAATCTTAGCGGGGGACAGGTAATTATAGGCTTGGGCAAAAATAAAAAAAACAATGAACAGTGAAAACGAGTGCGCGGTGCGGCAGAGACTGTGCGTTACAATGTATCCCGCCAGTCTGTGTTAATTGTGTAAGGTTTAGAAGAGATAATCAGTGTGATGAGTGTAGCAATGGAGGCTGGCGATTTGGCAAAGGGGACAGTGGTGTAAATATATTATAATGCCTTTAGAAGGGGATAGGGGGCCAAGGTGTGACTGGTAACGATCCCGTCAGTCTGGAGTATCAAAAAGATTAATAGGAATGTTGACTAGATCATTGAGTCCGATAGGGTCACATACCGCAGATGTGCATACTGGGGTGCATCGTCTATGGGATCTACGGGTTTTCAGCCCTAACCTCACCAAGAAGGTGTGGACTTTGTTGCAGGAAGGTCTCCAAGTCACAACATGGTCAGGTAAGGATTAGGGTCAACCAGGAACTCAAGTGAAGCCAGGACAGGGTAAGAACCATAATTAAGGCCTCTTTCACACGGGCGTCATGTTTGACGCCCGGATAGGATGCGGGTGCGTTGCGGGAATATGTGCGTTTTGCACGCGCGTTGGAAAAATCACCATGTTTGGTACCCAGACCCGAAGCCGGACTTCATCCGGTTTCGGGTTGAGTATTCTGGAGATTTTATTATTTTCCCTTATAACATGGTTATAAGGGAAAATAATAGCATTCTCAATACAGAATGCTTTGTAGAATGTTGAATAAGTGGTTCAAAATAAAAAACGTAACTTACCTTAGCCACTTGATCGAGTAGTTGGCGATCTCTCTTCTGTCTTCAAGCTTTAGCTACCAGCTAACGGACCTGTGGTGATGTCACATCACATGGTCCAATCAGATGGTCCGTGATGGACCATGTGATTGGACCATGTGATGTGACGTCATCACAGGTCCTTTAGACTGCAGTTAATGCTTGAAGACAGAAGAGAGAGAGATCGCCAACTACGCGATCAAGTGGCTAAGGTAAGTTACGTTTTTTTTTATTTTTAACCCCTTAATCAACATTCTACAAAGCATTCATTATTTAGAATGCTATTATTTTCCCTTATAACCATGTTATAAGGGAAAATAATAAAGATCGGGTCCCGTCACTTAGCAACCATGCGGGAAAATCGCACCGCATCTGCACTTGCTTGCGGATGCTTGCGATTTTCCCGCAGCACCATTCACTTCTATGGGGCCTGCTTTGCGTGAAAAACGCACAATATAGAGCATGCTGCGATTTTCACGCAACGCAGAAGTGATGCGTGAAAATCACCGCTCATGTGCACAGCTCCATAGAAATGAATGGGTCCGGATCCAGTGCGGGTGCTATGCGTCCATGTCACGCATTGCACCCGCGCGGAAAACACGCCCGTGTAAAAGAGGCCTAACAGGCAAACGTGGCAGGCCAAGACCACCTTAATGAGGTTGCCAGGACTAATGTCGTGTTTGGGTACCGGTGGTCTTAATCATAAACCATAGAAGGAGAGCCAGAGGATGCGATTCCTAGCAGCTGGACATGGCCATCGGATGAGACCACGGTCACATGGAAGGATGCAGTGCTGGAAATGGCAAAGTAAGTAAATAGTTAAATAGTATAGTGGGTAGAAGTCATCCTCAAGGCAATGTAGGCAGAAGCATTGGGCTGTTTGCCTGCTTGCCTGGTGCCATTACTAATTCTTGTCCATTAAAATTCAAGCTAGAAGTTCAGTCTTAGGTTAAGAAATATGTTCGGTGGCAAGACCCTTTAATAGGTACATGCCATCAGAAGAGGACATTGTTTAAATCAAGTTTTTATGTTAAAATAATTTTTTAAAATTTTTTTGGTTATATTTTTAATCAATTTATCTCCTTATCACAGGCAGGATTACAATGACAGGTAACACCTGTAGATAGATGACTCAGAATATGCCATTCACAATAGATGATGTCACATCTTATCTACCCCCCCTCCCTGCACAGTGACTTCTGCTCAGGTCACAAAGCATGTGCAACGAGCCCACTACGCACACCTGGGGTATCCCTTGCCCCTTGGGAGGTGTCTACGAAATATGTCCCTCTTATAGAGCAAGTAATCGTGACGCCAGCTGCAGTTAAGCAACGAGGACTTGCAGTCCCCTTTGTAGATGGTAATGTTGATACCCCGGGGTAGGATTGCCTAAGTGATGTAGGGTGGCCTACAGTCTCTGTAGATGGTATATACACATGTCACAGTGTTCCTATGGTACAGTTGGATCCCAGACGTGATGTGGTCCGAAGCAGTGCAGAAAGGGTAGTTGAACTTGGGTGATGGATAGGTAGAATAAATGGAGTCCAGACTTTGTAGTAACGTTGATCACAGCTTTACTTGGCATAAACGGCAATCCAAACAGTTTCCAAACTTTATCTTGGTCATCAGCAGGTATTGGCATAATCTGTGCAGACTAACACTTCTGCAACACTCTCAGCTCTGCTATGCGGTAGCTCTCTCAGCCCTACTATGCTTGGCTGGGTAAATAGGAAACTCTTCCTCTTCTGCTGAGACTTAGCTGTCTGTAGTCTGTCTTTTACTTTAGTCCTTAATTCTAGGAACTTCTTGTCCTGGCATCAAGCTCTGTTAGCTTGGGAGGCAATGCAAGCCCAGGAGGGGACAAGCAACCATAAAGGACTTCAGAGGCCGGGCCTCTGGGGCCTAGCAGAGCAGGCAATGCTCTGCTAGCCAACACACAACCTTTCCCCAGGAGGGGGTAGGCTAGCCTGACTCACTGACTAACTAACTCCTCCCTCTCTAAAGAGGGCTGGGAAGGAACTAGAACAGTGTTCCTCAACTCCAGTCCTTAGGGCCCACCTGCTGGTCAGGTTTTCAGGATTTCCTTAGTATTAAGCAGGTGATATCATTAGTGTCAGTGCCTCAGGACTTACCACAGGTATTCATTCTGTGGGTGATTCTCAAATCATGACCGGCAGGTGGGCCCCGAGGACTGGAGTTGGGGAACACTGAACTAGAAGGTTCCTCTCCAGAGAGTCTATCTCTGCTCAGATTTGCTGCCACCTGCTGGTAGACCAGGCACATTATATGTAAAACATTATATTTGCAAGGAAATGCACATACACATTGCAGGAAATGAAATTAAATATAAGAGATGACACAGGATCACACAATACAGATAGTGGGGGTGCAAAAGGAGGTGGCACTCCGGGTCATTAGTATTACACATGCCCGTGACACTCTCCCATAGAAGTAAAACAAACTGTTCCAGTCCATTGCGAATGTGACCGCAGTAAAGCAAACCTCGAAATGCTGTTGATTCCTTCAACCTACAATCCTGTACAGAAAATGAATTAAGAATATCTATAATCTAATAATAAAAACATTAGACAAATGAATAGATTTTACAATCCGGTTTTAATTAGTTTAAAAAAAAAAAAAATTTGACACTTTCCCTTTAATTATTCCCAGTCAATATTGTTTAGGGATATCAAAGGATTACAATATCAGGGAGCTGTTTATATAGGCATTATGAGTGGTACTGCTGTGGGTGTCATGTGCCCGTTATGGTTATTTGGCACTGCCATGGGGGGCAATAGTTCTGACACTTCTATGTGGTTACTGTGGGTGGGATTGTTATGGGGGCACTGTGGCTGGTACTGGTCATGGGGGACAACGTGTTTGATACTTCTATGTGATCACTGTGGATGGGATTACTATGGGGGCTCTGTGGTTGCTACTGGTCATGGGGGGCAATGTTTTTGATACTTCTATGTGATCACTGTGGGTGGGATTGTTATAGAGGCACTATTCTAATACTGGTCATGGGGGGCAATTGTTATAGAGGCACTGTTCTGATACTGGTCATGGGGGGCAATGTTTTTGATACTTCTATGTGATCACTGTGGGTGGGATTGTTATAGGGGTACTGTGTCTGATACTGGTCATGGGGGGCAATGTTTTTGATACTTCTATGTGATCACTGTGGGTGGGATTGTTATAGAGGCTCTGTACTGATACTGGTCATGGGGGGGGGGCAATTGTTATAGAGGCACTGTGCTGATACTGGTCATGGGGGGCAATGTTTTTGATACTTCTATGTGATCCATGTGGGTGGGATTGTTATGGGGGCACTGTGCTGATACTGGTCATGGGGGGCAATGTTTTTAATACTTCTATGTGATCACTGTGGCTGGGATTGTTATAAGGGTACTGTGTCAGATACTGGTAATGGGGGGCAATGTTTTTGATACTTCTATGTGATCACTGTGGGTGGGATTGTTATGGGGGCACTGTGCTGATACTGGTCATGGGGGGCAATGTTTTTGATACTTCTATATGATCACTGTGGGTGGGATTGCTATGGGGACTCTGTGGTTGCTACTGGTCATGGGGGACAACGTGTTTGATACTTCTATGTGATCACTGTGGATGGGATTACTATGGGGGCTCTGTGGTTGCTACTGGTCATGGGGGCAATGTTTTTGATACTTCTATGTGATCACTGTGGGTGGGATTGTTATAGAGGCACTATTCTGATACTGGTCATGGGGGGCAATTGTTATAGAGGCACTGTTCTGATACTGGTCATGGGGGGCAATGTTTTTGATACTTCTATGTGATCACTGTGGGTGGGATTGTTATAGGGGTACTGTGTCTGATACTGGTCATGGGGGCAATGTTTTTGATACTTCTATGTGATCACTGTGGGTGGGATTGTTATAGAGGCTCTGTACTGATACTGGTCATGGGGGGGCAATTGTTATAGAGGCACTGTGCTGATACTGGTCATGGGGGGCAATGTTTTTGATACTTCTATGTGATCACTGTGGGTGGGATTGTTATAGAGGCTCTGTGCTGATACTGGTCATGGGGGCAATTGTTATAGAGGCACTGTGCTGATACTGGTCATGGGGGCAATGTTTTGATACTTCTATGTGATCACTGTGGCTGGGATTGTTATGAGGGCACTGTGTCAGATACTGGTCATGGGGGCAATGTTTTTGATACTTCTATGTGATCACTGTGGGTGGGATTGTTATAGGGGTACTGTGTCTGATACTGGTCATGGGGGGCAATGTTTTTGATACTTCTATGTGATCACTGTGGGTGGGATTGTTATAGAGGCACTGTGCTGATACTGGTCATGGGGGGCAATTGTTATAGAGGCACTGTGCTGATACTGGTCATGGGGGCAATGTTTTTGATACTTCTATGTGATCACTGTGGGTGGGATTGTTATGGGGCACTGTGTCTGATACTGGTCATGGGGGCAATGTTTTTGATACTTCTATGTGATCACTGTGGGTGGGATTGTTATAGAGGCACTGCGCTGGATACTGGTCATGGGGGCAATTGTTATAGAGGCACTGTGCTGATACTGGTCATGGGGGCAATGTTTTTGATACTTCTATGTGATCACTGTGGGTGGGATTGTTATAGGGGCACTCTGTGGCTGATACTGGTCATGGGGGCAATGTTTTTGATACTTCTATGTGATCACTGTGGGTGGGATTGTTATAGGGGCACTGTGTCTGATACTGGTCATGGGGGCAATGTTTTTGATACTTCTATGTGATCACTGTGGGTGGGATTGTTATAGAGGCACTATGCTGATACTGGTCATGGGGGCAATTGTTATAGAGGCACTATGCTGATACTGGTCATGGGGGGCAATGTTTTTAATACTTCTATGTGATCACTGTGGGTGGGATTGTTATAGAGGCACTGTGCTGATACTGGTCATGGGGGGCAATGTTTTTGATACTTCTATGTGATCACTGTGGGTGGGATTGTTATAGAGGCACTATGCTGATACTGGTCATGGGGGGCAATTGTTATAGAGGCACTGTGCTGATACTGGTCATGGGGGGCAATGTTTTTGATACTTCTATGTGGTTACTGTGGCTGGGATTGTTATGGGGGCACTGTGGCTGGTACTGGTCATGAGGGGCCAATGTTTTTAATACTTCTATGTGATCACTGTGGGTGGGATTGTTATAGAGGCACTATGCTGATACTGGTCATGGGGGGCAATGTTTTTGATACTTCTATGTGATCACTGTGGGTGGGATTGTTATAGAGGCACTATGCTGATACTGGTCATGGGGGGCAATTGTTATAGAGGCACTGTGCTGATACTGGTCATGGGGGGCAATGTTTTTGATACTTCTATGTGGTTACTGTGGCTGGGATTGTTATAGGGGTACTGTGTCTGATACTGGTCATGAGGGGCCAATGTTTTTAATACTTCTATGTGATCACTGTGGGTGGGATTGTTATAAGGGTACTGTGCTGATACTGGTCATGGGGGGCAATGTTTTTGATACTTCTATATGATCACTGTGGGTGGGATTGCTATGGGGACTCTGTGGTTGCTACTGGTAATGGGGGGCAATGTTTTTGATACTTCTATGTAATCACTGTGGGTGGGATTGTTATGGGGGCACTGTTTCTGATACTGGTCATGGGGGCAATGTTTTTAATACTTCTATGTGATCACTGTGGGTGGGATTGTTATAGAGGCACTGCCTGATACTGGTCATGGGGGGCAATTGTTATAGAGGCACTGTTCTGATACTGGTCATGGGGGGCAATGTTTTTAATACTTCTATGTGATCACTGTGGGTGGGATTGTTATAGAGGCACTGTGGCTGATACTGGTCATGGGGGGCAATGTTTTTAATACTTCTATGTGATCACTGTGGGTGGGATTGTTATGGGGGCACTGTGCTGATACTGGTCATGGGGGCAATGTTTTTGATACTTCTATGTGATCACTGTGGCTGGGATTGTTATGGGGGCACTGTGGCTAGTATGGGGGACGATGGTTATGGGAGCACTAGAGCGTGACTTTCAAGCAATCCCTGTTTTCCCCATTCCCAAAAATTGGCCAGTGGGATGTGCCGTATATGGGGTATCTATAGGATACTAGGAGACACACATTCTTTGCTAGGGTTGAGCAAATCGAAGTTCACGAAGTGGATTTTGATCTGAATTTCAAGAAAAATGTGATTTGTCGAGAAGCCAAATTTCCTTGGGCTTCGTGGTAACAAATAGATTTTCCCTGAATATTTAAAAAAATCACTCATACCCATTGAGAGTGAAGAGGCTGTTGCGGCCATCTTGCTTGAACATCCCGTGTGAAATCTCATGCGTGGTGACGTATGATGACATGATCACGCACCGCACGAGATTTAGCGCTAGCTTTTCAAGCAAGATGGCTGCGGCAGCCTCTTCATGCTCAATGGGAGGAGGTGAGTTATGATTTAATTTTCATTTTTTTTTATCAAGCATTTCAGATGCCGCGATCAGCGATGAACGCGGCATCTGAAGGGTTTAATAAGGGGGAGGAGGGGGTGAGGTGGCACCGTTTCCTGTCACTGCACCCGCTATTTACAAAGAAATGCGCTTCGTGACGAAGTCATTCGTTATGAAGCAAATTATTTTTGTATAATTCGGTGAAGCAGCCGAAACGAGTTTCTGAGAACCCCGCTCATCTCTTTTCTTTACCGATTTCTGACCCCTTACACATAATTTGCTCTCTCTCATTCGCCGCATGAACTGGTATATAAATTGCTGCCTCCCTGACTCGACTGAGGAATCAAGGTCTGAATACGGCCGTGGACAAGGCCAAAGTCAATTAGGAGACGGCGCACATGTGCTCAATAAAAATATGGATTTCCGACTGGTCTCAGCCAGAACTGATGATTATATTAACCAGTAATGTACGGTTCCTATTCACAGATGGCTTTCCTATAGATTTACATAATGATTAGCACTCCAGAAGATGCATCATGTCAAGGCATCGTTCTGCTTCCAAGTGAATGTTCATCCTTGAACACAATCTTGTTTTTTTTATCATCTAAATAACTAAAATTCTGAAGTAAATTATGTATTTATTAATGTAGTCTTGTTGCTGATGCAAAGCTCCAAATCCCCTACAGAAAAAGCACTAGTGATGCAATTCTGTCAGCCACCACTAGAGGGAGTGTAGGAGCTCACTGCACTGAAATGAATCATAAACAGTATGCAGTAAGCTCCTCATCTCCCCCTAGTGGCAGCAGTTAAAGTTTTTTTTTTTTGTGGGAATTAAATACTGTTGAGCTATCTTAAGGATAGGTCATCCATATCAGATCAGTGAGGATCTGACTCCCAGCACCCCTGCCAATCAGCTGTTGAAAGGGGCTATAGCACTCAGGTGAATGCTGCGGCCTCTTGATCAGCCTGGGATGTCACGTCCACCAGTCACGTGGCCTTTGTGCAGGCAAGTAAATGGGACTAAGCTGCAATACCATGTACCGCCACTATGCAATGTACGGCTCTGAAAGAGAGTGCCATGCTCATCCACGCAAGGGTGCACCTAGCCTTTCCGCTGCCTGAGGAGAAAACTGAAACGCCCCCCCCCCTCCGCCAATTTCTTAAGCTAGCCCCTTTGCCACAATGAAAGTGCTCATTCCCCATGGCCCTCCCCCTGCCTGGTGCTGCCTGAGGCGATCGTCTCACCTGGCCTCATTGGTCGGCGCCCCGCATCCCGTTCAACCAGCTGATTGGTTGGGGTGGGAGGACTTCTTCTATGATGGTCACCCATCCTTGCGTGCAAGAACAAGGCCTCAGGAGCCAACTCTGCTATATTGTACATACCTAGCCACGGAGGTTGCAGGCCACATGCTGGGGGTTGTTGTCCTCTTGAGCTTCTGTATACCTGACTTGTTTTGTAAGGGGAATAATAGCATTTTAGGAGAAACTCAATTTTATTAATATCGTTCATACAGTTCTCAGAGTGGAAATACCGTTTTAATATCCTGCTTTATGGAAATCTTAAACTATGAAAAGGAGCACGCAGCAGAAAACTGACAGCGGCTTGCATCTTTTATTTAGCAGGTCTCTGCAACTTTTTTAGAAATGAGAATTTCTGGGAAGGAGCGAGATTTCAGCAGTTTTATCTACGGTCACACTACGTCTTAAAAATCCCTTATCGGCAGGATCAACCCTATTAGATCAGGCACACTGCCTGCTAGGGCTGATTCTGCTGATTAAAATGACACCTGTCTTGTGAAAATTGGGTATGGCGTTCCAGAGAAAAAAAAACTTTGCTTGCTTAAGCAAATGAGGGCTTCAGTGCACTAAGGGGCGTGGCCAGCACTGGACAGTTGAGGGTCTAGACCCCACCCCTTGCTGCAATGAAGCTGTCGTTTGCTTAAAGAATAAAACTGTTATTTCTCAGGAACGCCACAACTGATTTTCACAAGACAGGTATCGTTTTATTCCACAGGATCAACCCTATCAGGCGGTATGCCTGGTCTAATAGGGTTGTTCCTGCTGCTTAGTGCTTTTTAAAGGGATTGTCCAGTTGGTAACTTTTTTTTAGAATGGCATAAATATATAAAAATGTGATACCTCACCAGTCTCACTACTCCTATACTGACTTTTCCGGGTCCCTCTTGTGATTCAGAGACCAGGAAGTAGACACCAGAAGGGACCCAGACATTTTTATTTGAATCTCTGGAAATGCATTATAATTTATCACTCCATGATTTATTAGTCACCTTTGTGTGGTGTGATATGTAAAGAGGTGTCCTGGATTAGAAAAACATGTCTGCTTGCTTCCAGAAACAGCGCCACACCTGTCCATGGTGTGGTATTGCAGCTCCGATTCTTTGAAGTCAATGCTGCTGAGCTGCAATACCAGACACAGCCTGTAGATAAGTGTGGCACTGTTTTTTTGGAAAAGAACAGCCATGTTTTTTTTTTTTGTACTGGTACGTTGCTGAATAGCAATCTAACGATTGCTTGCTATAGTTCCCTATGGGAATTATAAAAAAGTGTAAAAAAATTTTTTTTTATAAATTTATGATAAAAATTCAAATCACCACTCTTTCCACAAAATAAAAATAAAAAATAAATAAAAAGTGATCAAAAAGAGAATGGTATCCATGAAACGTAAAGATCGCCTTGCAAAAAATGATCACTCACACAGCTCCGTACACATAATTCCAAAAACATATAGGGATCAGAGTTTGGCAATGAAAAAATAAAACTGAATTTTTCCAAGGTTTTTATTATTTTATCGGTATCAAAACACAAGAAAAACTATAGATATAAAGGTATCGCTGGATTCGTACTGACCTGTAGAATGAAAGTAACTGGTCACATTGAACGTCGTAAATTAAAAAAAAAAATGTAAAGCTGTGGCGGAATTGCTTTTTTCCCCCAATTCCACCCCATTTGGATTTTTTTTTTCTGCTTCCCATAGGCAATATTAAATGGTGGCGTTAGAAAGCACAACTTGTCCCGCAAAAAAACAAGCCCATGTACGGATATGTGAATGAAAAAATAAAAAAGTTTTGGCTCTGGGAGGGCAGGGAGCGCAAAACGAAAAAGCAAAAACGAAAAAACCTTTGGGCTAGAAAGAGGTAAGGTAAGTACTCGGGGAAGCTGGCCATATATTGTCATACTGTATTACATATTAGTAGAGGTGAGCGAATCCCACGAAGTTGAATTCCATCCGAATTTCAGGGTATATATTTGATTCGCCTAGAAGCCGAATTTCCTCGTGCTTCGTGTCAGCGAATCGATTTAACCTGAAATAGTATAAAAAGACAAAAAAGTTTAAACTTACCTCCTCCATTTGCTCGCGACGGGCCGGCGGCCTCCACCTTGCTTGAAGATCTCGGCCGAAATCCCGTGCAGCGCGAGATTACATCATCACGACGGCTGGAGTGATGACGTCAAAGGTCACCATGCCAGTCGGCGTGATGGCGCAATCTCGCGCCGCACAGGATTTCGGCAGAGATCTTCAAGCAAGATGGCGGCAGCCGGCCTGTCGTGAGCAAATGGAGGAGGTAAGTTTGATTTATTTATTTTTATTGTTAATTTTACACTCAGATGCCGCGATCATGTAGGAACGCGGCATCTGAGGGGTACAATGACGGAGGCGCTATCGCAGCTCCCTGTCATCGCACCCGCTACTTACAAAAAATACGCTTTGTGACGAAGTAAGGCCTCATGCACATGACCATATGTGTTTTGCGGTCCGCAAAAAATACGTATGATGCCCGTTTGCATTCCGTATTTTGCGGAACGGAACAGCAGGCCCCTAAAAGAACAGTACTATCCTTGTCCGTAATGCGGACAATAATATGACACGTTCTATTTTTTTGCGGAATGGAAATACGGACATACGGAAATGGAATGCACACGGAATACCTTCAGGTTTTTTTTAAGGGTTCTGTATATGGTCCACAAAAATAACGGAGCCCTAAAGCGATTTATTTTTTGAAATTCGACGAATCAGCCGAATCAAACTTTTAAGAAATTCACTCATCTCTACATATCAGATACCGTATGTAGCAGCCGTGTCATCTGTGCACAGGTGACTCCTGCGGCCCGTCACGCTCTCCGGCGCGCTCTTCTTTGTCTGCCCTGTGCTCTAAATGTATGGATTTGCTGAAAAGCCTTCTTCAGATGAAGAATCTCATTTTTCTAGAGGTCCTCAGGGGGCAAGCGGAAGATATATTAATTCTTGAAATAGTTAAAAATAGAGGGAAGACTGGAGATAAGGAGATGTGTAATAGCCTGCCTTATCTCCAGGGGACAGCTTGAAGGATTAACCCCTCCCCACTCAAAGGACTCTCCGCTCGCCTTCGTTGCTTGATACAATGCACTATACCAATTAAAGGGCACCCGTCACGTTGAACATGGGGGGTGAATCTGCAGGCTGCCACTTAAAGCGCAGGAGGAGCTGAGCAGATTGATATCTAGTTTTTATGGGAAAAGATTCAGTAGAACTTTTATTTTATGGTTTTAAATCTCTACTCGTGGGTGGTCCTGCTCAGTGATCCACCCCCCTCCGTAGATAGGACCACCCATTGGACCCCTAAGCATGGAAAGAGCTCAAGGGACTCTCTGGTCTTGTATTCATTGCTTGATACCATGCACTAAATTAATTAAAGGGCACCAGTCACATTGAGCATGGTGTCCGATTTGCAGGCAGATGTTGTAAGAGCGGGAGGAGCTGAGCAGATTGATAAATGCATAAAATACAAGTACTACTAAGTCTTCTCCCATAAAACTATATATCAGTCTGCTCAGCTCCTCCTGCTCTACAACATGCTGTCACCATGACAAAGTGCATTGTATCAAGCAAGGAACGCATTACCATAGACTCCTTTGATCTCTTTCTGTGCTTAGGAGTCCAGTGGGCGGTCCTATTTGTGGAAGGGTGTTGATCACTGACCAGGACCACCCACTCAAATTCTAAGCATATAAAGAGCTTATGGGACTCTCCGGTCTTACATTCAGTGCTTGATACAGTGCAATATATCAGTTAAAGGGCATTTGTCAGCATAATATAGAGCAGGAGGAGCTGAGTGTGTATATATATATCAATATATGAGAGAGAGAGTTGTATGGTAAAATATTTAGTAGAATTTGTATCCTATTCATTGAAATCCCTGCTCTTTCTGTTCTTAGGCGTCCAGTGGATGGTCCTGGACACCTTTCCATTGATAGGACTGCCCACTGGACTCCTAAGCATAGAAAGAGCAATATAGCAATTAAGAGGAACCTGTACATGGTGTCCAGTTTGAAGGCAACACGTTATAGAGCAGGAGGAGCTGAGCAGATATATACATATATATATATTTTTTATTGTAAAATATTCAGTATAACTTGTATTCTATTTATTTGAATCTCTGATCTTTCTCTGCTCGGGAGTCCAGTGGGTGGTCCTGATCATTGATTGGTACCCTTCCATATATAGGACCACCTACTGTACTGCTAAGCATAGAAAACGTTGAAGGGACTCTCTGGTCTTGATACAATGCACTATACGAATTATATAAGGTGTTTGATTTGCAGGCCGCCAGTTATAGAGCAGGAGGAGCTGAGCAGATTGATACATAGTTTTGTGGGAAAAAATTCAGTTGAACTTGTAATCTATTCATTTAAATCTCTGCTCTTTCTGTGGGCGGTCCTAGTCTGTGATTGACACTCTTCCACATCTAGGACCGCCTACTGGACTCCTAAGCATGGAAAGAGCAGAGATTTAAATTAATAATTGGCCAAGTATGATGAATCTTTTCCCACACAATGATCTGTCGATCCCCTCGGCTCCTCCTGCTCTGTGACGGGCTGAACGCAACCCAAACAGCTTGTTTAACGTGGCTGAAACATTCCCTTTAATTTACAGACAAAATGTTGGAGCGAATGTATAATCACTGAAGAACAAAAATGGCCCCGGTGATTCTTGTAGGGCATCCAGCTGCCATGTTTTACATGTGGATCATTCAGAGATAGGGAAGCTGTGTGTCAGTCTTCACTGTTAATTTTGAATTCTATTCATGCACCATAAGCAACAGTGCTACGGTTCAGGGGTAAAGAAATTAGGATATTCTATCATCTGTAGGCAAATATTATATCAGTATCTAAAATCTATGAGACCCTTCCGCAGTGGTGCTTTAATATTCTTAAAGGAGTAGTCCAAAATTTAAAATAAAGTCATTATTTGGGTAACAGCCCCACTTCTGTCCACGGACTGTGTCTGGTATTGCATCTTAGGCCTCTTGCACACGACCATTTTTTTTTTCTGTTTACATTCCGATTTTTGCGTTCCGTATACGGAACCATTCATTTCAATGGATCCGCAAAAAAACGGAAGGTACTCCGTATGCCTTCCGTTTACGTATTTCCGTTTTTCCATTCCGTTCAGAGATAGAACATGTCCTATTATTGTCCGCATAAGGCCTCTTGCACACCACCATATGGCTTTTTCAGTAGTTTGCGTTCTGCAAAATACGGATCAGCAAAAAATACGGATGACGTCTGTGTGCATTCCTTTTTTTGCAGAACAGAACAGCTGGCCCCTGATAGAACAGTCCTATCCTTGTCTGTTATGCGGACAATAATAGGACATGTTCTATCTTTGAACGGAACAGAAAAACGGAAATACGGAAACGGAAGGCATACAGAGTACCTTCCGTTTTGTTTGCGGATCCAATGAAATGAATGGTTCCGCAAAAAATGGAACGTAAACAGAAAAAAATAAAACGTTCATGTGCAAGAGGCCTAACGGACAAGGATAGTACTATTCTATCCAGGGCCAGTTGTTCCATTCCGCAAAAAACAGAATGCACACGGACGTCATCCATACTTTTTGCGGATCCGTTTTTTGTGGACCACAAAATACTGAAAAAGCCATACGGTCGTGTGCAAGAGGCCTTAGCCTCAGTCGTTTGAATAGGGATAAACTGCAGTACCAGGTCCAACCTATAGGCAAGGGTGGCGCTGTTCCTGGAAAAAGCAGATATTTTTTTCTGCTCCTGGAATACCCCTTTAAGTAGAGCCGTTATGAGGATAAAGTGGTCTTGGGTCTAAAACGTCTGAATTATTCATGCGAATTATTAAAGTATATTAGAATTCTGCAAAACCGTACAAATGAGACGAGAAATCTAATCTGCTCCTGTTAATTTCCAGATGACACTGTCTGTTTTCTGCATAGTCGTTATGGTAAATTAACTCGGTGAAGGATCCCGCCTCTGGTACGACGCGTTTCAAGCTCAGCAGCGCTCGTCAGCAAAACAGAGAATCGCTCTCTGTAGTGCGGGGTCAGCGGGGCAGAGAGTTCAGAGTCGTGTCTGTGTGACAGGAGACCCAGCGTGCTGCTGTCAGGCGGGCAGGTGCCACAGAGGGCCCCTGCGTGGGGACGAGGACACAACCGTAAAGTCAGACAAGACTCCGAATCCATTTACAGGTGCACAGTGCGTTGATTTATACTGCAGCGCTGCTTCTCCACATCCTCCCTATACAGTGTTCAGTGACTTTGCAGATGCTCTGTAATATACAGGTGCATCTCAATAAATTAGAATATCATCAAAAATGAATTTATTTCAGTAATTCAACTCAAAAAGATTATAGATTTATTACACACAGAGGGATCAATTTCAAGCCTTTATTTCGTTTTAATGTTGATGATGATTTCTTACAGCTACCGAAAACCCAAAAGTGAGAAAATTAGAATAATATAGAATTTTTAATTTTAATACTGAAATGTTTTCCTACTGAAAAGTCTGTCCGGTACATGCACTAAGTACTTGGTCAGGGCTCCTTTGATTATTTTTATTTTATGCACTTACAGTATGTAGCGCTACTATATTCTGCAGCAGTGGAGCTCACAATCTAAGTTCTCTATTAGGAATAAGAAAACTTCAAGTTTTGAATTCGCGTTCGGGTATATGCTGAATTGCGTTATGGATCAGAATCTCCATAAAGCTCGTCAGCAGAGGGATGAATGAGGTGCTCGAAAATTCCCTGCTAGACAGCGGCGCTGACTTTGGACTTGATATAGCACAGTGGACCAACACCAGGAGATTACATGGCTCCTCAAACCATCACTGACTGTGGAAACGTCTCACTGCACCTCAAGCATCTTGGATTGTCTCGCCACTCTTCCTCCAGACTCTGGGACTTTGATTTCCACATTAAATGCAGAATTTACTTTCATCTGAAAACAGGAAACAGGAGCACTGAGAAACAGTCCGGACATTTTCTCCTTAGCACTGACTGTAGCTGGCAATGTGGTGGAGGCACTGACTGTAGCTGGCAATGTGGTGGAGGCACTGGCTGTAGCTGGCAATGTAGTGGAGGCACTGACTGTAGCTGGCAATGTGGTGGAGGCACTGACTGTAGCTGGCAATGTGGTGGAGGCACTGACTGTAGCTGGCAATGTGGTGGAGGCACTGACTGTAGCTGGCAATGTGGTGGAGGCACTGACTGTAGCTGGCAATATGACGGAGGCACTGGCTGTAGCTGGCAATGTGGTGGAGGCACTGGCTGTAGCTGGCAATGTGGTGGAGGCACTGACTGTAGCTGGCAATGTGGTGGAGGCACTGACTGTAGCTGGCAATGTGACGGAGGCACTGGCTGTAGCTGGCAATGTGGTGGAGGCACTGACTGTAGCTGGCAATGTGATGGAGGCCTGACTGTAGCTGGCAATGTGGCAGAAGCACTGACTGTAGCTGGCAATGTGGCGGAGGCACTGACTGTAGCTGGCAATATGGTGGAGGCACTGGCTGTAGCTGGCAATATGACAGAGGCACTGACTGTAGCTGGCAATGTGGTGGAGGCACTGACTGTAACTGGCAATGGGGTGGAGGCACTGACTGTAGCTGGCAATGTGGCAGAAGCACTGACTGTAGCTGGCAATATGGTGGAGGCACTGGCTGTAGCTGGCAATATGACGGAGGCACTGACTGTAGCTGGCAATGGGGTGGAGGCACTGACTGTAGCTGGCAATGTGGTGGAGGCACTGACTGTAGCTGGCAATGTGGTGGAGCCTAGGCACTGACTATAGCTGGCAATGTGGTGGAGGCACTGACTGTAGCTGGCAATGTGGTGGAGGCACTGACTGTAGCTGGCAATGTGGTGGAGGCACTGGCTGTAGCTGGCAATGTGGTGGAGGCACTGACTGTAGCTGGCAATGTGGTGGAGGCACTGGCTGTAGCTGGCAATGTGGTGGAGGCACTGGCTGTAGCTGGCAATGTGGCAGAAGCACTGACTGTAGCTGGCAATGTGGCGGAGGCACTGACTGTAGCTGGCAATATGGTGGAGGCACTGGCTGTAGCTGGCAATATGACAGAGGCACTGACTGTAGCTGGCAATGTGGTGGAGGCACTGACTGTAACTGGCAATGGGGTGGAGGCACTGACTGTAGCTGGCAATGTGGCAGAAGCACTGACTGTAGCTGGCAATATGGTGGAGGCACTGGCTGTAGCTGGCAATATGACGGAGGCACTGACTGTAGCTGGCAATGGGGTGGAGGCACTGACTGTAGCTGGCAATGTGGTGGAGGCACTGACTGTAGCTGGCAATGTGGTGGAGCCTAGGCACTGACTTTAGCTGGCAATGTGGTGGAGGCACTGACTGTAGCTGGCAATGTGGTGGAGGCACTGACTGTAGCTGGCAATGTGGTGGAGGCACTGGCTGTAGCTGGCAATGTGGTGGAGGCACTGGCTGTAGCTGGCAATGTGGTGGAGGCACTGGCTGTAGCTGGCAATGTGGTGGAGGCACTGACTGTAGCTGTCAATGTGGTGGAGGCACTGACTGTAGCTGGCAATGTGGTGGAGGCACTGACTGTAACTGGCAATGTGGTGGAGGCGCTGACTGTAGCTGGCAATGTGGTGGAGGCACTGACTGTAGCTGGCAATGTGGTGGAGGCACTGACTGTAGCTGGCAATGTGGTGGAGGCACTGACTGTAGCTGGCAATGGGGTGGAGGCACTGACTGTAGCTGGCAATGTGATGGTGGCACTGACTGTAGCTGGCAATGTGGTGGAGGCACTGACTGTAGCTGGCAATGTGGTGGAGCCTAGGCACTGACTATAGCTGGCAATGTGGTGGAGGCACTGACTGTAGCTGGCAATGGGGTGGAGGCACTGGCTGTAGCTGGCAATGTGGTGGAGGCACTGACTGTAACTGGCAATGGGGTGGAGGCACTGACTGTAGCTGGCAATGTGGCAGAAGCACTGACTGTAGCTGGCAATATGGTGGAGGCACTGGCTGTAGCTGGCAATATGACGGAGGCACTGACTGTAGCTGGCAATGGGGTGGAGGCACTGACTGTAGCTGGCAATGTGGTGGAGGCACTGACTGTAGCTGGCAATGTGGTGGAGCCTAGGCACTGACTTTAGCTGGCAATGTGGTGGAGGCACTGACTGTAGCTGGCAATGTGGTGGAGGCACTGACTGTAGCTGGCAATGTGGTGGAGGCACTGGCTGTAGCTGGCAATGTGGTGGAGGCACTGGCTGTAGCTGGCAATGTGGTGGAGGCACTGGCTGTAGCTGGCAATGTGGTGGAGGCACTGACTGTAGCTGTCAATGTGGTGGAGGCACTGACTGTAGCTGGCAATGTGGTGGAGGCACTGACTGTAGCTGGCAATGTGGTGGAGGCACTGACTGTAGCTGGCAATGTGGTGGAGGCACTGACTGTAGCTGGCAATGTGGTGGAGGCACTGACTGTAGCTGGCAATGTGGTGGAGGCACTGACTGTAGCTGGCAATGGGGTGGAGGCACTGACTGTAGCTGGCAATGTGATGGTGGCACTGACTGTAGCTGGCAATGTGGTGGAGGCACTGACTGTAGCTGGCAATGTGGTGGAGCCTAGGCACTGACTATAGCTGGCAATGTGGTGGAGGCACTGACTGTAGCTGGCAATGGGGTGGAGGCACTGGCTGTAGCTGGCAATGTGGTGGAGGCACTGACTGTAGCTGGCAATATGACGGAGGCACTGACTGTAGCTGGCAATGGGGTGGAGGCACTGTCTGTAGCTGGCAATGTGATGGAGACACTGACTGTAGCTGGCAATGTGGTGGAGGCACTGACTGTAGCTGGCAATGTGGTGGAGGCACTGACTGTAGCTGGCAATGTGGTGGAGGCACTGACTGTAGCTGGCAATGTGGTGGCAATGTTATGGAGGCAGGTGCTCTGTCTGAGCGTATTTCTTTGTCTTCAGGTTTGGATTGTATGACATAGAGATGCCTGCAGCCGTCCATTGGATGAGATGTCTATGGAGGCACTTTCCTCTCTGGCACCGGAACGTCGGTAGTCTGCATCGCCGCTGTTACAGAGCTGGCGGGCTGGTGCTCAGTGCGGAGCTCCTCCACCTTCCTCATCAATGAGACAGCTTCAGAGATGCTGCTGCTGGAAGGACCCACGTTATATCTGAATTTCATTTTATGAGATATTGTGCAAAACTCTTCAATATGAGAAGGGAGAGCTGAGGCGGAACAATCCTCGCCGTCACCGAAACAGATCAGTCCGTGGATATTCCGGAAATTAATGGGATAGAAAATGGAAGGCTTCTCCGCTAAGCTGCAAGTGACTGCTCCCATCTTAAAATGAAAATGTTCCATTGTCAGTGGGACTGGTTGCGTCCTCAAAAGCCCACAGATATTCAACACTGCTAGGGCTCACGCGCACGACCGTTGCCTGTTTTGCAACGGATACTGGCCGTGTGCATTCCGTATTTTGCGTAACGGAACAGCCGCCCCCTAATAGAACAGTCCTATCCTTGTCCGTAATGCGGAGAATAATAGGACATGTTCTATAATTTTGCAGACGGCAGGGAACGAAAGTGTGGATGCAGATAGCACACGGAGTGCTGTCCGCAAGTGAATGGCTCCGCATCCGACCGGCAAAAAATGCGGATCGGATGCGGAACAAAAATACCTTCATGAGCATGAGCCCTTGAAGGGAACCTGTTACCATGAAAATCTGCAGCCGGCATGCCATAGAGCGGAGAAGTGACTCCAATATTAGAGCAAAAGGGGAAACGTATTGAGGAAAGTTGTGCAATTGAAAGGAGGCTCTAGGACTCTCTTAGGTCGCCTCCAGCCTGGATGCAAGATGAAACGCGGCCTCAAGCCTGGATATAACATACGGTTGGACATGGAGGCATACAGGTTCTGAACGGTATTGCACATTTGCCCACAGATGTTGTAGCTGGGCCTGTACGGCCTGCACTTGCATAGGTTCCTGAAGCCGGCGTCCCAGCTAGGCCCATAAATGCTGGATTGGCGAGAAACCTGGCCATGTGAGAGGAGCACCCGTGGCGGCAGGATGTCCTGCACATATCGCTGAGCTGTTCGTGTCCCTCATATCATTTCTAGGGGTGACCGACTGTCGTATACGATGGCTGCGCAGAGCATCACACCGGCAGTTGTCAGCCCTGCCATTAGAGGAGCACACGTGGCGGCAGGATGTCCCGCACATATCACTGAGCTGTTAGTGTCCCTCGTATGACTTCTAGGGGTGACCGACTGTCGTATACGATGGCTCCGCAGATCATCACACCAGCAGTTGTCAGCCCTGCCATTAGAGGAGCACACGTGGCGGCAGGATGTCCTGCACATATCGCTGAGCTGTTCGTGTCCCTCGTATAATTTCTAGGGGTGACCGACTGTCGTATACGATGGCTCCGCAGAGCATCACACCAGCAGTTGTCAGCCCTGCCATTAGAGGAGCACACGTGGCGGCAGGATGTCCTGCACATATCGCTGAGCTGTTCGTGTCCCTCTTATCATTTCTAGGGGTGACCGACTGTTGTATAAGATGTTTCGCAGAGCATCACACCAGCAGTTGTCAGCCCTGCCATTAGAGGAACACACGTGGCGGCAGGATGTCCCGCACATATCGCTGAGCTGTTCGTGTCCCTCGTATCATTTCTAGGGGTGACCGACTGTCGTATACAATGGCTCCGCAGATCATCACACCAGCAGTTGTCAGCCCTGCCATTAGAGGAACACACGTGG
Organism: Bufotes viridis; assembly: GCA_033119425.1. Taxonomy (NCBI): domain Eukaryota; kingdom Metazoa; phylum Chordata; class Amphibia; order Anura; family Bufonidae; genus Bufotes; species Bufotes viridis. The sequence continues at coordinate 97,661,307 of CM065598.1, forward strand.
CGGCAGGATGTCCCGCACATATCGCTGAGCTGTTAGTGTCCCTTGTATGACTTCTAGGGGTGACCGACTGTTGTATACGATGGCTCCGCAGATCATCACACCAGCAGTTGGAGCAGTGTGTTTCTCCACAGTAAAGCGTTCACCACAGGACCTCCATACTCTAACCTGACCATCGCTGGATCCCAAACCTGGATTCATGACTAAAGAAGATACCATTTCAGTCCAGGTTTCTCATTCATGACACCTCGGCAAACTATCAATGGCAGTACACATAATGGGCGCTAAGCTAAGCGCCAGGAAATGGCCGGGACAGAGACAGGGGTGTGTAATAAAGAGGCCATCTGTGCCTGGATGGTGGACACCGAAACTACGGGAGCTGCTGTGCGTGTCGTGGCCTCTCTACCGGTGGTCTGTCTGGGCCGTCTGGAGTCTGTTCTCTATGTGTCTGTGCCCTCACGTCATCTCTGTTCCCAACACGCCCAAACAGAACAGCCTAGATGGCAGGCAATTTGTCAAAATGACCATCCTGCTTCTCTCGGTCCAACGATGCGCTCCATCTCAAAGTCTGTCAACTGGACAAAATGCAGTGCAGTTCATCATCAAGGCATGTCCCCTCTCTCCGACAGGTACACTACCCAAAAGTATCCTCTGAGAGGGCAGTGGGAGAAGCACTCTTACTCCCTCTTGTGGCAAGACCCAGCGTCTAATCAGACCACACCTGTAATCATTTACTTATTAAGTTTTGCAGCAATCCGACATTTTTATCTGGGTGCAATATTTTTCGTCAATGTGTGCATATAAATCTGCAGGTCTTCAGGGCATGCTGGGAATTGTAGTTTTGCTCGTGAACGGGGGCAATTAAATGGATAATTGCCCATCAGATGACACCTCATGGGTGGGGACTGCATCAGTATGCCACATAGTAGCCGCCTAGGTATAAACTAGGAAAAAAATTCACAACCAAGTTTCACATAAACTAGGCAAAAAAAAATAATTAAAAAAATTTAAATGCAAAAAAGTGCAGTGTTTTGCCCACTAGGGGGCAGCTTCTAGTTACTGTAGGCTCGGTTCTGCGTGAAATATGTTTTACTGCCTCCTTTTTGTTCCCTGGACTGTACGTTACATTTGTGCGTTGCTCACTTTCCAGATTTTATGTCTCTTTTTCATCTATTTCCAGCCACCGATGTGGATTTGTAAGTCCAGGCTGCGTTCTGCGAGAATGTGCTGTAAAACGCACAATTATGTAATGAGCCTGATGCTGTTTGTATTAGATTGGACCCTGAGGACTCTCCATGAAGAAAGGAGAAGGAAGCGATAATCAGGCAAAATACGGAAAAGATTTCAGCTGCTGTGCACTAGACGGCAAGGGTTAACTCTGAGGCTACATGCAGTATGTCTAAACTGTCCCTTCCTCTAAATGTAAGCTGGGCTGTAGCCCCTTTTCAACATCCTATTGGGCAATATGGGGTTAAAGGGGCTCTCCCATTACAAAAGTAAGTGATCGGTGGGGGTCCAACAGCTGGGGTCCCCGCCAATCATGAGAACGGAGGCCACCGCTCCATTCCACTCTCAGCTGTCTACAACAGTCCCATGGCGTTGAATGGAGTGTCAGACATACATGAATGTCTCCCCTCCATTCAAACAGGGGAACGGTGCCCTTGTTCATGAGATCAGCGGGGGTCCCAGTGGGCCGTGCAATAAAGTTTGTGAAGATTCACCCCCCAGCTTGCCTTGACAGCTGCAAGATGCCCACAGCAACCAGCTGCTCTGTCCCTATTCTTTATACTGCAGGACCAAGGGGGCAGTGCATAACTTTCACCTTTTGTATCCTGCCCCGCCCCCGCGGAGTCTGTACTAAAACATAAAATATGGTATCTTTTGGACTGTTCCTTTAATCAAAACAGGTGACTGATTATTCCTTTCCTAAATTTAAAACCATAAGTGCCAGCTTTAGAAAGTGGACCTGAAGAAGCTTCTGGAGACTTGTTATGCCCTGCCCATTTATAAGGGACATTCCCCGACTTACAGTATTTGAATCCCAAATAGTGCAGACTACCTCTTTACAGACCTCAGACTGTGTAATGTGCCACTCAGTGTCATGATGCTGTCTGCAGCAGTGCCTAGAAGAAGAGAGAAGAGCAGGAATGGGGAGGCGAGTATGGGGAACCGATGGCTCTTCCCGGAGTCTGAGAAGTTTTCCCCTTTTTGGGGGAATCTCATGGACATTCTGGGAGAGACTGTAATAAAAGTCAAACTATACTGTGAGTGGTGGGTATCTATCTCTCTCTCCATTTTATCTCTCCGTCTCTCCATCCGTCTCTCCATCCGTCTCTCCATCCGTCTCTCCATCCGTCTCTCCATCTCTATTTATCTCTCTCTCTCTATCTATCTCATATCTATCCATCTCATATACCTGTCATTGTAATCCTGCTGGTGATGATAATGAGATGACTACTGAGAAATGAAATCTACAGAACAGGAAGTGTCAGCCTGCTTGGAGGCTCAGTGGCCAGTGTGAAAACTGTAGTAAGATTTTGGGATTTTTTTTTTATATAGCTAGTGGCATGGAAATAAAAATTAAAAAATATGTTTAAGATGAAGACTATCTAAACAATAGGTCATTTTCTGATGTCCTGCCCCTTCCTATAACCTCACATGTGCACATGAGAGCTGCCAATGTGAGATTCCGGTGAGTAACACATGAGCTGCTGGAATAAAGTGGAGAATAACTCTGGAACGTGTTAGGATGTTGCTTTGTGAATCTTTCTTTAGGCTAGAGGTGCAGTATTAATATTTCATAATCCACAGGTTCTTGCTAAAAACAAGATGATTGAGAGGCAAAACACATATCACTGTTAATAAAATATTCCAGGATTCCGCTCGCTGCTGGGGCCACTGGGGAATTCTATTTTTTTTCCAGAAATGTGATGTGACACGAATATTATCGTTTAGTAATGTGTTTATCACAACAACAGTACCACATGCTACAATGTAATACCATAATAGTGACACATTACCCTTTAAATATTAGCCAGATATAAATCATGAGTGCCAGCCACAGTATATACACAGCATCTCCTCCGCCCACAGTATATAAACAGCATCTCCTCCGCTCACAGTATATACACAGCATCTCCTCCGCTCACAGTATATACACAGCATCTCCTCCGCTCACAGTATATACACAGCATCTCCTCCGCCCACAGTATACACACAGCATCTCCTCCGCTCACAGTATATACACATAATCTCCTCCGCCCACAGTATATAAACAGCATCTCCTCCGCTCACAATATATAAACAGCATCTCCTCCGCTCACAGTATATACACAGCATCTCCTCCGCTCACAGTATATACACAGCATCTCCTCCGCTCACAGTATATACACATCATCTCCTCCGCTCACAGTATATAAACAGCATCTCCTCCGCTCACAGTATATACACAGCATCTCCTCCGCCCACAGTATACACACAGCATCTCCTCCGCTCACAGTATACACACAGCATCTCCTCCGCTCACAGTATATACACAGCATCTCCTCCGCTCACAGTATATACACAGCATCTCCTCCGCTCACAGTATATACACATCATCTCCTCCGCTCACAGTATATACACATCTCCTCCGCTCACAGTTTATACACAGCTCCTCCGCTCACAGTATATACACAGCATCTCCTCCGCCCACAGTATACACACAGCATCTCCTCCGCTCACAGTATATACACAGCTCCTCCGCTCACAGTATATACACATCTCCTCCGCTCACAGTATGTACACAGCATCTCCTCCGCTCACAGTTTATACACAGCATCTCCTCCGCTCACAGTATACAAACAGCATCTCCTCCGCTCACAGTATATACACAGCATCTCCTCCGCTCACAGTATACAAACAGCATCTCCTCCGCTCACAGTATATACACAGCATCTCCTCTGCTCACAGTATATACACAGCATCTTCTCCGCTCACAGTATATACACAGCATCTCCTCCGCTCACAGTATATACACATCTCCTCCGCTCACAGTTTATACACAGCTCCTCCGCTCACAGTATATACACAGCATCTCCTCCGCCCACAGTATACACACAGCATCTCCTCCGCTCACAGTATATACACAGCTCCTCCGCTCACAGTATATACACATCTCCTCCGCTCACAGTATGTACACAGCATCTCCTCCGCTCACAGTTTATACACAGCATCTCCTCCGCTCACAGTATACAAACAGCATCTCCTTCGCTCACAGTATATACACAGCATCTCCTCCACTCACAGTTTATACACAGCATCTCCTCCGCTCACAGTATACAAACAGCATCCCCTCCGCTCACAGTATGTACACAGCATCTCCTCCGCTCACAGTATACACACAGCATCTCCTCCGCTCACAGTATATACACAGCATCTCCTCCACTCACAGTTTATACACAGCATCTCCTCCGCTCACAGTATACAAACAGCATCCCCTCCGCTCACAGTATGTACACAGCATCTCCTCCGCTCACAGTATGTACACAGCATCTCCTCCGCTCACAGTATACACACAGCATCTCCTTCGCTCACAGTATGTACACAGCATCTCCTCCGCTCACAGTTTATACACAGCATCTCCTCCGCTCACAGTATACAAACAGCATCCCCTCCGCTCACAGTATATACACAGCATCTCCTCCGCTCACAGTATATACACATCTCCTCCGCTCACAGTATATACACATCTCCTCCGCTCACAGTATATACACATCTCTTCCGCTCACAGTATATACACATCTCCTCCGCTCACAGTATATACACATCTCCTCCACTCACAGTATATACACATCTCCTCCGCTCACAGTATATACACATCTCCTCCGCTCACAGTATATACACATCTTCTCCACTCACAGTATATAGACATCTCCTCCGCTTACAGTATATATACATCTCCTCCGCTCACAGTATATACACATCTCCTCCACTCACAGTATATAGACATCTCCTCCGCTTACAGTATATATACATCTCCTCCGCTCACAGTATATACACATCTCCTCCACTCACAGTATATACACATCTCCTCCACTCACAGTATATACACATCTCCTCCACTCACAGTATATACACATCTCCTCCACTCACAGTATATACACATCTCCTCCACTCACAGTATATACACATCTCCTCCGCTCACAGTATATACACATCTCCTCCGCTCACAGTATATACACATGTCCTCCACTCACAGTATATACACATCTCCTCTGCTCACAGAATATACGCATCTCCTCCGCTCACAGTATATACACATCTCCTCCGCTCACAGTATATACACATCATCTCCTCCGCTCACAGTATATACACATCTCCTCCACTCACAGTATATACACATCATCTCCTCCGCTCACAGTATATACACATCTCCTCCACTCACAGTATATACACATCTCCTCTGCTCACAGTATATATACACATCTCCTCCGCTCACAGCTTGGTTCCGGCTCCTTCGCTCCCCTTCCTCCCCAACCGCTGTAGTGCTTAGGACTCCTGGCTTCAACATCCTGTTTTGCATGGGTTATGTGCCATTGCAGCCAATGACTGGCTGCAGCGGTGGCGCGTCTCCCATGTGTTATATGACCCAGTGACATGACACAGGGGAAGACCTGAGAACTGTAGATGCCCCGGGGGAGCAAAAGAGCTGGAACACGCCAGCGGGGATTCAATGAATGTATGATTCCTGAACACAGGTCTGGCCATGCTGGTAGAGGGGGAAGGGGGGTCTACCCGAGAGGCCCCAAGGGGTGAACAACTCATTTAAGGACAGCCAGTACCCAAGGTAGAATGCCATGTTGACACCCCTCTGACATCCAGCAACTGGAGCACATGCCCCACTAGACTAGCTCCAGTAATCAGATGATCATCCCTAGTCCGGCTAGTGACCCAATAGGTATCTATGTATTGTCATGGCTTCAAGTCCAACAGAGCTCTTCTCACTGCCTCATTGGGGGTCTCTATGACTTCAATATGACAAAGAGGGGACAACTACTCTAATGCAAGTAATTCATAGCAGGGTTGAAACCAACATGGTACCCCCACCTGTTGGGAGCCCTTAATTGGCTGTAGCTCCTTACCCAAAGACTAGCTTTTCAGCGAGTGATATCCAGCATTACACTCCCCATCTCCACTACCTTCATACCAGGCTCGTTGGACCCTCACCTGTATTTAAGGCCCTAGTTATGAAAAGGGTTCAGCTGGTGAAGCACTTGCAAACATAGCCATGATACCAGGATATTTAAAGGCTATGGACACCTTCTGGGCAATTTTTATTATTATTACATTTTACTAATTTTGGACAAAATATAATTTTTAATTGGTCTTTAATAAAACTTTTCAGCCATTTTTAAGATACAATGGTTAACTTCTCATTCCCATCATCTGATGGTTCATGTAGAACTCTAATCTCCCCTGACCTCATAAACACTCATTATAGCTAAACTCTTATGAAACTGATAAGAATATGGCTTAAATGAATGTTTATGAGGTCAGGAGACCAGAGATAAGAGTTCTACATGAGCTGTCAGCTGACAGGAATGAGAAGTGATACTACGCAAACAGACTGATTTTTTTAACCCTTGTATCTCACAAACGGCTAAACATTTGTAGAACAGACCAAAAGAAATGAGTAAAGTGCATTATAAAAAAAAATAGCCCCGGAGGTGTCCATAGCCTTTAACTACAGTTCTAGGGCAAGGAGCTAAACCTTGTCTGTCTAGGACATGTTCTTGTGAGTTCTGTGAATGCTCCTGTCTAAAGGACTTTGCAAGGGATTTACAGGCTATTAATATGCCCATCAAGATCCAAGGGCCCCCATAGCACTAATAGAAAACCCCAGGCTAAAAGCAGAAGTAGATTTGCACTCGACAGAGGTTACCGCGAGCAGCCCTCAGTAAGTGAAATGATTACCGAGCTCAAACACACAAGCCTAATAGACTTGTTTTGATATTCTTCCCTTAAACGCTGACTTCCCTGGCTTCTCCAGCTCCTGCCAATTGAAGCAATTCAGTTCTACACCACAGACCCCGATCTGTTTCGCTTGAGTTAGAAATCGCATTAATTCAAAGATTATTCCTCTGCACAGCGCGCGGCATATTCACAGGTACGTTACACAACTGACAATTTGTCAGGCCTCTCTCCAAGACTTTTACATGGGGAATAGGATCCAATTTGGATTGGTTACAAGCGAATAAACATAATAAACTTCCAAACCATGCTTCTGTAGCACAGAAACAGCAGACAACAACAAAATAGGCGGCAGACGATGAAGAAGAGAGGAGCTGAATCTCATCAGCTGCTGGGAAAGTCTAGGAGGGGCGTCACCGGGGGATGAGGAGGACACAGGTTGTGATGAAGACAACAAAGTCAGTACCTTGGAAGCTGCATTTGGCATCTGGCGCTTTAAGTGGTTTGAGGGATTCATGCATTTTTTTTTTGGTCGCATTCACGTCCATCACAAAAGGTTTTTGCGTCTATACTAGAGATGAGCGAATTTCTCAAAAATTCAATTCGGCTGGTTCGCCCAATTTTTTCGAAAAGATTTGCTTCGATCCGAATTTGTGGCGAATTACATTAAAAAAGTCTATTTCCTGTCTGCAGAGAGCCTTTATAGTGGTGTAAAACACCGTACCTTGCAGTAACACGCATAGGGAGTCTGCTGTGGTAGTGAAATAATACTGTGAATACTGCACACTTCACTTATTTGGGCAGTTACGGGGCCAAAACTGACCAAATAACTCAAGTATCAACTCAGCTTTACAGGTCGATGTTAGCGCCAAGAGGAAGTGCACTCCTTTCACACCGCCGTCAGCTGATTCCACATAGATGTCTACAGAACCTGTTCTATTAAACGCTTATACAAGTAGAGCTCCCCGACAGAGCAGGGAGGGTGTCAGCAGTAAGTTTGTGTTGACGTCACTGATTATTTTGCCCTTCCTCTGATCCGTCAGAACAATAACCCACAAAATCGGATCCTGTCTGATGAGCATCCGCCTTCACTAGGTCAACATTTGCTCAATAATCCATCAGTATTCCTAATGCCAAAAAAAAATAACAGGAGTGGATCCAAAACAGAGCTGACACGTAAATGGAATATTTGCATGTCTTCTGTGTTTTGTACACACTCCTGCTTTTGGCTACCAAATCAGAAGCCAATTTTGATGGGACCATACAGGCCTTACAGCTGCTACACAGACCGGATCCGTTGTGCATCTCATTTTTACTTGCTTCTGACAGATCAGAAGAAGGGTCAAATAAATGATGTCAGCCAGGCCAAAAGCCGAAATAGTGGACCAGTCATGAAGTGAGGAGGGTGGTAACAGCATGAGAAGTCCACATAGTGGCCCTATGACATAGTGGTGAGGTGTCTGGAGGTGGCAGCAGTATGAGGAGGCCACCGAGTGGCACAATGACCGAGTCTTGAGGCAACGGCAGCATAAGAAGACCACAAAGCGGCACAATGACAGAGTCTGGAGATTGCAGCAGAAGCAGGAGGCCACAGAGGGCACAATTACAGAGTGTGGCTGTGTCAGCAGCATGAGTAGGCCACAGAGTGGCACAATGACTGAGTCTGGAGGTGGCGGCAGCATGAGGAGACCACAGAGCGGCCCAATGACAGAGTCTGGAGATGGCAGCAGAATCAGGAGGCCACAGCATGGCACAATGACTGAGTCTAGAGGTGGCAGCAGCATGAGGAGACCACAGAGCTCACAATGACCGAGTCTGGAGGTGGCAGCAGCACAAGGTGACCACAGAGTGGCCCAGTGACAGTGTGTGGAGGTGGCAGCAGCATCAGGAGAAGACCACAGAGCGGCACAATGACTGAGTCTGGAGGTGGCGACAGCAGCAGCATAAGGAGGATACCACAGAGTGGCAAGGTGACAGTGTGGAGATGGCAGCAGCAGCTGCAGCATCAGGATACCACAGAGTGGCAAGGTGACAGTGTGAAGATGGCATCAGGAGACCACAAAGTGGAAAGGTGACATAGTGTGGAGATGGCAGCAGCAGCATCAGGAGACCACAAAGTCACCCGGTGACAGAGTGGGGAGGTAGGTGACAATACCAGTACCCGCTGATGAAGGTGGGTGAAAGAAGGAGCACTTGGCATCAGATGTGTGGCATCAGACGGGTGGCAGCATCGAGTATTAGCTGAGGCAGGTAGCCAGAAGAAACCGGTCTTTTTTTTCAAGGTTTGGGTGAGGCGGCATGAATGATCTAATCCGATGCATCAGGCATTGGTGGGTGGAAATCCTGGCTGATCCACGCCTGATTCATCTTGACAAAGGTCCGTCTCTCCACATTTTGGGTGGACAGGTGAGTTCTCCTTGGGGTAACTATGGCCCCCGCCGCACTAAACACCCGCTCTGATGCCACACTACTGCAGCGTCCCACATATGTGTGCAAAAGGGACACTTTAAACATTTGCTTATTTATCTAAATGTATTTGCAATGTTTAGTATTTTCCCATTATAAGCCTGGCATTGTCCTCACCCCTGTTCGCCCCTATGTGGTGCTGGCACCACATATTATATATAGCTGGGGTATGCTAATAGGGAGGAAGTGAAATCAGTCTTGAAAGGATAGAGAGGAGAAGGAAGTGTATGGGGGAGAAAAACAGGCCTCATCCACTATGTAGCTGCATTTCTTTCCTCTGTGCCCTGATCAAGCCTGGAGATGACAGACCAAGGAATCTCAGCAGCCCAGCACAAGACAGTAAGTCTATGTATGGATATAAAGCAAGTCTAGTGAAGATTAGAGCTGAGTCTAGCCAAGGGACTTCACAAGCACCAGTGACCAGGAGAAACTTAAAGGTACCTGGACACAACTGGATAATTAGTGCGCAGAATTGTCCTCTTTTCACTTAATGCCTTTTGGAAACATAGTGAACATGAATATTTCAGGAGAGCATCCTGCATCAAATAATGTAGCAGAGAGTTTGCCTGCCACGAGGGAGAAAGCCCTTATTGGATTGCTTGAGATAAATAGGAAATCATTATATTCAATACCTGAGTGCTAGAAAGTGGACTTAAAGGGAACCTGTCACCAGGATTTTGTGTACAGAGCTGAGGACATGGGCTGCTAGATCGCCGCTAACACATCCACAATATCCAGTCCCCATAGCTCTGTGTGCTTTTATTGTGTAAAAAAACTGATTTGATACATATGCAAATTAACCTGTGATGAGTCCTGTCCCTGAGATGAGTCATGGACAGGACTCATCTCAGGTTAATTTGCATATGTATCAAATCAGTTTTTTTACACAATAAAAGCACATAGAGCTATGGGGACTGGATATTGCGGATGTGCTACCGGCCATCTAGCAGCCCATGTCCTCAGCTCTATACCAAAAATCCCAGTGACAGGTTCCCTTTAATGAAAATTTACCAATTCTTTGCCTATAAAGTAACAGCATTAGAGAACTCCTCAACTGACAATTGCCAGGCCAATTATAAGGAATTACGAGTGAACCAACATCTGGATTATTGCTATTACTATATTAATGAACTGTAACCACTGTCCTGAGACTATTGATTCAGTAAAAGTTCAATTGTTGTTTACTACAACCGACTCCTCATCCTTTCTACTACTCTCAACATTTGCACCTTACAGTGCTGGCATCACGAACACAGGGGCCTAGCCACCAAAGCACCTTAAACACCTATACCATCAAGGGCACCTCAACTTCCTGGCTGGCGTTCCCTGCAATAGAGAGTGCCCCAGAGGATTTAGTGCTGTCTTCCCATCCACTGCACTGCTGGCCCAGGGAGGCTCTGCTAACCGTGAGTAAATTAACTACTACCCCCATCGGCCCACCGTCACCTCACGTGTTGACCTTGCGGCCTGGCACACTGCACTAGTGGCCAGGCAGGACAGCTTTTCCAGGGCAAACTCTGACAGTTGTGGCCACAAATCCAGTTTTGCTGCCCAGTAGTCCAGCGGATCTTCAATGACGGGTGGCAGGATGCTGTCCAAGTATGCCACCACCTGCTGGTTCCGGTCTTGCTCCAGGTCTACCTGCTGCTGGTGAGTAGTTTCTTTACTATGCGGGTGAAGAAAGCTGCTCATCAGCGACTGTAGACTCAGACTGCTGCTGATGGAGCTGGTACTGCTCCTGCCACCCCATGCCTCCCCAGCAGCCATGGCAGTGGAACATGAGCTCAGAAGGCCCCCCCAGTCAGACCGGCGAGAGGATGGACAATGGCGCAGGTAGGCAGCAGCCAACTGACTACATAGGATGTCTCTGTAGTAGTTCCGTTTGTCCTCCCTCTCAGTGGGAGTAAAAAAGGCCCCCATTTTGAACCGGTAGCGAGGGTCCAACAAGGTGGAGAGCCAGAAGTCATCCCTCTGCCAAATGGTGACAATTCGGCTGTCACCACGCAAGCAAGTGAACATGCATCAGGCCATTTGTGCGGAGGGACTCCTTGCCTCCATCTCCACTGTATACTGCCACGGTGCATCGGGGTTCTCGGTCTCATCTTCCTCATCGCCCAGTAGCTCCTCTGGCTGCTCCTGCTCCTCCTCTCCTGTCACCTGTGTAGCCTGTGCTCCAATGTCCTCTTCCTTCTCTTCCAGTTCAGCCCCCACAGGGCTCATGTGGCCATGAGATCTAGGCGCCACGTCTCCAGTCCCCTGACCAGCCATTGTTACCACCATCTGTTCCAGGACATGAAGCAGTGGAATTACGTTGTTAATCCCATAGTCCTGGCGACTGACAAATAACGTAGCGTCTTCAAGGGGCCTGAGCAAACAGCAGGTGTCACGCATGAGCTGCCACTGGCTGACATCAAAGTTACACAGGGGAGTACTCCTATCGGCTTGCATTATCAAGAAATCGTTGATGGCCTTTCTCTATTCGTATAGTCGGTCCAACATATTGAGGGTGGAATTACAATGGGTAGAAACGTCGCATATCAGCCTGTGTTGGGGGATGCCGTTCTGCCGCTGCAGCTCAAGGAGGGTGTGCTTTGCGGTGTACGAGTGGCTGATGTGCATGCAAAGTTTCCTGCCCATTTTTAGGATGTCTTGCCGATGGGTGGAAGGCTTCAGGAACCATTTGACAACCAGATTGTACACGTGTGTCATGCAGGGCAGAGTCAGAGGCGGACATTGACGATGGAGCAAGGCGTGAGAACGTAGAGGTGGAAGTGGCGTCACCTAGCCAAGTTGCTGGTGTGGCTGTGCAAGAACTACATTCACCCAGTGGGCCATAAAGGACATGTATTGGCCCTGACCGTAGTTACAGCCCCACACGTCGGCGCATACTGTTCTCTCTTGGCAATCGCTTCAGTGATCGATTGCTGATGGAATGACTGAACAGGAGAAGGAGGGGGAGCAGGAGCATCAGGGCCAGCAGACGATGGGACAGACAGACAGCTCCCTTCTGCTGAGTTGGTGGAGCCTTGACTGCCTGAAATCGAGTGCAGTGTGCCACCGGGTGATGCAGCGGTTGCTACGGCAGGCTGGAGCACCACATTGGAGCCATGGTCCTCCCAGGCCATTTTATGGTGACACTGCATATGTTGATTCAGGGCTGTGTTGCCAACATTGGCACCCCAGCCACACTTCACCTTCTGCGCACCGATTCTACATATGGCCATGTTGACCTCCTCTAGTGGCTTCACAAAAACTGCCACACCGCAGAGTAGCTGATTTTACCCCCAACACTACGCACTGGCTGACTGCTACTGTCGCTGCTTCTGTGAACCCGTGCACCACTCCTTTCCGGTCAGGTAGGCTGCTGCAAAGCGTGTGGTCTACCTCGTGCCCGTTTGGCTCCCGACTGCCACGCTGCTGACTCGTGGCCACACTAGCGACTTGCTGGCTCAGCTGCTGCCTCACGGGCAAGCTGCCACCCTCTTCTCCTGATGATGACGAAGCCCCTTCTTCACCCGGCTCCCAAGTACGATCGGCTTCATCATCATCGAGTACTGTCTGCACGTCACTGATGTCTTCCCCAACGGTCTCTGGGTCAGGAACCTGACCCGTTGCAACACCAGCTCCCACGCCACTCTCCTCATCACTACTTGCCTGCCTAGCGGAGGAAGCGGTGGATGTCTCCTCCAGATCTTGGCTGGGCAGTAGCTGCTGACTGTCCTCTAGCAGCTCGTCCTCGCTGTATAGTGGAGCTGAGCCCACAGCATATAATACTTGTCTGGCTGAGGGAACAGAAAAGGACAGAGGCAAGTTGAGGACAGGTGAGGGCACCTGCTCCCAGGCCATGCCAACTAAGGGTTGTGTCTGCCGAACCCACCGACTGTTGGCTGGGGGTGTCTGATGTCACTTGGGATGAAGTGGATGACTGCTAGATGACACTGGGAGCTCAGGTCTCTCGCTGCGACCCCTGCTGCCACGCCCCCTTACTCTGCTGTGACCTGTGCCTGCGCCAGAAACAATTAGGCCTCTTTCACTCCCCTGTGCAGGGCCTGGCACTTCTCTGTCTGATATACTATTAGCTGAACTAAATAAATAAAAATGAAATTTAAACACCCCTAAAAGCGCCAAATATATTTCTCTTTTTGTACTAAAATAGGCCAGTAAACACTTTTAGCACAAAGAACTGCAAAAGTGAACTGCGTCCATATTTTTCTTTTTCCACAGATATAAGCCACTAAAAGCTTTTCAACATAGCACTTGCACCCCAAGAACAAATTGCTGGAATGACAGAGCTGTATAATGGCTATTTGGATCCCCAAATAATCTTTCACTGCACTTGTAAATCGCTTTTTTTTCACAATGCACTGAGGTTTTCCCTAGCACTCTCCCTAGCGCCTGCAACGTCTGTCCCTGCACTCAGAACGCTCGAAAATGGCAGAATCCAAGAGGGCTGTGGGTATTTATAGGGCTGGAACATCACAGGGCTGGCTGCTGACTGGCTGCATGCATGGCATTATGGGTGATCCTGCCTTCTCAGAGTTCCTTATCCCATGTCCTCACACGTGTAGCCGCCATTGTAGGAAAAATTGCAATTCCGAAGCGTGAGGAAATTTGAATTCTTTGCAAATTGAAATTTTCCTGAAATTCGGATTCAATTCCACTTCATCAGCTTCGATTTGCTCATCTCTAGTCTATACCGTAGCTATCAAGTGCGAGATCAGAACCTTGAAGCTTCATGGAGATGTCCTCTTAAGATTGGGGCAACTGGAGAAGTTTACGCTTTGCAGTCCCACCGATTGCTTTAAAGGAGGTAGGAAATTTATGGACATATTGTGTATATCTAAATGCTTCCACCTGAAATCATGTATGAGCGCTGTCCGAGGTGTTGTTCTTGCATCGTGGATGGTGCATCCAGTATACTGAAAAAAATTAAAGAGGAAGAATGTTAGAAATGGTTATCTGGCAGATACACCCAGGCCCTGGTTCCTAAGGAACCTAAATGTCCCTCTTCCACCTAAGAATTGGACAGTATAAAACAATGCCTGAATGTCTCACACCCATTTTTACAGTGGTGGCCCATTGCAGCCACTACACTGCTTATCTGTGCCAGCGCTCCGGTCCCGGCAGAGTAGACCAGTTACCCTCCCTTACCCTCCCTTTTCTGGTGGATCCAGCCTCCAGGATAGCTCTGTCCCTCCATGCAGACTGTGGGCTTCTGCTTGCTGGCTAGGCCATTCCCCCATTCCCCATAAGACATAAAGTGCTCCCTCCAGCTCATAAAAGGCCAGTGTGTGCACCTAAATATTCCCCACCCTATGGCTAGGCACCCAGGGGTACTTAAGGAACCTTTCCCTGTGCAAGGGTGCTTGCGTAATAGGTTCTAGTCTCCTATGGTGCCTGTGCAATGGGTTCTAGTCTCCTATGGTGCCTGTGCAATAGGTTCTAGGCTCTGCTATTGCCCTGCAAAGGTGTGCTGTCCTACAATCACTTGCCTGTGTACTGACTTATGCCTGTATTCCAAATTTGACCCTTCGCTGCCTGACATGACCTTCACCTGAGCTCTGTTCTGACCCTGAACTACTTGCCTTGAACTCTGACTGTTTATCAGATTGGTCATACAGTGCCTGTCCGGACCTGGACTTGTCTCAGAGCCCTCGGTAATGCACAGCTGTCTCTTGACCCCCGTAGCTCAGCAGTCTACTGAATAGAGATTACTGTAAGAGGTAGAAGCCTGGTGGCTCCCCTGCAGGAAAGTCCAGGTCCCTGTATAGTGGGTAAAGGGTGAATACCAGAGGGGGGCATCTAGATAACGCCCTTAGGAGTAGTGCTAAGCCATATCTGTTCAAGTGACACAGTGGGTCCATATCTGCTGCATAACACCTACCAGTTAATGCTGACCATCTACATATTGCAAACAATAGTGACAACTATTGCCGGCCATGGAGCCATTTTGCCATACCAATGTCACCTAAAACTTCCTGTGGAAGATATTGGGCACTGGTTTTTAGATGACATCATCGTGGATGAGAGGTCATTTGCACCATGATCTCTGCACAGTGGCGGAGCACTAGAGAGTAGCATGTTAATGGCAACAACATTACAAAGTTCCTTTTTTTGGAGTGATTTTACCCATTATCAGAAAAAGCTGATCACACATGGTACAATAGGAGAGAAAGATTTCCCAGGCACGTGTTAATCATACAATTTCATGCGTGAAAGCAGCAGATGTCTGCCGACAACACATTGGAAAATCATTTTGACAGGCAATTGTTTCCTGACAGATGTTAACAAAGCACTTCATTTTTCCATTGTGGGCAGCGGAAATGAGCAAAGGGTTAGAAGAAATACAATGTTTTTTTTTTCCAAAAAGGAAAAAAAAATGTTGCATGAAGGTGCTGCTTGAACATTTTTACTTTGTCACAATTATAATGCAGCTTTCAAATTGTGGATGAAGATTTTTATATTAGGTGGGGGCCTTGTTAGAAATTTTTCATTAGGACCCGTTGTGCTTCCAGGTTCATCTCTACGTGTGCCCCATGTTGAGGCCCCAAGCAAAATCATGCTCCATCCATAATACCTCTAAGCTCCGTCCCATTGTGCCACTAAGCTCTGCCCCTTGGGCACCTGCTCCTGCTCTACAGCAGGGAAGGGCCCCCTTCCTCACCTGGGCTCGGTGTAGACAAGGCGCCTACACAGGAAGTATGTCCGCTACTTTTTTCATCCAACACTTTATGACCAGTCAGGGCATTCCAAACATGTGCTTGGTTTGTAGGGCGGTAAATTCTGCCCCTGTCTAGATTCAACTCACGAAAACCTCTAGAGCAGGGATGAAAAACTACAGCTCCCAGCATGCCCTACTAGCTGTAGGCTGTCCAGGCTTGCTGGGAATTGTAGTTTTGCAACAGCTGGAGGGCCGCAGGTTGGGCATCCCTGCTCTAGAGTAAAAGTTAAAAGGCGGGGTGGGGTATAAAAGCATCATTAACCTTCAATTTTTTTTGTTTGTTTTAGGCTGACACCTACAAAAATCCACCGAATCCCCTAAAGACTATATTTCTCACTAGAATGTAATTGAACCTTAAAAAACATCTCTCCATAACCTTAAAACCTGAAAAGATTCTAAACGCTGAGCAAACAGCTCATATGTGATCTCCACTGTACGGGAAGGAATATTCTTCTGCGTGCTCTGGATGTCATCTCAGACCCTTTCGAGGGACGATGAGAAGTTAAAAGTTTTGTTTTCTTAATTCAACTTGAGTTCCACAATGCAGATTGCATAGACATCTGACAAAGACCACTTAGTCCGTCTAGTCTGACCCTAAATTATTTCCTTATGATTCACTTTCAAGACTTCTAACTTTTTTCTTTTCCTTTCCTGTGGCAAAAAGTTACCTAAATAGATCTTTAAGTGGCGACCTCGCTCTTTTATCCGCTTCTTCTGTTGTTCGTGGATTCCTTTGAATTACTGCTGTCTCTGAGGCTGCTTATATGTCCATCATTGTGGAGTTTAAAAGGTTGAGCTACTCAGTCTCTCTGTGTGCAAAAAAAGGAAATGGGTAGGTTTGCTTGGCCCCATTGTTGGAACACTTTCCTTTCGTGATTGATGTCATACTTCAGAGCTGGACTTTTTTTCTTCTTCTTATAATAACCAACGCTTGGTGTCACGTAGATATGAGCGAATCAAATCCAATGAAGTGTAATTTGATCCGAATCGATTTAACTTGAAATAGTGTAAAAAACCAAAAAAATAAATTATACTTACCCCTCCATTTGCTCGTGACGGGCCGGCTGCTGCCATCTTGATTAAAGATCTCGCCCAAAATCCCGTGCGTGGTGATGTCATCTCTGGCCGACGCGAGATTTCGCGTAAGATCTTCAAGCAAATGGAGGCGGTAAGTTTGATTTAAAAAATTTTTCTGTTCATTTTCTACTGTTTCTACTCTCAGAGGCCGCCATCATGTATAAACGCGGCATCTGAGGGCTACAATGACGGAGGCACCGCTATCTCAGCTCTCTGTCATTGCACCAGCTACATACAAAAAAAAATGCGCTTCGTGATGAAGTAATTTGGCGTTGGCTTTTCTCCTTAAGAACATAATTATCAAACGTGTCGAAATCCAACTTGCCTGACCCTTCTCTCCCCTGATATCTGCCATCAAGGATTATTAGGAGGCCATACACATGAGATGGTTGGCCATTCCAGCCAAAATCAATGACCTTGGCAAACAAACATCTAAAATGGCCGGCTCTACGGGGAGGTATTACAAAGGGTATTGCCTTAGGAAATTTTTACCCTCTACTTTGTGTTGAGATCCAGTCCTTTTTAGACTGCACGGGACAGCAGCTCTTCAAAAGCTGCAACACAAGCTTGTGAGTAGAGATGAGCGAAGTTTTAAAAAACGCAGATGACAGGCGTCACTCTTAGAATCACTTTATACTTCAGTTATTTGGCCAGTTTTGGCTCCGTAACTGACCAATTAAGTGAAGCGTGAACTTATCCTTACAGGTCAATGTTAGCGTCAGGTATAAAAGTCTTAACCGTGCAGCGGCCCAAGATTCTACTATAGAGTGAAAGAGCGCTCTCCTTTCACACCGTCGTCACTTGATTCCACATAGATCTGTTTACCCCGAAAACTGTAGTATCGGATTTTACCCCAATTGCAGAATCAAGGATGAATAGATTTACTTATGTATAAAAGAACGTGATCTTTCCAAAATCAGTAGTATCAGGCCGCTATTTCACCCCAATTACACAATTAAGGATTAACAGATTAAGGGCTCATGGACACTAATGTATTTTCTTTCCGTGTCTGTTCCATATTTTTGTGGACCATATGCGGAACCATTCATTTCAATGGGTCCACAAAAAAACAGAAGTAACTCTGTGTGCATTCCGTCTCCGTCTGTCCGTTCTGCAAAAAAATTTAACACGTCCTATTATTGTCCGCATTACGGATAGAACTGTTCTATTAGGGACCGGCTTTTCCGTTCTGCAAAATACGGAATGCACACGGACGTCATCCTATTTTTTGTGGATCCTTGTTTTGCAGACCACAAATACATACGGTTGTGTGCATGAGCCCTTACTTATATATAAAAGGACATAAACTCCCCAAAATCAGTAGTATCAGGCCGCAATGTCACCCAATTGCAGAATCAAGGATTAATGGAATTACTTATGTATAAAGGAATGCAAAGAACCAAAAATCACTATTATTAGAACACTTTTAAACCCCAATTAGTGCAGCGAGGTGTAATAGAATAGCTCCTATTAGCCAGGCTTTACACTGCACTCTCCCTATAGTGTGGATAAAGTCTCCCTATTTTCCCCCTACACTGTCTCAGCGCTGTCCCTAGACTGTTAAGAACTAATATTTTGTAAATAAAGTCTTTCCTAATCACATTCCCTAGCACTTGTCACATCTTCCCTCTGCTCAGTTCACTGGAAAATGGCGGAGACCGGGCAGGATGAGGCTTTTTATAAGGTTATGACATCACAGGGGCTGGCTATCTGCGGATTGGCTGGCTGCATTGCATTATGGGTGATCCCTCATTCCCGGGCTTCTTATTTTCAGTTTGTAACATGTGCAGCAGCCATTTTAGAAAAAAATCTGAATTGTTACCACAAGTCGCCATGAAATTCAGATTCAAGACGAATGTCATTTTTCCTGAAATTCGGATCGAATTCCACTTCGTCAACTTTGATTCGCTCAACACTACTTGATGTGATATTCTGCAGAAAAGGTGGATCTGGTAGGTTTGGCACTAAAATCAAGCCTTCTAAGGATCACGTAATTGTAAACGTTCTGGCCAACACCCCAAATTTGATGCTAATTCTACTCAAGACTAGTTTCTTGTTGTATTTTAATGAAAGTTTCTCCATATTTGAGAATCTGCTAAGATAGCACGTTATGTTCTGTTGGAAATATTTTGCTAGAAATCTTCTCTTGGTAACTGGAGAACTTGACCTTAGTTCATGCACAAGTATCGTCCACATTTGTTCTCTGATTGACATAATCACAATTTACTTTGACACCAAATCGGCTGATTTTCTCCCACCGTTGATCATTATGTTGTTGCATTTGAATATAAATCGAATGTGCAAATTAATTCTTTGCCGCCTTTGTTCTTCATAGCATTGTCTCAATGTTAATTTGCCCAGTGTATTTTTATAGAGCCCTTTCCTAGTTGTTGAGTACCTGGATAATAACATTGGTTAGCATAAGTCAGCCCATTCAGTCTCCAGAATAATGGAAACCCTTCAACGTGTAGATACATGTGTTAGGAAGAGCAATTCATTCCAGGTGGAGTCAGTGTTAAGAGGGCCTTTAGAGGGCCTTTGTTTTTTTGATAAGGGAGAAACACTATACGGTTGATCTAAATATAAATGTAGAAGCGTAAAAATCCTCTTTCCGGATCATTAATTGCATATCTGTGAATGCATATTTCTAATGACTTTTCTCCCTATGCTGAAAGAGCATGGCGAGTATCGAGAATAAGAATTTTTTTCTAACCTATGGATCTCCAGCTGTTGGGCAACTACACACCCAGCGTGCGATAATTTGAGCTAGAATGAAAGGAGCTGAGACATAGGATTTTCTTAATAATATTTAATTATTATTATTATCGCTACTAATAGAAAAATCACATTTCTTAGTTCCTTTTATTCTAGTCCATTTTTCAAAACTAGAGATATCGCCCCATGCCTAAACCTGGCTCACCACAGAACCCTATGTTAATCTAAATAGGAGGGTCTGGCTCTTGTACTTATAGCGGACTTATTACGACCACGGATAATTGGCCTAAAACCATCACATTGAACAGCAAATTCAACCTCTTACAGCTGCTGTAAAGGTGGTCAAGACTCATACATATTAAGCTTAGGTCGGCCAAAGCCACCGATTTCAGTAGGACCCGAGGACCATCTAATATTTATGAAATCCTTGACCAACCTTTCGTTTGGCATGTGTCAGTGGAGTAAAGGATAAGACATGTTGAATTTCAAGAGAAATAAGGGGCGTTGCCAGAAAAGGGACATTCCCATCTCGGACATTTATGGCATATTGGTAGTGTTATCAGGATCCACTGATTATTATGTGAAATCCAAATTAATAGAAAGTTACCGAGCTCAGAGGTAAATAACTTGGGACACGAACACTATGTGTCCAACAAGATCATTCCTCTTTAATGAAGCAGTGTATAAGATGATATAATATTTACAGATAAGGTGGTGGATACATGCCAACCTTCATAAACCATAAACATAACACTTAACATTTATATTGATTGGTACAGAAGAAGGATGGTCCCTTGCACACCCCTTGTATGTACTCCCCTTATCTATGTTTTTGTCTAATTTTTCACTCCCAGAACTGGCGCACTTTCCAGAATCATGACTAGATAGTCTACAGAGCATCTGCAGACTGCCTCAAGACCAAAGAAGACAGATGAATATAAATCTAGAAGGAAGTTAATACTGACATAACATATATAATGCACTTTTAACATTGTTGCACTCACAACAGGATATAAAAAATGTATGGCAGCACACTATTACATATGCAAACAATAGAACTAGGGATTAGGGATTATTCTTGATTAAAGTGGTACTACTATACCTACTATACATAAAAAATGGAAACTCTTTGCACACATTTTTGATCAAACGTGTGTCGGACCCATCTACCAGCGTCAAGGTGGTTTCTGCAGATGGGCACCTAACACTAACAGAATTGCCTCTCCTAGTCCTAACCTAAGCCTACAATGTTCATGGCGGTGTAGGAACCAGCTAGATTTATACTCTGCTCAGAAGATGCTAGCTTTATGGATAGGCACCTGTGATTTTGGAAGTGTTAGTCTAAATTTTCTTGCAATTTTGATAGGATATGTCATTAATGTCCGATAGGTGCGGGTAACACGTTTGGGACCCGTTCCTATCTGCAGAACGAGGCCCAAGAGGGAACGGAAAGGAAGCCGCACACGCACAGCTGCCCTTCATTCACTGATATGGGAAATGGTTGAGTACGCTTGCTTTCCTATTTTCGGAAGTCTCATAGCAGTGAATGTGGGGTAGCCGTGCATGTGTGGTATACTCTCTGTTCACCCTGTTTTTAAAATAGGAGTGAGTCCCAGAGGTGGGACCTGCACCTATCTAACATTTATGGCATAACCTAGCTATATGCCATAAATGTCCTAGATAGGACAAATTCTTTCATGGGGTGATGTAGGTTTAGTGTCATAATTCCCATTAGGTATTATGTTCCTAAAAGGGCATTAAAAACAGGGTTGTCCCAAAGTGTACTACTGTAAGCCTTTTTGGGAAATCTAATCAATATTTTTGGGTTTTAATCATGGAAGGGCCTAGTATATGCTTTTTGTCTGGATTGAATGGCCGAGTATCTCTACTCTGTCTTACATTTTTCAGTTTGAAACTTGTCAAGATGACAAAAGCAGCTGGAATCCCGGCCATCTGTCATCCTTGATGTGCACAGTATATGGAAACGTCCTAGTCTATTTAACACCGAAAAGCAAATCGTACTTGTCACAATTATTGAAAGCCCAAATAATTAAAGTGAATGTCAGAAAACATCTTTTCGAAGAGACCGACTGTTTTCTGAGATCGGGATAATTAGATTTCTTTTAGCATTGACCGTTTTTTACTTCTTTGTAGACATCACGCTGTCCTGTTTCCACCACGCAGTGAATTCAGTTAATATGTGATGGTATCTTTTCTTCGCTCGGCTGTTAGGATCTCCTGTCGAGAGGTCAGAGTGCAGACAGGCACAAAAACATCACCAGACCGAGACTTCTTCATGCCCTGTGTTGTAAGGTCACCCGCCAAAGTTTTTCCTTCTGGCTCGAGGTATTTTCTTATTAAGGAAAAGTTTGAGAGAGAATTAAAGTGTTTACCAATTAGCAGCTTCACTTAGGAGTTTGTTTTTGCAAATTAACAACTAATGAAAAGAAAAAAAATTTGCTAACTAGTATGAGTCATTGGTACGGCAAGGCATAGTGGTACGAGACCTCTGCGTGGGTCGAAATGTTTCAGGAATAAAAGCTCCTCTTATCCTACACTTAGTCCGTGCTTTTTGTATGTTCTGTACTGGATGTTGTGACTTCCATGTTTCACCCAATTAAATGGGGTTTTTCAAGACAGTCCCAAAAATTAAAAAATTAAAAAAGAACTCCTACTCATCTTTATGATCCTCCATCATATCAGTAGCACCACTCCATTGACCCAACACAGGGCTGTGTCTCTAACACTGCATTGATTATGTGCCCAACTACTCTGCGTGATCGTTGCAGAAAACCAGTGGCCTCAGTGACCACGTGGAGTAGTTGGGTACATCATCACTGCAGAGAAATCAGTGCTACGGTGAAGATGTCTCTGACTACCTGATGCAACTGCTGGGGCTCTAGTGATTGGCCCCTAAGGTATGAAAAAGCAATGTCTGCAGCACACTCAGTTGAACTGAAAAGATGGGGGATCAGACAGGTGGGCAAGGCTTCTGTTGTCCTGTCTTCACCTACATTTTTGAGTGTCCCAGACATGTACTGGACAAAGTTGGTGACTAAAGCACTCGTGTAGTTCTGGTACCAGAGCTTCTGCAGATGGGACCCCCATCGAAGAGATAGTGATAGCCTATTCTATCTGAGTGGACAACCCATTGAAGTTGGTCTTTACATTAGATCAAAGTTAGATAAACCATGCCTATGTCTACAAGGGACTTCTGACAGCAAATGGCAGGCGAAAGAATGATCCGTATACAGGATCTTTTGTCATGAAGATAATCCACTGACAAAAGTTTCGGGCAGTATCCATGAGGAATCAAACCTTGGACCAACAGTTATCTCTTGGACCAATGTTGGAGTCTAGAGATTTGGCATTAGGCAAAATAATTCAATAGTAATTCTTGTTCATAAGGGAAGTGAACTATATTGAGATTGGACTATGTTTCAGGACCAAACAGGTCCCTTTGTCAGGTCCTGAAATGCTGGGGAAAAGCTCAATAAAGTTCAGTTTAATACAAGGATCTTAAAACTGATTCAGAATTACTTGGCCTGGCGCTGGACCCATAAACTTTCTTATCTCTATGGAGTTTGTCTTCCAGCAGGGCAGCAGTGGAAGACATCGGGCAGGGCTTAACATCCATACAAAATGACAAGTAGTGTTGGGTCTATAGCAGAACAACTCTAATAGATGAGTGGTTCTACCTCTATTTTGCTTTGTTTATCGTCACTTATTGGTCCATGACATTATTACCTTAGAGGAAAGCTGCTTCCTCCTTTTACCAAATCCTTCCCTCGTAATCTTATCTCATGTACCTGGCTGGCTTTAGCCAACCGAAGCCTATATGATAAAATGAGAAAACTGTCAATCAATGTAGTTATATGCTGTGCAGATCCAGAAAAAGAACCCAGACCCGTGAGGATCACAGCCGGTAATTGACCTATAGCAGCGACATGGGTGGCCTCTGAGTTACATACACCCGTGACCCACTTATACCCAGTCCAAGGCGCTTTGGTCAACTTTCACACCCCTCAAAGAGGCCAGAATGCACATATTAGGCCCCACTACATTAAACATTACGATACACAAAAAGCAGGGGAAAATTTGGGATTTTTTCCATACTTTACAGGTGCAACTCCTATCAAGCATGCTTACGTAGTAAAGCTAGAAAAATGGCTAAGCCAGACTCACATCTGCAACTAGTTCTTTCAGGACAAAATCCCTTAATCAGAGAAAAGCAGATAAGAACAACATTTCTAGTTGCAAGTTCTTAGGGGAATCTCTGGATGGGTGCTATTTATATTTGGAGACCAGGTGATATACCTGACACCTATTGTAGGCTAGACAATGCTCCTCCGGATTTTTGGGTAAAATGTATGCCCAATCCTGCGCACACGTACTCTGCATACCATGGGCTCTCTATAATGAGAATACCCCTTAGACAACACACATTTGTGTCTTTCCCTTACCCTGGGTTTGTCTGAATCCAAACCTTTTGAGAAGTTTAAACCAAATCCCTCACCAGTTTGCTCATACTGATCCAGCTTGCATGTCCAATGGTTTTGAGGATTCCAATCACCTGTGGTCATGGTTTTCAACCTGCAGATCTCCAGCTGTTGCAAAACTTCCACTCCAAACAGCTGGAGAGGCACAAGTTGAACTCTACTTATCTACGGCAAAGCTGGTTGAGTACAAATATTACTTTGAAGCCAGAGTTTACCTGCTGATACCTTCTAGCAAGAAAACAATCATATTCACTTCTTAAGCAGCTGCCTTCTCTGTTGACCCCCGGCCAGCCTTAGAATACAAATTAATTCAGAGATTACGTAGCCAACCTCTGAGAATGTCATTCTTAAAACTTTTATTTCAAAAGCCAATGAACCTCAGGTCACCAGCTCGAAAATTTCACAATCGGTCTTTTACTTTCTGTACCATGCAGGATCTTGGGTAGAGAAAAAGTATGCTTAATGGGCAGCAATTAGCCTACCTTGTACTGTGCGGATAATTTGATCTGAAAGGTCACCCTAGACTGGAAGGCAATTGGCCCTGTACAAGAAAAGGTCAACTCTATTGGGATACAGAGAGTCTCTATGGAAGATGGATGTTATGGAGATTAGGAGAACCTTGGGCTATGACACGAGGGTACCACCGCTGAGCTTGGACAATGTGTTTCATCCACCACCCTAAAATTACGTTCTCGCTCTGATGTGCAAAGCAGCTAACGTTGCATTTGGCATCAAAGGAGTTGAGACGATCACGTTCCGTGGCATCGTTCCTGCTGGATGTCTCTATAATGTGTTTTGATCCTTCATGTGTTTTGAACATGAAAGGACTGATAATGTTGGAAAGCATCTGATAGCGGCAGTAACAGCTGTCTGGGATCAGAGGCGCTTGCTGATGTTTGTGTACTACATAATCAATCGATACACCTTAGAGTTAGCACGCTTCTGGTGTTCCAATACATCTGTGTCATCATGCCCAAATCTCGCTGCAGATTGTGCAGTAATTAGTGGAGGGGGACAGATGAGTGTTGGTTCTCCATCTCGGGGGATGCCTGGCTTGGATGTAACCAGGCAGAAAACAATGCCGAAAGGATCTTACCGGGGAAATTATGGAAGGAAAATAAGATTATTGAGAAACAAAGGAGCCACCTCTCTCATCCTGGAGACTGCCTCGCACAGTGCTCGTTAGCGTTAATTGCTAATTGTCATCATTTCATTGTTGGCTTTGTGTTGTATGTGTTGGATAATTATATTCTCATCATCTGCAGTATCTCGTCTTGGATGGTAAAATTTCAGAAGTTTGGGTGCAAAACTACCTCAAACACAACCCCAATACTGTCCACTAGATATAAAGCTAAGGAAATGATGTAGAGGAAGCAATGGTCTCTCTCTCCCAGGCTGGTGCCACATCATTAGAAGGACTATGTGGGTGGCATGTGAACATCTGTTTGCACTCTACACATTGCCCTCTAGTTTGCGGCTGAGAAGGTATCAGGAAGAGGGGTCCTAAATTCATCTATGCAGCCCACCCACCATGGTGGAGGACAATGTGGAGTAGGTGAACCTTTTGGATGCAAATACAATTGCAATACATCCCCACCCCGCTGTCTAACTCACCATCTTCCTCTTCATCTGAATTTGGTCCACACCTACCTTATCTGCAATAGTGCTCCTGAAAAAGCTGGACACAGCGCCCCCCCTGACAGTGCCTCTTAGACTGCCAGAATCAGTGCCACTGATACCAGCGCCAGCCATGGTACTCCCAATCATTGGTATTTACCGTACAACAATTCTGATAGTGCTGGCCATAGTGACCCCTCCCCAACAGTGAGCATCTCAACCATCCTGTAGATAACCTATCGCTGGCATACCAGGTGCCCCTTCTGGATGACTTGTGGTCTCTGTAGGCATGTCTTGCTGACTCTCCTGCTGTCTGTCCTATTTCCTTGATCTCTGGTTTTGGAGCACCAGGGGTTATATGGTTGCCATGCAGGGTCCACTTCTCTTTTGTGCACTGCAAACAGACCAGGAGGCTGCCACCATCTTCCCGCTGACCATCCATCACTACTTGGTTGTCTCTAGGACAGATGGTCTCTTGACTGCACCACAAAGTGGCTCTGCTCAGTGTGGCGCAAACTCCACCCTACGCAGGGGCGTAGCTAAAGGCTCATGGGCCCTGGCGCATGAATTCAGCTTGGGCCCCCCTTCCCTCAGTGCTTCGTGTGTCTTCTTATGCAGCACAAGAGTCTTTGGCCCCCTTAGTCTCCTGGGCCCGGTAGCGAGTGCTACCTCTGCACCCCCTATAGCTACGCACCTGACCCTATGCACATACTTCCCTAAGTTCTCTTCTTCCAGATACCAGCTCTCCACCTTGGGTGGGCTACCTAGGCTACATAGCCACAGTATCCCCCAAGTGGAATGAGTCTTATCCTAATATTAGCCCGAGGATCATAGTCCTGGATATCCATTTATTATACAGGAATCGTCGCTGACTGACTATAATACCAGGCTCCATCTTTCCAGTTTGTCTAATATCTTGAGTAGACCGGAGGACAGGACCTCTGCCGTAGGATGTGACTCACAAGCGGTTCTCCAAATTTAAATATCCAAAATGAAAGGTGGCAGCAAATAGAGAATATGCAGGTTACCATGGAGATGACAAAAAAAAAATGTGTGCATAATTATATCAGATAATGAGTGGTGTCAGCCACCTCCAGTTCACTCACTGGTCTCATCTGAAGCCGCAGTATCACAGGACATTGTGCGTCAGGGTTTACCGGAGTCACAGTCCTCAGGAAATTTAGCTTATATTACTCATATTAATAGGAAGAGATGTGCAGCCACAGACCCCTGCGGATGATGTTCATCATGTCCTCAGGTACATCGCCAGCTAGGAGAATTTTAGCTTAAATGTATCGGGAGATTTATCAAACTGGTGTAAAGTAGAACTAGCTTAGTTGCCCATAGCAACCAATCAGATTCCACCTTTCATTTTTGACAGCTCCTTTGGAAAATGAAAGGTGGAATATGATTGGTTGCTATGGGCAACCAAGCCAGTTCTACTTCGCACCAGTTTGATCATTAGCAAACCACATTAGTGTTTACAGCTGGAGATAAACTCACATGAAAGAGATTCTCTCTCTCTCTCATGCAAAAGAGTTAGACCAGCACCTCCAAACTCCGTATAAAGGGAGCTCAGGTGCACGCTACCATGGCTGCAATGCAAAAGCAAACAAGGACTACAAGTAACAGCACGCTGCTTTATGCACAAAGACACATGCAAACACTGAAAACATGAAGGAAATGTAAACTGCATTATTGCTTTACTTACTATAGGAAAATTAGAAGCTCTTTGCGCATATTATCGATTAAGAATATGTCGGGCCCATCTACCAACGACAAGGTGACTTCCATCAGACAGGACCTACAATAACAGTCTTGCTCCTCCTGGGCTATCTATCTATAGAAATCTATCAATCATATATAGAAATCTATCTAATATCTACCCATCCATTTATCCAGAGTACTGTATCGACCTACCTACTAAGGATGAGCAAACTGATTCTACCGGTTCGGGATTCATTCAAACCTGAATTTATTGTGATTTATTTTGGGCGAATGATAGGGAGAGACAGATGAACACAGCAGCAAAATGAGTGCTGCATTATTTTCACACAGGAAATTGACAGAGACGCCTTGCTGACTTTTGACGCTTATGTAGCAAAGCAAGAAAAATAGCTCACATATGCACAGGACAAAAGCCCTTAATCAGAAAAAAGCAGATGGGAACAACATTTTTAGTTGTAAGGCCTTAGGGGGAACCTCTGAGTGGGTACTATTTCTATTATGGAGACCAGTTGATACACGTGGCAACTATTGTAGGCTAGACAACGCTCCTCTGGATTTCTGGGTAAAATATAGGCAAATTATCATGTCGGTCCAGCAGCTGATCAATGGGGGAGGGGCTAGGGTAATTACCCGCCCACACCCCACTTCAAAGTTATAATGTATCAGGTTGGGATTGTTGTGTTGGAGATCATCCAAGATGAATATATCAAAAAGGAAGGTTAAAGGGGTTTTCTCATCTCAGACAATGGGGGCATATCGCTAAGATATGCCCCCATTGTCTTATAGGTGCGCGTCCCGCCGCTGGGACCCGCATCTTTATATCGGGAACGGAGTCCAGCAAGGTGGTGGCTGGAGGACTCCGGTCTGGCGACCACCAAGCGCTCTCCCAATAGAAGTGACTAGGAGCGCACCGCACATGACCGGCCACCGCTCCCATTCACATCTATGGGGCCTGACAGAAGTAGCTGACCCAGAGGCTTTTGTCGTATTTTACCCTTTTTTTATTTTTGCAGATAAAGGATTTGGAGTTTGCTGCCTGCTTCTTGGAGACTGAATTAGTAATGCGCCGTTTTGTCTCCTGTGCCCAGAACAGTCTTTGGTGCTGATGTTTACTTCAAGAACGGACGTTGATAAAAAAAAAAAATCTCCAATGTATTATTTCATTGTAGTCTTCGTGTACTTCTTTTTTATTTGCAGCAGAATATAATGGCTTATCTGCTTAGCAAAATTGTATCATTTTAATACACCTAAACTTTGTCTTTCTTTTTGCATTGAGGAGCACCAGGTTCATTGCATTGTTATTTTTTGTGTTGAGGAGCACCTTGTCACCTCAGGAGCACTGTGTTGTTACTTGTATTGAGGGCCGCCTCATCATCTCAGAAGCACTGCATTGAAATTTTCTGTGTTGAGAAACACACAAGGAGTGTCAGGAGCACCGTGTTGTCCTTTTTTTGTGTTGAGAAGCAGCTCGTCATCTCAGGAGCAGTGTGTTGTCATTTTTTTGTGTTGAGGAGCAACTCAGCATCTCAGGCAAGGGTGGACTGGTCTATGCATGAGGTAGGCATGGCCAAAGTTAATCTTGGCCCGGCCTTCTTAGGAGCTTATGGTGAGGGCTGGCCTCACCCACGGGCAAGAGAGCTCTAGGGAATTCTACTGAGTTGGAGGTAGACAGCAGACTCTATGTGCTGTTCACCTCAGCGTTTCTGGGTCTAATCCCTGGAGCCACGTTTATCTCTGTCAGCTTCTTGGAAGAAAGAGAGAAAGACAAGATAGAGAATCTGCATCATCAAGTGACAAGTTAGGCAACAAGGTTATCTGCATAAAGATTTCCAGACCCTGCTGCCATAGAGGGAAACCATGTTAAGACACCCTACACACTACCGAAATAACTTGGCTAGTTGTATCATTTGGATCTGCACGCAGCTGTGCAAAATGCAGACATTAGCATCAAGGGCACCCCTGAACCACCATCAGGCAAGGAGCCCCCAGCTCCAGGGAGTTCCCCGAAGGAATACTGGGTGCCCCTCTCTCACTGCACTGACCATAAGAAGCGAAGGCCTGAGGGAGTACACAGTGACACATCATCCTCAGTGCTTCTACCACTCCCATCCTCTGCTCTGGCTTGCTGCACATGCTCTAGTACCAAGCATGACATAGGGCCCCATATGCTCTACCACCAGACATGACATAGGGAAGGGTTCCCCAACTCCAGTCCTCAGGGCCCACTTGCCGGTCAGGATTTAGGAGTATCCCAAAGAATGAATACCCGTGGTAAATCCTAATGGATGGACACTAATTATATCAGCTGCCCAATACTAAGGAAATCCTGAAAACATGACTGGCAGGTGGGCCCTGAGGACTGGAGTTGAGGACCGCTGACATAGGGTACTATATGCACCACTACCAAGTATGACATAGGGCCCCAAATGCTGTACTACTAAGCATGACATAGGGCGCCATAATCTCAACTACCATGCATGACATATTGACCCAAATGCTCTAGTACCATGCATGATATGCTCTACTTTGACATGACACAGGGCTCCACATACTGTACTACCAAGGATAACATAGGGACCCGAATGTTCAATACCCAGCATGACATAGGGCCCCAAATGCTTTACTACAAAGGTTGACCCTCTGCCCCACATGATGTACATAGGGCCGGAATGCTCTACTGCCACACTTGATGAAATCATGAATGTGAAGGCCATACAGCTAAGGGTCTCCTGCCCTTTAAGAGCCCGATTGATATTCTGGTAGATGTCAGACTGTAGGAAAGTTTCATAAAAGTTTTACAGATGATTTTCTTCTCTAGCTCAGAATATATTTCTTAAGGCTTTTCTTCCTATTTCCCCACATTTAATATAATGTAATCTCTTCATTATGCCGAAGCCGAGGGGCAGAGATTGACATTGAGTCTTCCCAATCCATCTGTCATTTGCCCCCTACGAGGCGTCATATGAGAAGGGCCATTGATAAGTTCTTTTATTGAGCACTCACAATGAGGTCTTGTAGATTTTAAGCGCGTGTAATACAAGTGGATGCAGAACGGTCACATATTAGCAACTTCTTGCTGTGAGAAAGCAGACGGTGCTACAGCCCCAGAATAGTAATCCTGCAAAATGAGACAAATTCAAACATGAGAAACATTTGCCACAGACCAAAGCGCGACTTACTGGAGAGATCGAGCTTCTTCTCAAGTGGAATGTCACCTACTGGAGCTCATTTGCCTAACTTGAGCCCCAGGACAAATTTTTGATCTGCCTTCCTCCACCCCATCTTGAGCCAAGTTCACATTTTAGTTATTTGATCAGTTATTTCCATCAGCCAAAACCATTAGTGAAGCCTACTCAGATATAAGGTACTATGGAAATATTTGCCTGAGGGAGTACATTATGACACAACATCTCATCAGGGCCACTACTACTCCCATCCTCTGCTGCGGCTCCTCAGGGGCAATAACCTCAGTGAGAGTGACATGGGTATAGCGAATGGTGCGTCACTAATGTATGCAAACTAGAATTCAGTACTAAAACATGCAGTAAGCTATGCAGCTCTACTGTATGGACACAACACTGCTGTATAATCACCACAATACAACAGGACCTATGTAGCAACACTGTCTGAACCTGGCGGCACTACTGTATTGCAGTATGTAGGTCATTCGATGAACATCAACCAAACTAATGAATTTCATAGAGACCCGCCAACCATCTAATCTGTATGGCAGTGTCCTGACTCTCTGCTGACACAGCTGTCCGGAGAAAAGAAGGACGGGCCATGTTGGGTTTAAAGGCTATGGACACTTTTGGGGAATTAAAAAAAAAAAAAAATTATTACATTATACTCATTGTGAGCCAAAAATCATTTTGTCAATTAGTCTTGATTAAAACTTTTCAGCCCCTTTCTCTGTACAGACTTGGGATTCTCTATTATCAGGCTCTGTGTTTATACTGTTTACAGTCAGAAAGCTCAGCTGAAAGCCCCTCATCTCTATGATCTCCTGACCTCATAAACACTCATTTCTTATCTTACTGAGAGGAATATGGCTTAAATAAGTGTTTATGAGCTGTTAGTAGTTCAGAGATAAGGGATATACTGTATATAGATGCAGGAGCGTAGCTAAATTTCATAGGCCCTGGTGCAAGAGTTCAGCTTGGGCCCCCCGTCCCTCAGTACTTTATGGCCAGGGGCAGAGGTGCACATAGCCTTGTTGCTGCCTGAGGCAAAAAATTTCAGTGGCATCACCTCATGCCAAATTCTTGACCTTACCCAGGGGCATAGCTAATGGCTCATAGGCCCTGGTGCAAGAGTTCAGCTTGAGCCCCCCTTCCCTCGGTGCTTTGTGTGTCTTCCTATGCGGCTCAAGGGTCTTTGGGCCCCCTCAGGGTCCTGGGCCCGGTAGCGACTGCTACCTCTGCACCCCCTATAGCTAGGCCCATGACCTTACCCCTTCCCTACAGCCAGAGGTGCAACTTGACCAGCATGCGCTCTCTATAATACCGGTGTCTTTCATATTTGGCACAAGGCTCCTGGGCCCGGTAGCGACTGCTACCTCTGCACCCGCTATAGCTACGCCCCTACATAGGTGGCAGATAATGACACAACGCCCTCCACAGTATAGTGGCTATGCTTGGTATCGCAGCTCAGCCCCTTTCACTGCAATGACCATGTGTCCGATCGACGTGACGTCACTGGCCTAGGCAAAGCGGTAAGAAGGCCTTCTCAAACAGCTGATCGATGGGGGTCGGATCCCCACCGATCAGATACTGAAGACCCATTCTGAGGATCAGTAGAAAAGTCTCTGCTACATTCTAGGCTCCTTCTATAATTATTAGAAATGAAGTTGTGATTTAATTAGGTGGCTGTAAGCCGGGCTTGCACATCCAGGATGTAATATTCTCTTTCTTGGGTGCACTATGTAATTAAATTGTTAATAAATTGTAATACTAGAGTAATCCACTTCCTCATCAACGAGGCTCAGAATTATCCTGCACAAATATATAGAAAACGTATCCTATAGGATGTCACGTACGGGGACTCGCAAAGTGCACCGACACCTGCGAGCTCATCGATCTGTGATTAATTTAATCATGGAAAGGTTGCACTGTGGGAACTGTGGTGACGCTCAGACATTCCCGATCCGCTGAAGGCTGTGATCATTCTCCTCTCCGGTGACTCCATGCCATATGTGAATTCCTGCCTAGAACAAATGACTGGAAACCTGGAGCAGTGCATCCTGGGATATGGACCGGTGTCCTGGGGGGACTCATGTAACACCGCCAGCCGTCAATAACTACATGTTTTTTTTTTCAACATTTTATGCAACCTTTCCACTTAAAGGGACAGACATCTTTAAGAAAAAAAAAACGTGCATTATGTGTCATCATACATTTAAGGGGTTCTCCTGTGATCCATGTAAGAAATGAAAATCGGATCATCATATACAACAGGCAACTTAGAACAGGTAAAAACCTCACATGAATCCAGAGATCTCCCCATTCATTGCTCTGCTAGATTTATTGCAAGCTGGCAGCTTAAGGGGCGTGCACTCTCAGAGGGCGTGTCCTTTGTACTGCAGCTGGTGGCAATTGAAGGAGGGAACCGTGCTTCTATCTCAGTGAGAAGGACAGAGAAATTAGCAAAACGGCAAACAGCAGGTGGCGCTATAAAGATGGATCTCATTGAATAACTCGGGGGCTATAATACATTTTTAATTACATGCAATTACATAAGTGTTCAGATTCAGGTGCTGGTTTGCAAAATGTAGGATATTTTTTGTGGGAAAACCCCTTTAACTTTCACGGAATACAATATTTAGATAAGGTTGCAGCCCTTGACACAATGCAATATTTAGAATTGCAAGCATCCTTTTTTCACACTTGGGAAAACCCCAGAACTGCCAGAAACACTGCAAAATTGGCTTCTTTTATACTATAAACAGTGCCACTCCTGTCCATAGATTGCATTTAGTATTGCAGCTCAACTCCATTAAAGAGCAACTGTCAGCAGGATCAACTTCATTAAACCAAGTCTACTGTCTGGTAGGGTCGATCCTGTTGATCAAAAGGATACCTGTTTTGTGAAAATCTGTTGCGCATTCCCAAGGGAAAAACAAAAACAAAATACGTTCATTATTTATCCAAATTAGAGCTTAAGTGCACTGGGAGGTGGAGCCCAGACCCTCAGCTTTGCAGTGCTGACCACCCCGCTCAGTACACGGAAGCCCACATTTGCATAAAAAGAAATGTCTTTGTAAACAGCCAATTTTGATCAGCTGGGCCAATTCTTCCAAGCACTTTGCCTGGTTTAATAGGGTTGATCCTGCTGACAGGTGCTCTCTAAAGTGAATTTACATATCTGGTATTCCCTTTAAGGACTACCGATACACCCTTTTTTTCCTTAGAAAAGCTAAAGGGTCAGAGCCTTACACATGCATGCAAACCCCCAAAAAAAAACACCCCCTGTGTCAGGCCCCGCCCCCTCATTTTTGTTTCTATGCACTAACTAAGCATCTTTTGATGTATGCACTCTGCTCTCCTTGCCGTATTTATTAGATAATTCTGTATATTATTTAAATGTTCTATGACATATACCTTAATAAGCTACATAAAATCTACATACGTGTACCAAAGTCACATAGATCAGTACAGGGGGAAGTATACCATATGTGCTACCTGTGCAGCTGCATGGGGCCCCATAAATTTAAAGTACCAGTGGCTCACACCCCACACACTCCCACTGTCTTATAGTCTAAGTGTAAGAAGCTCGTTGACATCTTACAATCTTTGGTGTTTGGAACGACCACGGTTGTTCACAAGACCGTAGAACTGGACTTCACCTATTGCAGTCATATTTCCTGAGTACTAAAAAAAAAAAAAACCTCTTGCTCTTCAATACCCAACCAGTAAGATGGCCAAAGACAAGTCAGGAACTAAGCAAAGGGACAAGAAACAGAATCCATAGGGAAACAATTAACAATCAACTTCAGTGCTCTGAGCAATGAAAGGCAGGAGGACAACAGGTCCTAGGCTACACTGATACAACATGTATAGGCTAGAACAAGGGTCAGGAACCTCCGGCGCCCCAGCTGTTGTGAAACTACAACTGCCAGCATGCTCCCTTCACTTCTATGAGAGTTCTGAGAACAGCCAAGCAAGTGTGCATGCTGGGAGTTGTAGTTTTACCACACCTGGAGTGCCGAAGGTTGCTGACCCCTGGCTAGAAAATGAGCCTAGGAGTACAAGCAATCTAGAAACCAATGCACAGAGTATATGCTATACCCAGCAACCAGAGAGGCAAAAGGCATGAACATTTAAAGCAAGGCTAACCAATCAAAAACTTCTCCTTAAAGGGGTTGTCCCACATAAAATATTCTACAGAATACTTCTGTAATTGAATGTAACAAAAAATTTAGCCTAGCCACTGAGTTATTCTATAAAATGCACCTGTATAGCGCCACCTGCAATTTGTTTTTTTCTTATTTCTTTGACCTGCTCACTGAGAAGGCCGCACATGCTCAGTTTAATGCTTCAGCTGTGATAGGGAGAGAGCTGCAGCAGAATGGACATGCCCTTTAACTACAGCAGAAAAGACACTCCCCTTAAGGGGTCAGCTTGATATAAATTTAGAAGAGCGATAAATAGGGAGATCTTTGGATCCATGTGAGGTGCAGGGCTGGTTCTGGCTTTGATGTCTGATTTTCATTTTTTACATTAGTCATGGGATAACCCCTTTAAAATAACCAAGGTGACGCAGATGCAAGTGTAAAGCCGCATAGTAACCACCATAAACAATGTTAGTAAATAGGAGAAGATGAGACAACAGGAAAATCCCTGCTGCTCGTAACCGTGGTTTGGCATGGTGAGGGTTTTCAGCCATGAATGTGGTGGTCATCAATCTAGTGGTTGGAAAACAAGGGAGCCATTTGCTGTCATGCACAGCGTTCACCACTAGATCTGGGTGCTATATATGTGAATGTGGTGAACACCAGATAAAGTATACTTAATTTGTGGTGATAGATATGTAGCATCCCCAAGTCAGGGCAATGTATGGAACTAACCTGGGGAATGCCAGTGATGGAGAGGCCGGCACGCTGTTCCTCTGGGGCACTCTCTGGGTTCTTGCGGGACACAGCCAGGTGGAATGTGAGGTGCCCTTGGTGTTGTAGTTTAACGTGCCTATGGCTAAGTCCCTGATATGTCGTGACGCCAGTGCCAGTAAACGGTGGCACACCGTATTTATAGTAGGAATAACAGAGGTGCAGACTTGTAACTTGAAAACAGAATTCCAACTTTACTGAAAACCGTAGAAAATACAGCAGGCAACCTCTTAACACAGTTCTTGTTGCAGAGAATAGACGTTTGTACAGTCGCAGTTACAGCAGGCTTACATCCAGCAAGGTATAACAGAGGGAAAGACAACAGGACTTAGAATTGCAGGTGAACCTTACTTTCTTCCTGACTTGTCCTGACTGGAATTGATGCTTCAAGGCCCCAATGCCCTACTTCTGGCTTATATCCTTGAATCTCCAGTAGACAGTGTACCTCCTCTTGGCATTTAGTACCTCTTGCTCTAGGGATTGCCTCTGCTTGACTTCTGCTGACTCGCTTAGGCCTGAGACATGTGGCCTTCACAGACTCCAGGGTCTGCACTCCTTCCCAGGCCCAGGGCCTGGTGTAGACCTCACAGGCTCATGGCCTGGAGTAGACTGAGCTGAGCTGTCTGACTGAGCTTTCTTTCCCTGACTGGGCCTTATATAGACTAGGGCTACCTAGCTCCCTCTAGTGACTAGAGCTGGAATTACATCCCTAGCCGGCCTGCACATAGCACATTTCACAGTAACAGGGAATTAAATACAATAAATTACATTGCATGGTACAAATAGGACCTTTACCAGCCTCCCCATAAATGAGAGGAGCGACAGCAGCCAAGTGACCCTTCTGTAGTGACGGGCAGTACAACTCCCGTACACTACATACCCCGCTGCTTTAAGCTGAGTACGCCCTCGTACTCTACCAGGGTACCGCCCAACTGGAATTTTCACCTGAAAGAGACAAAAGAAAACATGCAGGGATACATACATATCAGTAATCAATTCCATCTGCATTGACAATTATGATCAGGTCCAGCTGGTTGACGGAGAAGTGCGGTGACAAGGGGCGTCGTTCTCTTTCTTCAGGATAAGGAATGGAACTGGGGCGCTGACCTGGCACAGCGGATGTTAGGGAATACCAGGATAGTCCATGACAATGAATGAGTCCATAAAAGCGATATCTCAGAGGCTCGCACATAGGGAGTCCATCTCTGGGCACATAGACTTGAATAAAAATATATCTTGAGTAATAAATACGGTCAGCAGCACATACATAAAATGACAATACAGGACTCTGACAATACCAGGGTAACACCTTCCTGGCAAGTCCTGCGTATTATTAAAGTGCTGACATAAAAGCCCTTTTCAACCTGAAATGGGGGTTAAAAGGGGATAAAGTGCAAATAAAAGCACAACTTGGATTTATTAAAGTACTTGACGCCAAAATGGTAGCAGCAGGCAGGATGTCCCGGAACAGAAAGAGGCAGGCTGGGAGCAGTGGTTCACAGTGGCAACTTATCTTCACAAAAATGCCACCGGCCGTGGGGAACTGGCAGCAAGCTCTACCAGCCTGGCAAACTTAAAGGGGCAGTTCCTGCAACATGTATGATGTCCCTGTGAGGATGAGCAAAAATGGCCTAGCAGGCCTGCTCACAGGTACGTATCAAATGAACCCTGTTCATCAGAGGTAGTGCAGCCCTGTGCTGCTGGTAGTCTGGGCCATGCACCAGGGCCACTTGGAGGGGTGCCCACCAAAGAGAATGGGCTGGAAACATCACAGGTATTGGGCCTACCCACCTCACTGGCCCGCTGGGTTGCGGACACATAGGAGCTGCTGGTCTCGGGACACGGGCCGGCGCTGGGGTAGACACTTCCTCTGGCCGGGACATAACGCTCCCGTCAAGGCGGACTCGGCTCCTGGCATATGTCAATTTATCCGCTTTACACGGACCTTGGGTGGCTCAGCGTTAGCGGTAGGACCTGGTACTACGGGTTCAGGATGCACAGGGGCACAGGTAACTCACCACCGCTGGACTGCTGCGCTGCCTTCTTAGACTCTGTCACTTGCCGCAGGCCATCCAGGTAAGCCTGTAAGGAAGCGATCCGCTCCTCCAGGGCGGAGATCTCACTGCTGGATTCCGGCACACTTGCAGCAGGCTCAGATGAGGTTCTATCATGGCGGTTCTTCCGCAGGTCATCCATCGCTTCACTGAACTGGGCCATCCGCGCCCAATCAGCGGCTGTCTTCTCTCGTCGCGGCAGCTCTGGAGAGGGATAAGGACTGGGAGGCTTGTCCAGGATCGTTGGCTGCCAGAAGATGTTCGGGCCGAGAAAGGAACTCTTCTCTTGGTACGTATTCCGGATGGGTCCCGGCGGGTCCTCTGCCTCCACCGGATCTTCTGTTTCTTCCCAGTCCTCCGGTACCGGTCCTGGACGGGTCACCGCAGTGGCATATGGGCCTCGCAGGCCCTCCGCGGGAGTGAACTCCACTTTCTCTCCGACCGCTAGATTATGCAGTCGCCCTGGGAGATAGCTGCGCTTGACGGACCGGCGATTCACATAATAGTCCCGGTTGGTGCCGGTTTCTTGGATGAATCCAAATCCTCTGACCTTGTCAAACTCGAGCACGACTCCGGTGCGGCGTTCGAGCTGGGGCTTGCTGTCCCTGGAGTCCTCATAGATCCGCTTGGTGACTTCCTCAAGTATTTCTTCTGAGTGGTAGTTTTTAAAGTTGCCGCCACTCGGATCTCGGCCATCAGGGCCGACCACGCGGGGTTCCGCGGGAGGAAGCCTTCTCGCTGCGGGTGGAAACGGCAGGGCTCGGCTTGTGGCCATGGACAGGTCTGGGCCATGTCGCTGGGAGTATACGCTGGGGCGCAGGGCGCTCCTTAGTTGCTCCTGGGGTCGCCTCCATTGCACCAACTACGGCCCGGATCCCGCTGACATTACAGGTAGGAAGCCCCGTAGCAGGGTGAGCCACTGTTCCTGCAGGCTCCACCCCGTCGTTTCTTGCACGCCCCCTAGGTATTCCAGTATAGGGTAGGCGGTGTCCATATTATATTCCTCAAAGGAAGGCGTTACCTCCAGGTCGTCTTCTCCTCCCTCTTGGAGGGTTTTGGCGCCAAATTTTCGCGCCACTGAGGACAGTGATGGCGCAAGAAGAAGTCCAATGACGCCGGCGGCCATCTTGGACGCCATGATGCATCAATTCAATGACAGCAAGCAGTGGTAGTAAAACAGCATAAAAGTCCACAAAAATGCACTTTGAAGTGGCGATTTTCTTCCTCTTGATAGCGCAACACTGCACAGCGCTTCCTGGAGGTTTTTGGGACACTTTTCTGTACGTTTTAAGTCCTCAAAGTTTACTTCAAATAAACAGGCGTTTTGTCACTTGGCAAACTGGTTAAGGCACAAAGTTCACGTTTTTGCTCACAGTCCGTAAACGTGCGTATCCTGTTCGTGACGCCAAAATGTAGCATCCCCAAGTCAGGGCAATGTATGGAACTAACCTGGGGAATGCCAGTGATGGAGAGGCCGGCACGCTGTTCCTCTGGGGCACTCTCTGGGTTCTTGCGGGACACAGCCAGGTGGAATGTGAGGTGCCCTTGGTGTTGTAGTTTAACGTGCCTATGGCTAAGTCCCTGATATGTCGTGACGCCAGTGCCAGTAAACGGTGGCACACCGTATTTATAGTAGGAATAACAGAGGTGCAGACTTGTAACTTGAAAACAGAATTCCAACTTTACTGAAAACCGTAGAAAATACAGCAGGCAACCTCTTAACACAGTTCTTGTTGCAGAGAATAGACGTTTGTACAGTCGCAGTTACAGCAGGCTTACATCCAGCAAGGTATAACAGAGGGAAAGACAACAGGACTTAGAATTGCAGGTGAACCTTACTTTCTTCCTGACTTGTCCTGACTGGAATTGATGCTT
Source organism: Bufotes viridis (assembly GCA_033119425.1). Lineage (NCBI taxonomy): Eukaryota > Metazoa > Chordata > Amphibia > Anura > Bufonidae > Bufotes > Bufotes viridis. The sequence goes on from CM065598.1 coordinate 97,701,111, forward strand.
CAAGGCCCCAATGCCCTACTTCTGGCTTATATCCTTGAATCTCCAGTAGACAGTGTACCTCCTCTTGGCATTTAGTACCTCTTGCTCTAGGGATTGCCTCTGCTTGACTTCTGCTGACTCGCTTAGGCCTGAGACATGTGGCCTTCACAGACTCCAGGGTCTGCACTCCTTCCCAGGCCCAGGGCCTGGTGTAGACCTCACAGGCTCATGGCCTGGAGTAGACTGAGCTGAGCTGTCTGACTGAGCTTTCTTTCCCTGACTGGGCCTTATATAGACTAGGGCTACCTAGCTCCCTCTAGTGACTAGAGCTGGAATTACATCCCTAGCCGGCCTGCACATAGCACATTTCACAGTAACAGGGAATTAAATACAATAAATTACATTGCATGGTACAAATAGGACCTTTACCAGCCTCCCCATAAATGAGAGGAGCGACAGCAGCCAAGTGACCCTTCTGTAGTGACGGGCAGTACAACTCCCGTACACTACAGATATACGACACCACGTTTTTTAGAAATGTACCTCGATGGTGCTGTATGCAAACATATCTGTATGCTGCTATATACAGGATGTCTCATACACCAGTCTCTGTACCACACATCACTGCTCCCTTGTTCCACTTTTGTAGTCTGAACATTAAAGGGGTTCTCTGGGCTCTCCTATAATAATGACCTAGCCTCAGGATGGGTCATCAATATCAGATCGGCAGGGGGTGCCGGTTGTCGAAGGAAAGGCTCATGTAGTATGCACGTGCCGCCTCCCGTCTCTCTTCCTGCTCACCGCTGCTGTCTATGGCAAAATCGCAGTGAATGGGACTAGAGACGGGATTGTATTGTAAGGATATTTTTAAGTACTGATTAGTTCTGTCCCCTTTAATTCTGTTTAATATTCTGTGTAATAGTTTACAAGTTTTCCTTGTAAAGAAGTGGGTTAGAGATAGTACCCATCCCCCACTGTGCTGATAAGAACCCATTCCTGAGTGATCTCAGAGACATGCGTGATGCACACTGGAGGAGGGGATGATGAGAATAAGTGTGGTCTGCACAAGCAAATTAATTGGGATTCGACTAGGTAGGATGTAAGTATTGTTTGCCCTATCTCTTGTACACCTTGGGGTGTCAGTCATGTGCTAGACATCCATGGGTTATAGCATGGCCGATCAGATCTCTACCCCATATTTAGGCTAGTGATGATTATTTACTTTTCATTATTCTGTATGTGATTTGTTTGTGTTCTCATATATTTAATCACACTTAGTAAATATATTTATTCACTTAGCCTGCATAGCTTATTAATTTTCAAATCTTTTGAATTTGCATTTTGTTACAGGGATACGACGCGTGCCAACCCCTTATACAGCTGATTGCCAGGGTGCCGGGTGTCAGATCCCCGCCAATCTGATATTGATAACCTATCCTGAGGATAGGCCATGAATATAGGAGAGCCCGGTGAACCCCTTTACAAGACCAGGTCCAGGATTTGCGCATCATGGCTGCTTTCCTTCACAGGTAGTGTGCAGTACTGCAGCTCGGCCAAATGAATTTTAAAGGAACTGGGCTGCAATCCCAGACGCAGCCTGTGGGTGGGTTTGGCGCTGTTTCTAGAGGAAAGCAGCTATGTTTTTCTAATCCTTGAATTCCGCATGATCTATGTGTCCAAACTACACATTCCATGTTCTTTACACGTTAATGGGCTACCATATGTGGATGCACTAAGACACCATCATTTATTAACCTCCTATCTGCCCAGTCTCCTACAGGAGGTTGGTAGCGCGTTTCCTCTTGCGCTAGAATTAACAGTGTTCCTTCCTGACGCGCTCAGTTAATTCCTCTGTGTTTTACTTTAAATAACAAGTCATTTACTGCGGTGCCCTGCGTGCCCACAGCCGGGCCCCTGTCTGTTATTTACATTCTAATAGGCATGGTGGGCGTCTGGCGCTGGAAATCTTTTTGACGTCTCTGATTCATTATCCGCAAACAATCCTGTGACCGACTGAAGTCTGTGGGTCCCCGTGGGGCTCAGTGGAGAAAACAAACTGACAAAATATTGCAGAAAACAATATACAAAGAGTCTGGAGCCATCTACGGAATAAACATTTGCTGATATTTACGGCCGGGCGCCCGTCATGGCAGACAAAAAATCAAGGGAAGCAGAATATGGGCGGCAATAATTATCCTTCAAAAAAAAAGAAAAAGAAAAGGAAATCAATCTGATCGACACAAGGAGGCTTCTGTATTCCTTCACATCTCTCATCTGCACTGCTGTGATAAGCTAAGTGCCAGCAACAACGTTCTGCTTGGGAGGTAGAAGGACCCTGATCAAAGTAACCTGCTCTCTGGTGGATGTGGCCGCAACGAGCGGAGATTGAGACGATAGCCTTCGGATACTTGGTTTTCGCTCTCGGAGCTGCTATTTTCAAAGGATAAACTGGAAATTATTATATTGTCCTGTTTAATGCTATGCAAATCACAGCTAATGACAACGGCAGCAATTACTATCCAGGGTTTAAAGGGCTGGGTCTCTAAAATAACGGTAATTGGGCGGTTATTGGGCGGCAACCAATAAGATCAACATCTCAACCTGCATATGGGTTTACATTCAGCTTTCTTTCACTTTCAAGACGAGCATCCAGGAACTCTTCTGAAAATAAACCATTGCAACATCTTGTGGAAGAAAGTTCCATAGTCTCACTGCTCTTACAGTAAAGAATCTCATGTAGGATGATGGTAAAACCTTTCCTCTAGATGGAGAGGATGTCACAATTACAGGTCTAGGTGTAAAAAGAAAGATCTCTGTACTGTCCATTCATACAGATCACCCCCCAACCCAGTCTCGGTACACAAAAGTTACTCCATGTGCATTCCATTACTGTGTCCGTTCCGCAAAAAAATAGAACATGTCCTATTATTGTCTGCATTACGGACAAGGATAGGACTGTTCTATTAGGGGCCAGCTGTTCTGTTCCACAAAATATGGAATGCACACGGACGTCATCCGTATTTTTAGCGGACCACAAAATACATACGGTTGTGTGCATTTATAAGGTGAGGAGACCATAGATAAGACCTCCACATGAGTCGTCAGATGATAGGATTAAAAGAAAACAGAAGGTGGCAGCTAGCAAACAGATAGCTTGCACATCTTATATGCCCACCAAGCCGGCGCACGACATGTGACTGCATGAGCTACGCACGGAGTACATTGGAATGGTCATAAAAATGTGACTCGATTATGTCCATTAACAATATTGAACATGTTCCAACCCTCGGAAATGTGCGCCTGCTGCAGCCGACCCCGATAGATTTTTCCGAGCCTGTCTCACCGCCGCGCAGCCCCGTGAAGTTGGGTAACTAAATTATGTCGCATTGTGCTTACAGGCGACTGAAAATAAATAAAAACCTGAAAAATGATTCTGTTCCTCAGGTGATGAAATACACTCCGCAGGAAGACTTACAGCCGGTGACGGGCTTCATTCTGCCTGGTGTATTTATTAGGAGGCACAGAGAAGGCAGCGCTGACAGCAGAAGCCTAATATTTCTTCTATGACAGCGCAGACCCCCTTGGGTTAATACATCCCGCACTGCATTGTTGTTTACTCTTCATTAAGCTAAATGCTTTATGCAAATGTGCTGACATGAAACCAGACGACCGATCTAGAAAGGCTGTGATTTTATCTGATGACTTCATTGAACTGAAATCTCGACTTAATTTCCATAATTACACTGCCCGGTTCTCATAACGCAAACTGATTGCTGCAAAACACCAAATAAACCGAGAAACGCTGCAATTTAGACAAAAAATAATTAATAAAATGCAATAATTTGGGCCTCGGGCATTGTGCTTGTGTTTTACAAATACGCCATAATCCTTTTCGACAGATGTCACCTTTTTTTTTTAATTTCCTTTTTTTTTCTTCATTATTTAACTTTGCTCGTGCTGTGCTCGGCGTGGAAGAAATTAAAATTCAAGGAAAATGAAGGAAATGTATTAGTTTACATGTTTTATAGCGACTGTCGTTGGTTAAAGGGACACTATGCCATTTTTAGGGTCTGTTATATGAAGACAAGGGGGCCTCCCAAAGTACAAGCATGCGATTCCTCTCAGGCATTCTGCAAAGCGATGAGGTCACATGACTTTCTGGATGCTCTGACACAGGAAGTGTATAGTTTCTAAGGAAGTAGTAGGGCGGGGCTTCTTCAGGCTCCCTGACTGGCACATTAGGAGGACATTTTGGAGGACTAGTTCCTCTAGTTTAGTTTTACATACTTACCACAGTTGGTCAATTATGGACAAATAGACCCCCACCCTAGGAATTCCCCCAAACCATTTATAGACAGGGCTTACAAAGCCCATTTTCAGCTCTGGACAAACTTGTAGGGACTGTTTTTGAAAATCAGAAATAGTCCCTGATAATTCAGGACTGTTGCAACTATGGTCTTGACATCCTACTGTAAAGCGGACCATACACCTTAGATAGCTCTCGGTCTAACACCCATTTGGCCAACTCTTGAACCCACCATTTACATACAGTGCATGTCCAGCTTGGAAAAAGAGCTTCTGCCAGACCTCTCTTGAATCACAAGTCCAGTCGTCACCTTTCTGACATTGGTGAAGAGTCAAGAAGCACCTACCATAGGCCAGTCCAGTTGCTGGCTTTGACCAAATAATGTGCATGGACACCTCAAGGGAACCCTTTTTGGCAATCTGCTTTTTTAGAAACATCCCAACCCTAAAAACTGAGGTTTGGAATATTACCTCTGCGTCTATAGCCCCGCTGTAGAGTAAAGATGATCATGAACACAAGTTGGCAAACTTCAGGGGACTGGTTGACTACATGATGTGTATTGGGGCCTCCCGGGTCTCCCCTGAAGGATGGAGAACATTGAATTTCAACATGGTGGATCTTTTCTTCTCATGGGGGATAAGCCGCTGCCAGAGAAGTATTCCTGTAGAGAATGCATGCATGCTCAGCCATTCATGTGTATCGTGGGGGGTTGAGAGGAAAAGCCATTAGCCAAGTGTTTGTCCAATGGTTTTTCAAAGGATATCTGAAACTTGACCGAGGTAGTCATCCTGGCTGCACTAAGGTACATATAGGGCAAAAAACTACTAGGAAACCCCATAAAATGCTGCTGAGAAGGGTTTGCCCTGAGGTGAATTTCTCACCTTGCCTTTTAGATTGGGCACATATGACGCGACTCTTTGTAGTCCTATAGTGGTAACCAGAAGCATAGCTGGGGAGGATGGCTCCTACCAGAAATACCGCTCCCGGTTACAACCATGGCCAACCTAAAATCCATAAAATGCCTATTTTTCCCCGTTAAGAACCCAACCAAAAGCATTATCCTGGCAAGGCCATGTAATTTCCATACAGAGAGCGCCCCAGTGTAGTGGAAGCCGGACACTTTCATATCATGTACAACTGATTGGTTACAAGATACATTTTGTTTCTTCTTTTATTATCGCCCGTGTAGCCGTGATGCATTCCCCTCTGCGGGGTAATTATGTATCTTCATCATTATGGTTGTATTTAAATGTTGTACATATTTACACAGGCAATTATCTCCAAATGAACTGGAACATTAGTAAGCTCTGACATCGAGCTTTAAATCAGATTTTATTTTCAAGGAGAGTTATGAAGCTTCGAGAACGAAGGACGTCGGCGACGAGATTGGAAATGAAAAAAATAAAGGAAACACAAAAGTGAAAAAATACAGAAATGATTAAAAATAAAATAGAGAAATAATAGGTAATAGATGTTCAATGTCTAATAGGTTAACCCTGTCTTGCCTATGCACCAGAATATAAAGCAAGTCTTAATGGCATTATGTCAATAAGGCCCATAAATTGAAAATTGACATTTTATCACCATGTTTTTTTAGGACCTGTGTCTTACAATATCTTTGTAGCAGTTAGCATCATGTTTTCTGACACAAAGCTCCAAATCCTCTGGATAGATCCACACTTAAAGGCATATTCTAGGACAGGGATGCTCAACCTACGGCCCTTCAGCTGTTGTAAAACTACAACTACCACCATGCCCTGCTGTAGGCTGATAGCTGTAAGCTGTCCGAGCATGCTGGGAGTTGTAGTTTTTCAACAGCTGGAGGGCCGCAGGTTGGGCTGCAATTTTGATATCAATATTGTAGGATTTTGATATTGGGGTCCTATCATCGGGATAGATCATCAATAACTGATCAGTGGGGGTCCAACACCCTATACCCCCCGCTGATCAGCTGTTTTAGAGTAGCTCCACCGCCAACCACTCAGCTCTGCCCATTGTGTAGTGGTGAATGTGAGCAGCGCTGCAGTTAACAGCTTTGTCCACTGCCCAATGAACGGAGCTGTATAGGTCCAGCACCAGAGCTGCTGCAGAACAACTCATTGGTTGGGGTGTGGACTGTTAGACCCCCACAAGTATAGGCTATCAATATTAAAAATCCTTTTAAAATAATAACATTCTGGCTGCCGGCAGTCACCACTAGAGGGAGCTCGCTGCATATTGAGATCAATAGCTGCTAGAGATGAGCTTTTCTGGTGCACGGGTTATCGAAAGATGCACTAAATTTATTTCAGGAAATCAGGCACATCTGACTCGAGCACACATCTGGTTTAGGTTGGCATTATACAGTATAACACCAAGTTTGTATCGGTATCAATAGATGGATCTCTGCCTGAGATGAAGATATATTAAAGGAGTTTTTCACTGTTTAGATGCTGATGACCTGTCCTCAGGATAGGTCATCAGTATCTCATTGGTGGGCTCTGAGCCTGACCAGTTGCCAGCACCAGAAACATAACAGTAGACGAAACCGGGAGCAGAAGGCCGCGCGGAGGTGCTGCATCTTAGTTTCAGTTCAGATGGCCTGGTCTCCAACGTGGCGACAGCCCCTGCATCTCCTAGAGCTATGTCTATGTCACTCATATCGTTTTCTCCGAACCGGGCTATGAGCCGTCACATTTTGTTATCAAAGCAAGCTCGTCTATTATGTAAAACAAGGGACAATCATTTGTCTCAAAGTCACAATAAGGAGGGCAGAACCCTCAGAAACGACTACTTAAGAATCATATGAATCATGTGTCTCGTAAGAAAAGCACAATCAGGATGTATTTAACGGTAAAGTATCTGAAATAAATTCAGCTCTAGTCAAGCAAATTAATTGAGACGCATTCTCCATTTACCCATGGATAAACATCCAGGGCATTTCTCCTTAGAACGAGAAATAATTTGACTTGAGAAACAGCAAGTGTCACAGCCTCGGGCTAACGAATCTTCAACAAATGGAAAGCGATCCGTCAAAATCAGGAACTGTTACCTAATGCTCTTCTGTCTTGTCACAGCCTTCTCTCCGTCCATAGAGACTATGGGTGAAAACTTAAGACAGGTCTAACAAGTCATCCGTCTCGATGTCCTCGCCTCAAGTGACTCCATTGGAGATTTCCTCTATGTTCCTGAAGCATATATAAGGCAGAACAGTGGGGGAGAGCGCCTGCTGCAGCCAGTTGCCTTACAGCCAGATTTGTTCTAAGGTTTGGAGGACAGGATGGGATCAACAAGACGAGAATATTTAGGGAGATATACCCTTTTTATACTATTTCTCATTATATTTACATATTAAGTGACAGCAAATATGGTTTTCAAGGTAGCCATCACCAAGATTTCCCATACTTCTTAGTTACAAATGTATTATCAAAGCAGACTCAGTCCTAGCCGCTTCAACGTTACGGCTAGGGTTGAGAGAATTAAAGTATCCGAAGTGGACCTCGATCTGAATTTCAGGGAAAATTTGATTAGTTGAGAAGCTGAATTTCATTGTGCTTTGTGGTAACGAATCAATTTTCCCTGAAATTATGGTAAAAAAATGCAATAATACAAAATGAAATATAATATAAAACAAAAAAAAAAATAATACTCACCTCATCCTTTCGAGTGTGAAGAGGCGGCCGTGGCCATCTTGATTCAAGATCCCGAGTGAAAGACATATGACGTCACCATGCCGGCCAGTGTGATGACGTCATCAAGCACCGTGCAAGATTTTGCACAGGATCCTCAAGATGGCTGAGGCGGCCTCTTTGCTCTCAAATGGATAAGATGAGTATTATTTATTTATTTTATCAATGAGGGGGGCGGGCGTAATCGCCGTTCCCCGTCATTTAGCTCGGCGATGTGCCTCGTGATGATGGAATTTGTCCCAAATGAATTTCTTTGTGAATTTCTTTGGTGTAAATGATGAGGAATGCCGATGGCCCTACACACATGCCTGCTTTTGCCATGCCTCCTTTTAGTAAAATTGGCGAGGCAGCATAAAATGTCCAAATCCGGTGGATGTGAGTTTTCTATGCCAAAAACAGGCTTTGGTGGAGTAAAGGATTTCCCCCTGTGCGCGGCATTCTGCTGCATGCTTTGCATTGTGGGACATGTAGTTTTTGTTTTGCAATTCGTGTATAGTAAGTATGACCATTATATTCTCTTGGAGAGTCAAGTGATATAGAACGTGATTTATATTCTGCAACGACCTAGAGGAGTCGTAGACTTCAAGTTCTGACATCTGTCAGGAGGACGGCGTACAATCCCGTGTCGGTGTATATCAAAGACGGCGTGGCTTGGGGGCGTCTGAGGACAGGATGGAGACTCTTCATAGTTACTGCTGTGCTTTTCCTTTCACGGGCCAATAATATGGCTGGAATTAGAAAGCTGGAGACGTTGGACATGGTGGCTGAAGAATGAATAAAGAACATTGAGAGAGCAGCAGGTGTAGGAGGAGACGTCAAAGGTAAATGGACATTTTGGATTTCTAGTCATTTATTACAAGGATGTATAATGATACAAGTGGCGTTTCTTTGCCACTCTCGACACTTTCCTGAAAAAGGTGGCATTGTGAGGCTGGGGATGGGCCAGCAAATTTATCTTTTTTTACACAAATTTTTTTTGTGGCAACATAGACTGCTGGAGGATGTGCCTAAATTAAGACACATGCCTTAGGCGATATCATAAAGTGGCGTAAAAAGCCGGTTGATGCTAAATTGCCCCCTTTGTTCTATGTTAAAGCTCATTTATTAATTATGACTCCCGTCACATGAAGCCATTTCCCTTAGCGCTGCTGGCTGCAGGAGGCCAAACCGCGCCCACGCATGACAACCAATGGTAGCATGGTTTTAGGGCAAATTGTGTGGCCATTGGTTGCGATGGGTGAGTTGCGGCCTGCCGCACCGTGGGTTCGTACCCTTATAGAATCCAGCGCCCCAATTGTCAATTGACCCCATCCATGTTTGCTGGTATAGTGCTTACAGGAGCCATGTCCATGTTGTCCATTGGCAACTTGGGGATGGGGTGACCCGAACCAGGACTCCTCTCTAAGTCTTGTAGCACATATGGGTCTCTTGCACACAAACGCATTGGTTCCGTTCCGTGCATTGGGGACCGCAATTTGATGTCCCCAATGCACGGGGAAAATCTGTGCGGCAGCTAGGTCCAGACCCATTCAACTTCAATGGGTCAGTCATTCGTCCATTCCACAAAAAGATAGAACAAGTTCGGCACCGCACCGTATCTCTGGATTTGCGGACCCATTCAAGCGAATGGGTCCGCATCTGTGATGCGGAATTTACGCGGCCGGTGCCCCGTGTATTGCGGAACAGCAGTATGCGGCCCACAATACGGCCACGGGAGCACAACGGCCGTGTGCAGGAGGCCATAGGGACATCCCCTGCATATATACTGGTGGGGGAGGGGGGCGGATAACTCTAAAAGTAAGCTTGATAACTTTTCTTAACTCGTATATATTAAACCTAAAAACATTTCAGGACATTTTACATTTAATTTAATTTTACCCGTCAGCATAGGACTCTTCCTTGACCCTATAAGAATCTGTCCGGCTCCTGCATTCATCATAAATATTTCTCACATCAGACGTTCATAGCCTTGTGAATTCTGCTCAGAGACGCCTTTTAATGTCCACTTGTCTGGAAATCGGCTGCTGAGTTTGCTTTTTCTATATATAATTTTGAAATGTAAGAAAATGAGACCTTGTCTAATAACTTCTGGGTGACATTCGTGAATTTTCCATTACAATTAAAGAAGTGAAAGAAGGTAAATGGGGAGGTTAAACAAAATGGCCCGAGGTTAACTATAACAAAGAATACTAACCTCCGCTTATCCCCACATCTGCCATTCTGCTGCTGCTCCAGTCTCTGCTGCTCTGCACTTCCTGTCCTGACTGGATGGCTGAGGGGTCCTTTGGGATGTGAGGAGCCGGGACAAGTAGTGCAGAGCAGCTGGGACCAGACTCATTTTTTAAAAATAAAAAATTATCCCTGCTTAAGAGACTGGATAACATTTTATAAAAATTTGAAAAAAGTAACAAGCCCCTGCCACTCCTGTTTTCATGCTTTCTGAGTTAACCCCTCTGATCCCTACTTTATGCCCCTCCCCCTTGACTTTAGCCATACTGGCAACAGCGTTGGGTCGTCTCAGAAGGGCTGAGCTGACACATTTCTGACCAAGAAGTAGAGACAGGCAAGGTAAATACAAGATGCTTCAAAAGGTGAAAAGCAAGGGATTGTTCAGATGACCATTACTTTTTAAAAACATTTTAAGACATTCTGCTACCTTTAAAAAAAATAAAAATCTATAATTTGAACTTCTGCAGATTCTATCTTTTCTTCATAGTCTTACAAAGCCAATTGACGTCCTTTCCACATCATCAGTGGTTGATTTTGGACCACTCCTGTCTGAGCATCCAGCCCATTTTCTCTCATTCATTCTGCCATAGATAGTTTGGCTCTCAAAGGCCAGGAACCAATACGGTTGTTCTCAGTGGCCCTCTAGTTCAAATGGATTGTCTGGATGAACCAGTCCCAGCCACTTATTCAGCGCTATGACTTATTTGGCAGATTTAAAAGCCTTCTGTTCATTTCCCAAGTTAAAGGTAGACTTTTCTTATTATCTATGGGCATAAGAATTACTTCTGAAGGCTCTCCAGAAGGATTGAGCTTCCTTTTTGCTTCTACTATATTTTTTTGCCCTATAAGATGCACCTGCCAATAACACGCACCTAGGTTTTAAAGGAGGAAAATAAGAAAATTTTTTTTTAATCAGACCACCAATGTTAATCAATCCTCAGATCAGACCCCCAATGTTAATTAGACCTAAGCTCAGACACTCAATGTTAACCAGACCCCCCAAAGAGACCTCAGATCAGACCCACAGTGTGACCCCCAATGCTAATCAATCCTCAGCTTAGACCCCCAATGTTAATCAGACCCCTGAACAGACCTGAGATCAGACCCCCAATGTTAATTAGACCTAAGCTCAGACCCTCAATGTTAACCAGACCCCCCAAACAGACCTCAGATCAGACCCCCACTTTTGAGGGAAAACTGCGAGTCTTATAGTGCAAAAAATACGGCAAATGCCACAAAAGCTTTCTGTGGCACTTGCTTCTCTAGCCCACCTACGTTACACCCTAAAGTTTTACTTCAGTGGACAGACCTTGTACTTTTTTTTATTTTTTTGCCCAACATCCCGACTTCCCCATTTACATGTGTTCAGCTTTGTGAAACATACAATCCCTATAGAAAAAGGATAAATCAGGGCCTTTGTTTGATAAGATAGCTGACTGAAACAAATAAAAAAATAATGTGGCACAGAACTTTTCTACTATTTTCCCAGTGGTCATACAGACTGACAGGGCAATGATTGGCCACCCCTTTAAAAGTGGGATAAGCTATCAATAACTGGCTGTGATCCAGCTTTCAGCATCCACATGAATTGGTTAAAGAGGACCTCTCACCACTCCTGACATCTATTCTTCTGGCTCTATGTTGTGCCATTCCTTTATTATTTCTACTAGAAGTTCTGAATGAATTGCCAGCAGCCTGCGGTAAGGGTACAGAGGGGCGGTAACAAGTTGGGGGTGTGTCCCTGCACAGTCTGACAATGGCAGCACTGATTAGATAGAGTGAGTGCAGGTACACCCCCACAACTGGTTACCTCCCCTCTGTACCCTTACTGCAGACTGCTAGCAATACATTTATAACTTCTAGTACAAAGAGTCTGGTGTAGCGGGAATAAGTTGGTCCTGAACACAACAAAAACCGTAGAGATGATCATAGATTTCAGAAGAAATGCCAATACACCTCCTCCTATACACATAGACGGCACAGCATTCATGAGGGTGCCTTCCGTCCATCTCCTGGGTACGATTATCTCAGAGGACCGAACCTGGGGGGAAAACGTCACCGCTACCCAAAGGAAGGCGCAAAAACGCCTCTATTTCCTTCGCCAACTAAGAAGATTCGGCACAGCCAAAGTGCTCCTAAGGTCATTCTACTCCGCAACCGTAGAATCGGTCCTGCGCTCATCCATCCTAGTTTGGTATGCTGGCTCCTCCACCGGTGACCACAAAAAAATCCAGCGGGTCATTCGCTCTGCGGAACATATCATCGGCGAATCCCTCCCACCTCTGCATCTCATCCACGACAAAAGAATGCTCTCACGGGCACTGGAGATCGCAGGAGATCAGTCTCACCCGGGGCATCGCCTTCTCAGCGGACTTAAATCGGGTCGTAGGTTTCGGGCCATCACCGCCAGGACCACCAGGCGGAAGAACACCTTCTTCCCTGCGGCGGTCAGACTTCTGAACTCTACCAACACTTTACCCCCAAATGCGCCCCCCACTTACCCGTGGAATCCTACCCGGTCTATCTTATCGACACCCCTACACCCCCCCTTCTCCCAGACTACTAACCCCCCACCAATTGTAAACTTGATCATTGTAAGTGTAAACTTGATCCGTGTAAACACTGTTCTTGTATGTCATTGTGCCAAACCAAATTCCGGACACGACCCGGCGAAATAAACCTGATTCTGATTAATGAATGGCACAACATAGAGCCATAAGACTAGATGCTCCAGAATTGTCATTACATGGGGAAAACATGTAGCTATTAAAACAGGCATGTCAGGAGTGGCGACGGGTCCTCTTTAAATTTAAAGAGCGACAACAGCGCCGTATACTCAGTTGTGGCTGTTCCAGGTACTGCAGCTCCTACTCAAGGCACTAACGCAACTGTATGTAAAACGTGACAAACAATGCCGAGGATATGGCACTCGCTGGAGTGCCATCACCTCTTCTTTCAGCTGATGGATGGGGTTCTTAAGAGTCAGATCCCCACCGATCACTCTGTTCAACCTAAGGATAGGCCATCAATATTATAATCCTAGAAAAGACTTAACTGTATAAGTAGGCAGCCAGAGAGTTTGCATCGACATGTACATTTTAAACTCTCAGCATCCTTAGAAGAAGAAAAAAAATCCTAATGTCTTCTTGCACTAAAGGGAAAAAATTCAGACGTGTTTACAAAAAGTTGACACTTGGGAGATATAGGGCACGGCACTCTGCAGATAGATTTACTTGTATGGCCTGCAAGGGATTTCTAGGCAGGCATTAAAGAATCACCTGCGTCATAAATACTTAAGAAAGCTATTGTCAGGATGAATATTTAACAGCATCCTATGTAATAACTGCAGCCCCTGCTCCAGCGCTGAATAATTAATGCTCAAAGCTAAATGCACAACCGACTAATTGTTGTAAGGGTTCTTTCCGTGCACAGCGACTGACAGACTCTCAAGTGGATTGCCCCTCAAGTACGACCTGTTGTGCAGAATACGATGTTCATTTCACCATAAATGGGAAAGTAAATCATTCGTGGAAAAATACAAAGAGCACTTTCTCTCTTCAGATAACGCAGCTGGATGAAGTTTGGTTTCACGCCATATGCTGTACTTTTTACACATTGACTGCCAGGTTTCGTTGCGGGTATCACCTTTGCATTGAATCTTATTAATTCTTTGTTAAAAACGAAGCTACTTTTTAAATAGTCGTCATTAAAAGTTTCCTGCAGCTTTGCTGCTGCAGAGTATGTGCAAGTCCTTCGCCTAGCTGCTGGTGCTGCTGAATCAGACATAAATGTATCATTCTTCTGCATACTGTGAGAACCGTGTTGAATTAACAAGGTTCAGCTCACTATGGAGTAAGTGGATGTTAATGGACATAAACTCATCAGGGCACTGTTCTCGTTTCTGATGGCTCTCTCTGCTCTTCCCCTCCCTTCTCTCTGTGTTAAAGGTAGCAGCAGCAAAGGAGGAGGTGAGCGGTTGTACATGGCAGCTCTGAGTGTGGAGAGCAAGGAAAGCATCCAAGAAGGGCAGTTCATACAGGAAGGAGAAACAAACAAAAGGCAGTTTGCAGGGGTAAGACAACAACATCCTGGACACACAGAGCCAGCATGTATTACCTAAATATTAGGGGTTTGATTATAATTGGAATGAAGATTGAGGCCTAAATCTTTTTTTTTACTTAATGTAAGCACTAACATATGTAAAATGATTTTTTCCATGTTAAAGATGTCTTGGCAAACGCTACAGGCTCTGGGGAGGTGTGATGCCCTCCACCTTGACATGGCCAGGCGAGAAGACAATGCAGAAACCAAACTGTCAATCATGCAGGAAAGGGAGGGGCTTTTGGAGAAAGAAGGTGGAGCAAGGGTGCATAGAATGACTTGTGACCTCAGTCCACTTAGCAGCTCAAATGCAAATTGACCTTTTTTCTCCAGAATGAAGCAATCGCAAAGTGAAGGGTATCCGTGTATTCAGCTGAGCTAGCCCTACAAGAGATTGTGCCTTGTTTTCAGTAAACTTCCTGATGACAGACTCCTTTTAAAGGCACAGTACCTGCTAAATATTACACATTGGCATAATCTTTGGACAAAACATGAATATCCGGTTAAGTTCATTGGTGCAAACAGTTCAAGTGCGCAACATTAAGTGGTCAGTTCGAGAGCACCATAACGTAAGCGGTGCCACTCAATGCCTTAATTCACTTATGTGGGAGCACCCCTTTATTGGACCCTTCTTTCTGTCAATGCCTCAAGATCGAGAGAACCTAAAGTGAACTTGTCCATGTGTTTTCACTATGGGGTCCTTCAATCATGTGCCTGCAAGATAATCTAGATCTATTTGCATGATACGTTAAAGTACTCCTGTATTTCATGTTGCCGAAGCATTTAATGAAGTTATGGACTCTCTGGAGCCATCTTTAAAAATCCATATTGATGCAGAACCGCTGCCCCCCTCTTAATCCGCCGCTCACCCCTACGATATGCACTAGGTTGTTTGGACAGTGGAATCCTTTGATGCTATCGCTTTTAATTTGCTTTGATGTTTAGGATTCTGCAGAAGAGCGAGATCCACTCTGACATGAACGTCATGTTTCCCCGATGTGTCTGCTAGAAATGATTAAAGCAGAACTTAAGAACTGCACCTTTCATTAACATTAATGAGCCCTTGGAATTGGGCTGAAGTAAGCATTGTATACATAAACTGAAATAATAAATTAATTGCCTTAAACATGTAGTCAAAATTAGAGTGGTGAGCAAGTATATTATGGTAAGGAACCAGGCTCTTGTGGATTGTAATGTATTCAGACAACTGCTTGCGTGTGTGTGCAGAATACAAATATATCATTTAGCAAAAACCTACAGCCCATGGAAAGATTTACACATTATCTACCCATCTACACACATATATATATATATATATATAAATGAAGGAAGAGACTGCGGCACCGCCTGATAGTGATATAAAGTGGATCCTTTATGCACCCATGTGCATGCGACGTTTCGATCCTCTCAATGGGATCTTTATCAAGCTTGGCTTGATAAGGATCCCATTGAGAGGATCGAAACGTCGCATGCACATGGGTGAATAAAGGATCCACTTTATATAACTATCAGGCGGTGCCGCAGTCTCTTCCTTCGTTTGTATACGGCTTAGTCCAGAGCTTACTGCATAACGATAAGGCTACTTTCACACTAGCATTTCTATTTCCAGTATTAAGATCCGTCATAGGGTCTCAATACCGAAAAAAAACACTTCCGTTTTGTGCCCATTCATTGTCAATGGAGACAAAACGTAACGGAACAGAACGGAATGCTCCAAAATGTATTTCGTTTCATTTGGTTGCATTCTCATACCAAAGAGCAAACCGTAGCCGTGATGACCCGCAATGCAAGTCAATGGGGACGGATCTCTTTTCTCTGACACAATCTAACAATAGAAAACGGATCCGTCCCCCATTGACTTTCAATGGAGTTCATGCTGGATCCATCATTGCTATGTTAAAGATAATACAACCGGAACCCTTTATAATGGATGCAGATGGTTGTATTATCAGTAATGGAAGCGTTTTTGCTGAACCCTGCCGGACCAGGCAAAAACGTAAGTATAAAAGTAGCCTTAGCTTAGTGGAGCAGGCAGAATCGGGAGCCGCTCCGCTCAGCTAATCCTGGCATAGTACATGGGTACAGAGTACCCATGTGCTATGCCAGGAGCTAGTAATCCTCCTGGGGGCACACCGTGCTGCTGCAATTCAAACATTTTACAGCCTGTACTCTGTACCCCGCCAAGCTGAGACTAAGAAAAATCCAATATTAGATAAACTAAGGCTTAGTTACTTATATATATATATATAAAACTTGTTAAGAAATGAATAGTGCTTTCCCGTTTCGCAGCTGAGGGCATCAATCAAGAATAAAATGACTGTAGAAGAGTAAACCAAACCCTAGAAGAGTGCATCGGTAATTGTAGTGGGCATACTCTCATTGTTCTCCTATGGAGGATGCAGTAAAAAAACAAAACAAAAAACAAAAAACTCCTCGCAGTTACAAAGTGGCACAGCAATGGGTAATTAAGTAAAACATGTGCTGTGCAGTCAACGGGTGATGAGTATTGTGAGGCATAAAACTTTAATGCCATCTATTTGGGTAAGAGAAAGAATAGAGGCCCCGCTGGAGTGTCGTCCGCTGTATTTAGGACATCATGTGTAAGTGCCGCCTGTCAATGCGCTACAAAGAGAGGCTCGGGAACTTGCTGTGACAAAAACATATTACCTTCCTTAGACAAAATGCACTTCTGTTCTCTTTGTGAATAGCCCTGGTGATTTATTAACCTTTCAATATTAGTACTGGCAAAAGTGGCTGAAATTCAAGTGAGAGGTTCTCACCGTTTAAGGGTTTTCGTCACCAGTTTTAACCCTAATAAACTGGCTGAGATTAGCGATATGCGTGACTTGAGGTGGGCGTGACTTGAGGTGGGCAAACGTACCCTCTAGGAGCAGGAGCAACGCCCCCTGCTCCTAGAGGCTAATTAGCATATTATAAAAGTTAAAATTGTGCAGTGACGGGGGCATCCAGAAGCATAAGATTAGGAGAGTTAGGGTCTGCTGACATTAGCACATCGCTAATGACAGCCAGTTTAATAGGGTTAAATCTGGTGACAGAAAAAGCAAATAAAAAGATGGAGCAAAACCCCAGGGCACCAAGATATCTGCAGACAGGTAATGTGAATTATTTTACATTGAATTACTGCCATATTTACTATACTTATATATTTGAGGTTCTTGGGCAATCACAAGGTACTCTCGCTCTGCTACTTAAAGGGGTTGTCTCACTTCAGCAGGTGGCATTTATTATGAAGAAAAAGCAGGGGCAGATGGGAAACTTAAAGTGGCCCTGAAAAATATAAAATAAAAAAGGGGCCCCATTTTGTAGGCAAGTCCAAATTAACAGAAGGCAGGGCAACACAAGTGGGTGGGGTCAACAATACCGTGGTGCAAAATACCATCCCAGCGGAACCAAATAACACAGTGAAGCACAATATATTGCCCCAAAAGCTGTCCCTCTGTGGTAGACATCAATAGCTGCCATCATCTTCTGTCCTCCTCCTCCTCCAATTGTCTATGGAGCAGGGAGCAAGTCTGCCATTGTAACCAATCGCCACTCAGCAATATATCTATATCTAATATTTAAATGTCTATTTGGTTTACCTGAAGATCTACTGTATGGATTATTGGATGGTCCTTCAAGAGTTTTGGATCACCAGAACCTAATTTCTACAGACATGCCCAGGGAGATTTCCATCAAAACCCCTAAAAGACATCATATGACTGAGATTCCTGCAAGTTAATCCACGCAGAACCTTAAAAATGGATATGATATCTCCATAACTGTCCATTTTGGTGAAGAGTGACCCAGGGGTGGATATACCACAAGTATCACCTATACATCGGCACAGGGCCCTACCTTGAAAAAAATAATACAGTTCTCTACTGTCTGTTAGATCACATCTAAGGGTAAATGCTCGTTCTCAACCATGCCGCCATAAAAAAAATTCTGGAAAGCTATGAGTGAGGTTATTTTTGACTAGCACCCGTGGTCATCAAAAATTGGTTTTGAATATAAGGAACCCATATATTGTTACTGCCTGAGAACCTTCTCTTGTCATTGCCCATCCTTGTGTGGCTACCTCTCCCTTGAAAACAAAGAATGCAACCCTTCACCCTTGAGTAGTAGGGTTCCCAACTAGTGGACCTTGGCTGGAGACTCTAAAGATGGTAGTCCTCCATAGTCCTCTGCTCTTGGACTTTCTAGGTAGTATTTATGCAAACATATATCAGGCATTCATATCCTTTTCTATAGTCTTCGACAACTTGTACTTCTCCAACTAGCTGAAATGAAGAGGTGTTTGGAGATACCGAGGTAATGCCATTAAGAAGACAAATATTGTATCATAAATGCTGTCTCTCTAATGTAATCTGTGTATCATGAGTCCCAGGGGTGAAATTCTACGAAAAGAATGAAGTCTCCCTGCCTAATAATAACGGAATATGTTGCTTTTAATGTCACGACCTTGATTTTTCCCAGTTTCGTCTCTTTCATTTTTCTCTGAAATGCATCCACTTTGGAACATTTACAGTTTGTAATTTTTGTCCCTTTTCTGTAGGCTCGTTTAATGCATCATTAGTTTGTACAAATGCAAAGCCTTATTACTGGCGGAAATAACATTTCGTTATAACGGGAAGGAGAAAAGGGGTCATTTGAGAGACAACCAGCTTGTAACGCTTCTAAGAATGTAATAAGTGTGAGACTATTGTACTAATTCACTTGCAGCTCAAATTATAAGCTCTACTGGGCTAAGAAGCCTTCTGACACAAACCTGCATTTTAATGTCTAGACAGTAACTTCAGCTTCAGAAATAAGTTGTAGATGGGAAGTCTTGGCAACTTTTTAGATAACTTTAAATGGAATGTTTTAAAATTACTGGGACTGGGAGCTGAGGAGGCCTACAAGCTCTTCTACCCTCATGTGAAGTTGTCCATGGAGCTTTTGACTCTTACCTGGTTGATTACCCAAACAACTCATTGTGTGGCAACCTCAAGCCCGTGGACCAACAAAAGATTAAAGCCTCCACCACAGGGCCAGAATTAAAGCTCTACTTTGTATGGACTGCTTGCAGACCACTGGTGTACTGTAAAGTTGTCTATACACCTTTAAAAGCTATTGAAAGAGTGTTTGGCCGACACCTGTTGCTCTCATGGTAAGCCCATGGACCCTAGGCAGTCTAAACCCTCCTGCACAGGGCCAGTATTACAGCGTTGTTTTGTATGGACTCCTTGCAGACCACTGGTGTACAGTTAAGGTGCACAAATACTTTTAAAGGCTGTTGAATGAGTTTGGCCCACAGCTCCTCCAATATGCAAGCCAACAGACACAAAAAGTCTAAAGTGTCCAGCACAGGGCCAGTATTACAGCGTTTTTTTGTATGGACTGTATGGACAGACCACTGGTGTACAGTAAAAGTGCACAAACACCTTCAAAGGCCGTTGAACGAGTGTTCAGCCAACAGCTATTCCTCCAATAGTCTGCATGAATTTTTAATGGCAAGAGAGGAGAAAGCCGTTGCCAGATATCGGCAATGGTTCATCTCCTGCCAGAAAGAAAGGATCCGGTGATGAACTTCAACTTCCTTGATAGTATTTTCCACCAATTTCATCCATAGAGGGAGAATTGGGTTTTGTCCACAGGTAACCATTCACTCACCCTCCTCACATATGCAACTTACCAAGCTACACACTAGATCACCAGTGATTCATTGTTGCATATGGTCCCTTACAGAATGTCCTGGCAAAAAATGGAGTTATGCTTTAAACCGGTCAATTATTGTGTTCTTGAGATCTGGTGCAAAGTCACCATTTTGACCGTTAGAGGGCAAAACAAAGCAACAGAAATGAAGATCCGCGAAAAATGTGACACGCACCAAAGGTGAAAATCAATCCAGCGATATGGGACATCAATATTAATGACTAAAGTTAAAATTAGAAAGAGAATATTACGGCGGTATTAGTGGCGGAGAAATCGCTAAATACTTTGTGTGTATTATTAAATTGAAGAGGAAATTGATACGGCAAATAGACTTAAAGGAGCGAGCAGAGGAATTAATCTCCTCCCTGAGACGAGGCTGGGTGCACAGTGGCGTTCATCACCGTCACTTAATATCCTTAACCAGACGCTGACAGTGGATATCGGAGCACAGAGGCTGCAGTAAATGCTATTTCCCCAGCGATGGAACATTTTATATCATTACAAGACTCACTGTTTCTTTAGGAAACTTTTTAGTACAATAAGTTTGAAAAAGAAAATGTATATCTTCTGTTCCTAAGGTGTCCGTACCGCATCAATAAATTAGAAGAGTGATCCTCATGATTGTGGGATCAGACTACACACGGGTTTGTTTTGTTGTCTGTAACCATGAAGACAGTTTCTTTTTTTTCAAAAAATGACTCCACATTAGGTATGGGTTGTGTCTGGTATTGTAATAACACAACCTGTGGACAAAAGCGTCACTCTTTTTGGAAGAAATGGCACTGTTCTTGCAACAAAAAAAGCAGTCGATTTTTGCTAACCATCTACAAACTCTTTAATAAATATGGAGTTTGCCTTTAAAATTGGGGCTTTTTTAAAAAGGTATGTATGTTTTTGCAACCATGTTTTATTGCCCCAGTACATCTAAAATATAAATGAATCAAATTTGAGAATAAGGCCTCATGCACACGAGCGTTGTTTGATTCAGTGTTCGTTGAGCCATTTTTCGTGCTTCTCTGCGGATCCATTGGTTTTCAATGGGTCCGTGGAAAACTCGTCAAATGCACCGTTTGTCCTCCACGTCCGTGGTCCGTGATTACTGTCCGTCAAAAAAATATAACCTGTCCTATTCTTGTCCGCGAAAAACGGTTCGCGGACCCATTCAAGTCAATGGGACCGTGAAAAAATGCAGAGGCACATCCGACTGTCATCCGCGTTCGCTTCCGTGACCTGCATCTATATTCCATTATCCTGGGTGGAGATATTAAAATTACACTTTTTTTTTCCTTCCTTTTTTCTGGCGGACCACAGAAACACAACGGAACCAAAAACAGACACGGAACAACGGAACCCCATTTTGCGGACCGCTAAAAACAACTGTTGTGTGCATGAGGCCTAATTTTAATGTATAGCTGTGCATATATTGTAGCAGCTATGCAGACTAATGTTTTTGATTATGGATAAAAGGGAATCGGACACCAGCGACCTCCCTATGCAGCTGTTTGCATAGACACATAGTTGTTTTTCTTTTGTTGGTCCAAAGCTCCATTCCCGAGTTGTAATACTTTTTCTTAATATGCAAATTAGGAATTTGTTGCAACGAGGGTGTCACCGTTGCATTTGGTACAACCAAACTCCATTCCTTTCTGTGGCCAGCATTACTTACAGACAGTAGATGAGGGATCTTCCTGAATGCAGGATCAGACTACACACAGGGTTTGTAGTCTGTCACCATGGAGACAGAAAGAAAAACTGTTCTTTTTTCCAAAAATGGCTCCTCACTTGTATATGGGTTGTGTCCGGTATTGCAGCACAACTCTTCCTCTGCAGCTTCACTGAAGTGAATGGGGCTGAGCTGGGATAGCGCACACAAGCTGTTGATAGGTGCGATGCCGTTTCTGGAAGAAAGCAGACAATTTTTTTCTAATACTCTACAACCCCTTTAATAACAGTTCTGATTAAAAAAAAGTATATGAAACACTAGAATAGTGAAGTCACCCAATGAGCAGAAATTACCATGTAGAATTCTAATATTTTTATTCCATTTCAACCCGAGAATAATGAGGGCACAGATTTATAAAAAAAAAAAAAAGACAATCAGACAAATCTGCCTTTTTCATCTTATCTAATTAAAGTTAGTCTTTATTAATCACTTGTGGGACTGGTAACGTCAGTGTTATTCAGAACTCAGAGGAGGGGGACGCCACTTAAGTGCTGAAATTGAATTGAAATTGATATCTAAGCTCTGGGGACCCTCTGCACAATCCAAAAATGAAGTTTTCACGGCAGAATTTCATTTACGGAAATTAGATTTTAAAATAAGGATGAAAATGAACAACGAGTGGCGGGATAAGATATGATGGCAGCGGGCACTGGACAAAGTGGAGATTTGGAAAATAATGTGTCCAACGCAAAAGCCATATGTACAACAAAACTGGTAAGTGGAAAGACAAATCTGAACATTTATCTGTCTTTCCCTCAGTTCACATTCGTGCAAACGCTTTCGAACGCCAAGCAAAAACGCACAACAGTACAGGAACCATGCATTCAATGGAGGTGGTTCACACTTACGCGCTTTAATGCGCGTTCGTAGGCGCTAAAACGCCAGACGGCATGAGGCATGTTCGCGTAATTTGGGCGTTAACCAGCGTTGGTTCCAATGAGACTTCAATGGGAAACGCCATGGCGTGTTGTTGGCGCGGTTGTGCCGCGTAAAACGCGCCTATGGATGCTACTTGCAACATGCTGTTGAAAAGGCCAGCAACATGTGCAAAGCACCCAGAGTTTTGCAGGAGAGCAGATATGGAGGAGGCCTGTGATTCTAGAAAACATTATCTGTGCTAGTGCAGGCCAAGCGGTGCCTATATGACACCCAAGCACCCCTATTATAAAAATCGCAGGGTCCGACTACAAGCCTGGGGAGGACATTTGCAAATCCATCTAGCCAGAGGGCCGCAGTTTACCAAGACTGTCCGACAAGGCAAAGGTATGTGTGATTTTGGTTCTGACCTCAAAATCTAGTGTGCACTGGTGTTGAAAATATTATATGTAATAGCTCCGGCCATCTCTGGCAGTACGGCTTTGAGGTGATGTCCTAATGCAGCTTCCAAAATGGTGGGCTGTCTTGTACTTGCTGGAGCCTCTGCAGGCATGCATGTAGCTGTATTTGGACATCACCTGCAGTGCTGCATCCATCCTCAATCAAACTTAATATAGTATATAGCCACTCTTTAGCATAGTTCGCCTTGTCTCATGGGCACATAATTTGGATCCAGTACCCTCCTGGCCTGTAGTAATTGCCTGCTGCTGTGTGTCACCTGTTTAAATAGCTGTAAATATGTTAGCAAACGCCACAAACTGTGGGGGCTTTCAGAATGGTTATTTTCTCCTGCTACATGTTTTATGTCTCCTCTAGTGAGGTCTGTGTAGGAGGTTGTATGTGGATGTGTCAGTTGTTATGTGGCCAGTTGGTAGCTGCCCCTGCAGCACACTATGCGTCAGTGCAATGGGCCAGTACTATGATTGACGTGTAAATGGTGCAGCTGAATAGTGTTTAGTGCGCTGTGTATGAGAAGCTCATGTTGTCCAATGCAGATATTTTGCTCTTATTTGTGGCCTGGTTAGGCGGATTAGCATATTGCCAGTGAGGTGACGTATGGAAAACAATAGTACAGGATAGTGGCCTATGTATTTACGGACAAATTTCAGTGGTGTATAACGTCAGGGTCAAGCCTACTGTCGGCTCCTCCAGCCGCTTCCCTTACTACATGCTACTGTGATCATGCTCTACCATAGCTTCACACAATGTTAGCATGGTATTTGTTGTGAGTTATATTCAGCTGAAGGGTCACGCTTGTTGTGGAAACTTTTTTCGTACATTCGCATTTATAGGCACCTGCATGGACACATTAATTGCTCCATCATTAGGACTAAATATAATAGTGGAGTAGTTACCCCAAAGCGTGTTACGTAAATTCGCCTACCATATGCTTTGTACCACACGTGATTGGAATATGGCCTCCCAAAGGCCACTCTCCATGGCCCATCATATATATAAAAACAAGATGAGACAAAATGGGTCAAACAGAATTTATATGTGTGAAAATAAACTGCAAACATTACTGTACAAATAAATTAGGACGCATATTAACACAAAATAATCATGGCAAATAAATTTAAATCGAGTCTAACTGCCATGGTAAGGCCCATGTGGCTGACATAAAGTATGCTGTGAACTGTTCCCGGCACTGCTGCACCCTGTCTGTGCACGCACAACACTCGAGCCGATGACTGTGCAGGAATGGGTGAGGAATCCTCAAAATTAAATCCGTCTCTAGCCCGGACTAAAATTATGTAGGACGAGGCTGCTTTACGCGCAAGATTGCAGTCTCCAATTTGAGGTGGATGGGGGTGTGGAGAAATCGCCATTTGTTGGCGAGATGCCAAAAGCGCACTCCATAGCCCTGCGCGCTCTAGTCAGCCTATAATTAAATACTCGTCTGGCTAGAGACAGTCCCCTGCTATGAATAGGGCCTCATTAGGGTTTTCACCCAGGGCAAAGGGCCTCGTCGGCCACAAACACAAACGGCATCGGCTGGTGAAGTGGTGCCAGGCAGTGCGGTGTTCCCAGGGAGATCCAGAGCCTTGTCATGGAGCAGTTTGCCAAACTCCGAATGGGCAAAGACCGCCGAGTCGGACCTACTGCCATATGAGCCCATGCCAATGTACCGAAGCTATAGTTAAGCATCACACATCGCAAATAATACAAAGAAAAATATTTTTGTAATTGTAAAACTGGCTTCCAGTTCTCACGCCGGCTTAATGCGGATGTGCTTGCCTATCTATAAGCTCCGCACAGTTGGGGAATTGGCAGGTTTGCATGAACACATCGGTAATTTCCTGCCACTGCTCCTTCTTCAGCTGGCTTCCATCACTGCTGCATGGAGTGCATTCCAGATTGCCACGCAGGTCTCACGGATGATGACTACTTGCCGTGGATTTGCCAATCAAAACGAAAATGCAGACTCGCCAACGACTGGCCTGTACCTAGGTACCTGAAAATAGAATAAGAAATAATGCTCATTAACTTTATTTTTAATATTTGTAGTCAACACCATCAAAAAAATGGAAAAGTATCAAGGACGCATTCATACGACATCGCCGCCTAGAGAGGGAGCAGAGGAGCGGCTCTTCACCCACACGCTCTTGTTATGTGCATGCGGAGCAAATGGCCTTCTTGATTCCCTGCACTGAAATGAGGAGGTGAGACATTGTAGTCCTCATTGGGAGAGGATGTGGCATTACATAATGTCACATATATTCACAATGATATGCTTTAAATATTTAACAAAATATTTATCTTTAACAGCACAGAGAGCAGCTGGGAACACAGTCAGGCTGCAGATGAGGCGGAAGAGGACTCTGGCCACACTCGGGACAGCGAGCCAGGACCATCTCCTCAGCGCCAACCAGTCCACCAGGGACAGAGGGCCTCCGGCGAGCTTACAAGCCCCACACAGCCAGGGCCATCTGGGGCAGAAGCGACTCGCCAGCTAAGGGCAAAAAGGCGGAGAGGTGAACGGCAGGAGGACCGACTGATAGCCAGCCTGGATGCCCTGGCACATCCGGTACCAAAATGACCAGCAACGGGTATTTCCTTCTCAGTCTGGACGGACAGATTGCAAAATGTCCCCAGACCGCAACTCACCATCTGTCCAAGAGATGCTGATCCGTACGCTGGACACTTTTGCATCACTGTTCCAGGAAAACCAGCTGGGACCCCTGCAGGCCACACAACTGGCCTCACAAATGGCCACTCAACTGGCCACTCAACTGGCCACTCAACTGGTCATACATCTTTGAACCAGTAATGGCCCAACATCAGGCCCCGCAGCTGTCACCACACCAGGCCACAAAGATTGCTCAACAAGTGGCCACTGAAATGGCCACCGAAGTTGCCTCTGAAATGAGCACCAAAGTGGCCACAAAAATCGATTCTTTGCATGGCCCGATGCCGGCTCCTATGCAGGCTCTCTCCCGGCTCCTAGGCAGCCTCCCATCCCCGCTCCTAGGCAGCCTCCCATCCCCGCTCCTAGGCAGCCTCCCATCCCCGCTCCTAGGCAGCCTCCTAGGCAGCATACAATTCGGATCCAATGCAGCCTACTATGCAGGCCCCTATACAGGACCCCCATTATGGGCAACAATATGGCCACCCACATGGTCCCTAATTTAGCCAACATGGGCCCACAAATCCAACAACATATGGCCCAATATATCCCCAGCAGTATGCGCCACAGGGATCAACATATGCAGAGCAATATTCACAACCTGGGGAACCGGTGCAACAATATAGCCGGATACTATGGACCACATTATTGACTCAACATGTGGCCCCCAAGAAGGTCCACATTATGGGCACCAGTATGGGCTGACCACATCCACAAGCACCACCACCAGCACACAGGCCAATGCCGAGCTTCTAACGCGGCCAAACATTCCTACAAGCCGGGATCCGGAACCAGAAATAACCCGCCCGATTATGAGGACCTGTGAGAGATGTTAATGCGAATTAAAGTGCCGGTATTTGAGTTGGCCACTACGTTATTTATTTTTAATTAAAAGGAAGAACATTTTGTTTGCGTATTGCACAAAAGTTATGGTCATTTTGTGTACTCCGTATAAACATGTTGGGGAATGTACTGAGTTTCTTTATTGCACTAAACATAACACAATTACTAACTATATGTTTGGAGTCTTTTTCCATGGAAAGGGTTACACCTTGCAAAGGTGGCTACATGATGCATGTGCTGAATATTTATTATGGTAACAGGCATACCACAGAAACCACACGAGTACTAAAATGCAAAAACAATCATAAACAGTCGCTACACAATAGACATGTTTTAGAAGGACACGAGGTATATAAAACTTACCGCAAAGTTATCACCAGTCTTTCCACAGGTGGAATGCTGTCCCGCATGAAGGTTTCCTGGTGCATCAACCTACTCTCCAACAGCCCCAGGAGCTCATCAAAGCTGGAGACAAATTAAATTAAATAAAATTAACATTACGACATTACTACACTTTCTGTAAAACCCAAAAAAACATGAAAAAACACGTATACATACTAACCTTGAAATGGACATTCGCATGTAGGCAAAAAAATGGTCCTCATGGGCACGCAGGTTCTGGTAGAGCGCCCAGAACTGGCCCCTCTCCTGCCGCTGTGCAATCACCGGATGGACCCAGAACCGGCGCCTGCTGGCCCTCCTTCTCCTCAAACGCTCCAGTTGGATGGCTGTCACAACAACAGCAACATGTCGCCTCCTGTAGCAGTCCATTTTGGCCAACACACACACAATATCAGCCACCATGGAATTTCACACCTCAAAATCACTCTGATTGGCCAAACTATATATAGCGAGGGCTGTTTGGTCATTGGTCCACTATGCAGTCAATCACATAAACGCGCGTTAAACGCGCCTACACTATTTACAAAAACGCTTGAAAAAAACGCACCTAAACGCCTGTCTTGAACGCGCATAAAACGCTAGGCTTCAAAACGCTCAGGTCTGAACCCAGGGTTAGGCTTATTGCACACGACCGTATAGTTTTGTGGTCCGTTTTTTACGGATCCGTTGTTCCGTTTTTGTGATCCATTGTGTTTCTGTTGTGTCTCCGTTTCGGCTCTGTTTTTCCGTTCCGTTTTTCCGTATGGCATATACAGTATACAGTAATTACATAGAAAAATTGGGCTGGGCTTAACATTTTCAATAGATGGTTCCGGAAAAATGGAAATACAGAAACGGAATGCACACGGAAACACTTCCATTTTTTTGCAGACCCATTGAAATGAATTGTTCCGTATACGGACCGTATACAGAACTCATAAAAACGGCCCGTATACCCGCAAAAAACGTTTGTGTGCATGAGGCCTTAATTGGACAGCTAAAGCTAGACTTACACAGAAGATCAATGTCGATCAAACGATCGCTTCGGCCGACAGCGGTTTCTCCTGATCCTCCAATTCATATGCAAGGAAAGGTGAGGTGCAAGTGAATATGGGTACCTTTTCAATTTTAGAACATTCCAGACCTTAAAGTTTTCAGAAATGAATAGTACAGATAAATAAGAAACTTTGTAATATATCTTATTAAAGAATTATTCTTCCTCCTAGGCTTCTCAGGATGCCTTCCTCCTCCTTTCTCTTCATTCAACCTCTTATCTCTAGTAGCTCCTGTCTCCATCACCACACACAAAAGTCTATGGAGAGAGGACAAGGAATAAGGAGGCTGATGCCAGCTAGTAAATAATTTATTACCTCACTTTAAACACAGATAGAGCCTTATCTTACTAGTTATAGTAGAGTCAAAAGTGGCAAGTGTAGCAGAACTAAGAAACTGCAGTTTGTGTGCGTCTCATTCTGCACCCACTCCCCCTTCTTCTTTATAGACAATCGTGATAAAAGGAGGAACGAGCAAAACAGCCTGATGAATGCAGATAGAAGCATTTTCATTAACAAGATATATTACAAAGTTTCTTATAGTCACCTGTACTGTTTCATGGAACATTGCTTCATAACTGGCGGTACACTTTGTAGGCTTTATCATTTTCAGTTATGAGTGTTGGGTCAACTAAACCTACAAGCGGTTGAAAAACTAGAACTCCCAACATGCATCGACAGCCTGCAACTTTCAGGGCCTGCTGGGATTTGTAGGATTGTAACAGCTGGGAAGCCACGGGTTGGAGACTACAGATATTGGACAAGTGTAGGAAACAAAAGAACAGTGATACACCGTCGTCTTTTCCCTATGCCTTGTGTAATTAGCACAAACTGTAACGAGGCAATCATTTATCTGTAAAACATTGGAATGTGTGCGGGGGCGGCAGATATGCGGACAGCCATTATCTTGTATTCCAGCCTGTACTATCTGAACTCCTGTTTTCTCTGACTGCCTGGCGGAGATTGCAAGGTTCACTAACAGATTTGTAATAGGCCGGCGTCTCCTTTCGTTAATTTGCATTGCAAAGCTAATTGATTTTGTTTTCCATGAACGTCTTCAAATCTGATAAGGGCTGGTTTTGTTTTCTGCCACAGACCTCTTGTTCACCTTGTTAGTGAAAGTTAATTATCTGGCTCGTCTGCGGTGAAAGTGGAGGGTGCAAAATTAGAAAAAGTTACAGTCAGGGAAGTGGTGAAATATTATTAACGTTAGGTTAGAAAAACAGGCTGCTTTCTCCAGGGAACAGCGCCACACCTGTTTAAAGGCTCTCGTCTGGTATCGCAGCCCCTCTACTTGCAGTACAAGCCCTAGATAGCTAGACCGCATGCTATTTAAGTGCAGAGATGGACAAACAACAAGGACAGACAAACACAATACCAGAGTTGTACGTAAATGGGTCGGAACTAGTGTTGAGCGAATGTGCGATTTGCAAGTTCGGGTTCGGGTTATCTAAGAATTCTGTGATGGATTCCGTTACCATGGACCATAATGGAATTCTATGACGGCATGCACCACGGACGCCTATAAGAGGCATTCTGTATTGCAGTCCTCCAGGACACGCCCGTTGTGGGCTAGAAATAGAGCATTGCATCCTGTTGCCAAGGATGCTGTCATGTCACCAGGGGGCGTAGCTTAGCAGTGCATCTCTCCAAGGCTGAGGATGGAGCCGTTGGAACCCGGACAGGTAAGTATGTAACATTAGCTCAGTTGAATGTAATGTTCTCTTTGCTATCTGTTGCTTCATTCCGGAGAAAAAGTACAGGACAAAGCAAAAGTCTGGACACCCCCTTTTAACTGGCGTAGTTTGTAGAAAAATGGCTTCTAGTATGTGAAAGTATCAGTTTAGAGGGAGATTGCATTATTTGGTGGAGGAAACTTTGTCGGACGCCATTTTAATATATACCATACTGAATTCAGCACAGATTTTGCCAAGGGTTGAGGTAAGTGTACACACGTTCTGTACACTGAAGACCTTTAGGTTGAGCCAGGAAGCTAGAAAGCAGAAACCTCTAGGTATGTAACAAAGAGCTCCAATGTGGACATCATCAGGATAAAATTTGTCTTGTGACTACCACCTCTCTTTGTATCACTTAGCCAGATGCTATGTTGGGAACTGGTCGATGGGGAGCTCGCTCATTTGTTCACTGCCTAGGTGACTGTTGCATACTTTATTCTGTATATAATCTGTATGTATATATAACTTCTGTACATCTATCTATCTTTAGAGTTTGGCAAACTTTTTATACCTCCAAGGCCTGTCAACCCTATCTTATTCCCGGAACTCAGAATTCATGTTTAAACATCAGGTAAGCCATACTGAGTATTTTTAATGCATACACATGGGGCTTTAAATGACCTCAGAGATAAAAGCCCAATGGCGATGAACTTTTTGGAATAAACACAATCCAGTGCCATCTGTGTCCGGCCATAGCAAAGTGCAGAGGTGTGTTAAGATTCTAAGGC
Organism: Bufotes viridis; assembly: GCA_033119425.1. Lineage (NCBI taxonomy): Eukaryota > Metazoa > Chordata > Amphibia > Anura > Bufonidae > Bufotes > Bufotes viridis. The sequence goes on from CM065598.1 coordinate 97,731,557, forward strand.
CCTGGATTGGGTGTAGAGGTCCTATAGAATGGCCCTCAAGGTCACTGCACTTCATGGCTTTGGAATTTTATCTTTGGGGTCATTTAAAGTCCCTTTTGTATGCAAAAAACAACAACTATGTGGCAGGGCAGGTCAAAGCCAATCTGTGCACCCTTGCTCCTTCTGCCAGCCCCTCCTTCTCCTTCCAAGCAAGTTGACCATGCAGAAACCTGTGACTCTGTCAACTAAAAAAGCGAGGGAGGAGCTGGCGGAGGAGCCAAGAATGGCTTGGACCCGCCTTCGCTGAACTTAACTTCTCATTTGCATATGGATTAAAAGTACTTTATCTCCAGAACGAATCAATGGATCGCTAAGTGAAACGTAACATTACATTCAGCTGAGCTAGTCCTACAAGGCACTGTGCTTGGTTTAATAGTGAATTTCCTGCTGATGGACTCCCTGTAATTGCATAATCTGCTGTGTGCAATAAATATGCAAACATTTTCATAGAAAATTAAAGGAATTGTCCAAGATCAGAAGAACATAGATGCTTTCTTTCAAAAACAGCCCCACACTTGTCCACAGGTTGTGTCTTGTATTGCAGTCCAACCTCATCCACGTCAATGGAGCTGAGCTTCAATATCAGAGATAAGCCGCGGTACCTGGAAAAAAAGCGGCCATGTTTCTCTAATCCTGGACCACCCCTTTGACGTATATGCACTTTCCCTTTGATTCACTTACGAGAATCGCCTCCTACCAGCCTGGCTACCATGTGCACCATGTCTCCATGCAGATCCTCCAGAGCTCAGCTTCTCAACACTTCAGCCTCCTGCTTTTCCGCATCAGACGGATTCGAGTCACTTTGTCTCCACCATAAATAATAAACTCTCTCTTCGCTTCAGATTGCTGCAAGATTTCATGGAGTCAATGCCGGGAATTAGACCGGAGAACGCCGTTTGTTTCTTCTTACTTTTCGTCTCGGTTATCATGTAAATATATTCACTGGGAAGCCGCCAGGGACAGCATCTTTAAGACTTATGACTGCAGAAGTGGTAATACATTTTGATTTCCAGAGCATTGCAAGTGCAAAGAGCTGCATACACCTGCGTCCTCTCCTCACACCGTCGCCCCTCCCCCACGTATACCGCTTCCATTTTTAAGAACCTGTAATAAATCTCAGGGAAATTGTCTCATCTTTGACTCAGCGTCTCACAGGCTGACAGCAATTTCACCATTTTCGAGGTGAAATCTATTAAAGCGGTGGAGAAGAGATAACTTTGAATGGCGGAAAAAAAAAACTTTAAATCAGAAGGTTTGCACGGTTGTCATCTTCGCTAATCGCCTCTTGTATGGACATTAGCAATACAAGTCCTGTTCATGCAGTTTTCACATTTGAATAGAACTTGGAAGAAAGTTTCAAGGTTACTTTAAAGCAGGCATGCTCAACCTGTGGCCCTCCAGCTGTTGCAAAACTACAACTCCCGGCATTCTCGGACAGCCTACAGCTATCAACCTACAGCAGGGCATTGTGGGAGTTGTAGTTTTATAAAGCTGGAGGGCCGTAGGTTGAGCATGCCTGCTTTAAAGTATAGGTCCATCTTCATTTAGCTCTATTGTGGTCCGAGCTAGTGTTGAGCGCGAATATTCGAATAGCGAATTTTTTTAGCGAATATCGGCACTTCGCTAATTCGCGAATATTTCGAATATAGCGCTATAAATTCGCTATTTTGAGTATTTTTTTTTTTTGTTTAGTTATATTTTTTTCTTTCCCACTTCCCAAAAGTAGTTCTTACCTGTCCTGAGGATTCCAGGCTTCCTGGCTGCTCTAGTCAGTGCCCGTTGCCGCTTCTGCCGACTTCCGTGCTCATGGAGCGTCCCCATTCAGCATGGGAACGTCTCCATATACTAAAATGTACTGTCGGATTTGAGGAATTACGTTAAAATCGCAATGCGATTAATTCAAGTTATATTAATCGCATTGCGATTACAACTTAGCACTGCTATCTTACATAGGCTAGAATTAAACAATATGGAATATAGCACTAGCAGTGCTAAGTTGAAATCGCAATGCGATTACTTCAAGTTAAATTAATCGCATTGCGAATTCAACTTAGCACTGCTGCTATATTCCATATTCGTTAACTTCGTTCATTCTAGCAAGCTGACCCATTATAAACCCAGCTCTAAGTTGAAATCACAATGCGATTAATATAACTTGAATTAATCGCATTGCGATTTCAACGTAATTCCTCAAATCCGACAGTACATTTTAGTATATGGAGACGTTCCCATGGTGATGGGGATGCTCCATGAGCAAGGAAGTTTATGGTTGGCTTGGTAGAATTAGCGAATAGCGAATATGACGAATGTATTCGTCATATTCCTCAAAACGAAGATAACGAAGTATTCTCCATCTTCGTTTTAGCTACCTATTCGTCAACTTCGCTAATTCTAGCAATCAAATAGGAAGGTTGACTATAGAGACAGCTGTGTTAAATTCGCTATGCGATTTATTTATTTTTAATAGAATAATTATATTACTTGATATAATTATTATAATTATTCTATTTATTTAAAACTATTTATTTAAAAAAATAATATATATATATATATATATATATATATATATATATATATATATATATATAAAATCGCATAGCGAATTAAACACAGCTGTCTCTATAGTCAACCTTCCTATTTGATTGCTAGAATTAGCGAGGTTGACGAATAGGTTGCTAAAACGAAGATGGAGAATACTTCGTTATCTTCGTTTTGAGGAATATGACGAATACATTCGTCATATCCGTCATCTTCGCTATAATTCTAGATATGAAACCAATAGGAAAGTAGCCTTAAGTTAAAATCGCAATACGCGATTATTTAAATCGCATATTAATCGCGATAACTAGAATAATGACGAATATTCGATTTCGACGAATATGAAACGAATACTCTTTCGAATATTCGCGAATTTCGTCGAAATCGAATATGGCACCTGCCGCTCATCACTAGTCCGAGCTAGGTTTTTCCCGAAACAGCACTCTAGATCCTCTGAATAGTCTGAAATTGTTAAGTTCTAAGGGGAGTTTTCGGTAATTGGGCTCAGTCTATGCATTGTATACAGTAAGCTCCCTCTAGTGGTGGTGGCTGGAAGACAGAATTTCATCACTGAGCTGCTGTTTTCTCTATTCATATCCAAAGCTGCTTTGGAAAAATTCTTCTGGTTGTCTTGAAAACCGACAAGAGTTTATCTCCAGGCCACTGTCTTACCTGTGACCCTACAGCTCATCTCTGTGTAATCACCACCTGATCTCCCAAAATGCAAAGCTTGGGTAACATGAATTACAGCCTACCCCGAACATTAGAACCTCTAATTATGGAACATTTAAAAGAGGACCTCTCCCCTCTCCCAACATGTACGTTTTAGTACCTACTTGCATTCCCCATGTAATAACAATTCTGGAGCATCTATTCTTATGACTATGTTGTATCATTCCTTTTTTATTCCTGGTAAAAAATATGAATCAATTACTAGTAGTTTGCAATAAAGGTCCAGATGGGTATTACCAGTTGGCGGTGTGTCTGACACTATCCATTCAGTGCTGCCAGTGTTAGATTGTGCAGGCACACCCCCAACTTGTAACGCCCATCTGTACCTTTATTGCAAACTGTTAGCAATTCATTCATAAGCTTCTAGTAGGAATAATAACGCAATGGCACAACAGTCATAATAGATGCTCCAAAATTGTTATTACATGGGGAACGCAACTAGTTCCTAAAATAGCCATGTCAAGAGAGGTGACAGCTCCCCATTAAGACTTGCCTGTTTCCCCCAAGAATTACCCAAAATGATCAATTGTATGCAAATATTCCCAAGCCCTGGCTCCGTGCTGTCCCATTTGTGAAACGTGCCTTAGAAAAATAGGTGATATGGAAACCAGCAAAATTCTGATTTTAGCTTTGGTCAGGATTCAAGAAGAATTGTCATGTCATTTAAACTGATCGGTAAATCAAGATACATGTGGTGTTCTCCAGGCTACAGATATTGATTACTTATACTCAGGATAGGTCATCAATATCAGATTGGTGCAGGTCCAACACCTGGCACCCCCATGACCAGTTGTTTCGGGCTGCCAGGGTGCCAGAGACTACCATTGTATAGTGCAGAAGTGGAAGGCTCCATATACTGTGCTTTCTCTGGCACCGGCATAATGAAATTTATCTCCTATTCACTTGAATAGGAGCTGAGCTGCAGTACCCTGGCACGGTCGGCCACAACCCAGTATATGGCACTGCCTGCCTTCAGCTCAGTACACTGTAGGGTCTCCTGCTCCGATGCAGCCAAGAACGGTTGATTGGTATTGGTGGTGGTGGGGGGTTCGAGTGATGGACCCCCGCCGATCTGATCTCGATTACCTATCCTGAGGATAGGTCATCTATAGCTTAGAGAACCCCTTGAAAGTCATTTAACAGAAATTATGGTTCAAAAGGAAGGTTTTCAAAAATGATCAGGCACTATCATCCACTGGCATGCAACCTGAAACAGCAGATAGCGTCTGTGCGTCAGACTTTACTGTAATTTAGGCATTATACTCAAACAAGAAAGTTATACAGTGTAAGATGGGGAAACAGCTCTCATTGACTGGACACTGTTTGTGTAAATTAAGTTAATATCTGGACTGACATTCTGCTGTTTGGCCACAAGATGCCCCTGTTTCCTAAACAGAGTTACAGACTGCATATTGTTCCATATTCATGAGAGGTGGAGTTACAAGAGCCTGGATAGGAATAAAGAGAGCAGCCATCTTAGAGGAAGCTGAGACTGAGAAACTGTGTGAGCAAAGGATCCGTTGATATCCAGGTGTGGGGGCGTCCCTCAGTGACCAGAGCTGCAGCTAAGTGAAGCTGATCATGTCCAAGACCCTGATCTTGTCTAGAGGAATGAGGATTGCTTCCAGGAACACTGATGAGAGCTGAGGAGCAAAGCAACATACACTGGGGTACCACATGCTTGTTGGAGAGGCATTTGTTTGGTTCACAGTCACCAGCGGATGCAGAGCAGACCCGGGTCGGTAAGAACATCCTCGGCCTGCTGGCCGGAGCGGTGCAAATTTATAGGAATTGTCTTTATCAGCGCGGGGATTCAATTAACCCCTGATAACCTGAATGTTTATACTCCTGTGAGTCTGGGCAGAAGACTCTGTTTCAGGGACCCAGCAGCGATTTCCCCGATAGATATCAGGGAAATAAGACACATATACTAGCGGCGGCGCAGGTGTATACCTATTATAATCACTTAGGTAAAATACTGTTTTGGCAAATGTTGGTGTTGAAGTTTCTTTTCTCGTTCGTGACTTTGCTGTATCCTGGGGAGCCCATCCCGGTACACGGCTTACAACAGTACAGGGCTATGGGTTCCTTCTACACTATATTAATGCCTAATCTTCCAAACACATGCAGTAACTTTTAATTAAGATTTTTTTCACTCTGAAGGGCCGGGATCGCTTTGCACTTGACGACCCATCTCATAATGCTTTTACTTCTGAAGCGAATACATCCAGAGGGCATCTTGTTTCCATCAGGTTACAACATAAAGTAATTAGCTTCCAACTCCCTGACACATCTCTTTGTGTCTATTAAGGAGGAATGGAAAATTACAGAGCGATTTCCATATGGTGCTCTGAGCGAGGAGGGGGTGGGTATGGGGCTCAGGTACGGAAATCTGAAGCTATTTAAGCTTTCGTAGTGGAAGATGTTTATGGCCTAGCAGGAACCCAGCTGCTGACCAAGAAGTCTTCTAGTACAGTAGATTAGGGCCTTGGATACAGTTATTAGGCTTATTGATAACTGGGATTTACTTTGCTACACTTTGCATTTTGCAATTACCAGTTATAATTTGGTCGGTGCCACTCTGGACATGTCTCATATTTTATGAGCACAAATCAAGCAAGACCTCAGCTCTGATCTCTAAACACCAGTCACTTCTCATTTAGCGGCAGCAGAGAAACCAACAAGATTTTTTTTTTTACCCGATCAACATAATTGAAGTGGGACAGTTAACCCTTTGTGTTCTCGTGTATGATGAGTCAGGCACCAAAGTAAAGCTTGAAGCTCTAGGATAGAGGTAATAGCTACTGTTGCTGAGTTGGATGTGGATCTGCTAGGACACTGAACAGGGTTGCCTTAGGGCAATTCCACAGGACATTATGTAAGTGGTCTTCACTCTTTAAACTCTATACAGGAATCTGGACTTCTCTGCAAGAGAACCGCCAGGTTGCTACCTCTCGGAGTAGTCTGTGGTCAGTGGCTGGTGACCCACAGGGCCGAGAGACACTGGTGCGAAGCACCAAGGGATTAGGTTACACTGCAGAAAACAAGCCAAGAAAACAAGCTGTCAGAGAAGACAGCATTTGCGCAAGCCAGTAAACAGTCCAAAGGTCAGGGCAAGTGGCACATGATCAGTACAAGGACCAGGAAGAGGTCAGGCAGCAAAGTTTAACAGGCAGGAGTCACTACATAAGCAAGCCATCATAGGAACTAGATATTTGAACCTATTGCTCAAGCACCCTCCCATAGGTGAGCATGCCATAAATATCCTAGAAAGGCTAGCCATAGACTAGACAGATTAGGCTGCATCTGCTGCCCTTTTAGACCTGGAGTAAGCCAGCAGATGGGCAGACAGAGACACTGCAGGCCAAGAGCAGTACACAGACCAGCATGAAATGGATGAAGCAGCAAGTTGTCAATGAGCACGGATCACTGGAGTGGGGAATTGGGCAAGTGGTCCTGCGTCCGTGCTCTTCGAAGCATAGGGGCCTGTGCCAGCCACGAATTGCTGGCATCACACATGTATACCTGGATTCACTACAGAAAGCTAAGCTAACCCTACTTCTTCAAAAATTGACAAAAAGACTCAGGAGGCCAACACAGCCATAAGAGAGTCCAAGGTCTAGATGTTAGGCACAGTCTATTAATCATATGAATAACGGGAAGAATATACTCAGGGAAGAGTACTGCTTCCTATTGAAGAGATCCAGTGGTTGCATGGGGACTTGTTATCAAGGAGATGCTTTATGGGTAAAAATTTATGCAAGTTAGGCCATGTCAGCCAAACCAGAGACACTTCCAAAAAGAAGAGCAACTCATCTGTAGACAGTTGTTTTGGGGGTTCTTGTCCCTCATCAGTGCAAAGCAGGATACCGGTGGTTGGCTGGATAAGACGCACTGCATTTTAGGCATCTCATCCAGCCAAATAATTAATGACAAGAACCCTGAAATGGCTGCCTACAGATGGTGTCTCTGGTTTGCTTGATGTGAGTTAATTTCCATACTTGTTTCCCGAGGAGGTTTGCCTGAAAAAATAAGTCTCCATACAGTGCTGTGTCTGCAACAATACCTTCTTTCAGCCATATCAAAGGCATCATCTCATCCAACCAACCAATATCCTGCTGACAAGAAGTAAGAAGAACCCCAAATGGGTTGCTCTTCTTTTGGGGGGAGGTTTTGCAGACACTAGCTTGGGTACTTGCCATAGACCACCAAGTTCTTTGCCTGCTCCAATAATGGGCGATGATTTGGCTTTCCTAGGGGAATGAAGGCTGTTTCAAGAGCATAGTTGTCTACTGCTCAAAAATGAAGTTATTCATATTGGTAAAAAGCAAGTTATATCAAAGGGGTTGTCTTATGACCTCAGCTTTTAAACTTTTATAACCTGTCAACCAGACTTGATACAAAACTATGAACATTGGGGGTCTGACCTCTGGGACCCCTACAGGTGCTGAGAATGAGGAGACCCTTTGTCACCGACCTTGACTGAATGAGCAGGATGAGCATGCCTTTTTCAATAGCCTTAAATGGAGGCAACGAATGGCCAAACACCATCTTAAAATACTATAGGTGAGGTTTGGCTAAAGGGAACCATTAAGAAATATGCTGAACACAGTTATGATTCTGGTGTACCCATTATAGGAGTCTTCCCCTTTCCGGTCCTCCGTTCACTGAATGACAGACTGCTGTATATGCAGTAAAGTTGGGGAAAGCAGTGGGAAGCCCTCCTCCCATGAACACGCTACTATGTGTCTGGTGTGTTCCTTAATCACTCCTTTTAGCCAAACAGCCCAATGTTTTTGTATGACATTTTGGCCAATAGTAGACCTATCCTCTGTGGGTCAGCCTAGTCTACTGGTCTATCTGCAATATTTCCTAGATTGGTTGTCTCCACTCAACATGCTGAAGAGCCACAGGTTGCAGACCAGTACCTTATATACAGCGTCCACAGTTTCTTCAATATAATAAGTGTGTGCATCATCCAGGAGCCCTCTACCTGTCACCATCATCTACAACTTTGACCATTGCCAACCAACTGTTATGATCTGCAACCAGAACGGTGGAAATATCTTGTACAACATTTGTTACTTCTCATATCATGCAAGAACGTGACATAAAACAAAGTTTTGGCAGACCAGACAGCCACTTCCAATTTGGAATACACCCACTAAAAACAATCAGATTGAGAGTGTTCATTAAGGGTCTGTAAATGCCATGCAATTAACTGACTAATTACTGGATATGTTGCTTAACTAAGACCCCTGCCAGCTGCCTCCAGAGGGAGCTTGGAATGAATACTTCCAGGTATTACTCTGAGCATGCAATTACACAAATGGATTTGAACTTGAGAAGCTAGTTGGAATTTTGGAGGATCAGTTGACTTGTCTTTACGCCATGGTTTATCTCCATGAACTTATAAATGTATTGCAAAGTCTTGGTGTCTCCTCCTTATGGATGGCAGACTTATGGCGAGAAATTGTATGAAAACTAGGAGGATGCATTAGAGAGGACAGAAGATATATGTAATTGTTTTCGAATATAATGTTTTTGAAAGATAAATTCCACCTTGGACAGGCTCTTTAAAAATCAATTTGCACTTGCTTCCTCTGTAAAGATTTATACTAGTGAAAAAAATCCATTAGTATAAAAGTGCTTAAAAACTTGGCAGAGTATCTCTGAAGGCATCAGTTTCTAGGACTAATTGCAACTAATTATTCACTCAGCAGTTGCACGTTGTGCAGGGTCCCCAGGGGTGGAGATGGTTGTCGCTATCTTCAGAGCAGCATGGATTATACTGTATATATTTGTTTCTAAGTTTTCATGTGCAAACATTGCAGCAATAAACAAATTTTGCCTAGCCATGATAACATCTGGGTAACAGTTTGAAGTTGCTAATTGCAGTTCCAGTGTTGGCCGTTAAAATGTTAACAGAGATATTTTTATGAGGAAATTATTTCATCTGTGTAGTCTAAATTAGGGGAAGTTTAGCCATGTAAGGCACGTGCGTCTCTACTGAATTCGCCTTGTTAAGTCGTGAGGACCATAATAATCCCGGCTTGACTTTTGGAGAAAGCACAGAAGGTTGGGGCTACATAAAATTGATGTCAACATCTTGGGGTGTATATACGTTACTGGGGGGGGGCGGACAAGACGACCCTAAATTCCACCCGCACGTCTGTTCCTGCCTACTTGCACAAATGCCCCAAGCAGTGGACCACAACTGGTCGACTGTCCCTGCTTATTTACGTGCTGGGGTTTACCAGGGAAAAGCAGAGGAAAAAAGAAAATATAAAACAAAGCTATAGGCATGCACAAAAACACCAGAACCAAAGTACTTAGAGTCAAACATAACAGATCAACACCAAGAGAGAACCATGAAGCCAAATCAGAAAGCAGATCACTAAACAATACCAAGCCAAGGTCATACACAAGCGGTCAAGTCCAGATCCAAACACATCAGGCTGAAGCCAGTCCAAGAACCAAGACAGGGTCAAACCAGGAGATGCAGAAACGCCAAATCAGAATCCATGAATCAGGGGCAAAAGGAGTAGCCAAAGGCAGAACAATCCACAATCCAAAGCTCTGGTGAGGTATATAGAACCATTCACAGGCAATCTGTGACCAGCAGATTGCCGGTTTAAATACCCACCCTTCTTGGTCACGTGATGCACTGCCGCGAGTGCCACATGACCCATGACATCAGAATACCTGAGATCAGGCTGTCTCCATGGCAACCGTACATGGGGAATGGCGTCTATCGGCGTTGGTAGTGTGACAGTATAGAATTGAACAGGTCTCCTTTCTTGGTACCAGTTCATGTTGTGAGAATCGATGCCTCGCAGGACATAATGTTGATGTGAGTCTTAGATTAGTAACCTCTTAATTTTCATTTTCTGTGCAGAGGTGGATTCTCAAACAGGTTCTTTGTGCTAGAGCAAACTACACGATAAAAACTGAGATCTGTGAAGAGCAGGAAGTGGGCAGATCCTGTTTAAAGGCAGGATCCTGTGTTGTATGTGCCAAGCAGGGAGAAGAAGAGAGAAGAATAGTGTGGAACCGGCTATAGAATAAGGGCAGCCACCTGGTTCATGCATAGTGCGCTCCAGAGCTGTGAAGTCTAAGTATTAGTATAATTTTCCCATCAGTCAGGTCAAAAGGTAGGTCTAAGAGCTGCACGAAGCAGCCAGTTGGTGTGAGAAAGAGCAGAGCTATTGGTGACATGTGTTTGTAGAGGAGTTCAACAAAAAGCAGGAGGCACAGAGTACATCCACAATATGATCGACTAAGACATTATTGACTGTGTTATTATACTTGACCACAAGACTTTGTTGTGTCAAGAAATGCCCCTGAGCAGCGCAGTGCCTTCCAAAAAATGACTTCTAAACCTACAACATTTTTAGCCAGTCCTACCCTCTTACATTGCCACCATACTTCATTGTTTGTTTGTGCACCCCAATGCCTCGTAAAAGAAAGGGCTTGGATGAATTTTAGATTGGGTGTACTCTTTCAGGATTCCCATAAAAGTTCTTGCCACCACATCTCATCCTTTGTCTTCTCCATCTCCATCCCTTGTCGAGAAAGGGTTGGTATTGGCCCAGAGTTGGTTTTCTCCTAATGTTAGGATACCTCCCTGTGCAGTGGAGGATTCACATACCTCATTCCTCGTCTTGTTTATTCCCACCCCTTGTAACAGTGGGTTGATGTGAACCTTGGATTAGGTCCGCTTTTCAAGGATTTTCATAGAAGTTCCAGATGCCATCACATCAGATTTCTTTTTTGACAATGGTTGTGTTTCCTGTTAATTTTAGAGGGTTTGTCCAGGATTTTTCTTTGAAATTGCCCCTCCAAACACCTAGAGACACATGCACCGCAGTAGCCCATAACTGGCCACAGCAGCCATGTCCCCAAGCAACACACAACCCAGCAGTGACCCAGGCCAGTCATTTACTGCAGTGTTGTATGTGACCAAGTCCATGTGGAAATTGACAGATGGGCACAGAAGACCAGTAAAGACAACTGGGAGCAACAGAGGTACAATAATGCAAAGGGGAGCAGGTAAGTTCACAGTTCTTTGGCACCACACCTCATTTCATCTTATTCTCCCTATCCCTTGTGTAAGAGAAGGTTGGTCTAAACGTGGGTTCTTCGCATCATTTTAATGCTCTAATGTCTGTAAAGATAAGGATTGGCATAGGACCATGCCAACTGTGGCAGGCGCAGCACTATGAAGTGCCTTTTGCGCTGTGGCATTAGAAGAATTTTGATATCTCTAACTTTTTAGTCCAACCAGACTGTCCGTTACTCTGTGTTAATTCTTCTAGCGCCGTTCTTTGGAAACAGTAGGCTCAAAGAGCACACCAAATGCTTAAGATAACTTCTTTATTAACTTCAACTTTTCTTCATATATAACACTGCAGCCTCAGCAGCAGATAGTCCATGTACAAAACACGTGTTGAATAAAGTATCACAAAATAGTGGTTTAACTGTTCAATCTTGTCATTCAACATAAAATGGTGGACATATTTCTCTCTTCAGTATCTATACTCTGACTTTAAGTTATTTAAGCACTTTATGATCTCTCTGAGAGGTATATCTGAAGTTTAACCAATAGTTCTACTTGCTCTACTTAGTTTGCTTTATACAATTGCTTTGAGCAGTTTGTTTGAACTATTCACAGATTGGTGGAACTGTAAGTAAACACATATAACTAGTCTCAGTATACAGTTCTACTTCTGATCACAATGCTAACAATAGGAACATTATATAACTGTTCTAAATAGCTATTTTGGCCTCTTTGCTTCCATAAAACTCAGCTCTTAGTGGAGTTAATGTCTGTTCAGCTCCTCTCCCCTAATGATTCTAGCAGCTTCTGCTAGGGAGTTTCCCACACAGGCTGAGTGTAAGATTGGCTGTGATTGGCCAAGACTCCTGCTCAGTGTGAGTCTGTGTGTGGTTGGTTACGACTCCTGGGCAGTAACAACAGTTTAACTCTATTCTTTCTGTTGTTAATTCTGCTGTGTCATTGAGCTTACCTTACATTCATATAATGAATCTTAAAAGGCATATTATGTTTTCTGCTTCTGGGAACAAAATATATAACTGTTACATGACATTCAAAACATGAAGTCACTGTAAATAACTCTGTTTCTGTCTTTAACATATGAACTGTATTAAGGTTATTGGAAGGTCTAGCTGTATAAACATATAAGCCATATTAGCAACCTAGGGCAGGTCTTAGCTGGCCAGCTACACCAACTATGGAGTTAGGCAAGCTTCCATCGAATCTCTCTCCACTGGCTCCCATAGAAAATTCATAGGCTGCTTATATGACTTCTATACATTTCTTCATGAATTCTAGATGAACAGGTATAACTTAACGCACCAAGGGCTGATGGTGGGGAATGCTTTATTATAGACAGATCAACAAGGTTTAGTAGTTGCATCAGTCACACGGTCTATAGCAAAATAAACGTTGTAGTCTGGTTAGCCGTACCTCACTGATCCCCTGCCACCGCTCTTCTGACCCTTCCTGGGTCCCATGATGCTGATGGTCTCTTTCGACACAAGAAATCTGAACATTCAGCCATTTAGTGGTCATAGCAGTGACTTACATCAACCAGATGTTGGCTGAGTGGTTACACTTTTGTGTCAAGAGGGAATAAGAAATAGACACTCAAGGGGGGCTTACAAAGAGTTGGAACAGGAGGGAAGAAATTAGTAATGCAACCATGTTTATTTTCTCTGTTTAAGCCTTTTCTAAAACTATATACCAATCAGACAACCCCCTTAAGACACCTTCTGGCTTTAATCGTGTTCTGATGTGAACTACAAGTTTCCTTCCTTCTAAGATTATACATAGCAAAGGAATGATGTACTTCCAAAGAGCCTTTCCCAATCTCCATCCCCTGGACGGTGTCTGTATGGCAATTTCCATAAGAATGCCCTTTGGTCACTTGTGTAGGCCGCCAATCACACCGCCACTTCTTGGAATAGATGCTCCGGGTATACAGGGACTGATAAAGATGAGACGCTACGTTTGTTTGGCAGACAATACAACTATTCTGCGTTCTGCAAGACTCCCTCTAGAAAACGTCTTTTGTTCTCGCAGTTCTGTTCATTAAGGAACACGCTTACTCTCCACATTGAAGTTAAATGTTCTGGATCAGGCCATATTGTGAATGGCTCATTTACTTTTTGTTTCTGCCAAAGAATAACCAGTGATCTATCGTTTAATTACATTTCCAGGCTTCAAAGTTCAAACTTAATACAGCCAAGGCAAAAAGCTGAACAACGACTGAACTGGATGATTGTATCAGCTTCTGTTATATGGCGTGTGGCATTGTAGCTCACCCCTGACTCCTTTACGTGCCATACATCAAAGGTGCTTGCAGCCAAACGGTCCGTAGACACTACAGATTGGCATGTGTGTAATTTCTAGGATAGCAAGCGGTTGCTCTAGGGGTCTAGCAATTTAGAGGGTTTATCTGCTATGCGATGGGTTCACGATGGAAACTGAGTTTAGAAATTTAACCTGTAGAAATATAGATTTCCATTGGAGCTTCCCCTTATGTATTGTTGATAGGGTCCTCGGACAATCTTCCAATATCTGGCACTGGTGGAAACAAGAGTCTTGAGTCTTGAGCTTGAGTCTAGTTGAATTTCAATGTATCTGTTAAAGGGGTTGTCCACTTTGGACAAACTTTTTGCTAGAATTTACTGCAATGATAAGCGTTTCTCATTAGCTGGAGACCATAGCTAGCAAGACAACAAACTAAGATAAGTAGGTGGTCTACGATGGAGGCCATGTTGACCACACTGCTAGGATTACATGAAAAAATGGTAGTAGACAGGGGATTATTATGCTGTCTTCCATTGTCTGCTACTGCTTCACTATCCCGTGGGGGCGTCTCTCCACTCAACTTGTGTGCATTGGGGCTAGTGCTCTGTGAACTTCTCTGCTAGAGTTAATCTTTCCCTCTTGCCCTCCATCCAGCTGCTGACTAAGATACTGATCAAATCTCCTTTTTATACGGGACTATTGTTTATATCCCTTTGCCTGAGCGTTAGGTATTCTAGTGTTTGTTGGCCCTAGTGAAGATGTGCTTTTTCATTCTATCTACGTGTGTACAAACTCTGCCTGTTTACAGACTCTGATCCTCTGCTGCCTGCCTGATCTGGGATTTGTTTTACGGATATGCACAAACTATGCCTACCCTGATCCCAGTATTGTCTGTTCGTTTGGTACTTTGCACCATTTTGTCTCTGAACCCTGTGGGTCAACTGCCAACTAATCCGGGACTATTCCAAAAGGCAGCAACCTGATTGGTTTCCTGCAGCGAAGTCCAGATCCTGGGCTTAAAGGGTGAATACCAGGAGACTGCCAGGATAATGCCCATAGGTCTAGCCCTAAGCTAAGCCAGTTAGTTGGCACATTGGGTCCATGCCCACTGTCTATTACAGGGCATTTTATGTTTCATGCACAACTTAACATTCTTGATAGTTAGGCTGAACATGATAAGGGTAGCTCATTCTCCTCCGCACATAGCCATCAAAAGGATTCAGAGGTCAAGTCTGAGACATGATGAGGTAGAGAAGAAACGAACCTTGACCAGCTAAGACTACCAGGCAGTAAAATTAAGGAAGACCATGCTGGTTTATAACATTAGATGCAAGACATATAGTGACTAAATTATCGAACTTGTTGGATGCATTGTTTGCCAGTTGGTGGCTACACAGTCTTATCAGAAAGACGATAACTTTGCATGTATATATGCAATACAAATATCCATACATCCAATCCAGCGTCATGTATTTACTGCAGGTCTGACCAGTGACAGGACACGAGTTCCTTGGCCTTCACTTAACATCAGCAATCACCACATCACACGTGTCAGGAATAGAAGCCGCGCATCTCTTATCTCGTCTTCACCAGAGCAGATGTAATGTCAGAAGAATTTCAGAATTAAGATGCTATATCAGTGCCAATTATGAGGCAGATCCAGCACTTTAATCCCTTTTCAGTTAACATTTTACTAGCACAGACATATTTCATGCCCATCCCGAATAAGAACCCTAATGAAAGAGGCGAATATTCAATTTGTGCTCTTTGACTTGAGAATTAAGACAAAATCCAGTCTTAATGCCGCCACCGCTGCGTGTTCGAGATAAGGTCACCCCAGCGGTGACCTTCGACAGGGATTTCAAGTCGCATTTGCCGACTGTAACTTGATAATAATGGATAAAATGTGATTTCAATAATACATCTGATACATAATTCATAGTTTCTAGCAGAACAGTGTGTACGATCCCCCTCGCAATGATCCGTGTATATGAATATCGTATAATTAAGTCCTTTCCTCAGACAGGCATTTTATAATGTAATCAGGATATTAATTAGTGGACATTAAGCAGACAAAACACCAGGAGGATGAAGATCACCCCAGCAGCATGAAGGCAGATCTGCGCTGTTATCATAGAGCAATGTGAAAAAATATCAGAGATATGAAAAGTGACGCAGACATTTTACCTTATGCCCTGAGCATTTATATAGGAGGCACACCCTGACCGGTCATATCTGAATCATTAATAGCCCAAAAGACTGCCTTGATAGTCCTAAATACAGACACCAGACCAGACCTCTTACACAAATACAAACCCCCAAGTGGAGACCTAAAGTAGTGCAGACCCACCAGGGTAGAGAACTTAGACTCCCTAAATAAAAACAGACATCAGACCAGACCTCTTAAAATACAGACCCCCGAGCGGAGACCTAAAGTAGTGCAGACCCACTAAAGGTACAGAACTTAGACTCCCTAAATAAATACAGACACCAGACCAGACCTCTTACACAAATACAGACCCCCGAGCGGAGACCTAAAGTAGTGCAGACCCACTAAGCTACAGAACTTAGACTCCCTAAATAAAAACAAACATCAGACCAGACCTCTTAAAATGCAGACCCCCGAGCGGAGACCTAAAGTAGTGCAGACCCACTAAAGGTACAGAACTTAGACTTACAAAACAACTGAAAGGTGGCATGAAGCAGAATGTGCTCAACCCAAAAAGGCAGTTGTGCATATATATACAGGGGAGCAGATCCTGCACTTGTGGCCAGTTGCTAATGGCGATCCCCAGCAAAAATGCATACGGTGGAGGATGCCCGCAGCGGACCACAAGTACCACAAAAGACATCCTACAAGATTGCAATTATGTGGATGTGATAATAAATAATATAACAATATAGCAATAACAAATGACAAGACAGGTGCACACTGCGGTCTTACTAAGCCCTCAAACTGATGTTAAAATTGAGAGATTAGCCAACATATCCTGCTGAGGAGGACATGTCTAAGCCTGAGCACCACGCCAAGGTTTCTCAAGTAGCTTGTGACCTAACACTCACCTACCTGTACCATATGGGCAATACCAGGGGCCAGTGGACTAAATTACAGGAATGTAAAGGCCGACTCGAGCTACTTGAGAAAACTTGTCGTGGTGCTCACACAATTGCAATTTTGTGTAGGAAGTCTATTGTGGTACTTGTGGTCCGCTGCAGGTATCCTTCATCGTATATGCATTTTTGCTGGGGATCACCATTAGCAACGGGCCACAGGTGCAGGATCTGCTCCCCTGTATATATATGCACAACTGCATTTTTGGGTTGAGCACATCCTACTTCATGCCACCTTTCAGTTGTTTTGTATATATAATTGTTTGGAGGTGTATAAACTCCTATATAAATGTAGCCTGTTTTCCATCCACAGGCTACATTTAGGTGCACCTGTGAGGCCTGGGCCATATCAGCCAGTCTTGGGTGGGGTTCACAGCCTTCTCCCTCCTCCCATTGCAGGCATGGCTACATGCTGGAGGTAACTGAGGAGTCTGCTGCGAGTCGGCCTTTACATTTCTGTAATTTAGCCCACTGACCCCTGGTATTGCCTATACAGCACAGGTAGGTGAGTGTTAGGTCCCGAGCTACTTGAGAAACCTTGGCGCGGTGCTCGGGCTTAGACATGTCCTCCTCAGCTGGACATGTTGACTAATCTCTCAATTTTAACATCAGTTTGAGGGCTTAGCAAGACCGCAGTGTGCACCTGTCTTGTCATTTGTTATTGCTATATAGAGAACTTAGACTCCCTAAAGAAATACAGACACCAGACCAGACCTCTTACACAAATACAGCCCCCCGAGCGAAGACCTAAAGTAGTACAGACCCACTAAGGTAGAGAACTTAGACTCCCTAACAGTGGTATAACTAGAGTGTTATGGGCCCCAGTGCAAACTTTGGATTGGCTCTTTTACACAAGGGAATGCCGTGCGGGTAATCCGCTGCGTGAAAGAGGGCCAAGCCTCGTTCCGGACAGCAGAGACACGGAGCAGTAACATGATTGATAATGCTTCGTGCCTCTCTGTGATCTTTTTACTACAAAATCACAGTGAGATAAAGTTGTCATCGTGATTTTGTTGTAAAAAGATCACAGAGAGGCAAAAAGCATTATCAATCATGTTAATGCTCGATGTCTCTTCTGTCTGGAACGGGGCTTGGCACTCTTTCATGCAGCGGATTACACGCACAGGATGCGCTCGTGTTAAAGAGCCCTAAGCCCAATGCATGGCTACACTCACCCAGTCCTAATAAATTCTGGTCCTACCTCATCGAGGGTGTCGCTGGCGTCGGTGTGATATCCACTGGATCCAGAAAAGGTCCCTGTGGTGATAGAGAAAAAAAGAATAATCACATAAGGAAAGGATGGTGACTGCCCCTGAGAAATCACCAGCAGGGGGCGCTGTGCTGCCCTGTAAGACTGAGCCATGCCAATATATAGCAGGGTAATCTAGGACATTTCCCCTAAGTGCTACCACACAGTACTAATGCCCACATTGTGGCCCCTCACAGTACTAATGCCCACCTTGTGGCCCCTTCAAAATAGTTATGTCCTCCTTGTGGCCCCTCACACCAGTTATGCCCAACTTTGTTCCTGTCACAGTAGTTATGCCTACTTTTGTGCCCCCTCACTGTAGTTATGCCTACTTTTGGGCCCCCTCACTGTAGTTATGCCCAGATATGTGCCCCTCACAGTATTTATAGCCAGATATGTGCCCCTCACAGTGGTTATGCCAGATATGTGCCCCCTCACAGTGGTTATGGCCAGATATGTGCCCCCTCACAGTGGTTATGGCCAGATATGTGCTCCCCTCACAGTGGTTATGGCCAGATATGTGCTCCCCTCACAGTAGTTAAGCCAGATATGTGCTCCCCTCACAGTAGTTATGCCAGATATGTGCTCCCCTCACAGTAGTTATGCCAGATATGTGCTCCCCTCACAGTAGTTATGCCAGATATGTGCTCCCCTCACAGTAGTTATGCCAGATATGTGCCCCCTCACAGTGGTTATGCCAGATATGTGCCCCCTCACAGTGGTTATGCCAGATATGTGCCCCCTCACAGTGGTTATGCCATGTATGCTCCCTCACAGTGGTTATGGCCAGATATGTACCTCCCTCGCAGTAGTTAGGCCAGATATGTGCCCCCTTACAGTAGTTATGCCAGATGTGTGTCCCTCACAGTGGTTATGCCAGATATGTGCCCCCACAGTATGCCAGATATGTGCCCCTCACAGTAGTTATGCCCACATATGTGCCCCCTCACAGTAGTTATGCCCACATATGAACCCTCTGACAGTAGTTATGCCCACATATGAACCCTCTGACAGTAGTTATTCCAGATTAGGTGCCCCCTTACAGGAGTTATGCCAGATATGTGCCCCCTCACAGTGGTTATGCTAGATATGTGCCCCTTCACAGTAGTTGTGCCAGATACGTGCCCCCCACATTATGCCAGATATGTGCCCCTCACAGTAGTTATTCCAGATTAGGCCGCCGCCTCAGTAAAGATGTCCACTTTTGTTGCCCCCCTTTTGCCTCCAGTCTGCAGCTTTATGGGGGAAAAAAAACAAAAAACACATACCCTGATGACGCGCTCCCACACTTACATCGCGCTGCTGGCTGTGCTGAAGGCCAATTCCTGGGTCTTCAGCTCTCCTCCCACAGCCAGCAGCATGATGTGCGGCCAGCAGGGGGAGCGCTTGAGCTCTGAAGAACAGTGAAGAACAGTGAAGAACAGTGAAGCAGGTGGTGGAGAGGTCACCCTGCTTTACTCTGAAAATGAACAGCCCAGCAGTGACAAGAACTGACGGGTTAGTGCGCCCCTCCCCTTTTCCGTGCCTCTGCGCTCCCCCTGCCTCCTGTGCCCCCTCATGTTTGAAGAGAGCTCTGACGGGGCCCGGCATTCACACTGTACTTAATGCTGGGCCCCATCACATGTGAGTGCAGCGGGCCCCCTCAACCCGTCAGGCCCGGTCGCACCCTCTGCGTCCGCGATCACTACGCCCCTGCTCCCTAAATAAATACAGACACCAGACCAGACCTCTTACACAAATACAGACCCCGAGCGGAGACTTACAGTAGTGCAGACCCACTAAGCTACAGAACTTAGACTCCCTAAAGTAACAGACTCTAGACCAGGGTTGCACAACCTTTTCTGGTTGGGGGCCACATTGTCAGCCTGAACCAATTCCAAGGGCCGGAAATAAAACTTAAAGGGGTATTACCAACTGAAATACTGTAGTTTTTGGCATATTGAACACACAGTATATACTATAAATGTCTAGCTGCAGTTCTAGGACTCTCAGCTTATAGGAGAATACATGAAAGATACATGTAAGAAGCTATAAGACATAGACTTACATGTCTTTTACCAGATGTTTGGGGGCCCTACAGAATAGTGTCGAGGGCCGCAGGTTGTGCACCCCTGCTCTAGACCATAAAAAAAAAAAAAAAAAAAGACACAGATTAAAGCCATTGTTGTGTTACACCAGTGGGATCCCACTTGAAAGAGGCCATCCTGATGCAGCGAGTGGGCCTGTGCATTTTGATTGAAACGTTCACAAAAAAGCCTCCGGTTCATGTATAGATTATGTTTCGTAGCAATAGATCAATGTATACCATGTGGTTATGTGATCGTGTCTTTTTTTCTCCTCCACTGACAATGCAGACCCCAAACCAGACCCGCTAAGCAAATACAGATCTCAGACCTGGCCCAGTAAACACACACCTCTCATAGCAGACTCTCTAAACAAATACAGACCCCAGACGTAATGCAGTCCCTCTAAAGTAAAGTCATAGAGAACTTAGACCAGACCCCCTAAAGTAATACAGATCCCAGACCACCCTACCCCCACAAATATAGACCCCAGAGCAGAGATCCGAAAGAAATTCCGAACCCTTAATAGAGAAAAAAGTCCCTTAAACTACCCTAGAGCCTAGCCTGCAGTCCTCTCGCCTGGTCTCAGGAAGGCACTGACTTTTGACAGTAGCAGTATAAGGAGAGGAAGGAAAGACCTACAATTGAGAGTTCGCAGAGCCCTGCAGTAGCACAGAGTATTTCAGGAGAGAAGTGCACTCAATTCTTCAGAGGCAGTGACCTGAAATTTGAAAAGACCAGATTGCAAGTGACTGAAGCAATTTGATAATGACAGGGGGGTGGGGGGGGGGGGGGGGAACTGAACACTACAGGGGCACAGAGTATTTCAGCAGAGGAATACGCTGACTTTATGGGAGGCAGTGACCCATTTACTCTCATAATTATGTGTCGCTACACGACAACAATACGTAACAAAGAAACAGTAGATCTTTTGCCAGTCGCCCTGCACTTTGCGAATGATCCCCGGTGAAATGTCCTTGGCAATGAAACATGCACAACGTCTTAAAGGAAGGGTTCATGAATTGTAAAGATTTGGTGAACCGCTATATTCAGCCTTCTCTCCTCTCTCTTCTTTTTGTTTGTCTATGCCTCTTGTCACGCTGCCAATAGTCGCGCGGCTGCTTTCATCTGCTGAGAATTTCTAATGATCTCGCGCGGCAGCCATCATTGAATGATAATGCTTCCTGAATAGATGTGCTTCCCCCTAATAAATCATCCTTATCCCAGTCATCTCTATTACATCGCTCCTTGCGTCATTCCTGACAGTGACCGATGGGCCCGATTCTTTATTTTTCCTTAAAATGTTAAAAATTAGCATCTACTCAACAGAAATATTTTTTATGAATATCCTGAGTGACTTGATGCCTCGCTGCACTCTAGGATACCAAGCAGTAACCCATGCACATGGATGTCTGTATATCTCAGAGAACACCTTGCTAAATACAGAACCCTTCAGAAAAGGGTTAAAGGGGATGTATCGCTTTGAAAATGCAGTCCAATTGGCAGGCAGCATCTTATAGAGCAGGAGGAGCTGAACAGAATGATATATAGTTTTATGGAGAAAGATTCTGTAGAACTTGTCATTTACTCATTTAAAACCTCTGCTCGTTTTGAATGTAGGCGGCCATATGCAGTGTAGGACCACCCACTGGACTTGAGCACAGGTTTAAAAGCATAAATTATTCATTCTAGTGACTTTTTCTCCATAAAACTATATATCAAACTGCTCAGCTCTTCCTGCTCTACAACATGGTGCCTGCAGATTGGACTGCATTGTGAATTCGAGAGATTCCCTTTAAAGTGAGGATGGTACCAAAATAGTAGCCTAGACCATTTCTAGATAACCTAACGTATTCCACTGGCTTCATTTAACTCCGTACCCTCCAAGAAGAGTTTTTCGCACACAAATAGCTAATGGAGATTCTAGCGCCAAATTCATATATGGCATCTGCTCTGACCTAGCCCTCATGGTGCCAAATATTATCCCTCACGACATAGTCTGGAAAGGTAAAGTACCTCATCAAGGGCCAGAAACATAATATCAAGGCTTTTGCAAATAAGAATAGCTGGGGCCGAGTGCACAACTCCAGCAAATACAGGAGTCATAGACCGTGTAACTGCCATAATACGCATCTGGGAGACTATTGGGACTCCAGTGAAACTTCTCTGTTGTTGACCCTGCCTGGCCACTGTGTCACACGAAGAGCCAGTCTGTTGTACAATAGTTATTTTGCAACATGTATCCAAATAGTGGTCACCCAGGCCAGAAGTCATAGGGTTGCTAGGAAACCAGAAATCCCGCACATATTGAATATTCTAAGGATCAAGATGCGCAAAGAGGTATTGCCCAAGTAAAGAGAACCATCTTGCTAGCGTCACCTGGTGGAAGTGGGTCCGTACGAGTCCAAATCTGACTTTTTTAAAAGGGGTATTCCCATCCCAGACAATGGGGGCATATTGCTAGGATATGCCCCCACTGTCGGATAGGTGCGGGTCCCACCGCTGGGACCCGTACCTACAACGAGAATGAAACTCGGAGTGCTGTGGCTGGAGGACTCCGGATTTTCCCGGGGTCCGTCCACCACCAAGCGCTGCTCCCCGCCTCTCCTATAGAAGTAAATGGGAGCTCATTGCGCATGCGCGGCCCATGCTCCCATTCATTTCTATGGGGCAGACGGAAATAGCCGAGCCAGCGCTCGGCTATTTTCGGCGGCCCCATAGAAATGAATGGAGGGCGGCTGCGCAAGCGCAGTTTGCCATCCGTTCATTTACCCGCTCCGTTCTCATTGTAGGTGCGCACCCATCAGACAATGGGGGCAAATCCTAGCGATATGCTCCCATTGTCTGAGATGGGAAAACCTCTTTAAAAGCCCTGGGACAAGAAAAGGGAAAATAGCCAAACCAAATATCCAAAGGCCGCATTTTGGTTCATAGGGAGCCACTTCCACAAGGTAGCGCTAGCGAGATGGTCTCCATACACTGCTGGTGTCTTTAAGGAGACACTGCCTAAGGATAAAGATGAAAAGGAGAGAAGATATGGGAGAGTTCCATAGGACTGAGTTGCAATACCAGACACAACCCATGTGGGAGAGTGGCAATTTTTTTTTCTAATCCTGGACAACCCCTTGAAGATGAATTCTCCATGGCCATCTATTTTGGTAGGAATAACTTGGTATCGGGCAGGTGGGACTGGGATATATTAGACATATACTGCTGCGCTGCCGTCTGGGTGCATTTTTGCTCCCTATAGAAATGGCTTTTAGATTATATTACACCCATTGGCCTTCTGACTTCTGCACAGCGGCGCCTCCCCAGGGACGTAACTAACGGCTCATGGGCCCTGGTGCAGGAGTTCAGCTTGGGCCCCCCTTCTCTTAGTGCTTTGCGTGTCTTCTTATGCGGCACAAGGCTCTTTGGCCCCTTAGGCTCCTGGCCCGGTAGCGGCTGCTACCTCTGCACCCCCTATAGCTACGCCCATGCACCTCCCAGTACAGAGGACAGGTTACATTGTACAGGATTTACAAGATTAAGGCGAATACAGAGTGATTACGTTAATTAAAGGAAGAATCATCTTTCTTTATATGCTTACATCTAAAATCAACATCAATACGAACAAAAGT
The DNA here is from genome assembly GCA_033119425.1 of Bufotes viridis. Classification (NCBI taxonomy): domain Eukaryota; kingdom Metazoa; phylum Chordata; class Amphibia; order Anura; family Bufonidae; genus Bufotes; species Bufotes viridis. The sequence goes on from CM065598.1 coordinate 97,755,245, forward strand.
ATATCTTAGAGGTGCCATGTGCCTGTGGGAGACGGGAACATAATATTTGGGGGGCTATTTTCTTGATATTTCATGTTCTATCTAATAAGGATTGATCAGGGGGGTCGCATAAAATTGATACATGCCCCACTGAGAGCTCGAGCAAATACAGCGGTCCTTCAAGATACAATATTAATTGGTTCCAGGAGGACCACTGTATGTTGAAGCCATAGCAATTGGTTCCAAAGCCCCAAAATATCATCCAAGAAAATGAAAATTTAAGAAAGATAAGCAGATAACTAAGGCAGATAAAACAAGTCCTTCCATATATACAATGAGGAATATGTGATAAACTAATCCAGCTATTTTACCAGAGAAGTGGCTTTGACTGGTTGGATCTGAGTCATTGAAAGATGAAATATTGTACCCCGAGGACATTGTATCTAGAGGGATCACTGATACCAACTCTTTATTCAAAGTAATTCCCACCCATTTAATTTTAGCCCCAACTATATAGATATATTTTAATAAAAACAGATGAAAAATCTTAGTGGAATATTTTGGGGGGAATGTGCTTTAGTGTGAATGTTAGCACGCAATTTACCAACTGCAAAATTGTAAATGCAGCTCTGGAGTATAATGCAGATTTTAACTCAGGATCCATACAGGATAAGTAATATAATCTATATACACAGTGACTGCAACAGCAGAATAGTGAGTGAAGCTCTGGAGTATAATACAGGATGTAACTCGGGATCAGTACAGGATAAGTAATGTATGTACACAGTGACTCCACCAGCAGAATAGTGAGTGCAGCTCTGGAGTATAATACATGATGTAACTCAGGATCAGTACAGAATAAGTAATGTATGTACACAGTGACTCCACCAGCAGAATAGTGAGTGCAGCTCTGGAGTATAATACAGGATGTACCTCAGGATCAGTACAGGATAAGTAATGTATGTACACAGTGACTGCACCAGCAGAATAGTGAGTGCAGCTCTGGAGTATAATACAGAATGTAACTCAGGATCAGTACAGGATAAGTAATGTATGTACATAGTAACTCCACCAGCAGAATAGTGAGTGCAGCTCTGGAGTATAATACAGAATGTAACTCAGGATCAGTACAGGATAAGTAATGTATGTACATAGTAACTCCACCAGCAGAATAGTGAATGCAGCTCTGAAGTATAATACAGGATATAACTCAGGATCAGTACAGGATAAGTAATATATGTACACAGTGACTCCACCAGCAGAATAGTAAGTGCAGCTCTGGAGTATAATACAGGATGTAACTCAGGATCAGTACAAGATAAGTAATGTATGTACATAGTGACTCCACCAGCAGAATAGTAAGTGCAGCTCTTGAGTATAATACAGAATATAATTCAAGATCAGTACAGGATAAGTAATGTATGTACACAGTCCTCCAGCAGAATAGTGAGCACAGCTCTGGAGTATCATTTCATACAGCATTTAACTAAATACAAGTACAATGAAACAAAGAAAAAACAAAACAAAGAAGTAATATCTTAATGCATCCCTTTAAATCGTCCTTTCTCCCTTTCCTGGAGGCACCAGAATTGTTTATCAAACAGACAAATTAAACTTTATCGGTTTCTTAAATGCCAAGACCTTTAGTGGTGAATGAGATACAACAGTGAAATGACTGCAGCAAGTAAAGCAGAAGCAATGTGCTGGGATCACTTCTGATTAATCCTGTGAATTCATTCTTAGGTGCACGGCTATGAAAATATTTAACATTAACCTTTCCATTGAACTGCGCGATGTGCTTAGCATGCCGTGCATTATTTGGTGTTGTAGATGGAGGCTCGGCACGCTGCTCCTCCACTTCATTTCCATCATCAGGTAATCTGCAGATTCATCTCAATGTTAAAAGATATATTCTAACATACCGGTAATTTCTTATACGCGATTCTGTATCTAAGGCTAATAGTACGTATTACTAGACAGGGTTCAATCAGTAGGTATTTCTGAGAAGGTGGAAAGCTACAAAAGGCCATGGCCACTAGGTCTAATATGCTAGTGATTGAGGAATGCATCTCCATGCTCCGAAATATTTAGTTAATGGATAGTATTCAGCAATTTACTAAAGGATCACTAAACACAGAATCTAAAGAGAAGCAAGAACAACCTACTAAACTTCTACTAATTTCCTACAGGCCATGAAAATTGAAACAGAAGCGCAGTGTGTTCGTTTCTCAGACTGCAGCCATGTCTTCTCCCTCACCCTCTCTGAAGCTAGTGCACGTGAGCCAGGAAGTTTAAGAGGGGGGGCTGGGTTTAGTCATGATAATTTTTGTCTACACAGTGAGCGTGTCCATTTTGCTGCAAGGAATCGCCTAGTTACTAATAGTAAAAAATAGATTTGGCAACAGTGGTGCCAATATTACCAGCTGTAGAATATCCATAGTACCAGCCATAGTACAAGTAGGCCCAGCTGTACAAACATAGTACAGTGCCTGGAAAAAGTATTCATACCTCTCTTGAACTTTTCCACATTTTTCACATTACAACCACAAACCTAAATGTATCTTATTGGGAAAGTGTGGCGTGCATTTGTATTCAGCCCCTCTGAGTTAATACTTTGTAGAACCACCTTTCTCTGCAAGTTTTTTGGGGGATGTCTCTACCAGATTTGCAAATCTAGAGGCTAAACTTTTTGCCCATTCTTCTTTGCAAAATAGCTTGCATTCAGTCAGATTGGATGGAGAGCGTCTGTGAACAGCAATTTTCAAGTCTTGTCACAGATTCTCAATGGGATTTAGGTCTAGACTGTTACATTATTCTAACACATGAATATGCCAAAGCATTCCGTTGTAGCTCTGGTTGTATGTTTGGAGTCATTGTCCTGCTTGAAAGTGAACCAGTCTCAAGTCTTTTGCAGCCTCTACGAGGTTTTCCTTCAGGATTGCCCTGTATTTAGCTCCATCCATCTTTCCATCAATTCAAATATCTTCCCTGTCCCTGCTGAATAAAAGCATCCCCCCAGCATGATGCTGCCACCATCATGTTTCACGGTGGTGATGATGTGTTCATGGTGATGTGCAGCGTTAGTTCATAGCAACACATAGCGTTCTGCATTCGGGCCAAAACATTCTACTTTAGGGCTCATGCACACTGCCGATGCCCGGCCATGCCCGTATTGCATCCTGCAAACCGTGCACAGAACGGCCGGCACGCGTTCGTTTGTCTCTCCTGACGAGAGCACCTTCTTCCACATGTTTGCTGTGTCCCCTACATAGCTTGTGGCAAACAGAACTTCTTAAGGCTTGCTTTCAAAAATGGACACTCTCCATAAACGCCAGATTTGTGGAGCACGGGACTAATAGTTGTCCTGTGGACAGGTTCTTCCACCTGAGCTGTGAGTCTCTGAAGCTCCACCAGAGTGACCATGGGCCTGTTGGCTGCTTCTCTAATTAGTGCTCTCCTTGCCTGGTCTGTTAGTTTAGGTGGATGGCCATGTCTTGGTAGGTTTGCAATTGTGCCATACTACTTTTTTGGATCAAACAGTAAGCCTGCTTTACACTCCGCTTTACACTCCACAACTTTATCCCTGTCCTGTCTGGTGTGTTCCTTGGTTTTCAGGATGCTGAATGTTCACCAACAAACCTCTGAGGCCTTCACAGAACAGCTTTATATTATATTATAATAATAATAATAATATTATACTGAGAATAAATTACTATTTACTAATTAGGTGACTTCTGAAGGTGATTGGTCACACTGGATCTCATTTAGGGATATCAGTACAAGGCTGAATAGAAATGCATGCCGCACTTTTCAGATTTCTATTTATTAGAAAATTGTAAAAAACCATGTATCCTTTTCTTTTCACTTCCCACATACTTGCTACGTTTTGTTGGTCTATCACATGGATCAGCAACCTTCAGCACTCCAGCTGCTGTAAAACTACAACTCCCAGCATGCAAACTTACTCAGCTGGTTTTGTAACTCCCAAAGAAGGGAAAGGAGGATTCTGGGAGTTGTAGTTTCAGAATAGCTGGAGTCTGGGAGACTGATCTATCACACAAAATCAGAATCAGAATAACATACATTTAAGTTGGTCAGTGTAGCATGAAAACATATGGAAAAGTTCAAAGGGTATTAAAACTCAAGACATTGTATATAGTACTAGTACCAGCTGTAATACATGTATTCCATTATTCTCCAGTGGACCTCCATTACCCAAGAATGATAATATCTGCTACACTGTGTCGCTCATCTACAACACATCACATGGTCCCAGATGAGTGGAGTGAACACTGGGAGACACGATTAAAATATCTTTAATGCAGTGATGCAGAAGTGCGGTGTGAGCAGATACTGGGACCAGCGATTCATCTCCATGGAGCATATGTTCTGTCCTGCATCCTTCTCATGTCGGCTTTTAATTTTTTTTTTTACGGAAACAGATGTAAAGAATTTAATGATTTTTATGCAAACGAAGTTGATGTTATTACTTTTGCTATGCTACTAAATGTCCCATGTCGACATAAGGCAGGTGTTTGTACAGGAAAACATGAGCATCAGTGACTAATCAAGAGAGGACCCAAGGGAGCCATGAACACAGCAAAGCTGCATGTAGGGACAACACATGAAGGTCCTACAGGTCAGCATTATAGACTAGGTACTCTATGTTCACACATACACAGGTAATTTTTAAAAATCATCTTGAGAGAAAGTCGCAGGGAAATCCACAGCAGCAAATCCACACTGAAATTGCACAGATTCTGCAGTAGATTTTCTCCCCCCAAAAATCGTAATTTGTCATAAAACTCATTAGGGGATGGAAGCCATACTAGGTTTTGCCATGACACTATGAGATTTGTGTACTCGTTTCTACTTACCTTTTATTTCTAATAGTGTATATGTATGTGGTATGAGATCATTATATAGAGCAGCATTTGAGGTCACTAGGCTTCGAGTAAGATGCATGGATCGGTAATAGTCTCTACCAAAAGCATGGTCTGTAACAGGAACCCACAAGCTTCTGCCTAGGGAATATGAAAATGTCTCTGCTGTGTACATGAGTCTTTAGGTAGTAATCCCACGTTAACCTTTTGTGCTAGGATCCAGAACACAAGAAATGAGAATAGGACACAGTCATGGCCGTCATCAGTGTAAATAAGCTCTTATCTCCTTGATTTGCTTTCTTATTAGGGTGTGCTTTTTGTTTTTGTTAAATTTTGGTACTTGAATAGACAAATTGCATTATGGTCCTGAATATAACACTGCTGAATGATTCCTATTGCAGCAAGTTAGGGTACTTTCACACTAGCGTTGGTGCGGATCCGTCTGTTCATTTGCACAGACGGATCCGCACCTCTAATGCAAACGTTTGTATCCGTTCAGAACGGATCCGTTTGCATTAGCTGTAAAGAAAAATGACAAAGTCCAAAACGGATCCGTTTTGAATTACATTGAAAGTCAATGGGGAACGGATCCGTTTTCAAATGCACCATATTGTGTCACTGACAACGGATCCGTCCCCATTGACTTACATTGTAAAAAAAAACGGATCCGTTAGGCTCCGCCTCTTCAGACGGACACCAAAATGCTGCATGCTGCGTTTTGGTGTCCGCCTCAAAAACGGAATAGAGGCGGAACGGAGCCTAAATGATGCATTCTGAACGGATCCTTATCTATGCAGAATGCATTGGGGCTTAACTGATCCGTTTTGGACTGTTTGTGAGATCCCTGAAACGGATCTCACAAACGGAATCCAAAACGCTAGTGTGAAAGTACCCTTATATATAGACTTTAGAGAGGCTCTTTAAATCTCCCATAATTAGCAAAAAAAAATCACATATTAGCAAAGGAGGCATCAAGTCACAGCAGTGCAAGAGGGCAGTGGAGGAGGAACAGGTCAATTTGGTGCAAAAGTAGTCCATGGGAGAAATTATGAAACAGGATACTTGTTATAAGACAAAGGTGAGGAACAAAACAAAGATCATAGTCTATGCCAGAGTCAATGGAAGCCAAATCAGTAGTCAAGGGGTAAATCCAGAAACAAGCTGAGAAGGCAAAACCAGGAGAGAGTCAGGGAAAACCAAATCAGTAGACAAGGGGTAAATCCAGAAACAAGCTGAGAAGGTAAAACCAGGAGAGAGTCAGGGAAAACCAAATCAATAAACATTTAATACAGAAACATGCTGAGAAGTCAAAGCCAGGAGAGAGTCAGTGGAAGCCAAATCAGTAGACAAGAGGTAAATCTAGAAACAAGCTGAAAAGGCAAAACCAGGAGAGAGTCAGGGGAAACCAAATCAGTGGTCAAGGGGTAAATCCAGAAACAAGCGGAGAAGGTAAAACCAGGAGAGAGTCAGGGGAAACCAAATCAGTAGACAAGGTGTAAATCCAGAAACAAGCTGAAAAGTCAAAGCTAGGAGAGAGTCAGGGGAAACCAAAATCAGTAGACAAGGGGTAAATCCAGAAACAAGCTGAGAAGTAAAAACTAGGAGAGTCAGTGGAAACCAAATCAATCAATGTTTAATACAGAAGCATGCTGAGGAGTCAACGCCAGGAGAGAGTCAGTGGAAGCCAAATCAGTAGACAAGGGGTAAATCCAGAAACAAGCTGAGAAGTCAAAGACAGGAGAGAGTCAGTGGAAGCCAATTCAATAGATATGGGTTTAATCCTGAAACAAGGCAAGTTCAATAATGCATATAATAAATCTCCTAAATTGCCCATCAGAAGTAGTGAGCCATCATCCTGACTCTCTAGCCGTAGCAAGGATCTCTCTTAACCAGGGCAAAGGATCGATCCTCCTCCCTAGCCCTAAATCTAAATATCCAGTCAAAGTGGCTTGGTAGCGCCCCCTCCTGTTACTCGGCATACAAGATGCATGGTGCGTTATCCCCAGCTATGACCTTGCTTTGCAGGAGGGGATGGGGGGGGGGGGGGGAATTATTTTTTTAAAGGTCTCCAAGAAAGGTATCTGCTTAGATAAAACAAGCAAAAAGAGGTTAACGGCGAGGTTGGAAGAAGTTGAACCTATTCGACTCAAGCACTACTCCCACGTATCTTCCTTGCATCTGATGTATTGATTTCTAAGAAATGGAAAAGAATGACTGACACCATGGACTAGAGCGGTTTTCTGGCTATAATTGCTCAATCACGCTTTTACCTCTGACTATTTGCATATTATTCAATTAATATTCTTCCTGGGGATTATCTGCTTTTCTGGTGTCTTGTCATGCATATATCAAGAAGGACTACAATGCTCAACATCACGTCTGATTTAACAATGTGACTAATCCGTGAGTTCCTTAAGGAGGTTTAATATATCATTTTCAAGAAGGTGAATTATTTGCATTCATTTTCTATTTTTTATTTATTTATTTTTACACCCAAAGTCTTGACTGTATTTTAGGGATTTTCCTAGTTGCGGTTTCTAGAGAATCCTTCAAAAAGAACCTGTCCTCTTTTCTGACATGTCTGCATTAGTAAATAATTGTATTCCCCATCAACTAATCATTCTGGTCTGGAGCATCTTTTCTAATAACGCTACACTGTGCAGTTCCTCGGTTATTCTTCCTGAAAATGTTTGACTACATTGACAACTGTGTGTCACCAACTGGTGGGGGGTCCCTACAGACATTCACTATATCCAATCTAAGCCGACAGTGACATACACACCCATTTGACAAGGGAATGGTAGCACCCAGTTTTCAATTTATTCATGGATGTCTAGGAGGAATATCAGAGGAACAGCACAACACAGAGTTCTAAGTGACAATGCTTCTGAATAGAAGTATTTATTAAAGCAGATCTGTCAGGGGAGCGGGAGAAACATAACAAAAAAAAACAAAAAAAGTCAGAACCGGACTTATCTAAAGAGAACCATGGCTGTGAATACTTTTGCAACCATTGTATTGTTCCAATGTATCCGGTATGAAAACACCACAAATTTGCAAACAGTCTTGGTTAAAAATCTACTTTTTCTGTTTACAGCTTTTATGCTGAACAATGCGTCTCCATGGTTACAGACCACAAACAAACCCTGTGTAGTCTGATGTTGCAGTCATGTGTTATTTCCTTCTGTTTAACCCTCTACTGTCTGTAAGTTGTTAAGAAGAGAGCACAGAGGGAGTAACACACTACTAGCAGATAGACTATGAACAAAGCCTGCCTAGTCTTACCTTTGGACACGTAAGCGCACACTCATATTCCGTGGATTTTGTTGCAGGAATTTACGCAACTGAAAATCACTTCCATTCTTTTGACTGGGATGACAAGTACATGGATTTCTGCAAGCCCCTATTCAGGTGAATGGAACGGATTTTCAGTCGTGGAAATTTCTGCAACAAAATCCGCAGCTGTATTCTTGAAACAGTACGAGATTTTCCGTGTCTGAGATAATTTTCTCTGTACAAGGCCACCATTTTTTTTTTTTTTTTAAGAGACCAAGGCAACCAATGCAGCCAGCCACGTGACTACAGTTTATAGACCCAAGATACAATCTCGCCTTTATAATAAGGTGAAGATGTTGAGCTGTTAATACTCCTCCCTAATATCCAGGCTAGAATATTCTAGGAAAATTAAACTACTGCATTAATATCTTGTTTGGGTTTGGGTTGCTGTATCTGAAACAGGAATATGAATTCATGGAGATCTATCCTTCAATATCATGAATAAAATATAATCCCCAATTTGATAAACCCAGTGGATTTTATTCATCGGACTGGCCATAATTGCAGCAACAGCCCCTCCCCCGCCCGCACTGTTTGCCTCCAGGCTGTATAAGCTATCTCCTTTAGTAATACATTCTCTTACACCATTTATGTGTTCACTCATGTTAGCACCTTACTATTTTTTAAACATTCTCCTTTGACTCTTTCAAGACATGAAAGCTCTTAAATTATTAAAAGTTACATTAATGTATTGTGTATGTGTATTACAAAACTGAGAATGGTAAACAACGCACCCGAATCTATATTCAGTAACAGATTGTGCTATACTCCAGAGCTGCACTCACTATAGTGCTGGCATAGTCACTGTGTGCATACATTACTTATCCTGAGTTACATCCTGTATTATACTCCAGAGCTGCACTCACTATTCTGCTGGTGGAGTCACTGTGTACATACATTACTTATCCTGTACTGATCATGAGTTACAGCCTGTATTATACTCCAGAGCTGCACTCACTATAGTGCTTGCATAGTCACTGTGTGCATACATTACTTATCCTGACTTACATCCTGTATTATACTCCAGAGCTGCATTCACTATTCTGCTGGTGGAGTCACTGTGTACATACATTACTTATCCTGTACTGATCCTGAGTTACATCCTATATTATACTCCAGAGCTGTATTCACTATTCTGCTGGTGCAGTCACTGTGTACATACATTACTTATCCTGTACTGATCCTGAGTTACAGCCTGTATTATACTCCAGAGCTGCACTCACTATAGTGCTTGCATAGTCACTGTGTGCATACATTACTTATCCTGTACTTATCCTGACTTACATCCTGTATTATACTCCAGAGCTGCATTCACTATTCTGCTGGTGGAGACACTGTGTACATACATTACTTATCCTGTACTGATCCTGAGTTACATCCTGTATTATACTCCAGAGCTGCATTCACTATTCTGCTGGTGGAGACACTGTGTTCACTGTGGTTGTGTGTGTCGTTTTTTGCATTTGTTAGAGTTGGGTTTAGGGTGGAGGTTGTTGGGGTAGTGGACGTGGGTTCTGAGTATCATTTCGAGGCGGGGCTGGATTCTGTTAGGAGCCCACATATTCTAAGCGCAACACAGATCCTCTGGGGTATGTCCTGGGCTATAGGGTGTGCAGTTTTGGGGTTGGTTCTGCTCTTTTAAACAAGATCATATAGTCTTACCACTTTATAAATCTTTAGTCAGACCACACATGGAGGACTGTGTACAGTTCTGGGCTCCCGTGAACAAGGCAGACATAGCAGAGCTGGAGAGGGTTCAGAGGAGGGCAACTAAAGTAATAACTGGAATGGGGCAACTACAGTACCCTGAAAGGGTATCAAAATTAGGGTTATTCACTTTAGAAAAAAGAGGACTGAGGGGAGATTTAATAACTATGTATAAATATATCAGGGGTCAGTACAGAGATCTGTCCCATCATCTATTTATCCCCAGGACTGTGACTGTGACGAGGGGACATCCTCTGCGTCTGGAGGAAAGAAGGTTTCTACACAAACATAGAAAAGGGTTCTTCACTGTAAGAGCAGTGAGACTATGGAACTCTCTGCCTGAGGAGGTGGTGATGGTGAGTACAATAAAGGAATTCAAGAGGGGCCTGGATGTATTTCTGGAGCGTAATAATATTTCAGGCTATAGCTACTAGAGAGGGGTCGTTGATCCAGGGAGTTATTCTGATGCCTGATTGGAGTCGGGAAGGTATTTTTTCCCCGTAAGTGGGGAAAATTGGCTTCTGCCTCACAGGGGTTTTTTGCCTTCCTCTGGATCAACTTGCAGGAAACAGGTCGAACTGGATGGACAAAAGTCTTTTTTCGGCCTTATATACTATGTTACTATATATATCAGGAATGCTCAATTCTAGAGACAGTGTGCGTCTCCAAGATGATAGGTCACAGATGGCCTCGTTCATTAAATTCGAAAACACATTTACCTGACTTATACGCAGATCTGAATGTGAACTTTGCAGCTAATGAATGTTAAATGGAATTCAAATTTAGTTTTGCAATTCGATTTCCACTAGATGATGACCTTCATTCAGCATAACATTTGTCCTTCGATTTATCGTAATCCAAAATAAAATAGGTTTCTGATCTGAAGGGACAGGATTGCCCAATTCTCCTCTTGTGGAGTGTTAGGACACGCACATCTGCTGGATACATAGAATGGGAATCTGTCTGGCTAATTTTTGCAAATATTTTATATAATTGTACGGCTAAATCCATTAGACATAGCTATTATCAGGATTATTTTTACTATCTGATTGTATAGAGGAGAACATCACATTGAAACACAATTAAAGGGGTAGTCCAGATGAGGCTGGCTTTAGATGTGGTGGATTTTCAGGATGGATTCCATAACCGGTTACAGTATGATACAAGTGGATGCAGGTTTTAGCGAAGTGCCCTTGATTTTAATTTCCTGGGCAGTAAAAATGTTTTATCTGCTTGGACAACTCCTTTGTCTATTTGCAATGTTCCCCATTCACTATAATGAAGAATGACCATGAATGTGCATCATATGCTTAGAACGGTTCACCTGGCAGCCCCATTCTTGAGATTTGTGGGGACTCTTGCCATCCAACATGCATGCCATCTCCAGTCCATGTGCCAGCAATGTAAACCCCTGTCCAAGAGCTAGGCATGTTCAGCTAACTCTTGAATAATCTATATGGAGCTAGCAGCATTTCATATTGAAACTCAACAGGTGTGGACCCACTGTGTTCCTGAACAGATTGGCTTAGGTCTGCTTGTAAGGGCATTATGCAAGTGCCCCCCCTTCACTCTTTCACTCATACACAAGGATCTGGTCTTCACTGCAGGGAAACCACCAGGCTGCTACCTCTTGGAGTAGTCTTCATTCGGTGAAAAGTGACCCAAGCAGTTTATGAGACACCGGTGCTTGGCATCAGACAAGCAAAATAGTAGTCAGTGGCCAAGCTGAGGTGAGGGCCGGCAGAGTTAGTTCAATCCGTAAAACAGGCCAAAAATCAGGGCAGGTTGCTTAGGGCCAGTAGGATAAAGAGGCGGAGGTCAAGGAGTGTGGAATAGATTCAACATGGTCAAGAGGCAGAGGTCAGGCATGGAAGATCAAATGACACTAACACCGTTGCAGGAAATAGGCAAGCTAGGAAACTTACCACTAAGGCACCTTAAATACCCAGTGAAGGCTAGTCATGGGCTGGGGGCTGATTGGGATGTGCATGCTGTCCATTTTAGAGCAGGAGAGAGAAAACACCCTATGGACACAGATGGAAGGAGAGGCCACAGAGACTCAACATGGAGCAGGCAGAATTACATGTGCTCCAGCGGGATACAGAGACAAAAAGTTACAGAACAGGTGAGAATTCAAGTGGAGTTCAAGTGGAATGCCGGAGAGACACATGCACATATTTGTTCAGTTAATGCAGATTTCTGAAATGCCTTTTCATGGTCATACCAACATCCAGGCAGAATTTTCTATGAAGAGTCACTCAGTGTGACCAGGTATTCCAGTATTTGCTTTAGGTTCATGTTGACTGGATGTATATTTACTTAAAACTATTGAGATTTCTTTGTAAGATGCGCAGAACATCCGATAAATGAGGGAAGCAAAGAACACAAACACATTCCATTCTTATCTGAGATAGAATCAGGACGGGAGGCTCAGGCTCGTTCTCCATCCTGGTGATTGCTACTACAAAAATATATTCAACTTTTTTTTTTTCTAAACAGGACCAGACTGATGGATTTGTTTTATGTCTCTTGTCTTGGTGACTTCAGATTTTTTCCTAAACCTGGCTCCCAAAGACCAAGTTGTCTCAAAAGCTTAACATTCGTGATCATCACTTTAAGCAGTCATTAAATGGTATCGACTACTTAGGGCTCAGTCTTCGTCTTTTCTATCAACTGGATAACATGGGTACGATGCTGGTGCTGCTGGATGACTTTGAAGTGATATAATATCACTGCCTACCATTGATGAAATGCAAGGGATTGTGCTCATGAGTCCATGGTGTTATCCAATCTGCAGTATTAAAAAAAATTAACTCTTGGATTGGCCCACTCAACATTCTTTATCTGCCAGTGGTGTAGACAGAAAAGAAAGAAAAGGTCTTTGTGTACTTTGTAATAAACAGAAGATATGCAACTACTGATGTGGATTTTCTGGTGGATATAACATATTGCAAATTTAGAAACATTGGGTTCCAGTTTCTGTCGTGGGATACATAGATGACATCTTTTTTCTATACATGTTCTGTTTAGCCTTTTTGTCCATTAAAAGTAGAACTTCACCTGCTCACAAATCCAGGTGAAAAATCTGAATTTCAGATACCGTAAATGTGCGGATAAATCTATGCACAATAGTAAGTTGGCCAAATCCACTGACTAGTGTGTATGGTGGTCACCTGATGGTCACCCGGTTTCAACATGACTGACCCTTTTGTTCCTACGGTAGAAACAGGGGTTGCTAGACCCCACTTTCAATCCTTCTCAACGAAAGGCACATATGTATGATGCCATCAAATCAGCATCAGGTCAGTCAAATAAGCATCAGGTCAGCAGCATATATACATCTACTAGGAGAAACTTTAACCTGTGGCAATTACAGGATACAGAACCCCATGTACAAAGACATTTAAACCTTCCCTTTATTCATTACAGCGCCTTAGAACCCAATCAATATACAGTGCATTCAGAAAGTCTTCAGATCCTTTCAATTTTTTTGTGCCAAAATTAAAAAAGCTAAATTTTTTCCCCTATCATTCTGCACTCAATCCCCCATAATGAGAAAATAGGAACAGAGTGTTCAAAATCTTTGCTCATTCAGACCCTTAGTTGAAGCCCCTTTGACAGCTATTACAGCCCCCAGTCTTCTTGGGGATGATGCTACAAGGTCTAAGGAAGGTCTTTGGAACAGCCAGGTCTAGGAAGAGTCCTGGTTGTTCCAAACTTTTCCATTTAACAATTATGGAGACCACTGCGCTCTTGGGAACTTTCAGAGCAGCAGAATTTAGTTTTGTCCCCTTCTCCATATCTTTGTCTACAGGCAATTTTTTCCTTCTTATGACTTGCTTTGATCTCTGATGCATTGTCAGCGCCTAGATCTTATATAGACAGGGCTGTGTTTTTCCAACTCGTGTCCAATCAACTGAATATACGACAGATTGACTCCTATCAAGGTGTAGAAACATCACAAAGATCATCAAGAGAAATGGGAGGCCCCAAGAGCTAAATTTCAAGTGTCATAGGAAAGGGTTTGAATACTTATGTCCATGCAAAATTTAAGTTTTTTCTTTTCAATACATATGCAACGATTTCTAACGTTCTGTGAAAAAAGTGAAAGGTTCTGAAGACTTTCTGATTGAACTGTAGATATTCCCCATTGTACAGCGGCACCATTGTACATGGGCTCTGGCATTACAGCCCGGCTCCATTCACTGCATACTTTCTGTCAGAGATCAGAGAGGAAGGAAAGAGGGTGCACTCTGACTCCACCCTTAACTCCTGTCCCTGCCTAGTTACACTACCCGCCCCAGGCGACGAGGCGTAACTGAGCGTTGGTCCCTTACTTAACATAAGTGCACAGAGGAAAGTTAAGAAAGGTCAACGAGCCAAAGGTCAGAACCAGGAGAAGTGGGCAGTACAAATGGAGCGGGCAAATGCAAGGTCAACAGTTAGAGCCGAGGTCAAATCCAGGAGAGCAAATACGTACAAAGGATGAGGCGAAGGTCAGGAGGTCAATCAGAACAAGCAGCCGCAGACTAGAACCAAAGGACAAGCAAACACCAATGGACCAGTATCACAGGCAACCTGTAGCCAGCAGGTTGCCTGTATTTATTATGGGGAGTGAGGGTCATGTGACGTGGCCAGCGTCACATGACCGACAGACAGACAAGTCGAGCACTGAGTGATCTGCTCAGCGCTCAAGGCAGACCTAGGAGCAGGGAGCCTCCCAGCTAGTAAGTCACCCTGGGAACGAGGACAAACACAGATCCTCACTCCCGAAGCTAAGCAGCAGGTCTGCGGCTGATAGGAGACAGAGTGCGCTTTCGGCGCCCCGTTACACTTTCAGGGCACTGCCGTCAATCACGTTTCCTGACTTACAGTTTCACCCTTGGCGTGCTGCTTAGCAGTGTAAGGGTGCCTTCACACGCAGCAGATTTTTGTTGCAGACATTTTTTGCAACTGACAATCAATTCCAGTCACCCGACAAACCATGTGTTTTTTGCCAAAGTAATCCCATTAAGATGAATCCAACAGATTTTCTGTTGTAAAAACATTTCTGAAACAAAATCTGCCATGTGTGTTTGAAGACACCCTACACATTATGGTTGCTGTAGTCCTTCCTTTATAGATCTTCTTGTATACAAAACTCCTCATTTAACTTGCTAAATGGAAAAAAAAAAATGTATTGAAAATTGTGTTTTCCTTCAAGACTCATCTAGTTGTTGTGCAGATATTATAAAATGTATGGAAAGTCATCCATGTTTAGGTAACATTTTTTGGGAAATGAAAAGAATTAAAAACAAAATATCCCTTTAATACGTTGGCTTCTACTCCCACTTCTCTGCATATTACTACAAGCATAAATCACTTTACGACACTTGCTAAAAAGAGATCTATATCCCTGAGACAGCTGATCAGATTACAGTGCCAAATGACAGCTTTGCCGATTTGTAGAATCACATTTTGTGAATAGGGAACAGTTCTATGGTTGACACACGTGATGGGGTTGCTGAGGAAGTAGAAGGATTACTGACAACTTCTTTTAGCAGGTTTTCCCAGCAGAATTGAACATTGTAACCACATTGTCATGTAAGGTCAGGAATAAATTAGGGATGTAGAACATGGTGAAGGCTGAAAAAGGCTTTTTAACTCTTCTTTGTTCTATTCATTTTTTAACAGAGGTTGATGAAATCAGGAATATTCATTGAATAGCTAAAACCCACAAGTTAGTGGATATCTATCCTCCCTGGCATGGTATGCCACCTAGTTATAGTAGGAAAGACCACGGCACTCGTTCAATTCAAGATGAAGCAGTTATATTTTTAGTTTTTTGGTATTATCCATCCAGGAAAGTTAATAACACATAACGGCCAACGTTTCGGTCTTATCCCAAGACCTTGATCACGGTCTATGGTAAGTAGAAAAATGTAACATACATCAGAGGTGTTGACATAAACTTGGAGGGGGTTTCCTAGACATATAAATCTAGATATTAATGAATTAAGGTACATCAAATTATTAATGTCAGAAATTTCGTAAGATTGCGCAAAACATTGCTGGAATAAATGTCCCATAGTCTGGAACATAATGAAGATTCAAGATGAGCAGCAAAATTGTAGTATCGGTCTAAGGAGCCGAATGAAAATCACCAAGGGGAACCTGTGGAATATGATAACGTGATACCATCTAAATGCTAGTTCAGAAAGTAAGGAATATATGACAAACAGGCTCCTGGGTAAAGCGGTGTAGGGGTGGGAGTTATGTATATAGCACCAAAATTAGTCTGGACTCCAGACTAATTTTGGTGCTAACTCCCACCCCTACACCGCTTTACCCAGGAGCCTGTTTGTCATATATTCCTTACTTTCTGAACTAGCATTTAGATGGTATCACGTTATCATATTCCACAGGTTCCCCTTGGTGATTTCCATTCGGCTCCTTAGACCGAAACTACAATTTTGCTGCTCATCTTGAATTATTATTATGGTCCAGAATCTGGGACGTTTACTCCAGCAATGTTTTGCGCAATCTTCCGAAATTTCTGACATTGATGATTTGATGTACCTTAATTCATTAATATCTAGATTTATATGTCTAGGAAACCCCCTCCAAGTTTATGTCAACACCTCTGATGTATGTTACATTTTTCTACTTACCATAGACCGTGATCAAGGTCTTGGGATAAGACCGAAACGTTGGCCATTATGTGTTATTAACTTTCCTGGATGGATAATACCAAAAAAAATAAAAATATAACTGCTTCATCTTGAATTGAACGAGTGCCGTGGTCTTTCCTACTATCCAGTTACCTAACTTACCATTGAGCACCGTACCTGACGTGTGGAGTGCCATCCAAACAAGTATTTACCTAGTTATAGTAAGACCTATTGGTGAACTGAGGTTGAGGTCAAGACCAATCTGAGACAGAAGTGGGGATCGGGTTGGGTACACTAGAGGAAAGGATTTCTGCTTCAGCTCATGAAGGATCTCCTCTCATTTGTACTGTTAGTCACTAATGCTAAGGAATGTGTGACTCTCCATCCCCCGGCATAGTTTGGCGTAGGTGATCCACTTTCTTCTCTCTAGAAACAATTTTTTGTACAACCTCCTTACCCTCCCTGCTGCTATTTTTGGGAGAAGGGAAAGAAAGAGAGAGTCATCAGAAATAGGAGCAGTGGATGATTTATCTTGCTAGATTCAGGGGCACGCACACACTAGCAGAAGCAAAATGGTAGGAAATTTTTTTGGTTGCTTCATTTTGCTAGATTCAGGGGCACGCACACACTAGCAGAAGCAAAATGGTAGGAAATTTTTTTGGTTGCTTCATTTTGCACTTAGGAAGAAAATACTGGGGAGTAGCTCCAGCATCCAAACCGCACAACTCCATTCATTATTCAGTGGATAGAACTGGTTACTCCAGCACTGCCCTGCAGTGACCAGCTCCATCCACTACACAATGCATAGTCTAGTTCCGGTGCTACTTCACAACAGCTATTTGGCAGGGGTGTGGTGTGTCAGATCCTTGCCCGTCTGATATTGATGACTTCTCTCATGGATAGGCAATCGATTTTTTAAAATCCTGGAGAACACCTTTAAGGTCTTGCACCAAAGAACAGGTCAGAAGTGAGGACAGACTATTTCACTTGGAGCAAAGTTTCCGTTTGCTGCCCTAGCCTTGTACCCAAAAAGCCATGACCAAGGCAAAGTGACTTGTTGGTACCTCATTAGTGACACCCCCATTGCCCCCTTAATTGTGCACCTGGAGAGGAATGGTTTCATGATTATCCCCCTCAACCCATGTCTTCCACCTCCTCACCCTGCAGCTTGCTAATCTAGGGCAGTCAGGTAGACGGACTTCTTGCCAGAAATTCATCACCTTACTTACAAATGCCATATGCTTTTAAATGAGCTCTTTATTTATGTAGCTGGTCATGATAATATGAGGGTGGAGAGGAGAGACCGTGCACGAATAATGGAAGAAGCAGGGAAGGACCTTACCTCTGTACAACAAATTGGGGGTCATTTATAAAGCTGAAATAGGCCTATAATAGGCGAATATCAGGCGCGTATAGCGGCACAAAGCTTAGTTGTGCCACAATCTGCGATATTTCCCCGCTCAGGTCTAAAATGTGGGCATGGTGTGGACGAGGAAGGTGGTGAGCCGGCTGGCCTGTCTCATTTACCATGCCTGTTTCAGGTGTAGAAAAAGGTCTAAATGTAAGACAGCAAGGAAGCTGTATTACATTTAGAAGCGGCAGGGGATCCGCCAAAGTTATGTAGAGGCATAAGTCCGGCAGATCCACTGCCAGGTATAGGGCTTATTAAGACTGGTGTTTAAAATGCCAGTCCTAATAAATGACCCCCAATATGGATGCAAGGAACATATGAATGCTAGTGCTCCCGCAATTCCTTCTGACGCAGCAACATCAGGTTACTACACAACTCGCCTCTGCTCTACCATAGGGACAATTGTTAATTCTCAGCAGGAAGAAGATATAAATACAAACAAGTCACACATAACCATAAAAGATGGGAAAAAAAGAATTGTAAATTCTTTCCCTCTAAAATTTGTTTCTGGGCCTGCAATAAAGCAGCGAGGAAATGACAAAATGGCTGCAATACTTTAACTACGTGAATTAAAAAGTAAAGCGAAAAGTTACTGAGTCATTTATAGAAGAAATACAATTTGTCACAAGTGCTAATTAAAAGTGCTTGAATAATAACCTCGGCGCAGATTCTAAGAAGTTTATTCCAACATTCAGGATATTTATAACTGGATAGAGCCAAAGTGCACGGCAGAGGAGAACGTATGAGACACAACCACCCTCTGGCGCATGTATATGCCAATTAGGTTTCCTCTTAAAATGAGCCCGCCGCCAAACATCTGTTCTGCTGGATTTACAGATATCGGCTATCTCTACACTTAAAGGCTTTCTGCTGCGTGCGTTTACTGTTGCAGTATGGTTTCCACACTGAAGCAACTTGTGATCAGTTATGTGGCCAATCACATTGTCTACAGAAATAGGGATTGTATGACCCAATAACAAAGCATCACGTAGAAGTAGTAATGCACAAACAGATAGACGACGTCTAATAGGTAACAAAAGGTCTACAGGCTTGGAAAGTATAGTTTGTTCCATTAAATTTACAAATAAAGCCTATTAAAAATAAATAAATAAATAAAGTATAGTTTGTAATTGGATGGAAAACTGGCTGAAGGACCGTGTCCAGAGTTGTGGTCAATGATTCCTAATCAGAATGGTCCGGGGTTATAAGTGGTGACCCCAAGGTTCAGTGCTGGGTCCTTTTATTTATGATAGGACGGGATTAATATCACCATTTCTATTTTGCAGATGACACTAAGCTATGTAGTACTGTGCAGTCTATGGAAGATGCCCATAAACTACTACTTGGGCACTCTGAAAATGAGGTTCAATGTGGATAAATGTCAAGTTATGCATCTTGGTAGTAATAATCTCTGTGCTTCAGATGTCCTAGGGTAGTGAAGGCTAACCTCTGGCACTCCAGCTGTGAAGAAACTATGACTCTCAGCATGCTCCATTCATTTCTATGGAGTTTCAAGAACAGCCAAGCAAGTGTACATCTTGGGAGTTGTAGTTTTACCACAGCTGGAATGCCGGAGGTTAGCCTTCTCAGTCCTAGGGGATGTAACACTGGGAGAGTCACTCACAGAGAAGGATCTGGGTGTCCTGCTAGATGGTAGATTAAATAACCAAGGTCCAAAAGTAGAAGAAAATAGTATGTAACACCCACCCAGGCTCTTAAAAAGGTAATCTTTATTTATCCATATGCTGGAAACAGTACATGTGGGTCAGGGCAGGACAACCTAGTCACAGGTGGTCGGCGGTAGATTAAATAACAACAGACAATGTCAATCAGCTGCTTCTAAGGCTAGCAGGATATTGTCATGCATTAAACGAGGCATGGACTCGCGGGACAGGGATGTGATATTACCACTTTACAAAGCTTTGGTGCGGCCTCATCTGAATTATGCAGTTCAGTTCTGGGCACCAGTCCATAGAAAGGACGCCCTGGAGCTGGAGAGAGTACAGCGGAGAGCGACTAAACTGATAAGGGGCCTGGAGGGTCTTCGTTATGAAGAAAGATTAAACTAATTTAATTTCTTTAGTCTTGAGAAGAGATGGGGGACATGATTAACCTATATAAATATATAAATGGTGAAGAAATGTTCCAGGTAAAATGCCCTCAAAAGACAAGGGGGCGCTGCCTCCGACTGGAGAAGAAAAAGTTTCTGTAAGAACTATGAATCTGTGGAATAGACACCTCCGGACGTGGTCACAGCAGGAACAGGGGACAGTTCTAAAAAGGGTTCTTAAAAGTAAATGACATTAATGCTTATGAAAATGTGTAGAAATCCGAGTCTCGCTTCCTTCTGGGATTTGTGTCCCCACCTATCCCTTGGTTGAACTTGATGGACTTATGTCTTATTTCAACCGTATTAACTATGTAACTATGATAGTACTGTGGAGTCACATAGTGTATCATTTGCACCATTTCAGTCAGTAGCTCTAAAAGGAGTCATGTGTCCTACGCTTCAAGACTCTGGTTGAGACAGATCATGTGACTCTAAAGAACCAAGCAACGCTTTCCTCCACTTTGGACAAACCCTACATGTTATAGGAGTCCTATGACAATAAGCGGATCACAAAGTGTCTCTCCACTGGGATCCCCGGTGATCAACTAAATCTGTGGGGAAACCTGGCAGTGTTCAATGTCCCTGCAGCGCCATCACTGGCGAAATGAAGCATTACATGGCGTCCATTCAAATTAATGAGTTGGCTGTATAATCAAGGGTCGGAAAGGTCCTCCGGAGCGAGGGACACTCTTTGTCCACGCAATTCACTCTGGAGCATCCTGAGCAGAAGA
Organism: Bufotes viridis; assembly: GCA_033119425.1. NCBI lineage: Eukaryota > Metazoa > Chordata > Amphibia > Anura > Bufonidae > Bufotes > Bufotes viridis. The sequence goes on from CM065598.1 coordinate 97,776,052, forward strand.
TCCCCTTGTATTAATTCAGTATTCCATGAAAGGGTAGACCAAAAATTTGCTTTCTAAACTGGACACCCCCTTTAACGAGCATGATTCTCCTAATTTAACACACTGATGTCCTTATTTTCATAGGTCTATCATAGAGACAAGTTCCCTTTAAGAAAGTAGGCTACCATTATGCAGCATGGGTCTCTAGGTAGCGGTATTGTTGTGGTTACACCTAATGAGTAGAACTATAAACTTTCTTGCATTCACTGGAGATCATGTAAATTTTATGTATGATCAATCAATTTCATCCACAGCATGTTTTATGTTCATCACTGATCATCTCGCTCATTTACACAGAACGATTATCATTACCACCACTTGTAATCTGAGGGATAATCATTGTAAACAGGACTTTAAGCGCACCTCCGGTATAATGAGCACTACAGAAAACTGTGGGATATGTGACTAGAAGCAATCTCTCAATATATACCACAAGACATCAGCATTTCGGAAGTTAGACCAGAGGATAGAAGGGTTGCAAAGAGCTCATCTCACTCTGGAGGACCTGTCCTGTAGTAGACAGCCAATCCATGGACACAGTGTAATTCTTCATTTTCCATTGTGGTGGTGCTGCAAGGAAATTGAACCCCAAAAAGTGCAATACACAATGTGCAAGGTGGGGCACTCGGGGTATCCTTAATATGAAGGGGGCACTCAGAAGAACACTATTACTATGTGCCACACAAAGGGCACATGTTGTGGACGCAATGTACAGACAGGGATTTAGCAAGTTTACAGGCATTGCCTAAAGGGGCTTTCTAGTTACACTGAAAAAATAAAAAACACCAGCATTGAACCTTTCTGCATTACATAAGCCAGATTTGTGATTTGTGATCCTCACCCTGTGTCGACATTCCAGTACAGGACTCAGGGGGAGTGTCTGTAACATCAGGTCTCTGCCTCTCCTCACCTCCCATCTAGAACAGATTACAGATCCAAGCAGGACTGGCAGCCTCATTAGTTTTCACTTCAGTGCAGTGAATAGTAATGAACCCGTGTTGGATATTCGTTGTGGGAAGCACATTTACTTTTATCAAATAAATTATTTAACAGGTCTTCATCAGGATTTGAACCACAGACCTTCTGTACAGCAGACAGAAGAACTGCCATTAAGCTACAAACCTGCTCTGTAGGAAGGGCTGACTTTTCTGTGCTTAAAAATCTACTTTCTTCACAGGTATGACACTAAATAAATAGTATATTACTGAACTGAAGGGGAAAGTTGTGCAATTCACCAATCACCATAATGTGCTCACTATACTGTACATTTTATTATGATTACAGGGATGCCAAATACTGGTTTGTGATCGTTTATGCTAAGTGTCTTACAAAAACTTTAATGGTTTTTGCTTCATTAGATCTTAGTAGCAATAAGGTCTCTTGCACACTACCGTATGTCCTCCATATGTCCCGGAGTAGAATTGATCGTGCGCAAGGGAGCGCACAGCATTATAGATTACAATGATGCTGTGCAGGTCAGGCCGCCCACGGGACTATTGTCCTGCACTCATATGATCATATGATCTTGAAAAGGGCATACGGTTGTGTGAAAGAGGCCTAACTTTGCAGAAAAGTTTAACTTTTAACATAAAAAAAGGCTGAAAGTAAAAACTCCATTTTAATGCCATAACCTTTATATGCCTGACAGATTTGAACCCCAGACCTTCTGTACTAAAAACTTACCTTACCCACTCAAAAAAATCTAAAAGCTCTGATGTAAAGATGCTCTGATGTATCCCTGTAATCATAATAACTGAACTAATATTTTGAACATATTACTTATGGTGATTGGTAAACAGCCTAAATAAAAATGGAGCCCTGAAGTCCCTGATGGAACTGGATCAAAACCTGCCTGAAGCCTAACTTAAGACATGACATTACATGGGCATTACAGATAATCACTATTAGTACGTGATAAAGTGTTGCTTCCAGTCAATTAATGCTGAAAATTGCAAAACTGGAATACCCCTTTAAACATAAAAAAATCTTGTGTTTTTGAGGATGAGTAGAGTACATACATGCAGAATAACTTCCACATTTCTGCCAAGAAAAGAAATGGTGTCGTAAGATTTGATACAATGATAAATTCCGAGGACTAGAAAGGGAAGAGCCAAAGACGTATCCATCAGCCGTAATGTCACTTGTACTACAGCTAATGCGTTGTTGGTTTATGCAGTTTTCTTAACAGCAAGTACAACAACCATTAAGTAGTAACATTTTATGAGCAATGTTATCAGATGGGAAATGGCTGTGACCATATAGATTTGACAAACGGCTTTTCTCATACGGAATTCATAGATGCAGCCTCCTCCTGATACATCAAGATCTATGGCCAGGCTTCTATCCAGCTCCATTTTGGGTAGGACTAGTGAGGGACAACGAGTTCTTTATGAGATTCACAAAACAATCGCACAGTTTTATGTTTGGCTGAGAGACATCTGTTCGGCATCTCCCGAAATGTAACTTTTTTTATCTCTTTGCTTTGGGGAAACATTAATACACTGCTATATGGCATCATTTCATTTTTTAAAAGACCCATAAAACAATGTAAAGTGTGAAGTGTTAAGCTTGTGTTATTCCTAACTAAAGGATAGCTTGTGAAAAACAGAGTTCCAGGGCAGAAGTATATAGCATCTATGCGCCAATATAGAAGCGAGTCACAAAAGATGTTATCCACAGTATGAAAGTACCTGACAGGAAGACAGCAGGAAATGTTTGAGGACTAAATATTTGCAGCCTCTCAATGCCTTCCAAATACTTTAGAATAGAATATGTGTTTGTTTTTTGTTTGTTTTCCTGTTATGCAGTGCCTTGAAAAAGTATGGACAAATATTTTTTTTTTTACACTAATTAAATAATTTATTTTGTGGAGAAAATAATTTCTCCAATTGGTTGTATTTATTTTTCATTTTTCTTCTACAGCCTGCTGTGCTTCCTATGCACAGCAGGCTGCTCTCAGTTTTTTGGTTCCCCGTTTCACCTGACGGATTCTCAGTAACTCCTCCTTGCTCTACACGGGAGCGCGCACTGTCTCTCTCCAGCAATGACCCCCTCCTTCAGGAGGGCAGAGTGGTGCAGACTTCAAACTGCAGACATAACCCCTTCCATGCCGTGGTCCTTAGGGAACGCTGTCTGAAAGGAGCTAACCATCGGGCTGCTGCTCTGCTGTGGCAGTGGCCCGATGCTTGAATGGATAATATGGGGAACATGCCCCCAACCACATCCCCCCTGTTTAGGATGGCTGTCTGTGCCAAACCCCCCTCCCCCACTCTGGATGGTTGACGCAGTGTCAAATCTTCAGGATGGCCAGCAGTGTCCTGCATCCCTCCCGGCCCCCGCTCCCTGTCAAAGCTGGACACATAAACCCATAACTGCCCCCCTTCCAGTTCAGGATGGCCAAGCGGCGAGCCGTGCAAGTCACCCCTCCTTCCTCCCCTTCAGGATGGCGCGGCAGCATAGAACTCACATGTGGGGCGGGCGCGGCTGTGCTGTGTCACAGGATGTAGGGGCAGGGCTGTGTAACAGGATGTGGGGGTGGAGCTGTTCCTTGTAACAGGATGTGTGGGCGGGGCTGTGTAACAGGATGTGGGGGCAGGGCTGTGTAACAGGATGTGGGGGTGGAGCTGTTCCTTGTAACAGGATGTGGGGGTGGGGCTGTGCTATGTAAGAGGATGTGTGGGCAGGGCTGGGCCATGTAAGAGGATGTGTGGGCAGGGCTGTGCCAGAGGATGTGGGGGGGCGGGGCTGTGCAACAGGATGTGGGGGGGCGGGGCTGTGCAACAGGATGTGGGGGGGGCGGGGCTGTGCAACAGGATGTGGGGGGGCGGGGCTGTGCAACAGGATGTGGGGGGGCGGGGCTGTGCTGCGTAACAAGATGTGGGGGCGGGGGTGTGTATGAATGTGAAATAAACTGGAACACCCACAGATTCTCCCCGGAGATTATAGCACTGAGCAAAATTCATAGAAGAGCATTTCTGAGAGCATGTGAAGCAAAGCTGATTCCAGTAAACAAGTGCAATGTTATTATGTGCTGCATTACGGTAAGATATGGCGTTATTGATTTTTAGTGCGCAAAGGTGTCCATAGCCTTTAAAGGGACTTTATGTAATAGATAGGCCAACACAAAGTAGCAAGTATGTGTGAAGTGAAAATAAAATGATACAGGTTTCTAAAAATTTTTATAAAAAACAAATCTGGAAAGAGTGTGCATTTGTATTCAGCCCCAATATTTCAATAGTCACTATTTTATTGGACCATCTTTCGCTGCAATTACAGCTGTAAGTCTTTTGGGGTATCTCCACCAGTTTTGTACATCGAGGCTGACATTTTTGCCCAATCTTCTTTGCAAAATAGCTCGCACTCAGATCGGGACACAGATTCTCAGTGGAATTTACGTTTACGTTTAAGTTCAACTTTGGCCTCATCTGACCAGAGCACCTTCTTCCACATGTTTGCTGTGTCCCCTACATGGGTTGTGGCAAACTACAAATGCGACTTCTTATGGCTTTCTTCTTGCCACTCTCCATAAACACCAGATTTGTGGAGCACGGGACTAATAGTTGTCCTGTGGACAGATTCTCCCCTCTGAGCTGTGGATCTCTGCAGCTTCTCCAGAGTGACCATGAGCCTCTTGGCCGCTTCTTGAATTAGTGCTTTCCTTGCCTGGGCTGTCCGTTTTGGTAGGTTTGCAGTTTTGCCATACTTCGTGCATTTTCACATGGTGGGTTGAACAGTGCTCCGTGAGAAGTTTAGAGCTTAATTTAATTTTTTTTTTTTATTACCTGACCATGCTTTACACTTCTCCACAACTAACCTGTCTAGCGTGTTCCTTAGTTTTCATGACTTATGTTCTCTAAGAAACCTGTGAGGCCTTCACAGAACAGCTTGAGTTAGGCCTAATGCACACGACCATATGTATTTTGTGGTCTGAAAAAAACAAATCCACAAAAAAAATACAGATGACGTCCGTATTTTGCGGAACGGAAGAGCTGGCCCCTAATAGAACAGTCCTATGCTTGGAAATACAGACATACAGAAACGGAATGCACACGTTTTTTTGCGGACCCATTAAAATAAATGGTTCTGCATACAGTCCGCAAAAAAAACAGAGAGAACACGGACAGAAAATCTGTTTGTTGCATGAGCCCTTATATTGAGAATGCATTACAAACAGGTGGACTCTATTTACTAATTAGGTGACTTCTAACAGTAATTGGTCACACTGGATTTTACAGAGTACAGGGCTGAATACAAATGCATGTCACACTTCTCAGATTTTTATTTATTAAAAATTTTGAAAACCATGTATCATTTTAGTTTCACTTATATTTGCTACTTTTTGTTGGTCTCACATAAAATCCCCAAAAAATACATTTAGGTTTGCGGAGGTAACGTGAAAAATGTGGTGATCTTCAAGGGGTACCTTAAAGTACCTTTTCAAAGCACTGTACAATGTATAAGAATATAACTACTATGATACTGCTCCTATATTCAAGAATATAACTACTATAATACTGCCCCTATGTACAAGAATATAACTACTATAATACTGCCTCCTATGTACAGGAATATAACTACTATAATACTGCTCCTATGTACAAGAATATAACTACTATAATACTGCTCCTATATACAAGAATATAACTACTATAATACTGCCTCCTATGTACAAGAATATAACTACTATAATACTGCCTCCTATGTAGAAGAATATAACTACTATAATACTGCACCCTATGTACAAGAATATAACTACTATAATACTGCTCCCTATATACAAGAATATAACTACTATAATACTGCCCCCTATGTACAAGAATATAACTATGATAATACTGCTCCTATGTACAAGAATATAACTACTATAATACTGCCTCCTATATACAAGAATATAACTACTATAATACTGCTCCTATGTACAAGAATATAACTACTATAATACTGCCTCCTATGTACAAGAATATAACTACTATAATACTGCCTCCTATGTACAAGGATATAACTACTATAATACTGCCCCCTATGTACAAGAATATAACTATGATAATACTGCTCCTATGTACAAGAATATAACTACTATAATACTGCTCCTATGTACAAGAATATAACTACTATAATACTGCTCCTATGTACAAGAATATAACTACTATAATACTGCTCCTATGTGCAAGAATATAACTACTATAATACTACCTCCTATATACAAGAATATAACTACTATAATACTGCTCCTATGTACAAGAATATAACTACTATAATACTGCTCCTATGTACAAGAATATAACTACTATAATACTGCTCCTATGTACAAGAATATAACTACTATAATACTGCTCCTATGTACAAGAATATAACTACTATAATAATGCTCCTATGTACAATAATATAACTACTATAATACTGCTCCTATGTACAAGAATATAACTACTATAATACTGCCCACTATGTACAAGAATATAACTACTATAATACTGCTCCCTATGTACAAGAATATAACTATGATAATAATGCTCCTATGTACAAGAATATAACTACTATAATACTGCTCCTATGTACAAGAATATAACTACTATAATACTGCTCCTATGTACAAGAATATAACTACTATAATACTGCTCCTATGTACAAGAATATAACTACTATAATACTGCTCCTATGTACAAGAATATAACTACTATAATACTGCTCCTATGTACAAGAATATAACTACTATAATAATGCTCCTATGTACAATAATATAACTACTATAATACTGCTCCTATGTACAAGAATATAACTACTATAATACTGCTCCTATGTACAAGAATATAACTACTATAATACTGCCCCCTATGTACAAGAATATAACTATGATAATAATGCTCCTATGTACAAGAATATAACTACTATAATACTGCCTCCTATGTACAAGAATATAACTACTATAATACTGCTCCTATGTACAAGGATATAACTACTATAATACTGCTCCTATATACAAGAATATAACTACTATAATACTGCAAGCCCAGAAGGCTTCTAGAAACACGGCAAGTTGTCACTGTATTGTCAGTTTCAGACCAGGCAATTACAAGTGGGAAAGATCAAGGAACATGACTTAAAGGGACGGGTGCCATTACCAGGCTATGCCACATTTAGATAGTTGACATGGAGAAAGACCAGGCAGTGGATAAACAATAGGGATGAAAACAACAACAGATTGAGCTTGAAGATGGCACCCCTCCAAATCATACGTCTGTCTGGAGGAATAGGATTCCAGGTGCACAGCTCCTTTAAGATCCTGCGTTCCTGCACAGACCATTCCTCTGCACAGTACATGGGGTGATTAAGCTGATATCGCCCTGTCAGTGGTAATGTATTCACTGTGTTATTAATACTCTGCCCTTTGCGCTCAGTTCGCCCGCACATCTGTTCTCGCCGGCTATACCGCGGTGGCATCACTTCCAGTGAGAAGAGCGTTCATTAATCAGTGAATAAGGGCAATCGTCCTTCTGTGGACGGGAGAGCGGTTTTCATCACACTTTGTCTTGTACACATTTACCATGTGGCGTGAGGCGTCCCACACCGGAACGGAGCCATTTCATAAACAGAAGGGACTCTTAAATGGGACATCAAAATGCGCTACAGATCTGACATTTCGTCACTTCTCCGACAGCTGCTGGAACATTTCCTATGACATGCTGTCCAGCTGCCGGCTTTTGCAGAACGACTGTAGTATTTCAGGAAGCAAAAACTTCATGCTGGAAGAACGAGCCTAAGGGCACATGCACACAAACGTATTTTTTTTCTGGGTCCGTTCCGTTTTTTTTTTTTTCAGCCCATATGCGCAACCATTCACTTCAATGGGGTTGCAAAAAATGGAAATGAGACAGTCGTGTGCCCCAAGGCTGGAATCACACCTGCAATTTTTTGAGTTAAAGCCAGAATTTGATTAAAGGGCTCTGTCAGCAGATGAAACTGTCTGACCTCTTACATGTGCACTTGACAGCTGAGGTTTTAATATGTAACACCCCATTGGGCAGCCCTTGGTAGGAAGGGTGTATAGGGGCTATAACCTCACTAAGGTGCAGTGCGTGCAGATAAATCTTGCTTGGAGATCTATAGGATTGCACTAGGGTCTTCCTTTTCTGCCAGGGGCCGATTTGGGAAACCCCTGCCATAAGCAGTACTCTCACCCCAGGAAGGAGTTAACTGATCAGATTTATTTGGGAAAGGGTAAACAATTACGAAGAACATAGCTAATACTGTCACGCTTCGTTGTGCGAGGGAAACACCACACCGAGCATAGGCGGGGGCTTCGACAGGAAATCAGACCTGAGAACTAGGGAAGGAAAATGGACGACTCCTAGTGAAAACCCTAAACAAAATCCTGACTGACTACCAGTATGAACAGACCCCAAAAGGTAGGTGAGTTCATATGCAGGAATACCTAGAGTCCTACCAAGCCCTATAGGACCCTGGTACTAATGGCAGGGACGAGACTACCTGTTCCTCCAAAAGGAAGGACGAACAGGAGTCTCCTTCAGGCCTAATACAAACATTAGGGAAATGTAACACACAGAACCCATTTGATTCAAACGGAAAACATGTCAGATCAAACCACGTGTTGCCCGTCTCACCAATCTCCTACCACCTGTCGCGGTAACGTCCTTGACAAGTACAATAAAAAGGAACAAAGCACAGATTGCAATTCTGTCTAAGAAAAACCCCTGGTGAAGTGGGTACAGTAGTTAAGTATCTGTAACAGTAAGCAGTGATGGTGGTCACACACACTCTCCTTTGGAAGATAAAGACAGTATGCACATCCCAGCTATCTACTCCTAGCACTCAGCTTACTATACCGTACTGTCTAGCAATTAACCCAGTCTGAACATTGGGGTCTGGTTGCAGAAAACGTTGGCACCCTAATGTTGGTGCACTTACGATTGTGCTGCCCGGGAACCAGCTGGGGCCTGCAGCATTGGATGGCAATAGAGTTAAAGGAGGGGGCAAGATCCTGCTGGGATGTAGGCCTTCCTGTAGTGGTAATGCAGCAGCTGAGCTTTCTCTTCTCATACAGGAGCTGTCTGGGCTGTGCTGTAGGAGTAATGCAGCAGCTGAGCTTTCTGTTCTCATACAGGAGCTGTCTGGGCTGTGCTGTAGGGTTAATGCAGCAGCTGAGGATTCTCTTCTCACACAGGAATCTCAGGAGCTGTCTGGGTCGTGCTGTAGGGTTAATGAAGCAGCGGAGCTCTCCCCTCTCACATAGGACCCAGGAGCTGTCTGTGCTGTGCTGTAGGGTTAATGCAGCAGCTGCGCTCTCTCTACTTCCACAGGAATCACAGGAGCTGTCTGGGCTGGGCTGTAGGGTTAATACAGTAGCTGAGCTCTCTCTTGTCACACAGGAACAATGGCACTGCTAGGATTGTCTAACGAGTCAATACTGGCAAATTTGGCTTATTCTGACTTAAAAATACATAAATCCCACCCACAAGTGGGTGTTGCCAGGCCTGTTTTAATGAGGCTTTACAGAAGTGCAATAATAATGATGCATCTTCCAGATAGGTTCCCAATATCTGATTGGTGGGGGTCCGGTTCATGGCACCGGAGCACTTTGTCTTCCTCACAGCTTACCAAGGACAGCGCTGTACATTGCATAGTGGCTGTGTTTGGTATTGCAGCCCAGGCCCTTTCACTTGAGTAGGACTGAACAGCAAATAGGCCATGTGAATGATGAACACGGCATCCCTGTCCTCTTCAAACAGCTGATCCGTGGGGGTGGTGAGAGTTGGACCCCCACTAATCAGATATGGTGGATAGGTCATCAGTATTTACGCCTGGAAATCCCCTTTAAATGTTTGGAAGAATGCACTGTAATATTAGAGTAAATGGGGGCGTAGTGAGGGGGGGGCAGCTGGGGAAAGTGCCCCAGGTGCAGAGGCTGGGGGGCGCACCCGCCATGCATGGTGAAACAGGGAGCCGTCCGCCCCCAATTTCACTGTTCCACAGCTCTCCAGCAGCCGCACACCACGCTGCTGGCTGTGTGGGAGGAGCGGTGAAAGCCCGGGAATCACAGCCAGCAGCACAATGTGTGTGAGCTCGTCGTGCTGCTCTTGCGGAACACAGGATATGCTGATCATTAGGGAAGCAGGGAAGCATTTGTGTGTGTTTTTTATGGAGCTGAAGAGGGCACTAGGGGCCAAAGGGGGCCACAAGGTGGGCATAACTACGGCAAAGGGGCGGTGAGGTGGACACAACTATGGTGAAAGGGACATGAAGTGGGCACAACTTCTGCAAATGGGCCACGAGGTGGGCACAACTAATGCAAAGGGCGAAGGAGGTGGACACAACTAATGCAAAGGGGTCACAAGGTGGGCACAACCACTGCAAATGGGCCGTGAGGTGAGCACAACTACTGCAAAGGGGTCATGAGGTGGGCACAGCCGCTGCAAATGGGCCACGAGGTGGGCACAACAACGGCAAAAAGCAGGGGCGGACTTGGAACTTAAATTGGCCCCATGTTGTGGGTGGGTCAGGCAGCGTAGGCAGGGCCAATAATACTGTAGTGCAGAACAAAATATTACCCCAGCAGAACCAGATACTACATTGCAGCACAAAACATTGCCGCCTGCTCCACAGTATGAAACTGTATTATCGTCCTGAGGACGTCAATTCATTGAATTCAGGAGGGACCTGCGGCCACTGGCCAGGTGCACGAGTGCCTGATGCTCCTACATTAATATATGCTGAAAGCATCAGCCCTTTATGTACCTGGCTGGCAGCCAAGAAGAGGGGTTAGGCAGAGCTCTGGGCATTGGCTTACCAGGAAATTTCCCAGTAGGGTCTACGGCCAATCCGCCCATGGCAAAGAGACCACAAGGTGGGCACAACTACTGCGAAGGGGCCATGAGGTGGGCACAACTACTGCAAATGGGTCTCAAAGTGGGCACAACTACTTGCGAAGGGGCCGTGAGGTGGGCACTACTACTTGCGAAGGAGCCACAAGGTGGGCACTACTACTCTAAAGGGGCCACTGTGGGGATAACTACTGTGACGGAGCACAATGAAGGCATTAGTACAGTGTGGTATCACCACAGTGACCTTGTTCCAGATTCAGTCGACATCACGCCAGCAACCCAGTTAGTCATTTCATTAATTGGGTAAGTGGGACTGGGCGAGTATAGTTATGCACTGGGCGAGGTTAGAGAGGTGGCTTAGTGGGAAAAAAAATTGCTATGCATGACGTTGAAGTATTCGTACATTATGTAAATTTGAGTGGCAACGTGGGCGGTAATTGCCCCCGCTGCAGGAAAGCCTAGCTACACCTCGGGCCTTGACACAGCCATATTCAGAATGAGCCAAGCACTACGGAAAAAGCCCTACAGACTAGGCCGCACGTGGAAAGTGGTTGTACTATAGTGTCAAAGAGCAGTTGCCGGGGGAATGATCGGGTACTTCCACCACTTTTGGCAAATCTCATTTGGGTCCACAATAGACTTTTAAATGTATAAAAGAACCCGCTACAGCATTGAACGGACCCCCAGCAATCTTGAGAACATTTTGAGTGACTTTGATCCTATTTATGTGAGATATCTAAAGAAATCCGATCTCTGGCTGGGTTTTCACCATTTTACCCATAAGGCCATGCTGCTCTCATTTAAATACCATTTCAATAAACATGAGAGATGAGATGAGAGATGCTCCATATGCCTGGCTCTCCATCGGTTCCTCACCAATGACAGGTATCACTCACGGAGCGTCTATCTGCCGTTAGGTCGTCTCCGGGATGGTAATGAGGCGACGTCTTGTCATTATTTATTATTCAAAGGAGACAGCTAATGAATAGAATTGAAGAATTGATGTCAGTGAAGATATGGAGGCTTCCTCGCCACGCAGCCCAGGGAGCGGAAATAAATCAACATATATTAGCCCGCTGCTCGCCCCTTCATCGTCTGGGTCCAAGCGACAGATTACAAAATTATTCTTAATAATCCAACCAACATCTATTCCTGCTGGGAATGAGGATGCTCCAGAGTGCCCAAGCCAAAGGGGTGTCTAGCTAAAATTTCCGTACAAAGACCCCTTCTATACAAGCCAAGCTTGGGTCACTGTCGCGGCCTGCTATTGACTGCTCCCCCCCCCCCCCCAATCGCCAGATGTTTTGATCCATGTGACTGGGAGATGCAACGGTGGCGGTGCGGGATCTGGAGGGTGACGCAGGTGCTGGTAAGTATCGTCTATAGGAAGGGTCTGGGCATTGTGGGGCGTATTTGTAGTATTAAGGCCTCACGCATATGACGATATTTTTGTATCCGCGTCTGATCTGCTTTTTTGATGAATTGCACTCAGACCCATTCATTTCTATGGGTCTGGAAAAACAAACAAAAAGAAATATTAATTTTGTTGTATGCAGGGGTGCATCACCAATGAGGCCAGGTGAGGCGATCGCCTCAGGTAGGGGCAAGAGGGGGGAAGCCAAAGGAAAGGGTTTAGGTTATGAAATTGGCTTTGGGAAGGGGGGGGGGCGCCATTTCAGTTTTCGCCTCGGGCAGCAGAAAGGCTAGGTGCATCTCTGGTTGTCCGCATAAGTCCTTTCCGCAAAAAGAACATGTCCCGTCCTTGACCACAAAATGCGCACCACTGACTGCCCAAGAAAGACGCAACACAGATGTCACATGGACCGCAAAATGGATACGGTTGTGTGCACGAGGCCCAAGGTGTTAGTGGGCCCCAGTTGCCCATATTTTATGTCTGCTCATGATCAGACTTGGATCTATTTTTAGGAATCAAGTAGTGTTGAGTTCTGCGTCCAAAGTTAGGGTTCGGGTTATTGAAGAATCCCGTTATGGATTCCGTTACCATAATAGAATTCGGAATCCATAACGGGATTCTTCGAGAACCCGAACTTTGGATGCAGAACTTAAAAAAACAAGTTCGCTCAACACTAGAATCAAGTTGTTCTAGTTAGGGCTCACGCACACAGCAGTAGGAGTTTTTGCAGTCCGCGAATGCAGATCATGGATCGTCCACGGTCCAGCCCATAATAGAATAGTCCTTTCCTTGTCTGTAACGTGGCCAAGAATAGGACATGTTCGATTTTTTTTAGAAGAAAGCCCTTACACATACGGACCAGCGTCGGCGATTATTTCCTATATCTATGTGCCATTTTTTTGTTCTATTTTTGCTGTTGACCCAGCAGTGCTGTTTTTGCAATCGTTATGTAGCTTTTTTTGTGGACCAGGACTATAGACATTCCCTTCAGGCCCCTGTTACACAAAGCAGCTTCCTGCAGGCTATTAGATTGTAGGTAAGGGACTGAGCTTCTACTTAACAAAATCCATACCAGTGCCCACAACAACCATATGCGTTATATTATTGGTGTTTTCATATGTTCCGGTATGGCAGTACTCACGGTTTGTATCTTGCACAGTCCAGATCTACAGCTTGGCATTTCCTGCTCCATTACATGGGGAGGTCCCGGGGGAGGGGGCCTCTTCAGATGACCAGCAAATGTCCACCCAGTCGTTGAGTCAGATGGAACATTCCCTTCCTTCCCCAGTGGCCATGTTTGGAATAGCACAATCACTTCCTTTCTGGTGGTTTCTGGGTGGTGCCAAACCATGGCTTGGATTGTGTCCCAGTGTGAGGAGGCTGGTGCAGGAAAATCTCGTGGTCATCATACAAGGCGCTTACAGCTTCAGTAATGGACCGTGGTGAAACTACGACACTCAGCATGCTCCATTCATTTCTATGGAGTTCCGAAAACAGCTAAGCAAGTGTACATCTTGGGAGTTGTAGTTTTACCACAGCTGGAGTGCCATCACAGGTCTAGAGCTTTACATGTATGTTCAGACGTGGAGGATACGCAAAGCCATTCAGTTTTGCCTGCAATTGCGTTCAGTTGTTTCCGCGCGGGTGCAATGCGTTTTTCACGCGCGTAATAAAAAACTGAAGGTTTACAAACGACTTCTCCTAGCAACCATCAGTGAAAAATGCATCACACCCGCACTTGCTTGCGGATGCAATGCGTTTTTAACGCTGCCCCATTCACTTCTATGGGGCTAGGGCTGCGTGAAAAACGCAGAATATAGAACATGCTGCGATTTTCACGCAACGCACAAGTGATGCGTGAAAAAAAACGCTCATGTGCACAGACCCATTGAAATGAATGGGTCAGGATTCAGTGCGGGTTTAATGCGTTCACATCACGCATTGCACCCGCGCGGAAAACTCGCCCGTGTGAATGCAACCTAAAAGAGGCAAAAAAACAAAAAACGCCACTGCTAAAACTACCTGTTTGTCCTCCATTTTTTCCCCCCCATAGACTTCCATGCAACATCCGGGCAGCTTTTAAACAAATTACAGCCTCCCCTCTAAAATGTGTTTCAAAATCCGTAACCCTGAAATTGCCTATATTTTTATTCCTTTTTTTTTTAACATATAAGCTAAACGTACATTAGAAGTGAGGTGTGAACAGCTACTAAGGCCTGTTTCACACTTTTGTCGTGAATTCTCTCTGATGGATCTCAATACCGGAATGAAACGGATATGGAGCGTTTTGATTTTGCACATCAGGATGCATCCGTTCCGTTAGGATGCTGTTGGGTGAAATCAAAACAGAAAAAAAAACGGATCCGTTGCTAAATATATTGAAAGTCAATGGGTGACGGATCCGTTTTTGTAAACACATCCGTCTTCACTGACTTAGGGCTCATGCACACGAACGTGTGCCGGCCATTCCTTGCATTGCGGTCCCCAATGCACGGGCAACATCCGTGCGGCTGCCACAGACGGATCCAGAGCGATTCAACTTGAATGGGTCCGTGATCCGTCCGTTCCGCAAAAAAATTGTGCATGCACTACTTTTTTTGCGGTGCGGAGGCACGACCACTCATTGGTGCTTCTGTGGGGTTCCGCTCCGTCCCTCTGCACCACATCTCCCAGATCGCGGACCCATTCAAGTGAATGGGTCCGTTATCCGTGATGCACATATCCAGTGCCCGTGTATTGCGGACCCGCTGTATGGGGGCCGCAATACGACCACGGCCGGCACACGTGTTTTCAGTAATAGATCCGTTTTTTACCGTTTTTATGACCGGGCACAAAACCGCATTTTATGTTTTTTGCCTGTATTGAGATCTGGCAGAGACAACAACAACTCAAGCGTGAAAGTGGCCTAAGGCCTCATGCACGTGGCCGTGGAACACGGCCGTGCACGGACCGTGGTATCCCGGCCTGGAATCCAACTGACAGCAGGAGTGCACGACATCATTGGTTGCTATGACGCCTTGCGCTTCATGCCGCCGCTGGACTACAGTAATACACTTGTATCACTGTAGTCCAGCGGCAGCATGAAGCGCACGGCGTCATAGCAACCAATGATGCCGTGCGCTCCTGCTGTCAGCTGGATTCCAGGCCGGAATACTACTGTCCGCGCCAATCAGAAGACCAGGAAAGATGGGTGACAACCCCTTATGAAAAGCGTCATGGAGAACGTATAGGGACGGCTGAACAGAGCTCTCGGTGGCGGAGGCTGAGGCGACGTGGATGTGTCAGCGCTCCTTTGACTAATACATACATAAAAACAACAACATAGAAATAAAACGGCATAAATCCGATCATCTCCGGCGCCGGGGTGATCAGCTCCGTAATTGTTCCATCAAAATTGTAGACGAGATCCAGATGTGTCCCTAGAAGATCATTATTCTCTTCTACCCGCTAATCATAAATCCCGCGGCCATTACGTGGAGGCAGCTGCCATCAATAACCATGTCCTAATAATGAAGGAAGGAGAAAATCTTTACCCCATTTGTAGCCGCCTGTTATTTGCATTGATATTGAACTTTATTTAAAAAGGCGCTATGGTAATTTGCAGCGTAGAAATGACTGATAGAAAACGCCTGTGAGCGGCTAGGAGACGCCCGCGACATGAGTGATGCCTCCCAACGCGGCGGATAAACTTGTCACTGTTATTAAAGGGGACCTGTTATGAATAAAGTTTTGTCTTTCAAATTGTCCTTAATTCCCTCACTGCTAGTGAATATCAAAATACCATCATCTAGGCCAGTGCTGGCCGACCTGCGGCTCTCCAGCTGTTGTAAAACTACAACCCCCACCATGCCCTGCTGTAGGCTAATAGTTGTAGACAGTCTGGGCATGCTGGGAGTTGTAGTTTTGCAACAGCTGGAGAGCCGCAGGTCAGCCATCCCTGATCTAGGCCATGGTTTCTAAAGGGACTGAAATCCTCCCCAGGAGGCGGTGCATGCACGACACAGAGATTCTCTATTTAGTGTCATGCTCCGCCCCTTCAGGTCCTGCAGTAGGCATAATACAGAGGGGCAGTGGGGTAGTCTTTGTTGCCCATAGCAACCAATCACAGTGCAGATTTCATTTTGTATTCTTGAAAAATAAAATCTGTCCTCTGCTATGGGCAACTAATATGGTTTTGCTTTTACAAAGTTGTCATGAATCTCCCCCATTGTGTCAGTTTTGCCAAGGGTGACCCTTAAAGGGGTCTTTGGATACTTTTTTTTACTGATAAACTATCAGTTCATCAGTATTTGATCGGTGAGGGTCCGACACCCAGGTTGGCCGCCTATCAGCTATTTGAGAAAGCAGCGGCGCTCATAGTAGTTCCAAGGCCTTCTCTCAGCTCACCAAGCACAGCGCCATCCATTTGATAGTGGCTGCGCTTGGTATTACAGCTCAGCCCCCTTCATTTGAATTGGGCTGAGTAGTGCCTAGGTCATGTGACCGATGAATGTGACGTCACTGGCCTAGGCAAAACTGCAAGAAGGCAGCGGCACTACTGTGAGCCCCGCTGTATTCTCTAACAGCTAATTGGCTGGGGTCACAGGTGTTGGACCCCCACCAATACGATACTGATGACCTATCCAGAGGATAACCACTTTAAAGGGGTTGTCCCATTACAACAACTTATCTCCTATGCGCAACAGGGGAACATGGGCCCCTGTTTTTGTGATTGGTGGTGGCCCTAGCGGTCGGTCATCCACCAATCCTGTGGATAAGGATAAGTTGCCTTAAAAAGGACAACCCCTTTAAATGCACAGTTTCTTCATTTAAGTGAAATTGCGAAATGATCTACTTTGAGCGCTGCCTTTGTTGTCAATAGCAACCAATCACAATATAGCTTTCAATTAATTGTGGGCACTTGAAAAATGAAAGCTGTGCTGTGATTGGTTCCTGGAGACAACAAAGAAACTTTCTTTTGCAGTTATCATAAATCTTCCCCTTTGTGTTTCAACTGCTCACTGTGCTTAAAATTTCTGTTTGCTGTCAGTGAATGGGAAGAACCCCACCCCAATCATGTCCTGCTGCAGTAGGTACAAGTGCAGCTTTCCACTGCTAAGGCAGAGACCACTGCAAAAGGGGTTCTAGAATGTGGTTTACTGTATGTATGTAGATTCGTGCTGCAAAAGAGTTGATAGGCTGTATCTAGGTGGAGCTGTGTTACCGTTCCCATAGGGAAGAGGGGTTTAGAGCAGGGATGCTCAACCTGCGGCCCTCCAGCTGTTGTAAAACTACAACTCCCACGATGCCCTTCTGTAGGATGATAGCTGTAGGCTGTCAGGGAATGATGGGAATTGTAGTTTTGCAACAGCTGGAGGGCCGCAGGTTGAGCATGCCTGGTTTAGAGCATTCAGTGTAAAGTCTGTGGGTGTCTAGACAGTGAAGTGAGCAGAAAAACAGCAAACAGCTCTGGTTGTGAACCAGCCAGAGAGAAAGCTTAAAAACCAACTAAAGTGGAGAAAAGGGACAAAATATATTTAAGGAGCATGCCAGTGTCAAGAGCAGGTGTTTGTAGAAGCTCTGTGGAGATAAACTGCTTAAAGAGAAGCCTATAAACTGCACAGCAAAAGTGTTCAGGGGATTTAAATATTATGGTGTCTGTACAGACCTGTAAAAATGCAGAATCTGGATACGTTCACTATACTACAGCAAGCCATGGAAACATGTAGTACCATTAACTGTAAGTATGGCAGCCTTTATAAATGGTGCAGTACCTAGGGCTCATGCACACGGCCATAGCTGTTTTAGTGGTCCACAAATGGCATATCCACAAAACTTGGTTACCGGCCGCATGTGTTCCGAATTTTGCCGATCAGTATGTCCTGCCCTCTGTTAGAACTGCCTGTTCGTATCCACAAAATGAACAAGAATATGAAATGTTCAATTTTTTTTTGTGGAGCCACGGAACAGACGTACCGATGCAAACAGCACACGTGTGCTGGCTGCATCTTATGTGGCCACTATTAAATGAATGGGTCTACATCTGATCCGTAGAAAATGCGGATCGGATGTGGACCGAAACTATGGTTATGTGGATGAGGCCTTAGTCTGAAGTTAGGGGCTGCGCTGTGGTTGCATAGTGAAAGAGAAATCGTGCACCCTGATTTCTGGATGGTTATGTTAAAGTCAGCTAGAGAAGTGCAGTGTGAGGAAAAATACTTTAAAGAATCATTTTGGCCTTTTAACTGCAGCCATGTGTGAGAACTGTGTAAACTGAACATTGTGTAAGAACTGACAGTCCATGCATGCTGAGAACTGTGTCTATATTTATCAGTAAAGATTTGTTAAACTGTTAACCTGGCGCCATCTTTGCCTGCACCGGCACACTGCCTGGCATACCATCATTGGCTGCCAAAGGACCCTGCCTTGCACCTCGCAATTCATTATCATCAAGGAACCCCGAACCACCATCAGACAGGAGAAACCGCAGAACCATGATGTTCCCGAAGACATGGTGCGCCTTCCTAGTCTAGCGTCAGAGTGAATATCAGCTACAACCACCATTCTTGCTACTATCACCCCTATCCTCTTCTCTCACATCTGCTCCTGGGTCGCTGCGTAGGACTTGTCACAATGTTTTAGGCTATAAAAAAATAACGACAGGGCTTATACTCACCAATCCCCTGCTGGTGCAGATGGTGCCCCGTTCCTCACTTCCTGCTCATTTCCTAACATGCCAGGAAATTTCTGGGAATGCCACACAACCAATCAGTGGACGACATGGGACATCGCTGCAGATAATGATTGGCTGAGCAGCATTCATAGCCGTTCACTGCCGTATCGGGACAGGAACAGGAAGTGGAGTAAAGCAGGGACCTTGGAAGTGACCGGGGATCAGTGAGGTGAGTAGGGTATATGTTATATCATTTTTTTTTTTATAACCTTTTTTAAAAACTTTTTTTATAAGAGTGTATTCCCCTTTTGCAGGGGTTGTCAACATGCTTGGTCACATGCCATCTTGGAACATATCACTGCTGAGGCCAGTCTTTGATTGCAGTGGTGCATGTGACCCTGTCCATCTGGATGTTGACGGCTGAAGAAAGCCGTAATGGAGTGGTGGCGAGCAGGTGAATAGCGTGTTGGACCCCTGAAGATCTGATATTGGTGGCCCATCTTGAGGGTAGGCCATCATGATTTTTTTGGGCTACAAGATAACAGCTGATTGGCTAGGATGTGGAGTGTCAAACCCCTGCTGATCTGATATTGGTGGTCTATCTTGAGGGTAGGCCATCAACGTAAAAAGATTGGACAGCCCTTTTACAAAATAGACCATTGTGGCAAGTGATTGTCTCCAAAGCCACCACCAAAGGGAGTTGCTTCCTGCTGAATTTTTTTGGCCCATTGTATGAAAACCTGGCCCACTGGATGATCTTCTGGTGGACACTTATCTCTACCTACCTTCCACATCTCCGAGTCTGTGCTCATTTCATTTCACATGTAAGCAATCCTCTTCGGCTACTTAAATTCCCCCCAAAAAATATAACTCCAAAAATAGCACCTGCCGTGTTTGATATTCATCATGATAAGGATCCCATATAAATGTGTGGATCGTTCCCGGCTTAGATTCCAGGATTATATCTTCTAAAGCCGCGGATGAATAGAAAGACGGAAATCCAAACATGCTCAGCTTGTGAAGACACGTTTTATCCACAATGAAACAAAGAAAGGTCACGGCAGGTAACACATCCAGTCACCGTGCGAATGATAAGATGTTGTGCCCAGACAAAAGCAATCTCAAGGCGCACTGAGGCTTAAACATTCGACTCCCCGCTGCCTGCGCGTTTCAAAGCTCTAGAAGTTTCCAAATGTTACCTTGATTTCAAATAATTCCCAGTCAGGACTGCAAGAGACTAGCTGATAACTCAACTTCATTGCAAGGGGGTGAAGGGCAACAGCTGTTTTAATCTTTTACTGGGAGCTTGGATTGTTGGGAGCGAGTCGTGTGTGACAGGAGCCTTCAAGAAATGCTTAGAGAACCTTTCAGGTCTATCTCTGTAGACCACCAGTTTATGTGCCGAGAATCATCTAAATTTATAGGAACAACCAGGAAAAAAACTATTGTACATTGTATTATACCTAGGCCACGGCTTGTGTTTGGCAAATCCATGTGTCATGCTCCACCCTTCAGACTCTGACTAGGCATGCCACATTGTATCCGTTTTTCCTTGTTGGTTCCATGAGTAATAAAAGATGGAATAGGGAAAGTGTAGATTTATAGGATGTTCTCGGCTATATTATGTGCTTTAGTCATGTGTGTTGTAAAGAGTTTGACTAATTGGGCAAAGTTACTTCAAGTTGTTGTCCAAGCCCTTTTCAGTTGGCAAGGAACTCATTGTGGACCTGCCCCATCATTATCAGCTCCAGTAGAACTGCTTGGACTTGTGATGTATTGACTCCAACGGTCTAAGGCTGGATATAAGTCCTGCTTTGGCCAATGGAGGTAGGTTCCCGGTTGGACCTTCATGTTCCTCAGTTGGGTTATCCAATGTGAACCAATACTTCACTGGGTTGTCCAGGATTTTACAACTGACGGCAGGACAGGCCATCATTATCATATCAATGGCGATCCAACACTCCCCACCACCACCACCATTGATCAGCTGTTTGAGAGTAGCTTTGGCGCTGGAAGTAGGTTTTGGACGGAGCTTGTTACCATTTACTTCAATAGGAGCAGAGCTGTAGTTACCAGCTCTGTCCACTAGACGGAGCTGTGTAGTTCCAGCGCTAGAGCTACCTTGAAACAGCTTTCATGGACAACCCCTTTGGGGCGCCTATATGTTTCCTTGCTATATTATGGGACAGATGGCACTTTTCATATACTAATATGTATACTGTATATAGTATTATGACACATGGAGCCACATGACATCATTCACAGCAAATTCCAAAAATTTTCTTAAAGAAAACTTGAAGCTAGAGATAGTCCCTCCATCATATCATGTACTGTACCATTTATCATATTATTGTGTACCCCTTAGGCATCAGGACATCTGCTACCTATGTGCCGCCACCCTTCTTTTGGATCTATGGAATATTTGTTTTCAGCCCCAGTTGAACTCCTCCGCAAACCAGAATCCTACCTCATTTATTCAGGTGAATCAGCGTTTTCATTTTTGCGAGGAGTTCAAGATTACACATACTATTACCAATTCATTGCTCTAGTAAAAAAAAGTATGTGCCCCTTACCCAACCCCTGACCAGCCAGTCTCATAAGGAACCTGATCGAGGGGTTAATTAGCAGAGCTTATCTGAGATACTGGTGGCAGACTCTTCAATTTCTGCAGCAATAAAAAAAAAAGGCACAAGAGGAGCTTGTTCCAGCCTCAAAATGTCTTTATTAGTCATATATAAAATGGAGCTGTTACTTTTGACCTCTTCCATGCACATTAGGAAAGTTATAAATTATTCTGATTTCCAAATCTCTAGTCTTGGAATGAAAAGTTCATTGGCAATATCGGAGAAATTATGCAGTAAAGTTCTTGGAGATTTCTAAATCAGGAACGCAGTGCATAATTGTAATAGCTGTAAGTCCTCGTAAAATATACACTGAATTTACATAAGCTTGTCGCCAGTTTACGCTGTCTGTATGCTGTCCTATCAAGGTTTAAAGGGCACATGTCAGCTGGCTCAACATTATTAAACTAGGCATTCAGCCTGGTAGGGTAGATCCTTCTGATTAAAATGATACCTGTCTTTTGAAAATTGGTTGGGGCGTTCCCAAATAAAAAAAGACTTTTATTCTTTGTGCAAATTAGAGCTTCGGTGCACGGAGGGGTGGAGCCTAGCCTTTCCAGTCCTGGCCACGCCCCTCAGTGCACTGAAACCCCAGATCTTATAAACAATAAAAGTCTTTTTTTCTCGGGAATGCCACAGCTGATTTTCACAAGACAGGTATCGTTTTAATCAGCTGGATCAACACTTTCAGGCAGTATGCCTTGTTTAATAGGACTGATACTGCTGACAGGTGGCCTTTAAAGGGATTTTATGAGCTTAGACATGGTATCTGCTTTTATTTTGATTAAGAAACAACATCTCACATGTCTAAAGGTTGTGGCTGGTATTATTCTTGGGCAGCCTCTGGGGGAGGCTAACTTTAGGACACATGCATGTTCAACCAAACTAAGCATGCATGTATATGGGGGACATATACAGTATATGGCCAGCCTTAGTATTTCTCCATAAGCAATACTAAAATAACTCAAAATATCTGCTGCACATAAAAAGGACCCCTTAGCATCCTATCAGTGATCTCCAGGTAGTAATGGTAGATGAGCAGCCAGCAGGTGGCGTCACCTCCCTATGAGGTCCAGCTACGTGATTACAATGTGGAGGTGCGTTGCTGTAACCAACATCTATACAAGCATCTGATTGCTTTCTGATCCCCAATTTACAGATTTAATAATCGTAGAACCTCCAAACGGCAGAATCTGGGACCATCAGGGATCAGGACTAGAGATGAGCGAATTTCAGGTTATAAAATTCGTTCACGCTTTGTTTACTGGTAAAAGGTGAATTGTGTTATGGATTCCGTTACCATGGACCATAACGCAATTCTATGATGGAATGCATAACCGAATGCCTTTAGAGGCTTTCCGTTATTCATTCCGTCACAATAGAAGTCTATGGGCTACAAAACGGATCCGTAACGTTTCCGTTATGCGAGGACTCCCCTGCATAACAGAAATGGGACGGATCCGTTTTGCAGCCCATAGACTTTTATTATGACGGAATGAATAACGGAAAGCCTCTAAAGGCATTCCGTTATGCATTCCATCATAGAATTGCGTTATGGTCCATGGTAACGGAATCCATAACAGAATTCACCTTTTTACCAGTAAACAAAGCGTGAACGAATTTCAAAATACGAAATTCGCTCATCTCTAATCAGGACACACATTTCACACGTCCCAAGCACTAATCTGCTACCTCGATGCGCTTTACGGCTTTTATTAGTTGAAGTGAAGCGTTGAGATTTATTGCCCACCGATAAACCTGTGGTCAGGGCTGCATCTGAATGATAATGCACATGAAGGTGACCTCACAACTTAGAGTGTACACTACAAAATGGTATGATGTCTTGTAACGTCTGCTATATCTGGAGATTACCGTTACATGGGGCGCAGGAGGCTGAATCAGTTCCAAGGGGTCCTAGACCATGGACATGTATTGTCATTTAACTGCAGATGATTAATTGTCGGAGGATGAGTACCATAGCAGGAAATTCAGTGGATGTCCACTAGGAGGGGTCAGTCATGTTCTAACCAGGTTCCATGTCAAAGGTCATTAGAAAAATGGGGTCCATAGACGGCCAACTGCATGCCTCCTTCCTCATGGCTGGGATTGGGATAAAGTCTTACACATTTTTGTGATACCAGCTTGCTGCCATGACATTCGGAGAACACCTTGCACCCTCTTCTATTACCTGCAGGGAAAGGACGAAGTGAAGTAACACTTTCTAATGGAGGTCAGAGCTGACTTCACCTATAGCAGTTGCCTTTCCTGGTTCCTTACAGCGTCTCCTAGCGCTCAGAAACCTCCTTGATTTACAAATTGTCTAAAAGCAGGACAATCATCATAATAATAATAATCATGAGGATAGTACCATGAAACATGTATCACAGACAGCACTACCGGGTAACAAGGTATAGGGGCACACCAATGGATGACTGGAACAGGATGGTGATGATAATCAGAAGGTGGAGGAGCGTGACAATGACCCATGGGACCTCATAGTAAAACTTGGGATGGAGCCCTACACCACCATGACCACCTTCGATGGCATGAATAGTAGAAGTTTAGGATTATGTTGGTTTTCCTAATGCCGGGTATGGTTCAAACAGTGATGCCACAATGGTGACATAATTTGCACAATGATGTCACAGTAAAGTAGTGTTGATCACAAATATTCGAATTGCAAATTTTAATCGCGAATATCGGCACTTTGAGAATTCACGAATATTTAGAATATCTCAAAATATATTCATAATCGCGAATATTCATTTTTTAAAAAAAATACCAGTCTGTGCGAATTTTTTATGCAAATTTTATGCAAATGTTGAATGTGGATTTACGCAATCAACAAAATAATGCCTGATCAGGAATTCGCGAATATATGGCGAATATTCGCCCAAATATTCGCAAAATATTGCGAATTTGAATATTGCCCCTGCCGCTCATCACTACAGTAAAGCAATAAGGCTCACAGTCATGACACATAAGTGTCATAATGAGCACGGTGATGTACAGAAGGGAATTAGTGATGTCAAATCACAGAAATAATCCACTTCTCCATTATCCATCCATATGTCTGACTGGAGTAGGGCCCTCTTAGTTATTGGGGCCCCATAGCAGCTGCTACCCTGGTAGTTATGCCCAGGGGTGGAACAAATGGATGATTAAGATGATCAGCTAATGTATAGTGTAATAAAAGGTGAACAGACAACTGGCACTGAGTCTAGCTCTTACCGAATTTTTCCCTAGTTCTATCCCTGAACAATGACCCACGTACCAATACCACTGTTATGACCAACGTGTGAGGCCCCACGTGAACCCGCTGCCCCATGTGACCAACTCCCTCTGAGGGCAAAGTCTTAGCACACCGCTCATTCTTCACACGATACCTCTGATGGTGAGGAGAGACTTTCCCGAGGGGAGTACCAGGTACTACCTCAGAGGGGAATTGGAACACGGGGGAATCGGGACCAGAGTGTGAACCCACTGGACTGACCTCCAGGTGACACAATACACCCAGAGGATGCTGGGAGACTAGAGGCTGATCAGACGGAAGGGTAGTCGGAGTTAGAAGGCAGAAGTCAGGGCAGACAGCAATCAGGCAAAGTCTGTAAAACGTAATCCAAAGTCTGGTACACAGAATGACTAGAAACAGCAGAACACCTTAGCTCAAACAGGCAAACTAGACAAGCTGGGAACCTAAGTTGCTCAGGCGCCTTCCTGTAAAGGAGGCCCCTCTAAATACCTCCTGCAGACCAGCCATAGGCTGGGGAATATGGGAGGCGTGCGCAGGCTGCCTCACAAAGGAGGAGAGACACGCCCGCACACACCCTAAATACACACAAGGAACTCTGAACCAGAGTGCAAGCTCTGAGCCAGGAGGGAGATGCTGGTGGCAGGAATACAGACCACACACCATAGCTAAGAAGTGAGGGAGCCTGGTGCCCTGTCCCATGGGGACAGAATCACAGGCACAGAAAGCTGGGTTAACACTGACCCTCGCTCCCCCAAAGATAATTATATGGAAAATGCTATACTGACCCTAACACAACAGCTAGGAGCGCTCTTAGACCCAGAGACAAGAAAAACAAACCAAGCAGAGATGAACTCGAAGCAAGGTAAATGGATTTAAACCTGTAGAAAACTCAACAGAAACTACAAGACAAACTAAAAGGACTGAGTAAGAAACCACAAGAACAAAGCTACACTAGACGAAAGGCAAACTATAAAAAGGGCAAGATACCAGAATATGCAAGGATTTGCTGGATGCGAATGCACAGAGATTCTGCTATCACCAGGAACTTCAGTGCAGAGATCAGAAATGTTTAAATAACAGCTATCCAGTCAGGGACTCCTTCTCAAATGACCCTGGTCTGCATCACTGATCAGGTAACCCACAATGGTCGATTGTGAGGCATAACATTTTCCTCTAACAAACTAATAGACAGGAGAAGACAACACAACAGGAGAAAGCCTGCTAGTTGTAACCCACATGGCTATATAATCAGACTACACATGGTTTGTTTGTAGTCTGTAACTATGGAAACATATAACTCTGCATAGTAGTTTTAATACACAAAACTAACTATTAGCAAAATTGCTGCTTATGTATTATTTTAGACACTTTGCTGCAAAAGTGTGCATACCCTTTAGGCAGATCACGGCCAACATCTGCATGGACTTTGCATGTTCTCCCCTTAGTGCAGGGGTAGGCAACCTTCGGCACTGCAGCTGTTGTGAAACTACAACTCCCAACATGCATACTTGCTTTGCTCTTCTCAGAACCCTCCTAAGACGTGAATTGAGCATGCTGGGAACTCTAGATGCACAACAGCTGGAGTGCTGAAGGTTGCTGACCACTGCGCTAGTGGATGTTGGGGATGCGCAACGACACCGACTACCCTGCTGCTCAACCATCCCTGCATTTATTTTATAAACAGTGTATTATAAATGTGTCGACACAGATGTGGTGATGCTGAGTTTGTCCTTTAGCACCACTCCTTGTGATATTACAACATAATCTGGTATTACGTAGATCTGATTGTCTTCAAGGGTGCCATTTTTAACAAACTGGTTCTGGTATAGTGACATTTCAGAAGTTTGCATCGTGGGGGCTTCAGTACTGAGACCCACATGCTTGATGGAATAAAGGGGCACTTTATCTGAGTTCTCTTCCATCCGGCTCTTCATGGCTTTATTTATAGAGCCAAATAGAAATAAAAGGGCGCAATTCTTCTAGGGAATTTAGGGGTCTCATTACCTGGACCCCCACTGCCACCATGACATGTCATGACTAGGATGGTAGGTAGTGGGTACCCTATGCAGCTGTAAGGAGTTAAATGACAAGCCTTGCCCAGCAATGAGGGAGAAGGGCTCAGGCACTTTCATTACACTTAGAGGCATTCCCCTGTGGACTTGCACTAGACATCGAAAAGTCTTGTAGAAATATGAAATATTAACCATAACTTAAGTAGAAAATCTCAGGTTCAGCAGAGAATCACGTTATCCCATATCTTTGGAATAAATAACAGAATAAAACACAGATTAGTAAAAAGAGCAATTAGACGAGTGGTCTTCGCAACCAGCAAAATCGGACAGCTGTCCATGGTGCTGAAAAATATCTTCTACCAGTCGGGGCAACTGCGACTGCAGTAACACTACAATTCTCTGCAGGCTCGGACAGCTTGCATTTGCTGAAGCATGTTGGGAGTTGTAGTTTTACAACAGCTAGGGAGTTGAAATCTTTCAGCACCATGGACAGCTGTTCGATTTCTCCAGTCTTGTCCACGCCAACTGCTCCTCTTACTGTTGCAATCGGATCAGTCTTGCAACTCGACTGTTGCAATCGGATCAGTGATACGTAAATTTAAAGGGGTTATCCAATCTCACACATTGGTGGCATATTGCTAGGATATGCCACGAGGTAAGATAGGTGTGAATATCTCCTCTTGGTAAAGGATGTGATGTTGCCAGAAGAGCCTGACATGATCGGGTTCCTGAGACTGTTCCATGCAAATGTGGAATGATAAGTATATTACAAACTTTCTTCTACACGTAATTTAAGGGGTTGGCCCATGTCGGACATTGATGACATCACTCCTTTTAGATCTCCAGATCTCCTATCTTCAGAGCGAGGCCCTTGAAGTGGAGGAGAACAAACTGTGCGTGCGTGGTGTGCTCTCCACTGATCCCTAAGGGAGTTCCAAAAGTCCCATAGCAGTGAATGGTGAGCGCACTGGGCAAGCAGACCACCGCTCCATTCACCAGCCAACTGCCAAAAATTGCTGAGTCGGCATTCTCCTTTTTTCAGAACCCTCATAGTGGTGTAAAGAGGGTGGCAGTCCATGTGCAACTGCTCTCTGCTCACTTCATGGTCCCCGATCTGGAGATAGAAGCAGGTCCCACCGGTGGGGCTCACACCTATCTGTCATGGATGGTATATCCTAGCGACATGCTACCAATGTCTGAGATGGGCCAACCCCTTCAAGACGGTTCCACGAAGACCTCTTTAAAGGAACCATTAGCCTTTAGCACTAAAAATCACAACTAAAACCAAATCAAGGTTAGAAAAAAGTCTGCTCTTTTTTTGCAGAAACAGCGCCGCTCTTATTCATGGCTATGTCTGGTACTGCATCTCTAATTTCATGAATCCAATAGACATTGGGTGGTAATAGCCCCTTTAGCCATTTTGCGGTAGACGTGACAGAACCATGGTTCCGATACCTCAGCGAATGACCTTGGATGAGTCCCATCACCTTCATTGCTACATCACTAATTCCGTGCCTAATAGATATTTCATGCCTATACAGTGAAATGGACAAATGACGGCAGAATCTGAACTCCTTTTGGCGGTATAATTTAATGTCAAGATGAGCTGCAGCCTTGAAAGAGGAAAATGAAAATGTCTCCTAACGCCGGGGTCTTGGAATTAAAAAGCTCAGGCGGGATTATTTTACAGAGTCACATTGAGCGGTAAAAACACGCCGCACGTCTTACTGTGACCATTTTAATTCCTGAGACTGAAAATGGAAAAAGTAAATTAGCCGAACCTAGAGGTACTCAACCAAGCCTAGGTCTCCTGCCCAGTGTGCGTCTGCCAACAATCAATGCACAATTTTCTGCAATTTCGAGGGCCTCTAGAGCCCGCGATGATTAAGGTGCCAATGGTCTGGAACCTTTCAGAATCAGCGAATGTCTTGGCAGGTGGTTGATGTAGTGAAACATATTCAAAATGTGGTAGAAGTTGATAAAATGGCTATTTGCAGCGAGCACAACCAAAATAACAATTGGATTTACATGTTTGGGAAATCAGTGACAGGCTCGGAACGAATGTTCTCTTCAGGAGCTGCAGAGTCGTGCGCGTGTACTTGTCAGTGCCAGGATCCTCTGCCATGTTACCCATGCTAACATGCTGCCGTCCTCTCTGAGCCATTTGTGGAACATTGGAAATCACTGTAACACAGCTGGAGTCCTCTCCGTAGATATGAAGGTCTTAAAGGGGACTTGCTTTACTCATGCTGCTTTTGCATTATTGTAGAGTAAACTATAGGAATAGCATCATTACACTCTTCATGGGTGGGGCAAGGCAGCTCATGGGTGTGACTATGCCATTAGCGGAGTGGTCATTATGTTATGGAGATAGATTTTCGGACCCATCAGTAGTGTTGTGCGAATCAAACCTTAAGAAGTGGAATTCGATCTGAATTTCAGGATAAATTCGATGTGAATTGCGTGGTAGCAAATCAATTTTACCTGAAATAGTGTAAAAACAAAAAAATCAAACTTGCTCGCTACAAGATTCAGTGCGCGGTGATGTATGACGTCACCACGGTGGTCGGCACGATGTCATCTCGGGCCACGCAAGATGTCTATAGTGTAGATGTCCATCTCTCAGGTTTAAGGAATAATATCCTACAGAAAACTGATTCTAAACAAATCAGATTCGACACAAATTTTGCAAAAAATGTTGTGTTGCGTCCGAATCTGAAGTCCTAGGAGACCAAAGGCCAAATTTTTTAGGTTCGGGTAAAATCGATAGGGACTTGAATCAAATCAGTTGACCCATTCAGCCTAACCAAACCTGACATGGATTTTGCTCTATTTGATCATGTCTATTACATTAGTTAGTAAGTTAGCTTATATAGATAATACAGATAGTTAGTGGAGATAGTCAGTGTAGGTTAGATAGTGATACAGTGTAGCTGACAGGTTCCAGTGCAGGGTGTTAGGTAGTGTGATAGGTTCTGCTGTCCATACGTACATGCTACAGACATAGCGCTGTGATGTCACATTACATTAGATAGATAGTTAGTTAGTTAGCTTATATATATTACAGATAGTTAGTGGGAGATAGTCAGTGTAGGTTAGATAGTGATACAGTGTAGCTGAAAGTTCCAGTGCAGGGTGTTAGGTAGTGTGATAGGTTCTGCTGTCCATACATACATACTACAGACATAGTGCTGTGATGTCACATTACATTAGATAGTTAGTTATCTTCTATAGATAATACAGATGGTTAGTGGGGGATAGTCAGTGTAGGTTAGATAGTGATATAGTGTAGCTGACAGGTTCCAGTGCAGGGTGTTAGGTAGTGCGATAGGTTCTGCTGTCCATACATACATGCTACAGACATAGTGCTGTGATGTCACATTACATTAGATAGTTAGTTAGCTTATATATATAATACTGATAGTTATTGGGAGATAGTCAGTGTAGGTTAGATAGATTCCAGTGCAGGGTGTTAGGTAGTGTGATAGGTTCTGCTGTCCATACGTACATGCTACAGACATAGCGCTGTGATGTCACAAGTTGACAACAATACTGAGTGCACCAATCACTAATATGTAGTCAGAACTGCTAAAATGTGAAGTTGCATGTATTGCGCCAAAATATTCGCATCATTAGTGCCGATTTCACAATCGCAAATATAGGCAGCTCTAGACTTTGTGAGGCCTTAGGCGAAACTCGAACATGAGGCCCCCACGAACACAAGATATACAAGCGATAATAAAGATCAACTACAAACAAAAACACTTGGTCTAGTATCTTTAGTCTGTCTCTCTTTATATGGTAATAACTTTAGAACGCTTTTTCTGAGCGGAGCGATTCTGAGATAGTTTTTTCGTGACATATTGTACTTTATATATGATAGGGGACAAGTGTCTGACCGTTGGGATGCTCGTGATCTCCCATACGGCGCCCCGGCTCAGTCCTCAAGAAATAAGCTGGGTCAACCACCGCACCGAGCTTTGGTGTGGTCAACACTCCCCCTCCATGTATCTCTATGGAAGACTCAGAGATACACAAGTGCTGTATCTGCGGCTCTCCCATAGATACATGGTTGACCACCGCTCCGGGCACAAGGAGATCCAGAGTACCATACAGGAGATCGTGGGGGATCCTATTGGTCGGACCCCCCCATCAGACACTTATCTCCTATCCCTTGGATGGGGGATTTTTTCCTATCCTGGAGTACCCCTTTAATATGCAGTGACATCACAGTAAAGGGTTAATATGCACAGTGACAACACAGTACAGGGCTTATATTCAGTGATGAGCGAGCATCAAAGTGTGTTCTACTGAGCACCCGAGCACAATGTAAGTCAATGGAGGGTGTCTGGTTCCCGAAAAAAATAGCCAGCTTTTTCACATCGTGAAAACTCAGATCCGATGGTATATTCTAACACAGAGGCGTTCCCATGGTGATGGGGACGCTTGAAGTTAAAATATACCATCACATCGGAGTTTTTCCAATCCGACGGTATATTCTTACCCCAAGGCGTTCCCATGGTGATGGGGATGCTTGAAGTTAGAATATACCAACAGGCGCGTACATACCGGCCCCCTGCTGCCCAGCGGCACCTGACCTCTGACAGGGCGCTGTGGTTCGTGCAATTAACCCCTCAGGTGCCGTGACTATGCAAATCAAGAAGGAGAGGGAGGGGCTAGCAGAGGAAGCAGGAGGAGCAAGGGTGCACACAGTGGCTTGCACTTAACTGCCCATTTTCATATGGATTAAAATTTCATTTTTCGCCAGGAAGAAGCATCAGATTGCTAAGCGAAAGGTATCCTTACATTCAGCTAAGGCAGCTCTACAAGCACAGATTTCCCCCATGGATGGAATATGGTAGATACTGTCACATACTTTCAGAAATCAGTATAATAAAACCCGTAGTCTGAAAGGCGATTACAGGAGGGACGTATAACATAGGAGCAGGCGCTGCGTACACAGCCCGGCTGATTTCAGCACCATGGACAGCTGTCTGTTTCCTGGCCGCTCTTGAATCTTTGTCTTGGCAGCGGCCTCTTTCTTTGCCGTGGGCAGATCGCGTTACCTGAGCCGGATTCTTGACTATCTCAGTTTCTCTTGTCATATCAAATAAAGGAGAAAAATGCAAGTCAAACAGTGATCGCCCCGTGCGTTATACACAACACGCAAGCCCGGATAAAAAAGACACACGTGTCTTAAATAATAGCAATCATGGAACTCGGGTTGGAAACTTGAAGTGTCGCAGTAAATTTAGGCCCCATTCACACGTCCGCAAGTGTTTTGCGGATCCACGGGTCCGTGGATCCGCAAAACACGGACATCGGCGATGTGCGTTCCGCAATTTGCGGACCGCACATCGCCAGCACTATATAAAAAATGCCTTTTCTTGTGCGCAATTGCGGACCCGGGTGGGACATAGAGTGTCACCATAGGAATGAATGGGTCCGCAATTCCGTTCCGCAAAATGCGGAACGGAATTGCGGACGGATGATTGGGGCCTTACAGAATCACTTTTATTGCAGTCACACAATACTTCCTTAAAGGAGCCCTATATGCTGCAATTAGGATGGGATGCAGCTCGTCTACGTCTGGTGCCAAGTCTACCTGATGAAGTACGAGGCACACCTATGCACCTAGGAGAACACTTTCATGACTAGGTATCCAGGTCCTGCCCTTCTACTGCTCCACTCTTGTCTTCTCCTGACACATGATGGGTGCAGGGAGGACGAAATGTTGGGGTAACATTTTATTCATGGGGGCGTCCCACAATCTCCTCCTTGGATTGGATTGGGGGAACCTGGCTATTGTCTTGCAGAAGGAGCACCGCACCGTTCCTGAGGTTGTGTCTGGTGCCGGAGCTCAGTTCATTTGAAGTTCCTCTGAAGTTAATAGAGCTGAGCTGTAGGCGTAACCCGTGGACCGGCAGGAGGAAGGCAGCCATGTTTTTCTAACCCTAGAACCCCCTTTTACAAAGTAGAACCCTATACAGATACATTTTATGTAATACCTCAGTGGCTATGCTAAATTTTTAATTACATGCAATTACAAAAATATTCAGATCCAGGTGATGGTTTGAAAACTGTAGAATGTTTTTTGTAGGACAACCCCTTTAAAACATAAGTACATTTAGGAGAAGACTTATTAGACCTACTCTTTTCAGCCTTAAGCCTCATTCACACGTGACGTTAGTGTTTTGGTCAGGGATTTCCATCAGTGACTGTGAGCCTCCAGAAACACCAGGTATAAGGAAAAGATCTGCACCTGGTTTTGGCTCAAAATCACTGAAGGAAATCACTGACCGAACACTGACGTGTGAATGAGGCTTTACTTTTGTTTGCCACCCTCCCAGAGACAATGCATATAACGTCCTTTATTCCTTGGCATGCACTCCAACCAAAAATCACTTGAGAGCTGCTTTCCTGTCTTTATAACAGGGCATCTGGAATAGGGCTGCCTTGAGGGGACACCCCTGGTACAGTCCAGAACCTGTGTATCTTCAGTCACCTTCAGTGGACATCCCATATACAGCACGTCTCACATTATATAAGTAAACTGTGAAATCATGTATAAAAATAAATTGTCTCTCTGTGTTCCGGGACATCAGTCATGTCCCCCCTCCTCCTCATCACTGTCTTGTGTCTGGCTGTAAGACAGCTGGCTGCAGCAGTAGCCTCCTCCCCAGCCCTGTCTGAAATGGGACGAACTCCATCTCCTTGAGTAAGTCCACCTCTTCAGGAGCATGCAGAAAATACTTCAGGCAGACAGTCAGACATGAGGCCAGTGCACTTTTACAGGGTTACGAGACAGCCGTATGCGGAGATTGGGGGAAGCTTCACCTTCCATTGTAGCTCTCAGTACTGTCTGTGCAGACATGGACCGTTACAGGCAAAGTGATTGAGTGACGGGCGATGCAGGAGGGGTTGTCCTAGCCGCCCGAGCTCTGCACCGCCGAGGCTTACCAATCATATTTACCTTGATTAATCCTTTGCCGTTGGCCCAGTGTGACGTCTTCCGTACACAGGTCCACAGATCATCACGAGGGGGTTTTGCATCTGTGGCTTCATTAGACTGTTAGATCTGATTAACACGTCTTGTATTGTGGTGTCAATTATTCATTTTACCCAATCTGCATTTTTTTTTCTTGATAATTCTATCGTAAATAATGACAATCAAGGAAGTCGGATTTTTTCCCCCGTTCTGTGAACCTTGCAGAGATCTCCATTGATTATTTATAAGACGTTTGTAGCAGAAGATGTTGTATAATGGGGTGTTTCAGTCTAATTCATACACTGTTTTACCTTCAGGCCTCCGTGATGAATGTCTAAGGATCTAAGTGTACTTGTAGATCATAGACTAAATAACAGCACAATGTCAATCAGCTGCCTTTAAGGCATATTTAGAGAAGTATGGACTAACAGGACAGGGACGTAATATTACCACCAATATGCCGTTCGGTTCCGGCCACCAGTCCATAGGAAGGATGCCCTGGAGCTGGAGAGAGTACAAAGACGAGCAACCAAACTGAGGACAAACTAAAAGAATTAGGGGGACATGATACGGATGGAGGGGCCCGCGCAACCCCAAACCGTGCCCTCTATATGTGTACCTTAAAGGGGCTATCCCATTAAAAGTTAGTTTAATTTAATTTAGCATGAAAAACTTCACAAAAAACATACAAAATAGCTTTTATATTTACTTTTCATTACAAAAATGCTCCAGTTGTGAGATATCCCCTTTACTCTATTATAATGGCGCCCCCTGGTGCAAAATCTGTATAGTAATATGCCCGTTCTTCTACTGAATTGCATGAGCAGGTCACGCATGTC
Organism: Bufotes viridis; assembly: GCA_033119425.1. Classification (NCBI taxonomy): domain Eukaryota; kingdom Metazoa; phylum Chordata; class Amphibia; order Anura; family Bufonidae; genus Bufotes; species Bufotes viridis. The sequence continues at coordinate 97,810,705 of CM065598.1, forward strand.
CAGCTCCATCCTTCAACTGCCATCAGCTGTATCTACTGTTAGAAGCTTGACAGTTACAGAGAGAGCGGCTGCGGAAAGGACATGCCCCCTTAGCTGTGACAGCGGAAGATCTGCCGCAGAAAGGATATGTCCCCTCAGCTGTGACAAGGAAAGTGCTGCTGCAGAAAAGACATGACCCCTGAGATGTGACAGAGAGAGGGCTGCTTCAGAAAGGACATACCCCTGATCTGTGACAGGGAGACAGCTGCTGCATAAAGGACACCCCCCATAAGTTGCCAGCCTGAAAAAAATCTAGCAGAACAAGCATTTCTTTGTAAGTAGAGGGTGCAATGATGGGGAATGGCGATGCCGCGTTGGTGTAAAATAAAAAATAAAAATACTTACCTGATCCATTTGGTTGCGACGGGCTGGCAGCCACCATCTTGCTTGAAGGTCCGGTGTGAAATCTCGAACGCCCCGAGATGATGTCCCATCCATGTTACAGATGTGTCCACCCTAACTTAAAATTCTCACAAAACAAATGCAATACATTATCGTAACATGCTAGCAAAACCTTTTACAGACTGCAATTCACAGCACAACCACAGGGTGGCGGCCTAAAGACACATATAGCGTAAACAACTCCCAACAGAGTAATGCAGAATCCTGAAGAAAGGTAGGAAAGGACTCATCTGTATGGGGGAGGGGGGGACATGTTCATGGGTCAACTGTGACTTGAAAGAGAGTCCTAAGAAGTTCTACACCAGCCACAGTAGTAGTTGGATGGGTGATCCCCCTTCATGGGCCCTATGGCACGGACTTCTTCAGGTACTTACCCGTGTGAGGCTGCAGGTAAATGCCTCTGAGGAGAGCAGTCAGCAGTCCATCAGCTCTCGCTTCTCTCTGATGTATTCCCAACAAGGCTTCAAAATGACTTTAAATGTCACAAATTCCATTCACGCTTCGTCTGCGGCGAGGACGTGGCCTTTACCTCCCAACGCACTTGTTTGTACGTGAAACAGAATTCGTCTATATTTACTTGGTGTCACGAACTTGTCTTTTCTGTCAGCGACACAGATTTTATTAACATTCACTAAGAAACACTAATGGCTCATAAATATTAAGCTGGAAAATGAAATCAGAGACAGAAAAGTCCAAGGTTTTCCAGTAATCCACCGGGAAATAAATAGATTTATCTCTATCTATCTATCTATCTACCTATCTATCTATCTATCTATCTATCTCCTATCTCATCTATCTATCTATCTATCTATCTATCTATCTATCTATCTATCTATCTATCTATCTCCTATTTATCTATCTATCCATCTATCTATCTATCTCATATCTATCTATCTATCTATCTATCTATCTATCTTAATATCTATCTATCTATCTATCTATCTATCTATCTCCTATTTATCTATCTATCTATCTATCTATCTATCTATCTATCTGTCTATCTCCTATCTATCTATCTATCTATCTATCTATCTCCTATCTATCTATCTATCTATCTATCTATCTTAATATCTATCTATCTATCTATCTCCTATTCATCTATCTATCTATCTATCTATCTATCTATCTATCTGTCTATCTCCTATCTATCTATCTATCTATCTATCTATCTATCTATCTATTATCTATCTATCTATCTATCTATCTATCTAGACAACAATCCCAGCAAGAGGATTGAAACGTTGCACGGGTGAATAAAGGACCCCACGTTATCACCATATTGGAAGTGCTGCGGTTTTTCTTTTTCTATATGCACCTAGCCTTGGTTGGACAATACCGCTGGCACTCCGCCATCTCAAAGGAGTGCTGCTCTGAACTGTATTCCCTAATGTATCCATCTATCTGTCTATCTATCTCTAGTGATGAGCAGCATAGGCAATATTCCTTTTTCGCAATATTTAACGAATTTTTGGCCTAATATTCACCATAAATTCGCAAATTCTAGAATTTGTGATCTCCAGTCATTATTTTCTTGATTGCGAAAATCGGCAATGTAATATGGGCGTATTGTGGGTATTGTGGCTCACTTTTGCTACATTTTTCAAGCTGCTAGACACTAATCCCTATTACACTACCTAACACCCTGCACTGGAACCTATCAGCTACACTGTATCACTATCTAACCTACACTGACTATCTCCAGCTAACTATCTGTATTATATATAGAAGATAACTAACTATCTAATGTAATGTGACATCACAGCGCTATGTCTGTAGCATGTATGTACGGACAGCAGAACCTATCACACTACCTAACACCCTGCACTGGAACCTATCAGCTACACTGTATCACTATCTAACCTACACTGACTATCTCCACTAACTATCTGTATTATATATAGAAGATAACTAACTAACTATCTATCTATCTAATGTAATGTGACACAGAAAAGCACTGAGCACAGCAATGACACTGCTGTCTCTCTCAGAACTGTAATAAACTGCAGAAAATGGCTGCCGGGGAGGTTCTTATATAGTAAGGGGTCGGCAACTTTCCTATTGGTTGCTAGGGATGTTGCTAAGCTCTGACAAAGACATCGCAGCCTTCTCATTGGCCCACAAGCAAGAAGCAGTAGTACTGATCTAGAACATTCGCAATTACGAAGATATAGCACTATATTCTAGATCTTCACAAATTCTCGAAGTGCCGATATTCACAATAAAGATTCGCGATTAGAATATTCACAATCAACACTATCTATCTATCTATCTATCTATCTCATATCTATCTATCTATCTATCTATCTATCTATCTATCATCTCATATCTATCTATCTATCTATCTATCTATCTATCTATCTATCTATCATCTCATATCTATCTATCTATCTATCTATCTATCCACTATCTATCTATCTATCTATCTATCTATCCACTATCTATCTATCTATCTATCTATCTATCTATCTATCTCCTATCTATCTATCTATCTATCTATCTATCTATCTCCTATCTATCTATCTATCTATCTATCTATCTATCTATCTCCTATCTATCTATCTATCTCCTATCTATCTATCTATCTATCTATCTATCTATCTATCTATCTATCTATCCACTATCTATCTATCTATCTATCTATCTATCTATCTCCTATCTATCTATCTATCTATCTATCTATCTATCTATCTATCTATCTATCTATCTATCTATCTATCTCTCTATCTCCTATCTATCTATCTATCTATCTCTCTATCTCCTATCTATCTATCTATCTATCTATCTATCTATCTATCTATCTATCGGCTTAGTCTAAGAGAACAATGCTGAGACTTCTCTTGCTTTCTGGCACCACAGAGACATGAAACCCTTGTGTTTTCTCTTGCAGATATATAAGTCGCCCCTCCGCACTCGGGATATAAGCTGCGGAGGTGTCAGGGAGGCTGGCGTACGGCTTCTCGTCAGGTCAGGCCTTCTCAAGGTCAGTGTTTGGCGAGGCTGTAAAATGTTTGCAGCATAAATCCTGGGCCCTGACAAACTTTCTGATAGGATGATTTATGATTTGTCTCTGCGAGCTTCCCACGGCTGTCCCACAATGCCACGCTCCAGCAGGCTGTCACACGTGTCAGTGTGATCCTCAGACAATAAGGTGCAAAGTTTCCTTCAGCCTGTGGGAAAGCAAGGCGAAAGGAACCGAAAAGCAGAAAGAATTCATCTCGCAGATGGAAAATGCAGCGCAGCAGCTGAGGATGAATGCAAACCTGAAACCGCGTTCTGCAGGGGATGCTATACATAATTTACTCCTCTTAACCTCAGCGTAGGATTATTTAACCCCTTCGTGGCTACAGCCGGCTCAGTGCTCAGTTTGTGTTTTTTTGGGCATTTATGGCTTTGATAGCCACCATGAATGTCAAAGCAGCTGAAGCTTATGTTCTACTGTGATCTATGCTGTTTATTGCGATATATGAAGCAAGACGTGGATAGAAGGTGTATCAGCGCCTGCTGGGGGTCAAAAGCTAAGGGGCAGTTTCTCCTTTGGCTCTTCTTCTACATCTGAAAATGGCCCCTCCCCCTAGGGCCCTCTATATCGTGTCCCAGGTTTAGTAGGAATGCCGAGTGGTGTGGTGCGGCCTAAATGTCTCTTTATGTGTGCCACGGTGCTCCTACCTGGATATGGCTGGAAGCTTTGGCTCCAAAGCAATAAATAGGGGGAATAATTGAGGGATTTGAAGACATAACTTGAGTCCAGACCTTTGGATGAAGTTCAATGGCAGCTTTACTTGAATAAATGTTTTTATCCAAACAGTTTACAGGCTTTGTCTTGGTTCCAGCAGGTGTTAGCATTAAACTGGCAGGCAAACTCAACTCTGCTATATCTCTTACTCTATGACTCTGCTGTACTGACTGGCTGGCTGTATAACTTGGCTTCTTCTGTATTCTGCACTTCTTCTCTGTAGTCTGACTCTAGGTTATGCCAGGGAACTTTCCTCCTGGCTCCTGAGGCTTCAATCTTTGGCCTCCATGGCCAGCAGAGCTTAAGGTGCTGTCCCTTCCCCCTTCCCCTAGCTGAGGGGGAACAAGACTAACTCTAACTAGTCCCCATGCTTCCTTCAGGAAATAGGGCTAGCCCACTTCTCTCCAGAGGGGGGGAGGGGGTAGAATGGAATGGCAAGTTCCATTCTCTCTAACTGTAGCTCTGCCATGTTTGCTGCCACCTGCTGGTGAACCAGGCATATCACACGAACATAACAGTTACAAACAGATTAGGAATGCACAGTGTGGAGGACCTGGAAATAAATCTGTGTTAAATAAAGTGTTATACATCCATTACTCCATTTCCAACCAGGTTTTTGTTAGAGTTAAACGTTATTTTCCTGCGGACGGATCATACTGAACAGAACAGAGTGCTCCAAAATGCATTCCATATCCGTTTGGAAACCTGACCATGTGGCCGTACCCTAAGACAGAAAAACACAAGCACAGCAGAGCTGGATTGGAACCAGAAGAGCAGAGCTAGATTTGTAGAGCAGCCTAGAAGCAGACTTTAAAGGGACCCTGACAGGCCGGTACAGCATATAAAGAGTTTTATATCATACTATTATCCCCCCTGTCTGCCTTTCCTATACTTTTAAAAAACATTTTTCTTGATATGTAAATTACCTGACTTTGTGCCCAAGGGGCGGTTCCCCTTCTAGCTTTGTGCCAGCCGCGCCCCAACTGCCGTCTCCTAGTGCCGCCCAGCTCATTAGTATTCACTGCACTGGGCGGCTTTTCATGCTCCCGACGCGGCCGAAATACTGCGCATGCCCAGTACTGTCTTCCTGCCATCAGCCTCACATGTTAGCTGTGCGCCTGCGCCGGATACGGTCTCCGGCACCCTACAGCTCCAGTACCTGAGTGCGGCCCTGAGTGCAAGCGCACTCATGTACTGGAGCTGGAGGGTGCCGGGGACCGTATCCGGTGCAGGCGCACAGCTAACATGTGAGGCCGATGCCAGTAAGACAGTACTGGGCATGCGCAGTATTTCGGCCGTGTCGGGAGCATGAAAAGCCGCCCAGTGCAGTAAATATTAATGAGCTGGGCGGCACTAGGAGGCGGCAGTTGGGGCGCGGCTGGGCACAAAGCTGGAAGAGGAACCGCCCCTTGGGCACAAAGTCAGGTAATTTACATATCAAGAAAAATGTTTTTTAAAAGTATAGGAAAGGCAGACAGGGGATAATAGTACGATATAAAACTCTTTATATGCTGTACCGGCCTGTCAGGGTCCCTTTAATAGCCCTCCTTAGGTCGAATAGCTCCCTGCCACCACTGAAGAGATAGCATTGCAATGTGTGACAGTATTGTGTACAGAATTACCGCATAGCTCTATGAAAGTAAATTCTGAGCCGTCGGCGAGTGATGTGTAGGAGGATGCCTCTGTGCATTACTTAACGCTGTAATTATTTCATTCTAGCTCCACTCCAGACAGTGATGGCATATCCTAGCAATATGTTCTGAATATTTTTTACATAAATCCACTTTAAAGGAATCTTTCACATTGAACATTGTATCTGATCCCTGGGCAGCAGGTTATAGAGTAGAAGGAGCCGAGCAAATTCATATATAGTTTTTATGTAAAAAGATTCAGTGCAACTTCTAATTTATCCATTCTTGGTCATTCTGGGCTTAGGAGTCCAGTAGGCGGTCCCAGGGGCGTAGCTAACGGCTCATGGGCCCTGGTGCAAGAGTTCAGCTTGGGCCCCCCTTCCCTCAGTGCTTTGTGTGTCTTCTTATGCGGCACAAGGGTCTTTGGGCCCCCTTAGGCTCCTGGGCCCGGTAGCGACTGCTACCTCTGCACCCCCTATGGCTACGCCCATGGGCGGTCCTATCAGTGATTGACAGCTACATACTTATAGAGCAAACGCCATCAGTTACTTATAGGACTTTACGCACTTTGGCTCTGGTGCCTGAGGGCATGAAAGTCTCCTATGCCACATGAGAAGACACCAGAATTATAAATGGCATGTGGTGTGGTTACCTGTTGGGGCCCTTGAGCTTTTAGTTGCCGATGAATAACTTAAAGGGATTGTCCAGCCTTGAAGCTGATGGAACTCGTGCCTGGTTAAAAAAACAAAAAAAACAAACACTCACCTATCCATAGCCTCACTGTTCCTGTGAGACTGCCCCAGTCCTGGCCCCTTCTGGTCCCAAAAGATGGCTTAGTCCTGTGATGTGTGATCCTCTACCAAGAGAATATTTCATATATTGTATTTGGAGTAATAGACTGTAGCCCAATGTCTGCTGTTGGGTTAAAGGGATTGTCCAGGTTCAATGCTGAACGGGGACATATCGACATTTTCAGCCCTCTGGCCCCCCTGATATGAGCATCGGAGCACCGGTGCTCTCCCTTGCCCTGCGCTGGATTGCGCAGGACAAGGGCTTTTTTGTTTATGTTTTCAGCACTACTAGAAAGAGGCTTCCGCCTGGCAGTGTTGCCATTTTACAGGCTACGGCAGCGCTAAAGCCCACCCATTAGTGCCGGTGACGTCACCGAGCTCACTGCTGGGCAGAAGCCTCTGCCTAGCAGTCCCTATGGAGAGCTCGGGACGTCACCGGATCTCCTAAAAAAGCTGATTCTGCGCAGGGTAAAGGAGCACATCGGAGCATGAAATTCTCCGAAGCTCATATCAGGGGCACTTCCTGGGTGAAAATAGGGGTACAACCCCTTTAACCAAGGACTAGGCATATATTTAACAAGCCTGATTGTTCTTTCAAGTCTTTTCCTCCTCCCACGTATTACCGCAGTTTTGTAGTTCTTGAAGACACTTACTGGGGGAGGCCTCTAGGTGCTGGGACCAGTCATCCATTTGGTCCACCCCACAATCTGGTCCTTTGCATCCATTTTGAATCCTATCACCTTCAACACACCTCCTGGGTGACATTCTAAAGACGACGGGGCCAAAAACATTAAGATGAACCCTTATCTCAAAGAGCAGTTAACTCGAAGGTGATATCTCCAGCCACATCTTGTAAGCCATGGTTGCTCTTTACTCGAGGTTTAAGAAGACTTGTATGATATAATTCTCGGTGACAGCCAGAAGGACAGTTGCATCAATTGTGGCACATGTATTTAATTTCTTCTAAGCCTCAATATTTCTCTGCTTTATGCCAAAGGCTTATTCCTGTCCGGCTTATCTCAGGTAGAACTGAACAATATAATTTACAGCGTATCTTACAAGTAAGCCGACAAAGTTTAGCAGCAAAAAAAATTTTTTTCAACAGGCTCCAGTACGCCACTAAAGGTGCCGTGTTCGTATCTGAAAGTGTCTTTTTTTTGCTTCTTTTGCTTTTAATAAACGACACATCTTTCCTATGTCGCATAATAAATGTGCTATCCGGGGGGTGGATATTGTGTATTAAAAGATTTAGGAATTCAGGAAAATTCTAAAATTTACAATGTGAAAGCTTCCCAGCAAACACAGAATGGAGTCTACAAGCAGGGGAATGCATGCCATATGGTCTTCTATGAGGTCTATGGTAAAAGAGAAGGCTAGAGGCAGCCCGTGTTGGTCTCATCACCTTGAACGTAAGTCGCACTTACTCAGTCAGCCGACCAACAGCCACTGCCCCCGTAGAAACACAGAAGAATGAAGGCAGAAAATTACCACATGTCTCTACTATTCACATATCATATGGTATAGTAGTGAAGAATCAGGACTGCTGCTGTGTAGTCGTAGTCACAGACAATATGGTATAATGGTGAAGAATCAATACTGCTGCTGTGTAGTCGTATTCCCAGCTCTTCTACTCACAGACCATATGGTATAGTAGTGAAGAATCGGGACTGCTGCTGTGTAGTCGTAGTCCCAGCTCTTCTACTCACAGACCATATGGTATAATGGTGACGAATCAGGACTGCTGCTGTGTAGTCATAGTCCCAGCTCTTCTACTCACAGACCATATGGTATAGTAGTGAAGAATCAGGACTGCTGCTGTGTAGTCATAGTCCCAGCTCTTCTACTCACAGACCATATGGTATAATTGTGACGAATCAGGACTGCTGCTGTGTAGTCATAGTCCCAGCTCTTCTACTCACAGACCATATGGTATAGTAGTGAAGAATCAGGACTGCTGCTGTGTAGTCATAGTCCCAGCTCTTCTACTCACAGACCATATGGTATAATTGTGACGAATCAGGACTGCTGCTGTGTAGTCGGAGTCCCAGCTCTTCTACTCACAGACTATATGGTATAGTAGTGAAGAATCAGGACTGCTGCTGTGTATAGTCCAAGCTCTTCTACTCACAGACCATATGGTATAATGGTGACGAATCAGGACTGCTGCTGTGTAGTCGTAGTCCCAGCTCTTCTACTCACAGACCATATGGTATAGTAGTGAAGAATCAGGACTGCTGCTGTGTAGTCGTAGTCCCAGCTCTTCTACTCACAGACTATATGGTATAGTAGTGAAGAATCAGGACTGCTGCTGTGTAGTCGTAGTCCCAGCTCTTCTACTCACAGACCATATGGTATAGTAGTAAATAATCAGGACTGCTGCTGTGTAGTCATAGTCCCAGCTCTTCTACTCACAGACCATATGGTATAGTAGTGAAGAATCAGGACTGCTGCTGTGTAGTCGTAGTCCCAGCTCTTCTACTCACAGACCATATGGTATAGTAGTGAAGAATCAGGACTGCTGCTGTGTAGTCGTAGTCCCAGCTCTTCTACTCACAGACCATATGGTATAGTAGTGAAGAATCAGGACTGCTGCTGTGTAGTCGTAGTCACAGCTCTTCTACTCACAGACCATATGGTATAGTAGTATAGAATCAGGACTGCTGCTGTGTAGTCATAGTCCCAGCTTTTCTACTCACATATCATATAGTATAATGGGGAAGAATCAGGACTGCTGCTGTGTAGTCATAGTCACAGCTCTTCTACTCACATATCATATGGTATAATGGGGAAGAATCAGGACTGCTGCTGTGTAGTCATAGTCACAGCTCTTCTACTCACATATCATATGGTATAATGGGGAAGAATCAGGACTGCTGCTGTGTAGTCGTAGTCCCAGCTCTTCTACTCACAGACCATATGGTATAGTAGTGAAGAATCAGGACTGCTGCTGTGTAGTCGTAGTCACAGAAGGCCCAAGAATTCCCTAATGTGTAGTGGGTTCAAGTGAGTTGCAAATAAATGACGCAAAGGCCATAGGTCCATAGGTTTGACAACCAACAGTGGGTGAAAATGGCAGCTCGGCAAAGCATCCCTTTAAGGGGCAGTTCATTGGCTACTTGTGGATATGGAAACAAACTTCTCAGATGAGAGCCAAGCTTCTTCAACATTACAACAGTCCATCTGACATGACAATGGTGGTGGTCCTCTCGTGGTGGAAACTGCAGTTCTTTCTTGATGCAGGGGTATGTGACTGTATACTACAAAGTCTCCATAAGATGTGCGTCTGTAGTCCGGGATCAAACTGCAACCCCCTCTTTTTATTTCAGTCACTGTGTATCTACCATTACCACAGGAACCACCATGCAGACTAAGGAACCATAGCATCGGCTGCTCTCAGCGTCACGAGGCTAAGATCTTTACTAGAACCCAACTTGTCATGACAACAAGACATGTCCAACAACCACACACGGGAAGGACAACCGGCTGTAGGTGCTATGTCCATCTGAGGGAAGTGTCTTAGACTTTCCCATATCACTCTACTTGAAGAAGTCTTGAAAGAAATCTACGTGGAAACCACCAACAGAGCAATGGAGGTTGCGTGGAAGGATTGAGAAGGCACCAGTTATGTTGACTATGGCTGTGTCATCTATAGTCACATTGTAGGTTTAGACTGAAGGGTCACTTTAAAGCCAACTCAAAAACATCTGGGTGGGATCTCCTCCTTACATGTAGATCTGTCTGATAGGTTGAAGAGCAGAGTGTAGAAGAAGGGAAATAATGAAGAGTATACATTGCCTCTAATAGCTATTGATCTGAAACTGCACGTCAGATAAGATCAGTCATTATGCTGAATCGTTCGGACTTCTCTGTCTCGATACTTTAAATAACAAGGAGCTTTTAAATATCTCATCATTCCCGAACATTGCAACCCAATGAGAAGAGGTATATGCTGAAATGGCAGATTAGGTTCTGCTGCGGTGAAGTCACTGCCCGTAGTAACAGCTGCCATAGACCCAGTCGATATAGTGCTGGTTACTCATTTCTTTCGTACAGGACTGAGAAGAAATTCCAATTTCCTAACTTAAAGAGATTTTGATATTGATGAGTTATCCTCGGAATACAGAGGTCATCAAAGTCAGAATGGTGGGGCTCCCCCTGACGTCCAGCTGTTTGAAGAGACTGCGGCTCTCCCGTGAATACTGTGTCCTACTCCTAGGCCAAAAAAAGAATAAATCCGCAGCACTCTTCCGTTTGCAATGAAGTCCGGTGTCTTTATTTAGATAGCAGCGTACAATTGCGACGTTTCGACTTGCTTGAGAAAGACTGGAATAGCCGAAACGTCGCAATTGTACGCTGCTATCTAAATAAAGACACCGGACTTCATTGCAAACGGAAGAGTGCTGCGAATTTATTATTTTTTTGTTAATTATTTGGGATCCTCAACCTGGATTACCATCTGCTTGCACCAACATCGGACCACCAACTGGGTACCGTATTGTTTTGTTTTTTCTCCCAAATTTGGGTTATGTAGTGCTGCTTAAAAGTTTTTTTGTACTACTCCTAGGCCAGTGACGTCACGTTCATACGGTAGGTCGAGAAGCCTATCTGCAGCATCTCCTGCCTCTCTGCCCGCAGCAGTTTCTGCCAGATGTACCAGGCGCGGGCCTGCCAGACACGTCCTCCGGCCACGCTGCCTCCGTGCTCTATCCCATGCTGGCATCCCATAGGGGCGTGCGCCCCACGCTTCCTGTCATTTATGCTTCCAGGAGGGTATGCTTCCTGCCTCCCAGAACGGCCCCTGGGCGAGGCTGCAAGGTTAATTAGCAGCGTCCTTCTTCAGGAAGTTGCCTGAGCGTTGAGTTACTATCGGTAATACTAAAGGTGTTCTGATCTTCTGTGTTTGACCCAGCCTATTTGACCATTCTGTTTGCCTACCGCCTGCATTGACTACTGGACCTGTCTGACCCTGAGCCTGTCTGATCCTCTGTACCATCTGATACCTGCTTCTGACCCGTGGCTTGTCTCTGACCACGCTTCTCATCAGCTCCTGCCTTTACTCCAGACTTCTCACCACCGTGTCTGCTATTGGACTCAGTTCACACTAACTACGGTTCTTACTGCAACTTCAGCTATTGGAGCGTTACCTGTTGTCTGACTCTGTGAGTCAGCTGTCAGCCATATTAACTAATCCTGTAGGTAGTGGTTCAGTTTCTCTCTTGCTGCGTTCCAGCCTGTCTCCGGTAAGAGTGCTAAATAACACCCTAGGGTGTGATGACTTACCTCCGGCACTCCAGCTGTTCCAGCTGTAGTAAAATTACAACTCCCAAGATGCACACTTGCTTGGCTGTTCTTAGAACTCCATTGAAATGATTGGAGCATGCTGGGAGTTGTAGTTTCACTAAAGCTGGAGTGCCGGAGGTTAGCCATCACTGCCCTTAGTGTTCCCTTGATTGAAACACCACTTCCACTCTCTGAATGTCAGCATACAGTTTTATAATGAGTCCTGTGGCTTCTGCATCCAATAACTGACGGCAGTGGTGACCTGCCACTTGATTCCGTGACACATGGGGATATGTCGCTGATGTGGACAGTCAAGGATGTGACATCAGTAAGCAATCTACTACAAGTAACAGTAAAGCATGTATTAAAGATTCTGCAAACACATATCTTTTTGTACATGTGCTATAATATATATATATTATATACACTGTATACAGTTTTATAGTGGTATATACTGACACAGCTGTGATGAAGTGATGTTCAGACCGCAATGAATACAGTGTTGTAGAAGTGCATACTGACACACCTAGAGTGAAGTGCTGTTCAGCTACGGTAAATATTACAGGAGTAATGTAGCAGTATGTACTGACACACCTGTAATAGGGTGCAGTTCCAACCCTAGTGAATACAATTTTGTAGCAGTATATGCTGACATACCTATAATAAAGTGCTATTCACCATACATGTATGTACTGACGGATTAGCTATGTCCATTATTCTTCTGCGAAGTTGATCCAGGAGAAGGCAAAAATGCCCATGAGGTAGAAGCCAATTTTCTTCCATTTAGGGAAAAATGGGGGCATTTTTTATCTTTGCATTCTACTCATTTTGGGCTAAGCAACATTTTTTCAGTTGGTCTTTATGAAAAATATCAACAGTTTATTTTTCAGCTTTCACTTTCGGTGCATCGCCTTCTCAGGGAATCCATCAGGGAGCTGCTCTGATGGCCGGATCTGTTGCTCCTTATCTGCACTTTCTCAACATCTCATAAATACTCGTTATAGCTAAATCAGTTTGATAAGAATTTAGGCATGATGAGGTGTCAGGAGTTCCGAGATAAGGGCTACAGACCGCGCCTTCAGAGCAGCTCTTTGATGGATCCGCCGTGAAGCAGAAAGCAGCAGCCTGCAGATGCACCGGAAGTGAAAGCTGTAGAGGAGAAGCTTCGTTTTACACCAAAGCGAGCAGAATGCAATGATTAAGATGGTCTTCAAACCTGTAACATGTATGCGAATTTATATTCAACTATTCCGTGGGTTCTAATATAAGCTCTTCACAAGGTCATTGTGGAAGCTCCATGCAGACGGAGGCTTCATTGCAATGAGTTCATGATTGTAAATATCCAGTTCTGGGCTTGTAATTTATACATGAGCCATTGCTTGTCTGATACTTGGTGTCTGGTGAATAAATGCTCTTAGCTCTTGTCCATTAGGCAAGATTTATGATCAGACTGAAGCTTGGCTATCTTAGGAAGCCGGAAATTCATATTGTGCCTTGTCAGTAGGCTAGATAGCTGATCTATCCCTACCCAATGCTTTATACTGCATCTCTGCTTACTCACACAGTACAAGTCTGGAACTCACTCCTCATAAAGTCTTACGCCACTCACCCGCTCCCCTGCTACTGCATTCCAGTGCCCTAGAATTCCCCTTCCTTTTCTTGGAGGGCCCAGCTACCTGCTTTCTGCAAGCACTGCCTCTTGCTTCCTCCAGCTCTTAAAGGGCCGTCTTGCACACCCTAATCGTTCCCAGTGAATGGCTAGTTACCCCAGGCACATTCTTAGGTAAGTTGCCTGAATAATAGGTTCAAGTCTGCTAGTGTCTGGCAAAGGTATGCTTTTTATGCTTGTCTGCCTGTGTAATAACTCCTGCCTGTTTAACGAACTTGACCTTTCACTGCCTCACCTGACCTCTGCCTGATTTCCGTACTGACCTTCTGCTGTCTGCCCTGACCTCGGACTGTTCATCGGATTGTTGCTAGTACTCTTCCTGCTCTGATCCCGGCATGTCCTGGACTACGGTTTAGCCAGATCCCTTGGTGCTCTGTACCATCATCTCTTGACTTCTGTGGGTCAACAGTCACTTGAACAGAGACTACTCCCAGAAAGAGCAGCCTGGTGGTTCCCCTGCAGCAAAAAAACGGATCCCTGTATAGGGGTTAAAGGGGGATTTCTAGAGGGCCACCTTGTTAACGCTCTTAGGAGTAGCCCCAAGTCAAATCTGTTGTAGTGCCACAGGGGATCCAGTGGATCCACACTTCTTGTATAACATAAAGTCGGTATATGGAGAGCAGATTTCCATCACTAAAAGGACTGGAAGTTTATAAAGTACAAACAACTAAACCAAACACAAGGACATTCATCTCCCTGTATGATCTGATCTGAGCTCCCGCAGCTTTCTAATGTGTCAATAGTAGCAATTGAAGGCTTTGCTAATGTCCAGTATTTTGCATTCGGCTTTTGTCGCCAGATGTCTGCGCATTTGATTTGGACTCCTAGCTGATTTCATGCAAAATCCACAGTAGGAGTGAGCTTCAGGGTAAAATCTAATGAATTCATCTGGCGGAAAAGCTCCTTCTAATACACATAGATCTTTCTAACTATGGCAGGAAAGGGGGATTTTTTGGAAGCTTAGCTCCTTCCTGCGTCTTCGGATTTTAAAACTCTAATGTACAATCTTCAAGCAGAGCATATGTTACTGGCGATGATGTAGTATAGTGGGAGAGCAAGGGCCCATGCCAGCCTTCTAGAGGAAGAGTAGATAGTCAAGAGGAACAAATCTATTAATTAGATTCACAATCTTACCAAAATATTTCAAGAAATTGGTAGAATCAAAATTTTGTTTGGGTTTTGTTTGTTTCAGTCTGGACTAATTGGACCAAAACGAATTTTAGGAAATTTGGTCATCTCTAGTAGCTAGCGAATGCGGGAGCAGTTGAAAAAATAAAAGAAAAGAGAAAAGGAGGAGGTTAATCTAGTCTCCGGAGATAAAAAGTTCCTTGAAAGATGAGGAATCGTGGGCGCCAGCAGTGGTGGGTTCTATTCCATCAAATGGTTAAGAAGAGAAAGACGTATACCAGACGGACCAGACGTATAATATCTATCTAAAAAGGCCAAAAGAGTGCAAGTAAAGAGCGCCACTCCCCGTACTTCTTGAAAAGAATGGAAGTAATTAGCTTCTATTTAGTGAAAGTGTCTGGGAGACAAAAGGTGTTCTTATTCCCGTAATAGATTTCTATCCTCGAATAGGTGCGGAGATAGGTGCACAGCACTCGGTTAGTAGGTACTCCAGTATTAATAGGACAAAGATAAGATGTGAAAACATCACTTAATGGCGTATAATATATTCCAAATAGAATAAAAATACAAATAAATATATAAGTATGCACTCACTTCGCTATGGGGGTTGTCTCATGGATAAACTCAATACACCTGAGACTTTAAACCCCCCCTGGCCAGGATCGCACGTAGTATATTGAAGATTGATGGCAGCACACTTCTCACAGGCTTCTCATCAATCCTTTTATTTAGAACAAATTTGGGGCTCAACGCGTTTCGGGGAGATCCCCTTCTTCAGGAGCATACAATAAAAAATATCACTAAAATGCAGGTTTAATTAGACATACCAGACTCAGGGATCGCGCCATAATTCCCCGGATCGGGAGTATACGATACGTTCCACCCTGGAACGCATGATTATATTCATTCGTTTAGGCCAATATTCCAGCAAAATAAATCAGACTGTGATAATAGTCAACTATTGGTAGGAGATAGGTGGGTAGAAAACACTTATTTATGTCTATGAGGGCTGTATTTTTGAGAGAGGTGTGCGCTACCCTCACTTCCGGTTCGCTCTCTTCACCTCCGGTAAGCGTACCAGCTCAAGGCGGTGCCAGGATATCCTGCGCACCAGCGTGGAACGCACCGTACTCGGGAAGGGGGAGTTTCTAAGGGTCTTGGCTGGCTGTCCCAGAGGTCTGTTGTGCCGACGTGGTTCCAGAGTGGAGGGCACTGCTTGATATGAATGACAAAATAGGGGGTTTAAAGTCTCAGGTGTATTGAGTTTATCCGTGAGACAACCCCCCAGCGAAGTGAGTGCATACTTATATATTTATTTGTATTTGATTTTATTCTATTTGGAATATACTACATGCCATTAAGTGATATTTTCACATCTTATCTTTGCCCTATTAATAATGGGGAATTTTGTTCAATTTTTTTTATTTAATTTTTATTTATTTATCTATTCATCTATTTTACCTACCAACTGAGTGCTGTGAACCTATCTCCGCACCTATTCGAGGGTAGAAATTTATTACGGGAATAAGAACACCTTTTGTCTCCCAGCACTAAACAGAAGCTAATTAACCCTTTTCTTTTCAAGAAGTACAGGGAGTGGCGCTCTTTACTTGCACTCTTTTGGCCTTTTTAGATAGATATTATACGTCTGGTGAAGTGTCTAATTCTAAACCCCCGTTATTTGTCTACATTCATTATCCGCTATGATCAGGTGTTAGGAAACTAATGCACCATTGTCAGCTCTATGGGCATATGATTAGTAGTCTCGAGCAGCGGTAAAGCATTATGGTAAAAATCTTTTCATCTAGACTCTTGTTTAGCTTGACTGACCACTCATGCTTCTTCAATGGTGGGTGGAAGGATGACCGGTCTCTGGGGACCTCCACAACCCTTCTTCTTGGTGGATAGACAATACCAGCACTGTTGGGGATCATACTTTCAATATAAAACCATTCCCATGCTGGGATGGATGGGGGTAAAGCACGAAGACCTCTCAATCAATTTACACTCTTTAGTTGGCTTGATCACCATGACTTACAAATACACCCTTTTATGGTACAGCAACGTAAACCAGGACACATGGATATCAGGGGGCATCAGACAGGTTTAGACATGATGGGAATGGACTTGCCCAAAATCCCAGTATGGTCCAAGCATGCTTGTCCAATATGAAGCAAGACTTGAGTCTAGTCCTTTACTAGATCAGATAGACAAGGAGAAATTAGAAGACCTACTGCAAGGAGAAGGGAGAACCTAGTCACAACCCTTCCTAAAACGAGACTGACAGTAAAGATGAGCAAATCACTCAAAGTGCCATTGTCACCGCCGGTTCTGGGAGACGGTCGGTCAGAGGTTCCTCCCTGTCTTCTGTATGACGTTCTTTGTTTTGGTTTCACTTTGCTCAGTTCCTTTCTTTCCCTCAGCTGCCTCTTATTTTTGATGAATTGGTTTGCTTTATATTCTCTCCCTTACTGCTCCTCCTTGCGGTTTATATTACTTCCTGGATAAAGTGTGTGCTGCTGGAGGCTGCAGTTGTTTTGCTCTAAGATAAGTGCATTCCGTTTACTTAGTGTTTTGTTTGCTGGCTTGATTCTAGGTGACCCTGACTCCCTCCGTATTTAGTGCAGGGAGCCGGTGGCCGTTCCCCTCACTACTATAGGGAATTCAGGTGTCACTCAGTTATAGGTACGAGGGCATGTATCTGTCTACCACCGGGACTTGTAAATGTGCACAGTAGTTTGGGAGAGTTCTTAGGGATTTATAGGGCCCTCATATGTTTTCCTTAGTTTGGGATCAAGCCAGTCTGTCATTATTTATCAGTTCCTGCTAACTGTCCTCCACCCTTGACAACGATTTGGGTTTGTTTTCGCTGAATCGGTCGATTAGATTCAGGTC
This sequence comes from Bufotes viridis, assembly GCA_033119425.1. NCBI lineage: Eukaryota > Metazoa > Chordata > Amphibia > Anura > Bufonidae > Bufotes > Bufotes viridis. The sequence continues at coordinate 97,828,273 of CM065598.1, forward strand.
CGGAGCAATTTTGACCGAACAGAAAGTGACCCAACTGGCCCGAAAACTTGTTCATGACACCTTGTATTAACATTTTTTATTTTTGTAAATTGAAATTCTTCAGGATAACATATATGCATTACAGTGCAGTGAGCAACGGTAATATGTTCATGACATTTTGAGGTCTCCTAGGACTTTTTTTTCTCTCTTGTCTCTCACTTTTATTTTTTTATTTTACTATTTTCTCTCTTTCCCACCAAAATTTTGGATTTGGATGTACCTCGAATTTTTACAAAATTCAGGTCATATCCAATTCATTTAGAAGTGATTTGTTCATCTCTAGTATACAGCAGACTTTACTTTAGCGACCAATGCCAGGAAGCTGCTGCCAAGGCAAATGAGATCATGGGATGTCTCTAAGGATTCAAAGATACTCATGACAAGGACATTTTTTTTCTTCTATATAGATCACTGTATACAGTACCGGGCTTCTGTCTAAAGAAGGCTGAATTAGAAGAGGCACAGAAAGGGCGACCAAGATAATTTAAGGAATGGGTGGATTGCAAAAAATAAGATTTCTATAATATAATTTCCTAAACCTGGGGTTATTCAGCTTAAAAAATATCCAAAAAAAAAGAAAAAACATGGATTGCACATCCACATGGTATGCTTTAATCTATAACTGCCTCTCAGCATAATAAATCGCATACAGCCCCCTGATATACGTACTGTACATGAGGCATTGGTATACAGTACGGTTTTTCAAAAAAGCATAAGCCTACTCACCACGTCAAGGTTGCCTCCTTGAATGGAACCTAATCTAATTTGATGCGGTGGTGACTACCGACACTGCAGCACTGCCCCAGCAGGGGGCAGGACCCATCAGTCAAACAGCGCCCCTGCTGCTAGACAAAGCCATCCTGGTCCTGGGTCCCACCAATCTGCCAGCAGAACACCGCCGCTACAATGGCAACCACGCAGAACCGCACCATGTGAACGGATATCAAAAGCTTGGTATACTATTATTTACGCTGAGAAGCTATATGAATTCTGCTGAGAAGCAACAAAAGATCAATGCATAGCATGGGGATGTGCGATCCAAGCTTTTTTTCTCTTTTTTTTTTTTTTATCATAGTCTGTCTCTTTCCTATAGTATCAGCACTCCTCCTATTCGCCCCATTTGCATTTAATTAGCAGGAGACTGCAGAAGGGTTAATAAACTCCTACTCGCTCCCAGTTTGTAGTTCATGAGACCACATAGAAAGGTGAGCTTTTAAAATCTGTTCACATGGTGAAGCACTGCTATGGGTTGGTGCTGCCCAGTCCCATGGAAGCTTAGTCTGACAGCGGCGGTGCTGTTGGACTGCTGGGTCGCACCTCATGTGTTGTACCCCGCTACTGTCTCTAATGGTTTTCAAATAATGTCATTTGTGTGTCTATTCCAGGTCCTCCTACACTGCGCATTCATAATATTGCCATGAAACTGTTATGTTCATGTACAGTGCCTGGTTCACCAGTAGGTGGCAGTGTATCTGTCAGAGACAGATCTTTAGATAGAATGGAACTTACCATTCCATTCTCCCCCCTTTTGGGCAGAAGTGGTCTAGTCCTGTTTCGTACCACGTTAAGGGTTGCAGGAAGCTATGTTCAGTTTAGATTCGATAGTGGCGCTGAGAAGACATGAAAGAAGCAGCAGCAAGGAGAAGTGCCCCCTTTTCAGTAGGAGTCTCTCCAGGGAAGCAGCTTATAGAGCACCATGACTCCTTACAGATTAAGAGACAGAGTATTGCGAGGGGGTCAACAGCTAATGGCACACCACTCCAAAGGTGCCAGAATGGTTAGCAAGTCCAGTAATCAGACTGAAGCCAAGGTTAGTACAGCAGAGAAAGATAAAGGAGAATATTCCAGTTTGCCTGCCAGTTTACCCCAAAGTCTGTTGGAAGCAAGAGAAAAGATCAAGTATTGTCTGGCTGAAAGTTTATTCAAGTAAAGCTGTTGAACTTTCACCAAGTCCAGAATAGACTTATTCTCCACCTCCTACAACTCTCCCCTTTATTGCTATGGAGCCTAACCCTGGGGAGCGATGGTATCCAGGTAGGAGCACCGTGACAGACAACACCAAAATTAACAAGGCCGCATCACCACTCAGCATTCCTAAAAGCCTGGGACACGATCGGCCATGGGGGACTGCACATTGCACGTGCTGGCGTGGTATTGTGATGGTAGTGGTTGCCATGTGGCGCTGCCAAAATCTAGAGTAGGTACCCACTCAGAGAGGCAACCTTAGCGTGGTGAGTGGGCCTATGCATTTTTATCAAAACATATACTAATGCCTGCAGATTAGGGCTTGGTATACTGTTATTTTCACTGAGAAGCGACATGAATTGTTCAGAGAAGCAATAATAGATCAATGCATAGAATAGAGATGTGCGATCCAAGCTTTTTAATATATTTTTTGGAATTTCAGCTTAGAAAAAAGTTGTATTAAGGGAGATTTAAATATATATTGAACAGGACAGAGTTCTTACTATTGATTTGTTTATACCTAAACCTGGAACCATGACGAGAGTCCATCCTCTACATTTAAGTGGGATTCGTACGTGTCGTAAGTGGGATTCTTTCCTGTAAGAGCAGTGAGACTATAGAACAGGGATGGCTGACCTGCGGCTCTCCAGCTGTTGCAAGACTACAACTCCCAGCATGCCCAGATTGCCTACAGCTATCAGCCTATAGTAGGGCATGGTGGGCATTGCAGTTTAACAACAGCTGGAGAGCCGCAGGTTGGCCATCTGTGGTTGATTCATCATAGAGGGATCCGGGCTTTCTTAAAGTATATATAACATCACAAATTATGTATCAGATTCTGGAGAGGGGACATTGACACAGAGATTTAATCCGATTTGCACTTAGAAGGAACTTTTCCTCTAAGATCGATCACCTCATAGAGTTTTTTTCCTTTTTTTGGATCAACACGACAGAATTATAGGTTGGACTAGATGGGCCTTTGTTGATTTATCCTTATCAATTATTTAACCTCCAATATCACCATTCTCCTAGTATTTCCATCTCATTGAGAAGACCATGGTCTTTGTGTTATCTCTCCAAAGTCAACGTTCATCCACTCTCTCCACCTCTACCCAACTGAAAATTCACCTCCTCCCTTAAAACCCCACTTACCTTCATTTCATCACTTTGTTCACTCATTGAAGAACGAACATTCATTTCACTTTAAGCTTCTACAATGACTTTTCTTCCCCGTATGGCACCGGAAGGACTTTTTCATCTAGGATCCATCTTGACGTGGACTCTGGAGGGAAATCAAACATCCTCGTAGACATAAAGAATTTGCTCATTCAACGGCGGCGGCTAAAAGGAGGTCTAAGGAATTGGTGTCATGTTAAATATTCACGGCAGGAAGACAGCCAGGTACTGGAAGTGACATGATGAATTTCCCCTTCTCCTGCTGTTTCTATCTCATTAAATAAAGTGATTAAAGAGTTATCAAATTTTAATACTTCAAATTGACTGCAGCAGGCAACTTTCAGTGTACGGCAAATCATCCTTGAAGTTACACCAGCTTTAATTTTATTGAAATGCTGGCATCGACTTTCCAGCAGAGAGAGGAAATATTGAGAAAACATTTCTTAATTACTTTAAATCTGTCAAGCGTCTTGTTTTTTTTTTTTTTTTTTAGGTTGTATTTTATGTGGCGGGGCGAAAAAACATCATTGCAAAATATATTCCTCATGGCCTGTCAGTGATCCGCGTCCTGTCGTCTGTCCCTGTTACGGAGGTTGATGTGAAGATCTGCATGTCCTCTACGTGACTGTCATGTTCTAGCGAAGGTCCAACTGACCCCTAGAACATGTCACCATGAAGAATACACCAAAGCCAGTATACACAGAGAAATACCAGTGAGTTGGAACTGGATCTGCAGGTAAGGAACCAGTGGCAAGAAATACCACTGGACCAAGTGCACCGGTTATACTTGGGGCCAAACCCAGAGAGCAAAAACCCAGTGAGCCCCCTTCTTCACAGAGCCCCAGATGTTAGAGAAGAACTTAGCCGAAGCTCACTGGCTGCACCTTCAGAATGGTCCCGGTGCACTTGGCCACTTACCTGCAGAGACTGCAGCAGCAGTCCCCACAAACAACGACTGGAACCCAGGCATACGTACATGAATCCGAACACCGCACAGACACAGTACGGCATACACACTGGAGCCAGCACACAAAAAGACCTTGATGTCTTACAAGGTGGCCACACAGACTGGGCAGGAGGAAACCCAGGTAAAGCTACTTTTTGCGGATACTTCATGGATCTGCAAAAAACGTTTACATTACAATAATACAACCGCATGCATCCATCATGAACAGATCCGGTTGTATTATGTCTTCTATAGCCATGACGAATCCGTCATGAACACCATTGAAGGTCAATGAGAGACGGATCCATTTTCTATTGTGTCAGAGAAAACGGATCCATCCCCATTCACTTACATTGTGATCCGTTTGGCTTCCGCTTCGTCAGGCGGACAGCGAAACGCTGCAGGCAGCCTCCAAAGCGGAATGGAGACTGATCGGAGGCAAATTGACGCATTCTGAGCTGATCCTTTTCTATTCAGAATGCATTGGGCAAAACTGATCCGTTTTGGACCGCTTGTGCAAGCCCAAGATGGATCTCAGAAAGGGAAAGCCAAAACGCGAGTGTGAAAGTAGACTAAGGTGCAAAGCTCCAGCACCCAACGAGGGCTGGAGAACAACTAACTCCCTGGCAAACAGCAACAGGATCAAATAGCACCAAAAGACCAGACCAAGACCTTAACCCCACAAGAACCAGACAGGGAAGGAGCAAGCGTTCAAGGAGCAGTGCACACACAGGCTACCAAAACTACACATTGCCCCTGGCAACCAGCATACACGTCATTAACCGCAGGCATAAGTGAGCAACATGGAACCCGTGTCAGAGTGAACCACACTGAGACCGTGACAGTGACAATGTATAGACTCCATATTTACCACATTCACTCTCTATCTGCCTCTGGATTTTTGCTTTATCACCCTCCTCCCCCTCCCCACTGTGTGTACAACAGGAGCTTACGAATCAAGGAGGGAATTTTACACTCTCCATGGTACTGAAACCAACTCGAGTGCAACAAGTGGTAGAATAACATGATGAAGCACGCTGTAACAGTGGCTGCTAAGCGCCGCTGTTCTCCTGCTTACCACCGCGGTCCTGGGCACCGTGTTCAGTGGTGATCTGCTGCCAGTGCTTCTCCATTCACCGCTGCAGTCCTGGGCTCTGTCTGTATGGGTGCTGTTGTTCTGGGATCCGCTCCACAGCGTCCTCTCAGCCCTGGCCACAGCATGCTTGCTGCTTCTTCCCTGCAGCATTTCCTTAAGGGCCGACGCGTGTCACTTCCTGTGCTTTATGGGTTAGATCATGTGACCTCACTGACCAATCCTAGCCCTCCTGCACATATATAAGTGGCTCAGCCCTCTTCCCAGATGTCTCAGTGTCAAGGTCCTAGTGTCCTGCTAAGATTCCCGATATCCGCTTGTGTTCCTGGATCTCTGCTACCTGGAGGTTTGATCCCTGCCTGCTTGCCATGACTCTCCTGTTGCCGACCCGGATTGCCTGACCTGTACCTGTGCCGCCTGCCCTGACCTATTGCTTGTTTGACTTCGCCTCTGCCTCATCCTTTGGTCCTGCACTGTTGCTCCTGGTAACAACGCCTGTACCTCTGGTACCTTTCTCAGGTACCTCCTGGTCTGCCTGGACCAACTGCGTCGTGTGCCTATCCTCCTCAAGAGGTAGCCACCTGGTGTTCCCCTCGGGAAAGTCTATCCCCACCATGAGGGGTACTGTGAAGAACAAGGGGTTCAGTTAGTCAATGCCCTTAGAGGAGGTAGGACATGTGGCCCAGTGGGTTCACACCCGCTGGTTCGTGACACACGCACAGGACCCTCTTGGATATAGGTAAGGATTCAAGTTCAAAACAGTTTCATTCACATTTTGCTCTCTAAATCCTCACAGTTGAACACCAGGCCATTTAGTCCCCTTCCTGTCCACAGACAGTTTCTAAGGACATGCGTCTTTAAAAACCATAACTTTTCCCCATTTCTTCAAAAAGAAAAATATTTTGGTGATACATGGGGCTTAATTTATGCCATTTTCATTTTTACTATTTTTTATGTTTGATACTGGGGGAAAATGTAAAAAAAAGGAGTAAAATGGTCTGTTTCTCTTTTTGCATTTTTTCAATTATTGTGATAACACAAAGTGCAACTAAAACATTTTCTGTAAAGCAGTTATCCAAGACTGAACTTTTTTAACAGACCTCTTTAGAGTGGTTGGACCCACGGTGGGGTTTAAACTGTCCTGGTCCCCACCGCTGGATTCCAGCTGTATCACTCCACGATCACCTCAGCAGGTCCCGGGCTCTGGGAATCAACCTTCTGTTGACAGGCATCATGTGACCACTGCAGCCAATCATTGGCTACAGTGGCCTTTCACCCACACGGCATGTCATTGGGTCCTGAATCCATCAGTGGGAACCAGGTAGGTATCCAGAGTGGCCGATCCATGCAACTTCAAGACTGTATGTATATTGGAAACCTTCTTTTGAAAATAAGGTACAATTAGCGAAGGTGGGTTGATGGGTCCCACTGGCTCCTGAAAAAACCCTTTAAGACTTAGAAGTCAATAGTTATGGAGTAATGGTGAAATAGGGGAGTCTTGACTGAAGATATGCTAGTGGGCCCAAAGACCCTTCTGTCACAGAACATGACACATGGTAGGTGGGAGCTTTGTTACAAATTTTGAGCTGCCTCTGGGTTCAATAATTCGGAGGATTAAGCTTTAGGAATAGGTGTGCAGTCGTTGTGTGACAACCAGTAGATTGGCTGCTGTCTTAGGGAGATGTAATATGGCCATATTGTAGATATAACAAAGAAAAAGTTACATTTTCGATAACTGGATAGAAGACAACTCAAGGACTATATATTTCGGAGAGGGGGGTGGCATATGAGGATAACCCCCATCAGACCTTGTGTCTTACTATACAGGTTCCAATGATTCAAATACATTTTCTGCAGTAGGATCTTATTATCCACTGCCCTATACCATCAAAAACATCAGATATTCAGTGGCCCAATGGTGATGTTTTACATCAAGACCCTTGCTCTCCTGACACCATCCAACAAGCAAGATGATGGAATTATTTCATTGGGTCCGTGACCTCCTGATTGTTATTGGTATTGACGCGGCGGTTCTCGTCTCACGGAGAATATTGGCAAGTCTTTCCGTTCTGAAGTCTGCTGAATATATCATTGAAATGTGGTCTCCAGCCTCGCTCGGTTTATGCAGTGGCCCAATCTCATTATCCGGGATGTCACTCTGCAAAGAGCAAAACCTTTCTCCGGCTCATGTGGATCCTATCAAGAAGTGACAAAAATACCTTTGAGCCTGATGAGGAATAATAGGTTACAGATGCATTTGACAACATAAGCCTCATAGCTAATACTGCAATCTCCATGTTGACTTTTAATGTCAGGCACTTTGCCTGTATGATATGTGAGGATTGTGTTATTAGTAGTTATTTGAAAAAATTTGGTTCGATCCGAATTTATTTGCGGCGAATCACCTTAAAAACGGCTGTTTCCTGGCTGCAGAGAGCCTTTATAGTGGTGTAGAACACTGTGCCTTGCAGTAACACACATAGGGAGTCTGCTGTGGTAGTGAAATAATACTATGAGTCTGTATGACATGCAGATGACAAGCGTCGCTCTTAGAATCATTTCACACTTCACTTATTTTGGCAGTCACGGGGCCAAAACTGACCAAATAACGCAAGTATGAACTCAGCCTTACAGGTCGATGTTAGTGTCAAGAAGAAGTGGCGCACTCCTTTTACACCGTCACCAGCTGATTCCACATAGATGTCTACAGAACCTGTTCTATTAAACTCTTATACAAGTAGAGCTCCCCGACAGAGTGGAGAGAGTGTCAGCAGTAAGTTTGTGTTGACGTCACTGATTATTTTGCCCTTCCTCTGATGCGTCAGAACAATAACCCCCAAAAAACGGATCCTGTCTGTGGAGAATCCGCCGTCACTCGGTCAGCATTTGGTCAGTAATCCATCAGTATTGCTAATGCCAAAAACAACAGGAGTGGATCCAAAACAGAGATGACCAAGTCAACCATTCAAGAACCTCTGGCTTGCTGGTCAAGACATGACCGCTAGATAACACCGGGAGCTCAGGCCTGTCGCTGCGACTCCTGCTGCCACACCCCTTTACTCTGCTGCGACCTCTGCCTGCGCCAGAAATACTTAGGCCTCTGCCACTCCCCTGTGCAGGGCCGGGCACTTTTCTGTCTGGCATACTATTAGATCAAATAAATAAATAAAAATATTATAACACCCCAAAGAAGTCTGTAACTTTCTCACTTCACCACACATCGGCAAATGCTTTTTTTGTGCCACTAATACACGCAAAAAAAAGCTTTAGAACATATAATTGCACAGCTGAACGGAAAATATATTTTTTCTTTTTCCACTAATACACGATAAAAACGGCTGTAATTTTTGCACATCACCACACAACAGTTAATAAGCCCTTTTTTCCCACTAATACAAGCCAAAAATGATTTAGAGCATATGACTGCACCGCAAGGGCAAATAAGACGTAGAAATATTTCCTTGTAATAAACCCTGTTAATGGCTGTATCAAACAGCACTTGCACCCAATAACAAGAACGGTTTTCTGGAATTACAGAGCTGTATCATGGCAATTTGGATCCGCAGTCAGTGCAGCAAGGTGTAATAGGATTGTTCCTATGTAATAGGATTGTTCCTATTACCCAGGCTGTAACCTCCCTGACTGAACCCTGTTCTACATAAATGCTGTGGAATGATTCCTCCTTATACTTTCCCTACACCTTGAATAATCTTTCCCTGAACTTGTAAATCGTTTTTTTAGCACAATGAAGTCTTTCCTAGCACTGTCCCTAGCGCCTGCTGACGTCTCTCCCTGCACTAAGTACACTAGAAAATGGCAGAATCGAAGGTGGCTGAGGCTATTTATAGGGCTGTGACATCACAGGGCTGGGTGGCTGCTGATTGGCTGCATGCATGGCATTATGGGTGATCCCGCTTTCCCAGAGTTCCTTGCTCCATGTCCTCACACATGCAGCAGCCATTTTAGGAAAAAATGCGATTCGTAACCACGAAGCGTGAGGAAATTCGGATTCAGTGCGGATTTAATTTTTCCTGAAATTCGGATCGAATTCCACTTCGTCAACTTCGATTTACTCATCTCTAATTATTAGTATTGGTGGTAATTACTTCAGTGTTTTAGACATTTTTATTTGTAGAAGTATTGTAATGTGCATAATTTTGGGTTATTTTCATCTTCTTAGGGCACCCTTTTTCTATATTCCTCATAAGGGCACATGTAGAGTAACATAGCTAGAGTGTAGGACCTCTCGGAGAAGTGGTTTTTGCTCTGGAGGACTCGTGTTGTCCGTTCGTGGCACAGATGACTCCAGTGTGCCCATGTAACATGTAAAGCTTGAAGACTATGGACACCCTTGTGTGATAAGACAGCATATTTGCAGTTGGTTTTTGTAAAAAAAAAATCTTTGCACCATTTGTCTTCTGCAGCCTCCATGTATTCTCATCCATTGCACTCTGACAAGTCCCGCTCGTGATGTCCGTCAAGCTCTCTGACATCTCACTGTTGCCCTTCTCGCTGCTCTTCTAAACGCAAATAAAACTTTGAATCTTTACAGCCTAAAAACATAAACTCCAATCAAAAGGATGTCTGCTTAATGAGCTTTCAGGAGAGCAGAGAGACGGTTGACAGACTGAGGTGACTAAGAGCTCGTCTGCCAGATTTCACACTGTATGGGACTGAGCAGCTTGCAATGTACGAGAATACATGCAGGCTACAGAAGACAAGCAGAAAAAATAATTTATAACAAAAAGTGTGCAAATATGTTTTGTAAGCCCCAAAGCTTTCCTCGGCATCACTGCTATGTGTGCTAAGTGACTGTTTCATCATTAAATAGAAGCTGGTTTTTGGGGTTCAAGTAACACAACCCACAGGAGAGGTGTTGCCCAAAGTGAACAATTCCTTTAAAGGACATAAAACTGAACAAATGGCCATGTTCCTCTCTCTTTGGCTTTTGAGGGCCTTCAATAAACACCACTTCTGCTATAATCAGAATTCAGAATAGTCAGTAGGACAAGCCATTGGCTACTAAAGGCATTTCTTTCAAGGACCATTTTTTTTACATTGGGCACCATGTAATTCCTTGTTTCTCCTGTGGGGGCACTGCCCGGGAATTAAACACTTCTCAAGTACTTTCACACATTACACGGGTTCTCTGTGGCAAGACTCCCTGTGACTACAGTATAGCAGATGTGACATCCTCTGTCTCTGCCTCTACTACTCTGCTGCTGCCTGAGCCAATGATTAGATAGGGTGTATCTCAGACTACCGCAGACTCCCTGTAGGCACTGTAGCTAAACTGTAATCACACATGACAACTCAGTCCTAATAAAGCTAAACTATTCATCAGCCAAGAAGCAAGAACTAAGGAAAATAAATAGCAGGTAACCATCCAGGTAAGTACCAACTTTTTGATGTCCTGTCTGAACAGTTGCTTTCTTAAAGGGGTTATCCCATAATCAATGTAAAAAAGAAAATGCAAATCAGACATTCTATAGAGCATAACAATCTCTCTGTACCTCACATGGATCCAGAGATCGTTCCTTTCATTGCTATAGTTGCACTGCTAGATCTGTTTCAAGCTGGAAGCTCAGGGGGCGTCTACTTTTTTGCTGCAGCTCTCTCCTTATTACAGCTCAGGGGGTGTTTCCTTTTATCTTCAGCTGTCTCCCTATTAGTGTTGATCACGAATTTTAAAATTGCGAATTGTAATCGCGAATATCGGCACTTCGAGAATTCGCAAATATTTTGAATATCGCAAAATATATTCGCAATTGCGAATATTCGTTTTTATGTGAATGTTTTATATGCAAATTTTTCGCAAGCAAGAAAATAATGTCATAATTTTCTGATTGCGAAAATTCGCATAAACTGGCATTTAAAAGACCTTTTAAATACCAGTTTATGTGAATTTTTATGCAAATTTATGCAAAGTTTTATGAAAATTTTCGCAATCAAGAAAATAATGACTGGAGATTACGAATTTGCGAATTTTCGAATATATGGCGAATATTCGCTCAAATATTCGCGAAATGTCTCAAATTCGAATATTGCCCCTGCCGCTCATCACTACTCCCTATCATAGCTCAGGGGGCGTGTACGTTCTGATGCAGCTCACTTCCTATAAGGCAAGGGCTACACTGCGACAGCAGGATTGCTGAGCTGAGGTGATCCCATAGAAATGAATGGGATCACTGCGGCAGTCTCAAGAAATCCAGCCGTGTTGGATTTCTTGCGACTGCTGCGGCGATCCCATTCATTTCTAAGGGGTCACCGCTACTTGGCGATACTGGCCGCGACAGGTGATGCGCGACCAGTGTTGCCATGTAGCCCTTGCCTAACTGTGACTGTTTCTATCAGAACATATGAGTGATAGCAGTTGACGGATGGAACTGAGCATGTGTGACCACCTTAGCAAGGGAGACAAAGTAAAAGAACAAATAGCAGGTGGTGCTGTACAGATGCCTCTTATTGAAAAACTCAGTGGCTACACTGACTTTTTAACTACATGCAATTATAAAATTATTCAGATCCATGTGCTGGCTTAAAAAATGCTGAATATTTTTCATAGGACAACCCGTTTAATCAACAATACAAAACTTCTCAAACTTTCTCCGCTCAATTTTCTGGAGGCTCTCCCTATTCTACAAAGTGAGGTTTAGAAACACATTGGAATGGCATGGCAAATCTTCTTGACAGGAGTTAGAAAATCATAAGGGAATTTGACGTGGCTACAATTGAATTCACGGGGAGAATTAAATAGTTGACTTCTAATGACCCATTAATGTAAACAAATCTGCTCCATAGAGACTGTCATCCCCAATATCCACATTACCATATGTCACTCGGCAAACAATGGACGTGTCTGCCTGCGGGAGTGATGGGCAGACAATTAATGCCGGTGTGTAGGAAATGAATAGTCGTTAAATATGGATGTTTGTGTCTATTTTCTGAGCAGAAACCTCAGTCCTCACCCTGTGCAGACAGATGCCCCTTTCGGGGAGTGATTCTTGGGCATGTGCAGGTAGGGGCACAGAAGGTTAACATCCTCGACCTGTGAGGAGCGCCTTTGTTTCTGTCTACAGTTTAATTACTAGCTCTTTTCTGCACAGAGATGAGGGATCACAGGGGAGATCTGGAAAATAGGAGCATGGTGGGAACAGAGCACTGTCAATTACAAGCGGAATAAATCGAGGATGCATTCAATTGTTTTGAAACGTAGCGTTTACAAAAAAATATTATAGTAGGCTTTTATTTTCTGGTAGAAGAAGCTTGGACTCGTCAATACATTTAGACGCTGGTCATAGGGGTCCTTCTGTCCTCGATCAATTTTTAGTACTCAAGGAACCTGTAGAGAAGAAAAAGCTTAACCTGGAGGACATGGTCATCAGGGGAACACCATACCATCCTCTGTTCAAAAGCCTTGGACATCTCAGAGCGATATTAGCTTCTTCTGAGATAGCTGAGTGACCATGAACCAGCAGTACACCTCTCTTATGGGATGTTATAGGGGTAATAATTAACCCTCTTGAAAAACACTTAAAAAACAAACAAAATAAAGAAACAACTAGAAGACCTCACTTCCATCCATCCCTTGCCACTGCTGTACCGGCAATGTTCCGATCCATGCTGCTCTCCACTTCTTGGCCCGACGGGACACACAAGAATGCTGGGAAAGGTCTGCTCAGCAAACTGGCTTTTTTGGTGACCCGCCTCAGTCAGTGACTGGCTAAGCCGGCCTTTCCTGGCATTTCTGATGTGTCAGGCCTGGACAGTAGAGTGCAATGTGGACCAGAGCTGAGCCCAGATGGTCACATCAAGGAACAGTGAGATGACAAATGATTCTTTGTTATATTTAACGGTTTTTGTCCCATTTAAAACAAAAAGTTCCTAAAAACAACTCTTTAAAATGTCTATAAAACAGTAGAGGTGACTACATTAATTTCCTTCCATCTACATATTCCTCGACAACTTAATTTTCACAGCAGGCCAACATCAAGGATTTGCATGGAAATAGAATAAAAGACGATTGACATTTTCCAGAAACAGTAACGCTATTGTCTGTAGGCTGTGTCTGATATTGTAGCTCAGCCTCACGCAAATAAATGGTCTGAAGTCAAATTCCAACTACAGCCTATAAAATAGGTCATTTTTTAAATCTTAGACATGACTTTTTCTGTATGTGTCTTGCCTATGGCGATGAACCTCCAAAGACGAGCCCCAGTGCGCTTCTCTATGACTCTTTCCCTGTGTGTGGACACGGACTGTCAACATAACCCAATTGCGTGCAAATGTCCTTTAAGAAATAAAATTATTTTTGTCAATATTTCCCATATAAAATATCAGGTACATGAAAGGAAACAGCTCATCTATCTACGGTAGCTATGCCATGCCCTGGAGACGTTCCTGTCTCCCTTTAGAAGTAGAACAGTCTTTCATGCTCACGTCCTAGGGTCTCAATACGGTCGAAATGAGATTTAGGGCTACAGTGAACATTCAATAAGTCACTTTCTGACTGTATTGATTTATTTTCAGTCACAAAAAAATCAATAAAGGCAGCAGTCGTAAATTCTTCATGTTCTTTCACAATTCTCTTTCGAAGGACAGTAAGAGCACATGAAAGAACGGCGAGGGTTATAATCTTAAAATAAATTCACCTGGAATCAGAGTGACTCATCTTACTGTCTGATTGATGTAGCTCGGATGTATGTGGATGTCCGATACAGGTGCTTGATTCAACGTTGAAGTGTGTATCTTGATGACTACTTAAATGGAAAAGAAACCTATAACAATCTTACATACCAAACCAGCAATGTGATCAACAGAGTTTGGCTCTTGATTTACCCATATGGGGCCGTTTTACTACAAACCGGATTCCCAAAAAGTTGGGACACTAAACAAATTGTGAATAAAAACTGAATGCAATGATGTGGAGATGGCAAATGTCAATATTTTATTTGTAATGGAACGTAGATGACAGATCAAACGTTTAATCCGAGTAAATGTATCATTTTAAAGGAAAAATATGTTGATTCAAAATTTCACGGTGTCAACAAATCCCAAAAAGTTGGGACAAGTAGCAATAAGAGGCTGGAAAAAGTAAATTTGAGCATAACGAAGAGCTGGAAGACCAATTAACACTAATTAGGTCAATTGGCAACATGATTGGGTATAAAAAGAGCTTCTCAAAATGGCAGTGTCTCTCAGAAGCCAAGATGGGTAGAGGATCACCAATTCCCACAATGTTGCGCAGAAAGATAGTGGAGCAATATCAGAAATGTGTTACCCAGCGAAAAATTGCAAAGACTTTGCATCTATCATCATCAACTGTGCATAACATCATCCGAAGATTCTGAGAATCTGGAACAATCTCTGTGCGTAAGGGTCAAGGCCGTAAAACCATACTGGATGCCCGTGATCTCCGGGCCCTTAAACGACACTGCACCACAAACAGGAATGCTACTGTAAAGGAAATCACAGAATGGGCTCAGGAATACTTCCAGAAACCATTGTCAGTGAACACAATCCACCGTGCCATCCGCCGTTGCCAGCTGAAACTCTACAGTGCAAAGAAGAAGCCATTTCTAAGCAAGATCCACAAGCTCAGGCGTTTTCACTGGGCCAGGGATCATTTAAAATGGAGTGTGGCAAAATGGAAGACTGTTCTGTGGTCAGACGAGTCACGATTCGAAGTTCTTTTTGGAAATCTGGGACGCCATGTCATCCGGACCAAAGAGGACAAGGACAACCCAAGTTGTTATCAACGCTCAGTTCAGAAGCCTGCATCTCTGATGGTATGGGGTTGCATGAGTGCGTGTGGCATGGGCAGCTTGCATGTCTGGAAAGGCACCATCAATGCAGAAAAATATATTCAGGTTCTAGAACAACATATGCTCCCATCCAGACGTCATCTCTTTCAGGGAAGACCCTGCATTTTTCAACAAGATAATGCCAGACCACATTCTGCATCAATCACAACATCATGGCTGCGTAGGAGAAGGATCCGGGTACTGAAATGGCCAGTCTGCAGTCCAGATCTTTCACCTATAGAGAACATTTGGCGCATCATAAAGAGGAAGGTGCAACAAAGAAGGCCCAAGACGATTGAACAGTTAGAGGCCTGTATTAGACAAGAATGGGAGAGCATTCCTATTTCTAAACTTGAGAAACTGGTCTCCTCGGTCCCCAGACGTCTGTTGAGTGTTGTAAGAAGAAGGGGAGATGCCACACAGTGGTGAAAATGGCCTTGTCCCAACTTTTTGGGGATTTGTTGACACCATGAAATTCTGAATCAACATATTTTTCCCTTAAAATGGTACATTTTCTCAGTTTAAACTTTTGTTCCGTGATTTATGTTCTATTCTGAATAAAATATTAGAAGTTGGCACCTCCACATCATTGCATTCAGTTTTTATTCACGATTTGTATAGTGTCCCAACTTTTTTGGAATCCGGTTTGTATTTGGGCTGAAATTCTCTTTAGGATTCATCATGGATAAAGGGTTGGCCAATAAAAAAATGCTTGGTCTTTAGAAATATCACTGAAAGTGGGATGCTGCAAGAACTGAACCACTGACTAGCCAAGGAACGCTCTGATTTTTTACCCATTATGCCCGATGAAGGTTTTCACTATTGAATCTAGAGGTCATGGTGACACAGAGTAGTTAACTAGGGTTGGCAAATGCACTGTTAAGGATGTTAGGCTAAAACTTGGTGATATATATGGAATTGTAGGTCAGGATAGCCGGGGTCAATACTAGGATAGTGGAAAGAGCAGAGCATAGACCCAAAGGGTTGCGGCCATCTCTACAAGTGCCTTAGGACCTTTGGAGTTAACTAGTGAAGGAATTACCAGCCTCCGGCAGCCTCACTAACCCGCACTGGAATAACAGGGACCAGCGTTGAAGTCACCTACCAGTAAGCATAAGACCTACATCATTAATAGCCTGTGAGACAGACATCACACCTGTGAGCAGTGGACCCTTTGCAGCTTTACCTCTGCCTATCTTAAAGAGACTGTATTTCACGACAATCAGGGACCTTGCCATAGGCACATTAATACAGACCACCAAGGGCACCTGGAACCACCATCTGGCCTGTGTCCCTTATCAGAGCTTGCCCCAGAGAATCGTTGTGCCGTTCACCTCATCACTTATGCAAACCTGCCCAGGGACAACATAACCGTGAGTAACCAGAACTGTGTTTTCCCTCGAACTACCGTTATTCACACTGTGACCTCACATACAATTCCCCTGTCGGTCTGGCATACCACACTCCTAACCCAAAAGGATTAACTATCCATGGACATTCTCTGTGGTTGGCTTCCAATATCCATAAAGAGTTCTCTGTGGATGTGGTCAGGGCTTTAGTTAGAATTTATACCACCCTAGGCACATTCAGTGCTCACACCACATTATTAGTTTGGCTATAGCTGGCTATTGACTTAAGCTTTACTACTTTCATGTCATAGTTTGGATTATGGAATGGTCTGCTGTGTGACACACAGATAAATCCTATTTGGCAAAGTACATATGGGTCACATACTGGCTTCATCTTTCTCCTCATCTGACCGCTCTGATGTCTCCTTATCACTTACTTTTCTTAACTGCAGCAACAAGTCATCAGGGGATGTAACCCTTACACTACCTTCCTAAAGAGATTACTATTACATTAGCTGTAGGTAAGCAATGTGAGGGATAAGTATCCTTACTTTTAGCTACAATAAACAAAAGTTAATGATAAGGACACATTAGAAGCAGCACTCAGATGAAACAACATATTTCGTTATTTTTCTCTGTGAAGTACGGACCCACTCCATTCTAATTTCCTAGGCATATACCCTCATATGCCTTGTTGTAAATACATCCCTGGATGTGGCTGACTTCCATTCTCCATGGAGTCCTATCTATCGTTGTGGCTCACTTCCGTTTTCCATTGACCATGAGAGCAAATAGACAATGCTGGACCTTGATGCAGTGAAACAATACCTAGGTCAGGAATTCTCTGCACCACAGAACATAATTCAAACAGAGAAGATCTGGTAAGTGGACAACTGCCCCCTCTCCCTCGGTCTGTCCTGCCATTCCAGTTTGTAAGGCATTCACATCCATCACAGGAAAACCCTACTGAGAGCCCATTGGAGATTATATAAGATATATTATAAATAAAACGAGCCCTAACGTGGAAAAATCTCAAAAAAGTAAAAAAAATAATAAAAAATACTCAGAATGAAAACATGTTCTAGGGGAATACCTATAAATGTATACCATTTGTTTCCAAAGCCTTTGAAGAGGATTACAGCACACGATACCCTGTCAGGCTCCCAGCTTATAGAGGGGAATCAGCCGGGACATGTCCTACAAGCTTAAGTCTCCTTATTACCCAAGTTCTCTTTTCATCTGTTCCCTATAGATTTTTGTAAGTTAAATTTCATTATTTAGTGTAACATAATTTTGCCTTTGCTGCAGAACTCACTTTAATTTTGAAAGCACATTTCCACAGAGCTTAGAGTTGTAAATAGACTGGAGAGCTTTGACAATAGGGACGTGGTAGGAAATTTTTTTATCTGCATAAATAACACGAATACAAAATGCGCGCACAATAGGCAACTGCTTCTGTATAGGTAAATAAACACGCTCACAATCTGTGAATGCAACTAAAAGATGTAACTAAATTGAGTGAAATTTCATAGTATTACTAATACCATACTGATGCCATGATGAACAAGACATAGTTTATAGACGGAAAAAGCCGAGCCAGTGCTTGGCTATTTTCGACAGAGAAATGAATGGAGGGCGGCTGCACCAAGCTTTGGGGCCACAACTAGGGATATTGCCCCCATTGTCTGAGATAGGAAAACCCCTTTAAATTCTCCATGAAGACCATTAAAGACCATGATTGCGTCTTTCTTGTTTTCCCCATAAAGATATATCCATAGTTGCTGCTTGCTTCAATTGCTCATGGGGACCACTCTGTTGTTGAGTGGGCTTCTGCTCTTTATTTGCATTATTGTGTTTGGCTTCTGTTATCCGTGGAGACATCTGCAGGGTTGTATTTGGCTTCTGTTCTCAATAGAGATATTTACAATAGAGGACATTAATGCTTGTGGTTGGCTTACATTCACCATGGAGACTATCCCATGGCTGTGGTTGGCTTGTGCTCTCCATAGACACCTTTCTATGGTTGTGGTTGACTTATGTTCTCCACAGAGTCCTATCCATGGTTGTTGCTTGCTTCAACTGTCCATGAAGATTCCTCCTTTGTTGTGTTGGCTTGTGTTCTTCCTCCCTATGGTTTTAGCTGGCTTCTGTCCTTCAAGAAGACATCTCCATGACTGTGGTTGACATCTCTTCTCCATGGAGTCCTTTCTAATGTTATATTTAGCATGTTCTCCATAGAGACCTATCCATCGTTGTTGCTTGCTTTCACTCTACATGGAGACCACTTAATTTTAATGTTGGCTTTTGTTCTATATAGAGAGCCCTTTTGTCACGCTCTAGTGTGGAAGGGAAACCCCACACCGAACATAGGATGGAAAGGGGAAAGGAAATAAGGCATGAAAACTAGGGAAGGAAGATGGACACCTCCTAGGGAAAACCCTAATCAAAGCCCTAACTGACTACCAGTATGAACAGACCCCAGAGGTAGGTGAGCTCATACACAGGAATACCTAAAGTCCTATCTCACCCTAAAGGACCCTGGTACTAATGACAGGAATGAGACATCCTGTTCCTCCAAAAGGAAGGATGGACAGGAGTCTCCCTAAGGCCTAATACAAAACGACAAGGAAATGCAACACACAGAAAAGCCAAAATGCAATGGGAAAGGTAACACTTAACTTCCAAGAAGCTACGGCAGCACCAGGAATTCAGCCGAGATCCAAACACCAGCTATCCACAGGTCCAACTGAAGCTATGAACCGGGAGAATTGGGAAAGTTAAATGACCACAATAGCAACAACTGGAGGTTAAGGGTGTGGCCAGTACCAGAAACAACACAGACGCCTATTGATCCACAAGGTAAACATGTCAAATAAACCACGTCTTGCCCGTCTCAAAGATCTCGGTACGTCCGTGACACCTTCATGGCTTCTGTTATCAATGGAGACATCTCCATAGGTGCTGTTGTCTTCTATTTTGTATGGAGTCTTCTCCATGGTTTTATTTAGATCCCATTCTTAATAGAGAACCTTCCATGGTTTCTTCCTTTCCCCATTCAGTCAGGTAACTGTGGTAACTGAATCTGCTCTGGCCCAAAAGAGTCCTTTGGCGCATGGGTGACACTAGATGTAAAGACAGACTGCAAGGCTTAAACTCCTTCACAACTGTCCTTTTTTATGGGTAGGAAATGGGTTTTACACGTACTACAATACCTTAGCGATATGCCCCAGATGGGAATACCCCTTTAATTATCCCAACCATGGAGAGAACCACAGGTGTCTACTAATGGTGTCTACTTGGAAATTGGATATTGGAATATCATTTGCTGAAAGCTCCTGGTCAGAACAAACAGGACAAAAAAAAACTTTTTGCAAAAATATAATTATTTCACATTTTTGGTATTTTTTTGTACTCCACTTTTTGCGCAAAAGATTCCTAAAAGTTCAGCTACCTGTTAAAGTCTTCAAACCAATCAGAGCAACACCTAATGCATTGACAGAGATAATTTTAGACCATTGCCTTCAAATATGAAAGTTGTAAATTTCAAAAGCACGAGGGGTGGAAATTTCGGGTGAGACAACCATAAATTTCCCAGTTTGACAACATAGAGAGCAGCCTGTCCCCAATAACCATAATTACACTAAATCAGCATGTTTTTATTTATGTGCCTTTCCGACCTTGGAATGAAATCTCAGCCTTTCTCGCTTGATGCCACAGTAGGATAATGATCAAAGATGAGCCATCGAGCCCTCCGTGTGACAGTTATGGGCATGATACAGAATGCTGATCTAACCAGGGTTTCTGTGTGCACGCGGTGAAAGAAAACTAGACCCATCTGTAAAATGAGAGAACATGCCCTTGTCGCAGCACATGAAGACAGTGGGAGGGGACGGCTGCTTCATGTCAGAGCCGGTGGCTTTAATTATTTTCATTTTAGGATTTCAGCAAATAAAAGCCGCACACTAGTATAGCTGGAGGGGACGTAGAGGTGGACATCAAACATGATCCTCGTTAACTTGGGGGGGGGGGGGGTAGTGGGGTACCCAGCAATATAAGTAAGAAGTAGTTGTATGTATAAAGGGATATATTTTATAACTAGACATTAAGCCCATTACAATAACCGGCGCTAGAACTCTAGTGGATATACATTAGTAGGAACAGTCTATATTAAATGGCAAGGGAACTTGACCACATTGGCTGAGACTGCTGGCACTGACTGCTGGCTGAGACTGCTGGCACTGACTGCTGGCTGAGACTGGTGGCTGGTGGCCGAGACTGGTGGCTGTGGCGACAGTACTGGGACTGTGCGGCTCTGTGATGCCAAGTGTCGGCGGCGCGGTTGCATGTGGGGCGGCTGTGATTGGACAGGGCGCGAGGCATGCGCACTTCTTTATCGGCACACACGCACGGACACCAGCCCTGAGCACTTACACAAGGCTTTTATTAGTATAGATGTTACCTTTAGTTGGAAGCAGGAGCTGGTGTGCATTCGGTAAGTGACGGTACAACTATTATACATGGGCTTTCAAGCATTCCAACTACAGGTGGATGGAGGACTCTGTATTGGGAGGGATGTGACTAAGTAGTGGTAGGTGGTGTGGTTTAGCAGTGGTAAGGGGTGTGGTTTAGCAGTGGTATGGGGTGTGGTTTAGCAGTGGTACAGGGGTGTGGTTTAGCAGTGGTATGGGGTGTGGTTTAGCAGTGGTACGGGGTGTGGTTTAGCAGTGATAGGAATATGGTTTAGCGGTGGTAGGGGGTATTGTTTAGCATAAGTAGGGGGTGTGGTTTAAAAGTGGTAGGGTGTGTGGTTTAGCAGAAGTAGGGGGTGTGGTTTAGCAGTGGTAGGGTGTGGTTAAGCAGTGGTAGGGGTGTGGTTTTGCATTTTAAATACAGGTGGATGGACGTGGAGGAGTCTGTACTGGGAGGGATGTGATTTATCGTTGTGGGCGGGGGGCTTGCAGCTTTAATGAGGGTGTGGCCCATAAGGGAGGAGATCACGTGAATATTTTCCATGCAACCAAGGAGGAATAACTAATGGCCAGGAAGATGTCATTTCCCGAGTGAAAGGACGAGCTTCAAGGGAGGAGGAGTCTGCAAAAATGAACAGGTCAATGCTGACGTCAGTAATTGGATGCCGCAGGCCCATGCTGTTGATGTGATGTCATCACTGTCGCCGTGGAGAGAAGCTTTTCCCAATTTTGCCCTTTTTTGGCAAAACCAGACAACCCCTTTAAGACATTTGCTCTAATCCTGTTGTGTAATGCTGTTGTTACTAATTATGGTGGACGTCACAGCTGCACAATAACTTTCTCTCCTCACTTTTTAAAAGTGGACGGGGTTGACTCGAAGGGGCAGAGACACCCAGAACCAAACAGTCTACCTGGATTAGCCTGACGTGTCTAAAGATGCTCTGAATCTACCGGTGATTTCTTTAATTTATTAATGCTCAGGCCTATTTTCCACGCTGATTTTTGTGCAGAAAATCTATAGCGTAATATAGTGCTTGGTAAGTAGATGAGATTTTCAAAATCTCAATTACATGGTGCAAAAAGTACACGGTGCAAACGTTGAGACCTGGGGCAAATCCGCGAGAAACACATGCCAGAGTGGGTGGGGCTAGGTACAGACTGAGTGGATCTAGTGAGCGGTGACTTGTTCTTTGCGCAGTCTTGTATATTGCAGTCTTTTTTTTTATGAGTATGATATTGAGAGCTGTAACCTGTTTATACTGCAGTCGGGATGATGGATTGGCAGCGAGATGCCCCTAATTGTTGGGAAATGGATTGGAACATTGAAATCATTTGGCCCAATCAAAAAAACGAAGGCATCAGCAAAGAGCGGGAGCTGAACGCGACTCCCCGTCAGGTCCTGCTGGCGCTGGTTGATGCCTGAGTGCCGTGTATTCGTGATGTGTTATTTCCTCTCGTTATCAGGCTATGATGGAGGTTTCTCCTGCTGTCTCTTATTACCACCGTGGGGTCTGTCTAAAAAATGTTCCCCCTTCTACAGGGCTCGATATAAACTACATAGTAAGTGGTAATAAAACGCCGTACAAGGTCTATCTGGACTGAACACATGGAGATTAAATTCATGGATAGGTGCAATCAAACCGGGTGTCTACTCATACGGGAGTCTCAATATACAGCCTGTATTTCATTAAAGGGGCTGTCCAGGATTTAACCATTCATGGGATACCCTCAATATCTGATTGGTGGGGTTCAGACACCTCCACCGATCTGCTGTATCAGAGTAGCTCCGGCATCAGAAGTGTACACCGGAAGTTCACAGCTCCGGCCATTGTGTAGGGACGGAGCTGGTTACGGCAGAGCTGCTCCCCTTGAAGTGAATGGTAACCAGCTCCATCAACTGCAGAATGGATGGAGTAGTGTAGTTATTGAAGAACACCTAATGGTTGGGGTCGTTGGACCACCTAACTGATCACACAGTGATGGTCTATCCGTGGACTTCCGCATGCATGCGGCCACTCCACAAAAGATAGGACATGGATTGTCCAATACTTTGCTGCAACATGCGGACCACGGACCCATTGACGCCAATGGGTCTGCCTGTGATGTGGTGTACACACTGTTAGTATCCATGTTTTGGAGATCTGTAGTTTGCAGACCACAAAACAATTACAGCAGAATGAAGGCCGCCTTAGCAATGCATTGCTTCAATCGGGATAAAAAGCACTTTTATTCCATATGCAAATGGAAGTCAAAGAGGACCTTTCACCGCTCCTGACCGGCCTGTTTTACAAGCTTCATGCATTCCCCATGTAATAACAATTCTGGAGCATCTATTCTTCTGGCTCTATCTTGTGCCATTCCTTTATTATTTCTACTAGAAGTTATGAATGAATTGCCAGCAGTCTGCAGTAAGGGTACAGAGGGGCGGTAACCAGTTAGGGGCATGTACCTGCACAGACTCACTCTATCCAATCAGTGCTGCCCTTTTCAGACTGTGCAGGTACACCACCCCAACTGGTTACCACCCATTGGTACCCTTACTGCAGACTGCTAGCAATTCATTCATAACTTCTAGCAGGAATAATAAAGGAATGGCACAACATAGAGCCGTAAGAATAGATGCTCCAGAATTGTTATTACATGGGGAATGCATGAAGCTATTAAACAGGCCGGTCAGGAGCGGGGAGAGGTCCTCTTTTAGTGCACCAAGGGTGGACCAAAGCCGTTCTGTGCAACCTTGCTCCTCCTGCTTCCTCTGCTAGCCCCTCCTGCTCCTTGGTGGACAGGACCAGGAGAGATGACCATTAGGTCATTTGCTGGGTGATCGTCAGCTTGTGATCGGGAACGAGCCCTGTTAATTTCTGATCATCAGGCCCTCACACTTCTACTCGATGTAATTGCCTTGACAACTTTCTTTGGATCAAATCCTCAGCAATGACTTCATCCGTCAAGTCAGGGACTTCCATCATTGAAACTGGGTTCAAAGTTTTTGGAAAACCAGATTGATTGCCCCTGGACCTGAATCTCCAGGACTCTAGATGAAGGAGTCCAAAGTAAGTGCAGGGTTGACTGAGATTAGAAAAGGGGCTCCTCTTTTTCCAAAAACAGCACCAGCCTTTACCTATGTTCTGTGCCAGGTATTGCAGCTCAGCTCAAGTGTTTGGTCTCTGGTACCGCACGTTGCATCATCCATCACTACATCCATGACTCCACATGAATATCACATGATTGAACGCGGTTTTATGGCATATTTTATGTTGCGGCCAAGAAGGGTCTGAACCACCACAGAAGCCTCTTTATTTTTCCTGCCGACTGTCATTGTATAAAATTAATTTAAGTCACAAGAGACGTTTGCAGCCCCTGTTGGGGAATTGATTTTCCTTTGCACCCCTTGCTGTGAGCATCACAAATGAAAATGACTTTTCCCCGGGGGCTGTCAACAGATGCAGCTTCAAATGGCTTTAGTTCTGCTGCAGGATCCAAACATCATAAAATAAGTCGCTTTAAAAAAATTAAAAATAAAATACATTTTTAGGTTATTTCTGGTATACCCTTTTAAATTGGTAGGATCCTTCAGGGGCTGGGGTTTGGGATGAAAGTGTGGCCTGGAGTGGACTGATAGGGGAATTTTTGCATTTCCTAGATGACAAATGCAAACAAAACTCTCCCGTGAAGATCCCTTGGAGCCATCTTATTGCCTGAAATATTTTTTACACATAGCATTCCTGGAATATATTAACTTGTGTTGTGCCACCTATGTGCCCATATTGTGGGTGAATTAAATGAATGAAAACTTCAGGATCTAGTGCAGATTTTGTTAACCCTTAGGCCCCTTTCACACGAGCGTGACGGATAAGGTCCGGATGCGTTCAGGGTGTGTTCAGTGAAACAAACGACAGGTTTACAAACAACATCTCTTAGGCCCCCTTCACACAAGTGAGTTTCCTGCGCGGGTGCGATGCGTGAAGAGAAAGCATAACACCCGCACTGAATCCTGACCCATTCATTTCAATGGGTAGGTGTACAGGAGCGTTTTATTTTTCACGCATCAGTTCTGCGTTGCAGCATGTTCTATATACTGCATTTTTCACGCAGCCCTGGCCCCATAGAAGTGAATGGGGCTTCAGTGAAAAACGCATTGTATCCGGAAGCAAGTGCGGATGCAATGCGTTTTTCACTGATGGTTGTGATGCTAAGTGATGTTGTTTGTAAACCTTCACTTTTTTATCACGTGCGTCAAAAAAGCATCAAAGCGCATTGCACCCACACGGAAAAAACTGAACAACTGAACGCAATCACAGACAAAACTGACTGAACTTGCTTGCAAAATAGTGCTAGTTTCACTGAACGCACCCTAGACGCATCCAGAGCCAATCCGTGACGCTCGTGTGAAAGAGGCCTTAAAGGGATATTTCAGAATTTAAATATTCATGGCCTATCCTCAAGATCTGATCCGCAAGGGTTCAAAACCCCGCATCCCTGCCAATCAGCTGTACAATGGAAGCAGACTCCAGAACTACACACCCCCCTACACTACACACCACCAAAGGCATCCTATTAGTCTCCGCCTCAGGATGTAAAGGGTGGATGCCAGATACAGGGGCTCCCCTGCTGTGATGACAACCCATTGGGACCCTGAAAGTGCGTTGTAGAGTGCTGATCAGGGTGGCATTGCCTCTGTCAGATCTCCTTACAGTGATTGCTATTGACTGCAGCAGTTAAGGGGTTAAACAGCCTGGATCGGAGTTATCTCCGATCCTGGCCATTTCTTCTGGGTGTCAGCTGGAGCAACAGTACAGTACTCTACATACAAGCCCACCCTCCTTAAATGCAAAAGCATGTTACGGGTCGGGGTGAGATATTAAAATCCATCATACAATCAAGACATACATCGCTTATGTGTTTTTGGCCATTTTTAAAGCGTTGGTTGTCTAGCAATAGTTGGACTTCCTGTAAATTACCACCGTGTGTACATACATTGATATGCACTGAAGAAGTAATAAGAGTGGTAAAAGTACAGGAGAATATTGACCTACGTAAGTGCACACATACCATAGACCATGCAGATGCTAAGGGCTCTGGTCAAACGGAGCTACTCCTAAGGGCATTATCTAAGTGGTCCCCTGGTCTTCACCCTTTAACTCCTATAAAGGGATATGGACTCCACTGCAGGGGAACCACCAAGCTACTACTTCATGGAATAGTCTCTATTCAGTAAACTGCTGACCCAGAAGGTTCAAGAGACACTAGTGCATTTCACCGGGGGATAAGGTTAAGGATAAACTGTGTTCAGGTCAGACAGACTTTGTGCAATCCTAAATTAGTCTGAAGGTCAGGGTGGGCAGCTCAGGGTCTGTACAGAGATCAGGCAGAGGTTAAGTCAGACAGCAAAGGGTGAAATCTGGATTTAAGCATAAGTTAGTACATGGGAGAACAAAACAATAGTGCACCTTTGCCGGAAACTGGAGAACAAGAACCTGTTGCTCAGGCACCTTCTCACATGGAAAGGTGCCTTTATTACACTAAGATGGCCAGATGTTGGCTGGGGAAGACTGAGGTGAATGGACACGGTCTTCTCAAGAGCCAGAAGAGTCATGCGTGGGTCCTATGGTGGAAGACAAGTATAGCAAATGAGCAGCAAGTCTCAGTGGACAGAGCTGTGCTGTTAGAGGAGAACCGGAGAACGGCGGAGACGAACCACCAGGGAAACAAGGTGAGCTTTCCAGTGGCCACTGGGAGGAGAGAAGCGGCAGCAGTGCTGGCATAACAGTCACATATAATTTTGCACACATCACGATTTATCCTAATACAGAGTTTTTGGCATTTTTCTCTATATCTTTTGGACTGACAGATCTCTGGAGAGTTGAAAGCAGTTTAGCATCATTTTTTTTTATTCCATTTATCAGTAAGCTGCTTGGCACGGTACTGAAGAATAACGCCGTGCATTTATAAAGTGGAACAATGAAAAAAGAGAAAAAAAAGATTGGTGCCGGTGATGCGTTTCAAATCCAGCAGAATATTATTTTTCGTTGAATGCTATCTACAGAATCCTTATTAAGTGAAATTTGCATTATAGTTTCGGACCTTTATGTTAAGCCTTTGGCCCTTGGAATCATTTTCTTTGGTGAGCTCAAGTCCAACAGTCAGTCTGTCAGGTGTGACAATCCGGAAGGAACAATGGAAGACAGATTCAGAATTCATACCAGGAGTCAAAAGCAGGAGCGAAAGTCCAAAGGGAAAGGTGATCTAAGGCCAACACAGGAAGTCAATCGATTTGCCACAAAGCCGAATTTCCTCACGCTTTGTGGTACAAATCATTATTCCTAAAATGGAGGCTCCAGTTGGCTCGAACGGGGAAAAAATACTCACCTCATCCACTTGGTCGCGCACAGGCAGTCCACTCCTCTCTGGTGTTGAAAAGACCTTCCTAAGGACCTGCGCTCTCTCTTCCAGCATGATCACATACTGTACTACATACCTTTTATATCCAGTGATCTCTCCTCTGATGTAGACGTTCTCTTTCCTCATCTTCTCCATTTGGACCAGATCACCATGATCAATTATTTCAGCCTGGTCTTGTCTCTGCAGTGTTTCCACAAAGACATCTTAGATTCCTCACGTTTCCATCATCCTGTTTTTTGCTGCCATCTAAAATACTGTGCCAGCTGTAATATTAAAATGCCCCAGCAATCCCACCTGTGTTATGTCCCCAGCAGTGCCCCCTGCCTTATTATAATGCCCCTAGTAGTGCCCCTGCATTAGTTTGTCCACCACCAGTGCCCCCCTGCATCATTATAATGCCCCCAATAGTGCCCCCTGCATTAGTATAATGACCACCAGCAGTAACCCCTGCATTAGAGCCTCAATGCCCCCAATAGTGCCCCCTGCATTAGTATAATGGCCACCAGCAGTAACCCCTGCATTAGTGCCTCAATGCCCCCAGTCGTGCTCCTTGCATTAGTATGCCCCCTAGCAGTGCCCCATTGCCAGCAGTGGTTTCCTCTGCATTAGTATAATATCCATCCGCCCTGTGCCACTGCCCCAATAGTGCCCGACACATTAGAATAATGTCCCCCAACCCAAACAGTGTGCCAGTGCCACCAGTAGTGCCGGCTGGGAAATTAAAAAATAAATTAATAAAAGCACTTACCTCGGTAGCGCTCCATGCTGCCTATCCTGCCAGACCGAATTGCGTGCCGACGCAGGCTGCGCGATGACGTCATCAATTCCTCCTTCACCAGGACGTGGTGATGTTATTGCACAGCCTAAGATCGAGCACAGGAGGGAGTGAAGTGCCACGGCTTGCGCCAGTATACTTTCTCATAGGTTTTAGGCCTATGAGATTGAACAGTGCGGACAAGAGCCATAGGCTCCTGTGCCCTCTGTTAACTGGCACTGTCGGGAGGCCCCTCGGGGCCCACTGATAGGCGCGGACAACCTACAATTGCGTGGTTTGCGTTGTGGTGAAGACCACCACTGCATATACACCTAGGCCACCTTGTTGCCTCCACACAGTAAGGATGTGCTGTTAGTGCCCTTCACACAATAATGATGCTCCTTAGTACCCTCCACATGGTTAAAGTGCTTCTTCAGAAAGTAATGATGCCCCCTTAGTGCCCCTCAGACGATATAATGTCATTTAATGCCCCTGACACAGTATAATACCCACTTATAGAGTTTGACACATTTTGATGCCGGTAGAGCAGGTGTGATGATGTCACTGCATCGGGCCTGCCTGGTGAGGCCAGCTCAGTGCCGAAACGCGTGCCGAGGTTTTCTTTTCACTTAGTGAACCTGTCTATCTCAATCATGGGTATGAACATCTGATACACTTGTGCGTTGGCCATATTTATAGTCTTGTTTCATACATGCTTTGAATGACCGCTACTTTTTTGTGGCCTTCTAGGCCCAGGACTTTTGTCGTTTTCTTGTTATTGTTTATCATTTTTTTTAGGGGCACATCTATACTGGTTTAGGCTAGCAATACTGTGCCAGTTCAGTTTTATATGACCGTTTAATGTGAGGTGTAGTTTTAATGTGATGGTGGAGCTGGGAGCCGACAGATCCCTGTTTCATTATTGCGTTCAACTGTATTTGCATCCTGAGGTCGAAGATACAACTGAAGTTGTGGCAGGCAGCAACCATACCTGGATCGCTGGACAGAAGCTGAAATTTGAGACTACTGTGCTGGATATGGAAGGGTTAGAACTTAGAAGGACCTTGAAGGCATCATCAGAAGAAGCCCAGGAGTGAGATTAATCTGCTGCAGTAATAGGGGATGACCATGCAACAGGGACAGAGCGACTTCAAATCCCGGGCAGGTATGTAACATGCTTTACTAATCTCTTACTGATTTCGAGTTGAATGATGCTTCCATCCAGATCTGCACCTGTTGTAGCTCAGCTGTTAGGACACATGTCTGACAACATAATGGATCCAAACTGTTGTCAGTTTCCAAGAACAACCGGCAGAATTCTGAACTCAGCTCTGTACATGACTAGAAAATAAAGGAGTAAAATAACTTAAAATCAGCACAAAACTAGTAAAGCAAAGTTTCTACAAAGTCAATCAACTGTTTATATAGCTTTTAGTAATGCAGTAACGCAGTCCGATACGGGGTTGACTAGTGCTGGCAGCTCCTACCGATAGCCTTTTTGAATTACACATCTTTATTGAGTCTTCAGTGCTTCTCTCTCCGACACTCTGTGTATAGTAAGGAACTGGCAGTGATGAAAATTAGACAAAATAAGACAAAATGGGAGGTTAGCAGCCGTCTATTTCAGGTTGGCAAATGAAGCCTCGGTAATGGATATTGGTTGATTTTCCTTCTGCCGTCTCGACGATATAACTTTATTGGATGTACGAGACAGTAGCTGAAGTGTAAAGATATCAGAGGAATACAGACTTCATTCAATTTTCTCACCGACGCCTGGCAGAATGACTTTGAAATGAGATAGCGGTAGAATCGCACATCCCTGAAGTTGGGAGCAATAAGGATTTTTTTTTTCTCTTTTTAATTACACATCTTTTGTATATTCATGGATGTACTTTGAAAGCATTCAACAGCAATACTCTACAGAGATAGGCGAGCGCTCAAACCTACATAATTAAGGCAGGCGCATACTGGATTTTGTTGAATTTTAGTTTTACAACGGGAAAAAAAAATGTGTCTTTTTTAAAGCGAAGAAAATTCTGGTCGGAATTGATGTGTAATAGCACATTGTTGGTGTAGGTGATTATAGTTTTCAGGAGCATTTTTGCATTTCAGCAGATTTTATATACCTATTAAGCTCACTTATGGCGCTGCAATATAGGGTACAACACCTCCTATGATTTCATATTTCGAAGACAGTGATGGATTAAAAGCTTTTTAGTCAATAATGGGAAACTGTAATAGTCTATGGAACTGCTACAGTTGGCAATGAAAGCATGCTGGGGAAAAGAATGATGTGGGATTCATATTGTTTTGGTAAAAAAAGGTTAGGCGCTAGTTATTTCACAATACTCAAGCGGAATGTTAGTAATGGGTAGTTCAATACTGAAAACGACTGTAGCACACTCAAAATAAATAACCCCTTAAAATGTAAAAATTAAATAAATAATTGAATGCAAATCTGCAATGTCCAGGAGGAATCCTGCCTGGACAAGAAACCATGTACAGAAGGGGAAGGAGTGACAACATCCAGCCAGGTGTCAATACTTTATTAGTACAACAATAAAAAAAATGCCAATGTTTCGACCAACACAAGGGTCTTTCTCAAGCAAGTATTTTGTATACTCCTTAACGTGTGACATTTCATACTCTGTTTTTAAGGTTAAAGTCTGTTGGTTGATCAGTGGTGATGGGGACCAAAGATAATGAAAGCTGAGGAGGCGTTAAGGCTGGTCATACACATTATATAGCTGTTGGCCAATTGCCCCTTTGGCTGACAGCTATCTTTTTTGAACATCTGATCCCTTGTTACAGTGGCGGCTCACAGCCACTGTTTTCTTCCCGGTGGGTACGGCCACCGTGTCTTCTCTGTCGCTCCACGCAAGCCACGGCCTTCTTGCCAGCAAGAGCCAGTATGTACGCACCCTAATCTTTGCCAGCCAATGTCTGTCAACTGTGTACCTAAGGCTCCTTCACTTGTGGATGCCAGAGCAATACATTTTCTAGCTTGCTAAAATTCTGCAAATGTGTCTGTTCTGTTGTCTGACTGTTTGCTGGTGTTTCTGTTTACTGGATTCTGGCCCTCCACTTCCTGGCCTGACCTGTGCCTGATTTCCGTGTTGACCCTTTGCAGTCTTCCCTGACCTCAGACCATTTACCATATAGCACATACTCTGTCTGCTCTTGGCCTGTCCCTTACTACGGATTTTCCTGATCCCTCGGAGCTCATGGGTCAGCTGTCAATTAAACAGAGACTACTCAAATAGGTAGCGGCCTGGTGGATCCCCTGTAGTGAAGTCCAGATCCCTGTTTAGGGTTTAAAAGGTTAAAGACTGCCAGGATAATGCCCTTAGGAATAACCCTAGGCCAGTGATGGGCAACATGCGGCTCTCCAGCTGTTGCTAAACTACAACTCCCACCATGCCCTGCAGTAGGCTGATAGCTATAGACAGGCTTTGCATGCTGGGAGTTGTAGTTCTGCAACAGCTGGAGAGCCGCACGTTGCCCATCACTGCCCTAGGCCAAATCTGTTGGTTGACACAATGGTTCACATGTATGCATGTGTCACGGTGCTCCTACCTGGATATCCTTGTATCCCAGACGAGGTGTAGTCTGAAACAAGTGCAAAAAGGGGTTGTTGAACTTTGGTGATAAATCAGTAGAATAAATGGAGTCCAGACTTTGTAGTAACGTTGAACACAGCTTTACTTGACATAAACAGTAATCCGAATAGTTTTCAAACTTTATCTTGGTCATCAGCAGGTAGTGGCTTAACTCTGGCAGGCAAACACTTCTGCAACAATCTCAGCTTTCCTATGCTGTAGCTTTCTCAGCTCTGCTATTCTGGCTGGGTAAATAGAAACTTTTATTCTTCTGCTGGAAGTTAGCTGTCTGTAGTCTGTCTCTTACTTTATCTTTAATCCTAGGAACTTCTTCCTGGCATCAAGCTCTCTTAACTTGGGAAGCAATGCAAGCCCAGGAGGGTACAAGTAACCATAAAGGACGTTTGCAGGCAGGGCCTTCAGGCCCAGCAGAGCAGACAGAGCTCTGCTGGCCAACACACAACCTCTCCCTGAGGAGGGTAGACTAGACTAATTAGACTAACTAACTCCTCCCTCTCTAGAGAGGGCTGGAATGGAACTAGAAGGTTCCTCTCCAGGGAAACTATCTCTGCACAGATTGCTGGTGAACCAGACACATTACATGTTAACAGTGATTTGCAAGGGAATGAACATTTACACTTTGTAGGAAATTGAAATAAATATAAGAGATGACACAGGATCACACATTACAGATAGTGGGGGTCCCAAAAGAGGTTCCTAATGCCTCTCTGGGGTATTACACATGATCATCACTGTCACCAATGGGGCTCACAATCTAAGTTCCCTATCAGTATGCCTTTGGAGTGTGGGAGGAACCAGAGAACCTGGAGGAAACCCACGCAAACACAGGGAGAACATACAAACTCCAGACAGATGTTGTTCTTGGTTCAGATTTGTTTCATCGTATACCTTCTAAGTTCTACCATCTCTTATGTAAGATCGGCTACAGTTCTCCTTATTTTTCTTCTGTTACAATAACCTCCTTCCCAGCAGATCTGAAACTCTGCTTAAAACAATATTTGAATCATTTATGCCGTTCAGATGATCAAGTATTCC
Source organism: Bufotes viridis (assembly GCA_033119425.1). NCBI lineage: Eukaryota > Metazoa > Chordata > Amphibia > Anura > Bufonidae > Bufotes > Bufotes viridis. The sequence continues at coordinate 97,860,924 of CM065598.1, forward strand.
ATTTTATGTCCTTCCTCATCCTGCTGATTTAATATGGATTTGATAATCCCTCTGTTCCCTAATTGTCTGGTTTTTGTAGGATTTTTTAGAGCAATGGAAAGAATATCCACATAGTTAATTTACTATGCTCAATAGACCTCTGCTAATGAGGAAGCACTGGAATCTGGTCTTCAATTTATAAACATGCAAATGAGAATAGACTTCAAAAAGGTACTTGTTATGTTTTTTTCAATCCATTCACACCCATTATAAAGTACATTCTGTGAGTGCCAAAGACAATGGCATCAGCTTTCTGTCCAATGATGTGTGTGATCTTCAAGTGCTAAGTCTTCTAGGTCTCTCTGTCACAGCTGTGTCATGGTCTGGTGTAGTGGACCATGACACATTTGCCGTGCTTGCTTGTTGCCAGTGGCAACATGTTGTTTTAGCATGTTTAGACACCCCCTTTAAGTTTTGTGTTCCTTCTCATCCTGGTGTGTTCGGGGTTAAGTTGGGTGCTTGGAGGAGCTCGGTGTGGCCTCAGGGATCTTCTTATACTGGTGTTGTGAGCCTGAGATCAGAGGGTTGTCTGCCTTTATATTTGAAGGAGCTATGCTCCCTCTGAATGTGTCATCTTTCCAGTGTGAGGGCATCCTAGTTGGACATCGTTTGTCACCCTTTGTCTCCTTTACCTTCCTCACCGGTATGTTGTTTGGTGTGGTTTATGTTGCGGTTTTGTTGTTTATGTCTAGTTCCATGTCTGGTTGTTTTGGTGTTTGTGATCTGCTTGGATGATTGACATTTACCCCGTGTGTTGTGCCTGCAGAAGTGGGCTCCATGGATTCCCAGAGGGGTGAACCACAAGTCTGTATGCTGCTCTGCCTGGGGCCGCCATGCATCCTGTTTGCATGGATGTTTCCAGACAGTAACTGGTGTGCTGGATACCTGGGTGTGGTTGTGTGTTCTGTGTAGTGTTTGGTGTGTGGGCACTAGTACTCTTGCTTGGGTTCCACTCTGTGTTGCTGCGGCAGATAAGTGTGGTGTATTGTGTGCATACCTGCCGATCCAGTTACTGTATACAGTCTCTTCTGTTTCCTTGCAGCTAGGCCGGTGGAGACTCCTATCCATCCATGTCTGGGATGAAACAGGTCATCTCTTATTCCTTTCTCCTATTTCAGGGATTTTGAGGGCAGAAGGATCCAAATTACGGAGTATGAGCCCCCCTACCATCAAGGCCGGCTCATACAGTTAAGAGGTCAGGGATAGGATAAGGGTGGCGTTAGGAGGTGACCTGCTCCCCTTTTCCCAGTGTCCTGGCTTAGCTGCTTCCCCGTTTTCCTACGTTTTATGGTAGGTTAGTTTTCCCCACTCTCCTTTTGTAATAAAGGTCTTCTACTGTATGGAGCATTTTGATCAGCTGTAATCCACAGGGAAACCTATAAGTAAGTGTTCAATTACCCTGCAGCACAAAAATGAAGCATAACATGTTGCTTATCAAACTCCAAAGGCTGCCCACATAAAGCACATCTGTGGTGGATCCTTCAGAGAGATGATCTTTGTATCTTCTTTACTCACTGACTAATTAATGGAGGTTCTGTATGAAGTAACCCCTCTATAAACTGTGAATAATGTAATCAGGTATTTAAGGTATGGATTTTCTAAGGGACAACCTTTTTAAAGGGCTCTTAACAAAGCCCCAACCCTTGTCTTCATTTCATTCTTCTTCTATCTCTCTCCATTCTATGTCCTGTCTCAGTTCATTCGTTGAAGACAATTGTACCAAGAAGAAAAGGCGGGATCTGCTGGTAGTGCTCCTTTCTTCCCAGGAGTGCTGCCGTCAGATCCTGCCTTTCCTTCTTGGAACAAGTGTCTTGTGTGAAATTCAGGGGCCACGTTGATACCGGTGGGATGGTGAGCAGCAACCAAGGCCTTTTAAACTGACATGCTTGCAGAGCATTAGGTGCATAGCCACTCTCTGTGCCTCCACCCTCTCTATGCGTTGGCCCAGTCAATATCGCTGTCCTCTTTTCTCATCAAGCACCTCTGTTCAGCCATTGTCCTTTATCAGTTCCTTTTGTGTATCTGTTGTGATCTGTTCTATTTCTCCCCCTTCTTTTTCCAGTCTATGTTCCTTCCTTGTTTTGCCTCCAAAACCTCTCACTGCCTCCTCTAACCATTCCTTCTTTAGCTTCAGTTCCTTCTTTGACCTGTAGTCCTTTATATTTTCCTTACTTGTCATCTCTCTTCTTTTCTTTCTACTTGTTCTGCATCCTGTAACAGACTTTCCTTCATTGATTTCTTCTTTGCCTACCTCCATTTCTTGCCTTGTCCTTCCTCTGTTCCCTCCTTGTCTTACCTCTGTTCCTTCCTTGTCTTACCTCTGTTCCTTCTCTTTTCTTCCCTTTGCTATCTCTGTTCCTTCTTTGTTGTACCTGTATTCCTTCCATGTCCTACCTCTACGATCAGGGCTTCCACAGTTTGACTTTGCTCTGGCCACCCAGGCTAGCAGAGTCTAAGGGATCCCCGGTTTTTACCCTTTAACACTTATACAGGGAACTGCTCTTTGTTGCTCGGAGTCCTCAAGTTGTGTCTGCAAAGTATTCACCTACTTGTGGAACAAACAGGTAAAGAGAATAACCAAACAGAGCCAAACAATCAATAATGGATAGCATTAGAGAAGGAATACCAAAATCAATCAAGATCCAAAGTCAGAGTCTGGGGCACAGCAGAGTCAAAACCAAGAGAGAAGTATAAGAATGGTAGGCAAAAGGGAAATCAGAAAGTCCAAGGTCAATACCAATCCACAGAAGTAGTCAATAGGTCAGAACTAATGGGGAAGATCCATGAAAATAATGTAGCACTATGATGTGGGACATAATAACTGACATAGGTGGCAGGGCAAACCAGGCTCAAACAGAATGCTGGGCACTTGGAAAGACCACCTTAACAGTCCCCAGATTGGCCAGTCAGTTGGACCTCCTGAATAATGGAATAGCCGAGTGCAGGGGTGCACCACTAATAAGGCCAGGTGAGGCGATCGCCTCAGGCAACACAAGCTAGGGGGCAGGGGAAGGACCATGGGCAATGAGCACTTTTATTGTGGCAAAGGGGTTAGGTTATGAAATAGGCATTGGGGGGCGCTGTTTCAGTTTTCGCCTCAGGCAGCAGAAAGGCTAGGCGCACCCCGGCCAAGTCCTTAGATTGGTCTGACTCCATGAGCCAAACAGAAGACCGGAGTGGTGGCATTTGGTAGGGACAACCATCTCGTGAGCCCTGGAAGGTAAGTATGTTTCAAGCTCTTTTTCTTCAGACCTTATCTGACCTCTCTCTGATCTCCTATATGGAAACATCGATTTGATGTGTAGAAAAATAAAAATATCAAAATTATAAAACATAACGAAATGCTTCTTAAACACTTAGCACAAATTCACAAACAAAGATGATGACAGATAAACACAAGAGTTGCAAAAGTAGAAAATAAAAAGAAAAATTAAAAAAAATTACCATTTGGTTCCTGGTTTCCCAGAGAGAACGGCATTCAATCTGACAATAATTGCTGAATTCAGGGACATTTGATTTATGATAATACATTTATAGCTTCACATTTCATTCCTTTTTTTTTCCTGGCAGACAATTTGTAAGAAAATAACAGGTGTTACAGGAAAAGCCAGGGTTCTATTTAATAATGTGCTTAGCTGAAATAAAAGACATTATCTCTCATATGCCGCAAGAGTTTATATAATGCTCTAGCAATCTTTCTGTCTCTACTCTCTACTATCATTATGTATTCCGCCAGCTAATTTATGGACTGTAACAGGAGGGGGAATAGAAAAAAAAAACTGCATCAAAATAAATAAATTATTGTACTTTTCAGTGACTTAGTCTTTTTGGAAAATATTCAATGTAATTAACATATTAATCCCTTACAAATATGAAAAACTGCCCCCGCAATCAGCTCTCCCTGCATTACATCGAGCATCTCCAGTATTTAGATTTTACCATCTTTTCCCCATAGGCACGGAGAGAAAAAAAAACTAAAAAAAAAACAAAAAAACGACAAGACGGGCTGCTTAGCGTTAGAAATTGACATTTTCGGATTAATTTGATTTTTATTAAACAAGTGTTACGTGTTTTTGGAAATGTGATTTGCATAGCATTAAAAGTGGATTGTGTTTAGCCAAGAGAAGAGCAGAAAGATAATGGGATTGGAAGTTGATTTGTCTCAAAGGTCTACAGCGTTGTGATTATTTAAGCTCAGGGTTGTTAATGTTTTGGTTTATTTTTACTTTTCTTTTAGTGTTTTTGATCATATTTGGTTCCTATACACCTATATTGATTTTATGTTGTGTACAATTGTATACATTAATGTGAGGATCTGTATAGATTGTTGTTAAAGGGGTTATCCCATGATGACTAATGTAAAACATGTAAACCAGAGATCATATAGTACATGACAACCTCTTTCTAAGAAAGCTAGAACCAGCCCTGTACCTCACACGGATCCAGAGATCTCCCCATTCATTGCTCTGATTTATATCAAGCTGACAGCTCAAGGGGAGTGTCTTTTCTGCTGCAGCTAAGGGGGCGTGTCTCAGCTCTTCCTATGAGAACTCAGGAGGCAGCTAAAGGATAAAACTGAGCATGTGCAGCCTTCTCGGTGAGCAGGTCAAAGAAATTAGAAAAAAAACAAAGAGCAAGTAGTGCTATACAAATACATTTTATTGAATAACTCAGCGGCTATGCTACATTTTTAATTACATGCAATTACAAAAATATTCAGATCCAGGTGCTGGCTTGAAAACTGTAGAATATTTTTTGTGGGACATTCCCTTTAAGGTGGCAATCTGTGCCTGCTATCACTACACTCCTCCTGATGGGCATGGCTGCTGCTCTGCCACTCACCCGCTCCATCACATTTGTGTTCTGGTGGCACTGACCTGCCAGCACTCCCCTCTTCCCACCTGGCTGCTGGAGTAGTGTTGCCAGCTTTCTTCTCCTTCATGCAGGTGTAGGTGAGGCTTTGTTGTGCATATAGTAGGCCCACAGCATGCACATCCTAATCTTTCCCAGCCAATAGCTGGCCACTGAGAGCTACTGAAGGCACCTTCCCCTGTGGAAAGGTGCCTGAGCAATAGGTACTAGTAAGCTAGGTTTTTGCAAATGTGTGAAGGTTACATTCATCTCCCCGTGTAACAACATCTGGCTGTTTCCTGGATTTTATTTGAACTATGCCTGATCCGTAACCTCAGACATTATATTGGAATACATGAACTCTGCCTGCCGTGACCTGACCCTTGGCTTGTTTCCTGACTATGGATTTGCCCGATTCCTTAGTACTCCACAGCGGTGTTTCTTGGGTCAGCAGTCATCTGAGGAGAGACTACTCCAGGAGGAAATGGCCTGGTGGTTCCTCTGTAATGCAGACCAGATCCTCATACAGGAGTTAAATGGTGAAGGCCAGGGGGGTCACTTAAATAATGCCCAAGACAAATCAGTTCAAGCGACACAGGAGATCCACATCTGCTTTGTAACAATTGTTTTCTTTTGAACAATCCCTTTATGTCCCTGAAAATAATGGAAGGAGGTGGGATCATGCAGCTTTATTGCATGTATCTTAGGGTCCATTCAGAAGTTCGTAAGTGTTTTGCGGTCCGCAAAACACGAATACCGGCTGTGTGCATTCTGCATTTTGCAGAGCGCACATGGCTGGCCCTATGATAGAAATGCCTATTCTAGTCTTTGATTGCGGACAAGAATAGGACAAATTCTGTCTTTTTTGCGGGACCGTGTAATGGATCTACGAATTCGGACACCACACGGCGTACTGTCCGCATCTTTTGCGGCCACGTTGAATTGAATGGGTCTAAACTCATTCAGCAAAATTGCAAAAATAATGCGGACCTAGACCTACGGACGTGTGAATGGACCCTTATCCTGAGACATCCTGAAGAAGGTCAAGGATATACCCAAAATATCAAATCTGCCATTCAGTGTGACAGTATGTCTAATAAAGAATCAGTAATTGCACATCCAAGTTCTATCACTACGACATTGTGAGGACCTTTGGTGGAGGGCTACCATGAGACAAACACTCAAAGAGATGTGCTATCATCGACAATGCGGAGAAGCTGAAATGAAAATGATTACATGGTGGCACACCCCAACGATCAGCTGTAATCTGTCAGGAGTGCTCAATTTTCCTTCTGCTCCTCTGCAGATGAAATAAGGCCTTACATGAATGGTTCATTGATTTCAGTGGACAACACATGATATAACACATAGACCTGGTGTGTCTTTCAGCGTGACACTGTTTGAGGGCAATTGTTTTACAACAGCTGTAGAGTCATTGGCTAGAGATGACTCATAGGGACCAAGCTTTCATCATCCCAAGTGAATGAAGGGAAAATTAAGAGGCCATCCTTCATCTCAGAGCGGAAGAAAAAAAGAACCAATTTAAGGTTTCAAGTTCAAGCATCTCTTTGTGCTACGAAAGACAAATAGTTGGGTTGGTGAACAAATAATTGTCTTTGTATGTGATGGTATGATCCAAGATATAAAGTAACTGGAGTGAATTTTTTTTCTATAGATAACCTATATTTTCTTTGTATGCCCCAAGAGGAGAACATTGGAATGAAGTCATCCAAAAGTCCTCCATGTCAAGGTTTTTAACTTTTGACTACTGTTTAGGTGCATTTTTTCAAATTTTATTTCTATGAATCACCATCCTTGTTTCCCTCTTGTTCAATATAGAAGCAAATCAACGAACAAACAAACACGATGTTGTAATGAATGGAGCCATGTTCTGGGGCATCTTATCGGACATAAGGGTTCCATCCAATGTAATTTTCCTCAAGCTTCGGGCTGGCACCTAAATAATACAAATAAAATAAACCACTATTATGTTAGGAGACAGTTGTAATTAATGATGGTTTAACCTCAAGGTGAACCGAATGTCCTCAAAGCGACAAGTAAAATACAATGATCTAAAATGTCTCGAGAAAGGACTGTGGGTCTCCCATAAAAAATGTAGACAGGAATTCCTAAATACAGCATTAAACTAGATGTGAACAGGAGAGACAAAGCCGTGTCATACATACAAATACAGCACATAAAAGACTATCACCGGTGGCTTCTCGAAGAGCTTGGAAGAAATCATGACTCATTGTTGATGCCTTAAGAGTTTGTGATCATTGACATTGAGCCTACAGAAGGTAGACAAGACTTTTGCAGTTCTATATTGGGTTTAATGGGTTTCATTCATTATCTGTGCTGTGTTTTAGAGTGCTGGATGGCTGAGGCAGAAATACACAAATGCTTCAGATTTGGACTGCTAAATTTGGGCCCCCTTAGGCACCAGGGTTTTTGCACCTCTCATAGCTACCTTCCAAAGTCTTTTCTCGTGTGTCTTGTATATGTTGTCCTTTGGTTCTCGGTTTGCCTCCCTAGGGGTAATCCCATGTTTGACGGAATAAAAATAAAAATCAGATGTCATATAGCACATAACAATCCCTTTCAAACAGACCTAGAACCAGCCCTGTACCTCACATGGGTCCAGAGATCAATTAATCCAGTTCTCCAGTTGCTTTGCGCAATTTATTTCAAGCTGGCCACTCAGGGGGCATGTCCTTTCTCATAGAGGGGTGTCTTCTCTGAAGCAGCTAAGGAGGCATGTCCTATCTGCTAAAGCTTTCTCCCAATCACAGTTTAGGGGCATGTCCTTTCTGCTGCAAATTTCCCCCTGTAGCTGTCACAGCAGATACGGCTGGTGGCACAGTTGAAGGATGAGCATGTACTAAGGTGAACAGAGAAATAAGGAAAATGTAAAAAAAATAATTTTTATTTTAGACTTGTTACATTTCCCTATGGTTTAGTCCCCTACAGCATCTATGTCTTGTCTTGTTTACCTTTCTTATCGATATTGATGTGTTTTGGGCTTTTTTTGTATAAAGCTGGCCAAACACATTAGAAATATGATGATTTCATTAGAATAGGCCAGGTACCTAATGTGTAAGGGGGTCTCCCAACTATCACCTGACTGCAAATATCAGGGAGATCGATAGGGAGATAGATTTCAACTTTCCAATCCCTTTGTTCCAACTTCTTACCTCTGTTATCGCTCTCTGCTCATCCATTCACGTTAAAGGCTTTGACACCATTCGGAGCAATGTTTTTCCTATGATTGCATTTTACTCATTTTGGGCTAAAAATCACTTTTTCAATTGGTCTTTATTAAAACGTTTTCAGGAGTTTTTGTAATACATGTAGTTAAAAATCAGTCAATTTGCAGACTCTCTCTCCTGAGTTCTGTCAGCTGATGGCTCATGTACAACTCTTACCTCTGATCTCCTGACCTCATAAACACTCATTAAAGCCACATTCTTATCAGTCTGAAAAGACTTTAGGTATAATGAGGTCAGGAAAATTGGAGATCTCTACATTCTGCTGACGGGAAAGAAAAATCACACTCTACAAACAGACTGATTGTTTTAACCCATGTAGCTCAAAAATGGTTGAACATTTTTAAGTAAAGACCACGTGAAGAAATGATTTTAGCTCAAAATGAGTAAAATTTAATCCACAAGGTGTCCATAATAGCCTTTAAGGCGCATTAAAGTGTTCCTTTTCCATCACTGACTGCTTGTCAGTGGAGGAAGGAGCTCTATTTCCATACAGTAATCATCTCCAAAGTATGAGGACGAGTGATGGTGACTGACGTCGCTTGTCCTCATACAGATCCATTGTGTCTGCCCAGAAATGATGATTTAGGTGTACGCCTAACCAAAGCAATGCTCATTCATCGAGTAATCTGTGGTACCTTTATATGGTCAGTTAGCAGGAACGAGAGCTTTTACTAAACTTTCATCCCCAACAATTGACTCATGTAAACGGGTCTTTACTATCATCACTGTATTATTCTCCAATTTTTTGGGGTTGCTTTCCTTCTCCTTCGAGTCCATTTTGTGCCCACCATCATTCTAGTAATCTCCTTGGGTGCCTGGATGTCCAGCTCCATCATCTATTTTGAGGATACAAGGAAGGAATATATGTATCCAGCTATCTACAAAGTGCCAGTCACCACGTACAAAGAAGTTAGAGCTCCGTGTGATGGTCTTTAGATGAGCCTCACGGCTTCCTGGCTATTACTGAGTCATAGCAAAGCACATAGTTGTCGCAAATTGATATATGTGACTTCACTTCTATGTTCTCCGCACCAAAAGCCGTGCACAGCAAGCTCTTAATTAATTTACACTTTCCATCTGCTCACTGAAATGCAGGATCGTGAGTGAAAGACGCTATGACGAAGCGACATGAAATGTGTTAATGACTGGCGCTAATTCATAAGGCAACCTTCTGTGTCCAACCCTAAGTTGTTCTTCTTTCCAAGAACTGAGACTTGTGTCTTCTTCTGATGGGCATAATCAGCGGCATATATAGTAGAAGGACGGCCGGGCAACATTGACCGTTCCACACATGAAGAAGGGAAGGCAGGGAATGGCTCCGTTTTGTCCTCATACATGTTCACACAGTGTGCAGTCTGACATTCAGCATAAACCATTCCTGTTTTCCAAATAAGAGGACTGTTCTTTGTAGTTTAACTTGTTTATTGGTCAACAGGTCGTACATATGTGATTGATTGATGATAAGAGTGATTGATTGGTAAAACAGGATTGTTTGGTAAAACTACAAGAATACAAATGACATGTATAGGTATAACGTATAGATAGCATGTGCTATAACATTTGCATTAACACTGAAGCACATGGCAAAATGGCTGCCTGTACATAAGATTACATATCTAGCTAACAGTAATAACAAATCCCCGAGTAACAATTACAACTAGCTGAACAGCTCTGCATAACATAATATCCCTGAAACCAAGGTAGATCTCTCACCAGATATGCTTTTACAAGGATGGTAAAGTTTGAGAAGGAGATATGCAAAAGGACAGCTCTGCTGATGTGTCCTGGTGACTGGAAGCTTCTCTTTCCCAGGATGCTTTGCACCCTCACAATGCAGTACACCACCCACAATACAGTAGTCTTTGTAACAGGCAAAGTGAAATACAATTTAAGACCGCTAGATGCTGTTATAACCACACTAAACACTTCAGAATTACCATGATGCTACCAGAATGAACTAGAATCATTTTCTAACCCTGCTGGGCAGAACAGGCTCTGTGCTGTAAGTTCTACTTACCGTACATTATATACTCATCACACCATATACTGCTCCCATGTATAAAGGAAATAAAGTGGCATGAGTAGACTGCCTTGCATGGTTTTGATGTCACGATAACCCGTGCAACAGCCCCCAAAGTAGAAGCAGAGTGAAAAGAAGTGAATAACAAAAAGTGTCTTATCTGGGGACTGAATATTTTTTAGTTTGGTCTGAGGTCTGATTTGATATAAAGACTATAGACACCTTTATCATTAAATTTTACTAATAATCTTTTTCAATTGGACTTAAAAAAAAAAATCTGCAGTTTTTGTGATGCATGCAGTTAAAATCAGTCTGTTTGAAGTGGCTATGCTAAATCTTTAATGACATGCAAAGACAAAAGTATTCCCATCCAGGTGCTGTTTTAAAAACTGTAGAATATTTTTTTATGGGACAACCCCTTTAAAGGATGTGGATAGCTTGGGGACATTTTTTTTTTATAATTGAATTTTACAAATTCTTGGCAAAAAAAACAACAGTTTGTCATACATGTAGTTAAAAATCAGTCTAGTTTCATTGAGTTTCATCAGCTGACTGCTCATATGACGCCTTATCTCTGATCTCCTGACCTCAAAGACCTGTGATGGCTAACCTCCGGCACTCTAGCTGTGGTAAACTACGACTCCCAAGATGCACACTTGCTTGGCTGTGCTCAGAACTCCATAGAAATGAATGGAGCATGCTGGGAGTCATAGTTTAACCACAGCTGCAGTGCTGGAGGTTAGCCATCACTGCCATAGACACTCTTTCAAGCCATATTCTTATCTGTTTGATATAAGTTTAGCTATAATAGGTATTTTTGAGGTCAGAAGATCAGAGATAAGACTTCACATGAGCAGTCAGCTGATGAAACTCAGGAGTGACAGCCTACAAATAGACTGATTTTTAACTACACGTATGACATAAACTGTTAAAATTTTTTAATTAAGCCAAAAATGAGTACAATGCAACCATAAAAAAAAAAATGTCCCCAAGCTATCCACAGCCTTTAAAGGGGTTGTCCCACAAAAATATTCTACAATTTTCAATCCAGCACCTGGATCTGAATGCTTTTGTCATTGCATGTAATTAAAGATTTAGCATAACCACTGAGTTATTCAATAAAAAGTATCTGTATAGCGCCACCTGCTGTTAGTTTTTTCTTATTTCTTTGTCTGGCTCACTGCGGTGGTCGCACATGCTCAGTTTCATCCTTCAACTGCCTCCTGAGATGTGATAGGGAGAGAACTGCATCAGAATGGACACACCCCCTCAGCTGCAGCAGAAAAGACACTCCCCTTGAGCTGTTAGCTTGATATAAATCAGAGCAATGAATGGGGAGATCTCTGGATCCATGTGAGGTACATGGCTGGTTCTAGCTTTGTTAGAAAGAGGTTGTCCTGTTCTTTATGTTGTTTGATTTTAATTTTTTACATAATTCATGGTATAACCCCTTTAAGGGTCTGATTATTTTATGATATATTCTGGGGTCTGAATTTATATAGGGATCTGGACTAACTTTGAGGTCTAGTCCGAGGTCTGATTTTATTTAAGGGTCTTATTACTGTATTTTGTGGTCTATTCTGGGGCCTGACTTTCTGTAGGGGTTTTGATTCATTTTGTGGCCTGCTCTGAGGTCTGAAATTATTTAAGGCTCTTATTATTTTGGGGTCTAGTCAAGGGTGTTTAGGATTCTGAATTAATTTTAAGCACTGGTGGTCTGAATTTGAATCATTAAGAGGTCTGCTGTACATTGCTCGTGTTGAGCTCTTACCTCTGATCTCCTAACCTCATAAACACTAATTATAGCTCAATTACTATCAAAATATTTAAAAATATGTCTAAAATAAGTGTTTAGAAGTGGTTAGAAGATCAGAGATGAGAGCTACACATCAGATGACTGGATTCAAAGAAAACAGAAACTGACAACTTGTAAACAGACTGATTTTTAACACCTGTAGCTCAGAAAAGGCTGACCAATTGAAAAAATATTTTTTTAGCCCAAACTGAGTAAAACACAATCTGTACATAGCCTTTAGAGGGGAAGAGTCAGTGGCCCTAGGCATAGGGATTCATTTTGAGCACTGGTCTGTGGTCTGAATTTAAATAATTAAGAGGAGTGAGTGTGGCAGGTGTCCCCTGCGTGAGTGTGTTTGTGTTAATAAAGCTAAAAATTGGTATTATAATTGTGAAAATATGTTGGTTTTAAGCACATTGCATTACTATTTTTTAGGTTGCCATATAGAATCATTTTGTATGTATATAGTAGGGTCCCTTACTGTTCCTTAGGCCTCAAGCACACTGCCGTTGCCCGGCCGCGTCCGTATTGCAGCCAGCAAACAGCGGGTCTGCAATATGCGGGTACCGGCCGTGTGCTGCCCGCATCACCATATCGCTTGAATGGGTCTGCAATCCAGAGCTGCCGTGTGGAACAGAGGCACGGAACCCCAGGGAAACACTACGGAGTGCTTCCGTGTGCTTTCTCTCCGTTCCTCCGCACCACAAAAAAATAGAACATGTTCTATTTATTTTTTTTGCGGTGCGGACGAATCATGCACCCATTCAAGTTCAATGGGTCTCGATCCGTCCCGGCCGCCGCACAGACGTTGCCTGTGCATTGGGGACCGCAAGTTGCAGTCCCCAATGCACAGGACGGACGCCGTGGGCATGAGGCCTTATTCGAATACATCCTAATCCTATGTACTAGAGTCTGTGAACCCCCCCCCCCCCTTTAACAAAGTCCGTTTTGTACAATTTTCAAGTTTGGTAAACAAGATTTATTATAAACCCGGCTTGGAAATCTCCATATCTGGACAGTTTGTGTTTAATTACCGCTTAAAGAAAGCGATAAATGTCAAGCAATTATTTCATTAGCTTCGGGCATATTCAAAAGAAAAAAAACGGAGGATATGATTGCCGAACTCCACTGGCCATTTTTCACGAAAACAAGGCTGATGACCCTCGCACAGACATTCTGAACAAAGGAACGGCTCATTGTTTTGCCGGGGAACAGGCGTAGAGAGCCTATTTAACACACACAATATGAGGTTAAAATGAAGCAATTTAAAAAAGCCACATTCAGGGAGAAATGACAAGGACTGAAGTAAAAGGACTTTGCAGAAGAAAAGGACTCCTGGCTGCTCGATGAATGTCCCTTTCACTGCCTCTTTACAGACAGTGTCTCGCTGCCTGTCTGGCTTATGAAATCTTAAGTGCAAAAGCTGATGTTCTAGTTTCTTCTGATTACGGAGACATTTTACAGCCGACATCTTGTATTAACTGGTTTTGTCTAGTGTTTCGTGCTATATTAGGATGTCTATGAATATGGAACCTTTTTGCTAAACACAATTCAGTACGAACTGAGTAGGCATGTATATGTCGCTGGTTCCGCCAACTGCTATCTAAGGGGTCTGGCCGTCTTATCTAGTCATGAGATCTAACATCATCTGCAATGCATTGCATTCTTGGAATAGAAAACCTGCAAATTTCTGAAATTAGCTTTGGAGGTGAATGGAGAAGGAAACAATCATATAGGTGTAAATCAATGTAACATAGCAAATTATGTGCAGTTACTCCAAATGAAATGTTGAAAATGAGCGTTTCCTTTAAGAAGACAGAAAAGTGGCTCTTATATTGTCGCTATTTTTCAGTGCCGAGGCTAAGGGATTAGAAAGATGAAGGTAAATTATAGCCTGTCTGCACGATTGGAAGTGGTGGATGCACATTTGATGGACAGAGCGTTAATCTCCTCTAATTTGATTAGAGACGGCATTATACGATTTGGATATTTCTTTAAATACCCCCTTGAATGATCTCCATCCATTTCTGCTCTGGTTGGCTGGATGCTCATTGGGCCATTATGATGTGTGAACTGGGATACATACTGAGCATGAGATGTGCAAATCACTGTCATTAGCTATATGCTGCTAATAATACATGAGAACCCGGGGCATATGGGGAATCTGATTTCATGTATTTACAGTCTTTGTATCTGGGCGAAAGCAAACAGGCTGCATACATTTCCATGACACCGTCTGAACTTAGAGCGAGCCCCCTAGTGGTGACTGAAAGAGACAGGACTCACTGGTGACAACAGTAGGGCTGAACACAAGATTAAGTAATAGTGGTTGTCAGCTCCCATCTCCCCACGCCATTTAAAGCCGCCCTTCAGGATTCCTGTTACTTAGGGCTCATGCACACGACCGTATGTATTTTGTGACCCGCAAAAAATACGGATGGCGTCATTTTGCAGAACGGAACAGCTGGCCCCTAAGAGAAGAGTCCTATCCTTGTCTGTAATGCAATCCGCAGACGGATCTTGAATGGGTCCGTGATCTATCCGCACCGCAAAAAACGTAGAACATGTTCTATTTTATTTATTTTCTTGCGGTGCTGAGGCGCGTAGAGAAACCCCGTGGAAGCACTCCGTAGTACTTCCGTGGGCTTCTGTGCCTCCGTTCCGCACCAACCTACCGTGATGCGGGGTGCACGCGGCCGGTGCCCTCATATTGCGGACCCGCTGTTTGCGGGCCGCAATACTGGAATGGCCAGGCAACGGCCGTGTGCATGAGCCCTAATTGGACATATTCTATTTTTTTGCGGAACAGAAACGCGAACATATGGAAATCGAAATGCAAATGGTGTAACTTCAGTTTTTGAAATAAATGGTTCCGCCTACCTTCCGCAAAAAAACGAGAAAGGACACAGAAAGAAGATATGTTGTGTGCACGCGCCCTTAGGCTCATTTTCTTCAGCATATAGATGGCAAATCATCTTTTCCTTATCAGTAGTTATATGCCAGACCAAGCGGACTTTTTGCTAGTCATCTGACTGGCTCTCTCAATTAGAATGACTTGTATAAGGAATCTCTGGCATTAAATACCGGTGACCCAAAGTTAATTAGACCTCAGGTCAGACAAAAAAAATTTAGGGTACTTTCACACTTACGTTCTTGTGATCCGGCAGGCAGTTCCGTCGTCGGAGCTGCCTGCCGGATCCTCCCTTCAGTGTGACAACTGACAGCATTTGTAGACGGATCCGGGTGCGGATCCGTCTACAAATGCATTGCAAGAACGGATCCGTCCCTCCGCTTGTCATGCGGATGGACGGATCCGTCCTGCAGTCTTTTTCACAGTTTTCCCGGTCTGCGCATGCGCAGACCGGAAGGACGGATCTGTCCTTCAATTGTTTCTCAATGCCGGATCCGGCACTAATGCAAGTCAATGTAAATTAATGCCGGATCCGGCATTCCGGCAACTGATCAGGCATTTTGGACGGACATATAACCGCAGCATGCTGCGGTATTATGTCCGGCCAAAACGCCTGACAGTGACTGAACGGAAGGCATACTGATGCAAACTGAACGGATTTCTATCCAGTCAGATTGCATGGGGATATGCCTGATCAGTTCTTTTCCGGCATAGAGCCCTTTTGATGGAACTCTATGCCGGAAAAGAATAACGTAAGTGTGAAAGTACCCTAATAAATCAACTTACCTCTCCTGCTCCGGACGCCGTGGCCACTCCTGAGATCCAGTGCTGGGACCTGATGTTGCACAGTGTGAGGTCAGATAGTGCGCCGGCCACAGAACAGTGCGCAGTCCCAGCAGAAGCGGTGAATACAGAGCCAGCACGAGGAGCGATGTATTCACTGAACTAATGAGTGCTTCCCTAATGGAGGTGCTCATTAGTATTCGCCACTTAAGCCACGCTGCCACTTCCCCTCACTTTGGAGGGGAAGGGGTTTAAAGTGCGTCTTATAGAGCAAAAACTACAGTAACTAAAAGACGTATTTAATATTCCTATAATAAAGAAAAATGTGTGGTGTCACCTGGAATAAATAGTGTCCATGAAGTAATATTTATACTTTTGACAAGTGTAAATTGATACAAGTATAGTATCAATTTACTAGGATAGTATCTATTCACACTTGTCAAAAGTATAAATATTGCTTCATGGACGCTATTTATTCCAGATGACACCACATTTCCTCACTTTCTTCTTTATTATGTGAATATCCAGTAAGTCTTTTAGTCATCTCTTTTCTTTTCTTATAGCCGTTCATATTACATGGTTTTCTATGCTTCTTGTCGTTTGCATCCTCCAACCAGATGTTGTTGCGCATCCGTTTTTACTTCCAGGTTGTTGCCTATATAACGGCATAAGGATACCATTAGAGTGAAGAACGAGGCGGTCTGTCTCCGAAACTTCTCGCCCTCTGTCCTCTCTGTTTTTTATTTTCTTATGTATTTAAGGGCGCATTCACGTCACCGTTTAGCTTTCCGTTCTTCTGATCTATCAGAAGAAGAGAGAGAAAAATAAAACAAAACAGGATCCTGTAAAAAAAACGGATCCTGTTGCATCAGTTGTTACCCATTTGAGCCATTTCCATCTGAGATCCGTTTTTTAGGCTAGTTTCACACTAGCGGCAGGGTGGATCCGACAGGCTATTCAGCCTGTTGGATCCGTCCTGCCGCTATTTCGCCGTGCCGCCGGACTGCCGCTCCGTCCCCGTTGACTATAATGGGGGTGGGGGCGGAGTTCCGGCGCAGCACAGCAGTGCACGGCGAGAGGCCGCTGGACTAAATGTCGGACATGTCGTAGTTTTAGTCCGGTGGCCTCTCGCCGTGTGCTGCCGTGCTGCACTGGAACTCCGCCCCTGCCCCATTACAGTCAATGGGGACAGAGCAACAGTCCGGCGACACACTTGAACTAGCGGCAGGACGGATCCGACAGGATGTACAGCCTGTCGCATCCGTCCTGCCGCTAGTGTGAAACTAGCCTTAGATGGAAACAAAAGTACTGCATGC
Source organism: Bufotes viridis (assembly GCA_033119425.1). Lineage (NCBI taxonomy): Eukaryota > Metazoa > Chordata > Amphibia > Anura > Bufonidae > Bufotes > Bufotes viridis. Next base: position 97,877,908 of record CM065598.1, read on the forward strand.
ATTTTTTTCCGTCTAAGAAAACGGATCTTAGACGGAAATGGCTTAAACGGATGACAACTGATGCAACAGGATCCGTTTTTTTTTCCCCTCTCTCTTCTTCTGACGGATCAGAAGAACGGAAAGCTAAACGGTGATGTGAATGCGCCCTTATTTATTAAACTTAATTTCAGTAATCAACGCCCCAAAAACATTTTTATCTTTCTCCCCTTCATCACCTTGACACATTATGACATTTGCACCAGTTTTTTGGGCAGAAATCGGACCTGGCTTAGCAACTTTGCCGCACTATCTGTACAGCGCGGTGGAATATGTTGGCGATATAAAAGCAAAGGAAATCAATGCCCGATGTAGGAATACAGTAGAAGTGAAGGTACGTAGGATGCACTTATTGGATCTTCCACATTTCCTCGGTGTAATAGGCCCCTGCTACCAATATTGACTCCCCCTCCTCCCTTCTTCGTTCTCTGCGTGCCGTACATGAAGGAGAAGCGTCCCCCCATTGCAGCTGATTAGCTGGAGTTGTAAAGGTCAGAGCTTGCTCCTGCTCGCCGCGGACCCCCATATATAACAGTCCCTAAATGCCTAATTATGGATTCTAATAATGGCTCCAGCTGACATATACAGAAGTGCCCCTGCCATTTCCATATTAATTGCGCTGTATGTTTTACCGTCCCCTTTATAATTACTTTCTGTCATTATCCCTACTTTTAATGACAATACTTATCCTTCTAATGATAATGCTTATCAAATGAGAGAAGAAGACGGGGAACAGGGTGAAATAAGTGAGGTCGTTAGCGCTCCTCGTATTGTGTGGCGCTGCGGGGGTCTGGAGCGACGCGTCCTTGTCCCGTCATTGAATAATCTGTTCTCTGGCCTTATGCTGTGGGAGTATCAATGTAAAATGTGCTAACATGCCTTTAATGGCCGAATAATTACGTGGTCTCCATTAGCGGACCTTTCATGTGCAACATGACAGCGCACTGGGGGGGCTTCCAGAATCTACAGAGGTCCATTGATGTATAATGATGGTCTTCCCGAGATATCAGCTCATCGTCAGGTGGTCCCTGCACAGGGACTCATGCAAGTGGTAAAACCCTTTAAATGGCTTGTTTCATGGTTGTCTCACTAGGTTATATAGACTTCAAGAGGGGGAGGGGGTGTTCCCCCACTTGGGAGTCCCCTTCTATGTACCAGAATGAAGAACATAGGCTTCTACCGCGTGAATGCACTTATACACGGCAGCCTGTCAATCAACCACCGTCTCCGTGGTCGGGGGAGAAAGGGGGTGTGCCCCTCATCATGAATACACTTGGATCCACACTGTGAGGCCGGTGTACTCTTTCACCGTTTATTCTTTGTGCTGACCAGTATGGACCCTTACCTAGGGCGGCATATTCATCTGACAGATCTGCTTTGAATAGGACCTCCTAAAAATCTATGACTATGTTGACAGATGGGTGTAACTAGTTGGGGGGTATCCCTAACAGACTGATACTGTCCAATCAGAGCTACCAGTTTCAGACCAGGTAGGTACACACCCCTAACGGGTAACCCCCAGTTGTCAAAGGCTTTTACCTTTCTAGGAGGAATAACAGAGGAGCAGCACTAGACATAGTTCTATGAACTGACGTTATCAACGTTGTCAAGAGACATGTCAGGAGAGGTGGTGGACCATCTTTAAGGCCCCTTTCACACGGGCGAGTTTTCCGCGCAGGTGCAATGCGTGAGGTGGACGCATTGCACCCGCACTGAATCCGGACCCATTCACTTCAATGGGGCTGTGCACATGAGCTGTGATTTTCACGCATCACTTCTGCGTTGTGTGAAAATCGCAGCATGTTCTATATTGTGCGTTTTTCTCACAAAGCAGGCCCCATAGAAGTAAATGGGGCTGCGGGAAAATCGCAAGCATCCGCAATCAAGTGCGTATGCAGTGCGATTTTGCCGCAAGGTTGTTAAGAGACGGGACCCGATCTTTATTATTTTCCCTTATAACATGGTTATAAGGGAAAATAATAGCATTCTGAATACAGAATGCTTAGTAAAATGTGGATTAAGGGGTTAAAAATAAAAAAAAATAACTCACCTTATCCACTTGATCGCGTAGTTGCCGATCACTTCTGTCTTCTTCAAGCATTAGCTGCCGTCTAAAGACCTGTGGTGACGTCACATCACATGGTCCAATCACATGGTCCATCACCATGGTGATGGACCATGTGATTGGACCATGTGATGAGCTCATTGACCTCATCACAGGTCCTTTAGCCGACAGCTAATGCTTGAAGAAGACAGAAGTGATCGGCAACTATGCGATCAAGTGGATAAGGTGAGTTAGTTTTTTTATTTTTAACCCCTTAATCCACATTTTACTAAGCATTCTGTATTGTTATAAGAGAAAATAATAAAATCTCCAGAATACTCAACCCCAAACTGGACTTCAGTGATGAAGTCTGGGTTCGGGTATGGGTACCAAACATGCCGATTTTTCCCACGCTCGTGCAAAACGCATTAAATCGCTTTGCACTCGCGCGGAAAAAACTTGCATTTTCCCGCAACGCACCCGCCTCTTATCCGGGTGTCAAAGATGACGCCCGTGTGAAAGGGGCCTAAGAGTCATACAAGATTCCTGTCTATTCACACACATCGACTGACCACGAAAAAGTGGCCGCAGGCACAGTCAGTGGGTCTTATAACCACTCTTTTCACATGTGAGGCTCAGTGGTTACATTACATGCTATTCCTGCACAGCGAGCACCAGAAGTGGTGGGATGGGACCCTTGGCCCTGGAACCAGGACACTCTACAAGGTGTCTTTTTAATGAAATATCTTTTTTATTACCACATCTGCCCCCGGTAATTATTTTTATCAGTCTAGGAATCACCCTCTCACTCCCCTTCCCTTAAAGGGGATGTTCACTCCTTGGGATCTTTTCTACAGACTGCTCAGTTACCTCATCCCCACTGCTGGGTCTCGGGTGTCTCAGCGTCAACATCCGGTTTGCGCAGGTCATGTGGTCTCTGCAGCCAACGACTTGTAGATCCAGCAATGGGGATCGGGTAAGTATGATTACCACCACAGGTCCGTCCATGCTGGGGGTCTGCAGAAAAGGTCACCAGGGGTGAATAACCCCTTTTAGGCTACATGCACACGACAGTTGTTTTTTGCTGTCTGCAAATCGGGATCCGCAAAAAATACTGATGGTCCATCAGTTTTTTTTTGGAGGATTCCTTTGTTTTCACAGATCCCTTGTAATAAATGCCTATCCTCGTCCGCAAATGAGAAAAAAGTAGGACATGCACTACTTTTTTTGCTAAAGCGAAACACGGAAAACGGCCGCGGAACACAAATGGATGAACTGTCGGCATTTTTTTGCTGACCCATGGAAATGAATGGGTTCCTGTCCTATCCGCAAAAAAACTGAAACGGAAGCCGAGAAAAACAACTGTCGTGTGCATGTAACCTTAGGCCTCATGCACACGACCGTATGTGTTTTGCGTCTGCCAAAAAAACCAGATGACGGACCGTTTTTTTTTGGCATATTCATTCTAATAATGCCTATCCTTGTCCGCAAACGTAAAAAAAATAGGACATGCTCTATTTTTTTGACGGAATGTAAACACGGACCACGGATGCGGAGCAAAAACGGTTGACCATCCGCATTTTTTGACAGACCCATTGAAATGAATGGGGAAGCATCCTATCCGTGAAAAAAAACGGAACGGACGCAAACAACGGTCGTGTGCATGAGGCCTTATTCACATCTTCTCCCATCCCCTGGTCGTAGTTGTTGAACCATGTAACTATGTTAACCCTTTAACTGTCCATGTAGATTGATTCTATATGTCTGATACAATGTGTTTATGCAGTTGTCAGAAGTCAGCGACAACTCCTACTCAATTATCTGTACCAATGCAGAAAAAAATGACTTGTTTTTTAACATTCAAGGCAATACTTAAAGGGATTGTCCGGGCTTTTACTACTGATGACCTATCCTCAGGATAGGTCATCAATATCAGATCGGCGGGGGTCCGACATTCGGCACAGCTGTATGATGAGCCGTCTTTCATGCCGTCTTTCTTCTCTCTTCCTGGTCACCGCTGCTGTCTATGGCAAAGCTGCAGTGACCAGGAAGGGAGACGGTAGACGGTATGTGTGCACTGCGCGCGCCGTCTCCTCATACAGCTGATCGGCGGGATGCCAGATGTCGGAGCCCCCCTCCCGATCTGATATTGATGACCTATCCTGAGGAGCCTGGAAAACCCCTTTAATGCAGTGTTGTGCCTAGTGTAGAAGGGGCGGGGCATGACAGTGAATCCCTGTGTCATGCTCCACCCCTCTATACAAAGCCAGATCGTTCATGTAACATGCATCCTATGCAGACTGTTATTTGATTGCACAGCCATGGTGTTCACCTGCTTACTGTACATGGATGGTTATTATATATGTGTGCAACTCAAACCATTAAACCCCGTAGAGACCGTCGATAACTGCGGAGGAATACTGATGTGGCTGCCTGAAGGATGACATGTATATCCCTCTCTCCTGATCCCTGTTCTCATATCCACCATATAAAAGCTGTATGGACAGTAATCCCACCCCAACTGCCGGGGCCCCTCATGCCCCAATTCAATTAATTAGCACAATCCTCGGGCCCCGGGTGAACTTGTCAAGTATTTTCTGCAAACTCAGATGTAGCAGCTTGACGAGGTGCCCGCGGTCTTGGGATTTATCAGGAGCAAACATTTAATGATTAACTCCTTCAGTACTGCGGGCTTAGCGTACGAATCACTGGTAGTTTAGGAAGCTTGGCTGACGCGACAGAACCTTGCATCCGAATTTAAAGGGAACCCCATGTAGGGTTAGCTCAGCTGAATGTAACGATATCGTTCACTTAGCGATCTGCTGCTTTCTTCTGGAAAAAAGGACTTATATACAAATGAGCAGTTAAGTGCACTGAAGCCGGGCCTAAGACACTCTGTGCACCCTTGCCCCTCCTGCTACCTCCTGTCAGGCGAGATCACTATGCAAGAACCTGGCCCTGCCAATCAAAAAGCAGAGGGAGGGGCTAGGAGGAGCAAGGGTGCACAGTGGTTTGTTCCCACCCCCGGTGCACTTAAATGCTCATTTGTATATGTATTAAGAGCCCAGTTTTTCCAGAATGAAGCAGCAGATCACTAAGTGAAAGGCATCATGACGTTCAGTTAAGCTAGCCCTACAAGACACGGTGCCTAGTTTAACAGGTGTCCGATTCCCTTTTACTACCATATCCTTGGGGGGATCCAAATAATAGACCCCACCTCCTTTGGCTTATCCACCAAAGTCTCCAACATCAGAAAGTAGAGACACAGATTTGTGCTTGATTACAAAAATGGTGCAATCAAAGAGGGTTTAATGTGCCCCCCAATTGCCAATCAAAGAGGGTTTAATGTGCCCCCCAATTGCCCCTCCTGGGGAAGGAATGTAAAATTTGGTCTGTGCAGCCACCATTGCCTGTAGGATGGATAGCCACAGCCCATACGGGTCCTTTCTCACCTTTGACCTTACTGATATGTATGTTGCAAGAAAATAACGTAATTTGGCGATACTCTGTCAGGAGATGTCTATCCTATATGTGTCTATGTGCGGCCACCTAGTGGTTGGGCTGTAAAGTGCAGTCTGTCAAGAACTGGACTCTTTAACTGAGCTAAAGGGGTTATGCCGTGATTGATGTAACATCATATAGTACATGACAATGTCTAACAAAGCTCAGGGGTGTGTCCTTTCTACTGCAGCTCTTTCTCTCTCTCTCTGTCACAGCTACCAACAGTAGGTAAGGCTGGTGGCAGTTGAAGATGGGACTGAGCATGTGCGACCACCTTAGCAAGGTGGACAGAGATGGGAAAGAATAGAAAGCAGGTGGCGCTGTACAGATAGGTTTTATTGAATGATTCTGTGGCTATACTATATTTTTTAATTTCATGCAGTTTTCGAAAGTATTCACATCTAGGTGCTAGTTCGAAAAATGGAGAGGATTTTTTGTGGGACTACTCCTTTAATAGTGGACACCTCTATATGTGCGGCCATACGGTGCCTCTGGGAGGAATCTTGCTGTCCTCTTCTCAGGGGTGCACCTAGCCTTTCTGCTGCCTGAGGCGAAAACTGAAACGGCACCCCAAACCCCCAATGCCAATTTCTTAACCTAACCCCTTTGCCACAATGAAAGCACTCATTGCCCATGGCCCTTCCACTGCCCCCCCCCCCCTCTTGCCTCTAACTGGTGCTGCCTGAGGCGATCGCATGACCTGGCCTCATTGGGGTGCACCCCTGGCCTCACCTGGCCTCATTGGCGGTGCACCCCTGGCCTCACCTGGCCTCATTGGTGGTGCACCCCTGGCCTTTCCTGGCCTCATTGGTGGTGCACCCCTGGCCTCACCTGGCCTCATTGGCGGTGCACCCCTGGCCTCACCTCGCCTCATTGGTGGTGTACTCCTGGCCTCACCTCACCTCATTGGCGGTGCACCCCTGGCCTCACCTCGCCTCGTTGGCGGTGCACCCCTGGCCTCTACTAGCAATGCCTCCATGTGCATCTGTATAATATTGGAGCCCCATAGAGGCGCACTGTGCCCCCACACCAGTATTTGGTTGCTGGATCGCAAATCCATACAACACAGGTGCAAAAAATTACAGTGCCTACGTCTTTAAGATGACCATAGGCTTTAGATTAATATCGGGTGACCATCTGATTTACATGGGTGCCCCTCGAGGGCAGATGTTGGGGGAAGAAGGGTTGAAATCCAGCATGAACCATCTTTGTTCTCAGGGCAGATAAGCCATCAGCCCCTTTCTCCCCCTACGCCATTGAGGACACATGCATGCTTGGTCTGGCTGAGCATGCATGTGTATGAGGGAGAGACGAGTGCTCTCTGAAGTGCATGGCTGGCTTTCGACTTGAAGGCAATGGGAAAATGAATACGTTGCCCATGAATTACTGCAGACGTGGTGCCTTTCCCTAGCCTGGTATTTACCTCCATAAAACTGCAAGACGTCAATGTTTCGTAATGAAGTACAAATGACTGAGCCGGTCGGGGAAAAAATGGCTTTATCTGAGGATAATAAACCTTATTTTGAGTATTTATGCCGCTGAATAATGGAAAACCTCCACCAGCAGTAATTAAGTCACTAAACGGATTCAATTTGGCCGCATTATTAGGAAATATGACTCGGGTCGTGTGATAACTGGAGGATTTACGATAATTGACCCCCTTTTTTCTCGGGAATGATGCGTGAAAGCCATACCAATTAAACGGGAGTGAGCAGGACCTGGAGCACTGTGTCTACATCCAGGGACATCACGGGAAGGATTTATCTCACTTCTGTCAGGGTCGTAAAGTGCTGAATTGCTAAGTAGCTCATTATAATGAGGCTGCAACATGTTAAATAGCCGGAGTTTGCCATAAACAATTGCACAAGGATTCTTTCTGCTGAGACTTTGCATTTTTTGGTCGTATAGAATCCTGCGTCTGTCCGGGAAACGCCTAGTAAAAGAAATTTATAAGGTGAGTCAACAATCTGGAAGTCAACCTCTTCTCAAATTTGATCTTGTCTAGAAAACCCAATTTTCATACCTTAGTAAAGTTAATAGAGAAGGTTGCCCGTTCAGGACCCTCAACTATTAGGCCTCCTACACATGGGCGTCACGTTTGACGCCCGGATAAGAGGCGGGTGCGTTGCGGGAAAATGCGCGATTTTTCTGCGCATGTGCAAACTTTTGTAATGCGTTTTGCACGCGCGTGTGAAAAATCGGCATGTTTGGTACCCAGACCCGAAGCCGGACTTCATCACTGAAGTCCGGTTTCGGGTTGAGTATTCTGTATATTTTATTATTTTCCTTATATCATAGTTATAAAGGAAAATAATAGCATTCTCACTAGAGAATGCAAAGTAAAAAGGGCAAGAGAGGGTTAAAAATAATTAAAAAAACTAACTCACCCCCTCCATTTGATCGCGTAGCTGCCGGTTACCGGGCTCCTGTTCTGTGTTCAGCTGGGAAGAGGGTGAAGGACCTTCAGTGACGTCACTGGGTCACATGGTCCAATCACCTGCTTCATTGGACCATGTGACCCAGTGACGTCACTGAAGGTCCTTCACCGCCTTCCCGGCTGAATACAGAGCAGGAGATCGGTAACCGACAGCTACGCGATCAAATGGAGGGGGTGAGTTAGTTTTTTTAATTATTTTTAACCCTCTCTTGCCCTTTACTTTGCATTCTCTATTGAGAATGCTATTATTTTCCTTTATAACTATGTTATAAGGGAAAATAATAAAGATCGGGTCCCCATCCCGATCGTCTCCTGGCAACCATGTGGGAAAACCGCACCGCATCCGCACTTGCTTGCGGATGCTTGCAATTTTCCCGCAGCCCCATTCACTTCTATGGGGGCTGCATTGAGTGAAAAACGCAGAAACTGGAGCATTCTGCGATTTTCACGCAATGCACAAGTGATGCGTGAAAATCACCGTTCATGTGCACAGCCCCATAGAAATGAATGGGTCCGGATTCAGTGCGGGTGCAATGCGTCCACCTCACGCATTGCACCCGCGTGGAAAACTCGCCCGTGTGAAAGGGGCCTTAGCAAGGATGAGTAAAAAGAGCGGCCCTCGTTCTCGGAGATGCATGTACTGTAGAAACAACTGACTGACTTTAATGAGAACCGTGGTGGGACGGCAGGGAAACTGAAGATTTTCTACCAGGTTCATCAACAGCATGCAGATGATTGCTAGGGGTCCCTGCAGTGTCATACTCTGTGATCATTGGTGTATGTTATAAGAATGCTCTTCATGGGCAGGACCACTAGGAGTAAAGGTGGTACGCATGAGTAGACCAGTGTCAATGCTAAGTAACAACACCTTGTAGCACTTCTAGGTCCTATGTTTAGGAAGCTCCTGCATTGTCCCCTTCTGGTTCTCCTAGATCTGGTCTTGTGCAGTTGGTTGGGCGACAAGCAGACTTTAAGGGATTTTCCACCTTTTAGATATCGATGACCTATTGCGATGTGTCTCCTATGATGGGGGGTGGGGGTTTGGGACTGTAAATATTATTCTACTATGGGAATCTGTTAGTAGACTTGATGACAGCTAGAATTCTTATCTGGAATGTTCAGGGCCTTGGTAATAAGATAAAAAGACAAGCCGTCCTTGACTTGATTCAGAGACATTTACCAGCGATTGTCTGTCTGATAGAGACGCACTTCACCGAGGAGTCGGCCCCGCCATTCGGTAGGGGATAGGCTGCGCGGACGTATCATTCCACTTTTACTCGTTATTCCAGAGGAGTTCGTTTTAATTCACAGAGGGATTGATTTTATCTGCGAGGCATCCTCTATTGACGAGCAGGAGAGATTTGTTTTTCTCTATGGAAAGCTTTTTGGGAAATTATGTATCCTGGCTTTTATTTATATCTCGCCCCCATTTTCTTTATATATACATTTAGCGTATTTTTTGTTTTATAAGACGCACTTTTTTTCCCTTCTAAAGTGGAGGGAAAAAGTCACTGCCATTAAACTATTGGGCGGGCTGGTGGCTTCACTGAAGGCTTCTGCCACCAGCCCGCGCTTCCTTAGCAAGACAGTACGTCCGTGCGTACCCAGGACCGGAGCCCGCAGCTCCAGTAAGTATACATTTCTTCCTCTCTCCCCTCCTCCAGCTGCTGCCGGGGGACCCCCACACTGACCTGAGCCCTGGGGTCCTGGGTGCACTTCTCATCCATGTGCTGGATGCCTGTCACACTGTGCGCTCCAGCTCCTCTGTCATTGTGCCTGCTGCTCTCTGCTCATACACCACCCATGTAATGCAGTGTATGAGTGGATTCCTATGGATGAGGGGGGTTATAGTCATATTTAATATAAACACCTACAGTACATTAGTGTATTCTTTAGGATGATGGGTGTTATAATCACATAAGTGTCATCCACAGATTTCTCATAACAGTGCATCATCCACAGATCCCCCATAACAGTGCCATCCACAGATCCCCCATAACAGTGACATCCACAGATCCCCCATAACAGCATCATCCACAGATCCCCCATAACAGTGCCATCCACAGATCCCCCATAACAGTGACATCCACAGATTCCCCATAACAGTGTCATCCACAGATCCCCCATAACAGTGTCATCCACAGATCCCCCATAACAGTGTCATCCACAGATCCTCCATAACAGTGCCATCCACAGATCCCCCATAACAGTGCCATCCACAGATCCCCCATAACAGTGTCATCCACAGATCCCCCATAACAGTGTCACCCACAGATCCCCCATAACAGTGCCATCCACAGATCCCCCATAACAGTGTCATGCACAGATCCTCCATAACAGTGTCATCCACAGATCCCCCATAACAGTGTCATCCACAGATACCCCATGACAGTGTCATCCACAGATCCCCCATAACAGTGTCATCCACAGATCCCCCATAACAGTGTCATCCACAGATCCCCCATGACAGTGTCATCCACAGATCCCCCATAACAGTGTCATCCACAGATCCTCCATAACAGTGTCATCCACAGATCCCCCATAACAGTGTCATCCACAGATCCCCCATAACAGTGTCATCCACAGATCCCCCATAACAGTGTCATCCACAGATCCCCCATGACAGTGTCATCCACAGATCCCCCATGACAGTGTCATGCACAGATCCTCCATAACAGTGTCATCCACAGATCCCCCATAACAGTGCCATCCACAGACACCCCCCATAACAGTGCGATCCACAGACACCCCCCATAACAGTGCCATCCACAGATACCCCCCATAACAGTGTCATCCACAGATCCTCCATAACAGTGACATCCACAGATCCCCCATAACAGTGCCATCCACAGATCCCCCATAACAGTGCCATCCACAGATCCCCCATGACAGTGGTATCCACAAACCACCATTAGTTCAAACCCCACCAAAAGCACCTTTTGGTTCAAAACATTTTTCTTATTTTCCTCCTCAAAAACCTAGGTGCGTCTTATTATCAGGTGCGAAAAATACGGTAATTGTTTATTAACATTCATGGATCAATGGCCTGAATGCCCCCCTGGTTAATGTAGACTTTAATAGTGTTATTAATCCAGAGACGGATAGGCTCTCTATGGGGGGAGATATATATCCCCGCCCAAGGGTCCCTAATAACACGTTTCTGTCAGGAATCGGGTTTTGTGGATATATGGGGATCCTTGGGAAAGGGAAAAAGACCTCATTCCTGCATAAGTAAGTCTAGAAACTCTATGTCAAGTATAGATCTGGCCTTGGTAAATAAAAACTACTTGAAATACACAAGACGGATGAAATATGAGGCCAGATCCTTATCGGATCGTGCACCTTTCTCTCTAGAATTAGTCATAAGGGATAATAATCACAGGGTAAGAGCCCCATTCAGACTAAATCCTCATTGGATTTCCAGAATGGAGATTGGAGAATCATGAATCGCTGAAACAGTAGGTGGTGCGTTTCTGGGATAATAATTATAACTCTGCAAAAATCCAACTGGTAGGAAAGAGAGAGATCTAAAAGAAGTAGCCTTTGTTAGTATAAATGAATTTTCTAGGAATAAAACAATAGTAAATAGGGAAATTATGCAGAAGTCAGGTCAGGCGTATTCTGATTTTCTCTTGAAAAGGCCCAGCAGAGACTTTTTTCAAGGGACAAAAATACTTCTCTGAATCGGGTAGACCAGGGAAACTTGGCAAGGGTGATCTCTAACCAGGAGCAAAAAAAGAGATAGTTTGAAACTGGACCTCCAGAACTCATTCGAACAGTTAACTCCTTTGGTTTAGTCTCGGGCCTTGATATTAACTGGTCAAAAACCACTCTTATGCCGTTAGATGGACCTGGTTATGGAGGGGATAGGAGACGCATCGCAAGAGGAGGGAGGGTAGGGGTAAGGGTGGCGGAAAAGGTTTAAATTAGGGGAAATGGGAAAAGTGATTACTTTGCTGAATAATTTGTATGGTAAAAATTGTTATTTATTTTACCTTTTCTTCTAATAAATTTTTTTGAAAAAAATAAAAAGAGTCTTGGAGAAGGCACTATGGTGTGGACCTGTTGTGCCACTATGCAGATCCATGCACGTGGCATTGTCATGTTCACGAGTCTTAAAGTATTGTTATACAATGAAAATATGGTAAGTTACAGGCAACAAGAATTGCACTTGCTAATTGTGGTGTTCTCGCGCTGTCATCTTGTAATCCAGAGATGCAGGCAGCAGTTCTGGACATAGCTTTGCCTGGAGCATCTGGAACTTTAACGGGAAGTCATAGACGAAAAAAAACACATCTGATAAAACCAAGTAGGCAAAAGTCCAGATTTCCTTTATTTCAGCATTTCACAAATAAATTACAAGTTTCTTTGCAACCACATCATGAATCAAAAAATGCTTATTTACACCTCAGGAACAGCAAGCAGTTCAGCAACTAAGGCCTGGAATCGGTGTCAAAACTACATGTGCTTGGAAAAAATATTGACAGTTTTATTGTAAATTATATTAGAAAAAAAACAACAACCCAAAAGAAAAAGTAAAAAAAGTTTTTCAGAATTTACAGATTCCTTTAGTATGCCTTCTGACAAGGGAGGCAGCCATTTTGTAAGTTTGTCCTATAAGAGAGTGTAACCTATGGATTTCTTAGTAACCTAAGAGGAAATGCAACCAAAGGTCATCTAATCTTCCAACATATCATAGACAAACGCTAGGCTAGAAGATCATCTTTTCAACTGCTAAGGTTGGACCTCCATTCAGCTGTTGAGTTCCCAAACCCTTTTGGTGGTGCCAATATGTTTCCAACACTGAAAATCTCAGACAGAATACTGTAATCTTAAGAAAGGTTCAAAATGTTGCTTCAAATGTCAGAGATTTCTATAATTCTCAGTCTCGCTGAAGGAATTTGGGCACTTTTAGAGATCCACAACCTTCTATTCTTGAAAGAGGTGATAGTCTGAGATTCAGGATCCCACCTCGGTGTATCTATGATATGTCCGAAGATCATTTTCAGCTGGGTTTCATCTTTTCATATTGTGACTAATGAACCAATCAGTGGAATCGTTATTCCACACTAAATCATTGAACGCTGTCCACGTTAGGATAAGAAGACCAACAGTGCCATATATCCAGAATAAGATGCCACAGTTTCTCTCAGGATCTAGGTTTTTCAGGTACAGACAAATGTAATTGCACAATTTTCAGATACAGGAATAAATTATGATCTCGTTCAACTGATGAGGAGGTGATGTCTAAAAGATTCATTGCATGAGAATCTCGTAAGAACCTTACATTAGAAACAGGAAGGTTATTCGCCAAGTCTCTCTTTATACATTGAAAACATAAAAATATCTGATCTAGATCAGGGCTGCTCTTTAGGAGAAGACTCACTGCCTTACCTATAAACGTTCTCGAGAAATAACTTTGGTAAATCCTAGTGGCTCGTACTTTATACAATCACCCCCTTTGGCAAAAAACAACCTTGATAGACTCTTGCCTTCCTATATCTTTAAGTAGCAGTTGTACCTCTCTGTGTTTTTCAACTTCTAAACATCTAGGTGGCCTATTGGCGTTTGGAGATATGGTTGCATGGCTGGATAAAACAGCTACTACTAACAAGACGTTTTCATGACTGACTGATTTTTTCTGAAAACTTCCTAAAATTCTCACATGCATTTTGTGATTAGGACATATACATATGCCAGGGGGTGCACAGGACCAGCAATGGGGCATACTAAGTTGAGGAATATGACACCAGACTTGGTTTTCACATCAACTGGGAGAGAAAAGAAAATGCCAGTTTTATGGCTGATTATGGATTTGGTTGATATGACGTATTCTTGGAAAATAATAAGAATTCTTAGATTGTCTTCTTTTGATGAGCAGAACTATTGGTCGAAAAGTCTCAGTCTTGACCATGAACATCAACTAGAAGATTCCAAACATCCAGAACCTCTGGAATTTGCACTTTTTAATAGAAGACTATTGATTGGAGGATATCTGACCCTTTACAATGGACCGATTCCAGTCAAGGTTCTGTTACTATGTATTTCACACACCACATTTACATAATGAGGCCCAAAACTGAAATTTGTTCTTAATTCCTCTACTGCACCCACCAGAAAAAAAAGTACAAGAATATGTTTAACCATTCTGTGACCTACATTGGTGCAATCCAAACTGGGTCAATGTGTCCTAAACAAAGCGATGCCCTATCTGCTTTTATAGCATAAAAAATAGGAATCATTAAACAGATATGGATCATATTCCTCCCTCAATCCTAACCTCCAAGTTTCTTGATCCTTGGGTACAAAATAACTATGGGTTGTCAAGAAAGGGGTATGACCTCATGGGACTGGCATGTTAATTGCGTGGATCTAGATAAGGTTTAGATAAATCCCATTTTAAGAAAATGGAATGGGAGACATGTTGGTTTCTTGTATCCATTATGTTACCAGAAATGATCCTACAGTGCTAGCACTCCTTCTACTCTCTATGGGTAGTGTATGGCAAAAGAGAGGGTTGGCCAGTGGTCAAGGGTTGGAAACCAAAGGTCTATATATCATGACATTAGTCTTGGTAGTAGCAAATATAACATAAAACTTTGGTTGCCATCAACTTAATGGTCATTAAGACCACCGATGGATCAGATCTTTGATGCTAGTGTTGAACTCATCACGAGGTCACGAGCCAAGAACCAGATCCTTCAAAGTGGAAAGATTGGCAGAAAGATTTTGCAACTCAACGGAAAGCATTGATGCATTCTTTCAAGTATTTGAAGAACACATTGCCCATTTCATATCTAACCGTCTCTTATGTGGATTGGAAAAAATTCACGGCACTCAAAAGTAATTTGCAAAATGGAAATTAAGTATTTATTCAAGCCACCATTGGTTTTCAATTTATTTGGCCAACGTTTCATTCACGGCCTCCGATATGGTGCTGACAGGAAGGCCGTGAATAAGATCCGGGAGGAAACAAAACGCTGGCCAAATAAATTGAAAACCAATGGTGGCTTGAATAAATACTTAATTTTCATTTTGAAAATTACTTATGAGTGCCGTGAATTTGTTTTCTATAACATTAAGATATCATCTCATCACCAAGCGCCAAGAGAAAAAGAATTCTCTGATTTGTGGAGTGCCAGCCATCTGTTTTTGTATCTTATGTGGATTGGACTGTGATTGGACTGTGTAACCCATTTTCCAAGACAACCTAACAGACATTTATTCCAGTAGAAGGTTAACCATTCGTTACAGCAAATTCTTTTCAGGTGCTTTATTTTAAGATTTAGCCAGCAATCTAGAATATCAGTCTCTACGGGCACTTTGCCAAGATGTGACCTTTCCTCTCTGTGTGTCTTAACGCCATATTAAGCATGCCAGATGCTTTCAGCTTTTTCCACACCTTATGGCTAAGGAACCTTTATTATATGTAGTTTTTCTTTTTTTCATGAAGAATGCCTTATGTTATTTTACTTCTAGCCCTATTTGTTCTGTTTTCCTACTACCAGCTAACAGCATGGAACCAATATTGTTTAAGCTTTCTGTAATTTCGTAAATACTCTATATTAATTGCAGAACTTTTTGAGATAGGAAAATATCCTGGATGCCTGGAGCCTCCCTTTCTTTTTCTATGAAAATATGGTAAGATCTTGTAATTGTCTTAGAGGTGTTTGTACATTTCAGAAAATCCCATTTCCAATTAGGTGGGGCTTTAGAATTTGGTTGTGTATGGACATACAGTAAATATAAGAATAATAAAAATAAAAATAAGTCTGAACATTTTTTTAAAGGCTAATTTGGATAAACTGATTAGTATACAGTAAATTATAAACCATTAGTGATGCTTCTCTACAGCTAAGGACATGAAAACTTCTGCCCTGATTTTGCCTAGCTCTTATCCTACTGTGTGACTCTTATTGGTTCTTTACCTTTAATTATTACCTTTAATTAATATTATATTTATTACTTTATCAGTTGTATATAGTGAGTAAAGCTGGGTCTACAAGGGGCGATGCAGGGGTCAATAGTCGGGAAGGAAGCGTTCCTTCCCGGCAGTCGGCTTCTCGTTCAGTGAAGGAGACCGCGCATTTACATGCAGCGATCTCCTTTACTGTATGAGGACGAGTGGTCGCTTTTGCGATCCCTCGTCCTTATACAGAATCATGGCTTTGCTGTTTAGACCACACAATCTGCTGCCCAGAAACTATGAATAGAGTGCTTGCACGAGCGGCAGGATCACCCGATGAACGAGTATTGCTTTTTCCTCTTGTGATTGGTGGCACATTCAAATTGTCGGGAGATGGTGTGAGTGGAGTTAACCTTCATCGACTACTCCTCCTGTGCCAAATTCACAAGAAGAAGCTAAGATACGGAGAGTTGTTTGGAGGTAGGGGGTCTCCAACACAGTAAATTGTGGTGCGGTGCAGTGGTAGTCCTCTTACTGTCCTCACCAGGTTGAGAGATAGAGAGGGAGGGCTCCCCAGAGTATAACAATCCTGAAGACTTTACCGGAGGTATTCAACTTATACCCCTTACAAGCTCTTCTTTTAATTAAATAAACAGTCGGTGACATTGTGTGGCCTCTTCTTTTTAATCAAGGAAAGGCAACAACTAGTAACACCAAGTCAGAGGTTAAGACAATAAACCCATGATGCAACTCATCATCTCTTAGCTTCCTGGACCTTTTCCCATTCCAGGAATCTAGCTAGGTGAAGGATGTTTCTTGAGCTGATCGATGCCAGGGGTATCAATAAGTCAACAGGCACAGAAAGTGAGTGTTTTTACCTGGGTGAAGGAAAGTCTAGCCTAGCTCTAAGGTCTTGAACTTGTTCCAATTTGAATTACATAAAAACAACAAAAAGAGCAATAAAGAAAAGCCATGACCTTGTTCTTCCCACCGCTTCCATTAAAGAGAGCAGGCTATAGCCACTGGAAGGATCCCAGTACAGACCAGGAATGTCCCCTTTAATGCAAATTCTAACAACCGCTGACCCCTTTTCCGGTCTGGTTTGCTGGACAGTCCCAGAAAAAAAATGGGACTATTAACTAGTATATAGACGTTCTCCAGCAGGGGGGTGAGGGCCAGAGGAACCTGTTTTTCTCTACCTACAAAATAAAATAAAAGCTGAAGTCGATCCAGGCGGCAGGCTCACTTTGAGCTTTTCATTATAAAATATTCCATCTGCTGTATTCTATATATATATTATCATCTATTTTACAATTTTATAGATATTCAAATAGTAAACTGCGCTCGACAAACTCTACTTTTCCCCGAAGACACGATTGCATATTCTTATAACACCTTCTATGTCACAAGAGTGCACAGACCACTTAGAAAAAACATTTTGCAGACCCTAAAGCACCAAAAAGAAGCCAGGCCCTTGGATACCCTTGCAGAGAAAGGCGTTGTTACGATGCATGAAACTCATTGATGCAACATTTTGAAGCATGTACCATTAAGTGCAATCCCTTCCATAATGACCAACTGGTTTACTAGTACCATCGTCTTCTGCTAAGGAAGGGGTTAATACCCTCTAATTACTTCTGACAGGCTTACAATGTGTTTAAGTGGCATCTTATTACATTTTATTTGCAATGTGGATGTATCCTTAATGCGTTATTTCGCCGTCCCAGCTTTGCATTGCTGCCTTCTTGTCAACTACTGATTGGTAATCTTATTAACATGAACCCATTAAGGAATCCTTCGCTGTACTTCTCTAAAAGTGTTTCGGTTCAATGCACACAACATGCTGCCTCGAAACGCGTCGCTCGCAGCCTACGAGCTGCGTCTGGGTTTAGGGAAGGCAGTCTGTGTTAAAATGAAGCACACGTACACGCAAATCTGACAGACAAACTCTTTTAGGTTCGATAATCGGTACAACAAAGTAAAAACAAACGGTGTGTAGGCGCCTATAGGATCAGTGTGTTCCGCCTCGAGCAGTAGTAGTCCTAGCAATGTTCTCATCGTCTTTTCGGCAAAAAGAAAAAAAAAAGAAAAATCTTGTAAGCACTGGTATCTCCGGCAGGGATCCGTTAATACAAAGAATGCAGAATCGGAGGCTGTCAAGGACTGGTGTACCATTTTATAGACTACTTGAGGTTGCAAATTAAAGAGTCTGGAGGAACTGAGGCCTGATCTTGAAGGAACTGTATACTGCAATCTTCGGATAAACTTTTTTATTTTTTTTCCACTTTCCCCTCTTCGTGTTTCCATGGCGATGTGATAGCCAGTGTAGAAAGTTCCCGGTGCTCACAGACCTATATGAAACCAGAATAAAAAAAATAAAAAAATGACTTGTTATTAAAGATGAAAAGCCTCAAATGCAAGTGAATATTTCATAGGTAACAATGTCATTTATCAGCATCCGGCAAGGGTGAATTGAATTCAGGCTGCATTTAATCTGAGCCTTGGAGAGAGCTATGAGGTTACATACGAAGACTGTCTTTTCTAGTGGAGACAAGGGTATGAACCTCCTCAATGGCAAGTCTGAAGAAATAATAGGGAAGCTCTATATAAAAGAAAGTCTAGAGAGAAAGGGAAAGATAGTGTCAGACGTAGCAGCCCATCAGATATTTATGTTCATCATTAACCATTACAAGTTACCAGTTGAAGTCTTATTGGTTTTGAGCAGGGCCAGGCACAGCAGCTGTCATCAGAGCCACATTTAGCACTAGGCATTGTAGGTCCAGTGCCTAGGGCAGCAGCTGCTTGAAAAAAAAAAAGATATATGCATATACACTGCCTCCCTTTTTGGGTTAGGGAGAAGGTTGTGGACCACACATTACGGAGGTACCACTAAGAGCTCGCACGCTGGGTTTTTACCATATGAATTGTACTGCTTGGATTTGATACGGTACACCAAAAAGTGAGAGAGGTTATCAGTCAACCTATCAGCCCTGGTTGAAAGGACAATTCTACTATTCATAATTTCAGATTTATTAAAGGTCTTTGACCAGCTTGTATAATGAACAGTCCCACCTAAATAGTATTTATACACATACAAGTAAATGTCCAAGTGTAAATTGTGGGAGATTTGACACCACCAAATGTTTTTTTCTTGATTTGCCAATCGAGTTCTGGAACATCTCCAGATGGGGCAGATCTTCTGCTTTGGCAATGAGCTCTGATAGTTCCCTCCTATTCGTGTTTGGGGGAAGAGAAGTGATATGCTCTGGGCATCAAAGGTTGGTTTATAGAACAGTCGCTATGTCTTACTCCCTCTGAAACATTACCTGAAGGGAGAAGAGCCTAAGTAGAGGAAGTCTAGTCTCAAGACAAGTGCAAACAAGTCAACCCTTTACATTATGTGGGTTCTTTTTGGAGACTCTATGTCTCTTTTGGAAAACAGAATCAGGGCCAGACAGAAAAATAGCTTCACATCAGTCATTTTGTCTATATTCTTGAGGGAGAACCAAACCTTGATTTTGGTGGGACTGGCCAACCATCTAATGTGTATGGAGAAATACTGGTAGGCCCTCGATGACAGATGTAGAGGGAAAGATGGGTCGGACATGATTTGGGCAGAAGTCTCTTTCAGGACTTACTCTTTCCTCTCCCTTTTCCACAGCCAACCTAAGCATGCAAGCAAGGGTGGATTGGCCATAGACCCTACAGGAAAATTTCCCGGTGGGCCGATGCCCCAGGGGGCCACCCAAGTCCTCCTCTCTACCGCTGACTGGACATAATGAGTTCTCAACAGTAATTAACGGTGTGAGAATCAGGTAGATATGTACCCAGCCAGAGACCGCACATGCCCTCTTGAATTTTAAGAGGACCTTTCACTGGTCCAAAATTTGTTATTCAAACGTATGTACATGCAGAGCAGCACCCAGGGATGTCCCTGCACTTACTATTATCCCTGGGTACCGCTCCGTTCGCCCGCTGTAGCCCCCGTTACCGGCGCATGCGCTGCTGCTAGTTTTGCCTTGGGCGGAGACATCCTCTTTTGCCCTGGGCGTCTCCTTCTCCCAGGCTGGAGCGCTGGCCAATCGCAGCGCTCAGCTCATATCCTGGGAGGTTGCAGGATATTAGTTGAGCGCTGCGATTGGCCGGTGAAAGGTCCTCTTTAACTGCTGTGGCCTGCACCTCACCTCCTAAATCTACTGCTCAATAGACAACTGGAGAAGGAGGACAGAAGATGATGGCAGCTATTGATGGCCACCACACAGAAAGCCAGCTTTTGGTGCAGTATATTGTGCGCGACACTGTTATTTGGTTCTGATGGGATGGTATTTTGCACTATGGTATTGTTGACCCTGCCTACTTGTGTTGCACCGCCCTCTGTCAATTTGGACCTGTGTTTTTTGTTTTTCCAGGGCCACTTTAATTTCCCAGTCTGCCCCTTCATGCAAGTGTATGAGGTGTCAGAATAGTTGTCAGCCAACAACATTCTAAGTTATGTAGCCATTTTTACCTTTCAGATGAGATAATAATTGATAAGGGATCTTTCAAAAGCCGGCGAAGCACATGGCCGACATCCTACAAGGGGTTTGTATTTTGTAGGTTGTATGGGTAAAGGTCCAGAGACACAAAGGGGTCATGTATTAATCTGAAATACGCCTAAATGAGGTGCATTTGTGGTGCAGACTTTTCCCCGATCACGCCAGGTCTAAATAAGCGGGGGTGGCATGGGGGGGGGGGGAAAGAGGACACACCGACAGGCCCGTCTCATGGACCATTTTCTATGCCTGTTTTAGAAGTAGAAAAAGGTCTAAATGTAAGACAGCATGGAAGCGGTCTTACATTTAGAACTGGCACTGGATGCGCTAAAGTTATGGAGAGACCGGCGCCTCTTCATAACTCAGTGGATCCACCATCAGCTATGGACCTTTATTAAGACCAGCGTCTAAAATGCCGGTCTTCATAAATGTGCCCCAAAGCCTCTACTGGGTCCCATCCATGAAGTTGTCCAGCCATGATAATATCTGCCATGGTTAGATAAATCCTAATGCATCAGGTAAGTAACCTCTGACCATTGCTCAGAGACCCCGCTATATCATACATTGATCACCCAACGCTTCGCCCAACAATATATGGACTTCTGTTCTTAAATGTGTGACTTTTTTTAGCTGCAACTAGTAAATCATTGCGGATTTAATGCAAATATTCAGACCTCCTGTGGTGAGAATAGACCTGGTTAAAGTCTTGCAGACATAAAATTCCTGACACATTTCTTCCTAATGCAATGGCTGGTGAATATCATGACTCAAGTGTGCACAGTCGGGGGTCTCTGGTTGAAACACATTAGGTAAAAATAAAACTTTCATTGAATAAATACCTTAAGCAAAACCTGAGTAACCATTGTGTCAGCTACCGTGGAGTCGTGATGGGATAAAAGGCAAAGTAGTCACTGTCAGATAAATATGTGTAATTGAAGTGATTTTATACAACTCGTGCTGCACCGGAGGGGAGGGAATGCCGCCTGAGTGGGAGATAATTCGGTCTCAGGGGGCAGGAGAGTTTTCAAAGGGATGGTGGACGTTGCTAGGAATCACTTGCTACCTCTGCAGTGATGTATCTCCGTGATACCAGTATTTCAGGTAGTGGTGGAGATATGGCATCATGGTGCTTGGGGGAGCAGACTGCTTGAGAGACTAGTTGACCCATGTTGAGGAAAAGGATTGTGATTTGTAGAAGAGAAGGGAAGGGAAAAAAAGAGGGATTAAAATTGGAGAAGAGTAAGGGTACTTTTACACTAGCATTATTCTTTTCCGGTATTAAAATCTGGTAAAGGGTCTCAATACCGAAAAAAAAAAACGCTTCCGTTTAGTCCCAATGCATTCTGATTAGTAAGAAATCCGTTCAGTATGCATCAGGAAGTCTTCCGTTCCGTCCCTTGTACGGTACTTGACCGGACAAAATTCTGGAACACTACCGCACTTTCCGGATCCAGTATTAATTTCCATTGAAATGTATTAATGCCGGATATAGTACCAAGTGTTCTGGAAATTGCCCATGCGCAGTTCTTTGTAGCTTTGAAAAAATTAAATCTCGGATCCGTTATTCCGGATGATATCAGAAAGACGGATCTGGCATTTCGATGAATAAGTCTAACGGATCCGGATCTGGAAAAAAAAGTTATGCGTTTGCACACGGATCTCCGGATCCGGCAGGCAGTCCCGGCAACGGAACTGCCTGCCGGATTCTAACAACGCAAGTGTGAAAGTACCCTAAGAAAGAGGGATGGAAAGAGAATGGAAAATTTTTAAAAATTGTTGCGGGTCCGATTCTAATAAATTGGTCAAAGAATAACAATTTCGGTTTGAAACTCTGAATTGATTCTACCTGAATCAAAAGTTCTCCAATTGGCCTGAAAATTGGTGTTTGACGGACTGAGGTTCTCCTAGGACTCATATATTTTACTCTCTTGTCTTTCACTTTTTTTCAAATTTTTGCTCTCAAATAATTTAAGAATGACACTATATCACTCATATCTGACCGTGGTAACATAGCATGTTCAAAAACACAATGCGTCCTCAGATGTCATGCTTTTAAAAAAAATGCAAAAAATGTTAAAGATTGTCCCATATTGGGGGCAGAAGCCTGGCAGTGTTTATATACACACAGGATAGTATCGGAAGAGGTAGTAGCTTGTTCTAAAAAATAATGCCTTAAACGGGACAGATGTCTGTCTGTGGTTCTACATACATGCCCTAGTATCGGAAGAAGCAGTATACTTAAAGGGGTCCTCTCATTTCAGCAAGTTATCATGTAGAGAAGGTTAATACAAGGCACTTACTAATGTATTGTGATTCTCCATATTGCTTCCTTTGGTGGCTTGATTCATTTTTCCATCACGTTATACACTTCTCCTTTCCAAGGTATGGTTACGACCACCCTGCAATCCAGCAGTGGTGGTCGTGCTTGCGAACTATAAGAAAAAGTACTGGCCGCCGGGACCGTGAGAGCGCACATAGGCTGGTGCTTTTTCCTATAGTGTGCAAGCATGACTACCACTGAAGGGTGGTCGTAACCATGGAAACAAGAAGTGTATAATGTAATGGAAAAATGAATCCAGCAAAGGAGGCAATATGGAGAACCACAATACATTAGTAAGTGCCTTGTATTAACTGTGTCCACATAATAAATGCTACTTAATGAAGTGAGAGGACCCCTCTTTAAATGGTAGAAAATGGCAACATTTTTTTGGGTAAGAAATATGGACCCCATCAAACATTCCCTTACTGAGACCACACTTTACACTGTTATTCATGCACTAAAATGTGCTTAATTGGGCACTTATAAATCTTTGAAAAATTGCAACAGGTTTTAGTAAAGAAAAAGAGGCAATTGCGCAGCGCACACAGTGAAATCTATGCTGCTGTCGATGCTGGGAAGCATGCATATAAACACTTATGAACCGTAGAAGCTTTGCAACAAGTTTTTGGACTAAAGAGGCTGGCTCATGTACAGAAAAAAGAGTACTGTCTCTTTATATGATACTCGGGCAGTGAGTGCAACACATGAAGAAACACAACTGCCTATATGGTGTCCCTAATGATAAAACCAAGCAATTAATTGTACCCAAATATATGTTCTTCACAATCCCCATACTGTCCCTGCCCCTATAATGGCTGGCTTGTGTGTCCAACGATGTCTGTCAAAGACATGGCAAACATGTCCCATCACATCAGTGGCCAAGCTCATAATGGCGTCAGAGCTAGCACAGAGCCTAGTAGACCAGCCAATATCCTACCCCCTGATTGGCTGTCAGGCTGACTGCAAAGTAGCTGGCCGGTCCCCACCAAGTGTCCTGTGATCCCCCATGTTCATCTTCCCTGTCCTGTTTCCATCGCTAGCATAACGATTCATCCAAAACTTTGGATTCATTTCGAAGAGTTTTTTTTGTGTGAAATTGGCGAAGAACCCAATTCCTTTGCAATCAATTCGCTCATCTCTGAGAGAGTAGGAATGGGCTGGCGTGGACTGTAATGGCCACAACCTGGATTTTACAAGGATTGATCAAGAGTATTGGGCAGGGTGAGGCTAGAGCCCACCATGCGAATAGAGGCAAGGAAGCAACTGAGGTCTGAAGCTCCCAAGCTAGTTGGATTCCAGTGGAGTAGTAGTAGTAGTACTCAACTCAACTATACCCAAAAACACCAAAGTGGGAATCCCCACCACCTCAAGAGGCTTCACACAGTGTATCAGTGGTGTCTAGAGTATCCCTAGAGTCCCACTGGTTGATCTTGCACAAGGACCCACTGGTGTTTATATGGGGCATCTTAGAAACAATTTACAACAAAACCATAATGAAGAATTCTTTTTGCTTTCCAACAAGCAGAACGGTGTAGCTCCGTTCCCCGTATCTCCCACTGCCGAGGTGGATAATTAACAGTAATTAATTCAATAAAGCATTTGAAATGAAGGTCATTTGATGACAGAACGTGCCTTGTTCAGAGAACTGCACTTTGTGCTTGGGGACGTCTTATTAATTGGATGGTGAATGAAAAGTTCTTGTATTCCTCCTGAGAGATGGTGATGGGGTTAACTGGGAAGCAGAGTTCTTGGATCTGTCCTGATTCTGGTATTAATTGACAGGTTGAAGATTCAGTGGAGAAGGACGCCGGTCTGGTATACACCTTCACATACATAGAGCACAATGCATTATGGAGACCTTTGACTCCATCTGAGGGCCCCAATTACTCCACGTCAAGCTGGCTTAAGAGTGGTGCTTCCATATCTATAATGGAGGTTGACTTTGCTTGTTTGGCCACCTCTTTTGGGACATGGCACCGATGGGCTCGGAAATCTTGGGAACCTAATCCAATAATTATGGCTGAATCAAAATGAAATGGGTTGTTCAGCTAAAAAGTAAAATTAGGTAGAGGAGGGGGGTTGTACTGAAACTCTGAAAGTCCTGACGTTCCAGCACCATGGCTCCCAACCTCGGCTATTTCCAGTCCTCTCTCCGAACTAGAAGTGATGACCTGACTTTGCATTCATGTGACTGCTGCAGCCAATAACTGGCCTCAGCCGTCACATGTGCAAAAAGGACACATCACTGCAGAGGCTCAGCGGTCACATGCCTGTGCTTGATGATAATTTTTCGGAACGCTTTGTTCTCTCAGTAGACGTTTGTTGGGACTTTGACGAGGGTCTTTCTAGATGGGACAATGCGAGGCCATAACCAGTGCCAATAAATCAAGTAGATCAG
Source organism: Bufotes viridis (assembly GCA_033119425.1). Lineage (NCBI taxonomy): Eukaryota > Metazoa > Chordata > Amphibia > Anura > Bufonidae > Bufotes > Bufotes viridis. Next base: position 97,903,082 of record CM065598.1, read on the forward strand.
CACTCCTTTCAATAGCCTTCACATCGGCTGATGAAAACTACACGGGGAATGAATGATCGTCAGTGCGATTGTTTGTCCCTTATGCAGTTACATTGTATCAGTGGCAACTGCCCTGTTTTTCTTGTCTGTACGAAAGATCCAATCATCTGACAAACACAATCACTGCCTGTCTACACTGGTCGATAATCTGGTATGAGCGCTCTTTTGACTGCTCATCTGCCTGATCATTGGCCCATGGACAAAGGTCTTAAGTCTCATTCACAACGTATTTTCTTTCCGTGTCCGTTCCGTAATTTTTGCAGGTCCGTTATTATGTATGGGGCATCTAAAAAGTCACTATAATAGAGGTGTGATGGGGTGGAGTTTAGCCCTGCTATGGGGCAAAGTGTAGCAGCACTACAGTGCAGAGTAAAAGAGTCAGGGGCTCCCAGACATTACTTATTTTAGGGGCCCAAGAGGCACCGCATCCGTCCCTGTCCATCTGTAGTGACTGGTATTGCAGCTCAGATGATGTGAATGAGGTTGGGCTGCAATAACACTCATAACCTGTGGACAAAAGTGGCGCTGTTTTTGAAAAGAAAGCATCTATGTTGATCTAATTCTGGAAAATCCCTTCAAGTGTCGATTCTGGGCCTAGATTTTTTTAAGGAAGGTTGGATTGGGCCTGCTAATCCTTTTCCCTCCAGTACAGGGCATCTGTATAGCCCTCGGTAGAGATGAGCAAAGTTATGAAAAATTTGAGTCAGTTGCTTCCCCCGAATTTCACAAGAAAATTCAATTTGTGGCGAATTATTTTGTCCCAAAGTGCCTTCCTTTGTATGTAATTATGGGGAACAGCAATCCCCCTATCATTGAACCCCTCAGATGCCATCTTCATCGCTGATCACGGCATCTGAGGCTACAATTTTGGCCTTTCAAGGGTTAATCAGGGTAAAAAAATGAATAAATACTCTCCTTATCCATTTGTCGCATAGAGGCCGTCGCGGCCATCTTGATTAAACACACCGCGCAAAATCTTGTACGGTCGCGTTATGACATCATCATGTCATCACGCTAGCTGGCTGTGGTAATATCATCACTGATGACATTACTGTGCCTGGCCAGCGCACCGGCATGGTGATGTCATACGTCACTCCGCGCAAGATTTCACACGGTTTCTGCTATCAAGATGGTCACAAATGCCTTGTCGCGAGCCAATGGATGAGGTGAGTATGTTTACGCCTTGTCTGGAAAAATAGATTAGTTACTATGAGGCGCCCGGAAGTTCAGCTTCGCGCCGAATCACATTTTTCCTGAAATTCGGATCAAAGTCAATTCGTTTGGCTTTGATTCGCTCAACACTAGCCCTCGGTCGCTCAGGTGTTTCCAGGGCATAAAAGGTCTGCACGAATGCAGAGAGTGTCCGAGGAATGCCGAATGGCCCTGGTATGGGTAATCTGACCCATGATGCCCTGTCCTGTGTAGGTCGGGAAACCTAAGGCCCGCGTACTTTACCTGTACATACTGAAAAGTGCTGCCACTCTTTATTCTGGATGAGATAACGCCATGCTTGGACCCCTGTGAAGTGTCATTGCCAAGCGAGCCCCCACATGACCGATCCTGACAAGGGCTCCATCTATACAAACATTACCTACTGCGACCATTCACAGGAGACTGAGCGCTTAGCTCCTTGTCCAGATTACTACGTGCTCGCACTATAGTGCGGTATAATGGTACTTCGGAACAATGACACATATTTATTTTTTCCCTTATTTTTCCGTCGTCAACAGGCGCATTAAGAGCCTCTGAAGTGCGCTCTACATCATGCATGGATGTGTCAGTACTTGAAAATAATTGCTAAGTGGCAAAGTGAGCAACAAATTTAGGAAAAATATTACTTTCTCTCCACAGAGCGGTAATTCACATGCTTGGTGCTGCCTAAAAGCCCGGATTGCAAGACGCTGACACCGTTGTGTTAGGAGTAGAATAATGACTAATGAATGAATATCTTCGACGGAAAACTTCTCAACCAGATGGAAGCAAGCTAAGAAAACGTGACATTTGCCATCAAGCAAATCAGTTCGAACGGGATAAGCGATTCAAATGTATTACAATGTATCCATTGCTTTATTTAAAGGGGTTTTTCCCAGAAATAAAATATTAACGACCTGTCCTCGGGAGGACATCAATTTCTGATCAGTGGGACTGCCCATCAGACCGTGGTGCTCCATCGATCACTACAGCCTGTTCCCAGGCCAGTGACATGGCCCATGTGAATGGACCTGAGCTGCAATACCAAGCACAGCCACTATACAATATACGGCACTGTGCTGGGTTAGCTGCGGGGAGGCCGCAGCAGTCACCCAAGCACCGCAACCTCTTCAAACAGCTAAGTGGTGGTGGTGCCAGGAGTCTGACCCATAATAATCTGATATTGATGAGTTTGTGACATTTGTGCAACTTTTTCATTTCTTAAATGGGACATTAACAGAGCTAACCACATCCACTTTTCGAAACTGGGGTTGAGTGGTGTAAGATCACAAAACTAGGCCCTACTTTTGGAGGCCAGAGTTCTGGAGTGCAGAATCCCCCCTATCATGTCTTATATTCCAGTGACAAAGCTGTATATGATAATAGGAATAATAAGAGTGGCAGATGATGAGTTGTACAGGGGTGGAGAGAGAGTACAGTGCAACCAATCAGAATCACGGAAATGACGGCAGCAGAAGACAATAAGTAGTTGTGCAGGGGTGGAGAGAAAGAACTGTGTAACCAATCAGAATCAAGAAAATAATGGCAGCAGAAGACGATTAGTTGTGCAGGGGTGGAGACAGAACACTGTGTAACCAATCAGATGTTAGGAATGATGACAGCAGAAGATGAGTTGTGCAGGGGTGGAGACAGAACACTGTGTAACCAATCAGATGTTAGGAATGACGACAACAGAAGAGGATCAGTTGTGCAGGGGTGGAGACAGAATACTGTGTAACCAATCAGATGATAGGAATGATGATAGCAGAAGAGGATGAGTTGTGCAGGGGTGGAGACAGAACACCGTGTAACCAATCAGATGTTAGGAATGACGACAACAGAAGAGGATCAGTTGTGCAGGGGTGGAGACAGAATACTGTGTAACCAATCAGATGTTAGGAATGACGACAACAGAAGAGGATCAGTTGTGCAGGGGTGGAGACAGAACACCGTGTAACCAATCAGATGTTAGGAATGACGACAACAGAAGAGGATCAGTTGTGCAGGGGTGGAGACAGAACACCGTGTAACCAATCAGATGTTAGGAATGATGACAGCAGAAGACGATTAGTTGTGCAGGGGTGGAGACAGAACACCGTGTAACCAATCAGATGTTAGGAATGACGACAACAGAAGAGGATCAGTTGTGCAGGGGTGGAGAGAAAACATTGTGTTTACCAATCAGAATAATGATGGCAGCAGATGACGATTAGTTGTGCAGGTGTGGAGAGAGCACCGAATGACCAATCAGATTGTAAGAATGACGACAGATGCAGATGATAGGCTCTGCAGGGGTGGAGACAGAACACTGTGACCCACGAGAATATAGGACTGATGAAGGCAGAAGAAGATGAGTTTTACAGGGGTGAAGAGCGAACGCTGAGTAACCAATCAGATCACGGAGATGTTCACAAGAAGAAGATGAGTTGAAGATGAGTAAAAGGTAAGAAGTGAAAACTCTTCTAACAATCAGATAAAAGGACTTATGGCAGCAGAAGAGTTGAGTAGGGGTAGAAAAATAACATTGGGAACCAATTAGAACATAGGAATGATGACAGCAGAAGAAAATAATGTGTACAGGGGTGATGCTAATCAGAACATATAAATGAAAGACAGGAGAAGAATATGAGTTGTGTAGAGTGAGGGTAGGACATGGTATAACCAGTCAGAGTATAGGAATAACGACAGCAAAAGAGGATGTGTTCTGCAGAGGTGGAGACAGAACACCGTGTAACCAATCAGGTGATAGGAATGATGAGAGCAGAAGATTAGTTGTGCAGGGGTGGAGACAGAATACTGTGTAACCAATCAGATGATAGGAATGATGACAACAGAAGAGGATGAGTTGTGCAGGGGTGGAGAGAGCACTGAATGACCAGATTGTAAGAATGACGACAGAGGCAGATGATAGGCTCTGCAGGGGTGGCGACAGAACACTGTGTAACCAATCAGATGAAAGGAATGATGATAGCAGAGGATGAATTGTGCAAAATAGCAACGCGTTTCAGGGCTGGACCAACCTCTTCCTCAGGTATCACACAAAAACTGTAGCAGAGGGGCTTTTGGATCTACTCAGGCATCCAGACCCCGGTGTGGCGGCTAACTCTGCACCTTCTATAACTACAACCCCGGTAAGCAGTATGGAACACGTGATTTGCTACGTGGTCGTCATCCTTGACTGTAAAATGACTTGTACCAAATCCACTATCTACAGGTAGATTAGTGTTGAGCGCGAATATTCAAATCGCAAATTTTAATCGCGAATATCGCAACTTCGAGAATTCCCGAATATTTTGAATATAGTGCTATTTATTTGTATTCGCGAATAGGGAATTTATCGCGAATATCAGCACTTAGCAACATCCCCAGCAAGCAATAGGAAAATTGCCTACCCCTTAGTGTTGACTGCGAATATTCTAATGGCGAATTTTTATCGTGAATATATTACATTGCCGATTTTCGCAATCAAGCAAATAATGACTGGAGATCAAGAATTATTAAATTTGCGAATTCATGGCGAATATTCGGCTAAAAATTCATGAGATATTGCGAATTCGAATATTACCTATGCCGCTCATCACTAAGGTAGATCAGGGAGAACAGAACTGCGGCCCATGCCTGTGCGTATTGTCTGGTAAATAATAACCCGATCTACATAATATGTTGTCGAACACAAGTACTCAGACTGATTGGCAGCAGCGGTTTTTGAAGCAAGCCTGGCAGGAAGATAAATGTATTTTACTGCAGACTGGAGCGGAATATCTTTGATGGAAGGTACGTGGCTAACGTCTGTGCCGTTTCTCCTATACCGCTATAGAGTGAAAATTCAATTTATATTAATGAATCTGCACAAGAGCCACTTACACTCTCACCAGTTGTCTTGTGCTTCTTTTGATATCTGAACTTCTGAAATTTACTCCACAGTTCGAACATCAAAAGAATACAGATCAGCACTAAAAGGCCTTCAAAGGCTCCTAAATAAACGTAGACTTCTCGGTTTTAGCAATAAGGAAAATAAGTCGATCCTCCTGGGTGCCTGGAGACACGAAGCTCAACGGTGGATATCTGAATCCTATACTTAACCCCATCAGGTCTTCAGCGCCCTCCTTCTAAGGTCTTCATCATGACAGTCCATGCTAAGGATTGTATCCACCTTCAAGCTGACCACACATGGTGATGTCTCCCTGGCAAGTCTGACTGGTGAGACATCTACCCTTTAACCCTTCCCCCCAATGCTCATCAATGGCGGAGCAGTGTTCCGATCCAGATTTTCTTCATGTTGGATGATCACATTGTCCAATACTGAGGACTTGTGATTAGAGTTGAGCGAACTTGTGTTCTAAGTTCGGCGTCCAAAGTTCGGGTTCGGGTTATCCAAGCATCCCGTTATGGATTCCGCTATCACGGACCATAACGGCATTTGGAATCCATAAAGGGATTCTTCAATGAACCCGAACCTTGGACAACACGGAGGACCTGGGGTGACGGCACCGTCATGTGATCAGTGCAGGGGGCGTGGCTCAGTACTGGATTAGATAAGAGGCGGTAGCCTACGACCTCTTATCCAATCTACTTGTGATCTCTAGAAGTGTCCTTCAGGTGGCTACACATGGTGCGGTTCCTGGCCTGATGGTCCTACAACTTGACATGGGATCAGAAATGTATCTCTATCTTATAGAGTGGTGGCTGATGACTAAGAGGTGCAGTCTCTTTATGATCGGTGGAGGTCTCATCGCCGGTCCTGAAAGGGATGCGTGCCAGGGGAGGAGACTGCAACAGGTCCCATTGCGTGAGGTTGCCCAGGCCACGGCTGTGCAAAAACAGCTATACCAGCAGTGTGGCCCCTTTTTCTCAGGACCAGTAGGGGTCCCATAGGTCGGACCACCATCTTCATAAAGTGATGCCGTATCCTAGCAATAGGCTGTTACTTTTAAAGATATAAAATATTTTACATTTTCCAAACCAACGCCTTGTAATTGCATGTAGTTAAACATGTAGCCACTGTTACTCAAAAAGATCTCTCATGATAGCGCCACCTGCTGTTTGTTCTCTTCCTTATTTCCCTGTCCACAAGTGAGGTGGTCGCACATGCTCAGTTCCATCCTTCAACTGTTATCAGCCGTATCTACTGTTAAAAGCTGTGACAGTTACAGAGAGAGAGCTGCAGCAGAAAGGACACCCTCGTCAGCTGTGGTAGAGAGAGTTGCAGCAGAAAGGACACCCTCATGAGCTGTGGTAGAGAGAGTTGCAGCAGAAAGGACACCCTCATGAGCTGTGGTAGAGAGAGTTGCAGCAGAAAGGACCTGCTCCTTAAGCTGTGATAGAGAGAGAGAGAGATCCAGTAGAAAGAACACCCCCTGAGCTGTGATAAACAGAGAGATGCAGCAGAAAATACATGCCCCCTGAGCTGTGATAGAGAGAGAGAGACTCAGATGAAAGGACACACCGCTTGAGTTGTGATAGAGAGGGTTGCAGCAGAAAGGATATTCCCCCACAGCTTTGCTAGAGAACTGCAGCATAAAGAAAAAGCTTCCTGAGCTGTCATAGGTAGAAAGATGCAGAAGAAAGGACACACCTCCTACGCTGTGATAGGGAGAGAGGTGCAGCAGAAAGAACACTCCTCCTAAGCTTTGATAGGGAGAGAGCTGCAGCTGAAAAGTTATGCCTCCTGTGCTCTGATAGGGAGAGAGCTGCAGCAGAAAGGACACGCCTCTTGAGCTGTCAGCTTGAAATAAATCCAGCAGAGCAATGAATGAGGAGATCTCTGGATCCATGAGAGGTACAGGGCTGGTTCTGGCTTTGTTAGAAAGAGGACGTCATGTACTATATGATGTCTGATTTTCATGTTTTTACAATAATTCTGGAATAACCCCTTTAGGTTTAGTGCCTTGAACATGGACATTTCATTTAGGTGTTTAGGTGCTATTCCTCCTGACTCCCTGAGCGGAGAGAGGAGCGAGCGGCTGCCAGACCTGAAGGGTTGTCCTAATGAAGGGGCCTGTAAACGTTTCATGTACAGCCTCATAAATACTAATCACGGTGAAACACCAGTCGTGCCCCGTCCCTCCACAGGTTGTGTGTGGTATTGCAGCTCAGCCCCAATCAAATACTTACCAACATTTCATTTGATAAATTAGGAACAAGTGACCCTAACCCCCAAGAACACCCCCAAATCGGGCAGAGTTTACATAAGCCCTGCCTCATTCTATAAAGCTGAGCGGTAATACCAGACGCAACCTGTAGACAGGAGGGGAGCTGTTCCTGGAAGAGAGCAGCTACTTTTTCCAAATTTGGACAACCCCTTGAAGGATCTGGTGGAAACCCTTTAAACCACCTGTTATGGCAGAAATTTGCTGGACCTTCAGATTCGTAACTTCAAGCAGAAGTCAGGAACATAAACGTAACGCTATTAGATACTGTAATTGCCATCCGTTAATTTTAAATAAGTAACCCCATCACTAGATTTCCGAGGCACTTTCCCTTTAAAGATAAGCTCCACCTCTTTCCACCTCCCCTGACACCTATAGTAATAAGACGGACAGCGCCACTCTTGTACACAGGCTGTGACTGATACTGCAGCCCTGCCTTATTTACTTAAAGGGGTCCTCTCACTTCAGCAAATAACATTTATCATGTAGAGAAAGAGAATAGAAGGCACTTACTAATGTATTGTGATTCTCCATGCTGCTTCCTTTTCCATCACATTATACACCGCTCGTTTCCATGGTTACGACCACCCTGCAATCCATCAGCGGTGGTCATGCTTGCACTCTGTAGGAAAAAACGCCGGCCTCTGAGGTGGCCGTGAATGTGGGGCCACGCATAGGCTGGTGCTTTTTCCTGTTGTGTGCAAGCACGACCACCACTGATGGATTGCAGGGTGGCTGGGACTGTGGGGCCACGCATAGGCTGGTGCTTTTTCCTGTTGTGTGCAAGCACGACCACCACTGATGGATTGCAGGGTGGCTGCGACTGTGGGGCCACGCATAGGCTGGTGCTTTTTCCTGTTGTGTGCAAGCACGACCACCACTGATGGATTGCAGGGTGGCTGGGAATGTGGGGCCACGCATAGGCTGGTGCTTTTTCCTGTTGTGTGCAAGCACGACCACCACTGATGGATTGCAGGGTGGCTGGGACTGTGGGGCCACGCATAGGCTGGTGCTTTTTCCTGTTGTGTGCAAGCACGACCACCACTGATGGATTGCAGGGTGGCTGGGACTGTGGGGCCACGCATAGGCTGGTGCTTTTTCCTATTGTGTGCAAGCACGACCACCGCTGATGGATTACAGGGTGGTCGTAACCATGGAGACAAGCAGTGTATAATGTGATAGAAATATGAATCCAGCCAGCAAAGGAAGCAATATGAAGAATCACAATACATTAGTAAGTGCCTTGCATTCACTTTCTCTACATAATAAATGCTATGTGTTGAAGTGAGAGGACCCCTTTAAGCCTTATCCACTTTAAATTGCAGTATCAGAAACAGTGGCGCTGTTTAAAAAAAAAAAAAAGATCAATTTGGGCATTAAAACAGAGACAGGCTGTATGGTCCAGCTGAGAGCTAGTGGCCAAAAAATGGACAATTCCTTTAAGAAAATGTCACAGGCTAAAATCTTGTCCATTTTATGTACTCCAAAGTTAGTGGGTAATAGCATTGTCCCCGGCGTATGATATTATTAATCTAGGATAAATGAAAAGAAATAATTAGTTTTTGTGTTACACGAGGAATGTTCGATTTTTCTCCATTTTCCTCGTCCGTCTGGATTATAACGCGTCATTTTGCCTTAAAAAGAGATTAATTTCTTCATGATTATATTATACGAGGGAATGAATGGAAAAGGATTTCCTTTAATCATCTTCAGTCGCCTTGTGACAAATCGCACAGAACAGTGTGGGAAGCGGAAAAAAAAAGGAAGACATTTTAACCCCTTAACGTAAGGTTTAATTTTAACCTAATACCTGTGCAGATGCTAGGGCCCCTCCCCGTGGTGATCTGAGTAAGGGTCCATTCACACGTCCGCAATTCTGTTCCGCATTTGCGGAACGGAATTGCGGACCCATTATTTTCAATGGGGACAGACGATGTCCCGCCCGGGTCCGCAATTGCGGATCCGCACTTCCGGGCCTGCAATCGCGTTCCCGAAAAAAATAGAACATGTCCTATTGTCCGCAATTGCGGACAAGAAAAGGCATTTTCTATGTAGTGCCAGCGATGTGCGGTCCGCAAATTGTGGAACGCACATCGCTGATTTCCGTGTTTTGCGGATCCGCGGATCCCCAAAAACACACGGACGTGTGAATGGACCCTAAGTGCGCTGTTTGACTGTCCAGCTGAGGGTGCAGTTGACATGAGACCCCCCTCCCCTCCCCCATGAAAAGCCCAGATGGAACCAGCCTGGAGAATATTGTGGGAGGCACTCCATCGATCGACTGTGATCTCTGCGAGAACACCAAGTGTTCAATCTCCCTGCAGAGCCCCCGCAGGAGAAATTCAGTATTACACCATTCCCATCGACAAGAATAGGGTGGCTCTGTAATGCATGGATATCGTATGCCGGGTCCTACAGAGTTCTTAATAACTCTCCTTCACTCTGCATAATAGAGGAGGGTTTTAAACAGGGGACCCCTTTATTTTAACCCCTTGGTGACACCCACCATAGACATACAATGGATTTCCGCCAACTGGATAATAAAAATATGGCTACATTTACAAAATCACAGAAAATAATGGACTATAATAGTAGATGCAAGCATAACATATGGACTAAGCTTCACTCGCTTGATAAAATCTGAGACACTTGGTCAATACATTTTGATCAAAATACATCTAAGCCCATCTACCAAGCGACAAGGTGGTCTCAGTTTAGGCGGCTTCCTATGCTAACCTATCCATGATGTATATAGTTTTTTCTGTGATTTGTTTGATTTGTCTTGTAGGAGTGGCACCTTTATGTGTGAATACGCTCCTACCCTGGGAGTGTGCACTTCTGCCCCACCTATCTAATAGGCGACCTTGATTAAGGTGGTACATATAGGTGTGTGCGTCCCTCCTCCCACCGGCTGCTGATGCACATGGAGGTAACTAGGGGAAGCACACCATATGTGCGGGGACTGTGCTCCTGAAAAATGCGCCTCAGCATGAATAGGTTAGCATAGGAACCTGCCTGAACTGAGACCACCTTGTCGCTTGGTAGATGGGCTTAGATGTATTTTGATCAAAATGCATTGACTCAGATTTTATCAAGAGAGTGAGGGCTTCGTCCATATGCATCTACTATTATAGTGCATTATTTTCTATTATACATACTTTTAATTTTTGATACTATTGATGCTATGCTATTTTTACTTTCTTACGTTAGGCAGTGAGGGCCCCACCTTATTTTGCTCTGGGGTCCTATGAATTATAGCTTTGCCCCTGGAGGTGGGTGTTGCTGCTTTGTTTAGGTTATAAAAGTTATACATTTTTATCCTAGTAACAACCCCTTTGAAGGGTTAATAACATAGTTGTAAAATGGGTTTTCTAAACCAGACAACCGCTTTAAAGCCTGTATTACACTTGCCGATTTTTCGGCAGATGATCGCTAACGAACGTTCCTAGTGACGCTCGTCTGGCAGTGTAATACTGCCGATGAACGAGGCAATCCAAACCTTTTGACGGGTTGAAAAATGACCGTTTGCAGGCGGCAGATCGTTGTGTCTGCCGGCCAACAATGATTCAGTATAGAGAAGATCGATGGTATAACGACCGCTCCCTATACTGAGGAGGAGATCGCTGCATGTAACAGCAGCTAGAGAGCAGACGATTGACGGGAGGGAACGCTCCCTCCTGACAATCGCCTGTTAAATTGAGCTTTCTAATGTACCCTTAAGACTTTAAGTCTAATAGGCCTGTGGCCCAGTTACAGAACTCTCCAGAAAGTCTGGCTTATTAATAGTGATCTAGTATTAGAATTTGCGGAGTTTATTGTATGTTGTGCATGTGTCTGAGTTTCCTGCTGTGAAATGAAGCTATCTGTAATAATCTTGCCTCCGATCAGCGGAGTTAATGCCGGTTAAACAAGTGCAGTGTATAATTGTGGTTACATTGCTGAGTGTTTTATTACGCTTTGCTTTTCCCTATGCAGTCATTATCTTTTGCTCGGTTTCAGCCGGTGTTTAGTGGTTTGGATGCAGAGGAATTCATTTGCTTTTTTATTAGAATATTAGATATTTTGTTCTTGTTGAATAACCTCTGGTGAACGAGGCGTTCGTTAAAAGGGAGATTAGAGGTGGAAGCTTGATGGCTCTTAATCAACAGCTTGTACTCTCCTGTGACCATCGCACATACCTGTATGGCTTCACGACATTACAGGTGATCTACAACAGACATAAATGACAAGGAAACAGTCAACAAGGCAGGATCCCTGCATCAGAATAGATGTTATTGCTAGCCACATGCCACAGACATGATAAAAATATAGAATTATTGAAGTTGTCACAGTGATTGCAATAGGATGACGCTTCCTGTTTCCTGCAGCTCACTTGTCAGCTTTGCTGTATAGACTGGAACACAATGAGCAGAGTCATTTCAGTTACAATAAAGGGTACGTTAATGGGGCTGCTTGGGATTTGAAGAATAAAGCATTTAGTAAATATGAAATACGTATGAATTATTGAATTATTGCAGATTTCACAGTGATTTCTAAAGCACACCCAATAGGATGGCGCCTCCTGTTTCTTGCAGCTCACTTGCCAGCTTTGCTGTATAGACTGGAACACAATGAGCAGAGTCATTTCAGTTACAATAAAGGGTACGTTAATGGGGCTGCCTGGGATTTGAAAAATGAAGCCTTTTCGTAAATATGAAATACGTATAAATTATTTAATTATTGCAGATTTCACAGTGATTTGTAAAGCACACCCAATAAGATGGCGCTTCCTGTTTCTTGCAGCTCACTTGCCAGCTTTGCTGAACAGACTGGGGCAGAACGAGCAGAGACATTTAATTTACATTAAATGGTGCATTAAGAGGCTGCCTGGGATTTGATGATTTGAAGAATGAGATGTTTATTAAAAGGGAAATTAGCGGAGGGAGTTTAATGGTCTTTAATTAACAGCTTGGATTCCCCTGTGACCATTGTATATACCTGCATGGCTTCACTAAGAGTGATCTACAGCAGACATAACATCCAATCAACAAGGCAGGATCCCATTAAAGGGAATGTATCATCAGAATATGTGGTGAAACATGTTGGGGAGCTAATAGGGATTGTGTGTGTTTTTTAACGAAACGAGGTTGCGGTGCAGTAAGGGGTTAAGGTCCGTACTGCAGACGGTCCCCCTATTGAACACTGGTGGAGTTAATCAGTGTTTCTACACTGGCTCTGACGTTTAAGACTGACTCTGTCACAACGTTGCAAAAACAGTGTTACTCTGTATCTATTGCAAACCAACCATTAACCACTAATGATACAAATATACAGTGCACCCTCCTCGCTGTTTTTAAAGGGTTTACTCGTTTGGCAAGAGGCATATTTAAATGCCCCCTTTTTATAAATGAATTAAATAAAAATTAAACTTTTTATCAGCCACAAACAGGACATTTTTTGGCCTTAACAGGTCATTATGTGTTGATTATCATCAGAATATGACACATTATTACTGTCCACATACCACATGACAAAAATATTGAATTACTGTAGCTGTCAAAGTAACTGCTGGAACGCTCACAATTGGATGGTATTTCCTGTTTTTTTTTTTTTCAGATTCCTTGTCAGCTTTGCTGTATAGACTGGGACCAATGTGAGCTTTATCGTGCAGACTGGGACACAATGAGCATTAGAGGGTGCTTTAAAGGGGTAGGCTGGAAATGGAGAATTTAAAGGGTATGTAAACCTTTGGGGCCATTTTTTAAAATTATTGCATTGTACTCATTTTAAGCCAAAAATAATTTTTTCAATTTGCCTTTATTAAAAAATGTGGAGCCCTTTTCTCTGTACGGGGCTGAGATCAAAGTAACTGCTAGAGTGATCACAATAGGATGATACTTCCTTCTTTCTGCGGCTCCTTTGTCGACTTTGCTGTAGAGACTAGTACAGATGTCAGCTTTATCAAGCAGACTGGGACACACTGAGCATTAGAGGGTGCTTTAAAGGGGTAGGCTGGAAATGGAGAATTTAACGGGTATGTAAACCTTTGGGGCCATTTTTTAAAATTATTGCATTGTACTCATTTTAAGCCAAAAATAATTTTTTCAATTAGCCTTTAATAAAAAATGTGGAGCCCTTTTCTCTGTACGGGGCTGAGATCAAAGTAACTGCTAGAGTGATCACAATAGGATGATACTTCCTTCTTTCTGCGGCTCCTTTGTCGACTTTGCTCTAGAGACTGGGACAGATGTCAGCTTTATCAAGCAGACTGGGACACACTGAGCATTAGAGGGTGTTTTAAAGGGGTTGGCTGGGAATTGAAGCAGTGTACACCTTTGAGGCATTTTTTTTAAATATTTTTACAGCACAGAAACCTGACATTTTAACAGGGGTGTGTAGACTTTTTATATCCATTGTATTAGGCTTTGTATGCAGCTCTCCTGTCACTTCATGGTCTCTGGAAGAGAGAGCTGTTCTCCATAACTTGCTGGAGGCTGTAAAAGTCTATGAAATGATTCTGTCAATCGACATTCCTTTAAGCTGCCATTCATCAGACACACAACACTGTCTATATAGAAAATACTGAAAGCAAGAACGTGAATCCAATACGGCTTCTCCTGGGAAAATGTATAACGTCAATATAACAGCTGCAACATTTTAATAAAAGAACAAATACATTATTTCTTTTCGGCAGAATAACAACTAATGTCTGAAATCCATTAAATCTTAACAACAGATTATCCCTAAAAGGTCCCCCCTTTTATTTACTTATGTCGCGGTGACATATTCCTCAGCACTTTACAGACATGATCATCACCCTGTCCTCAAAGGAGCTCCCGATCTAAGTTCCCTATCAGTCTTCGGAAGAAACCAAAGTACTCAGAGGAAACCCACAGAAACATAGGGTGAACATACAAACTCCATGTAGATATTGTCCTGGGTCAGATTAGGACCCCAACGCTGCAAAGCTTCAGTGCCAACCACTGAGCCACTGTGCTGCCCAAGTGCCAATCAGCGAACTAGAAGAATCCTCTGCCCCAAAGCTATAGCCATTCATCATAATCAGGTGGCGTCTGAGTCTCCATAATTGACAGAGAGCCTTTCTATTCCTAAAGGGGTAGTTCAGATGGAATGAAGCTGCCCGAGGGAACCCATGGATCCATGGTCACATTGAGCCTCAGCAAAAACCTCATGTTAAAGGCTCATGCACCTGAACGTGTGCCGGCAGAGGGATGCAGACCCATTTAACATGAACGGGTCCGTGATCCGTCCGCTCCGCAAAATAATAGAACTATTTTTTTGCGGAGTGGAGACAAAGAGTGAAACCCCACGGAAGCAATGCGTAGTACTTCTGTGGGGTTCTGTGCTTCTGTTCCACACCGCTCCTTCCGGACTGCAGACCCAATTAGAAGATACGGCACGCTGCCGGCACCCGTATACTCCCGATCGGCTGTTTGCTGCCCGCAATACGGGCACGGCCGGGCAATTAAGGCTCAGCAAAAGGGATCTGGAATGAAGGATTCTCCTTTACGTTGTCTTTTAGGCCCAATAGGGTTGTCCGGATGGGATAACCCCTTAAAGGAGTTACACCCGGTAGGCATAGGGACCTTCTATTTGAAAATTCCTTTTCGGTGGAGATATTGTTTACTAACAGATGGAACTTTAAACAATGTTAGGATACTTTTTAGTAAGGTTTGTTAGAAAGGTGCGCGCCATGACAACCTCTTGGTTGCAATTATTGAGAAAAACATTTTGTATCAAATATATGTGTAAACCACATGACTGCCTGATGAATATATTAACTGGTTATGGGGGTACTGTCACGGGCAAACAAACATGACCTTAGGGTAATTGAATGTCATGGGTAGAGTCCCCCTTTAAGGATGAAAACACTAACAATTTATGTTGCTTCTTACAGGGAAGGCACATAGGAGGATATTTCCTACAGGGACCAACATTCGTCCTTTTCACAGTTCTGCATCCTCGACACAGTCATAATCATCCTGGAGAGTCAGGTCCCCGTGCGTCTCCCCGTTTCTGCCCTGTAATTTGCACCTTCCCAGTGGCCGGGTTCAGATTTGTAAATAAGGTTCACGTGTGTCACTCAAGAGAGTCTCATATTGGGAAAAAGATTGCAGCAGGCACCGGTCTTTCTAATGGGGAGCAGGACACGGTTCCCGAAGGAATTTACTTTCTAATCTTCTATTTTTTCCATTTTGAATTGAATCTGGTTGGCACAGATAGATGAAATGAGGTCTCTCCTGTTATTGGCTGCTCTGGTAACCCCTTCAGTGCTGCTGTCCCTATGCAATGCAGGTGTGACCTTTCTAACATACTTCGGTGAGATTTTACATGCAGGGAATTTTTAAAGTCAGTTTTGCAAGAACCTGCCTCTATGTGCGCAAAATGTATCAAATGTGACACAATGTGCACTGCAGCTACATCCTGGATAGATTCACATGTGGAAAAAAAGTCACACAATTGGTCTAATACACCTGTGCAAAATATCTAGAAGCAAAGATCTATAAGTCAAGTATCAATCATGGCAAACAAAGAAGAACCTGCCCCTCCTCTTCTGCCAAGTTCTTAAGAACTTTATGTAGTGGTTTCTAGAAAGATTGGATGACAACCGGCATCGATTGCAGCTAACAAGGGTTGTCATACAGCTTTCCTGGAGTCCTGAAGGGCAAACTGCTTTATATTCTGTTATACATACAGTAACTGCATGCGTAGGAAAATTTGTCATTTATGAGTCTAGGAACGGAAAGTGACAATTCGTCAATAGTATAAGTTGTCACAAAACACCAAACCATTTGGGAAATCTGCTAAATATAAGCTGCACTAAACCAGAAAAACTTACACAATAGGCTGTAGATTGTAAACATGAGGACGACGGCCATGCTGATGTGTGGGGCATCTGCTGAACTGCAGTCTACTTTGCCCTTCTTGCAGGAACACACTTGAATCGTGACGTCAGCACTGTATGACAATGGAGGTTTCCCCGAATCTGTCACCACCACCGGGAGAATGTAGTTGGCTTTCTTCAGATTTTGTAGAAGACTGACTTGTGCATGGGTACCTAAAAAAGTTCAGAAGCAGATTAGTTAATCAGTATCCTAATCATTATATTTATGTCTAATATGAGAAATAAAATAACTACTATAATACTGCATCCAATGTACAAAAATATAACTACTATAATACTGCTCCTATGTACAAGAATATAACTACCATAATACTGCTCCTATGTACAAGAATATAACTACTATAATACTGCTCCTATGTACAAGAATATAACTACTATAATACTGCCTCCTATGTACAAGAATATAACTGCTATAATACTGCTCCTATGTACAAGAATATAACTACTATAATACTGCCTCCTATGTACAAGAATATAACCACTATAATACTGCCCCTATGTACAAGAATATAACTACTATAATACTGCTCCTATGTACAAGAATATAACTACTATAATACTGCCTCCTATGTACAAAAATATAACTACTATAATACTGCTCCTATGTACAATAATATAACTACTATAATACTGCTCCTATGTACAATAATATAGCTACTATAATACTCCTCCTATGTACAATAATATAACTACTATAATACTGATCCTATGTACAAGAATATAACTACTATAATACTGCCCCCTATGTACAAGAATATAACTACTATAATACTGCTCCTATGTACAAGAATATAACTACTATAATACTGATCCTATGTATAAGAATATAAATACTATAATACTGCTGCTATGTACAAGAATATTACTGCTATAATACTGCCTCCTATGTACAAGAATATAACTACTATAATACTGCCTCCTATGTACAAGAATATAACTACTATAATACTGCTTCCTATGTATATGAATATAACTACTATAATACTGCTCCTATGTACAAGAATATAACTGCCACAATACTGCCTCCTATGTACAAGAATATAACTACTATAATACTGCTCCTATGTACAAGAATATAACTACTATAATACTGCTCCTATATACAAGAATATAAATACTATAATACTGCTTCTATTTACACGAATATAACTGCTATACTACTGCCTCCTATGTACAAGAATATAACTACTATAATACTGCTCCTATATACAAGAATATAACTACTATAATACTACCTTCTATTTACACGAATATAACTGCTATACTACTGCCTCCTATGTACAAAAATATAACTACTATAATACTGCTCCTATATACAAGAATATAACTACTATAATACTACCTTCTATTTACACGAATATAACTACTATAATACTGCTCCTATGTACAAAAATATAACTACTATGTTAATGCCCCTATGTACAATAATATACAGTAACTACTGTAATCCTAATACATTGTCACAGACTGTCTCGGGCACGCACTAGCTAATGTTCTCATTTCCTTTTTAAGATTCGGTCAGGGCAACTTTTTGAGATTACGGACTCCATCTGTAAAATGCTCCATCATGGGATGTCATAAATCTGACTTTATACATGTGTTACACGTCCTATAACCACAACTTCAAAATGGAAGCTTTAAAAGACTTCTGATAAGATTCCGTCTGGTTCAACTTTTTATTACTGAAGCTCTCCTGCATGTCTTATCTGAAGACTTTCCTCTCCTCTTCTCTGCCATATTTTAAAAGATACAAAGGAAGACGTTAAATTGACAGAAGTGCACAATGAATCTCCAAGACTGATCACAAAAATTCTCGAGCCCGGGCCCTTTATTCTGCCAAGAACACTTTCACCTCTTTCGGGAGATGACAAAACAAGAGATCATCTCAGTCTAGCTTTTCTCTTTGTCTTCCTCATGGAAGATTTTTAATTGACGTGAGTTTCAGCGACTTATCTTAAAACTCAAGTTGGAACGAGACTTCTTAAAAAAAAAAAAAGGAGATAGATCCAAAAATAGGCTATAGCCAGACTGCTTTATATAACGAGGTGGCAATTCCCAAGATATAAAAGTGATCTGACTAAAGTTCTTGAAGATGGATTTGAAATGACTAATACTGCTGCGCTCAGACCATGGCGAATATCGAATTCTAGGTTACATTGTAAATCATACCATGGCTCATTTTACCTGTAATATATCATTCAAAACAGGCCAAATGAAGGATCTGGCCGTGTCGTCCTGGAAAAAAAGAACTCAGAAAGGAAGACATGGATGGACTATGTACTGCAATATTAAGCAAATTAAGCTGCAAAAACCAGTGTCAGGCAGCTACTGCCAAGGCCAATAAGATAATGGGTTGCATCAAAAGGGGCATAGATGCCCGTGATGAGACCACACATGGAGGACTGTGTACAGTTCTGGGCTCCTGTGAACGAGGCAGACATAGCAGAGCTGGAGAGGGTTCAGAGGAGGGCAACTAAAGTAATAACTGGAATGGGGCAACTACAGGACCCTAAAAGATTATCAAAATTAGGGTTATTCACTTTAGAAAAAAGACGACTGAGGGGAGATCTAATAACTATGTATAAATATATCAGGGGTCAGTACAGAGATCACTCCCATCATCTATTTATCCCCAGGACTGTGACTGTGACGAGGGGACATCCTCTGCATCTTGAGGAAAGAAGGTTTCTACACAAACATAGAAGAGGATTCTTTACGGTAAGAGCAGTGAAACTATGGAACTATCTGCCTGAGGAGGTGGTGATGGTGAGTACAAAAAAGGAATTCAAGAGGGGCCTGGATGTATTTCTGGAGTGTAATAATATTACAGGTTATAGCTACTGGAGAGGGGCCGCTGATCCAGGGAGTTATTCTGATGTCTGATTGGAGTTGAGAAGGAATTTTTTTCCCCTTAAGTGGGGAAAATTGGCTTCTGCCTCACAGGAGTTTTTTGCCTTCCTCTGGATCAACTTGTAGGAAACAGGCCGAACTGGATGGACAAATGTCTTTTTTTCGGTCTTATATACTATGTTACTATGTAATATAGGACGATGCATCTAATAATCCAGAGTTTATTGTGAATGCAGATTTCATTGAAGTATGTCCTTAGGAGGTATTCCCTTTAGGGTACTTACATTGTGTGGGAGTTGAGGACCCTCATCTATAAGCCAGAGCTGCTCTGGTGGACATAGTACGTCCATGCATTAGATTGACAGACCATTTTTTTTCAATGAGAAATGTGTAATACTTCGTCTCTCCTGTGGTGGTGCTGCAGGGAATTAGACGTCTGCTGCTGGGTGACATCACTGATTGCAGTTACGGGACAACCAGTCGTAAGTTTGTCATCAGGGACCATTTTGATAAAAAGATCCAAGGTGGACAAACCCTGTGACTTTAAAGGAGTTTTTTGGGTATAATTACTTTTTATGTAACGCCCGCATCCTGCTGAAATGGAATATTAATACTTACTGTACCTGTTCCCAACTGCTCTGGTTCTCCGCGCTGCCCCTGACTGTGTACATTTGGTGCTGCATGGGCATGATCACGTGCTCCGCTGCAGCCAATAACTGGTTTCAGCGGTGATGTGGCCACAAGCGGCACATCATTGCCGAAGCCAGTCATTGGCTGCAGCGGAACATGTGACCATGCTCATGTATGGGTGTGGAATATGGGTGTGGAAAGGAAGGAGGTGGTTCTAGCGGGTCTACAATAACGCCTTCTTAATTGAAACATATCCACATTAGAAAAATGCACATCTTGCGCTAGGTCAGACACAGCGTGTTATTTTAGACTCACTAGGGCCATCTCCTTCCCTTCGGTATCCATGCTCAGAGTCTGTGGTTATCTAATGGGAGCTGGACATCCGCCACATGTGACTGGAATATGGGCACAGCGGAGGCAGTGTGGAGGACCAGAACAGTGGGGAGCAGGACCGTAAAAGACATAAAAAAATTGTATTACTTGAAAACCCCTTTAAGATTGAAGCCCCCCCGCCATGTTCAGCAATCATTTGTTTGGCACTTGGGTTACTCTCCTTTCCCTGCATGGAGTTTCTCTGTGAACTTCCTCAGACTAACCTAAAAATCCTTCTTGTGTAGTGATAAGTAACAGAACTGGGGGAGGAGGGGTAAGCAGCTGCATGTTCATACCCAGAGTTTTACAGTAATATCATTAGTGGGAGAGGGGAGGAGGCACTAGTGGGTAAGAGCTATGATTGGATTAAAGCATACAGAACATCAGGGCACCCCCAGTCACGAAGCATGGGGTGAGAATAGGCAAAGTACACAGATTATTATACTCACTGTTGAGTTGTGTGATTTTCCAGGTTTTATCTGACATGGATTGTTTCCCCAATTCAAACTTAAATGGGTCGGAGTTCGGATGAAGGTCTTTATCCCATGCTCCTAGAGTGATGAGGTCTTTCGAGTCTTCGCACATTTTTGCCGAGGTTGGGTAGATATACGGCGCGTTGTCATTAACATCTTCTAATGTAATTTGTAAGGTTCCTGTACCAGTGGCTGGAGGGGTACCTGGGGGAACACAAATGGTGGAATGTCATTGGTTTCTAGAATATGCAGTCATCATTGAATTGTTCAAAGGAAAAAGAAATTCCAGAAAAAAAACACCATTATTGTCTAGGTGCTGTGTCCAGCTTTAATCCTTGTAAATACAAATATGACCATTTGTGGCAAACTGGAAAAGATCTGGACATCGATGAAATCAAAAGGACTTCAGTTCATTTTGACAATTTGTTTGGGACCCTCAATTCTATCTGAACATGGAAATTCCAACTGAGTTGCCATAGAATATGTCAAAAACATCTGACAGATCTGGAAGCTACCTGAAGAAGGCACGGTAACCCTCATTATATCTGACTTAAGTTCCCCCTTTGTGTTTGGTGGGTCCCCACTTTTTTGAAACTTGTGTTGAACCCAGTGGGCCGATGTCAGTGAGATCATCCGTCAACCTCATGGGCAAACAGAGAGACCTGCTTCGATAGCAGCCTTCTCAGTCAGCAAGATGGTCCAGAAACCGAGAGAATCTCGTGAACTAGAGCACGTGAACTGTGAGGACATCTTTCTTGAAGTTAAGGAGAAGCTTCTTGACCTGACATACAGTCAGAAAAGACATCATAGCTGACATGCTCTAGTAGCAGCCTTTGGATTTCCTGCCTTTTCCTTCAGACCAGGAGCAGACGGGTTCCTTATCTCTGCTCTCTGACCTTATAAACACTCATTAAAGCCCAATCCTTATCTTACTGATAAGAATGTGGCTTAACCCTTTCATGACGAGACCCAAAAAAGGCCTGAATGCCCAGGCAAATTTTGTTATTTTGGGCACACCACAGTTTAGTGACTGTAGCTTTTTTATTTGTTTGACTACCCAAAAAATTTTTGCGATTTTTTTTTCCAACTTTTTATTAGAATGTTTTTTAGAGTTTTTTTTTTTTAGGTTTCATTTTGAAGAAAACTGCTAATTATTATTAAAAAGTATTTTTTCATTATAGCTTTATATTTCTTAAATATTTAAACTGACACAAAAATTAATTATTGCAATGGGTTCCCTAATTTTTGGCAATCGTTTTAATATATAACAGGTATAGGTTTGAGAGAACGGGGCGACTATGGTGACGGTTTCTGTTAGTGACTGCATTAAAAAAATATTTTTTACATTTTTTATTTGTATTTTTATTTATTTATTTTTTTTACTTATATTTTAATTTTTTAAACAAATTTGGCACATAATATGACTCCCAGGAGGTCATTAAAAGACACTGACTTTTTTTTTTTCCTTACTTTTTTTTCCACTGTTTCCACTGTAACTGGGGCATCCACAGGAGCCCCAGTTACAGGGAAAAACAGCCCCCTCTTGGGGGCATGACACACAGGCAGAGCTGATCAGGGTCTCCTTGTCTCCTTAGACCCTGCAGCTCTGCTCCTGCCCCTGCTCCAGACACCAACGGCAGTCACGTCACCGCCGGGACTAAAGAGGAAGCGGCCCCTCCACGATGCGCTTGTTTAGCGCTCTCCTGCAGGCACAGGAGAAGGCAGAAGCGGTAATAAACCGCTCCTGTCTTCTCCTCAGGGTCCCTGCTGTGTCTGTCAGCTGGGACCCGACCTGCTGCTGCTAGATTGCAGGAGCAGGAACTTTAAAGTGCTGTCTTCACGTGTATATACATGGTCTCTGCACGGGGCATGTGCAGATAGGACGTATATACACAGTGGGCAGTCGGTAAGGGGTTAAATAAGTCTTTATGACCTCTTAGTAGTTTAGAGATAAGGGTTATTAGATGACCGGCACAAAGTGAAAGTAAAAGTACCAGTCACACAGTTAAAAAAACAATTAACCATTTTTGACAGAAAAGCTCAATATTCTTTTTTTAATAAAGGCCAATTAATAATAGGTTTTTTGGCCAAAAATGTGTAACATGCAATCATTAAAAAAAAATGCCTCCGAAGGTGTACATAGCCTTTAATGAGAATCAGGCAATAGAAGTATTGAATATTCACTATGATCGGAACTACTTTTATTGGACGATCTCAAACCCCAGCCAAACTTACACCGAGGATCCCAGTGTCAGCCACTCTGGATAGACAGACGACTGGTCTCCATACTGTTTTCAGATGCTCGAAAGAGATAGCATCTACAGGAAATTGCATCCTTGATTGCAGTCTATAAAGATCGGATTGAGGCGGCATTAAGCAAGTGCGTAAAAAACAACAAGTTATGATATGCCAAGTGACACCTCATCCATTTCAACCAGCCGAGCAGACAACGCAGACTGCTGCCTATTGTGTCTGAAACTTCCCGAGCCTCTTTAATGAAAAATAAATTATTTTTCACTTTTGATTGGCCTAATTGAATTTGTAATATAAATCCAACACATTCTTGGATCTTGATGTATTATTAAGAAAAGTCGTGAGACGGGAGGGTTGAAAACACAATGGCGTCTTTGAAATACGATCACAAAAGTCGCCTTTCATGCATTTAATTAAATCGCTGTCTTTAATTCTGAATGCATTATTTCCAGGCCGGACTGATAGTGTCTGAAAGTGTCTTTATCTTTTTTTTCTTTCTTCTAGTCAGTGATATTAAACTGGGGGAAAAAAAAGGATTTTGGAATTAAGAAACTGTCGACCATTAGACCAGTTTTTTTTTTTTCCAGTGTTGATAATGTGTTATTTTCCCGGCCATGTAAATGTATCTCTGTATTACTAAGGGACCAGAAATCTAATAGAAACATAATGAGAAAGTCAATTAATGCCTTCTGCTTCTAACCATTATCTTCTCTCTATTAAAGCTGGCTGGACGCAGCTACGTGCTACCGCTCTATATGGGGGGGTCAAGCAACTGGATAGATTTGGCCCATTTTAGCAATACCTATAGATAAGGGTATATATGAAGCAACGTGCCTTCCCTTCACCCCCCTCTCTACATGTGCTGGTTCATACCATGACCCTTTTACGAGCAACATGGATCTGCCTGTTGCTTCAAGTTGATCTAGTTACTAACTTTGAGCAGTTGCAATACATCTACTTAGAATCTGGGTTTGATTATCACGTAGCTTTGCATGTTTGATTGGGGTGGAGTGCTATTGTTGAGCCTCTTTATGTATGTGTATTGACACATGCATAATGTATGTGGTTTTTGCAACTGTCTGGTTACTGTGCAATTCAGCCCTACTGTAAGATCTGGAGGTATCTGAGTATCATGAGCCACCATTAGGACATGGGAAAGGTGACCGCTATATGCACTGTAGGTAAATTCAGTTCTGTAAATAGAAAATATCACAATTTGTCGCTTATCCTTCCCAAGAATTTTGCATCCTTTCTAGGATAGTAAAGCAAAACAATCTAGTGCCAATTTTCCCTGTACTTGGTGGCTAACATTTCTCTAATTGTAAAGAAGAAAGAACCTTGGACAGAATTTTCCTAAAATGCATCCCATGGGCTCCATAACAACGGTCGCCATAGAGCTTTCTATTGCTCGATGGGGGGTGGGGCATATAGGACAGTCCAAGAGCAGATGTTTAGGGCTGCCCACTGATGTAAATAGTACTTAATGTTATCATACCTCACTTGTGTGACCAAAAGAACCAGTGGACTCCGTAGTGGCTGTAGTCAACATTTTTTATTTTATTTTACTCACATTTTTTGGGTGGGTTATTTTTATTTTATTTATTTTTTAACATTTATTGTCTTATTTTATAGTCTGTCCTTTAACACTTATATTATTATTATTTTTATTATTATTCTGTTGGTTCCAGCTGCCGCCTCCTGGAACCGTTACCTGACATTTGGCTGCCCAATCATTTGGGCAATCAGCTAAAACCCGGTGCTATAAATATGCCATGAAGCTGGCTCTAGAGATCTAACAGATGGAGAGATGGGCAGCCATTGACCAGTTAAAGCCCTCTAGACCTTTACACGACACTTATGGATGGTCTACTACCCATGGGCCCGTGCTGTGTGCTTGTTCCCCCAGGATATAATTTGCTGGACTGCTCCTGCATATAGTCCTGTAGTTGACATTCCCTGGGGAACTACTAATGCTTACCTAACAGCTTGAGAGACTCAGACTGGTGATCACTGCTGTAGTCCATCTTGGCTTCATTCCAGGTGATGTTGAGGTCAATATTGTGTTGGCCTCTTATTTTAATAATAAATTCACTAAGTAATAAAGTGGCATCCACTTTTGCAATATTACGGACTATACGGAATATCGTGGATATTCTAGGACTGAACACCACCTGGGTTTTCGTGGCAGTCCCAGCAATTGTCTGTTTCTTTACAATCTGTAGTTATCCTTTCAAGGTTAGTCCCTGTGGCCTCATACTTCATTCTGCGTGCCGCCTTAGGGTGCATCTATATTACACAATGTTACAAAATATTCTGCTTAAGAAGCCATGATTTTCATGGAAAATTCCTGCATAAAATGTGGTCCAATTTTTTTAGAGACATGACATTGGGGGTACAATGTGGCTCCACTATGGATCCATACAACTAAGAGATGAACTATGGCTATGTGCTGAGAAAATGACATCATAAACTGACCTATTGCTTAGATCAAATTTTTATGTTAAATATATTTTTAATAATTTTGGTGATTATTTTAAAAAATGTTCCATGTCACTATCTGTGTAAAAAAAAAAGAAATTACTGGAACTGACCACTCGGATGACACTTCTTGTTCTGTAGAGATCACTTCCTAGCAGTCATCTCATCATCATCACAGTCAGGATTACAATGACAGGTATATATAGATAACAAGAGAGCAACCATTCACAATAGACAGTTTCCCTCCTCCCCCTCCCTGCACAATGCCTTCTGCACAGGTCACAAAGCACGCCCACAACACTCTACTACACAATTCATCTCCAGTCACAAGTTCCTATGGTCCATGTGGCTGCTGTTATAGCACCTCTAGACATGGGCGTAGCTTTAGGGGGTGCAGAGGTAGCAGTCGCTACCGGGCCCAGGAGCCTGAGGGGGCCCAAAGACTCTTGTGCCGCATGAGAAGACACACAAAGCACTGAGGGAAGGGGGGCCCAAGCTGAACTCTTACACCAGGGCCCATGAGCCGTTAGCTACTCCCCTGCCTCTAGGGATTGCAGTCGATGCAATAATTTAAAGGGATCTGCCTAGAAAAGCACAAGATTATGACACATGATTCATGCAGCAATGCTCCTCCTAACGTTCCTGGCCCCGTACAATTATAAATTTGCTTTTAAATAAATATAGAGCTCGGCTCGTATTGTAATCGAGTCCTCGCACGTGACAATTTAAATAGGAAATCTTCAGATCTGGTAATAAGCGCTGGAGCACAGCCGCTGTATTAAATACTGATTTCATCACTTTAATTTTTAATCAAGACTGTGTGATGACATATTAAAGTAATATTTTGCCGGCAATTTATGAGATTTAAATAGCAAAAAAGAGCTGCATCTGGAGTGGGATTCTTAATTATTGCAGTGGCGAGTGCGAGCAAAGGACATTAATTGTACTGCCATCAAAACTAATTGTCTGTTTTCTACCCAAACAGGTAGAAGCAGAATGTGCCAATTAATCTGTGTTTAGAGCACTAAAAATCCGGGACATGCTGGAATGAATCAGGCGGCGTGACATTGGCACTGCTTTTACCCCAGCTAATACCGCCATGCATATTATATGTAATGCTGTGCTCTGAAATAATAAAATGATGTTTTTTTTTAGATTACTTTTATAATAAAGGTGAATAAACTCGTTGAATAATGTAAAGGGGGGGGGGGGGAGAGGCTATGGTGGAATAAATTAACCGTATGGTATGGTTAATGTACGGCATTATGCTCCTGGAATTGTATAGATCAGGCTGCTGTGCTGAGCCCGATCCATATGCGGCGGGTGCCGGCTTTATAATGCAGCAGGCAACCTGGTTCAACAGTGATCATGGCATCAGTGAGGTTAGGCAGAGGGATACGGCTCCCTCTGCCTTCCGATTGGATCCAGCGCAATGAAATCATGGGTTTCCAATCGGTTACCATAAGAGCCTGGGCCCTGCTGGAGGTTTTCAAGCCTACCATGGTAAGCTACCTGCTAAGCTGTGCATGAGGCACTGCTCAGCAGGGAGTGCGTCAGAATCCCATTCACCCTAATAGATCTCTAGTGTAGTGAAAGGGACAAGGGATCAAAACAACCCAGGTTCTAGTCCTTCTAACAGGGCTAAACGTTGTTGTTTTAAATAAATAAATAAAAGTTTACATCACCCCCTTCCCAATTTTACATATAGAAATATAAAAATAGAAATATATGAACATTAAAAAAATAAACACACATGTATCAGGTATCGTGGCATTCAAAAATGCCTGAACTATTAAAATATTTTAAAAAATATTCCTGCGTGGTATACGCCGTAATGAACAAAAAAACAATAAAAACACACGATTCACCATTTTTTAGTCACCTTGTCCCCCAAAAAGTTGGATAATAATGATCAAAAGCTGTAGCCCAAAAATGGTACCAATAAAAACTACAGTTTGTGTCGCAAAAAAACAAGCCCATATACAGCTCTGTAGACTGAAATATAAATAAGTTATGGCAGTCAGAAAATGGTGATGCAAAGAAAATGTTTTTTTTTAAAGGTTTTTATTTTTTTTAAATAATGAAACAAAATAAAACTATATAAATTTGGTATCGCCATATTCGTAGTGAGACGCAGAATAAGGACATCATGTCATTTTTAGTGCATAATGAATGCGGTATAGTCAAAACCTAGGCTGAATTTTTTTTATTTTTTTATTTTACCCCACAAAGAATTTTTTCTGTTTTACAATACAAGGCATGGTAAATTAAATGGTGCCATTAAAAAAATGCATCTTGTCCCACAAAAAAATATCCCTCATATGGCTATGTGAATGTCAAAGTAAAAAAGTTATGGCTATTGGAATGTGGAGAGGAAAAAATCTAAATTTCAAAAATGAAAATAGGCTCAGTCCTTAAAGTGTTAAAGGAGATGTCTCAGGCCCCAGTCTATATTTATCAGTAGGGAAGTATGGGGTTCATTGGGGGGGCTCCAACTCATATCTACCACAAAGAGTGGCCACTGCTTTGGAAAACTAGGTCTGATCATGTATTACATGGTCATCATTTTCTTTGGTCACTGCACAATAAACATCTTGCTGCTTTTCCACCAAAAATAGATAATTGTCACGTGGTCTACTTTTGCACCTTTGGGCAGGGGGATAAAGGACCACAGGCTTTCGCTATGAGTTGATGGAGGAAGCAGGACTCACAGGCTTTACCTATGATCAGGCAGGGTTGTAGGACAGGCTTCTCTGTTAGTGGGTGAAACAGTACCTACATGCTTTATCTCTGAGAGGGCAGGGATGTAGGACCCACAGGCTTTCTCTATAACTTTAGGGGGAAGCAGGATTCACATGCTTTCTCGATGAATGGGTGGGGGTTGAAGGAGTCACAGAGGTTTATAAGTTGGGGAAGCAGGACTCAAAGGCTTTTTCGATGAGTGTGGAGGGGATTGTAGGACTCACAGGCTCTCTTCGTGAGTGTAGATGGGATTGTAGGACTCACAGGATCTCTCTATGAGTCTGGAGGGGATTGTAGGACTCACAGGCTTTCTCTATGAGTGTAGATGGGATTGTAGGACTCACAGGATCTCTCTATGAGTGCGTGGGGATTGTAGGACTCACAGGCTTTCTCTATGAGCGTGGAGGGGATTGTAGGACTCACAGGCTTTTTCTATGAGTGTGGAGGGGATTGTAGGACTCACAGGCTTTCTCTATGAGTATGGAGGAGATTGTAGGACTCACAGGCTTTCTCTATGAGTGGGTGGGGATTGTAGGACTCACAGGCTTTCTCTATGAGTGTGGAGGGGATTGTAGGACTCGCAGCTTCTCTCTATGAGTGTGGAGGGGATTGTAGGATTCACAGCTTCTCTCTATAGTGTGGAGGGGATTGTAGGACTCACAGGTTCTCTCTATAAGTGTGGAAGAGATTTTAGGACTCACAGGATATCTTTATGAGTGTGGAGGGGATTGTAGGACTCACAGGCTTTCTCTATGAGTATGGAGGGGATTGTAGGACTCACCGGCTTTCTCTATGAATGTGGAGGGGATTGTAGGACTCACAGGCTTTCTCTATGAGTGTGGAGGGGATTGTAGGACTCACAGGTTCTCTCTATAAGTGTAGAGGGGATTACTGGACTCACAGGCTTTCTCTGCAGACCCAGACAGCATTTTTACCTGTAAATACTGAATCAAATAATAGAAAACGATATCACCAAGTTCAGAATCTCCCACTCTGTGTTATACGTCCACATACAGAAGACCTGACAGACATGCTGCTCTGTTATTGTTATTTTAAGCAAAAGCCTTGAGCCCATATTACTTAGGAGACAAGTAATTTGACTCATAAATGATCATTTCCTGTTTTGATGTCACAATTCAGAAGTAGTTTATTGAAACCACCAAAGACATTGCTTCCATCCATGCACATGGTGAGGACATCTTCTTGAACTTCT
This sequence comes from Bufotes viridis, assembly GCA_033119425.1. Classification (NCBI taxonomy): domain Eukaryota; kingdom Metazoa; phylum Chordata; class Amphibia; order Anura; family Bufonidae; genus Bufotes; species Bufotes viridis. The sequence goes on from CM065598.1 coordinate 97,932,377, forward strand.
CTGTGCATTAGATTATTTTACATTAGTGATGTTCATGAGCCTGGATCTACGATGGTACCAGGCATGGGCAGCTCTCAGTCTATTGGTCCCCCATAGAAACCACTAGAATGAGAAGCCATATTTATAGGTACTTTGTGTCCTACATCTCCTTGCTGATCACGAACCTGCTCCTTCTACTATGTTCAGTAAATCTCCGAATTGATTCTTGTTGTTCTTATGACCCTGCCCCTGATATTGTAGGACTATGAGTCCCGGTATGTCCTTCTTTTACTATGCTCTGGTGAGCCACCAGTTGTTTCAGTGTGATTTAACTAGCGCAGATTCAGCTTTCCCGAAAGAGAAGCCAAGCAGTGAGATTGAGGTCAGAATGCCGTGGCAGCACAATATAGAAAGTATTGATGAATATCACCGCAGCTTACAGCAACTTTCTCCATCATGCAAATTTACGAACATAGGCAAAGACATTTGTATGCAAATAATACAAAGCTGCGCATCTGCAAAACTCAGACAGGCCCTCTGAGACCAAGCGTGACCCTGATGAAATTACTTGACTTGACTTGCATTAATGATGCTGCAGATATGCGAGCCAAAATATGAAGAAAGCATTAACTGCACAATAAACAAAATAGCAAGTGCAGAATATACAGTGCAAATCTTAAAGGGCCCTTTTTAAGATGCCACTAAGGTAAAGAAGCTGATTGGCTGGGAAGCTGTGCCATTAGTTATTTTATAACTTTCTAAGGGGGCAGTCATCTTCATCCCTGCTCTGAAGAAGGGGGAGCAGGTTGGAGCTAGGAGCTCATGAATATGAGGACTCCCAGACTCCTGCACGGTACTTAGAGCAGTGTTTCCCAACCAGTGTGCCTCCAGCTATTGCAAAACTACAACTTCCAGCATGCTCAGTCTGGCTACAGCTATCTGCCTACAGCAGGGCATGGTGGGAGTTGTAGTTTCACAACAGCTGGAGAGCCGCAGTTTGCCCATCCCTGCCCTAAGAGAAAAGGCAAACCTATGGAGGTAGTGTGATGCTGTGTTCTATTGGGATACCTTGAGTTAGTACATTCATGTGGATGTGACCCGTCCCACCTACCTAAACATTGTACAGACAAATAGCCCCCTTAATGGCAGTGGTGCCTTTTAATAGCAGTGGCCTCTTTCATCAGGATGATACCCCAACTACACTGTAAATATTGTTCAGAAATGGTCTGAGGAACATGACAAAGAGTTTACGGTGATGATTTGACCTCCAATATCCCCAAGTCTCAATGGAGGCCGTACCAAGCAACTTACAGGATCTGCTGCTAACGACTTGGCGCCAGACACCATAGGAAACCTCCAGAGCTCTTATAGAGTCTACGTGTCAACAGGACAGAGCTATTTTGGTGCCACGAGGGGTGCCACACACGATTAGACAGGATTTAATGTTATGGTTGATTGAGGTACGTACAGCATGTAAGTATAAGGATCTCAGCAATGGACACACGTTACATAAAATAGTGATCTGCATCGCAAAGGGTGAAATCTGTGGCAGAAATCGACGTGCGCCGGGAGCTTTGTAACAGATTTTGCATTAAGCTCAGAAGCTTCAGGTTACTCTTCTGGGCTGATAACTGAGAACAATAGATTGCATCCAACTGAACAGAAAATAGAGATAAGATAGACTTCAACAGCAGTCTTTCTTTGAAACCATGAGATTATATGATGCATTCGACCATCTGTAACCCTGGGCCTCCATCGTTTCATGTAGCAGCTGTGGACAGGCTCTCCGCTGTGCAGATGCAGGAGGATTGAAGTTCAAAACCTTTCATTATAAAATCTGAAGTTAGAGTTTTTCATGCACAAGTGGCACTTCAGGAAAGGTCACCTATGAAACCTGTGCACAACCCGGCAATGTATGGGGTATACACGGTCTTATTAAGCACTGCATTGTGCAGCCTATGATTTAACCATTCTGCTTCTGGAGGGTGTGCAGCAAGGTTACAACTAGACTGAACGGGTTGTCTCAGGATGGTACACCATGTCCGTACGCCCTATTAGGATGGCGCCCATTCTTGGGTTCCCATGCATTTTGTACATGTATGGACCTACATTTGAACAGCACCAAGTAGTGCTACATGAATGCCTAGATGTGGCTTCCCTTCATGATGACAGTTGATCGCGAGGTGAGAGAAGCCAGATCCATTTCAAAAGGGGCTCTCTACAGGCCCAGCAAGAATGGGAGCACGGGGACAAAAGCAGTGGCATGGAAACGACAGGACATTTTAAAGGCTCTCTGCCAAACTGTAAAAAAAAAAAAATCGTGACATCACTTTAAGGGTCCATTCACACGTCTGTAGCGTATTGCGTATCCGCAATACACCCGACAGGCAACCCCATAGAACTGCCTATTCTTGTCCGTAATTGTCCGCAGACCGGAAGTTCGTGGGCGAACTCCGGAAATGCGGATGCAGACAGCACACTGTGTTCTGTCCGCATCCATTCCTGCCCCATAGAGAATGAATAGGTCCGGATCTGTTCCGCAACGTTGCGGAACAGATCTGGACACAATCACGGACGTGTGAATGGACCCTAAAGAAGTTGTCCAACCTCCCTGACGGACTTGTGGGGGGGAACCATACTTTCTTGTTCCCTGCTGCTCCTCCGGGTCATTGTGCTTCAGTCCCCGCTTCTCAGCTTCTGAAATGGATGGGGCCCATTTCTACCGATGACTAGTCACAGCAGTAATGTGTTCCCCAAGCGTCATGTCACTCGGTCACATTCCATCTGTTGGACACATCACTGACTGGTTGCAGCAGGACATGTGACCCGGTCTATTCTGGATGTTAAGATCTGCGGACTGGACTGATGAGGGGTGAAAGAGCCAGAACTGAGCATCGGGACCAATGAAAACCAATTGAAGATGTTGCCATAACACAACTAGTTTAGTTAACGCATCTAGTTAAGCATGTGTATTAACTCTATTATATATGTACAAAGTTTGAATTATGTATAATGCTTGTACAATCATAATCGTTAAGGGACTGTTATGTCAGGGCTTCCCTAAAGTCTCTTTCAGCCATATTATTCCCTGTTTCAGCTGCACAGCTAGATGCATTTCTCTCACAAGCAGTGGATGTCTCCCTTTTCTTGAATGTGCCAGTACTGTATGTAGTAACCTCACTTCCCTTACATCCCACCATGTTTGTTTTCTTCTAGGGGGCCCAGAAACCTGATAGGGAGGCTATCTCACACTTACAGACATACGAGGCTCCTGTGGTGTTCAGAGGCTGTATAGAAATAGCTCTTTTGTCAGGCTCAGGATGTCAGCTAGCTCTGACATGCCCCCATTTCCTGTGAGCCGGTTTCAGAGTTGCCAGGGACAGATCTTGTCTTAAAAATGTCAATTCCCCTTAGCACATTGCCATAGAGAAGCACACAGGATGCTCAGTACTCACCGTTGTCTATTGCTAGGATCAGGGAGGTGTAAGTGCTGTTGTGAACAAATGAGGATTCCCGATCGAGTGGGGCCGTTGTGTTGACTGTTCCATTCACTGGGTTAATGGAGAGCCAGCCTGCATCATCCTTTAGCATGGAGAACCTGCAATAACACAACAGACACATTTACATTTATACATCTCTACTGATGCAAGACAATATCTCTAAGTAGCAATAATTTTGTAAATGTCTTCTCTATAAGGTTGTGATCAAACAAAACAGAAAACAGAAGATAGGACCAGGGTACCCAGCTCACCTGGGAGGGATATACTACAACGGACATCCTTCAGGGCAGTTCAGGGGCCACGTCTAATCTATTATTAAGGCTGGAATCACACCTGCAGTTTTAGTGCAGCTTTTCACCCAAAACCAGAAGTAGCTCCAGTAGGACTGAGAACTAGAAGACATTCCTTTATATTTCCGAAACCACTTCTAGCTTTAGCTCCAAAAACTGCTGCTAACAGGGTCTGAACAATTCCACCTTAGAAAGGGCTCCCTGAGCCTCCAAATATTTAGGTAAAAGCATGAAATAAAGCCTTAGTTGCCTGTCCAATATCTGCACTATTCGATCAGCACAGCTCCTATGCTTCTCACCGGGCTTTGATTCCGGCAATGAGGATGCAACTGCAGTCAATTATTGGCCTCAGAAGTCCCGTGGGATAGTCTGGAACATTATTCCAACAGAGAGACATCATCTACCTGACTACCCCACCTGAACCACTGAGGCCACATAAAGTGGTCACTGCAATGCACAGAAGCAGATGCACCGGTAGAGGATTGAATAGGTAAGTAAGGCTTCTTCTTTGTCTATTTTATAATTATCCCTGTCTGTATATAAATTAACCTTCTGACCACTCTCTGTCCTTTAGAGAGCCACCATATAATCATGTTCCTTGATTACAAAATCTGTGCACCACTGCATGCGAAAAAGGCAAAGAAGATGATCTATATCTTTGAAAATCCCACCAAATAGACACAATCGGTTCCAAGATGGAGGATAAAGGATGTGGGAAGCAGCACTGGTTAATTCATGCCTGCTTGGCTCCACTAATAGCTCTGTCCTCACCTCACTTTTCCACGTGGCAATGAGCTCCCGCATGCGGGTAGTAAAAGGGAAATGCAAGGCTGAAAATGCACTGGCTTCCATAAAACCAGACGGGATTATTAGGTAGTAAAAACAAGACACTAGAGGTAATGATTATAATATAAAACCACAAGTCATTCATCACGGGGCCGCACAATGTAACATAGCAACCTTATAACTGATTATATTATATGCGATGTTGGCAATCAGACTCCATAAATCCTCATGCACTGGACAAACCTCAATTACCTAGAGTTAGAAAGGGTTGAACAACTTTCATAAGGCACTTTTAAAAGAGTTAACTGTTTATTGTTCAGTTGTTGTCAGCGATGAAGGTTGAAATGGTCTACATGCAGGGGCGTAGCTAAAGGCTCATCATGGGCCCTGGAGCAAGAATGCAGCTTGGGCCCCCCTTCCCTCAATGCTTTGTGGTCAGGGGTAGAGGAGCACATAGCCTTCATGCTTTCTGAGGCAAAATTTGAATCTGCAGCTCCCATCCAAATTCTTGACCTAGGCCCTTCCCTGGAGCCATAGGTGTAACTTGAAGATTCTAGGCCCCACTGCCAAATCTATGACAGAGCCCTCTGAGCATGCGCTTTCTATAATAGCAGTGTCTTCTTATGTGGCACAAAGGTCTTTGGGGCCCCTCAAGGTACTGGGCCCGGTAGCGGCTGCTACCTCTGCACCCCCTATAGCTACGCCCATGTCTACATGTATCTATCAGAGATGAGCGAATGTCTTAAAATTCGATTTGGGGCTGAAGCAGTTGTCTCATTTCATTCAGGTCTGACTAAATACAACCCGACTTCCAAGGTTTCTGATTGTCCGGATATCTCTCGCACTATTCTCCTGAAACAAAATACAAAATTTTAATTTCTGTCGAGCCTGAATGTTGTGAAAAATGTGAGTCAAATTTTAGAATTGATTTGCTCATCCCTAGCATCTATGTATCCAGCCAACCAAAAATGTATCTAGTTAGATATCTTAAATCACCACAATGACCATAGATGAATCCAAGAACTTGACTAATGTTTGGTGAAATGTGACCAAATAAGAGGAACATCTGACGTTGCAAAATGAGTTGACAAAGTGGTTATGGGTTGAAACAAAACCTAAACTCTACTCATCAGATGTTCATAGGAGCCGCCATATTCTTTTATAGTCAAAAAGTGGTCAGCTACAGGACATGGCACCCGTACGCAGAAGTGAGTCATGGAACCATGAGGGTCAAACCATAAAACAAAACCTTGAATGATGTCCAGAACCACTCCTTGTTGCAAGAAAACTAAGTCTCTTTATTGAAATCCTCTGCATGCAGAAAAGGTAATAAAGATCGGACATGTTTCAAGCTAACATCACCATATTCTTTTGTACACCTTATTATTATTTATTTGAAAAAAAAATTTTTTGAAAGATAAATCCCTTAGGTTCTTCCTTCGAAGGGTTGTCCCATCTCAGCAGTTGTGGGATATTGCTATCACACAAATGCTGCCACAAGTTTCAGAATGGTGTGTGTCCTACCTCCATAATGGAGCCCCCTAAGTGGAGAAACGTGCACCTCTCCATTCACCACTATTGGAATTCCAAAAATAGCTGAGCTCTGACTTTTCTGGTTTGCTCTCCAGTAATAGCTATGAAACTTCTGAAAATAGCTAAGTGAGCATGCTTGGCCATTTCCAGAAGTCCCATATCAGTGAATGGAGAGCAAGCTAGCAAAGTCAGTCGTTAGCTATTTTCAGAACTCCCATAGCGGTGAATGGAGGGTGGCCACCCATGCACAGCTGACTATAGAGGAGCCAGTAGGGATAAGTTGCTGCATTGACCCGGTTCACGCTGATCTCAGGGTTCTGTTCGATTAGGTTTGCATTGCTCATTACCTACAGCTCCCATTATAGGTCAATGGAGATCCATTAGGCTCAACTGTAACATGGAACCCCCCCAACAGTCAAGGAATCCTAGTAGGTCTACGATGAGCACTAAAACAACTGACAATGGTAATAGAGAATGTGATGCCAGATGTCAGTGGTCGGCATGTAGAAGGTCCTCATAATGGGATGAAAGATAAGGATAATCAGCTTTGTAAGCGGTATTGGACCGGTTTGTATAAGATCGGAACGCCATCGACTAGGCTTCAACCATAAGGTCAGAGAGAAAGCTCCAGACAGCCAGGCACGAGACCAAGCGAATCATGAATTTACATTTTAGAGAAAGAAGACTGCCAGGCACGTCCTACTTGAAGCCATCCGACTTGGCCAATAGTTTAGAAAAAGGAGGGAGGACAAAAGACAGCAAAGTGAAACATATTGAAAATATTCAATTCACCAGCGATGGGCTGCCAAATTTTTGTTGAATTAAAGGCATTTGCCAAGTTAATTAGTAATTTTCTGCAACATGTGGGAAGCAGATCCAGACAAATTCATTGTGAGTTTTTGTTTGTTTTTTTCCCATTGAGAGAATAAGAATCAGTTCACGATGGTCACTGGAAGACGGAAACACAAAAGAGGAGCTGCAATAAAAGTGTTGAAGGGTGGAAGTCGAATAGAGGTTCAGAATTTGCTTGAATATGGTAGGATAAGTCCTTAAAATGTTATCCCTGCCCAAGCAAAGTGGCCTCGTGTACTGCCTTCACACTATGAAGTCAACTTTTTGGTCAAGGCGAGAGGGGATAATGCACAAAAATGTCACACTTGCCATGACCTGGTGAAAGCTTAGATGTAGGAGCATACTAAAGAGAGAGGGGGCACCATAGCAAGGCATACAATGGAGATCATAGTACAAAGTTTTTCTACCCAGGACAGAAGGGTTAGGTGTTTGTGTTGCCCTCCATGTTTTTTTTTATGGCGTTTGGACCAATTCCTCCTCTCGCTTGCATTACTTTAAACATATAACTAGCTCACCTGGGCCTCCCTTTTCCCCCATTGTGCTTTAGAAGTTCTATTGTCTGCCTCTATTGTATGGATGTCAGGGATGAAAATACTTGGAATGGATGCAAAGCAATGGGTTGGCATCTTGATACCAGTGATGTCATCACTGACATGTTGACATTTTGTTGCTAGGGATGTGATCAGTGTTAGATTGGCATCTTGTTCTCAGTGTGATGTCATCAGTGATAGATTGGTATTGGCTCAACAGAATTGCCATCAGCGACACATTGGCAACTTATTATTAGTGATGTCATCAGGCATCTTGTTACCAGTGATGTCATTATTGATATACTGGCATCTTGTACCAGTGAGGTCATCAGTGACATGTTTGCAGCTTGTTACTAATGATGCCTATAAAGATGTGTTAGCATCTCGTGTCCAGTGATGTCATCAATAACAGACCGCCATTTTTTTACAGTGATGTCATTAGTGATCCTTTAGCATCGTATCAGTAACATCTTATTACTCACTAATGCATTGGCTTGTCACTTGTTGACCGTGGTGTTATAATTAGCATCTTTTTATCAGTTATCAATTAACATCTTGTTACCAGTGATGTCATCAGTAACACCTTGGCAACCTGTTACCAGCAATGTCATGAAAGAAGCGTTAACATTAGTGTTGAGCGAACTTGTATTTTAAGTTCGGCGTCCAGAGTTCAGGTTCGGGTTATTGAAGCATCCCGTTATGGATTCCGCTACCACGGACCATAACGGCATTTGGAATCCATAAGGGGATTCTTCAATGAACCCGAACCTTGGACAACACTAAGGACCTGGGGTGACGTCACCGTCATGTGATCAGTGCAGGGGGCGTGGCTCAGCACTGGATTGGATAAGAGGTGATCCAGTACTGAGCCACGCCCCCTGCACTGATCACATGACGGTGACGTCACCCCAGGTCCTTAGTGTTGTCCAAGGTTCGGGTTCATTGAAGAATCCCCTTATGGATTCCAAATGCCGTTATGGTCCGTGGAAGCGGAATCCATAACGGGATGCTTCGATAACCCGAACTTTGGACGCCGAACTTAAAATACAAGTTCGCTCAACTCTAGTTAACATCTTATTACTAATGATATCATCAATAACACAATGCGATGTCATCAATACCACGTTGGCTGTCATGCCGCTAAGTGGCAAATCTTCTCAACATCTTATGCATGCGGGATTATGATCTGTTTTCCTTCTCTTTTGGCAGACGACATTTGACTGCCAATTCTTAGAATGACAATAATTATTCATTTTCTTTTGCTGTGATTTAAACACTGAGAATTATCATTCACTTTGTAGCAGATTAAAGAATCCTAAAACAATGCTCAATTATTCACTCAGATCCCATCCTTGAGAGAAAAAACAGGCGACTAATGAAATCATAACAATGGTAAACATCCCCCTGTCATGCTCCTCCGCCATCACCGAGCAACGGGAAAACCGCAGTCGCATTTGCCAAAATCCCATTCGTTACAATGTCATTGTTTGTCAGGGTTACACGGTTTATTCAAAAACAGCATAACATCCATTTACTGTTTTACAATTCAACGCAGTCTCTCAGTTATATCAATCCTGTATTAGTACAGTGCACTGCGGATAATAGGTACTGGAGCGTAAAAAAATAACTTGGAAATGATAAAGTCTGTTCTTTGGTTTGTTCTTTATCCAAAAATAGCATTAAAGGAGACACCTAAGATTTTTTTTAATTATTTCAATTTCTTTATTAAATTATTTTCAACCTCTTTATTAAAAATTCTCAATATTTATTCTACAGCTTTCAGTTTCAGTGCGTCAGAAATGTGAGCTGCTCTTATGGTTCGATCTGTAGCCCTTATCCCTAGTTCCCTGACAGTTCCTAAACTCATTTGACTCATATTTGTATCAGTTTGATAATAATTTAGCTTAAAGGGGTTGTCCACATTTAGGAGCCTTTCATCCAGACTCCCCCTCCTACATAAACATACACGTGGCTGGACCTGTAGAGAGAGGCATGCTCACCTGCCTCCTGCCCCAAGGCTCCTTCTTACCCCCACTGAAGCACTGTGGTCCTGCCTGTTAACATCTACTTTGACGAGGGTCACTTGTACTGCTGCAACCCATGACCTATTGATGTGATGGACAGCAGCAGCGCATGTCACCAGATGTGGACACCTAACTAGGGATGGGCAAACCTGAACTGCAAAGTTCGGGTTCATACCGAACTTTGCGAGTTCGGGTACCCGGACCCGAACCCAGACTTTTTCACTGAAGTCCAGTTTCAGGTTCGGTGTTCAGGTGATTTTATTATTTTCCGTTATAACATGGCTATAGCAGAAAATAATAGCATTCTCAAGACAGAATGCAAAAGAACATGGCCCTTTAGGGGTAAAAATAAACCTCAAAAAACAATAACTCACCTCATCCACTTGATCGCACTGCTGCAGAGTCTTCAATGTTCTTTCAGCAGGACCTGCAATAGGACCTGCAATGACTTCAATGCGGTTCGGGGTCAAGTTCAGGTCCCGAACCCAAACGTTGACGCGTCGAACCCGCCGAATCCCAACTTCCACGGGTTCGCTCATCCCTAAATCTAACCTATCTGATCCTTTTCTCCCCCAATATCATCAATCTAGGGAAGGTAGGAGGTACCCAAATTGTTAACCAGTCCCACTGTAAATGGCTGGTTTGGCTGAAGTAATGTAATAATAATGGGGGCTTCCAGAGCAGGCCAACATTTCCAACAACTAAGTAAAAGACCTCTAAGATGGGTACCATGTCCTATGCAGTGCTGGGGCTGAGGTTCCTTGGGCCTACCAGACAAGATGATTCTGATGGTCCACCACATATATAAAACATGTCCATGTCCACTGTTAATCACATTGTAATCTTTGCTCTTATATTGCATGTCTACAGTGCCTGGCAAAAGTATTCACCCCCTTGACTTTTTTCGTGTTTTGTTACATCACAGCCTTAAGTTCAATGTTTTGTTAATCAGAATTTTCTGTGATGGATCAGAACACAATAGTCTCAGTTGTTGAAGAGAAATGAGAAAAATATATAAATAAACTATTGTTTAGAAATAGAAAACAGAAAATTGTTATGTGCGTATGTATTCACCCCCTTCGTTAGGAAGCCCATAAAAAGCTCTGGTGCAACCAATTACCTTCAGAAGTCACATAATTAGTGACATGATGTCACCTGTGTGCAATCTAAGTGTCACATCATCTGTCATTACATAGACACACCAGAGGCTGCAACACCTGAGCAAGAGGCATCACTAACAAAACACTGCTGTGAAGACCAAGGAGCTCTCCAAACAAGTAAGGGACAATGCTGTAGAGAAGTACAAGTCAGGGTTAGGTTATAAAAAATATCCAAACCTTTGATGATCCCCAGGAGCGCCATCAAATCTATAATAACCAAATGGAAAGAACATGGCACAACAGCAAACCTGCCAAAGACGGCCGCCCACCAAAACTCACGGACCGGGCGAGGAGGGCATTACTCAGAGAGGCAGCACAGAGACCTAAGGTAACCCTGGAGGAGCTGCAGAGTTCCACAGCAGAGCCTGGAGGATAGGACATAGGACGACAATAAGCCGTACGCTCCATAGAGTTGGGCTTTATGGCAGAGTGGCCTGAAGAAAGCCATTACTGTCAGCAAAAAACAAAAAGGCACGATGTGAGTTTGCGAAAAGGCATGTGGGAGACTCCCAAAATGTATGGAGGAAGGTGCTGTGGTCTGACGAGACTAAAAAGGAACTTTTCGTCCATCAAAGAAAACACTATGTCTGGTGCAAACCCAACACATCCCATCACCCAAAGAATACCATCCCCACAGTGAGACATGGCGGTGGCAGCACCATGGGGGGGGATGGGACTGGGAAACTGGTCAGAGCTGAGTGGAAGATGGATGGTGCTAAATACATGGATATTCCTGAGCAGAACCTGCACCACTCTGTGCGTGATCTGAGGCTAGGACGGAGGTTAACCTTCCAGCAGGACTGACCCCAAACACATGGCTAAAGCAATACTTGAGGGGTTTAAGGGAAAACGTGTTGGAATGACCGAGTCACAGCCCAGATCTCAATCCAATAGAAAATCTGTGGTCAGACTTAAAGATCGCTGTTCACAAGCGCAAACCGTCCAACCTGAAGGAGCCGGAGCAGCAAGGAGGAATGGGCAAAAATCCCAGTGGTAAGATGTGGCGAGCTCCTGGAGACTTATCCAAAGCGACTTGGAGCTGTGATTGCTGCAAAAGGCGGCTCTACAAAGTATTGACTTTAGGGGGTGAATAGTTATGCACATTGACTTTTTCTGTTATTTTGTCCTATTTGTTGTTTGTTTCACAATAAATAAATAAAAATCTTCAAAGTTGTGGGCATGTCCTGTAAATTACATGATGCAAATCCTCAAACAATCCATGTTAAATTCAGGTTGTGAGGCACCAAAACAAGAAAAAAGTTTTGCAATACACTGTATATCTGTAACATACAGATTTTAGTGGCAAGAAGATGCAGCACCTCTCCACCACCAGGTTGGAACTTTTTGGAGGATAGAGAAGGCAGAGCAAAATACAGCTGGAAGGTCCATCAGGGTCCTCACAGAATCGAAGTACTGATTATTATTAAAGTATCCTATATCTTTGCTGCCCATGCGCCAGGAATTAATATCAAAAGTAAATTTTTTTTGTTTTACTGATAGCACAAGAAAGGTATTCTCATTTCCTGCGCAGATCTATACACAATGCTTGCAGATAACATATACGACGGACTTGGTTGATTAAAGGCATTTGTTCCTGTGCCGATCCAAGCAAAAACAGACAAAGGAAAAGGTATAAAACACAACGTTCGCCCATTTTAACGTAATGCAACTCAAAAGATTGAGTGTTTTCTTACAAAATAAAGTAGAAATGTGCCGGCTCGGGACTGGAGACAATTCACGATAAAATAACTGGTTCTTCTTATCGGCAAAGTCCAAAGGCAGATCATTGCTGATAGCTGCTATTATTTGCAGCCTGGCTGAAATGAAAGCGCTCTCTTGGAAATTATTTCCAATTGTACAAAAAAAAAAGACATCATTGTTTTGGAATTTATAGTCTATGCTTTGTTTTTCTTAACAGGTAAATATGAACTTCTCGTTTCACTATGTGGAAAACCATGGATTTCGATTTAAGTGACCCGCATTTACCTAGTTGGCCACTTCCAAAGTTATATTTACCTGCATCCCCTCCTCCCCCAGAAATCCATAAAAACATGGCGGCAGGTTCTGGTCCTGGGCAGCACTGGACACGATCCTCTCTGTGAATGGGTAGTGTAGATGACATCCCTTTGGGCAAACATCTTCAGTTTCTGCCCGGAGGGTCACTTGAACCTATTTTCTTGCATCGAACATGAATCAAACCACATGGGCAATTGCAAGGAGTCATCCAAACATCACTTCCATGAGTAGTTGTTGAACACCTCATTCCAAAACAGTAGAGCTTTAGTAGGGAGTTGGTCATCTCATACAGTATGTTGTAGTCTCCGACTTTTTTGGGGTGAAGGCTGGTCCTATACTACAGGTCAGACACTGATATTTAGCGTGCCCTATGGTCAATGGTTTAATTCATTCAAAGAGTGTTTCATAGCGCTGAGGTTCAACTTCAGGATCTAAGCTTTGATGGAGATGTGGTCAAGAATTTGAGCAGGTCAATCAAGATCCTCTCCACAAAACTTGACCACTTGAGCGTGAGAGCACGGTCATGATGAAACCAGAAAGAGTCATCCCCATTGATAGCTACCTCTTCCCCTTAAGGGTAGGGTCACAGCAATTATGGGGCTGAACATGTACATAGAGGTGTGTCCACACTTACCTTCCCTCCAATTTCTCTCAATGCAAATTCCATTCAATATCAGGAACATCATAGCAATAGCAAAACTATCGACAGGACGCACTTCACATCACAATCACTGGGTGGTCACATGTAGACACATATAGCATAATCACCTCCTGACAGAGTATTGCAAAAACAAATAGGTCATCTTGAGATGTGTTGCGTCAAGAGGAAAGGTAAGGAAGGAGACAAGGAACTTTGCAGATAAAATGACAAGAGGTGCTGGTCCACAAAGGTGGTCACTACGTTTGACCTGGACCTAGTGTGGCAAGCAGCGTTGGGTTGGGACTTTTTGAAGAAACCCATTGACCTTTTTGTACATCCATACTGTTCTATCAATCATATATTTTATATCTTACTTTCCCTGAAGCAGGAAACTCTGTTCTCCTACTTTCATGATTGAAAATCCAGATTTTGCTTTTGATCACCGAGGGAGAGGATTTTCAACAGGATGGAAATAAATAGGAACTAGAAAACACAAATTACACTTGCCAGTTGGATCGATAGAAATTCAGAATGATAGCGGGTTGCACATCCAAAAATCAGGATGAAAGCAGCAGGGAAAGCACTTACTAAAGCAGCTGCAAGTAGACACATTCAGCTGTTGTATCTTTTGCTCTTTATAGCCCAGGAAAATGGTCCTAGCCATAATTCCCTGCGCAGGGTGACCATTAAAGAGAATTGGAAGGACAGAAGAGGGCTAGCTAGCAAAGTAGCCCAGGAAATGAAGACGTAGATGTACAAACCTTCAATAATCATGTCCAGAGATGAATAGTGTGAGGACACGATGTACAAGGGGCAGCGCTGGAATAAATGAGGTGAGCAGTCTGCAGTAATAGCATGGTTTCTCTACTTCTTTAAAGTGAATGCCCTGTTTTTTTTTTAACATCATATTGGATTTATGTGTGGAATTGGATTCACTTCTTAGAGGGCTTGAAGGTCAGTTTTTGCTTATACAGAGTTCCAAATCCCCTGCATGCGCAACGATAAAATTCTGACTACCTGCAGCCACCACCAGATGGAGCTCCGGAGTTAAGTCCATTAAACTCAATGATAAAAGAGCATTCAGTAGGCTTTCTATAGACCAGGGATGCCCAACCTGCGGCCCTCCAGCTGTTGTAAAACTACAACTCCCACCATGCCCTGGTGTAGGCTGTCCGGCCAAGCTGAGAATTGTAGTTTTGCAACAATAGACCATACAATTGTAATATTACAATAATTATCAATATTTTTTTTTATAATAAAGTTTTTTTTAACTCAAATGTGACAATATAGTAGGAGGAGGCTGGAGTGCATGTGCTGCAGATGCCAAGAGGGCATCAAGAGTAGAGTTGAGCGAACTTCTATTTTTAGTTCAGTGTCCAAAGTTCGGGTTCGGGTTATCGTAGCATCCCGTTATGGATTCCGCTACCGCGGACCATAACGGCATTTGGAATCCATAAGGGGATGCTTCATTGAACCCGAACCTTGGACAACTCTAAGGACCTGGGGTGACGTCACCATCATGTGATCAGTGCAGGGGGCGTGGCTCATCACTGGATTGGATAAGAGGTGATCCAGTGCTGAGCCACGCCCCCTGCACTGATCACATGACGGTGACGTCACCCCAGGTCCTTAGGGTTGTCCAAGGTTCAGGTTCAATGAAGCATCCTCTTATGGATTCCAAATGCCGTTATGGTCCGCGGTAGCGGAATCCATAATGGGATGCTACGATAACCCGAACCCGAACTTTGGATGCCGAACTAAAAATAGAAGTTGGCTCATCTCTAATCAAGAGGCTACTCTGCCTCAGCCTCGGTGGTTAGATAAGGACTAAGTTTGAATCGGCCAAGTGTGTCCTGAATGGGGAGAGGCAAGGACATTGCTGGCAGACACCTGTGTCCCCGTCCAGACTACTTATCTCCCAAGAACAAAAGGATCAGACAGTTGAAATCCAACAATCTGATGTTTCTGTTCCCAACATTGCCCTTTCAGGTATAGTCGAGATGCTCCAATACATGCATGGGGTCATGCTAAGATCATCTGACATCTATCGAATGTGTAAAGTCTTGCTAGTTAAAGGGGTTGTCCGGCCTTAGACGCCTGTGACTGCTGATACCTGTGATTGACAACAGTAGTCACAGGACAAAGCCGATTCCTGGGCCGAGAATGGAGTAGAAGCAAGACCATGAACAGGTGAGTGGGGTTTTTAGGTTCAGAGGCACAGGTTAGGAACCTGTCTTGGTGCTGACAACCGTAACAGTTCTGCTATATCGGTCTCAGTGCTGAGCACTCCCTTCCCCTTAGGAGGGTACCTTTACAATAAGCTGATCAGAGGCTGTCCCCAGCGATCAGCTGTAATCTGTAGAGAACCTCGAAGTAAATATTCAATTTCCCTGCAGCACCACCACAGGAGAAATGAGGAATTACACAATGTCCATTCCAATCTATGGGTTGTCCATGTAATGCAGGACAGGACAGGTCCTACAGAGCTAGAGATGTTCTTTGTAGCTGTTCTCCACCAAGACATTAGGATCCTGAACCCGAGTACCCCCTGTATGAATGGGTATATGAAAATGCGTTATCTAAATTAGACAACCCCTTTAAGATGTGACTGGTGGTTGTTTTATTTTTCCTGCAGTGGATGAATAATTATGGGCGACAATTAATTGCTATCTGCCGCTGAATATTATCAGAAGCACCAGGCAGCCATTACTGCTCTATATCAAGACTCCGCGCCTATCACTGGGTCATTTCCTTCACGGCCTATTAAAGGAATATAAATGAAATTGAGTCGGCGCCAGCTATAGAATCTGGGAGGTTGGAGAATTCTTTAAAAAAATGACTTGGCTGCTCGGTTAATGAAGTTTAAATCAGGTTATGGCCCTAAGGCAGGCGGCACGTGTAATCGGCAATGTCCCTAAAAGGATGACACCTCTGTGAAAGGGTCGTTTTGCTTAGAATTGAGTAGGATATGCCTATTCACATGTGTGCAACATTACCAGAGATACAGAGATCCTCCGGAACCTCTAACAATTGATATCTTATGGGGCTCTCTGTTACGCCTGCACCGTGGAAAAAAAAGCTAAATAATATCTAAAACCCAGTAATATGACGGTATAATAGCATCATGGCCCTGCCTAGTGCTGCTGCCTTTTCAAGATATTACTTACCAGTGTCTGTGAAGGTTCTCATTTATCCAGGTCACGGTATATCTGTAAAGAATAAATCAAGGCAAGTGGACTTGCTGTAGATTTCTTGAAAACGTTCCACTCGTTCTTCCAACGAGCTTTCTCAGTTCTGAGTGACTTGTACAAAAATTCTCTGGGAATAAATATGTAACTGAATCAACATCTGGTAATTAGGTCATTATACCCAGCATGGTGTTAATTCCATAGTCCTAATTGGAGTCAGTAGGTGATAATGACCTCCAAGAAAAAGGTGTCAAGACAGCATTGTAAGTGGCAGACAATAGATGTCTAATCAAGCTTGGCCTCTCCATTTTTACGTAGATGGCCTCCTCCACACCTCGTTTGTACCAATTGGCCTCATTATCCAAGTACGTGTTTTGGATAAGGAGGCCGATTTGTACAAACGAGGTGTGGAGGAGGCCATCTACGTAAAAATGGAGAGGCCAAGCTTGAATAGAGGCGGGGTGTTAGACATCTATTGTCTGCCACTTACAATGCTGTCTTGACACTTTTTTCTGGGAGGTCATTATCACCTACTGACTCCAATTAGGACTATGGAATCAACACCTTTGACCCCATGCTGGGTATAATGACCTAATTACCAGATGTTGATTCAGTTACATATTTATTCCCAGAGAATTCTTGTACAAGTTACTCAGAACTGAGAAAGCTCGTTGGAAGAACGAGTGAAAAGTTTTCAAGAAATCTACAGCAAGTCCAGTTGCCTTGATTTATTCTTTACATATATTACTTACCAGTGCATATTACCAAGTAATTAATCAAATTCTGTTTGTCTGCCGCCACCACTAGGGGGAGCTTTGTAGTATTTGCATTAGATCAGCAGATCTGTCCCTATGACACTGGCTGACCTTTTACATGTGCACTTGGCAGCTGAAGGCATCTGTGTTGGTCCCATGTTCATATGTGCCCGCATTGTTATAAATTATGTTTTATTATATGTAAATTAGCTTCTAGGAGCAACTTTAATTGACTCAATCAGGCGCCAGGCATGCTGATATTTTCACTGCCTGGACCTGGGAATTAAAGTGCAGAGGACACAGAGCGAGCTGAGCCTCTAGGTGTAACGGCAACGCCCCCGTTGCTTCTAGAGGCTCATTTACATGTAAATCAAACTTTATTTTTTTTTAGGAATGTGGCCACAGATCTACATGGGACCAACACAGATGCCTTCAGCTGCCAGATTATCCCATACCAATGGTATAGGGGAAAATTAACTGATCGGTGGGGTTCTGACTGCTGGGATACCCAACGATCAGAAGAACGGGGGTTCCTGTACACATAAGCCTTGCTGCCCCATTCATTGTCTATGGACCGGCGGAGCTCCATCAGGATAGGGGAACAGGACCCACATTCTCAGAATCATTGGGGGTAGCAATGTCAGACCCCTGCCCACCAATCAGTTATTTACTTGACACAAACTCTTTCATTTGTTTCCTCTGCTGCCACCACTAGAGAGCGCTCACTGCCTCCTGATGTATACAGCTTCCATTGTATTTAATACCAGCTATATAAACCCTTATTCAGTGAGCGCCCCCTAGTGTTGGCAGAGTGAATTATATATTTACTATGCTGCAAACAAGGTCTACACCTAAAACAGACTTCGACATATATACTTCATGCAATATTTTGGATATTTTTTTTTGCCCCATGGAGCATTGCCTGAAAAAATAAGTCCATACGACGCTGTGCGGACCCCTGATCTTGTGATCACTCAGGGTCCCAGAGGGATCAAATACTCATACCCTGTGGAATAACCCCTTCTATACTGGGCTATCTCCCAAAATGAGCCCCTGTGTAATTGCACACTCTACGGCATTGAGAATTACGGTAATATAATATTTCTAAATGAACCTTATCCATGGGAAAGCATTTTATCCAGGAGCTCAGTCAGATACTTTTTTCCCATCCTCGTCTACTGTTCACCTTCATTCTGTTTCCATCTTGCAGCCACCAGGGTTTCTCCATAAAGCCGCACTTTTGTCTTTCTTGACAACAACATCAAGAGAGCAGATTGTTAAAGTGATGCAGCAAATCTTTAGGTATCACCCCCAGCAAGAGAGTTGACACAGTGCGCAGCATGCACGCCCCCGATTCATGCTGGGAGCCTCCCAACGCTCCAGCAGGATGCCAGATGACTTTAAAGTTTGCATTGTTGACAGTCGGCGTGAACGCGGCGAGCTCCGGAACTTATGAGACAGGTTATCCCGCACGTTGACGAGATGACCCCGTAATCACATCCAGTAATACAAAGGACTCGAATGCGGAGGCGACACCCGTACACTTGAAAATTAGCCTAGCGTAAACCGTACAGGGAAATTCAGACGGATTTACCTGCAGCGTCTTCATTTTGATCACGAAAGTGGCTTCTTGTGAACATGACAGATGCATTGCTGAATACATTAGACCATGACACGCATTGGAGATTTGCATTTGGAGCATGGCAGAGACACTTGTTTTCTGATTTGCAATTTACATGTTGTTAAACTCAGTCCAAAAAAACAATAAATTAAAAATGAATGAAAGCGCGGAGGCTCAGCTCTTCATCTCCGGAGGTCACATTTCATTTTCCCTATACTGGCTCTTTAAAGGCGTTCATTTGGCGAGTTCATCAATGTTTATGCCTTGAGTATTAAAGCCTTAATCAGTGTATGATGAAAAGTTCTGCAAATTTCTAACATACTTTGTGCGTATTTCAAGATCTCTGCTTACTGTCAGTCAATGCAGGCGTCCTTTTTTACATCCAGAGACACAAAATCCTAATATTTCTCTCAAGTGTTGGTTTGCTACAATTGTATCCAGGCTGGGCTGATACCTACTCCTAGTACCTACTCTGATATATTGTATCTAACTTGCCGCTCACCAGACATTTGTGTTGTTGATGTGTTTAGTTTATGGAAGAAAGAACCTAGACTAATGAGATGGTAGCAAACTCTCAGCTCTGAGAATTATCAGGTCTATAAAAGGGTTTTCAGTCTCTGGATGTAAACATAAATGCTGTAATTCACTGACAGCAAACAGTGATCATGAGACCAATGAGAAACTAAAAGGGTATTCAGTTACAACAAGTTATCTCCTATACGCTGGATCGGTGAGGGTCCCATCATTGAGATCAGAATGGCGGTCCCATGTCTTGGCTATTCGTGGAGACTCCTTTTGGACCTAGTTAACACCATTATACTCCTGACCACCTGGAACTTGGTCCTTTTAGCCCTATCTCCTCTCCAAGACCCTTGTTTGTAGAGTCTGAGAGGAGAGGAGATCCCTGCATAGCTTTTCATCACCCATTAGTTTGCAGCCAATCCAGGCTTGGCCCCTCTTTCCAGGGGCCCCAGGGAAGCTGCATGGTCTACCTCTATGGCTCATGTGCCCCCAGTCAGTAAGTTGTGTGTCAGACCTGCAAGGCCTAAATACCCGTAATGTAGCATTTGATGTGGAGGAGACTGCGGCACTTCACAATGTAGGACAACGTTCTCTCACCATAAATCTGTTACTTTGAATGATGGAACACTACCTGGCAGGAGAGCTCATCAAAGAAGAAACAACTCCAGCCATCTATCCCTAGGATCTGCTTAATGAAACACACAATAAGGATCTGACAATACCCCCCCTCCCCAAATTACGAACAGACAACAGGTTCTCATATAATCAGCAGACTATAAAGAAAGAGAGTTAAATGTTGTGGTGGTTTTAGAAACTCACACATTTCACCTTTATATTAACTGCTGACTTGAGGAATGGGTATAATATCCAGATACCAGGAGATTCATACAATACTGTGTCTCAATATACTGGACAAGAAGAGGTCTTCAGTTCTACTATCTGTAACCAGACTATCCCTTTCCAACTAAGAATATTTAGCTGTTATAAAATATAATACTGCCTACAATATACAAGAATATAACTACTATAATACTGCTCCTATGTACAAGAATATAACTGCTATTATACTGCCTCCTATGTACAAGAATATAACTACTATAATACTGCTCCTATGTACAAGAATATAACTACTATAATACTGCCTCCTATGTACAAGAATATAACTACTATAATACTGCTCCTATGTACAAGAATATAACTACTATAATACTGCCTCCTATGTACAAGAATATAACTACTATAATACTGCTCCTATGTACAAGAATATAACTACTATAATACTGCCTCCTATTTACAAGAATATAACTACTATAATACTGCCTCCTATTTACAAGAATATAACTACTATAATACTACTCCTATGTACAGGAATATAATTACTATAATACTGTTCCTATGTACAAGAATATAACTACTATGATACTGCTCCTATGTACAAGAATATAACTACTATAATACTGCCTCCTATGTACAAGAATATAACTACTATAATACTACTCCTATGTAAATGAATATAACTACTATAATACTGCTCCTATGTACAGGAATATAACTACTATAATACTGCTCCTATATACAAGAATATAACTACTATAATACTGCTCCTATGTACAAGAATATAACTGCTATAATACTGCTCCTATGTACAAGAATATAACTACTCTAATACTGCCTCCTATGTACAAGGATATAACTACTATAATACTGCCTCCTATGTACAAGAATATAACTGCTATAATACTGCTCCTATTAAACAAGAATATAACTGCTATAATACTGCCTCCGATGTATAAGAAAATAACTACTATAATACTGCCCCTATGTACAAGAATATAACTACTATAATACTGCTCCCATGTACAATAATACAACTACTATAATACTGCTCCTATGTACCAGAATATAACTACTATAATACTGCCTCCTATGTACAAGAATATAACTACTATAATACTGCTCCTATGTACAAGAATATAACTACTATAATACTGCTCCTATATACAAGAATATAATTGCTATAATACTGCCTCCTATGTACAAGAATATAACTAATGCAATACTGCCTCCTATGTACAAGAATATAACCACTATAATACTGCTCCTATGTACAAGAATATAACTACTATAATACTGCCTCCTATGTACAAGAATATAACTGCTATAATACTGCTCCTATTAAACAAGAATATAACTGCTATAATACTGCCTCCTATGTACAAGAAAATAACTACTATAATACTGCCCCTATGTACAAGAATATAACTACTATAATACTGCTCCTATGTACAAGAATATAACTGCTATAATACTGCTCCTATGTACAAGAATATAACTACTATAATACTGCCTCCTATGTACAAGGATATAACTACTATAATACTAACTCCTATGTACAAGAATATAACTGCTATAATACTGCTCCTATGAAACAAGAATATAACTGCTATAATACTGCCTCCTATGTACAAGAAAATAACTACTATAATACTGCCCCTCTGTACAAGAATATAACTACTATAACACTGCCCCCATGTACAATAATTCAACTACTATAATACTGCTCCTATGTACAAGAATATAACTACTATAATACTGCCTCCTATGTACAAGAATATAACTAATGCAATACTGCCTCCTATGTACAAGAATATAACTACTATAATACTGCCTCCTATGTACAAGAATATAACTACTATAATACTGCTCCTATGTACAAGAATATAACTACTATAATACTGCTCCTATGTACAAGAATATAACTACTAGAAAACAGCCTCCTATGTGCAAGAATATAACTACTAGAAAACAGCCTCCTATGTTCAAGAATATAACTACTATAATACTGCCTCCCATGTACAAGAATATAACTACTATAATACTGCTCCTATGTACAAGAATATAACTACTATAATACTGCTCCTATGTACAAGAATATAACTACTATAATACTGCTCCTATGTACAAGAATATAACTTCTATGATACTGCCCATATGTACAAGAATATAACTACTATAATACTTCCTCCTATGTACAAGAATATAACTACTATAATACTGCTCCTATGTACAAGAATATAACTACTCTAATACTGCCTCCTATGTACAAGGATATAACTACTATGATACTGCTCCTATGTACAAGAATATAACTGCTATAATACTGCTCCTATGTACAAGAATATAACTACTCTAATACTGCCTCCTATGTACAAGGATATAACTACTATAATACTGCCTCCTATGTACAAGAATATAACTGCTATAATACTGCTCCTATTAAACAAGAATATAACTGCTATAATACTGCCTCCGATGTATAAGAAAATAACTACTATAATACTGCCCCTCTGTACAAGAATATAACTACTATAATACTGCCCCCATGTACAATAATACAACTACTATAATACTGCTCCTATGTACCAGAATATAACTACTATAATACTGCTCCTATGTACAAGAATATAACTACTATAATACTGCCTCCTATGTACAAGAATATAACTACTATAATACTGCTCCTATATACAAGAATATAATTGCTATAATACTGCCTCCTATGTACAAGAATATAACTAATGCAATACTGCCTCCTATGTACAAGAATATAACCACTATAATACTGCTCCTATGTACAAGAATATAACTACTATAATACTGCCTCCTATGTACAAGAATATAACTGCTATAATACTGCTCCTATTAAACAAGAATATAACTGCTATAATACTGCCTCCGATGTATAAGAAAATAACTACTATAATACTGCCCCTATGTACAAGAATATAACTACTATAATACTGCTCCTATGTACAAGAATATAACTGCTATAATACTGCTCCTATGTACAAGAATATAACTACTATAATACTGCCTCCTATGTACAAGAATATAACTACTATAATACTGACTCCTATGTACAAGAATATAACTACTATAATACTGCCTCCTATGTACAAGAATATAACTACTATAATACTGCCTCCTATGTACAAGAATATAACTACTATAATACTGCCTCCTATGTACAAGAATATAACTACTATAATACTGCTCCTATGTACAAGAATATAACTACTATAATACTGCTCCTATGTACAAGAATATAACTACTATAATACTGCCTCCTATGTACAAGAATATAACTACTATAATACTGCCTCCTATGTACAAGAATATAACTACTATAATACTGCCTCCCATGTACAAGAATATAACTACTATAATACTGCTCCTATGTACAAGAATATAACTACTATAATACTGCTCCTATGTACAAGAATATAACTACTATAATACTGCTCCTATGTACAAGAATATAACTTCTATGATACTGCCCATATGTACAAGAATATAACTACTATAATACTTCCTCCTATGTACAAGAATATAACTACTATAATACTGCTCCTATGTACAAGAATATAACTACTCTAATACTGCCTCCTATGTACAAGGATATAACTACTATGATACTGCTCCTATGTACAAGAATATAACTACTATAATACTGCCTCCTATGTACAAGAATATAACTACTATAATACTACTCCTATGTAAATGAATATAACTACTATAATACTGCTCCTATGTACAAGAATATAACTGCTATAATACTGCTCCTATGTACAAGAATATAACTACTCTAATACTGCCTCCTATGTACAAGAATATAACTACTATAATACTGCCTCCCATGTACAAGAATATAACTACTATAATACTGCTCCTATGTACAAGAATATAACTACTATAATACTGCTCCTATGTACAAGAATATAACTACTATAATACTGCTCCTATGTACAAGAATATAACTTCTATAATACTGCCCCTATGTACAAGAATATAACTACTATAATACTGCTCCTATGTACAAGAATATAACTACTATAATACTGCTCCTATGTACAAGAATATAACTACTATAACACTGCCTCCTATGTACAAGAATATCAACTACTATAATACTGCTCCTATGTACAAGAATATAACTACTATAATACTGCCTCCTATGTACAAGAAAATAACTACTATAATACTGCTCCTATGTACAAGAATATAACTACTATAATACTGCTCCTATGTACAAGAATATAACTACTATAATACTGCTCCTATGTACAAGAATATAACTACTATAATACTGCCTCCTATGTACAAGAATATAACTACTATAATACTAGCTCCTATGTACAAGAATATAACTGCTATAATACTGCTCCTATGTACAAGAATATAACTGCTATAATACTGCTCCTATGTACAAGAATATAACTACTATAATACTGCTCCTCTGTACAAGAATATAACTACTATAATACTGCTCCTATGTACAAGAATATCAACTACTATAATACTGCTCCTATGTACAAGAATATAACTACTATAATACTGCCTCCTATGTACAAGAATATAACTACTATAATACTGCCTCCTATGTACAAGAATATAACTACTATAATACTGCCTCCTATGTACAAGAATATAACTACTATAATACTGCTCCTATGTACAAGAATATAACTACTATAATACTGCTCCTATGTACAAGAATATAACTACTATAATACTGCCTCCTATGTACAAGAATATAACTACTATAATACTGCCTCCTATGTACAAGAATATAACTACTATAATACTGCTCCTATGTACAAGAATATAACTGCTATAATACTGCCTCCTATGTACAAGAATATAACTACTATAATACTGCCTCCTATGTACAAGAATATAACTACTATAATACTGCTCCTATGTACAAGAATATAACTACTATAATACTGCTCCTATGTACAAGAATATAACTACTATAATACTGCCTCCTATGTACAAGAATATAACTACTATAATACTGCTCCTATGTACAAGAATATAACTACTATAATACTGTCTCCTATGTACAAGAATATAACTACTATAATACTGCCTCCTATGTACAAGAATATAACTACTATAATACTGCCTCCTATGTACAAGAATATAACTACTATAATACTGCTCCTATGTACAAGAATATAACTACTATAATACTGCCTCCTATGTACAAGAATATAACTACTATAATACTGCTCCTATTATACAAGAATATAACTGCTATAATACTGCCTCCGATGTATAAGAAAATAACTACTATAATACTGCTCCTATGTACAAGAATATAACTACTATAATACTGCTCCTATGTACAAGAATATAACTACTATAATACTGCTCCTATGTACAAGAATATAACTACTATAATACTGCCTCCTATGTACAAGGATATAACTACTATAATACTGCCTCCTATGTACAAGAATATAACTACTATAATACTGCTCCTATGTACAAGAATATAACTACTATAATACTGCCTCCTATGTACAAGAATATAACTACTATAATACTGCTCCTATGTACAAGAATATAACTACTATAACACTGCTCCTATGTACAAGAATATCAACTACTATAATACTGCTCCTATGTACAAGAATATAACTACTATAATACTGCCTCCTATGTACAAGAATATAACTAATGCAATACTGCCTCCTATGTACAAGAATATAACTACTATAATACTGCCTCCTATGTACAAGAATATAACTACTATAATACTGCTCCTATGTACAAGAATATAACTACTATAATACTGCCTCCTATGTACAAGAATATAACTACTATAATACTGCCTCCTATGTACAAGAATATAACTACTATAATACTGCCTCCTATGTACAAGAATATAACTACTATAATACTGCCTCCTATGTACAAGAATATAACTACTATAATACTGCCTCCTATGTACAAGAATATAACTACTATAATACTGCTCCTATGTACAAGAATATAACTACTATAATACTGCTCCTATGTACAAGAATATAACTACTATAATACTGCCTCCTATGTACAAGAATATAACTACTATAATACTGCCTCCTATGTACAAGAATATAACTACTATAATACTGCCTCCTATGTACAAGAATATTACTACTATAATACTGCTCCTATGTACAAGAATATAACTACTATAATACTGCTCCTATGTACAAGAATATAACTTCTATGATACTGCCCATATGTACAAGAATATAACTACTATAATACTTCCTCCTATGTACAAGAATATAACTACTATAATACTGCCTCCTATGTACAAGAATATAACTACTAGAAAACAGCCTCCTATGTGCAAGAATATAACTACTATAATACTGCCTCCTATGTACAAGAATATAACTACTATAATACTGCCTCCTATGTACAAGAAAATAACTACTATAATACTGCCCCTCTGTACAAGAATATAACTACTATAACACTGCTCCTATGTACAAGAATATAACTATATTATTGTCCCTATCTACATACAATAAATGCTATAGTGAAGTTAAGGACCAGTTATAACCCTGACGTTCCTTCAAGTTCTAGAAATCAATTATGTTACTGTTGTGTCATGAGGGATGTCTTCTTTTTGCAGGTCTTGGTCCCTAATTGTCATTGCTCCTCACACTTGCAGTACATGTAAAGGAAACGTGTGAAAACATATTTCGATTTAGAAGCTATGGAATGGCATTGAAGCCACAGTTCTCAATCACTGCAGTTCCCCATTTGGTCACCTACAAATGTAATGGGATTTTATAAGTTTTTCTCCTATTATAATTACGCAATATAAAACCATAATGTTTCATGACGCTGGGCACTGTAAAACAACACTGGGGGAGAGGGGTCTGCCCATAAATGTGCGGCATAACGGTGGGACTGACCACACACCAAACTGTGCCAGCCAATGGCCACACAAGGTGGTGGCAAAATCAAGCAGCCAATGACTCTGTTGGTGGGCTTGGCTTGGCCAACTGCATCCTAAGAGATCATTATAATCTATAAGCAATAGAACTGATGACTCTTTAGTTTAGGGCAATGCAGAACAGGGACACAACTTGTCGACTATGTTGACCTAGTTATGTCCATAGATGACCCATCAGAAGATCAGAGGAAGATCCCACGTGCTCCTACTAGAATGCCCAGCCACAGCAAGTCTCAGAGGTTTAGCAGGGATCAAACCAACTTGTGGATATGTAACTGCTCGGGTTTATCCAATTTTTGAGAGTTTACTGAAAAAAACAGATACCCTTTGAATGATTGACAATCCATAGCAATCATTTATTTATTTTATGACATGTCAGAATAGCATACTAATCTCTCTCTCTCTCTCTCTCGAAATCTGCCCGAAATGAATCATAAAAAGTTTAGGTTCGTTTGGGGGAGGAATTTTTGTGAACAAATCGATTTAATAATCCTTACTTGGGATCAAACCACCACCAATTGCTAAGAGTGAGGTCTTATTTTTAAGTAGGCCATGAATATAAGTATACACCCATTTCTAACTGTCCCACCTACTTCTAGAGAATGTCTGCTCGTGCATCATCTCTTTTGGCCGGAACAAGGACTTGGACTTTCTTTTTCTCAATGATAGATGGTGGAAGAGGCTTTGACATCTTCTCATTCAATTAAGTATTCCACAAATTGTAAACATTTAAAACTACTCAGAATAAAAGGGTCCATTCACACGTCCGTGTGTGTTTTGCGGATCCACGGATCCGCGGATCCGCAAAACACGGACATCGGCGATGTGCGTTCCGCAATTTGCGGACCGCACATCGCCGGCACTCTCATAGAAAATGCCTTTTCTTGTCCGCAATTGCGGACAAGAATAGGACATGTTCTATTTTTTTCGGGAACGCAATTGCGGACCCGGAAGTGCGGATCCGCAATTGCGGACCCGGCTGGGACATAGTCTGTCCCTATTGAAATTAATGGGTCCGCAATTCCGTTCCGCAAATGCGGAACAGAATTGCGGACGTGTGAATGGACCCTAAGGGATTCATTCTAGACTGGAGAGTTGGCCAAAACTTGGACAAAGGACTTGGATTTCCTTGGGGTTCCAAAACTCGAGCCCTTATTTGTCTTGCTTAGACAGCACTAGCATCTTCTACATTGCTTTAAAACTTTGCCATGAGTCACCATTCCAAGTGGGGCTCATAGTCTAAACTCTCTAATATATCATTGTGTCTACAAGAACATGGGGAGAACATGCAAATTCCATGCCGATGTTACACATGATCAGGTTTCAACCCAGAACCCCAGTGTTGCAAGACAACAGTGCTAACCACTGAGCCATCTAGATGACAGAGGACAACTCTTCCATTAAAATGTATCAATGTTTAAAGGTAGCCATACACCTTCAATAAATGTCGACTAACGACTCATTCATCCGACAGAAAATCCTCTGATTCCCTTGCTCAGTTTTGCCAAGCGTTTATGTATTCTCAAAGGGGAGAGGAAAGTAATCTCCTGCCAAAAATCTCTGGAGACCACTTATCATTCGTAAGAATAAAGGATCAGTAATGTTGAAAGTGGGTTAAGTTGGTGGAAAAGTTGTTACTCTTCCATACACATTAGATAATTTCCCCGACCTACAAAATTGGTGGGGTCGACCTATGTGTATGCACGTCTTAAGCATTCCGTAGTTACATAGTGACGGAGGATGACACAAGACCAATGTTCTCCAACTCCACCTATGGTTATTAATTGTAAGAACTGGTTGGGTAAACTCTAGAATGAGGTGACAACGCTCCGTTCCCCTCTGACGGACAGGATATACACAGGGGCTCCAATAACCATTCCACGGGAACGACACTTCCTTTAAACGCCATAAAATCCATTTAATATTACAATAGAGGAATTATAGGTTCCTCTCGGCAAAGATAAAGATGTAATAAGTTTTACTGATAATCTTCGCTTGGTAGCAGGAAGTAACTGGATGAGGCAGGAGCTTCTTCTCCTTCACAGTGAATGCTGCTTCTCCGTCCTAGTCATTAGTATTCAGGAATTTTCTGCACTGATAAAAATGCCAGACGATCCATCTCATAAATACGACACAACATCACTGTCGTCAAACGGCTATCAAAATGGAGCGGCGAAGTAAAGACGTAACGTGAAACCTGACGGGTATCTGGTCCAGGATAAGACGGGCAAGCTGAGGTCAGCACTAATGAATTCTCCAAGGGCCTTTTATATAATAACATGAGTCAGACTCCACTCAGTATCGAGTTATGTCATATGTCATCGTGCCTTGTACGTGTCATTTTATTAATTTACCTCTCATATATGTGAACAGCAGCCATTCTATAATTTCATAACCATTATGTCCGCTCCTTCCAGTCTGTGATCTCTCCATTCTCCTCAGATTGTGATACTGTCCCTGTCTTACACAACCTTGTCCTCAGTAGCATCATTCTATGATTGCACAGGCCGCAGCCCCTCCTAAGATCAGGACATTCCTGTCCTGAAATACTCTGTGCTGCAGGGGGACCCTGCTCCCAAACGGTTGCCTTCCATTCATCTCCATTATAACACTCTACCTATGAAAGGCACTCCTGGCCACTACCTCCTACAAGATGAGCAGGCTCTTCTCCTAGTTATTACAAATCGGATGTAGATCTGCTGGGTCAACAGACTGGGCTCGGGGGCTACTCCTAAGGTTGTTTTTTACCCCCCTAGTATTGACCCTTTAACCCCTGTACAGGATTCTAGACTTTGCTGCAGGAGAATCCCCAGGCTGCTACCTCTGTACCTCTGCTACCTCTCTCTATGACTGACTGCTGACCCTTAGGGGTCAGAGAGACCGGTGTGGTGTAACAAAGGTTCAGGCAAAAATGTACTCAGGGATGAGCCAATGTCAGAGCGGGCAGCATGAAAGCAATCAAGTAAACAGTCTAAAGTCAGGGCAGGCAAGAGTCAGGGCAGTCAGCGAAGGGTCCAATAAAGGGGTCAGGCAGAAGTCGGAACACACATGCTTGACAATATTTTAGTTGGTAAATTCAGGGCATGTAAGTGCCCACCAGAAACATCCCATGCCTTATTTAAACCTTGCCCATTTTTGGCCTGGGACAGCCCAAATTTTCAGGGACTGTTTCTGAAATTTAGGGAAAGTGCCTACAAAGCCGGTACAGTTAGCCAACTGCGATCTATGGAACGGGCAAGCAAGTATAGAACAGGCAATCTAACTGAACACCTTTTCAGGAAACTAGCATACTTGAACCTATTGCTCAGGCACTCTCCCTCAGTGGAAGGTGCCTAAAAACACCCCAGGGTAGCCATTCATAGGTTGGGGAAAGACTAGGGTATATTTGCGCTGACCCTTTAAGAGTTGGCAGAGCGAGCATATGAACCCTACTGGGAGATGATAGGCGGTGTGCACAGACTGCCGTTATAACACCGCTGTATCTCCTTACTCTTCACAATTCATCTCCATGATTTAGAGGGCTGCTTCATGATGCTTCATCAAAGTAGACTGCAGGGCAATGATTATGGAGGATTATCTTGCCTTAAAGCCCACCCATCCATGATGTAAATGTGGGTCACGGGGCAGGAAGCAGCTAATGTTTTCCCACCGATGATGTCATGGCGCTGGGATGCCAGAACATATTCGATAGAATGCAGTGGTGCAGACGGGAGCTCTGCTGTGAAGCTCGGTTCTAGAGGTTGGACCCCACCAGTTGTAATGTTATAAGATTATGCTAATTATATGCAGTATCATGAGGACCCCTCATATTGTCAGTTCAATTTACCGCCTCCCGTCTGTCAGTAAATCCTATTGCGGAGGATAATTTCAGCCCTTTACATCCCTACGTACGTTCCCGGAAAGCATCCGTTGCCATATAATGAGACATTAGGGTCTTTAAGATACAAGAGCCTCCTATGAATGTCAATGAATTCCCCGCTCTGACCACACATAACTCATCTGCATTTTATATCACGCGGAAAACTCCCCTTGAAAGAGCTCAATGTCATTCAATCACATTTGGCGCGGCGTCAGCGAGTTATGGTTGATCTACAATTACTTCTTGGAATAAACAGTAATCCAAGCTGCTGCAGATCTGGGTCTCCGCGAGGCTGTCACAGAGACATACAACATCCATTAATAAAGCCCAACAAGCCTGTCTCAACAACATACAACCCTAATTAACAAAATGAGCGCCGTAGCTTTAAGACCCATTCTCTAATGTAGATGTCAGTTCTTTTCGCACTTCCCCAGCCCCTCCCCCACCTGCACCCCATGTACGATTTCTCGCTTGAGGTTAAGTTGCTTACGGTTTATAGTAATTCTATCCTTGCTGTTACAGAAATGAGATCCATCCATATGCATTGAATTCCTGGTGAGCTGCAGTGTAAAGCATGGGGAAGTCAAAACTGAGACAGAAGCAGATTGCCGACAACCTCAGACCCCCAATGGAGCATGCAGTATGGCTAGAGACAATTATTGCTATGGTGTAATGGAGCACGGGGCATCCCCAACTGCAGGAGGGGGTGCCACTGACTGGACTAATGAGTTGTGACTAAGGTTGAGTGAACACCTAGAAGTTCGGGTTCGCCGGGTTCGGCCGAACTTTGCCGCAAAGTTTGGGTTCGGGACCCGAACTTGACCTGAACTTGACCCCGAACCCCATTGAAGTCAATAGGGAACCGAACTTTGGGGCACCAAAATGGCTCTAAAAAAGTCATAGAAAGGACTAGAGGGCGGCAAAAGGAAGCAAAATGGGGGTAAGAGCAGGACAATTGCCCTGCAAACAAAAGTGGATAGGGAAATTAATTAAAATAACATAAAATAAAATAAAAAGTAAAAAATAATGATCTTGAACTTCAGCTGCCTGCTTTCTGTCCCTTCACTACTCAGAGCTGATGGGCGGTGCTACACGTGATCCGGCTTATATAGAGGCTGGGTCACATGATGCAGCGGCTAGTCACAGCCATGCCATTAGTAGGCATGGCTGTGATGGCTTCTAAGGGCACACAGCTTAACCCTAGGTACACACCTAAGCGTTTTACAGCGCGTTCAAACGCGCTGTAAAACGCACAACATGTGAAAAGCCATGCTTCCCTATGGGCATGGTTCACATTTGGGCGTTTTACAGCGCGTTTGAACGCGCTGTAAAACGGCCAACGCCCAAACAAGTACATGAGCTTCTTTGGGGCGTTTTAACGCGCCTATGGACAATGATGCCTCAGGGGAGAGTCACTCAATCGCGCGTATGACGCGCGTTTGTAAGTTAACAAAACGCGCATCAAAAAACGCGCATAAAACGCACGTCATACGAGCGATTCAGAAATGCCTAGGTGTGTTCCCAGCCTAAAAGCTTGTTGATTGGCTGCCCTGAAGCCTTTCAACAAGCTTTATTAAATGCCCAAACACTGAACTCGAACTTTTCCGGCAAAATTCAGGTTCAGGTCCGAGTACCAAAAATCATAAAGTTCAGTACGGACCCGTACAGTTCGGTTTCGCTCAACGCTAGTTGTGACCCTCACAATTCTTAATAGTAACTGTATAGTTGTCTTATTTAGATACTGTATAGTACTGTTACTGCATTGCTGCAATGTTTGGCAATATTAATTTGGCACTGTATGCTGTCATTATTTGGGCACTCTATCTTGGTATTCTTTGGGCACGGTATATTGGTATTATTTTGGCTCTGTATGTTGGTATCATTTGGGCACTGTATGCAGGTTCTATTTGGTCAATGTATATTGGTATTACATGGGCAAAGTATGTTCATATTAGTTGGACACTGTATTGGTACTACCTTGACACTGTATTATTTGGGCACTCTAGGGTGATATCATATGGGCATTATATGTTTGTATTCTGTGAGCAATGTATATTGGTATTATTTTGAAACAGTATACGGGCATTGTACTGTATGTTGGTGTTTTATGGACACTGTATGTTGTTATTTGGGTACAGGATGTCATCCAACATGAGGCCAACCCAGGAAAAACTGCAACCAAAACTAGACAAAATGAATTGCAGTTGACAGGCTAGGCCCCCCCCCCCACCAAAAAAAATAAATAAAAAACATATAGGGGCACAGTTATTAAGATCAGCATTTTAGACGCTGGTCTTAATAATAGCCTATAGCTAGCGATGGATCCATCGAAGTTATAAAGAGTTATAACTTCAGTGCATCCAGCGCCAGTTCTAAATTTAAAAGCTTCCTTGCTGGGACCCTGGCATTTAGTACAATGTAGGGACTGCATTGCCCCATGGTCCTAGAGTTGGATCACCACAGATCAAACCTTGATCAAACCCAACTGAGCTACAAACTTGGATATGACAGAGGTCAACCCCAATATCTATGCGGACCCCATACATATAATTCATGTAGGAAATTGAGATACGTGGAGCTATTTTCAGGCTCCTCATAATAGACATATTTCTCCCTTTAAGGCTACATTCAGACGACCGTAGTGTTTTGCAATTTGCGAATCGCACATGGTCGACACTATGATACAGATGCCTATTGTGGGCAAGAATAGGACATGCTCTATCTTTTTTATGGGGCTGCGTAACAGAATTACGGCGTGCTGTGCACATCTTTTGTGGCCCCGTTGAAGCCCTAAACAGCATTTTTTTTAGGGTCAAATAGCAAAAAAAGAGATTTTTGGGGGAGCTATGATTGGCAAAAAGTGAAATATTTAGTAAGATTACTCATCTGCCATGAATACAATCATTTTCTCCTAGCATTTGCATAGACGATGGACTTTCTATCCTCCCTCTAATCTGTTCAGGCAGAGGCTCCTGTACAAACGGCGGTCGTAAACTGTACTGCAGGCGCCCGGGATTGGTAATTTAAGCCATTTTTCAGCTGTCCACAATATGGATATACACCGTTAAAAATATTAGCTTAGCTATAATTAGCCCTTGGGTATAACCGAGGGCCTGATGAGACAGGGTGAGTTCTTAGCACCGATAATTATGCTCATGTTTAATTAAGATCTACACTTCTTCATATAGTTTGCCATACTTGGCCTCTTTTAATTTCCCAGAGTGTAGGATTTTATTAAACATAGTCCTATCGGCTCCTGCTGACATCCAGATGTAAAGCTGCTAATTAAACTTTCGGAAGTGGTGGAGACGCTCCAAGTATTAAACCCTTAAATCTGCCCCTCTACGTGGCGGCAAAGGTGTAATTATTAGATGACGAGTGAGGAAAACATTGTCTGTGACTACATTATACAGGCTGAGAGGACGGGGGCGCGGGGTCTAAAAATACGACGCTAGACGGAGCGGGGAAGGCAGGGGGCATATCCATAACTAGACGGCTGCAGTATATTAGGAGTCACTGTCCTCATTTGCATAAAATGCCTCTGGCAGCAATGACGGGGAGGCCATAAAAAGCCAGGCAGCTACAAAAAGAATTCAGTTTCCGAAACTATTACGGGCAAACTTTAAAAACTAGGTTTCGGGCACATAAAGGGAACCTCCCTGATATTACTCTAAAAACTAGTCACTGCAAGCCCAATCGAGAACTGACATAAGGTGATTGAAGGGGTTGTCCCACAAGAACAATTCCAGTTTTCAATCCAGCCCCTGGATCTGAATACTTTTCTAATTGCATGTAATTAAAAATTTAGCATAGCCACTGAGCTATTCAATATAATCTATCTGTATAGCGCCACCTGCTGTTTTTTTTATTTTTTATTATTTCTTTGTCCGGCTCACTGAGATGGCCGCACATGCTCAGTTTGATCCTTCAACTGCCTCCTGAGCTGTAATAAGGAGATAACTGCAGCAAATGGACACGCCCCCTTAGCTGCAGCAGAAAAGACACTTCCTTTGAGCTGTCAGCGTGATACAAATCTAGCAGAGCAATAACTGGTTCCATGTGAGGTGCAGGGCCAAGAAGGGAAAAAGGATGACCACCATCTCTACTAGCCTGGTATTTCTACCCTGCACATTTTGGCTGGAAATGGTTCATGTTATGTATACTATAAGATTCAGTGCACTTGGAGCAGTAAATACCCCAGAGTGTCCACTATGATGGTAGAAAAACTGTTCTATATAGGAAGAAGTATTATAGTAGTTATATTCCTGTACATAGGAGCAGTATTATAGTAGTTATATTCTTGTACATAGGAGGCAGTATTATAGTAGTTATATTCCTGTACATAGGAGCAGTATTATATTAGTTATATTCTTGTACATAGGAGCAGTATTATAGTTGTTATATTCTTGTACATAGGAGCAGTATTGTAGTAGTTATATTCTTGTACATAGGCGCAGTATTATATTAGTTATATTTTTGTACATAGGAGCAGTGATATAGCAGTTATAATCTTGTACATAGGTGCAGTATTATAGTAGTTACATTCTTGTACATAGGAGCAGTATTATAGTAGTTATATTCTTGTACATAGGAGGCAGTATTATAGTAGTTATAGTCTTGTACATAGGAGCAGTATTATAGTAGTTATATTCTTGTACACAGGAGGCAGTATTATAGTAGTTATATTCTTGTACATAGGAGCATTATTATAGTAGTTATATTCTTGTACATAGGAGCAGTATTATAGTAGATATATTCTTGTACATAGGAGGCAGTATTATAATAGTTATATTCTTGTACATAGGAGGCAGTATTATAGTAGTTATATTCTTGTACATAGGAGCAGTATTATAGTAGTTATATTTTTGTACATAGGAGCAGTATTATAGTAGTTATATTCTTGTACATAGGAGCAGTATTATAGTAGTTATATTCTTGTACATAGGAGCAGTATTATAGTAGTTATATTCCTGTACATAGGAGGCAGTATTATAGTAGTTAGATTCTTGTACATAGGGGCAGTATTATAGTAGTTATAGTCTTGTACATAGGAGACAGTATTATAGTAGTTATATTCTTATACATAGGAGCAGTGGTATAGCAGTTATATTCTTGTACATAGGATCAGTATTTTAGTAGTTATATTCTTTTACATAGGAGCAGTATTATAGCAGTTATATTCTTGTACATACTGTATGAGCAGTATTGTAGTAATTATATTCTTGTACATAGGAGCACTATTATAATAAGTATATTTTTGTGCATAAGATGCAGTTTTATAGTATTTGTATTCATTTTTACAGGGGTATATTTACAGTAATTGCCAATAGTTGGTGCTAATAGAAGACATATGTCCCGCAATCCCTCATAGTAATTTTATAAAAAGTGCATTAATGGTGGGCATCAATGTGTTTAAAAATAACCCCTTTTTTGAAGGAGAAAAAAATAGAAATTTGCTCCATCCTGAGGCATAATAAAATTTGGTATTCATAGTAAAAATCTTAGCAATACTTGAATTTATTATTTCATTGAAGTGAATGTCAGTAATTAATGTATTGTAACATCAGACACCATAGTGCAGTGACTAGGCTTTCTGAAGATATAGCAGTAGATATACATTTATTTTAATGCTCCATCATGTATGCAGGGTAGAGGAAGAAAGGAGAAAATGGGCCAATGGCATAGTAAAGAAGAAAGCAGATTATCTAGGAAGAAAACCATAGCCTGAAGCTGCTGCTTCTTCCCATCCCTCCCTATGGATTAAAGTATGAAGAAAAAATGCTGGAAGAGACAAGCTGAGAATTAAATCTGCCGCTATGATACAAGCAATCCAGAGCTGCTCTTATAGGTAATTCCCGCAGATTCAGTGCTCAGGACAAACTGCTACCTGCATGACAGGGGATATTAGTGTTATTCGGCAAGGAAGCTGTCACATTGGTTTCCACCAAGTGAGGACGGGTTCCAGGTGTCAGTTTGTCATGGCACCTATCCCGGTAGGCTGACAAAGTCTACTGCAGAAGCATAGCTCAAAGATTTACTGCAGAGGCGTTATGTACAGCTGATGGGCCCCAATGCAGAGGCATGATGTACAGCTGATGGGTCCCAATGCAATGTCTGTGTCATGGTGGGTAGTGGGGGAAACTCCCCACCAAACTTCGTGGGAAACATGAATAGAAACTAGGCCAGAACCAAAGGATAAAAGAACTAGACACCTTCTAATGCAACCCTCATCCTAGCCCTGACTCCTAACCGTATGAGCAAACCCAGATGGTAGTAGGGCTCATACACAGGAACCTCGGGCCCTAACTCACACTGATGATGTCTGAAAATAAGGTCAGGAACTGGAGGCGACATGTTCTTCCAAAACACGGACAAACAGGAGTCTCCACAGACCTAGCAGCAAGAAGAGGAGAAGGCAGTGAATCGCAACTGGATTTGCAGGAAAGGTAGGGTAGAATACATAGAAACATAGGGAAGACATTGATGTCAAACTAGGTGGCCCTCACACTGGACAGATGGAATATCCAGGACTCGAGCAAGGCTCCAGCACCAACCATGGCTGGAATACAACTCACCTCAGGCTCACAGCAACAGGATAAGTAGAGCCATGAGACCACACCCAGATCCACACCTTAACCCCATAACCACCAGACTGGGGAGAGGCCAGGAAACAAAAGCAGTGCACACACATGCAGAAACAACACATTGCCCCAGGCAACTGCATGCACGGAGGATGTCACGGCAAACTACACCGGGACCAAGACACAGCTTTCCTACTGTTACCTATATTCTCCAGTTCTCTTATGGTGTTGAGGGGCTTTTTGGGCCCAGAACAAGGGTGTAACTGCAACCTGTACAGTCGCATCCCCTGCTCAATTGCAAAACTCAGACATTTGCATATGAAGACATTGCACTATTGGATGTATATGCACTATTAAACTAGAGAATTTACTTCAAAAGACAGAAAGCTTAACTTTGAAGAGATGAATACACCCAGTGCATAAAAGGTCCTATTGTCACGTTAAAGTCATTGTTTGGTATTTAAAATGGGTTAAGAATAGGCTACAAACAAATAGAAGAAGCAATACTCACCTTACTGATCACCCGGTGCTTCCTTTCCAAACCTTGTCTGGTCTCGCATTCTTTACCCTGTAAAATGGTGTAGGTGTCCACTTGGCCCATCAATGGCTTATGCAGGCAACGGCCATGTGACCACCTACTGCGTGTTGAGAGAAACCAGGAGGAAGAGTCCAGTGGGGGACCAGTGAGGTGAGTAATGCTTCTTTCATCGTTTAAACCCATTTTGAGGTTGTGAACAGTTGAGTATTTTAGTTAGTTAAGTAGTTACTCCCGGGTAGCGGGACTGGATTAGGTGTGAGAGAATAGAGTCACTGAGGCAGGTAGTGGGGCAAGAAGAATAGAGGGAGCCTGGAGACCTCTTCCTATGTTACAGGGTGAAATGATGAGGGTGAGCATGCAGAGGTGTGGGCGGAAAGGGGATTGATGGGACTAGTGGACTGTGAGATGATTATCTGACCGATGATCTTGTCTTTGAAGTAGATGGCCAGGTCTTCAGCAGTGAGATCTGTTATAGGTGCCTGCACTTTAGGAATGAGGAGGGTACGGAAAGTGTCAAAGAGGCGTTTAGGATTATTAAACAGTGAGAAAATGAGAGTAGTAGTAGTGATATAGGGAAGAGCATCTTATAGGAGGAAATCCACTGATAGACGTGATTTTCTCCAAAGACGTTTGGCACACCTAGAACACCATTGAAGAAACTGTGTTGGAGACGTGTGCCAAGGCAGCCACCATCCTTGTCAGAAGATTCAAATTGTAGGGGCACTACTTCATATAGGGTGAATTTTGTAAAGGTGTTCAGCAGCAAAATCAGGACAGGAAACATATTTGCAGGAGACAAAATATAAGCCCCTTAAACCGTCATGTGCCATTAGGCGCCCTCAGACATTAGGTCCTTGATGTGATACTTCTGCTCCCCTAGAATTAGACAGGTAACCACTCATTCCTACCCACTGGCAGAATCTGATTAGTGGATTCTGTGGTGTGGACTTCACTAGAGATGAGCGAAAAGGATCGGAAATTTGGAAGTTTGACCCAATTTTTTTTTAAAGTTCTTATTCTACAAAATCTGTGGTATTTGAGGTCTGAGAGAAAGACTTTTCCAGGCAACCACAGCACTTTTGAAATAGGTCAAATTTAATTTTACCCAAATCGAATTGGACCCGAATAGAATCACTACTTTACACCCATTTTTGCCAATTTTTTTTGAATGGTAGGTTAGTAGCACATAGAGGATTGTTAGTTTTATAATACAAAATCACTTAAAAAAAAATCATCATTACTGAGATTCCAGCATTCAGCGATGAATTTTTGTAGTGTTCAGCACAGAGTACACCTGTCCCTGTGCATTGACATACCGTAAGTAGATTCAATGTTATGCGCATAAAACAATCTGGAGTTAAAAATGATTTAGCACAGAAGAAATCTTAATAATAAAAACATAATTAAATATTAAATACCTAGGGCCAAATTACAAAAAGATTTATTGTAATTCACATTAGTTTTTAATAAACCATAAATTATGAACATAAAAGGAAACCCACTACAGCTGCTTAAAGGGGTCTGGAAATTCATGTATTTACTAGGAAGAGGACCACCCCCATTATTAAAATTCACAATGGGCTCTTCCTGCTTAGTATACGCCCCTGAGTAACAGATCCTAGCGATCATTATGCTCAAATACTTTACTTTGTGCAAAAACTGTATTTAGTTATGTAATACTAATGGTTGGTATCAATACATCTAGGACGTGGTCTCATTTACTCAGGGCCGGTGCAAGGATTTTTGCCGCCCTAGGCAAAAGAAAAGTTTGCCGCCCCCCCCCCTCATGTGACATCACAATGCCCCACCCATATAATCTGCCATAATAACTAACGCGAGTGTATAGGGATAGCAGTGTGTGTGCAGTGGATGCATGGTGTGTGCAGTGGATGCAGTCGATGCAGTGTATGTGTGTGTGGAGTGTATAGGGAGACCAGTGTGTAGGTGATGCAGTATGTGTAGGTGATGCAGTATGTGTAGGTTATGCAGTATGTGTAGGTGATGCAGTGTGGGTGTGTGCAAGGGATAGAAAGAAGTTCCGTGTTTGTGTATAAGGTTTGTGTTGTGTGTTTCTGAATGTGTGTACAGAGTGCGTTCTGTGAATCTGTGTTTGCATGTGTAAGGCTCTATTCATACATCCAAAATTCTGTTCCGCATTTTGCGGAACGGAATTGCGGACCAATTTATTTCTATCCACACTCCCGGGTCCACACTACCATCCCGCAAAAAAATAGAACATGTCCTATTCTTGTCTGCAATTGCGGACAAGAAAAGGCATTTTCTATGCGAGTGCCGGCAATGTGCGGTCCGCAAAATGCGGAACGCACATTGCCGGTGTCCGTGTTTTGTGGATCCGCAAAACACACTTGGATGTGTGAATGGAGCCTAAGAGATGCATTGTGTTTCAGTGTGTGTAAGGGATGCAGTGTGTGTGTGTGATGGATGTCAAACTCTCCCCCAGTCACTCTCTTTCTTACCCCCTCCCTTGTGTCACTCTTTTTCCCTTCTTGTCACTCTCATTACCCCATCATTACTCTTATTCCCCTAGTCACTCTATTTCTTGCCCCTTGTGTCACTCTGTTCCCTCCTGTCAGTCCCTCTGGTGTGGTGTGGTGTGGTGTGGCCGCCCCTTCTTGTCACTCTCAACCCCCTCCCCTCTTGTGTCACTCTGTCCCTCCTGTCAGTACCTGTGGAGTAGGGCGCAGGATTAAGGCAGGCAGTGTGAGAACTTCCCTGGTGTCAGTCCATGTGGAGTAGCGTGGCTGAGCTCTGTCAGTTCAGCTGGGTACAGGAGCTTTTGTTCCTTGTACCCGGCCGGACTGAGAGGAAGTGCACACTAAGTGAGCACTTCCTGTCAGTCCGGACAGGTACAGGAAACAAAAGCTCCTGTACCCGCGGACTGTACAGAGCTACGTTACTCCACAGGGACTGAGTCTGACACTAGGGAAGCGCTCACACTATCTGCCTTAATACTGCGCCCGGGCGGTGCGCGTCAGCCCGGGCGGGAGCCGGCGCCCCCAGCAAGAGTGCGCTCTACGCGGTGGCGTACTCTGCTTATGGGTAGCCCCGGCCCTGCATTTACTCCAGTGTGCCCCTTTACTCCATGTGTAAGTGTTCTTGTCTATGGTTTCCTCACAGAAGATACATTGTTTCGCTTTTTCAGATTTCACAAATGAATAAAAGGGGTTTTGTGGAGTTGCTCTCTACACAGGTTTATTACAGAGCGGCAGAATCATAGATTAGGAGTCTATGTGACAGAAACGTTAATGCGGAGGGATTAACAAATTATAATAATGAATCTGACAATCTTCCCCCCGAGTCTTAGATTAGGGAATAATAATTGTAAGTCACTAAATTAGCTTTTTAATTGATTTTTTTATTCTTAAATATATGTATACAGTAGCGCTTAATAACATGCTCAAGTCCCCAAAGAAACCTGAAAAATTCAATCTATATGGCCGAGCTTTCTGACAGCAGATATTTTCAAAACCGATTTCATAAGACAGAAGTAACATGAAATATTTACCGAAGACTCTGTGATTTATGTGATATATAAAAAAAAAAAACACAAGCTTTAAAAATATGGTTTTTGTTACAGAGGGATCAATATATTGGAAAACTCATACCAAATAAACCATTAATTAGTTTCACAAGAGCACCTAGTCTTTCAGTAAAAATAGCACCAACGATCAAGGCCCTAAAAAACCACCATAGTGTAACCAAGTGGGCAGGATTGGAAGGCTTTTACAAATGTGGACAATGTAATTTGTGTACAATGACCTCTTTTTCGAAAAAGACTTCTGAAATTGTTTCTCATAGTAATGGATATAAACACAAAATCACCGACTTCCTCACCTGTAACTCAGAACGGGTCATATACATGCTTAGTTGCCCTTGTGGCAAACAGTATATAGGCCGCACTAAGCGAATGTTAAAAAACGTTTGGCAGAACATGTGACCAATATTCGCAATGGATATGCAAAACATACGTTATCACAACATTTTAAAGAATATCATAATAGAGATCCCACGGGGTTGAGATTTACAGCAATTGAACAAATTAATGTACACTGGAGGAGGGGACATCATTAGACAAATGTCAAGGGTTGAATCCCGCTACATTTTTGAATTAAATACAATGGTACCGTTTGGTCTAAATAAGGATTTCGAGATCTTTGGGTTTCTTTGAGGTTCGGGTTGGGGTCCCGCAGCCGACGGATGACCCAGGTAAAACTTCCATTCGGGTCCCCTCGGTTGCGGTACCCCATCCCTCAGCCACCTAGGAACTTGTCTTGAACTTTTTGGAAAGATTTTAGAAGGGATTTGGAAGATCATGATGAGAAATATTGGAATCAGAATTAAAACTATTCTCATATAAATATCACTAGTATAAACATCAGTAATGGAGTATAAGTCTGGATTTCTATGAATTGACTTGTTATTAACTTGTTACTTTGTATGAATTTGATATATTTATTATATGAATTTTTTAAAAATTTTATCAACTTATTTGTGAACATTATACAAAAAGGAAACTATGGATATTGATTGTTATGAAATAATGCAAAATGTGCACATATAAACGCAATTTTAAAAACCGCATGGAAACCGCACTTTGAAATTTATTGCGTTTTTGCGATTTAAAATAGAGAATTCAATAATCATCATTTAAATATATGGATTTTGAAACTATATATGTGATGGGACTAAGTGGTTCGACACTACTGCCCACCCGGTTGGACAGGTATCCACAGAAATCCATGCCATCGATTGTGGAATCCCGAATTAAGGGAGAAAGAAAGGGGAGGAGCAAGTCTATAAAATAAGGGGTTTTAGGCACTTCAAACTATGTCACTGAGGAAGGGACAGGACATATTAACAGTCCCGAAACGCGTCTGACAATATCGAAGTGCATACCAATACCCCTGAAAACTACTGCCGGCAGTCAGCTACAGAGAATTATCTCTAT
Source organism: Bufotes viridis (assembly GCA_033119425.1). Lineage (NCBI taxonomy): Eukaryota > Metazoa > Chordata > Amphibia > Anura > Bufonidae > Bufotes > Bufotes viridis. Next base: position 97,975,524 of record CM065598.1, read on the forward strand.
AAAACTCGTAAGTACCAGCATACGTGAACCCGCTGGTCATAACGCAGATCCTCCCGCGAGATCCAGCGCTACTACCAAAGAGCGCGCAGTACGGAGATCAAGCGTGGGACGCCACGGCCGCTCCGATCATCTTAATAGTGAGTACTGGACATTATCATCCAATATTCAGAGGTTGGATCCAATAACGGGATTATCAATTACTACAAGAGTTTGTTACTGTACGACCGGATGAACTAAGGATATATAGTGAGGACTCTCCATCACAACCACTATTGATTGTGGACAATCATTACTAACAGTCATATTTCCGGGTTCTTAATGTTACCGATGTTATTTTATGTTGTTTTTATCTTGTCATTTTGTGATTATTAGAATTAAATTGTATGCATATTGATACAGGTTTCATTCATACACGGCATACTACGAATACGGAGTGCCCTTCCGAAATCTAGGTGTACACGCATTTCTTTTCAGATTGGGGGAATCTGTGGTCGGAGCACCCACCCGTCTCTGGCAGACTTGTCGAGCCACACTATTTGTATCATTTATTTACCTATTTTAAAAATATCACATTGCTTCGAAAATAAAAATCTCAATGATCAAACAAAAATGAATTGGCATGCACAGACTCGAAAACTAGAAAGATTTAATCAAATTCATCCATGTCATATTATAATTATTCTGTCCACTTCAAACTTAAAGGGGATGTCTGGCCAATGATTTAAAGGGGTTGATCACGCAAAAACATTCTACATTGTTCAAACCAACACCTGGATCTGAATACTTTTGTAATTGCACGTCATTGTCAATTGAGTTATTCAATAAAATGCTTTTTTTTGTTTAGCACCACCTGCTGTTTGTTCTTTTTCTCATCTCTCTGTCCACCTCACTAAGGTGGTCGCGCAAGCTTAGCTTCATCCTTCAACTACCACCTCCAGCTACTCTCAGAAGATGTGACAGTTACAGGATACACCCCCAAGCTGCCAGCTTGAAGAAAATCTAGCAGAGCTACTGAAGAGATGAATGGGTAGAGCTCTGGATCCATGTGAGGTACAGGGCTGGTTCTAGCTTTGTAGGATATTTTCATGTAATGCATGTTGTCTGATTTTCATTTTTTACATTAAACAAAGGATAGCCCCTTTAATTTAAAGGGTCATAGTGGCATACAAAAACACTACAATAAATACAAAAAAGTGATAAAGTCACTTTATCAACCCTCGCCACTCCCGCTCCTGCGTCTCCACCAGTTTCTACAAGAAATGACCATTCAGTCAAATCAATGGTCTCAGAGATATATTGCATAAGAAGGTTCATCATGGTAATCAGCCTTGTCATTGACAAAGGACACATACCTGGACCACATGAGTTACTATAGGTGGTGTATGAAAGTCAACCAAGACCACAGTGGTGCCACCACTAAAATATATTTTGTTTGAGATCAATTGTTCAAAGAACAGCTCAAAAAATGATCTCAATCTCCAACATTTGGTCAAAATACAAATATGTTTTGCTGGTCTTGGTCTCGCTATTTTTAACAACTGCGATCCACAACCACAATGGGTCTGACTCTGATCCAAACTTACATTCAATATGTTTGAGAAAGAGAACTCCAAAAAAATACCAAAACTAAACATGTCAAAATAAATCTAAGAGAGCCTACATCACAGGTCTAGTAGAAGATGACCACCATTGTCCAAACAAGTCAGAGGTATAGAGAACCAGATGTTTATGTGTACCACCAAGTACTTCATGATCATTTAACCTCTGGAAGATACCTATAACCAAGTCCTCCAAAAAAAAAAGTGAATATTACAACTGTTGAATAGGATTTTTGTAAAAGCTTGAATTGACAAAACAATGGATGGCATACAAACTGAAAGTACTGTAAAATACTGGCCAAATTTAGCAAATTCTTCCAACTGAATCTTACACTAAATGACCAGACCAAAGCTTCATCTCATCTTCTGCATCTTATGAGAAATTCTAGCTCTTGAGATAACAAAATTATACTTGAGAATTGAATGAACAGCATCAACTTGGATGGAGGCAAACAAAAATATAATGGACTGGTTTGAGGAACTTGAAGACCTAAGTAAAAACCTTCAATTTAGTTCTTCAGTCTTCTCAATTTACTCAAGGTGACATTCTCTAGAGAAAATAACTAGCTGGCAAGAACTGAGAAGTGCATTACAGTATAAATGATCATAATCTCATTAAGGCAAATGGAATCCTAAGAAAGGTAACATTTTTGATATTCTCATGCAGCAAAATGGTATGGTCCATCCTTGACCACACTTATGATAGATCAAAACTACATCCAGATACTTCTAATGTGCACTTACCGTATAGTTTGGTGCTGGAGAGTGTCTGGATCCGTGGCGCTTACTGTAAACAACATAGATCCAATGGGAATGTTTTCTTGTGTCGACACTTTCATTGGATCAGGCTGAAAAACTGGACCCTCATTCACATCGATCACATTGATCTGAACTGTGGCTGTAGAGCTTGCTCCATAACCAATATCTGGGATGAGAGGATCTTCATTCTCAACTTTGATCATCAGAGTGTGAAATGCCAAAATTTCACAGTCCAATGGCTGCAATTCAGAAAAAAATACATTATTTTAGTTATGCATTATATACAATGTGCTATATAATATGTCTGCACTTTCCCTTCTGGTCTAGGTGATGTCATCTTGACTGTACCTGTCAATCACAGTGCATCACTTCCTGCCTGGTCATTAACAGATCTAACTGGCATGGTCATAGACAACAATTCATAAAGGTGACTGGAAGAAAACTGGCCAAGGAGATTCCTCCTAGCACCCAAGAATCCAAAGCAATTAGGGGACATAGCTCCCAGTCCTGGACTAAGTTGGGAGGACAGTTTAGTGAACAAGGGGATAGAAATAAGACAATGTTGCATATTGAATACAGCTTGAGGCTTTATTAGATGGGTAAAGGGAAATTGTTGTAGAGGAATGGGGCTTTAAAGGGGTTGTCTCATCTCATCTTAGACATTAGTGGCATATAGCTAGGATAGGCCATCAATGTCCGATAGGTGCAGGTCCCAGAACGAGATCCCTGAAGTGAGAGGAGAGTCCCTCCCCCTCATTAATTTCTTTGGGGCTTCTGGATATTTTTGGAACTCCTAGAGAAAAGGGTGCAGGGCATGTTGCGCATGCACTGTGGGCTCTCATTTGCTTTCAAGTTTACCTGACGTGGGAGCCGCACATTTCTGACATTGGTGGCATAACTTAGAGACATGCCACTTATGTCTAAGATGAGACAACCCCTATCTTCTTATACATCTTTGACCTATACTATAAAGTTACATCCGCATGAGTTCCAGAAGTCTCCAATCTACCCATGATTCCCAAAACGTCTGTCCCTGTCAATTAACAGGCAGGTGGGTGCTTCTTGATCTGTGGGGACAGCACCTCACAGGTGAAGAACTTTTGCTAATGAGTTGAATCGATTTGCTCATTCATACCCCAATGATCACATCATGTATTATACTGATCGTCTCATATGGGGAAGAAGTACCTCTGCTTCCCCTCAGGCTCCGGTACAAGGTGTAACAGTAACCTCTGCTCTCCCACAATCACACCCCTGCATGTTAAGGACTATACTGTATTTCTCAGTGCTCTTTTACAGCTTTGTGTGCCTCTGCTCTTTATAACAATGCTGCTTGGACCTCTCCAGGAAATTCTTGCCCGCGAGAAATCATCAAATCCCAAAGTTGATAGATGCTGTTAGGTCCACATACCACACTTCGAAGACTGTATCATGTGCCTGATTTGTGTTCCTCCTTCACATTTATGAAAACCTAACTCAATATTGCACCGATTATAACGCAGAACTGTGCATGAGCAGCAATATACCGGATCATTTTTATCCCAGCTTGTAGGACAAATACAAACAAAGCTTTATTAAAAATGAATGAGCTTTCAATGAAAGCTGGGAATTTTCACATATTTTGCATAATCTGTCAACGGAACAAGTCCCATTCTTAATGCGCTGCTGTTTGTCAGTGTCATAGCCGAGGGGGCTGCGTGCGGCATGATCCTACAGCTCTAGACCAGCAGACGGGGGCTCCTGTATCACACAGTTTAGGCTAAATACAAAACACTGTCTAATTTAGAAAGATGGATGTAAAAGACATGCATTCATACATTCATAATTAGAGACTTTGTAGTCATTCATCACCAAGACTATCTTGTCATCTTCAGGGAACACTTTGCTTTATAAGTTTTATTTTATTTATTTATTTTTTTTTTACCAGGAAACTTGCAGAAAAGACAGGGCTGCATAACTCATAAATAGTATGTCTGCCTTTGGACAAAATTTTACAGTTTATCTATAGACATAATTTACACAAAAGTTAAGTCTCTTTAGAAACACATTACTGATCCCGGATGACAGTTTGTATTATACTCCAGAGCTGCACTCACTATTCTGCTAGTGGAGTCACTGTGTACATACATTACTTATCCTGTACTGATCCTGAGTTACATCCTGTATTATACTCCAGAGCTGCACTCACTATTCTGCTGGTGGAGTCACTGTGTACATACATTACTTATCCTGTACTGATCCTGAGTTACATCCTGTATTATACTCCAGAGCTGCACTCACTATTCTGCTGGTGCATTCACTCTGTACATACATTACATTACTTATTCTGTACTGATCCTGAGTTACATCCTGTATTATACCCGAGAGCTGCACTCACTATTCTGCTTGTGCAGTCACTGTGTACATACATTACTTATCCTGTACTGATCCTGAGTTACATCCTGTATTATACTCCAGAGCTGCACTCACTATTCTGCTGGTGCAGTCACTGTGTACATACATTAGATGGCTTATCCTGTACTGATCACTGAGTTACATCCTGTATTATAATCCAGAGCTGCACTCACTATTTTGCTTTGGGAGTCACTTTGTACATACATTATTTTTTCTGTACTGACCCTGAATTACATCCTGTATTATACTCCAGAGCTGCACTCACTATTCTGCTGGTGGAGTCACTCTGTACATACATTACTTTTTCTGTACTGATCCTGAGTAACATCATGTATTATACTCCAGAGCTGCACTCACTATTCTGCTGGCACCGTTTACTTATGTGAAGTTTGAACAGGTGCAGTGAGCAGACCTCTCTACCACTATATTTGATATTTTTTTTATATATAATGTACTATGTTTTGGATACATACAAGACACTTTAGCACGGTGCGTAGTTGACCTAAAACAGTAGAAAAGTTCTGAATTGTCACTTAGTGCATTTCATTATAGTTTACGACACAATAATAGGCATTTTCACGCAGGTTCTATATTTGACACGCCAAATAACGGCCTTAAGAAAATAATTACCAGGTTCCCGTGAAAGGAAAAAGAAAGCTCAGAAATAATTTCCGATCAGTCAGTGGCAGCTCAAAATAAGTTTTTGGGTAAAATAAGTTAAATTGTTGTCACTTATGAGGAACAAATATAACATCTGTATCATTTGCTGCTGCAATTAGAAACTCCGATTTAGGCTGGTTTGACACTAGCGCTACAATTTTCCGTCAGGCTGTTCCGTACTTGGCATGGCTGGATACCACCGGTACTTTACCTTCAGGAGCTCTTTGGCTATAATGGTACTCATCGGGGATCCGGCCGGTTCCATCATTAGTGTCGGGGATCGTCCGGACAAAGAATACTGTTTACAGTGGTATTTGTCAGGCCAAATCTCGGCACTAATATGGAAACAGGCCGGGTCCCAAGATAGCCAATGGGGCCTGATGGTGCTGCAGCAGTTTCCGCCTATGACGAACTCCGGCAGGCTGGTGTGAAACTAGCCTTAGATCAACAGCTTAAGTTTTATAAGAGGCTAGAAAAAACAGAGCTGCTTTCTTCTAAAAACAGTGCCACACTTGTCTGCAGGCTGTATGTGGTACTGCAGCTTTTTTTCCATTTATTTCAGTGGAGCTACAATGGCGTGGTAGGGTGTTTCTAAAAAAAAGCAGCCTAATTCTGTACAACCCCTTAAAAGAATATGGCCGCTTTCTTCTAGAAACAATTAGCCATGTTTTTCCAATCTTGAAAAAACTCCCTTAAAGTGTTCTTCTGGACAACAAAATCGATGACCAAACCATAGTTTAGGTCATCAATATCAGTTGATTTGTGCCCTCTCCATAGCTTACAGGCAATGCCCTGTACTTTTTACTAAACAGTTCTATTCAAGTGACTGAGACTGGAGGACAGCCTGCAATACCAGGCACAACCACCAGGCCTTCTCAATCACCTCACTGATGAGGGTGACAAGAGTTGGGCCTCCAGCCATCCAATACCAATGGCCTCTGATGGAATGATGGATTAGACCACCACTTGTCTGGTGTATGTAGTGAGTCTTAAAGGATGGCGGAGGCTTACCTTAACCACGGAAAGCATCCCCTCATTTGTGTTAGGATTGGTATGAATTTCGAAACTCTGCCCAGGGTTTCCATTAATGATGGTGTAGACGGCTTTCCACGCTCCAGTGTTGGGGTCATCCTTGTCATTGACGGTCAGGTTAACCATGACGCCGGTTACTCCTTCTTTTACTGTAGCCTGAAACTAAACAGAAACACAAGATGTTACAGCAAACAAAATAAAATCTGTTACAGCAAACAAAATAAAACCTGCATTCATTATAAAAAAAACGCGCAGCCGAGAGAAGGATCTGCTTTATGTCAGGGAGCTCATTACCGCCACCTAAAACAACGGATTTGTTTAGAGAACATATTGGAGATATTATTCCTGAACAACACCCTCTTATGATAGATGGAAGGAAGAAAATCTATCTATCTATCTATCTATCTATCTATCTATCTATCTATCACTGAGATGAGCTAACCAATTCTATTGATTCAGAATTCATCCCAAATTTCCCAAAACATTTGGATCCTAATTTATTGTGATTATCTCATGTACAGATGTAGCAGGGTTAGCACTCCCGCTGTTAACTCAAATTTCTTAACTCATTTCATTATCTTGAGAAAAAAGCCATTGAAAACAATTGAAGGTGTTTGGTTAGATTAGATAACCAAACTCAGAAATCTCAGAAAAAAGGAGTGCTAACCATGCTACATCTGTAAATGTCCACTGGAATTGCGACATGGAAGCCAGTTCTTCTTCTAAAATGACAAAAGTACTTGAGTGTTTCAAGAGAAAATTACCCCAGTTAGCTGAGTGGCCTTGGGAGTACTCTTAGAGGGGGTGCACTTTCTCATTAGGGAGACCAACAAGTATGTATGAGGAGTATTGTATTATTTCTCTCTCTCTCTCCATGTTCTTACTCATGCGGCTATGAGTGAGCATTATTTCAGTGAGCATCATCATCATCCTTATTGGTCTGAATAAAGTTCTTCCTGGGTTCTTCTGGGTACCCTGGTTTTCTCACTTCAAAACCATCCTGGTAGGTCAACAGGGTTCCTTTAACATCAGTCATTCATCTAAATGTCCATATAAAAAATGGCAAACAAAGCCAAACCCACAGATTTTGGTGAGACTGGCTTATGTGGTTTATCATTTTATCTGCATGGAGGTGTGCCTGCAGATGATGTCAGGAGAAGGAAGGGTCGGGCATGTTGAATTTTAATGCCCAATCCTTTTGTTCTAAAGGCAGATAAGCCACCACCAGAGCTGTTTGGCAGCTGCTTAGTCCACCCTCCCCACTGAAAACACCGAGCTGAGCATGCATGTGAGCAGGGAGGTCAGGAATAATGGCTGCTGGTCAAACAGGCATCAATTTGTCTTAAAATAGCAGTTTAGATTGATGTCAATGGTCTTTGTCCTATGGCTCGGCATAGTATTTAGTCTAGTCATTCAATGCCGGCCGGCCTCCTGTGGTTGCGGGTCAGGGGCGCTCCCTTTAAAACTGATGCGGGTTACATTCTCCGGTAAATGTTAATTACGCCTTTGATTTCTTCACCCAGATACATTTGGTTAAACTCAAACATATGGGTTATAACTGTGAAATACACCATTTTAAGAATAACAATAAAACGTATTGCTAAGTACGTTCTGAAAGAGACGGCTTTTAAATTATACTCCTCTTTTTTGTGTGGAATATAATTATGTGCAGGAGAGGTAGTAGTTCTGATAATTTACAGATGCTTCCAGCAGTGAAATGAATATGAAACAGTTTCAGTCGTGTTTCCAGGAAGATCTTATTGGCATCTCATTAGGAAAGGATGTGGCTGCAGAGCATCGCAACCTAGATCAGAAAATGCCAGGTAATGACACAATCTGCTGGAAAAAGGCCTGTGAAAGTGAATCCAGCAACATACCCATATTGGGTAATCTGTCAATGTCTCCGGAGACGCCACGCTTGTTTCATGTTACTATATGGTGTCTTTATCTGCTTCTGCTTCTCGGAATAAATACATTACTGTTTCATGTGGTCTTCTGCAAATGCTCATCTGGCTTGCATGGTGCAGGAGAAACTGAAATATATCTCTGCACTTGCTTGGGCATGCATGATCTACTGTACTATCTACTAGAACAAAAAACATGCACAAAGGGGTCCATACACAATAGACAAAGCTCTACTGAATCTGCTGATTGATATGGGCGGAATACCTAGTTTGTTTGGGAGCCATCTGACTCCAAAAGTGTCTGGCAGCGGTTTATTCCATTCCCTTGCCCCATAAACATAAGTATATTCACATTGCTAAGTGTGCAAGTGTGTGGAGGAGAAATATGCCCTTGGGCGATAGTTAATGTGTAGAGGCACCATAACCCTCCAAATAGTCACATCAAAATGGCAAAAAATGCTCCTGAAAAGGTCAGTTTTGTATTGTAGATTTTGATTGATGAGTGAAGAGGGATTTATAACATAGAACAAGTAAAAACAATAGAACAAGTAACAAGTAAAACAGGGAGATCTGTTCCTGCAATCATAACCCCCCCCCCTTTTATCCAGACTACTTTGGGCTGGAGAGAACCTACAGGTTCAAATCTAAGCTTTCAAACAAGACCAAGGTCACAGTGCTCGGTGAGATACTAGGAGAGATAAAGCTATTAGAAATTGGGTCAGGAATGGAAGCTGCATGTATATACAGCTGTTACTGAAATGAAATGAACACATTTCTAATGATTGTAACTTGCAATGTACTGTATCAGGGCTAGTGACAATTCAATGGTATTATTTAAAAGATTAGATTATCAGCTTTAAAACAAGACCAACATTGTAGGCCAATAACAGCCTGATAAATAGCTCTCAAAACTGCCTGTATTTTTGCAGCCACACAGCCCCCAAACTGTGCTCATTTAAAACAGTATTGTCCTTTCCTGCCTGCACAAACCCTGTTCAGGGTGATCAGTGGAGGGAGCTTAAAGAGGTTCTGTGGTGGGGATTTTTCTTTTTAAAGGGGCAGAATGACTTATAAAGTATAAAACGTAATAGGTACTTCACCAATCAACCACTGCTCTAATTCTGATGCTTTTCAGGTCCCCACCAGTCAGTACTACCTGGTCTTTCTCTACATTGAGATGTGACTACTCAGCCAATCACTGACTGTGATAGTTGACGATATTGATTTACCTGCTATTAACAACATTCAGAGATATACAGCAGGACCATAAGAACCTGTAGCACTCTATATGATCTCTATGGGAGAGTGTTGTGCGCATTCTCTGCTAACTATGCAGAGGTCATTGTGCAGGGAGGGGGAGAATGTAAGCTGTTATCATCACCTATTGTGACTAGTGGAACGGTGCTTTTACACTTGCGTTGTGAGGATCCGTCAGGCAGTTCCGTCCCGCCGGATCCGTCACACCGCATGACAACTGAAAGCAATTGTAGACGGATCTGTCTACAAATGCAATGCAAGTGCGAATCCATCTCTCCATTTGCCATGCGGAGAGACGGATCGGTCTTTTTTTCACTGTTTTAAAGGTCTGCGCGATCGCAGACCGGAAGGACGTATCCGTCCTTCAGTCTTTTCTTAATGCCGGATCCGGCCACAATGTAAGTCAATGGGACTAAAGGCCGGATCCGGCGTTCAGTCATGTTTTCCGGCATTTCAGGACGGAGATAAAACTGGAGCATGCTGCGGTTTTATCTCCGTCCTGAAATGTCAAAAAGACTGAACTGAAGACATCCTGATGCATCCTGAACGGATTTCTCTCTATTCAGAATGCATGGGGATGATCCTGATCAGTTTCTTTCCGGCATAGAGCCCGACGACGGATCTCTACGCCGGAAAGGAAAAACGCCAGTGTGAAAGAGCCCGAACCTGTATTATCTATATATGAGTTACTTGTCATTTTAATCATGCATTATGATAATAATGAGATGACTACTAGGAAGTGACCTCTGCAGGACAGAAAGTGTTAATTCAGTGGCCAGAGGGAAACCTGCAAGATTTCAGTATTAATTTTAATAGAGATAATGAAATAGAAGATGAAGGAAATAGCAGAACTTCTTAAGAGATAATTTTAACATAAAATTTTTGACATAAAAGATGTAAATAGTAGTGTTGAGCGCGAATATTCGAAAAGCGAATTTTTTTAGCGAATATCGGCACTTCGCTAATTCGCGAATATTTCGAATATAGCGCTATAAATTCGCTATTTCGAATATTCGTTTTTTTTTTTTTTTTTTAGTTATATTTTTTCTTTCCTACTTCCCAAAAGTAGTTCTTACCTGTCCTGAGGATTCCTGGCTTCCTGGCTGCTCTAGTCAGTGCCCGTTGCCGCTTCTGCCGACTTCCGTGCTCATGTGGAGCGTCCCCATCCATGGGAGAATCTCCATATACTAAAATGTACTGTCGGATTTGAGGAATTACGTTGAAATCGCAATGCGATTAATTCAAGTTATATTAATCGCATTGCGATTACAACTTAGCACTGCTATTTTACATAGGCTAGAATTAACGAATATGGAGTATAGCTATGCACTAGCAGTGCTAAGTTGAAATCGCAATGCGAATACTTTAGTTAAATTAATCGCATTGCGATTACAACTTAGCACTGCTATCTTACATAGGCTAGAATTAACGAATATGGAGTATAGCTAATGCTATGCACTAGCAGTGCTAAGTTGAAATCGCAATGCGAATACTTTAAGTTAAATTAATCGCATTGCGATTTCAACTTAGCACTGCTGCTATATTCCATATTCGTTAACTTCGTTAATTCTAGCAAGCTGACCCATTATAAACCCAGCTCTAAGTTGAAATCGCAATGCGATTAATATAACTTGAATTAATCGCATTGCGATTTCAACGTAATTCCTCAAATCCGACAGTACATTTTAGTATATGGAGACGTTCCCATGGTGATGGGGACGCTCCATGAGCACAGAAGTTATGGCTGGCTTGGTAGAATTAGCGAATAGCTGAATATGACGAATGTATTCGTCATATTCCTCAAAACGAAGATAACGAAGTATTCTACATCTTCGTTTTAGCTACCTATTCGTCTCGTCATCGTCAACTTCGCTATTCGCTAATTCTAGCAATCAAATAGGAAGGTTGACTTACCAGACAGCTGTGTTAAATTCGCTATGCGATTTTTTTTTTTTAATACAATAATTATATTACTTGATAAAATTATTATAAGTATTCTATTTATTAAAAAATAAAAATCGCATAGCGAATTTACCACAGCTGTCTCTATAGTCAACCTTCCTATTTGATTGCTAGAATTAGCTAAGTTGACGAATAGGTAGCTAAAACGAAGATGTAGAATACTCGCTATCTTCGTTTTGAGGAATAGACGAATACATTCGTCATATTCAGTCATCCTCGCTAATTCTAGATATGAAACCAATAGGAAAGTAGCCTTAAGTACAAATCGCAATATGCGATTATTTAAATCGCATGTTAATCGCGATAACTAGAAAAAATGACGAATATTCGATTTCGACGAATATGAAATGAATATTCATTCGAATATTCGCGAATTTCGTCGAAATCGAATATGGCACCTGCCGCTCATCACTAGTAAATAGCAGGTTATTTACTGATGACACAATCCCTTTAGATTGTAACAAAAATCTGATTAATAGTGCCAACTAAGGCTACTTTCACACTAGCATTTTTGCTGAATGCGCTTCCGTTACTGATAATACAACCGCCTTCAACTGCCTTCATCAGTTATGAACGGATCCGGTTGTGTTATCTGTAACATACCCAAGACAGATCCGTCATGAACTCCATTGAAAGTCAATGGGTGACGGATCCGTTTTCTATTGTGTCAGATTGTGTTTGAGTTAAACGCATCTGTCCCCATTAACTTGCATTGTGGGTCATGCCATCTTGCTCGGCATCCTATGACGGAAAGAAAACCGCAGCTTGCTGTGGTTTGCTCTCCGGTATGGGAAACACAACCAAAGGGAACGGAATGCATTTTGGAGCGCTCCGTTCTGTTCAGTTACATTTTGTCCCCATTGACAATGAATGGGGACAAAACAAAAGCGTTTTGTTCCTGTATTGAGACCCTAAGACAGATCTAAAATCGGAAAATAGAAACACTAGTGTGAAAGTAGCCTAATATAAGGAATGGCGTGGCTTTAGGAAGATTATTGAGAAACAGACTGGTTTCTTGGGATAGGCTACCTAACAGGATTATAGGTTTATGAGGCAGCTGTCCCTAAACATGTGTAGCGTTAGGGAAGTGCCTTGAGGAACTGGGTGCCCAAAAAACAATTTTCCTTGGCTAGGGAACAGGGCTAGAGCAGTGACCTTAACTAAGTGAAGGAAAGCCAAGCACTTTGTCATAACTTGCTGACCTGACAATTTTTGCTATTGCTGCTGTATTATTCAGGTTTTTGTAAGAGAACCTATGAGCGTTTTGGACCCTCTCAATGCATGAAATGGTGAGTCCCACTATTGGTAAGTCAGCAGAAGGATTGTTTGGATGTATTTACTATTAATTGAATAAAATTGTACAGCTTTGGTGAACTTTATTACTTACTTTTGAAAATGTACAATGAAACTTTTTTGATAATTATCTGTCAGCCCTGAGAATGTTTCATTTGCACTCTGCAAACAGTAAAGTCATGAAGACTGAGAGGCTCCATCAGGGTTTAAAATAACTAATTAAACGTGTCTCAGAATTAATTGATTTTTGTACAGACAAAACCCCCAAGTGGATAGTTATTTAACGAGAAAAAAAATTAATTCTGAGATTTACTTACAAAACAAAGAGCTCTCAATGTAGCTTGTCAGGTTGGGGGAATCTAGCTCAATATCTATAATAAAATGTAATTCAACTGGTCAAAATTGTATACATTGCTACATATGCTGATCCTAAAATGGAGCTGCACAGCCTCCATGTGCAACACTAAAGGCTCCGTTCCAAGGTACCTAGTTGTTAATACCAATGGGGCACAAAAAGATTTATACATATGGACTATACAGTAGGTGAAATTGGAAGCATACAAAGGTAGAGTATTGGCCCCATGCACCTCTATGGGTGCACTATTACAGAATATTGATCTTTTTGGATTTAATGGCTGAAATTTTTGAGCTTGCTGCACACCACCCCAAAAGCAGTGCCACCAGCTCTGCATCTCCCTTCCAAAAATTGGAATGGATATGAGCTAAGTTGTTTACCCTGAGGGATACAAGGTGATGACTACAAAAACCTTAAGCTAACAGTTGTGGTATTTATACCCTTAAAAATGTGAACCTAACCCTACCACCATAGCTACCTTAGCATTCAAAACTCATGTGGAAACTATGTATCTGTTCTGGACATTATCTAGTTAGTACTCATCCAGAGCTGTATTCACAATTCTAAAGTATTCAGACTTGAAATCTCTAACATTCCCTGCTGGCTCAGTGTCTGTTCAGACCATGATCTTGTCTTCCTTACAAAAAGCTTGTACATTAATTTGACTAGAGAAGCTAAGGGTGCTCATACATGTTGGTAAATGTCATCCTTACCAACTGATTTCAGCAGGATCGGCAGACCATTGTGTATGGGGGTCACCAGACTCTCCCCCGATGTTGGGAGGAGGAAGGGCATTCGAAGCACATGGATGCTCGCTCTAGCCAAGCATACATGGGAGTCGGAATAGTTTTCAGATGAATAAGCATATGTTCTACAGCTATCTAAAGTGTAAAGTTTATGGCCAGCTTAAAGGGTGTGCCAAGTCTTCAAAAGGATATGGGATAACTAACTGATTGGGGGGCATCTGACTGGTAGGAAGCCTACTAATCCCAAATATAGGGGTCTCGTTCCCTCATCCTGATGGAGCGGTAGGTTGAGGTTGCGCCCTTCAGCCGTATTCATTCTCTATGAGACTGCTGGAAATAGCCGAGCACTTTACTGCGCTATCTACAGCAGTTCCATAGAGAATGCTCAACCTACCGTTCCATCGGGATAGGGGGATGGGACCACCATTCTTGGAATGAGTGGGGGTCTCACAGATTGAACCCCACTGATCAGTTAGTTATCCCCTATTCTGTGTATAATGAATAACTTGAAAACTTGGTGAAGCTCCTTAAGCTGCTCACTGCATTTGGGAGGAGATAAAAATTTGCTGAATTTTGAATACAGCTCTGGGGTAACTCTATATATAAGTATTTTGTTTTTGAAAGTGAGCTATTTGAGAAAAAGTAATACATAAAATCATTTCTACCACTCTTTTTTCCAGTGCAAATCAACCTATTCTTATTACCAGTATGACATGGTCTACCATACAATTGTCTTACTGTATACCGAGGGCTCCTTTACTGAAAGGAATATTTAAATGAGGCATTACATAACAATCCCCCACCTAGCAGGATCAGAAGATCTTTTGTAGAAGCCGAGAACAGTGGAAGAGTAATGTACTGGAGAATAATTACGACCTACTGGTGGGATGTGGCGGTCAAATGAAGCCATTTATAAGTTACCTTCTAAGAATTAGCAAATCAGTTGAGAGAAAATATATGTTGGGGATTCTGCTTTTACATCAAGTCCAGTGGAAGTATAAGGGCTAATGGACCAGATAAGAGAACGATTTCCCGCTGTAGCGACATGTAGACCACCTGTTGCTGTAATGAAAGACCTGTTCTCCTCCCCTACTCCATTAATCTTTTATTGTGTCATGCAACAACACGAAAAGGCAATAAGGACGCAAAGAAGAACCTTGTTAGGAATGTTTATTTTTTTCGAAAGTAACCTTCAAGTTTCTTACTTAATTAGATCTCTAAGGGCAAATTAGGAAAGGGGAATCTAAATAAAGAAACCTGCCCCACGACAGACAGAACTTTCAGTGTATTTCACTTGCTTTTATGAAACCAAGGAAAAACTGGATAATACATGATATCTACTGAGATGATTCCACCCTTCGTTCTTTCAGGAGACATTTTTCTGGCCTGGAGAAGTTACAGTTGGTAATTTAATTGATTTATTTCATTCCCCAAATATTCCATAACTCTCTTCAGTCCATGATCCTAAATTGTGTGAGTTTCTAAATCTAACTTCTATTGTTCAAACATGTCAAGCCAAACATTTATTATGTTGGTCTTTAACTTGTGGATTTCCAAGTGTTGCCAAACTGGGTGTTGTAGTTTTGCAACAGTTGGCGAGCCATATGCAGAAGATCACTGATGTACTGTATACACTGGTAGTAATACTATAAAAAGAAAGTAGATTTTTTTCTGCTATGTGGAAGCAGTCCTCACAAACGTGGACAACAGAAGGACCTACGGTAATGTAGCTACTTCCTGGACAGCTACAGTAAGTGAGCACACCTCTCACATTTTTGTAAATATTTTATTATATCTTTTCATAGGAGAACACTGAACATATGACCCTTTGATACAATGTAAAGTAGTCAATGTACGGCTTGTATAACAGTGCAAATTGGGTGTGCCCTCAAAATAACTCAACAGACAGCCAATAATGTCTAAACCGCTGGCAACAATAATGAGTACACCCCATCAAATTGGTCTGCATGGCTGTCATCCCAGAAGGAAGCCTCTTCTAAAGGTAATGCACAAGAAAGACCACAGTTTTCTAAAGACAAGCAGACTAAGGACATGGATTACTGGAACCATTTCCTGTGGTCTGATGAGACCAAGATCGACTTATTTGGTTCAGATGGTGTCAGGCATATGTGGCGTGGGAACAAGGTGAGGAGTACAAAGAGAAGTACAAAGACAAGTGTGTCCTGCCTAAAGTCAAGCATGGTGGTGGGGGTGTCATGGTTTGGGACTGTATGAGTGCTGCCGGCTGTGGGGAGCTACAGTTCATTGAGGAAACCATGAATGCCAACATGTCCTGTGACATACTGAAGCAGAGCATGATCCCCTCCCTTCAGAAAGTGGGCCACAGGGCAATATTCCAACATGATAACGACCCCAAACACCTCCAAGACGACCATTGCCTTGCTAAAGAAACTGAGAGTAAAGGTGCTGGACTGGTCAAGCATGTCTCCAGACCTAAACCTTATTGAGCATCTGTGGGGCATCCTCAAATGGAAGTTGGAGGAGCTCAAGGTCTCTGACATCCACCAGCTCCATGATTTCGTTATGGAGGATGGAAGAGGATTCCAGGAGAGGTGTCTGGGGCGTCAGAGCTTAGTCTACTCTCCTATCCTTTTTGAAAACACATGCATGCTTGGATCAGCCAAGCCATGAGTGAACGTGTATGGGGGATTCAGGAAGGAGAGCTGTTGGGTGACTAGCTCTTGAAGGTAAATGGACACCATAAAGTTTGTCATGATACAGGTAGATGTTGTTTTGTTTGGACAGTAAGTCTTCTTACCCAACATTGTTCCTCCTCTTCTCACCCAATCCCAACCATTCTTATGTTTGCTAGGAATTCTGCATCCACCCCCCCCCCCATCCTAATACAAATATAGTGTAAGTGTAATATAGGGCTAGCTGACCATTCTACCACATATGTACAGTAGGATATCATGACACCATCATCTCTTCTAATGGCTCAATTCTTCGCCTCCTCTCATAAGCACTTTAGTCATCGGCCTACTTCTTATCCCAAGCCTTCAATGAATTTTACTTGAGTATTCTAACTACGTGATCACTAATGGGAAATTATATAACTCCTTAGGATCAATTATCCAACATCCCACAATAAAGAAGACCCTGCAGAGTCCATAACATAAACTGGACTAGTCTTCTCTGGACCAGCCATTTGCACCATCAGCCATGCACCGAAACTGTAAAGTCATCATGGCCTATTCACCCATGAAAAACCCAAACAGTTATCCAAAACTGTGGGGCATATATCAATAACTCTGCACCAAGGGGTGACCTATCACGAGGATCAATATATTAATATATATAATCATTTCGTCATTTAATAAAGTGCTTACTGATTTGTATCTGATTGTCGTGGAGTGTCTTTGTTAACGACGCCATCGGCATGTAACCAGTCTATATTTACTGCAATGAAAAGGAGCAAATTAACATCATGGGGTTTTCTATTTAAAAGCCCATTGTTAGTCAAGTCATCATTGTCTTCGATGCTACATATGAAAACATTGCGTTATTACATCAATAGCCTTCCAAAATGAACATCATCAGTCTTATTTATTTCTTTTTAATCATTATCTAAAGAAACAATTATCTCCATTTCGTCAGGTGCCTCAGCCGGCACAATATGGAAATGTTCTTCTGAGTTACCGCCATTCTACAGGAAATCAATTACTGAAAAATTCCTCAGTAAACGTGTGGGAAGAAATTAATAGCCAGGGAAATGAATTCCATCTAAAGAGCAGGTACTTCAGGCACTGCAGATCATGCTACGTCTCTCATGTCTTGGACCATGTCAGGCGGTAGTCCAGTCAGACGGTGGGGTTCTAGTTTCAGTCCGGTCTTCTCCTGCCTCACAGTCACTAGAGGTTTGAGGCTAGAACTAGATATGTCCACCCTTTCCTGCTCACAAAATTCTTTACGGGCTTCAAATTCCACACCATATAAATCCGATGCATTGAGTTGTAGCAAAAACCAACGCAGTAACGCAAAATGAAATTTTCTGAACCACACATTTTGGGATGTCTTGAGTCAAGAGAGAAGGCAAGGGAGGAAAATCTGTGACATCGTTGTGGATGTCCACAAACCATGGTAAAAGCTAGGGGCGTAGCTAACGGCTCACGGGCCCTGATGCAAGAGTTCAGCTTGGGCCCCCCTTCCCTCAGTGCTTTGTGTGTCAGGTTCCTGGGCCCAGTAGCGAATGCTACCTCTGCACCCCCTATAGCTACGCCCATGGTAAAAGCTGAGATTTTCCATGAACCAACCTCCGGGTTTCACAAAGGGGATAAAGTTGAGGCCAGGTTGTATTGATGGATGAACGCTGACATCCAGCAAGCTGACAACCTTCTTATGGCTTATAGGCCGTGATCAAGGTCCTGGTAGGACCGAAATGTTGACCTTGCCTATACTAATGTGTTTACTAACTCGATGTAAAAGTAAAAAATGTTGCATCTAAATTGATTGTCATGGTATACTGGTATACTGGGACCACTGCCCTACCACTGAGCACCATAATGCACAACTAAGAAGTGTGGAGTGCCAACCAAAGAGTACTAACCTAAAGGGAAATCCAAGCATTTGATATTGATGACCTGACTTCAGTGTAGGTCATTGATATCCAATTGTTGAGGGTCTTACACCCTGCGCCCCCACAGATCAGCTGTTACCTGCAGTCTCTGGCAGTGGAGAGAAAATGCAGCTCCCATCAAGGTGTAGTGGCCGTGCCGGGTATATGCACCGCAGCTAACACTAAAGTGAATGGAAGCTGAGCTGTAGTGACCTACACGTTGAATGGAGCTGTCTGATTCCTGCTCTTTTCACAGTGCTAGTTCCAGTGCCGGGGGCTGCAGTGAATAGCTGACCACGGGGGAGTCGGACCCTCACCGATCGAATATTAATGACTCATCCTGGGGATAGGTCATTACTATTTAGAGACTGGAAAAGCCCTTTAAGATGGACAAATACTACAGCAGCGATCTCCATCCTGCGGGGTCTCATGCTGGGAGTTACGAGAGCCACAGGTGAGCATCACTGCACTATAGATTGCAGATGCCATTTTCGGAATAACTTTAGTATCCATTTGAACCCAGCTATGCTGTTAGGGATATGTCTGACAGAAAGCAGAGTTGCGAATGAAGCTCTGAAGTATAATTATTATAATTATAATTATTATGGGGGGATAATGCAAGATACTGTCAGTAATGTGATGTATGAACAGTGTAACTGCCCAGCAGAATTTAGTGGTAGAGTGATCTGCTCACTGGTCCCAATTAAACCTAATGTGTGTACACAGTGTCATCAGAATAGTGAGTGCAGCTCTGGAGTATAATACAGGACGTAACCCATGATCAGTACAGGAGAAGTAATGTAATGTATGTACACAGTGACTCCACCAGCAGAATAGTGAGTAAAGCTCTGGAGTATAATACAGGATGTAACTCAGGATCAGTACAGGATAAGTAATGCATGTACACAGTGACTCCACCAGCAGAATAGTGAGTGCAGCTCTGGAGTATAATACAGGATGTAACTCAGGATCAGTACAGGATAAGTAATGCATGTACACAGTGACTCCACCAGCAGAATAGTGAGTGCAGCTCTGGAGTATAATACAGGATGTAACTCAGGATCAGTACAGGATAAGTAATGTATCTACACAGTGACTCCCCCAGCCGAATAGTGAGTGCAGCTCTGAAGTATAATACAGGATGTAGAATTAATACAGGATGAGTAGTTTTAAAGTATACAACTTTTGATGTAGATTATAGCAGTTTTTTTGAATATAGTAGTTAAGAAAATCTATGCATGTCAACTTTTTTTTTTGTCATAAAATAATAGACATCAGAATTTCACACTTTCAGGACATGAAGTGAAGCTGTACGAGAAGCAGATTTTGAGGACAGGAAGCATCGCGTATACTATAACTACTTAGATGAGACGTGAACTTTTCGTTTTTGCATGTATTAGATCTCTCAGAGCTGTGACCTTTGCCATAATTTTAAAATCCAATTTGTCCTGGCAATTACTGCGGAGACTACACAGTTCAGGTAGCAATCTTTAGCCAATGGCAGGGTTGTAAGGCCACGAACACTCCGAGCCAGTGGTTATAGACTTCTGCACGGGGTGCTGGCTACTTGGCTGTGTTTCACAGACAGTTGACCCCCGCTCTGCTCCCCGGCCAGGCTGATGTACTTTCTAATTGAGTTGATTTTTTAACCACAGATTCACCCTCTGCTGCAGAGTTATTGAATGCCGCGCTTCATCAGGCAGAAGAGACAATGGCTGCTCTGCTATCCCAAGAGGTTTTGCACATGGTGCCTTCTTCTGTCCTGAACATGGGTGCCCAGTGAAGCAGCAGGAGACCTTTGTGATAAATTCCAGTATTGCTAGGTTAAAAAATTGCCCACATTTCTCAGCACAACTGTTTTTCTATTGCACCTTTACATCTCAATATTCTGCAGGTGCTGCATTTGCAGAAAGGACAACAATTTGGAGATTCTCCATGCTTTTCTTTAGGGCTCAGTCACACGACCGTAATTATGTGTCTGTATCCGTTCCTCAATTATGTGGACCGATCCATTTAAATGGGGTCGCAAAAGATGCATCTGTACTTCCGTTCCACCCCCCAGCAAAAAAGATAGATCATGTCTTATTCTTCTCCGCATTTGCGGAGAAGAATAGGCTTTTCTATTAGAAGGCTGTCCGTGTGCGTTCTGCAAAATGGGGCGGTTATACATGTTTTGTGGATCTCCAATTTGCGGACCACAAAACACAAATGGACGTCTGAATGAAGCCTTATGCTGAAAGTCTCCAGTTGAATTTCAGAGTCTTCTGAATGCTTCCTTATCAGTGAAGAACTCAGGAACTTGTCCAAAAGCCTGATTAAGAGAGAAGGGATTCTGGCGTTCGAAGAGTACAGAATCATTTTATTGAATTTACAAAGGCATACCTTAAAGGCACCTGTAAATCCTATTAAACCAGGTATGCTGATTGGTAGGGGTGATCCTGCCGATTAAAACGATACCTGTCTTGTGAAAATCGGCTGCAGCATTCCAGAGATAAAAAGACTTCTATTATTTAAGCAAATGAGAGCGTCAGTGACAGAAGAGGCGGGGCCTAAACCCTCAGCTTTCCAATGCTAACCCCGCCCCTTTGCATTGAAGCCCTTGTTTGCTTAAAGAAAAAAAAGTATTTTTTCTGTAAAACGCCACAACCGATTTTCATAAGACAGGTATCATTTTAATCAGAAGGATTAATCCTACCAGGCAGTGTGCTTGGTTTAACATAATTGATCCTGCTGATAAGTGCCCTTTAAGTTATACCTCTTTACAAAGTGCATTCACTATACTCTACTCAAAGCCTTCAGATCTCAGAATACACTCTCTCTTGGTCAGGCTTCTCGACGAATTCCTGAGCTCTATTCTGATGAGGAAGCATTGGAACCTATTTAAAAGTATTATTTTAATCAGCAGGATCAGCCCTACTATTCACTATGCATGTTTCCTATGGTTGACCCTGCTGACAAATGCACTTTAGGGCTTCTCAGCAACTTGGGTCAAGTGAAACAGGATCACAAGGTCGCGTTGCAAACATGATTTTGAAAAACTCCAAACCTGCTGAAAGAACTCCCAGCATACTAGATTCACTTCTGTCAGAGTTCTTCGAAAGGCTAAGCAAGTATGCATGCTGGAAGTCAAAGTTTCACCACAGCTGGAGGTTGCTGATCCCTGGAATAGGCGCTCAACATCCAATCTGCAGCACATCATGCCCTCATGCGATATACCTTGACCTACCCAAAACTTCTTCTAGACTTTTTGCTACAGGTTGTCAGGGCACGTTGGTAGTCGTGTTTTTGCAGCAGGACATTGTTGAAGCCTCTTTCTTCTGCCATCGTCCATTATCTGATGTTGTGCCCACCAGCAAATAGACAGTAGAAAACTCTGGAAACACGCTTGTCAATGTCACATTGACATCCTCCCCCCAACGAGTCCCATTCTACACGGTGCCCTTTGTTAATAGGATCTCAGCAGAATTCTGTTTTCACACCGGGCTGTGCAGTCCCCGCAGGGAATACTGAAGCGTTTGATGCACGGTAGACTTTTCATTCTCCGACGGGGTCAGGCTTTCCGTTCACAGTTTCTTCAGATGTGTTTGCTGCTACAACATCACATACTGTCTGCTCCATCAATAACGCTTTCCAGCCTGTTGTCTCACTACATATTCCCCTGATCTTCATTCTTATTAAGTACAAGATACAAGTCATCGTATGCAAAGGGAACACCAATGGAATCAGGACTACTCGGAAGGGCGAGGATGTGTCAGGCAGAATAATCCACGGTAGGAGCTACTGTACATCTGTTTACTGCTAAGGTCCACGTTAAAGGGATTATGTAGTTTCTTAAAGATAAATAAATAAATAAATAAATATAAAAGAGCTTCAAATGTTCTTAAAAAATCCTCCCTGATCCACTATAGACGCTCCAGTGGTTCCCTGGTTTTTGTTTACAAGAGGTTGGCATATATCCACTATAACCAGATAGTGGCCTCAATCCTCACATGCCATAATACTGCCATCATAGCTCACATTGCTGAGCGGTGATGCCACATGAGTCCACTGAGCCAACTATCTGGGTACAATGCAAGTGCCGACCACTTGTAAAGAAAGAAAAAAGGAGGCGCCACAGGATCTACATTGGATCGAAGAGGTAAGTAGCATCTGTGGATGTATTACTTTTTTTAAGAACCTGGTTAACCCCCTTACATAGGTTCGGTTTTACTAAATCTTTCAAAATCTTACATTGCTTGCTATGTTTAGAGGGGGCTCGAAGAAAAACGCAATCCAGGAAAGAATGGTCTGGTGTTTATTCCCCTTTCTACACCATTTCCATGATCCTTGGGATAGTTCTGTACCACCATGCATGGTTGCTAAAAAAAAGCAGTTGTTGAGGGGAGTTCTCCACTGGTTCCTGCCTAAAAGCAAAGGGGATGGGAGCAGCCCCTCTCTTTAAAGAGCATCTGTCAGCAGAGTCAACGCTATTAAACTAGGCACACCATATAGTTGGGTGGATCCTGATGAGTAAAATAATACCTAATTTACTGTACGTATGTTCCTGCATTGTGCTGTTTTTGAGAAAAATAAGAGCTGAGCACTTCAGTGCAAGGGGCAAACACTAGCATATTGGGGCACTTGAGTTCCTTGGTTCTGCAAAAAGTTGCTTGGGGATATATTCGACTTGTAAAGCATTTGAAAATACAAAACCTGCTAACATGAAAAGATAAAAAATATCCACACATGTAATATCTAAGGTAAAAGTCCTAAGTACTGTACCAAAACAAGCATTTCATATTAACTGAAGCAGCTCTCTCTGCCTCTCTCCTAGTGAGAAGTCACAGCATAATTTCTAGCATCACTCAGAATTACAGAATTACATCCAGCTAATTAGCCAATCGTAAAAATAACCCCTTGCTCAAAGGTGCAGGCCTGAGCCCCTCAGAGCACATGAGCCCTTAGAACCATTCTACAGTCCCCATAATTGAAAGGGCCAAGCATCTCGTTTGGCCCTGAAATCTTGCACTTGCACCAAAGCCAAGACTATTGGCAAATGAGCAGTGCGTCTGTTTCTGCCACCCTAGCACTGTGGGTGACCACTGCTCATGTGCCTATGATGTCATCCTCTACGCTATGTCGAGTGTCTTTTCCTGCGGGTGAAGAATGATGTTATCAGCACATGCGCAGAAGTCATCTGTAATGTAGGGGAACAAGAGGCAGATGCACTGCTCATGTGCCAATAGTGTATACTATGGCAGAGGCGCAAGACTACTAGGCCAGGATAGATGCATGGCTCTGTCAATCAAGAAGACAAGGAGGTATCTCTAAGTGCACACTGGAGGAGCTCCCATGCTCAAAATTTGGACCTGCGCCGTGCTGCAAGGGGTTGCTAACGCGTGGTTAATTGACTGGATGTAATTCTGTTTTACAGTGATGCTAGAAACTACGCTGTGACTTCCCACTGGGAGAGGCAGAGAGAGCTGCTTCAAAATACTTGCTTTAGCACAGTCCTGAGAATTTTTCTTATACATCTTACACATCTGCTAGCAGGTTTTGCATTTACAAACACTTTCCAAATTGAACCTATCCCCAAATAACTTTTTGTATCTGCTTTGCACTAGTTTTATCCTGGATATGGTCTAAACATCTATGCAAAAAAGACCGTTAACCAGCAATAAAATCCAGAGACGTAACCACATGTGGAGAGCAGGTGCAATCACATCATAGTCTTCAAACAGAATTCTGCTGACTGTGTCCTTGTACTCTTATAGCATAAAATACGCCTAAAAAGCAATGCAAGCATTTCTATAAATAGGAGGGAGAGCGTGGATTCGTAAAACACCAGCTCACAAGTTCTGGGGTTGTGTACCTGCCCTTATCAATGTTTCATGTAGTTATGAGAAATGACGACTGTAAGGAAACAAGCCGGGAATTGTTTTCTTTCCAAGTTCTTCTTCATGCACATCTCTGCTCCATAACTTTATTAGACTCCTAGGCTTGTTCATCATGACACGGACTGATGCACGAGCTGTCTGCCCGAATCTGCTGAACTATTTGGTTTCCACCAGAAACTCGATTAAAAAAACATTAGATGTTTCGTAAACTGCAGTCTGGCGGCCCAGAAGTGCTAAGATACGAGTCAAGTATTTAGGACTATATCACCAACAAGCGTGTGCTCCTCAGGAGACTCTGAACATGTCCTCTGCGTCCCAGATTCTTCCAGATGTTGGGCACTGAACATAATGGAGGACATTTACTAATTCTGTCTAATATTTAGACTAGCCAGTCTATACATTTGCCAAATTTATCATAGCGGCTGACCATGTATGATAAATTTGAAGCATCTTGCTAGATGCGTTAGACACTTACACCACCTATTGGCTGGCTTACATTACCCCTATATTTGTCACATGTTAAGCCACGCCCTTCCTGTCAAGCCACATCCTCTTCCCTCTGGACCACTTCCTGTCTAGTAAGGCGCAAATTATGTCTAAAACACGTAGTAAATGTGGTCCGAGCCATGTACCAGTTTTTGCTGTGTGGTGTCCAGTTTGAAGCCCCTTAGCTATGTCTAATGCCTACACCGGACACCAAATCAACAGGGTTTTTCCCCCTTAAAATGGGAAGTGGCCATGACACTTTAAGAGAAATGAGTGCCCATTGTAATACCCCCTTGCAAAATGCGGTTTGTCACCAGGAATCTGCTGATAAACCACAACTACATCAGCTGACTGAATGTAATGATACCATTCCTTTAGCGAACTGTTACTTCATTTTGGAGAAAAATTACTTTTATTCCATATTCAAATGAGAAGTTAAGTGCACTGAGGTCAGGGCCAAGCCACTCTGTGCACCCTTGCTCCTCCTGCTTCCTCTGCTAGGCCCCGCTCTTCCTTCTTGATTGACAGGGTCAGGTTCCTGGATTGTCGTATTACTTGGAAGGAGGTGGAGAATCTGGCAGAAGAAGCAGGACGAGCAAGGGTGCACAGAGTGTTGACCTTGGTGCACTTTACTGCTCATTTGCATATGGATTTTATAGTCCTTTTTCTCAAGAATGAAGCAGCGGATTGCTAAGTGAAAGGGGTCAATACATTCATCTGCGCTAGCCCTACATGGCACGGTACCTGGTTTATCAGTGAATTTCCTGCTGACACACTCCCTTAAAAATAAGACCGGAATTAAAGGGGGTTATTACTCGGGTGGCCATTTGGACAGTTCTACTAAAGGACCTGATATTTGTAAGAGGTGTCTCCTGACCATCGACTCTTAAGGCATATCCATTGGAAATTATATAAATGTCTCTAAGGAGGGGTCCTAACCTCTGGCAACGTGACCTATTTTGGAGGATGACCACATGCAAACCAATCGGTGGTGGGTGGGACTGGAAAACCAGAAGAAGAGAGCTGGTTGGGCTTGGCCCTGGTTCGGCTACTTCTGCAATTCCCACACATGTTAATAGAGTCACGCACAAGGCAGGTTGGTTACATCAGGGGGCAACCAGAAGAGTTGCGCCAGGTGCTGAGTACCAGGGGAGTCGCAACAAGCAACTGGGCCTTTGCATTGGGTGAATGAAAGCCTAGCTATGGCTTTGGGGTATATATTTCTTCTTCTTCCATTGTCGGCCATATTGGGGTCGTGGAAGTCTAATTCTCCACCAAACATGAGATTCCCCTATTCATAAAACATTAGTTGGAATACCCCTTTATGACTACATATCTCTTCGGGCAAGAGTGGAGGGTTTCAATAGAAAAAGGCTCACTAAGTAAAATATTAGCACAAGAAAACTGCTGCAGCGATGAGAAGTTTTCCATCTTCCCAGGAGCCAAAATAACCCAGGTTCAGTAGACAAAGACTTCACAGGGAGCCCAGAAGACTCCACAAATCACAGCATAGTGAGTAATACCGCGAGAACCCATGGCGTGATTGATATCTGAAGAGCCAGAGCTCCCGGGCAGCTCCCAAATTTCTTTATTAAGGCCTTGTACCATTTTGTCTCCGGTGAAAAGTGGTTGTCTTCTGCAAATGAATATAGCTTTATATGGTTCATAGCCTCGTCTGAGCAATGCAAAGCCTTTCAGCCGAGCTCTCAGGCAGGAAAGATAAGGCAGCGCTCATATTCCAGCCCAAGATGATTATTTTTTACTTTACTTTTTTATTTTGTATTATTTTTATTGGAAGTTTTATTGACCCGTGTGGCTGCTGTCACTCTGTATCTATGAAAACAGCAGCCAGCTATCTGGAACACGATGATGTTGAAGGCTCGTGTTTATTCCAGCGGGTGGAGGATAAATATATCATCTATCTATCATCTATCTATCTATCTCATATATATCTATCTATCTTCTATCTATCAATCTATCTATCTATCTATCTATCTAGAAAAGATGCAGTAGATCGCACAGCAGGTTCAAAACAGAAAAAACTGGAGTGCCAATGGCTGTATGGACAGTCCCCTATGTCCACAAAAATATAGTAAAAGTAATTCCACAGCACTTCCTTGGTAATGAAAAAAATGTGCTACTTTATTTACCGGGTAAAAAGCACCCGGTAAATAAAGTAGCAAATTTTTTTCATTACCAAGGAAGTGCTGTGGAATTACTTACTATCTATCTATCTATCTATCTATCTATCTATCTATCTATCTATCTAATTTGCGAATATTTCGAATATAGTGCTAAAAAATCGCTGTTTCGAATATTCATTTTTTAATTTTTTTTATTGTTATATTATTTTCTTTCCCACTTTCGTGCTCATGGAGCGTCCCCATCACCATGGGAACATCTCCATACTAAAATGTACTGTCGGATTTGAGAATTAAGTTGAAATCGCAATGTGATTAATATAACTTGAATTAATTGCATTGCGATTTCAACTTAGACCTGGTTTCTATGGTTGGCTTGGTAGAATTAGCAAATATGACAAATGTATTTGTATTACTTAGCTTTTTTTGAAAATAAATAGAATAATTATAATACTTGATAATAATAATTATATTTATTCTATTTATAAAAAAATAATAATAATAATATAATCGCATAGCGAATTAAACACAGCTGTCTCTATAGTCAACCTTCCTATTTGATTGCTAGAATTAGCGAAGTTGACGAATAGGTAGCTAAAACGAAGATGGAGAATACTTCGTTATCTTCGTTTTGAGGAATATGATGAATACATTCGTCATATTCGTCATCTTCGCTAATTCTAGATATTAAACCAATAGCAAAGTAGCCTTAAGTTGCAATCGCAATACGCGATTATTTAAATCGCATATTAATCGCGATAACTAGAATAATGACGAATATTCGATTTCGACGAATATGAAACGAATATTCTATTGAATATTCATGAATTTCGTCGAAAACGAATATAGCACCTGCCGCTTATCACTATCTATCTATCTATCTATCTATCTATTATCTATCTTCTATCTATCTTCTATCTATCTATCTATCTATCTATCTATCATCTATCTATCATCTATCTATTATCTATCTCATATCTATCTATCTATCTATCTATCTATCTATCTATCTATCTCCTACATATCTATCTATCTATCTATCTATCTATCTATCTATCTCCTATCTATCTCCTACATATCTATTATCTATCTATCTATCTATCTATCTATCTATCTATCTATCTATCTATCTTTCTCCTATCTATCTCATACATATCTATTATCTATCTATCTATCTATCTATCTATCTATCTATCTATCTAATTTAGCTGTCTATCTACTACCTATCTACCGATTCATCTACTACCTATCCATCTATGCATCTATCACCTACTTTCTGCCCCTCTGTTCCACCACCAAGGCTCCCATCCCTACTCCTTCGGGTCCCTGGTCGACCGGAATCGTGACATCCCATCCGTGGTCATGTGCACTGCTGAAGCCATTCACTGTGACATATTCCCAAGTGGCACATGATCCCGGAGGCTCAGTCATGTGCTGCTTGGGGACATGTCCGTTGGGCGGGTGGCTTTTCTAACCATAGCTAAAATTGGCTTTGGGGTCAGACAACGCTTTTAGGAGCTATGGGTGAGGTGACTGCCATGTTCTGTGTCTATGTACTGTACCCGGGGGCCGCACAGCTTGGGCACTGCAGTAAAGAATGAGGCAGTCTAGTGTTTTCGATGCAGTACATGTTAGAAATTTCACCAGAAAGTGTCCAAACCCTTAAATGTATTGACCAAAGAAAAGACCAAGGTACGATAGAAGACGTGGTACTAAAGAAGCACTTACCTCTTTTTTGGTAAATTCGGGTGGATGGTCATTTTTATCATCAATGACGATGGTGGCGGTGGCTGTCCCAATCAATCCCACATCCAAGCCGGCCATGTCCTTAGCCTCTACTATCAGCTCATACTGAGGAGCTATCAATGTCTGTAAGGAAATAAGAGATCAGGAATGAGAATGGCTGCATCTAATGATCTAGTCCAAATCCATTCTGTAAAATCTATAACAGGGCTCCCACCCATCATGCGCCATATCTAATACTTCTGTGTCGAACTGGCCTTTGGGGCCCCTCAGGTATCAGGGTCCGGGTACAGCTGATACCTCTGGATCCCCTATTAATACTTTCCTGTAGGTTGCTTTGATTCTAGGGAAATAAACATGAACACACCTACACAACAAAGTATAAATCCATATCTGAGAGGACAACCCTTTAAGTTCAGAAGGTCTTTGCCACAAGTCATCATTAAATATCTTAATGCTTAGCTAAAATTAACCAGGAAAAAAATCATGTTTGCAGGGGAATCACCAGGCTTACTACCTCCTGGAGTATCTCTCAAGAGACACCAATGTGGAGCACCAAATGATCAGGCAGAACCATACTAAGGTCAAGGTAAGGTCAAAGTAAGGTCAAGATGAGGCACGTATAATATGTGAAATCTGATAAACAGTCCATGCTCAGGCCAGGTGGCAAAGGGTCATTACAGGGATTAGGCAGAGGTCAATGTAGGCAGCAAAGGGTAAAATCCAGGAAACAGGCAGTACATGGGCCAAAAAATCAGAACACCTTTGAAGGAAACTAGCAAACCAGAACCTATTGCTCAGGCACCCACCCACAGGGGAAGGTGAGTTAAGTACCCATGGCTAGCAGGCCATAGCCTGGATAAAATTTAGGTGCCAGAAAGAAGCAGGCAACAGCCAGAATGGAAGAACAGCCAAGCAGCTCCAGTGGCCTGGCCCAACAGGAAGAAGCATATGACGGACAGAGATGTTTCGACTCAATCTTTCCCTATGGGGGTAGCTAGTTGGAATTGTTATGAGTTGCCCAATTGGAAAACATTGCATATGAATGAAACATAGCACATTAACGTTTCAGTGTCTTCTCCACCACTGAGCAAGTGCTATGAAATGTCAACATCCTAAGCTCAATGTGGCCAATCAAGCAAGGGGGCAAAGGATTGATCTCACAGGAAAAACCACCATGAGTAACTTTTTTCTATGCGGTAACAATGTAAAATACTGTCAGATCATGGGAATGATAAAAGCAGCAGAAAAAGAGTGTGTTGATCTTGTGGGGAGGAAGGGACCTCTTAACTCATGTAATGATGATAGCAGGGATATGGTTTTGAATGAGAGGGCGTGATTTGAGAAGGAAATTACGAATAAGTAAGAGGTCACTGCTCACTAACACTGATGGAGAAAGGTATAAGGAGGCACAGTATCTTTTAGAAGTGGAGTGTTTTGAACTTGTGGTAAGAAAGTGACCCGTTCACAGTGAGGACAAGCTTTTTGAATGAAAAAGGTAGTGCTATGATGTAGAAAGGTTGGTGAGATATTTGTGATGTCACTGTTATTAAGTGCAAGGTATAAAGCAGCACAATATATTTCCAGAGAGGAGTGTGTTGCTTTTGTAGGGAGAAAGTGACCTGTTCACTCATGTAATGATGATAGGGAGGATAGGGTTTTAAATGAAAAGGGCAGTCTCATGATGTGAGAATGTTCTTGAGGATAGGTAGGAGGGGTGACTAATAGTGATGGGGAAAGGTAAAGAGCAGCACCGTATACTTCAGAAAAGGAGGGTTTTGGTCTTGTGGGCAGAAAGTTACCTCTCCACACACGTAATGATGATAGTGAGGATAGGATGTTAAAAAGTTTGGTAAGGATACGTACGATGTCACTGCTGGTTGTAGAGGCAAGATATAAAGCAGCACAATATATTTATGGAGAGGAGTGTGTTGCCTTTGTGGGTAGAAAGTGACCAGCCCACTCATGTAATAATAATAGTAAGGATAGTGTTTTGAATTCAAAGGCCAATGACATTATGTGAGATGGTTGGTGAGACAAGCTTGATGTCACCGATAGAGGTGGGGGCAAGGTATGAAGCAGCACAGTATACTTTAGAAGAGAAGTGTGTTGCTCTTGTGGGAGGCAGTGACTTGTCCACTCATGATAATTTTAGTGAGGACCAGACTGCAGGTAGCAAGAAGAGTAAGGGTCCATTCACACGTCCGGGTGTGTTTTGCGGATCCGCAAATTGCGGATCTGCAAAACACGGACACCGGCAATGTGTGTTCCGCAATTTGCGGACTGCACATCGCCGACACCATAATAGGAAATGCCTAATCTTGTCCACAATTGCGGACAAGAATAGGACATGTTCTATTTTTTTTCGCAATAACGGAAGTGCGGATGCAGAAGTGCGGATCCGGAAATGCGGACAACATATAGTGTGCTGTCCGCCTCTTTTCCGTCCCCATTGGAAATGAATGGGTCCGCACCCGTTTTGTAAAATTGCAGAACGGATGCAGACCCATTTTGCGGACGTGTGAATGGAGTCTTATGATGGCAAGAGAGGAATAGATAGAAGTGGGAGGGCACTGCGCGCTAGAGGAAGTGGGAATTTTGCTAGCAGCACAGAGTATTTCAGGGTGTGTTCTAATATTATGAGAGACTGAGCATTGTAACAATGCCGTATGGAACAGGATAGTTATTATCATCATGTCAACAGTGGAATGGAGTCAAATCAGGAGTCTCAGACTGCAGGCCGGCACGTCTACATCCTCTGCTACTGCTAGACACGACTGCTGCTGCCTCAGGCTATATGCAATCATATGGCTCTCCTAGTAGTTTCATCCTTAAAGTTATTGGAGAAACAGGTATAATTTGGGGAGAAAAATAAAGTTATATGGAAACAGTTCATGCTCAGTAACCATAAAAAAATCTGCCACTTCAGCTATTCCAAGACATTAGTTTCCAAATTACAAAGGAAACATCAAGGATACATTAGTCCTATTTCTCAGCAGGGGACACGATGCCCGCAGAGTAGGCACGGATATTTCGCGAGAAAGGAAAATTCCAGAGCTTAAAAAATAACGACTATGGCAGAATAAAGTTGCGCCTCCTCAGTGGCTGTTTTCACCGTCTTTTGTCTCTAACAGATTGCAGCTTTCTTCATAGAAGGGTGGTTTTCAAAATTAAAATTTCTGTGCCAATTTACCGGCTAATGTTGTTTTACGCAGAACAGTCCATAGGTAACAGAACATAGAAGCTGTGATTGTTCCTGTGCAGGTGCAAGAAAGATTCGGGAAGTAGAATTAAATGTCAGAAGAAACTCTAAAAATAGATATAATGTACTGCTACATAACTGAGATAAAACCGTCAAAGAGGTTTATATTTGAAGAATGATTTAAAAGCTTAAAATCTATCTTATATTCTTGTACTATACATAGGAGCAGTATTATTGTAGTTATATTCTTGTACTATACATAGGAGAAGTATTATAGTAGTTATATTCTTGTACTATACATAGGAGAAGTATTATAGTAGTTATATTCTTGTACATAGGAGCAGTATTATAGTAGTTATATTCTTGTACATAGGAGCAGTATTATAGTAGTTATATTCTTGTACATAGGAGCAGTATTACAGTAGTTATATTCTTGTACATAGGAGCAGTATTATAGCAGTTATATTCCTGTACATAGGAGCAGTATTATAGTAGTTATATTCTTGTACATAGGGGGCAGTATTATAGTAGTTATATTCTTGTACATAGGGGGCAGTATTATAGTAGTTATATTCTTGTACATAGGAGCAGTATTATAGTAGTTATATTCTTGTACATAGGAGGCAGTATTATAGTAGATATATTCTTGTACATAGGAGCAGTATTATAGTAGTTATATTCCTGTACATAGGAGCAGTATTATAGTAGTTATATTCTTGTACATAGGAGCAGTATTATAGTAGTTATATTCCTGTACATAGGAGCAGTATTATAGTAGTTATATTCTTGTACATAGGAGCAGTATTATAGTAGTTATATTCCTGTACATAGGAGCAGTATTATAGTAGTTATATTCTTGTACATAGGGGCAGTATTGTAGCAGTTATATTCTTGTTGATAGGAGAAGTATTATAGTAGTTATATTCTTGTACATAGGAGCAGTATTATAGTAGTTATGATCTTGTACATAGGAGGCAGTATTATAGTAGTTATATTCTTGTACATAGGAGCAGTATTATAGTAGTTATATTCTTGTACTTAGGGGGCAGTATTATAGTAGTTATATTCTTGTACATAGGAGCAGTATTATAGTAGTTATATTCTTGTACATAGGAGCAGTATTATAGTAGTTATATTCTTGTACATAGGAGCAGTATTATAGTAGTTATATTCTTGTACATAGGAGCAGTATTATAGCAGTTATATTCCTGTACATAGGAGCAGTATTATAGTAGTTATATTCTTGTACATAGGAGCAGTATTATAGTAGTTATATTCTTGTACATAGGAGCAGTATTATAGTAGTTATATTCTTGTACATAGGAGCAGTATTATAGTAGTTATATTCTTGTACATAGGAGAAGTATTATAGTAGTTATATTCTTGTACATAGGAGGCAGTATTATAGTAGTTACATTCTTGTACATAGGGAGCAGTATTGTAGTAGTATGGCCCTGTTTCTGAAAAACAATAGATATTTATTATGACTGATATTTCAATATGATGCTAAAACATCTGCTTTGTTGAACTACAAGTCAGTTTTGTATTTTGGGACCTTGGACACAGCTACAGAAAACACAATTACAACAGATTAATAGATAAAGTGAAGAGACCTAAAAGGAAGAGGCTATGGCTATGTTTGGATGATTAACATGAAATAAGAAAGAGTTACATGTCATTCTGCCGTGGGTCGGCTCATTTCTATTATAAATAATGATTCTGACCCATTAGCGAGTAATTTTCATTAACAAGATGGTATTTTGAATAGAATAGTCTCTTTTAAAAGGAAAAAAAAAATGTAACCAAGCAATGAACTATGACTGTGGTCTTGAAAGTCAAGCTATAGTAAGCACTCTTAACAAACATAAGACGGTTAGACGGATCATTTATGGGTTACATAGAATAGATAACTTTGAAATGAATTGGATTTGCTTTTGGAGCTTCATCGGTCTTCTTTGCCCATTTAATACATTTACATGAGTGATTGGAAGAAGCAGTATATGCGCTCATACATTTGGAACTCAAAAACGAAAAAAACATCCAGCAAAGTTATAATTCTTTATTCTTTTTTTTTTTTTTTACAAAAACAGGACTATTTCAGGTAGGTGAGCACATAGCTATCATATGGATATGGTGGACATTTTTGGCTCTTACTTGGATTACATAAAGCTTATTATACACCTATACTTACCTATACTATACACTTATGCTTAAGGTATACAAAAATATAAAAAATGAGTGAAGAAGAATCTTTTAGATAGTCCAAAAGGACTAATATGGATCTATGGAGTCATCTGTCATCTTCACCTTGTATCACCATCTACTATACTCAGTAGCGTGCATAGAGAAATAAGGGCCCCATAGCAAGGATCAAACCAGCCCCCCCCCCCAACAGGACCGAAGGGTTTCCGCCTAAACCCCGTTCAATGAGCCTTGGGCCATTTTTTCCACTGCCTCGTTTGCTAAAAGTTGTTTCTTTAGAGGGTAGATTCCTGACCAAGGTTTCACCCCTAGTAGACGAGGAGATGATCCCAACTGGGCCCCCTCTTGCCCTGGGCCCCATAGTAGTCGCATGTCTTGTCGCTATGGTAGTTATGCCCCTGACTATACTTATGATGAAACGTGTGTGGACCCACTGTGTTTCTTCAACAGATTTTACTTGAAGCTACTCCTAATGGCATCACCTAAATGGATCCCCATGTGTTCAACTAAAACCTTTATACAGGGATCTGGACTCCTCTGCGTGGGAACCGCAAGGCTGCTACATCTTGGAGTAGTCTTGGTTCAAGTGAATGCTGACCCCACAGTTATCAGGAGAAACAGGGCACCAAGGGATCAGGCAAAAACCATAGTCAGGGACAGGCCAAGGTCAAGGCAGGAAAAGTACATGCAATCTGGAAAACAGGCTGAAGTCAGGACGGGCAACTCAGAGTCAGAACAGAAAAGAGGCAGAGGTCAGGTACATGGAACAGGCAAATGAACATGACACACATTAGCAGGAAACTAACACAATAGCGCGCACAGGGGAAGGTGCCTAAAGTAGGTACCAACCATTGGCTTGGGAGGATTAGGATGGACGTTGGCATGCACTACGGGCAGAGAGTGGCATTGCCGGCAGAAGGCAGGCCTGAGCCTGTATTGTGAGAGCCTTTCTACTCTGGCGCCCAGGACCACCGGGCAGGAATAGGGGCCCTGCAGAATGAGTGAGAAAGTCGGCAGCTGTGCCCGCCAGCAGGAGAGGAGTGGTGGTTGGCACGGACTGCAGAGAAATAAATAATAGTTATCTATTAGGGTAATTTTACAGGGTCCAGTACAGAGCCATAAAGGGAACCGAAGGACAATATAACAAATCAATCAGAACTTGCTATTAGGACGTTACACAGATACACAAACTGCATGGGGCATGAATGGCTATTATTATGATTGATCATCCCCCATATTGTGGTCAGCACTCCCTGTTTACATGGAAGACGTGCTACCGACAAATGATCACTGATCGTTTCCCATCATTAGCTCATGTAACAGGCCTTTTAGGCTTTACTACACCTAACTCCAGTGCATGTCTGTAGCTCAACCCCTTTAAGATTGGGCTTAGTGTGGGATTGTTAGTAACTTTACAAGCATGACCTCAGAAAATATACGTTAATCATGGTTACCTCCTGGTTATTTTACCCAAATCTTGTGGTTTGAGCCTT
The DNA here is from genome assembly GCA_033119425.1 of Bufotes viridis. NCBI lineage: Eukaryota > Metazoa > Chordata > Amphibia > Anura > Bufonidae > Bufotes > Bufotes viridis. The sequence goes on from CM065598.1 coordinate 98,011,203, forward strand.
TCTGCTCAGCTCCATTAGGGCAGAGCTGTGCTCTGTGGCTACAATTTAGTTACAGCCCTTAAAGGGAGTGTGAGGTAGTCAGGAATACACAGCCTGGCTCCTCATTGGCTCGGGTTACAGTTCTCTCCATCCCCGAGCAGTTCTGCCTCCTTGGATTGTCTGCTGAATATAAACACAAGTCCATCAGAAGGTCATCTAGAAGTCATACATGTTCTGAGAAGAATAAGCCTTAGTAATGGGGAGGATGGAGGGTCTCTTTAAGGACGTAGGGATTTTTTATTTATTCCATTTTGCTTGGTGTTGAAGATGAAATAAGCAGAAAGGCAAAATTATAGGACCAAATTTATATTGGGCCCTTAGGAGCCCAAATGAGGGAGGGGTATAAATAGTTAAACCACTGGGTGTACCCTTGAATGTTTTACTTTCCTCTTGAGTAGTTATGATAATAACCTTAAAGAGGTTCTCCCATGAAAAACAGATATCATATAGCACATGACAGTCTCTTTCTAACAAACTTAGAACCAGCCCTGCACATCACTATAGACAATTTGAGTCTGCCATAGACTTGTATACAGTTTCAATGCAAGTCTATGGGAATGAATACGTAGTTTTTCCAGAATGAAACAAGTCCTTAGACATAAACAACAGAGCTAAACCATATAGTCAGAAGGTCAGTATGTCTGTATTCCTCCATAATTTTGCATAGGTAAGAAAGTGATAAAATCTCTCAGTATTAGCTGATTGTGCATTAACCCTCCTACACGTGGATCCAGAGATCTCCCCATTTATTGCCGCAATTTCTCTGCTAGATTTATATCAAGGTGGGTGGTGCTCAGGGAGCGTGCCTTCTCAGGGCGTGTGACCTTTCTGCCGCAGCTGGTGGCAGTTAAAGGATGGATTTGAGAGAGCAGGACAGAAAAATTATTAAAAGAGCAAACGGTAGGTGGCGCTATACGATAGAGGTGATGCAAAATTTTGAATTACATCCAGGTGCTGGTTTGAAAAATTTTAAATATTTTTAGTGGGAAAACCCCTTTAAGTTTTATGTTTCCTCTCCATAAATGGAGAGGTAATTGCCTTCTATTCTATGAAAGATACTTGTAAAGTAATGAGATATTGTAACGTCTGCTCCTCAGAAGCAATATATACTCCCGTACATTGTCCAAAAATTCTGCCTCGGATGCTATAATTTCCTTGGCGTAATGCAGAGGAAAAAAGATTGTTATTCACAGCACTGAGATATATAAATGTTAATCATAGTAGTTAAAACATATATCCCGTCCGTCTAGCACATGAACTTCTGCAGAATGCAGGCACATAAAATACAATCCTTCAATTTGCAGAAAATGAGGCAGCGTGAGGCAGGCATAAAACCCATGCTTTTCTGTACTTCACATGAAATGCGCAAGATTTCTAGATGGACAGAAAAACAATAGCTCTCCTCTCCTCCAAATTCATCATCCCACCCTTGCACCCTGCTGAGTTTCCACTGTTAAATTGGGAAAAATGCAAGCAAGGGGGTGTTATTCACTGGTCATCCCCAGGTATGAAGCTAGACTACCGGCAAAGTCCGCTGGAGACCATTGTACCAGGAGAAAAAAAAAATAACCAAGCAAAGAAATAATAGACAATTACGTATTAAACGCCGGGGGTTGTGTACCTTGGAAAATAAATTCCCTTTCTACTGGTTGGAGGAACCTTGTGCTAGACTCTCTTCACCAGAAGACCGTCATTAAACAACAAAGGACTAGGGAATCGGCCAAGGGTTATGGAATGGTCTTGAAGGCCAAAATCCAATACCGTAATGGAAGGTCCTCTTTCACCTTTGCTGTGGGACCACTTTAACGAACGGCAGCCCACCCAACCTGCAGGTTGTTATGGATACTTCGGAAATATGGCAGGTACAATAGTCTTTAAACAAACTTGACTTTACTGTATATATATTAACATTGAGCATCTTCGACTGAATGGGAGCTGAGCTGCAGTACTTTGGCACGACCACCACACAGTGGACGGACCCATTTGCTTTCAGCTTCTTCCACTGTATTCAGCACCGTTGGCTGGCAAAAAAAGCTGATCAGTCCCCCCCCCCCGAACCCCACTATGATCTGGTATTCATGACCTATCCTGAGGAAGTACTGGAAAACCCCTTTAAATATGAAGCACCAAGCCCTGCTAACCAGTATGGTTGGTTGTGATGATGTGCAGTGGCTGGTTTTGGGATGGCCCCATCTCTATGCTGGGTGTCCTGTACACCGTACAGGTGTCACCACGTGTTGTTGCTATCTGTAGGGGATGACAAGGTTTTGTGCACCCCAATCGGAAAAAAGTTCAGAGAGTCATGGTCTACGGTCTACAGGAAATGAGTGTGCTTCTTTACTGAAGGAACTCAACAGCAAAGAAATACTGGCAAGTCACTGAGCTGGTTTTTCTAGGCTCCTATCTGGCAGAAGAAGGTTCCATGATGAAGAAAGGCCTGAGCTAGCTGTCCCTCTCTAGCTCAAAAGGCTAGTACCCTGGCCAAAGGCTGGTGGCCCAAGGTCTATGGCTTATTCGTCTAGCTGGTTCTCTGGTCACAGGGCTGGTGACTCAGGATCTGTGGCAGAGTATCCCCATCTCAGTGTCTTCTTCTGCTCACTTATGCAGACTGGCAGAGTCTCTTCTACTAAACACTGGTCCCTATATGCAGACAACTAGGGGCTCTGACTTCTGTCCTTATGTAGAGTTTCTAGCTGAAGTAAAATCTTCTGGTGGAGAAACACAGCCTAAACAGAAATCACTGTTATAATTTGAGTCTGCCATAGACTTGTATACAGTTTCTATGCAAGTCTATGGGAATGAATACATAGTTTTTCCAGAATTAAACAAGTCCTTAGACATAAACAACAGAGCTAAACCAGACAGTCAGAAGGTCAGTATGTCTGTATGCCTCCATAATTTTGCATAGGAAGAAAATCATAAAATCTCTCAGTATTAGCTGATTATGCATTAACCCTTCTACAGTGCAGTGCATCTATAGGGTAATAATAGTGAACATAACGAGAATATATTGCAATAAAGTAATAAGTTAACCCGTCAATGTGCAATAATGTAGGGAGGCATTTACTTTGTATAATAACAATAAGGACAAATGTCCAAAAATTTCCATTGTCCAATGTACCCTTGCTCGAGGCCAGGTCACTACAGATGTTAAAGAGAATATAACATTTATACTCTCCTATAGAAAGAAATGAATCATCTCCATACCATAAGTTCCTGTAGTCCATGTGACCACTGTAAACCATGTCTCTGAACTGTTGTTCAGAGCAGCTCAGTTCAAGATGGCCGCCCCATAATCTTGTCCAGAAACAGAATTTTAAAAGATAACCTTTAGAAAATAAGGCAGTTTAGAAAAGCATCAGTATCTGGTTTCAATTAGTAGAAAAATATGGCTGATACATTCCCCTGTTTTCAGAAACTTTTATTGCAAGCAATAGCTTACATATTTTCTGAGACATTTCCCCTCTACTACACCATGCGAGAATTTCTAGAATTTCTCCGTCTAGGCTTTCACAGATGCTATTTCTTTCTTACCTGGTAAGAAAATCAATATGACAGCTATGACTCATAATTTGCCTTAAACAAATGTCAAAAAGTTGAAAATGAGGCTTTGTGTAAAAATAACAGTTCCAGGAACAAAAAAAATTCAAAAACAATCTCATTTTTGTGACCATTTAGACACCGTAGCTGTTAACTTGAGGTAGATGTATTTTATTTTAGATTTATTTTAATGGTTAAAGGGGCTGTCAAACTTCAAAGCAGCCCAGAGCCACTAAAACTCATAAAATAAAAAATGATTCACCAGTTAATCCACCACCAGTTTGCAGCCGTGCCACCCTTATCCTCCAGGCTGAGATTGGTTCACTGGACTGTAGCCTTGTCATGCCATATACCCCACAACACTGCTGCAGTCAATCACTGGCCTAGCTGTATACGGCATGAGACTGTTGAGAGGGAGGGGGGTGCTGTTTCAATTTTTGCATAAAGGCTATGCGGTCCCCTTCCCATGGCCACAAAGCACTGAGGGAAGGGGGCCCAAGCTGAACTCTTGCACCAGGGCCCATGAGCCTTTAGCTATGCCCCTGACAGTAAGTATTACCAAAAGTGTAATAATCTCATGACCCTAATGCAATACTGTAGAAAGACCTCCAAACTACCATGTGTAATTTATATCCCTAGTCCTGGGCCCTTAAAGGGCATCTGTCAGCAGATTTGTACCTATGACACTGGCTGACCCGTTACATGTGCACTTGGCAGCTAGAGACATCAGTGTTGATCCTATGTTCCTATTTGCCCAAATTGGTGAGAAAAATGAAGTTTTAATATATGCAAATGAACCTCTAGGAGCAACAGGGGCGTACACCTAGAGGCTCTGCTCTCTCTGCAACTGCTGCGCCCTTTGCACTTTGATTGACAGGGCCAGGTGTGATTGTGCTCCTACTGTCTGGTCCTGTTAATCAAACTGCAGAGGGCACAGCAGTTGCAGAGAGAGCTGAGCCTCTAGGTGTAATGGTAACGCCCCCGTTGCTCCTAGAAGCTCATTTGCATATATTAAAACTTTATTTTTCTCAGCAATGCGGGCACATAGAAACATGGGACCAACACAGACACCTTCAGCTGCCAAATGCACATGTAACAGGTCAGCCGGTGTCATAGGGACAAAACTGCTGACAGATGCCCTGTAAGCACCAGGGTCTAGGTAGGACTGCTACCTCTGACAAACATCATGGTGGAACCCTGGTAGGAGAGCCAAGCCTACTACGTAGATGTGGTTATAGAATCAAGCTCACCACATAGATACAGTAACAGAATCAAGCTTACTACATTGATATGGTACCAGAGAAAAGCTTACTACATAGATAAGGTAACACAACCAAGTCCACTACATGGATATGGTAGCAGAATGAAGCCAGAGGCCTGGCTTCTTCCAGCCATCCTGGCCCCTGTGGAATGATATGTGGAATGGTAGATTGGTAAAACAACATTTTGTCACCTACATCATAGAGAAGGCTATGAATGATGGGCCGGCAGTCAAGATATTCTTTGCATTTGTTAGCATTATTCATTTTCAATTGAATTAGGGAGATCCGGGCTGTGATCCCAATTATTCTTGATTCTGTGAACCAGAATTTATTTTAACAACCATTTTCGAAAGAAACAGCAAATCCCATCTATGTCTTGATTTTTATTTTTTTTCCTTAGGGGTTGAAGGCCATACACCAAATATGAGTTGTATTACAGAACCTTGGACTGGATATGTGCACCCACTCATGGGGACTATTTCTACGGCCATGTCTCTAGTCAAGGGGAATGGAAGAATCTCCACCACACCAGTAGACCAAATCATCAATGAGGACTTTCAGGTTAAAAATACCCCAAAAAGGATTCCAACCCGGCATTAAGTGATCTTATAGGGAGGTTGGGATATGCTGACCCTCATAGACCCTGTTGTGGTTAGACATTTTTACTGCTTTAGTTCCTGAACCCACTGTAGGCTCCCTTTATAGGCCAGTCTGACAGCATTTAGAAGAGGTTAAGCTCTTCTTTGCACCTCTATATTTTTTTTGCTGGAGGGGATTATTTTTTACATCAGTCTTTCTCACCATATTTAAACCCAGGTAGCTTTAGAAACAAGGCTTCCTGTTGTGTCTGAAATGAATCGGCAAATAATACTGACTTCTCCCGCGGACAAGTGAAGGAAATCACAAGGCTGCGGCTTTGTTGTTATTGAGATATCATTCTTGAATATAAATTGAACTAATTTTAAATCATCAGAGGGAAAATCAAGCAAAAAGAATTTCAATTGTCCTATTGCTCCCTTGGAAATGAAAGAAAGGTATTTCAAACAAGGAAAATGTGATAATGGTACAGCAGGAATATTCTGTGATAAAAAGAAATGGGTAAAATACTGTTCCATCGCCGGCTTCCTTCAGCTGAATGGATATTCGGATTGTTGGCTGAAGCAACATCTGCAGGTCTGACAACAATTTTCTTGTACTCAGTGTACTGTCTGGGGAACAAAGTTATCTCTGGTATTTTGCTAACACTATGTACTTATCACAGTCTACAAAAATGTACATCGAATTTTCACTTTGGAGGCACACTGAGTCCTAAGAGTGTCACGAATCAGCGGGTGTGAACCCTGTTCCACGTGTCCTACCTCCTCTAAGGGTGTTGTCTAAGTGAACCCCTCGATCTTCACAGTACCCCACAGTATCCTCCGCTACCTTTTAAGGAGGATAGACACAAGACAGCTGGTCCAGGCGGACCAGGAGGTACCTGAGAAAGGTACCAGAGGTGCAGGTGTCATCAGCAGGCTGGGTTGTTACCAGGAGAAACAGTGCAGGACCAAAGGATGAGGCAGAGGCGAAGTCAGACAGGCAAAAGGTCAGGGCAGGCGGCACAGGTACAGGTCAGGCAATCCGGGTCGGCAACAGGAGAGTCAAGGCAAGCAGGCAGGGATCAAACGGGTAGCAGAGTCCAGGAATACAAGTACGAGTCAGGAACACAAATGGATATCAGGAACCATTGCAGGACACAGGACCTTGACACTGAGGCATCTGGGAAGGGGGCTGTGCCTCTTACATATGAGCAGGAGGGCTAGGATTGGTTGGTGAGGTCACATGATCCAACCCATAGAACACAGGGAAAGAGGAGCGCCGGCCCTTAAGGAAATGCTGCATGAAACAAGCAGCAAGCATGCTGTGGCCAGGGCTGAAGGAAACCCTGACAGCAGATCACCGCTGAACATGGCCCCGGGACCGCGACGGTAAGCAGGGGAACAGCGGCGCACAGCAGCCGCTGTTACAAAGAGCAATTTACAGCGTAATCATTTGTAGAAATGCCAGCACATGGCTCTAGTGGAACTATTATTTTTTTCTTGGCACTGATGTGATTGAAGGCAACCACCAAAGAGAAGGACCATATTAATAGTGCGTGGCACTAGCTTTAAAGACTAGTGGTGGCAGTGCTGCTTTACGACTCCTAGAATGTGCCAATAATTTCCCAATTCTCCTCCCCAAACTTATATCAGTGGAGCAGCAGGAAGAATACAAGGATGATGCATGGAGACGGGGGCCAAGGATCTCAATCAGTGTTCCCCAACCTATGGTTCTCCACTTAATGCAAAACTAAAAGTCCAATCATGACCTGAAAGCCAAAAGAAGATAATGTTTTTCTGGATCCCTGTACTTTTCATTTGTGAACCACAAGTTAATTCACTGTCAACATATGACAGGGCACTACAACTTCTAGCATGTACTACGTTCATTTTTGGTCACGCAAGGAACATCTGGTAAAATACCTTGATGCTACCAGTCTCTTCTACCAGTTCCCAGGTCTATCAGTACCAAATGGGTCTGACACCAGACTGTTGAGTCAAAAAAGTTTCATTACATAAAAAACAACAAAAAATTGGAATGGATTTCAGGGGACAACCAATGTCTCCAGAGAGATTCTCACTCCCCTTTCCTTAAATTCATGGTTGTGAATTCCTAATTTCTTTATCTAAAGAGTTTGTAACCAGGAATGAGGCTGAATAAGGTTGTGTGGTGCAAATGTTTTTTTTTTCCATAGACCTGGTGACCTTAGAGTCAACTGCTTTAGGTCATAAGAGAAAATGTTTGAGAAACTCACCAATTTTGACAGGACCAGCCAACTATTTTAAGTGTATGGAACTCTTTGAGTATTGACCACAAGAGCACAAGAGCAACAGAAATGCTTGGTCAATGCATATATCTAAGCTTGGGTGGGCATCAAGAGAATTGGGCATGTCAAAGGATTGGGCATGTCAATTTCAACCCCCAATGCTTTTCTTCTGCCAGCAGCTTATTCCTCTCTCCACTTTTGAGAACATATACCAAGTAAAGTTTGTAGGCCTATAGAGAAGTCGAGAGGAATAGGTTCATCTGATTTAGGAGGAATGGGCACTTTTCGTTTGAAAGCAACAAATATTTCCAAAGTGGAATAAAACCATCAATGTGTTTACTAAGATAGGTTTCCTTTTCTCCGTCAATGGTCTCAGTAATGCTGAACCAAGCAGATGGTTCAAAATATCCAATCTGTAACTTTCCGGTCATAGGCTCAGAGACCAACTTCTTATTAGAAACATTTTTAAGCAATGAATCACATTGGATGGGGGAAAGGTCAGGAAAGATTCACAAGGGAAGAAAGCATCTTACCAATGGCATATAACTTGTCTGTGCTTTGTGCTCATTGCAAGATGGTTCTCGGATGAATACCTGGACAATGACTCAACAATGGAGAACACTGGGATAGTAACTGGGCATTGACTATAAGAGAGCACCAGTGTTTGACGGGTGCCAGCTATGAAAAGCCAGCTCCAGGTTAAATTGACCCGGATGGGAGATAGCTCTGATCCCGGTCAATTACTGTCAATTAAAATTTTACGCGACAAATAATTCATTTCCCATTTTTCAGTACCAGGTATAGAGAAATAATTAGTACCGTTAAAAAAATAAAGCTTAAACAGCCAAAAATAAACCATGCTTCGAGGATCAGTATTTCAAATAACAAAAAGTTCAGTAGAATAATATTAAAGGGCAGAGGCCAAAAAAAATCTGATCCTTTAATCCCCTAATAAAACACGGGTGTATCGTCTGTAATTCATGTGCTGTAACCCAGATACAATAAAGGAAGGAATCCGCAGAAATACCATGCCCAACCATTAACACCCCCGCACCACAAAAAAAGTAAAAAAGCATTACCCATGATGGATGAAGAGAAAATAATGCAAATCACCAGCGAGGCGTCTCTCCCAAGGTTTCCATGTCTTCACAAAAGAATAATAGAGCATAAATCTACTAGTTTTGCTTTGTTCTTAGAATTTTCAATGTATATAATTGTATTCCATTATAACAGCTTAGATGTATCAGTATTCCATTATAATAGCTTAGATGTATCAGTATTCTACTATACTGGGGGGATGTATCAGTATTCCACTATACGGGGGGATGTATCAGTATTCCACTATACTGGGGGGATGTATTAGTATTCCACTATACTGGGGGATGTATCAGTATTCCACTATACTGGGTGGGATGTATCAGTATTCTACTATACTGGGTGGATGTATCAGTATTCCGCTATACGGGGGGATGTATCAGTATTCTACTATACTGGGTGGATGTATCAGTATTCCACTATACTGGGGGGATGTATCAGTATTCCACTATACTGGGTGGATGTATCAGTATTCCACTATACTGGGGGGATGTATCAGTATTCCACTATACTGGGGGGATATATCAGTATTCCACTATATTGGGGGATGTATCAGTATTCCCATACTGGATGTACGATTCATATGCTGGGGATGTATCAGTATTCCACTATACTGGGGGATGTATCAGTATTCCACTATACTGGGGGATGTATCAGTATTCCACTATACTGGGGGGATGTATCAGTATTCCACTATACTGGGGGATGTATCAGTATTCCACTATACTGGGGGATGTATCAGTATTCCATTATACTGGGGGATGTATCAGTATTCCACTATACTGGGGGGATGTATCAGTATTCCGCTATACTGGGGGGATGAATCAGTATTCCACTATACTGGGAGGATGTATCAGTATTCTACTATACTGGGGGGATGAATCAGTATTCCACTATACTGGGGTGGGATGTATCAGTATTCTACTATACTGGGGGATGTATCAGTATTCCACTATACTGGGGGATGTATCAGTATTCCACTATACTGGGGGATGTATCAGTATTCCACTATACTGGGGGATGTATCAGTATTCCACTATACTGGGGGATGTATCAGTATTCCACTATACTGGGGGGATGTATCAGTATTCCACTATACTGGGGGGATGAATCAGTATTCCACTATACTGGGGGATGTATCAGTATTCCACTATACTGGGGGGATGAATCAGTATTCCACTATACTGGGGGGATGTATCAGTATTCCACTATACTGGGGGATGTATCAGTATTCTGTCTCCTGAAGCAGTCCCGGCGGTTATGGACTGTATATGTAGCGGTACGTTGTGTGGTGCTGGACGCAGCGTTGCTGTTCCGGGGCCTCTTTTTCTCTGTGTTTGGTTTTAGCTTCCCCCGAGCCCCCGCCACCGGTAAATGAAGCTCTCAGAACCTCCAGAAGGGAGAGCGGCGTGCTATTATAAAGCTCTGCTGCCTCAAATGTCTTCTATTATTTCAGCTACAAATTGTCACCTTGAAGTGAAAGAAATACAAAGCGGTGGTAATGGAATAACCGCAGAACTCTCTAGATAACGTGTAATAGAATACGTGAGAGAAGGAGCGCGGCAGACGGGTACAGGCAGGTGCCAAGGCCTCCAAGTGTCCCTTTTGTGGAGGGACTGTCCCTACTTGTGACCCAGGTCCCTCTGTCCCTCTTCGCTCCTTAAATGTTTCTCTTCTTGACCCGAGGTCTAGATTTACAGCATTACATTTACAATATTGATCCAGAAAGCGTTGTCGGATTACAGAACGCCTTGTATATTATTTCCTTAATAGATGCAGTTTAGATGTTAGACATTTCTATATTCAGATAATTGTGTAAACTACTGAATTGTATAAATATTAGAAATATACAGGAGAAATGGATCTGACACACAATGAACCCTTAGGGCACGGTCACACTGTCAGGTTTTCTGATGCAGTTTTGTAATTCAAAAAAGAGGAGATGTTGTATCCGTCCTGTAGACTTTCTCTCATTTTATGATCCGTTCCTGATTTTGGCTTCCAAGACTGCACCAGGAGACCTGAGCGTGTGACCGTACCCTACTGCCCCCCCCCCCCCCCACCTCCAGCAACTTCTTGCAACTTCTTGCACCCCCTCCTCCGGTGCAACCCTTAAATCTGTGGCTAGTCAGGATAGCTCTCCCAGATCAGGGCTGGCAGTCGCCCCCTCTGTTTCCTACACGTATATACCGTATGTGATGTCACTGTTAGGGATGAGCGAATCAACTTCGGATACAACATCGAAAGTCGATTTGCATAAAACTTTGTTCTAATACGAGCTCCGTACAGTATTAGGGTCCATTCACACGTCCGTAAGTGTTTTGCGGATCCGAAAATTGTGGATCCGCAAAACATGGACACTGGCAATGTGCTTTCTGCAATTTGCAGACCGCACATCGCCGGCACTATAATAGAAGATGTCTAATCTTGTCCGCAATTGCCGACAAGAATAGGACATGTTCTATTTTTGGGCGGAGACGGAAGTGCATATCTAGAAATACGGATCTGGACAGCACATAGTGTGCTGTCCGCATCATTTCCGTCCCCATTGGAAATGAATAGGTTCGCGCCGGTTCTGCAAAATTGTGGAAAGGATGCGGACCCATTTTGCGGACGTGTGAATGAATAATGATCCCCCAAGATACAATGGCCTTTAGGATACAATATTTCCACATTTAATGGTCTTTTCTGACCAATCGTAAGTTGAAAACAGACTCAACATACAATGTCTCAGACTCAGATCCAACCAATCAAGGCCGCCTCTCTGGTAAAATAACTGGATTAGTTACTAGTTAGCAGCTATTCCTGAGTGTTATATGTAAGGGATTGTTTTATCTGTCTTAGTTATCTGCTAATTTTTCTTAGATCTTCATTTTCTCTTATCTTGGATGAAATTTTCGAGCTTTGGAACCTTACTCAACTTACAACTGTTTCAACATATAATGGTCGTCCTAGAACCAATTAATATTGTAACTTGAGGGACCACTGTACTGGCTCCGATGAGCCAAAGTTATTGCTTCGCGAAGTCTCGTAATAACTTCATAAATTAATTTGTACTTCAAAAAAACATTTCCTGAAAAGGTACCAACTACCATCCTTGATGGTAGATATGTGTCACCGAGGTTCCTGGCCTTGGTGAAGTAGGAGCAGTTCAGGTGGCAGTAGGGGGTTGACACCTTGATAGTTAGTATGGCTGTGAATAGCTGATCCGAGACTTCTCTTACAGGGAGTAGTCATAGTGCTGGGTTGGTGACTACTTCCCTTGTTCCAGGCTGGGTTTCAACTGGCCTATAAAAAACAGCCAGCAGTGTCCGGTGGGGGTGATGACCTCTCTGACTGTGGAGCTCTGTGTGGGATCAGAGTCGGAGCTGGAGTTGCTGTGCCTGAAAGACTGAGGACAAAGCGAGGTCCACATACACCCCGTGGGGTTGCGGTACTGTGCAGAACCAAATCTGTGTTGTGCTATAGATACGGGACTGTTTTTTCTTTAGGCCGGTTGGGGCAAGCTGGTCTCTACCGATTACTGCCTTATTGTTTAGTCAAGAATAAGAGACAACCGTTGCTTTGCTTTCACTTTTTAAAAGGCTGCTGTGTTCTTATTTGAAGGCTAACGTTGGGGCAGATCCCTACAACACACATACATACATATAGAAACATGGACATCTAGACATAAGTGCAGACGGAAAAGCACCTGTACACTCCTTCTCTCCAATAGAGAAACATCACATATACACATACATATAGACACATATATACACACAGGCATCCAGATATAAGTGCAGACACATACAGTATGTATACATACTGTAATAACACATATACAGTACACACATATACACATATATTATACACACACAGGCATCCAGATATAAGTGCAGACATATACAGTACATATACATCAGGGCCGGCGTCAGCACCCGGCAAAGCAGGACAAGTGCTGAGGCCCACTGCTCTTGGGGGGGGCCCACTCAGGTCTAATCGCAGATCGCTGAACAGTGGGGAATCCAGAAGAGTCGTGACTCTTCCTGGCTTAGGAGTCCCTGTGCTGACTCCATATATGGATATGTCCATATATGGAATCAGTGCTATGACCATGAAAGGGGTATCCCCAAGCATTGTCAGTATGCTTGGGGACACCCTGTGTATTTAGGTCTTAATTACCCTCTTTCTAAAATGAGCTATTGAGCTCAATGCTAAGCTGTGACAGAAAAACCTCATAGTAGTTTCTCATTACGTATTCCTATACAGCAGAAGTATCTTTTTTTTTTTTTTTTTTTTTTTTTTAGTAATTGTAAAAAAATGTATGGCACAAAATAAATGTGTAATTACTAAAAAAAAATATATAAAATCATACCTCTGATATATATGAATGCATAATATGTGGTAAACTACTACTGAGGTTTTTAGCCATAATATAGCAGGTTAACATGAAGCTCTATAGCTCAGTGGTAAAGATTCTTAATTTTAATGTAGAAGGCTGTGAGTTTGAATCCCAGCAGAATCATTTAAAAATAGAGGCTACATAGGCACACCAGCTTTTTTAATTTTGTAACTATTTTTTTTTTGTTGGGAAAGGTGGCAACCTTAACAGAACTCCTGCTCCCCGGTGACCCCCATAATTTTTTTTTATAGTTATGTCTAGGGAGATGTGTGGGGGCTCATTTGACGGAAATCTGTCTTTTTTGACAATTTAATTTTGGGGTATGTATGACTTGATCACTCTTTATTCAATTTTCTTGGGAAATAAAGTAATGAAAAAACGACAAATCAGCCTTTTTTCTTTTCTTTTCTGTTACATCCTTCACCATATGGGCTAACTTTTAAAAAATATTTTAGTACTATGGGTGTTTTCGTATGCCTATAATGTTATTCTTTTTTTGTTTATTTTTGTTTTTATTAAGTTATTTTCAAAACTTTTTTTTAACTTTTTTATATTACTTTTCATCAGATTGCAACTTATACAGAATAATGGAAATTGCCCCATTATTTTGTATAGAAATCACTATATCACAATTTAATGCTGCCACCTAGTGGCCTGAACTGGGATACACTAATAATGAGCCTGGAAGCCTACTACAGGCTGTGGCTCATTTTTAGAACAGGGTGCTTTCCCCAATCTCCCCTGGGGGAAAGCGCGTTTTTTAACATTCTCAGATGCTGTGGTGACATTTGACAAATGCCACAAGGGGGCCCAGTGAGATTTCTCGCCCAAGCGCCCACATGAACCTGGAGCCGGCCCGGATATACATAATACATACTGTAATAACACACACACAAACAGATGTAGCATTTCTAAAACTAACCAGCTCGGTGCGTTCATTAATGATGTGCCCCGCCTACGCTATTTATGTAGTGCGGTGTTCATACACTTAGTAATAGAACGGCCGTGATACATAGCAGAGTGCTGGGGCGGAGAGAGAAATGAACCCTCAGACATAGGGTCCATTCACACATCCGCAATTCTGTTCCTCATTTTGCGGAGCGGAATTGCGGACCCATTCATTTCTTTGGGGAAACACTATGTCCTGTCCGCATCCGCAATTGCGTTCCCATCACATGGTCCAATCACATGGTCCATCTCTATGGTAAGATGGACCATGTGATTGGACCATGTGATGTGACGTCATCACAGGTCCTTTAGTTGTTAGCTGATGCTGGAAAAGAGAAGACAGATCGCAACTACGAGATCAAGTGGCTAAGGTAAGTTAATTTTTATTATTTTTAACCCCTTCATTTTCATTTTACTATGCATTTATTATTAAGAATGCTATTATTTTCCCTTATAACCATGTTATAAGGGAAAATAATAAATTCTTCAGAATACTCTACCCGAAACCGGACTAAGTGATGAAGTCCGGCTTCGGGTCTGGGTACCAAACATGGCGATTTTTCACACGTGCGTGCAAAACGCATTACAAACGTTTGCACCCGCGCGGAAAAATCGCGCATATTCCCGCATTGCACCCGCCTCTTATCCGGGCGTCAAACATGACGCCCGTGTGAAAGAGGCCTAAAGCCATCTTCAGGCACCTAAAGACATCAGTGGAAGGTCAAACCTCTCAGCCAGTCTCTGCTCCCTCTGTACAGCACAACATGAACCATCCGCCTACAATGTATTTTTTATTACTTGCTAGATTGCGTTTGACAATTGTTGCCAAGGGGACTAGTTTTATTTTTATTACTTTTTAATATGCGATGTGCCTTCCTGGATTTGCTTGTTAAACAACTGTCTTCAAATTGGATTAGAATCCTCGGATGTAGCGTCTCCAGAGCGCCGCATGACTCCGGGAACGACAGGAGTACAGAGTGAATCTGAACAGACCATACAAAGATCTCACTTGTTTTGATGTGCAAGTTTCTGCCAAAATTTGCTACGGCTAAAATCCCAGTGTAGAAAAGCTCATGAAAGGGGGATCGTTGGTATTGTTCAGCCTAACAGCTGTGTTGCATACAGATATTTATAACTAGAGGCGAGAATGCTTTATGGGTCACCTCCTGGGATTGAGATGAGAAGACTTGCAATCTTTTCGACAAAATACACTGAATGCTTATCATGGCATGGCTAATAAGGAACGCCGATACTGTATTACGCTCGCTGCCGCCCATTCGATTGGAATGATTCCTGAACGCTCGCATTCTCGTCTTCCAAGATAAAGTCGAGCTGACAGCTGTTTGCAGACAGTGAGATCTCCATATGCACCGCGATTCTGGATATTCACTCAGGGCTTCTTTGTGTTCACCAGTATGAGGGACGTTACCGCTAAACTGCACTGGGATTTAGTCAGTAGGGCTGAAAGGAGTCAGTAACGCATGGATGGAGCAGAGCTGAGTTTGTTCGATCAGTATGGCATCTCTATGCTTTTCCACATCCACACACGTATATATTATATGTCATGTGTAATCTGTGGTTTTCCACGTACACACATGTACAGCACTAGTGATGAGCGAACTTCATGTTTCGATTTTTTGGAGTTTGGGTTTTCTGGCAATTCTGTTATGGATTCCGTTACCACGGGCCATAACGAAATTCTATGACGGAATACCTTGACATTTTGCATTCAGTAAAAATAGAAGTCTATGGGCCGTATAACGCTTCCGTCTGGTTTCCGTTATGCAGGAGTCCTCTGTTTTCCACATACACACATATGCGCAATGTGTAATCTGTGGTTTTCCGCAAACACACACAGTATACTACTTGTGTAGCCTGTGGTTTCACACATGCACATCACGTGTCATCAGTGGGTTTCCGCATACACACCATGTATAATCTGGTTTTCTACTCAGACATGCAGTGACTCGCTGGTTCACTGCTGAAAGGATAAAGCTGTGGTCTACTGTTAAAGGGTTAATGCTATGGTTCACACTTTAAAAGCTGTTAAAATGTTCACTCCGATGCTAACTACGCACATTCAGTGGTACAGATGGGGGTCGGATTGGTAATTTCCCCGGTGGGCCGACTGCCGGATTCAAACTCACAACTAGAGATGAGTGAATTGAATCCCACGAAGTGGAATTCGATCTGAATTTCAAGAATTATTCAATTCTCCTAGAAGCCGAATTTCCTCGCGCTTTGTGTCAACGAATCGATTAATCCTGAAACGAGTCAACAAATAATCCTGAAATTCAAACTTAACGCCTCCATTTGCGCGCAAAGGGCCGCCAGCCTCCATCTTTCTTGTAGATCTTGGTCAAAATCCCATGCTGCACAAGATTACATCATCATGCCGGCCGGCATGTGATTTCAGCCGAGATCTTCAAGCAAGATGGCGGCGGCCGCCCCATCGCGAGCAAATGGATGCGGTAAGTTTGGTGTACTTTTTTATTAATGTTAATTTCACACTGTTTGTACGCTCAGATGCCACGATCATGTTTGAACGCAGCGTCTGAGGGGTACAATGATGGGGGCGTCACTATCACAGCTCCTTGTCATTGCACCCGCTACTGACAAAAAAATGTGCTTCGTGGCGAAGTAATTTGTCACAATGCAGCATTTTTTTGTGAAATTAGTTGAATCAGCCAAATCGAATTTTGAAGAAATTCGCTCATCTCTACTCACAACCTTCTGTGTGAGAGACATTTACCAGTTGGGCTACAAAGCACGTTCTTGATTTTCTGAAGAATTTCTCTACCTTAAAACTTTCATTAGTATGACTGTACAATGCACTGGTAACTACAGATACATCTCTATATTGGATTAACAATGTGTCTAAATTATTTGATAATGACAAAAATGTAATGGCGCAAAATAAATTACAGTAAAGTCATAAAAAATAAATAAATAAATATATTAATACACAGTAAATATATGTATATATATATAATGGGGCACATTTATGAAGATCGGCGTTTTAGACACCAGTCTTAATAAATCCCTAAGCTGGACGCGGTTCTGGCGAAGTTATGAAGAGTCGCCAGCCTCTCCATAACTTAGGCGCATCGTCCGCCAGTTCTAAATGTAAGACAGCTTCCTTGCTGTCTTACATTTAGACCTTTTTCTACGCCTGGAACATGCATAGAAAATGGTAAATGAGACAGACCACCAGCCCTTCCCCGTCCATGCCACGCCTACTTTTTTAGACCTGGCGTAAGCGTGGTCACAGATTGCGGCGCAACTAGCTGTTGTCCCGCAATCTGTGCCTGAAATAAGCCTAATATAGGCATATTTCAGCTTAATAAATGAACCCCTAATATGTTTATATGCATATATACACACACACAAAAGTATGTATATAATAATTTATTTTACTCCATTATATTTTAATGACTACTAAATAAATCCCTGGGTTCAAACACACGTATCTTGCATGTGGTAATCTAGCACCTCACCAATTTACTGCAGGACACATTGTTACTGTACGGTAGAATTTCTATAACTAAAGTATTTGCTAGTAGTCCTGTATAATTCTCTGTAATATCAGAACATTTTACTTAAGCAAAATCCCACCTGCTGCCTACAGTGTGCTCTGTGGCACACCTGGTAAGGCCGTTGTCTTTGGCACAAAGCTCATAAGTTCAAGTCCTGGGGTAGCAGAAAAATACTTAATTATTTAGTAATTACATAATTATATATATATATATATATATATATATATATAGAATCATAATTATGTAATTACTAAATATATATAGAGAAAGAACAAAATTACTAATTAATATAAAATGTGTTTATTGTTAATTATTTTGCTCCATTAGATTTTTTTTATCCCAATGTCCTGGTATACAGAGATGGATCTGTAGATACCAGTGCATTGTACAGGAACACTAGTACAGGTTTTTAGTTAGTTGGAGAAATCCCATTCACTTAACCTGCTAAGCCTGTGGCTCAGATTATAAGGCGTTTGCCTCCGATACAGAAGGTCAATGATAATTTGGATAAAAGGGGGAGTACAAGTTTTAAATACACAGGGGTGTTCACAATCAATAATACAATGCTCAAGGCCCTAGTTATATTGGGGAATGACTTTTATTTTAACCCCTTCCCGACCTCCACTATACATGTACAGTCAATGGGAACAGCGAGCAATTGACTGCATGTTAAAGTCCCCTAGGGTGACTTAAAATAAGTGAAAAGAAAACTATAAAAAAAAATGTAAAAATATTCAAATCAGCCCCTTTCCCCATATTAATAACAAAATAAACAATAAAAACTAAAGGTCATTTTTGTTCACAAAATGCCGGTACTAACACATAAATGTATTTATTCCATATGATACAACTCCAAAAGGGATTGCCATTTTTTCTTGCTTAATCTCCGAAAACTGGAATAAAAAAAATGATCAAAAAGGCATCTTTTGAAATGGTATCAATCATGGAACCAGAAACCTTCGGTGAGGACATCATTTTGAGGCCGCAAATAGAAGAAATCTCTGTGTCTGTTGTCCATGTCCTACCTCCTCATTTACAGAAGAAATAATTGGACAAATAGCCAAAATATGAGAGTAGAAGCTTCAGGCAATTTAGAGTGACATTTGCCTGGATCTTGAGGAAAACGGCAAATATGTACTTATAGGAGGTGGTGGCAGGGGGAGAAGTCTTAGAGAAAATAAATACATATAAACACCTTTAGCGAGAGAGAAACAATCAGCGGATAGCCTGCGTTCAGAATCGGGGGTCACGGCAATCTTTTGACTCCTGTGTCTCAGGCTGGGTTCTTGTTTGTTTTCCATAATGAAATGATAGACAGGAAAAATGGACTGAGCACATGCAGTGAGTCCTGCCCAGCTATTTCCGTAGAAATCCGTGAAAAGAGACTGTATACGGAGGCCAGCGTGGGAGTGTTTATTGAATTGAGGATTTCGATGGATGGGAGCACATTCGCAACATCTGTCTTCCTAAATCATTCTCATTAAGCAGCTATAATTAAGCAATGCGTAGAGAATTTGCAGAGGACGTATTGTCTATGTGTATGGAGGCAAGAATTATGCATGTAAATATTGATCCAGAGAGTTATTGCGCTAATCGTATTAAAACTGGAGCTTCGCTGATGAATGAACTCCTTGGCCGTACACTGATGCCTAAAAGGGGTTGTACGGGGTTAGAAAAACATGGCTGCTTTCTTTCAGTACCACTTCTGGTACGTTTTGGGGTTCACTGGCTGTGATCTGGATGGTGACCTTAGTACTACCTAACAGCTACATTTAGAATATATTATACTAATATTACAAGGCTTGGGATCTAGACATAGAAGGGGAAAAGATGGGAAGGAAACAAATATCCTACTGTCCATGTCCATCCATGGAGGAAAATGAAGACTGTTAAAGTAAAACCTCAATAGTATTGGATAACCTAGGGCAGGCATCAGCAACCTTCGGCTCCCAGCTGTTGTGAAATCTACAATTCCCAGCATGCTCCATTCATTTCTATGCAAGTTCTTAGAAGAACAGAGCAACTATGCATGCTGGGAGTTGTAGTTTCAAAACAGCTGGGAGCCAAAGGTTGCCTACCCCTGACCTAGGGCATAGATTCTAAGGAACCCTCCTTATCAATCCCTTTTCCTGGTTGATTGTGGGTTGTAGCCCCTGGATTAGTCATGGTGGCAGAAGACGATGGGCACCAAAGTGGCACCAAAACCTAGAGGAAGAAGGAAAGGGAAGGTGGGGAGCAGGAGCAATGCAGTAGACTATGGAGAGAGAAGAAATGTTGGGAACAAGTTTAGGAAGGGGTGTAGCTATAGGAGGTGAAGAGGTAGAAGTTGAACTAGGGCCATGTTGCCTGATGGGGACAAAAGACCTCTCTGCCAAATAAAAGGATGCCATTATTGAAATTGGTAAGTGGGGGATCTACCAGTGGCTTACTTCCCTCCGCTCATTCTGAACACATGCAAGCAGGGGCGTAACTACCATAGCGGCAGACCATGAGACTGCTATGGGGCCCAGCGCATGAGGGGGCTCAGTCTTAGTTGGGATTATCTCCTCGTCTACTGGAGGTGAAAACTTGGTCAAGACTCTACCCTCTAAAGGAGCAACTTTTAGCAAATGAGGCAGTGGAAAAATGGCCCAAGGGTCACTGAAAGGGGTTTAGGCAGAAACCCTTCTGTCCTGTGTGGGGGGTCTGGTTTGATCCATGCAATGGGACCCCAACTTCACTATGTACGCCACTGCATGCAAGTGTGTGGGGGAGTTGAAAGAGACATTCAGTCCACAGCTATCTGAATTGTATGGCCAGCTTTAGTCTTTGCTCAAGCCCATATCGAGCCAAGCGAGAGCCAAGCTTTAGACAATACTGTTTCTGGTTTTGGATACCGTATCTCTTTCTGTAGGTTGTTTGGCCAATATCCTACTCTTTTTTTTAAGGATCTTTATGGGTTGACTAATAGAACATCCACCAACAGGTGGTGCTGAGTTCATATTATTTTTTGATCTGGAGTCTTCGAGTCGACATTGGTGGACATGGACAACTTGGTGAAACCTAAAGAGGAATCTTATCACTCGTTCTACAGAGGCTCGGCAGTAGCTTTGATCACTAAGTATTATAAGCAGGTTGTAATGTGATTGACTGATGGGTTGGTAATACTGGGCGCATAGCTTATAAAAGAGACTATTAATAAGAAGTTAAATAGATGTGGAAACTGCTGGGAGATGTTAACACTCACATTTATTTTCTGTGAAATATATCTTCATTCATCACTGACGTTTAAGCAGATTACATGCCGGAGTCCTGGCTGAAGTCCAGTAAAATAAACATATTGTTTGAGATTTTCAAGCAGCCAACGTCCATGGAAGTAATATTATATAACAGATAGGAGATAATGTAACGCAAGCAAGTTATCATCCAGGAAGAGTATGTTAAGAGGCATACCATAAAGGCACACAATATGGCTGCCGCGGGGCCCCATACAAACCTCACCACTTTATCACGTGTTCAGCAAAGTTTATGATTGGTCTCATGAATTCACAAGGCTAAGCCCCACAGTGATGTCACAGTCCAGAAATAATACTCACAGTGATGTCAGAGAACAGAGATAATAAACACAGTGATGTCAGAGAACAGAGATAATACTCACAGTGATGTCAGAGAACAGAGATAATACTCACAGTGATGTCAGAGAACAGAGATAATAAACACAGTGATGTCACAGTACAGAGATAATAAACACAGTGATGTCACAGTACAGAGATAATAAACAGTGACGTTACAGTACAGAAATAATACTCACAGTGATGTCACAGTATAGAAATAATACACACAGTGATGTCACAGTATAGAGATAATACACACAGTGATGTCACAGTACAGAGATAATAAACAGTGACGTTACAGTACAGGGATAATAAACACAGTGATGTCACAGTACAGAGATAATAAACACAGTGATGTCACAGTACAGAGATAATAAAGACAGTGATGTCACAGTACAGGGATAATAAACACAGTGATGTCACAGTGCAGGGATAATAAACACAGTGATGTCACAGTACAGGGATAATACACACAGTGATGTCACAGTACAGGGATAATACACACAGTGATGTCACAGTACAGAGATAATAAACACAGTGATGTCACAGTACATAGATATTACACACAGTGGTGTGACAGTACAGGTATAATAAACACAGTGATGTCACAGTACAGGGATAATAAACACAGTGATGTCACAGTACAGAAATAATAAAGACAGTGATGTCACAGTACAGGGATAATAAACACAGTGATGTCACAGTGCAGGGATAATAAACACAGTGATGTCACAGTACAGGGATAATAACCACAGTGATGTCACAGTACAGGGATAATAAACACAGTGATGTCACAGTACAGGGATAATAAACACAGTGATGTCACAGTACAGGGATAATAAACACAGTGATGTCACAGTAAAGGGATAAGAAACACAGTGATGTCACAGTACAGAGATAATAAACACAGTGATGTCACAGTACAGAAATAATACTCACAGTGAAGTCAGAAAACACAGATAATAAACACAATGATGTCAGAGTACAGAGATAATATATCACAATGATGTCACAGTACAGGGATAATAAACACAGTGATGTCACAGTACAGGGATAATAAACACAATGATGTCAGAGTAAAGAGATAATAAATCACAATGATGTCACAGTACAGGGATAATAAATCACAATGATGTCACAGTACAGGGATAATAAACACAGTGATGTCCCAGTACAGAGATAATAAACACAGTGATGTCACAGTACAGAGATAATAAACACAGTGATGTCACAGTACAGAGATAATACACACAGTGATGTCACAGTACAGGGATAATACACACAGTGATGTCACAGTACAGGGATAATACACACAGTGATGTCACAGTACAGGGATAATAAACACAGTGATGTCACAGTACAGGGATAATAAACATAGTGATGTCACAGTACAGAGATAATACACACAGTGATGTCACAGTACAGGGATAATAAACACAGTGATGTCACAGTACAGAGATAATAAACACAGTAATGTCACAGTACAGGGATAATAAACACAGTGATGTCACAGTACAGGGATAATAAACACAGTGATGTCACAGTACAGAGATAATAAACACAGTGATGTCACAGTACAGAGATAATAAACACAGTGATGTCACAGTACAGAGATAATAGACACAATGATGTCACAGTACAGGGATAAAAAACACAGTGATGTCACAGTACAGGGGTAATAAACACAGTGATGTCACAGTACGGAGATAATACACACAGTGATGTCACAGTACAGAGATAATACACACAGTGATGTCACAGTACAGGGATAATACACACAGTGATGTCACAGTACGGAGATAATACACACAGTGATGTCACAGTACAGAGATAATACACACAGTGATGTCACAGTACAGGGATAATAAACACAGTTATGTCACAGTACAGGGATAATAAACACAGTGATGTCACAGTACAGGGATAATAAATACAGTGATGTCACAGTACAGAGATAATAAACCCAGTGATGTCACAGTACAGGGGTAATAAACACAGTGATGTCACAGTACAGAGATAATAAACACAGTGATGTCACAGTACAGGGATAATAAACACAGTGATGTCACAGTACAGGGATAATAAACACAGTGATGTCACAGTACAGAGATAATAAACACAGTGATGTCACAGTACAGAGATAATAAACACAGTGATGTCACAGTACAGGATAATAAACACAGTGATGTCACAGTACAGGGATAATAAACACAGTGATGTCACAGTACAGGGGTAATAAACACAGTGATGTCACAGTACGGAGATAATACACACAGTGATGTCACAGTACAGAGATAATACACACAGTGATGTCACAGTACAGGGATAATAAACACAGTGATGTCACAGTACAGGGATAATAAACACAGTGATGTCACAGTACAGAGATAATAAACACAGTGATGTCACAGTACAGAGATGATAAACACAGTGATGTCACAGTACAGGGATAATAAGTAACTGCAGTGGTGTAATAATAGTTGTGAAGTTATAGTCTAAGGAAAGTGCACACAGTCATATCCTAGGACATTAAGTAATAAATACATGATGTCATGGTGCAGATAATGACCATAGTGATGTCACAGCACAGGCATAATCTACTCAGTTACATGGGATTTTTTATGAGCAGTGATGTCACATGTAAGTATAATGCACATATGATGTCACGGGACAGCAATAATGCATTAAATAATTTCTCAGGTATAATGCCCACAGGGGGGTATCCATGATCCTCCGTAGAGTAAATTCCACTACCGTACATCTGATTGGTCCTGGTGCCCCTAATTGTCGAGCCCTATAGCAGCCGCTATGACTAGTACTCAGGCAGCTACTCCCACCCCCACCATGCTCTAACTTCTACAAAGTTTTCCAGGCGTGGACGCTCCTCATTTTGTAGCATCAGAAAGTTTTTGGGGGGTTTATTCTTATTTCAGAGATGGCACAGAAGCCGCATTAGCATTCGTTCTAAATATTTCATGTGACCAGTCACCTTGTGAAATCCATTTGCAGCTAAAAAGTGGAGCGATCGTGGGCAATGCGCACAAAGACAGGATATTCTCTTCACTGAACAAACAAAATTATCGATTGAAAAAGGAAAAGGTCAAGATGAAAGGGAAGAAGATGTAGCGGTAGAATTAGGGCAGCCCCCAAGCAAACGCCCGGGAGCTTAACTCAGATCAATCACCTTACACATTTAAGAGCTAGAGAGATTTCAATGTCATGATCAGGGGAGGCTGTGACCTGCCGGAATGAGCTCGGCATTTCATCCTCCGTGTCGACACATGTTCAGAACTTTCCAAAAAGGGGTAAAAACATTCATTGTAAAATGTCCTTTGGCAGTGCTCTAAATGTGATAGATCAGAGGCACTATGATTGCAGTCTTCAGTCAGGGGCGTAGCTATAGGGGGTGCAGAGGCTGGAGTCGCTACCGGGCCCAGGTGCCTGGGGTGGGCCCAAAGACCCTTGTGCCGCATAAGAAGACACCGGTAAAGTGCATGCAAGTCAAGTTACACCTCTGGCTGGAGGGAAGGGGTTAGGTCAAGAATCTGGCATGGGGGAAGGGGGGTGCCATTTAAATTTTTGCCCCAGGCAGCATGAAGGCTACGTGCTTCCCTGCCCCAAAGCAGTGATGGAAGGGGGCCCAAGAAGAACTCTCGCACCAGGGCCCATGAGCCTTTAGCTGCGCCCATGTCCTCAATATATTACTGCATGGACTGGGCTGTGAAATGTCGTATGTACTGGAAGGCTATATGGTCTTTGCAACTCACTAGTTCTTTAGGTTAAAGAGATAGTTCCATCAGGACATTTAGGGGATTTCGATAGGATATGCCATAAATGTCCAATAGGTGCAAGTCCCATCTCTGGAAGCCAATCCAATCTTAAGAATGGCGCACCGTCATAAATGGAGAGCAAGCCAAGCATTTTCTGCTATGGGATTTCCAGTTATAGCCAAGTGCTGGCTTGGCTATCTTCAGAAGTCCCATAGCGGTGAACGAAGAGGTGTCTGGGCTGCGCTTGAGCGTGGTCCTGCCCATTTACTGCTAGGAGACTTCCAAAAATAGCTGGCATAGCGTTGAATGGAGATGGGACACTGTCCAAGTGCAGCGTGTTCTTCATTCACATTGGAGCCAATCTTACAGATAAAAGCTGATCCCAGAGGTGGGACCCACACCAGTCGGACATTAATGGCACAGTCCATCGATATGACTTAAATGTCCAAGGGATTGTCCCAAGATCAACCGATCACCGATTCACAGGATAGGTGTTAAGACTCTAATCATAGGGGAAGGGGTGTCCAACTGTTGAGACCGTCACATATTATGAGAATGGGGGGCCCAAATCTGCAATTTGAAAAGAGTTGAGGCTGAGTGCACTTGCTGCCACTCCAATTAAAGTGTGTGAGAGTGAAGGAGACAGCAAAGTACAGCACTTGGCTACGGCGTCTTCATTAGTCCTGTAGACTTGGACCGTTGACGGTCACACCATTCAAATGGGGAACGCAATATCCCAACTATGGGACCCCAGCAATGAGACCATCTGAAGATAGGTAGTAATGTTGCTCATGGGACAACCCATTTAACAAGATATGGATAATGACCAGCAGAAATAGACAATGGTGACGTTTAAAGTGAATCCAAATCTTCTAACACTAGGTTGTTTCCCTGCACCTATTACTCTCCTAACATAGTGTTATTGTGGTTGGGTTTCTGGTACAGAGGTCTAAATCCATTGTATGCACATGTCGTTAAAGGCGTTGGCCCAAAAGCAATATTTAAAACCTATCCACATGAGTCTCTGATTTTCCTGGGACTGGAACGCACCACTTTCGACTTCTCTTGCAATCCAGTAGAAGTGAATAGAGTGGTCATCACGCATGCACACCATAGCTCTATTCACAAAGGGGACTCAGGGACCTATGTTCCCATGATTGGTTGGACCCTCAACGATCATAGATTTATCACCCCATTATAATTATAAAATTCTGTCTCCCTGCAGCCACCACAAGGGGGAGCATAGGCACTCACTGCATACCGTGCGACCTGGTCCCCATACGGCTTTGATAAATGACTCGATCCATTCCGTTTCCTGGTCCACTCTATTTAGGGCCACCACCATCTTAGACATTCCCATGCAGAGCTCAGTAGGAAAATCCTAGACATGACCCCCCCTACACCGCACTGAAAATGTAGGCTCCTTGTAGGCTCCTTGTCCATCAGAGGGCAGTAAAGGGGGGGGGACATCTCAAAGTTTCCTAAAGCACTTTGTGTGGGATGAGGTGGTGGTGGTCACATTCAAAGGAATCCAATGGGGACCAGAAAAGAAGAACCGAGGCCGCATAGGCGGAACAGAGCGTACCAGGATTTGTCTAGTCAAATTCCAGGCTTGGATTGGAAGGTCTCCTTAAAGGGCCACTTCCATTAAAAAGAAGGGGGTTTTTTGTTTTGTTTTTTTAGAATTTTTGGATTCTTTTCTTTTTCATTTTGGCATTCAAGACAAGTGAGAAAACCTGCTATATAGATCAGATTATCATCGTCAGTTTACTGCTACTGGGAAGAGACAGTGTTAGCTGCAGGGGAATCCTCATGATAATAGTGGGTATAGAATTGGTAAAACACTATTACATTGCTTAGTGTAATATGTGATACTTTATTTGAATCACTAGAGGGGGATTCTCTTTGGTCGCAGTAATTGAGAGAGTTAAGCAAGGCTGTTTTCCGTGCTAAAAGTCAGGACGTAGAATATAAGGAGTGACTTTAAAAAATTATATGCAGAAAACCTTTTTCTTTTTTTTTTAACATTACATAGAATTATTACATATAGACTGCTAATATGTGATAAACATTTTTTTTTATGGAGGTGTCCCTTTAAGTGTCTTTCTTTCAAATAGAGTGTCACTCTAGTCCGTGGGCTGTGTCTGGTATTGCTCATCCTTCTTTAAAGGCGTTCTCCCAGGACAAATGTAAAAAATGAGAATCGGACATCATATAGTACATGGCGGCCTCTTTCTAATAAAACTAGAATCACATGGATCCAGAGATCTCCCCATTTATTGCTCTGCTAGATTTATGTCAAGCTGGCAGCTCAAGGGGAGTGTCCAATCTGCTGCAGCTAAGGGGGCGTGTCATTCTGCTGCAGCTAAGGGGGGGGGGGGCATTTGGTTGTCTATGTTCTCCCTTTCACAACTCAGGAGGCAGTTTACAGATGAAACTGAGCATGTGCGGCCATCTCTGTGAGCAGGACAAAGAAATCCGAGAAAGAACAAACAGCAGGTGGCGCTATATAGATACATTTTGATACATTCATTACATTTTGAATAGCTCAATGGCTCAATGACATGCAATTATAAAAGTATTCAGTTCCAGGTGTAAAAACTGTAGAATATTTGTCGTGGGACAACCCCTTTAACCCCTTTAAGTGAACAGACCCTCTGAATAAACATTAGGTAATGCAATGGCTACACTTATCTTCATGTCTATGGCCGACACTAGTCTACTGTACAGTAGGTCAACTCTAGACCTAAGTCAACAGATCCGCTCGGAAAATCTCTTGAGTCTTTCCCATCCAACGATCTAAAGGGAAGAAACAAACCACTCTTTATCCTCGCCCGAAATCCCCCCCCCCCCCCCCGCCGCCCGCATCTCTCGCAGCTCCGTTACAGAACTGTGCGTGCAATCAGAACTAATTTCCAATTAAAATACTTTGTTGTGATAACAGAAAATTAATTTAAATGTTAGTCGAGGGATGGGAGGAAGATCAGCAATGTCATGTTTTATTTCTTCCAGCCCTTGAAGTGCCACTTTAATTCTCTGGTGGAAAGGACTGGCACGCAGATAATATCATTAAAACCCAGTAATGGCATTCTTAAATATACATGACAAATGTTTATTGAATTTTTGTATCTGGCGCTGACGAGACTTCTCATCGCTACGCACTGAATGGGAAACCAAGACGAGCCAAATGTATCTTCCAAAGCGAAGTGTGAGCTGTACAAGCCCTTGACTTGTCATAGACTGTATTGCACCCTCCAGTAACGTACATAGAAAAGTAAGGGCCCCATAGTAAGGATCAAACCGGGCCCCCCACACAGGGCAGAAGGGTTTCTGCCTAAAACCTTTTCAATGACCCTTGGCCCATTTCTTCCACTGCCTCATTTGCTAAAAGTTGTTCCTTTAGAGGGTAGAGTCCTGACCAAGTTTTCACCTCCAGTAGAAGAAGAGATGATCCCAACTAAGACTGAGCCCCCTCTTGCCCTGGGCCCCATAGCAGTGCATGGTCTGCCGCTATGGTAGTTACGCCCCTGGCACCCTCTAAGTCTCGTCTTATTGACGATCAGTTTTGCAAAAAATGGCAGCTGCAAAGACACCGATTAATAAAGGGGTGGTTGTCTTTGGAGAACTCCTGGTCACATGAAGGGTCTCTTACAGGAGAAACGGGATAATGGACAGTCTGTGTAATGCATGGCTATGTCGGTTGATCTGGAGCCCTTTGCAGGTAGAATATGGCAATATATGGAGAGGGGATGTCAAAACCCCTTTAAAAAGGTGTATTCCCATCTCGCCATTTCTAACATATCCACAAGAAGTAGCCAGACGGCTGTTATGGTGACTGGTTTAGGACGGGTTCGCCTTTGCGTTATACATTCCGTTATAGAGTTCCGTTATAACAGAGCTATAACGGAACATACACACAAAATGGTTCTGTTTTTTCCCGTTATTCATGACAGAAAAAAAGTCCCGTCACGTGTGCCCATAGACATGTATTAGGATGGAGCAAGACGGAATGCCTCTTAAAGGCTTCTGCCTTGCATTCCGTCCTAAAATTCCATTATACTCCGTTATAGCTGTGTTATAACAGAACGTTATCATGAAATTTATAAAAACAAATGCGAATCTGCTCTAAGGCATCATGGAGGTTGAGCCACTTGTTTGGGGACTAAATCTTGATGGCAGGTTCTTTTTAAATGCGAAATTTGCCCTTTTTTGTCCAAGATTACAAAAACAAGGCTGCTTTCTTCCAGAAACAGCATCACATGGGTTACCATATTTTTCTCCCTATAAGATGCAATTTTTCCCTAAAGTGGTGGAAAAAAGTCAGTGCGTCTTATAGGGCAAATACTAATGAGCGCTCCCATTATGGAAGCGCTCATTAGTACAGAAGGACCTGGGGAAGCTGTAAATGCTCCCTGTGCTGGCTCTGTACTTACCCTCCCTGGTCTTTATCTGCTAGTGCTGCACATTGTTCAGTGACCTGCGCACAGCGTGAGGACGTAGACGTGCTCTGTGACGTCATGCTGTCCAATGCCGGGTAAAAGCATAGAGCGGCAGGAAGGTTGCTGAATCAGGACTAGTGTCAGTGTCTGGAACTGGAGAGGTGAGTCGATTTATTAATGTTTTTCTCTGATCTGAGGTCAGAATCACATTAGGAATCTGATCTGAGGACTGGATGGGGGTCTTATTTACACTGGGAGTCTAATCTGAGGTCTGATTGGAGTTCATTAACATTAGGGGTCTTATCTGAGGTCTCTTTGGGGCTCTGATTAACACCAGGGGTCTGACCTGAGGTCTAATTAATATTGGGGGTCTAAGCTGAGGTCTGAAAAACATTGGGGGTCTGATCTGAGGACTAAATGGGGGTCTTATTAACACTGGGAGTCTGATCTGAGGTCTGATTGGGGTTCATTAACATTGGGGGTCTGATCTGAGGTCTGTTTTGGCTCTGATTAACACCAGGGTTCTGACCTGAGGTCTAATTAATATTGGGGGTCTGAGCTGAGGTCTGAATAACATTGGGGGTCTGATCTGAGGTCTTATTAAGACTGGGAGTCTGATCTGAGGTCTGAATGGTGGTCTTATGAACATTGGGAGTCTGATTCATTAACATTGGGGGTCTTATCTGAGGTCTGAATGGGGGTATTATTAACATTGGCTCTGAGCTCAGGTCTGATTAACACTGGGAGTCTGATCTGAGGTCTGATTGGGGTTCATTAACATTGGGGGTCTGATCTGAGGTCTGTTTTGGGCTCTGATTAACACCAGGGGTCTGACCTGAGGTCTAATTAATATTGGGGGTCTGAGCTGAGGTCTGAATAACATTGGGGGTCTGATCTGAGGTCTTATTAAGACTGGGAGTCTGATCTGAGGTCTGAATGGTGGTCTTATGAACATTGGGAGTCTGATTCATTAACATTGGGGTTCATTAACATTGGAGGTCTTATCTGAGGTCTGAATGGGGGTCCTATTAACATTGGCTCTGAGCTCAGGTCTGAATAACACTGGGGGTCTGATCAGGGGTTGATCTGAGGTCTGATGTAAATATATATTTTTTTTCTTACTTTCCTCCTCTAAAACCTAGGAACGTCTTGTGTGCAGCGTGAAAAATGCAGTATCTATGGCCTTGCAGCTCTGTTCCATTACAGTGAATAAGGCTAAGCTGCAATACCAGACATAACCTATGGACAGGTGTGACGCTGTTCTGGAGATGTTCTTCACTAATGGATTAAAGATGTCTCAGGCTGATGTATCTGGAGTTTTGTAAGGCTTCACAGGACACAACTCAAGCATCTTGTTTGTCAGACCTTCTCTCGGTAAATTACCATTATACTAGGCAGCGGTCATATTTTTCTTAACAAACAAAAGCTCCTTGGAAACGATGTGACAATTAATGTAGCCGTGTACTGTGAACAACTACAACATGAAGTAGGTAATTTAATCAAGCTGGAAATGTAAAATACTGAATGCAATCCTAATGAGATACATTTAGAGAACTGTGAGTGGGAGGAAGAAGTACAAACCCCGGGATCCCCCCGGGTGCGTTCAGATGGAAGTACGGCCTATGCTGACCACATGCAGACACCGTAAAACAACAGCAATGATTGGAGGAACTGCAATAATGATTGCAGATTATGGAATGCTACAATTAACCTTGTCCTGTATGGATGTAAAACCACAGATTGGATGTAATATGGAAAATGATTGCAGAAAATCGTAAAACAATGTAAACTGAAGAAACTTCAAGGGTTTGCACCATATATCCCATACCCGCAGGATAGGAGATAAGTATCTGACCGTTAACCTACTTATCTTAAGAATGGGGGTTCCAGTTCTCCCGAAATTAATGGACCGGCTATGCATCCTGTGTGCTCAGGGGTGCAACTAGCCTTTCTGCTGCCTGAGGCGAAAACTGAAATGACGCCCCCCTGAATGGCAAATTCTCAACCTGACCCCCTCCCTCCCGCCTTACTGTTAAAAGCATACTTGGAAAACATTACATATAGTGCTACAAAACATACAGGTAATATAGCGTAAAGTAGAATATGCAGAGATGAAAGCGCTCATTGCCCAAGGCTTTTCCGCTGCCCCCACTTGTCTCTGCCCGGTGCTGCCTGAGGAAATCGCCTCACCTCGCCTCATTGGCGGTGCACCTCTGTGTGTGCTACCCACTAGTTTAAATATATATGCATGAACGCAACTTCAATGAAATTAGGGAACACAAGCCTGTGCTTTATCTCCAGAACCGCGGCCTCTGATGTCTATGGGACAGGTCTGATATTTGCATTTTCCGTTGTACTGAGATGAGTTGCAATATCACAAGAGTTCCATGAGCAAAAGTGGTGCAGGGGGTTAGCCTGCTCCATCAGGCTTTGGTGATCCCAAATTTGGACCCCATTTGGAGATGACATTGTAGTCAATCACTTCCAGCTAAGGCTACTTTCACACTGGCGTTTTGGATTCCGTTTGTGAGATCCGTTTCAGGGCTCTCACAAACGGTCCAAAACGGATCAGTTCAGCCCCGATGCATTCTGAATGGATAAGGATCCGTTCAGAATGCATCAGTTCGGCTCCGTTCCGCTTCTATTCTGTTTTGGAGGCGGACACCAAAACGCAGCATGCAGCATTTTGGTGTCCGTCTGAAGAGGCGGAGCCTAACGGATCCGTTTTGAATTACAATGTAAGTCAATGGGGACGGATCCGTTGTCAGTGACACAATATGGTACATTTGAAAACGGATCGGTTCCCCATTGACTTTCAATGTAATTCAAAACGGATACGTTTTGGACTTTGTCATTTTTGTTTAAAACTAATGCAAACAGATCCGTTCTGAACGGATACAAACGTTTGCATTATAGGTGCGGATCCGTCTGTGCAAATAAACAGATGGATCCGCACCAACACAAGTGTGAAAGTACCCTAAGGTCTGCATTTTATGGAATGAGTCATGGGATAAAGTCCCAGAAAATAATGCACTATAATAATAGATGCAAACATGACATATGGACTAAGCCCTCACTCCAATGACAAAATCTGAGACACCTAGCCAACACATTTTGATCAAAACACATCTGTACTTGTACTTTGAAATACGTGGATTGTAATAACAGTCTTCACGGAGGTTTTATCGGGCTCGTGCAACAGTGAATTGGGGTGGGTGGTAAATGGGAATCTGGGGTTACTATATTACATTTTATTGTAGTGTTATAATGTCATATTCTGTGTTTTGTATTATTCATGTTTGTTTTACTTTGTTATTATGCTGTCTTGGAAGGAAAAAAAATCAATAAAGTATGCTTAAAAAAAAAACAAAAAAAACTGTGCCCACCTACCCAGCGCCAAGGTGGTCTCAGTTCAGGCAAATGTGTTGGCTAGGTGTCTCAGATTTTGTCATTGGAGTGAGGGCTTAGTCCATATGTTATGTTTGCATCTATTATTTCTAGTGCATTATTTGACTTTATAAGGCCTCTTTCACACGGGCGTCACGTTTGACGTCCGGATCAGAGGCGGGTGCGTTGCGGGAAAATGCGCGATTTTCCAGCGTGAGTGCAAAGTGTTTTAATGTGTTTTGCACGCGCGTGGGAAAGATCGGCATGTTTGGTACCCAGACCCGAAGCCGGACTTCATCACTCATAGTCCAGTTTCGGGTTGAGTACTCTGTAGATTTCATTATTTCCCTTATAACATGGTTATAACGGAAAATAATAGCATTCTCAATACAGAATGCTTAGTAAAATGTGGATGGAGGGGTTAAAAATAAAAAAATTAACTCACCATATCCACTTGATTGTGTAGTTGCGATCTTCTTCTTCATTCATTAGCTGTCGGCTAAAGGACCTGTGGTGACGTCACCGAGCTCATCACATGGCCCAATCACATGGTCCATCACCATGGTGATAGCCCATGTGATTGGACCATGTGATGTGACATCATCACAGGTCCTTTAGACGGCAGCTAATGCTTGAAGAAGAGATCGCAACTACACAATCAAGTGGATAAGGTGAGTTAATTTTTTTATTTTTAACCCCTCCATCCACATTTTACAAAGCATTCTGTATTGAGAATGCTATTATTTCCCCTTATAACCATGTTATAAGGAAAAATAATAAAGATCGGGTCCCGTCTCTTAGCAACCATGAGGGAAAATCGCACTGCATCCGCACTTGATTGCGGATGCTTTCGATTTTTCCGCAGCCCCATTCACTTCTACTGTATGGGGCCTGCGTTGCGTGAAAAATGCACAATATAGAGCATGATGCGATTTTCACGCAGCGCAGAAGTGATGCGTGAAAATCACCGCTCATGTGCATAGCCCCATATAAATGAATGGGTCAGGATTCAGTGTGGGTGCAATGCGTCCTCCTCACGCATTGCAACCGCGCGGAAAACTCGCCCGTGTGAAAGGGGCCTAAATGTAGCCATGTACATCCACAACAATAACTTTGATTTCGTGCAGGATGGTTTATATTTACTTTCCGTGATTTGTTAAACTTGTCTTGAAGGAATGGCACCTTCATGTGTGAATGCGCTCCTATTCTGCTACTAGCATTCACGTGCACTTTTGCCCCACCTATCTAATGGGCGACCTTCATTAGGTGGTACATATAGGTGTGCGTGCTCCTCCTCTCATTGGCTGCTGTTGCACACAGAGGTAACTAGGAGCAGCACACTATATGTGCAGGGTCTGCGCTCCTTAATATAGATGCATAACGGCATGGGGAGGTTTAGCGTAGAACCTGCCTGAACTGAGACCACCTTGGTGCTGGGTAGGCGGGCACAGATGTGTTTTGCTCAAAATGTGTTGGCTAGGTGTCTCAGATTTTGTCATTGGAGTGAGAGCTTAGTCCATATGTTATGTTTGCATCTATTATTACAGTGCATTATTTTCTGGGACTTTATAAATATAGCCATGTATATATTGTGCAGGATGTTTTATATTTGTTTTCAGTGATTTGTTTAATGAGTCATGATTAGAGATGAGCGAACTTTAAAAAAAAGTCCGGCGTTCGGCGTTCGGGTTGTGGTAAGTCGCGCATCCTGTTATGGATTCCACTATAGCGGCATATGGAATCCATAAGGGGCGGCTGCCACCAACCCGAACTGTTGAACAGCCGAAGGACCTGGGGTGACGTCACTGTCATGTGATCAGTGCAGGGGGCGTGGCTCAGCACTGGATTTGATCTCGTCATAACGGGATGCGCGACTTACCACAACCCGAACACCGAACGCCGGAATTTTTTTTAAAGTTCGCTCATCTCTAGTCATGAGATGAAAGAAGTTTTCAAAAATCAAATTCATCTGCTTCGCCCGATTTCACAAAGAAATTCTCTTTGCGACGAATTACATAGTCACAAAGCACATTTCTTTGCAAGCAGCAGGCACAATGATGGGGAACGGCGATTGGGCCATCCCCATCATTGAACTCCTCAGATGCCGTGTTCATTGCTGATTGCTGGCATCTGAGATTAAAAATGAGGGGTGACATCATCGCGCTGGCTGGTGTGGCGATATCATACGTCACTGCGCACAAGATTTTGCGTGGGATCTTCAATCAACATGACCGCAGCAGCCTCTTCATGCTCAGATGGATGATGAGGTGAGTAAGGTAGTATGTTTTTTTGGGTGTTTTTTAACGCCATTTCAGGGAAAATGTATTAATTACAACAAAGCACGAAGAAATTCCACTTTGGGTTCTTCGATTCGCTCAACCCTAACAATGATATCTGCAAAAATTGCAAATCAATTAATAGGAGTCGGACACATGTTCTGTACAGATTGAATAAACTCTGTTTGGGGACCCAAAGAACTCCACTCCAGCTCTGTCCCTGCCTTATGTACTGATCTGGTCACTGCTTTTTAGTAGACTGCCTCTGTTTGCTACACTGACTTGTTTGGCTTCTCTTCCCTAAAGAAAACAATAGTTATTTTGTAACAGCTATTGAGGTGTTAAGTGCAACAAAGTAACAAAAGTAAGTACCTTGCTGAATCTCCAGACACATAGATCAAGACGCGTTCCTACAGCAGACACCCAGGTTGAATGATTTAATAATCTGCCTTTTTATAGCACTGGAAATGAATTGCTTTCAGTCTGCGGAACAGGTGCAAATGTCTCACTTCCTAACAATAATAATTACCCAGGTTGTAATGAATATGTTATATTCAGCCGCTAACATCCAATTATTTCGATCTCAATCGTAGAAAACCAGGTGCTGATTAAGCAGAGAACATGGTCAATAGTGGTGAGATTAAAAAAAGATGAACACGGCGGGGAGATCGTCTTTTTTCTTTTCTTTTTTTAAGTGAAACAAATGTGGAGTTATTTAGCATAAAATGAAGACGTTATGGCAGTGGCTGTGGAACCGCTGTGTCAATAAACAGATTTGACCTTGAACTTAACCTAAAGGTTTTGTCCTGTACAGGGATCTGGACTTCAGTGCAGGGGAACCACCAGGCCGCTACCTCCTGGAGTGATCTATGTGTGATTGACAGTTAACCCATGGGAGTCAAGTATTACTGCTGCAGGGTACTAAGGAGTCAGACAACATCATAGCCAGGGACAAGCTGAGATAAGGGCTGATAGAATGCGTACAATATGGTAAAACAGTCCCAAGTCAGAGCAAGAAGTGAAGGGTCAGTACAAAGGTTAGGCACAAGTCAGGTCAGCAGTGGAGGTTCAGTATCCAGTAAGTGGGCAGCAAGTCAGTGCACAGGCAGACAACAGAATACAGCACATTTTTGCAGGGAACTATCAAGCTAGGCAACCTATTGCTCAGGTACCTTCCCACAAGAGTCACCACTGCAGGGCACTGAGGGGTCAGGCAACATCATAGTCAGGAACAGGCCGACTTACGGAATATGTACAATAATGTAAAGAGTCAGAAGTCATGGCAGGCACCGAAGGGTTAATATGGAGGTCAGGCATAAGTCAGGTCAGGCAGCAGAGGTTCAGAATACAGTAAACAGAATCCAGGGCAAAGTGCCCTAACTAACCCAGAGTTGCCAGCCATGGCTGGTGAGGATCAGGGTGTGCATACATTGTCCTTTAAAGGGGTCCTCTCACTTCTGTAAGTTGCAGTTATCATGTAGAGAAAGTTAATATAAGCCACTTCCTAATGTATTGCGATTATCCATATTGCTTCCTTTGCTGGCAGGTTTCATTTTTCCATCACATTATACACTGCTCCTTTCCATGGTTACGTCCACCCTGCAATCCATCAGTGGTGGTCGTGCTTGCACACTATAGGAAAAAGCATCAGCCTCTCTGGTGGCCGGGACCATGGGAGCGCACATAGGCTGGTGCTTTTTCCTATAGTGTCCAAGCACGACCACCGCTGATGGATTGCAGGGTGGTCATAACCATGGAAACGCGCAGTGTATAATGTGATGGAAAAATGAATCCAGACAGCAAAGGAAGCAACATGGACAATCACAATACATTAGTAAGTGACTTGTATTAACTTTCTCTACATCATAAATGCCACTTACTTAAAGAGCCAAACAGAGCATGCAGATGCCCTTCGAGCATTGAAGCAGCAAGCGGGCGACCATGTAATACATGGACATACAGGGTCTATAGGGGTGGGCACATAGAGGGGGCTTCTAAGTGGAGGATCACCCTCTATGGCACTGATTTGTTCTATTAGAGCATGTAGGCAATGGATGACATGGTGAGACATACTATTTAAGATGACAGACTGTAGGACATTGACATGGACATAACTATATGGGTGCATGGGAACGCTTGCACCAGGTCCCTGTTACTTGAGAAGCCCAAAAGAACCCGCTGCCTCAGATGAGGACACTGAGATTAGTACTATGATGATATTTAATGGGTGGAGGAGGGGGGCGGCTGTAATAGATTTTGCATTAACACCCTGGAACTTCAGGTTACGCCTAGAGTCCTAATTTACATGTAACTGGTCACGGTCACAGGAAAGTCACATTTCCTTGGATCCAGGTCAGTCATTTTAGAACATTTCTTCATCTAAGAGCCTTTGCGATAATTGCACTGCATTTGTGAGAGCTGCTATTTCTCACTTTGTCTTTTAACTTTTCGTTTTGATAAGAAAACACACAACAAAAAAAAAACACGTTCTTGCAAAAGTCATTGTTCAGAGAAAGAATGAAAGAAGCAGGTCTCCTTCCACCAAATAGACAATAAACTTGCACCTCTCTTAAAGTCATGAAAATAATTCCAGAAAATGGACATCCAGACCAAGAAACTTGCTTTATCTGCATCTTTCTTCTAAAAGTTGGAGATTTCTCAATGCCTCTAAAGGGGAAAAAATGACAGTGCCCAACTCGAGTTTCGCTCTCACTTTCAGGGAAACTCGAGTTGGGGGTTGAATGCTGTTTTTATCTCATATGTGATTAATTTCACTTTAATTAGTGAGTATAATAAACCCTGCAGGTTTTTAACCTTGAGCAGATGGTGCTTCACTATTGGTCTCATTTCACTGCTTTCCTCTAGGGGGACAGCACTGCTGCGGGGCTTCTACATATCATTCTAAGGGCTCATGCACACGAGCAATTACGGTCCCCAGTGCACGGGCAACATCCGTGCGACTGCCGCAGACGGATCCAGACCCATTCAACTTGAATGGGTCCATGATCCGTCCTTTCCGCAAAAAAGTAATGCATGCATTACTTTTTTGCGGTGCGGAGGCACGGCCAAAAACACCATGGTAGTGCTTCCGTGGGGTTCCGCTCCATCCTTCCGCACTGCATCTCCCAGATCGCGGACCCATTCAAGTGAATGGCTCCGTGATCTGTGATGTGGGATGCACACGTCCGGTGCCCAAGTATTGTAGACCCGCTGTAAGCACAGTCGTGTGCATGAGCCCTAAGGAGAAGTAACCATCAGCAACAAACTGGATGAATTTTTTGGTATATTTTTAGAACCTTTTTTTGCTTCTAATTCTTCTTTGCTTCAGACCAACAATTCCTTGATGCAACGTAGACACTTCAGTTAAAATTTTCAGTGCCTCTTGGTCACCATTACGGGTTGCATCCATAATATATTTGGCCACGTAGAAATGTAGACCAGTTTCTGCCAACCATACGACTCTAAATTTTCACAATACAAGTTTATATATTGCAATAAGCGGGCAACACCTTCGACAGACAGCACTTCACATGTCAACCACTTGGTCTCAAAATCTGCAACTTTTCCCTGCTCACGCCACTTTCCCGACAGGTCTAAAGAAAAAGGGGCGTGGGACGGGCGGAGAAGAGGGCGGAATGACAGACCCGTCTTATTCATCATTTTGTACACCAGTTTTTAGCGTACAAAATTACCTAAATCTACACCAGCATGGGAGCTGGTGTAGATTTTAGATTGCATCATGTCCTGCTGGAGGAACCGACAAAGTTATGTAGCAACCTGCGCCTCCACATAACTTTGGCGCTTCCTCCAGCAGCACAGGCACAATTAAGACCAGTGTCCGAATCGCCGATCTTAATAAACGTGCCCCATAGAGAATAAAGGACTTCATGGTGGGAATCTCACGCCTCTCATCTCTGGATATGTTGAACCAAGAGGAAAGCTAAGGAAGGACACATCTGTACCGTCAAAGTTTATCATGTTACAGTTGCCTGGTGCTCAGTAGATGTATATATACAGTACCTATAAAGTCCAATGGGATTGTAAAAGAAAAAAATATATGCATTTAAAAATGTAATATTTGTAAAATTTTCCCAGGAGCTATGCTGGATTTTATGATTCAATTATATAATGTTTCCTGAATTACTCACTGTCCAACGTCCGGAAGAAGCCGCAAGCCACTCTGTACAACAAGCCATAACTGTCATGATGCATTACGCCAGTCGTCAACCACTCATTATTTAAATAAGAATATGTCTGCTATTACGGTCAGTCTCCAGCTATAATAGGCTGAAAAATAATTAATTGGTTTACATGCAAACAGAGATAAAGCTCAGAAGAACGACGGCTGCAAAGAGTCAGTGCCGAGTCCATTTCAAAATGATAATGTCTTTGGAAAGACTATTTGCATGCTGATGGCTGCCATCAAATAGAAATCACACAAAAAAAAGGACCATGTTCTGTGATCAGGATGAGAAAACTGTGCTATACCAGAGAACTGAGAATATTGCGTAAGGGAATCTTCTAATGCCTCCTGAACTCAGGGTGGGCGAGCACTCTGGGGCGACACCAGCCCTTCTAAATCCCGAGAGGGTACGTAAAAAAGTTGCCACTTCTATGCATACACCATACTGTTCCAATGTTTTCAGGTGTAGCTTTTATGGCATACGTTCTATAGATGTCGCTCATGTAAATGATTTTGGGTCTTTGCATAGAGGTCCATGGCTAGTCCTCATTAAGGGACTGTGCAAACATCAGACCAGAGATTAGTGGCTTAACTGGGTGAGAGGCCTAGGTCAGGATTTAGGGGGTTCGAGGTCTGTCACCCAGTTAAGCCAGTCCTCTCTGCTCTGCACTGACGAGGGGCAATCGCCCTGAGATAGATGTCTGCAGATGAGATGCTGGCTTAATTATTATCCATGTCATGTCTCAAGGTCTATTTAAAGGTTCAAACATTGACCTGTAGGAAAGCTACCTTACATCTGGTGGCATCAGAGGAAGCACTTGCACTTGCTAAGAGCTCATTTGCATACCTTTATCACAGAATTCTAGACAAGCATGTATGGCCTATAAGACTCTTCACATGCCGATTAAGGTGCTCGCCGTGAGGAGAAAAAGAATTCCCCAAATCCTGACTTAGGCTTCTCAACTAGTTAAGCTAGTCCTCTCTGCCCTGCACTGATGAGGGGCA
Organism: Bufotes viridis; assembly: GCA_033119425.1. Lineage (NCBI taxonomy): Eukaryota > Metazoa > Chordata > Amphibia > Anura > Bufonidae > Bufotes > Bufotes viridis. Next base: position 98,051,502 of record CM065598.1, read on the forward strand.
ATCCGCCCAAAACATCTGTCTGTGGATGAGGTACTGTCTTAATTATTATCCAAGTTATGTCTCAGGGCTTAGTTAAAGAGTCAAACATTGAGTTACAAGATAGCTGCTTTATATCTGGTGGCATCAGTGGCAGAGCTTGCTAGGACCTCATTTGCACACCTGCTTTATATAGCAACTATACGTACAATAAAGTATTTAAATAGGACACGAATTAGTCAAGGTCACAATTTAATATACAATATCTATTTCCCTTAACTATGAAGAGAGAACTACAGGGAAGACACAACCTCTGTCCTCCCTGCATTTTCCTGTATCCTGTACTCTGATGCCAAGCTGGATTATCTATGAAAAGCACTCTCCGTATCCCTTTCTGCCACAGAAAACCCCAAGACTGGCCCACCAGAGTACCAGAGAATCCTCAGATGGGCCCAGGCTCTAATACCATAATGGGTCCCAAAGATCCAGGAGAAAAATACCTATTTGACTACCTTTGGGGGCCAATCAATTACCACTAAGGTCTACTACTGTGACTCAAAATGCATTAGTGTGCCTTCTCTATATCTAACATAGTAACATTGTACATAATGCCGAAATAAGACATCTGTCCATCCACTTCGGCCTGTCATATGCAGAAGTTTTTATCTGAAGAAATTTTCTGCAACGGCTTCACCTGAATGAGACTTGCAGAAATCCATGGTTGCCACTAAAACAACCCTATTTATTTGAATGGAACTGATTTTTATTTTCGAAAATTGTCTGCAAAGAAATCTGCCATGTGTGAAGGCACCCTAAACTTTATTGATGATATCGGGAATAGGCCTCAAAAATGCCCTCTGGTGGACCCCAGGAACCTCAGTCCGACACTGCCACAAGGTGAACTTGGCACCAGTCATTAAATAGTAGATGATAGCAGATCAGTATGTAAAGGTAACTGTAACAAACCTGTGTAGTCCATAACTGAACCCCAAGTTCATTTACACCATGTTTTAGTTGAATCACTACAGCTGTTCCATACAGAGCTTCCATCTGCAGCTCCGTCACCTCTGACAGTGAGAATAGCACAGGACATAGCGGTATTTTTGCTAACAGAGTGATAGAAACCTCGGAAGAAACTCAGACTCCATTATAATTCAAAGTGATTCAGAGGACACCATTTGGAGTTGTTGTATGATAGATCTGGCACAAAGTTAAAATTGGAAGTCATGACGTTCCATCCAGAGCTTTCATCGGCAGTTCCGCCTCCTCTAAAGGTGAGAATAGCACAAGACACACCATTATTTTTTGCTATCAAAGGGATAGAAACCTTGGCAGAAATCAGAAAGACTCCATTATAAGTCAAGGTGGTCCTGAGGATGCCATTTGGATTTGTCTTACGATAGATTTGGCACAACGTTAGAAATGGAAGCTACAACGTTCTATCCAGATCTTTCATCAGCAGTTCTGTAACCTTTGATGGCCAGAATAACACAAGGCACACTGCTATCAAACTGATAGAAACCTCGACAGAACTCTTTCTACATTATTAGTCAATGTGGTCCTTAGGACAGCATTTGGATCTGTCTTCTGAAAGATTTGGCACAATGTTAGAAATGGAGCTGCAACGTTCTATCCAGAGCTTTTATCAGCAGTTTGGTCACCTCTGAGGGCAAGAATAGTGCAGGGCACACTGTTATTTTTTCTGTCAAAGTGATAGAAACCTCGGCAGAACTCATACAGACTCCATTATAAGTCAAGGTGGTCCCTGGGATGCCATTTGGATCTGTTGTACAATAGATCTGGTACCGATATTCGAAATGGAAGCTACAAAGTTCTATCCAGAGCTTTCATCAGCAGTTCTGTAACCTTTGATGGGCAGAATAATACAAGGCACACTGCTATCAAAGTGATAGAAACCACAACAAAACTCAGACTCCATTATTACTCAACGTGGTCCTTAGGACACCATTTGGATTTGTCTTACGATAGATTTGGCACAACGTTAGAAATGGAAGCTACAACGTTCTATCCAGATCTTTCATCAGCAGTTCTGTAATCTCTGATGGCCAGAATAACACAAAGCACACTGCTATCAAACTGATAGAAACCTCGACAGAACTCTTTCTCCATTATTAGTCAATGTGGTCCTTAGGACAGCATTTGGATCTGTCTTACGATAGATTTGGCACAATGTTAGAAATGAAGTTGGGACGTTCTATCCAGAGCTTTGATCAGCAGTTTGGTCACCTCTGAGGGCAAGAATAGTGCAGGGCACACTGTTATTTTTTCTATCAAAGTGATAGAAACCTCGGCAGAACTCATACGAACTCCATTATAAGTCAAGATGGTCCCTGGGATGCCATTTGGATCTGCTGTACGATAGATCTGGTACCAATATTAGAAATGGAAGCTACAGAGCGACGTTCTATCCAGAGGTTTCATCAGAGGTTCCATCACCTCTGACTGCGAGGATAGTACGGGGGTTCTATCGAAGTGGTATAATGGAGTCTGTCTGAGTTCTGCTCAGGTTTCTAAGTCAAGGTGGTCCCTGGGATGCCATTTGGATCTGTTGTACGATAGATCTGTGACAATATTAGAAATGGAAGCTACGACGTTCTATCCAGAGTTTTCATCAGCAGTTCCATCACCTCTGACTGCGAGGATAGCACAGGGGACTCCATAATAGGTCAATGATGTCCAGAGGACACCATTTGGATGTGTCATACGATAGATCTGGCACCACATTTGAAAAAAAAGCTACAAAGTAAATTCGAACTGAGACTAAAAAAAAGTTCCAGGTGCTTACAGACGCCTGACGCCTGTCAGAATAATTCTAGAGATTCCAGCGGGGGTCCTAACAATATGAATTCCACAAGCAAAGAAATGAGTCAATGCGCTCCTTGCTGAGCCGTCCCTGTAAATATGAATATTTCAAAGTTAAAACGCACGTACAAAATGCGAGATCGCTCGCTGTAAAGATTAATATCTTTTCATTAAAAAAGGAGAAGGTACGGAGGGTTGAACATTTGCATATAGATGGAGCAAAAGTAATAAGTGTATTGACTGCTTAAAGATGCTTATTACAACACAAAAAAAAGAGGAACGAAACAGAACCTGAGCTCTTATTCTGTCCATATGTCAGGACGGAGAACTGAAACAATCCCACCGCTTGCGTTTCATTTCGGTCGCCTGCTGGGAAGGAAAGTTTTATCTACAAAGAACAATACAGTTCTGCGATGGAAAGTGAATCTCAGCTGCATGTTCAGCCCCGAAGCCTTGTATCTGCTCAGTACATTGGCAGGCTGGTGTTTAACATGAGAAGGAACCACTAGGGTCTAATTAGTGAGGACAACAGGTCGCCGCCCTTCAGGACAAATCCACAGAGGCAGCGGAGAGTCTGCTATTTGCATAAATGTTCATTTACTTCCATTAGCTTTCTGGCTCCTTAGGACACGTCTCAGGGCAGGCCAATGTAATTCTGTATATACTTATATACCATTTTAAGGATTCATTTCACACTTGTGCCGTATTCCTCCTGGGATGTGAACCATGGTTGAATTATCTCAAACTACATTGAAATTTCCAATGGCCTTTCTTGTTTTTTTGGTAGCCCAATGTTCTCTTATGTCTCACACATTTCTTATGCCTATGGAGAACTGAGTTCTTCTCATAACGTGATGCAGTATTTTTCCTGTCTCTGGAAAATGTAGACACATGTGGGTTAACTTTTGTCTATGGTCAGCAAACCCTTTGTCAACAACATCTATGGTCTTCACTCAGACCCTTTGACGATGTGACTTTGTGGTCTCCAGAACCTTTGCCAATAAGTTTAGGGTTTCTAGAACCCTTTGCCAACAAGTGTGTTAAGTCTTGGCAATAAGTTGAAGGTCTCCAGACCCTTTGACCAGTAATGGTATTTGTGGTCTTCAGATCCTTCAAAATCATTTTATGGTCTCTAGATCTTCTGCCAATACATGAGGATGGTTTTTGCTGTAGATTTTATGTGAGTTTTAGCTTGTTCATCGCAACGAGTACAATTTTCAGCATAAATTTACATTCTATGGCCTTCAAATCCACACTGCAGCTCAGCTCAAAATGCAGCGTGCGGGTTGCATGTCTTACAATTTTAGCTTTTTCTGCTACTGTAAAACACCACAGATTTGGAAAATTTACTATGTGCACATACCCTAAAGAAGCAACAAGGAAGTTAAAGTACTAAGCTGCTGAAGAAACTAGATAGATAGAGAGATACGGATGCCACAGAGTTAACAGTCACAGTCATAACATGTTAACTGGCTGTGATAACTCACCCAGAATGTATATTAAAGGGGTATTCCCATCTCAGACAATGGGGGCATATCGCTAGGATGTGCCCCCATTGTCTGATAGGTGCGGGTCCCATTGCTGGGACCCGCACCTATATCGAGAACAGAGCCTCAAAAGTGAAGGAGGGCACACTGCGCATGCGCAGCCGCCCTCCATTAATTTTCTATGGGGACGGCGAATATAGCCAAGCTCTGGCTCGGCTATTTCCGTCGGCCCCATAGAAATGATTAGGAGCAGCATTAGGTGCTCTGCCATTTACTTCTATGGAAGCAGCGGGGAGCAGCCCTTGGTGGTAGACGGACCCCGGGAAATCTGGGGTCCCCAGCCACAGCTCTCCCGGCTCCGTTCTCGATATAGGTGCGGGTCCCAGCAGTGAGACCCGCACCTATCAGACAATGGGGGCATAGTCTAGCGATATGCCCCCATTGTCTGAAATGGGAATACCCCTTTAACTCTGCTACATCCGTAGATAGATATGAGATACATAGATAGATACAGTAGATAGATAGATAGATACAGTAGATAGATATATAGATAGATAGATAGACAGACAGACAGACAGACAGATAGATAGATAGATAGATAAACTGAAAGAAGGGCCAGCAGCACTCGATAAATCCGTGAACAACGTTTATTCACCCAGTGTTCGGAACAAACAGCAACGTTTCGACTGCTTGTTGCAGTCTTTCTCAAGCCATACAGTCATGTGTACATACAAAGTATATATAGAGGGTGCATGTAATTACTATCAATCACATCATTAATCAACAAAGTATAAAATTCATTACTAAAAATTACTGATATAAAAACTCAATTACCGGTTTGTGCTACCCCATACATAGTGTTCAAAGTGCAAGTGCTTCCGTGCAAAAATATATTATATTATACAAAATATGTCTCAAAGTGCTAATTATTCAATAATAAACTTACAGGTGTAATTCATAAATATAAGTGTGATTAAAAACTCACTCATCGACAATTCATTGGTGGCAGGTGACATCGGAAAACATCGCGTCCTCATAGCGTTCTATTGTTGTTACTGCGCATGCACAAGATTAACCAAATCTCACGATAACTTACTCTAGGTAATCAAGAACTGGCCTTAACCTAGTCAAAGATGGCCGCTTAGATATTTCCTGTTTCCAACTTCCTCTTAGCTCCGATCATGTGATATCTAGTACTGCCCACAGGCAAAAGTCACATGATTCTGGCTATAGAAACAGTATCGCCAAACTTATAACATATCATAGAACATTATCTTAAATTATGTACATAGTATCGTTAATCAAGGAGACTTGGAATTAGAGTTTTTCAGTAGCCAAATATATTCCAATTGTTTCAAATAGTTTTATATAGATTTCCACCACCGATGTTCCGACTGTCACTGCACATAAGTGTCGATGATTTGACTTGCAAAAAATAATCTGAAAAAACAAAAAAATCAATAAAAATAAAAAATAAAAAGAAACGTTATAATCAAATATTAGTACACATGTCTTTCATGTCCGATATATAATGATGAATGATGGACTCGGACACAATGACAGACACCTCATCCAAACATCTCTATGTTGCCTTAAAATCCACATTCAGACCATAAGGTCTGAGTGTGTTTAATGTAAAAATCCAGAATAATTCACGTTTTTTAGTATAGCCTGTCTGTCACCCCCACGTCTACCAAGTTGTACTTGTTCAAGAAGGCGGAATCTAAGGTCCCTTTCCGTATGTCCCGCCTCCTTGAAATGCCTAGATACCGGCAAATCCATCTTTTCTTTGCGTATGGAGTATCTATGTTGGTTTAACCTAGTTTTTACATCCCACGTGGTCTCACCCACATACCATAGTCCACACGGGCATGATAGTAGGTAGACCACGTAGGATGAATCACATGTCATAAATTGTCTGATTTTCACATTCTTATTCGTTGCTGGGTTGAGGAACATATCCCCTTTGAGCATTAGGCCACAATTAACACAATTGTGGCAAGGGTGGCTCCCTGTTCGCCTGGATCCACAAAAGGAGCTAACTGTAATTTTTTGCTCCCTATGTCAGATCTAACTAGTCTGTCTCCTATATTACTTCCCCTTTTGTATGAAAACAAGGGTGGGACCTGAAATTCTTCAATTTTTGGGAAACTGTTCCCCAGAATTCGCCAGTGTTTCCTGATGATGGAAGCAACCTGTGTGCTCTCAGCTGAAAACTGTGAGACAAAAGGAATACGAGCAATGTTACTCCTACTTTGTACAGATTCTTCCTTAGTGTTCTTGGCCTTTTCCATGCTTTTAGATATTAATCTCTTGGGATAGCCCGTGATCTAAATTTGGTTCCCATCTCTTGTAGACGCTGATCTCTAACCGTAGGGTCACTCACTATCCTACATATACGTAACATCTGACTATCTGGTAGGGACCTAATCATTGGTCGTGGATGGTGACTTTCAAATTTTAACAATGTGTTCTTGTCAGTCTTCTTTACATGTAAATCAAAACTCAGATTCTGGTCCTGGATACACACCTCCGTGTCCAAAAATTGTAATTTTACTGATGACTGTACCATAGTGAATTTCACTGTAGGGTCTATTTCATTCAAGAAATCATGGAACGCGAGGAGGTCCAATGAGGCGCCGGTCCACACAAGGAAGATATCGTCGATGTACCGCCACCACCCCAAAACATGTCTGAAGTGGTGGCTAACATACACCGACGACTCCTCCAAGTGGGACATATAGATATTAGAATATGTCGGCGCCACATTGGACCCCATCGCGGTCCCACGTAACTGTACATAAAAATCATCCTGGAACAAAAAATAATTCTTTGTGAGCACAAATCTTAACAATCGTAAAATAAACTGCTGGCACTCATCAGTATATTCAGACTGTTGCAAATACCCCTGTACCGCATCAAGACCCAACTCATGGTCAATCGGCGTGTATAAACTACACACGTCGAATGATACAAGAGTCGATCCGGTTGGCACTGTCAGATTTGAGACCTTGGACAAAAAAATCGCTGGTGTCCTTAATATAAGATTTAGCTGAAACAGCAAACTTACGTAAGATCTTGTCCAAAAATACCGCAACGTTGCAGAACAAGGAGCCTCTCCCGACACGATAGGTCGTCCTGGGGGACTCCAAGTTCTTATGTATCTTTGGAAGTGTATATAAAATGGGAGTATTCGGTTTTTCACAATATAGATAACCAAACAGTTTATCATCAATGATACCACCTATCACTGCCTCATTTAGTATATCCCGCAATTCGCGTAAAAGTACAAACTTCGGGTCTTGTGTAACCCGCTTATATACCCTTGTATCATTCAATTGGTTACGGATTTCCTTCACATAACACTCCGTGTCCATGACCACAACCCCACCACCCTTATCTGCGGGTTTAATGGTGAGGTTGTGGTCCGAAGACAGAGAGTCAAGTGCAGCAATCTCAGACTTAGTAATATTTCCCTTATTTAAACGAACATTGTCAGTGGCATTTTTCAATTCATCAATATCCCTTTTAATCGCCAATCGGAATGTCTCTATGGCTGGGTGATCAATTACGGGGTTAAAATCACTTTTCACATACAGTCCTGTATTATTGAGGGATAGTTCAGTTGATATCACATCACCAGATTGTGGCGGCGTCTGTGTAGAAAACCAGACCTTCAGCTTGGTAATACGCAAAAATTTATAAAGAGCCATCTCCAAATTGAACCAATCTGTATTGGAGATTGGACAGAATGAAAGACCCTTATTCAATATGGAGTTCTGTGCATCATTTAAATCAACAGTTGAGATATTTACCACTATGTCCTCTTTTTGGACGTGGCCCTCATGCGCTGTGGTCTCTGAACTTTCCTTTTTCCTCCATCTGCAGTGGCGTTTCCCTCCCCGTCTGGTTCTGGAGGGTCCTGGCCTGGTCCTAAAAAGGCTCCATGGTTGTATTCACAGAAGAGTCCTCAACAGGCCTATGTTTGATGTCCGGACCTCGAATCTGTGCATTCCTTTTATCCACTGGACTAGTATATTTTCTCTCACCAAATCGTCGATTTCTCTTAAGGTCGCCTTGCCAAACATAGACGTATCCTCTTGTGTAGTCCTCCATGTCACGTTTCCATTTATGTCGTTTTTTCTCCTGTAGTTCTAGTTTCAACTTGTCAAAAAATGGGGTACATGATGTTAAATATGCAGTTAGATCCTCAGCTGACATTAATTGTTGTAGCTGCTCCATGTTTTTCTGGATATTGTCCTTTATTGTAATTACCTCTTTCTGCAAAAACTCTATATTCAGCAGAATCATATCCAGCGCAAATTTATTGGAAATCTGAATAAAACGTGTACAGAATTCAGCATTATTAGGAAACAAGTCCGGTCGTAATTGGGACCTCATGCCCCGTGGAATTCTATGCGTCTGGAAATACTCACAGAGAGTGAGGAGATGTAAGTCCACGTTAATTAAACGTTTTGAATCATATTCATATTGTCTCTTGATTTCTGGCAATGATGGAACAAACAGAAAGGAGGTATCTCTCACCGTGTCCTTTAAGATTCTTTGTCCATCTTCATCAGTATATACTGAACACATCAGGGTGCATGTTATCTCGAGGTAATGTCATATTTCAGGTGCAGGGCTCCTCAGATGCTTGAAAACAGAAGTAGGTGAAGGAGGTAGCAGCACACTCGTAGACTGTGGGTGCAAATCAAGGCCTAAGGACTGGCATCAAAGTCCATAATATATAAACTGAAAGAAGGGCCAGCAGCACTCGATAAATCCGTGAACAACGTTTATTCACCCAGTGTTCGGAACAAACAGCAACGTTTCGACTGCTTGTTGCAGTCTTTCTCAAGCCATACAGTCATGTGTACATACAAAGTATATATAGAGGGTGCATGTAATTACTATCAATCACATCATTAATCAACAAAGTATAAAATTCATTACTAAAAATTACTGATATAAAAACTCAATTACCGGTTTGTGCTACCCCATACATAGTGTTCAAAGTGCAAGTGCTTCCGTGCAAAAATATATTATATTATACAAAATATGTCTCAAAGTGCTAATTATTCAATAATAAACTTACAGGTGTAATTCATAAATATAAGTGTGATTAAAAACTCACTCATCGACAATTCATTGGTGGCAGGTGACATCGGAAAACATCGCGTCCTCATAGCGTTCTATTGTTGTTACTGCGCATGCACAAGATTAACCAAATCTCACGATAACTTACTCTAGGTAATCAAGAACTGGCCTTAACCTAGTCAAAGATGGCCGCTTAGATATTTCCTGTTTCCAACTTCCTCTTAGCTCCGATCATGTGATATCTAGTACTGCCCACAGGCAAAAGTCACATGATTCTGGCTATAGAAACAGTATCGCCAAACTTATAACATATCATAGAACATTATCTTAAATTATGTACATAGTATCGTTAATCAAGGAGACTTGGAATTAGAGTTTTTCAGTAGCCAAATATATTCCAATTGTTTCAAATAGTTTTATATAGATTTCCACCACCGATGTTCCGACTGTCACTGCACATAAGTGTCGATGATTTGACTTGCAAAAAATAATCTGAAAAAACAAAAAATCAATAAAAGAAAAATAAAAAGAAACGTTATAATCAAATATTAGTACACATGTCTTTCATGTCCGATATATAATGATGAATGATGGACTCGGACACAATGACAGACACCTCATCCAAACATCTCTATGTTGCCTTAAAATCCACATTCAGACCATAAGGTCTGAGTGTGTTTAATGTAAAAATCCAGAATAATTCACGTTTTTTAGTATAGCCTGTCTGTCACCCCCACGTCTACCAAGTTGTACTTGTTCAAGAAGGCGGAATCTAAGGTCCCTTTCCGTATGTCCCGCCTCCTTGAAATGCCTAGATACCGGCAAATCCATCTTTTCTTTGCGTATGGAGTATCTATGTTGGTTTAACCTAGTTTTTACATCCCACGTGGTCTCACCCACATACCATAGTCCACACGGGCATGATAGTAGGTAGACCACGTGAGGATGAATCACATGTCATAAATTGTCTGATTTTCACATTCTTATTCGACATGTGATTCATCCTACGTGGTCTACCTACTATCATGCCCGTGTGGACTATGGTATGTGGGTGAGACCACGTGGGATGTAAAAACTAGGTTAAACCAACATAGATACTCCATACGCAAAGAAAGATGGATTTGCCGGTATCTAGGCATTTCAAGGAGGCGGGACATACGGAAAGGGACCTTAGATTCCGCCTTCTTGAACAAGTACAACTTGGTAGACGTGGGGGTGACAGACAGGCTATACTAAAAAAACGTGAATTATTCTGGATTTTTACATTAAACACACTCAGACCTTATGGTCTGAATGTGGATTTTAAGGCAACATAGAGATGTTTGGATGAGGTGTCTGTCATTGTGTCCGAGTCCATCATTCATCATTATATATCGGACATGAAAGACATGTGTACTAATATTTGATTATAACGTTTCTTTTTATTTTTTCTTTTATTGATTTTTTGTTTTTTCAGATTATTTTTTGCAAGTCAAATCATCGACACTTATGTGCAGTGACAGTCGGAACATCGGTGGTGGAAATCTATATAAAACTATTTGAAACAATTGGAATATATTTGGCTACTGAAAAACTCTAATTCCAAGTCTCCTTGATTAACGATACTATGTACATAATTTAAGATAATGTTCTATGATATGTTATAAGTTTGGCGATACTGTTTCTATAGCCAGAATCATGTGACTTTTGCCTGTGGGCAGTACTAGATATCACATGATCGGAGCTAAGAGGAAGTTGGAAACAGGAAATATCTAAGCGGCCATCTTTGACTAGGTTAAGGCCAGTTCTTGATTACCTAGAGTAAGTTATCGTGAGATTTGGTTAATCTTGTGCATGCGCAGTAACAACAATAGAACGCTATGAGGACGCGATGTTTTCCGATGTCACCTGCCACCAATGAATTGTCGATGAGTGAGTTTTTAATCACACTTATATTTATGAATTACACCTGTAAGTTTATTATTGAATAATTAGCACTTTGAGACATATTTTGTATAATATAATATATTTTTGCACGGAAGCACTTGCACTTTGAACACTATGTATGGGGTAGCACAAACCGGTAATTGAGTTTTTATATCAGTAATTTTTAGTAATGAATTTTATACTTTGTTGATTAATGATGTGATTGATAGTAATTACATGCACCCTCTATATATACTTTGTATGTACACATGACTGTATGGCTTGAGAAAGACTGCAACAAGCAGTCGAAACGTTGCTGTTTGTTCCGAACACTGGGTGAATAAACGTTGTTCACGGATTTATCGAGTGCTGCTGGCCCTTCTTTCAGTTTATATATTATGGACTTTGATGCCAGTCCTTAGGCCTTGATTTGCACCCACAGTCTACGAGTGTGCTGCTACCTCCTTCACCTACTTCTGTTTTCAAGCATCTGAGGAGCCCTGCACCTGAAATATGACATTACCTCGAGATAACATGCACCCTGATGTGTTCAGTATATACTGATGAAGATGGACAAAGAATCTTAAAGGACACGGTGAGAGATACCTCCTTTCTGTTTGTTCCATCATTGCCAGAAATCAAGAGACAATATGAATATGATTCAAAAACGTTTAATTAACGTGGACTTACATCTCCTCACTCTCTGTGAGTATTTCCAGACGCATAGAATTCCACGGGGCATGAGGTCCCAATTACGACCGGACTTGTTTCCTAATAATGCTGAATTCTGTACACGTTTTATTCAGATTTCCAATAAATTTGCGCTGGATATGATTCTGCTGAATATAGAGTTTTTGCAGAAAGAGGTAATTACAATAAAGGACAATATCCAGAAAAACATGGAGCAGCTACAACAATTAATGTCAGCTGAGGATCTAACTGCATATTTAACATCATGTACCCCATTTTTTGACAAGTTGAAATTAGAACTACAGGAGAAAAAACGACATAAATGGAAACGTGACATGGAGGACTACACAAGAGGATACGTCTATGTTTGGCAAGGCGACCTTAAGAGAAATCGACGATTTGGTGAGAGAAAATATACTAGTCCAGTGGATAAAAGGAATGCACAGATTCGAGGTCCGGACATCAAACATAGGCCTGTTGAGGACTCTTCTGTGAATACAACCATGGAGCCTTTTTTAGGACCAGGCCAGGACCCTCCAGAACCAGACGGGGAGGGAAACGCCACTGCAGATGGAGGAAAAAGGAAAGTTCAGAGACCACAGCGCATGAGGGCCACGTCCAAAAAGAGGACATAGTGGTAAATATCTCAACTGTTGATTTAAATGATGCACAGAACTCCATATTGAATAAGGGTCTTTCATTCTGTCCAATCTCCAATACAGATTGGTTCAATTTGGAGATGGCTCTTTATAAATTTTGCGTATTACCAAGCTGAAGGTCTGGTTTTCTACACAGACGCCGCCACAATCTGGTGATGTGATATCAACTGAACTATCCCTCAATAATACAGGACTGTATGTGAAAAGTGATTTTAACCCCGTAATTGATCACCCAGCCATAGAGACATTCCGATTGGCGATTAAAAGGGATATTGATGAATTGAAAAATGCCACTGACAATGTTCGCTTAAATAAGGGAAATATTACTAAGTCTGAGATTGCTGCACTTGACTCTCTGTCTTCGACCACAACCTCACCATTAAACCCGCAGATAAGGGTGGTGGGGTTGTGGTCATGGACACGGAGTGTTATGTGAAGGAAATCCGTAACCAATTGAATGATACAAGGGTATATAAGCGGGTTACACAAGACCCGAAGTTTGTACTTTTACGCGAATTGCGGGATATACTAAATGAGGCAGTGATAGGTGGTATCATTGATGATAAACTGTTTGGTTATCTATATTGTGAAAAACCGAATACTCCCATTTTATATACACTTCCAAAGATACATAAGAACTTGGAGTCCCCCAGGACGACCTATCGTGTCGGGAGAGGCTCCTTGTTCTGCAACGTTGCGGTATTTTTGGACAAGATCTTACGTAAGTTTGCTGTTTCAGCTAAATCTTATATTAAGGACACCAGCGATTTTTTGTCCAAGGTCTCAAATCTGACAGTGCCAACCGGATCGACTCTTGTATCATTCGACGTGTGTAGTTTATACACGTCGATTGACCATGAGTTGGGTCTTGATGCGGTACAGGGGTATTTGCAACAGTCTGAATATACTGATGAGTGCCAGCAGTTTATTTTACGATTGTTAAGATTTGTGCTCACAAAGAATTATTTTTGTTCCAGGATGATTTTTATGTACAGTTACGTGGGACCGCGATGGGGTCCAATGTGGCGCCGACATATTCTAATATCTATATGTCCCACTTGGAGGAGTCGTCGGTGTATGTTAGCCACCACTTCAGACATGTTTTGGGGTGGTGGCGGTACATCGACGATATCTTCCTTGTGTGGACCGGCGCCTCATTGGACCTCCTCGCGCTCCATGATTTCTTGAATGAAATAGACCCTACAGTGAAATTCACTATGGTACAGTCATCAGTAAAATTACAATTTTTGGACACGGAGGTGTGTATCCAGGACCAGAATCTGAGTTTTGATTTACATGTAAAGAAGACTGACAAGAACACATTGTTAAAATTTGAAAGTCACCATCCACGACCAATGATTAGGTCCCTACCAGATAGTCAGATGTTACGTATATGTAGGATAGTGAGTGACCCTACGGTTAGAGATCAGCGTCTACAAGAGATGGGAACCAAATTTAGATCACGGGCTATCCCAAGAGATTAATATCTAAAAGCATGGAAAAGGCCAAGAACACTAAGGAAGAATCTGTACAAAGTAGGAGTAACATTGCTCGTATTCCTTTTGTCTCACAGTTTTCAGCTGAGAGCACACAGGTTGCTTCCATCATCAGGAAACACTGGCGAATTCTGGGGAACAGTTTCCCAAAAATTGAAGAATTTCAGGTCCCACCCTTGTTTTCATACAAAAGGGGAAGTAATATAGGAGACAGACTAGTTAGATCTGACATAGGGAGCAAAAAATTACAGTTAGCTCCTTTTGTGGATCCAGGCGAACAGGGAGCCACCCTTGCCACAATTGTGTTAATTGTGGCCTAATGCTCAAAGGGGATATGTTCCTCAACCCAGCAACGAATAAGAATGTGAAAATCAGACAATTTATGACATGTGATTCATCCTACGTGGTCTACCTACTATCATGCCCGTGTGGACTATGGTATGTGGGTGAGACCACGTGGGATGTAAAAACTAGGTTAAACCAACATAGATACTCCATACGCAAAGAAAAGATGGATTTGCCGGTATCTAGGCATTTCAAGGAGGCGGGACATACGGAAAGGGACCTTAGATTCCGCCTTCTTGAACAAGTACAACTTGGTAGACGTGGGGGTGACAGACAGGCTATACTAAAAACGTGAATTATTCTGGATTTTTACATTAAACACACTCAGACCTTATGGTCTGAATGTGGATTTTAAGGCAACATAGAGATGTTTGGATGAGGTGTCTGTCATTGTGTCCGAGTCCATCATTCATCATTATATATCGGACATGAAAGACATGTGTACTAATATTTGATTATAACGTTTCTTTTTATTTTTTCTTTTTATTGATTTTTTTGTTTTTTCAGATTATTTTTTGCAAGTCAAATCATCGACACTTATGTGCAGTGACAGTCGGAACATCGGTGGTGGAAATCTATATAAAACTATTTGAAACAATTGGAATATATTTGGCTACTGAAAAACTCTAATTCCAAGTCTCCTTGATTAACGATACTATGTACATAATTTAAGATAATGTTCTATGATATGTTATAAGTTTGGCGATACTGTTTCTATAGCCAGAATCATGTGACTTTTGCCTGTGGGCAGTACTAGATATCACATGATCGGAGCTAAGAGGAAGTTGGAAACAGGAAATATCTAAGCGGCCATCTTTGACTAGGTTAAGGCCAGTTCTTGATTACCTAGAGTAAGTTATCGTGAGATTTGGTTAATCTTGTGCATGCGCAGTAACAACAATAGAACGCTATGAGGACGCGATGTTTTCCGATGTCACCTGCCACCAATGAATTGTCGATGAGTGAGTTTTTAATCACACTTATATTTATGAATTACACCTGTAAGTTTATTATTGAATAATTAGCACTTTGAGACATATTTTGTATAATATAATATATTTTTGCACGGAAGCACTTGCACTTTGAACACTATGTATGGGGTAGCACAAACCGGTAATTGAGTTTTTATATCAGTAATTTTTAGTAATGAATTTTATACTTTGTTGATTAATGATGTGATTGATAGTAATTACATGCACCCTCTATATATACTTTGTATGTACACATGACTGTATGGCTTGAGAAAGACTGCAACAAGCAGTCGAAACGTTGCTGTTTGTTCCGAACACTGGGTGAATAAACGTTGTTCACGGATTTATCGAGTGCTGCTGGCCCTTCTTTCAGTTTATATATTATGGACTTTGATGCCAGTCCTTAGGCCTTGATTTGCACCCACAGTCTACGAGTGTGCTGCTACCTCCTTCACCTACTTCTAGATAGATAGATAGATAGATAGAGGACCAGGATGTTCCACCTCTATGACATGTTCTCCACTGAAGAATATGCAGATCTATGTCAGGCTTAGGAAGTGACTACAAAAAACGACTCCAACTGCACAACTTCTGGATGATGGAGTAGTAGTCACTGTCTCCCAACATCAGTCCTAACAATGATTTACAATTTTAAATTTTAGCAGATCAGATTCATTTTGCCATTTGACTGATTTCATTTGCAGATGCCGGTAGGTGCTGATTCTCAAATACATCTTAATGGAAATCTTAATTAATGCAATTACACTATCAATCTCTGGCACTGAATACATTATGACGGGAATGCCATCTCTCCGCTTCTCTCGTTTGTAAGGCACATTCCAGACAATAGCTCTTGTGAGAAGTCAATAAATCTGTTACTTACTTCACGATCGAGCAGAGCCGGCGACACCACGGTGACAATGTCCCCCTTTTCCGGGTCGATGTAGAACATGTTTGGTGAAGGTTTATCGGGTGTCTGCTTGAGAATGTTGTAACGGAGGACGGCGTTGTCTGTTGTGGGGTCATCTGCATCGAATGCCAGCATGTTCATCACGATGGTTCCTAGAAACAGGAAAAACATGAATTTTATAAATTACTAAATAAGTAAAACAAAAACAAAAAAAGCAAAACATATTTTTGCTTATGGCCCATAGATCAATGTCAACCATGGAAGAACATAAATCAAGACATAGTCCCCTCTGAATGCTGCCCACGTGTCCAGGACAACCTTTTTCCTTCCTCCTGTCTACGTCCAGACGAGCAGGACAATTGGGTTGGTCTCCCCTCGTCTTTCTACTATATTACGCTATCCATGCTAATGGGGAAAAAAACTTCATATCACCAAATGAAATGAAAATTTGGCCAATCTATGTACTTTCTGGACCTTTACAAGCAACAGAAATACCCCAATCACACGTTGACCATTGCCCAACCGATGAAACCACGAATACAACTGGTATCGTAGCTTTAGGTCTTGAGACAGTATCAGATGGACAGCAAGTGTCTTCTATGTCAACATTTCTGGTGAACTCAATGAAGACTCCTCACTTGACTCTGAAGGGTCAGTCCCACCATGATTGATTGATGAAAGTCCGATCAAACCAAAGCACATAATCGACTTTTTGGCAAGGATTATGTAGAACTGTACAGTAAAGAATGTTTGCTTGCTTGCTTAGCTTTTTGCCTTCTAGGAAATCTGGAACTACAAGTCAAAATTCAAAGAAGTGCTAAGGCCGGCTTACCTTAAAGAACGGGAGAATGCAGCGCCCCACTGCAGAGCAGCGGTACACTGCAAAGCACAAAAAATGTATTCCCGTGTAGCATATGTATTTGCTGTATTTTGTACTGATAAGCCATATCCAAAGCCACCACTCCATGGGGCAGGTATCACCCTGTTTATGTAGAGAGGAGGAACCTTCTAGAAACAAGTTAGTCTAGTGCAGAGTATAAAAGAGTATACATGCAGCTTACATGGGAGCTAGCCTGTAAAAGGAACCAGCCACAGTTAGGCCAGAAAAAAAGAACTTGGTCCACTGAAGAAGCAGGCCAGACGGAAGAAGGGAATGTAGAGTCAAAGGCATTGGAAGATTGCTGTTGTATTAAGATTCAAGACCACTAAGTCTCCATTGCCATATGTGGAAGAGTTTTCCTCCAGTGCTTGGATACACACCGCAGTTGGATCACCCGTTTGAGTACTTGCCCACATTTCACATTGAAAAACTGGTGCAGTTCTTACTCTGACATTTAGTGTCTGCCCTATGGGTCGCATTGCTTTACAAGAAGTATTACATCTCAAGCCTCGATGCTGAAGTACAAGCCAGCTAGAGATGTGCAGCATAAGGAGGCATGCTCTAGTCCAGTGTTTCCCAACCAGTGTGCCTCCAGCTGTTGCAAAACTACAACTCCCAGCATACCCGGACAGCCTTTGGCTGTTCAGGCATGCTGGGAGTTGTAGTTTTGCAACAGCTGGAGGCACACTGGTTGGGAAACACTGCTCTAGTCCAACATTTTGGCCTGCTTAGCCGTGAAACCTGTAACATCTGTAGAAAGGGCATTTTGTGTAACAGCTGCCAGTCCATGCATGCTAAGAACTGTCCTGATGTGATTGCATTTGAAGTCTTTACTCTTTAGTAAAGAACTGTTCTGTACACTACTGCCTCATCATTGCTTTCTGCACTGCTAGACTGCACCAACATCCACAGGTGCACCAAGGGAAGCTGCCTTGCACCTCAAAACCATCAACATCAAGGACACTCAATGTTATCATGCAGAAGAATCCAAAAACCAGGAAAGAAAAGGTGTGCCCTTTCCAACACTGCACAGCCCAGGGTGGCAAGCGTATGAACACTGCTACCACCATTCTTCACTATATTCACTTATATTCACTATCACTCCTATCCACCTCCTCTGTTTTTCTCCCCTGAAGCTTGCTGTACAACTTAAGTCAATGCTTTTGGGCTTTTGGGCCTAAGCAATTTTTGAAGAGTTATAATCTATAAAGCCACTGCAAATGGCGTTGTCTTGTGGTGGACCTTTGGAGCCCACTACTGTATCAGAGCCTGGTCAACCTGAGGATCTTCTGGTACTCTGGTTGATATAGTAGGTTATACACATAAGATTATTATAAGTCAGACTCAGAATATGAAGGATCAATCACTGCCGATCATACCACACCAATCTAGTCTCAGCCAACAATAGCTGAACATTTTTAACCTGACAGTTCGCACTCACAGAAGTCTACTCTGGGCCATCACAAAAAGTCATTTTTGTAAGATTTTAACATGACGATCGGCCAAAGTGGTCAGAATTATATATAGACGACCAATCTACCCCTGTAGACTCCTTAACTTCATGTATATGACTTTCTTCAACAACATCCATCTAATACTGTAGGATATGAGCGATGTAGCCTTAAGTCTCCGTGCCAGGAGATGACTGATAAGCCATGCTAATGCTTCCAATTTCAAGTCGAAGGGACCCATGTTGCCCAACATTGATACAGGACTCATGATTTCTACAGTAGACCACCTCACTGGGAAGCACAATGGCAACCTACATGGCTCCAAGAAGAAGTGTTGAGCGTTGGCATTCTCCTTGACTCTGTCCTGTGGATAATAGGCTTTTATGAAGGTTATTTGGCCATGCTAATTATACTTTTATTTCAGAAGGTTTACAGGGCAGCGGCGCAGTGTCTTGCGGTGTACACAGATACAACACATTTATTTAACAAGCCTGATTAATATGCAAACGTACATTTGCATAAAGTATCACATTAGCCTCATGTAGGGCTCGGAATAAGGCTCCTGTTGTTTGCTGCTTTGACTCGTTCTGGGTTTTATTAGAAATGGATGGAGCCGCTGTGCTGCCGGTGACCCCGGTGATCTGTGGATAATTATTACTGCCCTCTGGTGTCGCCGGCGATGAAGCCGCACATATGGACTGCCAGACATAGGGGTTATACTGTGACAAGCGCCGCTGACATATGTCACTGCTCCTCAGGCTGATAAATGCACAGAGGTGGATATAATCCACATCGAGAACTCGGACGAGTTGGGAATTGTTTTCATATTTATCCTCGTTAATGAAGGAGTAAAGTGATATAAGTATCACCGTTTACAGAAGGATATGTGCGGGGTGCTTTTCCTTTCCGGTTTTGAGATCCGTCATAGGACCTCAATATCGGAGGAAAACGCTTCAGTTTTTTCCCCATTCATTGTCAATGGGGAAAAAACTGAACAGAATAGTTGCGTTCCCATGCCGGACAGAAAACAAGCACTATGTTTTTGAGTGCGTCATAGGATGTGGAGCAAGTCAATGTTGCCTAATCCGTTTGTAAGCCCATGGTGCTGGATCCATTTTATCGGACACAAAAGAAGACATATCTGTCCCCCATTGACTTACAATGGTCTTCGTGCCGGATCAGTCATGGCTATTTTAGAGATAATACAACTGGATCTGTTCAGAATGGATGCAGCCGGTTGTATTATCAGTAACGGAAGGGTTTTTGATGTGATGATCCATGACAGATCCAGCAAAAACGCAGATGTGAAAGTAGCCTTAGCCGACTGGTGCTCAACCCAATATACTCCTATGGGACTGTACCTGTTGTCCATGCAAAACATCTGCGAGTAGCACCAGCCTCGGATTTCTACCACAGATTTACATTTGTTCATGTTTCTGCATGCGGATGTAGCTCCATTCAATGGGATTAATCCCCAAGTGGCAAGAATGGACACGTCAACTGGGTCTTTTCATATCCGAGCTGTAATAACTACTTTGAAGCGAAAAACATGGAGGAATCCTCGTAAAAGATCTGCTGTCTGAACACATCCTGCAGGACATTTTCATTGCGGTTCCTCCACAACAATAACTAATAGGGTGTCACATTAGCAGTCTGTGCCCCCACCGCCCCTAGGGTTTATCCATTCTTTATGTCTTATTCTGATATTCTCTGCAGCACTGCCAGGGTTAATGCCCATTGGTTTTTGTGTGCACCTGCTTGACCAATAACCTAATATATATTGCTATATATTCTGGGTGCTGCGTCCCACCCCTTGGCCTGAGCAACAGGTTCGTTGTGGTTGTTTTAGTCTGCTGGATCCTGTGAAGGAGCTATAATCCATGAGTCTGTCTGTAGGCCATGTTCTGCCGGACACCCTATATCTGTTTGTCTGCCTTCTGACCTGACCTGGGCCTGTTTTTTGAATCAGATAATCACACAAAACAAAACAAAAAATACAAAAAGCACAGAAACAACCCCTCCTCGCCCCCACACCTATACCCTTTCAGTTTAGGGACATCTATCATTCAGATGCTGATATTTAACAATAATCAACTGAAATAATTTAAATTGGGAAATGGCAAATAGTCAAAATAGTTTCTTGTCTGTAGAATTAAAGGGGTTGTCCCCTCTTTTTTGTTCTTATTGTTCTTGTCCGTATTTGTCCGTCCGTGTTAGTAACATTGCTAAGGTGGTCGCACATGCTCAGTTCTGTCCTTTAAATGCCACCAGCCCTATCTACTGTGAGAAGCTGTGACACTTACAGAGAGAGAAAAGAAACGCTCCTGAACTGTGATAAGGAGAGAGAGCTGCTGCAGAAAGGATGCGTCCTCTGATCTTTAATAGGGAGAGAGCTGCAGCAGAAAGGACATGACCCTGAGCTATGATAAGGAGAGAACTGAAGCACAAAGGACCTCCCCGAGAAAGGACACACATTAATAATTGGATAACCCCTTTAAATCAGAACCTTATAATCTTCCTGTTACATAGTATCAATAACTTCTTGTAATCATCTCCTCTTAGCTGGCCTGTGCATATCACTGGTCTATACTCCTACAGATCCTGACATTATCACGGGGGAAGCTTTAAGTCCTCTATATAACGCCCATGACCCATGAGGTCAGATATTGGCAGCTTACCCTCAGCCTGAGAGCTACAAATTGTAGACGAATGGTTGACACTCATTTTACTCCTAATTAGACAAAATTAAAGAGGGTTTTCCCATCACAGACAATGAGGGCATATCCTAGTGATATGCCCCCATTGTCTGTGATGGGGATGCCCCTTTAACTATAAGGAATTTTTAGCGAGGTTTTGAGTACTTCAAGGGCGCACAAATAACGACCGTCTACGTCACGGAGTGGTTATTTTGTGTGTAAATTTTATTATGACAACGCGTTTCGGGACTTCTTGTCCCTTTTTCAAGTCTTGAAGTCTGCCTTAGCTTGAGGAATATAAGCTGAGTAACCAGTATTCCTTTGCATACGGGCGGCGCGGTGGGAAGCCGCGCCGCCCGTATGCAAAGGAATACTGGTTACTCAGCTTATATTCCTCAAGCTAAGGCAGACTTCAAGACTCGAAAAAGGACAAGAAGTCCCGAAACGCGTTGTCATAATAAAATTTACACACAAAATAACCACTCCGTGACGTAGACGGTCGTTATTTGTGCGCCCTTGAAGTACTCAAAACCTCGCTGAAAATTCCTTACACACAGTCCCCAGGGAGCACTGGCAACTCCATCCAGGGCACTGAAAGAGTACCGGCAGCACCGACCATCAGGAGCCTAACACTAGGCAAAACATCGCTCTTCTGGTTGTTGTGCCCACCAATGCACAACTAAAAAAGGTGAGCAGTTCTCAACCACTTGATACAGAAACGTATATACAACCTATTGCCCTATGAGCGCCTCTCCTCTCTTTCTTCTTCTTGCCAAACCTGTCCTTTAACTATAAGGCAGAGAGTTCAGCCCCGGATAATGACACCGGTGTGACAGTTTCTATCAAAATATCTTATCTGTATTATTAGAATAGATGGGGGGGATACTGTATGTGGAGAGGTAGGTAGGCGTGTGTGGCAGAAAATATGGTCGTGATTTCCTCCATGAGAAAAGACTAGCTAATTAGTCAAAGCGGAATATGATTTTATTTTGATATACTAGATTTCTAAGAGGCAAAAGAAACTTAATATCTTATCATATACAGCAGCAGTGATATCCCAACAATTATAATATTGAAGTAGTATGTCAATTATTACTATAAAATAGAAATATTATTATAAAAGTATTTATTATTTTTTATTACTTTTTGTATTTTTGCTCTATATAGTGACTATTATTTTTGTATTAATATTATTATTATTATGTTGTAGAAATGTATAAACATTACGTAACACATTGAAGATAAAAAGATAAGTATTAGGGATCTATTTTTACTATATAGTAGTGATACCACAATTATTATTCAGCCGTATAATTATTATTATTAATATTATTATTTATTACTTCTAGAACCTTGTAAATATTACATCACATAACTCATTGAAAAGCAAATGCTAAGTATCCTGCACCCAATTATTACGATGTAACAGCGATCACATTTATTATAATAATTGTTGGATTCTCTACTACTGCTGCCCCACCATTGTGGCCTGTTGCATGTGACAGAGGGACCCCCTTGACAATCATTAGATGAAACAATGTAGCAGTGCAGTCTTTATGTTGCACATACCGGGGAGCCCCAGCCTTAGCTCTCATGCCCACTACTAGAATATGTTTGTACAACCACAAAGCTGTACGGTGCCATAATATGGCATCTGTTGACTTCTATGAAGTTTTTCTGTAAGCCTCCAACTTCATATGGGTTTTCGCACATGTCATGTATATAATATCCCTGCCCGAACCGATGGCGCATAGGGGACCACATTTTTGTAATATACGTTACAGAGGTGTCAATACATTGGCACACATAGTGCCTACTGCCGCAGCTCTGTGATACAGTCTTCTGTGATCTGTGAAGAAACCTGACAGCAAGTATTCTTGTTATCTCGGCGGCTTGTGCCCTCCGCTGCCCCACTAACTTGGGCGGGCACAGGTCCTGCACCACTCACCCTATGTCTGTCGCAGTTCCAGAGCTCTAGCAGCAGACATGGGTGCCTATGTCCCGTGTGTCCTTTAAGGATATTCTTCATTGATCCTCATCACATTCTGCAGTGCTGAAAGGGTCAAACCCTCATTTGGCTCTGTGTGCAGCTATGCAGATATATATATAACAATAAGTGAATAAATGGATCCATTTTCTTCCACATCATCTGGATTGCTGCATCGGTATTTCTACTTTACACTGAGGATCTCCAGTCCTGACAAAGGCCTCATGGAGTGGGCTCAAACGTTGCCTTGGAATAAATTGGGTCATCACCATTTAACTCAGGAGTGCTGCCTCTTCTCTGGGATATAAATATAGATATATATATATACACCCTGATGGCTTTCTTATTCTCTGGCTGAGCAATAGGTTCACCAGCTTTCTAGATCCTACAAAGGTGCTATATTTTGCATGTCTGCCCGTGTACTTACTTCTCCCTGATTCCTATCTAATGAGTCTCTTCCACCTGACCTGTACCTGATCTCCGTGCTGAACCTGTGCTGCTCTGTCTTGACCTCTGAACTGTTTCTTGGATTGACATGAACTCTGCCTGCTGTGATCTCAGCCGGTTACTGATTACTGCCTAATCCCTCAGTGCTTTGCAGGTGTCTCTCAGCTCTGTGGGTCAGCTGTCAATCATGCCGGGACTACTCCAGGAGGTGGTGGCCTGTTGGCTCCCCTGCAGCAAAGTCTAGATCCCTGTATAGTAGTTCAAGAGTGAATAACTGGGGACTGCCAGGATAACTCCCTTAGCATTAGCCCAAATTTACACTGGTTGGTTGACGCAGTGGTTACACACCCTTTGAATGTAACCGTTCTATTTATCTACAGTGCTTCCACAGGGGAAATTAAGTATAGCATGTTATAGCAAGAGAAACTGTTTGCAGCCGCTCTCCACTTCACTAATAGATTAAGATCTTGAATGGGAAAATATGTATCAGAGCTGAATTTGTAATAAACATTTTTTTGAGTACATTAATAGCTCCGCTCTGCTTGTTCAGATTGGCTGCTGTGTTATAGCACAAGCCTACCACAAGGCAACCTCTATGAAGTCAGAATTTACTAACAGAGTCTAATCTGAAGGTTCTTAATGGGTTAAACTTTGCTAAATTACTTGACTTCCTTGCAACTTGTGGATGAGGCAGGAAGATACTGCATTACCATCTCGCTGTAGATTCCTTCCCAACAACTAAAAAAAGCTGATTAAAATGGCGGTTGAAAGAATGGCGCAGAGCGCTTGATGTCGCCTTTAAAGGTGAGCTCCGCGTAGTACTCCCAATCCCCGGAAGGCAGCAGATGTCCTCTTTTATAAAGACATCTGTTGTGTGAGAAAGTCAGCGCATTTCCAGCCGCATAAATCATAGACAATATTTTACTCTTTAAAGTATGTATGGAAAAATGTGAATACGTAAATCACGCACGCTGTCACGAGCGTCGCAAAATAAAACACACAGATTTCAATTACCGACACCCGACATATGCGCCGAAGATGTTCGGTTATATCAGCTAATCAGGGAGGATTCGCATTCTCCGTTCCTCCCGACTCATCTCATGCCTGGCAGCCATATTGCCGTTTATTATACCGTTGTGCATACAGCAATTGCCTGTCTGCGTGCGGCTGTCTATAAGCCATTGACAGTGGGGGGGCTTCTTTGCAGGATGTAACATAAAATTGCTTGCAGGGTAATCCCTCTTCAATTCCGAACCTCGCCAAAATCTTGATTCCACTCTGACTTGTTCGTTCTATCTGTTCCTGGGAAAGCTGTATGACGACCAATATGGCTGTCATAGCAGATTTCACATGGCGCTATAACGGATCCCAGGGAGGAAGTGCCACCGATGCTGGTGGCCACTTTGAGTCTTAATTTTAACGATATACAATGTTATTAGATGACATTAAGAACGGTTGCATTATTTGGTCACTGCATGTCGGTATTATTAGAGCACGGCATGGGGCTTTTATTTAAGCTCTGTATTATGATGTCAATTGTTCATTGTATGGCTCTATTATTTGGTCAGTGTATGAAGATATTATTTGGTCACTATATGGTGGTATTATTTAAGTGTGGTATGATGCTATTGTTTGAGCACTATATGATGATATTAATTAGTCACTGTTTGATGGTATTTGATTACTGTATGAAAATGCTATTTAGTCACTGTAGGTGGTATTAGTTGAGAACGGCATGGCGTTATTATTTGGTCACTGGATTATGATACCATTTGGTGGTATTGTTTAAGTACTGTATGGTTGTATGGTCCAATTACTTGTTCACAGTATGATAGTATTATTTGGTCACTATATAGTGCTATTTTTTGAGCACCGTATGACAATATTATATAGTCACTGTATGGTGGTATTATTTCAGCACTGTAGCGGTATTATTTGATCATTGTACAGTAATAGTATATGATCATAGTATGATGATATCATGTAACCACTGTGTGATGGTATTATTTAATCACTGAATGGTGGTATTATTTGGTCACTATATGGTGATATTCTTTGAGTACTGTATAGTGCTATTTTCTGAGCACCGTATGATAATATTATGTGGTCACTGTATGGTGATATTATTTCAGCACTGTATGGTGATATTATGTGGTCACTCTATGATGACTATGTGGTCACTGTATGGTGGTATTATTTCAGCACTGTAGCGGTATTATTTGATCATTGTACAGTAATAGTATATGATCATAGTATGATGATATCATGTAGCCACTGTGTGATGGTATTATTTAATCACTGCATGGTAGTATTATTTGATCATTTTATAGTCCTATCTTTGAGCACTGCATGGTTATATTATTTAAGTACTGTATTATAGCATTATTATTTTAATGATGGTTTTATTTGATCACTGGATGGCGGTAGGCTTTGCGTGAGATTGCAACTTAGGCACGTATAGTGTTTGGTGACGGCGACATTTAGGCAACTGTATTAAGGTCCCGAGTGACAAATCTGCTTAGTACGGGAGTGTGGGGGGGAACGATCACTGCAAAGGACAGATCTCTAAGTCCAAGAGTCTAGAAAATGTTTGCAACAAGCAGCACTATAAAGAGTTTCTGACAACCAGTGCTCTAATGGTGTCTATGTTGGTTGTCATGTCCTACAATAACCAAGCAATATCTGAAGAAAATGCCTCACTTCACAAATGAAGACATTTTTACTGTATTTACTGTTTCTTGTTATTTTAGGCAGAAAATACTCTAAAATCAAAATTTATGCACTAATTTGCTTGCGTGCACTGCCGTGGTGCTGCCTGTAGGGGTCACTGCCACTACGTCACCGCACATTGAAAATCTCCAAGCAGGCAAATTGCAGAAAATGTATTCCGCTCCCGTGCCCAGTTTGCTACTTAGAATTGAAACGAAATGCATAAAACGGTCTGTGTGCTGTAACAATGTAATGAGAGGGTAACATGACAGCAGGATACAGCCGAATATGATATTATAATTACGGCAAATAAAACAAACAATACCGAAATCAGTGCCCCCAGCGGATTAAGAAGGAGCAGCCATTCATGAACATTTCACAGTACTCCGCCAGCCGTCCAGAGAAAAGTGAAACTTTTCATATGTGACATAAAAATAATGGAAAATCGCAAAACAAACAAAATAAATTGGGAAATTCAGCAAAAACATGTCATTTTTTACCATAGCCGATCTGGACCTTCATTGTAGACTGCTAGTAATCCATTTGTAGCATAGACTCATACGAATAAAGGTTCCAGAATTGATGTTACATGAGGAATGCAAGTAGTGATTAAAACAGACACGTCAGGGGAGGCGACAGCAACTCTAACATCCGATGTTGGGGGGTGGCAGGGGCAGTAATGAAGCCCCCATATGCAGTAGATCAGGCATGCTCAACCTGCGGCCCTCCAGCTGTTCTAAAACTACAACTCCCACAATGCCCTGCTGTAGGCTGATAGCTTTAGGCTGTTCGGGCATGATGGGAGTTGTAGTTTTGCAACAGCTGGAGGGCCGCAGGTTGAGCATGCCTGCAGTAGATGATTGGTCAGGCCGACCAAAATCAGTGGCTGCAACTGACATACCTCTATGCTTAAGGCCTAATTCACACGTCCGCAATCTACGTCTGCACCCGTTCCACAAAACTGGTGCGGACCCATTCATTTTGAATTGGGACGTGATGGATGCGGAGAGCACACGTCCGATCTTCCGGACGGCGGCTCCACAAAAATATAGAGCATGTTCTATTCTTGCCCGCAATTGCGGACAAGTATAGGCACCTCTATAGGGCTGGTGTCAAGGTGTTTTGCGGATGCGCAAACTTGCGGAGCCGCAAAACACTACGGACGTGTGAATAAGGCCTAAAGGGGTTATCCAGGATCAGAAAAACATGGCTGATTTCTTCTAGAAATAGTACCGCACCTGTCCATGAGTTGTGCTCCACTTAAGTGAATGGAGCTGAGCTGCAATATCACGCACAACCTGTGGACAGGTGTGGTGCTGTTTTTTCTGATCCTGGACAACCCCTTTAAGAAGGATCTGTATGATGATCATGTAATATTTGTCTAACAAATTTCAAGTTAAAGGGGATGTGCAAGCTCATTTTCAGATGGAAAACTGAATAAATAAATAAAATAATAACTATAACAAAATAAATAAATAAATAAAATAATAACTATAACAAAATAAATAAATAAATTCACTTCCATGGAGCCCCTCTTATCCTGTGCTGCCACTTCACCCTCCCCACCGGGCTGCAGCCAGGACATAATGTTTTGGCTGCAGGCAGCGGTGACATGCCGTTTACAGGACGCGACTACTGCAGCCAATCACTGGCCTCAGCGGTCTCTTGCAGTCAATCAGTGATTGGCTGCAGCAGTCACATGCGGTAAGTGGGCACGTCACCGCTGCATGGCTCGTGAACGTGAGGTTTTTAGATATAATATATATTTTAACAGCCTCCCTGCAGGTTGTCTCCCCAAAAACCCTGAATTCGGACGACCCCTTTAAGTTCAGACCTTCACGTAGATCCATGAGACTGTCTGTGAGAGCGCACCTGCAGCACCCGAGACAGCCTGACCTCGTCTAAGCGAATCTCCTCTCATTCTGGGGCTCGGAGAAGAGACGCTGCTGCAATTAAGATATCAGGCGGAAACATATCGACTATATTTTAATAACCGCTGTGTTCCCATTTTCCGATCTATACGTAATATCTGAAGGATTGATTTTATTTGGCGGGCTGGGTGAGACTCGCGGCCGCTCGTCTGCCGCTTGGAGTTTTCATTGTCTGATATTTTTAAGCGCAGTGAGAAAAACTGCGAGAGGAGACGAACTAGAAAAGAGGGGTGAGAGCGGGACAAAGGGGTCGGTAATGGGCGCAGGCCGGGTGAAGCCTAAGTGACGTCAGGTGTCAGATTCATTACACAGCTGCAGGCGGAACATGAACCCGTACCATGTGCCATCGGTAATGCTGGCGCCTCCTGTGTGGGACGTGTGCATGTTTGAACATATTTATTTGTATTTGTCTGTTTATGTCTTTTTTTCTGCAAAGCCTGATTACGTGCATACGTGTGTGATGATTGAATCTATTTGTGTTTATACAGTAAATTCATTTACAAGCCTGAAGATGCGTGCATCCGATTTTTGTTGTGCATAGGTACGGTATGTATGTGTGCATGTATGCATGTGGCTATTTATGTGCATGCATACCAGCTATTAACCTCCAATGTAGTGCACACGGTATGTATGTGTGCATGTGCATGCTAGGCCGGACAGTCCGGTTTTCCGGCTCCCTGTCCTCCTTTTCTGTGGCGTTATGCACAGACCACAGCATTGTGCTGTCGGAGTCGTGAGCTGCAGGCAAAAACTGACAGAGGCTCCTCTCACCCCCAATCAGTCACTAGAGCTGGCGGACATGTCACTCTATGGCTGACTGAGGTTGAGCCCTTTCAGTCCCTTTTTTTTTTTTGCTAGCACCGTTACTAAGAGAGGGGCATGGCTTAGTGGAATTGGGGGCGTGGCCTCCAATGTACAGCTTTTTGAGGTGAAGTAAGTGGCCACCGTAGTGCATGCGTAGCAGCCGCTAACCTCCAATATAACGTATATGCAGCATCGGACTGAAGTTCCTTGGGCCCTAGGAATATCTCTCTATATTCAACTGTATCGCAGTACTAAAAAGTAGGGCTGCAGGAGTTGGGCTGCTTCAATCTTCGTCTCAGGCAGCAGAAAGCCTCGGTGCACCCCTGGTAGGCAGTGCACTTCGATGCACAGCGAGGGCAGTGACTACATTAAAGTGCAGTCGTTGCGGTCATACTGTACGCAGTCATCCGGGGAAGGAGACAAAACCTTCCAAAAATATATTCCCGAAGAGCAGATGACTCAAAGAAGTCACCGTCTGGAAGAACATCATCGAAATATTTCCAAAGGTTTGAGCTCAATTTGCCGAAGATCGACAGAATACACGGTTCAGGAAAACGCTGGCAATTATTTTAATAACCGCCACGTATTTCGGATGGTGAGAAAAAAAGACGGAGAAGATTTCAGATGGCTTCTGAGGAGAAACAATTGTTATATAAATGCATGCAGATGTAGCAGAGACGTAGGCGTCTTTTAACTCATTGAGGGAAGTGGTCTCCAGCCTGCGGCTCTCCAGCTGTTACACAGCTATATCGTCCAACGTGCTCCAACAGACATAGGCTGTTAGGTCATGCTGGGAGTTGTAGTTTTGTATCAGGTTGGAGACCTCTGGATAGGATGCAAAATAGTGCCACCTATTGGTGGATACTCTGTAATTAAATGACTTTTCTGCAACTATAGTATCCTTCGGAAATATCTGATTGGTGCGGATCTGACTCCGGCTTTGGAACAGCACAGCGCCGCACAGTGAGTAGTGGCAGTGAGTGGTACTGCAGTGCTGCTGCCAATTACTTGAAAGGAGACCTGTCACCTTACTCTGTTTTAGTAAGTAATTGCATTCCTCATATAGTAACAATTCTGAAAGATCGATTCATACGGCTCTAAGATGTGCCATTCCTCTATTACTCCTGCTTGAAGTTATGAATGAATTGCTAGCAGTTTGCAATGAAGGTCCAGATGGATCTTACTAGTTGTAGATGTATCCCTGCACAGTCTGACACTATCCAATCAGTGCTGTCAGCGTTAGACTATGTAGGGACACCCCCCAACAGGTAACACCCATCTGGACCTTTATTGCAAATTGCTAGCAACTGATTCATAAACCTCCAGCAAAGATAATAGAGGAATGGCACATCACAGAGCTGTAAGAATAGTTGCTCCAGAGGGGGATGCAAGTACGTCAAGAGAGGTGAAAGGTAAGGGAGCAGTGCTGCAGTACCATTTCCAGCCACTACTCATTGTAAGGCGCTGTGCTGTTCCAGAGCCCAGTAGCCTGTCCAAGCAGCTGATTGGTGGAGGTGTTGAGAGTCAGACCGCCATCGATATGATTACAGTCATTGACGTCCGATACATTGAATATATTTTTTGGGTTAGGGCTGTAAGATCCGGATCTCCCCGATTCAAGTGAAACAAGAATAGACGACCATAAAGTTCCATGGTGATCTCAGTTCAGGTCACGCGAACCACGCAGGGTATTGCCGCGATAATACAGACACTAATACGGATATTTTGTGCGGATCGGATGCGGACCCATTCACTTCAATAGGGCCACAAAAGATGCGGACGGCACACACTGTTCCGTGGCCCCGCAAAAAAATAAATAAATAGAACACATCCTATTTTTGTCCTTCTTGCGGAGAAGAATAGGCATTTCTATTATGGGCGGCCTGTTACGTTCCGCAATTTGCGTAACGCACACGGCCGGCATCCGTGTTTTGAGGATCTGC
This sequence comes from Bufotes viridis, assembly GCA_033119425.1. Classification (NCBI taxonomy): domain Eukaryota; kingdom Metazoa; phylum Chordata; class Amphibia; order Anura; family Bufonidae; genus Bufotes; species Bufotes viridis. The sequence continues at coordinate 98,082,709 of CM065598.1, forward strand.
AAGACACGACGCAGTCGTGTGCATGAGGCCTTAAACAAAGAATTTTCTAACTTCTGGAGGCGATCAATGTCATGTTTTGTGCCAAAAGATAAACCCAGCCCTGCTACATCTGACTTACCGTGCTGATCCACCCTGCTAAATCTTTCTTGCTAATCCTATTTTCTGAAATAGATGCAACCGGCAATTCAACTGTGCCAAATGTGAGCCGGGGAGCGAAGATTGTGTCCGACCCAAGTCAAAATCTCGAGACATATTCAAAATGTCAGGAGACGCGGGGGAAGATGCAGCTCCTGCTACTGCAGGAAATTGTATTTTACGGATTCCCAGGGTCGGGGTACTCGGCCTGTAAATTCTATTACCTGCAAGATTCTCCGGAATGTATAGAAATAAATTGATAGAAGATGCTTTCCGTGCGCTGCGTTACTGGTTTGTGTGGAGCCCGCCGGGGTCCTCTGCCGCACGCCACACAACGTAATATTAACCAAACCCAGGGTGCGAGATCTTCCGGATTTCATACAGGGGGACGGGCGTCTCCTTTATGTGACAACTGTGAAGGGATGAGCGGAGCCATAGTCACTGTATTGTCCCCGGGAGGTTCTAGACCCCAGAGTTTACAGTGCAGCCTGCCTTACTGCTTGTAAGGGTCAATGTATTGTGATCCAAAGTGTTGGGGTTCTCTCAGTCTGGAACCCCAAAAGTAGTCATACTGTTTCCGGAGATCCCCAATGTTGGAATATCACTACTCAAGAATATGTCATTATTCTGTACCCCAAGTGTCAGTGTCATTATCCTGTACCCCAAGTGTCAGTGTTATTATCCTGTACCCCAAGTGTCAATGTGTCATTATCCTGTACCCCAAGTGTCATGTGTCATTATCCTGTACCCCAAGTGTCAGTGTCATTAGCCTATACCCCAAGTGTCAGTGTCATTATCCTGTACCCCAAGGGTCAGTGTCATTATCCTGTACCCCGAGTGTCAGTGTCATTATCCTGTACCCCGAGTGTCAATGTGTCATTATCCTGTAACCCAAGTGTCAGTGTCATTATCCTGTACCCCAAATGTCAGTGTGTCATTATCCTGTACCCCAAGTGTCAGTGTCATTATCCTGTACCCCAAGTGTCAGTGTCATTAGCCTATACCCCAAGTGTCAGTGTCATTATCCTGTACCCCAAGTGTCAATGTCATTATCCTGTACCCCAAGTGTCAGTGTCATTATCCTGTCCCCAAAGTGTCATTATCCTGTACCCCAAGTGTCAGTGTCATTATCCAGTCCCCAAAGTGTCATTATCCTGTACCCCAAGTGTCAGTGTCATTGCCCTGTACCCCAATTGTCAGTGTCATTGTCCTGTACCCCGAGTGTCAATGTGTCATTATCCTGTACCCCAAGTGTCAGTGTCATTATCCTGTACCTCAAGTGTCAGTGTCATTATCCTGTACCCCAAGTGTCAGTGTCATTATCCTGTACCCCAAGTGTCAGTGTCATTATCCTGTACCCCGAGTGTCAGTGTCATCATCCTGTACCCCAAGTGTCAGTGTCATTATCCTGTACCCCAAGTGTCAGTGTCATTATCCTGTACCCCAAGTGTCAGTGTCATTATCCTGTACCCCAAGTGTCAGTGTCATTATCCTGTACCCCAAGTGTCAGTGTCATTATCCTGTACCCCAAGTGTCAGTGTCATTATCCTGTACCCCGAGTGTCAATGTGTCATTATCCTGTACCCCAAGTGTCAGTGTCATTATCCTGTACCCCAAATGTCAGTGTCATTATCCTGTACCCCAAGTGTCAGTGTCATTATCCTGTACCCCGAGTGTCAGTGTCATTATCCTGTACCCCGAGTGTCAGTGTCATTATCCTGTACCCCGAGTGTCAGTGTCATTATCCTGTACCCCAAGTGTCAGTGTCATTATCCTGTACCCCGAGTGTCAATGTGTCATTATCCTGTACCCCGAGTGTCAGTGTATCATTATCCTGTACTCCAAGTGTCAGTGTCATTATCCTGTACTCCAAGTGTCAGTGTCATTATCCTGTACCCCAAGTGTCAGTGTCATTATCCTGTACCCCGAGTGTCAATGTGTCATTATTCTGTACCCCGAGTGTCAGTGTCATTATCCTGTACCCCAAGTGTCAGTGTCATTATCCTGTACCCCAAGTGTCAGTGTCATTATCCTGTACCCCAAATGTCAGTGTCATTATCCTGTACCCCAAGTGTCAGTGTCATTATCCTGTACCCCAAGTGTCAGTGTCATTATCCTGTACCCCAAGTGTCAGTGTCATTATCCTGTACCCCAAGTGTCAGTGTCATTATCCTGTACCCCAAGTGTCAGTGTCATTATCCTGTACCCCAAGTGTCAGTGTCATTATCCTGTACCCCAAGTGTCAGTGTCATTATCCTGTACCCCAAGTGTCAGTGTCATTATCCTGTACCCCAAGTGTCAGTGTCATTATCCTGTACCCCAAGTGTCAGTGTCATTATCCTGTACCCCAAGTGTCAGTGTCATTATCCTGTACCCCAAGTGTCAGTGTCATTATCCTGTCCCCAAGTCAGTGTCATTATCCTGTACCCCAAGTGTCAGTGTCATTATCCTGTCCCCAAAGTGTCATTATCCTGTACCCCAAGTGTCAGTGTCATCATCCTGTACCCCAAGTGTCAGTGTCATTATCCTGTACCCTGAGTGTCAGTGTCATTGTCCTGTACCCCAAGTGTCAGTGTCATTGTCCTGTACCCCGAGTGTCAGTGTCATTATCCTGTACCCCGAGTGTCAAGTGTCATTATCCTGTACCCCAAGTGTCAGTGTCATTATCCTGTACCCCAAGTGTCAGTGTCATTATCCTGTACCCCAAGTGTCAGTGTCATTATCCTGTACCCCGAGTGTCAGTGTCATTATCCTGTACCCCAAGTGTCAGTGTCATTATCCTGTACCCCAAGTGTCAGTGTCATTATCCTGTACCCCGAGTGTCAGCGTCTATATCCTGTACCCCGAGTGTCAGTGTCATTATCCTGTACCCCAAGTGTCAGTGTCATTGTCCTGTACCCCGAGTGTCAGTGTCATTATCCTGTACCCCAAGTGTCAGCGGCATTATCTTGCACCCCAAGTTTCAGTGTCATTATCCTGTACCCCAAGTGTCAGTGTCATTATCCTGTACCCCAAATGTCAGTGTCATTATCCTGTACCCCAAGTGTCAGTGTCATTATCCTGTACCCCGAGTGTCAGTGTCATTATCCTGTACCCCAACTGTCAGTATCATTGTCCTGTACCCCAAGTGTCAGTGTAATTATCCTGTACCCCAATTGTTAGTGTCATTATCCTGTACCCCAAGTGTCAGTGTCATTATCCTGTACCCCAAGTGTCAGTGTGTCATTATCCTGTACCCCAAGTGTCAGTGTGTCATTGTCCTGTACCCCAAGTGTCAGTGTCATTATCCTGTACCCCAAGTGTCAGTGTCAATATCCTGTACCCCGAGTGTCAGTGTCATTATCCTGTACCCCAAGTGTCAGTGTCATTATCCTGTACCCCGAGTGTCAGTGTCATTATCCTGTACCCCAAGTGTCAGTGTCATTATCCTGTACCCCAAGTGTCAGTGTCATTATCCTGTACCCCAAGTGTCAGTGTCATTATCCTGTACCCCAAGTGTCAGTGTCATTATCCTGTACCCCAAGTGTCAGTGTCATTATCCTGTACCCCAAGTGTCAGTGTCATTATCCTGTACCCCGAGTGTCAGTGTCATTATCCTGTACCCCAAGTGTCAGTGTCATTATCCTGTACCCCAAGTGTCAGTGTTATTATCCTGTACCCCAAGTGTCAGTGTCATTATCCTGTACCCCAAGTGTCAGTGTCATTATCCTGTACCCCAAGTGTCAATGTCATTATCCTGTACCCCAAGTGTCAGTGTCATTATCCTTTCCCCAAGTGTCGTGCATTATCCTGTACCCCAAGTGTCAGTGTCATTATCCTGTACCCCAAGTCTCAGTGTCATTATCCTGTACCCTAAGTGTCAGTGTCATTATCCTGTACCCCAAGTGTCAGTGTCATTATCCTGTACCCCAGAGTGTCATGTGTCATTATCCTGTACCCCGAGTGTCAATGTGTCATTATCCTGTACCCCAAGTGTCAGTGTCATTATCCTGTACCCCAAGTGTCAGTGTCATTATCCTGTACCCCAAGTGTCAGTGTCATTATCCTGTACCCCAAGTGTCAGTGTCATTATCCTGTACCCCAAGTGTCAGTGTCATTATCCTGTACCCCAAGTGTCAGTGTCATTATCCTGTACCCCGAGTGTCAGTGTCATTATCCTGTACCCCAAGTGTCAGTGTCATTATCCTGTACCCCAAGTGTCAGTGTCATTATCCTGTACCCCAAGTGTCAGTGTCATTATCCTGTACCCCGAGTGTCAGCGTCTATATCCTGTACCCCAAGTGTCAGTGTCATTATCCTGTACCCCAAATGTCAGTGTGTCATTATCCTGTACCCCAAGTGTCAGTGTCATTGTCCTGTACCCCAAGTGTCTGTGTCATTATCCTGTACCCCAAGTGTCAGCGGCATTATCTTGCACCCCAAGTTTCAGTGTCATTATCCTGTACCCCAAGTGTCAGTGTCATTGTCCTGTACCCCAAGTGTCAGTGTCATTATCCTGTACCCCAAGTGTTAGTGTCATTATCCTGTACCCCAAGTGTCAGTGTCATTATCCTGTACCCCAAGTGTCAGTGTGTCATTGTCCTGTACCCCAAGTGTCAGTGTCATGTCCTGTACACAAGCATTGTCTACAGTTATGTGATTACATATGTAAGATCTCAGCATTGCCATTAGCGGACACTAGGGGCAGTGCTGAGCGGTGCACGTGCTCGGTGCAGTAAGGCTGTCCCTTCAAGTGACATTAAGGACTCAATTATAAATGACTTACACGGGCATTACAATTTGCTGCTTCTTTAACATGGTACTTAATTATGTAGTGCACAACCAATTATGGGCAGAGCGTTAGAATTATCCGGCACTATCTGTACATTAGTTCTGGGCAAGATTAAAGGTTTATTTTCATTTATGGCTTGGAGTTGGCTACATTTGCTTTCCCATGGGAAAATAACATTATTTGACTTTTCTAAAGCTTTCAGGCCTTTTGGCAGCAAATGATTTCCCGTAGATATTAATATAGGCAGCATGTTCACAAGTAGTGGTATCTTACTGCTTACAAAGGCCAGTAGTTAGCTTCTTGTACGTAAAGCAGAGGTTTATACAGTAATTGTGGAATAAAAAACTACTGACATTGCTCTATGGAGTCTTATTCTTCCCTTATAAACCTTTCAATATGACCTTGAGAAGCTGCCAATATGTGTCTTGAGATGCTCCACTAGGGAAGGACATCAAGCAAAGCTTGAGGAGTTGACATGTTAGGAACTAAATGCAAGTAGTATGTGTCTTCAGCTCGTCCGTTGAGTAGCTCTGTCCCATCAAAACCAATGGGACATGCCTTAAGTTGACCTGTCACAATAAACCCAATGATACATGTCTTGAGTTCCTAAGTTGAGTTGCCCTATTGCAATGGCCATGGTGAAATGTGACTTACCATTTTCCAATATACCCAATGGAGTGAGTCTTAAGTTCCTAATTCTAGTAGCTTCCCCTAAACCCAATGTGGTGTGTTTTGAGTAGCTTTGGTCCCCTAAACCTGTAAGTAGCACTGATACCCTAAACCCAATATGATCTGTCTTGAGTAGCTCTGATCCCCTAAACTCAATATGATGTGTCTTGAGTAGCTCTGGTTCCCTAAACCCAATATAATGTGTCTTGAGTACCTCTGATCCCCTAAACTCAATATGATGTGTCTTGAGTAGCTCTGATTCCCTAAACCCAATATGATGTGTTTTGAGTACCTCTGATCCCCCTAAACTCAATATGATGTGTCTTGAGTAGCTCTGATTCCCTAAACCCAATATGATATGTCGTGAGTAGCTTTGGTCCCTTAAACCCATTGTGATGTATCTTGAGTATCTGTGATCCCCTAAACTCAATATAATGTGTCTTGAGTAGCTTTGCTTCCCTAAACCCAATATGATCTGTCTTGAGTAGCTCTGGTTCCCTAAACCTAATATGATCTGTCTTGAGTAGCTTTGGTCCCTTAAACCCATTGTGGTGTATTTTGAGTAGCTCTGATACCCTAAACCCAATATGATCTGTTTTGAGTAGCTTTGGTCCCTTAAACCCATTGTGATGTATCTTGAGTAGCTCTGATACCCTAAACCCAATATGATCTGTCTTAAGTAGCTTTGGTCCCTTAAACCCATTGTGATGTATCTTGAGTAGCTCTGATCCCCTAAACCCAATATAATGTGTCTTGAGTAGCTCTGGTTCCCTAAACCCAATATTATATGTCTTGAGTAGCTCTGGTTCCCTAAACCCAATATAATGTGTCTTGAGTAGCTCTGATCCCCTAAACCCAATATGATGTGTCTTGAGTAGCTCTAATCCCCTAAACCCATTGTGATGTATCTTGAGTAGCTCTGATCCCCTAAACCCAGTATGATGTGTCTTGAGTAGCTCTGATCCCCTAACCCAATATGATATGTCTTAAGTAGCTCTGATCCCCTAAACCCAATATGATGTGTCTTGAGTAGCTCTAATCCCCTAAACCCATTGTGATGTATCTTGAGTAGCTCTGATCCCCTAAACCCAGTATGATGTGTCTTGAGTAGCTCTGATCCCCTAACCCAATATGATATGTCTTGAGTAGCTCTGATACCCTAAACCCAATGTGATCTGTCTTGAGTAGCTTTGGTCCCTTAAACCCATTGTGATGTATCTTGAGTAGCTCTGATACCCTAAACCCAATATGATCTGTCTTGAGTAGCTTTGGTCCCTTAAACCCATTGTGATGTATCTTGAGTAGCTCTGATCCCCTAAACCCAATATAATGTGTCTTGAGTAGCTCTGGTTCCCTAACCCAATATGATATGTCTTGAGTAGCTCTGGTTCCCTAAACCCAATATGATATGTCTTGAGTAGCAATGATCCCCTAAACCCAATATGATGTGTCTTGAGTAGCTCTGATCCCCTAAACTCAATATGATGTGTCTTGAGTAGCTCTGATCCCCTAAACTCAATATGATATGTCTTGAGTAGCTTTGGTCCCTTAAACCCATTGTGATGTATCTTGAGTAGCTGTGATCCCCTAAACTCAATATAATGTGTCTTGAGTAGCTCTGGTTCCCTAAACCCAATATGATATGTCTTGAGTAGCTCTGGGACCCTAAACCTAAAGTGATGTGTCTTAAATAGCACTGATTCTCTAGGCCCAATGTGATGTGTCTTAAATAGCTCTGGACCCCCTCTACCCAATGTCATATGCCTTGAGTGTAGTGGAGTTGTTTTGGTCCCCTAAACCCTACCTGTACTATAGCTAAGCATTTTTGGTCATCAGATTGCCCTTATGTCACATCAGGGCCGGGGCAGTAGTCCTGGAATGTTTTGCTGATACTTCTGTCTTATATTTACTCCAGGTCTCTTTGTGACACAAGAGCAATCTGATGGTCTAATGAAGGTCTGATGACCCAAAATGTTTACCTACAGCTCTGCTTCTATAAACCCAATGAGGTGTGCCTTGAGTATTTTAGCTCCACCTGAGCCATGTATCTTGATTTCAGTTTCCCATTCCACTAAACCCAATGCAATGTGTCTTGAGATAAGTATCCCTGCTCCACCAAACCCAGAACAACATGCGTTGAGTTGTCTGTGAGGACAACTCAGGGTGATGAAATCATCAACTCATTGAAATGTTGCCTCGGCTCATGTGTTAACAGCCAATGTGATACTGAACCAGCAGACTTTAGCTACCCAGGATAAATGACCTCTACAGATCGTCCTCCATGTGCCATACTGCATCTGATTCCTTATTCTGACACAGTACATCCCGGAACTTCAGGAACTGCTGCATTGAAATGTATGCACCAGTCATGACAAACACCGCGCCAATCAAATGTCACATGCAGAGGCCTATAACGCCATTATTGGTTAAAAGTAATGCATCTTTATGGTCACCCTCATGACCATGATGCTTGATGAGTTAAAGGGCCCTGTTTTGGTAACTAGCAGCAGTGATGTCACTTTAAGAGCCATGCTTATTCTGCGGTTAAACAAAACAGCTTGTGATGTTGACGGGAATATATCAAGTTAATGTCTTCCTCTTGACAATGAAACACTGAACGAGATGCTTCTCACCCAGAGCAGCGAGTGCTTCAGTGCATGTTAAGCACAGTTAATGCAATGTAGAATATCCACCGGAAAAATAAAGCCCCAAGTCACACAGCAGAATAATCCCTCTTCTACATGAACTCGTACTGAGCAGAAGAGCAGCAAAGTGCGCGGCTTCTGCTCCTACATATCAAAGTGACGAGCAGAATGCCACCGATTCCCCAAGAGGTTATTGTAATGGACTCTAATTTACAATGAACGTCTACCCCCCCTGCACTCATTGCATACACATGGTTTAATTACTATTACACGTGTTTGTAGGGTTTGTCATTCTTTTTATGGCTTTCAAGATGTTCTTGTTGCACAGTAATCAATGGACTTTCTCTCTAGGTGACCTCCTGGTAGACACATGCACTCTAGTGGTCACAGGGGCAAAATCATGTCACAGAGACATGGCAAGAGTTTGTAAGGTGGTGTGGCAGGTCTACACCACGATTAATTCATTTCGATTAATTGAACACTACGTTTAGAAATGAGATGTCCCCAACCTTTGTCAGTCGGCAGGACATTCTGCATGTTCCTGAAGCAAGCAATAGAAATCCTGCAGAGAACACAGGGTTAATCTCCTGTTGATCTGTTCCATTTCTGCCTGAAGAACCACCAAGGTGGTCTTTGAACTACCAGAGACAAGGCAGAGGATGGAGGCTCCTGCTGCAGCCAGCTGTCTTACAGCTATACACTAGACAGTGAGGAGGAGGAGGAGGAGAACATGACTCCTGAGACACATAGAGCAGACTTCTATTTACTTGCAAATAAGACAAAGAAAAGGAAGAGATTAAGGCTACTTTCACACTCGCGATTGGGGCGGATCCGTCATGTATGTGCACAACACATCCGTTCAGATAATACAACCGCATGCATCCGTTCAGAGTGGATCCGTTTGTATTATCTTTAACATAGCCAAAACGGATCCATCTTGAACACCACCGAAAGTCAATGGGGGACGGATCCGTTTTCTATTGTGCCAGTGAAAACGGATCCGTCCCCATTGACTTACATTGTGTGCCAGGATGGATCCATTTGGCTCAGTTTCGTCAGACGGACACCAAAGCAAAATGGAGGTGGAACGGAGCAAAACTGATGCATTCTGATCGGATCCCTTTCCATTCAGAATGCATTGAGGGCAAAACTGATCCAGCATTAATTTCCATTGCAATGCATGGAATGACGGATCGGCATTTCGGTCTGCGCATGCGCAGATCTTTTAAAATGTGAAATAAAATAAATAACGGATCCGTTTTGCCGGATGACACCGGAAAAATGGGTCTGGTATTGCAATGCATTTTTCTGACTGATCAGGCATTTTTCAGACCTGATCAGTCTGAAAAATGCCTGATCAGTCAGAAAAAAGGACATGCGTTTGCATACAGTTTGTCTGATCAGGCAGCCTGAACGGCAATGGAACTGCCTGCCGGAATCAAACAACGCAAGTGTGAAAAGACAAGGTTTTGTATCTTTTCTATGTTGAATATTTCAGGGTGGACCTATTTTTATGGTTTGATGTTCCTTTAAATCAGCTTTATTCTGAAGACAGGTCCTAGGGACTTGTGATAGCTCTTTAATGTTCCCTCACCTCCTTGTGCTTTGTCAGTAGAGAAGACAAGCAGCAGTCAAAAGATTATAAGATTAGGCTGTCCTCTGGAGAAGACAGGACAGGCCACACAGCAATGAACACATCTCACCTGTCCCACTTTCCTCTGTGCCTCTAAATGGGACATACTGACATTTCAATTAGGAGTTCTAATTTCTGTCCCTATCCTAAAATGAGGTAGGAGGCAGCACAGAATGCCTCCTGTTTGCTCTCCTGCTGATAGCTTCTGCCTGATGTAGGATACACCATACATCTGTTTTGCAAACCAGACCTCATTATCTCTTGCAGTGTCTGTTAAGTACACTCTCTGCAGCATCCGTTTTCCTAAAAGCTGCCTCCTATTTGCAAGTAAAGTAGGGGTCTTGTCAGAGATACGTTAAGCCGCAAATAACCGTATACATTCCTTAAATTGTCAGAGAAAAAAAAAATCGAAGATTGGATTTCGGTGCTGGTGTCAGGAAAAAAAACCCATGATCACCGGAGAGAAGAAATGAATTCATTCTCCAACATGTGCCGATGTGTTTATTTAGGGGAACACAAAGCTAATTTGTTGCCTTTGATCTCGTCTATTTGTTTCTGCGGGTTAATGAAAAGACAATTAGTTTTCTTCTCCATGATGCGTTTTCAGATAAGAAAGGCGCCTTTACTGTACTTTTTTTTTTTTGGAATGGGGGATGCAAAATAGGTATAAATATGCAAAGAAAATCTTACAAAGTCTCTCTGTTTGTGGAAAACATATTGTGGTAATTTGAAACGCTTATACAACAGGAATACTAATGTGGCTGAGACAAAGCAGGCAGGAAAAATGAGAGATTGAATGCCAGGTAAAATCCAGGGCAGGCAGCAGTCTGGTGCTCTTGTCAGCTAGCAATCTAAAGAGGTACTTACAGGGAATGTAGACTATTTTTATGGCTTGTAAATTAAAATAAATATAAAAAGACCCCACATTGTATCAATTTGTGTCTAAAGTTCCTTAGCAGATCCATGTGTCTCCATGGTGAGAGACTACAATGTACCTTCCATCTGTTTTCTCTTCTAGCTAACCTACTGTATAGACAGCAGAAGAGTAACAACAGGATCTGACTACACATAGGGTTTGTTTGTAGTCTGTTACCATGGAGACAAAGCTTCTGTATACACAAAATGGGACAAGACTGTTTACTTTTTTATTATTATTTTTTATTTTAGATCTATTTGATGTAAACATTGTTGCACAAATCTACATACTCTTTAATGTCAATGATTTTCTCCTCCTTAAGGGAAGTTCATGGAATCCACACCTGATCTCATCAAATCCTGAACACCTTGACTATTTATAACAAATCCACACGAAAGGTTATACAGTAAATAGCTGATAGATGGGGTATCACTTCTGGGATGCCGACCTATTAGCATAAAATGGGCACTCAGTCTCTGACCCCTGACTCATCTGGTGCGATGACCAGCATCAGCTGGTTCGGCCAGCAATGGAGAGATGACCATGTATGTGGTTCTCTCCATTGAAGTTCATAGGAGTTGAGAAAACAGCCTAACAATGTTGTTTTTTTATAACATTTTCTTTCAATCTGAGTATGTGCTGTAAACCTCAGCTAACCTCACACTTACTGTCACCATCTACTACTGGCCAGAGAAGAAAATGCTAATTAGTTAATTGCAAATTGGATACTTTAGTTAATTGTGAGGCCCAAAGCTATGAGAACAAAATGATACCTTGTGTTTATCTGTAGATGGCAATAAAGTGGCATTTAGGACAAGTGTCCCTGAGGTGCAGTTGTTCAGTGGCCAAATCGGGACTAGTGAGGCCTTAGGCTTAGTAACTGGTTTAGGTTTAGATGCAATCTCCAGCTGCCACTTTACTTTCCATTCATCAGATAGTTAGCCCCTCGAATATCACATTACAATCCAATAAGAAAACATTAGCTTGTTCCGTCCTCAAGCAAGAGGCAAGAACAGATATTTTTAGATTAGTCACTTAGTAATAACTAGAGATGAGTGAATTTTTCAAAAATTCGGTTCGATCCTCAGTGTGGAGGTGGCGGCAGCATGAGGAGGCCACAGAGCGGCACAATGACAGACTGTGGAGGAGGCAGCAGCATCATTAAGAGGCCACAGAGTGGCAGGTGCCACAGAGTGGCAAGGTGACATAGTGTTGAGGTAGCAGCAGCATCAGGAGACCACAGAGTGGCAAGGTGACATAGTGTGGAGGTGGCAGCAGCATCATGAGACCACAGAGTGACCCATTGACAGAGTGGGGAGGTGGGTGGCAATACGAGTACCAGCTGAAGATGGTGGGTGGAGGTGGTGGAAGCAGCATCAGGAGGCCAAAGAGTGGCAAGGTGACATAGTGTTGAGGTAGAAGCAGAATCAGGAGACCACAGAGTGGCAAGATGACATAGTGAGCAGGTGTAAGCAGCATCAGGAGACCACAGAGTGACCCATTGACAGAGTAGGGAGGTGGGTGGCAATACGAGTACCAGCTGAAGATGGTGGGTGGAGGTGGTGGAAGCAGCATCAGGAGGCCAAAGAGTGGCAAGGTGACGTAGTGTTGAGGTAGCAGCAGAATCAGGAGACCACAGAGTGGCAAGATGACATAGTGAGCAGGTGGAAGCAGCTTCAGGAGACCACAGAGTGATCTGGTGACAAAGTTGGGATGTGGGTGGCAATACGAGTACCAGCTGAAGATATTGGGTGAAAGAAGGAGCACTTGGCATTAGATGTGTGGCATCAGGCGGGTGGCAGCATCAGAATAGTAGCTGCGGCAGGTAGCCAGAAGAAACTGGTCTCTTTTGTGAAAGTGTTGGTGTAGCACCATGGATGATCTAGTCTTATGCATCAGGCACTGGTGGTCCACGCCTAATTCATCTTGACAAAAGTCAGTCTCTCCACATTTTGGGTGGACAGGTGGGTTCTTCTTGGGGTAACTATGGCCCTGCCGCACTAAACACCCGCTCTGATGCCACACTACTGGCCGGACAGGACAGCTTTTCCAGGGCAAACTCTGGTAGTTGCGGCCACAAATCCAGTTTAGCTGCCCAGTAGTTCAGCGGATGTTCAATATGGGGTGGCAGGGTACCAAGTATGCCACCACCTGCTGGTTCAGGTCCTGCTTCAGGTCTAGCTGCTGCTGGTGAGTAGTTTCTTCACTAGGCGGGTGAAGAAAGCTGCTCATCAGCGACTCTAGACTCAGGCTGCTGCTGATGGAGTTGGAACTGCTCCTAACCCCCCCCCCCCACCCTGCCACAGCAGCCATGGCAGAGGGGCCCCCTGTTAGACCTGTGAGAGGATGGACGATGGCGCAGATAGACAGGGGCCAACTGACTACATAGGATGTCTCTATAGTAGTTCAGTTTGTCCTCCCTCTCAGTGGGTGTAAAAGAGGCCCCCATTTTGGACCGTTAGCGAGGGTCCAACAAGGTGGAGAGCCAGAAGTCATCCCTCTGCCGAATGGTGAAAATTCGGCTGTCACTACGCAAGCAAGTGAGCATGCATCGGGCAATTTGTGCAAATGACTCAGAGGGACTCCTTGCCTCCATCTCTACTGCATACTGTCACGGTGTGTCTGGGTCCTCTGCCTCGTCTTCCTCCTTGCCCTGTAGCTCCTCTGGCTGCTCCAGCTCCTCCTCTCATGTCACCTGTGTGTAAAACCACCCATTTTGTTACACATTGCTTGTGCTTCAATGTCCTCCTCCTCCTCCTCCAGTTCAGCCCCCACAGGGCTCATCTGGCCGTGAGATGTAGGTGCCACATCTCCAGTCTCCTGACCAGCCAGATTTACCAGCATCTGTTTCAGGACATGAAGCAGTAGAATGACGTTGTTCATCTCGTAGACAAATAACGTGGCCTCCTCAAAGGGCCTAAGCAAACGGCAGGTCTCGCGCATGAGCTGCCACTGGCTGACATCGAAGTTATACACAGGAGTACTCCTGTCCGCTTGGATGATCAAGAAATCGTTTATGGCCTTTGTCTGTTCGTATAGTTGGTCCAACATATGTGGGGTGGAATTCCAACGGGTGGAAACGTTGCATATCAACCTATGTTGGGAGATGCCGTTCTGCCGCTGCAGCTTAAGGAAGGTGTGCTATGCTGTGTAAGAGTGGCTGAAGTGCATGCAAAGTTTCCTGGCCATTTTTAGGATGTCTTGCAGATGGGTGGAAGACTTCAGGAACCGCTTGACAACCAGACTGAACACGTGTGTCATGCAGGATGCATGGTTCAGCCCTCCTTGACGCAGCGCCGACATCATGTTCTTCCTGTTGTCGGTCACCATGGTTCCGATTTTGTGTTGTCGCGGAGAAAGCCAGAATTCAATTTCTTGATGAAGGACACGGAGCAGTTCCACCCCTGTGTGACTCAGTTCGCCCAGGCAAACGAGGTGCAGAACAGCGTGACACCGCTGTGCCCTGCACATGTGGTATGCTGGAGGGGCACTGTGAATTGTCCCTGCAGTGGACTTTGATAATAACCCAAAGAAAGAACATTTAAAACACATATACACAGTTTTTCACTTAATGGAATGCTCCAGACAAGACTGATACTTGTATTTAACTAATAGAAGCCCATCAATATCAATGGTACCTTTTAGTTCTTTCAGTTTTCTACAAAGACACATTGACTACCTCATAGCATGCATGCAATCTTGGCATCCCAAACAAAAGACTTTCCTTCATTCATCTTCCAGTAATGAGACCCACAAGAAAATATGGAATGTGTTCAAAGCAACTAAACTACACCAGCCTGGCCCATGCCATTTAAAGCTCCTTGAGACAAAGGCCAAACGTGCTGTGAAAACACTTTCAAGAGAGGTAGTCGTCTCTAAGAAGTGGCTTAATGTATAAATTATTAAAGAAAATTGAAAATTTAACACAGAAACATTGTATAGACCAGGGGTGGTCTTCTCAAAAAGATGGTCTTTTAGAGACATTTCCCTATATGTAATAAGGTTTCAATCAGAGCTTTCATTAATAGTCTCTAAATTATGACCTTAAGCTTGAAGAAAACTCAGACTAAAGTTGCTGAGAATATTTTTGGTCATGAAGGAATGTGGGCAGAGGAATACATTGAAGCTCCTGAGACCAAGTGCAAAACCTCTAAACCATGTGCCACTATATACTGTTGCCTTCAGACATGGCATGGGGGCTTTGTTCTTCTCAAGCACCTGATCTTGGGTGTGACTGCTACCTCCAGACACCTTATAGCTAAACTCCTGAATGTAGGTGCATAGGGGTGGTCAATTATGGTCAAGGATAGAGGAAGATCTAAGTCATAGTCTCTCCATTTCAACAATTTTGTGGTACAATTGTGAGCAATTGGAGCCCTTATCTACCTTCACCATGGGTATTGTCAGCCTACTCTCCTTCCCCACAATCAAGTCAATGACAGGAAACAAGAGAATTGGCCCATGCCATCTCCTTTAAGGCATGGGCATGTAGTGTGACAAGATCTTTCTGTCTTTTAAGGAGGTGGTGCAATAGAGGGACCCAAAACCAGTTGGCAGGAGGATTTTAACTTTAGTTATATGACCTTCTAGAACAAAGAAAAGAACACGTTGGCCATTTGTCCGCTCATGGGAACATCTCACAAAGCAAACGTCAAATCCCCACCAAGCCAAAGCTGGTTGAAAGAAACCAGAGCGCAGCTTCCAGGTAATGTATTTAAAATGGAACAATTTAATACTCATTGGATTAGTTTATTGTCCCGACTAATGAAAGGAATGTAATTCAACAAAATGAATAGGATTTTTATCCCATCGAAAATATACTCCCTAATGTGAGAAAGTTGACTGGCTCAATTTATTTGTATCTGCATGACTCCTTATACGGAAAAAAAAGACAAATGGGTAGACGTCTACAAGTAAGAAATTCACTTACTTTAAAGGAACAATCCCACGTAGCTGCTCATAAAACAGGCATATGCTTAAAAAAGGATTAGCTGTATAATTGGCTTCCCCTAAACCTATTTAATTGTGCCAGTGGAAATATTTGCAGGCTTTTTTTTTAGATTAATTTCAAGCTTTGATTTTTTTTTTTTCACAGTTCATTTAGATTCAAAGTAGCTTTAGAAAAACATGAAGCAGCTTTGGAATTTGTATAGTTATGTTATAATGATGCATTATGTGGAAACACCTTTAAATATTATTGAACATGTGTATGCATATATTAGGTTTTAGCTTTGATGTGTAGACTGGGACAGAGTAAGCAGAGCCATCTCATTATCAATAGAAGACAGGTTCAGCAGAGTCATCTCATTATAATTATGGAACAAGGTCATTAGACTCTTCTCATTATCATTAGAGGGCAGAGTCTGTAGAGTCATCTCATTATCAACAGAGCATGGGGTCAGAAGAGTCAACTCCTTATCAATAGAGGACAGGTTCTTCAGAGTCATTTCATTATAATTAAGGAACAAAGTCATTAGACTCTTCTCATTATTATTAGAGGGCAGAGTCTGTAGAGTCATCTCACTATCAACAGAGCATGGAGTTGGTAGAGTCGTCTCATTATTAACAGAGGCCATGTCTAGCAGAGTAATCTCAATATAATTATGGGACAAGGTCAGTAGATTAATCTCATTATCGTTAGAGGGCAAAGTCTGTAGAGTCATCTCACTATCAACAGAGCATTGAGTGAGCAGAGTTGTCTCATTATTAATAGAGGACAGGTTTAACGGACCCATCTCTATAATTATCAGGAATGATCAGTAGATTTATCTCATTATCATTAGAGGGCAGAGTCTGTCTAGTCATTTCACTATCAACAGAGGATGGGGGCAGCATAGTCATCTCATTATCATTAGAGGACAGGTTCAGCAGAGTCATCTCATAATTACATATAGGATAGAGTCAGTAGATTCATCTCATTATCATTAGAGGACAGGTTCAGCAGAGTCATCTCATAATTACATATAGGATAGAGTCAGTAGATTCATCTCATAGGGCAGTCTGTAGAGTCATCTCACTTTTAGCAGAGTACACAGTCAGCAGAGTCATCTCATCATGAATGGGAGTGAGTAGAATCATATCAATAACATTCAATATCAATATAATCAGAGCAAAGACAGAAGTATAATTTCATTGTTAATAGAGGGTTCAGTATTTTCAGATCACTATCAATATAGGGAGTCATCTCTTTATTATCAGTGGACGAGGTCAGCAGAGTCATTTTGTCGTGAGAGGGTGGAGGATACAGACAGAGGAATATGGCTTCTATGAACTAATATGGAATCATAGAGAGCATAGCAATACTCTAGAGAAATAATTCATATGCTCAAATATTGCATACGGAGCTGACATTTTGGCTGCGGTGAACGATCTTTCTTAAACCCATGAAAAAGGTCAAAGACCGAAACTCAGGATCCTCCAGGATTAAAGATTTCAGCTTAAGGAATTGTTACACTGGTAAGTAAAAATGTGAAATCCTTTGGATCAGTCCTATGAGATCCAATGGGGGACAGTTATAAAAAATGTTGCTCCAAAATTATGGTTTAAAATGCGTCAAAAAGAATGGTGTTTTGATTTGCACCAAATATATCAACTTTTTTATCCACAATTTTCACCATAAAGTATGCATCACGCCAGAAATGGGATATAATTGTCAATGTGGGGGGCTATTAAATTGGCGCATATTACGCCTCATTTATCATCCTCATATCGGCAGAAATGGCTCAAAATATTGCGGACAATTAAGCCAGATTATGTGGTGGTGTTTTGTGTAAAAAGTTGAATTTACGACATAAAGATGTAAATTTTTGTCATAAAGTCCCGTTTATGAAAAGAAAAAACAACTTGTCATGAGAACAAGTGATAGGTAAGTATTAAAACAGGATGATATAAATGAGCTAAAAAACTGTCAGTTCTGTCAGTAAATTGACATTCAACAAAACAATAACAAAATTGTCCCGAGTCTGAGACAAAAGTCACAATTTACCACAGGAAATGTCGCAAATATGCTTTAAAAGTCGCAAGTGCAATCTGGCAGGGTTGGCTGAAATGGCGCATTTCAGTTTTAAAAAGTCACATTTTCGTGCATTCTAGGCATTAAAATGTCACAAATCAAGAGAAATAGGCAGAAAATCAATTTTATATTTCAAAAAGCACCTTTTAATATAAGAGGTGAAACAAATCGTCACTTTTGATTCGTATGGTTAGTAGGTTAGTATTTTTTCGGCACAAATTATTGATAAATTCCCCCCAAATGGGTCAACATTTCCATTAGGTCTCCTTATAAAAGTATGGCTGATATTAAAAAGGAAATTTCCCTACAATCATCATAGATATCTCAGAAGTAAGTTAGGGGTACCAATAATTTTGAAACTGAATGGGTATTCCAGGCTTGAACTGGCCTACTACAATACCAGGATCTGGTGGAATAGTAGAGATGAGGTTGTTCTACCAGAGGTGAGGTTGTCCTAACATCATCCTACAAAAGGGAATATATACCCCCCTTCCCAATACCATCAGATCTGGTCGTTGTTTTCCTAAAAAAAATCTTGAGACCTATGTATCATATCATGATCCCAGTTGTACACAGTCCCATACCATTATTCTGACCACCTCCTACTTTCGAGGTCGGTAGTATGAAGCTCGTGAAGGAAGCTAGGTGAGAAACATTAGAGAACTAACACCCTGCAACCATCGTTGGAAGAACACAAGCTGGTGGGGGCAGCTTTAGGGTCTGGTGAATGTTTTCGTGGCATTCTCTGGACCACTCATCCATGTGGAAGACACTCTCAACCGATTTGGATATGAATCCATCCTTAAAGATCATACACACCTATACATGTCAGATGGGATCTTCCAGCAAGACAATGCAACATTTCACATGGCTAGAAATTGTCAGAGAAGGAGGAACATCCCTCGGCGTAAAGAACCAGCCAGAACATCCAAGTATTGTGAACTTGAACTTTTAATTTGCAGATAAATACAAAGTGTTTCGGGGAAGTATCTCCCCTTCATCAGGTAAAACTGCATGGGAGATACTTCCCCGGAACGCGTTGTATTTATCTGCAAATTAAACAATCAAGTTCACAATACTTACAGATCTTCTGGCTGGTTTCTTGCGCCGAGGGATGTTCCTCCTTCTCTGACGAATTCTAGTCTTCTTAGGGAATCCAGGCATCCCTGATAAGAAGACATCCATCCGTGGCTGAATACCAACTGCTTCTGGGATTCCAGTTCACCCTCTGATGAGTCTACTCTAGAGTTGTGCCTATTATTAGCACAACGGTTTAAGGTGAGCCTCCAATTGGAGTTCAATTACTTACTATATCTGTACATTATCACCCTGTGGTGCGCCTCTTTTGTATTCATCGGCAAACATCGCCTGTGATATTGACACGGCTAAAAATGTCCGACATTAGTTGAAAGAGCATGACCAAGACTTCCAAGAATGACCCTGGCCCCTAATTCCCCAGACTTGAACTCAATTGAGCATCTGTGGGACCACCTCGATATTCAAGTTTACTCTATGGTTCCCCCCCCAGTCTCCTCCAGCAGCAGTGGGATGCTCTGCAGTCGGCATGGCTCCAGAGACCTGTGACAACCAACCAGGACCTTATGGAGTCATTCCCGGCCCGTCTGGCTGCTGTCCGTGCTGCACACGGCGGTTACTCTGGATATTAGCTGGTGGTCAGAATAATGGGACTCAATTGTGTATGTGTCAATGATGATTACATACTAGAGGGTAAATCTGTCATGTATTTTCCGCCGTTTTTCATTCACGGATCTAGCTGAAAGTGGTAAAAAAGTAACAATCACACGAGGGCCCTGATACCTGAATGAGGCCCAAAGACCACCCTGTCAATAAAAAGACATCACTGTTATAAAGGGCACGTGGTAGGCAGGAGCCCTGTACATTTTCACAGGGTCTGTAGAGCTTCAGGCTACCCTTCTGAATCCATTGAAGTTTATCGAATGAAGCATCATGCAAAATGTTATAGACTGCGCCAAAAATTCTTCTCTAGCTCTGGTAATTCATGACTCAACGGAGTTCTCTGAATATCACTAGATTCCCTTAGAAAATAGGAATCAATTATAGCGAACTGTTCAGTGTGTCCTGTCCCGCGCATCTATATGGAGATGAAATTATCCTGTCAGCTAATCTTCCTGCTGTAGAAAAGGATAAGGCGGTGTAATGCCCTGCGCCGTCCCGTGATTTACCGCAGATGCTTCTTGGTAAATCCTTAAGAGATTAGAAGGCCATTATATCTGCATCTGTGGGTAATTTATGTCTCCATAAGATCACATAATATCCCCAGAAGTCCAAGTCAGATGAACCTTCCAATACTCAACATGCAGCACGGTCCACAGTGCACATCTGTTACCGTACGCACAAGGTGAAACGCGCCATTTACATTAATGTCACTTACGGTAGACTTCTGCTGTGTGGTTTTAACTGTCAAGGCGCCTTCCGTTATCTAAGGCACATTAATCATGTGGCTGAAGTTGTTGAGAAGTTAAAACTGCAAAATACAGCATTAAAGGAACACTCCGGGGAGAACATTACACATTGTATTATAGCTAGTGCAGAGCTGAGGGGGGGGGTTGAGCAAAACCCAGGGAGTCAAAGACCACTGAAGCAGTCCCTCCTTTGTCAGCACTGCCTAAACTGGAGAATTCCTTTAGATACAGAAGTGACCACTTTTACCTTTCCACAAACTTCGTCTACCTAGGTGCATGGGGTCTCATTTAGTAAGGATTCTGTCCCTTTCAGTTTTTGACAAGTGGCAATAACTGTCACGTCAACAAACAGGAGGGATCACACAATCATGGCACACAAGGTCTGATTTTTGACATTTTAAACTTTGCTTTCAATCTGACCTTTATGCTTCTTCCACAATTGGAGCTAGGTGCCAGAAAATGTCATCATATGTGCAGATTGCGGCACAAATAATCTTTGCGCAGCAATCTGAGACACATATACGCCAGAAAACTGCATCTGATAGCAAATGACTGCTTCTGTCCACAGTTAAATTCTTGTACATAGCAGTATTATAGTAGTTATATTCTTGTACATAGTTGCAGTATTATATTAGTTATATTCTTGTACATAGGAGGCAGTATTATAGTAGTTATATTCTTGTACATAGGAACAGTATTATAGTAGCTATATTCCTGTAGATAAGAGAAGTATTATAGTAGTTATATTCTTGTACATAGGAGGCAGTATTATAGTAGTTATATTCTTGTACATAGGAGCAGTATTATAGTAGTTATATTCTTGTACATAGGAGCAGTATTATAGTAGTTATATTCTTGTACATAGGAGGCAGTATTCTAGTAGTTATATTCTTGTACATAGTTGCAGTATTATATTAGTTATATTCTTGTACATAGGAGGCAGTATTATAGTAGTTATATTCTTGTACATAGGAACAGTATTATAGTAGCTATATTCCTGTAGATAAGAGAAGTATTATAGTAGTTATATTCTTGTACATAGGAGGCAGTATTATAGTAGTTATATTCTTGTACATAGGAGCAGTATTATAGTAGTTATATTCTTGTACATAGGAGCAGTATTATAGTAGTTATATTCTTGTACATAGGAGGCAGTATTATAGTAGTTATATTCTTGTACATAGGAGGCAGTATTATAGTAGTTATATTCTTGTACATAGGAGCAGTATTATAGTAGTTATATTCTTGTACATAGGAGCAGTATTATAGTAGTTATATTCTTGTACATAGGAGCAGTATTATAGTAGTTATATTCTTGTACATAGGAGCAGTATTATAGTAGTTATATTCTTGTACATAGGAGCAGTATTATAGTAGTTATATTCTTCTACATAGGAGCAGTATTATAGTAGTTATATTCTTGTACATAGGAGGCAGCAGTATAGTAATTGGCTTTTTTGCTCTGTTTCTTGCTTAGGATTTTGTTCTGCCATTTCAGATTGTAGTTTGGTAATGTTATATACCGCACATAAACTCAATATTTGAAAATCCTGACTCTTGTTGTTTTTAGACACATAGTTTGAGTTTCTGCTGGAAATTTGTCACCTCTGCTTTGATACATTAATTCTCTCCTTCATATGACATAGCCTGATCATTGAACGGGCTGCTGCACTATGTTTTTCAGATACAACTTTCTTATATCAGAAAATCTCACAATACCAAGACAAAATGGATCCATGGGAGCTCAGAATAAGACACTATTCACGCAGCGTCTTAAGCTACAGGTGCGCGCCATTATCTAGTAAACCTTGTCAGGATATTATTCAGTCGCAGTGCAGAAAACATTTATAAATTAGTGAACAGGAAAAAAAATGTGAACAGACGGCTTCGTCCCTTCTACCTTTTCCTTAGGAAAACTTAGCAACGAAAATGAAGCAGCAATATGTCTCAGATCCTGTCATGGGAAAGCCTGCAGCTAATCAGATGTGCGTCCTCACCTATTGGGTACAGCAAGGTAGGGGAGGAGGGAGGTGATTGTCCCGAGGACGACTACAGATGAAGTATGATTAAAATAAAATGTACTGCAGATATAAAAAGATGCATCATTAAAGGAAGGCGATGTAATTTACAATGACATATATTGGATATTTGTATGGAAGCTGGCGGGAACGGATGCCGTTAATGGCTTTAAAAAAATACTCCAGGGATATCGGAAGTTTTCTCTTAGAATTGCTCATTATGGACTCTTTTATGTGTAATCACTGCAGAGTTTGGATAGTGAGAAACACAACTTCCCGGGCTCCAAAGCAAAATGTGTATCTGTACCATGTGCTACTTATTTTACTGGTGTAGTAGAGGCATCAGTGCAGAAGTGTGACCAGGCTCGGACTGGCCCACCGGGCTACAGGGGAATCCCCCAGTGGGCCCCTGAGCAACGTGGGCCCCTAGTCTCCCACTTCCTGCACAAGTGGCACATAACACAGTAGACTTACGCACTTCAAACATATATTCAATGTACAGCACCTTAATCAGCCTATGTTTATGTAAAATACTTGTTAGATTATTTATTTATTTGAATGTATTCATATGGTGGGCCCCCAAATTAAATTTTACTGGTGATGGGCCCTAGGTACCCCAGTCTGACACTGAGTGTGACTCTTGTCCTTTCACTCCCTATAGAGATGCTACTTGGAAGAGGTGACCATTTTGGATCTTCTTGCTTGTGAGACCAATATGGTACTTTTTTTTTCCCTCCGGCAGTATAGCTTCTTTGCTTATACTACTTGGATAGTCCCTTTTCTACTCCACCATCATGTCCCGTTTTACACAGTGTAGTCCAATTTTATACCACTAGTGTAGTGCCTTCCTATGTCCCCAGTTTACACTTATTTTTACACCACTAGTGTAGTTCTTTTTTTATGCCATCAGTGTATCCAGCATCATTGGTGGCTTCCCTTTTCTTCTCTGTTGTAGTTCTTTTTCTATACAATCACTGTAGTGTTTTTTCTACTCTACCAGTCTAGTCCCTTTTCTATACCATTGTAATTTTTTCTACTCCACCAGTGTAGTACCTTTTCTATACCATTGTAGTTCTTTTTCTACGATATCAGTGTGGTCCCTTTTCTATACCATTGTAGTTCCTTCCATATACCATTGTAATTCTTTTTCTACTCCACCAGTGTAGTCCCTTTTCTATACCATTGTAGTTCTTATTCTACGATATCAGTGTAGTCCCTTTTCTATACCATTGTACTTCTTTTTCTATGCCAACAGTGTAGTCCCTTTTCTATACCATTGTAGTTCTTTTTCTACAATATTAGTGTAGTCCCTTTTCTATACCATTGTAGTTCTTTTTCTATGCCACCAGTGTAGTCCCTTTTCTATACCATTGTAGTTCTTTTTCTATGCCACCAGTGTAGTCCCTTTTCTATACCATTGTAGTTCTTTTTCTATGATATCAGTGTGGTCCCTTTTCTATACCATTGTAGTCCCTTTTCTATACCATTGTAATTTTTTTTCTACTCCACCAGTGTAGTCCCTTTTCTATACCATTGTAATTATTTTTCTACTCCACTAGTGTAGTCCCTTTTCTATACCATTGTAATTTTTTTTCTACTCCACTAGTGTAGTCCCTTTTCTACACCATTGTAATTCTTTTTCTACTCCACTAGTGTAGTCCCTTTTCTATACCATTGTAGTTCTTTTTCTACGATATCAGTGTGGTCCCTTTTCTATACAATTGTAGTCCCTTTTCTATACCATTGTAATTTTTTTTCTACTCCACCAGTGTAGTCCCTTTTCTTTACCATTGTAATTCTTTTTCTACTCCACTAGTGTAGTCCCTTTTGTATACCATTGTAGTTATTTTTCTACGATATCAGTGTGGTCCCTTTTCTATACCATTGTAGTCCCTTTTCTACACCATTGTACTTCTTTTTCTATTCCACCATTGTAGTCCCTTTTCTATACTATTGTACTTCTTTTTCTATGCCACCAGTGTGGTCTCTTTTCTATACCATTGTAGTTATTTTTCAACTCCACCAATGTAGTTCCTTTTTAGATTGCCAATGTAGTCCTTTTTTGATATTCCCAGTGTACTCCCTTTTCTAAATCCCCAGTGTAGTCCCTTTATTCTGTCATTCTAATCTGTTTTCCATGCCTTTAGTGTAGTCTCTTTGTTACACCATCATTGCAGACCATTTTATGCCAACAGTGTAGTCCATTTTTAAATCAACAGTGTAGTCCACTCCTTACTGATTTGATCAAAATATATTGGCTGAGAGTCTCAGATTTTATCATACCAGAATGAGGGCTTACTCCATATAGAGGTGAAACTCGAAAAATTAAAATATTGTGCAAAAGTC
This sequence comes from Bufotes viridis, assembly GCA_033119425.1. Classification (NCBI taxonomy): domain Eukaryota; kingdom Metazoa; phylum Chordata; class Amphibia; order Anura; family Bufonidae; genus Bufotes; species Bufotes viridis. Next base: position 98,107,298 of record CM065598.1, read on the forward strand.
CATTTATTTTCAGTAATGCAAATGAAAACAAATTGCATTAATATAGCTTAAAATTTGAATTTTCTGAAAAGGTTCAATATTCTAGGCTCAAAGTGTCACACTCTAGTCCGCTAATTAATCCATACCCCCTGAGCAAAGGGTACCTGAGATTGTGACTTTGGGGTTTCATGAGCTGTAAGCCATAATCATCCAAATTATAACAAATAAGTGCTTGAAATATCTCGCTTTGCATGTAATGAATTTATCACATATATTACTTTCACCTTTTATGTTGCATTACTGAAATAAATAAACTTTGCACTATATTCTAATTTTTTCGAGCTTCACCTGTATAATGTTTGTATCTATTGTGTTAGTGCATTATTTTCAGTGATTTTTGTTTATTAATGTAGACATGCACATCCACATATTCATTTATTAATATCAATCAGGATGTTTTTTATCTTTTTCTGCGATTTTTTTAAATTTAATCCACCATTGCTGTCGTTTATTCTCCAACGGTACAGACCAGTTTTACACCACCAACACAGTCCCTCTGTTGAAACCCCTCGTCCCCATTTTCTACACCACCACTCTAATCTCTTTTTTATGCCTTTAGTGTAGTCTCTTTTATACACTACCATTTTATTCCACATTGATATTCTGTATCTACTCCAGCAGTGTAGTCCCTTTTTTTATAGCATAATACTAACCAACACAACAGGGTATCTGACTGGAGGGTGCCCAACCTTTGGAGCCCCACTTATCATGAGAACCGTGGCCCGAGTTCCTCTGTTTGAATGGAATGGCTGCCTTACCATTCACCTCTATGGCTGGGTAGAAGCGCTCACCTATCTCTAGCAGTCACATATAGTTGGATGGAGCAGCGCATGTGATACTGCCACTCCATTATTCCGTGGGAACACAGCACCCATTCTTGTGAGTGACTGGTTCCCAAGAAGTTGAACCCCGCGCCAATCAGACCCTTATACCTTAGCCTATGGATTGTTTTGTCATAGACAACCTCTTTAAACCCAATTCCAGAGAATGAGCTGTGATAGCAGTACACCCCACGAACAAGAGTGGACAAAAAGCAGACTCTATTTTCCAACCTTGCCCAACCCCTCTTCTATAAATCTACCAGCAATGATCAAATCATTTGAATACAACACAATGCATGCTGTTTGCAACCTCGATAAATGTCCTTGCTCTCTTTAGAAATTCCTGGATTCCTTTTTAGCCTTTTATAAAAAAATTTCAACATAAATTGGCATTCAATTGGAATGATTAAACCAGCATTTACAGCACTGAAGTCTATTCTCCAACCTGCGCTTCAGTCTGATGGCCTCAGTTTACTTAACTATTACACAAAGTACTTTTAGAGATATTTTCTGAGTGGCCTCATAGGGGCTTATAGTCATAAAACAAATATTTGTGATTCTGTCGGGTAAAAAAAAAGAAAGAAAATGAATTAAACCTGGAGCCAAAAGGAAATAACCACTTCACCTACACATTGGGCAATTAGCGTCTGCTTTACAGTGTTCAATAAAATCCCTGTCAGAGAGGCAAATGTTTTAGAGATCTAATATCTGCTCAGATTGCGGTTGAATTTACGCTCAGCAAAACGGAAGGGCAGAAATAATAGCGCCCTGTGAGAAAAGCGCCTAATAAAGCCTGTCTCAGACAATTATATTGTACTGTAGGTTCATAACCCCTGGAAAGTACTGTCCTGGAAGAAACTGTTATAGCATGTCTCCATTACTCCAATACCTGGTTATCCAAAAACATTTTTTTTAAACCATCTCAAAAACTATAACAATTTAAAAAAAAAAACAATGTTCTTTATACCAACATTTAAAGAGCAAATTTTTGACACAAAAAAACTTTCTCAAACTTGAGGAAATGTTACGGCATTGTGTCAACCAACAGATGTGACTTTAGACTGATCCTAAGGGTATTGTCCTGGCAGTCCCCTGGTATTCATCCTTTAACCCGTGTACGGGGATCTAGACTTCATTGTAGGGGCACCACCAGGCGGATACCTCCTAGAGTAGTCTCTGTGGAGGTCAGAGGCACTGTTGTAGAGCACCAAGGGGTCAGGCAAAGTCATGGTCAGGGACAAGCTGAGGTCAGGATGGCAGAGTACATGCTATTCGGTAAATGGTCTGAGGTCAAGTCAAGGGTCAAGAGTTACTTTATTGTCATTGCACTGTGAAAACAGCACAAAAGAACAAAATGGAAAGCATGCAGTTAATTGTAATAAGGACACCACCAAAAAATATTACACAGTAATAAACCATAAGTCTTAGCAATTCATTACATTATTTAAAAGTCTAATAGCAGAGGGGTAAAAACTATTTCTGTAATGATTCGTATTACATTGCAAACTCCTGTCAGGGCAGGAAGCAATGGGTCAATACAGAGGTCAGGCACAGGTCAGGTCAGGCAGCAGAAGGTCAGACTCCAGTAAAGAGACAGAAAGTTGGTACATGAGCAGACAACAGAACAGACACGTTAGTATATATAGTAACACGCTAGAAAACCTATTCCTCACCCCCCAGAGGGGAAGGTGGCTTGAGTACCCAAAGGTTGTCAGCTATTGGCAGGTGAAAATTAGGGTGGTCCTTTAAGAATCAGAGGGAACCCATCCTTAATAGACAGATAAGAAGAGGCCTTGCTAACCAGCATGCCACGGCCTGCATTTAGGCATAGAGCAGACCTGGCAGCCTGACCTACCAGGAAGAAGGTCTGGTCTGCCTGGCGAGATAACAGGAAATCAGAGCATCCAGGAAAAAAGCCAGCCAAGAAGATGAATATGCAATCTCCATACCAATCTAGCTGTGGTTACTTTGGAACCCATAACCTAAGTCCAACATGTTTGGGCTGCTTCGGTTAATATTTCCATCCCAACACTTACCTGGCAAGAAGCAAAACTCTTTGACAAAATTTAGCGCAAACACATAAAGTGTATCACGCATGATAGAAAGAGAACAGATTGTAATACATAACATCTGCCTTGTTACAGTACCGAGAACGACAATCATCAGCTTATTAGGAGACACATGGAGAATCTGCTGAAGAATAGTCATGCCAGAGGCTCTAACCCCCGTTTCTAAAAAATATCCTAAGAAAATGAAAAGGACATCTGGTAGCCAAATTAATGAAGTGGAGTAATACTTGATACTCTTATTAAAGTGAACCTTCACTTTTGTGGTGGATCAAAATGTTGGTAAGTAGATGCTAGAAACAAGTAAGACTGTTTAAAGGTTTATGGAAAGCCCTGAACAAAATGGGGTCAGTTCAAGTCTCCCTGTCACTAGAGTTGCAGTTCACTGCTCCACATATAAATGCTCCAGCACATCCCAAAGGTCCACAGTACTGAAGTGGCTCGAGAGTTGCCAATGATCAATTGCATCATTATTCCTGCCCACCAGCAAGCACAATTATGGATCTTGTTGATGGCTTCCACCTGGATTGGAGCATGCAGATTTCTGTTGCATACCACATTTTTGGTGTTGCATGGAGCTAAATAAGAATTTGACATGTAGACCATGCAAACTCTGTCATACCTACAGTATGTTCACGTATTGGATCAAGTCTGAGCAATCTGCACTGTATGATGAGGACAAACTGGCTAAAATGGATTGGCCCACCAATACATTTTCTACATCAGCAAATACCACAGTACATTTTCTGATCGGTTGAAAAACATTAGAAGATAAGACACTGACTAACATGGCAGCCAGATAAGTGGCATCACTATGGAGTTTAGAGGTTTTATGGTTAGCATTCTCTTATAGCACCAGGGTCAAGGGCTTGACTACAACAAGTGCAACGTATCCATTGATTTGTATGTTCCTTATATCAAACCCTGATGAATAATGATCTCTGATGAATAATTCACTTTTCATTTCACAAGTTGAGAATATTCTATTCATTCATTTCTTATGCTGGCCTTGACACCTCCAGACGTTCTTGCTGCTGCCTTTAAACAACATTATGTCCTCCAAAGATATTATATTGTCTGTAGATCCTGAGAAACTGGGCTGGGTCTACCAAAAGTATCTCCTATCTTTGTCCACCTTTGTCCTTTTTTTTGCTTCCCAAAAAGTGTCATCATCATTGGCCGCCATTAAATCCTCTGTAGTAGTTGTCTCTGACCCTGGGATGACTCCTGTAGGACCAACTTGTCTAGGTCTGAAGCATTATTGGGAAGTGTGGTGCATCTATGCAAATTTTGAAAAACCTAGTGACAATCTCTATTATATGCAGCTGCCATTATTGTGAGGTCGCTGCATAGGTTCTAACCTAGATTTTATCAATGTAGCTGTTAGGGGATAATGAGGGTTATAATATTGGTTGGATATCAGAGGTGGGGAGAATCAACAGCTCATGAATATGAAGACTCCCAAGCCGGCGCTCAAGAGCTCAGCTCAGGCTGGAGCTTCTCAACACAGATTTGGCCAAAAAACTGGGTCTGTTCAAGACAGTGACATTTTGATCAGGGTACCTGATACCAGTTTATGCCGCCCTCAGATAGACTACTGTAAGAATGGTGGCAGATTCCCTTTGAACAAATAAATCATTTTCTGATGGCACATTCCATTAGAAATGGTTATTTTTTATTAAACTTTTTTATGATTTTTGGTTGTTTTTCTTTTTGATTTCAATGGTACTATACTATTGAAAATGGAAAGCAAAAGGTTTTGCTTCTGTAGCAGCCAACACAAATGATACAATGTTGTATATAGATAGTTAATCCATTGTCAGTTCACTGCGGTTATGAGGGAAATATGTTGTTGGCAAGGTAATCATCATAATAATAGTAGGTGTAGAATTGGTATGGCAGTATGACAGCTCGAATTTTCTTTAAAATAGGCCTAGATAAAGATGCCCTGAGAAGAGCACAAGAATGGAAGTAAGTCAGATCGATCCTGGCAATTATAATGGTTTGTCAGCTCTACATTACTGCCAGGACCCACTGCAGATGGCCTGGGCACAGCTCATGTCATCCTCTGGATGTACAATTACTTTCTATTGAGGTAAGAGCACCACATTAGCACCGCAATCAGGGTGAAATGGAGCCACCTTTATATGACTTATATAGCCATATCCCACACAGAATCAATTAGTCTGTTGATGCTGGTACCTTATCAAGGTGCTCTCTATAACCCACAGAAGAGAGGTGTTGAATAACTTGCAGGACTCAACATGTTCAACCGATCAAGGAACCGGTTCAGTCAAAATGAAGTGTCCAAAATGGACGACCCATTTAACTGGCTATAGACTAGATCCTATTTGCAGGCTGTGGACTGATAATGGCTGTTTATGGGTTGAAGCAAGTGCTAAGCTCAAATACATAGAATTCATATTCTAAATTAATAAACTAAATGAATAATGTTGCTCTACATCATCTCCAGATAATGTCCCACTCCATAAGAGGTTTAGTAAGTAGAACCTATAAGTTAAAATGGTTTTCTGGGATTTCAATACTGATGACCTTCTGGATGGGTCATCATCAGTATCTGGTCTTTGGGGAGTAGTATATCAGCTGTGCTTGGTATCACTCTCAGACCAATTCGCCTTAATGGGGCTGAGCTGCTCCTAGGCCACATGACCGATAAACATGTCGTCAGCGGCCTAGGAAAAGCTGAGAGAAGGCTGCTGTGCTACTGCGATTGCCACTGCCTTCTCAAACAGCTGATTTGTGAGTGAGTATCCCGGGTGTCGGACCTCCAATAATCAGATACTGATGATAACCTATCCAGAGGTCATCAGTATTAAAATCTCAGAAAACCCTTTTAACAGGGGATAAGGCAAGCAGATACATAATCCACTGCAAGTAATATCAATAGTTGACAAATCAGAACTGTAATGTTCACCAAAAGCTTGCAAAATTCATACAAAATTGGCAAGAAATTGAGCAATAAATAGTGGTACACTCACCTGTTGGAGACCCTTCTAGAACATGTCCAACATATGGGCCTTCTTTGAAGATTGGTCGGTTGTCATTCTGATCGATGACCATGACCTCCAAATCAACAGGTCCCTCAATGGTTTTACCACTCTCGTCTGTGGTTTCCACTAGTAACTGGAGAAAGGAAATTGAAAATTAATTTTCCAGCAGTATCAAACCAGTTTTCAGCCAGTCATCAAATAGCCACCCTGTCAATCTTTTTCCCGTTGAAGGTAAAGCCCGTCAATGATCACCCCATTATACAACTTTAAGGGTCATTTCAACTGGTGAATCGATTTGTTAAACTCAAAACTCGATACAAATTTTTGAAAAGAAATTGCATTCAGTAAATTTAGAATTTATTGAAATTCGCTTGGGTAGATTTTTTTCAGAGACAGAAAGAGATTTTTCAGGCATTTAAAGCACTCTCGATTCTGGTAGAATCCATTCATATCCAAATGGTATTTCTTGGCCGATTTGGTTGAATGTGGCTGAAACAAATTTTAAGAAATTAGAGTATCTCTAATTAGGATCTGAGTGACTTTGACAAATTGTGATGGCTAGATGAGTGTGTCAAAGCATCTCCAAAATGGCTGCTCTTGTGGGATATTCTTAGTATGCAGTGGTTAATACCTACTAGATATAAGCAAATTTATTGAAATTTGTTTCAGGTCCAATTTGACACATTTTTGAAAAAGCTTGATTTGGGTACAAATAGACTCTACCTGAATCAAATATGCTCCAATTATCTTGAAAGTTGGAATAACACGCTCTATGGCCGTGTAAGACTTTTCTAGAAACACTCTAAGACCACAAAGAGACAGTTTCAAGAGTGAGAGAACAAGAGACTAGTATGTTACTCTGGGTTTTAGAGCAATACATATGCATTATCTGGGGGGCTACCTTTTCTGATTACAGAGAACGCTGAGTATGGGTAGTATGTGTGCAAAGTATGGTAGGCCAGGCAATCCCCCTCTGGGTTTCTGGGAAACATATATGAAAATCAGCACATCTTACATCACTTTACATCAAATTGGCTTAATAAAGCTAATTTGAATATTTTTCCCAGAAACCTAGAGGGGCGTTGCCTCGCCTACAATACTCTGCACACGTACTATTACTCCGTAATCAGAAAGCGTGCCCCTCAGACAATGCATATACTGTATATTACTCAGAAACCCAGAGTATTATTCTCTGTCTCTCTCTCTCTATATTCTCCTAGAGAATGTTATACACCATACCCTGTAGAGTGTTTTCAGAAAAAAATATAAGTCCTAAGAGACCAGAGGACGTTATATACTGTACCAACTTTTAAGGCAATTGGAGCATATTATTTTGGGTAGAATCGATTTATGCCCAAATTGAACTTTTTCAAAAATTCTGTGAATAGGACCTGAAAGGAATTTCAACAAGTTTGCTCATCTAACCCCCCTTCGTGACAACAGTAGCACAATCGGTTCTCTAGTAGAGTGCTGTTAGAAGACTCCATGCAGATGCTATATAAAGCATGTTTACTACCTGCTGTAATGGTATATATTAACCGGTATATATTTTTGATCTGTCGCGTCTAAACATCAATTCAAAGTAAACGCTGTTTATGGTTAAACTGTCAAAACAACAATTTGCTGACGAGGAAGGAAAAAAGCAATTGTCTCCTTTCTGCCGTCTTATGCTAGTTAATTAGCCTTGTGTTTTATTGATCATTTTAATTGCATTTGTTAATTAACAAGCTCTTTAAAAAAGAGACTTAATGCACAGTGGCCGAGAGTGCTGACATAATGTCCCTCTGGGGTAATCATCGAGAGGCTTCCAAGCACGGGATGTGACACATATTGACGTCACGCAATGCATTACTCAAGGGTAACAGATTGTGTGAGACAAGTACTTGGAGACTCAAGACTTTGTCACATTGGGTTAGCCAGTTCTTGGTAATAAACTCAGATCAATTCATATGTCTACTACAGACTTGAACTGCTGACCAGAAGAGATAGGGAGAAAATGGACTGTGTGTCAGACAAGGGTTCCTCAGGTCCACAAGATGACATTATTCTCTAAGCCCACCCATTATCAATGCAGAATATGTGCACGTAAACTTTTAGTGGAAAATAATTGGCTCCAAAATCTGCTCCAAGTTGGGTTGTCTTCTTAAAGACCTTCAAGGTACCATGTTTGTGTCAGAGCTTGACCCTATTATTGTGTTCTGAGGCTCAAAGTTACCACAAAGTACAGGAATAGTCAAACATCAAAAAGGTTGATCAGGGACCTAGCTAGAACTGAATGGGCCCCACAGCAAATTTTTGTACGCCTCCATCCCCCCACCCCCACTTCTTTGCAGACCCCCTCCTCCGGTGCCAACCCTACTCATGCGTCTATTTTGTGACTTTTTAAAATTATTTTACTGTCATATTTAACATGACTTTATTGTTTTTTTAACATTTACAGCTGCTGACAAGAGTTTAAGGCCTCATGCAAACCGTCATGCTCATATTGGGGCCAGCAAACAGCGGGTCCGCAAAATATATGGGCACCGGCTGTGTGCACACTATGGGGTGCTTCTGTTCTATTCTTTTGCGGTGTGGACGGATCACGTCCCCATTAAAGTTGAATGGGTCTGCATCCGTCTGCGGCAACTGCACGATGGATTCCAAAACTTCATTCAGGAACCTGACCATGTGGCTGTACCCTAAACTTTACAAAATTTTTATTTCTTAGTTCTTTTTCTTAGTTACACTAAATCATGTGAGAGGAACAGGTCAAGAGTAAACCCTCAACATGGTCTGCCATGTTGAAATACAAAGAATATTTCATTGTCAGCGCAATAAGTGGCTAATCACTGAACTTTTACCCTGCCGTCAGCAAAGGATTAGTGAATTCAACTGCAATATATTTCTTATCAAGCTGTCACCGTAGACAACTCAAATAAAGCTCTTCCTTTCCAGTCAAGACATTTTCTCTTAAAAAAAGCAAATTGGACATTTTGCATCTCAGCCTCTATCAACAGTGCCTGACAAATGGCATCAATGACTGGAGTATAGTGAAGAATCCCTCTCGAAATGATATGGCCATGATACTTCTCTTTCTTTACGACATACCCTTGCCATATATATATAAGACACAACTTTATAGTTTGACAGATAAAGCGGAATGTATGCATGTGGTGCAAAGTATTTACACTGTATAATACGTAGTATGGTGCAATATGAGGTGACCAAAAAAAGATCAAAATTCACCAAAAAAAGGCATCCACTTATACGAGCCATATGCAACCCAATGTTTCTTAATTCACTCATAGATCTGTCCTACAGGAAAGCCCAATGAATTGGCCTTCACTCACATGAACATTATGGACAAGATGAAGGAGTTTCTCTCTACAGTCAGTTACAGGATATTCATGTCCTATCAGTTGGAGCCCAATTTTTAGGGAACAGAAGTGTCGAGTCTCTAGCTTCCAGCAGAGAGATACCCATGACCATCCAACAGCGGACAGGGCACCACCATACTTAAAAATGCCCACAAATTCCCACATATGTCATTTCCGTTTGGACAATAATTGGGCAATCCCATAATCCCATGGGATTTAAAAAAAAGGGCTTGAAACAGTGTAAAAAATTAAAATAAATCACACTCACCTAACTGATCTCCTTCCGCTCCCATTCTGAAACTTCTCTTCCACCAGTCTAAACTTCATAGTTCCTTTTGGCACACAAGGCCAGTGTTTGGCTGAGCGGTGTTGAGAGGGGCCAGGGGGGTAGAGACCAGCAAGCTAGAAAGAGTAGCTCTTGATCTACTTGATCGGCCACTCATTCACTCAACTTAAAGAGGTTTTCTGGGATTTTATATCCTCAGGATAGGTCATCCATGTCAGATTGGCAGGGGTCCAAATCCCGACACCCCTGACGATGAGCTGTTTGAGGAAGCAGAGGCGCTCACCGTAACTCCATTGGGTAGCAACTGTGCTTAGTATTGCAACTCAGCCCCATTCATTTGAATGCGACTGAGTTACACCTAGGCCATGTGACCAAAGTATGTGATGTCACATGGCCTGGAAAGAGTCTTTAAGCGCTAGAGGAGCACAGCAGTCACTTCATACAGCTGATCAGTGGAGGTGTTGGGAGTTGAGCTCCCATTGATCTAGTATATGACATGTCCTGAGCATATGCCATCAATATCAATATCCAGACATTTTAATGTAGTTATACCTCTCCAAAGTGCAACCGGTGCCATGTGTTCTTCAATGTAATGTCAATTCCTTTATATACTGTGTATACTGGCCTCTTCTACATGGGCAACCGTCTACAAGACCAATTTAGACACAGCCCAGCTGATATTCTAGTCCCTTGCTCTTCAGATTTCCAATCCTGTCACCCTGGCTATATGTAGGAGGAAGCCCTGAGCTCAGCATTCAGGGAATAGCAATAGCAAATTATTCTGTTTTCTGCATCCAATGACTGCAGAAGCTAATTTCCTTTGCAGAGAGATAATTAGAAGGTGTCTTTGGCTGCCATTTGGGTGACAGCGCTTTCATTTTCCTACATTTTCATAATTTGACAAAGGCCACTATGGGTTCAGAGCCGTCATCCAAAGCTGTTTGTCTCAAGCTCTGTATTCGATGACCCCTTGTAATGATAATTTAGGTTTTTATATTTTTTTACATTATTTTCTTTCTATCAATAAAGCAATTTGTAACATAAAAAAAAGTCTAACGACTATAAATCATCTCCTCATTGTATTTATTATTCATGTTCCGTCATATAGGTAAAGGAAGCATAATTATTTTCATGTCACCAGGAGATGGAATATTCATTAATTTGCTACCTTTCTAACAGACCAATTAAAAGCTAGTGACAATGATAGACCACAATAGATATTGCATTTTAACTTTGGGGCCATATTTAATTTATTACATTCAACTCAATTTGGGATAAAATAGTTTTTAAAATAGGTCTTTATTAAAAATTTGCAACAGTTTTTCCTCTACAGCTTTCTTTTTCAGTGCCTCTGCAGTATGTTGCTTTCCCCTTCTTGGTGACTACATCAGACAGCTTGATCTTCAGCCCTTATCTGTCCTTTCCTGACAGCCCCTAAACAATCATTGTAGCAATCAATTTAGCTTAGATGACTGTTTATGAGCTGTCAGGAGTTTGGAGATGGGGCGAAGGGGAAAGCAGCAGTCTGTAGACACACTGAAAGTGTAGGCTGTGGAGGAGAAACTGTTGAACATTTTTTAATAAAGACCAACTGAAAGATTGATTGATTTCTCCAAAATGAAATGAATCCAAAAAATGCCCCCAAAGGAGTCCATACACTTTAATCCCCCAAGGACCCGGCCAATTTTCACAGTTTCTGCTCTGGTTATTCATTTGTAATGCTGCGTCCACGCTCTCTGTTTAGTTCCATTGAATGGAGCTAAACCTCAAAGGTGTCCATGCCGTAACTACTCCAAGAATAGACATATACATTCTTGGTGCAGACTGAAAAACTGCACTTGAAATTGGTCTTGGAGGCGGTTTCAGCGCTAATTTGGCATAGTTTTTGGCACCGAATCTGTGCTGAAACCCATTCCAAAAATCAGTTGTGTGAACATACCCTTTGTTATGGCAGTAGGTTTGGAACCATTGTGTCAACCAACAGATTTGGCTTTGGGCTAATCCTAAGGCTGTTTTCTTGGTATTTCCTGTTTTTCACCCTTTAGCCCCTGTACAGGGATCTGGAATTCGCTGCAGGGGAACTACCAGGCAACCGGGGGAGACAGGGGATGGAACAGGTGAGTGAAGCAGCTGTGGCCGGAGCTGTTGCTGTAACACCCTTATCTTTTTTTCAGTCCACTCCTGGCTTTAGTTTCGAAAACTGCTTCAAAAAACTTAAATGTGGAAATCCATCCAAAAGAGTTTGAAGGTCATGTCAATGACAAATAATTAGAATTATTAATTACTGTAAAGTCATGATGGGCAGATGACTTCACAGTGAATCTGAGGAGCTGCCGGCTCTGGGAGAAAGGTCTCCCTTTTGATGAGAGAAACAAAAATTATTTTCTCTTTACAGTCTACAAAAATGCAAAAAAATCCAACCAAAATGAGACGATCAAAGACTCTTTAATCATTTATCATTTGTGGCTGATTCCAATTTTCTGTCAATGGAACACAGCATGCATCTAGCTACTGCAAATTACTGCAAAGTTCTGGGGCTGCTGAGAAAAAGTTACATCTTGGCAAGAAAACGGAGGCCGACTGAAGTCTGAACTGCTGTACCGGTAATTGCAAAGTGGTTTGTGTGTGCTCCTGGTTTGAAAAACAATTGTAGTGGTTAAGATGTTCTGAGGAGGGAGCTTAAACACGGAGGGCACTTTATAAACCGCACATGAATGGCTTCAAGAGAGCAGTGTCATTCCTGCCATTTTAAGACGCTCGCGGTAGGCTCCGACTCACTTCCATGATGATTTAGAGGAACATTCATTTTAAATCTTTTAATAAAGACTATAAAAGTATACTGACAAGCAAAATATAGACTGGGAGTCTGGTAATCTGTGGTGGACAAAAACATCAATTGGACTGAGATGTTTGGTCGTGATAATGAAGATGACATGCTCAATTTTTCTACTTGCTTTTTATGTGCAATCATTCTTTTCTCGCTGTAATCACCCCTTCATGCATTGAGTTTCTAACGAGATGGTGGTGAGCTTGTGGTAAAGCACAGAAGTCAAACGGAACACGCAGAGCTGTAACTGGAAGCTACTGCGCACCAACTGAAAATCTGTAGAGGAGAGTTTGTTGACACAATGGTTAACATTGCTTTCTTTTAAAGTACCTGAAAGCAGACCACGCGCCTTATGAGACAGCATGATAATTTTTGACTACCTCAGACTCTTTATTAGAAACTAATTATTAGGTACCAGCACACATACAACTTGGCCAGGCCATATGCAGTAGCTAGCTGTCTGCTAAACTCTTGTTTGGCCAACAGGTATTCCTTATAACCTCCCTGTAGTCATACTCAAGTTAACACAAGCTAATCATGTCCCCTCTTAGTCGCCTCTTCTCAGGACTGAATAAATTGAATTCTTTTAGTCTGTCCTCATAACTAAAACTTTTCATACCCTTTATCAGTTTAGTTGCTGTTATTTGAACTTTTTTCAGCTCCAGGGCATCCTTTCTATGGATGAACTGCATTTAGATGGGCTGCATCAAAGCTTTCTAAAGTGGTGATATTACATCCCTGTCCATGCCTCGTTTAATATATGACAATGTCCTCCAAGCCTTAGAAGCAGCTGATTGACGTTGCATTTTGTTATTTAATCTATAATCTACAAATGCACCCAGATCCTGCTTGACAAGTGACTCTCCTGGTGTTACCTCCACTACGACATATAGATTATTACCACCCAGATGCAGAACTTTAAATTTATCCACAATGAATCTCATTTCCCAAGTTGATGCCCAATCACTCAGTGTCCAAGTCAGCTTGTATTTTATGGACATCTTTCATAGACTGCACAGTACTACATAGCTTAGTGTCATCTGCAAATATAGAAATGGTGCTAAATAGTAGGAGACCCAGCACTGAACCTTGGGGTACACCACTTATAACCCGGGACCATTTAGAATAGCAATCATTGTGAACAACTCTCTGGACACGTTCCTTCAGCCAGTTTTTCATCCAATTGTAAACTATACTTTCTAAGGGTCCGTTTCACACTTGCGTTCTGAGGATCCGGCAGGCACTTCCGTCCCGCCGGATCCGTCAGAACGCAAGTCGCCTGAAGCATTAGAAGACTGATCAGGATCCTGATCAGTCTTCGAAATGCTTTCAGGTTACTATGGCAGCCAGGACGCTATTAAAGTCCTGGTTGCCATAGTAGGAGCGGGGAGCGGGGGAACGGTATACTTACAGTCCGTGCGGCTCCCGAGGCGCTCCTGAATGACGTCAGAGCGCCCCATGCCCATGGATCACGTGATCCATGCGATCACGTGATCCATGCGTGTGGGGCGCCCTGACGTCACTCTGGAGCGTCCCGGGAGCCGCACGGATGGTAAGTATAGTGCTCCCCCGCTCCCCACTACATTTTACCATGGCAACCAGGACTTTAGCGTCCTGGCTGCCATGGTAACAATTGAGAAAAAGCTAAACGTCGGATCCGGCGATGCGCCGAAACGACGTTTAGCTTAAGGCCGGATCCGGATTAATGCCTTTCAATGGGCATTAATTCCGGATCCGGCCTTGCAGCGGTGTTCTGGATTTTTGGGCGGAGCAAAAAGAGCAGCATGCTGCGGTATTTGCTGCGTCCAAAAAACGTTCCGGTCCTGAACTGAAGACATCCTGATGCATCCTGAACGGATTTCTCTCCATTCAGAATGCATTGGGATGATCCTGATCAGGATTTTTCCGGCATAGAGACCCGACGACGGATCTCTATGCCGGAAAACAAAAACGCCAGTGTGAAAGGACCCTAAGCCTATAGACATTATTTTCCCTATTAGACCCCTACAAGGGATCGTATCAAATGACTTTGCAAAGTCCAAGAACACTACATCCACAGCCACCACTCTGTCCTTGCGTCTACTCACCTCCTCATAAAACAGATCAGCTAAGTCTGACAACTTCTGCCTTTGATAAACTCATGCTGGTTATCACTTCTACAATCCTATTTCCCAAAAGGTTATTTGCAATAAATCATACAACCCATGTCAGATGTTGAAAATTGCTGCACCGTTGTCTCTGACCCCAGTGGTTCAGTGGCCAACCACACGAGGACTATTCTAAGAGGTAGCACCATGGTGTATCCCCTGCAGTGAACGCTAGATCCTTGTATAGGGGTTAAAGGGTGAAAACCAGGGGACTGCCAGGATAATGTTCTCAGGATTAGCCCCAATTCAAACTGGTTGGTTGGCACAGTGAGTCCACACTCATGTCCCCTAATAGAAATGAATATAACACATTTCTTCTGATTCTGATTCTACCACATCGGAGGGGTTATACTTACATTTTTCACTACCTGGTTCATCTCTTATGGGTCATTATACACATATCCTGCCTCAAAATACACCAGCCTATCAAGCATTTCCAAGCCTTGTTGATCCAGAAGAAGGCAAAAGCATGCCCTTCCCCCGTGATTACAAACCCTAGCATGCTAGCAGCAGCCACATGACAACACCCAACGGCCATGAATGAGTTAAGCACAGAATAATTCCTGCCTTTCTAATTTTATGATTTAATAAAGCAGAAACAAGATTAGGTCTCAGAGCCGTAATGTTTATTGTATGCAAGAGCTAATGGTTGGAAATAAAATTAAAACCTAGGACATTGAGGCTCCAGACAGAGAATATGAAAGATCTGTAAAGATACCATTACCATGCCTGCTAGGGCTACAAGCTCTGGTTTACACGTTTTCCTGGTAATGTAAGAGAGCTCCGTTAATGCAAGTGGCGAAGCCGACTTAATTGCATGCTGGACAAAAAATACGAATGTATCTGATTTATGTCGTGGAAAAATGCGGGCCGCCGTGTTGATGCAGCAATAATGCAGAAAGAAAGAACATATTTAGTATCCCACACAAAACAATTTACAATCACAGACAATATATTAGACTGCAAAATTGTGTTTAAGTGATCCGGTAATCACAGGTTAGTGAAAGAGATGAAAATACAAACTAAGAGAAGGAAATTGGGAAATAATTGAATCTTTCCCCAAAGAAAACTATAATTCAAGAAATGCGCAAAATATACAATCCTCACAGATGTTCTTCAATGAGCTTCATTGAAGCAGCAGACGATGAGATATCATCGTTTCTTCCAAACATTTTCTCCAATTCTGACACTGAAATGTAAAAATTTCCAGGATAACTTCTTTTATGTTACATTCCCAGGTCAATATTGATAGCAACATAATTGTTTACCCAAATATGGGACCTAGAAACATGCCCCGGTGATCTCTGTAATGGAGACACCCCTTTGCTCGGTTTTCCTTCCTTTGAGGGATATCTGGCTTTCATTGTGTTGTAGACCCAATACTGCGGCTCCACATTTATTTCGAATATTACTGTTTCCCAGGGAGCTTTGCACTTTGGATTGCTGTGTTGAGACTCTTAGATGAGGCTCTAGAACAATGAAATGCTGACAGCTGTGTCTAGAACAATAGAATTCTGACAGTTGTGGTATCTAGAACAATAATATGCTGACAGTTGTGGTATCTAGAACAATAATATGCTGACAGTTGTGGTATCTAGAACAATAATATGCTGACAGTTGTGGTATTCGCAATTGCGCAAATCAGCAATTAATGATGTGCATATTTTTGCCAAATACGGACAACTTCACATATCAGCAGGTCTGACTACATATTAGTGATTGGTGCACTCAGTATTGTTGTGAACTTGTGACATCACAGCGCTATGTCTGTAGCATGTATGTATGGAGAGCAGAACCTATCGCACTACCTAACACCCTGCACTGGAATCTATCTAACCTACACTGACTATCTCCCAATAACTATCAGTATTATATATAACCTAACTAACTATCTAATGTAATGTGACACAGTAAAGCACAGGGCACAGCAATAACACTGCTGTCTCTCTCAGAACTGTAATAAACTGTAGAAAATGGCTGCTTGGGAGATATTAGTAAGGGGTAGGGCACTTTCCTATTGGTTGCCAGGGATGTTGCTAAGCTCACACAAAGACATCGCAGCCTTCTTATTGGCCCACAAGCAAAATGAGAGGTTACTGATGAAAAAAAAAGTTGAATTTTTGAAAATACTAGTGTTGATGGAGCACCCAAGTGCTTGGGTGCTCGGGCCGAACACATTGAGATGCTCGGGTGCTCTATAGAAGTCAATAGGAGAATCTGAGCATTAAACCAGGCACCCCTTGCTCTGAAGAGGGGAGGGTGTCTGGTTCACTGGAAAAGGACAGAAATAGATGGAAACACCACCGAAATGGTTCAGGAACAGCATGGGGATGATGTATGGATGCATCTTGGACTCCCAGGTCGTATACAAGAAGATGTATAACTTGAGATACCCAGGTTATACCAGCATGGTCCATATTACTATATACATTAAGATGTATAACAGAGGATACCCAGGTTATACCAGCATGGTCCATATTACTATATACAATAAGATGTCTAGTTTATACCAGCTGTACATATGTAATTATATACAGGAGATGCCCAGGTTATACCAGCTGTACATAGATAATTATATACAGAAGATGCCCAGGTTATACCAGCTGTACATATATAATTATATACAGGAGATACCCAGGTTATACCAGCATGGTCCATATCACTGTATACAAGAAGATGTATAACTTATACCAGCTGTACATATATAATTATATACAGGAGATGCCCAGGTTATACCAGCATGGTCCATAAAAATAGATATTATGTAAAAAGTCTGAGATGTACCTTTTCTTCAGAATTTTCTTCAGATACAAAGAATGCGTTTCACCCCATGTTTGCTGCTTGGATGGACGGTTGACTACCTGAGATTTCTAGTAGGGGAGGAGATTCGAGCATCCGGCTCGAGCACACGGGATGTTCGGCCGAACACCGCCAAGCATCGCGATGCTCAAGCCGACCTGGTGTTCGGCAGAGCATGCTCGCTCAACACTAGAAAATAGGAATATATTACTATATTCTAAGTATTCGCGAATTCTCGAAGTTGTGATATTCGCGATTAAAATTCGCTATTCGAATATTCGCACCCAACAATACTGAGGACAACCAGCTCCTTCTCAGTCCTTAGACACCACCTCCTGCTTCTGACCCAGATATAATTACTTATACCCTGTGGTCTCTGTAGGTTGGGTTATTTTGTGGTGTGAAAATCCATTCTACTGACTTCTAAGATTGATTTTTCTCTTTTGCCTTTTCGGTTCACAATGTGATCTGCCGCCGGCTGAATGATACATCTCGGCTGGACAATACTGCACAATCACCATCAATATACTGAGCGTAAACTATACCCAGGAGAATCCAAGAAAATAAAATGTATAAGACACTAGTTGTGTATTAAGGTTCCCGGCTCGTCTCTCGCACATTTCCACTGCTGCTATCTGTCGGATTAATCTTCTCACCATTCTAATATTTAGGAATTTAGGCAGATTTTAACAATGCTTCTGGGTTCCAAGATATACGGAAGATTCTGGAGAAAGGTATCTGCTTTAATCTGCATTCATTTATCACATTGACACATTAGGCCTCTGCCTACGGGCACACCATGCAATTTTTTTTTTTAAATAAGGGTTGGATACATTTTTGTTGGGTTATATTATAGGTCAAAGCTACACAATATTCCATGTGATAAAACGTTGGGCACCAAAGATCATATATCCACATACGTATAGGATCCAGAAGAGGGAGTTACAAGAAAATATGTTCCAGAATGGTTATTACATGGGAAATACAAGTATTTACAAAAACAGACATGTCAGGAGCGGTGACGTCTTCTCTGTAAAGAGGAAACCTTGTCTACATTGGTGGAATTTGTGAAGACTTTCTTGAAGCCAATGTCAGAGTGGAATCGATCATCCAGAATTGTGCGAAGCAAAACAGCTTCAACTGAGATTCACCGGAGGAGACTTGAAGGGCAAGAAAATGTCTTTAATTCCGTCCCTGCGTCCTTGTATCCCGAAGCCAGGAGGAAGCCATAAAGAAAATAACAGACTTTAATGTCCGGCATCGGTAAAAACTTCTGCTCTGTCCTGGAGCGAGTTTGACTGCGCTCTACTCTGACAAGTTCCATTTATATTACATTTCCTGAAAACGGATTTCTTGTTTCTTTAAATTCAGCCGGGGATTGTTAAAATGGATGTAGTATATTGCAGTTTACTCTGTGGAGGGTTTTGCGGTTAATAAGAAGCATGGACCGTTCCTCCAATCTGCACCGAAACTCCATCTTTACGAGAAATAGGCAAGAAGGATCATTTAAAATGAAGGATCATACTAAAATTTCCATGTGCCCATGAATGTTCCTCTTCTTTAAGGATAGCTGCATTTTTTCTTCAATGCTGCTCTTCTTTCTATAATTTGGTCAATGCCGTTGCAGCCACAGGCAGCCATGCTGAAGCTATGGAGATGATCCTTCTGGTCATGCACCTATAGACACAGTTCCTTGTTCAATCCTTACTCCTCCTCTTGTCTTCCCTCCGTGTGTTCCAGTCTTACATATGGAAAATGGAAAACATAGGCACTTGTGCAGAATGATACCTACCTACTCATTTCTCCTGTGGCCCAGTTCAAAACTGTAGTTGTAGCAAATCCTTGTTTGGACTGAGTAACAACAGTGTTATGACTTAGCCTTTCCTTCACCTTGGCCAAAATCTCCAGTTCCCGACCTATTTAAATACCCGAGACAAAGCAGATTACCGTCTCTGTGCCTCCCAGTATCAGTGTCAGATGACCTGCCAGCCCCTTCCCTAGCTATCTCCAAGAAAAGACCACGGGATCCACCAGCAACATCAAGTTGTAACACACAATATGGACCAGCCACACCAGAACCCATGAGATCTAGCAGTGGTTCTCCAAACCTGGATAATATGGGTTGTATTATCCACCTTAAATGGATGAATTTCTGACGGGGTACCTAATGACAGAGAGCTATGGCTTTAAAAACAAGCTACTGAGTCCAGTCCCCGGAAGAAGTGTCCACTGGGTGGATCCCCTCTGACCTCTTCCTGCCCAGCTTGGCTTGATTGACAGGTTTTTCCCTTACACAGGAAGAGATCGAACTTTAAAGGAGACTTTGCAAATTGTCTGTGACCATGTGTACCTACAAGGTCACAACCAATTGTGAGGACACAAAAAAATAACAAATTTGAATCTAAAATGCTTAATTAATATGGAAAAGATGTTAAATGTCTTCCAAAAACACTTGATTTCAAAACTTTCTAATAACCAATGGGTACAATCTTTGTAAGAATGGCCATTTTCAAGGCACATTCCAGATCTGGTGGAAAATAAATTAGTCATTAACCATATGTGAATTCCCGCTTAGAGTTAAGGATTTTGTCTAGCATGGGCCTGTGGATAGACAACCACTGATCTCAGTGAGTGCCTGGTAAAGTACTTTCATTATAGGTTCCAGTTAGATCACTATGCTCCGCTGATTTCATGGGGCTTTACAGTCTGAAAATGTCATCATTGTTATTTGCTTCCATCTTATATATCATGGAGACCTCAGAATTTGGAATTATTGGGGTACCATGAGCAGGAACTTCCACCAACCTCTCTATCTTAGTCTTCACATTTCTACATTTCCCAAAAATTGTTGATGTAAGGAACCAACATGTGGATTGGTCCTGTACAGGGGCATATCCCAATGTTCTGGTGATTGCTATGGGTTCACACCTACCAATGCTATCACGTAATATGTCTGAAGAACAGCCAAGCTCCACTTTATGCTAAAATTAGGCCATACAACATAAGTGTAAAGTTGGACAAGCCCGCCGATTTCAGGAGGATTGGCTGACCATCTACTGTGCATGGTGGCATCCCAACTCTTCACCAACGGATGATGTTGGGGATAAAAAGAATTTGCATGCTAAATTTCAAAGGTGAATCCTAGAGAGATAAGAGGTGTCCAGCAGCTCCTTCTTTCCTCTCCCCAACGAAACATTTTCATGCTCGGCTGTGTATGGGGAAGTTTGGAACAACAGCTGTTGGCCAAACGAAGGATTAGCCAACAGATATTGAAGGTGCAGGGCCTGTGCAACCACCTAGCCAACAAAGGGATGGGGCAGCCTAACTCATCAGCCTTAGAGACAGACATAGCAGAGCTGAACTGGACCTGCTACAGCTTGCATTATTTCCAAGAAAAAGGCCACCTTCTGTTGGGTTGTGTTTAATGACACTTTCAGCTCTGTTGCATCTGAACAACTCTACTGCTTCTGTCCATGCCTCATGAAACCCTTCATATGTGTTCAGATGGTGCAAGAAAAGTAGCAACCACTACACACACAAGCTTGCAGCGAAGACAATGATTACTAATCGGTCAGCCACTCCTCGGTCGCTCCGGCTCGGAACAGATGATTATATGAAATTAGAGGTTGGGAGATGCTACAATCAATGCCGGCAGGAGAACCTCCATGCTTCTGCTGTGAAAGGCAGTGGCATAAACCCTTTGATCAGATGGATCACATTACAATGCAGCAGGTGACGCGTGGAAAATGATAAACCTCTGCTTCTCTAACTATTTAGTTATTATAAGATTAGTCAGATTGACAAATTTGATTTTGAGCGTTCAGGAACTGGCATCATTGCTATAAATCTGCTATGGACAGTTATGGATATAGCAGAGCAGTATGTGACGTCACTGGTCTAGGCCAAGCATTGAGCGCATCGGCCTTCTCAAACAGCTGATCGGTGGGGGTCTATGGTTTCAGACACTGATCAGATATTGATGATCTAGGCCTAGGGGATAGGTCATCAGTTAAAAAAGTCAAGAAGCCCCTTTAAAGTTTTTTTTTAGGATGGACAATCAATATCTGATTAGTTCCAACACCTCTCACTCCCAAAAATGAGCTGTTCTGGAGTAGCTTCGAGGCTGGAACCGGGCACCTAAACTACACAATTCCCTCCATCGCGCAGTGGATGACGTTTTGTCTATTGAACTGAATGCGAGCAGTCCTACAGTAACTAGCAGTGTCCACTACATAGGTGAGGGTGTGGACTGTCGGCCCCCTCCGATCAGATATTGATTGCCTGCCCCCAAGGATAAGACATCAATAGTAAAATCCTGGAAAACTCCACTAATTGCATTTACTTGACAGGGACTGACCTGTACTGCCTAAAAAAAATGGCGCTGTTTCTAAAATATTCTGGACAAACAGAACAAGGTATAAAAAGTGAGGTGGATCCATAGTTAAAATCTAAATGGATGATTCTCCGTGCTAGTTCATGCCAGCATCTTCCCTGCCCATGGACGAGAGTCACTGTTCCCCTGTTTCTGGCCGATCCATCTGCTTTGCGATACCTATGGGGAGGTCAAGCAAGCAAAGCAGGTGGTGGCGGGGAAGTAATATCGCCCAGATATAGCCATGCATGACATACAGTATACCTAAAAGGGCATGCATACATGTGCAACTTTTTGTTACTCCATTGCATCTAAAAAATAAGAAAAATGGGAAAAAATTAAAATCATTTTGGTCCAAAGCCTAACTTTTTGTGTAAACGACTTTTATGCAAACCGATTTGTTGTCATGACTACAGACTACAGAGAATCCCTTCTACCGGCTGAAGGTGAGCAAGAAGAAAGGTCAGAAGGATTAGCGTTAACACATTACTTCTGGTAGTCTGTAACCATGGAGACACCTAGGTCGACATAGGAGCTGTATAAATAAAACGGCACATTTTTATTGCAATTTTGCTTTATTTTTTTCTTTTGGATACATTCCAGTAAAAAAACATAGCTTTTGCAAAACATAAGTACGGTACATAGAGATGCATTGGGCTTTATCAGACTCCATCTTCGAATATTATGCATGTTGAGGCTTCCGCTCTTCTACTGGCTATAGGCAAAAAAAAAAGAAGGGCAGACGGACAGGAACAACGCAGGACTGTTGGCAGTCAGTACCAGGGAGAGACATAGATCTCCACGGGAGCTGTATACTGAAATTTTATTGTTTTAGGCCCCTTTCACACGAGCGAGTTTTCCGCGCGGATGCAATGCGTGACGTGAACGCATAGCACCCGCACTGAATCCTGACCCATTCATTTCAATGGCTCTGTGTACGTAAGCGTTTTTTTTCACGCATCAGTTCTGCGTTGCGTGAAAAACACAGCATGTTCTATATTCTGCATTTTTTACTCAGCCCTGGCTCTATAGAAGTGAATGGGGCTTCAGTGAAAAACGCATCGCATCCGGAAGCAAGTGCGGATGCAATGCGTTTTTCACTGATGGTTGCTAAGAGATGTTTGTAAACCTTCAGTTTTTTATCACCCGCGTGAAAAATGCATCAAAACGCATTGCACTCGCGCGGAAAAAAATAAACAACTGAACGCAAAACTGAACTTGCTTGCAAAATGGTGGAAGTTTCACTGAACGCATCCGGACCTAATCCATTACACTCCTGGGAAAAGGTCCTTAGATGCATTACAGTAATAAAAGTTTTTGTTTTTTTTGCAAAAGTTTACACACCCTGAAGGCATGACATAGGTAGACAGACCCCATCTTTGAATAGTATGTATTCAGCGGCAAGAAGGCATCGGCCATCACTATTAGAATGACGCAAGGTTTAGGAAAATAAGAGTTTACATCATCCCAAAAGAGAAAGAACTGCATCTTGCCAACCTGGCGCCGAGATTAAAAATCTCCAGATATTATCTAAGTAATTAAATTCCAAGTGGAGGCAGCTTAGCGGGAGAGGGAAGATTAATGGGAAGGGGCTGCTGGGCGACTTCTCCGCACGCACACTCCATCACATCTATACATTGTGTTCCTGCCCAGGCCCCTCCCTGACACACGGCTGATTAATCTAATATTGCAACGAGATGTCAGTGTGAAATCATAAATATGCGCCCCCCTGCTCTGTCCTTCACTGCCGCCATGTCGACTTGATGTTACAATTTTGCTACATTTAGTTGAGCTGCATTCAGAGACTATGAGCTCCTGGGAAGTAAATGGAGACGTCCTTAAAGGGCAAAACATTTATAACATCAGTAAATATATAGTAAATATAAGTAATAACATTATTAAATATAAGTCATATTAGTAAATATCAGTAATAATAATTAATATGTCATCATAATATTATTAAATATACCATATTTTTTCCTCTATAAGACGCACCTGTCCATAAGACGCACCTAGGTTTTTGAGGAGGAAAATTAGAAAAAAATTTTTTGAACCAAAAGGTGTGCTTTTGAACTAATGATGGTCTGTGGATGACACTGTTATGGGGGGATCTAGGGATCTGTGGATGACGCACTGTATAATTAATATATTTGTAAAAACAAGTAATAATATTAGTAAATATATTAGAAAATATTACCAATAATATTAGTAAATATTATTAATATAATATCAGTAAATATGAACAATAAAATTAGCAACTAAAAGTAATAATATAAAGTATTAATAAGTAATTAATAAGTAATAAGTAAAGTATTAATTATAAAGTAATAATATTAATAAATATATTGATAAAATATATGTTAAATATTAGTAAATATTAGTATTAATTAGTGTTAAGCGAAGCATGCTTGGGATGCTTAATTCGAAGTCGCTTCATTCAAAACTTCGTAATAACACAGTATGGAGATCCATCTCCGCACAGTATTAGAATGTATGGGCTCCGGGGAGCCGAAGTAAGTTATTTGCGAAGTCGGGCGTGACTTCGTTGAATAACTTCGGTAATTGATTTTTAAAGTGCTTCGGTTCCGACTAGTACCTCGGAAGAGGAGGACAGTTCACATGCAGTTGCATGTGTGACTTGGGTGACAACCACTGTGGTTTTCCATAGGGGTTGTCAGTTGTCACCCAGCTTTCTCAGACATCTGAGGAGTGAATTAGCATGATTTGGATTGATATATTTATCACCTGGGCAGAGTTGCCATTCACAATCCTAGGAAAGATGGTTGACAAGCCCAGGAGTTGTCATATTGGCAGGGGCGTAGCTAATGGCTCATGGGCCCTGGTGCAAGAGTTGAGCTTGGGCCCCCTTCCCTCAGTGCTTTGTGTGTCTTCTTATGTGGCACAAGGGTCTTTGGGCCCCCTCAGGCTCCTGGGCCCGGGAGCGACTGCTACCTCTGCACCCCCTATAGCTACGCCCATGCATATTGGTTGTTAATTCAAATGATTGCTGATCATTTTTTTGCAAAAAGGTTTTAATCGAAAACACTAATTTTTCCCATTTTAATTGAAAGTGAGATTTAACTTTATCTGTCAATCTAAATGCTACTGATGCTGTAATAGCAGTCATATAGGTTGTCACCCAGCTTTCCAGGAAGCAGATACAGTTGTCGAAAAAGTAATTTTATTTATTTATTTTATTTTAAGGGGCGGAAATTATTAGATTTTGGAGTTCTGTGTCCGGAACATTGTTCCTCTCCATACCCTCGTCTTCACATGGGATACATGACGTCCACTCTTCTGTGTGACTACATGCCACATGATGACGCCTATAAGGATTAGTGATGAGCGGCATAGGCAATATTCAAATTCGCGATATTTTGCGAAATTTTTGGCCAAATATTCGCCATAAATTAGCAAATTCGGGACTTTGCGATCTCCAGTCATTATTTACTTGATGTGAAAATCGGCAATGTAGTATAATTAAAGATGAAGACAGTCGGCACTCCTCTCTTCTGCTGTAGTGGTGCTCGCGTCCAGGGCTGGTTACCCAGGAAAATCAGGAAAAAACGACCGGCACTTCACTTGTATGCAAAGGTGAACTTTATTCACGCATCAGCGAGACAAAGGCAATGTAGTATAGTTGCAATAAAAATTTGTGATTAGATTATTCGCAATCAACACTAAGGGGTAGGCAACTTTCCTATTGGTTGGTAGGGATGTTGCTGAGTGCCGATATTCGCGCTAAATTCGCGATTAGAATATTCGCAATCGACACTATTCACGAATATATATCACTAGATTCTAAATATTCGCGAATTCTCAAAGTGGCAATATTCGCAATTAAAATTCACGATTCGAATATTCGCGCTCAACACTAATAAGGATAATGTACATGTAAATCACCAGCGCCCCCTCCCTGCGAACACGGGTCATCACATACGACGTCTGTACAACAATGGTTAAAAATTGTCAAAAAGATGACCTCCTCCTTTTTAATAGCAAATCAGTGCTACCTGTGGAGCCCACCAGTAATGATTTTATTCTAGTCACTGTCTTTCCACTGGAAGCGAGAAACCTCTCATTGTGATCTGTTCCATCTTAATTGAGATGGATTATATTCTGGGTTCTAAAATGAGAAAGTGAACAATTGTGAGAATTAAAAGATATCTGTTAAGCCGGGATAAGCGGCGCCATCGATCAAGATACTGCAGTCCATGTGTAACGTTCCTTTAATCCTCTAGCTGCTCATCATATCTTCATCCACCCGCTACACCTATGTGTCATCAGAGGGGAAGCTTAAAGGGGTCCTCAAACTTCAACCAATAGCATTTATCACATAGAGAAAGTCAATACAAGGCACTTACTAATGTATTGTGATTCTCCATATTGCTTCCTTTGCTGGCTCGATTCATGTTTCCATCACATTATACACGGCTCGTTTTCATGTTTACGACCACCCTGCAATCCATCAGTGGTGGTCGTGCTTGCACACTATAAGAAAAAGCACCAGCCTATGTGTGCTCCCACGGTCCCGGGCCACCCAATAGGCTGGAGCTTTTTTCTACAGTTTGCAAACACGACCACCACTGATGGATTGCAGGGTGGTCGTATAATGTGATGGAAAAATTAATCCAGCCAGCAAAGGAAGCAATATGGAGGATCACAATACATTAGTAAGTGGCTTGTATTAACTTCCTCTATATAATACATTCTATTGGCTGGAGTGAGACAACCCCTTTAAAGGATATGTTTACTTTTGCAACATTGTCTTTATACTGTGGCAATACATAATATAAAATGTTTAACACTAGCGCTAAAATCGTCTGGCAGAGGACCAGCCAAGCCAGAGCTCATCGCATCCGGCATAGCCAAAAACCGCCGTAGCCTCGCTAGGCCCCGCTGACTATGATGTGACCTGGCGGGTATCCAGCCTGTTTCTGGCATTATTGCTGAGATTCGGCCAGACAAATACAAGGTCTTTGGTCCAGCCAAATCCCGGTACTAATGCCTGAAACAGTCCAGATCCCCACCGAGACCCATTATGCTCAATAGGCTCTGGTGGTGAGAAGGTAGGATGAACTCCAGCAGGCTGTTCCTCTGCCGGATGATTTTAGATCTAGTGTGAAACCAGCCTAATGTATGCAGCTCCTATACTGATCTATTTATCTCCATGGTTACAGACTACAAACAAACCCTTATCCTGCAGTCGTGCGTTACTCTCCTACATCTCTTTCGCACTTCTTGACCGCATATGGTTTGTTTTCATTCTGTGGCTCCAATTTGAAATGGAGACGCCATGTGGTGACAACTCCCATCAGGATACATGCAAATTTCAATGTGCACGGACCTTTAAATTAAGTGTCCAATAGTCCAATTTATTTAGAATATACTTTTTCGATGACAGAGCTCCAATTCCCCTGCATAGACAAGCAAAAGGATATAATTCTGATTGCCTGCAGTCACCACTAGGGGAAGCATGAATGCATATTGCACACTACAGTAGGCTCCTGAGCGCCCTCTAGTGGTGACCTCAGGCAGCCAGAATTTTATCATCTAGCTTTGTGGATTTAGGGTATGTATCAGAAAAATAGAACTTGGACATTTATGATCATATATTAGGAAACTAATCAGCACAAAAGGATGGGCCTTAAAGCAGTATCATGGAAAAGGTTGGGATATATATGGTCATATATGTGGTTATTATGAAAAAAGATGAAGAACATGCCGATATCTCATGACTCATTGTAGTCTCTGCTCAATTCCCATGAATATTGTGTATGAGAATAGAATAATTGCATACATTTCATGCAAGCAGGCAACACGCCATGGAGACATTCATATCCATATTGGTAAAATATGATGAAGATGAAGGTCAGGAGTGGCAGCAGGAACTGCAGGCTACTTATACCGGTGATATACTAATACACGGGAGGATCAATATGGAACCTCAGGGCTAGCGCAATAATCAATGTACAGTATTAATAAGGAGATAGCACAGAGTAAGATGACAGGGATAAGATACGGCCCCTCATGGACATACACACATCTCACTTCTAATGTCCTGACCCTATAGATGCCTCCTTATGTAACCTGAGGATGGTCCTCTCTTATATAACCCTACAATGACCCCTCATTTAATGAGGAGACTTGTAGAAATTATACCTGCAAATATCTGCCTTGAGTTTGTATGTTTCCCCATAATTGATGAAATTCTGCCAGGTTCTCTACTTTCCTCCCACAATCCAAAGGCATACGGATAGGATAAGAATTGGGGTCTAATGTGTGTCTTAGATAAGGAATTTGGTTTGTGAGTCCGGAAAACAGACACATGTGAACAGTGGCTAGCTCCGTACAGCGCTGTGGCATCTGATATCACAATTAATGGTAGGTTTCACCTGCAGTACCACGACTGACCACATGGTGTGCTGTTAGAAAACATTCCAGCTAAGAGTAAGAGCAAAGCGTAAATTCAATGGGTATTGCTAGGATATGCCCCCTTTGTCTGATAGGTGCAGGACCCAGCTCTGGGACCCGCATCTATCTCGTAAACTGAGCTGGAAACGTGAAGGAGGATGCACTGAGCATGCGCGGCCACCCTCCATTCATTTCTATGGGGCTACCGATAAAAGGCGAGCGCTGGCTTAGCTATTTACGCCAGCCACATAGATATAAACGGGAGCACTAAACGGACGGATAGACATAGCAGTCTTCTTTGGACAATTCCTTTCATTACAAGGTGCCCAAAAAATGAGCTAATCACAGTCAACTAAAATCTATGAGGGAACCTTGCAGTACGTGTTCAATTCCTCCACCGCGGGAAACATGAAGCAGTACAAACTGCATCTCCTATTAGGGTCAACCTCTGCGCATGGGCTTCTTAGGTCCCCCAGAGCGAGACAAGATATTTGGAGCCTTTTACCCCTCTGGTTAATACATTAGGCTCCTGTATACAGGTAGAGTTCCTTAATTAGGTATTTAAAGGAATATATCTACCTTCCAAAGGATATGCCATAGATGTCTAATAAATGTGGGTCTCACCCTTGAGACCCCTACCTATTCCCAGAATGGAGGTTCCCCCACCACCCATCCTGCCTGTTGATGCAAGCATGCTCAGCTGATTCCGTGACCCCTACTGAAAGTAACAGAGAGAGCCATAAATGAGGCATGGTCATCTCTCTATTCATTCACCACCTGTCTATGGCAGCCGACAGCCATCAAATCAGATGGAACAAGTGTAACCAACCCTAATCTGGACACAGGTACGGGTAACTTTCTGGCATAGGTATAGGTCGCAACATGCACACATTCTTACATCAGACATCCTTTTCTATAATAAACTAATATTTCATATTGCAATTACTGACCACATGCAGTACCCCTCCTGACCACACGGTGCGCTGTTAATCAGACTCATGAAGAAATATTAAATCATAAGGTATTTTGAAGTCTTTGAGAAAATAGTACAGTTTGATGTGCAGCCTTCAGATACCTCCCATGTGAGATGGCAATTTGATGTGTGGTATGCTGTGTCCTGCCTTTACCCATATGACTTTATATTAATGTACATTTTACAACAATGTATCAATAGCCCCAGGAGACATTAATGTACTGTTCATAATGCAGATCCAATGTCGGTATGCTGTATCTTTTAATGTACGCAACTCTGCTGTCTTCTCTGCCTTGACTCATTTGGCTGATGTATAGGATGCTACAAGAAGAATGGATTGTGTTTCTCTTCATATTTATGATTTTACAGCTCATTATGTGCAAGCACTTGACACAATGTAACAGCACAAATCAGTGAAGAACATATCATGGGGTGATCAGACAAGGACACATCCAACAATTCAACAAACATAGGTCATATGAACAGCTTTGGGGGGGACCACATTCGCATTGATTTTTTTTTTTTTGATTGGTCGTTTCTTTCCTAAATGTTAAATTTGATTGGTCGTTTCTTTCCTAAATGTTAAATTGCACTGATCCTCTAAGTCCTCCGTTGTTATTTTCATTGCCCCTCCCCCTTTCCAGAGTTGCCAAGCTCGTTCCTTCCATCACCTAATCGGCAGTGGATAGCCAAGAGCTTCAAGCACCCTTCACTCAAGGGGGAGTGATCTTCATTGCTTTGAAAGCCAGCATCAAAGTGTGATCACGCTGCACTTGCCACTGAACAAAGTTCTCTACCACTTGAGAGAAGAGTGCTGGTGGCCTCCCTCTTGGCTACCCATTGGCAATGTACACTACTCATAAAAAGTTAGGGATTTTTGGCTTTTGGGTAAAATTTATAGAAAACGTAAAAAGTTCACACCACAGTGATATTGTACCATGAAAGTCGGGCATTTAAGTAGAAGCAGTAATTGTGATTTTCTCACCTTAAACAATTTATTGAAGCAAAAGCCAACACCGGTGGTGGGTATACCACCACAAAATGTCAGTGTCTCAATAATTTGTCATGTGGCCTTGAGCATCAATTACAGCTCAACTACGACGTCTCCTGCTGTTCACAAGTTACCTTATTGTCTGCTGAGGCATGGCATCCGACTCTTCTTGAAGGGCGACCCTCAGGTCATTGAGGTTCTGGGGTACAGAGTTACGAGTCTCTACACGGCAACTCAGCTGATCCCATAGGTTTTCAATGGGATTCAGGTCAGGAGAAAGTGCAGGACACTCCATTTGAGGTCCCCCAGTCTCCAGCAGCCGTTCCCTAATGATGCGACCTCAATGAGCTGGTGCACTGTCCTCCATGAAGATAAAATTAGGTCTGTGTTGTTCCTGCAGAGGCACAATGACTGGATTAATGATGTTCTTCAAGTTGTATGGGCTTGTTACTGTACCATTCACAAAGTGTAGGGCAGTTCTGTACTGACTAGACACACCGGCCCACATTGTAACACCACCAAAGACTAGCCTGGTGACAGTGGCTGATGCATAGCGCTCTCCTTGACATCTCCAACATAATTGGCGGCCATCATTTCTGCTCAGCGTGAATTGAGTTTCAACAGTGAACAGCACTGAGGCCCACTGGTTCCTCGTCCAGCGTAGATGCTCCCTGGCCCATGCAGAACGATGACGATTGTGTCTGGTGGTGTGGTCAGGTACCCTTGCAGGTCGTCTAGCACGCAGACCACACTGATGTTATTGGTTTCAAATGTTCTGACGTGACACTTGGATGCCTCTTACCTCCCTTAAATGTGCCTGGAGTTGTATGGCATTCACCATCCAGTTCCGCAGGGCATTGTTCACAATGAAGCGGTCATCGGTGTGGGATGTGACCAAAGGACGTCCACTTCTCTGCTTTTCTGTGACTCTTCCAGTCTCTCTGTATCCCTGATACAACCTGCTGATGACACTCTGTGATTCTCTATGCTCAGTGGCCACTTCCATCTGTTGATCAATTGTTAGGTGTCATCTTGGCCTCATGATGTCAAAATGTAAGCAGCATGATGAGGAGGACTGTTTAAATAACAATTCTAATTGAACCAGGAAATTTATTGAGTGATTCATGGATCAAACACTTGTTGTGAATTTTGTCGTTAAGCTCCTTGTTAGAGAACAGCAAGTTGTGCAAAAAGTACTGAAACATTGAACAGTTAGACATGTGCAAGTTTAGAGAAGATCACATTAAGTTCACCTGTAAATTTCACCCACAAGTCAAATATCCCTAAGTTTTTGCGAGTTGTGTAGTTAGTCACCAGAACCAACAGGCCTGGTAACTTGGAAACAGCTCAAAGAAATAAGTAACAACAGATTGACTCATGGATCTGTGCCAAATGTAGCAGGCACACAGTTTAAAAAACTTACTGTAAATTGGTGACAGGTTCTCTTGCAGCAACTTTCTAAATAGCCTTTATTCAAAATTCCCCACCATTTTGCATTGACAGAGTATCTGTAAACCCTTCAGCTAACTGCTGGTGCTGCTGAATCTGACATAACTCAGTCAGAGCTCTACTACTGTTACTGTTTCTCAGTGTTGGAAAGATAGCAACACGGAGGTAGAGGAGATTGTCCATGGCAGATCGGAGTGTGGTGAGAGGAAAGCCTCCAAGGAGGGCAAATCACACAGACTGTAGAGAAGGAGAAACGCACACAGAATGCAGTTTGCAGGGGGGGGGGGGGTGACAGAAGCATCCTGGACACACAGATCTAGCATGTATTACTGGTAGAGATATGTCCACATGAGGAGAGCATGAAACTAGAAGTAGGCTGTAGACTGAATATTAGGGGTGTAAAAATTAAAAATTTATGACAGCAGACTGAAACTTAGTACAACTTATTTTCCCAAGGTAATCCCTAATATGTGTAAAAAAATATGTTTTCTGTATGTCCCTAAACTTTAGCCTAATGCTCACAGGAGAATCCTCAAGAAAAAAGTTTTCCAATACAACTTTCAAAAGTGTCATAACAGATTATCTTTATATTCAAAAGGAGAAATCTAATGAGATCCCATGAAGTAACCCAGTGTTCTCTTATCTTATGATTTGCCTCTACATGGTTCCACCATGCTTTATAGGGTTGAGTGACCAAAGGACTGTAGAGTCTAAGATGGCTTATATGGGTGTCTGGAATGCAATAACACACAGTGCCAAATGAGGTCAACGGTTGGTTCCAATACATAGTTTACACCATCAAAGAGACTAAGCCCAAATGTTGACCTATTAATACCCAACTATCTTGATTGTAAAGCTGGAAGAAGGTAAGGGTGCAATAAGTTTAAAATAAGGACAACTTAAGGAACAACATATAAAGAAGGTACAATCTGCATTTCTTAGAATTTTTCAACAAACAAGGGTAGGTATGAAAATAGGAGGTAAGAGGACAAATTCCTCTGGGCTTCTACCATGTTGGACCTTCTTCCATTCTGGTGGGTCATTTTGAATTTTTGTAATGACCCAACCATAGTATTATTTAGACATTGTATTTTACTATATAGCATGGCAGTATTATATTGGCACCACACTGTGCTGGTATTGTTTAGGTGCTATACGGCATTATAATTTGGGTACTACTAGAGTGTAATGGGAACAAACCCTCAGACTGATTCTACCCAGGTGCCTCCACAGACCTTGATCCAATCATCTTGCCAATGAGGAGTTATACAAGGAGCATAACTATAGGGTTGGAAAGGTCACAGCTTCACCCAAGTCCTGGAGACTTTAAGTTACAGTATGACTCTGATAACATGTCTTCTTTTAAGACCGTACTTAAATCATGTATAGGGCTGTCAATACCCTTAACATTCAAAGCAGCACAATCGTAGCAAGTAAACTGTACTTAAGCAGAAAAGTTCCAGGGAACATTGTGGTAAGTCAACAGTCAATACCTTTCTCATTGTTGTCATGAAAATATAATAATATGTTATAGCGTATTGTGCTTTAACAAAGCAAAGTATACACCTTATATATATTCCATAGTACTCCCACTCTTCAATTGTAAGTCCTGGAAAATAATACAGCAATGCAACTGTGCAGACTCTGGCACAATGGGTGGAGGATGCACAATATTCTTTTCATACTTTATAGCTCTATAGCAAATCCAATGGCAGATACTTCATTTTAGAGACCAGTCAATGGATCGGTGGGACATTGTGACACTGGGAGAACATACATCGGAAATTTGTAAGAGGGACGTGTGAGGTCAGGCAAAACTGGTAGGACATAGAATGAGATGACGGATATATTTTTGCTCATATGCTATCCATTGAAGACCTTGAGTTTGGATCTACCACCCACATTCTACGTCAATTTTACGAGGTCACTGTGGATACCATATATATCCAAAAAAATTAGTTTGTGACCAAGGTGATAACTGCTTCATGAACAAAATAACATAGTGGGTCATTTATGTCCAGATATGCGCCACTTTTGTGGTGCATATCTGGTGTAGATGCCATAGTGCAGCAGAAACTTATTCCCCATTCACCCCATGTCTAAAATGGGCGCGGAAGGAGGTGGACCAGCAGGCCTGTCTCATTCATCATTTTCTACGCCTGGTTTAGACTTAGAAAATGGTCCAAATGTAAGACATCAAGGAAGCTGGTGTCTCTACATAACTTCTGCGATCCACTCCCAGCTATAGGACCTAATAAATGTGTCCCATAATGTAAAGTCAAACATGAGTAACCTTAAGGCTGAGGCTACAAAATATTGGTCATCTACAAACCCAATGGCAGCCCAGGTAGAAGACAAAGGACCATTGTCACCATACCTCACACTTTCTACTCAAGCATTTTCTCAAGTAGGTAGTGTTGAAAGAATAAGCTTTTACTCTGAAAATTAGATAACTCTCCATTGGCTCAAGGTTTTGCTTAACAGTCACCATGAAGGTTCTTCTTTTCCTTACCTACTGGACCAAAAACTTGAGTGAACCACAGAGACCAAACAACATATACTATGGAAAGTTCTATGATAAATTTGGTCATCGAGTAAACCTTATAGCCAATGACACAATCACAATGGAGCATACCATCTCAAACCACGCATTGGCTAATATAATGAAGACTGAGTCAATTCAAGTATACATACCTGATAAGTTGGAATGGCCTCCCTGTCAAGAGCTTTAGTGACTTGCACTTCTCCTGTATTTTCATTTATCCTGAAAATTCCCTTGGGTTCCTCATCCACACCTTTTCCGTACAGGCGGAACTTGGTTCCCTGTATCCTGTCACTCACCACAATCTGGAAGGGAAATGTAGGGGTCAGTCTGAAGGACATCGAAGGCCACATTAATACAATACATGCAATCTCAACACATTGTTGATGTTTATCATGGTAGGATCGTTAGTTTAGAGCATCAATTCATACAGTTTCTATGTAAAGCAAGCCAGTAAATTCAAAGATTTGAGAATCAGATAGGCTTAAACCAGCTAGGTGAAATAAAATTTTTGCTAAGTGTGATAGATTACATAAACAACATTACTGTTACAAAAGTTACAAACAAATCATGTAAAGGTTAAAGGTAGGTAACAATCAATTACCTGGCATTTAACAACAATGGGGCGAGCTCCTGTCGCCACACTACCAACATTGTATATGATTGAAGCCCCATGGTAATACAGAATGAAGAGAATTGGATGACACCATCTTACCCGACCGATGCCATCGGTCGAGCTAAGTTCTTTGTCTCATGCATAAGCCTTTTGTAACTTAAAGGCCCCTACTCTGGATATCCATTGTGCAGTACGCATGTCCTGAACTATATTACCACTCAATAAGGTAGCCTTTACAGAACAATAGGGGTCCTATATATGTTACCTCACTCACCACACTTCATCACCAACAAATGATGTCTCTAACCTACTATCAAATGTAATATTTACTGGTACACTAACAAGTAATAATTAAAGTGAAAGAACCAGTAAGAATTATAACAAAAAAATACTCTTCTAACACACTATCTCTCCCAACCCCACATATACATTTATATCTGCCGAGTGTGCAGGTGTTCTTAGTAGGGAAGGTAGAGTAAGCATTACCAAACTCCAGCACTTTCCTTATCTCCTGAGAACAAAAGGATCAGGCATGCTGAAATCCAACAGCGCAATTATTTTCTCCCTCAACATATGCCATCACATTAGCAGGGACATTCTCCCATTCATTTACATGAAGAAAATGGTGTTTACTCGTCAAAACAACTCCTTCCCGAAAGCTCCTTGAAATCTGGGCAATCAGCTGATGTCACCAGAGAAGTTTCAATATACATTTCCCGCGAAGGTAGTACAGCATGCCAACCATTCAAATTAATGTCCAGTCCTGTATGCCAAAGCTGGGCCACGTCCATCAGGGAAGGAGCTGCTCTTAATTATTGATTCTTTGCTTGTCCTTGTAGAAAGGGGCTTTCGAGTAGAAGACCACAGTCTTTATGAGGTCCCTATGCCCCAACGTCTTGACTAGTCAACTGTTTTGACTGATACAAAAGTATCAATTCTTAAATCTAACAAAAATTCACAAAAATTACAAAATTACACCAAGTTCTCCTTACAAACATGTAAAGTATTACAAAGCATGCAATGGACTATGATTATGGTTTTTACCAATTTTCACTCATTTGCTCTACTAGAGGATTATTACTGTTCTAGTCTACAGTTTGAAGCACTGATCAGGAAACCAGTCGAATCTGGTAAATATAGACGTCAATCAAATTTGACTACAAAAGGAGTTTTCAGGGACTGTGAAGAACAGAGCGGAATAGACTAAGGACGCACACAATAGACTCATTCATTCCACACTAAGTTACTGTATGATTCCGATTCAGCCTCTGATATCTGGGACACAAAACTCATTTATAAGACTTCTTTTTGAAGTCATGGTCAAAGACCTGCAGGAGGAACGGTCTAGGAAAAAATAGATGCCATGTATGACGGAATCTGTGAAGGCTATATGGTCCATTCATCAGCGGCATGTCCTATTTATAACATACCAACCAGTATGTAAGAGGGCTGGGAGTAAGAGCCCTGCCATGTCCGAGCAGCTTCCCCGACATCACTGATCCTTTCTCTTTCAAGAAAAACTCAGAGGACACTAAACCGCATAAAAATGTGGACTACTATAAGGAAAGAAAAGGTGTCGAGATGGAGGGGTGCTGAGGGTGTGGTCATTTCTGCACAGTGACAGCTCTCCTCGCAGGGAATATGGTGTAGGACTACTAGAAGGGCTATGGAAAAGATTGATAGATAGATAGATATAAAGATAGATAGATAGATAGATAGATAGATATCTATGAGATAGATAGATAGATAGATACATATAAAGATAGAAGATATATAGATAGATAGATACAGTAGATAAGATAGATAGATAGATAGATAGATAGATAGATAGATACATAGATAGATAGATAGATAGAAGATATATAGATAGATACAGTAGATAGATAGATAGATATAAAGATATAAAGATAGATAGATATGAGATAGATAGATCGATAGATATAAAGATAGATAGATACATATGAGATAGATAGATAGATAGATAGATAGATAGATAGAAGATATATAGATAGATACGATAGATAGATAGATAGATAGATAGATAGATAGATGATATATAGATAGATACAGTAGATAGATAGATAGATAGATAGATAGATAGATAGATAGATAGATAGATAGATAGATATGAGATAGATAATGGATAGATAGATAGATAGATAGATAGATAGATAGATAGAAAGAGTTTAATTCAGCTGTTTCAAAGTAACTCCACTTCATATGTCTGTCTACTTACCCATCTTTTATCTATTAAATAGATCACTAGATAGATAGATAGATAGATAGATATCAGTCTGTTTTCAGGCTATCACTTCTATTAAGCCATATTACTAGTTTAATTAAGGGTTTAGCTATAATGAGTGTTTATGAGGTCAGGAGATCAGAAATAAAGCTTCACCTGAGCCGTCAGCTGATGGCACTCAGAAGTGATAGTCTGTAAAAAACGCTGAAATTTTTTAATAAAGACCAACTGAAAAAATTATTTTTAGCCTAAAATGAGTAATTATAACAAAAAATTGCCCCAAATAATTTAAATTATTCCACCATAATAGCCCTTTAAAGTCTGAATGGTCAGTCTACTTCAGGCTGGTAACAAGGTAACAATTTGATATATAAACAAAAATGAAAATATAAGAAATAAGATAATAAAGCGTAACAATAACATAAAACAGTGAAATAAAAATAAAAAAATAAAAAATAACGTATGAATTAAAAAATGGAGCCTAAGGCTATTATAACGAGACTCGTGAATTCAAGTTCAGAACAAAGTGGAGGGAAGGCGTTGATTTATTTATGAAGTGAAGAATTGGCGTCTCTTCTTTGACGCTGCTTTAAGGTGAGCGTTCAGATTTCCAGCCCGCTCTTTATCTAATGTTTAATGGGTAGAAAAATGCCATTACTGTTAAACATGGCGTTCTATTCTCTTCCCGGCCGCATTTTATCTGCTTACTTCATAAATATTTTAAGCTTAAAAGGTAGAATTCATCTCTCAAGAGCAATGAGGCCAGAAGCCCCAGCTGGTCATGAAAGACATTCCTCACCCAGTGTTTCCAATCATTACACCATGGATTCAGTCAGTCAATACGCCTCAGAACAAAGTTGAAAGCGGGCGTTTTGGAGGTCTGCAAATCAATAAAGCTCTACGATACAAAATGACAAAATGCTTTCACTGCAATCCGGCCACTAAAATCCAAGAAATATCCACATGGCGCAATAATCTCTGACGGAAAACAAAACACTTAATGTGAGGTTATTGGAAAATAGGTGGGTGTCCTTATTACAGGCGAGTAAAGCCGCCACACTGTTTAATGCTATTTATTCAGAAAAAGCCATTCATAATTAGACAAAAACTCACATAATTGGATAATTGGATAAATAATCTGTCTTTTTCTTTAGGTGTGAGTAAAGTTTTCGGCGCACGTTGGGCAATTAGTGTAAACACGGCTGCCCTCGTGTGCTCTGCTGCACTCTGTCCATAGAAATATCTCAAGTTTCTTTCTTTTTAATTTTTTTAGCCTATTTTGTACTTTCTTTTGGATGTTTTTTAGCCTATTTTGTACTTTCTTTTGAATGTTTTTTAGCCTATTTTGTACTTCCTTTTGGATATTTTTTAGCCTATTTTGTACTTTCTTTTGGATGTTTTTAAGCATATTTTGTACTTTCTTTTGAATGTTTTAAAGTATATTTTGTGCTTTCTTTTGGATGTTTTTTTAGCCTATTTTGTACTTTCTTTTGAATGTTTTTTTTAGCCTATTTTGTACTTTCTTTTGGATGTTTTTAAGCATATTTTGTACTTTCTTTTGAATGTTTTTAAGCATATTTTGTGCTTTCTTTTGGATGTTTTTTAGCCTGTTTTGTACTTTCTTTTGGATGTTTTTTAGCATGTTTTGTACTTTCTTTTGGA
The DNA here is from genome assembly GCA_033119425.1 of Bufotes viridis. Taxonomy (NCBI): domain Eukaryota; kingdom Metazoa; phylum Chordata; class Amphibia; order Anura; family Bufonidae; genus Bufotes; species Bufotes viridis. The sequence goes on from CM065598.1 coordinate 98,145,914, forward strand.
TGTTTTTTAGCATATTTTGTACTTTCTTTTGGATGTTTTTTAGCCTATTTTGTACTTTCTTTTGAATGTTTTTTTTTAGCCTATTTTGTACTTCCTTTTGGATATTTTTTAGCCTATTTTGTACTTTCTTTTGAAAGTTTTTTTTTTGCCAATTATGTACTTCCTTTTGGATTTCTTTTAGCCTATTTTGTACTTTCTTTTGAAAGTTTTTTTTTTGCCAATCATGTACTTCCTTTCGGATTTCTTTTAGCCTATTTTGTACTTTCTTTTGAATGTTTTTAAGTATATTTTGTGCTTTCTTTTGGATGTTTTAAGCCTATTTTGTACTTTCTTTTGGATGTTTTTTAGCCTATTTCGTACGTTCCCTCATTACTAGAGAACATTGTGCTCTCTCTAACCAGTGGCTTCCTGTCTGCTGCAAAACTACAACTCCCAGCGTGCTCTGAGTGCTGGAGGAGTTGTAGTTTTACAACAGGTTGGAGACCACCATGCTAGGCTTCAGACATTGGGAACTTACTTTAAAGTAAATCGTCACCTCCTAAAAGTTGCTATTGACAGATCTTTAATTCATTTTATCAGTTTGGTTCTTAGTTCCCTGAGTGCACAAGGGTGAACTTACTTACTTGATTGGCTAATATACATCTCAGTACCCCTGCAGTATTGCCCATCCATATACACATAAGAAAAAGAACAAACAGCAGGTGGCGCTATACAGATACATTTTATTGCGTAAGTGGCAATACAGAATTTTTAATTACAAATGTATTCAGATCTAGGTGCTTGTTTGAAACTGCAGAATATTTTTTGTGGGACAACCCCTTTAAATGTCTTTCCGCGATGCACATGAAATGAGAAGACGGTAGGATTTAGGACTTTTCGGGTGTTCGGGTTTAGTCTAACGAAGCTAGGACCAACCCAGTACCTCACATGGATCCAGAGATCTCCCCATTCAAGGTTCCAGTTGCTCTATTGCTTATCTTCAGACTGGCAGCTCAGGGGTGTATTCTTTATCAGGGGGAATGACCTTTATGCTGCAGCTCAGGGCGTTTATTCTTGCTGCAGGTCTCTCCATATCACAGCTCAAGATTTGTGTCTTGTTGCAGCTCTCTCCCTAGCAAAGGTCAGGAGGGGTGTCCTTGCTGCAGCATTGTCCATATTACAGGTCAGGGTGTGTGTCCTTGCTGCAGCTCTCTCCCTATCATAGCTCAGGGGGGGTGTCCTTAATGCAGCTCTCTCCCTATCACAGCTTGGGGGTCCTTAATGCATCTCTCTCCCTATCACAGCTCAGGGGGGAGTCCTTGCTGCGGCTCTCTTCCTATCACGGCTTAAGGGGTAAGTCATTGCTGCAGCTCTCTCCCTATCACAGCTCAGGTGGTGTGTCCTTGCTGCAGCTCTCCCCTTATCACAGCTCAGGGGTGTGTGTCATCGCTGCTGCTCTCTCCCTATCATAGCTTAGGTGGTGTGTCCTGGCTGCATCTCTTCCTCTATCACAGCTCAGAGGTGTGTGTCCTCACTGAATCTCTCTCCCTATCACAGCTTAAGGGGTAAATCCTCGCTGCAGCTCTCTCTCTACCATAGCTCCATAGCACATACCTGCTCCTGTACCAGCACTGCTCTGCTACAGCCTGACATACTGTAGAATTGTTATGCTGGGCTTCAGCAGAGAGGGCACACCCTGCTATGTGAGAAGGTGAGCAGCCACTACAGACACCTGAGCTTCAAGTTCTCTTTCTGCTGTCTGCAATTATAGAGCGTCTCTTGGAAAAATCTGATTTGAACCAAGCGATCATCAGAAATATGTGGGGAAACCTGACAGTAAGTGTTCACTTTCCCTGCAGCGCCTCCACAGGGGAAATGAAGCATTACAAGGCGTCCATTCATATCAGTAAAGGTCAGGTCATCCAGAGTAAGAGATGCTCTATGTATCCGCTCTTTACTCTGGCCAAGAGATGAGAATCCTGAAAAGAGGACCCCCCCCCCTTTAGTAAGTCTACAAGGTTACATACGAAGGGGTCTTCTCAAACTGGAAAACCTCTTTTAAATACGGAGCCAAAAAAATACCACTCATGACTCATTTCGCCCCCCCCCCCTCCCCAGCTATTGAAGGTAGAAAAATGAACAAACGCACCAGTTACGAAGCGGGGGGACTTAACTATGGAGGAGCGGCGTATCAATGACCCTGCACTCTAATGCCGGCGGGATAATCACATTCATGGATACAATGTGTTTTGTGCCGGAGGTAATAATAATACACTTCTTCACGGATCTAAGGGGCTCGCTGCAGAGCGGAAGGGCGATGATAATTGCATCTCCAAGACTCAAGACAGAAGACAACACAGCGTCTTTCATCTCGTAAGGTCAATTAGGACTGTGGACCATGTACAATGGACTATAGACGGACTATTCTCCAACCTAAAAGAGAAAATGACGATTTTTTTTTTTTACAAGAAAGTCTCTGATCAGTCGCTAATTAGTGCTGAACTGACACAGGGAACAAAAGGGAAGTCAGATAATGTAGAAAGACAGGTCCTCATATTACATTATCGGGGCATTCTATCTATCTATCTATCTATCTATCTATCTATCTATCTATCTATCTCATATCTATCTATCTATCTCTCTATCTCATATCTATCTCTATCTATATTTATCTATCTATCTATTTAATATCTATCTGTTTTTCTATCTATTTATCTATCTATTTATCTATCTATTGTCTATCTATCTATCAATCTCATATCTATCTATCTATCTACATATCTCATATCTATCTATCTATTATCTATCTAACTATCTATCTATCTATCTATCTATCTCTCATATCTATCTATCTATCTATCTATCTATCTATCTATCTATCTATCTATGTCATTATCTATCTATCTATCTATCTATCTATCATATCTATCTATCTATCTATCTATCTCTCATATCTATCTATCTATCTATCTTATTATCTATCTATCTATCTATCTATCTATCCATCTATCTCTCTCTCTCGCTCTCAGAGACTAAACCCATCATTAGCTGGCACATGATACATTACAGACGTGTCCTCTATAGACTGCCAGGAGTATTCTTATTTCTGGGCTTTCAAGGTTCCTGTGAGCCGTCTCATCGTGCGCTCCTGTGATCCGCCGGCAGTGAGGTTCCGTTAATATGTATGATATGAGGTCAGACATTCGGGGAGCAGCACCCTCTATTTCCAGGACCGCTGAGTCCTTAGGTAACTCCGCTCATCTGCAGCAAAGTCATCTACAGAAGGGAGCACGTTGTATCATGGGCGGGCTCATTCTAGGGATCACAAGTTACAAAGTAGGCTTCTCCCAATAGTTGTTTATAAGCAGTAGCAATGATGGTAGTAGTAGTCCTCCCTGAGTCTCACTCTAAGTTCACTTTACAATCTTCCCCAAATAACCACAAGCATGCAATTGCATTCTCATTGACTCTTTCTGCAGTTCCCAGGCTGCGGGGTGCAGATTTGAGATCCAGGTGGCTAGTCTGTCTTAAAGTATGGTGAGGACCGAAGCAATATACCCTTTCCACAAGCAGTGAAGTATTATTGCCATACACGAGCAGCACCTTACTGTGTGAATCCTACAGGGCCTAGATGGTTCTCTTTCTGTCAGAGGTAGAGGTAATAAGTCATTCTGTGGTAGCTTTTCAGTCTCAGGAATGGCGTTTCCTGGATGAGGCTTCTCTTGGCAGGAGGTCACAAATGCAAATGTTACCTCTAGCTTTGCTCAACTAAGGCTAGTTTCACATATGACTTAAAACTGTCCAGCAGGCTGTTCTGGCAGAGGAACATCCTGCCGGAGATCATTGTGTCTGGCATAGCACCACTAGACCCTACTGATTATAATGGGACCCAGCGGGGATCTGGCCAGTTTCTGGTATGAGTTCTGTGATTCGGCAAGCCAAAAACCGGTGCTTGTACTAGGTTTTGTCTGGCCAAATCCCAACATGAGTTTCCCCACCGGGTCCAATTACAAAAGGCTCTGGCAGTGAACGGCAGTATCCTCTGCCAGAACAGCCTGCCGGACAGCTTTATCACATATGTGAAAATAGTCTTAGACTCATACTAGCCAGGGGTTGGGACCAGTCTATCACCCTGGAAACTAGGCTAAAACTTCCAGTGTTAACTGTTTGTTGTCCATACATAACGGTGTAGGCCAGAAAGTCCACAATTAAATAAGTACTTTAACAATAAATCTCAATATTTAACTCTTGGAAGACGATTAACTCATTGTACCTCAGGATTGTGTCAGGGCTTCACCATAACTGCAGATGGACCCTGAATGGTAACTTCTACTAGACTGTACTACACAAACCACCAGGGCAAAATAAGCAAAATAAAATTACAAAAATTCCATCAGGTTAAATTTCAACACAAATAAAAACCAGCACCAAATAAGTAGAAGCAATAGATGGCGTCAGGAATGATGATACTAGAAAATCCACCTTTACAAGTATTGTCCCTAGTAAACATGCATGACAACCTGGTCTATTGTGTTATGGGGGCTGGGAGGTGTCAGCGCAGAGACATTTATTTCCAGTCTCTGTCTCTTCTCCTCCTCTTCCCCAGGAAGCTAATATAGAACGTGGAAAACCAACCCTTCAGAGTTGTCTTTGAAGTGATGTCAGAGGAGCAGGTCATGGTGGTGGCCGTAGGGTTAAATGCACCACTCGAAAGCTTGCAACATTTTCATAATCCGCTTTGCACCCTTTGAATATTGCTGAGATCTTATTATAGATTTTTCACAGCCACTGGTCCCACTGGAAACAAACCCCGGCTGCTGCGCTGTGCATGGAAGCATGGAAGGTCAGGGGACAGAGATAAATATTTCTCATGACCGTGGAGACATTTATCTAAAGGTAACAGGTCCGAATCTCACCAGATCCCAAAGCCAAGTCCTGAATGATTTCCAACATCCAGATCTCAGGTTTATATAACACATCTGATGGCAACAAAAGAGTAACAATTACCAGCAGCGAGTGCCAAAAGAGACATATCCACAGGGTCAATGCACCCCATTGAGACAACTGGACTCAGAGGTGGATCTCTACTAACTTCCAATCCAGTGATAGGGAGGAATGTTGGTTAAATGACTCACAGATGCTAATACTTTGCAGATGAGAGGACGAAATAGATCTGACTAAAGGACGACTCACCGAGGACAACCAGAAATGTGGAGCATCTATCTGCTTACAAACAAGACAATATCTGGAATAATGCAAAACATTGTAGTTATAAAGTGTAGTTACATGACAGATCGGTATATTCATGGAGACACATGTGACTATGGCGGTGGCGGTACAACAGTCACGTTCTGTGGTTTATTTTGAAGCGGAAAAAGTAACAGAGGCAAACAAAAATTCTTCAGATGCAAATATAATGCTATATCCATTATGTAAATTGAATACGAGGCACTTAGAAAAGGTTTCTGTTCAAAAGAGGTCACCTTGACGTGGTACAAATGATTTCGTACTAAATATATTTGCTAAGTATTTCATATTCATTGTACACAGTGAATACAGCATTGATTCATATATTCTATGTTTGCAGAGTGTTGGTGTATTGTGTTTGCTTTCACTTTTGCATACTTTTGAATTTTAAGCCATGTCGATGTGCAGCTGAAATGTATTTCATTTTACAAGAATATAACTACTATAATACTGCTCTTATGTACAAGAATATAACTACTATAATACTGCTCCTATGTACAAGAATATAACTACAAAAATACTGCTCCTATGTACACGAATATAACTACTATAATACTGCCTCCTATGTGCAAGTATATAAATACAATAATACTGCTCCTATGTACAAGAATAAAAGTACTATAATACTGCTCCTATGTACAAGAATAAAACTACTATAATACTGCTCCTATGTACAAGAATATAATTACTATAATACTGCTTCTATGTACAAGAATAAAACTACTATACTACCACCTCTGTACAAGAATATAACTACTATAATACTGCTCCCTATGTACAAGAATATAGCTACTATAATACTGTTCCTATGTACAAGAATATAACAACTATAATTCTGCTGCTATGTACAAGAATATAACTACTATAATACTGCTCCTTTGTACAGGAATATATCTACTATAATACTGCTCCTATGCACAAGAATATAACTACTATAATAATGCTCCTATGTACACGAATATAACTACTATAATACTGTTCCTATGTACAAGAATATAACTACTATAGTACTGCTCATATGTACAAGCATATAAATACTATAATACTGCTCCTATGTACAAGAATAAAACTGCTATAATACTTCTCCTATGTACAAGAATATAACTACTATAAAACTGCCTACTATGTACAGGAATATAACTATTATAATACTGCTCATATGTACAGGAATGTAACTACTATAATACTTTTCCTATGTACAAGAATATAACTACTATAATACTGCTCCTATGTATAATATAACTACAATAATACTGCTCCTATGTACAAGAATACAACTACTATAATACTACCTCCTATGTACAAGAATATAACTACTTTAATACTGCCTCCTATGTACAAGAATATAACTACTATAATACTGCTCCTGTGTACAAGACTATAACTATTATAATACTGCTCTTATGTACAAGAATATAACTACTATAATACTGCTCCTATGTACAAGAATATAACTACTATAATACTGCTCCTATGTACAAGAATATAACTACTATAATACTGCCTCCTATGTACAAGAATATAACTAATAAAATACTGCTCCTATGTTCAAGAATATAACTACTATAATACTGCTCCTATGTACAAGAATACAACTACTATAATACTACCTCCTATGTACAAGAATATAACTACTATAATACTGCCTCCTATGTACAAGAATATAACTACTATAATACTGCTCCTGTGTACAAGACTATAACTATTATAATACTGCTCTTATGTACAAGAATATAACTACTATAATACTGCTCCTATGTACAAGAATATAACTACTATAATACTGCCTCCTATGTACAAGAATATAACTAATAAAATACTGCTCCTATGTACAAGAATATAACTACTATAATACTGCTCCTATGTACAAGAATACAACTACTATAATACTACCTCCTATGTACAAGAATATAACTACTATAATACTGCCTCCTATGTACAAGAATATAACTACTATAATACTGCTCCTATGTACAAGAATATAACTACTATAATACTGATCCCATGTACAAGAATATTACTGCTATAATACTGCTCCGATGTACAAGAATATAACTACTATAATACTGCTCCTATGTACAAGAATATAACTACTATAATACTGCTCCTATGTACAAGAATATAACTACTATAATACTGTCCTCTACCTAAAAGATACTGTACATGTTTTTAGTAACATCAGGATTTAGCCAGTTTTATGCGCTGGTACAATTTGTCACTCACATCACTGCTTGGCGGCTTCTATTGCGCACAATATGTGACATGCTTCATTGCGCTGACAGATACACGGGACAGCCTTAAAGATCCTGAAATGAAGAATAACTAGTGGCAGATGAAGTAACTGTTCAATCATTCCGCTCTCTACTTTCACCCGACTTTTGACTTATGGCAGACGTGAGATTGATGGCTTTCACTGCTTCCCATTGGGACTGAGATTTATAAAGTTGCAGCAGTATTGAAAATTGGGAATTGAGATGCAAATTGAGCGCTTTAAGCCTATCCAATTTATCCTCCTCCATGGACGGGGGGGTGGGGGCTGTTAACACCTATGCTCCTGGATGCTTAGCATTTATATTTTAATCCCCAATATCCATCGTGTAACGTACCGAAGCCCCACCGGCATTACCGGAATGCTGGATCGGGCCAGGCTGCTTCTTGCTTGTTATTTTTCCTTCTTTTCAGAAGGAGTTTTTAAAGATTTCTGCTTTTCTGAGTCTTTGGCAGGTCTCAGATTGATTTTATTTGCTCGGTGGAAGAAAAATCAGTTTAATTAGACTTTATGGAGAGTGATTTCGGATTGTTGATGAACGCATTATTGGGTTGTTCATCATTTTTGTGCCGTCGCTTGATTTAAAATCGCAGGTTTCGTGTTCGCAAAATATGCTAGCAATAATTAAATGGAAAAAAAATTGTCAGTAGAGGGGTGTGAACATCAATAGACAATTTCTATGCTCAAGAGAGTAAGAGAGTATGACACTGTGTATAATAACATGAAGAAGGAATGGCGCGTACGTAATTTCCTAGGGTTGCCATGCACGTGTCACCTTTGATCCTACTGGACAAGTGGGCAGGGGTAGCGGGTTTTAACACAGTGCAAAAAAAAATCCAATCTGTACATTTTACGCCACTTTCACACTTGCGGTAGCCTTTTCTGGCATATGGTTCCAGCAGGGGAACAGCCTGCTGGATCCGTGCTACCGCTAGTGCACCGTGCCGCCGGAAGTCTGCTCCAGCCCTATTCACTATAATAGGGACGAGCTGGAGGTCCGGCCACAGCACGGCAAAAATGCCGAGACTCGGCCGGACAAAAACCGCACCATGTTGTCATTTTTGTCCAGCCGTCTCTCCTCAAGCTTGCTGTGCTGCGGGCAGACCTCTGTTATAGTGAATGAGGCCTGAGCGGACTTTCGGAGGCATGGTGGACTAGCAGTGGCAGATGCGGCAGGCTGTTCCCCCGCCGCAACAGCCTGCTGGCAAAGGCTACCGCAAGTGTGAAAGTAGCCTTACTTGTAGTACCTTCTCTAACCCCATGGTGTGCTGTTACGACGAAGCATGCCCATAGCGAAGGCACAGCACAAAGTAGCCCTAGGAGCATATGTAGCACAATAGTTTATAGTGACACCTAGAGGTAGTGCTATTCTACTGCATTTCCTGTTCTGCTAAACCTAACAAATGCAGGAAGAATCTCAACCTGCAAAAAAACACTAAAAGTAGCTGCAAAAAGAGAAACAAACACATATTCTGATAACGTATTTCACACATTGATTGAACAGAGGTCCATGTATGGTGAACCCATCGATTTTGATGAGAGTGGCCGAAATTGTAATATCTAGGGGGGCCACAGATTTCTCTGATTACAGGTGTCTGTCACAGGAGATGAGGATCAGTTTCTAGATTTCAACCTTCTGATCCTTTTGTTCCTGGGGAGATACGCCACTGCCAAAAGAGAACTCACGAGGTCTCGGCCGATAGGAGCAGGCATGTGTATAAGGGGATCAGAAGTAGTAGGTGTCCAGCTATCTTATGAGTACCTCTGCCCTAAATAAGCCCCTCTTCATTCAAAGAACTTGTACAACCCTTAGGCCGATTTCACAGGAGCGTTACGGAATAAGTCAGGGTCGGTTGGTTTTGCACACAAGTTCAATTAGTTTTTTTGTATTCGTTGCTTCAGTTTTTCCCTTGTGGAATAAATCAGTTTTTTTGTATTTTTTATTGGACGTGAAGAATCAACCAGTGAACAACACATTGCATCTGGATTCCTTCTGTTAATTCATTTAAGCCCCATTCCCTTCTACGGAACCAGAGCCACATGAAAAACGCACAATATAGAACGTGCCGCATTTTTTTTTCTTAGCACAGAGATGATGCGTGAGAAACGAATGAATTGGCGAGGATTCAGTCCGGATGCCATCCGTTCACAATACACATTGCATCCGGACGGAAAACTTGTTCATGTGAAACAGGCCTTAAAGTTCTTCTAATAAAGACAAAGGGGCACATTTCATAAGACTGGCGTTTTAGATGCTGGTCTTAATAACCCCTATATCTGGCGGTGGATCTGCCGAAGTTATGAAGAGTCGCTGCCTCTACATAACTTCCACCGCCGCTTCTGTCTTACAGTTGCACCATTTTCTACGCCTAAAACAGGAGTAGAAAATGATGAATGAGACGCCCTTGTTCCCTTTTCCGTCTATGCCACGTCCACTTTTTTAGACCTGGCATGAGCAGGGAGAAGTTGCAGACCTTTGTGCCGCAATCCGCCCCAGAAATACACCTGATTTTTGGAAATTTTTGCCTCGACATTGCAACAATTTTATCTCTTGGTAAATTTGCTACGTAGAAGTCATTGAAAAGAAAAAAAATTGGCAACAGAGCAACAGATTTAATCCCTAGACTGAATTGCTATTTTTAACTGAATGACCTGATCAGCTCGGGAGGGGACGCTGATGAATATGTTCTAGTTCTATTAATGAAAACCGATAAATGCTTCCATTACATTAGTCTTTATGCTATAACCCTATGACTCTCCAGCCTAAACCCATAATACCCTTCAGAAAGCCGTCCGCTTGTTGTATTCTACTCAATAAACTGAGCAAATTATATTTTTCTTTAAGTAGTAATTCAGAGCCAAACACACAAAAAGATGGATGGTCATCACTGTGTCCTTTCACTGGCCTCATTACACATGGTGAAGAGCAATCAAGGCAACGAATGTAATCTTTATTGCGGGTGTATTTTAGTTCTTGATTTTCCATGACTGTTCTACTTCCTTAGATTTTAGGGATTCCCACTTCCCAAGGACAAGCGTGGACATGCCCACCAGAGGTCTAAAAACCCTGTGTTGGGCTCTCTCAGACAATTATGGGCCCTAAAGGTAAAGGTCCGGCAAAAGACAACTTCATTTAGAGCAAAATACTTTTTTATGTGTATAGACTCAAATAGAATTGTTTAGACCTTATATGTCCTGGTTATTATGAATAGATGTGGACATGTTCTGTATAGATGAAGGGTAGGCCTTTTAAAGAATTTCATGTGAACGGCTCAAGGAACCTCAGTCCAAAACTGTCTAAGGGATTGCTGAATTATATCATGCTTGAAATTTGGAAGTGTCTACGTCATAAACCCAATATTAGTATTGGAAAGAGTTATCCAACCAGGGCATTCTTCAAAATGAGATATTGAGATGATTACTAGGTGTCCAACTGCTTCACCCACGAGGACTAGCTGCTATCACCAAGGCATCTTCAATGTGGCACTATGCAAAGGTCACTGAAGTCAAAGGGCAACAAGAAAATGCATGGTCCCATTTAGAGATGATCGATACAATTCTTTAGAATCAATATTAAACCCAAATTTTTGAAAAAAAAAAAATTAAATTCTGTAGAATCAGATTTGGTTCAGGCAAATTTTTGGAGAGGTTGAACAGCCGGAACAGAGATAAAACTTTGCCGGTTATGCTGTAATGAAAAACAAAATAGTGCACCACCTTTTGTAAAATAAGCTGTTGCGCCTTTAATCACACTTACAGAATCGCAGTGTAAACAGTCAGGAACACCTGCCCCTGATGAAGCTCAGGCCAGCGAAAACCCGGGTCGGGCAAATACCGCTGAGACGGTTTTATGACTGTTTACACTGCGATTCTGTAAGTGTGATTAAAGGCGCAACAGCTTATTTTACAAAAGGTGGTGCACTATTTTGTTTTTCATTACAGCATAACCGGCAAAGTTTTATCTCTGTTCCGGCTGTTCAACCAACCCACAGACGTTGGAACCTGCAAGGTCTGAACTTGCCTCCACTTGATGCAGCGCGGTTCCTGAGTATTATAATTGGATGGTCAAAAGTGTTTTTCCCACAACACAATTTGGAACCTGCAGCAGCGTGGTATCGTATCCCGGACGTGACTGGTACTTTGTATTACTCAAATTTTTGGAGAGAGAGACTCTTCAAATTCAAACTACTTTTGATTAAGGTAGAATCGATTTGTACCTGAATAAACTCACAAGGTCAATTCAGATGAATCAAACCTGAAATGAATCTAAATAATTTTGCTCATCTCTATTCCCATTGATTCCTCAAGATGGTTCATTGGTGCAAAGTTCTTAAGAAACAAAGTGCTGAGGACTGAAGTGTTTGATAACATGTCTAAACCAGGTTAACATTCAATAGTGTAAGCTGGGAACACCCATGAGAATGTTTGAGATATCTGGAAATCTCTGACATAGCCCTTGTTTTGCTGGAATCAAAGTTTACGTTCTCCCACCATGTGTCTGTCTGACATGTCATTGGATGGTTTCAACTGGATCAAACACATTTTACAGTGGTTGAAATTATACTACAAGATTCAAAGAACCTTTTGGTTAAGTCCATACTTCTGTCAAAGTAATAGGCGGACTTCACTTGACCCTGGTTCAAAATTTTGTTTGATACTCTGGAAACATGCCCTGCTACCCCACAACCCTCAGATAGATCATTTGGAAGAGTAGAACTTTATAAGCATGGACAATTCATCATACCTTTAAACTAACATATATATGAAGGATCATTTGGAGATATCAACCCTTCCCCCATCCGTCCGCTATATCAAAATTATTGATATATTGCTACAGCAATATTCTTCCACCTTCCACCTTTTTTCCTTTCAAGGCTCGAAGCAATCACCCAATGTTCTTTAGTCAACATAGTTTCTTTAGAAGACTAATCAATTATCTGGTGTCTTACTCAATGTTCCAGGAAAGAGATGATGGGCAAAGAGCTGAACCTCCTTCTTCTCAAGTTTACAACAAGTTTCCTAATTGTCTCCTTGTATCTGGTAATTTTCGGCCCCGGTCAGATCGCGGCATTGAACTTGATCTGACAGTTCCACCAATTACCACAACAGGTCATTTTACAGTTGTTTTCACAACACAATTTTCTACGATATCTTTCAATTGAAGGAATTTCAGTACAAGCATTGATCTTCCATGATGCGGAAAATATATTAAGCGCCCACAACAAAACTGCTGTCATCTGGCTTGTTATTTTATTTTTCCCTTGGTCATTTGGTTCTTTGTACTAGATCTTTTTCACCTTCCTCATAATTACTCGTCTCTCAAAGTATCTCACTTGTATTATCTTGTAGAGTACTTACTTTAATCAAACTCGCTGGTAGAGGTCAAACAGTAGCGACAATGGATAAAAATTCTCTTTAAGGGGTCATCGGATTACTGACCCTTTACATGAAGACACAGTTAAACTAGTGGAGTAGATTTGGTGGCTTCTGAACACCCTTGATCTCCAAATACCACTAAAATGTTTCCTTCAAATTATGTTTTTACAACTCCCTCCCTCAACTTTTTGATGCCTATAGCAGCTCATTTATACGTATTGCTCAAGGACCTTGCTCAATACATTTTTGCATTAACAACATGCCTTTTAATTCCATCCCTTTCCCTCATTCCAGCATTTTCTTAAGTCTCAAGGTGTGCATGATGAGATGGGATCATTATCTAACCCAAAAATAAAGAAGGTTATACCTGAAGTGTAGTGTGATAAACTTTGTAGGTCAAACAATGAACCTTGCATTCGACCACAAGAGCCAAAATATTTAATCTTGACCTTAAAGTGGTTGTATCATCTCACACATTAATGGAATATATCTAGGATATACTATCCATGTCACATAAGTACTGGTCTCACCTCTGGGATCCGCTCCTATCTCCAGAATGGGGCCCCAATAGTGAACAGAGAGCAGCCGCGCATGCACGCCCACCCTCCGCTTGATTGACCACTTTTGGACTTCCAAAAAACGCCAAGCACCGGCTCAGCTACAGTATTTCGAGCAGTGCCATAGCGGTGGAGTGCTCACTCAGCTAATTTCAGAACTCCCATAGGCATAAATGGAGAGTACGCCGAGCATGAGCAGTGCGCTTTCCTTCACTTTGGGGGCCATGTTCTGGAGAAAGGAGCAGGTCCCAGATGTTGAACCGGCTCCTATCTGACATTTATGGCATACACTACTAATCCTTGCATGAGACAGCCCTTTAAATAGGAAATTATTATAGCATTAACAGGGAACATATTCCCATAGCAATTTTCAGCATATTCAACACATTTCCTGATATCAATAAGTCCAACATCTTCATTTAATGCAGCCCTTATATAGTGACCTACAAAATGGTCATCATCTCCTGGTGCCACTACTTCCTTCATATTAGGACAGTAAGGTATCTGATGAGAAAGCAATATACCTTAGCTGTTGACAACACGCATTCCTACCAACCCCCAAAGCAAGTGTACATGTTTTCTCAGTGGGGAGATGGGAATAAGCCTCTACCAGACACCTCTGGTGATGACTTGTATCCCATGAGAACATTGGTGGGCCATTGGAAAGCCATGATACTACTTTCCTCCAACATCTGCTATTGGGGAAGGTTCAGGACACTCCCATCCACATTAGATAGTCCCACCAAATGGGTAGCTTTGGCTAATAATAATTTCTTATGCATGGGGACCTTTAGGTCTTTCATGGGTATGCATTGTAGGACATAATGTTGATATAAGACATGATTTACTAACTTTAGTGGTGTATCACCCAATACAGAAATGAAATAAGAAAAATCTGCTCTTGGTCTCGTCTTCCCTCTTCCCAAGCTCCCCAGACGTGAAAGGAACTGCCTCAGTAGTCTATCTGCCCCTGAAGACTTCTGACCAGCACATTCAATCTTAAGACACCATTCTTATAATACATCCAGTATAACTCTTCACAATGACTGGAGAAGGACAAATGTTGAATATTTTTAGGAATAAATAAACTGTGTGGAAAGAGGGAAAAATGAGAAAATAATAAGCAAAGTGACTATGTGGAGATGTCATCATATCTATTATTTATGGCCTGTGTCAGCCGCTGCAAGTTCCGATCCATCACTTTATCTTGTTTTTCTATTCACCCAGCCTGCCATCTATCACAATGGTGGTTTGGGCCATCTGTACCTGTCATGTGGAAATTAAATAAGACTTGGGGAAGGAACAGGCGGCTATGTAAAAATGTTCTCGGTGGTAGTTTAATGGGAGAGCTATGAGAGTGATGAAGCAAAGATGTACACAGCAGTTCTTCTTCCACCGCGCGGCCTGGATAATTTACACTAGATAATTGGAAATCGGGCAGGTGGTTCTGGAGTGGTTAGGTTTAATATTGGTGTGTAAACCGAAGATGAGGGCTAGTTGTAAAGAGTTGGTTTATTTTAACCAATATCCATTCTGGAAAATACAAGGCATATAAACCCCCATCAGGAATGCTCTAAACCCATCGGGGATGACCACTAATGGGCAAGAATAATGCAGGGCATTCCCATTTTCTGGGACTGCCCCAAATGAGCTGCACCAATCTATAAAAATGAAGGACTGTCCCAGTAAATTTTGGACAGCTGGCAACTATGGAAGAATATCTTCATACTGAAGTGAAGAATGTTCAAACTGGGAATAAATTGGATCAATTCTGGCTCCAATAGATAGAGATAGATAGATAGATAGATAGATAGATGATAGATAGAAAGATATGAGATAGATAGTTATAGATATATTTAAGACAAAGATAGATCGATCGATAGATAGATAGTAGTGTTGATTGAGCACCAAAGTGCTTGTGTACTTGAATAGAGCACTTCGGGATGCTTAAGAAAAACGTTAAAAATATTTGAGACTTCTACTGTATAGGAATACCTACTAGTAACTGCCTATGCAGCTATTATAGCTGAGTGGTTAAGTACCTTGCCTCTAGTGCAAAAGGTCATGAGTTCGAATCCCTGCAGAAATTTTTCTTAAATACAGGCTAAATTAGATTTAAATATAGATTTAAATACACTGGGGTGTCGCCGAGCACTGACTCCACATATGGACATAGCTATTATATGGAGTCAGAGCAGGGACTTCTAAGCTGCAGACTCACACTGAAGGATTCCCACACTGTACAGTGATCTTCTGCATAGAAAAAGAGGCTAAATCAGATTTTAATACACTGAACCGCTCAAGCACATGCGGTTTTCGGCCGAACTACGCGATGTGCCGAGCATAGTGATGCTCGAGCAGAACTGGTGTTCGGCCGAGCATGCTCGCTCAACACTAATAGATAGATAGATAGATAAATAGATATTGTGGTGGCTCAGTGGTTAGAACTGTTGCCTTGCAGCAGTGGACTTCTAGGTTTGTTTCTTAACCCTATGTTTGTTAACCCTTAAAGAATTTTCTATATTTCTGCGTAAATATGATCTAAGACTACATCAGATTTTCACACAAGCCAATAAAGGTAGCCAATCCAAAAAATGAGTCAAAAATATTAAACTTAGTCATTTAGGAAAATGAAAATGTCAGGACATCCGTCCATGAGCTGAATCTCAAGAGAACGTGGGAAGAAGCAGCAGGACAATGTCCCAAAGCACACAAGTCGTTCTACCAAAGACTGGCTAAAGAAAAAGAAAGTTAAAGAGTTAAAGAGTCAAAGTCCTGACCTTAATCCAATAGAAATGTTATGAAAGGACCTGGAATGAGCAGTCCATGGGAGGAAACCACCAACTTAACAGAGCTTACAGAGAAGAAGCTTTTTATATGGAGGAATGGGCAAAAATTCTCCCAGGCCGATGTGCAGGACTAATCAACAATTAGCAGTTATTGATGCACAAGGAGGTCACACCAGATACTGAAAGCAAGGGTTCACATACTTTTACCATTCACAGACATGTCATAATGGATGTTTTAAATAAATGACCAAGTCTAATATTTTTGACTCATTTAGTTGATTTGGATTTTTTCCTACTTTTAGGACTTGTGATTCTGATGTAGTTTTAGGTCAAAGTTGTGAAGAAATATGGACAATTGTGAAGGGTTCACAAACTTTCAAGCATGACTGTACATAATAAATACGCAGTAAGGAAGAAGAGTTGTGCTGTAGTCACACCTTGGCCAAACAGCAAGAAGAGGCCCAGAAGACATCTTATGCCCCCATATAGTGAGAGTAAAACCCGTGCTATAAATCCTGGGCCCTGACTTTGCCTTAGGAAGCTTTCGGCCACAACCGAATGTTGAAAAATAATTCTGTTCACTGACATCAAGCAGAGCAGAGGTCTTCACCTTTCCAAAAATATATCTTCATATGACCCATTCGCACCTGAATGGCCGAGAAGCAAGAGAAAGGCAGATTGTGGCTGAGCGTCTAGAAATAACTAGAAGAGCCTGGTATTCCGGGGACAGGTGTAACAGTCAGTGGCGGCTCTCGACGGCTTCTCTTTATTCTCTTTCAAAGCCACTAAACTGATTTTTTTTCTTTGTCCTTTATCTTCAAAAAGTTGTATTTCTGTGAAGAGCACAATGTTCGGGTGTGGGGTCTCTTCATAAGCAGTGCGGCCACCGCTGGGAAGATCTCAAATTAACAGCAGCAGCTACATATAACATTCCCTTTCACAAGAAGAAGCAGAAAAGAAAACTTCCGATCCCCCTCCCTCTCCTTCCACCGCTGTCTGACTCCCGTGAAATGTCCAAATTTAGCAAAGATTTTATTGGAACAGTTACACTTAGATCATGTGAAGGGTTCAATAAATGCCTTAGAATCTCAAGAGCGATGAGAGAGAAGACTGTGCTAAGCTATCGACCATGGCCATCTCGTTCAGCTCCCCGTCTTCAGAGGATTATTAAACTGAGATCTTTGGGCTTTATAGAGTGTCAGCTCTTATGTGACACGCTCTACCAATCTTCTTTTTGACTAATTTGCACCATTTAAAGTCAATTCGAATAGTGTTACGTAGAAATCTACTCAGAGCCCCACACAACACAACGGGTTCTCCTGCTTCCTACGGTTGGTACATGCCCATGTGGCCTCCCAAGGATGAGTGTTGCTCATAAGCGCCATGGTCCTTCTGATCCTGAGTGGTAAAAAACAAAGAACTTTCAAGTGGTCCTAAAGGCGTTCTCTGGGACTTAGATATTGATGACCCATCCTCACGATAAGTCATCAATGTTACCTACGTGGGGTTCTGTCCAGCATGTCGTTTCTGGTGCTGGTGTACTGCAGCTCAGCTCCTATTCACGTGAAGGTTAGCTGAACTTTCATACCCCAGTGTCATGTACGGGAACTGCCCGTCAGATGACCCGTTTTTGACTGCCAAGGGTCGATCTATTTCACGCACTCAATCTCTCACGCGCCTAGACACAGGCCTCAGATCGAACCTAGATTACACCCCGACACAGCCTTTCATGTACTCCAACACCCTGCCACCATCTATGACATTTAAATTAATATACCAATTAATTATGGGCTCATAGAAAACCCCACAGCGCCCCACTCACAAGTGAGCTCACAGTATCACCGGCCACACTTAGAGCAAATACACGGTAATGCAAACCGCACTCGTATACTTAACAAATGGGGGTTACTGGGCTCATTGAGGGCACAAGGCAAAACCATTGAAGATGTTCTTTAATATACTAAAAAGGTGCAGTTAATAACGACATGCACAAAATACTGTAGTCATAAAAGTAAAAAGATTAAAACAAAAATGTTCTTACTACTCAACGAATTGATCACAACAACCCAATCTTGATCAGATCTCCAAATTGTGTCAATGAAACTGTCAAAACCCCTTATTTGTAGCCCCCTTTGGCAGAGGATGGAGCTAGGAGGAGTTTCCTCCCCCGCTATCATTATGGACCCGTGCTCCATCTCTATCCCTCGGCGCCTGGCAAACATGAAATATCAATAAAACATGGCTTGCCGTCCACAGTAATGGATATTCAGGCGCCAACATGTTTTAATAATGCATATCTCATGAGGCTGATCGTTCTGATACCACATATGACCGGTTTAGTGGTCCCAGAAGGTGAGATACTTGTCATGTGGGAATGTTGGCCGTCAGGGGAGGAATGTTTGGACTCCCTACGATGTCCACATTATTCGGAATGCAACGATTACAAAAATTAATATGTGAGTTGTACCAGAGATGAGTTATCGCTTATGTTATAGGTTCTTCATCTTTTGGTTCTCCAGTTGAAAAGCACCTAGATGTCTGCTGTGCCCCGGGGCCAATACATCTGACGTGTCAGGTATTACCATGAGGCTCTAGTGTCCTGTCCGGGAAACCTCGTTACCCCTACTTTTTAAGCAGGAGGATGCTAATTTGAAACCTGCCAAAAGGTGTTTGTGTATTCTCCCTACAGGTCCGACACTATTAAAGAAAGGCATAAAAATATATAAAATCACACATCGACATAAAACCATGCACAGATAATAAGAGCTCCGAGAAAGTTTATCCCTTTCCCACACCCAGCATACCCACTACACAGTGAATGGAGCCTTCTTCTTCCAGCTCAGTCCTCTGTATAGTTTCCGGTGGCTGCTGATCGGTGGTGGTGCCGGCTGGGGGTGCACCACCAATGAGGCCTGTTGAGGTAGGGGCAAGAGGGGGGCAGCGGAAGGGCCATGGGAAACGAGCACTTTCATTGTGGCGAAGGGGTTAGGTTAAGAAATTAGCATGGGAGGGGGTCGCCGTGTGTCAGTTTTTGTCTTAGGCAGCAGAAAGGCTAGGTGCCTTGTTGAATCCCCACTGATCTGATATTGATGACCTATCCAGAGGATAAGCCATCAATAATAAAAAAAAAAAACCTCTACTTAAAAATATCTTACTCATTTAAATACACAGCTTGCATGACTCCCTATATGTCTCCATGGTTACAGACTACAAACAAACCCTTGTGTAGTCTGATACTTCAGTCATATGTTACTTTACTCCTTTACTCCCTGCTTCTTGCAAACCTACAGACAGTAGAAAAGGGCACATGACTGCAAGATCAGTTTGCAGTCTGTTACCATGGAGGCACATAGAGCTGCATACCCAAAACGGTTGATGATTTTTCTAAATCAAGATTATTAACAACGTTGCGTCATTTGTGTAGTTTAATCTGGCAGGTACAAGCGGAACCACTGAACAGTTAGTGCAGACTGTAACCATTGTACAACTAGTCAGGTGATTTCTCTCACCCAATAGAGGGTGTCTCTTTTTTACACACACTTTTTTTCCAGAAACAGCATCACACCTGTCCATGGGTCCGGTATTGCAGTTGACATCCAATTAAATGAAGCTGCAGTGCCATTTATAACCTCTGGACAGGCAAGGCGCTGTTTTGGAAAGCCATGTTTTTCTAATTCTGGACAACCCCTTTAAGTCAATCTTTCTTCATGGTGTTCCAGTGCATGAAACACTATATTGACTCTACATCATTCTGGCTGTAAAATACGTGTTCTCTGACTACGTGACTGAGTTTCAGAGATTTATCAGTAAAAGGGCCAGAACCAGTTTCCAGGCAACTCTGCTCATGATTCAAAATCAAACCTATCCATTAGTGTTTCTACCTAGCAAAGGATCAAACTCAGTTAGCTCCAGGTCGGTGAACTGGAAATTGATGTGAATCAGCTTGGTGCGCTCCCGCTCGCACCGGCCTGCAGCCTGCGGGCAGCAATAATTTACACAAACCATATTGTAAGAGGGATTGGATCAGCCTTAAAATAAGATCGGGAGTACTGCAAGAAGACTGTCATAAATCAAAGGCTCACTCCATTGGAGAGGAGGGTTATCCCCATGATCAGAAACACATTTGGAAGAGCGCCTGTGATTGTTAATAAGGGAAGCGGCCATCTTGAGGATTTAGAGTAAGCCAGCCTTAAAATGCTTACAATGATGGAGGGAAGCCTCGTAAAAATAAATGCACTGGTGTCAAACTTAGGCACCGAAGCTCCAGGTCCTTCAAGTGGTCATGGAATGGTTTTGAGATTCGGTCCACTGTAGTTGACTAATTGCCACTATCTTAAAGAGGTTCTCTGGGAATTAAGAAAATGAAAATACTTAAATCTTACTTTATTTTAAATATATTCCCAAATTCTTTTTATTAGTTATAATGGCTCGTTTTGTCTGTGGAGCAATCATTAGGAGAAATAAAATGGCTGCCGTCCTATTAGTATAAACAAAACCTGTCCTAATCACACAGCAGGACAAGTTACTTCACAACACTGAGGTAAAGAGCTGCCTCATCCTCCTCTCTGCTCTGCTTGTCAGGGATTATGATCCTGAATACAGATGAAAAGATCTTCAGCTGAATCTCTGTAGGTATGGAGTTCATGAGGAGACATGAAATAAAGAGAGGAGCTGGAGGTTTGGCTGATGAGCAGCAGCACTTGTATGCAGTCTCCATTACCACAGTCTGTCCTGTCCATCCTCTCTGTACTTTATGTCTCCTCATGAACTCCATTCCTACAAAGATTCAGCTGAAGATCTTCTCAACTGTATTCAGGATGATAATCTCTGACAAGCAGAGCAGAGAGGAGGATGAGGCAGCTCTTTACCTCAGTGTTCTGAAGTAACTTGTCCTCCTGTGTGATTAGGACAGGTTTTGCGTATACTAATAGGATAGCGGCCATTTTATTTCTCCTAATGATTGCTCCCTAGACCAAAACAAGCTATTATAACTAATGAAAGGTGTTTGGGAATATATTTATAATAACGTCAAATTTAAGCATTTTCATTTTCTTAATTCCTGGAGAACCTCTTTAATAAGGTCTTGTAAACTGGCATTGGTTAAGCCACTGAAGAGTCATGACAACTAAGGCTCTTTTCATATGACATTAGATTAGAGCTTTATGTTTGCCAGGAAATCTCCTGACATTTGTGTAAATGTATTGTTAACCCAGTGGTCCGTGCTTGCGTTGCTGCCCCTACCAGCGGGCACAGGAGCTTCCTATTTCCCTCCATCTGCCATGCACCATGTTGACAAGCTTGGGCAGCAGGTAGCTTAACTGTTGCATATGTGCTCCATGCCAGAGCTTACCTTCTGCTTGAGTCCCATACTGTTTGTTAGGACTTGCATGGGTGTGTCTCTCCTCCCTTGTGAGGCAACAAGTACATGCCCTCTATCTCCCCAGCCTATGGTTGGGTTGCAGGAAATATTTCAAGGTGCTTCCTGCCCCAGGAAGGCGCCTGAGCAACCTTCGGTCACTACCTTGTCTAGTTCCTAGCGTGAAGGTGTTTTGTTAGTTTCTGCTTTTCTGTGTACTGGACCCTGCATCTTGATTTAACAGATTTTGCTTGTTTGCCCCCTGTCTCTGACCTTGGACTTCGTTTATGGACTTTGCTTCATCGCTGCCTTCCCTGACTTCCGACTTCCTGACCAAGTCTGGTATCTCTGACCCCCAGGTAAGATGGCACTGACTCAGGGACTGCTCTGGAAGGGCACCTGGTAACTATATTCTCACCTTCAGAGGCTCTAGTGAAGACCAGGTAGTTACTTAGTCACGCCCCTCCAGAGTATAGCCAGTCACTGGCACAGTGGGTCCACACCCGCTTGCATAGCATGTATTCATAGGGTTCTATTCATCGCACAGATGCCAAGAGTGTCCTTCTGGCTTCCATTGAGATTGTATACATTGATATATCTATTTTGTTTTATAGAATAGCGTGTATACAATATGAAGATCCAGTACTATGACTTTTTTCTTTTTTTAGCGTGGCGTAGGCCATTGAAAGCCGATACAGTGGTGCATAATGAAGTCTTCCATCAGAGGTATTCTCAAATGTGATGTAAACGGGGCTTCACAGATTGGTCATTGGGGTTGGTCAAAGATGCTTCGGGTGTGGTCAAGTAGAAAGTTAGCTGAGCTCGGCAAGAATTACAAAAAATTCCACCTACCCCTAAGCTAAGCTTCTTTGAGGAAGAAAGAGGAGTTGGAGTTTTCAGCAACGGAAACATTTCTCAGTGTTTTTCCAATGCATACAAGGTTGGTAATATTCACTCTAGACCAGTGATGGCTAACCTCCGGCACTCCAGCTGTGCTAAAACTACGACTCTCAGCATGCTCAATTAAATTGAGTTCTGAGAACAGTAAGCAAGGGGGCATCTTGGAAGTCATAGTTTTACCACAGCTGGAGTGCCAGAGATTAGCCATCACAGCTCTAACCAAAGGTCTCGGAAGTTTGGTTTTGCATATGCTGTACAGCTACAGCTCTCGGGAATGCCTTGACCATCACCAGCTGTCAGGGTATGCTGGGCATTGTCATTTTTGTAAAAACTCGAGAGCCAAAGTTTGGAAACCATTGCTGTAGACCAGGCATCCTCAAACTGTGGCCCTCCAGCTGTTGTAAAACTACAACTCCCACAATGCCCTGCTGTAGGCTGATACCTGCAGGGTGTTCGGGCATGCTGGGAGTTGTAGTTTTGCAACAGCTGGAGGGCCGCAGTTTGAGGATGCCTGCTGTAGACCAATGTCATTTCAAAGCACGCACACCTAAATCATGATGTAGAGAGATATAACTTCAGCTTGTAAACCTCAATGTGAAGTCTATAAAAGGGATTCCACCTACCATGCGCAATTCATAATCTTAGTTAGGGCCCCTTAGGTGGGGCCCTGTGAAGCTGCTGTGCTCAGGTGCAACTGCTAACTCTGCCTCCCCTATAGCTACATCTCTGATAATGAGGCACTGCTGGGTTCAAAAAATCCTAGCAATGATCCCAGATAATTTCTGACCAGATCTTCCTCCATTTGGCCATGAACATGACAAGGGACAAGAGCCAAGCTTGGCTATTTTCCTTCGTCATCTTCATAAGCTTGTTCAAAACTTTGACTCATAGGGAGCCACTTCCAGAAGGTGGCGCTAGCAAGATGGTTCTCTTTCCCTGGGAGATACCTCTTTTGTATATAACTCATGAGACGAGCATCCTAAGGGTCACTTTCAATTTGAAACAATGGAATTGTATGGGGGTGAATGATCATAGTAGCATGTCAATGCAGCTACACAAGCCGGCAACTGAACAGTTCATTTCCAATGACTGCTCCTTCAATTGCAGCATGTAAACGGGCCATAACGAAAGCAGCACCATCAGAACCACCATCAGACAAGCCAGTGTTTCCAGATCTGGACTGATCACACCTGCAATGAGATGTGTCCTCGGCAGATTACACGATGCATGTTGTAATGGGATCTGTCCTTGGGACTTGCTGTGCACTCTACCACAACCATTACAAAAATCAATATTACTACATATTACTACTTGTATCTTGGCTTGTAATATCTCTACAGGAGGCGTCTAAGTTATAAACTGTTATATAAGGATCTGTTCCCAGAGGACTGAGGTTTATGAGATCTCATCTTTACATTTATTGGCTATTTATTGTCTGGTTGTATGAGTTTTATTACAAATTCATAGCACGGGGTAATAAAGACCCATAACTCACTACTGACAAGATGCCAACTGGGTGGATTTGGTCAAAAACATTGTGATAAGACTGTCCAGTGGATAGGGAATACACTGATGAGCAGAAATTGGGACTTTTGACTTTCAGGCTCCATATCTCACCATCCACTACAGCTTAGAACCTGAGACCACCATCATTTTATAGACAATCATCTTGGCTATCTCATACATAAATTTGACTTGTAACTATTTAGCATATGACTAGTTCTGCGGATTCTTCTCATGTAACCGCATTGTTACTGTTCTGCTCCTGGTGGTGGAACAATCTTTTTCTTCTTGGATACTACAAATTACAGCCTGTTCTCACTTCCCTAATAGCTCAGTGTTATTAGGATGATTCCTAAGTGAAAGGTCACTGGTCCGAGGTGACAAGGTCCAGGAGCAGACATGAAGAAGAATTCCCAAGAAAAGAGAAACGACCTCATCCAGCTCATCGATAGCGGTATCTCGCCAAGAAAATTACCAAACTGCATCATGTGAGCGCCATGACAGTTGGAAGAACACGAAATGAAGTCCGTCCATCCATTCCAAAGACAAGAGGTGGACGTCCATGAAAAATATCGGAGTCAACAAGTCGGCTCATCACACGGTCTATCAGTTCTGGGGTGACAAACACGACAGTGGAGGCGGCTCGTAGGCTTCGTCATAGTGAGATCACAGACGTCCATGGAAGCACCGTGCGAAGCGCATTACACAAGTCTGGAATGGTGAAGAAGCCTCGACTTCAATATCGCCATAAGAAGCGTCGGCTTGAGTTTACAAAAGAGTACGAACAGTGGACAGTAAAAGATAGGAAGCCGGTGATTTGGAGAATGGTGAGTGCAGCTCTGGAGTATAAGACAGGATGTGACTCAGGATAAGTAATGTGTGTACACAGTGACTCCACCAGCAGAATAGTGAGTGCAGCTCTGGAGTATAATACGGGATGTAACTCAGGATCAGTACAGAATAAGTAATGTAATGTATGTACACAGTAACTGCACCAGCAGAATAGTGAGTGCAGCTCTGGAGTATAATACAGGATCTAACTCAGGATCAGTAATGTATGTACACAGTGACTCCACCAGCAGAATAGTGAGTGCAGCTCTGGAGTATAGTACAGGATGTAACTCAGGGTCAGTACAGTATAAGTAATGTATGTACACAGTGACTGCACCAGCAGAATAGTGAGTGCAGCTCTGGAGTATAATACAGGATGTAACTCAGGATCAGTACAGGATAAGTAATGTAATGTATGTACACAGTGACTGCACCAGCAGAATAGTGAGTGCAGCTCTGGAGTATAATACAGGATGTAACTCAGGATCAGTACAGGATAAGTAATGTATGTACACAGTGACTGCACCAGCAGAATAGTGAGTGCAGCTCTGGAGTATAATACAGGATGTAACTCAGGATCAGTACAGGATAAGTAAAGTAATGTATGTACACAGTGACTGCACCAGCAGAATAGCGAGTGCAGCTCTGGAGTATAATACAGGATGTGACTCTGGATCAGTACAGGATAAGTAATGTATGTCCACAGTGACTGCACCAGCAGAATAGTGAGTGCAGCTCTGGGGCTCTGGAGTATAATACAGGATGTGACTCTGGATCAGTACAGGATAAGTAATGTATGTACACAGTGACTGCACCAGCAGAATAGTGAGTGCAGCTCTGGAGTATAATACAGGATGTGACTCTGGATCAGTACAGTATAAGTAAAGCTTCTCAACAGTTTAGGGTGGGTTCACACTAGCGTTATGGTTTCCGTTATGGCTTTCCGTTATAACATGGTTATAACGGAATCCATAAGACAGAATGCAAAACGGGAGCCTTTAAGAGGCATTCCGTTTTGCTCCGTTCTAATAGAAGGCTATGGGAAAGCATAACGGATCTGTCTGGGCTTCCGTTTTGCATTCTGTCTTATGGATTCCGTTATAACCCTGTTATAACGGAAACCATAACGCTAGTGTGAACCCACCCTTATTTAGATTATATTTCTAACTGTAAACCTGTAATTTGTTTCTAAATGTAGACAACGCCTCTAACACATAATTACAATACGAACACCAGCACATGACAGGTGTTAAGTTACCGCAGTCTGATGGCGGAACATGTGCCCGTCGCTGCCAAAGTTGCAGATGCATTGTAACAAGTGTTCAGCATTTCTTGGATCGGTATTTGGCATCAGCGTGGTTAATTAGCACAAGAAGCTTTGAAGAGTGGTTGAAGTGTTATTACCGGATTGTAAGTTATTAGTGGTAACCTTGTTCTAATAATTATATCACTATGTATGGCGCTCAGCACGGACATAATAGAATCATTATCCAAAAAAAAACATACAAACCGCCTATAATCTCACAGTGCAGGGGATTCTCACCATATCATTTAGGGTAGCAATGTTGAGTTTGACCTCAGCAAAGGGTCTGCAATACTTAAAGAGTTAAAGAGGTATTCTCATCTGAGACAATGGAGACATATCACTAGGATATGTCCACATTGTCTGATAGGTTCCGGGAACCGCACCTACGCCGAGAACGGAGCGGGGAAGTTGGTGGCCGGAGAACCCAGGGTTTCCCCAGCTCCGACCATCGCCAAGCTCTCTCCCCATAACACTGAATAGGAGCGCACCACGCTTGCGCGGCCACCGCTCCCATTCATTCTATGGGGCTGGCGGAAACAGCTAAGCCGGCTGGCTCGACTATTTCATAGAAATGGATGGAGGGCGGCTGCGCAGGCGTGGTGCGCTCCCATTCAGTGCTATGGGGAGAGAGCTTGGCGATGGTCGGAGCTGGGGAAACCTCCATAACTTTCTGGACTTTGTTCTCATTGTAGGTGCGGGTCTCAGAGGTGGGACCTGCCCCTATCAGACAATGGGGGCAATGGGGGGAATACCCCCTTAATGAGACTGCATAAAGGGGCTGCATTTTTTCCAGGAACAGCTCCCAATATTGGTACCCAATATTCAAATGAATGGGGTGAAGCTGCAATACCACACACAGCCAATGAACAGGAGCGGCGCAATTTTTAAAAAAAATTTCCCCATCTTGTACAATCCAAAAATTGGTTCTCAGTGAAGTGGACCCAGATAGGAAACTCCACTCTAGACTGAGGTGGTCATTTCGAAGAGGTCGTGGTGGTTTAAAGATGTCTGAGTCCGAATCTGTTCCGCTTTTCCGTTTTTTTTTTTTTTCAAAATAAAAAAAAGAGGAGGGGGAATAAATGTTGCTAGAGTACCAAAAAAAACGGATCCGCAAAATCGGATGACATTCGGATGCTAAACTGCATGTCTTCCGTTTATTTTGCGGAAAGTTGGACAAAAAGTAGGACAAGGTGTTTCTTTTTTCAGGATCCGCATGCAAGGATCCCGAGGAACGGAACTGAGTCACGGATGGAGACAGCACCATGAGTGCTATCCGCATTTTTGCGCAGGCGATAGCAATGAATGGATACGATTAAACGTTCCGATTTTTTTTGGAACGGAATCGGATTTCAAAATCGGACGTGTGAATGGACCCTAAGCTTGGTTGAGCATCCATATATCCTAAATGGAGAGAGAGCGAGTCTAGAGAATGCCATTGGCTGATAACTCTGGGAACAAAAAGACTGGGCTTGTTGAAATCCAACAGCCCAATCCTTTTCTCCTCTGTGTTAGGAAGCCCCTAACCCGTTAGATGGTGGTCCAATCGGCAGGCCTGGCCGACATTATTCTATTATGACCGGTTTATTTTTCCTTAGCTCTTATTAGACATGTGGCCCTAAGCTCTGAGACCAATGCAAAAGCTATACCTGTACCCAGGGGCGTATCTATGGGGGCGAAGAGTAGCAGTCCCTACCGGCCCCAGGAGCCTGAGGGGCCCCAAAGACCCTTGTTCAACATAAGAAGACACCGGTATTACAGAAAGTCCTTGCTGGTCAAGTTACTCCTCTGGCTGGAGGGAAGGGGTTAGGTCAAGAATTTGGCATGGGGGGGGGGGTCGTGTTTTAATTTTTGCAATGTGCTTCCCTGCCCCTGGCCACAAACCATTGACGGAAGGGGGCCCAAACTGAACTCTCGCACCAGGGCCAATGCGCCCCTGGCTGTACCCGTCACCTTCTGATGACCTCACCGCTGGTGTATGTGATGTCATAAAAAGATGTTGCATATAAACTATGAAGAGCATTTATTTACGTGTTGGGTTAATGACATCATCATCAAATTCTCTGATGTCATCGTGCCTCTACATCGCCCTCTTCTGGTGGCAGCAGAGACCTGTATGATCACCACGAGAGGAAGCTACGTAGGTTGCAACTACAATCTCGTCTGCCCGGTTGCTGCTCCCCGGCTCTGTCAACGCGTTATTTTTCGCTTTCACTGATGCGATCATTTATCAGATAGTGTCACCGTTTTTTCCACCAGATTCGCAGATGAAGCAAATAAGATTTAATCTCGTCTCTTGTTTGCATTTTTGTCACATTATCTCGTGCCCAGACGGCATAGAAATGCTGACATTGAACGCCGTACAAGAAAATAAAAAATAAAAAAATTCCCGGAGATAATTAATTTTTTGTCCTTTAGAGCCTACGGAGAGCGCACGGCGCCTCACGTACTGTGCACGATTTTACTGAAAGATAAAAGGTCAGAAATAGTTTGGGCTCGTTATTCTGCTTGTTACATAGTAGATCAGAGCCGCTAATGTAACGGTGGCCCCATCAGGGTGATTGACTTTGTAGACGAGGGGCTTCAGGGACCCTCTCAGACATCGGGAACGTGTATTATCATTTCTGTACATTCTCTATGTGCACTGTCCATACTCCCATCTATAGTCCTATTATATTGGTGGTCTTGGTGGTCCCAGGGCTGATAGTAAAGAGGACCTGTCACCTCTCCGGACCCATGTCCTGTCAGTTCTGAAGCATCTATTCTTATAGGTCTGTGTCGTGCCGTTCCTCTACTATTCCTACTAGAGGCTAGTTATGAACGAACTGCCAGGTCCGGGTGGGTGTTACTAGTTTGGGGGACAGTCTGACACTATGCAATCAGTGCAGCCAGTGTCCGATCGTGCAGGGTCACGCCCCCCAACTGGTAACACCCAGATGGACCTTTACTGCAGACTGCTGGCAATTCACTCTTAAAGGGGTATTCCCATCTTAATGATTTAACAGTGATCATTTTTCTAAATATGTTTAATTAACTAATTCCCACCCCTTAGAAGAAAAAGAAGATATACTTACCTGACTGTTGTCTTCCGTCTCCCCTGGTTACGGCCACCGCTCTCCTCCCGTATCGTGGTGTCCGCGCTTGCGCAGACAACTTCTTCTTTTCTCCCGGCGGGCCAAGCCGCACGCAGTCCTGAGCGCACGCCGACGCCGCGCATGCGCTATGGTGACTTCTTCCTGGCCAGTATAGTATACTTGCCAGGAAGAAGTCACCAGGGCGCATGCGCTGCGACGTGCGCGTTCAGTGCACATAGAGAATGTACAGAAATGATAATACACGTTCCCGATGTCTGAGAGGGTCCCTGAAGCCCAGCGCGCGGCCCGGCCCGGGAGAAGACGTCAATCAAGATGGAGCCCGCCCCCTGCCGAAACCAGGAAGTGAACGGCGCGCCGGGAGCAGGTAAGTATGAAAGAGCGTGATGGGAATACCCCTTTAAGTTTTTGATAGGAATAGCAGAGGAATGGCACATTATAGAGTCACGGGGATAGATGCTCCAGAATTGTTATTACAAAGGGGGCGCAAGTGATTACTAAGAGAGACATGTCAGGGGAGGCGACAGGTCCTGTAGCTTGAGATCCAGGAGTAAATCAAGGGTTAAGTTAGGTAGAGGCCGGCGCCTCTACAAGTGCCGATGCAGGGGTATTAAAGGGGTTGCCTCATTTCAGCAAATAACATTTAGGCTACATGCATGCAAACGTATTTTTTTTCCGTTCTGTCTTTTTTTGCGGATAGAATGCAGACCCATTCATTTCAATGAGTCCGCAAAAAATGCTGACAGCACACTGTGAACTATCCGCATCCGTATGTCCGTTCCGCAGCCCCGCAAAAAAAATAGAGCATGTTCTATTCTTGTCCGTTTTGCAGGCAAGGAAAGGCATTATTACAATGGATCCGCAAAACAAAAAAAAACGGATGCCATACGGATATCATCTGTTTTTTTTTGCGGATCCGCAAGTTGCGGACCGCAAAACACATACGGTCGTGTGCATGTAGCCTTATCATGTAGAGAAACTTAATACAAGGCCCTTCCTAATGTGTTGTGATTTCCTTAGTAAGTGCCTTGTATTCACTTTCTCTACATGATACATGCCATTTGCTGAAGTGTGAGGACCCCTTTAAGATTGGCGTCTAAAACGCTGGTCTTAATAAATGACCCCTTATGTTACTATGAAACAAGTTCAACATATTAAATGTAGTGTTACCAATCGTAGAGAGACCTGCCTGCCGTCATACGAAACGCCACGCGCCTTCCCATGAAGTAATTGCTGCACACCACAGGGTAGTTCAGTGTCCGTGCGGCACTAAGAGTCTGGGAGCTAACGCATTTTACATTGAATCCTATGGTCAGCCGCAGACTCCTCTGCCATCTGATTATGGCTGTGACTAAGCCAGGCTATGCGGAGGGGGAAAGGGTCCTGCAAACGGACAGAATCGGCTGATTACGGCATTTACTGGGGATTTGTTCCTGGTGATGAATCACTTGCATTTACAGAACGTGTCTAATAATCCCGCTCGCTAAAGACTTGCAAATCATGGGATTATTAGGTTTTCTGGAGACCAAATGTTTTCATGCTATACCGAGGATGTCCTGGGCTCGGAAACCGATTTCCCTCTGCCCTAATGTCCCTGCGCTGTTATCTTTGTGAGGGACAGTATATATTCTAAACTTAAAGGGGTATTCCAATGATTAATGAAAAAAATCAGACATCATATAGGACATGACAATCTATAACAAAGCTAGAACCAGCGCTGCCCCTCACATGGGTCCAGAGATCTCCACATTTATTGCTCCAATTGATCTGAGGTCAGGGAGCATGTCCTTTCTGGTGCAGATCTCTCCCTATCACAGCTCAGAAGGTGTGTCCTGTCTCAGGGAGAATGTCCTTTCTGCTGCAGCTCAGGGGGTGTGACATTTCTGCTGCAGCTTTTGCCCCATCACAACTCAGACAGTGTGTACTTTCTGGTGCAGTCTTTTTTCTGGGAGCATGCGCTTTCTGCTGCAGCTCAGGGTGTGTGTCCTTTCTGCTGCAGCTCAGGAGGTATGTCATTTCTGCTGCAGCTCTTTCCTTTTCATGGTTCAGGGTGTGTATCCTTTTTGCTGCAACTCTTTCACTATCTAAGCTCATGGGGTGTATCCTTTCTGCTACAGCTCTTTCCTATCACAGCTATGTCATTTTTGTACAGCTATGTCTCCCTGTACCTGTCACAGCTTCTACCAGAAGCCCCATTGAAGGATGGAACTGAGCATGTGCGACCATCTCATAGATATTACTGAGTTAGACTTAGAAATAAGGAAAGGAACAAACAGCAGGTGGCGCTATATAGATTTAGTTACAAGAATTATGAAGTTTTTCAGACCCAGGTGGTGCTGGTTTGAAAAATGCTGAATATTTTTTTTATGGCACAGTCCCTTTAAATGAATTAAGCCGATTCCTTTAGTGCCCCTTCTGGTGCCAGTAACATTTTTCTACCGGCAATTATTATTTTCCTATATGGACTGTTACTAATGAGAGCTTCCATTGTGGAGCGCTCATTAGTTCAGCTTTTAACTCACGTTTCCCAGCATTGACTGGAAGCAGCAGGACCCGCGGAGCGTCATCACGCTGGAGCTAAGCTATAAGGGAGCAGTCAGTGTTCACCGCGGCGCCATCAAATGGAGGAGGTGAGGTTGTTTTTTTTTGCAAATGCAGATAATGGGTCATTATTAATATTGGGGGGGCACTAGTGGGGGCATTATTAATATTGGGGGGGCACTAGTGGGGGCATTATTAATATTGGGGGGCACTAGTGGGGGCATCATTAATATTGGGGGCACTAGTGGGGGCATTATTAATATTGGGGGGCACTAATAGGGGCATAAGTAGTTCTGGGAGTCGCTAATGGGGGCATTAATATTATTAGGGGGCTCTAATGGGAGCACTATTAAATCTGTGGGGCGCTAGTGGGGGCAATATTAATATGGGGGCCACTAATGGGGTCATTACTATTACTGGGGGCACTAATGGGGGCATTAGTAATTCTGGGAGGCGTTAATGGTGGCATTAATATTACTAGGGGGCTCTAATGGGGGCACTATTAAATGTGAGGGGCGCTAATGGGGGCATTATTAAATGTGGGGGGCGCTGATGAGGGCATTATTAATATTGGGGGCACTAATGGGGGCATTACTAATACTGGGGACACTAATGGGGGCATTAATATTACTGGAGGGCTCTAATGGGGGCACTATTAAATGTGGGGGGGCGCTAATGGGGGCATTATTAATATTGGGGGCACTAATGGGATAATTACTATTACTGGGGGCACTAATGGGGCATTATTTATTCTGGGGGATGCTAATGAGGGCATTACTATTGCTGGGGGCATTATTAATTCTGGGGGGTACTAATGGGGCATTAATGGCATTAATATTACTGGGGGCACTAATGGGAGCATTATTAATTCTGGAGGGAACTAATGGGGGCATTATTAATTCTGGGGGAACTAATGGGGGCATTATTAATTCTGGGGAACTAATGGGGGCATTATTATTACTGGGGGCACCAATGGGGACATTACTATTGCTGGGAGCCAAATTATGACATAGCGACTTAACACCCCGTGAATCATCAACCCTCAAGCCCCCCGACCCCCTCCCCCCACGACCACACACCCTTTGGGGAGTGGCTTAACTTGGCTGGTATTTTTTGTTGGGAAAGGTGGCAACCCTACTAATGACTGATAGGCCTCTCACAGTTCCGGTAAATCCTGCCAGACCCAGACAGACCCTCTAGAGACATAACAGACCAAGTGTCAAAGAGGGGGCACACTGACAGTCTGTGAGGGATTGCGGGTTTGAAACAGGTAGATAAGAAAACGGACACCCCCCCCCACATATGCGAAAAAGGAAGCTGTAGTCCCATGTGTAAAAGGGCATAAGAAAAGTGAGGAGTTTTTTTTACTTTAAGACTAAGAAAACTGGGTTTGCCTCACCAGGGCTTATTTTTGCCTTCCTCTAGGCTCTAGATTAACTTTTCAGGAGAACAGGCGGAACTCGGTGGACGCGCGTCCATCTATTTTACTCATCCAGTATTCGCGGACTGGCGGACTCCAGTTGGCCGTCTGTTTTGTAAATTTTGGTATCCGACTCAATTATAGATTGCAATAAAAAAAAATAAAAAAAAATCTATCTATCAAACTGATAGAACATGGACATGCCGTGTGAGGACGCCCGGATTCAGCGCACATAGCCGTCAGGATCCGACCGGCAGCTGTACATTTTGGTAAACAACTTGTTTACTCTGATCTCACGCCAAGTTCATTTCATGCCCAGCAGAACAACTTTCTAAGTCTGCAATCATCACCCAGAAGCGATGCCCAGTTTTCTTAATTACTAAGGCCTGCAGATCACAGGGACGGTGAGCAGGAGCCGCTTCACACTCATTTATTATCTGTTGCTCGTTTGCAAAAGCAAATTCGTGAAAATGCAAGAGGAGTCAGTAGTCAGACCCGGAAAACCTTCTCGATAAGCCTGATGGTGTCCAAGAGTGGTCAGATTACAGGCCACCAATTCCTGCACATGGCGGCCTAGCGGCAGGACAACATATGGAGAAGATAGGTCTAACACTGAGAGACAATAGTCAATAATGGCTGACGCGTTTTGGACACTATTTTAGTGAAAGTGTAAATTGCAGCTGGGATAAGTGGTTGACCTATGAAGTAGAACATTTATGACTGCAGTTACTAAAGTTAGTCTGTGTGACGTGGGGATTAATTTTTATCTAATATCTATCTATCTATCTATCTAATATCTATCTATCTATCTCATATATCTATCTATCTATCTAGTATCTTTCTATCTATCTGATATCTATCTCTCTATCTATCTATCTCTATCTATCTATCTATCTCATATCTATCTATCTATCTATCTATCTATCTATCTATCTATCTCATATCTATCTATCTATCTATCTAATGTATATCTTCTATCTATCTATCTATCTATCTATCTATCTATCATATCTATCTATCTCATATCTATCTATCTATCTATCTATCTCATATCTATCTATCTATCTATCTATCTATCTATCTAATGTATATCTTCTATCTATCTATCTATCTATCTATCTATCTCATATCTATCTATCTCATATCTATCTATCTATCTATCTATCTAACTATCATCTATCTATCTATCTATCTATCTATCTATCTATCTATCATCTATCTATCTAATGTATATCTTTATCTATCTATCTATCTATCTATCTATCTATCTATCTATCACTCTATCTATGATCTTATCTCCTATTTATCTATATCTATCTATATATCTATCTATCTATCTATCTATCTATCTATCCTTCTATCTACCTATCTTCTATCTATCTCATATCTATCTATCTATCTATCTATCTAATATCTATCTATCTATCTCATATCTATCTATCTCATATCTATCTATCTCATATCTATCTATTTAGTTATGTTGCAATTTTGTGCTAAAAATAAATAAATAAGTCTTTTACATCAACCTGCACTCAAAACCACATAATGAGAAAATGAAAACAGAATTTTAGAAATTTTTGCAAAATGATTAAATCGGAGAAGCTAACACTTTGCACGGACATAGCTATTCAGGCTTTAGCTCTGGGGCCTCCTATTTTGCTTGATCACCTTTGAGATGTTTCTGATTGGAGTCACCAGTGATACATTCAGTGGATTCACATAATTTGAAAAGATTCATCCCCATCTGTACAAGGCCTCACGGCTGACGATGTATGTCAGAGCAAAGACCAGGCAGGAGGATGAAAGAACTGCCTGTAGAGCTCTGAGAGGTGACCAAGAACACAATGGTCCCTCTGGCTGAGCTCCTGAGATCCTGTGTGCCGATGGGAGAAACTTCCAGAAGGTCAACCATGACTGCAGCCTCCACCAATCTGGGCTTTATGGCGGAGTGGCCAGAAAGAAGCCTCTCCACGGAAAAAGTTTGCAAGAAAGCAACTAAAGAGCTCTCAGACTGTAAGAAAGAAGATTCTCTGGTCTGATGAAACCAAGATGTAACTTTTTGGCCTCAATTCTAAGAGTCATATCAGGAGGAAACCAGGCCCTGCTCATCTCCGTCCCAATACTATCCCTACAGTGAAGCATGGCGGTGGCATCATCATGCATGGGGGACAGGAAGACTGGTCAGGGTTGAGGGAAAGCTGAATGAAGCAAAGTTAAAGGGGTATTCCCATCTGAGACCATGGGAGAAAATTGCTAGGAAATGCCCCCATTGTCCTACTGCTGGGACCTGCACCTAACTCCTAAACGGAGCCCCGAAAGTGGTGGAGGACGCACTGCACATGCGCAGCCGCCCTCCATTTATTTCTATGGGGCCGCCGAAAATAGCCGAGTGATGGCTTAGCTATTTCCGTCAGGCCCATAGAAGGGGGAGAGCGCTTGGTAGTGGCCGGACCGGAGTCCTACAGCCACCACATTGGCCAGCTCCATTATCGATATAGGTGTGGATCCCATCAGTGCGACCTCACACCTATAAGATAATGGGGGCATATCCTAGCAATATGCCCCCATTGTCTCAGATGAGACAACCCCTTTAATGAGAACCCGATCTACTGTGCTCTGGAGCTCAGACTGGGCTGAAGGTTCACCCTCCAACAAGACAATGACCGTGAGGACACGGCCAAGACAACACAGGAAGGACAACTCTGTGAATGTCCTTGAGCGGCCAAGCCAGAGCCCTGACTTGAACCCAATCAGACATCTCTGGAGAGACCTGAAAATGGCCGTCCACTGATGGTCCCCATCGAACCTGACAAAGCTGGAGAGGATCTGCAGAAGAATGACAGAAAATTCCCAAATCCAGGTGTGTAAACCTTGAGGCCTCATCCCCGAGAAGACTGGAGGCTGTGATCGCCACCAAAGGGGCTTCACCTAAGTCCTGAGCAAAGGGGCTGAAGACATTGTGATCGCCACCAAAGGGGCTGAAGACATTGTGATCGCCACCAAAGGGGCTGAAGACATTGTGATCGCCACCAAAGGGGCTGAAGACATTGTGATCGCCACCAAAGGGGCTGAAGACATATAATTTTATTTTTATTTTAGCACAGGTCTGAATATAACAAAATGTGAAAAAGTAAAGGGTCTGAAGACTTCTCGAATGCATTCTACACATATGAAATAAAATAATGTCCATTATTATTATTATTATATTAATAATATTATTATAGAGTAGTTTCAGGTCTTCCATTTGCCACCATGAATTATCTGCATCCTACACCAGTATCTAGCAGACTCCCCCAGACTGCACAGTTACCTCAGGCCGTGTGTAATGAGAGGCAGCATATGGCAGGTGTGAACCACAAGTGGTCCACATGAAAGTGGAGGGAAGTGAAAGGTGACGGGGAGAGTTCCGCAAGAAAATTCCTGCTGTATGTGAAGCTCTTCCATGCTGAGCGCAGATCGGTGGTGGCAGACGGCAGCGACAGCCACATGGTAAGCTCTCTTCACCACCGCTAACCGAAAAAAGTTGGTTTTAGCTGAGGAGCGAAGAGCAAAGGGAATGATCCGATCATCAAAAATATTCAAAATGCAGGAAAGAATAGGAATAAAATCGAAATCATGTGACTGAAAATGTTGATGATTGTGAAAGCCAAAGATAAAAGGTTACGATAGATAGATA
Source organism: Bufotes viridis (assembly GCA_033119425.1). Lineage (NCBI taxonomy): Eukaryota > Metazoa > Chordata > Amphibia > Anura > Bufonidae > Bufotes > Bufotes viridis. The sequence continues at coordinate 98,182,753 of CM065598.1, forward strand.
ATAAATAGATAGATAATAGATAGATGAGATAGATGATAGATAGATAGATGGATAGATAGATAGATAGATAGATAGATAGATAGATAGGAGATGAAAGATAGATATATAGATAGATAGATAGATAGATAGATAGATAGATAGATAGATAGATATTAGATAGATAGATAGATAGATAGATAGATATTAGATAGATATGAGATGATAGATAGATAGATAGATAGATACTAGATAGAAAGATAGATAGATAGATAAATAGATAGATAGATAGATAATAGATAGATAAGAGATAGATAGATAGATAGATAGATAGATAGATAGATAGATAATAGATAGATAAGAGATAGATAGATAGATAGATAGATAGATATATAGATAGATATGAGATAGATAGATAGATAGATAGATAGATAAGAGATAGATAGATAGATAGATAGATAGATAGATAGATAGATAGACAGAGAGATGATGATAGATAGATAGATAGATAGATAGATAGATAGATAGATAGATATAGATAAATAGGAGATAAGATCATAGATAGAGTGATAGATAGATAGATAGATAGATAGATAGATAGATAGAATAGATAGATAGATAGATAGATAGATATTAGATTGATAGATAGATAGATAGATAGATATGAGATAGATAGAGAGATGATGATAGATAGATAGATAGATAGATAGATAGATAGATAGATAGATAGATAGATAGATAGATAGATATGAGATAGATAGAGAGATGATGATAGATAGATAGATAGATATGATAGATAGATAGATAGACAGACAGACATGATTCACACATTTCAGATTGAGCACAGTGTGCACTGAATCACTGATTTTCCAGGCTATAGGAATTACATATGTTCTGATTTATTCGACCAGTTTACGTCAGATATGCAGTGACCTCGCTGACCACAGTCCATGGTAATATTCCTGACTCCAGCAGCAGAACCGCACGCTCAGGAGTTAAAGAAGGAGCCAAGAAATCAGAATTACAGACTGCAGTAAAAGCGAGTTCTCCGCCCAAACAACAAGCATCAGCGTCAAAATTACACATGCGGGAACATCAATAAGTGATTTCAGCGGCCTCTAAAATCCGGATTCCTTAAAAACCGTATCAGACGTGTAATAACAGAGATTTACCCAAACCTCTCAATTTAACCTTTTTTAAAATATTAGTTTTTCTGTCAAAGTGCTTGAACCTGATAGAGAAGAAAAAATAAAATTTCAAGATTACGGAAGGACAACAGGCAATGAGCGGTAAGTAAATTTCTTCACAGCTTTTAGCTTGTCACAGAAAACCACTACATATCCATCATTGTTAATGGAGCCCTGACAAATCGCCCATCATTGTAATTAAAGGCGAATTGTACACCCTGCTGCGCCTGGCATCGTGTAGACAAATATATTGGAAGAGAAGCATATGGACAGGGACCAGGAAAAAAATGGAATATAATATCCCCCTTTGCTGGTGTTGGCGAGCCAGCCAGGTAACGAAGAGGCGCATCAATAACGTCCGCCATTTGTCACTGGTGCCATCTGGACACAAAGCCAGAAGCTGCCAAGAGTGTATTAAACATTTTAATTTCATTGTCATCCCTTAAGATTGCATATCCTAAGTGATTTGTCAAATAACAGCTCTGTGCATCCTCCAAGAGGCCCGTCGAGCGCGAGCCGGTTAATGAAATGCATAGACGAGCCGTTAAGTGGCTCAACTCGGCTTTGCCTCACCAGTCAATTCATTCCCAAGATCGTAGTGTCAATTAGAGCGACTTAAATTACAACCGTACGACCCAGCCGCGTTTAATTGAAAGGCTGGACGACAATCAATGCCCCGCAAGTACTGAACCAAAATTGGACCTCGTCATTAGCGACAGCAAATATCCGGATTACGGAGGAGAATTGGCAGATCTGGGAGGTGTAAGCGATCTGCGCAGCTAGTCTCACGTTCCCGAATGAGGTCTTTAAATAGTTAATAAGCTAACGCAAGGTGGGCTCATGTTATAAATAGTGTTGAGAAAACTAATAAAAAGATACTATTAAAAATAAATAAATAAATAGTGTGGAGCGAATTGAAGTCAAACCAATTGACTTCAATCCGAACTTCAGGAAAAATTTGTTTTGCCGCTAAGCCGAATTTCCTCACGCCTCTGTGGTAATAAACTAGTTGCGGTAAAAACAAAAAGATTCATGCTCCCCTCATCCAGAGGCCGTCGCGGCCGTCTTGATTGAAGATACTGCGCAAAATCTCGATTGTGGTGACATATGACCCTGCGCAATGATGTCATCACGTCACTGTGCAATATTTCGCACTGTGTCTTCATTCAAGATGGCTGGAATGGCCTCTACACGATCAAATGAATGAGGGGAGTATTTATTTACGTTTTTACTCTGAAGGCCTAAATGGTAGCCTCAGATGCTGTGATCAGTGTTGAACGCGGCATCTAAGGGGTTCAATAATGGGGGGTGGCGCAATCACAGCCCCCCGTCATTGCGCCCGCTATATTGCTCCAGTGAAATTCGGCAAAGCAGCCAAATCGAATTCTCCATAACTTTGTTCGTATAAACCAATGAAATAAGGTACTGTTGAAGAAAATTATGGAAAATTTGATTCGGTTGCTTCACCAAATTTTACAAAAAAAATTTGCTTTGTGACAAATTACTTTGTAACAAAGTGCATTTCTTTGTAAATAGTGGGCGCAATGACAGGGAGCGGCGACTGTGTGTAACCCCCCCCCCCCCCCCCGTCATTGTACCCCTCAGATACCTCGTTCCACGCTGATCGCTGCATCTGACATTAATATTAAGGTCTATAATAAAAATTTATAAATAAATTTATACTCACCTCATCTATTTGATCGTGAAGAGCCGGCTGCCACCATCTTGATTGAAGATCCACCGCGAAATCTTGCACGGCCTGTGAAGACGTCATCACGTCGGCCGGCGTGGTGACATCATACGTTTTCGCGCACAGGATTTCACGTGGGATGTTCAATCAAGATGGTGGTGGCGGGCTCTCTGCAATCAAATGAATGAGGTTTTTTTGTTAGTTTTTTTACCCCATTTTAGGGAAATTTGATTCGTTACCCTGAAGCACGAGGAAATTTGGCTTTGCGGGGAATTGAACTTTCACTGAAATTTGTATCGAAGACCACTTAGTGAACTTCGATTCGCTCAACACTATAATGAGCTTTTGTATGAAGATTTAGCAAAGATCAATTTGTAATGTTTTCCTGGATTTTTTTAGGGAGTTTTTCTTCAGACCTACCTATGGGTTGTATCTAGTATTGCAGCTTGGTCTAGGAGAAATATTCTATTCGGAGCTTCCTTTGGAGCCAGTCACTTGCCACTAGGAACTATTTCTTTGATTCATAACCTATTAGAAGTTATTAATGATATAAGGGTTGGGCCTCAACAATAATTTCCTCTGGTCAACCCAAGGAACCCTTATTATTCGACACTGTGCACACCCTTCACTGTATTTATACCCAGAAAAAGCACCAGGACCTTTGTTTTTGGGATCCCTAGTGGCCGAAGTAGGCAGGCCCCAAGAGAATTTATTGAAATTCTTTCAGGTCTGATTCGCCAAATGTTTGAAAAAGTTTGGTATAGAAGACTTTGTGGTCTCATAATGAGAGAGAGAGAGAGAGAACTATGGCCCTAGTATGCATAGTAAAAGCAATCTCATTATTTTTTTTCTGCAATATATATGCATTGTCTTGAGGGGTATTTTTTTTTTCATTATGGAGAGCACCTAGTATGGGTAGTGGTCTAGGTTTCTGGGTAATATATTGTCTGGGGCTTACTCTTTCTCATTATGGAGAGAGATTAGTTTGCATAGTATGTGTGCTGAATATTGTAGGCCAGGCAATGTCCCTCTGGATTTCTCGGACAGATATTTAGTTTAGCTTTCATAAGCCTATCTAATGCTTGTGCTCATTTTCAGATATTTTACCCAGAATCCCAGAGGATCTTTGACTGGCTTTCAATGATACTCCTCATGCATACTCGGCTCCTTCTATACAGAGGAACAGTACCCCAACCAAGGCCTCTCAGGTAGCCAAGCAAATGTTCTTTTCTTGGTTCTGCAAAAGGTAGTTAGTTACCCAAAAATAGCTGGGTTCCTGGTAAGAGACACTCTGTTTTCCTGAGTGTCTCATAGAAAGACATACTAGGCCCACACTAGTCTCTCTTTCTCTCTCTTTCTCCTGAAACGAATCACCAAAAAATTGTGTTCGGTAGAATCTAAACTTTTTGGGAAATTGGGGTGAATTATGAATCGGTAGAACTGATTCGCTTATCCTTCACGGCTCCAAAAGGAGTGTAGTTGCTCAGTACTAGAGTGCCTTCTGACTACGCACATAGGCATTGGCAGATATGGAGGGAGGAAAGGGGAAGCAGAGAACAGTCTGCGTACAGTTCGATTGGATGTGTGACCCGGTGACTAAAGACTGTTCTCCATAAGGTTGACTACAAGTAAACAGTCTTAGTAGGATGTTCAGCTGTGGAATCAAGGGAGTACATATAAATAGGTGGCCCATACAGCCACTCTGGGGTTCTTGGGGACATGGGACCCAGGTAATTGCCTAATTGTGCAGGGCACTTTTCTACAGAGGCATTGATGAACAAGGGGGTAAAGAATTGTTCTGTGGCTCATGAAACAAAAGCAAACACCAGGACCTTCTAAACTGGGTGTCAAAACATTGCAACATAAAGAAAGAGGGACGTGTGACCGCATTCAGACACATTTGGGCCACAGAATGGCTCAGTAGAAAGGCAAAGGCAGCCAATCAATAAATAAGAACCGAGACTTACCTTGCCAACATTCTTTGGAAATGGTGTCCTCTGGTTCTCTGGAATAGAGATGGGGGGCGCCACAATTGATCTCCTATGTCTCAAAAGTGCATGATGTCTTGGTGCTTTGAGCATGTTCTATAGGGAGAAAAAAGGAACATTCTTCAATGTCAATGTAAAATACCAATCAAACCTATTCAAAGGGGTATTCCCATCTAAGACATTGGTGACATATCACTAGAATATTGCATAAATATCAGATAGGTGGGGGTCCCAACTCTGGGACCCACTTTTATCTCCAGGAACGGCCCCTCAAAGTAAAGGGGGAATAAAATCCCCGTCATAGGAGTTCCAAAAATAGACGCGCGCTGGCTCGGTTAATTCCAGCAGTCTCACAGCGGTGGAATAACGAGGTGACCGTGCATCCTTGGGCTCCTTTCTGGGACCCGCACCTATCTGACATTGATGGCATATCCTAGAAATATGCCATCAATGTCTGAGATGGCAATAGCCTTTTAAAGGAACAGGCCGAGAAAATTATGTAGGGCCTGAAGGGGCAAAGGAACATGCCGATTAAATCATGTAGGGCCCGAAGGGGCAGAGTGTAATTTCCGACTTTGATTTATTTTGAATCTCTCATGGACATTCCTCTCAGGACCTGCACTAATTCAGTTAATCATTTTCCTTGAATGCACTTTTCGAAGCTTTTGAAGGGTTGTCCAGGGTTGGAAAAACATGACTTGTTCATTGGTTGTGTCTGGAATTGCAGCTTAGCTCCTTTGACGTGAATGGGGCTGATCTGCAATACCACACACATTCTGTTGACAACTATGGTGCTGTTGTCTAAGAAATCAGCCATGTTTTTCAAATCCTGGATCTATAATGTGTTTGTTATGAAAAGGTTGACTAATTTAGAGCTTGAATTGTATAAATCTGAGTCAGTCAAATCTGAGAATGTCTTCATGAGCCAGTTAATTTCCACATCCTTGTCTAAAATATCATTACTTAACAATTTTGGAAGATCTTCAGGGATTTTGTCCATTTCGAACACTCAAATGTTCCAATCTCTGTTTGAAGACTTTATACATTACTGTTTGCTTGGAAACTTCATTAAATTTTCATCATGGGAATAAGAGAGAATGTTGTAAACATATTGATCTGTCACGGGAAGCATTTAAAGCTATGTGAAAGGTAGGCCCTTCCGGAGCTCATTATTAGTTACCAGAGTAGCTATTGCATTCTTGGTCATTTAGAGACTTCAATAAATTAGTCTTGATGGTGTCAACCTGTCTAGCGGTAGATATGAGGCAAATTATTCCCAAGTTCTTTATTGATCCTGAAGAATAATTTTTAAGAGTTTATTTGAAAAGCTTTTACTGACAATGCCCAAACCACAACCGGCCTGAAAAAGTAGGACACGCTCCAGGAGTTCACAGATCTTAACAGTCTACTATCAATTCGGCATTGATTAAAGTTACGAGAATCAATTCATAAGAATCAAAATTGGACCAATGCTTTTCCAAAAATTCATCTTCACCAGAATCAGAATTTCTTCAGGAAAATTTGGGTGAATTTTGATGAGAGACATAGACGTATTTAAAGTACTTTCGATTCAGGTACAATCGATTCGTACCTGAATCGATTTTTTGGGGGGCTGATTTGGATGAACCGGACCAAAATGAATTTTAGGAAATTCCCTCATTTCTAGAATTGATGTTCACATAGATTGAAATTAAAGGGGTCCTAATATAAGAGACAATCTATTTCAGAATGCAGCCTCCTGGCATCCATCTTTAGTCTAGCTAGACTTTTCGAAGAATGGACAACCATGTTATACAGTATATGGACTACTCAAGTCTGCCAAAGATACAAATGCCCTTACAGAGTCACTCTTGGTTCTAGCTCATAGAGGAGGAACTGAGCTGGAGATACACCTCTCTGCTGTCCATATGAGTGGTGGCTCTCTTTTTGCAACAATTTCTCAAGCCCTTATTTATTAGCCAGTGCATAGAGCAGGCAACAGCTGCGGCCCTCCAGCTGTTGTAAAACTACAACTCCCACAATGCCCTCCTGTAGGCTGATACCTGTAGGCTGTTCGGGCATGCTGGGAGTTGTAGTGCTGGATGACTGCAGTTTGAGGATGCCTGGCATAGAGCAACTACTTCACAAAGAAGGTCTCTGAGCAATACACAAGCAGTCTGTTAAAGGGGTTATCCAACCCCTATAATGACCCCCCCTAATGCCCGGGCCCCTGATATAGATCATACTTACCCGCTCCCTGGCACCTGCGAAGTAGATCCTGATCACTGCACGGCCACTGCTGCATCTCCGCGATGCTAGGGAGGCTCGTCCCCGTTGCAGCCTGCTATTGGCTGTCCCCCGCGTCGCACAGATCAAAACATGCAGTGGCAGCTGTGCTGGTATCAGGAGCGACGCTGGTGCTGCGGAACAGGGTAAGTATAAGCTACATTTTCTAGCGTTCCTTGGCAGTTTACAGCTGATTAGTTGGCAGTTTTATCACCTCGCAATCAGCTTATTTTTAGAAGACCTGCTGACAATTAGTGTTCAGCGAAGTAAAGCATTTGAAGCGGAATTCAGTCCGAAGTTTATGAAAACTTCGGACTTAGTAACAAATCCAAATTTCCTTGTTGTTTGTTGTAACAAATCAGTTTTTTCCTAAAATGGCAGCTGCACATGTAACAAATTGAGAGTAAGAAGCCCGGGAACGCAAGTTCACCCTAATGGCGTGCAGCCAGCCAATCCACAGATAGCCATCCCCTGTGATGTCAATTGGACCGCACCACAGCCAGGGAGAAGGAGACGCCCACTGAGATACGCTGACGTCTCCTCCACCCTGTACCGATGTGCAGTATTAACATATTGAGCACCACAGCTCAGCAGATGAGGGGTCTTTCAAAAAAAGAAAAATTCTGACAGCATCAGCAGAAGTGATGTAAAGGTACTAAAAAAAAAAAGTGAAAGGTCCAGTTAGAACCTCTGCCCACTACACGATAGACAAAGCAGTGTACTTCTGCCACCAACTTCCAACTCTGGAGTTACTCTGAAACATCTGATTGGCAGAGGTGCAAATTTTCAGACCACTAATAAGAAACTATTAGAAACTAATAGCCTGTCCGAGGAAGAGCCATCAATATTAAAACTCCATAAAACCCCTTAAATGACCTATTAACTCTTGAAGGCTATGTACAGTTTTGGTGGTAATTTTCTATGATTGCATTGTACTCATTGTGGGCTAAAAATCCTTTTTTCAATTGGTCTTTATTAAAAATATTGAGCTGTTCTGTCACAAAGGGTTAACTGTTTGTCTAGCTGTGTGAATCCTACTCTCACTTTAGCTTAGTGCCGGTCATCTAATAACCTTTATCTCTAAATTACTAAGAGGTCATAAACACTTATTTAAGCCACATTCTTATCAGTAAGAACTGGGTTATATTGAGTGTTTATGAGGTCTGAGAGCAGAGATAATGAGCCCATTAGCTCCCTGCCTGACGGAAGAGAGAGAAAGTTCTGATCTCGCTTATAGGGCATCTCGGCTCTGTATGGAGAAACAGGCTCCATATTGTTTAATAAAGACCAATTGAAAAAGAAGATTTTTACCTCATAGTGAGTACAATGCAGTAATAAAAACTTACCCCCAAAGGTGTACATAGCCTTTAATGTTTTCTAACATAAAGATAATAGTTAAGGTGTCAATATTGTTCCTTCGCTGCTTAAAATAATAGCAGGCAATTCTGTAGACACCCTAAAACAAATCTACTCTAACAAGGTTGGGAAGGTTGTATAAAGACACAGATTCATCAAGTTCGGCCAGTTATTCTCCAGTTTTGATGCAGATAAAGAGAAATAAAACATGAGGAATTATCAAATTGCTTCAATTTAAGGAAATATTTTCTTTTCAACTCTAATTAGGGCCCTTTGGAAGAAATCCCTGACTCCTTGGTACGTCATATATCTGTCTATAGAACTTGCTCACAATTTGAAATACACGTAAATATCAGGAATGTTGGCTTACACTTTAAAGCTCCGTCAGAATTAATTTTCTTTTATTATTGCTTCTTGAGGCCAACTAACCCATTCAATTTCCGTCTGAGCCGCAGATGATTGCATCATTTCATCTTCTTGTAAATTGCAACAAAGGTTTAAGTAGGATTCTTATCGCATCTTCGAAAGCTTTGTTAATACAATGGTAAAACACACCGTCAAGAATGATAAGCCTTGGCTTATTTTGACAAGTAGACAGTGGGTCTTCCTTGTTATTTGTCAATTTCATTGCTTGTTTATAGGCCTTAGAAACAAACCTACAAAGGGAACAACGTCCCATCTCTCATTTTCACATTTAACTTTCAACACCCAACATATTATAATGTTTCTTTAGACTGCAGGGAACCAAATGCCATGGTCATCAAACAAGGTTACTGACCTTGTTGTTACACATACAGATGTGTCCTTCCTCATCTTCTCTCTTGGCTCGAGATACTCTGAGTTGAGTAGTATGAGATGGCCCTTTAGCGTTACTCTGTTGGGCTTTTTCTTCAAAGCTGGTCATCAGGTACCACTCACCTTCGGATATCTCCAGCTTAGAGCATAGGTAAGGAAAGACACAACTGTAACATCCATTCAACTCTGGTTTTCAAAATTTCATTGAAAAACAAGATGTCCACTTATGGTTGAAGTCTACTTAATCTCAGAAACCCAAATGAGGTCCCAATATAATTTTGTATCTTCCTTAAAGAAGACCATAATTGATGTTCTTCTGATTCATCACAAGAGCTCCTCTTTTAATTGGAGTCACTCTGGCAATCAACTGTTCACTGCTGAAATCATGAATAAACAGCTGATATTAACATGGGGAACTTATAGTTGTCCACAGCCACATGTTCTGTGGCCATTACTAGTGAAATGTAGTATTACACAAAGTATACCACTAAATAATACAAGGTCAAGTCCACCAGAGTGGAAGCCCCATTTTAGTTTATTCTCTGGCTATAAGAGGTTGTCTTAGACTCTGCCATGGCATCCAATGGGTTGTCCTTATGTAGACAATTCCTTGAAATTGTCCAAACTAATTATGCATTATAATGGACCCATAGTTTAACTTTCTAAAGCTACTGTAATTTATCTTTATTTGTAGAGATACATTGTTCAATACTAGGACCAAAAGATAGCAGAATGGCAGAACTTTTGGCTCTGGTCAGCAAGCGACCTCGAGTCTGGAGATCCTCAGTCTAAATCCTTAAGCCTTAACCATACAAAAAGTAAAAGTATGAGCTAAGGGCTCATGAAATGACTGTATTGTAGCTCTGCTGTGTATGAATCTGACAAAAGAAAGTGTGGCATCTTCCACTGGGAGAGGTATGAGCAGGAGGTATTAGGAAGCATTAATTCTAAGGAAGAATATCTCAGTACAGATGGCACCTGATTGAGCCTCTATGGCAGTAGAATGAGGCTCCATGTCCTCAGTTCCACCGTGTACATAATTTCTAATTGTTCACAAATCTCTCAAGCAGAGGAAGATGGGAATTGTTGTCCGGCCGCTCGTTGACAATAGGTCTTAAACTTGGCAAGGTAAGCTTTGCATAAAAGTTTCCTGTGCTATAATTCTATCCATTCTCTTGAACATACTGTACCTTTGAAATAATTGTTCCCCAAATATTAGATTTTTTGCAGAGTAAACATTTACTGCCAGATCTGAAATGCCTTATCTTTTATAAAAGCAACAATTAATAATACATAAATTTAGCTCTACTTGTTCAGCATATAATCTCCCAGAGGATGTAGAAAAGCCTTACAGGTACAAGACGGAGGATCTCAAGTAGATGAAGACTACAAGAAAGTGGAAAGAGAACAGGAAGAGGGTGGGAAGTGGAAGCAGATGGACTGTCCGGGATGCATTAATCAAGTTTATATACTGATGAGTCATGAGGTTACTGTGTAAACAATGCCAGTAGGGGGTGGAGTGGCCCTAAGTCTGTAAGATAAAATGTATGGGGGCAAGCTAATATTATAAGATATTGGAAATGCATGTGCTTGTGTTATTTTTTGTTCTCTAAGCTAAATTAAGTTTTTGTGATGTTTTGTTCTAATTTTAAATTGAGTGTGATTAGTTTAATAAAACGAGATAAAACGACTCCGACCATACTCCACTCTGACATTTACTGGAACCAGTATAGCACTAGTAATGTAAAAATTCCCACCAAGGTAGAGTGCCCTTATTAGCTCTCCTAGGTCAAGGACAGCCGTAACTTATATAATTATTAAACTCTGTACTATAGTACTGTACTATAGATGGGGGAAGGAGAACATTCACACACTCACTCTCAGATAAAGCTAGAAATACACATTAGGTCAATGTAAGTCAAATCTGCCAATTTTAGTGGGACTGATCAAGCATTTAATGTGTTGGAGAGGCCCAACTCTCTTCCAATGACATATGACAGGGAAGATATGGATCAGGCTGTTGGATTTCAGCATATCTGATGTTTTTGTACTCAAGGAAGATAAACCGGAGGTGCGAGGGACGGGAAAGTTATCGGCTGATGAACATTCTACCATCTAAAGTGTATGGCCAAATACTGATGACCTATCCTGAGAATCTGACAACGGGAACCCACATAATCCACTGTTTTGGGCAGCCAACGATGCTGGACGGCGCCAGAAGCAGGACTAGTGGCTCTATAGGTATTCATCTAAATGGGAGCTGAACTGCAGGACCCTGGTATGATGGCTAGAGAACCTTCTGCTTCTGGCTCCATCCACTGTATTGTTTCCAGCAGTGGCACTGCCCCTAATTGTAGGGAATGCCAGTTATTGGTCCCCCACCAATATGATATCTAAGCCCCGGGAGGCTCCTATAAGGCTCTGCATGCATCTACACAATCATTCCCTGCTATCTCGGTGAAAGGTATCTCTTACCTGAGACTACGTGAGGGTTCTTTTAGATGTTCCAATCCTGACGAACGTGCCTTAAATGTGCCGATCAAGACTATAGGGGGGACGATTGATCGCTAGTACAGTTATTAACCCCCATACTCTTTACATTATGTCAGCAGCACATCCGCTATTTACACAAGGAGATAACCTGGCAACCAATGAGCATTTTTATGCTTTCATTGATCTGATTAGGTGACCAATGTATTTGCTCGTTAGTGGACTGACTGTTGTCGTTTTTGGATAGGTAGATGATCAGTCAACAAACTTTCATATGAATGTTTTGTACCTGATAATTGACCAATGTAAAAGTCTCTTAAAAGGGGTCGTCTGGCGTAAGAGCCAACCAACCCAGTTCTCGGGACTTGTGCCCAAATGAAAAAACAAAAACCACCATTCTGCAGTGACATGCTGTTCTAGCACATGCGACCACTGATCAGGTAGAGACCTTAAAAGGTCCAGAATGGAGCAGCAGTGTGGGAATGGTGGGATCGTTGCGTTTTCTTTTTATCATTTAGGCACAGGTTCCGTGTAGAAATGAGCAAATTGGGTCGTTAGAATCTAAATTTGTTTTAAAAATTCTTATATTCTTATACTGTAGAATTATTTTGAGATTCGCTGAGATTGAGGGAGAAGGAGATTTTCTTCTTATGGACAGTGTCTTACAGGTGTGAGGGGTCTTATAGGCCAGGCATTGCTCCTCTGGGCTTTGTACCTGAATCAAATTTCGTTGCCAATTCAGATGAATCAGTACTAAATGAATTTTAAGAAATCCACTCATCCTGAGTTCTGAGGATTGGGCTGGTCAGCTCCTAGGCTGAAAAAAATGGTTTTAAGTCTATGTTATGTTAGTTTTCTGGAAGGGTTATGACAACTGCTGCCAAGGTCGTGAGTGTATGGGCAGCCAGCAGTAGTAGAGTGGATTGGACCACTGTGAAATAAAAATCAATAGGTTAAACCAAGAAATGAAACACAATCCTGCAGAAAATAAAGTTGTGTAAGAAAAGTATTGTTTCCCTCGGCACAAATTAGGATTGAGGCCCAGAGGTAAATGAGCCCGACAGCTGTAGAAAACAGAAAAAGATTTTAAAACTTCCTAAAATGTTATGCAAATTCTATTCTGACTAAAAGAAAAGGAATGGAGGAACCTGCAACTTTGGAATGTACTATTTATAAGTGCATGCTTCATATGTTTAACGCGTTTCAGCCCATGTAGAAAGCAAGAATTTTTATCTCTCCATGACACATTTTTCACTGACAGCCAAATAAATGGAATGAATTTTTACAAGTCTGCCAAATGGCAAGATTTAAAACAATGACCGGTGATTCTAATGGTCCAATAACCGCCATGCCAAGGATTTCATGAAGGAGTTATCCAAGGCAAGACAACGCGGGCAACAAGAAACATTGTGCACTTTGAAGAAATACCCAGTTCTAATCTTCCTTATCCAAAGTTGATATCTCCTGCCATCATCTGGCACTGCTCTAACGCCTATATTGATTTTCATGCAATTTCCTCCATTTTTTTTTTTTATATTTTGGATGCAACTGAAAAAAGAAAGAGATATTAAGACTGACAAGATAATGATTCTTATCAGAAGCTGCGAGATAAGCTCTGAGACGTCCCTAACACCTGTCTGGCTGTAATCAGCCTGCTTTAGGCACATTTTGCATTCACAGGTAAATATTGTACTCTCGGTAACTGGTGGCAGTCAATAATGCATAAGTAAATAGGAGACTTAGCAGCAAAGGAGATCACCTTGATTAGTCTCTACAATTGATGCAAAGCAATAAATATGTCAAGCTAGTCAACAGGCTTATTGAAATACGCTCAGAGGATCATCAAGGAACGAGCGTATGTTCCCAGAGGCGAGAAGTGATATAGTTCCATGTGCCAGAGTACCACTAAACCATGAATCTTAGCTTGCAAAGTCATAATTATGGAAAATTGTATATATTCCTACTTATACAAGGCTCTGTACGCAGCTGCACTAGCAATCCGGATATTTAATCACTTGTCTGGACACTTTTCTGTGTACCTTTCATTAAGATACTATAGATGTGGCAAAACTCATTTAAAGGGCACCTGTCATCAGGATAAATCCCCATTAAATCAGTAATATTGCCTGGTAGGGCTGGTAATACTGATTAAAATGATATCTGTCTTGTGAAAATAGGTTGTGGCATTCCAGAGAAAAAAGACTTTGATTCTATGCGCAAATGAAAGCTTCAGTACACCGAGGGGCGTGGTCAGCACTGAGGGGCACTGAGGGGGAATAGGCCCCACCCTTTGTTAGACTGAAGCTCTTATTTGCATAAAGAATAGAAGTCTATATTTCTCAGGAACGTCACAACCAATTTTTACAGGACAGGTATCATTTTAATCAGCAGGACCAGCCTTATCAGGCAATTTGACTACTTTAATGGGGTTGAATCTGATGATAGGTGCCCTTTAAAAGAGATTTGCCACTTCGACAGGTTAGAAGACAAACATTGCTAGTTGCTAACGACCCCACCACTAGGACCTCCACTGATCACTAGAATGTTTGGATGGGAGCGTCCTTAAACAAGCATGAGTAAAATGGAGATGCAGTTTTACGGATAGCAGACAGAACTCTCTTCAATTTTGGTGACTTTTAAAAAACAAAATGTGAAAAACAAACCTTGGAAATTAGTCAACAAATACTGAAGAAATTTGGTAATTCATAGTCAAAATCGGCCCACAAGGAGTGTCTGCACACATATACATCAAGACAAGAGGTGTTTGTTGCTCTACTAGGTAGGTTCTCCTTTGTACAGAAGACCTGATAAATGACACAACTATCCATCATATGTCTTCTTATGCCTCAACCTTCATTGCACATGTTCTACTTTTAGGCAACAAGCAAAATTAGAAAACTCTTCACCCGTTCCCTACTAGTCTGCGAGGTTCTGTCTTCTGTCGCTTGCTCACCCTTGAAAATCCTGCAAAGACCTCGAACCAATATAATTTCTGAAGTGCACATTTCAGTAAAAGCGTTACAGGAAGGTTACCAGGCGCTGAAGAATGATCAGCTCGGCACAGTGGAGGGTTAAGGGGACTCTGAAGTTGATGATGGTGTCACAGATTGCCAGTGAATAAATACATTCGCTTTGCAAGGATCAGCAGAAGACATACAGTACATTACAATGTGACAGACTGATAGGAGCAAGGACCTCTTGTAGGTATGCTGTCACCAGCAAGAACGTGTCACACCAGAAAGACAATGTAAGCAATGAACCTTCTTTAAACTGCGCACTACGTGACAGTCCCTACATTATTGATTGTGAGTCTTTTGGACATGTACCCTTGGTGCTTGTGACTTCTTTGCCATTTTCTTTAAATAGAGGTAAACGTAAATCATATTGGACATTCCATATAATGACAATAAGAGCTTTAATGGTTGGGTCCGATGTCTATTAGCACATAGGGCCTTCACGGGACCTCCGCTCGCAACCTCCATCAATGGGCCAGAATGGAGAGCATCTCTGTAAGTGTCCATTCACACATCCGCAAAATGGGTCGGCATCCTTCCGCAATTTTGCAGAGCGGGTGCGGACCCATTAATTTTCAATGGGGCTGCAAAAGATGCGGACAGCACACCCTACCGTGGCCCCGCAAAATAGAACATGTCCTATTCTTGTCCACGGCCATGGACAAGAAAAGTAATTTCTATCATAGTGCCAGCCATGTGCGGTCTGCAAAATGGGGAACGCACATGGCTGGTGTCCGTGTTTTGGGGATCTGCAATCTGCGGACCGCAAAACAGTTGCGGACGTGTGAATGGACCCTAAGAGTGGCTGTATAGTAGTTTTGGCTGACGTAAAGGGTCTTTGTGACTTACATATTGATCACCTGTGTCTATGTTGGGGGGGTTCTCGACTCCATCTGATCAGCTGTTTGAAGGGACCACAGTGCTGAGACCAACTGGACTTTGTATTACACCTAAATGCCACTCACTTCAATGAGACTGAGCTGCACATGCCGTAAGCCATGTGACCAATGGACGTCTGAAGCCGATCAGTGAGTTTGCTGGGAGTCCTCAGAATAGGTCTTCAGATCAGAGGGGTTCTGACTCCTAGCTGTTGGAAGAGTCTGCAGTGCTCAGTGCCATTCAAAAAAACAGGGCTGAGGTGCAATACCAAGCATAGCCACTATACAATGGACGGGGCTGTGCTTGGAAAGCCGAGAAGAGGCTGCATCAATATGAGAATCTCGGAAAACCCCTTTAACTTGTTATCTAAGCTCCTTCGATAAATATTTAATAATGATGAGCAAACCCATGGAAGTGCAGGTTTGCCTGGTATGGCTGAACTTCAGGTTAAAGTTGGGGTTCGGTACCCAAACTTGACCTGAACTTGAACCTGAACCCCACTTAAGTCAATGGAGACCCGAACTTTGCTTTATTTTTTTCCGTTATAACATGGTTATATCGGAAAATAACATAATAATTAAGACGGAATGCAAAAGGGACACCTTTAGAGGCATTCCATTTTGCATTGCATCATAATAAAAGTCTATGGGTGCATAACCGATCCGTAGTATGTTATTTTTTGATATAACGGATAATAATAAAGTAATTCATAAAACGCTCAAACCCTGAACCCCAACCCGGACTTCAGTGAAAATGTCCCGGTTCGGGTACCCGAACTCGCAAAGTTCGTTATGAACCCGAACTTTGCAGTTTGGGTTCGCTCATCCCTAATCTTTAATAAGAAATTGATGTCGGATTTGGATAAAACAAAATAGTGTTTAAAAGGTTAAAAGTACTTGCATTATATGATGTTGCTCTAGCTATGGTATTATGCTGCAATGAGTTTTGTTCCTGTTCTCTTAAGTACCAGACTCCCAGTTCACATTAGCAGCATCATACTCCATCAGCCCTGGATTTCCAGCTGAGGCTTATATGCAGCGCACACACCTGCGACAGGCGGATAATATCCGCCACATTACTGCAGACTATTTCCAGGTTGCAGCTGTGACACTTAGTCTAAACTCTATGCATATGAATAATGAAAAGCTATGCTCAATGGTGTAAGCAAGAGAGGAGCCCTCGCCATAGATCATAAAAACCCACTCTGGGGATGGCACCTGTAAGCAGGTTAGCACTTGTCATCTCGAGCCGGGTATTATGATGGCAAAAGCTTCCTAAGAAATTGGCCAACAGAAGAGCAGGTTGTCAGGCAGATTTCCCAGTGGACAGGCAACGTGTCACGCAAAATTGCTTCAACCAAAAGATGTGACTGGAACTAATTGAAAAGAAGGATTTGGGAGGGGAATGAATACAAAGCTGGCAAGATACAATAGTATCTAAAGTGAAAAAAAAAACTAGAATAAAACTATGCACGTAGCGTTCTGTCACCTCAATAGGATTGTGAAGGATGAGCACACATGCACTAGGTTTAAGGACACTACTATTACTTTTATTACTACTGCTATTAATGCTCGGATTATCACTCAGACATAGTTCTTGGGTAGTGCTTGTTATGTCCCATCAAGAACCTGTAATGCACAGGTAATCATTTCCCATACAGGTTACCAATCATCTCCACTCGAGACAAGATAAAAATGTTTTACGCTTTTTTTTGGCAAGAAATTAGTTTTGGCTGTGGTGATGAATATGAAGACTGAACCATCAAGAAATATAGACAGTGCCTTAAAAAAAGTATTCATGCCCCTTTTTCACTTTACACCCACAAACTTAAATGTATATCATTGAGATTTTATATAATAGACCAACACAAAGTAGCGAGTATGCGTGAAGTGAAAATAAAATGATACACTGGTTTCAAAATGTTAAATAAATATCTGAAAAGTGTGGCATGTATTTGTATTTAGCCCCCCTGTACTCTGATACCCCTAAAAAAAAAACAGTGTGACCAATTTCGTTCAGAATTCACCTAATTAGAAAATAGAGTCCATCTATGTATTCTATGTATAACTGCAGCTGGGCTATAAAGCCCTCAGAGGTTTGCTAGAGAACATTAGTGATCAAACAGCATCATGAAAAACCAAGGAACACACCAGACAGGTCAGGGATAAACTTGTGGAGTAGTGTAAAGCATGGTTAGGTTACAAAAAATATTTCCCAAGCTCTGAACATCTCATGGAGCACTGTTTAATCCATTATTTGAAAATGGATGGAGCATGGCACAACTGCAAACCTACCAAGACTTGGCCATCCACCTAAACTGGCAGCCCAGGCAAGTAGAGCACTAATTAGAGTAGTGGCCAAGAGGACCATGGTCACTCTGGAGGAGCTGCAGAGATCGACATCTCAGGTGGGAGAATCTGAAAAACTATTAGCCATGTACTACACAAATCTGACCTTTATGGAAGAGTGGCAAGAAGAAAGCCATTTTTTTAAAGCAAGCCATAAGAAGCCACGTTTGCAGTCTGCCAATAAGGGACACAACAAAAATGTGGAAGAAGGTGCTCTGGTCAGATTAGACCAAAGTTGAACTTTTTGGTCTAAATGCAATATGTTATGCGTTGCAGAAAACTAACACTGCACATCCCCCTGAACACACCAGCCCCACCATGAAACATGGTGGTGGCAGCATCATGCTGTGGGGAGACTTTTCTTCAAAAGGGACAGGGAAGCTGGTCAGAGTTGATGGAAAGATGGATGGAGATAAATACAGGGCAATCCTAGAGGAAAACCTGGAAGAGGCTGCAAAAGACTTGAGACTGGGGCAGAGGTTCACCTTCCAGTAGGACAACGACTCTAAACATACAGCCAGAGCTACATCTCCATGTGTTAGAATGGCCCAGTCAAAGTCTAGACCTAAATCCCACTGAGAATCTGTGGCAAGACTAGATAATTGCCGTCCACAGATGCTCTCCATCCACCATGTATCATTTTCTTTTCACTTCACACACACGTGTTACTTTGTTTTGGTCTATCACGTAAGATCCCAATAAAATACATTAAAACTTGTAGATGAAAAGTGAAAAAATGTGGAAAAGTTTAGGGGTATAAATAATTTTTCAAGGCATTGTATATAGTGCAGTCATCAGACTTATTCAATTCTTTTGACATGTTGGTACGTTGTGGCCTTTTGCTAAAATAAAAACATCGAATTAAAGGTTTCTCCCATCAATATGCACTCAATAAACCCATAATGAGAAAGTGAAATTTTAGAAATGTTTGCAAATTTATTAGAAAGGAAAACCTAAAAATCCTCATAGACATACACGTAAGTATTCAGACCCTTTGCTATAATACTTGACATTTAGCTCTTTGGCCTCTCATTTCTCTGGATAATCTCTGAGATGTTTATACACTTTGGTCAACCTGTTGTTAATTCAGTTGATTGAATATGATTTGGAAAGACATATATAGAGCTTCCAATGCATATCAGAGCAAAAATGAAGCCAAAGAACTGCCTGTAGAGCTCACAGACAGGATTTTGTGAAGGCATAGATATGGAGAAGGGGCAAAAAAGTATACTGTAAGTTCTTAATAGCACAGTGGCCTCCTTAATTCTTAAATCGAATAAGTCTGGAGCAACCAGGTCTCTTTCTGGCCACCCTACCAAACTAGGTAATCAGAGTAGAAGGGTCTGGATGAGATCCAAAGATCCTGTATGCAGATGTAAGAAACTTCCAGAACATCAAAGATCACTGCGGTACTCCACCAAACTTGGCTTTGTGGCAGGATTGAACTTTGGTTTTGGCCTTAATCCTAAACTTCATTCTGGAGGAAACTGGGCACTGCCCAATGCCATCTCTACAGTGAAGCATGGTGGTGGCAGCATCTTGCTGGGAGGACAGGGTGACTGGTTCGGGTTAAGGGAAAGCTGAATGGAGCAAAGTACAGATACTGATCCAGAGTTCTCTGGACCTCAGATTGGATTGAAAGTTCAGCCAAGACAACACATGAGTGGCTTAAGGACAGATCTGTGAATGTCATTGAGTGGGCCAGCATGAGCCCTGACTTGAACCCAATAGAGCAGGGATGCTCAATCTGCGGCCCTCCAGCTGTTGCAAAACTACAACTCCCAGCATGCCTTAACAGCCTACAGATATTAGGGAATGCTGGGAGTTGTCATTTTGAAACAGCTGGAGGGCCACAGGTTGAGCATCCCTGCAGTAGAACATCTCTGGAAAAACGTGAAAATGGCTATAGTCTCCACCCAACTTGACAGAACTTCAGAGGGTGCAAAGGACAATGGCAGAAAATCCCCAAATCCAGGTGTGCAAACATCTTGGCATCATACCCAAGAAGACTGAAGGCTGTAATCACTGCCAAAGGTGCTTCAACTAGGTCCTAAGTAAAGAGTCCGAATACTTATGTCAATGCAAAATGTTAGTTTTTCCATTTTAATAAATTACCACAGGTTTAAACCATGCTGTTTTAACTTCCTCATTATGAGGTATTGAGTGCAGAACGATGGAGGACAATTTTATTATTTATTTTTATTTTAGGGTCTGGAAATTTCTGAATGCATATATGTCTTTGAGCTGTGCTTTTCTGTCAGTTTCGTAGAAAAATTATCGATGGATTATATCTGTTTACAAAATGGCTCCAACATTGTTTGTCTTCTTGATTTCCTAGGGTCTTGACCCTAACTAGATGGGCCATAATGCAGCTCCCATAATTTTTGCGTCTACCCTTACGGGACCCACTATTGAGCACATCTTGGTACTCAACCGGAATTCATACATAAGCTGACTATACAAAATGGCTGTCACACTTTTTGCATTTTGTCCCTTCTCTAACCTTGCTCTGAGTGAGTTTTCACATATATTCTAATAAATCTTCGTTCTGTCAACACACTGCCGGTAATCAAGTCAGAGATTTTTTTTATTTTATTGTTTGTAAGCTTCCTTAGAAGCATAAAACTTTTTGTGACTATAATGCAGTTCTCTGATACCAATCCTTCTTGTTTATGTGTCTATTAGATCAAACCGTAGACAAGCAATTTATGGCGTATAAAGCAACCTCACCTATGCCATCTTCATTTGCATTTGAAAATTGATTTTAGTCACTTTGGGGATTTAGGGCAGAATTTCTCTTGTTTTATTTTACCAATGCTGCAACCCTGCTGTGTGATAAAAATAATGACTTGCGCACAAAAGCATGTAGAACAAGTAGCGTTTGTGATCTGGGCAGGGTCTTTGGAGGAGATTTCAACCTAACAAAAGCTGTATTCCTAGTAATCATCTTTATGAGCTGATATCGATACATGAACTGAAAAACAAAATGCGTGTGTAACAGCATAATTCTTTTATAAATATTTTAGCACCATTCTAATTAGGAGATAACAACATTACAAAAACCCAATGGGGCATGATGTTGTTGTTTTTCTTTCTTGACCTAGCAGAGATAAGGCAAACAATTATAATTTAGATCTGTGTTAATCGGCTGATGAAACTTTTATAAAAACAATAAATAAAAATAAGATCTTGCAACCTGGCTGGCTCGCCACCTCAAGATCTAAGATTACAGGAACATAATTTTCTACACTCAATGGAATTATTCATTTTATGAACTTAAAACTATCACTTCAAAACACTGCACACTGTTTTAGCAATTCCGTTGATATACTTTGGTATCTGATTAATTTATATTTATAAAGTAAGGAGAAAATCAGCCGGCACTCTGTGTTCAAAAAAATATCGTGGTTCACGTGTCAAGGGTAAGTGAGCCCATCCATATAGTGAAACAGATGACCGGCACTCACTTGTATTGCAAAAGTGGAAAAATGTATTGGTCACATAACTACAAAATATTTGTGATGCGTTTCGGCTCAAAGTGAGCCTTTTTCAAACAATCAATGTGTGCAGAGTGTCGGTCATCTGTTTCACTAATTTATATTTATATCACCCAATAGTATAATGATATCCTTAGTTGCATTAATGGGGTTATTTTGGTAAGGCAGACTTTAATCATATGCTCTTTAACGCCTTATGGACATCACAGAATGGATTTACCACTCAGGAATAGAGTTGAGCGAACTTGTGTTTTAAGTTCGGCTTTCAAAGTTCGGGTTCGGGTTATCCAAGCATCCCGTTATGGATTCTGCTACCACGGACCATAACGGCATTTGGAATCCGGGGTGAAGGACCTGGGGTGACGTCACCGTCATGTGATCAGTGCAGGGGGCGTGGCTAAGTACTGGATTGGATAAGAGGTCGTAGGCTACCACCTCTTATCTAATCCAGTACTGAGCCGCGCCCCCTGCACTGATCACATGACGGTGACGTCACCCCAGGTCCTCCGTGTTGTCCAAGGTTCGGGTTTATTGAAGAATCCCCTTATGGATTCAAAATGCCGTTATGGTCCGTGGTAGCGGAATCCATAATGGGATACTTGGATAACCCGAACCCGAACTTTGGAAGCCGAACTTAAAACAGAAGTTCGCTCAACTCTACTCAAGACACAATTTATTAGTCAGGGTACACGGCCAGTACAAACGAACAACTTTCACTTTGAGGAATTGCATTAATACAGTGTAGAGAAAAGTGAATTTTTCTTTCGGTGCCACTTCGATTGACTCACAGGATCAGGCACTTTTGGGGTGGCTATCTCTAGATGTGTGTTAATCAGATGATGGAAATTTAATAATAATAGATGTCAGCATCCTGGCTGGCTCGCCACTTCAAGGTCTAAGACCACGGGATCACTTTCCATACTCAATGTAATTAATCAGTAGTGTTGGGCGCGAATATTCCAAATGCGAATATCGGCACTTCGAGAATTCGCGAATATTTAGAATATAGTGCTATATATTCATGATTTCAAATATTCAAGATTTTTTTCTTCACCAGTGACCTCCCTTCTTGCTTGTGGGCCAATGAGAAGGCTGCAATGTCTTTGTCTCAGCTTAGCAACATCCCTAGCAACCAATAGGAAAGTTGCCGACCCCTTTCTATATAAGAACCTCGCGAACAGCCATTTTCTGCAGTTTATTACAGTTCTGAGAGAGAGAGAGCAGTGTCATTGCTGTGCTCAGTGCTTTGCTGTGTCACATTACATTAGTTAGATAGTTAGTTAGTTAGCTTATATATATATAATACAGATAGATAGTGGGAGATAGTCAGTGTAGGTTATATCCTGATATAGTATAGCTGTTGCAGCGCAGTGTCTTAGGTACTGTGATAGGTTCTGCTGTCCATACGTATATGCAGACCTGCTAAAATGTGAAGTGTCACATATTGTGCCAAAGTATTTGCATCATTAGTGCCGATTAGCGCAATCGCGAATATATTGGAGCACTCTAACTGCATATAAAGCCATTTTTAATGTTCCGTCGTGCCAACCATTTTCTCCAATCTCAGGAAACTTCTAGCAGCTTGGAAAATGTAGCAAAAGTGACCCATGCCTGTATAAATATTAAGTGAATATTACATTGATTCGATTTCAAATTTGCGAATATATGACGAATATTCGCCCAAATATTCGTGAAATATCGCAAATTCGAATATAGCCCCTGCCGCTTATCACTATTAACCAGTTCAAAACATTGAACATTTTCTTAGCAATTGAGTTTATACACTTTGGTGCATATCTGATCAATTTAGATTTTTATCACTCAATAGTATAATGATAAAGGGGTTTTCTTGGCAAGACAGCCTTTGGTCACATGCCCTTTAATGTCATCTAGACATCACAGATTAGATCCGAAATTCAGAGCACAATCTTCTAGCCTGAGGGACAGAATTGTATTAATACAGAGTAGAGAACGGTGGATATTCCCTCTCCAATTGAATCACAGGATCAGACATTTTTAGGGTGGATATCGCTACATATGTGTTAATCAGATGATAGAATATAATAGATGTTTGCATCCTGGCTGGCTCGTCACTTCAAGATCTACAATAAAAGGAATATATTTTCTGTCCTTAATGAAATGATTGATTTTACAAACTTACAACTTTCACTTCAAAACACAAAACATCTTGTATCAATTCAGTTGGCAAAGTTTGCTGTATAGCTGAAGAATCTAGATTCATATCATTGGATAATATAATCACATTACACTGGTTATCTTGTCAAGACAACCTTTGGTCATATGCGCTTTAATGTCATAGGGACACCACAGAGCACAATCTATTAGCCTGAGGGGGTGCAATGTTTGCTTTAAGGAATTGTATTAATGCAGTATAGAGAATGGTGGATATTTCATTCAATACCACTCCAAAAGAATCACAGTATCACTTATCAGTAGTGAGAATATTTCATTTGTGTTCAAAATTCTGCATAATTAGGATTAGGAGTAAGACCATTAATAAAACACATTGATCTACATAAAAAACTGCAACTACAATAAAACCTATTTGGGAACTGCCTGATTTTACCTCAATGGACAGCTCCAGTTTTTAACTATTCCATTATGACAGTCAGGTGATACATCTAGTATACTAGTGTTAGTATACTACTAATATTTTCCCTTAAAAGTGTTGTGACTGTAGAAGCTAAGTGCATGAACATATATAAACTGTCTATACTGTCCTACCTATGAAGCACTCCTCAGGGGCTCGTTTTGCCTCTTCCTTTTATCAGAAATGTGTGCACTGTACAGAATTGGGGCTTAGCTTATGCAGACATAGCCTTCGTATGAGTGGCTATATCACATCTAGCAGAACCTGCATAGATTATTCCAGATTGGAATCAGGTTGCTAAAAAATCATAATGGCATGCCTAAGGCACAGGAGAGGCGAGGAGTCTGTGACCTGTGCAGCAGCATTTATGTCAAACAGTGAGTAAACTACAGCCCATTACAGAAAAGGGCAGAGATGATTGGTTGACAATACGATGACATAATCAGCAGGAGATTCAATGAAAAAAGCATGATACATGGGGATAATAAGGTTATCCACTGTTACTAATGAATTTCTGTATTGTTACTATGTAATTCTAATATTTTACTACATATATTCCACTGTGGCATAACCACAGTATTCCTGTTTTGCCGCATTTACAAAATTTTTAATTCTGGCCACAGAGGGGGCTTAGATATCTCATTCAATTATATGTAGAGGGCAGACTTCATAATTAACCACACAGTCTATATAGCACACCTGCTTAAACCCGTTTCGAGCTTCCACAAAAAGTTACTGGCGGTTCAGGATTTGAAATCCTTTGCTAAATGCAAGATAGATATCCCTGATCTAAAGGACCTGCACCTGTCGGTCCACGGTTATTAGCGCATGGGATCAAATTATACAAATAAACCCCATCGGGACTGGGCAAGATGCATCACCTTCCGAGCTCTGCTTGCCTTAGATGTGGAGATGTGACCACTTCTTTGATTCACATGGTATGGCACTGTCCCTCTGAGATCCATGCCTTTCTAAACTCCAAGGTGGGATTCTTAGGGTTTTGTTCTCCTGCGGTTAGCCTACTGGCTTTCGTTAGTGATCTAATTCCTACTAAATATTGTAGGAAACTGTAATGTTTTATGGTAGGAAAATTGTACCCCTTAACTGGAAAGCTCCTAAAATCCCTACTGTGCAAAATGGATTCATCTGATTATTGTGGATTTTACAGATCTGGGCCATATGGATCCCGGTCCAAACCGTGTGACCTTTATTATTGTAATAGAACGGCTGGGAAATTATAGAGGCTACTCTACAAATTGGCGCTGAGTCGGCAGAGTACTGTATGAATGTAATGGATAGAATTTGAATTTCTCTGTGGTTTCAGTTCTCTTGTAAGTTATGCCAATTGGTTTTGTATTGGTTTGAATTATTTTAATAAAAATAACCTATTAAAAAAAAAAATTCAATTTTTTTTTATTCCAAAGCCTACCAATGAAGCTTTAATGGTTTTTGTGTGACCAGCGGCACTTCGACCAGTTATAAGTGGTTTCAGATGTCTCTGCTAAGTCAGGTAAGTCACAATCAAATGTATAAGGTACGGTAAGTACAAAAAACGTCTGCTTGTGATACATACAAATAATAGATCATCTGTATCAATATGTCATCTCTGCTTGTTCCCAGAGTCCTGGCTTTAAGTCTATTTTACCAGCTGTAAATTGGGCACCATAGGGCCCCGGGCAGGCTGAAATGATAAAATTACCCTTAAATAGGTCTAAATGACACTTAACGACATAAGTTTAGTGTTTTTATGGTAATGCGCCTGTACACAGTGTCAAGCCTTCATTGAGATGTTGTGCTGCCTAGGTAACTTTGAATAAATATGCAATGAATAAATGAGTCCGCGAGCAGCAGGTTCATGCCACGCAGCCTACATTTCAAGGCAATTTTGACTGGATAAAGGCCAGCTGGCAACCAGTAAAAGCTAAAACCTGAGGAAAAAGGAGCCATTACAGTCGCTGAAACAATGAAGTCTCCACTTTTTCCTTGGCATATATTTCTTTGCTGTATTGGAGAGCTCGGTCTGCTGTGATTTCCATTAAAGGGTTATCCAATCCTAAAAAAGCCCCTCCATATGCCGGGCCCCCCACACTGAATATACTTACCCCGGTACCCAGTCCCCTGGTCCGCTCCTGGTCTCCGCACTGCCGCTGCTGCTTCTCTCCGTGCATGGATAAAAACATCCAGTTTTGGGGGGGGGCAGCCAATGGCAGGCGGTGATGCGGACAAGCCTCCCTAGCGTCAACCACTATGCTAGGGAGGCTTGTCCCTGTCCCCTGTTGTCACTGCATTGCAAAGGATAAAAATACGTGATGGAAATCCGCATCATCATCATCAAAGTAAACCCGCCTACTTGTGTTGGTCCCACCAACGGCACGAGGCAGCTCTTAGACTTTTTGCCAGGACTACTTTTAAGTTCCCGCTACTTGACGCTATGATGAATTATTATATATTTTTTTTAACCTTTAAGTTCCACACCTCCAAAGAGGTCTCAAGAGGAATATCTCGTAAAATAGTTGAGCCTCTTAACACTATACAGGTCAACTAGAGCATGAGACAATAACATAGAGAGAACCAAAAGTGTCACAACCACCCGCAGTAGACTCATAACATAAAAAAAGAAAAAAAAGTTAAAGTTTACTTATTGCAAAAATAAAAAAGGCTAACTTCTACACGGTGGAGATGAAAGATGTCTGGAGACTGTAATTTGACTTTATTGTATGTGTTTATTGTTCATTTGGTGCAAGAGACAGATGTTAAAATGTACCACTTAACGTCAATCAGCCCAAAAAAACTTCTCATTTGGGAAGGCATGCTTATGTCCTTGCCTGTCACACGGTGATTGATAATAATGAAGAGATCCAATGAGAAGGAGACTAGAACATTTCCAGAACTGCTTATTGAAGTAAAAGTAACTATGATTGCAGGCTCCATCTGACAGCAAAGTCTGTCTGAGAGTTGCACTTAAATAACTTCGTCTGTCCTTTTATTTCAGATAAAACTCAACGGAAAAAAATGAAATATTGTTTTTGTGCTGCTTCGTTGACAGACAAATTCAGGAGAATGGTGACCAAGTTGTATGGGTACGCGTTCCTAGTGATGGCTGCCAGTGAAGGGAAGGAGGGTGGGGGGCACTAACAGACCACTGTCTAGGGTATTTAGATCCAGGGCTGGGATGGCAATCCTAGTCTGGGTAAATATAATTCATATAATAGACAATTGCTCGCCTACTGCATTGGCATGATTAGTTTGGCTCATCTGTAGGCAAAGATGTAGATATGAGTGGGTAGCAGTTAAGGAAGGAAGAAGGAGTTTGTATTGCACGATGATGTTTTTATGCACTTGAAATAAAGATTTGGAGTTTTTAACCACAAGTACCAGAAGATTTGTCCAGGGGTGGACTGAACTGACACAGCCAAGCCTGGGATCCTCTAGAGCACCGTGGAGATCCGAGAGGTGCGGTACTGCTGTAAAAGGGTGAACGAATACAGGTTTATTAACTTTTTTTTTTTACTTTAGCAGTTAAGAAGACTTTGGGGGTCCATGCTATCACTATGGCAGGAAGATATTTTGATATTTTCCAAATCTACTATCAGGGACATCCTGTTGGTGATAACCAACTGTTCCATATGTGTAACGTGCATTTAATTGTTCTTGTTTGAGTCATTTTTGCCTTTTCTTATGATGTTACTGTTAAGTGTTGGTGTTTGTCCTGGAAAGGACAAGAGAGTTTGAGCTAGATGGTCGGATCAAGAAGCCTCATGTATAGAGATAAGCAACTTGATTCTAAATGAATTGAAGCCAACTGGATTTTTCCAAAAATTTGGGTCAGTTCCGAATCCAAACTGTTGGTGATTCGACTTTTCAAAATGATATTGGTCAGTTTTAAGATCAAAGAATTTTAGACAATTTTTTTTTTAAGTATAACATTTTCAAGGATGTTGTTTGCTACCACCAGGAGCCAAATGATTACTTAAAGACATAAACGTCAATGACACTTTAAGATTACTAATTCTAGCTTGGTGTAAAGAGCCTGAGTCCTAGGAGACTCCATAAGGTCATCCACAATTATTCAGGGCAATTGGAGCACTTTCAATTTCAGTTAAATCTATGCAGACCTGAATCGAATCACATGACTGATTCAACTGAATTGAATCCGAATCGAATTTCAAGAAATTTACTCATCATTACTCCTGTCATTACCACAGAAATTACAAAAGGCCAAATTCCCATTCCAACAAAAGAGGTTTGTCTCTTTCAGGGACCATTGGCATGAAAGCACTGAGAGAGACGTTTGAATGTGTTGAATTCCGCAAGATTCTGAAGGAGGAGGAGGTAGACATGATAAATAGGAGTACAGTATATTAGCGCCAAAAAATGTGGGTGTGACTAAGTACGAAAGTGTGTCCAGTGTAGAAAACAGGGTTGACACAAGGTCAAGAGCTGACAAAGTGGTTGGGGCTGAGCAGGCTGAGAAGTAGTGGCAGTGTAGATCCATGGCCTGAAGGTCAGAAGAATTGTGTGATGGTCGTAGGGCATTAAAGCAACTAAGCCCTACTTGTCTTGTGATAAGCGCCCATGCGCCTGGACTGAAATCTATGGCAGTTCCAAGCTGATGTAGATTTCAGTCTTCTTTTCTGCCAGAAAACTGGTGTTAAAGAAGATAAACCCACTGGCATTGCCCCTTTCCTGCCCTCCACACGCCAAGTGTTTCTGAAAGTTGCAAGGGCAACATAGAAACTCCACTTACGTCTAGCTTTACGATGTTTGCAACTTTTTTATGCCAGAAAACTGGTAGGGTTTGTTCCAGGTGGACAAAGGTGTAACTGAGGATCAGAGAGAGAAACGGTAGAAGAATACAATTATAACTTATTCCTACCGAAGCATGGTTGGTGGACACACGTAACCCCTGTGAAGGCAACTTACTGCATGGATGCCACTACTGTTTTACGAGCCAGATGATTAGGATTGTAATCAGCTCATCAGAAACGGCTGATGCTTTATTCAGACCATCTGGTAGTGTTACAGTTAAAAAGAAGGTGTCCCTGTCTATGTGTAACCAACAAGCAAGGCGCCGCTGGTTACACAACCAACAAGTAACCAACATAACCAACAAGTTGTGTGCCTTATGATGGAGTTATAACCATTAAGAGAATGTTGTGTTGCGACATTCCTGTCGGGGCCAGTGCTATAAGCACAAGCGTCTTAGAAATGCTATAACCTCTTCAGAGTCATAAAACAGCTCACAAAGTACTGTTTAACTCATCGACTTCCAGAGAGGACAAGCAGTGCATTTCACAGTTGCTCTGGGAGCCAGGGGATTAATTAAAAATCTTTTTTATGTTAAGGACAGCTATAATGGTTTTTCAATTAAAACATTTCCTCAGGCAGATTGCCGCTTATCACACACAGAGCACACTAGTTTTATTTTTAAAGATATTTAAGTAACAAAGTATTTAGTTTATGCAGGAGCCAATTAAAACAACCCTGGTGCACAGGAGAAATTTAAATTTTAAGAGCAATCGTAAATTATATGTCACTAAAATTTTGATTTATAACAAAACAACTGAGCTGTTTATTTGCAGGTCTGGCGCTAGAACTACACAGCAACATCCATTAGGTAGTGGACGGAGCTGCTTACTGCAGCACTGCTCCCACTGGGGTGAATGGGAACAGTGCTGCAGTTACCAGCTCCATCCACTACCTAATGGATGGAACTTTATAGCTCTGGCCCAGCAGAAGTTAAAAGCAGATGGGCAGTGGTGAGGGGTGTTGGACCCCCACCAATCTGATGTTGATGGCCTATCCTGAGGATAGTCCATCAATGTCAAAATCCTGGACTACTCCTTCAAAGCAATTACTCACCTTAATCATCTGCCCATCAATGTTGTTCCAATGCTTACCATATCTCCGCTGGTCTCCACTTCCTGATCCTGGGAATGCATGCTCAGCAATTACTAGCCACAACAGTGACTTACCTCCACCAGTGCTTGGTTAAGTGGATCTTTCCTGCAGATTGAGAGGGACTAGGACATGAAAATGTGCAGGCTCCTGGTAAGAATCAGAAAAGCAGTGGCGGAGGATCGGTGATGTCAGACATGTTTATTATTATTTTTTTTTATCTATGTTGCCCTTTAAAAAAAAAAGTGTATTCATGCTGGTTAACCTATTTCATATTATTTATATTTCACAATGACGATGATGATTATTATTAAGAATAATTGTATTTAAAATTGTATTATAATTAATAATATTGAAGTCAACATTTTATTATGAATCGCAAAAATAGTAATAATATTTTATGATTAATAATAACATGTTTTTGGTCTTCAAATCCAAATAAATTCTGGAAAATGAAAATTAATTTTAAAATGTAATAGTTATAATAATGATTATAATTAATAAGTTTGTCTTCTTTAAATCTAAACTAATTGTGCAAAATTTAAAAAAAATTACAATATACATTTGAAACAAATATTCATAATAAATGATAATTAAAAAGTATACTAATAGTTGTACTTATAATGAAACAAAAATTAAAATGTAATTGTTTTACTTATATTTTTAAAAAAATTATGCCGAATGAAAAAAAAAATACTCAATTCAGCCAACAATTCAGATACTAAAAAGTGGGATTTTTTTGTTGCCACTCTTTGTATATATACTGCATCCATTCAGGACTATGACAAAAATTCCCCACTGGATTTAGCTATTTAGTAGGTCCCCACCGAAGCTCACTCAGGTGCTGTCTGACCATATTCTGCAGATCTTTTTATGGGAATTTTTTTTTTAATCTCACCTGGCTGCGGCCAATGTGTCCACGTATACCGGAGGGTTGGTGAACATACTCGCCATTAGGAGTCCAATCAGTGAGCAGCACGTCTTCTTATGAAATATTTATGTTTTTCCGGTGTCTTTAGTGCAGTTATTTAAAATGAATTTGTCTCTATAAAATGAAGCATTAAGTTCTGTGATTGGAAATGTAATGGGAAGAGGGAAGGGGCCGCGTGAATACCAAGGGCTGCTGTACGAGTCTTGGATACGGCAATTACGTATATAACAGGAGAATTATCTAGGTCTAGGAAGACTGATTGCTTTCCTTGCGATCATAACCGCAGCTTAATGGTCATTCGGTCCGAAGCTTCATACTTCTTTATTACACCGGAATATACATAAATCAGAAATACCTGGCAATTAAAGAGTCAAACCCAGGGCCGACTGCAGCGATGTGATGCCTCAAGAAATGTAAAGTATGGATGTTGGTCTTTTGGTTGTGTTAAAGGGGTTGTCCCACGAAAAATATTCTACAGTTTTCACACCAGCACCTGAATCGGAATACATTTAATAGATTCACTGAAATCTGTACAGCGCCACCTGCTGTTTGCTCTTTTTCTAATCTCTCTATCCCCCCTCACTGAGATGGACGCACATGCTCAGTTCTATCCTCCAACTGTCACTAGCCACAGCAGAAAAGACACCCCCCTGATAAAGGACACGCCCACTGACCTGCTAGCTTGCAAAAAATCTAGCCGAACTATTGCCATGAATGGAGAGATCTCTGGATCCATGTGAAGTACAGGGTTGCTCTAAATTGTTCGAAAAAGGTCGACATGTCCTGTATGATGTCTGATTTTTACTTTTTACATTAATCACAAGAAGCACAATGCTGGCGGAAATTGCAGGTGAAATTATGATAGGAAAAAAAAACAAAAAAAAAAGCAATAAGAAAAAGAATCCCTGGGGAGAAAATAAGTAATTGAGACTTGATTATGGTAAAGCTGCTATCTATCTATCTATCTATCTATCTATCTATCTATCTAATATCTATCCATCTATCTCATATCTATCTATCTATCTATCTATCTATCTAATATCTATCCATCTATCTCATATCTATCTATCTATCTATCTATCTAATATCTATCTTATATCTATCTATCTAATATCTATCTTATATCTATCTATCTAATATCTATCTATCTTATATCTATCTATCTATCTATCTATCTATCTATCTCATATCTATCTTATATCTATCTATCTATTATCTATCTATCTCTATATCTATCTATCTATCTATCTATCTATCTATCTCATATCTATCTATCTATCTATCTATCTATCTATCGCATATCTATCTATCTCATATCTATCTATCTATCTATCTTTCTATCTGTCTCATATCTCTCTCGTCTGAACTGCTTTCAGATCGTGTTTGAAAAAATAAAATTAATGGAAGTAAATTGCCGTATGGGAAATTTTGTTTTGGAAGCAGAGAATGTGAAAGCAGTAATCCCACACACATATGCTCCAACGTCTGTGGTTCCTGCAGTGCTTCCATGTCATTTATGTTCTCTCTGATTTAGGAATTAGGCGGACGCATGTTATATGTCATCCTGCATGGCTATAGGCGCACATGGGCGTTGTGATGGAACATCTGGAGACCTGCAAAGTTACAAGGTCTGAAAGAAAGGAAGAGGCACAAATGCTTACAAATTGAGTTCTTCATTTCGTTCTCAGTTACAGTAGCTGGATTCCCTTTGAATCTTGGAAACTGATCCCATTTTCTCTAGTTAGGAGGAATATTGGGGCAGATTTACAAATCCTAAAATTTACTGAAACGAAATGGGCAAAAACTGTGCCATATTTA
Source organism: Bufotes viridis (assembly GCA_033119425.1). Taxonomy (NCBI): domain Eukaryota; kingdom Metazoa; phylum Chordata; class Amphibia; order Anura; family Bufonidae; genus Bufotes; species Bufotes viridis. Next base: position 98,215,496 of record CM065598.1, read on the forward strand.
CAGGGGTGCACCTACCCTTTCTGCTGCCTGAGGCGAAAACAAAAAATTGAAAGACATTTCCAAGAAACTTGATTTGGATCAAATTTATTCGGACCTGAATGTAATTTTCACTCTTCTCTATTGGCTTGCTGAGTAGCAGGATTTTGCTCCAAAATGTTGGTGTAATTTTGGCTCACATAGTTAGATGTGTCCCGTTGCCAGCACGCAGCACCTACTGATGCTGGTGTCTACTGTATCTCCACACAACTTTGTGCCCAGACATCTTGAAAGCATCTCAAATTTCCCAAATTAATAAAGGCTACAGTCAACCCTTCAAAGTCAGCTTCTGGAGGGTAGCATGCCCCAAAGGTGCCCGTAGGGACACACAAAGTCTCAAGAATAAAGGTAACAAACCCAAATTCCAATGCAAACCCCTATGCTGCACCACAGTGCTATACTGAGATGATCAACTAAAGTGCTTTAGGAAAAGGTTCATTGCTTAATTTGTTCTTTTGAATTGTTTCCAAATTGAAAATAGTATTAGGAAATAATCCAAAGAAATGAAAAGATGAAAAAGTATCATTTTAATGGGTTGAAATTAAAATGATAAACCTGATTCTAATGGCATCCACCCATGGGTGCACAGGGAGTTAAGTTCAATAATTCAGTTTATGATTATATATTCTCTAAGCAGCAAGTCAAGAAGGAAAATAGAATGGAACGCAAGAAAGCAATGGCTAAAAGTACTGATGAAATTAGTGATATAATGAATAATATATTACATTAAGTAAACTGGTTATAGTCAGCATGGTTTTATGAGACAGTGGTCCTGCCAAACTAATCTGATCAGTTTTTATGAGAAGATTAAGTATTAAAAGAAATCTTGGCAGTGTAATAATTATGATTTATTTGAATTTTGATCAAAGTGTTGGACGCTGCTTCATGTTACTGATTAGAATATAGGACTGAAGCCCTGGCACGTCGGGATATCTGAGTAATTGGATAAAGTATAATATGCACAGGGCATTTATGGTAGCACATGCTAGAATGAAGTTGTAAAGATTAGTGATGAATTCTGATTCGGTGCAAATCAAATTTTTCTGAAATTCGGATCGAATTCCACTTCGTCAACTTCGATTCGCTCATCCCTAATGAGCGAATCGAAGTTGACGAAGTGGAATTCGATCCGAATTTCAGGAAAAATTTGATTTGCACTGAATCAGAATTTTCTCACGCTTCGCGTTAAAGAATCACATTTTTTCCTAAAATGGCTGCTGCAGGTGTGAGGACATGGAGCAAGGAACTCTGAGAAAGCGGGATCACCCATAATGCCATGCATGAAGCCAATCAGCAGCCAGACAGCCCTATAAATAGCCTCAGCCATCTTGGATTCTGCCATTTTTCAGTGCACTTAGTGCAGGGAGAGATGTCAGCAGGCGCTAGGGAGAGTGCTAGGAAAGACTTGAAGACTTATATTTTGCTCAATAGAAGTTCAGGGAAAGAGCATTAGAAGTGTAGGGAAAGGATAGGGAGGAATCATTCGACAGCATTTATGTAGAACAGGGTTCAGTAGGGGAGGTTACAGCCTGGGTAATAGGAACAATCCTATTACACCTTGCTGCACTGACTGGGGATCCAAATTGCCAATATACAGCTCTGTAATTCCAGAAAACCGTTCTTGTTATTGGGGTTACCAGTCCTAAAAAATAAGTTGTATATATAATTAAGTTATATGTTCTAAAACCCTTTTTGTCCTGTATTAGTGGGGAAAAAAAGAGCTTATTAGCGGTTGTGTGGTGAAGTGAGAAAGTTACAGAAGAATGTCAGAAGTAGAGTGTGCTGACCTTGTGGGAGGTAGTGACCTATCCGCCAATGTGATAGTGAGTGAGGGCAAGGCTGTGTATGACAGAGTGGTGGATGATATAAGGAGGGGATAGAGTTCACAGGCTAATCGTGGAAGGGTCAGGCTACACCAGCAGAAGAGTGTGCTGACCTTGTGGAAGGTAGTGACCTATCCGCCGATGTGATAGTGAGTGAGGGCAAGGCTGTGTATGACAGAGTGGTGGCATGATATAAGGAGAGGATAGAGTTCACAGGCTAATCGTGGAAGGGTCAGGCTACACCAGCAGAAGAGTGTGCTGACCTTGTGGGAGGTAGTGACCTATCCGCCGATGTGATAGTGAGTGAGGGCAAGGCTGTGTATGACAGAGTGGTGGCATGATATAAGGAGAGGATAGAGTTCACAGGCTAATCGTGGAAGGGTCAGGCTACACCAGCAGAAGAGTGTGCTGACCTTGTGGAAGGTAGTGACCTATCCGCTGATGTGATAGTGAGTGAGGGCAAGGCTGTGTATGACAGAGTGGTGGATGATATAAGGAGGGGACAGAGTTCACAGGCTAATCGTGGAAGGGTCAGGCTACACCAGCAGAAGAGTGTGCTGACTGTACCAGAGAAGCAGCCAGTGACCTCTCCACTTGTGATCATGCAGATACAGACAGGGCTGTGTATGGCAGCGGCAGTGACATGATCTGAGGAGTGAATGGATACAAATAGGAGCTCACTGACTGATAGTGGAAGGATCAGTATACCCCAGTATTTTAGAGCATTTCAGAACAAGAAGAGTGTGCTGACTTTGTGAGAATCAGTGACCTCTCCACTCATGTAATGATGCAAGTGAGGACAGGACTGTGTACGACAGGGGCAGCGACATGATCCGTGGAGTGAATGGATACAGGTGGGAGCTCACTGACTGATAGTGGAAGGATCAGGCTACACCAGCAGTGCAGAGCATTTCAGAACAAGAGTATGCTGACTTTGTGGGAGACAATGACCTCTCCAGTCAAGCAATGATGCAAAAATGAGCAATGGTAAGTACAAGTAGGAGTCTACACTATGTTAGAGGCATTTTCATAAATTATCAATGGAAATTAATATTATTATTATTAGTACTAGTAGTAATAGTAGTAGTAGTAGTAGTAGTAATAGTAGTAGTAGTAGTAATAATAGTAGTAGTATATAAAGAGTGAAAAGAACAGGTTTTTTACTTGTACAAAGCAGTGAAACAAGCAATCTTTAAAACTGCTGCTGGAGTTTATGTTATCGGACTGCCTTCTATACCCCAGTTTTTATCTTCCTCGCTACGGAGAGTCAATTTACAGATCTGAAAACTCAGCTTACAAAAGATGTTTAGGTAAATGTTGCCATCTTTCGAAAACTCAAATGCGACAATGATAAGGAAACCTGGAGAGAACCTGCTATTCACAGTACAGAAGTGATAGCACAGCACAGCTGGACCAGGCGGCGCACAGCAAAACACAAGCCCACAGATCTCAAATAATAGCGACGCTGTATGAGGATCCAAAGCAGAGAGACGAGCACAAGCCGAGCACGCTCCTCACCCCGCTGTCTGGGTTCACCGCAGACTCACCAGTTAGTGACAAGTTCATAACTACTTCTGACAACTGCAGAAAGCTCTTAGAGAGAGGTAATTTTACATGGCCAATTTCACACGACGCGTTTCAGATCTAGATGTGCACGAGTAGTGAACGGGCGGTTATGAAGTCTCATTAACCCATTGCATGGGGGAGAATTGAGGACTGCATTACTGGCGTCAATGGGTGTTACTATGGCGTAACGTATGAAAAAAAAGTTACCACCTCCGCTGAGTTCCTTTAAGAGGGGATGCCCCAATTCTGTTATAGTGCCCCCATAAGAAGGTAACATCCACTGTGCCCCACAATAAAGAGAGCTGCTGTTCCCTCATAAGAGAGCATGGTGCCAGCCACAATGCTCCAGCTAAGAGCGGGTTCACATCACCGTTATGGATTCCTTTTTTGTTTTCCGTTATAACATGGTTATAACGGAAAATAGCGGAATCCATAGGACAGAAGTCACGAAAGCCTTTAAGAGGCATATCGTTTTGCTTTCCGTCATAATAGAAGTCTATTGGCAATCATAATGGATCCGTTTGGTTTCCGTTATGCATAACTGAAAAAAAGTCCTGTCCACAGGACTTTGCTTTCTGTCTTGCATAATGGGAACCAGACTGATCTGTTATGATTCCCATAGACTTCTATTATGATGGATCAAAACGGAATGCTTCTTAAAGGCTTCCATGACTTCCGTCTTATGGATTCCGTTATTTTCCATGTTATAACGGAAAATCAAAATGGAAATCCATAACGGTGATGTGAACCCGCCCTAAACCCGTCCTACAAATTCTAGCCATAGTTACCCCATAGTGACTCCATAAGGGGCCGTAAAGGTATTCCCATAACAGTGCCCCTATTAAAGTGACAATTCCAATCCTCATGGCACTGATGGCCACAGTGATAATGCTAGTTGATGTTCCCCCCAATAAAGGACTAAATCATATTTCAGCCATTGTGCCCATAAACGTCAACCAAAGCCTCTTCCGCAGTGACCCTGCAAGTGCCAGGAACAGAGCCCTCATATCAGTGATCATCACAATGCTACCATAAGTGTGGGCTTACATGTTGTGCCACAGTGCCGGCCACAGGTTTTACCATGGCTGCAACATATGAACCCAACCTAGTGAGGCCATCAACAGTTCCTCCACAACAATGACGGCACCAAAGTCTGTATAATGGTGATTGCCCCAGTGCCCTCATAAATAGATACACTTGGATAGATGACGATGGGCGCCAGGGACTGATGGAGCAGTCCCATGGTTCTTTTGTTTTTTAGAGAGGGGGGCACACAGTGGTGGCCTTCTGCCATCTAGCTCTTCTAGGTAAGTAAATGGATCTATTCCATACTTGCAGTTAATTTGGGGCCCTATAAAGTTCAGTTGTGTCTCAGTAAATATGAGTCTCCTTTCAATTACTTTAAAGAATGGCACTAAACCAGCAGAGCTGTATAGGAGAATCCCTGCACGTTAAGAAATCAAAAGCCTTTCTTCCTAGGAGTTGCGGCCCTCCTTCTCCTCCTGCGTGCCACTTAAAAGTCGCTTGCTTTTCTGTATGTAAACAATGCAGCACGCACGCGCCATGCCACCTCAAGGTGCCCCCTATCCTTCTAATTATGGCCTAACCACCACCAACTGGAGTCCGCTAGTGCCTCAAGGGGCCGGGTACATTGATTTATTTCTGCTCACACTGTGCTGGATACATAGATCCCCTAGTAGAGTTGTGATAAGAATTCTCTTTTTTTTCTTGCCTCTTACTGTTTTCCTAAAGGAAATCAGGAAAACAGTAATAATGAGCTGGCATGACATGTCCGGTGCCAGCACATATCTGTGCCCTGTGGCATCTGCACTGATGAGCCTTTAAATCATATTATCCCATGTGTAAGTATTGCCCTATGGTTTGCAACCTGCTCTAACAATAAAATGGAACAAAATCAAATCTTCTGGAGCAATAAGTCCTTTAGTTAACGTCTTCTATCATGATAATTAAAGTTCTATCCAACTGTACTTTTTTTTTACTTCAATGATAGCTGGGTGGCAACCAACCTGACAAGGCCACCATGATACCTCCTACAGGGCTTCATGATCAATGTTCTTCAAGATCTTGTGCCAAGTTTTCAAGTCTTCAGGATAGGGGATAACTAACTGATCGGTGGGTGTCAGACCTCTGGACCCTCTCAGATCCCGAGAATAGGCGTCCCGTTCTCCTGTCCTGATGGTGCAGCAGGCCGAGCATGTGCCCTGCATCTCAATTAACACCCTATGGGACGGCCGAAAATAGCTAAGCGCTGTATTCAGCTACTGTATCTACAACAGTCCCATGGAGAATGAATGGGGAGGCAGGGAGTATGCTCAAGTTACTGCTCCATCAGGAATAGGTAACAAAAACCCCATGCTTGGGAGTGTTGGGGGCTCCAGAGGTTGGGCACCTACCAATCAGTTAGTTATGCCCTATCCTGTGAACTTGAAAACTTGGCACTACCCCTTTTCCAAGAGCCCGCATCTACCATATGCCTTCTATGATACTGATGTCTTCATTTGAGGCAGAGGGGTACCTTTGAATCCTTTATGGCTATGCTGCTGATTTACTGACATTAAAGAGGATGTCCAAGTCCCCTCTCCCGGCCGATCTGACATTGGATGGGGAGAGATTCTGCTGCACACCAGGTGGAAAAGTCGCAGAAGCCGCCATCCAATGACCAGCAAGTGTCCTACTCTAATAGGACAAGCACACAATACTTGCTGGGCACCAGACAGTTGCCTTGACAGCTGTATCAGAGTCAGATCGGAGAGGAGAGAGAAGTTCAACAACCTCTATATTGAAGGCAGAGTTCTTTATCCAAGTACTCTGACAAATGTAAAGCAGCATGTTAAAAACCAACACCTTAGGCACATGCCCCTTGTTCCCCCCTGGTATACCCTTGCTAATGGCAGATTTGCCATTTAGTATTCTAAAAAAAAAAGCCATGCAACAACCTCTACGGGCCATGGTTTCCAGAATAAGACATAACTGTGGATCGGAGCTTTGACTCAGTTGACGAGGACGACTCAATTACATATTCTTACAAGTCCGGGTTCCTGTCGGCTCTGTACTCTGCAGGACATAATCTCTTAGCCATATGATTTAAATACTGACTCTGTGGATTGTTTTAAGCTGCTGCAGATAAAATGATAAAATGATACAGGGGAGAGAACGCGACTCAAGGAAAAATTAGTATTTTAGAGATTAAAATGTCAAAGGGAAGAGCTAGAATTTCACCGCACATAAATTTACAGCTCCCAGCTTCCATGGCGAGTGAATTAGCCGTTACAGAAGAGCGCAAGTGAGATATTAATAAATCAAATTAAATTTTATCTCGAAAAAAATAATAATTCATCCAAGTCGAAAAATGCAGCATCATAGATGAATATGTAGGAATGTATGTCTTGAATGGACGATGATACTATGTTAAAAGCAACAACATTTAAAGGGGTTGCCTGTTTCACAAACAAAACAAAAAGAAAAGGGGCCATGGCGGTAAAATTATCCAACATGGCCCATTTCTTTGTTGAAACCCCTTTAAGGTGATTGGGGGGAATGATAGAAGCTTGGCAAACTCCTCTATAAGTCAATGACAGAATTCATTCTAAAAAAATGGGATTCAACAAGAATTTTGTAGAAATTCGAGGAGGATCTGAATCAGAATTTTTGGTGATTCGATATATAGAGAAAGAGAGACAATTTAAAAAAAAATGTAAAAAATATTTGAAATAAAGTGAGTAGAGATGAGCGAAGCGACTTCGGATGCATTCGAAGTGGCTTCGCTAAAAAACATTTGTCACCGTACAGTATTAGAATGTATGGACACCGATGAGCCAAAGTAAGTTATTCACAAAGTCGCGTGAGACTTTGCTGATTTACTTCGGTAATTGATTATTGCAGTGAAAAACCTTGGAACCACTCGGAACCGAAGCTGAGTTCAGTTCCAAGTTTTGAAGTGGTTTTTCACTGTAATAATCAATTGCCAAACTTATTCAACAAAGTCTTGTGCAACTTCATGAATAACTCACTTTGGCTCATCGGAGTAGCATCCAAAGCTCGCTTCACTCCTTTCTAAAAGTGAGAAACAAGAGAGAGAGAAAAATACGAGTCCTGGTAAAGTCCTGGTAATTCAGAGTGTCATGCACAACTTTTCAGGGCAACTGTAGCACTTTCGATTCAGGTAAAATCGGTTTGGACCCTTCTCGAATTGGTCGACCAATTTGACCAAATCAGACCCGAACTGAACTTAGAGTGATTCGCTCATCTCTATGGGGCAGCTTAGGAACCCATCATAAAAGCCCAAAAAGTGTTAACTTAGCCTAAGGAATTGGGTCGAGCGCAAATTTTTGATTTACAAATGTTATAGAGCGAAGGTTTTTACCCCCTTCAGAAGCTACAAATGTATGGTAATGCTATGCTGATAAAATGCGTTAGAGGCAGAAGTGTAACACGTTATATATTTTACTGAGCGCTGCCAACATTTCCATAATTTCCTGCAATTTCCTCTCGGCTGCGGTGCTAATTCTTCAATACTTTCTCAGAAATCCACAAAGTCAGTCATGTATTCCCCATTTAGAAGTAGTGCATTTGATTATAGAATTACTTCCACCATATCACTTACAAGTGTCTGGAGAGTATCACAATGTTTTGAGCAAGTTAATTGCTTTAATCTGTAGATAATGGCAGGCGCCAGTTGACACGATGCTGCCTGCTATTGCTCTACACTTCTTGGTCTTAGCTCTCCCAGGATTCCCTTTATACTTTAAAGGCTTCAAAGGAGGTTTCTACTTATTAGTTACCCACACAAAAGGGTAAACATTTTTGATCAGTGGGGGATCTCTACTGCTCCAACCTCTACTGATCTCGAAAACCTTGTCTCTAGAAACAGGACAATGGCAGTGAGAAGTTCTATGGATGTGCTTAGGGTGAGCGTCCATTGAGTGGTGTCCACCTCAGCCAATGATTGACTGATCAGCATTTTCTATGTGTTGATAGAGACCAGGAACAGGCAGACATTAGCACTGCTGTGGTGGGACTCTAATTATGAATAAAGAAAGCCCCATCATGATTCAAGATCCTGCTCAAAACAATATCAAACTGGGCCTGGAGAACTGAACATTCTCTTGCTTTGTATCGAAATGACCAACCTCATTCAGTCTTATAGGGTGTTAATACGACAAGGGTGTCTCTATTGCAGTCTAATTGTTCTTAAAGGGGTTGGCCCATCTCACACATTGGTGACATATTGCTAGGATATGCCACCGTTGTCAGAACCATGCAGGTCTCAACTAGAACCGGGCCCTCAGCATGATGGAGGACACACTATAGAAGTACGACCACCCTCCGTTCACTTCCAAGGGAGTTCTGAAAATACTTAAGCGCTGACGTGCCTATTTTCCAGAACTGCCATAGAGGTAACTGGAGAGTGGTGATGAGACCTGTATGGGGGTTCCGGGAACAGCCAGAGCATGCTCGCTCGGCACTTTTTGGAACTCCCATAGATAAGAATAGGGAGCATGCTCACTCTCCTTTACCTTGGGGGTCCCGCTCTAGTGATAAGTGCAGGTCCCAGAGGTAGGACCTGCACCTATGTGACACTGGTGGCATCTGACATTGGTGGTATTATATATCCTAGCAATGGACCAAATCTGTTATCGGACAATGTCTCATTGTTTAAATCATTATTTTTTTAAAAATTCCATACCACTATATACTTAAAAAGATCCCAATGTCCCTCCGTTTTCACAGTGGCTTCTAAGCCCCATAATGTGCTAAAACTTCCTTTTAGAGATACTGTGTGCTGTGGGAGAGTTTACCAGGTACGCTCTGTGACCTGGGCAGAGGTCATTGTGCAGGGAGGGGAGAAGTTAAGCGGTGACCATCACCCATTGTGAATAGTGGGTCCTGTGTTATATTTCATTGTAATCCAGGTAGTGATAATAATGGGATGACTGCAAAGATGTGATCTCTACAGAACAGGAAACCTCCGTATATTATTAGCCTTAGTGGCCAGTGAATTTATATATTTTTTTCATACAGATAGAGACATGGAAAACTGAAAGAAAAATCACCAATAATTTTAAACAAAATATGTTTAACATAAAACTTGATTTTTAAACAATAGGTCATTTCTCAATGACACCTTCCTTTAAGAAACTGATCTGCTTCTTATAATACTATCTTAAGAAACTGATCATTGGTTGGGGAATTGGTTTGAGGTCTTTGGACCAGAGCTATATCAGACTATATAAGTCAAGGCCTCGTCAATCGTCTCCTCTACGTTGCTGTTGTACCATGGAGACCAGAAGAAGACTTCATACTGTAGAAACATCAGTCTTCCTTGTTTTTTAAATATTATTTCCTGGCCAATAAAGAAACATCTAATGGCAGCCTCAACCTTGTCTCTGGTCTTCTGAGACTGACCAGGGTCAATAAAAGGACCAACACAAAGTCCATAAAGTTCAACCTTTCTCAATCAATTATTCAACACCAAGTGTTAGATTACTTATACCTCGAGTCAGCGCCATTTGCTCGCCCTTTGTTAAATGTTGAAATCTTCCACCTCAGCTAATTCTAAAGGTTACAAAGGTGACACAAGTATCTACGGTACACTTATTTTTACCTTTATTGAGTTGTGTCTTTCCTTCTTCCCCAGAATCTTGACTTCTGCCATGTCGTCAGAGTGAAGGGATCGAGCATTGACGAACAAAACCCGTACGTTTTCTGTCACATTTCTCAAAGCAATTAATGATCCATCAGGTTCCACTTTGAAATCTGGGTTGGAGACCTCATATTGAACATCTTCATTACCTTGACAGTCATCAAACTGCACTGTAAGGAAAAAAAGATGAAAAAATGTTATCATCGGGTCTGACATGTCTCGTGAACAGTCAGCACTGGGGCAAAACAACCAAGAACGATGCACAGGTCTAATGTTCTCCAGCACCATAATATAATAGCTTGGACCGATTGCCCCCCTTTATATAAATAGGTTTATTCTTAAAGGGGCTAGACCTCATTTTTTAAATTACAGAGCCCCAAATTCCATTTCCACATAGTTAAAAAGGACCTGCTGCCACCACACGACACGTTTTACTAAATTATTTTACTTCCCATGCAATTTCCATTCTGAAGCATCTCTTCACTCTATGTTGTGCTATTCCTCGGTTTTTCCTACTAGAAATTAATAAATGAGCTGCCCGTTAGTGTTGATCATGAATATTGGAATTGCGAATTTTAATCGCGAATATCGGCACTTTGAGAATTTGCGAATATTTAGAATATCTCAAAATATATTCGTAATCGCGATTATTAATTTTTTTTAATACCATTTTTATGCGAATTTTATGCATATTTTTTAATGCAAATTTTCGCAATCAAGAAAATAATGCCTGAAGATCAGGAATTTGCGAATTCGCGAATATATGGCGAATATTCACCAAAATATTCGCTAAATTTTGCAAATTCGAATTGCCCCTGCTGCTCATCACTACTGCCCGTAATCTGCAATGAAAGGTCTATCTAGGTGCTATCTGTTGGGTTGTGTCCCTACACAGTCTGACACTATGCAATCAGAGCCGGCAGTGTAAAACTGTGCAGGGACACAGGCCAACCAGTAACACTCAGTTTCAGATTGATTAGTGAACCTCTAGTAGGAATAACTGAGGAAAGATACAAAATACTGTTCCATTACATGGGGGATGCAAGTAGTTACTAAGTTGGGTATGTCAGGAGAGGTGACAGCTCCTCTTTAACTGATTATATTTTCAGTGTCTGCAGCTGCAGCCAGCCCCTGAGGAGCTGGTGCAGAGGATGAGAGTGGTAGTGGTCATGAGGAGATGTGTCACGGTTTACTCCCTCAGGCCATAGCTCCCCGGGGATCGGTTCAGTGAAATGGTGGCTTAAGGAATCAGGGCACAAGTAAAAGTATAAGTCTTTCTTTACTAAAAATATAACTTGTGGCACATCCATCATTAGTAGGTACAAGGTGCAGTTTCTGGTACCAGATGAGGAGGTATGGTGGCTGGTTGTGTGGCAGTTTAATGGTATTAGCAGGCACTTGTGGATAGAGGTGTTCACAGTGAGATGCAGCCTTGAAGTTAGCATGGCCTGTTGGTTATTCTAGGTGATGGGTGGCGAATCTCTTTTCCCTCACCGGCAGCAGGGTCTGTATAGATGTATTTTTGCTAATCACTCCGTGATGAAGAACCCTGAAGCTTCAGAAAAGCTATCCTGGCTATGAAGATCTAGCTGGAGTGATGGTCTCACAGGAGAATGGAGTAACAAGCTCTATAAGTAGGAGCTCCAGCATCTGCTATCTACCATACCGCCTTCACTATATCTCAGGAAATACTCCTCCTGGCAGGAAGTAGGACTGGCCCACTCCTACCATGAGAAGAGGAACAGGGTGGTGAGCCCTGTATCTGCCAACCATTGGCAACCATACCTCACATGCTGGTGTGTACGGCAGAAACACAACATAACAATACATAATAAAACATTTTCAGATACCCCCAGGTCTGTGGTACTGCACAGCCACTACCAGGAGGCACTTACTGGAAGAGAAACATACAGTTTCTATTTAACTTAATGATAAATCTGCCTTTGTTCAGCTCCCTCTTGTGGTGGCTGTAAGCAGCGAGAATTTTACTATTTTACACTATAGCTTTATATAAAGAAGAAGTTTGGAGCGAAGTATTAAAATAATAAAGCTGACAACTCTCTACAGATACATGAAAGGCAATTTCTGAACAGAATGCAAACAAATAACAGTGCAGAGGGGATAAGGCGGGCTTTTTTAGGCAAAGTGTGCAAAAAGGATCTGCGACGACCCATGAAAAACACAGAGGTCCTCGCTACAGTTATCGTTTTCAGCAATATTCTTATCTGGGTTTTTTTTTTTGGTCACAGCTTAGTAAAATTAATTTAGACTGGTACTACATACACCATCTAAAAAAAAAAAAAAACAGGCTTTCATTTGAACACATCTGTCTAGAAGTTTTAGACCTCATGCCTCCTGGTAAAGCACACCCACATCTCCAACTTTTGGCAAGCACGCTGTAAAAAAGGGAAAATTTTGTGAATATTGCAACTTTTTGCCCAAACTCTGACCAGAAATGGCATAAACTTATTAATATATGTGAGTCTTTTTCTCCTTCTCTTTCTCCACCAATGATCTTCAGTGATCACTAACAGCACTTTATCTATCAGTAGAAACTGTTGGGCACCGTAGCCAATGCTTTGCCTACGATGAAGACCCTTTGTACACAGCACTTCATGCCTTACTTATACTTAGGCTAACGAGAACAGAGCATTTTACCCCAGATCAGCAGACCCCCTTAAGCCCAGTTGGTTTAAGCATATGCCTGGATTTGCCTGGTGGTCATGCCAGTCTTGATGGAGACCTTATAGAATCCAATGTTATGTGCCACGACCACACATTGCACTTCCGCAATCTCTGCAGCCATTGCACCTACTGGTGTTTATACTACTATTGCTTGCATTTACTGCAGTAGTAGAGGTAGGATATTGACATGATGATACTTTTATTTTAGTTCATCTATGGAATACAGACCTCGATAACTGAGCCCTTCTAATACTTTGCATTTATATGGAGGCAATTACTAGACTTACTTATCCAGAACCGATCCCTTTTGCTCCTCATAAGGATTGTGCCTGCATCCATAACTGATCCCTTCTGCTCCTCATAAGGATTGTGCCTGAACTAATTAAACCAACCCAATATCTAATAATCAAATCATTAGGCTTATAAGGGAAATGAAGACAATATTGCAAGGCTTGTATATTGCACCAACCCATGAAATACTACAGCCCACCAGCAAATTAACTTACAGTATGACCTCCCAGGTATTGCCCATTGCAGACATTGTAAATGCCAGTGTTACCATAACCAAGCCTTGCTTTAAAGGCTATTGACTAGAGATAAGCACATTTTTCAAAAATTCGATTTGGCCGGTTTGCCGAATTTTTTTTTTTAAATTTGGTACGAGTTAAAAAACGGCTATTTCCTGGCTGCAGAAAGCCTTTATAGTGGTGTACAACACCGTGCCTTGCAGTAACACGCATAGGGAGCCTGCTGTGGTAGTGAAATAATACTGCGAGTTATTATGACATGCAGATGAGAGGAGTCACCAAATAACTCAGTCTGAACTCAGCCTTACAGGTCGATGTTAGCGCCAAGAAGAAGCGCACTCCTTTTACACCGTTGTCAGCTGATTCCACATAGATGTTTACAGAACCTGTTCTCTTAAATGCTTATACAAGTAGAGCTCCCCGACAGAGTGGAGAGGGTGTCAGCAGTAAGTTTGTGTTGACGTCACTGATTATTTTGCCCTTCCTCTTATCATCAGAACAATAACCCCCAAAAAACGGACCCTGCCTGTTGAGAATCCGCCTTCACTCGGTCAGCATTTGGTCAGTAATCCATCAGTATTGCTAATGCCAAAATAAAAACAGGAGTGGATCCAAAACAGAGATGACACGTGAATAAGAAGACCACAGAGTGGCCCAATGACAGAGTCTGGAGGTGGCGGCAGCATCAGAAGGAGGCCACAGAGCGGCACAATGACAGAGTGTGGAGGTGGCGGCGGCAGCATCAGGAGTAGGCCACAGGGTGGTACAATGACAGTGTGAAGGTGTCAGCGGCAGCATCAGGAGACCACAGAGTGGCAAGGTGACATAGTAAGGGGGTGGCAGCAGCATCAGGAGACCACAGAGCGGCACAATGACAGAGTGTGGAGGTGGCAGCGGAAGCATCTGGAGAAGGCTACAGAGCGGCACAATGACAGAGTGTGAAGGTGGCAGCAGCAGCATCAGGAGGCCACAAAGTTGCAAGGTGACATAGTGAGGTGGTGGCAGCAGCATCAGGAGACCACAGAGTGATCCGCTGACAGAGTGGGGAGGTAGGTGGCAATACGATTACCAGCTGAAGATGGTGGGTGAAAGAAGGAGCACTTGGCATCAGATGTATGGCATTAGGCGGATGGCAGCATTGGATTAGTAGCTGCTGAGGCAGGTAGCCAGAAGAAACCGATCTCTTTTGTCAAAGTGTTGGTGTGGCACCATGGATTATCTAGTCTGATGCATCAAGCATTGGTGGGTGGAAATTCTGGCAGATCCACACCTGATTCATCTTGACAAAGGTCGGTCTCTCCACATTTTGGGTGGACAGCCAAGTTCTTCTTGGGGTAACAATGGTTCCCGCCGCACTAAACACACCCGCTCTGATGCCACACTACTGGCCGGGCAGGACAGCTTTTCCAGGGCAAACTCTGCTAGTTGCTAATACACTAATACACACCAAAAAGGGCGGTAATTTTCTCACTTCAACACACAACGGCTAATAAGCCCTTTTTTCCCTCTAATACAAGCCAAAAATGCTTTAGAGCATATAACTGCACCGCAAGGGCAAATAAGACGTAGAAATATTTCCTTGTAATAAACCCTGTTAATGCCTGTATCAAACAGCACTTGCAGCCCAATAACAAGAACGGTTTTCTGGAATTACAGAGCTGTATAATGGCTATTCAAGATCCCCAGTCAGTTCAGCAAGGTGTAATAGGATTGTTCCTATTACCCAGGTTGTAACCTCCCCTACTGAACCCTGTTCTACATAAATGCTGTGGAATGATTCCTCCCTATTCTTTCCCTACACCTTGAATAATCTTTCCCTGAACTTGTAAATCGTTTTTTTTTTAACACAATGACGTTTTTCCTAGCACTGTCCCTAGCGCCTGCTGATGTCTCTCCCTGCACTAAGTACACTAGAAAATGGCAGAATCCAAGATGGCTGAGGCTATTTATAGGGCTGTAACATCACAGGGCTGGCTGTTGATTGGCTGCATGCATGGCATTATGGGTGATCCCGCTTTCCTAGAGTTCCTTGTTCCATGTCCTCACATGTGCAGCAGCCATTTTAGGAACAATGCGATTCACTACCACAAAGCGTGAGGAAATTCAGATTCAGTGTGAATCTAATTTTTCCTGAAATTCGGATTGAATTCCACTTCGTCAACTTCGATTCGCTCATCTCTACTATTGACCTTTTCAGGGCAAATTTTTTTATAATTGCATTCTACTCATTTGGGGCTGAAAATTATTTTGTAGTTGGTCTTTATTATACATGGTCAGCCATTTTTGAATTACAGGGGTAAAAAAATCAGTCTGTTTGTAGGGTATATCTTCTCAGTCCTATCAGCTGACGGCTCAAGTGAAGCCTTATCTCTGATCTCCAGAACTCATAAACACTCCTTCAGTTTGATAAGAGTTTAGCTATACTGAGTGTTTATGAGGTCTGGAGATCAGAGATAAGGCTTGACGTGAGCCATCAACTAAGGGGACTGAGAAGTAATACTCTGTAAACAGACTAATTTTTTAACCCTTGTATCTCAAAAGCAGCTGAAAATTTTTAACAAAGACCAACTAAAAAATTTTTTTTTAGGCCAAAATGAGTAAAATGCAATCATAAAAAACAATTGCCCTAAAAATGTCCATAGTCTTTAAAGGTTTTGTCCTATTAGGATGACTACTACCCATATGGATGAAATTGGGGCGGGTCACCATCTTTGGAGCCCTCCTCTACTGCGACAGATTGGCCTCTAGAGTTCCATAGGATCCCCAGTAGGCCCAGGCTCTGATAACATAGTGGGCCCCAAAGGTCCAGAAGCAAAAAAAAATGTTGAGTGCCCTTTTTGGTGGATGTATCAACTAAACGCCTGTCCATGTTGTTACAAACGTGGCACGTACCTGTGACTCTTCAACTGCTGCAAAGCTACAACTCCCATCATGCCCTGAGTAGCTACAGCTATCAAGATATGCTGGATGTTATGGGTTTGCAACAGTTGGAACCACTGAATGATAGTTGCTTCACCTAAGACTAGAGAAGAAGCTGACGAGTTCTGCAACCTAAAAATGGTGAAAAAGAAGAGTAGTATCTAGTATTGGGATGCGCATAAACTGAGGAGATCTAGTGGTTATATATTCCTCGGGGGAGTTCCTCCATAGCACTAGCCTTTTGATAGTCTTATTGGTTACATGGTAATTGCCCTCTCCTTGGTTACTTACCCATGAATGTGCAGGAGCTAGTTGATCAGAATTCATCCCTGTTCTGTCACTGGCTTAGGAGGCTCTAGCCCCACCCATGCGGTTCTCCAGTAAGCCACCACTTAGGTAAATCTTTTGACTGGTGCCTTTAACACCAGCTAAACTTAGGCAGACACTAACATTTCTTTTACTAACTTTACACAGTGTTGGACTGGCTCAATAGAGTCAAGGACGATCCTCAAGTGGAGCCAGAAATTGACAAAAAAAAACTCAGGAGATGTACCTGCTCCTTCAAGCTGGATTGTGGGGCCCTTGCTGTACTTCTGGTAGTCCAGTCAACCCCATCTATGCCTTTCTATATAATGGAAGAACGGAAAAAGAAGGCAGTATCATGGTATCAAGGCAAAAGCCAGTATCTAGTGCTCTCTTTAATTCTCTCCCCAGCACGAGCAGAAATATAACTCAGAAGAGAGAAGACTACAAAGTTCACAATGCCAGCAACTGTACAGTAGGTAAATTAATAATATATAGCACATGTTGTCTAGCAGATGGTACTTTGACAGATAAGTAAAATATCACATCCTGAGGCAAAGAACATTGATCTAAAAAAGCATTACACTGATTTGCAGTGAAGACCCCCTGAGATTACACGGTGGGTTCGATAATACGTGAGAATCTCGCTCGCTTCTCCAGTCTCAAGGTGCCTGAGAAGAAAACAGAGGCCGAACTGCAATACCAGACACAGTCCATGAGCAAAAGGCACTGGAAGGAAGTAGCCATGTCTTTCCAGTCTCAGTATAGCCCTAAGGCTGTGTTCACATGGCAGATTTTTCAGTTGGAAAATTCTGCGTCAGAAATCTAAAGTTTAACCTCTGCCATGGATATTTAGTTAATGGGGCCAAGCTGTGCGCGGCCATCATCTGCGGTACCCCGACAGTTTCTGCTGGAAAGTGCTGCATCGATGGATGTATTAATCGTGTATTTTTATCATGATATGTATTACAAATCCACAAATCCATGTTATATGAACTAGTGTACATAGATAGATAATAAGAAGATAGATAGATAGATAATAAAAGATAGATAGATAGATAGATAGACAATAAAAGATAGATAGTTAGATAGATAGATAGATAGATAGATAGATAGATAGATAATGAATAGATAGATAGATAGATAGATAGATAGATAATGAAAAGATAGATAGATAGATAGATAGATAGATAGATAGATAGATATAAATATGAGATAGATAGATAGATAGATAGATAGATAGATAGATAGATAGCTAATGAATAGATAGATAGATAGATCGATAGATAGATAATGAAAAGATAGATAGATAGATAGATAGATAGATAGATAGATAGATATAAATATAAAAAAGATAGATAGATAGATAGATAGATAGATAGAGATAGATGAATAGATAGATAGATAGAGATAATGAATAGATAGATAGATAGATCGATAGACAGACAGACAGGTATATAATAGATAGATAGATAGATAGATAGATAGATAGATAGATAGATAGATATAAATATGAGATAGATAGATAGATAGATAGATAGATAGATAGATAGATAATGAAAAGATAGATAGATAATGGATAGATAGATAGATATAAATATGAGATAGATAGATAGATAGATAGATAGATAGATAGATAGATAGATAGAGAGATAGATAGATAGATAGAGAGATAGATAGATAGATAGAGAGATAGATAGGAGATAGATAGATAGATAGATATGAGATAGATAGATAGATAGATAGATAGATAGATATGATAGATAGACAGGTATATAATAGATAGATAGATAGATAGATAGATAGATAGACAGACAGACTGATGACATGTATAAGGTCAGTGTCGGACTGGGGTACCTAGGGCCCACCAGTAAAATTTATTTATGGGGCCCACTGTATGGATACATTCAAATATAATAAATAATCTATCAGGTTTTTCGGCTGGTGGAGGTGCTGTAGATTGTATATATGTACCTAGTGCAGTAAGTCTAATGTGTCATGTGCCACTTGTTAGGGGGGGTGGGAGACTAGGGGCCCACCTTGCTCAGGGGCCCACCGGGGATTCCCCTGTACCCCTGTGGGCCAGTCCAAGCCTGTATGAGGTAGTACTACTGACCACTGCAGCAATCTGGCAGCTAATTGCACCCTATACGAACGTTTTTTCTGTGGTTCTAGATATGAAAAACATAATCTTATTAAAAAAAAACATTGCCAAATGTCTCAAAGTGTTCTTGCAATAACAAAATGGAAAATACCGTCCCCTGCTGTGTCTGTGGGCTGCGAGTACAGATGGGAAAAGGCTGTGGGAGTCAGAAAATGGGAAATGTCTCACTCACCAAAATGTCAGTGAACCATCTTCCATTTGATATTGTCCTGCCTCGATGAGATAGCGTCATGACATTAACCCTGACTACGGCTACTTTCACACTTGCGTTCTTAATTCCGGTATTGACCTCAATACCGGAATTAAACGAATCCGTTTTGATTTTGCACATCAGGAAGCATCCGTTCCGTTAGGATACGGTTGTGTGAAATCAAAACAGAAAACAACAGATCCGTCACAAAATATATAGAAAGTCAATGGGATCTGGTTTTTGGGCTCCTAAAAAAATGGATTCGTCACCATTGACTTACTTTGTTTTCAGTGCAGGATCCGTTTTTTCCCCCCGTTTTTATGACCAGACACAAAACCACGGCTTGCAGCGGTTTTGTGTCCGGTCACAAAAATAAATGATGCCTGACTGGAAGACATCCTGATGCATCCTGAACGGATCTCTTTCCATTCAAAATGCTTGAGGACTAAAAGGAAACGTATTTTTCCGGAATTGAGATCCTCTGCCGGATCTCAATACCGGAAAACAAAAACGCAAGTGTGAAAGTAGCCTAATGCGTACAAATCTATAGTTTGTGTGTAAACATAGCAAATTTCCTTTGTACGGACATTTTTTTTTTTTTTCAATGAATCTGAAATAAAAAATGTAACAATTTGTAGCCATTTCTAACTTGACTAATAAATAAACAAATACAGTCAACTTTAACTTGATGCCTAAGGCTGAGTTCACATCACTATTCGGCCTTTCCGTTTTCCTGTTCCGTTATAGGAACAGGGGAACGGAAAGGACGGATTTGACGCATAAATGGAATGGAGCCGACGTTTCGACTTACTTGAAGTCTTTATCGAGCATGCTTGATAAAGACTTCAAGTAAGTCGAAACGTCGCTTTTCTGAGGTGGAATAAAGAAGTTTTTTTACTACGAGACGTTGGAGTGCTGCGATCTTCTTCCAAATCTGAAAACGCTGGGGGTTCCTGGGTCGGGGCCTGACATCGCGTTGCACCGCCACTAAAAGGACTTTTGGTCTAATGACCTTTGATGGTGCTGTCTCAACCCACTTTGTTTGGCGTCAGCATCTATCACTTTATCCTACAGCTCCCGGGCAGGTGTCCTTTTCACTAGAAATCAGCGATTTTCCCTTAAATTTGATTTGGAGCCGATTCAGCAGAATCAGCTCTCAGATTAAATTCGGTCCAAATAAATTCAGCCTGAATCGAAAGTGGTCCGATTGCCCTGAAAAAGGCAAGTAGGACACTCCGGGGTCTCCAAGAACTGTATCCAAACCCTTTCAAGCTCTTAAACCAAGATAGCATTAGTAATGTCAAAGTGACCATGGTTTTAAAGGGGTTGTCCTACTTTTTTCAAACCAGCACCTGGATCGGAATACTTTTGTAATTTATATATTTATATTATACATATGTATAGCCACTGAGCTTTTCACTGAAATCTAATCTATCTGTACAGCGCCACCTGCTGTTTGCTCTTTTTCTAATTTCTCTGTCCCGACCACTGAGATGGAAGCACATGCTCAGTTCCATCCTTCAACGGTAGAAAGGACACAACCTCTGAGAAAGTGCACGCCCTCTAAGCTGCCAGCTTGAAACAAATCGAGCAGAGTAATTGGAGCAATGAATGGGGAGACCTCTGGATCCATGTGAGGTGCAGGGCTGGTTCTGGCTTTGTTAGAAAGAGATTGTCATGTCCTATATGATATTGGATATACATTTTTTTTTATATTTATCATGGTATAAACCCTTTAATTTAAAAAAAGCCCCAAAAGTATCTAATTTTTAGTGGGAGACGCCTCCCCCTCTGCCTTGTGATCTGTAACATGGAGGCCCCTTATAATCAAAATTAGAACATTTTGGGAAATTCGGAACAGATTGGATTCATACAGAATCGATTTGCTCGTCTTTAATCTTGTATGTATGTCACCTATTACTTCCCAGCTTCTTATTCGGGGTAGGTTCACACCTCCATTCTCTAATGTTCCTGCTTGTGGAGCTGCAAGTTCTGGGCTCAGTGGGTGTTCACTGAGAAGCTCATTGGAATTGTAGGGTAGGTTCACACCTCCAGTTAACTTAGGCTGCATTCACACGAGCGTGTTTTCCGCGCGGGTGCAATGCGTGATGTGAACGCATTGCACCCGCACTGAATCCTGACCCATTCATTTCAATGGGGCTGTGCACATGAGCGTTTTTTTTCACGCATCACTTGTGCGTTGCGTGAAAATCGCAGCATGTTCTATATTCTGCGTTTTTTACGCAGCCCTGGCCCCATAGAAGTGAATGGGGCTGCGTTAAAAACGCATTGCATCCGCAAGCAAGTGCGGGTGCGTTGCGTTTTTCACTGATGGTTGCTAGGAGATGTTGTTTGTAAACCTTCAGTTTTTTATCACGCGCGTGAAAAACGCATCAAAACGCATTGCACCCGCGCGGAAAAAACTGAACAACTGAACGCAATCGCAGTCAAAACTGAATGGCTTTGCCTGTGAAATCGCACAGTTTTCACTGAACGCATCCGCAACGCATCCAGAACTAATCCGGACACGCTCGTGTGAACCCAGCCTTACACAGCAGGCTGTTCCGGCAGAGAACGACCTGCCAGGGTTCGCCAGATCCAGCCTAGCCGGATACTGCTGTTCACTGCTGGACTCCATGGACTGTAATGAGATCCAGCGGAGATCCAATTCTAGCCGCTTTCCGGTTATCGGCCAGACACATATGCCCTGTTTATAGCATAGCATCTATAGTGCTCTCAGGGGGGGCATGTGGTGGCCCAAGTCATGCGCAACATAAGTATCCTGAAAATATGCCATAAATGCTGAAAATGGAAATAGTAGTTCATGATAAGTACCAGATAAACTGTAACATATTCACAATCCCTCATTTTTGGGCTTATGAATGAAAAAAGCGTTGTATAAGGTTAGAAAAAACGGGTTTGTGTTTTTTTTTTTTCAGAAACAGTGCCACTCTTCTCCATGGGCCCCGTCTGGTAATGCATCTCAGTCCCATTCACGTGAACGGTGCAGAGCTGCATTACCCGGTATTGCCCATGGACAAGAGCGGTGCCAAGAAAGCAAATGAAATCTTGTTGTTTTTTCTAATTTCCTGCATTTGTGGTCCTCGGCGCAGTGAGGGTTAATGCCTGGCAGGCCGAGGAATCACGGAGATCCAGGACACTCTGTCGCCGAGGCCCAGACAGGACAATGATGTCACCTCATTCACAAGTGGGAATCTGTTATATGCATGATTGAATTAGAAAGTCCATTCATCAGCGACCTCCAAATGAACATCGTTATTGCGCTTAATCAGCCATATGGATTACAACTGCGCGCGGCCGCAGGGACGGTTACCGAGGGATATCCATATTTTACATTACCATAGGCATAACCATTTAGCATATTTTGTATTTTCGTAGAGGTCTCCAAACTGGGGTTATAACAAATACAACTCCCAGCCTGCATCTGTCCGGGAGTTGCAGTTTTGCTACCGCCACAGGCTAGGAGACTACTGTGTATTATACCGTTATATTTATTGCTTGGATTTCAGGTCTGTATTACGCTTTAGGCCGGCGACGGCTCTTAACACACAAACTCAAATTTATCTGCCTGTTTTAGTCACAATTCTAAATTTGTGGGAACAAAAAATATTGTATTCGAGAGAATCCATTCAGGTTGTGGCACTTGTATTGCAATAATGCATATAGGTTGTCACGACCCTGCCCCTGAGTAAAAGCGGGAATCAGGGGGAGGGGAGAGAAAGTTAGGCTGAATGATCGTTTGGTCGACAGCAATCGCTCTCTCTGCCAACTGTTACAGATAGCCCACCCCGTTCACCAAGGGTTTGCCTTAGAGAGAATTGCAATCTGTGCTTTGTTCCCTTATTGCATTATCTTTATGTTCTTCATCATTATTAATCATTTCCCCCAAAAAAATCAGTTGATCAGTTAACTCCTTCCTTGGGTAAGATTACTCTGTTGGGCAGGGGTTTCCCAAGTCGGCCTCTGGCAGAAGAGGAAGACCCTCCTGCTATCCTATAGAGCTCCAAGCAAGATTTGGGTGGAGGCACTGCGCCATAGTAAGGTGAGACCTGCCATACACCCTGCCTACCGAGGGCTGCCCAAAGGGTTGTTACACAAGCATGCTTCTCCCGGCTGAGCATGCATGTGTTCTCTATGGGTAGAAATCAGGAGCCAAACTCATCTGCCAGTGGCTTTTCAAAACTACATGATCGGGCAGTTAAAATCCAACAGCAAAGATCCAGGGATGGCTGGGAGACCACCATACACATTAGATGGACAGCCGGTTCTGTCGATATACATTTCATGTATATGACCGGCTTAAGGGTCCCTTCACACGTCCGCATTCAGTGTCCGGACCCGTTCCGCAATTATGCGTGACGGGTGTGGACCCATTCATTCTGAATGGGGACGAAATGGATGCGGAGAGCACACCGCATTTCCGAAGGGCGCCGCCAAACTTCCGGTCCGCGGCTCTGGAAAAAAATAGAACATGTCCTATTCTTGTCCGCAGCTGCTCAATGGGGGTGCCGGCCGGGTGTGTTGCAGATTCACGGACATGTGAATGGTCCCTTAGGAGTGAGAGAAGGGGTAGAGAAGGAGGGAGAGGAAGTAAGGTACTTATTGACGGTACATAGGTGGCCCTGGTGCTTGAGGTGGCCCCATGAGTAGACGCCAGTATTATAAATGGCATATGGTAGCTGGGGGGCCTTGGCACAGATGTTGGTTTAGGGCCCAGCAGCACTATCTGTGGACAGAGGAAAAGAGAAAATCAGAGTTATCTGAGGAGTTACATATTACTCTCCCTGGACTTAGTGCAGGGCTGGCCAACCTGCGGCTCTCCAGCTGTTGCAAAACTACAACTCTCAGCATGCCCAGACAGCCTACAACTATCAGCCTACAGCAGGGCATGGTGGGAATTGTAGTTTTACAACAACTAGAGGGCCGCAGGTTGGCCAGCCCTGACCTAGTGCATTAACCGAAGCTCAGCTCTGCTATAA
Source organism: Bufotes viridis (assembly GCA_033119425.1). Classification (NCBI taxonomy): domain Eukaryota; kingdom Metazoa; phylum Chordata; class Amphibia; order Anura; family Bufonidae; genus Bufotes; species Bufotes viridis. The sequence continues at coordinate 98,239,373 of CM065598.1, forward strand.
CCTTCATATAATTAAAGGACAACTCCACCTATCAAATGTCTCCTAAATTGTCCTATCGAATGTATCTGCTCCTATCAGTATATAATCAGACATGGCGTGTATCCAAGTCCACATACGAGTGCAGCATGGGGCACATGTAGCGGATGTGCTATCGTCAGAGTGCTGATCAGGTAAGTAGAGCCGCCTTTTATGCAAATTAATCCCAAATGCCCATTTTAGAGATCGTTCAAGAGGTAGAGCTTAATCTTTCCCATTTTGGGACTTTAAACGTTCGTAATTATGCTCTATGGACCACTAAGCATCTGCCTGTTCTGTCTTTATGGCATTTGCTTGCATTTTTCCCACAGTGTGAGAATGACCTGAGGTAATCACAGGACATTCTCACTGAGACATGCAGATCTCCCATTTCATATGCCGAGAATTAGGGTTGAGCGAACTTGTATTTTTAGTTCTGCATCCAAGGTTTGGGTTATCTTAGAATTCCGTTATGGATTCGCTACCACGGACCATAACGGAATTTGGAGCACAGGAGCTCCGCCCCTCATGTCACATGATCATTATACCAGGCCCTTTACAACCTCTTATCCAATCCAGTACTGAGCCACGCCCCCTGCACTGATCACATGACGGTGACATCACCCCAGGTCCTCCGTGTTGTCCAAGGTTCGGGTTCATTGAAGAATCCCCTTATGGATTCAAAATTTCATTATGGTCCGTGGTAGCGGAATCCATAACGGGATTCTTCGATAACCCCAACCCGAACTTTGGACGCCGAACTTAAAATACAAGTTTGCTCAACACTACCGAGAATGGAGCTAATCACAATAGATCCATAAGGGTTATAAATTGGTTTTCCAAAATGGGCAACTCCATTGGCTGAAAGTTACTTATGTGATTGCATCGAGAATGTGACATAAAATGCACCAAAATTTGGGTCGTTTCTGGCACATGAAGTCAACTCTAGATTGACATATTTATGAAGCAAATGCACCAAAAAGAATAGTACAGTGCAGTGCACCTCTGTGGACAATGGAGTATTTACTGGAAATGGGCGTGGCTTACCAGGCATGGGTGTGGCTTAAGACACACCGAGGTGCACCATAATTGCAGTGCTTAATTAACTATCCGGTAGCATAGTTGCTAGGAGATAGTCCTACCAATTTTTGGCTGTCTTAGGATAAAAATTGGTGGGGCTCATCTAAGTGCCATCCATAAATCATTGGTTTTGGATGGGTTTAGGTGTTCCCGAGGGAGGGGGAACTTATATGCCCCAAATTTACCAAGTATAATGTTGGTATGTATGCAGGGGTGCACCTAATATTTCTGCTGCCTGAGACGAAAACTGAAATGACGTCCGTCCCCCCATGCCAAATTCTCAACCTAACCCCAACATTTCATACAGTGCTACAAAACATACCGGGTAAATTTATAGCGATACAGTGGAATGAACGCTTCCACAATGAAAATACTCATTGCCTTTCCGCTGCTCCCCCCCACTTCTCCCTTTCTGGTGCTGCCTGAGGCAATCGCCTCACCACGCCTCATTGGCGGTGCGCCCCTGTATGTATGCAGCATGAACCTCTGGGATACATTTAACACGTCTATAGACTGGGCGAGAGGTACCATTGTCAAATCATAGGGCTCTGTTCACAACTGCAGCCGAAACCGCAACTCTCTGGTGATCTCTCTTATGGCAGACACTAATGGTTCCAGGCTTTACCCATTGACTTGCAAGGCGTGATTTGGATGGAGACTATAGTGTTGCGGGGTGATTCGTCTTGTCCAATGTGATAAATTGCACAACAGAACCTCTGAAGCCAATATGAACAGGACCTGACCGCAGGGCCCACCGCATGCCGCTGGGTTTAAGCCAGTCACTGCACTACCAGATAACCCTATGGAGATAGTATAAGTGGCGGCGTGCCTCAATCTCTCAGATATATTCAGAATTCCCACAAATATAAAGATAATTATGATAAAACAGGAGCTCTGGGTAAACAAGCCTCGTCCTATGGGACCCTCGCAAGTAAACAGACTGTCATGTGGAAGCGTCAAAACGAGGAGAAAAACCATTTCTGTCAAGAAGTGACTGGCGCTTTCATGTGAGGAAGAATTAAAATTGCCGACGCCTCTTCTGTATGACAGTAAAGTAAGGCAGTAATTGAAGATCTTCTCTCATTTAACCAATTAGCTGTGGGTCAGCGTCTTTTTAACAAGCTCACAATTAAAACAATTTGTCTTTGAGGTTTGTTTTACCGAGTGGAATCTGTCAGCTCTCAAGCAATCTTCATTGCTTCTCGTGAGCGCCTTCTCTTCTCATCTCACGTTATGGCGGGAAATGGAGATCTTGACACTTAAAGAGATCTATACAAAGAGATATGGCCTTGCATCAGCCGAAGAAGTTTAACACGGATGACCTGAGCATCAGTATCAGATCGGTGGGGTTGACACCTGAATCCCTTGCCGATCAGCTCTTTGCAGGAGCATCAGAACCTGGCACCCAACAACTTAGCTCCATACACTGTGCAGTGGCCATGGCTATGGTCCAAATAGGGGTGGTCCCATCCCATAAAGTAATAGACTATCACTAGGATATGTGATCACTTTATGACTGGTGGAAGTCCAGTCTGTTGTATCCCCATGATCCTCAAAATCACTCTACATCCCTAAACAGCTGTACCCCAGGAACCTGCTGTGCAAATAACTGGGCCGGATGGAGGTCTTGCACAGGCAGATGGTCAGGAGCGCTGCTGTGGAGGGAAAGCTTAGGAGCAGATGCAGTGAATTCTCAGGATCACTGGGAATCCCAGGAGTCAGACCCTCACCGATCATAAAGTGATGGAACCATGGGAAAATCTCTTTTCTGCTGACCTGATGGATGTTAGAGCAAGTAGGGGGCCCATTGGGCTATCATTCACGTTGTTGAGGTGGCAAATGGGGTATTGTTGTCCATGAACAAGTCATATGAATCCAAACAGGGACCTAATCTCGGCAATCAACTCTCACCTTCCACCCATTAATCATCTCATTGCATTTTTTTTAAATATAAAATGGATAGTCCCAATTTGAGAAGGACAGTGGGGGCAATGACTTCCTTTAAAGTAAAACTGGACAAGTCCCAACTAGTTGTATGAAACCCAAAGATTGCAAGATTCATGATCCACTATGCAGCATGTGGAGGTTCTGGTAATCTGTAGTACCCAGGAAGAGCATAAAGTCATCCCTCCGAAAACCCACCAAAACTATGCAACATGTTCCAAGTTCAATGATAGGAGATGTTGTAGAAAGCCCAAGGACCATACATGGGGCCCAGCTGGTAACTACAGTTCTTATAGGTTGGTCCAAAACAGGCTTGTCATGGTCCTCTCCCCTGTAAATGTTGAGAATTTATCTAAGGCTTCCCATCCCTCATTTTAAACAGGAAAAGTAGACAACTATGTAGGTAGAAGACAAAACAAACCTTATTTTCTAGAATGGGACAGAAAGTTGGAGGTTAAGGAGGTTTCATGCCCTTGGATTCAGATGCGCTGATGAACAACCAAGATGGTGACCAACTTGTGATGCTTGATAAGTGACTCCCAACACTTCTGTGTACACCCTACAGACAGGAAGGTCTTATCATTCAAGGATCCATGAGCTCTATGACAATATTTCTGTTCCTCACCCACATTGACTGGATGAAAGGTGAACTACATCTCCTTGGATGAACTTCACTTTGTACTTTGTACTTTTCCTTTTCAACGTCGTCATCACCACAAGTCATAAAACCTTTTATTTCAAATCAGATGTTCTTAAGTCAAAATGTTCCAGAAATGAATGACCCAGCGTACAGTAAATCCAGCAATAAAATCCTTGACTTTCCTCTTAAATAAGCCAAAGCTGACTTTATTTATGAGCTAATGCTTATCGATTGGCAGGAGAACGGCTGTTGGTGGTCTCACCATAATGACCGTCAATAACCATTTACAGCTCCATAGGAGAAGATCATTGTCCTCAAATCCCTTAGTGAACCGGGAGACGAAAAACAAAATTACTGCAGTATATCACTTCTCATCATCATCCTTATGACATGATCACCGCTGGAGACCTTAGATTTTTCTCTCCTTTTATCTAACCCTCTTATCTTGTTTTCGAATTATCAGAGGTTGACTAATGGTTACAAAATTGAATAATCTCCATTATAATATTGACTCGCACACTGAGACCTGACTTGAAACGCGGTGGAGAACAATATCATTAAAAGTGCGTGATGTAATCTAAGCCATATATAGGCGCTCCTCCAGCAATTGCTTCCACATCAAATGCTTTTTGTTCAAAACTTTGCATCAAGACTGGCGCTCTGGCATCGTCTACAAAGAGACTGCCGCAGGGGCACGCAAGAAGTGTCAGTCAGGAGCGTTTACGAAGAGCTGAGTTCAGTTTTCAAATGCGGGAAGAAGCCTGTCAGATCAGTAAAGTTTTTATTTTCTCTCTCAGCATATTAATAAGGTTGTAGTGAGCGAGTGCACGCCTAAGAAATAAGCAAAGAAATAGTTTTTATGTTAATTAGTAGTCACGTTCCCCGTTCCTGCTGTTGCTCTGTACGGTAATTTACAGGTTTAGGAGAACTGAGGTTTCAGCTCTATAAAATGGTATTTAAAGAAAGGAAGGCAAGATGGTACCAGGGGTGAAAAATGCTAATTTTGGTGTTACACTTACAGATCGGTGGGCACGGATCGTAAATTTTGGAGATAAACAATGAACGCTTCATAAAAAGCAGAAGCTTTAGGCCTAAGTGAGTCATTTTGTATAACTGGAGAAGCTCTGTTTTACTTTTAGTGATTTTTACCTTAGTTATATATCGCATAAAAAGTGATTTACGGACTAGAGATGGAATACTACAGTGCTTGGAGGAGGTGGCCAACAGAAAAGATGGTCAACAGGATATCAGAAGATTGGGCTTAGAAACCTTCTTACCCCTCCAATAAAGAGGTTCTCCGGGTTCAGAGCTGAACCCGGACATACCTCCATTTTCACCTAGGGAGCCCCCCTGGCTTGAGCATTAGAGAAGTTCATGCTCCGATGCTCTCCTTTGCAGGGCAAGGGCACTTTTGTTTATAATAACAAACTGCCAGGCGGAAGCTTCCGCCCGGCAGTGTGTTCGGTGATATCACCGGCTCTGATGGGCGTGCTTGAGCACCGCCTTAGTGGTTTTACTAGCTAGGGCAGCACTAAAGCCCGCCCATCAGTGCCAGTGACGTCACCGGGCTTCTTGTCAGCCCCATGGAGAGTCCGGTTCGTCACCGGAACTCCTGAAAATGCCTTTGCCCTGCGCGATTTAGCGCAGGGCAAAGAAGAACATCAGAGCATGAACTGCTCCGATGCTCAAGTCAGGGGGGCTGCCAGGGTGAAAATGGAGGTATGTCTGGGTTCAGCTCTGAACCCGTACAGCCCCTTTAAGATATGAGGGATTGACTCTATGTATCATTCAACTGTCAGCCAGAGATCAGAAGTTTCGATGATACATGATTCCATGGGCCAACAGCCATTGAAATAATGTACATATATTGACTAAGGGTTTCAACACTAAATAATTTCCATTAAAATGGAATTGGCTACATTGGTCCTGAAATGTAACAATATAAGGGGGTTCCACTAGTCTTGTTCCTCCAGAACCAAGAAAAAATCCCGGAGCTATTAGACTCATGGCTGCTATCAGGAAGTTAGTCAAGATACTGAGCATGGCTGTGCTAGGAATTGCCATTGTAACACTACCTATTAATACTGAATTTGAACTCCTGGTAATCTGGCCGTGGCTTATTTCTGTATTAACCCCTCATCTGCTGTTTTTGTCACTATTATGCCTGCTTTTGACTTTACTGGTCTACTAATCTTTAAACCTACCTGTCATTCCGGTGGGTGTCTAGCAAGCTCGCCCCTGTTTTCTGCTACGTTACTATGCAGAGATAATCTAGGTCCCTAGCAGCTGCCTCTGTTCATCACATAGCAGTAGCACAAATACTTGACCAACCCTCTATTCAAATTCCCCTTGGCCGTGATGATATAACTGAGGTGGTCATTCTAGCAAGTAGTGTGGATCATAAAGGGAGAGAAAGTATAAAGGACAGATGCAACGTCTCCTCTTTCTTTTTTTTTAATACACCTCTGGTTTTAGCTTCAAGCCAGGGTCTGGTTGTTCCTCTTTTAATTTGTGGCCTCCATTAAAGGGGTTGTCACACAAAACACACACATGATAGGAGATAAGTGTCTAAATTCTCCATCCAATGGGAGCAGTTTGCACATGGGCGCCGCCTCTACATTTATTGTTTATAAGACTGCTGGAGAGCGGTGCAGAGCAGTGGTGGTAGCCCCGATGAGATCTTGTTGTATTGTGTCACAATGTACTCCCTCAGGCCATCACTCCTTGGGGTTTAGTGCAGTGAATAAGTGTAGTGAAGAAACCAGGCAGAGATTGTAGAAGAAAGAATGTATTTCTTTACTGAGTGCAAAATCAAATAGTAGCACAATCAGCAGCAGTCCATACAAAGTTAAATTGTCTCCTGCAAGAGAATGGGGTATAGTGATTGGCAATAAGGCAGAAGAGGACACTCAAAAGTTTGCTAGCTGACAAGGTCTCTCATGATTTCCTGTACTCTGTCTCTGCCACCTCTTGCTGTAGGTGTCCACTATTTGATGCCTCTAGCTATGCCTTTCCTGAACCACGGTGGTGGTGTCTGAACATGTTTCCCCTCACCTTGTCTGTATAGTTTGATTGTTTGTTCACTCTGGTGACAGAAGTACGCCAAAGTTTACAGATGTTCTGTAGATGATCCTAGATGAACCACCTCTATGGTCCTCATGGCTTGGAGGAGCAGAAGATGGAATGCATGCTCCATCACTCCTCACTTTCTTCTCTACGACTCCCACTTACTAGCTCCACTCCTCCCTTGGCAGAAGGTTGGACCAGCCGACTGCTACCAAGAGGGTAAGAATGGGATAGGGAGTCCCATTTCTGTGGCCAAACAATGCCAACCATAATCCATCTGCTGGTGTACAAAATGTATTGCATGAACGGTGACATAGTATCAATATTACAAAGTATTGCATTACAAACCAATGGTAGTACCCCCAGGTCTGGGGTACTACAATAGCCAAGTACAACGCTCACCTAAATCCTGCAGTCCAATTGACAGGCCCAACCTTGGCTCCATTCAAATGAGGGAACACAGGACCCCCATTCTTGTGATTGGCAGGAACCCCAGTGATCAGACACATCACCCACCCTGTTGATAGGGGTTAAGGCTGGTTTGTGGGACAATCCATTTATTTGATGTAACGTTCTGTTTAAATCTGGTATAAATTTGGCTGTTAAAAGAAGGATATTTTATGGGGGGTTTGTGAATACAAAAAGTTCATACTTCATGCTGAAGATCAATCAATGGCTCAGCACCAGCTTAAGCTGCATGTAAAGGTCAAGCACAGAATGAAACATTATTGGTATTTTTTATTCGGAATATTCGGAGTCTCGTCGGCCGGCTACTTTGTACGGCTAACTCTGGTTTATTGTCCTATTTTACAATGTCCTCTTTTCCAATTCACATGACATTCAGAGCCTCCATTATGGAAGCAAATCTTTGTGCCTCTTCTGTGACATTTGATTTGAATCCCCACGGATGCCATAAAACTCCACAGCACAAAACCCATTCCGCCTGTGGGAATTCAACTAAAGTTTAGTGGAGATTGCAGACTGACCTTATTGATGGACCCGACGTATCACGCACTGGTCGGGGTTAATGAACCGCCCTATTGAACAGTCGTTACCATCCTATAAGTATGTGATCATTAGGAGACTATAGGAGTAGATCCAATAGCTCAATGGTTAATAAAAAGGGTAGTTCGGGAAATTTACAGTAGATAGTAGCAAAAAATGATGTAAAGCAAGAAAAAGCCATTACTCAACTCTCAAATCTGCCACCACTCCAGTGTCTACCTGTCCTCGCCGATCCAGCAGTTAGGATGTCACATACATCATACACGTGACTGCTGCAGCCAATCACTGACCTCAGTGGTGATATTTGGATGTACAACATGTGATAAGTAAGTCCAGTCATGTGAATGATGTATGTGATGTCATCACTGCAGAAACGCCAGGGACCACTAAAGTGGCGGGAAATTTGATGAAGGAGTAATGGTTATTGCTTTATTTTCTACCATTTCCTGCTATTAGACAATGTACTTAAAGGCTGTGTAGACCTTTAGGGGCAATGTTTTTAAATTAGTGCATTGTACTCATTATGAGCTAAAATACTTTTTCTCAGTTGGTCTTTATTTAAAAAATATGGAGCCCTTTTCTTCATACAGAGCTGAGAAGCTCCATTAGCAGGATCTGATTTTTCAATCTCTTCCATCAGACAGCGAGCTGACGGGCTCCTTATCTCTGACCTTATAAACACTCATTATAGCTCAGCTCTTATCTTACTCATAAGAATGTGGCTTAAATAAGTGTTTATGCCCTCTTAGTAATTTAGAGATAATTGAAAGTAGGATGCACAGAGCTAGAAAAACAGCTAACCCTTTCTGACAGAGTGGCTCAATATTTTTAATAAGCAATAGAAAAACTCAGCAGCTCTCACCTGGTCTTCTGTGCTGTGAGCACGGATAAGGGTCCTGGACTGTACAGACCCACAAAGTGCAAAAAAACTTTTTCAAAATCCAGCTCTTTACAGCAAAGTTTCGTTCTTTATTGATGTGATAAAAATTCCAAGTACAGGTACGGACAGTAAATCCCTTCTACGCGTTTCGGGCTATAGCATAGCAGCCCTTAATCATTTTTAATAAATACCAGTGGAAAAAATTATTTTTTAAATGCAATCATAAAAAAAAATTGGCCCCAAAGGTGTACCTAGCCTTAAAAAGGTTATCCTATTACTAATGTAAAAAATGAAAATCAGACATTATATAACCACGCTAATACCAGCCCTGTACCTCACATGGATCCAGAGATCTCCCCATTCATTGCCCCATTTGCTCTGCTAGGTTTATAGCAAGCTGGCAGCTCAGGAAGGGCGTGTCCTTTCTAAGGATGTGTGTTCTTTGTACTGCAGCTCACTCCCTATCACAGCTCAGGATGCAGCTGAGGGATGGAACCGAGCATGTGTGTCCACCTCAGCGAGGTGGAGAGAGAAATAAGAAAGAAAACAAACAGCAGGTGGCGCTATACAGATTTTTTTTATTGAATAATTCAGTGCCTATACTAAATTTTTAGGCTTTGAGATAAGTGAATTGGTTTGTAAGAAGCAACTCATCTTATCAAACAGGGTTGTGCACCTGTGATGGGGTATCCCGGAGCTGAGGAGGCTCTTCCCACCTCTTGTTTGTCAGGGTTGGACATCTTGGCTGTCGCTGACAGCCTTGAGCCTGAGTCGCTGCTCCTTGTAGCTTCCTCTGCTACACATCGTGAAATATGGGGCAACGGCATCTAGCAACATTAAATTGTTCTGGACGCCACGTCTGTTTACCAGCTGGGGGTGTGTCCTCGCACAGTCTGACACTGGCAGCACTGATTGGATACAGGGATACACTTCCAACTGGTAACACCCAGATGGACTTTCATTGCAATTCATTCAGAACTTCTAGCAGGAATAATAAAGGAATGGTACAACATAGAGCCATGAGAATTGATGTCCCAGAATTGTCATTACACGGGGAATGCAAGTATTTACTAAACCTGACACGTTAGGAGAGGGGAGAGGTGCCCTTTAAGCTGCACTATTGCAAGAATTTAGTAAATGATGGCGCTCACTCTTCCCGTCGCTGATGTTTCACATTTACCTCTCTTGTTTTCTGGAAATCAGATTTACATTCAATTTAATTTTGGGATGTTTTGCAAAAGAGAATAAAATTGGATTTTAATTTAAATTACCTAAGCAGAGAGTTTATGTCATCAAAGTGATTTATAGTCACGTCGGTAATTATTATTTATTCTGCAGCTCCGGATTTGCCGACATATCGAATAGCTTGTTGTCAGAAGGAGATGAGGGGACAGAAGACGTGAAATGCAGGAACTGATCCGTCAGAAGAAGAGAGAGAGAAAATAAAAATAGGATTCTGTAAAAAAAACGGATCTTGTTGCATCAGTTATGCATAGGATTGCAACGGATGTCTATTTTTACAGGATCCAGTAAAAAAACGGATCTTGTTGCATCATTTGTCATCCAATTGAGCCATTTCTGTCTGAGATCCGTTTTTTTTGGATGGGAAAAAAATTCTGCATGCAGTGCTTTTGCATCCATCTAAAAAAACGGATCTCAGACACAAATGGCTCAAACGGATGACAAATGATGCAACAGGATCTGTTTTTTTACTGGATCCTGCTTTTGTTTCTCTTCTTCTGACGGATCAAAAGAACGGAAAGCTAAACGGTGACATGAACTCACCCTCACTGACTGGGTGTTTAATGGTCAAATGCACTCTAGACACTTCATGATGGTAATGTGTTCTCATATCCTCTCGGCTCGCAATATCCGGAGATAAGCGGCGCAATGCGACCACCTATGGAACAAAATGTGCTCTGTCTGGAGATGTTCATGCTGTATGTGTCTCTGCCAGAATGCATCACATTTGTACCAGGAGAAACTGGAATCCTTAACCAAATTTGCGCAAAGGTATGTGGGGAGGGGGAGGAGGAGGCCGTTGGGGAAGTATAGCAGAGCTAAGTATGTCATGTGGCGCAGCTCCTTGTGTTATCTCTGCTGTTACATAGGACTGCACTAAACCCAACAATGCAGCCCTATAGAATTAGATGGCAAATATATACAGAAAGAGGAAGAGTAATATATAATGATCATATATCACCCGGATATGGAGGGGGTTCAATCACTTTCTGCTCCAGTCAGAGGCATCATGAGCCAAAGCATGGTGCGTACTGAGACAGCGCCTTTAAAGAGCACCTGACAACTCTCCTGACACCTCTCCTGACACCTCTCCTGACATGTCCCTTTCAGTAACTACTTGCATTCCCCATGCAATAACAATTGAAACATCTTCTTTTCCTGAAGTCTGTGTTGTTCCGTTCCTCTGTTACTTCTACTAGAAGTTTATGAATGGGTGTTACCAGTTGGGGTGTGTCCCTGCACAGTATGACACGGACAGCGCTGAATGGATAAGGTGAGCAAGTGTGGGGACCCCATCCGTTGGTAACACCCAGCTGCAGATTCATTAATGCACTTCCAGTAGGAACAACAGAGGAATGGAATCATATAAAGTTATATGAAAAGATTCTCCAGAATTGTTTAGTAAAACAGACATGTGAAGAGTGGTGGCGTGTCCTCTTTAAAGGTAGATGACAGACAGACAAGTCTCATTTGAGGTCAATGAGTTGGGATCACCACCGATTCCTCACACGTGGTCTTGGTACTCTGTAGATTATCTGCGATAGCTTTTAGCACGGCTCGTAGATTTGCATCATGCAGACTCCTGGCACAGGATAAATGACCATTCGTTTTACTCTACTGAGCCGTACATCGTAAATTAATGTGGACTGCGCCTTTAAATATTGCTAAACAAACTGCAACAATGTAAATTATTTCTTTGATACAAATTCAGAGCAAAAGAGATTTAAAGGATTTTTCCCTTTTGTGTTCCTTTTCTACAGACCCCCTTCCTCAGCGCAGCCGGACCCTCAGCAGTAATCACACTTACCTTATCCTCGACGCTGGTTTCTGGCTCCATCGCAGGTCCCAGGTCTCCATGCAGGGGCATACCTATAGGGGGTGCAGAGGCAGCAGTCGCTACCGAGCCCAGGAGCCGCATAAGGAGACACACAAAGCACTGAGGGAAGGGGGGCCCAAGCTGAACTCTTGCACCGGGGCCCATGAGCCTTTAGCTACGCCCCTATCTCCATGTCAACATCTAGTTTGATGCCCGCTGCAGCCAATCACTGACACATGATGAGGCAACAAACCAGATGTTGACGTGGAAACCCGAACCTGCAGAGCCGGCGGGGCAGCGATGGAACTGGAAACCTGCGACGAGGATATGGTAAGAAGGATTACTGCCCCGGGTCTAAAGCTGGTGGGGCAGCGATGCAGCCGGAACCCCACAGCATCGATCGCCTAAGGGCTCATTTACACGACCGTGGCTTTGATCCGCATCCGAGACACATTTTTTGCGGCTCGGGTGAGGACCCATCCACTTCTATGGGGCCGCAAAAGATGCGGACAGCACACAGAGTTGCTCCGTTCCGTCGCCCCGCAAAAATTCAGTCCGTTTTGCGGACAAGAATAGGCATTTCTATAAAGGGCGGACCGCAAAACACGGCACGGTCGTGTGAACAAGCCCTAAGTATGATTATGACCCTGGGTCTGGCCACGTTGTGGGATCTGTTCACAAAGGTGAACAACCGCTTTAAAAACAGTTGTTCATATTTTCAGGCGCTTCATCAATTTCACTCCGTGAAGGACTCAAGTAGTTCTCATGAAGAAATGTGCGGGTGCAGGTGAGATAAACACCGGCAGGTAATTCTTCAGCCATTAAATTCCCCTCCTAGACATCCACGTTCCGGACAGTCACTTCAGCGCAAATCTTTACTTAGCCGGCGACTGGGTAAAAGGAATGGCTGCTGCTGATTTTAATCTTAGATTAGAAAGTAAGGAACATCTTGTCTGGACTTTAATCATTCCTTGGGAAGCCAAATAAAATACAAATAGTCCCTGTGACAGCGCAGACCGGCTCCGTCTTATCTGCGGGAGATCCGGTAATTGGTGGAGAGAGGAAAGCATAACCTCATCGAAAGGCAGCGCAATTCAAGTGCTACATGCGACTGCCGCTGATAAAGAGAGACCTGGAGACTCAGGAGAACTTCAAAGGAAGTTGTGTTATAGAGTGCCAAAGTCTTAAGGACTATTACTGGCATGCAGCGCTGATCCTGAATCAACGAAATATACATCTAGTAACATAACATATTAGGACTGATTCTGTAGCAGGGACCAGCAACCTCCAGCGTGCCAGCTGTTCTGAAACTACAACTCCCAGAATCCTCTGTTCACTTCCATGGTAGTTACAAGAACGACAGATTAACGGGGTTGTCCCATCACAGACAATGTGGGTATATCGCTAGGATATGCCCCCATTGTCTGATAGTTGTAGGTCCCATAGAATGGAATGTGAAAAGCTGGTGGAGGGCGCACTGCGCATGCGCAGCCGCCCTCCATTTATTTCCAAGGGGCCGTTGAAAATAGCCGAGCCAGACCCATAGGGTTTTTATGGGAGCCGTGGCCGCGCAATAGTGGTGTGCTCCAATTCACTTGTATGGGAAGAGAGCTTGGCGGTGGCCGGACCCTAGGAAACCCGTGGTCCTCAAGCCACCATTCTCCCCGCGTAGGTGCGGGTCTGCACCCATCAAAAAATGGAGGCATATCCTAGCCATATGACCCTCATTGTCTGTGATAGGAATACCCCTTTAAGTGTGCATACTGGGAGTTGTAGTTTCACAGCAGCTGGAGTGCCGAAGGTTGCTGAGCCCTGTTCTATAAGAAGCCCATGAATCTATGGCTATAGACAATAGGACTGACTAAGCGACGTAGAGCTGAACGGAGCGGCGGTGGACCTTCGTGGCAGCCACTCCTTTCAGACAAGGGGAAAGACTCTACTTTGTGGGGGTCCCAGCGGTCAGATATCTGCTTTCTTGTTGACAGGGGTAAAGTCTTGTTCTTGCAAGAAAAGAAGCAAAAAGAGGATATGTGTACATGCTCACCAGATGCATGGCAGGTATGGCAGCAGATCCAGCACTTGGCCCCAGCGATATGGATGGAAATTGTAGGAAAATGAATCTGGATCAAGCTGCTAAAATCAGGATCTTTATTTAATCCATTAAAAATAGCAAATCAGCCCAACAGTAGAAGGTCCCAAGACGCTGACGCGTTTCGCACGTGTTTGCGCTTAGCTTTGACTAAGCACTCACACGTGTGAAACGCGTCAGCTTCTTGTGACCTTTCACTGTTGGGCTGATTTGCTATTTTTAATGGATTAAATAAAGCTCCTGATTTTAGCAGCTTGATCCGGATTCATTTTCCTATAGTGTTAAAGGGGTTGTCATGGGGATAAGTGACTGATCAGTTAGGGTCCGACCGATCATGAGAATAGGGGCCCATGTTCCTCCCTTTGAATGAATGGGTGGTCACACGTGCACACCGCCGCTCCATTCAGCTCTATGGGGCTATCGGACATACTGTAGCTGAACACTTATACTGGGCTACCTCCTGCAGTCCCATAGAGTTGAATGGAGTGATGGACTCACATTTAAACGGGGAACGCAGACCTCTGTTCTCGTGATTGGATGGGGCCCCAGCAGTCAGACCTCTGCCGATCATACTGGGGGTAGATTAATTGGACGACACCTTTAAATGTCACCCAATGCAAGCACTAGGACACTACTCGATCCTGTTCCATGGTACATCACAATGCACTGCAGTGGGGGGCGTCGTCTAGAGCAGCCAATCAGATTCCAGCTCTTATGTTGCAGATGCATCTTATAATAATAATTAAATAAAAGACGCAATCCGATTGGTTGCTGTGAGCCATCATGGGCACCATAGCCTCCTATGGAAGTCATACAATTATAGCGGAATCATATCCCCGCCACGTGAGGCTCTCATACCAGGAATCCCAATAGGAAAAGCAATGTATTAAATCAAACAGACAGATCCGTGCTAAGAAAAAATAATTACAATATCTGGAAGTCGAGGCTTAATGTATGCAGCTATCGCAGTTCAGATTGTCGCGGGTCCTACAAGTGTTGCGTGATAATAGTAAAGAGGTGGGGGATTACTTGTACGCGACCAGACGGCAGCTCTGATTGCACACAAATAGGTCTATTTCTCCATCTTTTATCATCGCGTTCACTTTCCCGTAGCTCCTTTCCATAAATGAAAGATGAGAGCTTTCAATTCATGCGGTGCCGAGGTAAATAGGATGAAAGAAAATATCAAATGCAACAGCCATGTTTCATTGAGGTGCAGAAAGTGACAGCTTGGAGAGGATGGAAAGAAACACAGATTACAGCCATCGACTGGGAGACACTCGTAGCGTTGAGAAGATCATCATGATCCTGTAATGAAGCATACAGTGCCTTGTTAAAGTATTCACCCCCTTGACTTCTTTCGTGTTTTGTTACATTACAGCCTTAAATTCAATGTTTTGTTAATCTGAATTTTATGTAATGGATCAGAACACAATAGTCTACGTTGGTGAAGTGAAATGAGAAAAATATATAAATAAAACTATTGTTCAGAAATAGAAAACAAAAAATGGGCCTGTGTGTATGTATTCACCCCCTTCATGTGCGTATGTATTCACCCCCTTCATGGGCGTATGTATTCACCCTCTTTGTTAGGAAGCCCATAGAAAGCTCTGGAGCAACCAATTACCTTCAGAAGTCCCATAATTAGTGACATGATGTCACCTGTGTGCAATCTAAGTGTCACATCATCTGTCATTACATATACACACCAGAGGCTGCAACACCCAAGCAAGAGGCATCACTAACCAAACACTGCCATGAAGACCAAGGAGCTCTCCAAACAAGTAAGGGACAATGTTGTTGAGAAGTACAAGTCAGGGTTAGGTTATAAAAAAATATCCAATTTTTGCCCAGGTCATAACCAAATGGAAAGAACATGGCACAACAGCAAACCTGCTAAGAGACGGCCGCCCACCAAAACTCACGGACCGGGCAAGGAGGGCATTAATCAGAGAGGCAGCACAGAGACCTAAGGTAACCCTGGAGGAGCTGCAGGGTCCACAGCAGAGACTGGAGGATCTGTACAAAGGACGATAATAAGCCGTACGCTCCATAGAGTTCAGCTTCAGAAACCCATTACTTTCAGCTAAAAACAAAAAGGCAGGTTGTGAGTTTGCGAAAAGGCATGTGGGAGACTCCCAAAATGTATGGAGGAAGGGGCTCTGGTCTGATGAGACAAAAAATGTACTTTTCGGCCTTTAACAAAAACGCTATGTCTGGCGCAAACCCAACACATCCTATCACCCAAAGAACACCATCCCCACAGAGAGACATGGTGGTGGCAGCATCATCGGGGGGATGAGACTGGGAAACTGGTCAGAGCTGAGGGAAAGATGGATGGTGCTAAATACATGGATATTCCTGAGCAGAACCTGTACCACTCTGTGCGTGATCTGACGCTAGGACGGAGATTCACCTTCCAGCAGAACAATGACCTCAAACACACGGCTAAAGCAACACTTAAGTGGTTTAAGGGGAAACATGAAAATGTGTTGGAATGGCCGAGTCACAGCCCAGATCTCTATCCAATAGAAAATCTGTGGTCAGACTTAAGGATCGCTGTTCACAAGCGCAAACCGTCCAACCTGAAGGAGCCGGAGCAGTTTTGCAAGGAGGAATGTGCAAAAATCCCAGTGGAAAGATGTGGCGAGCTCCTGGAGACTTATCCAAAGCGACTTGGAGCTGTGATTGTGTAGTATTGACTTTAGAGGGGTGAATAGTTATGCACATTGACTTTTTCTGTTATTTTGTCCTATTTGTTGTTTGGTTTACAATAAAAAAAAACATCTTCAAAGTTGTGGGCGTGTCCTGTAAATTATATGATGCAAATCCTCAAACAATCCATGTTAATTTCAGGTTGTGAGGCACCAAAACACGAAAAAAGTCAAGGGGGGTGAATTCTTTTGCAATGACCCTGTAATAAAGAGGATATTGTCTTATAATTTTAGTCTTCTGAATGCATGGTTATAAGACAATATCCTTTATTACAGGGTCATTACATTGCCCCTGGTGGAGGTTACATAGTTACATATACGGAAGTTACATAGTTACATAAACGGTAGTTACATAGTTACATAGTTGATACGGTTGAAAAAAGACATAAGTCCATCAAGTTCAACCAAGGGATAGGTGGGGAGGCGAATCCCAGAAGAAAGTGAGACTCAGATTTATACACGTAGCATACAATAATCTCCACCAACATCAAACTGGCCCACCAGAGTGGTAGATGGTCCTCTGGTGGGCCCAAGTTTTGATACCAAAGGTCCAGGAGAAAAAAAAACCATCTGGATCCAATAGTTTGCCTCTAGAGTCTATTTCTTTTAAAGAAAATGTATTAGACTTTCTTGATAATACCAGGTTTGGGCCCCAAGAATAATTTCCTCTGGTGGGCCCCAGGAAACCCAGCCTGACCCTGATCTCAAACCAGTAAAACAGGCTGAGAGGTAGAACCACTGGATACGAAGAACTGGAGCCATGACCTCATTCATTTCTTCCTTCCTTGCTTCCTTTTCCTTCCTTCCTTCCTTCCTCTTCCTTCCTTCTTTCCTTCCCTCATTCTTTCCTTCATTCCTTCTTTCCTTCCCTCATTCTTTCCTTCCTTCTTTCCTTCCCTCATTCATTCCTTCCTTCCTTGCTTCCTTTTCCTTCCTTCCTTCTCCTTCCTTCCTTCCTTTTCCTTCCTTCCTTCCTTCATTCCTTCTTTCCTTCCCTCATTCCTTCCTTCCTTCCTTGCTTCCTTCCTCTTCCTTCCTCCCTTACTTCTTTCTCTTTTCTTTCTCATATCTCTCATATATTATACACAATGAAGAACTCATCCATAATCTACAGGCTCAAGCGTGGAAGTTCAGTTGTTTGTACGAATCTAATCATTGTCAAGGTTTATGAGTTAAAGTACTACTACATGTCAGTATGAGACTCTTCCTATTCCTTTGTATTCTTCCCAATCTCCAAGACATCCTGAAGACACTTAAAAGCTGGTGGAACTGGCGGCCACAAGCAGCAATTTTCCTGAAGCACCACTATACTTAGTATCACATTACACTTTATTATACATGTGAATCGGTTTCTCGGTATGTAGGCTGGAGATAATGTGAGAGCTGAGAAAGTAAATCAAACTTAAAAGGTGAAAAAATATCTTTTTTAGCTATTCCTACCCATTAGTTTCTCCATAAAGCCTCATCCTGTAATAATGAATACACACTGTAACAAAAGACGCTATAGATCACACAATAACACTTCCATTAGGACAGTTTTAAAGAAATTGACAAGCAGAGATCAATCTATACCAAGAATGGACCACTTCTTAATTTTTCTGTGGGCCGTTGAGTGCTTTCAACTCATAGCCCTAATCATTAATCCATTACATAGCGGACTGATAATGATGAACATCCATTGCGGGGAAGGCTGAAGATGTGTGTAGCAAGATTGTTATGGATTTTTCAACATAAAGATGTGTTCTGTGAAAATGTACAGGATATGAGGCAGCTGGTGGAAGATGTGGCTCAAGGTCTTGACAATGGACAAGGTCTACCAAGAAGACAACTCATGTGGTTGATTTTATTGTGGACTAAAGCTTGTCTTCAATCTGCAGGGAACTCTACCTAACAGCTCCCTTGCTCCCATTTTGAGCCCTGCGCCAAATCATTAACACTATCCTTTTCGAGTGCCATCAGCCTTTAGGTGCCAAGTGCCTTAAGGAGCCATTAATCAATGCTTGGTGCTTATCTTCTCTTATTGTACATCATTAGCAGCATCTCAGCCATGTCTGGTGATAAGTAGATCCATAGAAAAATGCTTTGCTACTTGCTAATGGTATTGTTCTAACCGTGGCTCGCGCCTGCCGCTCTCCTGTTTCTCCAAATTGGTTGGTTGACGCAGTCATTACACACCCGCTGGTACTACACAGCCTTATTGTTTCATGTATCGGGAAGGCAGAACAGCCAATGAATAACTTTCAATAACTTTCACCTGCGAGTTACGATCTAAAGTGCTTTTTGAGAAAGTAGACTAGATAGAATTGAAATTTGATCTACATTTTTATTTTTTAAATTTTTATTTGGTAGAATCAGATTCAGTACAATCAGAATTTCTTCAGATGGGTTTCGGTAGAATTTCTTTGCCATTTCGAATGGATTGAATCAAAACAAATTTTAGGAAATTCGCTCATCTCTGAACCAGAACCCTAAACGAGGTCCTACAGACGGAAGATGTAAGGTAGTTGACAGCACTGCGCAATGGCTGCTCCTCAATATTTACATAGATAACAAATGTTTTGCAAGATCCAGCCCTAATCGCGAGTGCATTAGTTACAAATGAGCATTGTAATTATGGATATAAAGAGACAAAGTTTGGAGAATGTCGAAATGTCAGATCTGATACTGTATATTTTGCTTGTCAGGACTTCAGGCTTAATTAGTTGCAGCTGAACATCACAATTTATCCCGGCTTGACAAACTCGACGGTTAATTAAAAAAGTTAATGCTAGATTTATCAGTAATTATGGCTTTTGACTCAATGAAATAGCAGATTAATATGCAGTGTTCGGGTAGTGAGCGGAGGAAATATTGGCTGCTCGTTTCATAGAATTTGAATGGGACTCAGTCGTTGTCAGCTCTTACGCTGCAGAAAAATTAATTATCAGAAACTGTTCGAAACTCAACCTTGAGGTAGCACCTTCCAGAAGACCCTACATCCAAGCAAAATGAGGGTCTGGAAAGGAAGACAATGTGCCCTGCAGTTGGTTCTTCCTCTTTCTTATTTGGTGATGCTTTGGAAGGAGAACCCCTATGCACATTCACACCACCCATAAGGTGTGGGGTCAACCCAAGTTTGGCCCTCTCTGCATAGCCCAGAGCAGCCATAAGAAACTACCTTTACAGCATGGATACTCTTGGCTCTTTTAGTAGTGCTGGAGGTGACCTCATGGGGCACTTTGGCTCATACCTACTGCTTTGAAGTGTCCTTTGACACATATTATTAGCAATATAACAATGTACGTAGACAAAAAGGTCAGTAAATCCTGTAATAAGCATTTTCTCTCTACAAATTCCCATTGGCTCTAGAGGATAGAGCGTCAACTTTTTTTAACTTCAGAGCAGTGAATTCCAGGGTCAGATGAAAAGGCGAACTCCCAGCACGAAGCCAAAGTAGGCAACGTTCGGATGTAGCACTTAATTCTTAAAAAAAGCGAGACTGGGAAAAAGTGGTCTGTTTGTTTCCAAGAGATACTCTCGTTCATGTCTGATATTGCAACTCTACACCAAGTCCCACCAAGCTGCAATACCACACACTGTCTATGGATATGGTTTGCTCTGTTTTCTGATAAATACCAAGATTCCAAGAATATCAAGGGATCTCTTGAGGTCGTGAACTAAGAATGAAAAATAATTTTCAACTGTTCCTAAAGCATTACCTATACCTGTATGCTGACTTCATCCCTACATAGACATACAATGGGAGGAATTATTCCTTAAAGGGAATGCATCACCTATAATTCCTTATGGCAATGAAAATCAGAAACTGATGCAAAGTCATTTGTTTTCTAAAATGTTCTTTTTTTATTGTAGTTGTTTTGGGTTTTATTTTAATTTATTTCCTGAACATGATTATAGAGGCCTTCTTGCCTGAGCTGTTGTTAACACCAATGAGAGATTTATTTTCCAGCGGCTCATTTCATTCTACTGGAAAGATTTCTATATATGCCCTGAGACTTATGCAGAGATCATTGTACAGAGAGGGGGGTGGATGAGCTCTGACATCACCTATTGTGAAAGATGGATCCAGTGTTATGTCTATAGATGTTTTTAAAATAGTTTTATTGTCTGATTGTTAATTTTCTCTACATGATTAAGGTGGTAGCCATATTTCCCTAGCTTACTTTACAGCAGCCAAATGGACTATACGTACCGTATACAATAAACCAAAGAGACTGAATCCACAGAGAATATTGGATACTTTTTAGCAATTCTCTGTGTGTGATCTGAGCAGAAGTCATTGTATAGGGAGGGGGAGTAGATAAGCTGTGAACATTAGCTATTGTGAATGATGTGATTCTGTGTTAGCTACATAATGAGGGTACCTGTCACTACGATCCTGCCGGTGATGAAAAGTGATCTATACAGAACAGGAAGTCTCAACACTTTAGTATTTTTTCTGAAATAGTGAAATGAAAAATCTTTAAATAATCACCAAAAATTGTAAAATATATATATACACACACACACATTATCTCAGGAAACTATGTACACCCCTCACATGTATGCAAATATTGATTATACCTTTTCAATGGACAGCATTGAAGATCTGACACTTTGATACAATGTAAAGTAGTCAGTGTACAGCTTGTATAACAGTGTAAATTGGGCGTGCCCTCAAAAAAACTCAACACACAGCCATTAATGTCTAAACCGCTGGCAACAAAAGTGAGTACACCCCTAAGTAAAAATGACCAAAGTGTGTCCAATTAGCCATTTTCCCTCCCCGGTGTCATGTGACTTGTTAGTGTTACAAGGTCTTAGGTGTGAATGGTGAGCAGGTGAGTTACATTGGGTGTTATCGCTCTTACACTCTCTCATACCGATCACTGGACGTTCCAAATGTCTCCTCATGGCAAAGAACTCTCTGAGGATCTGAAAAAAAGAATTGTTGCTCTACATAAAGATGGCCGAGGCTGTAAGAAGATAGAGGCTGCAGCACAGTGACCTAGACCATACAGTGGTTTAACCAGACAGGTACCACTCAGAACAGGCCTCGCCATAGTCAATAGGAGAAGTTGAGTGCACGTGCTGAGTGTCATATCCAGAGGGTGTATGAGTGCTGCCAGCATTGCTGCGGAGGTTACAGGGGTGGGGGTCAGCCTGTCAGTGCTCAGACCATACGCCGCACACTGCATCACATTGGTCTGCATGGCTGTCATCCCAGAAGGAAACCTCTTCTAAAGATGATGCACAAGAAAGTCCGGAAACAGTTTGCAGAAGACAAACAGACAAAGAACATGTTTTACTGGAACCAAGTCCCGTGGTCTGATGAGTCCAAGATAAACTTATTTGGTTCTGATGGTGTCAGACGTGTGTGATGGCGACCAGGTGAGGAGCACAAAGACCAGTGTGTCCTGCCTACAGCCAAGCTTGGTGGTGGGGGTGTCATGGTTTGGGGCTGTATGAGTGCTGCCGGCTGTGGGGGCTACAGGTCACTGAGGGAATCATGAATGGGAACATGTCCTGTGACATACTGAAGTTAAGGCAGTGCTGGAAAAATATTTTCACTTAGGGGTGTACTCACTTTTGTTGCCAGCAGGTTAGACATTAATTGCTGTGTGTTGAGTTATTTTAAGGGCACGCCCAATTTACACTGTTATATAAGGTGTACGCTGACTACTCTACATTGTATCAAAGTGTCAGATCTTCAGTGCTGTCCTATGAAAAGATATAATACAATATGTACAAAAATGTGAGGGGTGGACTGACTTTTCTGAGATACTGTGTGTATATATATATATGTAATGTACTTAACATAAAACTTTGATTTGAACAGCAGATAGGAATAAACTGTATCTGTCCAGGAGCTCTCATGTGCATATGACGGGTGGATTGTAGCCATGAATCTATATTTATAGCTTAAATACCAGAACGTCTTGGCTAAATTTCAGAAACAGGCCTGCCAGTATAAGTGACATCGATCTTTTCACTAACGACAATTGTGACTTGGGGAATCAGCTGTAGGGATTGTGTAGAAATACAAGACATAGACAATGATATTACATAATATACTGTAATACAAGATGTCAATAGCTTCTGTAGAGCAGGAAAGCCATCTGTCCCCACATATGTACTGAATCAGCTGGCGTTCTTCAAGAAACTCTGAACAACATAGAAGCTTTTTCCTCTGAGAATAACAAAAACTTTTTGGAAGAGCCTTCTTTATTGTATCTGCTGAAACGGCAAGTTGGAATTTGCAACTTGACTTAAAAAGACTTAGAAAGTCCTTAACATGGGTAGAATGACCAAAAGTCAAATCTCCCTAGTGTGCAAAAGCCATAAGTCCTGTAGAAATGTGGCAGAGCTGGATGTGCCACTAACTCTATTAATTAGGATAACGCAAAGGTTTACTTCACGTTCTTGTAGTCACTAACATGATCATACTGTAAGTCACTGTCTCTTCCGAAATACCATGTAAGTCACTGTCTCCTGCAAAAAAAACTAACTTTCTTCCGAAATACCAAGCTCCTGATCCCTTGCTCCTACCACCATGTATTTTGGACCTTGTATTAGTCTTTACACCTCTACAGTACATCTCAGTTATCATATGAGTGCAAAAGTCACTGTCTCCTGCATGATCAACATACTCCTCCACTCCTGCTTTCACCATTCATGTAACATGATGGGGGTTCTGTGCCCATCCATGCCAAAACTCACCATCTTCTGATGTCATCATTCAGCTTTTCTGATGGGTAGCTGCTGTAAACCCACTTTCTTCATGATACTGTCCCTTTCATAAGTCAACAAGTCATTGCCACCCACAAAATCGGCATAGTCCTATCCTGCTGCCCTCATATTGTAAATTTCTCTAATGATATTGCCATCAAAGTGTTCTGTCCCCACACATGTCTAACTTAAAGCGCTATTTTACCCTGGCTCTGCTAACCACAGGTCACTACCACCCACAAAATCAGCACACTCCTCTTCTGCTGCTCTCAGGGTGCTTTCACACTAGCGTTTTTACTTTCCGGCGTAGAGATCCGTCGTCGTCGTGTCTCTACACCGGAAAGGTACTGATCAGGATTATTCCCATGCATTCTCAATGGAGAGAAATACGTTCAGGATGCATCAGGATGTCTTCCGCTCAGTATGTGAACGTTTTTTGGACGTTGACAAAAACAAAGCATGCTGCGGATTTGTCTCCGTCCAAAAATCCGGATAACATGCCGTTACGCCGGATCCGGTATTAATGCCCATTGAAGTGCATTAATCCGGATCCGGAATTAAGCTAAAGGTCGTTTTGGAGAATCGCCGGATCCAACGCTTAGCTCTGCACATGCGCAGCAGAAGTTCCAATCGGGGCCCCAGTGTACTCTCGGTTACCATGGCAGCCAGGACACTACTGAAGTCCTGGCTGCCATGGTAAGTACTCCGCAGCAGTGTACTTACCTGCGCTGCTGCCTCCGGGCGCTCCTTCATGACGTCACAGGTCCGGGCGGCGCATTGATTTATGCGCCGCGGGGACCTGTGACGTCATGAAGGAGCGCACGGCGGCCGCAGCGCGGGTAACTACACTGCTGTGGAGTACCATGGCAGCCAGGACTTCAGTAGGGTCCTGGCTGCCATGGTAACCTGAAAGCATATTAAAGACTGATCAGGATCCTGATCAGTCTTCAAATGCTTTCAGGCGACTTGCGTTCTGACGGATCCAGCGGGACGGAAGTGCCTGCCGGATCCTCAGAACACAAGTGTGAAAGCGCCCTCAGTCTGTAAATTAGACTGATCGTATTGCCTACAGTGTGTCCTGTCACCACCCTTGTCAAACCTCATGCCCTATGGTACCCTGGCTCCGCTAAACACAGGTCACTGTCAACATCAGCACAGTCCTATCCTGCTACTGCGATCCACTGGTTGAACATCCCTCGTCTCTTCTTAGATATTCCAGAGTGATATCTCTGCACTTATTCTCCAGTTACTTGGCAGCAAGAGGTAACTATAACTGAGTTTTGGCAGGAATGTAAACGCCTACAACACCAGAAACAAAAGGCACATAATTGCTCGACATACAGTAGACCAGTCAGAGGTGTGAAGGAGCCGAACAGCTGGTCTTCTTTAATCTTCCTGATTTAGGAGAAAAATGAATGCATACTTGAGAGCATCACGAGAAGGAAGGAAACAGCAGGGATGATAAAGTGAAGTAAGAGTTACCTGAGACTATCCTCTGAGAAGATAATACAAGCCAAGAAGAGTTTATTCCCATGGGCAAAGCTTTAAGTTGCAGAAAACAACTTCAATCACCTTTTTAATAATGTAACCAATCTGCCCGGCTTCAAAAACTCTTCTTATCTGAGAAACGGAAGACTGGAGGGAGTGATGTGACTGGAAGATCATATCTCTTCATACCTGACTATCAAATTATAATGAATAGAATGTGAAACGGCTTAACAAAAAGTAACAAAGTGGCAAAGTTGTAGCTTGGATTTCCTTCATCTGGGCATCTGGTGGAGATCTCTGCCCTAGTCCTAATCCTTTTCTTGGGTAGGGCAGAATAGCTTGTTACTTCCCTCTCCCAGGAATCCAGCACCCAGTGCATATGTCCTAACAGCCCCCCTCACCCCAACCCAACCACACCCATAGGTATGGTGGCAAGTTGTAACTCCATACAGTATACCAGTTGCTAAGAACATTGTGATGGTTATCATGAAGGGTTCCAAATGAAAGACCCAGAGCCAGAATGTGGGTAGTAGCAGCACCAACTATTCATCCAGAAGTAGTAGTAGTCCACAGTTGTTTGGAAGGACGCAACATTATAATTGAGGAGAAAGAGAATAAGATTGTGGATTGGATGTGTAACTCCTGCTCTCAGTCGCAGTACGATGATGTGGAGGTAACGTCAGAGTCCGACATCGTGTGGAGCCAGGACTCACAGCGTTCCTCCTGCTTCTCCTCCTTGCAGCCCCAAGGAAGGCTTTCAGTGGAGGCCTCTCAGTCTCCACTGCCCATTGTGTCTAAATTTTTATGGTTGACGATGTGGTCCCAGTTAGTGAGGCCAATGGCCAAATGGTCCCATTTTGCTTATTTGAAGTTTGGTATTTTTGTTCCTCCCTGTAGAAACCCTCTTTTGAATGATAATTGGAAGGTTATTGCTTTCTGGTCACTATTTCCCGGGTGTCCCCCAACCTGCATGTCTGTTGCTCTGTCCGGTCTATAGGTTAATACTAAGTCCAGTATGGCCGTCCCTCTAGTCGGGTCCTGAACCAGTTGTCTTTGGTTATTGCCAAGAACTAGTTTACTTTATGAGATATACAGGTCTCAGTTTCCCAGTCTATATCTGTGGAGTTCCCCGATAATAACGTCCTCATGATTTCCTGCCTCGTCCATCTCATTTAGTAGTAGATTTTCTGTGGACTCTGGTATATTAGGTAGTTTATAATACGCTCCTATTAGTAATTTATTATTGTTTTTGGCTCCATGTATCTCTACCCACAGTGACTCCGCATGTTCATGTCCCTCACTTATATCTTCCCGGAGTGTGGGCTTTAGACAGGCAGACCCCTCCCCCTCTCCGGTGTTGACGATCCTTTCTAAACAGACTGTAGCCCTGATTGTGTCGACTTGTCTCCAACACCAGGCACTTATCCGTCTCCTTCTCCTCCTTGGACAAGTTCCCATGGATGCTCGCACTACCCCTCCTTCCGGTCATCTGTCAGGTCAAGTCAAGTGTTACCGTGCCGTGTTGGAGCTGATCGGCCTGGGAGAAAGTAGCCAAACCGGTGAGTAGTGAGGAGCGGCAGGGGCAATATTCGAATTTGCGATATTTCGTGAATATTCGTTAGAAAATTCGTCATATATTCGTGAATATTTGTATTCGAGATTATTCTACTGATTGCGAAAAATCGGCAATGTAATATTCGTGTAATGCGAATATTCTAAAACACGAATATATAGCACTATAGAATATAGTGTTATATATTCTTTTTTTAAAATATTCGCCATTTTTTCCAATTTAATGTGAACAGTCATTGGCCCAAAAGCAAGTCAAGCAGGAAGGAATCATGACTTCAGATGGAAAAAAATTTTGAATATTCTAAAAAAACGAATATATAGCACTATAGAATACTCGTGTTTTAGAATATTCGCATTACGCGAATATTACATTGCCGATTTTCCACATAAGAGAAAATAAAGTAAATAATGAAGAATATTCTAATTCACTACAGACTACAATATTTCAGCCTTCTCACCTTGGCCCACAAGCAAGAAGCAGGTAGGAATACTAGGTAATGGGTTCAGATGAAAAAAAAACAACAAATATTTGTTTTTACGAATATATATCACCATATTCGAAATATTCGCGAATTTTCGAAGTGCCAATATTCGCGATAAAAATTTGCAATTCAAATATTCGTACTCAACACTACCGGTGAGCAGTTGTGCAATACATCAAGCAACAAACATCCCACTGGCTGTCACCCCACCGACTCCAACTAGACAAGGTGGTCAGTGACAATGGTCACAACACTGTGGCCACCCTGAACCTGGGGGAATAAACCCATGCTCCCTGCATGGCACATGTCATCAACCTAGTGGTCAGTACTTTCTTAATAGGTACACTAGCTTGCACGGGTGCTGGCAAAGTAACAGTAACAGGTCATCTGGTGTCATAGGGACACAAAACTGCTGACAGAGGGACTTTAATAAGGACCTGTCATCACAAAAGGCAAAGCAGTCTGCAGGCAGCAGGTCATAGAGCAGGAACTGCTGAGCAGATTTTTTAGTTTTGTGGAATAAGATTCAGCAAACCTTGTCATTTACACATTTGAATCTCTGCTCTTTCTGAGCTCAGTTGTATGTGGGGCCGTATTTCAGTGACCAATTCCCTGTGAAGTGTGTATACAGTTGCACACAGAGGCGTTCTTATCAGTAATTGATAGCATTCCATGTGTGTGTCTGTGTGTGTATGCATAGAGTAGATAGCTTTCAGTCACCAAGAAGATGGTCCCTGTGTACAAATGAGCTCAGAAAGAGAAGAGATTTAAACAAATAAATAGCAAATTTAGCTGAATCTTCAGCAATATATATTTACTATATATCAATCTGTTCAGCTCCTCCTGCAAGATAACCTGCTGCTTGGTGACTGGTTCTCTTTAAACCACATATACGATGAGCGTATATATCAAGAATGAAGCTTAAGTTCTAGACCTAGACATCGGTACAATGTAGCAGAGCTTGTGGAAAGGCATAAAAAGGAATTCTACTCACTTGAATGGTTCCGGGATCTGGGAGATGCGGTGCAGAAGGACGGAGCGGAACCCCATGGAAGCACTACAGAGCGCTTCCGTGGTGTTTCTGGCCGTGCCTCCGCACCGCAAAAATGTAGTGCACGCACTACTTTTTTGCGGAACGGATGGACCACGGACCCATTCAAGTTGAATGGCTCTGGATCCGTCTGCGGCAGCTGCACGGATGTTGCCTGTGCATTGGGGACCTTATGCTGAGTCTTTACACAGCGGCTACAGTGTTGCATTGCCTCATTTCAGAGAGATATTTTCGAAACAATTCTTCCCAGGTGACTACTTTAACGTAAGGCAATAGTTTGGAAAACTACTGTAATTCTCGAGATCTGTGTGTACCGGAGCAGCAAATGTGACTTTGCTATGGATTTGTTGTGCAGAAAAAATGGGAGAAGAGATGAATTGTGAAGTTCTTTTGATACCTCTGTAATTTTTCCCCACAAAAAGTATGAGAAAATATGTTTAAAGGAGATTTTCACCCCACTGAGCCATACCAGAGGCTAAAGGTGCCCATACATCTTCAATTGCTGAAGGCCAAATTTATCCCAAATTGGGGGAGGGGAATAAGCCAATGCCAGACGCCTTTGGTGGCCACTTATCTACCCTGAGAGCAAAAATATTGGAATTCAACATACCCGATCCTTTTCTTCCCTTGACACTATTAATCGGAGAAGAATCTAGAGACCTTCAAACACATATAGCCAGTCCCCCCAACATTGACAGGTTCAGTTGACTTTGTACTTTGTTGTAATGTGAATGGCGACCACAGATGGGATAAAGACCAATCCAGACAAGAAGATTGATTTTGGCATTAATCACCACAATGACATAGCTGTAGGACGCAGGGGTCACTCGCTCTGCCACATAAGAATGGCAATTTTATAAATGGCACGTGGACCTTTTAAAGGGGTTTTCAAGGACAGGTTATACTCCCTATAGGTCATCAATATTAGATCGGTGGGGGGTCAAACAACCCTCATGAAGACACATTTCACAGTTCCTGTGAATTCTACATCAGATCATCTCCTTGTCCCTTTAAATTCTCCATCCTAGTCAATTAGAATTTTGGGAACGTCTCGGCAAAGTTCAGGCAACAAATCACCCGTTTCTTTCATTTCCCGTAGCTGCAATGAAAACCAACTGAAGAGAGAGAAAGAAAACTGCAGTTTACTGTTTATCGGGAGAGGCTGAGGAAACATAATAGCGTGGCCTTCTTATTCTCCAAGACAAAATGCATGAGGAGACAAGCGTCTTGGAAGTGTTCCCCATATTTGTTGAATGGTAAGCTGCCTGGAGCAGAAAATGACTGTGACTGCCTGGTTAATCTGATCCCATCCATTTTCATAATAAGATCTTCAGCTGAGATTCACAGTAATGGAACACAGATGGAGAGGTGGTGTTCCCTGCCTGCTAGGTCGCATAATTCCTAGCAGCTAATATTATTTACCGCCATGCCTCAGACTACAATAGACAGGACGTGGTTCCTCTGTGCACCCTGTTGGGAGCAGCCTGTGTGATCTGTTAAGGGCAAAATCGGAAATGGTGGAGAATACCGTATATTTGCAGAAAAATATCTATAAGCAGGGCCGATCCCAATTCCTGGAAATATAGTACAAAGATTCCACGGCACTCCAATAAGTAAAAAGTATTCTGTATTTATTCACCAAACAGTAACGTTTCGGTCCTCTTTCTGGAACCTTCCTCAAGCAGTGATCATCATTACTGCTTGAGGAAGGTTCCAGAAACAGGACCAAAACGTTCCTGTTTGGTTAAGTACAGAATACTTTTTACGTATTGTAGTGCCAGGGAATTTTTGTACTATATTTCCAGGAATTGGGATTGTTCCTACAGCCACTGGCACCCATCTTTTTAAATTTTTGCGGTGCTGCCCACACTTTTGTCTTTTTTCTATGAGCAGGGCCGGCCGTCTTGTGTGGTACCTTCTGGTACGCTCGCCTCCTACAGTGTATGGTCAAATAATTATACCATAAAGTGCCTAAAGGCCCCCTATAGACATTACTTTACTGTCAGCTGTACCCACAGAGGGTAAAGCCGACACCCTAATGTGTACAAGGAACTCCTGAATCTCCGCAACAAATGATGCCGGGGGAGAGAAGGATCAGGAACATTAATATTTTTGCCCAATCTTTTTGTTCTCCTGGGAGACGTTCCACCACCAGAAGTGTCCCATACACTTGGCCAAGTGTATGAATGTGTATGCATATGGAGGAGTCAAGAGAGATACACATAGCCTAATGATCGATCTATGGCTCCATTCACACGTCCGTAATTCGGGTCCGTATCCGTTCCGCAATTTGCGGACCCATTCACTTTTAATGGGGCTGGAACGGATGCAGATCCACATTTTCGGGATCCGTATCCGTTTTTTCAGGATCCGCATCCGTTTTTTCAGGATCCATTTTTTCAGGATCAGCAATTCTGTTCCTAAAAAAAAATAGAACATGTCCTATTCTTGTCCGCAATTGAGGACAAGAAAAGGCATTTTCTATTATAGTGCTGGCAATGTGCAGTCCGCAAATTGCGGATTGCACATTGCCGGTGTCTGTGTTTTGCGGATCCGCAATGTGTGGATCCGCAAAACACTTACGGACGTGTGAATGTAGCCTAAATTTGTGTAAAAATAGTATACTGTATAGAACTAAAGTTGTAGTGTCACGAAAGGCCTAGATAAATACCACCATACATGACCAATTAAGGCCTGTCTAATTCTGCCATAAAGCTCTCAAATAATACCACCATATAGTGACCAAATAATTCTGCCATATTGCTCTCAAATAATACCACCATACAAAGGCAAAATAACAGCTTTGTACATAATTGAATGACAGCTATACAATGTCTAAATAATACTGCTATACCACCAGTATTAAAGGGATTCTGTCAGCAGTTTTCACCCCTGTCAGCTAAACATATGCTGATGCTCAGAGTCTCTTCATGATTCCTAATGTGGGATCATAAATACAATTAGTAGCTTAATTTTGCCAAAATACAGGTTTTACTAACCTGTCAATCAAAGAAATATGGTGCCCAAGGGGAGGTCCAGGGATGCAGGGTGCCCGTCCGCACCCATCGCCGTTCGTGCCCAGTGCCGCCTTTCCAGAGTTCTGCGCCGCCTCCTACTCCTCTGTGCCGCCTCTTCCTCTCCCTCCCTCCCCCTCCTCCCGCTGTAAGATCTTGCACGTGCGCACAGGGCTTAGCCTGATGCGCCCGTGCGTACTTCTTGGATCGGCTTCTTTGAATGAAGTGCGCATGCGCCGGCACTTCGCTTGAAGAAGCTGATCCAAGACTAACTAACTATCTAATGTAATGTGACACAGGAAAGCAGAGGGCACAGCAATGACACTGCTGTCTCTCTCAGAACTGCAAAAAACTGCAGAAAATGGCTGCTGGGGAGGTTCTTATATAGTAAGGGGTCGGCAACTTTCCTATTGGTTGCTCGGGATGTTGCTAAGCTCAGACAAAGACGCTGCAGCCTTCTCATTGGCCCACAAGCAAAAAGCAGGGAGGGATCATGGGTTCAGAGGAAAAGAAAATCTAGAACAGGCATGTCCAAACTCCGGCCCTCCAGATGTTGCAAAACTACAACTTCCATCATTCCTGGACAACCTACAGCTATCAACCTACAGAAGAGCATGATGGGAGTTGTAGTTCTGCAACACCTGGAGGGCCAGAGTTTGGACATGCCTGATCTAGAATATTCGAAAATACAAACATATAGCACTATATTCTAAATATTTGCAAATTTTCGAAGTGGTGATGTTCGCGATAAAAATTCACGATTCGAATATTCACGCCCAACACTATTGGTTAGGAATACACGCAATTAGCATTTGGGGTGAGCTAATTCATCCAAAACAGAAAACCAATTTTTCTGACCTCATTTCTGGTCTATGATCTGTACACAAGACTTATAAGAATTTCATAGATAGAATATGGATTGAAACTATGAGCGTGTGCCTGACTCTTGTCACTCAGGATTCTGGAAAGCTGGGCTGAAGCATTTCAAGTATTTTTTAGTACCTTGACAAGAGGCCAACGACTTCTATTTAGCAGTAATGTGATCTGTAACAGCATAAAATTTAGGATAAAAAAATGACAAAAGGGATGACGGCCATCATGTGCTGTATTCTGACCTATGTGACTTCTATTACTGCTCTACACCGGGTCACACGCTTCTATTCATAGACTCGGGTAACGCCGTGCAGTTATTTACGAGCAGACTACTGTCAGCTTTCCCATTGACTGCAGCGTATAGGAGGACAATCCTGCCTGGCTCGCCAACTCTATGCACAGTGCAGGTGATGCGACCTGATTGGTATTTCACAGATCATCTGAGGCCGGAGGCATGATGAGATTTCATGGCCTTTGCACCTACACCTCCGAGACACATTTAACACCTTGCAGATTAGCATAATTTCTTCTGATGTATTCACTATTTGGCACAGCCCGATACAAACAAATGGATAGCCGGTAATGTAATTCCATCACATGCGGCAGATGAACCTTAGGCTTGTTGTGAATGCTAACGCCCTCATGTTGCTACTATATTCTCTAAGCAAACAACAGCTAAAGAAAATCTTCACATTTCTGAGATTTTCATTTTTTTATTTTTTTTAATGAACATGAAGCTGATTCTTAACAATGAAGGCGAGGCTGGCATTCATTATGTGAATACTACTGGGAATTGAATGCACAGTCGGGATCCTCAACTGTCTAGCTAGTGTAGAGCAACGACAAAGGATTCTGGAGGACTTGCCATGTCCTCTATAGCCCATTCACCTCTATAGGAGCGGTGTAGTTCCTAATTTCACCTGGGGTGGCACCGCAGGGAAATTGAAGAGTTGCTGCCAGATGAAAGCTGATTGCTGGGGGAAGGGGGTTTTCAGAGCAGGACATCTTATGATGAGAGAAGCCTAACAAAAGAAAGTACAAAGTTGATACTTGATAACCCTTTTAAATGAAACCTTTCAGAAGATTTATATAAGATCCCCTCTAAGAGCTCTTTTACACTTGCGTATTTCTTTTCCGGCATAGAGATCCGTCGTCGGGGCTCTATGCCGGAAAAATCCTGATCAGTTTTATCCCAATGCATTCTGAAAGGAGAGAAATCCGTTCAGGATGCATCAGGATGTCTTCAGTTCAGGACCGGAACGTTTTTTGGCCGGAGAAAATACCGCAGCATGCTACGCTTTTTGCTCCGGCCAAAAATCCTGAACACTTGCCGCAAGGCCGGATACGGAATTATTGCCCATTGAAAGGCATTAATCCGGATCCGGCTTTAAGCTAAACATCGTTTCGGTGTATTGCCTGATTCGACATTTAGCTCTTTCTGAATGGTTACCATGGCAGCCAGGACGCTAAAGTCCTGGTTGCCATGGTAAAGTGTAGTGGGGAGCAGTATACTTACCGCCAGTGCGGCTCCCGGGGCGCTCCAGAGTGACGTCAGGGCGGCCCATGCGCATGGATCACGTGATCCATGAGCATGGGGCGCTCTGACGTCATTCTGGAGCGCCCCGGGAGCCGCACGGGCGGTAAGTGTACTGCTCCCCACTACTACTATGGCAACCAGGACTTTAATAGCGTCCTGGCGCCATACTAACACTGAAAGCATACTGAAGACTGATCAGTCTTCAAATTCTTTCAGTTCACTTGCGTTGTTACGGATCCGGCGGGCATTTCCGGCAACGGAAGTGCACACCGGATCCTCACAACGCAAGTGTGAAAGAGGCATAACTTGTTTGCAAAATGTAATAACTGTCTCCAGTTATGGGAGGTGCTTGTGAGAAGAATTTATTTGGATTGTGTTCCCGTGACAACTCTTACTTCTGGTTGGTGACCCTGAAGTCCATTCTCTCTGTAAATAGTAGGCTGTCAGAACCCAGGAGCAGGAAGAACTGTTGAGGAGATTAGTCTTCATTTGACTATGTGTACCTACTGAAATGTAGATGTCTCCTTACTCTTCCTCCTGGCTCAACATATCATGAGATGTAAAAATAAAAATAAAAACATGATTTTGGGATACTGTGTCATGAGACATCTATCCCATATGCGCTATCTGTCTCTATATAGCCCCCCAGTGGTCGTGTTGTGAACTGCAGTCTGTCAAGAACTTTGCAATATTGTATCGAATTTGTTTGATGAGAAATAGGGGTCTTTAACCAAATTCGAGCTATGGTAATGGTGGACACGTCTGTATGAATAGAAACATGGAACTCTAGGGGTTGTCCCGTGAAGTCCAATGATTCACCACTCATGGAGTGTCCAACTTCATACATCTACCACAATTATCACCGTACAACTGCAAGCGATATATAGTATATGCCTAAAGGATGGCTAACTCGGTACACCATGGAGGGGGCAGGTCTGCCCGAGCAAAAGCTGTTGTCTGTGTAACTAATAAAGTGGGGCCATAAACAAGACCCCAACCCCCTCATTAAGGTATGAGGAAAGGGGTGCCTTTGTGAGATAACCCTTTTTATCAAGAGGAGTGATGTTAAACACATATTGGCCGGTGTCGAAAAACATGGAGATGAGACAAGTTGCTACAGTGTAGAAAGCATACTGTAAGGGTCCATTCACACGTCTGTTGTTTTTCTATAATCCGAAAATAGGACCTTTTTTTGCGGATCCTATTTTCCAAGAATTCTTTCCGTTTGTCATCCGTTTTTTGCGGATCCGCAAAAAAAAACGGATAGAAGAATAACAAAGTCTCTGGGTGCTGGACTTAATTAAAAACAGGAAGTTCTTTCATTTTTTTCGGATGACATACGGATTAGTTACCCGAATGTCTACCGATTTTTGCGGATCCATTGACTTTGCATTGCAATTTTCGGATTAGAATAGGACATGTTTTATTTTTTTACGGACACTATGTACTGAGAAAATTATGCGGACAGCATTTTTTTGTGCTGTCCGCATATTTTATAGACCCATTGAAAATCAATGGGTCCGAATTCTGTCCGCAACTATCCCGTGACTAGTCTGAAAAATCGGGATCAGATGCGGAACTAAACAACGGACGTGTGAATAGACCCTAACACTGAACACAGAAAGCTCTATCGGAAACGACCACATTCAGATGCCATAGGAAGACAGTTCTTGACAATAAGTGCAGTTTTCTTTTAAATATCAGGTATCGTAGAGTTAAAGCCACAAATCAAGCATCTGATTGCTCACTTCTGAGGAAAGGATGAAGTGCTGTTGAAGATGAAGACAATGAATGATCCCCACGCTGAAAGGATAGAAATATGCAAACACTTCAGAGGCCAGTAATGACATTTACGCTGCTAGAAGATAACAGCCCTCTATGTTACATGAGTATGCCGGGATAATATGCATGTCTTAGATGTTTATACCGTGCGCTCATACATTTAGATTGATGACATTTCCATCTGTTGGTTACAAAGTGTCTGGATCTTGATGGAGACGGAGATGAATGGAATGTGATCCTCATTCTGTAATCTCTGATTAAGGAATCTGATGTAACCCCAATCCACGGTTTCTCTTATCACTTCAAAATGTCCCATCAGATAAATCCTACATCAAGGAGACCTATACCTAAAGGCATCATCAGAGACTTTATTTTATATATATGAAACAAACCGGATCTGATATGATGGGGTTCAGGAATTGTACAAAATTGCTCAGATTTACACCAGGCACAATTTCGTGATGATGATGGAATTCAGATGTTATCTTTTACTGAAACTGGGCTTCCTAAAAGAGTTAGTTTCTAATGCCAATCATATCTGCCACGATTGCTGTAAGAAAACCGATTTGTACATAGAGGAGAAGAGGCACAATACAGGCAATTAAAATTAAAGAACCTCCAGGCTCATACTCCTAGACCACGTATGGTGGTGCAATAATGGTTGTTTGCAAGACTGCAGAACTTGACTTTACTTACAGTAGTTTTCTAAAGTCCCAATGGCTCTTGCTACTCAGATACCCCCAAGACTTGAGTACAGCACAATTACTCAACAACTGGGTAGTTGCAAGAAAAGATATTTAAGGCAGGTATCAGACGAGAAATACAGAAAAATAAAATCACCTACAGATGACAGAAAAATGGATGTGGACGGCAATGGGTGAGGGAGATGGAGCCGAGCAATGGAACAGACGGCAATGGCATACAGGTGGAGAGAGATGAAAGTAGGTAGGAAGTACAAAACCTAGCAAAAACTCACTCTGAGCTTAAAAGTCCAACATGGCAGAAAAAAAAATAAGCAAACAGCAAACAAACGCAATTACTACTACACAAATAACAGTAAGAACTTGGAACCACAAATCCTAGGATGCGCTCAAACAAAGCCACTGGCCTACATTCTACATTCTGGAAACAACTGCACAGAGCTATTGCTATACCTGGCAAAGAGGCACAGGAGCTAAAGGTATTTCAAGGAATAACAATTAAAAACTCTCCAAGCAAACACTGTTCTAAACAAGCTGATAACAGAAGATTTAGGTGTAAGATAGCAACATAACAACTAACTCGGGCAAAGTTAGCTGCTGCTCCTCACAGGTGGGTTGGAAAGTTGATAGCACTCTCCAGTGATCAATGAACCAAGTAATGACTATCGCTTTGCAAGCTGTTAATATTGGTGGCCTGTCCTCAGGATAGATCATCGATATAAGATCTGTGGGGGTACAACACCTAGCATCCCCACCAATCAGCTGTTTGAGGGGAGCACAGTGCATCAGTGAGCTCTGTGGCCTCTTTGAAGCTTAGCAAGCACAGCGCCATCCATGAGATAATGACTCTGCTTGGTCTTGCAGCTCAGCCCCATTCACTTGACTGCAACCGAGCTGCACCTAAGCCGCATGACCAATAGACGCAACATCACAAACTTACTATAGGTCGAGGACGCAACAGCCGATTGGTAAGGGTGCCAGGATTCGGAGCCCCACAGATCAGATATTGATGTTCTATCCTGGGGATGGGTCATCAAAATCCTGCACAATCCCATATAGTGGTCATATTACATTAAAAACATGGCTACTTTCTTCTAAGAACCACCATGTTTGTTACTCTCATACACATTTGATTGTCCTTGGAAGAGAGAAGGACACTGTATCTGTACTTTTTCTTGCAGATCTCTGGTTTATAGAGGAGGGGGTCTCAGCCCATCGATGTATATAACATTGTTGCCGATTCATTTGCCCAATACACGCTAAAATGATATTACAGCAGATCATTAGAGTGGCTTTGATATGAAAATGGCTGCCCTTGGTTGTCTGCCCTTAACCCCTTAAACATATTAATGGGTCAATGGTTACCACTGCTATTTTACAACCCTGGGCTCCTCGATCCAAATCTAACCAGGGATTGTGAGCTCCATGAGCATAGGGTTACCTACTGAATTCCTCTTCGTTGTTACGCTATACTATGGAGATAAAGAATCTTAAAAAGAAAGAAAAAATATGGGTCTAAGTAACAAACAGATGTTACGCCCGTACTACTGCATTTATTACCCGGTCTGTGAGCTGCACATTTGTCTCTCAGCTCGGCTATGAGAAGAAAATGTAATCTTGAAGATGCATTAAACCAGTGTTCTCACTGGTTACATTATCATCAGAAGACATTAGAATGATTCCCTGGCATTATCAAGTAATAATGCGAAGAAAGATGGACCTCATTTATAAGAAACGCTATATTCTTATTCCAGAAGTGTCTGTTACTGAGCGCATGAAATGCTGCACTGAATTCCTGACACTTGGAATGGTAATTGTTCCTATGACTGACAGCTTTGGGGTACGATATAGGTGTGAAGTGCATAACCGATCCGTGTAATCTATACACTGCATAATTATATAGGTGAGCACTGTACTATGCAAAACACATTCACCAAAGCTAAAACAAACTATATATACAGACTCGTAATGTCATCATAACCCCTTCTCAAAAAACAGCAGCTCCTGAAACGTCCAGGAGGAAATACGGTATTACAATGAAAAGCCAAGTAGTAGATGATCCCGCCGAGCCCGCCACATTTTAAGCTGTTCTTAGTACCTTTCAGTTTTGGTTCAGATGGGGGGATTTAAAGTGGTTCATCCATTCTATGATGTCTATGGTCACCAATAAAGAATTTATCTTTGATCTTGTCTTTGGCCCAGGACAGAACACCCAATAACCAATTAGTTCATGGGAAGGATCAGCAGTAGGACCGATGGTGGATCGTATATATCTTGAAGTCCATAAACCACTTTTGTCATACAATGTATTGCCAATTATTTTAAATATAGCAGTGGATGGAGGACACAAAGGTGGAAATGTATCAAAACTGGTATAAAGAAAAACTGGCATGAGGAGGGTTCACATTGGCGTTATAGGTTCCGCTATAACAGAGAGAAGCTTTAAGCGCCATTCCATTTTTCTCCGTCCTTATACATGCCTATGGGGACAAATAACGGTTCTGTTTGGTTCCGTTATACATGACTGAAAAAATAGTCCTGCCGACAAGACCAAACAGAAGCGTTATTTGTCCCCATAGATATGTATTTGGCTGGAGCAAAACGGAATGTCTCTTAAAGGCTTCCATTTTGCATTCCGTCCTAAAATTCCATTATATTTTGCTATAACTCTTTTATAACGGAACCTATAACGGAATTCTGTAACGCCAATGCGAACCCGCCCTTAGATGCTCATAGCAACCAATCAGATTCTAGCTTTCATTTTTCAAAGGAACTCTGAAAAGTGAAAGGCAGAATCTAATTTTTTTTCCTTTACAACAGTTTTAATAAATCTCCCCCAGTAATGTTTGAAAAGATACTCTCGAAGTATAGTCAACCCCTTCCTTTGGGAACCCCGTGGCGTCACATGCTAGATTTATGAAGATAGTAGACCTGATTGATGGGTTTCTACGAGGCCGGTTGACTAAGAGACCCTATCCAAAAACATTAAGATATGGAATCATTCTCTAAAAATAGCCGCAGGTTTATTGACCCTGAGGTTGAGCTTCTATTTGTCTCCCTTATGCTTCCAAATTCTCAGATCCATTTATGAGCAATTTTTTGAGAATCGGGTTTCGAAAAAAAAAAAAAAGAAGAATTACTTAACAACTAGAAGAGAGAAGTTTACTCTTAAGCCAGCAGAGAATACAGAAGATTACTGTTTGCAAATACTTTACATACACAAGTGCCCTTGACCTCCACCACTAGCGCATTGCTTAAGAATTCCCAAGAGATCTTTACATAGGAGTCCTACTCTAGGCATTCTCTAGCATGTCACATATGGGCAGATCCTTTTATCCCTTTGTTAGTTTTTACGTAAAAAGAAGTCCGATTTGACACAGGAGCACGTTCTTCTCTAACGTGCCGCTATAACAGCTCCTGACTGTGTCTGACCATCTGCACCGTACAGGTGAATTGCAACTAAAATGGGATGCTACATCTCAACTATGGTACAAAGTAATTTGAATCTCAGCATGCATACTTCTGAATCACATGCAAGAGTAAATTTTATATTTTGCTGGTTGCCCTTGGAAACAGACATTGTTTTATCTGCATTCTGCTGTCAGACATGTGACCTATCGACTTCTAGGAAAACTCCAGGTTAAACTGCTCTACTGGAGTACGCTTAGTACCGGTCTTGAGCAGGTTGAGTATGACATGGGAATTTAAAGAAACCAAACGTAGAATGCCTATGTCATCAAGCACCTACTACACTTGACATTGCACAGTTCATCCGTTTTTTGCAGAGTATTCTTTTAACGCTGAGCTACTGTTGTCTTACCCCAAAGCTCCCAGTACAAAGAAGGCTGACTTATTAGCTCATGCTGAACAGTTGCCCGTTGATTTAGCCAATTAAAAAAACAGCTGGCCGACTTCAGCCAACCACAAATGTGACACATTGGAGTCAGTGGAATGTT
Organism: Bufotes viridis; assembly: GCA_033119425.1. NCBI lineage: Eukaryota > Metazoa > Chordata > Amphibia > Anura > Bufonidae > Bufotes > Bufotes viridis. The sequence goes on from CM065598.1 coordinate 98,279,028, forward strand.
TAACTGCAATGTGCCTGGCAGCTAGCCAGAAATTATGGGAGCCTTAAATTGACTTCTGTATTGCATCCAATTTAGACAGAGGCAACCTGAGAGGAGCAAGTGTTTAGAAAAGGCATGCAGCCTTTCCACAAACAGCACTGGGTTATTGCCATACAAATACTATATATACTGTAGATGATTTCTGTGGAGGATTACGAGGGGTCATCTGTAGAAAACTATAATTTCAGGTAGAACAGTGGTCTCCAGCTTGAGAGCAAATCGTGTTTATTTAAACAAATCTCCAATCGTTTTTTGGATGCAGCTCCTAGGCGGACCAATGTGTCAGGGATGAAAACCACAGTGCATTGCTGTGCCAGCAGCGTTGCTCTGTTGACCAGCCAAGTCCTGGTTGGCCAACCTGTCAGTGTGACTAGAAGCCGACCCAATCAGGTTTCTGACTCTGTGTCCAATCACAAAACTATATGGGGAATTTAAGACTTGCCTGTGATTTTGTATGTATTTTGGCTCTATACAGTACTATGCAATGTCCTAGTCCTGTACATTTATATCTCCTGGTCAACTGACTACTGGTCTGTTTCTGAATTAGCCCTGTGGCTCTTGCTCTTGCTTATGTTGACTATTCTTGTGAACTGACTACTGGTTTGTTTCTGCATTAACCTTGTGGTTCCTGTTCTTGCCTACGTTGACTTTTTGTGAACTGACTACTGGTTTGTTTTTGGATTAACCCTGTGGTTCCTGTCCTTGCTTATGTTGACTCTTCTTGTGAACTGACTACTGGTTTGTTTATGGATTAACCCTGTGGTCCTGCTCTTGCTTATATTGACTCTGCTGGTGAACAGACTACTGGCTTGTTTATGGATTAACCCGGTTTCTGCTAGTTCTGTTTCTTTTGCCTCTCCTGGTAACTGAACTTGGTCTATCTCTGGATCAAGCCCACCTTGCTGACTTCTTTTTGTATCTATCTGGTCATTTTGGAAGGTCTGCAACTTATGTACCCTCACTAGTTTTCTGTTACCAACTCTGAGAGTCTCTAGCAGCAAAGAATGCTAGCAGTTTTCAGGTTCACTGGCTATGGACTGGATGGTGACCATAGTACCCCTTAAGACAATGTGATTCCAGGGTTACAGAATACAAATTCTGGGTGTAGTCTGGTCCTGTAGGGATTATGACTGCAATCTGCTTGACTACTTCCTTTCAATTCAAATCAAATAGAAAGAAAATAGAAAGGGTTACATTTGCAGGACCAGACTACACATAGGGTTTGTTTGTAGCAACCATGGGCAAACATTGGTTTGCATAATAGCTGCTTACAGAAAGCTACTTATTTTTCATTTTAGGTGCACAGGAGCAATAAAAAAATGTATCAAAGTTTGTTCTTCCGTCCCCATTTAGTAGTCGTACAGGCATATCTATGGGAGGTACAGAGGTTGTAGTTGAACCCTGTTGACTGTCAAGAAGCAAAAAGTCCTTTTGTGTAAGAAAACAACATTTATTTTTATAGATGTCCTACAACCATATTCATCCAACCCACCAGGACAACCTGAAAAACAGAAATTGAAAAATCCTGCACAACCCCTTAAGATTCTTTTTATAACCAAGGCTTAAATCACCCTTTAAACTAATTGTTTTACTTCTTATCCATGAAAATAATTATCTTTAAGAAACCTTGAGCCTTTTATCTTCCCATTAGAGATATTGAAAGATAATATTAATATCCTCGGATTCAGACACAGCTACGCCATTTATATTAATGTTGCTGGCCTTTAAATAAATCAGCTCTCATTCGAGAACTCGGCGGGCAGCCGATAGATCATCCATTTAACCCTATGTAGTCCAGATACAATCAGTGCGAAGACGGTTGAAGGAGCGGGTAAAACATTTTGCTTTAAATTATAGTGGGGCAACAATGCTGCATACAAAATGCGAGAGCACCAGAGATATTCTGTATTGTGATGTAACCTATAATCCATCAGGGAGCAGAACAAAGGGTCAGTCATTAATTAGACTCTGAATTAAAGCCTTTCAGCGAGGGTCAAAGCACCCTTCATTCTGACATTTAAATCACTTGTCGGGTGCTCTCCACTCTGGTATGCAGGATGTATGGCGAAAAGCTTTTCTGTTAATTGCCTTCATTTTTCACGTGTGCTGCTTGATTTATAGTCAATTAAAAATCCCACGAAAAGTCACAAAATCATGTTAAGTATAAACAAGATTAATGTTTGGAAGGTGTTCTTCACATGTGTAGGTCCTGCCATCCTACTAAACTAGATGGGAGGCCTTCAGGGAATGGAGAGACATGAGTGGAGGGTCCACCTGGACTGTGACTTTCAAATGTACCCCTTTAGATGACATGCAACAAACAGATCCATGATATCCACTGAAAAGGCCATGCAGTTAGGTTGAAAAAACATTAGGTATGGAATGGTTGATAAAGGGGTTAACTCAACAGCAGCATACCCACATCCAAGACCTAACTTGGCCTGTGACACACTTTTACTTCTTCTGGGTCAGTGAAGATATGACAGCTACAGCCACACAAGAATTGCATAGCTTAGTCTAGACTAGAAATCATACAATATGTGCGGGCTTAAAATGAAGAAGGTTGTTGACCTCAACCAAGGGCTCAGCTATGAAGGTGCAGTGGTAGCTGTTGCAACCAAGCCCTGTTGACTGTGGGAGGCCAAAGGTCCCTCAACCATATCAAAAGACATCGGTGTTATGCAAGGCACATAGTAGGTAGACATAATTTGCATTGAGATCAAGGAACTTGAAGCTGCAGCACTGACCTCAAGCTATTCTAGAAGACCAGCAATTTTCATACAGCCACGGACCTTGTTCCTTGAATGGTCACAACGATGGAGCACATCAATATCCATTTATTTTTGTATTGACATGTGTGGAATCTTCACATTTCCTTCAAAACATTGAGTCTGGCCTAATACAGTCTACGGTGGTTGACCAATTTAGGTCTCCTGCACATCACGTTTAGGAGAGGGAAAGTTTTTCATACTGACTGGTCACTGACTATGGAAATGACAACAAGTTGTTAAGAAGGTCCTTATCATTCATCATGGTGCTGTTGTTTTGTTTTCATCCATTTTCACCCCCCATCAGGAATCTCTCAATGATAGAAATTGTAGGAACAGAAGAACAGAAACAATTAGCACTGACGTGGACTTAGCCAAGTTTTACATACACAGAACTCCATCTTAGGCATCATTTACGTCTGCATCAGATCCGCCAGGAACCTCTGTTGCAGATTCCATCAGACATTCTGGACAGAATAGTTCAGCACGCTGTCCTTTTCTGTCCTATAGAATTCCAGGTTCTCTAACAGAAACAAGATCCCATTATAGTCAATGGGGTCCGTCAGATGTTGTTCATTTCCATTATTTGACTGAAACTCCACTTCCTACAATGGAGCAGAAGAACGGAAATAATTGTGCCAAATCAAACCCAGCCTTACTCCTCCCCTGGGGTCATGTACAGTTGCACATGGAGACAAAAGATCTATATCTCTCCCCTTGTCAGCATTTCCCCTACTGGTTCTTCTCTGTGCTGACTCGCTATGGCGGAGGGGGTATTTGCTTTAACCTGGAATATCTCTAGCTGTATAGCAGTTAATGGTCTTGTTTCAAAGCTAAGGATCTAAGCTTTAAAACAAGTCCAGGTCTTAGTGATAACTGCCATACAGCCCACGAAATAAGCCTTAGAAAAATAATGAGAGCAGGAGCTATTACCTAGCTGCTATACAGCCTGAGATATGGCCTTTTGCAACAAGGCAGTATATCATATTTCCTTGGCCACTGAAAATTACTGGCACCATACTTACAAACATTGTAGTTGGTAAGTTTGTCAAAGAAGTAGAATCAGAAGATAATGGACCCTTCTCGGCGCTGAAGCAGGTAGACTCAGGTACAAGTTGCTTTGAGTCAGTGGAAAAGCTTTATTTTGGTTTACACGTTTCTGGGGCGAACAGCCCCCTTCACCAGGACAATAAAAACTTGAGCATTAACTTAGTTATCTGAGTTAATGCTCAAGTTTTTATTGCCCTGATGAAGGGGGCTGTTCGCCCCAGAAACGTGTAAACCAAAATAAAGCTTTTCCACTGACTCAAAGCAACGTGTACCTGAGTCTACCTGCTTCAGCGCCGAGAAGGGTCCATTATCTTCCGATTCTACTTCTTTGACATGTTTACCCATCCCAACAACCGCAATTCACGGTTAAGGGCAAGGATCTGGCAGCAGCAGCAGTTTTCTCCCAAACGCTGGACGGGCGATTTCTCTAGCAAGGCGATCTACAGGGGTTGTGACTTTGCACAACCCATAAGGGTAAGCATAACTGATAATTTACTTACCTAACCAGAAAATACGGATCTACACACGAGGTGCTGCCTTCTTTCCCCCCCCCCCCCTTTCTTTTTCTTCTTCATAGTTGGTAACTTTGGGACATGTAAGTCCAATCCCAGGAATGAATCCCAAACCCAACTGCTTTTTTTTTTCCGGGACAGCTATTGCCAGGTCCCTCTCTGAAAATTAGGAACAGTCCCTGCACATTTGGGACTGTTGGCAACTATGCAGCACATTTATGTCCTGGTAAAAATTAAGGGGGTCATTTGCTATCCAGAAATACACCTATATCAGGCATATTTCTGGTGCAGATTGCAGCGCAAAGGTTAATTGTTGCACAATCTGGGACTTTTCCGTGCTCACGCCAGGTCTAAAAAAGTGGGCTTGGCACGGGGGGAAGGGGACGGACTGCAAACCCGTCTCATTCATAATTTTCTACGTAGAAAATGGTCTAAATGTAAATCAGCTAGGAAGCGGTCATACATTTAGACACGCGGTGGACGCACCGAAGTTATGGAGAGGCTGGCGCCTCTTCATAACCTTGGCGGATCCATCGCCAGATATAGGGGTTATTAAGACCGGTGTCTAAAATGCTAATATTAACAAATGACCCCCTAAATACTTGCCACCGCCTTCCTACTGGTAATACCGTAACTGTAAGATTTCACAATAATAGGCACTTATGAATCACACTGCATCGACATAAGCGTTACCTGATTCACCTTTCCGTTTTTATCATCAGCCTCATGGATGTGAATAGAAACAGGATAAATGAAATGTTTTAGTCCATTGTATCATGATGTTTTTACTTCCAGCTAATAATACACAACCATGGGGGCTAGATCCTGCCTTGAATCCCCCCTCATTACACTCCAGCTTCTACTCACATGAACCGACCTCATCATTTTGATCTAAACCTATACACCCCCGCTCTCTATATACTGTAAGCCTATAATGTGGAGTAACATAATGTGTGTGCGGTATGTCGCAGCATGACAGGGGCACAATATGTTGTGCGGAACTAAATATACACGTTAGGAGCCCAGATGTCAGGCTTTCATCATGTGTGATGCTCAGGCAGCTAATTCTTCGGATGAGGCTGTTATACCGCGAATGGCCTGATCAGCGCGGATACCGGAGGAGATGTTTTCCCGTGACAAGCTAATAACACCATTAGTGTCCCACACTGTTTTCTAGCTGGAGCGCGGATGAGTGGAGAGGCTGCTCTCTGCCCAGGAAAATATCATCATTTCCATCATGTACATCTGTTACACATGGGTAATTGTGCAGTAGATCATAATTGTACGAGGACGGATTTATTCACCGCTCATAAACCACTGCCAGAAAAAAAAGGGCAGAAATACATCAAAATATAGGGTGCCATATTCGTCTTTATAGCATTTTGCGCATACAGTTCCGATGCAGGCGTACTTCACTTTATAGTTGAGGCCTGCGTACAGAACCCCAATGGAGGCAGGTAGGGTTGAGCGAATCAGGTTCGGATAGCTGTATCCAAACCCGATTTGTTTATAAAAACTTTGTTAACAATATACTGTAAAATGTATGTCCTTCCGAGGTCTTTCCGAAGTTTCTGCAAATATCACGAGACTTACTTCGTCTCGCTTCTATCACGTCAGTTCGTTTATTGGCATAAATTACTGTATCAAAATTACGAAGCTGAGCTCGGCTTGGTTAATGAGGCTACAGCCGCAAAACACGGATACCGGGCCGCGTGCCTTCCGCAATTTCTATGGCTATCCTAGAAAATGCCTATTCTTCTCCCCAATTGCGGACAAGAATAGAATATGTTCCATGTCCTGTTTTTCCGAGCCGCGGAACGGAACTGCGGATGCGGACAGCACACCGGTTACTCAACGGGTGCAGATCGATTTATACGGTCGTGTGAATGTAGCCAAAGGCTGAGGTTATCAATATTAAAACCTCTTTATTATAGGTTACAATATGTCTTCATAAATCTGCCCTAAACTGACGTTTCATCCATGGCAACCAATCAGAGCACAGCTTTCATGTGTCATCTGGGTATGTGGACTTTTGCAACTGAAGCAAACTAGAGCATGCAAAATGAAGCATCTACACTACCTTAAAATCCTTCACCGTTTTGTGTTTACAGCTTCCATGTAAAGCAATAGTCGTCATAGTTACAGACTACAAACAAACCTTGTGTAGTCTGATCTGCTGGTCTTATGTTACTACTGTTCCTGGTAATCTATAGACAGAAGAATACAGGGAGATGGATGGGAGTACTACATGAGTGTAGGGTCACGAAAATCCATAGGTTGGCTGTTCTTCATGTGGTTGCGCTCACCCCCCCCCCCCCCCCCATATAAAGAATTTTTGTGAGTATTGGCACCTTCCCTGGCACATGCTCAGTTGCCCCTTTAGCTATGGACCTGAGATCAAGGGTATACAGGCATAGCCATGGGTTCCAAATTTTCAGGGACTATGCCAAATTTTCACAGACAGTCCCCACAAATTCAGCCCACCCCTTGTAAAAATGGGTGGAGCTTATATAAGCAAGAGGGGGTGCTGGATGGGCATTCTTGGGGCAGGGCCTAACCTTCATGAATTTACCAACTGCAATCGGTAAGTGTGCACAAGGTGTAGTCATGCCCACTCTTATTGAGATCCCTATTCTGTGGTCCTTTTAGGGACCATAGACAAATAATTACTTTTTCTCCAATGGATGTGGCCTGCCCTTGGTTTACATGGTGGCCACACATTGCCCTCCTGGAGGGGAAATGTATGTCCAATGACAGCTGAAGTAAAGGGTCAGGATGAGACTTCCCCTCTAAGAGTGTTGTATGAGTTGGACATCTATGGGGTCTCCCCAGCTACGATCTGTTATCGCTTGCATTTTAACCCCGTAAAGTGAGAACATTTTTCCTTTATATCTCCATCCAAACAGTAAAATTCTTAATTTATGAAATTTTTTGTGCCCGTTTTTTCAGCAGAGAGCCCATTGATTTAAGCCCCGTTCCTCTGGGGTGAGTGGCAGTCATTTTAGATTAAATTGTAAAGCTCGGTAATATCACAAAGCCCGCTGATTGGATTTTTATTTCTGCAGATTATGGCTGTATCCTCAGCTAAAAATACAATCCAAACCATGTTCTGCACATTTTACGTTTCTATTACATGCAGATATAAAACGATAAAGCCCCATAGACCCGCGTGGAGGGTTTTGTTTTGCCTTTTTTTCTTTTGGAGAAGAAGAGTTTATCGTGTCGGAGGACTGTGGCTGCATCAAGGCTTTTATTAATAATATAATTGTATTTGCAGAACGATACAGCGTTTGATTTCATTCTGCAATCTATTAAAAATAAGCTTTAGTGCAAAAATAAAAAAAATCATATTTTTCTCATTTATTCATGCAAATATCCAATAAAAGCAGGCAAGACAGGTGCCAAGGTATTACTATTATTATTATCACAACATGTATTTCATTTATTTTATTGTTATTTCTTTATTACTATTTATTATTTTTACTAGTTTTAGTTTACATGTTTATGTATTTATACTTTCATTGTTATTTGTTTGTTTGTTTTTTCATATTTTTTATGTCATTTTTTTTATACGGTCAAATTTTTGTTTTACAACATGGACAGATTTTAGGGTCCTTCCTTGTACGTGTTGAGCTATTTTTCGTTCCGTTTCTTTATGTCCATTCCGCAAAAAATAGAACATGCCCTATTATTGTTCGCATTACGGACAAGGATAGGACTGTTCTGTTAGGGGCCAGCTGTTTCATTCCGCAAAATACGGAATGCACGCGGACGTCAACAGCATTTTTTGCGGACGGCAAAATACATACGGTCGTTTGCTTGAACCTTAATTGTGTACCTATTTCCGGGACATTCTTGGATTGTTTCTAATTGATGAGGTGATAAAACTCCTCCTAATTGAACCTTCCCATCACTCTCAGTTTTAGGCCCCTTTCACACGGGCGAGTTTTCCGCGCGGATGCAATGCGTGAGGAGGACGCATTGCACCCGCACTGAATCCGGACCCATTCATTTCTATGGGGCTGTGCACATGAGCGGTGATTTTCACGCATCACTTCTGCGTTGCATGAAAATCGCAGCATGCTCTATATTGTGCGTTTTTCACGCAACGCAGGCCCCATAGAAGTGAATGGAGCTGCGGGAAAATCGCAAGCATCAGGACCTGATGCAGGACCTGTGATAACATCACATCACATGGTCCAATCACATGGTCCATCTTACCATGGTGATGGACCATGTGATTGGACAATGTGATGTGACGTCATCACAGGTCCTTTAGATCTTAGATGCTGCAGGGAAAGAGAGGAGAGATCGCGACTACGCGATCAAGTGGCTAAGGTAAGTTAACTTTTATTATTTTTAACCCCTTCCTCTTCATTTAACAATGCATTCTTTATTAAGAATGCTATTATTTCCCCTTATAACCATGTTATAAGGGAAAATAATCAATTCTCCAGTAGACCCGAAACCGGACTTCAGTGATGAAGTCCGGCTTCGGGTTGGGTACCAAACATGGCGTTTTTTCTCACGTGCGTGCAAAACGCGTTGCAAACGTTTGCACCCACGCGGGAAAAACGCGCATATTCCCGCAACGCACCCGCCTCTTATCCGGGCGTCAAACATGACGCCCGTGTGAAAGAGGCCTTAGAGTTCATGGACAGGACCCCAATATGGAACCATGTTCTACAGATCTGTAACGTGGCGCCCATAGCCAGTTAGCGGTGTATGCCTCAGATTTTTTTTTAAATAGAAGATTTTTCTCAAGCACTCCACTTAACTCTATAAACTATTGCTGACTAAAAAACATTCCAGATGATCAGAAAGACATTAAAAAGTACTTACAATTAACAGACGTTTTCAACCAAGACAGGCAAGACGAAGATTAGAAAATACCATGAATGTCTAAGACCAGTTATTTCCATCAGTTAGGGCTCATGCAAACGGCCGGCCTATATTGCGGCTCGCAAACAGCGGGCACCGGCCGCGTGCACCTCACATCACGGAGGCGGACCCATTCACTTGAATGGGTCCACAATCCGGAAGGTGCGGAGCAGAACAGAGGCACGGAACATGTTCTATTTTTTTCGGTGCAGACGAATCACCGACCCATTCAAGTTGAATGAGTCTGGATCCGTCGCGGCAGCTGCACTGATGGTGCCCGTGCATTGGGGACCACAAATTGCCGGCCCCCAATGCACGGAACGGCCAAACAACAGCCCTTATATGTGAATTGTGTCTGATATGGAACTATAACTGACAGCAAGGGGTATGTGGGATGTAGTAGTCCTACAACACCTGGAACGCCACAGATTTATGCCAAGGCACAGAGCATCTTCCGGCGCTTGGGTTGTGAAACACGACTTAACCTAAACAAGCAGAAGACAATCCTGAGGTCCTTGGTGACCAATTACCATAACACACTAAGAGCATTGCACTTCCACACCCTGCTGACGGCATGAGATGGGAGATACGTCCTTCTGATGAGCAAAACATATTGTATTTAAGAAAAGCTACTTATTACATTGTTCAGGGATTGAAAGTGATCTTCTGGTCATTGAAGGCCCTACAAACCCATGAAAGGACCACCATCGGATGTCCTAGTGATATATCACGATGTGGGTTTCCAAGGGCAATGGAGCCTCTACCACTGCCCTAATGCCTAAATGATCCGTCCATCCCTGCAATCAACCCAAGTAACACTAATGTAGCACCTCTACAGTTGTTCTTTTCTTATGGTAGATGTTATTGATTCTATTTCTGTCCATGTGGCAGCCATCTTTAGAGGTAGTGCCTTACAGCAGGCACAAGGACCATTGGAATCTGCAGGGCGAGAGATGTTCACAGATTTTTTGCGGGCGAGGGTTGTGGGCATGCTGGATCCTGTGTTATCCCTATATAATCCTGTAATCCTGCCTGTGATGGTAATGAGAGGACTGCTGAAAGGTAATCTCTATAGAATAGGAAGTCTCAGTCTGTGGTGAGGCTCAGCCGTCACAGTGAAAACTATATCATTTCAGGATTTCTGAATCATTTAGACATGGTAATAAAAAAAAAAAAATTCTAATAAAAAAAAATATACAATTTAAAGATTGAATTACAGTAAACTAACTGTTGGCTGCAATCTTTTCTGCACAAATATAATGGGAGTACATCATGGTTAGAGACGAGTGAATTGAATTAGTTCAAAATCAGAGAGGATCTGGCCCCACTGGTCAAGAGACCCCCCTCCCCACCTCCTCTGAGGGATCTCTGGCCCTGTCAGTCTCGCGCCTCCACCGTAACTGTGAGTATTGGTGCTAGCGCAGGTGCAAGATTAAATGAGCCAGACAACTCGTCTGACCCTGCTAATCTAGGGCAAGGGGAATGGGGGGAGTCTCTTGAGCCCCTCTATGCTCCACAAGTCTGATTTTGAACAAATTCAGTTTGCTCATTTCTACAGTAATCACGGGTCAAAAAAATACTCAACCTCTGATTGATTAATAAACCAAAACAATAAGCTGCAATTCAATGTGTTATACTCAGAATAGAGACTGTCACACAAAACCTTGGAGGACCCCAATCCAGCAGCCTCCCCGGTTATACATTTTTTAATTTAAAGGGTAAGTCTGGTTTGCAAAATATATTTTCAAATGTTCTTTTAAGGTTTCACAGTTGATAGAGGGGAATCCCTCATTTAATTTCTCCATCTATAAGAGAGAGCAAAGGGGATCTCTCTAGATGATTCCAATGGGCACCATGTAATGCTCCATTTCCCCTGTGGTGGTGCTGTTGGGAAATCGAACACTTACTGATAGGTTCCCTCGGCTAATCACTGGAGGTCCAAGCAAATTGGAAGACTTTGATTGATGGATTTTAAGGGGACCTTTATCATAATGATATCAATTAAGAGATGTTAGCTTGTCTTCATCTAACAATTTCATATTTATGAACATTCCCTTTATTAAATTAATCTATACATAGGGGCTGTGTGCGTATAGAGCTGTTGCGACATAATATATGGGTACAGGGGAACTTCAGTGAAGAAGCCCAGGGGTCACATTGATTTTCAGTATGAAGCCTACCACCCTCAATGAAGTACCTGAATCCCCTGGTAGAGGACTTCCATTGCATCTTATCACTACCTGGGTCCTTCTATTAAGACTAAAGGCGGACTTCCTCAATAAGGTCTTATATCGATATAGTATTACTGAAGAGTTCTGTTCCTACCATTCAGAAGAAGCTGGTCCTTCAAAATGTCTCCTTGCTGCTCAGTGTAGTAAATCTTCTCTTGGAATCCTGGGATACAGTCAAAATCTCTAGCAAAGGCAAACAGCAGGACCTGCAGGAAAGAGGTGAAAGCGTTATAGCCTCCAGAACCTGATGGAAATTGCACAGACAGCAGGATTTTTTGCTTTCCAAGAACCTGCCAAAAAGAAACCCCACTCCATTTCATCAAACGCTACAATAAAATGACACCACAGGTTTCAGATATCAGTTGTCAGCCATTTTTTATAATATGAGAAGATATCAAAGACATTCTATGCTTAAGATATATGGTGATGTGATTTCTGCCTCTGCTTTGGAAGCGAGAATTGCATTTTTCTCAGTACTATTTTCGGGATGTAGGCTAATGTTCTATTCAGCTAAGCGGTTGATGATTGTCAAGCAGAGAGATAAAATACCACGCCAAGCAATGAGAAGGAACACAATTTATGTACTTGATAAAATGCACTGGAGGTCATGTAAAAAAAAGTTGGCATGAAAAAGTACAAGGATGTTGTACATAATGGCAAACAGGGGTGGGGTAAGTAGCCTTGATGCCTCACACCTTTAGCATAAACTCAAGGTTCCTTAAACCACCCCTTCCCCAAAGCCGGTCCAACTCTAAGTGCTCCTCTATGAACTAGATGATGCCCACCTCCCATTCATACCAAGGGAAGGACACCTAAGGACTGTCAAGCACTATACCAATTATCGACCTTATTTATATGAAATTCGATAAGTCTAGCCCAGTAAATTAGACCCTTTACCACATCAAAATACTTAGGTGGACCCTATTAGAGGACCTCATATTTGTACAGACCCTAGGTAGACAATATAATTCTGAAGTCCACATCCACATGCTCCTCCGCTTGGCACGCAATGCTCTTCTCATACGCATTCCCAGGGAAGTGTGGTTTAGTAGACCACCCAAGGATTGATAGGTGATCATTACACTTATTGATATGAAAACGATAGAAACTGGGTGTAAACATATGTAAAACCAGCTTCAAAGTAAGCATGAGTTCCCTTTGGGATTCTGAAATCCAGTTTTCCTTTCCGTTATATCAGCAGAAAAAAAGTTGACTCTAAGATGTGATGGATCAGTCACACGATGGACACCAGTGGCGCCAAATGGACATCACTGACTTATAACTGGGTCTGTTGGCTTCTGAAATGGTGTAAATCATTTTACCGTCAAATGTGCAGATGCGAGCAGAATTTATTAGGATTCATTTCGGGAGAATTTTCCCTCGAGGAGAGACAGAAAGAGACATGCATAGATATATATTTATTGAGACAGACTTTTTGAGACATTCAAAGAAATCTCAATTCAGGTAAAATCCCTTTGTATCTGAATAAGATTTCTTGGCCGATTCAGACGAATCGTACCCAAAACAAACCTTAAGAAATACTCTCTTGTCTCGAACAAACAGTGCCTAACCAAATTTGATATAGGTTAAACCTATGAAATGAATAGGGCAAATCGGCAAGAAGACGGTGGGAAGGTGGGCCATGCACAAACTCTTGCAAAAGCAAAAAAGGTCAACCTTTATTGGGATATGCCATTAATACTTTTTGAGGATTAGGACACCTGATAGTCTACCCAATAGCTAAGAAACCCAACCTCTTACCACAATCCCATTCAACATTGAGAACAACCGTCTAGAACAGTGATGCCCAACCTGCTGCCCTCCAGCTGTTCTAAAACTACAATTCCCAGCATCCCTGGACAGCTTAGTGCCTACAGCAGGAAATGGTGGGAGTTGTAGTTTTACAACAGCTGCAGGGCCACTGGTTGGGCATCACTGGTCTAGAATAATGAACCCCTTTCTGACCCGTTCCTGCAATCAAGAAGTGCCCCCCTAAGTAGTATGGCCCACATCAAACCAGACAGAGCTGAGAATTGCTGCATAGAGCATCAAAAGACTTCACACAAGAAGGAAAAGCTTTATAATGTCCTTGGAAAGGTAGATAATATGCCAAAAAAAAAAACGAATAAATCAATTTAATCCCCCTTCTTCAGATGTAATCACACTCTGTGAATATTAAGTCTTTCTATCTCCTCCAAACTTCCAAATTACGGAAGTTCATAGGCAACGTCAGAGCGTTCAGCAGTCAAAGGTTTCTGTATATTAAACATGAATATATGCCAATCCTTTAAGGAAAGGTCAGACGTAGCGTTCACACCACCACTAGACGAGTCTGTAACAAGCCGCTCTCAGAAACATTATTTTATTAACTGGAAGAAATTTCCTAGGATGAGAAATACCCGTGTGTGTGTATGAAGAAAGAATTGTATACAAGTAAAGGTCGTAGGAAAGCACGCTTGGAGGTGAGCAATATATATGTGTATCAGTGGTAGATACAGAATTATCATCCATTATCTTTTACATTCACGGGAAGATTTATACAGGAAAAGGCGCCTACATTGTGCTCACATCCGACACTGACCTTGTAAAGAAAGAAATGAGGACATGCCTCTAGATTGATTGCAGCAGTCATACGACAGAAGTAGGACTGAAAAACTATCGCCAGATACCTGCTACTGTGGGTCACGAAACTAATTAGAATGTCAGGAGTGCAATTATCCCCAAGACAAGGCTATGATAATATAAAGTAATGATATACCAACAGCGGACTATAAGAATGAGCTTGTCAACAGTAATGAGGAGAGTCAGAGATGGGAAGGAACATTGTCACCAAAACAATTAAAAGGAAAGCTCGGTCACTGGGGATAATAACATTAGGATGCTGCTAACACAATGTACATGGTACAGAAATATAATAAACAATGGTATAACAACTATAAATCTGCTCCATATACCCATGAATATCTACTACAACACTAAAATCTATAGACAAGACTGTAGCTACTATAAATTGCTTCATACTCTATGTACAAGAATATAACTACTATAATACTGCTCCTATGTACAAGAATATAACTACTACAATACTGCTCCTATGTACAAGAATATAACTACTATAATACCGCTCCTATGTACAAGAATATAACTACTATAATACTGCTCCTATGTATAAGAATATAACTACTATAATACTGCCTTCTATGTACAAGAATATAACTACTATAATATGTACAAGAATATAACTACTATAATACTGCTCCTATGTACAAGAATATAACTACTATAATACTGCCTCTTATGTACAAGAATATAACTACTATAATACTGCCTCCTATGTACAAGAATATAACTACTATGATACTGCTCCTATGTATAAGAATATAACTACTATAATACTGCCTCCTATGTACAAGAATATAACTACTATAATACTGCCTACTATGTACAAGAATATAACTACTATAATACTGCCTCCTATGTACAAGAATATAACTACTATAATACTGCCTTCTATGTACAAGAATATAACTACTATAATACTGCTCCTAAGTACAAGAATATAACTACTATAATACTGCTCCTATGTACAAGAATATAGCTACTATAATGCTGCTCCTATGTACAAGAATATAGCTACTATAATACTGACCCTATGTACAAGAATATAACTACTATAATACTGCTCCTATGTACAGGAATATAACTACTATAATACTGCTCCTATGTACAGGAATATAACTACTATAATACTGCCTCCTATGTACAAGAATATAACTACTATAATACTGCTCCTATGTACAGGAATATAACTACTATAATACTGCCTCCTATGTACAAGAATATAACTACTATAATACTGCTCCTATGTGCAAGAATATAACTACTATAATACTGCTCCTATGTACAAGAATATAACTTCTATAATTCTGCCTTCTATGTACAAGAATATAAATTCTATAATACTGCCCCCTGGGTATTAGAATATAACTACTATAATGCTGCTCCTATGTACAAGAAAATAACTACTATAATAATGCTCCTATATACAAGAATATAACTGCTATAATACTGCCTCCTATGTACAAGAATATAACTGCTATAATACTGCCTCCTGGGTATTAGAATATAACTCGTGTGAGAGTCATTAGTGCTAAACTGAGTAGAATTGAGTTTAAAAAGTGCATATGTATATAGCCGGACCTCCATCTTCTAATGGAGACACATAATGAAAGGTTTGGTTAGATGCAGAAGAGATTCTGCAGGGTGAAACAAGTTCCCCATGGTACTTTTAGGCGTTTAGTGTGTGTGGGTTGCTACTGTATGTTTTTTTAAAGTATTGAACCCTTAGAAAGAAAAGTTAAGCCAGCAAGAACAACGGAGGACCTACAGGGATGATGGAAGTGGCAACTTAAACTGGGCTTCCTGTTGGGTCAACGTATCCTGCACTTTCTTACTCTAAAAAGCTTTATCCACTAATCACATGGCCACCATTGTGGGTGCCCACTAAAGTGCAAAAAAAAGGATCAGGATCCACACACCCAATATTTTTGTTACTAAGGTGTCCATAGGTCAATGGTCAGAATGGTTTTCCAGTCCATTGGTTAGTTAGAGCACTACTTGCATTTTATTGTCCAGGTCTGCAAGAAAAAAAAAGGGATCAAGTATGAAGGGTTCCTGACATCAGTAAGGGTCCCACCTCCATCTTTTAATGGGGTATTCTGGGAATTAGTTATCAATCACCTATCTGCAGGATAGGCCATCAATATCAGATCAATGAAGGTTCCCAACTACCCCATAAATTGGCTGTTGGAAGAGGCTTTTGCACAGCCTTTTCTTTGACCCGTGAGCTCACACCCTTTCAAATGAATGGGACTGTGCTGCAATTTCAATCACAGCCACTATACAAAGTATGGCGCTGAGCTTATTAATTTAAGATGAGGTTGTAGCGCTGTTCTAAGCATGGCTGCCGGGAATTGGACCATTTGATGACCTATCAGGACCTCTTTAAGACCTAATTCACACTTCAGTGATTTCCATCAGTGACTGTGAGCCAAAGCCAGGAGTGGAGCCTCCACAGAGATAGTGTATAAGGGAAAAATCTGCACCTTTTTTGTGTTTTTGACCAGATCCTTGTTTTTACTCACAATCACTGATGGAAATCACTGACATTAGGCCTCATGCCCAGTGGACTAAATGCCTATCAATCCGGCACTGCCTACTAGCCATTTTTCTACGGTAATAGGAGTACCGTGTTGCGATAGAAAATGCAGTATTGAGAGAAGAGTTGCCCTTTGATGTTCTTAAACACAGTCTTGAGATCACAGTTAAAGGTTTTTTTTTTCTGGGGAAATCCTTTGTAAAAATCACCTACAAATAGTTAAAAATAAACTATGCTTGCCCTCATCGATCCCAATTTTAATGTTGCTCTGGTCCCCAATGCTTTTCACTTCTTGTTTCTGGCCATAGCATGTCCAGCTAAGACTCAGAAGGTAAGAGAAGAGGGTAACATAACAGACTTGGAAATGGATTGGTGGAGGATCGGTAATGGTGAGTATGGCTTATTTTTTCATTTTTAAGCCTTTTGTAAAAATCGAAGGAAACAGATATTGTCCACGGCACTCAACCAGTCCATAAAAAGTTCACTTTTTTCGGCACATGCACGATGCAGGGAATAGCACTCAGCACATTCAGCCGACCAACATCCGTTTGGCGTCGCATGACACTTTTTCGAAGCCTCAAGGCACCTTTAAGAAAAGTCTTTTAAAAATGTAATTATTTTTTATATACAGTACAATCTGACATATGAACAGTAGTGTACAATAGTATTCCATCACGTCTAGGGCTCTGCCAAGATTTTTTTTCCCTTTTAGAAGTAGTGGGGTTGGCGCCATCTCTCAGCTTGCTTTTTTTCTTAATAACAATGCCATTTTATTTTAGTAAGCACCAGAAAAACAAGTCCAAACCTGTTTTCCATTCTTCCCACTCTACACTTGAAACAACTTTTCACAACTTAAATTCATTCCTGAAAGCTAAAAGGAAAAAAATAATATTCTGTCTATTTCTAAAACCATAAAAGAATGAGCTGAAAATCACAAAGCATTCGGAACAATTGGAAGTGTTGGGTAGTTTGAATCCACTTTCTGTTGTACATAATAATTTCGATTCTGTTGAGCGCTCTAATTTTGGTAAATATTTATCTCAGCAAAGAACATTGGCGGAATGCTAACTTTTTGAAGGCTTACATATTTTACGACTTCAATTTAGGATTCTTCAGTTCTTGAAACATAACCTCTGAGATGTACAGAAAGAAGCCTTCCTCCCAGGACAATGCAGATCCACAGGTTGTTGACGACCTTCTCATGACTTTCGAAATGATTTGAACTGATTAGTATTCATTGATAATAATTCATTCAAGAGGAACGTTCTTTTTTTTTCAACTGTGATCATTATTAGTCACATTTTGATTTACCTGGAAAAAAATATCTTCGTCTCTCTTTAATTGTCTTCATCAATCAACAAGATGGGAGATTTTAACACCATGAAGGATATGACAATCTGAGCCACTTTGGCTTCTTAGAAGTGACTTAATGCCTTTTATACTTTTGCCATAAGCATTCCTGGTACTTTCCTTTGTACCTACACTGCACTTTGATCCGCTACTGTTTTCTAAGGCCATATCCTTCACAACCCATAATGTCAACTGGTGGAGCCAGAACGCTGGACATGATTCCTCACCATGATAGACATTGTCTAACCAACATGACCTAATGCAGTCAACAGCTGTTTTATTGAAATCAATTCAGTCACTGAACTTTAGAATTATCCATCTAACCTTTAGTTGCCCCCATATGTGGTCCTCGTTCTGATTCTGACAAGAGATGAGTGAATCAATTGTACAGTTTGAGAATTGACCCAAAATTTCTCAAAGAAAGAAACCCACACATAACACTCTAGTAATTCTTCTTCCAAAAAGAACAAGAGTGCTGGTATCTCAAGAGAAAATTGCTCTGGTTGGCTGAGTGGCTTTGGGGTGCTCCTTCTTATTAGGGAGACCAAAAAGTATGCATGATGGCTATTGTAGTCCAGCTAAATTTTAGTATCTTGTATCTGCTAGTATCAGATAGGCGCGCGCATACCCTCATTCTTCCCCAGCCTACTCTTCTTTATGTGAGGCAGACTCTCTTCCTTATGTGAGGCAGCGCATGCACAGCTTTATTCTTCCTCAGCCTATGGCTGGTATCCAAAATGTATATATAGGCACCTTCTGCTACAGGAAGGCGCCTGAGCAACTTTGGTTCCTAGCCAAATTCCTGTTTAGCGAAGCTGTTTCTGTGATTTTTACCATTCCTGTGTACTGAACCTTGCATCTTGTTTAACAGACTCTGTCTGTCTGCTGCCTGCCACTGACCTTGTACATCGTTTATGGACCTCGCTATATTGCTGCCTCCCCTGACCTCGGGACTTATTTACGGACTACGCCATACTGCCGCCTGCCCTGACCTCGGACCTTGCCTTGGCACCGCTTGATCAGCCTCTGGCCTCCTGACGACCTCTGGGTGTACTGTACCATGCCGGCCGACGTGATGACATAATCTCGCGCCATTAGAGATTTCGCTCCAGATCTTCAAGCAAGAAGGTGGCAGCCGACCCGTCGCGAGCCAATGAAGGCAGTAAGTTTGAGTTACATTTTTTTTTAAATTGTTAATTTTATACTGTTTACACTCATGTATGAACACGGCATCTAAGGGGTACAATGACGGGGGCGGCGCTATAGCAGCTCCCTGTCATTGCACCCGCTACTTACAAAAAAATGTGCTTTGTGACGAAGTAATTCATCACAAAGCAAATTTTTTTTTTTAAATTTGCGAAACGGCCGAATCAAACTTTTCAATTATTCTCTCATCTCTAGTTATGACCAATGATTTGGTTCCAGTTGGTCGCTTGAGTTCTTTTGACAAGGACTTAACTTCTATATGGTGACTCCTTCTTCGTTTTCTGGTTTGGGTTCACCCCCGCCGCTGTGTCTAGTGGTAATAACTCTATCTACCTAACTGAACCTCTAATCTTGCTGCTGCCATACCCTGATGGCTCCAAACTGGGAATCCTTGAGCAGAAAAGGCCATATTCAAAATGTCTCACCTACAGGATATCAAATGAACTATATTGAGACCCAATGTGCTATGCCGCTGCCATCCATTGTTTCCAGCAGGAAGAAGATATATGATCTTCCACTTCCCCATGTTTATAGGAGCTGTCCTCTTTGGTAGCACCCTCTTGCACTCTTGGCTGCGATAAAAACTAAAAGGTTAAAATGCGTGTTCAAAAATTATACCATCTCTTTACACCCTAGGCTGCACAAATCCTGAGCTAGGTAATTCAATAGTTAAAATGCATGCTGCTTGTCATGCAATGATCTATAGATGCCGTGGAAGCGGCCAAGTATAGACCTTGACGATCTTTGCCGAAGGAATGAGAGAGTAAATGCACAAATCTAAAAGTCAATAGGGTCTGCACCTGTAACTACAGGATCCTCTATCACACGCATTTCAACACTTTCAATTTTTTCCAGCTCAGTGACCATCCCATCCATAGTCCGAGGTGACAGGTCCTCTTATCAGCAGCGAATATTAAGAAAAATGGAAAGTAGGAGCAGGAGAACGGTTCCAGCATTTCGACACCTTTTTAGACGTTTTAATGCTTCTTGTGTTTGTTTCTTTGTTTCTTTTTCCTTTTAATGCAATAAAATCCAGGAATCCCGGCGGTCAGGCTGCATCTTCCAGGCTGAGACGGAGGTGATGTTAAAAGCGTCAAGGTCCTGGCCTGTAAAACGAACTGATCGACGAGATGTGACAGGGTGACGTTAATGTGATGAATTGAAGTTTTCTTGACGGAAAGATAGACCTAGGCTGTTTCCATGGGAACTGCCTGCACCAATTACTAATTCAACCTGTAGCCGAGAAGTAATGTGGACATAGTGTAATAGCGGCTGGCAAAAAAGTTGCAAAGCTGGGGACTAATAGTGAGAAGATTGTTTAGCAAAAGGAGCTGAAATCAATCGGGTCACCAAAAATAATTTTAAAAAAAAGGAAGTCCAACCTTCCTGAAAACAGGTATTAAAGGGGTTATCCCACTAAAAAATATACAAGTGCAACAAAAAAGGCATTTTAAATGAAGTATTACTGCAGTATACATGCAATAAAAATATTGCTCAGTTTTTAGTATATTACATTTTCCTCTCTGGTAGCATCTCCTACTGTTTATCCTTCAGTCCACCTTCTCCTGCATTCAGTGGTGGACTGACATGCTCAGTAGCTTCCCTGCCCCCTTCCTCCTCTCAGAGGTTCATCGGGTTCGGCTGAACTTCTAGTCAAAGTTCAGGTTCGGGACCTGAACTTTTCCCTGAACGCGATTGAAGTAAATGTGGACCCGAACTTTACTTTATTACTTTCTGTATAACATGGTTATAGCAGAAAATAATAGCGTTCTTAAGACAGAATGCAAAAGAATATAACCATTTAGGGGTAAAAAAAAAATAGCAACTCACCTCATCCACTTGAATGCGCTGCCGCAGTGTCTTCTATCTTCATTCAGAAGGACCTGCGATGACGTCACCGCGCTCACCACTTGGTAAGCCCAGTGACATACTCGCAGGTCCTTTTGCAGGTCCTGCTGAATGAAGAAAGGTAGATGGGGTTTTTTAACCCCTAAGTGGCCATATTCTTTAGCATTCTGTCTTAAGAATGCTATTATTTTCTGCTATAACCATGGTATAACGAAAAATTATAAAATGACCCAAACACCGAACCCGAACCAGGACTTCTGTGAAGAAGTCCGGGTTCAGGTCTGGGTACCCGAACTTGCAGAGTTCGGTAAGAACCCGAACTTTGAAGTTCGGGTTCGCTCATCCCTAACCAGACATCTTTCATTCGTCATAGTATATGACTTTATCTCTCTCTAGAGAGTAGAGAAGGAAACTGCGGGGAAATCATATTCCACACGTACAGTATCTCTTGGGCTATATATCATGAAGCATTTTCTATGCAGGAGAGGCAGGGGTTAGTAAGAGCTAATGGAGGCTCATCCTAGGAGATGCAAGTCCTTGATGAGCTGCTGCCCACTCATAGAAAGGGAAAAAAAGTCCTCCAAATGTGTACATTAAAAAAGTATTACATTAGTGAGATATCCCCTTTAAGTGGTCATCCAGGAATACTTACCTTTTAACTGATGCCTGCAATACTTTTTTGAATCATATATTTGGAGGACCTTCCTCCCTTTCTGTGAACGGGCAGCAGCTCATCAAACACTTGCACCTTCTAGGATGCATTTTCATTAGCTCTTGCTAACCCCTGCCTCTCCTGAGTGGAAAATGGTCCCTCATATATAGCCACTATTAAAAGATTCACACTTGTTCCCCACCGCTCTGGTCCTATGTGCTGGGTCCCGCTTGTCCCGCTTGTTTAAGTCCTCCCAGGTATAGAAATGGTTACCTGCTCTACTGCGGCACATCAACAGTGATGTGTGTACAAGAGACACGTCTCTGCGGAAGCTGGTGGTTGGTCGCAGCAAAGCAGGTGACCACTCTTATGACCGGGAAGAAGTGATCAAGACAGAGACCAGAAGATGGACATGTGGGAACCAGCTTTCATGAGTGGATCGGTGTGAAGCAGGTAGGACTCTTCGAATAGCAGTGGAAGGCATCAGTTAAAAATTAGGTATTCCCGGACAACCCCTTTAAAGGGGTTATCTTACAAATGTAATACTATTTATTTTAACTCACATATTTAAAGGACTTTCCTCCCTTTGTATGGGTGGGCAGCAACTCATCAAGTACTTGCACCTCTCAGGATGCATTGCAATTAACCCTTGTTAACCGATGCATAGAAAGTTGTAGGTATCAAGAAAAAGTTAGGTACTTTCGGACAGCCCCTTTAAGCTTTTCTTTACGACTTGCCATACATAAATTTTGGAAAAATGACTTATGGGGATATCAGTATGAGCCGTGGGAGAGGATAATCTGATGTTTGCAAAATTCTGAATATTTTAGTGGACTTTTCAGAAAGGCGGTGAACGTAAATTAAGACTAAAGTGAACTTTTTTAGTTTTTTTTTTTTTCTTCATTTAAAAAATCTAGTTAAAAACATTCATCTTCTGTTTTTTATCCACATACATTTCTAAGCTCTTATACAAAAGAGAGTGCTGTCTATATGGAAAATTACACGTATTTATTGAAAAATAACAATGCCGCTCACTTCTCGACCCATTTTCCTTTAAGTATAATACTCTGTTTTCGTTTAGGACTGGGTGGAACAATGGGTGTGAAATTGAGAACTCTTAAAAGCTTATCTTACCAACTCTGAATAAAAAAGTTCTCCCTCCTCTTGTTTCCTTAACAAGTATCTAATATGGGTTTATAAAATGGAGTCGTAAATTGTAGCAATCTAGTGCTCCACTGCTGTTCCCTAAGAATAATTTTTCTTAATGGCCCTGTTAAATCAAATACTTGTTAGCTGAGCAGAACACTTAGTGGATTTCTAAAATGAAAGCAGTAACATTTGTCAGGTATCCAAGGCCCGTCATGCAGAACTTATGTACTGACTCACATATACTTGCAGGAGATCATAAATTTATGATTTAAAGGGACAGAGAAGGGGAACAATGCCCAGGAACATATTGTTAAAGGGCACTGAGCTAGGTATTATGCGTCAGTTACTCTTGACCCATGGTCCTGTTTTCACAAAATATTAATATCAAGTTACAAAAGAAATGCAAACATACAATAAAGTGGAGATTAGGTGGGAAAAAACGGGAGGTAGCAACCAAGGTTGGCTTAAGCATCAGGCATATCTAAGTAGATGCCAGGACCAAGTGGGATTTGGCTGCCCATGGAGTTCTAAGGTAGTCAAGCTAAAGGTGGGGCTTGAGGCCGGAGAGCGTGATCGTGACCTGGTGACTCAATATGGAATATGCAACCAACCTATAAGTACAGTGAGCAACCATCAACAGAAATACAGCACTATTATCATTCTTCAATTAGGTTTAACTGGATTAGTGGATTGTAAGACATGTAAAAATAAAAGCAAGTGCGAATTATAATATTGGCAGTTTGGGTGGCCACCACAGAGCCTTTAGCCATCGAACTTAGGCAAAATCTGTAACCACAAAAGTGCTTTTGGCAATAGTCTTTCCCTGGCCCAAACACCTCATGCACATTGCTTATGTATGATGCTTTTGGCCATGATTGGCTTCTTTATGTAAAAATCCAAAGGATCTGCAGAAGGACCTGCCCTAGGTCACATGAACCCTACAGGTCCTCAAGTCAGAGGAAAAAGCATCAGCCGATGAGAGGAGGAAAGTGAGAGCTTTATACAGGGAAGTGTGTGGGGTCTAAACTTAGGGGGCTTATGAATTTCTATAAGGCATCTGCCCTGGGTGCGTACTTAAGGGGTTTAAAGTCCCTATACTAAAGGACCTGCCCTAGCTCTGTATTTACATGGTCTATGTTTATTTAGGGGGTCTCTTCTAGGTCTATTTTTAAGGCCACTGTCAATGTTAGCACAGAAAATTGGTAATGCCAATACTGAATTTTTAGTTCATTGGTGATGAAGATGGCATGAAATTGTCACTTGGTAGTTATATATAATATAGATTTTACCCCAAGCCGCATGTCTGCACTAGCGCCAGCAGAAGAACGGCTTACAAGGCAATCAACATTTCCTAAAATGGTGCAAATTTTTGAAAGATGGTAGACTAAGATTGGGTTGCTTTTCACTTTTGGAACTAAAGATGGTAGGCACCAACACTCTCCACCATATAGTTGGGGCTAGACCATCTGAAAACTTCCCTGTAGTCCAGCATTGGGAATACTTTGGAGTGATGTTGCATTACCAAAATGTTTTTGTCAGATTAATATAAATACATGGTTTAACTTTTTATCATTCAGGTTGTCAGGGTAATGGACTCAGGTCTGTCCCCTGTTAAATTGGATAAAGAAGTCTAGTCTTAGGAAAGCTGCAAGACAGGCATGTTTGAGGGAAGCTCTTCAGACATGACTTCAAGTTCTAGAGAACTGCTACCTCTGAGACTTCAGAACAACTTTAAAATCAAACTACTTCTGGAAGAAAGGGAGCAGGCATCTTGAAAAGGTCTAGAACCTGTAAGGCCATGCGTGATAAAGACAGTAAGGTACAGACTGTTTATGGCACGGGAGATTACTGCTGTGGGGTGCATATAATACGCAAGCACCTGCCACATTTTGATACAAACTAGACATTCATGTCTTAATTTGCACATCTAATTTCGGGAACTACAGAAGGAGTTAAGAACCTAATTGCATGCATATGGTCGCTTGGAAAGATGCAAAAGAGTATACAGAGAGAAAGACTGGAATACTAAGGAGCAGGGGCGAATTGGCCATAGACCTTACAGGCAAATTTCCCTGTGTGCCGATGCCCAGGGAGGCCACCTAGGCCCTTCTCGAGGCCGGCCAGTAGAAGTTTTCGGGGATGTATTTTGTGCTGCTGACTATATTTTTGGACTGTGGTATTTGGCTCTGTTGGGGTGGTATAATGTGCCATCAATTTGGACCCAACAAAAAAACAGGGCCACTTTTAGTATTTTTTCCAGGGCCACTTTAAGTTCCCAGTCCACTCCTGCTAGGAAGTGCTCTAAGGAAAGAAAGGGTGCACCGTCCATTCCCTGCAGGGCAGAACGAGTGCCAGACGGAGGACTACAACCGTGAACTGTGAGTACTACTACTCCATTCAGGGCCACAACCACCACTACCCTACTTGGGCTCACTAGTCGGTCATGTATGATTGTAGAGAGGTTTATGAGGAATGTCCTTCAGAACGAACATAATGAATGAAATTTACAGACACAATTCTGCAGCTGCCAGCAAACCGGTGCTGGGATATCCATCTCTGGAGAATCTGCAGAGCTAAGACACAAGTTTCATTTATCAGACACGGGGTTGTGCCTCCAATATCTGTTTTACTATTACAAGCTGCAGCACATGACAAAATTCTGCTCCCAGCCAGGAAAATATGACCAAACATTTACTCGAGGTAGCAGATTTTTATATTTTATTGGGTTCCAAGTATCCTGTGCTTCCTGACCATTGCCCCATTACTCTAGTCTGCCACTTCTAGGCACAAATGGTCAATGCCTTATGCAAAGGCAGAAATATGACAGATCCAGTTAATTCCAAGGTCTGGTCCACTCAAATTAGAACCAGGTAAGGGCAGGTTTTCAGCTTTTGGAAATCAACTATAGACCTTATATCAAGCTCTTGTTAGAGCGGCTTAAAGTAAGGGGACCCTATATATTAATGGGGAACCCTGCCCCAACTGTGAGACCACTTGGCCAATTACAGTCATCAAGAGATATCAAGCGACACCTTTAGACTCCATGAGCATGTGGAACCTTGGGTGTCAAAGTGAGCCTACTGTTTACTCCTTCCTCAGCCTGACAAAAAACAGATCACGTTTACCCAACCCACCATGGTCCATCATGCCCAATGGGTTACAGTATCTGATTGAAAGAATTGCAATAGGACACAGGGAACCCCATTAGGTGCCACCATTGCACACCAGTTTGGTTTGGACCTGGAGTGTACTGGTAAAGAATTTTAAAAATAAAATTGGTTCCGCTTGAAAATTTTGCAACTTTTTGATAAAAAAAAAAAAAGAAATACAGGAAAAATCTACTTAGACCTTTTCATTTTTATTGATTCATTTCACTAATCTTACTTCAGTCGTGTAGACAGACGCATCAAGTGCCCTCATGATCACCTGCAGCCTTCACAATAAAAAAGAAAAATTTGGGCAATTGCCAAATTGCTCCTAAATTGTTTTATCAATGTGATGCGAATGGCATCACCCTGGTGCCAATGTGAGCGATTTGCTTCCCTCATTAGCATTCAGCGCTGGCCTGTTCCCTGCTTGACTTTGCCTGGCAGGGGGAGAACATATCAAGCTGCAAGAGGCACAGGCCTATTCCAAATTTGCTAAACCGAATGCCAGTAAGAGCCATAAATATGGCAGATGGATCTTGTGAAATTAGGGGTTATTTCATGCAAATATTCCAATTTGTTCCCTGGGCAACACAGATTATAGATGGCACCGAGCGTAAGAGTTCCTTCTGGTTAACAGTACGGAGAGTGCTAATTATTACCCCCCGTACATACTGCCCCACAAATGCTTGTATGCGTCACTCTTTATGTTCAGAGATGTCATTATTTCTCCTTGAAATGAGTTTTGTCAGGAGGGCGTTAATGCTGCTTTTTGCTCAATGGTTATACTCAGTTATGAAATGCTTAGGCCTTTCCTTTTTTACATAAACTTTAGCTTTGAAGAACATCAAAAGTTAAAAAGCCTTGAAATTGCATTGTTATGGATGACTGGGAAGCCAATGGGGCTGAGCATAGAGGGCAGACTATGGGAGGTATTGCACATACTGTATATACAGTGTAATACATGTTGGCTATATTCAGACTATGAGTTGAGAGGAGGCACCGCTTATCCCCCCCACCCGGTTGCTTACTCCTCCTATTGTGACCACATCCCGCACCTAAGACTAATGAGTGGAGGAACATGAGAGACATGAGTATATATTGACTGCTATATTTTGGGGGCACATTTTAGTTCAGAGTTGCAGTGCTGCCCTAGTCCTCTGGTGGAAGGAAAAGGGGCAGGCTGACAATGCCTGGGGTCACTGTATCTGTGTAGGGTAGTGGTCATTTTCTGCAGGTCCTGAAGGGTGTAGAAGATACTGTTTCGTGCAGATGTGTTAGTATCATGCGCTTATTTGCTGATTATTTCTAAAGCCTTGGTGGTTCTACAGTGCAATGGCTCTGCCCAACCAAACATGGTGCTAGAGAGGCCCACGATTCCATGATTGGTGGAGGGCTACACGGTATTTTTCCGAAACCTGCGTGAGGGCACAGAAGTACATGTGCACCATGCTCCAGGCATGGAACCTGTGGTAACACTATTCAAGGGATGGCACCTTTCCGTCAAAAAGTTTTGGGTGTATGCTAATACTAAGCTGATGCCCTGTAGTTTTATGGAGCTGAGGAGTCTGATGCCACTTACGAACCGTGAGGAGCCCATGGCTGGTGCTAAGGTCCCCTGGCTATACAGTTGGTGTTGCTACGGAGTTGGGAAACTATGAAGTGAATCCCCCAACATTATTTTGTAGGTCTTAAGAAGGCCTAAATTACCTGCCTTTTGTCGACACGTCATCGACTCACCGTTGAGGGCAGTCCTGACACCATCCATTCTGGAAAATTACATGTTGGGACCAGAAGTCTGGTGAAGACAGCCACTGAGCCCCATTGAGGTGGAGGTGAGTTTGGCTCTGTACCACTGGGGAGGGGGACATAAAAAATAAAAAAAAGTGGACAACCCCTTTAAGGGGCAGTAGCCAAAGTAAAGAATCCCTGAAAATAAAACACTGTGAGCTACATTATATATAACAGCATTTTTTTTTTTTTCTAAATGTGATTTTTCCCGGTTGCCTTTATTTTCTAGTAGGATACACTTATCGTCTGCTCTTCCATGTTTGACTTGTCTATGATATAATGTGGCAATATTTGTTCTATATGAAACAAGAATCCCAATCCCATAAACCTACAATTGTCCCAGCAGGACCATTCTTCTTCATAATGCAAATGTCTAGGGACAGAATAATTGGCATATAAAAGTGATTTGCGTCTCACTAACTCCGCAGGCCCGAAAACAACATCTGATAAGATAAAACATTGCCTATGTAGAATGACCACCCGGCGACCAAAGGATCTGGCATTTCATCAATGCAATTAACTGGAGAGTGATAATGTATAGACATCTTCTGGGGGATGCTCGCTACTTCCATTAAACAGCAATCCAACAAATTACATAGTAAAGGCTTCATCTTAACATGCAAGATCCAAAATGGATACTGGCAGAGGCAAGAGTATGTGATCATTACTGGCCTTACATACCCATCAATTAAAACTGGGGTGAATAAAACTGATTATCTGGTGGCAATGGATTATATTTGGAGCAGTCAGTTCTTGAAGTTGATGTGTTGGAACCAGGAAAATAGTAAGGATCTGAGTGACTCTGACAAAGGCCAAACTGCTACGGCTAGAAAACTGTGTCACAGTATCTTCAAAATGGCCGATTTTGTGGGGTGATTCCAGTATGTAGTGGTTACAGTGGGCAGATATGGCATTTCTGGGGCACCAGGCAAAGCTCCATTCCATAGCTCCACTAAGCTCTGCCCCAAAGCATTGCTAAGCTCCACTCTGTCACACCTCCAATATACTGACCCCTTATGTGCCTCCTACAAAGTATGATGCCCCCTTATTTACCCCCAGACAGTATAATTCATCCTAGTGTTCTCTTCATACAGTATGAAGACCTCTCATGTGCTCCTCACACAGCATGATACTCCTTTATATAGATCCAAATCTGTATAATGGTCTCTTTAGTGATGACAACAAAATCTTATGTGCTTCCAATATAATATGCTGCCACTTTAGTGTCTTCAAGATAACTCTTCAACCAAGCCACCATTCCCACAACAAACAGAGAAGATCTTTCACTGCAGAACTGCTCCAGTCTGTCTGGTGGTGGTTAGGCATAGAAACCATGATGAAGTCACTTCATCAGGCCTGCCAGCATCTCACCGCCAGTTACAAGGGGAAAGTGTCACCATTGTGTTCAACTGTATTAGTGTCCTGATTGTAGGGATGCAACTGAAAGTGGTGCTGCTGCTAGGTTGCCACGAGGGCCCCCTGATCAGTGGGGCCAAACACAATTGCATTGTCTAAATAGGTGGTAAAGATTTGAAATGTGAGCTCTGGTTTGAAGCCTGACAGTTGCATTTTTGGTATATTTTGTAGTTCATCCCGACAGAAAATCATGTAAAGTATGATAAGCTAGAGATTCAAAATATTTTGGCCCAGAAAGGCACACAAGGTTATTTAAGGCTTGTGACTTCTGCTCCCTATTGAAAGCAGCAATAAAGGTTTTGCCATAGTGTGACTGACCATTTAACATGTTGTACATTCCACTTCAGTCAATTCAGATGAATGGAAACCTCCATGTAATCATGCCCTTTGCCCATGGCACTTCGGCGGCTGAAACAACTTTCAAAGAGCAACATCAAATGAGTGGAGGAGCAGAATGTGAATGGTGAACTCGTACTATTGTTGGATACACTTGTTAAGATGAGGTCGCTGCTTTTTGAAGCTCTACACCTGGCTGTGTTGCACGTATCTACTGATCTCTCATCTCAGCCAAGTTGTACCACCTTCATAAGAATCCTAGTCTTGGGAGACATTCTCTGAGATGTCAAATTAAATCTGACAACAGCTTTCTCATCTTTGCACATCACAAATAGATGAAGCGCCAGATGTTTGTTTTAGAAGTTACTAGCCATTTGTGAATAGTATATGCCATGCACCAGACTTACAGGGGGATATGTAGAAGAGGGTTATGCCTGGTGCAAAATTCTTGTATCATGCACCACCCCTTCAGCGCCTGTACTAGACATAACACAAAGGGGGAGATTTATTATAACTGTCAATTTAGACAGGATTAGGGATTCATCAAATTCAACACTGCTAGTGCGTGCCTACTGACGGTACAATGTTAGCTGATCACACCCAGTTCAGCACATAAACTGCTGATAACTTTTTTATTTTTGAACTATGGCTGTTTAGGAACCCCTCCTGTTTGCTCTTTGCATATTATTAGTTATTACTGTGAATGATTTGGATTGCCGCTTGCCGTAGAAAGTGTCTGCTTGGAATATCATTTCACATGAATTCTGCCAGCCTGACTTTCTGCTTGGATTATCATGTTACATGTGCGGTGCCAGGCATGACTTTCTACTTGATCAACTACAAATCCTTCCTCCAGATTCTGCTACTAAGAATCTTATTTTACTTATATTAGCTATTGCTTATGGACTCCAAACTAAATGCACTGACCTCGTCACTACACCAGGCAGGCAGAAGTTGCACCAAATTTATCATATCGGCTCGTGATATTTGATAGATTTGGTGGATCCTTGTTGGACACATTTCTCTTCCTTGTCACCTCTTGCCAACTTCTTCCTTTCTATGCCACCTCTTGGTTGTCTTAGCATCGACCACTATTTTTCATCAAACTTTTCCACAGTTTGAAATGTTTAAGTTACACCCATTTTCTAGGACACAACCCCTATTCCTGGGCACAATTTAAAACTGCCCAATGAGGTGAAAAAAATAACTTATTTTTTTTACCACAAATTGAGTCAGATGTCTGGTGCATTTAGCTTTGTGCATCTACTAGAGAAAATTATTTTATTGTGCCCTGTATCTAGCAGTGATGTGCCTACAGAGGAGGCCACACATGGGGCCTATTGGCCTAGGGCGTCTATATTCATAGCTTTTTTGAAAATGGCTGATCAAGAAATTGGTCAAAACAGAGGGTTCATCTGACACAGGAGGAGTCCAAATCTGAACTCAAGAGCTTCCCTTTTAAGGGGTTCTAGTACGTATGCTGATGTGTTTCCTTTGGCAAACATCTAGCTTATAATCATCTATAAACATGTTAAGCCAGGACCATTTTCTAATGTGTTAGGGTCCATTCACACGTCCGCAATTCTGTTCCACATTTTGCGGAACGGAATTGAGGACCCATTAGTTTCAATGGGGACAGATGATGTCACGGCCGTGTCCGCAATTGCGGATCCGCACTTCCGGGTCTGCAATCGCGTTCCTGAAAAAAATAGAACATGTCCTATTCTTGTCCGCAATTGCGGACAAGAAAAGGCATTTTCTATAAGAGTGCCGGCGATGTGCGGTCTGCAAAATGCGGAACGCACATCGCCGATGTCCGTGTTTTGCGGATCCGTGGCCAACTTTGCTCTTATGTGTATGACCAAATGTAGTCCTCTGCATCCCATTATCTACTGCTTCTCCTTCCCCTGACCATCACCTTGTAGCCTCCTTTAACAGCTGCTTTATCTGATCCCCTTGTAGCTACGCTCATGTGTGTGACCTGTGCAAGGGCCTTGCAGCCAATATGGCCCATTGCTACGTTAAAAAACCTAGTGTCTATTAAATCTCAATTTAGGGTAATCCATATTCAAGCCTCACAATTATGCCACACCAATGAGGCATTTTCTAAAGAGTCATGAATATGATACTGTTGTTGAGATCTGTGTTGGCAGTGACAGATTTCACAGGCTTCATCGGTTTAAAAGTTAAAATTTATTTTGATCCAAAAAACAGTGGCATCAAAGTTGAGTTTTCACTTTGGCCAATCCACAACACATAAATCTACAGGAATATAAGCAAAATTATTCAGCTGCTCATCTGAAAGCTAACTAAGTAAAAGTTTTCCTCCCCTATGCGCTCACCAAACATAAGACTGTACACAGCCAGCAGGTCATGCAGCTTTCAGGATCTGACCCTGAATGAGGTTCTCACCCTGTATTTATTCCCCCCAGTAATGAGGCTAGCAGCTACACCTGGATTACTTTAGGCTAGCGGAAAGTGGTGTACTGGAGTGAGGAGGGAATGGCAAGTCCCACTGCCAAAAACTTCCTGCCATTCCATAAAAAATACATTCCATTAATAAATTTGTGCAAAGTGCCTAAGCAAACTATGCTTTACTGAAACAAGACAGTTTTCTGGATTCTATTTACCTCGCCCATCTGATATATCATGTGCATGCCCTTCAGTACTTTACCTACTATCGATTTACAATACTTAGAGATAGTTGGAGTCCCCAAGTTGGAGAACAAGGGCAGCCTTGAACTTCTTTTGAACCCACCAGAGGAAATTATTCAGATGGCCAACCCCCTTTGTATACCTGGCGTGCGCGCCAAATTTTAAGTAATCTTTCATATCGTTGCATATACAGGACTTATCATCATTGAGGTTTAATAGGAAATCTGATGGTTACTGGGTCAGCCCCAAATGAAATTGTCTCCTGCTAGGCCTAAGGGTCTGTGTTTTGTTAGGAGTCCATTATTGTGTCAGAACTTGAGCTCATTGGAGGATCTTCTGGTACTCTGGTGGGCCAGTCCAACCATGACCAAGGGGTCTATATACTATTCTTGGACTGGGGCCCTCTGTTGTATACTCCTGGTTTACATGCTGGCTATATGAATGAATGTTCGACCATGGTCAGCTGTTATGGTGTCGACACCAAAGTCAACCAAGCCCACTGTGTTGTAAGAGTATTTTACATACACATGAACTGATTAGTTCTGTCCCCTTTAATATCACCTTCTATATTCTGTGTAATGATATTCCTTGTAATGTACTGTAGTTAGACATACACAACCTCCACCTTGCTGATAAAGCCACATTCCTGAGGGCTTATCTCAGAGACATGCCTGCTGTACACTTGAAAACCTTGGGAGAAGGGGCTGAAGGGTATACTTTGTGAACACAGATAGTTAATTGGCACTCCATTGAGGAACACCATCCAGGTAAGATGCTGTGATTAAAGCACTAGCCCTATCTCTTGTATAACCCTGGGGTGTTGGCCATGTGGTACGACATGGTGACTGGAGTCCTCCCCATATTGTATTGGGCAGGCCATGTGATTGATCATCATTTTATCTGTATGCGATTTCTCTGTTTAACCTTATATTTATATATCACTTAGCCTGTTAAGCCTATTTATTCTCCAATTATTGAATTCACATTATAAAACGCCCATCAATTTATGTTTTTAGTGATTTATCAACTCTTTCTTAACAGGATATCAGTGAAAAAAAGGATCAGCTGTGTTGAATTAAAAAAAAAGTCCAATCCCTTGTTATCACAGGACATCAGTCACCAACAAAGCTGTCTGTTAGGGGCTTATTCCCCTAATTCTATGGATGATGGGGATTCGAAGAGGTTATCACCACCTTCTAAGATGTTGATATGTCCTAATAGTGCCTATGGTCATAGAGTTAAAATATTAGTATTAAAAATGGATTAAAAAATAACAAAAAAGACAAGTTTTTTGAGTTTTCTTAGACTGAAGAAAATGAAATACCAAAGTAATCTGCCCTTGAGACTGCAAATAACATGATTTATTCTCAAAGTGCATTATTATATGTTAGATGATTTGTACCACATTTTAAGAAAAAAGGGTCCTTTTTGAAGATTGAATATGTCAACACGGGGCAGAGGCAGACCGTTCATTAGAGAGAGAGAGATGCTTGGAATCTTCTCAACGAGACCGTTTGGCCTTTAATACGTAGGTAGATTCTGCAAGATATCAGCCTCTGGAGATTTTTCTGCATGAGCGATGACCTTGACAATGGTGAGGTTAATGACAAGTATATGTTCTCTGGAGAGCTTTTCCACCATTCCTTTATCAGTTCGAATATTTGTCAAGTTGTATCTCTCTTTTGAAATACATCTTTCCAACGTAAGTATCCACTTGGAAATGACAATCTGGCCCAATTCATTGAGAATTTGTTCTAAAGCAGTGGCGGGCATTGAGTCATACCATTCTTCAGATAAGTGGCATGTTGTGGTTTTTTATGTGAATATGCAGGACACTTATCTATACAGTTCATTAAGGAGGCTTAAGGACATAGAAGACAAAAGCAAGGAAGTGACTCTAAATAGGATAAGTTGAAATAAGACCAATAGCTACGTCTTTGATTATCTCCTCAATGTAATTGCGGACACTTATAATATCATGAAATGATTTATCTCTGGTCGGCACTTTGGTTGAGGTGGAGCTCAGTGGTAAGAGGCAATCTCCAGGAAGTAAAATAAGTGAAACCACGGCACTCAAGGATTGTGATGTAAAGGAATTGGTCTTAATTCAGAGGGCTCCATATATGACCATTGGTGGGTTGACACTTCTGTTTGGTCACGGCTAATTATAAGGAGCTGGAGCAAGTTTAGACTAGCGTGTGTCTGAGGAAGCCAGCAGTCTGCTGGGGAAACGTGTTACACTTTTTGTTGTTTTATCTCCTTTATTTTTATTTTTTTCAAATAAATCTTAAAGAAGAGGCAGCCCCCGCAATCTTTTATTTTTTCCCCCTCTTTTATACTTTTTATTCATTTCATTTGCATCCGGGATCAAGAACAGGGAGCAACAGACACTTTCTAAGCACATACTGTAAATGTGCAATAGGCCTGGACTCTCTTCTTTCTGGTGAGTGCCTATCCACCAGTTTGTATCTTTGTCCATAGTGGAGCGATGGCTCCTTTTTATCTTATTAGAGAGGACTTACGAGGACGAGGGTGACCAAAGGCAGAGGCAGTGCTTTAAACAAAACAGTTCTTGTAGTTCCATGATGCATTTTAACCATTGATGTTACCCTTTAAAGTGAACAGGACACGCACGTTTTGATGGGAACGCCCAACTGGCAGGAGGCCAGTAAAAATGCTTAAAAGCTCCCTGGTAGTGACAACTAATCAGAGCCCTGCCCGTCTGTATTTGCCTCTTTCCGGGCACTTCTTTATTTCTATTTTCCACTCTTAATATCGTTTACTATCCTTGTAAATCTTTTAATTTAATTAAAGGCTGTGAACACCTTCAGAGACAATGTTTTATGATTGAATTATATTCTTTTTGGGCTAAAAAAAATCATTGTTTTCAATAGTTCTTTATTAGAAATGTTCAGCATTTTATGTCCCGTCATGTTGCTGTTCTGACGGCTGGATGTGTCACCCTTATCTCTGAATTCTTGACAGTTCATAAACACTCATTTAAGCCTCCATATTCTCCATATTAGTTTGTTAACGGTTTGGTTATAATGAGTGTTTATGAGCTATCAGGAATTCAAAGATAAGGGCTGTACATCCAGCCATCAGAACAGCAACATGACGGGACTCAGTGTAATATAGAAATCAGTGTGCAGATAGACTGACAATTAACCTTGTATGACAAAAACGGCTGAACATTACTAATAAAGGCCAATTTAAAAGAATTATTTTTAGCCCGAAAAGAGTCGAATGCAGTCATTAAAAAATGTGTTTATAGTCTTTATTAAACACTGGACTTAAAACTTTTTATAAAGAAGTGACAGTTTCCTTATCTATTTCTACCCCCTGAAGGCAAGGGCAGGGTGAACCTCGAAGGTAAATGGTAGGCAGCTGTCTAGGACAACAATAAAGTGGTGGTCAACTAGATCAGGCATGCTCAACCTGCGGCCCTCCAGCTGTTGTAAAACTACAACTCCCACAATGCCCTGCTGTAGGCTAATCCTGGTGCAACCTGCCCCTAATGTTGGGCCACATCCGGCTCCTAGGTTATAGGGCTGATCTAGATCAATGAAGTACAATATAAATAAGATAGGTCATAAAACGTTGCTGGGACCCCCACTGATCCGAGGGCGCCGTTAGTACCATTCAATATGGACCGAGAGGCTGAGCATTAGTCTACAGAAATGAGTAGTAGTAAAAATCACACACATTTCATTGACCTAATATTGCATGTTGCATTGATGTGTCCTTTAATAACAGGGATATAATCTGGTGCCATCCCTTCCATCAGCGGGGGTCCTGTATACTCACGATCTGGGTGATGCATCAGATTATTCATTTAAAGGCCATCATGCAAAAAGAAAAGAGAAGCCAGCCAGGTGTTAAAGATTCATCCAGTTTTTCTAGGTGAAGCAAATGCCACACACATGCACTGTAAATATTCATGGGAAAACTGCATTATGCATGACCATTAAATGTGTTTGCAACATTCGCTTAGCAGGAACAAGGTTGAGGCGGCCGTGTAATGATCCGAGCAGACAGGAGGTCAGGAGGCTCTAATACTCTGCTTACTTACAAGCATCTAAAGACTTCATTTATGTGGATTCATGTCTGTAATTATGAAATTATCTATATGATACTTAATATTGACCTAAAAAGGCTGAACACCACAGATGTCCGTTTACACTGACGAGCAAAAAGGTAACAATGTTTAGAACTTTTGACTTTCAGGCTCCGGGTCTCACCATCCACTACAGCTTAGAACGTGAGAATCCCATTATTTTATAGACAATCCTCTTGGCTATCTCATACATACCGTATTTTTCGCCATATAAGACGCACTTTTTTCCCCCCAAAAGTGGGGGGGAAATGGCAGTGCGTCTTATATGGCGAATGCTACCATTTTCCTATAGTTAAAGCTGATACATCGCACAGCATGCGATGTATCAGCATGGAAGGAGGAGGGGGCGGAGCCTGGCAACACGCGGCGGGCGGCCCGCCGCTAACAGCTGACTGCTTTCATAACATTTTTAATCTTTAATCATGTCCCCTTATTCCCTATAATCCCAGTACAGTAGCGTCTGCTAACCTGCTATACCGATCCTCTAGCAGGCAGGCGGTGCGCGGCGGCTGCTGTGTAACGTCCTCACTGACATCATCTGCCTGCTCCTCCTGCTTCATTCATAAAGTGAAAGGAGCAGGCAGATGGCGTCAGTGAGGGCGTTACACAGCAGCCTGCCGCCGCACCGCTCTGCCTGCTAGAGGATCGGTATAGCAGGTTAGCAGAGCGCTACTGTACTGGGATTATAGGGAATAAGGGGACATGATTAAAGATTATAAATGTTATGACAGCAGTCAAGCTGTTAGCGGCGGGCCGCCCGTCGCATGTTGCCAGGCTCCGCCTCTAGCAGTCACTATGGGCCAGATCTGTGGATAGCACTTTGATGGGGGCATTTATGAATGACACTGTAATTGGGTGATCTGTGGATGACACATATAGCATAAGATGCTATATATGTGTCATCCACAGATCCAATCCATTACAGTGTCATTCATAAATGCCCCCATCACAGTGCTATCCACAGATCCCCCATCACAGTGCTATCCACAGATCCCCATCACAGTGCTATCCACAGATCCCCCCATCACAGTGTCATCCACAGATCCCCCCATCACAGTGCCATCCACATCTCCCCCACATAACAGTGCCATCCACAGAACCCCCCATAATACTGTCATGCACAGACCACCACTACTTCAAAAGCACACCTTTTGGTTAAAAATATTTTTTTTCTTATTTTTCTCCTCAAAAACCGAGGTGCGTCTTATAGGCCGGTGCGTCTTATAGGGCGAAAAATACGGTAAATTGGACTTGCAACTATTTAACATATGATAAGTTCTGCAGATTCTTGTCATGTAACTGCATTGTTACTGTTTTCCTCCTAAAATTCTAAATTTGAATTTTTATTATTTTTTATATCCACTTTTGGCTTTCAACGCTGCCTGAATCCTTCTGGTAATGCTCTTGATCAGATTCAAGCAAGTCTCGACCACAATCACGTTCCCAATGTTTGTACTTTTTTATAAACTCGAGCCGACGCTTCTTATGGCGATATTGAAATCAAGGCTTCTTGACCTTTTTTCGGGCCACTATTCCAGACTTGTGTAATGCGCATCGCACGGTGCTTGCATGGACGTCTGTGATCTCACTATGACGAAGCCTACGAGCCACCTCCACTGCCGTGTTTGTCACACCAGGACTGATAGACCTTGTGATGAGCCGACTTGTTGACTCCGATATTTTTGCATGGACGTCCACCTCTTGGCTTTGGAATGGATGGACGGACTTCATTTCGTATTCTTCCAACTGTCATGGCGCTCACATGATGCAGTTTGGCAATTTTCTTGGCTGAGATACCGCTATCGATGAGCTGGATGATGCAGTTTGGCAATTTTTTCTTGGCTGAGATACCGCTATCAATGAGCTGGATGATGCAGTTTGGTAATTTTTTCTTGGCTGACATACCGCTATCAATGAGCTAGATGATGCAGTTTGGTAATTTTTGGCCGAGATACCGCTATCAATGAGCTGGATGAGGCGGTTTCTGTTTTCTTGGGAATCTTCTTTATGGCTGCTCCTGGATGTGAACCAGTGACCTTTCACTTGGGAATCATCCTAATAACACTGAGCTATTAGGGAAGTGAGAACAGGTTGTAATTTGTAGTATCCAAGAAGAAAAAGATTGTTCCACCACCAGGAGCAAAACAGTAACAATGCGGTTACATGAGAAGAATCTGCAGAACTAATCATATGCTAAATAGTTACAAGTCCAGTGTATATATGAGATAGCCAAGATGATTGTCTATAAAATGATGGGAGTCTCACATTCGAAGCCATAGTGGATGGTGAGATATGGAAAGTTAAAAGTTCAAAACCTTTACCTTTTTGCTCATCAGTGTAAAGATAGAAAGATAGATAGATAGATAAATAAGTAGATAGATAGATAGATAGAGAGATAGATAATAGATATCGCTGTAGGCGTAGCTAACAGCTCATGGGCCCTGGTGCAAGAGTTCAGCTTGGGCCCCCTTCTCTCAGTGCTTTGTGTGTCTTCTTATGTGGCACAAGTGTCCTTGGGCCCCCTCAGGCTCCTGGGCCCGGTAGCGACTGCTACCTCTGCGCCCACTATAGCTACGCCCATGGCTGTAGGGTACAAATCCCCTTGGGGCTTCACAAAGCTTATGACAACTCCTGTCCACAATAATGTGCATCTTCTGTCCTCGAGTGATGAGCGTAGAACGCAAGTTTTTTTCTTTTTTTTTGCTGATGTGAATAGAATCACACTCCGTCCTCAGGAACCATTACTTGACGCGGTAAATCACCAGAAGACAGAGACGTGGAAAGCGGCTGCTAATTCCGTGTCTAGCTGGTTGTCACACACAGCACGCCGCGTCAGCTGGATTTCAGGGTGGGATCATGGTATGGAAGCTTATCTGCACAATCTATACCTCTATAGGCTCCATTCATCATGGGAATCAGTCTTGATAGAATGAAAGGGCCAGGAAATAGTGGAAAATGTTCTCATACTGAAAGGATTTGTGTCCTGTGATCATAGTGATCACAGCGATCATCTGCAGTCAAGTGTTCAATTTTAATACAGCGCCACCACAGGGGAAGTGAGGCATTACACAAGTCCTATTCAAATCAACTGTACATGGTCATTCAGGGTCCTCCGAAGCAAGAGATGATCTTTTTAGTCCAATGGAATCGTGGGGGGGGGGGACCCTCGGTGTTTGAATTGGCGTTATCCGGTTATTGGTTAGTCATGGCAGACATGTCATGAATATGGACTGAGTACAGTCTGAAACGCGTTGACTGGTGTGGGGAGATGTCCTGCTATATGCCATTTTGGACGTTTTTTTTTTAAAGATATGTGAAATAAAAATCTATGGTTTTATTCAAGACC
Organism: Bufotes viridis; assembly: GCA_033119425.1. Taxonomy (NCBI): domain Eukaryota; kingdom Metazoa; phylum Chordata; class Amphibia; order Anura; family Bufonidae; genus Bufotes; species Bufotes viridis. The sequence goes on from CM065598.1 coordinate 98,318,679, forward strand.
GAGCGCTGGACCCGTTACTTTGTATCTCACGTATTTATTTAAAGAAAAAGTCCTGACAGGTTGTAGTATTTCTAGCATTAAAATACCCTTTTTTATCACGTTTCCATGTATCTCCTTTGGTTCTGCTGGGAGTAGGCTCTGGACCGAATCAGTCTACCTCTGGCAGTTGACTATAAAGTCCCTTCTTACTTGAAGGAGTCTTCTCAGCTATTCTGCCATGTTGCTGCAGAGGCTTCGCTCCTTCCCTGACAAGCAGTGGGTAGAGTGAGTGAGCACGTGTGTCCACCAACATTGAGCTCTTCAGGTGGACGTGCACACTGCTATACAATGTGAACACAGGGGGCGCCCTACTACGCAGGCAAATTCTGAAATTCTTCATTGTTTTTTACAGTGTGTTAATGGCAAGCATTCTGACATTGTATATGAGGGACAACCTCTTAAAGGTAAGGTTGTAACTGGGGAGAGGGCTATGCTCTGTGTCAATGGAGAATACCTACATGCCTGTCTGCATTTTTTAGGATATATATGAAGGACTGGGGCAACAGGGGGCATCTGCAACAGCTCTGCTACATCTGCGGCTGCTCTGCTACATCTGCGGCTGCTCTGCTACATCTGTCCATGCAGATTTATATTGATTCATGTGTTTTATACAGCACTATAAGGTTTCTTGAGTTACATTATTTTGCTATGTACAAGATTTTACCCTCTCACGATTTCCCATCACAGCTTTAGTAGAATAAAATAACAATATTAATCCTTCGTGTACGTGCGTGACTAAGTGGCAGGTGAGCGCGGATCTGTCTATTTTTACAAGCTCGATTAGTCATAGACAAACCGCATATCCTCCACTTCCCTAGACATGAAAGGAAAGAGTCCTCAAAAGGAAAAAGAAGGGCGAGTTCTAAAATGCACTTACGTTTTTAAACTACTCAGGCTAAGAGACTCGTAACAATGTATCAGATCAGTTTGGTTCGCAAATCAGAAAATTCCTTTAAGTGGGCGTGACACTATTTATCCAGTGAGCTCATGGTATGAAAGAGGGCATCTACCGATCTGGATATTGATGATGTATTCGGAGGATAGATCATAAATATTTAACCCTTTAAACTGCATATGCATCTCCTGCATATGTAAGGAACCTGTCATCATTTCTAGTTTGGTCATGAATTGTATTCTCCATTAAATAAATATTACAGATTATAAAAATTCTGAGTTCCTCTGTTATCCCCCCTTGAAATGTATGAATAAACTGACAACTGGGTGTTGCCAGTTGGGGCTGGGATGGCCAACCTGCGGCTCTCCAGCTGTTGCAAAACTACACCTCCCAGCATGCCCAGACAGCCTACAGATATCAGCCTACATCAAGGCATGGTGGGAGTTGTAGTTTTACAACAGCTGGAGAGCCGCAGGTTGGCCATCCCTGCCCTATACACTCACTACACATCTAAAAAAAGAAGGGTAACCACCAGTTTTCAATTTATTAAAACATTTCTATGAGGAATAACTGAGGGATGGCAAAACACGTAGCCGCAACTCGGCATTTGCAAATCCTTTCATGTCCTTTTTGAATAAAACTGCTGGTGCCCTTTAAGAAACATTCTCCTTTCTCCCCTTGGTGGGATAAATGTGCCATGTACGCATTTCAAGCCAAAGTTAGCAGGCATCCATCGATATAAAAGATGATTCAGTCATCGATGAGATCAAAGTGCATTTCTTACAAGCGGCACATTTTTCTGAGCTTGCAATTAAAACATTTAATGCATTGTTTAAAAAAAAAAGAAAGAAAGAAAGAAAATCTAAAAAGCAGCTGCACCCGCGGCTCGTTACAATGTGTCAGGGAATTATATCAATCAGCATTTTTATTGGTCTGCCAGGAGAAAATCTAACAGTTTGTATTAAGCGCAACCAAAAATGTCTCCCCCCGTTGAGTGATGGATGGGAATCTATTTCAGGCTCGCCATGCGATACAATGTCTTTTAAATGAGGGTTGTTCCTTAACGGGCGCGTTATTTAGAATTGTCGGTGAAAATAAACATTATGTTCTGTTTTATCTCTTCATGGCGCTGCCACCCTGTCGCCGGGACGATGCCAGCGGAGAAATGATAACACGACGGCACTTCAGAAAACTTTGATTACTTCCTGAGTTCAATAATTGAAGGAAATCCTTATTGAGCGAGGCAGAGCTCTCTGGATTTGTGGTTCTGCTGCGCTAAAGTGCCTTCGTTATATTTATTAATTCGCTAATTAAAATTCGGTAAATCCAAGATTTATGAGCTTTCTCTTCCCCTTGCTCATAGACAGCAGCTCTGCTCTCTACGATTGGCTGCTGTTCGTTGGCACCAGCCCACCGTTCCTTCGTTACTTGCATATGGGCTCATGACTTATGGGTTGTCTTGATGGGATAATCAGTACTTTTTATACTTTGCCCAAGTAATGCTGAGCTAGGGGGCGCAATTACATCTACCGGAACTTTTCTTTCATCCTATAGGAACATATGCTTGGTATAACTGGATGGCGGACAATAAATTTCATCTTCTCTGGTGGGCTCAAGGTAGACCGCTGTAATCCTATTTCCATTACCCTTTTACTATTCAGGGGCCATTTGTTGCCCAATAATTCAGCTTGGATTATATAGATACCCTAGAGCAGTGATGGCTAAACTCCAGTACTCCAGCTGTGGTTAAACTACAACTCCCAGCATGCTCCATTCGTTTCTATGGAGTTCTGAGAACAGCCAAGCAACTGTAGCTCCTGGGAGTCGTAGTTTTACCACAACTGGAGTGCCCGAGGCTAGCCATCACAACCCTATAAGGACATCTACCTGGATGGTGGACCCTCATCTGTTCTGGTGGCTTCAAGGTCATCTAGTCCTATTCTACTTCCATTAGCCCTTTTGCTACCCAGAAGCCCTTGGAGTCTACAAATTCAGCTTCAACCCCACAAATACCCTATAGGGACATCTGCCTATGGTATATAGCTTCATCCTTTTACATTTAGGGTTGGACTGGCCCATCAGAAGACACTGACCAAAGCTCCTCAACCACAACAACAATCCATTAGGTCAGAGGCCGACTGGCCATAGACCCTACTATTGAACTTTCCTGCGGGCTGATGTTCAATGGTGTGCTGAAGCCATCCATAGAGATGAGACATGGTTGAAGGGAGTCGTCAAGGTGGTCTGAGCCCAGTGGAGAAAATGAGAATGTCTACAATCAGAGAAAACATCACTGGATGTCTGGAGGTATGTAGGCAGGGTGGGACTGGCCCACCAGAGTACCAGAATATCCGCTTGTGGCCCAAACTCTGAGAATAATGGACCCCTAATAAAACATATACCTATATACACAGGATGGTGAAGATGGGTCCTTAGTAGTGTTGAGCGAACAGTTCGAGAATAGTTCGGGTTCGTACCGAATTTTGGGGTGTCCGGGACCCGGACCCGAACCCGGACATTTTCAAAAAAGTTCGGGTTCGGGTTCGGTGTTCGTCGATTACTTCCCGCTTTCTGAAGGGCTGCACAGCAGCCAATCAGCTAGCGTTTTACTTCTTGCCCTAAGAGCCCATCACAGCCATGCCTACTAATGGCATGGCTGTGATTGGCCAAGTGCAGCATGTGACCCAGCCTCTATTTAAGCTGGAGTCACGTAGCGCCGCACGTCACACTGCTCTGATTAGTGTAGGGAGAGGACGCAGCTTCTGTCAGGGCGAGATTAGGCAGGTTAAAGTCAGCAACAGCACCTAATGAACTGATCAATTTACAGCTGAGAATCATTGAACTTCTGCTAGTTACTTGCTCGCTGGTTTTTAGGCTGCACAGAGCGTTTTTCTGTCACTTATTTTCTGGGTTGATCGGCGGCCATTTTGTGACTTGTGGTGCGCCAGAAGAAGCTGCCACCAAGTCCATCAATCCATCAATACTAGTTTTTTTTTTTTTGCTATATCCTACATCAGGGGCTTGGCTGTGCTAATTGTCACCCCTAGAAACTCAGGAAAGAAATTTCTATATTTTATTAAGGGGTTAAATACAATTGCCCAAATACCAATCCCCTAAATCTGGTGTTCCAGCTTTGGCTAGACAAGTATAATACTGTCTGCTGTCTGGCAAAGGATAGATTATTTTCTGGGGTTAAATTCAATTGCCAAAATAGCAATACCATACATCAGTGGTTTCAGCAGTGGCTGGCAAAATAGAATAGTGTCCGAGGTAACGCACACACGTACAGACGCACGTACACGATTCTTGAATAGTTGTATTTTCGCGATAATAAAACTAACAGTGTAAAGTTGACTGTATTGCTCTAAGTTATATTCGCGTACGAATGTAACTTCTATTACAGCACACCAATACTAAAAATGACTAAGAGACAGCTTTAAGTTCTATTCGAACGCGATTGCAACTTTGGAACTTAAAGTGGTGTACGATTTTAAAAGTTGAGTACTAAAAAGTTGGAATCGCAATGCGATTCTTATGTATTTGCTTAATCGCATTGCGATTACAACTTTGAGCTACCGATCACCATGGGAACGCCTCCTCCAGTAGAATGTACTGTCGGATGTGAGAATTAAGTTGAAATCGCAATGTGATTATTATATATCTGCTAAATCGCATTGCCGTTTCAACTTAGCATTGCTAAATAATTCCATCCATATTCGTTAACTTACTGACTCAGTAAGTTAACGATATGGATGGAATTATTTAGCAATGCTAAGTTGAAATCGCAATGCGATTAAGCAAATATATAAGAATCGCATTGCGATTTCAACTTAATTCTCAGATCCGACAGTACATTCTACTGGTGGAGGTGTTCCCATGGTGATCGTTAGCTCAAAGTTGTAATCGCAATGCGTTTATTGCGGTATATTATCCCTCTGGGTGTCTTTTACAGCCTTTTTAGTGCCCAAAAGTTCGGGTCCCCATTGACTTCTATGGGGTTCGGGTTCGGGATGAAGTTCGGGTTGAGTTCGGATCCCGAACCCGGACATTTTCCGGAAGTTCGGCCGAACCTCTCGAACCCCAACATCCAGGTGTTCGCTCATCTCTAGTCCTTAGAATAATTTCCTCTAGTAGGCCCAAGGGACCTCAGGCCAACTCTCTGCATAGGTCTGCATTCTCCTGTTTGTTTGGTAGCACTGAAAGACCAGGCAGCATGCTGAAGCTAGGTCTGGTTTGATGCTGTGGGCCACATTTTACCTCCTTGGCCTCCTCCTCTAATTTAAGGATAACTGGAAGAGATGGACAGAACATGGCAGATGCTGCTGGGAAGGTTTTCTGCTGCCATGTGGTGTTGGTTGGGCAGTATTTTGTGCTGCACTCTGGTATTTGGTTCTGCTGGGGCGGTGTTTTGTCTTGAACTGGGGCCCCATCAATTAGCATCAAGCCACCCACCTAGTTCTTCACCCTAGTTTGCAGAATTGCCCCACCAAATGTGGGACTACTGGCATGTACAAAGGCTACAATGCAATTTAAAGGACATGCTCCTGTTCTTTGTAGCTGGATGGTGGGTTCTCGGGCACGTCTCTCCTGGTTGGTTCCAGGTGGTTTAGACCCACTCTACTTCCATTATCCATTATCATTTAGGAGACATTTGAGTCTCCTAATTCAGTTTTAATCCTCCAGATACCCTATAAAAAGGGGGCTTTTTCTGGTAGATACACTATTGCTGAGATCAGAGTTCACTCATCGGACGTACAGTGAATAAGAATTTCATCCATTCAAGCATCAGCCCAAGGACGTTGAGCCTTGTTGTACTGGCTGTGACTGTATGGAAAGAATTTACTCTGCAGATTTCATTTAGCAGTGAATTCCGGGGGAGCGGATGGCCTTTACTCGCTGGAATAGATACTATTCAATAAATAGGCTGTTTCTAGAGATAAAGGTAAAACGAAGGGTAAACTAAGTCTCACAGCGCAACGTATAAACAGGAATGAATATATCTGGTTATGGATGAGCCGTGCGGTGGACTGTTCTGTGCCGCCTGTGCTCTCCCGAAATGTCCACGTAATATACACAGTCCATGTTACTGGTAGATACCGCTATTAGGAAACCCGAACGGGAGATTTTTAGATTCTTTACAACTTTATATTGTATTGTAGACTGGTTTCCACTGACCACAATGAGAGCAAGTTCTTCTAATAAAGCTGTCCAGATGCCTCCACCACCATCTGTAACGCCCCAGAGTGGCATCACGAACAGGATCTACTTTTGGGCCTGGAAGGCCCCCTCTATCTGTAAAACCCCCTACAAGAGACTTTAGAGCATCTAATAAAGCTGTCCAGATGCCACCACCACCATCTGTAACGCCCCAGAGTGGCGTTGCCATTTTGGCATCATGAACAGGATCTACTTTTGCGCCTGGAAGGCCTCCTATAGCTGTAAAATCCCCTACACAAGACTTTATAGCATCTACTTACTGCTGGAAAGTGTGACTCTGTATCAGTTGCATCACTGAGGCAAAACAGGGGTTATCGGCCATCTTGGATTGGGCATCCTGTGTTGAGAGGAAGACATCCACCCAGCAGAGGGGAGGGAACCAAACAGCCCGCCTCCACAGAGGAATAATTCTTGCAGCAGAAGGAACTAACGTGCTCAGTACAAGTTCCCAGGAGGACAGAGAAACCAACTGTACCCCCTACAGGAAGTAGAAGCGGCAACCATCTTGGAAAAGGGAAAATACAGTTCCTTCTTCCCTGGATCCTGAGAAGCAATGTCCAGAGGTCTGAGTTAGTACTGCTGGGGAAAATAACCTTGCTAGAGCTGTTAGGGGCTATAATCTGCCTGCCAGAGCATCATATTCCATGAAATTGAGCAGCTGCAGCGACTCTTAAAGGAGCCACGCTCCGTTACCCATAACAACGTGCACTTAAATTGCATTTTAGCTGACACTGACCCTTTTAGTCTGGTACAGGGTACCAAGAGCTATGTCTGACTGAGAAGGCCCTAGAGAGGGAAGAGACTGATTCATCTAGAATTCTGGACTCTGCCACTGTTAATATGGTGGAAGTCTGAGTGGCTTTTTACTTTGTTCGCCTAATGTGTACCCTGCTGAAGATTTAATCCAGTGTGGATACCTTGGAGGATGGGAGACCAAAGAACCGTCTCCTGTATTAAATCCACCACAGTGGCTCTCCCGGCCACCGAATCAAGTTCTGGTGCTGGTCATTTGTACTCCTAACCCCCCTGGAGACTCAATTCAGCAAGGGTGATAACCCTGCACCACTAGTGCCTCTGCAAAGGCTACAGGTGATCAGTGCCACAGTAGCTACTCCTGTTGCCCCTGAGCCTAGAAATATAGTCGAAGAACCACCTGAGCCCACCAAACATGAGCACCGCCTTGATGTGCACGGGAAAAAGGAGGAGTCCACTGATACTGCTCTATTCACTTCGGAACCACCCCCAGATCCATAGCTCCTTGCTATGAAAGACCAAGGGTCCATCTTTTACTGTTGTCCGGAGAGTCGGTCACCTTCCAGGAAAAAGCCAGGAAAAAGCCAAGGCTTACAGAGGATCCGCCACAAGAGGTTGATCCTGCAGTTCCAAGGTCTGCCACAGAAGGCCACCAGGAGATCACAGATGAAGTTTCTGCTGGAGTTGCAGCTGCAGAGAGCACCAGAGCAAGCAGTGACAGTGATGAGGATGTCACGCAGCTTAAAGAAGGCCTTTTGCCCACTCAAGATTTGGACCCAAGAGGAAGACTTCCAGCCCCTCCCGGAAGAGACCTGGTGCTGTGAGGAAAACCATCCACTGGACTACTGGAGCCACCGCATGAACTGCGCTTAAAGGGTGATAACTGGTTGGCCCTTTTGTTTGTTTTTGTTGCCCCATATTGTTCCTCACCCAGATAGACATGTTTGTCAGAACTCGTCCCATTTGCAAAGATTCTTTGCCAAAGAATATTCCAGGTTGCGCACGTCTGCGCCAAAATTTCCTTTTTCCCCCTTCTCAGGTTTATCTGGGAGCCCCTTTTGCTCAAAAGAGTTCTCATTACCATTGCTTTTATATTGTTACCCCATGTGGATTACAAATACCATTACTATCTCATATGGATTACAAATAATGACATTATAATTTCCCATGGATTGAAAAAAAGATTTGGTACTAAAGGTCCCAGTATTGGTGCATTTCATCCGCCAGCACTAAAAGAAAAGGACTCTAATATGAATTTATTGCACTACACTATTGCCTCATATATTTGCATTGTGTTTGCACTAACCATTTGAGTTTCAGCATTGAAAGTCTTCCTCTTGGGTCCCAATCTTGAGTGGGCAAAAGGCCTTCTTTAAGCTGTGTGACATCCTTATCGCTGTCACTGCTTGCTCTGGTGCTCTCTGCAGCTGCAACTCCAGCAGAAACTTCATCTGCGATCTCCTGGTGGCCTTCTGTGTGTATTCCTTTACAGGTACTGCAATGTGATTGTATGCACTTTAATTGGATCTTTGCACTTAATCTTGTTAGCCAAATAGCACCTTACTCCAGCTTATATGGACTGTCTCTGAGGACGTTAATACAAATGGTTCTAATGTTACCTTGTATTAGATCAGAAAGCCTAGGCATTGTATTGTATTTTTCCTACACAAGGGGGACCAAGTGGTAAGTCACAATCAGATCTAACACTGTCAAGGGTAACCTCGCTGCTAAAATGTGTGTTTAGAGGGATTATCCCTCCTGGAGTTCTTGGAGAGAACCGGCTCCTCCTCTTAGTCTTTTTATGTCCTAAGGCCTTGTGCGCCGTCCTAAAGAAAATTTTGTAGCTACCTGTTTAGTCATCAAGGTGACCGTGCGAAAATCTATTTATAGACCTAGGTGCTTGTAAGGGAATACAGGATGAAGCCATCCTTCTATTTGCGGGCATCTCATAGCATCGTGGAGGGATTACAGTACATGATACCCCCACGCTCCATATACGACTATTGCCAAGTTGTGGAGTATATGAGCGCTTAATTAATACTTATTGGTTCACTGGTAATTACCAAGAGGCAAACAGTAAATAGACACCCTACTCATACGGGCAGGAACATATTGGTAGCTGTTGCTATGTCAGGCTATGTATGTGTGTAATAGTCTATATTCTCATGCGCACAAGCTGAGGATGGCTTGTTTTAAGTAAGGGGGAATGTAAGGCCCCAGAGTGGCATTACTACTGCTGCACCCTGCTACTGTATTTATTGGTCTAACAAAATGTAATCTTATGTATTTTGTTCAGGTCCTATACACTGTGCATTTCTAATGTTATCCAGCAAACAGGGTAGAGCTACAGTTAGGTAGAATGGAGCTTTCCATGCCATTTTAACCCCCCTCTGTGGAGAATAGTGATGTCGCGAACATAAAATTTTCAGTTCGCGAACAGCGAACGCGAACTTCCGCAAATGTTCGCGAACAGGTGAACCGGGCGAACCGCCATAGACTTCAATAGACAGGCGAATTTTAAAAACCAAAGGGACTCTTTCTGGCCACAATAGTGATGGAAAAGTTGTTTCAAGGGGACTAACACCTGGACTGTGACATGCCGGAGGGGGATCCATGGCAAAACTCCCATGGAAAATTACGTAGTGGACGCAGAGTCGGGTTTTAATCCATAAAGGGCATAAATCACGTAACATTCCTAAATTGTTTGGAATAACATGCTTTAAAACATCCAGTGTGTGTATACGATCAGGTCTGATGTTGTATCGATTGACATACCAAACTCCTCTTTTAATGCACCGCAAACAGTCCATTTGCACAACCGCAAACTCCCCATTTGCACAAGGTTGGATACCAAGCTAGCCACGTCCCGGTGATGTCATTAAAGGTTTCTTCCTCCACCCAGCCACGTACAACACCAAGGGTCCCCGAAAGGTCAATTGAATTGATTTTTCGAACGGGGAGATGGTTAAAAAAACGCTGGCTCCCTCCCCTTTGTTTTAATCCACGGTCACTGCTTCTGCGCCGTGCAATTTACTCTCACACCCGATATGAGTGGTATTTTCTGTAGTACTATTCTCATCAGTTTAATCCCTCTAACGTCCCCAATCTGGGGGCCATTTATTGAATAGATTTTTCGAACGGGAGATGGTTAAAAACGCTGGCTCCCTCCACTCTGTTTTAATCCACGGTGACTGCGCCTGCGCCGTGCAATTTACTGTCACACCTCATATGAGTGGTATTTTCTGTAGTACTATTCTCATCAGTTTAATCCCTCTAACGTCCCCAATCTGGGGGCCATTTATTGAATAGATTTTTCGAACAGGGAGATGGTTAAAAAAACGCTGGCTCCCTTCACTCTGTTTTAATCCACGGTCACTGCGTCTGCGCCGTGCAATTTACTGTCACACCCGATATGAGTGGTATTTTCTGTAGTACTATTCTCATCAGTTTAATCCCTGTTACATCCCATATCAGGGATTGCCTTTTGTGAAAAAAAATTTAAGCCTGGTACCTTCGACTGCCTTCACAATGACAGACCAAACTCTCATACACCAAACTGAATTGATTTCAGGAACCGGGAGATGGAAAAAGCAGCTTGGTCGGTCCTCATACTCCCAAATTGGGGCACTGCGCGTGCACAGAGCAATGTGCTGTGACACCCTATATGAGTGGTGTCTTAACTAGTACTATTCCTATCAGCGGCGGGCGGGTGCGTGATAACTTGAGAGCAGGTGACCAAAGCTGAGCTGGAGGAAGATGGTGCGTCAAGGTTCTTAGCGGAAGTTGTTGAAGATTGGGTGTCCTGTCTAAGCCAGTCAACTACGTCCTCAGAATTTTTCGGGTTCAGGGTACATGGCCTCTGAACACTAGGCATTATTCCAGGGACAGTGGAAATCACAGCACCACGACCACGACGGCCCCTGCGGGGTGGCCTGCCTCTGCCTGTCATTTTTTTTTCGATAAGTGGTACTGTGCCACCCGGTATCAGTGGTTGGCACTGGCAGTGGGCACACTACAGTCTGTAGAGGTGGGCCTGACACACACTGGCAGCAGGCAAGCAACTGAAATTAGACTAATGTGTAAAAATGAAATGCCTTATTTATCGTCAAGCTACTGTGCCACCCGGTATCAGTGGTTGGCACTGGCAGTGGGCACACTACAGTCTGTGGAGGTGGGCCTGACACACACTGGCAGGAGGCAAGCAACTGAAATTAGACTAATGTGTAAAAATGTAATGCCTTATTTATCGTCAAGCTACTGTGCCACCCGGTATCAGTGGTTGGCACTGGCAGTGGGCACACTACAGTCTGTGGAGGTGGGCCTGACACACACTGGCAGGAGGCAAGCAACTGAAATTAGACTAATGTGTAAAAATGTAATGCCTTATTTATCGGCAAGCTACTGTGCCACCCGGTATCAGTGGTTGGCACTGGCAGTGGGCACACTACAGTCAGTGGAAGTGGGCCTGACACGCACTGGCAGCAGGCAAGCAACTGAAATTAGACTAATGTGTAAAAATTAAATGCCTTTTTTATGCAAAGTCCTGTGCCAGCCGGTATGAGTGGTAGGCACTGGCAGTGGGCACACTACAGTCACTGGAAGTCAGCCTGACACACACTGGCAGGCAACTAACCTTAGATTAAAGTGTAAAAATGAAATGCCTTTTTTTGATGCAAAGTCCTGTGCCACACGGGATGACAGGGGTGGGCACTGGCAGTGGGCACACTACAGTCAGTGGAAGTGGGCCTGACACGCACTGGCAGCAGGCAAGCAACTGAAATTAGACTAATGTGTAAAAATTAAATGCCTTTTTTGATGCAAAGTCCTATGCCAGCCGGTATGAGTGGTAGGCACTGGCAGTGGGCACACTACAGTCACTGGAAGTCAGCCTGACACACACTGGCAGGCGACTAACCTTAGATTAAAGTGTAAAAATGAAATGCCTTTTTTTGATGCAAAGTCCTGTGCCACATGGGATGACAGGGGTGGGCACTGGCAGTGGGCACACTACAGTCACTGGAAGTCAGCCTGACACACACTGGCAGGCAACTAAACTTAGATTAAAGTGTAAAAATTAAATGCCTTTTTTGATGCAAAGTCCTGTGCCACATGGGATGACAGGGGTGGGCACTGGCAGTGGGCACACTACAGTCTGTGGGCCTGCAGCTCCTCACACACAGGCAGGCCATGCAACTGCAATATGCATATAAAGGAAAAAAAGCAGACTAATGTTGCAGCCCTAAAAGGGCTTTTGGGGTGCTGTCAGGACGCTGTCCTTACAGCAGAGATCAGATGAGTCTTTCAGGACTGGAGTGGACACTGAATTCACTAGCCTAGCTATCAATTTCCCTATTAAATCAGCAGCAACTACACTCTCCCTCCTCTCACTAAGACTGCAAATTCCGAATGAATCTAAAATGGATGCTGTGCAGGAGGTGGGAGGGTCTGGGAGGGAGGGTATGCTGCTGATTGGCTGGAATGTGTCTGCTGACTGTGAGGTACAGGGTCAAAGTTTGCTCAATGATGATGTATAGGGGCGGACCGAACATCGCATATGTTCGCCCGGCAGAGGCGAACGCGAACAAGCTATGTTCGCCGGGAACTGTTCGCCGGCGAATAGTTCGGGCCATCTCTAGTGGAGAAGTGGGCTAGTCCCACTTCCTGCAGGAAGGGTGGGGATCAGTGAGAGGCAGTCTAGCTTATCCCCTGCTTGGGAACAGGTGTGCAGGGCACGTCTCTGCTGGACGTGCCCATGCCAGCCAGAGCACCCTAAGCTCTGCTGGTCATGAAGGCCAAAGCTTACAGCCTCAGGAGCCAGGAGGAAAGTTCCCTGGCCTAATCTAGAGACAGACCATACAAAGAGAAGTGCAGCATACAGCAGAAGCAGAGTCATACAGTCAACCTGTCAGTACAGCAGAGCCAGAGAGAAACAGATGTAGTAGAGACAAGTTTGCCTGCCAGTTTTAATGCTAAAGCCTGCTGGGCCCAAGACAAAGCCTATAAACCATTTTGGTGAACGTTTATTCAAGTAAAGCTGCTGTTCAACTTCATACAAGGTCTGGACTCCAATTATTTCCTTCAAATCCCTCATCCCAAATCCCATTATTCCTCCTATTTATTGCTTCAGAGCCAAAGCCTGGAGTCCAGCCGTATTCAGGTAGGAGCACCGTGACACACATAAAGAGACATTTTAGGCCGCACTATACCACTCAGCATTCCTACACCTGAGTTGCATTACATAGAGGGCCCTAGGGGGAGGCACCCATTGCACATCCTGCCTCCACATCGGAGGTGCAGTACAGGAAAGAAGAGAACTGCATCCTTCCCATACTGTGTATGCCCCAAATACTGAATCGCACAGCGTAGGGTGAGACTTTAGGAGAAACCAGGACCCGGTGTGATGATGTTTCCACTGCCTGCTCCTGTCATTCAAAGTGCAGAGGGCGCAGCCGTTGTAGAGAGAGCAGAGCCTCTAGGTGTAATGGTAATGCCCCCGTTGCTCCTAGAGTCCATTTGCATATCTTAAAACTTCATTTTTCTCAGTACCGCGGGCACATATGAACTTGGGACCAAGACAGATGCCTTCATCAGGTCAGCCAGGTTCACAGGTACAAATCTTCTGACAGATGGAGGATTCCCCTGTATAGTAACACTCACCAAATTTACAATTTTCTTCCTTTTTTTTCTATAAATATTATACAATGTGAAATCAGGATATTAGCCCAGAAGCTGAAGAGAGAAAATCCAATTTCCTTCCCTTCTGCTTCAGCGTTAAACAGGAGGCGACTTAAAAAGCCTCCAAAACGCAACGATAAACCAGTATTTAGTTCGGGTTGCGAGGAGAAATCTTATTTTCATTAAAATAAGGAAGTGTCTGGCAGAGGAATGTTTGATTAGGATGTAATTTACTTTGATATGCAAATGACATTGCAATTAGTAGTGAATTTCTGAAGAGGTGGCTGTAGTGTGCCAGGCAGCCCGTAATAAATTCAGAATTGGGAGTTCAAGTGCCTGTCTCTGAAACATGATATCTCCGGGGAGAGGCTCGGTTTGTTGGGAGCGTGTACAACGAGGCAGAATCCGTCTTAACACCCACCTTGTGTTTCTGTTTGTTTTAGTTAAAGCCAAGATAATTCTTCACTTTACTTTGGGACAAAGTAGGAATTATAGGTGTATCATCTGCGTTTTATAGGCGGGAGTGTTGACCCTGGATTGACAGGGAACTGAATAGTAGGCGTCAGCAAACACATGATCTGTTGAGTCATGGGTTAACTTAAATCTAAAGCATTCACATGAATTATTTTTAGAGCCAGAAGGTATTGTCCATACACTTCTATGGGTCCCTACTGCTCCTACAGTTTTATCCAAAGGCACACAAAGGTCTTTTCTCATGGTTTCCATAAGCACCATTGTTAGCCCAGCGGTCCCTGTCGGTGCTGCTTCTCCTACCCGCGGGACGCCGGGCTCCTTCTTTCCCTCCTGCTGCCATGCACTGTGCTGAAAAGCTTGGGCAGCAGGTAGCTTAACTCTTGTATCTGTGCTCCATGTCAGAGTTTACTTCCAACTGGAAACCTGTTAGGACTAGCATGGGTGTGTCTCTCTTCCCTTGTGAGGCAGCACGTCGTACACGCCCTCTGTCTCACCAGCCTATGGCTGGATTGCAGGAAGTATTTAAAGGCGCTTCCTGACCCAGGAAGGCGCCTGAGCAACTCATGGTCACTAGCTTGTCTAGTTCCTGGTGTGAAGGTGTTTTTGAAGTTCTGCTTTGCTGTGTACCGGACCCTGGTCTTGGATTTATAGGATTTTGCTTGTTTGCCACCTGCCTCTGACCTCAGACTTCCTTTACAGACCTTGCTTGATCGCCGCCTGCCCTGACCCCGGACTTCCCGACAACATACGTCCCTTCAGTGCTTGCACCAGTATCTCTGACCCCCTGGTCAGCTGCAAGTGACTCAGGGACTGCTCTGGAGTGGTACCTGGCAACTACTCTAACGGCCCAAGCCTATCCTTACCATCAGAGGCTCTAGTGAAGACCAGGTAGTTGCTTAGACACGCCCCTCCAGAGTATAGCCAGTCAGTGGCGCAGTGGGTCCACACCCGCTTGCATAACAACCATCACATGTCGTGTTATTGAGGTACAGTATTCTTCATTTTGTGGCTTTTTAGTTGTAGTAACTAGGAGAGCTATTGTAACATTGAGAGCCACAGGTTGAAGACCAAGGCCCTGGAAGTATAGTAACTAGGTAAACATAAGTTCATATAAGGAGCTAGAGCAACGTTTCTCAATGTTCCTAAGTCATGTACTCGATATCTAAACAAATTACACCAAAGTACCTGCAAGGTTAGGATCGTACATTGTGCTCCTCCAGAAACATTGCATGTATCCTCTTAGGGCGAGAGCCTAAGTTCTAGATGAGTGGTTTCCAGTTTATGGCTCCAGCTGCGGCTGTCGTGGTATGGTCCGAGTTGTAGCTTTCCTATAGCTGAGTTGCCACAGGTTAGAAACCAATATCCAAATTGAACATGGTGACCTTTACCAAGCTAGTGATCCCATAAAAAGTAACTTGGGGATCTGTGCGCCAACTGGGAGTTGTTTTTCTGAAGATCACTTATAATACCTATTTTTGATTCACTAACTGCTTTCAAAATGCAAGAACCATGGCGAACAGCTCCCAGGTCCTGCTCTCGTCATCCCCAGAAAACAGCTGATTCTTTTGGAGAGAAGCTATGGCGAGCCATTTATCCTCAGTGGCTGTCCATGTCATGCAAGGACAACTCAAGCCTGTCAGACCATGAGGACATCTTAAAGAGTGGTTCTCAGCTCTGGCTCGTAGAGGAGAATCACGCAATAGGACATATAGGCAGATGATAACTTCACGAGGCAACTCTCTTGGTTGTTTGCCAGGATGAAATTTTATTTAGGAGGGGCAGAATGGGTTACTCGGATTCCCCACCACCGCCATTCCAGCAGTTACCTGGTCTCCATTTGTCTCAGATTTTTGGACGTCAGAAGATGTCTCCTCAGCCAATCACTGACTAAAGTAGGCCATTGTGAGGCCACTGACTGTCTGAGCAGGCATCTCCGACCATTTCCTGTGTGTTGAGACAGGACAGGAAGTGGAGGGCGGCAGAGACCTAGTAAACGTCAGAACTGGAGTTGTGAGAGATCGTGAAATAAGTACCGTTTAATTTTTTTAATTCATTCTATCCCAAAAATAAGAAATTTCATCAGAATTCATCACCGTAAGTTCAATAAATTCCATAATCATTAACGTCTTCACCCTTCTTGATTCCCCCGATTCATCTGGCTCTAGTTACAGATTATACAACATGCTGACAACGAGGCAGAGATTTTTTTCCAGTCCTAGTAAACATACCCGTAGCACCAGGCAGAAGCTGTGGAAATCAGCACTCAACACTTTACCGCAAACTTTTAGGTGCGATTATGATAGAAATAACGGATAAATACTAGTCATTCTCACTTCTCAATCTCTGCGGCTTCCTCTAAGTTCAGACTCACGAATGCTCTGTGCATCCATGAAAAGACAAGTTCTCAGGTTGCAGGTCAGAGACTCGGGGATCATACAGCTGTCCATTCCTCAGCAGACAGCGGGGGACGAAGGCATCCTGAGGACTGATATGTTACCATGTCATGCCAGTGTCTAGAGGGCATTTAATTATGTTAGGGTGCAGCATTTTTTATCTCACTCTGTAGGGTCAAATGTTACATGGTATAGACAGGTATTCTCATCCCGCTAAAGTGAAAATGAAATATTACAAAGCTTACGAGGTCTAAAATAAAACAGTGTAAGGTTACTTGATATACTTGTACATAGGAGGCGAGGCGGTATTATAGTAGTTATATTCTTGTACATAGGAGCAGTATTATAGTAGTTATATTCTTGTACATAGGAGCAGCATTATAGTAGTTATATTCTTGTACATAGGAGGCAGTATTATAGTAGTTATATTCTTGTACATAGGAGCAGTATCATAGTAGTTATATTCTTGTACATAGGACGAAGTATTATAATAAAAAAAATACCAGTCATCTTCAATATTCACTATACCTTAATAAAATAAAGCATAAATGAATACACAGGTTTAAAAAGAAATGATAGTTGCCACTCAATCAAAAAAGTGCAGCAGCAATCAGAGAAAGAATATACATTTATTAATACATATACATAACAGTTGTTCCTTCTCTGATTGCTGCTGCTGCTTCTTTCTATACGGTATTAATCAGTAGG
This sequence comes from Bufotes viridis, assembly GCA_033119425.1. Taxonomy (NCBI): domain Eukaryota; kingdom Metazoa; phylum Chordata; class Amphibia; order Anura; family Bufonidae; genus Bufotes; species Bufotes viridis. The sequence continues at coordinate 98,335,833 of CM065598.1, forward strand.
TCCTGTACATAACAACCAGATCAGCAGGATCATCCTCCTTTAAAAGAGAATACAAAATCAGTCTACCTGAGTCATGTTGGGAGAGTAATTCATGCTAAAACGTTTGGCAAGATTTACCAAAATTGTTTAGTAAAATCTCTTTCCCATGTAGCTTTTCTTTCCATGAGCTGTTCACAAACTTTTTGAACCCGTTCATGCTATGACTCATGTGCCTTTCGCCCGCTGAGCAGGTGAAGGGCTGGAATATTTCTACTGCTGAGAAATAAGATAGCAAGTTTTCAATCTTCCTCCCTAATCCTGCAATCAATCACAATCAGCTTCTCACTCACCGTCTTGTCTAACTCTATTTGCATTCATTACATTAAGTTATTCTTGTATAAGGGCAGCAATAGTCACCGAAGCCCAGTCAGGACCATTAGACCCGGCTGCTCAATACCTACAGGGTTCATCTTTGTTTCTCTTGTCTCATTTCGACCCCCAAAATCAAAGATGGAGGCCAGATATTTGACATGGTCCCTAATGCAAAATCTTAAATAATAGATTATTTGGGCCCCCTTAAAGTCCATCTGTCGGCAGATTTGTCCCTATAACACCGGCTGACCTGTTACTTGTGCTCTTGGCAGCTGAAGGCATCTGTGTTGCTCCCATGTTCCTATGTGCCCGCATTGCTGAGAAAAATTATGTTTTATTGCAAATGAGCCTCTAGGAGCAACGGGGGCGTTACCATTACACCTAGAGGCTCCGCTCTCTCTGCAACTGCCGCGTCCTCTGCTTTATGATTGACAGGGCCAAGCAGTGTCACCACGTATGTGTTGTACCCAAACTGGCACAAATGTGTCGCAATCCTTGGCACCTTTTAGTCACAGTACTTTTTCTACAGCAGAAATAATGGACCATACTACTGCTATCGTATTATTGAAATGCAGGTAATTTATTTTCATTTACAAGAACCAAGAGACAAAATAAATAAGATAATAATAATACATTATAAATAGATACAAAGAGTAGTATTATAATACCAGTCAAAAAAATAATAATAATACATTATAAATAGATACAAAGAGTAGTATTATAATACCAGTCAAAAAAATAATAATAATACATTCATAAAATGATTTAGTAAAATAATACTGAAATTAATAGTACTACTATACTACTGCAACTAACAATAATAATAATAATGATACACAAATAGCTGCAAATAGTAATCTAATAACGGTAAAATAAAATAATAAACAACATTCAGAATATAACATACTAGAATAATACTGAAAGTAATAGTACAAACTACTTCTCCTCTTCCTCCTGTTACTACTAAAGGTACTCTCACACTAGCGTTATTCTTTTCCGGTATTGAGTTCTGTCCTAGAGGCTCAATACCGGAAAATAACTGATCCATTTAATTCTAATGTATTCTGAATGAGGAGCATTCCGTTCAGGATGCATCAGTTCAGTCCCTCTTACGTTTTTTGGGCAGAGAAAATACCACAGCATGCCGCGTTATTTTCACCATCCAAAAATCCGGAACACTTGCTGGAATGCCGGATCCCGCATTAATTTCCATTGAAATGTATTAGTGCCGGCATTAAAATTACCGGATCCGTTTTTCCGGATGACAATCGGAGAGACGCATTCGGTATTGCAATGCATTTGTGAGACGGATCCGCATCCAGATCAGTCTAAAAATGGTATCCGTTTGCCTACAGATTGCCGGATCCAGCAGGCAGTTCTGGCTACGGAATCCAACAACGCAAGTGTGAAAGTACCCTAAGAAGAATAGCAATAGTAAGGGTACAGCCACACGGTCAGGTTTCTTCGTGCAGTTTTGAGGCCGAAATCAGGAATGGATCATAAAAGGAAAGACGGTATAAAGGATGGATACGACTTCTCCATGTTTGTGTATTCACGCCTGCTTTCGGCATCCAAAACCTCGTCCGGAAACCTGAGCGTGTCCGCACACTGACAGTAAGAGCAGTTAGTAAAGGCAGCACGTGGACTTGTCAACGCTGCAGTCCTGGGTTTGAATCCAACCAAAGCAGCGTCTCTGCAGAGCTTGTATGTTCTCCGTAGTTTTCCTTCCACGCCCCCAAAAAAACGCATACTGATAAGTAAAGCTGACTACACACGAATTTGGACAATTTTGATCGATCGTCCTTTGTAAAACTAGCATGAACTATTCTTCGAGACAGTAGACTCTAAAAATCTCTAAAAACGGCCATGCTGGAAAACGTAATTTGAAACTGATTGGTCATATTTGCGTGATCGTTTGCCATTGCGCTCAAGGACCGGGAACAGCGCAGTTGCTGGTGGGAACAATTGTACAATCCCACTGCCTCACGTGCATGGGTAGCCTTAGGCCTCTTTCACATGTCAGTGAATCGTGGACATGTGCTGTCCATTATGTCCACGGACTGCTCAGGTATCCACTGACTTAAAGTGATTCTGTCACGGCATTTGACCCTATAGAGCTGCGGACATGCACGGCTAGATCGCCGCTAGCATGTCCGCAATATAGCAGAAGAATAGCTCTGGGTGCTTTTATTTTCTGTAAAAAATGATTTTATTGATATGCCAATTAACCCGGGTAGGTGCCCAAGGGGCGGTACTAACCTTCCTGGTGCCCAGCCACGCCCCCATGTGACGGAGCCAGCACTGCCTGCGTCCGCTGAATCTCCTCCTTGCCTCAGTGAGATCACCGTAAATCTCGCGATGTTCAAGATTGCGCATGCGCAGTTCCTTCCCTGAGGCTGATGCCAGCACAGGGAAGGAATACTATGTTGCAAATGCGCATGCGCAATCTCACGCATCACATGGGGGCGTGGCTGGGCACCAGGAAGGTTAGTACCGCCCCTTGGGCACCTTCCCGGGTTAAGTTGCATATCAATAAAATCATTTTTTAAAGAAAATAAAAGCACCCAGAGCTATTCTACTGCTATATTGCGGACATGCTAGCGGCGATCTAGCCGTGCATGTCCGCAGCTCTATAGGGTCACATGCCCTGACAGAATCCCTTTAAATGTCTATATTCACACATGACTGGTTTTCTACTGACCATGGGTATGCGGTGACACCACGGAGGCACGCCCTATGTTTGTCCATGATTAGAGATCACTCAGGTACATTAAAGTCCATGTGGCCATGAAAACCACAGACAACACGGACGCCCTCCATGTACGGTCCACGGTTTTCATAGACCATTGGTAGGAGATGGGCTGGAAATCAATTTTCAGCCTAGCAGTGTCCGTGAAACACACATAAGGTCTACACGTGGACTCTTCATGGACATCTGACCTTATGAATCCATTTCTGGCATTGTCTCAAAATATTTTAAAAAATAAAATAAAAAAGGATGCAAAAAAACCAAAAACCTTGTGTGCTTCCAGCCTCACAGCAGCATGAACATTCCTGATGATCGCATCTTCTGGTGTTGTGGCAATATACAAATCAAATCTTCTGGGGCTGATTGGTGGCAGCAGGAGGCCCTGATTACGGATACGGCGGAGGACGCCGCTTGCCTTGTGCCTCCCTTTCTAGTGCACAGATTGGGATCGGAGGTTTCAGATCTGTTTATTGTCTTTTTTTTTATTCTTCTACATTGAAACCACCAAACAAATATTTAGCGTTAAATTGCAGCCGCCTGGTTCTAATGGTGATTGCAATAATCCCTGTGAGGTGAGACGTGATGTTCATACAAACCGAGCAGGTGATTTGTTACAGTCTCACCTGATTACATGATTTTCATGCAGAATGACCTAATACATAATAACTATTTCCAGTGACAGGTTTCTCACCCCCAGCGGATGTGCGAGTTTCTCTATAGAGTGGCATGGCAGCGCAGTGGTTGGCAGTGCCACCTTGCAGAATGGCGGATGGGGGTTGTATTCCAGCCCTGGGACATCTGTACCAGGTTTATGTGTTCTCTCTGTATTTTCATATCAGCTTCTTCCAAAAAAATTTTGGTTCAGGCATGTAACTATACGGGCTGCAGAATACCCTTACCAGGACACATACCTCCCCTGGCACCCTGCATCCAGGACACATACCTCCCTGGCACCCGGCATCCAGAACACTTACCTCCCCTGGCACCCGGCATCCAGAACACATACCTCCCCTGGCACCCGGCATCCAGAACACTTACCTCCCCTGGCACCCTGCATCCAGGACACATATCTCCCCTGGCACCCAGCATCCAAGACACATACCTCCCCTGGCACCCTGCATCCAGGACACATACCTCTCTTGGCACCCAGCATCCAGGACACATACCTCCCCTGGCACCCGGCATCCAGGACACATACCTCCCCTGGCACCCGGCATCCAGGACACATACCTCCCCTGGCACCCGGCATCCAGGACACAAACCTCCCCTGGCACCCAGCATCCAAGATACATACCTTCCTTGGCACCGTGACCCAGCATCCAAGACACATACCTCCCCTGGCACCCTGCATTCAGGACACATACCTCCCCAGGCAACCTGCATCCAGGACACATACCTCCCCTGATACCCTTACCAGGACACATACCTCCCCTGGCACCCGGCATCCAGGACACATACCTCTTTTGGCACCCGGCATCCAGGACACATACCTCCCCCGACACCCTCTATCCAGGACACATACCTCCCCTGGCACCCAGCATCCAGGACACATACCTCCCCTGGCACCCGGCATCCAGGACACATATCTCTTTTGGCACCCTGCATCCAGGACACATACCTCCCCTGGCACCTGGCATCCAGGACACATACCTCCCCTGGCACCCTGCATCCAGGACACCTACCTCTCTTGGCACCCTGCATCCAGGACACATACTTCCCCTGGCATCTGGCATCCAGGACACATACCTCCCCTGGCACCCTGCATCCAGGACACATACCTCCCTGGCACCCTGCATCCAGGACACATACCTCCTCTGGCACCCTGCATCCAGGACACATACCTCTCCTGGCACCCTGCATCCAGGACACATACCTCCCCTGGCACCCTGCATCCAGGACACATACCTCCCCTGGCGCCCTGCATTCAGGACACATACCTCCCCTGGCACCCTTACCAGGACACATACCTCCCCTGGCGCCCTGCATTCAGGACACATACCTCCCCTGGCACCGTGCATCCAGGACACATACCCCCCCTGGCACCCTGCATCCAGGACACATACCTCCCTGGCACCCGGCATCCAGGACACCTACCTCCCCTGGCACCCTGCATCCAGGACACATACCTCCCCTGGCACCCTGCATCCAGGACACATACCTCCCCTGGCACCCTGCATCCAGGACACCTACCTCCCCTGGCACCCGGCATCCAGGACACATACCTCCCTGGCACCCTGCATCCAGGACACATACCTCCCTGGCACCCGGCATCCAGGACACATACTCCTCCTGGCACCCTGCATCCAGGACACATACCTCCCCTGGCACCCTTACCAGGACACATACCTCCCCTGGCACCGTGCATCCAGGACACATACCACCCCTGGCACCCGGCATCCAGGACACATACCTCCTCTGGCACCCTGCATCCAGGACACCTGCTTCTTCCATTGCTACCCCTGGTGGTGGATAATGGAAAGCAGGAAAGCCAGTGGAGAGCCCACCTTATTACCGCCACCACGTGTCAGGGGGGACCCCTTATATGAATTGGTATAATATAAGAAACATTTTATTGCAGTAACTTCCTCTTCAACTGCTGAGAGAATGCCCAACCAAGGGGTGCCCATAGGCAGAAGCCTTCCCACCAGGCCAATTGAAGGTACATTCTTCTTGAATATCTCCTTTGTGGTTGTCTGTAAGGAAATCACGCCAAGGAGGTGGTGAGGTCGTTGAGGGACATTGTCCCCTTCTGCTTGCATAGTCACATGGCAAACAGCTCTATGACTGATGAAGCAGTGCTGACTTTGTGCTGTAACTTTCTCTAAAACCTTACATAATGTGGTAGGTTTATCTTCAGTCCTATGTCATCATTGTAGGTGAGCTGTGTTGCATGACAAAGCCAGCTCTGCTACCTCTGTAGTGAAAAATCATTGAGACTTTCGCTTCCATTGTCAATGACTGGAAATGCGGAGAAATTGGTCTCAGCCGAGGATATTCTGCAGCCATTTGGAAAGGATTCAGCTCTGGAAATGTCAGCCCTAATTGTACGAACCCTGAGAACTTTCCGCCAGCCTCAGAACTTGCCTCACTTCTCACACGTCTCTGGTGAGGGGAAGGCGACGCCGCGGTCCTGTGAGGTTAATTCGATGAAATGCCGATTGTTTTTATTATTTTCTACTTTCAAATCCACAAAAAAAATACTAGAGTGGGCAGTGTTTGTGATATTTATGCAAATATAGCTGAGCTGTGTTTGTCAGGTAGAGCAGAGCTGAGTTTTTAAAGCGCAGGAGACATGGCTTTATCAAGTGTTGTAGAGATGAGTTTGCTAGATGTAGCAGGACCGGTGAGAGCACAGATTTTCAGGCGTAGGAGAGCTGAGTTTGTCCCTGACAGCAGAGATACTTTTTTGTAGCGCAAGGCCTCATGCACACGACCGTTCCGTTTTTTGCAGTCTGAAAATTGCGGATCTGCAAAACACGGAAGCCTGCTCATGTGCCTTCAGCAATTTGCGGAACAGAACGGGCAGCCCATTATAGAGATGCCTATTCTTGTCCGCAAAACGGACAAGAATAGGACAGGTTATATTTTTTTGCGGGGCACGGAACGGAGAAATGAATGCGGACAGCACACGGAGGGCTGTCCGCATCTTTTGTGGCCCCATTGAAGTGAATGGGCCCGCAACCGAGCTGCAAAAACTGCGGCTCGGATGCGGACCAGAACAACGGTCGTGTGCATGAGCCCTTAGTTGTAACCTGCACTTGTCAGATGTAGCAGAGCAGAGTTTGTAAAGTGTAGAAGAGCTATGTTTGTCATGTAGTGCAGGGATGAGTTGAGTTGTTAGGTATAGTAGGGCTATGTTTGTCACGTGTAGTAGCATTAAGAGTAGCAAGTTGAGTTGTAAGATGGTGTAGGGTTGAGGTTGTCAGGTATAGAAGAATTGAATTTGTAAGATGTACCAGGCTTTAGTTAGTCACATGTTGTAGAGTTGAGTTTGTCAGGTTAGTAAGATGTAGCAGTGTTAAGATTGTCAGATGCAGCAGTCTTGAGTGTGTTAGGTGCAGTGGTGTTAAGTTTATAGCATATAACAAAGTTGAGCTTGTCACATGTAGTAATTTTGTGTTTGTCAGGTGCAGAGGAGATGAGTTTGTAAAGGACAGCAGTGTTAAGTGTGTCACATGAAGGCAAAGTTTGCCAAATAAGCTCAGTTTGCCAAGGGTAGTAGAGTTGAGTGTGTCAGGTGCAGTGGAGCTGTTGGTAAATAGTAGGAGAGCTAGGTTTGTCACTTGTAGTTGAGTTGACTGTGTCAGGTGCAGCAGAGCAAAGTTTTCTAGATATTGCAAAGTTGAGTTTGTCACATGTAGTGGTGTTGAATTTGTCAGGTGCTTAGAGCTGAGTTTGTTAATAAGTGCAGTATTACATTTGTCCCATATAGCAGTGTTGAGTTTGCAAATGGTAGCAGTGTAAAGTTTTCCACATGTAGCAATACTGAGTGTGTCACGTACTCTACTGTCAGGTGCAGTTTAACAAAATTTGTCAGATGTATAAAGTTGAGTTTGTTGTGTAGCATGTCGTAGCTTTATTCCGCCGTGCCTCCGCCCCCATTATAGTCAATGGGGCCGGAGCGGTAGTCCGGGGGCACGCGTGCACTAGTGGCAGGACGGATCCGACAGGCTGTTCACCCGACGGAACAGCCTGCCGGATGTCCGTGCTGCTAGTGTGAAAGTAATCTTAAAACATGTCCCGTGTCCTGAGAGCTGAGACATTATAATGTATACAGAGCACAGGGCGTAGATATAGGGGGATCAGACGTTGGCAGATTTGTTTACACCAAAACCAGACAGACTGACCTTTTGGATGTCTGGTTTAGCTATGTTATTATGTATAAAGACTTGTTTTTCACTGGAAAAACTGCTTTGTCATTGCCATTGACTGTTATTGTAGTTCCATTGCAAATCTAAGAGAGACAAAAATTGTAACATTGTATCTGTTTCAGCTGTGCTTCTCCACTCCACCCCTCCCACTAGGAGGCTCTTGTTCAGCTAGAGACTGTAAATAGGGAGAGCAGTCAGAGTCCCTAGTTGTCTGCATTAGGGACCAGTGTTTAGGAGAGGAGACTCTGCTAGACTATAAGAAGACAGTGAGATGGGGATGCTAAGGCAGCAGCCATGGTTCCTGACCCTGCCAAATAGGGGATCCCTGCTGGTCAAGATTCATGTCATCCCTTCACAGGAGAACTCCAAACCTCCTCACCTCTTCTCTAACCCCAAATGCCTTCCACCCTAAAATAATCACAAATGTTGAAGAAGCTGAGATATAAGGAGCTGTTTGCTAGGATATTAAGTGGTAGGACAGATTTTTCGGGCCCTTGATGAGCCCTGGCATAGACCCTGGTATGACACCAGTCCTCCCTGTTGACTTATGCCATCATGTTCCCCCTTTGTCGCAGGCAACACAGGGACAGATAAAGCAAACTGAGCTCTACAAACAGCTCCTTCTATCTCAGCTTCCTGGACCCCTGTGACTGTGGCATGGAGGGAGGAGGGACATTGGGCTGGAATACAGTCAGAATTTCCATATTTATATCCAGGAATACAATAACTAATTTTCCAATTCATAGAAAAAAAAAACCTGCAGGAAATTTCTCGGCTCAGACGCACTGGAGATTCCACAAATGGCTCATGGGCGCTAATGCGGTATAGATAACCGCGCCAACATTTGGACGGGCGCCAGGCTGTTTGTGGATGTATAGAGTGTCTAAAAACAGCTGGAGACAGCTTGTAACCGGAGCGTGGAATTTGTACAGCAGCCACCAGGGAGCAAGAGAAGCAAGACTGCTGCAAAGGTCAAGAGCAGCGCTCAATACAGCTCCAGGTCGCAGTCAGCTGCACACAGAAAGGTCAGGAACACAATCACATATGTAGGGTCTGAGGCCAGGTAAGTACCAGTCCTGGGCATCTCCGGCTTTTACAGTATGCAGCCACTTTACACCTGCAATTGCAGCCCTTAAAGGGCATGTCCATCTGCTTTCAATAAAACCGAAACAAGCTTGCAAACCATGTGTATTAGGAATATGCCGTTCTGTATATGCAGCTCCTAAGCAGAGCAATGGGTTCCTATGGTCCTGTGTTTTTACAGAACTAACTCTTCCATCTGACCTTACCAAATTAGGTGGCAAGTAGGGGACACATGACTATAAAGAAGAGAGGGGGACCCCTGGGGTTAAAATTACCCTCCCTATCTTCTTGATCCTTGAGTTGCATTGCATACAGTCTTGCTTGCTATTGTTGTAGGGTGTAAGGGAAGAGGAGTGATTGCATTTCTGGGGAGAGGGGCATTGCATCTGCATTGGTTGCCTCTATGGTAGGCAAATCGAAGCATCCGAAGTGAAATTCGATCCGAAGTTTAGCAAAAAATCGATTCACAACTTATCCGAATTCCCTCACACTTTGTGTCTTTTTCCTAAAATGACGGCTTCACATGTTACAAAGTAAAAGTAAGAAGCCCGGAAACACGATATCACCCACAAGGCCATGAAGACAGCAGCTAACAAGCCCCTGTGATGTCACAGCCCTATAAAAACCTCATCCCGTGCGTTCTCCGCCATTTCACTGTGAGCTGAGCATAGGGAGAGACATGACAAGTGCTAGGTACAGTGTTGCTAAAAGCTTTTAATTGTGGAACATTGGATAGGAAGAGTGTAGAGACATTGTAGGGAGATCATAGGGAGAGTTTTTATACACTCTAGGGAGAACATAGGGAGAGCATAAGGAGACTGCAGGGACAGTGCAGGGACTGTAATCTGAAGCTGAAGGGATTCATAGGAGACTGCCCACTTTGCATCAATCCCTGTCTAAGGTACAGAGTTATCTAATTTAATAGTATCCTCATTGTTTAATAGATCAGCAATTCTATTCCACCTTGATTTTCAAACTGGGGTGAATAAGCTCTCTAATTTTACGGATATTGGGTGTCCACCTGCCTGTCACAGTAACTGTTTCACTACCAGAAAGGACTAGCTATGCATGTTGCTGCAATGCACAGTGATGTACACCGAGGTACACTCTCCCTGCAGGCGGGGATATAGCTGATTTAACGCACAGAGTGACAAATTAATTCAGAACGAAGTAACTTTCAAAGTTTTTTGAAAACTTCTCTCATCTCTAGTAGATACACTAGGTGCCACCACCTTTTCTTTTCAGACCCCCAATGCATCTGCATTGGTTGCCTCTATGACAGGTACCAAATCTAAAGTGACAACACCACCCTCCCCTTTTCTTTGGGGGTCTCATTTTATCTGCATTGGTTGCCTCTATGGTAGGTACAAAATCGGGAATGACCCCCAGTTTCTCCCACTGCATTGATTGTTGGTTTGGTAAGTAACAAATCTGGAGTGCCACCACCTTTTCTCTAAAGGACCTTTAGCAACTACATTGGATGCATCTATGGTAGGTACCAAATCTGGAGCGACCCTCCATTCCTCTGGAGGTCCCACTGCACCACCTCTTTTTGGTTGTCTCCTTAGGCTACGTTCACATCTGTGGCAGTGTGAACCGGCCGCCTCTTCGAGCAAAGAATGCCGGGAATCGGCCAGAAACAAAGCGCAGGGTGCCGCGGTTTCTGTCGGGCCAATTCTCGCATTTTTGCCGGATTGAGGCAGAATCTCCGCCAGACCCCATTATAGTTTTTGGGGCACTCCAGTTGCACCTGGCAGGGCTGGTCAGCCTGCCGGAATTTCTGCCGCAGATGTGAAACTAACGTTACCTAGCAGGCACAGATTCACTTTGGGGCCCCTTAGGCACCAGGACCACAGTTCCAATGCTGTTTCTGGGGGGCCCATGCAGGCTTGATCAGGGTATGTAGATGTAAGCCTATGGCAGCAAACTTTCCCTCTGTTCTGTAGCAGGTCACTGTATTTGCCCGGTACCCCTGCTGGCCGAATATAGGTATTACACCTGGCCATAATAATAGTGATCCTGATGATGTCATCATAGAAACCTGATGATAATGCCATTCCCTATTACTATATAGCGTCATGTGTAGGAGACAGGTGCACTTTAAATCCATCTTCGGTGATGTGTCACAGGCATCTGATTACCGCATGTAGATCTGGGGTGTGAAAATTACAAGGCAAAGATTAGAAGAAGCAGTGAAGTGTGCAGCCCTTGTAATGGGCATGTTAGGAAACATGTTTCCTCACTACGCCTATTATAAAAAAACACTGCATTAGCCACTTCACAGCCAAGGAGATAAAACCGATGGCGGTACGTGGAATTTAAGCAGCTGGCAGCGCTGTAAACTTGATTTGATTTTCGATATGGCTTATATTTCGCAATTTGTACCATATTACGGCTTTTCTCCCGGTCTGTAAAAAGCCGCTGCCGCAGCTGATTGTCATTGCTGTGCTCTCACCAGGGAATCAGGGCTTGCAAATGAGCAGAGCAGCATGGACTCCCGGGGCAGGTACAGTGCGGTACGTCGAGACTCCCAGGCTTGACATGTTGGCTTGACAGATGCCAAGAAGAAGCAAAAGAAAAAAAAAATCTAAAGTGAATGTGTCAATGCACATTGTAGTGAAGAGTCGTTAGAACAGCAGTCATCTTGTTTTCACAGCACTATATGGCGGCACAATGTATGGATGCAGATGTCCCCACTGTAGGGATTTTCTGTTGGAAATAATTAGATTGGGATGAGAAGGATTTTGGCTCGGGAAAGGCTTGGATGTTCGTGCTGCTGCAGCTGTGACATGCAGCAGGGGCTGGGATCTAACACGAGCAAACTTGCAATGCAGAAAGTCACAACTCTACAATTTAGGAGAGAGGGCTTAAAGGGAAAGTGTCATGTTGGACTTCTGCAGGCAGCATATTGTGGAGCAGGAGGAGCTGAGCGGAATGATATATAGATTTCTGGGAAAAGATTCAGTATTCATTTTTAGACCTTGGATTCACATGCAGTGTCAAGCAATTAAAGGGCATCTGTCAGCAGTTTTGCACCTATGACCCCGGCTGACCTGTTACATGGGCGCTTGGCAGCTGAAGGCATCTGTGTTGGTCCCATTCATATGTGCCCGAGAGAAAATTGAGGTTCTTATATGTGCAAATGTGCCTCTAGGAGCAACGAGGGCGTTGCCATTACATAGATAGATAGATTGTATCCTAGACCTGGGGGGAACTACAATTGGAAATAGTTTTGTATTATGATGTTATGTAATGTTTTTATATATTTAGCCCTTGTTACAATTTGGTATGTGGATGGCAATGGTTGACAAAGAACAGGACTAACCACCCTGCACCTCCCCTCCTGATGGGTGTGGGATAGACCCGCTTCCTGTCAGGAGGGAGAATTCCTGTCCAGAGACAGAGGAGAGAGGAAGCACACTGCAGAGCTCCCAAATAGGATTCTCTAGATAGATAGATAGATAGATAGATAGATAGATAGATAGATAGATAGACAGACATCAACGCTTTGCTCTGGAACAGGGGTCAGCAACCCTTGGCATTCCAGCTGCTCTGAAACTACAACCCCCAGCCTGCACACCTGCTTGACCCTTGTAACTCCCATAGAAATGAAAGGAGGCAGGGGTGTAGCTATAAGGGGTACAGAGGTAGCAGTCGCTACTGGGCCTAGGAGCCTGAGGGGCCCCAAAGACCCTTGTGCCACATAAGAAGACATTGGTATTATACAAAGTGCATGCTGGGAGGACTGTTATAGATTTTGTACTGGGGCCCAGAATGTTCAAGTTAGTCCTCTAGCTGGAGGGAAGGGGTTAGGTGCATAGGGGGTGCTGTTTTAATTGTTGCCTCACACAGCAGGAATGCTATGTGCTCCTCTGCCATTTGCCACAAAAGGAAGGGTGGCCCAAGATGAACTCTTGCACCAGGGGCCAAGAGCACTTAGCTACGCCCTTGAAAGGAGGATACTAGGAGTTGTAGTTTTAGAACAGCTGGAATGCAGGAAGCTGTTGACTTCTGTTGTGGAACATCATATATTATGGTTGAATTGCACTTAACATCCATTTCAGAGGTTCCTAATGGGACTGACGGTTTGTACTATTGTCAAGGAACCTCAAGATCAGCTTCTACAAGACCTGGTTAGATCTTCGACCACAAGCAAGCTCTCTCCAGGTTCTCGTACACAGCTTGAAGTGGAGACTTGAAAAGTCGAGTCATTTTGTACACAGAGCGATGTTTGTCACTTTGGTGAGCAGTCCAGGTGATATTCATACGATATGACATGAGCAGAGTAGACACGTTCCTCAGGCCTACTCCGCATTAATGTCATCCCTGACATCAAGTGGCATGTGGATTCTGAGTCTTCCAGTAAGAAGCTAATAATGGGATGAGGACACCATTCAGGACCGGCTAAGAGAACGAATAAGAATGATCACTGCAAACAAAGCCATGCTAGAGTATCAGCCGTCCTCGGTGAATGCAGCGTGCGACGCACCAGCTGTTCACCGGGAGCTGCAGTGCGCTCCGCTCTGAATATTAATTAGCCTCTCCTGGATTTTGGTGACATTAAACATTGGACTCCAGGGACCCAAGTGTCAAATAACAATTTTCTCCGGAATAAACTACATTTAATTTCATTGCATCGAACTGTAAATGAAATTGTGTTTTGCTACTACAAGAAAATACTATAAAAGCAGTCATTATTTATGGGGGGGTTGATCTCCACTTTGATCAATCCCTACTTGTTAGAAGTATCCATTAATGATAAGCAGCTCATAAAGTTTCTACCAGCTAATATTAGAGAAATCTGGAAGTGTTTGATTTTCCTGCAGCGCCTCTAGAGGACAAACTAAGTATTACATGTGCACATTCAGAACAACAGGTTATCTGTGTAGTGCAGGATCAGGCAGGTCCTCCAGATCAAGAGATACTCTTTGTACCTGTTTTCCTCTTTGGGTAAGAAATGAGGATCCTAGAGAACGGACCCCCACCCCCACTCCGTGTCCATTCATTCAGAATTCCTTCACAGAGTGTATCTAAATAGGCTTCTAATTTGGACACCCTTAACATGGCCACTCATTTATTGTTGTCAGACCCTTCCTATGCCCGATTCCTATGCATCAAATTCGGTGTCCAGATAGGAAGAACAACCAGAGATACCTATACTGTCACTAGTGACAATCTTCAATAGTTCTATGGAAGGGTGGTCTTGGGCAGGTTCTCATGGTTTGAAGAGAAATGTAACCCTACAGCATAGAAGGATTTTCCAGTTGTGTGGTGACAATTTGGGAAAAGTCTTCCAAAGAAGGCTTGGTATGGTGAAGAACTTGGTTGACTTACGCATTTCGTGACCTCATTGCCCAATGAACATCTCAGGAATAAACTGTAGCATTGACTGAGAGACTGTACCATACTAAGGGTCCATTCACACTTCCGATTTTGTAATCCGATTCCGTTCCGGAAAAAATCGGAACGTTTAATCAGATCCATTCATTGCTATGGGCTCCGCAAAAATGCGGATAGCACTCATGGTGCTGTCCACATCCATGAATCCGTTCCATTCCTCAGAATCCTTGCATGCGGATCCTGAAAAAAGAAACACCTTGTCCTACTTTCTGTTCAACTTTATGTTCCGTTTTCCCATTGTAGTCAATGGATCCGCAAAATAAACGGAAGACATGCAGTTTAGCATCCGAATGTCATCCGATTTTGCGGATCCGTTTACCCTAGCAACATGTATTCCTCCTCCTCTTTTTCCTTTTGAAAAAAAAAGACGGAAAAACGGAAACACGGAACGGATTCGGATGCATTTTGGTACAAAAACGGAAGGTTGTACAGAAAAACGGATCTGCAAAAAAACTGAACGTTTATCTGGAAAGGTAAAAATACTGACGTGTGAATGGACCCTAAGACAAATTTTAAAAATCTAGTGCAAAGCCATCTGAGAACAGTAGAAGTTGTTCCACCAGCAAAGAGGGACCCAACTTCATCTGGCCATATTCTTGAGATGTCCAACAAGTACATATTGGTGCGATATTTGGGTGCCCCAAAAAAAAGCTAATACAGGGTGTCTCACCATGACATCAAGTATGAACGTACAATAGAATCAGCTCACCTCCATAAGTGGTGCGGTGCCAGCTCACCATGACACCCCTTGTCCATATGCCCCATTAGTGCTGGTGCAGTAACCCAGATGGGGTATCTGCGATTGTTTCTTAATGCACTGTTAAGGTAATGTATCCCACTCAGAATGTTCCAGCATGAGTCAAGCATGGCCAGGGTTAACAATTCTAGCCCAGCCCTCTCTGGAGCTCAGCGTGCGGGGGCTGAACCTTCCCCATAACTTCAGCAGAGGATTTTAAGAGTGCGAAAACTGTGAGGACTGGCTTGGAGGAGAGGGAGCAGACGGCAGGCGCTCCTGTCCCCAGGCATGTAACAAGAAGCTTCCGGAGACTAACAGTTCCCTGTGTGTCCTCTGCCACATCAGAGAGAGAGAAGATTAAGGTACATTTTATGGCTACAATGTGAGAGTCAGCAAGATAGCCAGCGTAAAGCATTACACACTTTGCTGCTGCTATGGGGAAACAAGTTAAGACACCCGATGCACCCCAGATTTGTGGATTCAAAGGCAATAACGTATTAGTCAGCAAGATGATGAGTACATATCATCTGGGCCATTGCCGCTTCCATCCTCTGTACCCACTTCTGAGGGGCTCACTGTACATATAGACATCAAAGAGAGGGATGCCTGCTCGAGACCCCTAATAGACACCTCTGTAAAAGCGACTCCAATTCTTTTTGTTATCCATACCTTTGAATGGCCTGGCATGCTTGTGGCTTCCCCAATGATAACAAAATGGGCAAGTTGCACGTTGGCATAGAAAAATTGCAAGCCCTGTTGGGCCAGTCTTGCCGTGAAGGAACGAACATTTTCCAGAGTTATATAAGCAGGAACAACATCAATTTTGTGCTGTGGACCAGAGAGCTTTCTTTATGCCTCCACTGACAGCCTACATTTGCACAGCGCGTTTCGAGTTTGGGAAAGAAATACGGTCGCCTGTTGTTGTTTACACGGTAGAGTGTTTTTTGTCCCAGAAGTGGCTCCTTTCATTCCTGGTTTATGTTCTGCAGAGGTTTTCGCTCTGACAGACATAAAACAAGCACATGGTTCTTAATACTCCAGCACCTTCACAAAGGAGAATTAACAGTGACAGCGAGGAGTGAATTCATGTTCTGTTTATACATCAGATACTAAGCAGATGCTCCGAGGTATTGGAGACAGATGTTCAAGAATTATACTCCACATTATGCTCAATTTTAACTTTTTTTAAAAAAAATTCTGATTTGATCAGACGTGGCTTTTACTTGATGACTTATTATGAGGTGGCTGTTTTCAGACGTTCATGGTGGTCTAGGAATGAACGCTTTTCAAGCCAGGAGAGCTATCGTCTCTAATTCTAGATGTTGGTGGCTCTGGTACTTTGATGAGAAAATTTTACATGGTGGCTGGGCGAAACCCGAGCCATTTCTATCTATTTTTAGAAGGTAGTAGTTTCTACAAGTCTACTTTTGTTACACCTAAAGGGGCTGGCCAATCTCAGACATTGGTGGCATATCACTAGGTTATATCCTCAATGTCAGATAGGTGCGGAACAGGGCCTCCGAATTGAAGGAGAGCACACTGAGCATGTGCATCGTGCTCTCCATTCACTGCTATGGAAGTTGAGAAAATAGCCGAGTGTACTCTTTCCCATGGCGCTGAATGGAGAGCACACCGCCTATGCATGGCCACCCCTCCATTCGTAACTATGGTACTGCCGGAAAGGGCTAAGCCAGCACTCGTCTGTTTTTGGAACTCCAATCACGGTGAATGGAGGATAGCTGCATTTGCCAATTGAGCAAGTGACCCGCACCTATCTGACATCGATGGCATATCTTAGCGATTAGTCATCAATGTCTAAGATGGGGCTATCCTTTTAACACACCACTAGAAGAAAGTTTGTAATATATTTACTGTTCCAAAGTTGTGCGGATCGGCCTCTCTGGAACCCGGTCACGTCCTTTACCGTTTTTCTAGCCTAGGCTATGAACAGGACATCCCTTCTAAAGTAGAATGTGCCCAAACTATTCCTCCCTCTAGGGCAGAGTTCCTCAACTCCAGTCCTCAAGGCCCAACTACCGGTCAGGATTTGAGAATATCCCACAGAATGAATACCTGTGGTTAGTCCTGATGGATGGACCCTAATTATATCACCTGCTCAATACTAAGGAAATCCTGAAAGCATGACCGGTAGGTGGGCCCTGAGGACTGGAGTTGAGGAACCCTGCTCTAGGGCATGCCCAAACTTCTAAATTTACTTCACCTGTGGATTCACCAGGAAGAAGAATGGTTTTGGTCTACTCCACTGTGGAAGTGACGACCCACCTATAGCCAGAAACCCAGTAAAGAATGTGATATCGGCAGAAGCCAGAAGAGGAGCGTCATATGGACTACGTGTCCAACATGATAGAGTGGGAAACATTATTCAGTCGCTCGTTCTGGAGGACCCAGCATGTGTAATGCTTCATCTCCCCTGTGGGGGCAGTGTTGGGAAACGGAACACTTGCAACTGATCACAAGAGGTCCACACTTCAAAGACTAGACTTTTAGAGGTCAAAATTGACAAGACTAGGCTGTCTGGGATATCATTTGTTATCAGGGGAGCCCATTCATTTTGTGTTCTAAAACCCTTTGCATTATCCTTCAACCAATTGAAATAGATCAAATTATAACTGTAATGACCTGGA
Source organism: Bufotes viridis (assembly GCA_033119425.1). NCBI lineage: Eukaryota > Metazoa > Chordata > Amphibia > Anura > Bufonidae > Bufotes > Bufotes viridis. The sequence continues at coordinate 98,353,668 of CM065598.1, forward strand.
AATCAAATGAAAAAATCTGGTTGCCCTGGCGAATAGAAATCAGTTTAGCCCCACCCACTCTCAGACATTTGAATTCTGGTTGCCCTTGGAAACAGACTACAGATAAGCTCCATCTCATTGTCAGATGTTTATTTTTTTGGTTGCCCTTGGAAACAGACTACAGACTACAGACTACAGTTGTGCTCCACGCCACTGTTAAACATTTGTCTTCTGGTTGTCCTTGGAAACAGACAGCAAATTAACTCCACCCACTTGTCAGACATGGACCTAACAGCTTAGTGCTAATTGTGTGAATATCATCAGGGCTCCCATGATGCTCTCCCCACTAGTTAAAACAATACACTTTTGTTTTTACCAAATTCCGACCGTTTTATTTGTGTTTTTAGCCAGAGAATTCCTTTAAGAAATTCATAGTCACGGTAGAGCTTTGGAAGGATTAAGGGCCACACCAGTACTGCTAGGGCGGGGCCCATTTTGATTCTGCTATCGTCCTCGTCCATCCAGGTTCAATCATTCCTTCTTTAACAACTCCTTACAGAAATTCTGTTCTGTGTCAGTGACTACTGAAAATGGGAGGGGCTATGACAACGTGTAGATGGACTTTTCCTTTAAATTCCACATGGTACCTGGGATGGTGACACCGAGGAAGTAAAATGGATTGGTTTCGGAGAAGAAGAAGAGATCTTTCTAGAATCTTTCACACTCTGCAGTGAATTCTCATTTTCGTCCCTCGTGATGGGCTCACTCACAATTTGCTTTTCAGAAGGGAAGAATAATTTAGTTTTTCATTCGTTTGGGATAATATGAAGAAATGTCATTGGAATGGAGCTGGAACATTTCAGTTATTATGGATCTCGGTTAAAATGTTGAACGGCCTGAAGAGTCCCTGAATTTCCAGGTGATCGCTGGGATAATTACAGACGCTGGACGGAATGTTCTATGAAATATATCTAGAATTTTCCGTGGCTTGCTGCTTCCTTATTTTATCAGTAGGAGCCTTAGTCTAATTAAGACGTCTACAGAGATTTTTTTAATGAGACAGATCCACCACGCGCCGCTTGAAATATTCCAACCGAGCAGATCGGAAAGACTTAAGGCGTTATCTCATATAGGAGAATTAGAAATCTATTCGAAATAGCTCCGTATTAAGGGGAGCCGATTCTTCTCTGCCTTTCGAAGAATCTCTGCCGTGTCTCTGCTTCCGAATATTTGCCGTTTGAAAATGCAATTATTGGCTGACAACAGAGCACGATAACTTGCACAGACAATATTAATCGAGGATAGCAATTTTAAGGATTGGGAGCAACTCTGATAAATTTGGCATCAACGAGACTGTACAACAGGGTCCTACCATAGCACCCACCTAAATATCTTATGCTTGAAGGCTATAAACACCTTTGGGAGCAATTGTTTTTTTTATTATTACATTGCACTCATTTTGAGCTAAAAAATCTTTTAGTTTTTTTTTCAATTGGTCTTTATTAAAAATGTTGAGCCCCTTTCTCTGTACAGCCTTGAGATTCCCTAGTAGCAAGCTCTGTATTTTTACTGTGTTCTGTCAGGCTGCTCAGGTGACAGCTCCTATTAATTTAGAGATAAGGTTTATTAGATGACCAGCACAATAGTGAAAGTACCAGTCACACAGCTAGACAAACAGTTAACCCTTTGTGACAGAATGACTGAATATCTTTAATAAAAAACAATTTAAAAATACGATTTTTAGCTCAAAATTAGTAAAATGCAATCATTTTACTCAGGGTGTAAATAGCCTTTACAGGGATTTTTAACTAAGAAGCCCCTTTGATTAAAAAAAAAATCACAAAAGGTCAGTTGATCAGCTGTGATCTGTGCAGGAACCTGGTAACAGGTACCCAATTCTCCTGCAGCGCCACCACAGGGGAAATGATGTATTACATGAAACCTCCACAGCGAGAGATAATCTTTCTATTTGATCTCCACTCTGTTTAATAGATATGAAACCTGAACAGGAGACCACCACTGGTTTCTGAAATAAAAAAAGGGAGTTGAAGACCCCTTGTGTCACTCATAATCTAACACAAATCTCTAAGCCACCTGCCATTAAAGGGATGATCCCATGCTAGACATGCATGGCCTAGCCACTGAATACATCCCAAATGTCTGATACCTCCAGATCGGGAGTCCCCCGTCCCACCTGGTGAGGTGGCCACTAGCTGCCGTGTCCGGACAGAGAGCGAATATGGGCATGCCATTGATGGGGATACCCTCTTCATTCCATTAAACCTTTGCTGAAAATATTACGTCAGATTTTCAGTAACAGAAATCTCCGTACAGTGCCAAAGGGATGTGAATACAGACCAACATGACCGATTTTGTGCTAAAAAGGTGTTTCTGTGTAGCTTGTAGAAATTCTCAGAAGGATGCAAATGTTAGTAAGTACATGAGGGCTCGATAGGGGCTTTTCAGAGATGGTATGAGATGCCTCCGCACAGTGCAAAAGGGAGATCAGTGTATAGAGGCTAAGTGTACCGATTTTGCTAATTTGCATCCAAAAGGGACCTTTCTGGGTAGTTTGGAGAAATTCTAAGGATGCAAGTGTTGGAAAGCACATGGCGGTTCTGTAGGGGCCCTTCAGTATAGAAACCAGAGATGTTATAAGATATCTCCGCGCTGTGCCAAAGGGATGTCAGTGCTGAGGGACCAACAGTACCAATTTTGAAATTCTGCATTAAAAAGGGGGGTTTTTGTGTAGCTTGTAGAAATTCTCAGAAAGTAAGTACATGAGGGCCTTGAGAGATGGTATGAGATATCTCCGCACAGTGCAAAAGGGACATCGGTGCGTGGAGGCCAACAGTAGCAATTTTGCTAATTTGCGTAAAAAAGAGGTGTTTTTGTGTAGCTTGTAGAAATTCTCAGAAGGACGCAAATGTTAGTAAGTACATGAGGGATCGATAGGGGCCTTTCTGAGATGGTATGAGATATCTCCGTACAGTGCAAAGGTGATGTCATTGTATAGAGGCCAGCTGCGCCACTTGTGCTAATTTGCATCCAAAAGGGACTTTTTTGGGTAGTTTGGAGCAATTCTAAGGAAGCAAATATTAGTAAGTACATGAGGACTCTATATAGAAATCAGAGATGGTATCAGATACTTCTACACAGTGCCAAAGGAATGTCAGTGCATAGAGGCCAACAGTACCAATTTTACTAATTTGGCCAAAAAGGGTTATTTCTGGGCAGTTTGTAGGAATTCTCACAAGGACGCAAATGCTGGTTAGTGCATGCGGGCTCCATAGGGACCTTTCAGTGTGAATATCGGAGGTGATATAAGATGTCGGCAGTATAATAAGTGCCGACATCCATGGCAATTCCTGAAGATATGATCAGGGCCTTAGACCTGTCATTAATCAGATGTAGCAGCGCTGCAGCGTCACCACAGTTTCTTTTGTGGTGACGCTGTGACCTAAGTATCAGTTGACAAATAGAGTTGAGCGAACCCGAACTGTATAGTTCGGGTTTGTACCGAATTTTGGGGTGTTTGGGACACGGACCCGAACCCAAACATTTTCGTGAAGTTCGGCTGAACTTCTCAAACCCGAACATCCAGGTGTTTGCTCAACTCTATTGACAAACTCTGCTCTGCTACATCGCTTCATAATGACTGCAGCCACTTGTATTATCATGACGGAAGTGTTTTTGCTGATCCATGACAGATCCAGCAAGAATGCAAGTGTGAAAGTAGACTAAGTCAATGGTGCCTGATCGTCCTTTTTTTTTTTTGCTACAGTAAAAAACGGATCAGGCGCCCATTGACTTACAATGATTTTCATGCCTGAACAGGTGGGCCCGGCCAAAACTGAGCCATCAGGATGTATGGAATCGATCATCTGCCAGATATCAAAACCTGATTTAAAAACGCAGATGTGAAAGTAGCTACACCTCTGCACTCGAGGCACTCCGCACACTGACCGCGGGATCAACGCAGAGCGACTGGCGTCAGCGCTGAGGAGACCTATTAGCCAAAACTGAGCTTTTGTGTCTGGATCTTTCCTAAACCACAAGTTTGAAAACATTTCCCTAAGCGCAGTGGAGGGGACTGCGCAGCGCTCGGGGACATAATCCCACCGAGCTGCCCGCAGCCGCCGCAGAACAGACAGTAAATACGGGTTTAAAGGATGCAGAGCGGGCACACTTCATATACCACGGAGATGGAAATATAGAAGACAATAAGCGTCCACCCCCACACCGCAGCATTCTGCTGTTCTGGAAGGTAAAATCAGGAAGCAAGATATATAAAAGGTAGATGAATACAACCATGTAGAAACCCGTGTGACCGTACCCTGCCTCTGAGCCTCCACTGAGCACGCTCACAACAGCTGTGCCCACTAATGGCCTCCAGGCTTTTATCATTATAATGGAGAATGCACTTTACCGGTGATACAATGTATCCAGGGCGGACAATAGCAGGATGTATTATCTGAGCAAACAGCAACAGGTTGTTTGTCTGTTAACATTGTGCTTAAAGATAAACACAGCACTGCTACATCTGTTATGTTATGATACATTCTGGCCTAGAACAGCGCTGCCTCTATCTATCTATCTATCTATCTATCTATCTATCTATCTATCTATCTACAGTATCTATCTCTCTATCTCCTATCTATCTATTTCCTATCTATTTATCTATCTATCTATCTATCTATCTATCTCATATATCAACCTATCCCCAGCTCATAGATACAATTCACTTTGGGGGTTAATTTTTTAAGTCCTGTTTTTAGATGGCCGTGCAACAATATTTAGTTTCACGTCCGGTTTCACGCCGTGTTCAGCAATTGGGCAGAGCGTGGACACATCGTGGGGGGCGTGCCGGGGCTGTAGTCTAAATATACTAACATTTACACCTGGGTCAGGAGCAGTTTTTTTCACCAGGCACAAGGACTGCCATAGATGCGCCTCATTTACGACGAGGCCCACCGGTCGTCATAAATTAGATGAAGGATACGGCAGCGCAACAGCGGAAACTAAGAACGGTGGAAAAAGGTGGTCTTAGGAAATGTGCCCCTTTGGATACACTTTGCTTCAGCCGCAGTAGTCAGATTACGGGTACTTTCACACTAGCGTTATTCTTTTTCGTTATTGAAATCCGGTAAAGGGTCTCAATACCAGAAAAATCTGTTTTGTCCCAATGCATTCTGAATGGAAAGCAATCCGTTCCGTATACATCAGGATGTCTTCCGTTCCGTCCCTTGTACGGTATTTGACCGACATACCAGAACACTACCACAGTTGCCGGCATTGATTTCCATAGAGATGTATTAATGCCGGATCCGGTACCAAGTGGTCTGGAAATTGCCGCGTTGCCAGATCCGGTTTTCCAGGACATAGGAGGAGCTATTTTTACTTTTGATCTTTGAAAAAAAATGAAATACCGGATCCGTTATTCCGAATAATACTGGAGGAGACAGAATCGGTATATCACCAGATACGGATCCGGAAAAAAACAGATTTCCGTTTGCATTCGGTTTGCCGGATCCGAACAACGCTAGTGTGAAAGTACCCTGAGCTGGAAGTTGTAGTCTCACAGTGACCGGACACTCACAGGTTGGAGACCAGCGATCTATGTGACAACTGTTTACATTTCTAGAAAGAAAAGCACCATAATCGCCGGCTGCAAAAAGTATGTGTATTTTTATGATGCTTTTTTTTTTTTCTTTTGCCGCATCCAAAATGCAGCATAGCCACGACACGTGGCAGCACCCTGAGGGCAATGAAATATCCGAATATCCTATGCCAGGGATGCCCAACCTGCGGCCCTCCAGCTGTTGCAAAACTACAACTCCCAACATGACCTGATAGCTGTAGGCTGTCGAGGCATGATGGAAGTTGTAGTTTTGCAACAGCTGGAGGGCCGCAGGTTGGGCGTCCCTGTCCTATACCATTAGGAACAGTCAGGCAGCGGACGTCCCCCTGGGGCTCTCCAGCCATTGCGCTACTATTCCACATTGGGCGTGTCCGTTTTGCAGCAGCAGGAGGGCCACAGAGTCCCACCTTGTCAGGCCCAGAGGGAGCCACTTTGTCACAGAGTATTTAAAAGGTTCCTGCGGTAAGTGGCAGACGCAATCCTGCAAATTCTAATATCATTATCGCTGTCGTACTCTCTGAACCACCATATAATAGCTGCCTCTTACCATCCGCAATTACCCACAAGGGATGACGGAAAAAGAAATAGCCCACGTAGAAAACAGTATAATTTCCCACATTTGTGCTCAGGATCAAAATAATTGAAGTGATGTGCTGAAAACGGCAATTTGTCTTGTAGTATTTTTTATTAAATTCCTGTGCATTTGACTTTTCTGGCAACTCGCTATGATACCGGAATCTAACTCAATTTGGCTAAAACAATCACAGTGGATTATTTCCCTTTCAGCTTTGTCACCCAGCTTTCCCGGGCTCCCCAGTGACCGATCTGGGCGGTTTTATTGTCCCTCTCTGCACTGTATAGGCCTGTTCTCCATTCCGGAGGCTTAGAAAGCTCAGCGGCAATAATCTTAGGACGGACTCTATGCTTATCCAGCTTTCCTGGGCTCCGAAGAGCAAATCATGTCTAGTTATTATTGACCTACTCAGCTGACACCGGGCATATCTGTCATCCTAGAGACCTGGAAAGCTGATTAGAATCACTTACAGAATGGCCATATTCCCATTCAGCTTTTCCAAGTTCACCTAGATCAGGCATGTCCAAACTCTCCTAGCTGTAGGCTATCCAGGCATGTTGGGAGTTGTAGTTTTGCAACAGCCGGAGGGTCGCAGTTTGGACATGCCTGACCTAGATGGAGCTCATACCGTTTAGTGTCTACACTTCCTTCTGGGATTCGCATCCCCACCCATCCCTTGGTTGAACGTGATGGACTTATGTATTTTTTCAACCATATTACGTATGTAACTATGTATCTATGTAACTTGTGTGTCTCCATGGTTACAGACTACAAACAAACCCTGCGTAGTCTGTTTCTGCAATTGTCCTCCCTTCCATCTACTTCTTCATAACCAATGGACAATTGAAGCCAAAGCAGATAGAGGAAGGAGCCCCTCGTATATCCTACCACAAACTTGACAAGCTTAGAGCCTGTCTATATGAGCCCCCAAAACCAGTGTGCCCTTGCATCTGCCGAGTTTTCCCAGTGCAGTCTATGGCCCCGAAACACATGTCAACTGTTGTAGCCCAAAATAAGCATTCAGCGAGAAGCCACATTGCTGATATATATGTTAAATTTAAGCATTCTCATGCGATTCCTTTAAAGGCTGGATTGTTCTAGCGAGAAGGAGGGAGTACGTTAATAACAGTCGGTGACTCCCTTATAGAGTGGTTGAGACGAGGAGCAGTGCCAGGCAGGCTGTCCACGTTGCTTTTCCTGTCGCTCCCCGAGTTGGGGACGCAGAAGAGGAGGTCCACTGAGAGTGATGGTGCATTTATAGTGAAAGAGACTCTGCAGCAGAAGAAGCTGGGGGCTTTAGGAGAAGAGTAAAGCCACCCCTGGCCAATCAGGCCACCCTAGGCTAAGGAGTTATAGCTATTCAACAGAAGAACCCGTTACGCGTCAGTGCATCTACTGTGTCAGAAGCATAAATGCTATGCTTCTTTTCAAGTAAATCCTGAGCTGAACCTGCTTCCTCTGACTCTTTGGCTTCTTAGATGGTCATTCGGTGGTCATTTGGAACAAACTGGAGAGTGGAAAAAATATAACATGAGAGTACCCCAAGGCTATGACCAGACACTTTGCTAAGACCAAAACACATTTACTAGTGCACTCTAGAGGAGTAGCCTTCAACCTGCAGATGATAAGTAACTACAACTCCCATGATAACCACCAGCATCTGAGTGTCCACAAGTAGAGACCACTGCCCTAGAGCTATCACATGTGTATGTATGTGTACAGACTTGATGGACATGACGTAGACAGGTCCACCTATTGACATGACGTAGACAGGTCCACCAATTGACATGACGTAGACAGGTCCACCTATGGACATGACATAGACAGGTCCACCTATGGACATGACGTAGACAGGTCCACCTATGGACATGACGTAGACAGGTCCACCTATGGACATGACGTAGACAGGTCCACCTATGGACATGACGTAGACAGGTCCACCTATGGACATGACGTAGACAGGTCCACCTATGGACATGACGTAGACAGGTCCACCTATGGACATGACGTAGACAGGTCCACCTATGGACATGACGTAGACAGGTCCACCTATGGACATGACATAGACAGGTCCACCTATGGACATGATGTAGACAGGTCCACCTATGGACATGACGTAGACAGGTCCACCTATGGACATGACGTAGACAGGTCCACTTATGGATATGATGTAGACAGGTCCACCTATGGACATGACGTAGACAGGTCCACCTACTGTCATTCAACTTGGAATTACCTGAAGATGATGAAAGTACAAACAAACTCATCTAAGGAATGGTTAGCCCTAGGAAGCCTTAGATATGGTCGTTTTATCCAAAAGATCAGGAAGATGGACTTCTTCTTACATTGGGTTATGGGATCCAACCATCATCAATCATTTTCAATCATCAGGATTATCCCTGTTTTTCTACTCAAAAGAATCGTTTGGTTATTATTGGATGTCAGATTATTAGTGAATGTATAGGACACCACCTCCGCTTCATTTCCATCAATGGGACTCCCGAAAATAGTCAGTCACGAGGAGATGGAGGCTCTGTTTTAATGTTTTTAGACTTGTTCAGCTCTATATTGTTGTGGGCTTGTTTTAGAGTAGGTAGGACCAATAATATTTGTAGAATTTTATAGAAAGGTCTTTGATTCCTCCAGTGCAGATTTGGGTGGAACCAAAAATCTGAGACTGTCCTGAACTGGGAGATTTTGGAAGAGCAGTAGAGGAAGAAGTGGAGTAGCACCGTCAAACCATTCCCGAAGGGTGGAGGAATACCCAAGAAGGATGAGCACCTACACGGAGCACGAGGAGCACACACTACCTGCCATACGATGGCAGGATTGAAGAGACCATTTGACATCCCAACTACTCCACATACACATACATATCTAAGCAGTGCGGAGAACTTCTACATCCCTGTCATTCTGATATACAAGGAGCTCCGGGACGTTGATTTTTATTGCGGCACATAATGCTCCGCATATCATAGCCTTTCCGTTGAAGGCTTGTGCTGAGGATTTCACGTTTTGCGATGCACAAGACGAAATCCAAGGCAAATTTGCATCAAAATCCGCTTGTAACTTGATTTATTATGGATTCTGCAGGGGACACATGGAAAAATCCACAGAGGAACAGCACAGAAACGTGGTGTTGACTATAGTCAATGACATGTGGCAGGTGTTCCCCCAAGTATGGGGAACAGCCCAGGAACGATGGACTTCTTAAAGGGGTTTTCTGAGGTTCTGATATTGATGACCTTTCCTTTAGATAATTCATCAATATCAGATATTGAGGGTCCAGCTACACCCAATTGGTTGTTTGAAGAGGCTGAGGCACTCCAGTGAGTGCCATGTTATCTTCCTAGGCCATGTGACGTCACGTTCATTGGTCACGTGGCCTAAGCACAGCTTAGTCCCATTCAGTGACTATACAATGAATGGCGCTGTGCTTGGGTAAGATGCAAGAACCGGAGCGCCGAGGCCTCCTCCAACAGTTGACCAGTGGTGGTGCCAGGTGTCGGACCCCCGCCGATCTTATATCGATGACCTATCCTAAGGACAGGTTATCAGTATTAGAATTAAGGAAAATCCATTTAATCCTTCACTGTTCACTGCAGTGTTCTCCAAGATGACATGGCGTAGCATGATGGATAATGAAGAGCTTCCGGAGAGATACGTTGTATGTTCTGCAGTATCACTTTCTGCCATCTGGATTGTACAGCTGTCTCCACCCAGACAAATAAAACCCGCACAGTACGTGTCGGATAACAGATCCTCTGGGCCGATCGCACTGACGTAGCAGTCCCGCTAAGATCACCCTGTCATTTGTAACTACATTCTGGAAGAATTACCGGTAATGATCAGAGGCACGCTCGGGGTTCTTCTCGATTTTACCGATAAAAATGGTAATTAAAAAATTGTGTCAATGCACAGGACACGAAGCGCCAAAAAGGAGAAAACGTAAGCTCCGTACATAAGTCAGTGGGTAAAACGTACCATAGTCATGGATACAATCCACGGATAAAGTCTGTGTATCCAAGCTAATTTGAGACATTGCATCAAATTGTATTAACTCAAATTATTGCCGGCTATGTATGACTGTGTGTGGTGCCGTATAGGCAACGTATAGATGCTATAAGTGTGATGTGGGTGTAGTAAGTTACCAGGTGTTTTACACTGTGTGGGTGCTCTATATGTAAGGTATGGGTGTATGCATGTACTGTATACTGCATGGGTGTTGTATGAGTAAGCCATAGGTGATGTATGAGTAAGTCATGGGTACTGTTGAGTAAGATATGGGTGCTGTATGACTAAGATATGGGTGCTGTATGAGTTAGCTATGGGTACTATATGAGTAAGATATGGGTGCTGTATGAGTAAGATATGGGTGCAATATGAGTAAGCCATGGGTGCTGTATGAGTAAGCTATGTGTGCTGTATGAGTAAGACATGGGTGCTATATGAGTAAACCATGGGTGCTATATGAGTAAACCATGGGTGCTATATGAGTAAACCATGGGTGCTATATGAGTAAGCCATGGCTGTTGTATGAGTAAGACATGTGTGCTATATGAGTAAACCATGGGTGCTGTATGAGTAAGACATGGGTGCTGTATGAGTAAGTCATGTGTGCTATATGAGTAAACCATGGGTGCTATATGAGTAAACCATGGGTGCTGTATGAGTAAGTCATGGGTGCTGTATGAGTAAGTCATGGGTGCTGTATGAGTAAGACATGGGTGCTATATGAGAAAACCATGGGTGCTGAATGAGTAAGACATGGGTGCTGTATGAGTAAGACATGTGTGCTATATGAGTAAACCATGGGTGCTGTATGAGTAAGATATGGGTGCTGTATGAGTAAGCTATGGGTGCTGTATGAGTAAGACATGGGTGCTGTATGAGTAAGCTATGGGTGCTGTATGAGTAAGCTATGGGTGCTGTATGAGTAAGACATGGGTGCTATATGAGTAAGATATGGGTGCTGTATGAGTAAGCTATGGGTGCTGTATGAGTAAGCTATGGGTGCTGTATGAGTAAGACATGGGTGCTGTATGAGTAAGCCATAGGTGCTGTATGAGTAAGCTATGGGTGCTGTACGAGTAAGACATGGGTGCTATATGAGTAAACCATGGGTGCTGTATGAGTAAGACATGGGTGCTGTATGAGTAAGTCATGGGTGCTATATGAGTAAGCCATGGGTGCTGTATGAGTAAGCTATGGGTGCTGTATGAGTAAGACATGGGTGCTGTATGAGCCCCATTAACAGGGGAAACCAGCCTGCTGAGGGGGCATTATATAAGGCAGAGCTGATCAGGGTCTCCTGACTCCTCTGCCCCAAAGCCAGGACCACCCTGCATAGCGCTCACCTATCTGAGGAGAAGGCAGAAGCGCTGATGCTCTGCTTCTGCCTTCTCCTCGGCTCCCCCGACAGGCGGGGAACAGTCCTGCTCCTGCTACAGGAGCTGTAATGCACGCACGATCATCTGTGGTTCTGTCTAGGAGGACGGGGGCCGCAAACCATGGCTCTGGGGGCCGCATGCGGCTCGCGGGTTGTGCACCCCTGCTATAGATGGTTGGGATGGACTGAAGAAGCAGTAAGTCAAGGCAGAGGTGTAACCTAATGTCCTGGGCCCAGGGGTGCACCACCAATAAGGCCAGGTGAGGCGATCGCCTCAGGCAGCACCAGGGAGAAGCAAGAGAGGGGCAGCGGAAAGCAGAAGGGTCATGAGCTGAAGGGAAGTTAGGTTAAGAAATTGGCATTGGGAGGGGGGGGGTGCCTTTTCAGTTTTCACCTCAGGCAGCAGAAAGGCTAGGTGCACCCCTGCCTGGGCCCCAATGTAAAATCTGTAACATGCCCCCCCACCATTTACCATCTTCCATTTATTAATACTGGTGTGAGCCAAGATGTGCAATCATGATGGTCTGGACCAAATGGAGAAGAAAAGGAAAGTGAACAAATAAATTCTGTGGAGACGTCGCCTGTGACTCACTGGATTTACATTGGGTCTTATAAAATGTGTTTGATTGTCTTTATTAGAGAGTAGGGTCAATGTAAATTGATTCGGCGAGGGGGAGGGGCGCAGTTTGCCTGCTCTGTCGAGGGCAGGGACGGGCAAACTGCGCCTCTCCAGCTGTTGTAAAACTACAATTCCCACCATGCCCTGCTGTAGGCTGATAGCTGCTAGGAGTTGTAGTTTTGCAACAGCTGGAGATCTGCAGTTTGCCCATCCCTGTTCTCGGGCAGCGGTGAATATGTGCTTTACCGTCACCGCTCCCTGGACTTGTTCTGCAGGTGCCGATGCAGCCTATGTCCTCACCGAATGCAGCGCCAGGACGTAGTTCAGCGCCGGCAACCATCCTGCCCCAAGTGTCCTCTGTCAAAATATGGTCTCCTTACCCATAGAACATAATGGAAGTTGCACCTTTATGCCTCTGGCTTAGAGGTCGATAAGTCTGCGCAGGCGCTGCATCAACAATGTAATAAATTGCTGCGCGGTAGGACGCATCCTGTCATAGGCGGTCCGGTGCACCCGTAGACGGTTCTGCTGCCCTAAACAAACACGACGGGCACATCACATATTAATATCGTCCAGGAAGGATCTTCATGCCGGGAACCCGCTGGTCTGGTATTAATGGGCGGCAGGTGCAGAACGGGCAGAGCCATCAGTCTCTGAAGATATACTGTAGCGAGGGAAGGTCCATACGGATGATACATGGAACGTCTGCCCAGCCCGCCGAAGAAATGGAAGGCTTTCCGTGATTATTTTCCCTGTAGGATGAGAGCGCGGCAAAGCGAGAATTAATTACCAGGACTTATTGATGAATCTCGGCTCTGCCTCCCGTCTGTATCATGTATCAAAGCTGTAAAAAAATTAAAAAAATGGCCTCCATGTCCGCAGCTAAAAAACATGGTTCCCGGCTCATATTTCCAGCGTGGTCTAAAAAATCTCAACTGAATACCGATTGGCTGACCACTTGACACATGCTTTTCGGGAGCGTTCACACCATGCTAATTGTTCATGTGTGATGCGTATAACGGTGGAATCTTCTGGTGTCTGCGCCGGCAGCATGGCGTACAGTGACAGGTGTCATCCATAGGTACCCCAGAACAATATGCGTATCGCGCAGTACAGTGCGTGACTGGGGGGGTCTATGCCGGAGAAGGTGTCTCTCAGTCAGGGCTGGATCAATAGATCTGAAGGGTCCCTAACATTTCCGTTATAATGTACCTCCATACAGTGCCTCAATAAAGCCTCTATATGGTACCAAATAATTGTACCCCACAGCACCCACATACATACTGCCATATTGTACTTACGTAATAGTGCCATGTAGAGCCTAAATAATATCAACTGTATGGTGTAAAATAACAGTACCCTAAAGCGCCTCCAAAATACCGCCACATAGTGCTTTCATAATAGTGCAATTTGGTGCATCAGTAATGACTATATGGTGCCAAATAACCGTACCGCATAATACTTCCATATCGTTCTTACATAATAGTGCCAGTGCGAATAATGCGAATCATGTGATGTCAAATAACCGATCCACATAATACGGCCGTATAATACTTACGTAATAGTGTAATACGGTCCTTAAATACTGCCACTATACAGGTCCAAATAACAGTACCCTACAATACCCACATAACACTGCCATATAGTGCTGTCCTATAGAGATGAGAGAATTTCATGTTCACGCTTCGTTTGGTGGTAAAAGCAGAATTGCGTTATGGATTCCGTTACCCACGGACCATAACGCAATTCAATGACGGAATGCTTTTAGAGTATAAACGTCATCATACCTGGGCCTGTCAATCAAAGTGCAGAGAGAGCTGAGCCTCTAGGTGTAATGGTAACGCCCCCGTTGCTCCTAGAGGCTCATTTGGCACATAGGAACATGGGACCAACACAGACGCCTTCAGCTGCCAAGAGCACAAGTAACAGGTCAGCCGGTGTCATAGGGACAGAACTGCTGACAGATGCCCTTTAATAGCGCCATATATGGCTTAAATAATATCACCATACAGTGCCAAATAACTGTACCGTACAACAAAACACAACAAAAAATAATGCATTTGCCTTTGATCTGATCCTGCCCTCTCCCCTAATAGAAAATGATTATTTTTTACTCGACCTACTGTAAGGTCCTCACTTCCCAGATGGAAGCACTAGAGAGATGCAGATTTGGCTCTTGACACTTTCGGGGATGATATATAAACCGCAATTGCTTCTGCAAAGTTTGTATATAATTAGATTTAGCTCATTTGATCATTAGAGTTGGGCTGACAGATTTATTACTCACTGTGTGTACGGGAGAAGAAGACGAACGTGACAGGACCCGGCAATGATATATATTATTAAGTATGCAAGGCAAGAAATATTCCCCATCTAAGGAGCGTCTTCATCCCGCGCTGGATCTGCTTGGGCTTAATGTGCCACTAAATGGAACCTTGCAAAATTCTGTGTCGTACTAGTCTTCGGGGACAAAGGCACAGGATGATGTGGAAAGTATTCACGCCCCATTAATCCCATCCCGAAATAATTACAGCAAGAATATTAAGACATTCTCTAGACCAGGCATGTCCAAACTGCGGCCCTCCAGCTGTTGCAAAACTACAACTCCCAGCATGCCATAATAGCTGTAGGGTATCCAGGCATGATGGGAGTTGTAGTTGTGCAACAGCTGGAGGGCTGCAGTTTGGACTTGCCTGCTCTAGACTCTATGCTCCATAACATAAAAGCAGACGGGTAACCAAGCCTCTCCTGAAATACTCTGCTCTGCTGGGGACCCACTGCTTCTACTATCAGTCTGTGGCCTCCCACTTGTATCCACACCCCTACCTCACATCATTACGCTGCGCCAAAATTTGAAATAAGATATAAAACTTCAAATTGGTATAAAAATACTTAAAAATACAAAATGATAGACAAAATAAAAGAGTCAAAGCACGTAAAAAATTTGAAAAAAAAATCGGAAGCAGACATAAACAAATAAAAAATAAAAAAATAAATAAAAGAAACTATGAAGGTAATAAGAAAAAAGTAGATATAGAAAGAAAAGGCAAAAGAGATAATAAAAATGGAAGATGCAATTCAATTTAAGGCCTCATGCACACGGCCGTTCTGTGCATTGGAGACCACGCAACATCCGTGCAGTTTCCGCAGACGGATCCAGACCCATTCAACTTGAATGGGTCCGTAATCCGTCCGCACTGCCAGAAAAGTAGTGCATGCACTACATTTTTGCGGTGCGGAGGCACAGAGAGAAAGTGCTTCCGCAGTGCTTCCGTGGGGTTCCGTGCCTCCGTTTTCGCACTGTACCTTCCGGATCAAGTGAACGGGTCCACATCCGTGATGTGGGGTGCACACAGCCGCTGCCTGCAAATGGCAGACCCGCTATTTGTGGGCCGCAATACGGGCCCGGCCGGCACACGGTCGTGTGGTGTGCATGAGCCCTAAAACTAACAATAAAGCAAAAACAAAAATTGGAAATAAAAAATAAACAAACTAAATGTAAAAGTTCAAAAAACAATAAATTGAAAGCCACAAAACAAAAGTATCGTAGATTTCCAAGTATATGATGTGTGTGTGTATATATATAACAAACTAGCAATATAGTAAATACACTAAAACAATGTTCATAGGGTTCCAAGTTAAAAAATAAAAAATATGAAACTAGCAATACAATAAAAAATATACTAAATAAATGTAAAAAGTATAAATTGGAATAGATGTACAGTAAAGCAAATGAAAAGCTACAAAAATAACTACAATTAGCTGTCCAAGTTTAAAAAAAAAGATAAATAAAAGATAAAGCTAGCAATACAATAAAAGAAGGCAAAACATATATAAATATACAAAAATTAAAAAGTATAAAAATGTACAAAAGTAAAACAGGGTAAATTTGCAAAACTACAAAAACTATGGAAATAGTTCAAAAACAATGAATAAAGCGGTGAATGCGCTGTGTGGGCTTGGCCTCCTCGTTCTATCCGGCGTTTGAACTTCCTCTGAAATATTCCACTTCCAGTAGCAAAAGGGACATTCAGGTTATGGGTAAATTGGAAGGCAGGAAAAGTAAAAAATAAAAGCTATTCCCGTAAAGAGATAAAGCTTAGAGAAGGTTCGGCTGTGACTTCGCTGGGGGGGAGATAATCATGACATTGACCCAGAAGACACAGAAACCATCTAGACTGGGACTATTACCCGTCCGCACAATCACAATTCGTCAACATAAACATAATAAACTGAAAAAATTCTCATTTTAGCATTTTTTAATGTGATTTTCCTTCCCTTAGTGTTTGTTATTTGATAAGGATGTGACAGATTCCACCTGCCGCGCTCCCGGGACGAGCAGGAAATTAGACATGCTGATCGAAGACAATGTACTGCGTATTGTCACTGGTAACACAATTTACAGCTGATTTTCTATGCCCGGAGTCGTAATGTTTACCAAGTAGGCGCCAAAGTCTTACAAAGTGACCGAAATCAAGGTCATAGTGATAAGACAACTCGCTTCAGAAGACTTTAGAATGGATGAATCCATTGAGGACTGGAGATGTTAACTAGGCACTGGCCTGTGGCGGCAGAGTTCTGGGGGCGTCCACCTGTGGCTACATTTTCATAACTAAAATATCTCATAAGACAGGAGATACTCCAATCAAATCTACTCTTGGGTACAACTTGTGTCTCAAAGTGAAGGATCCATGGAAATCTTTGGATACTTTGCTCTGGATCAACACTTAGCATGCTCATGTCAGTAGATGGTTGCTCTTGCAATGTCACATGACCTTTCTCTGGATCAACACTAAGCTACCAGTCAAGCATTGAGAATGTCACATGGCTCTGCTCTTGAACAACACCGAGCATGCTCATCTCAGTATGAGGCTCTCATGCTCATGCCATAGATGGGATGATCTCTGACAGTGTCACATGAACTTCCTCTGGATCAACACTAAGCATGCTCTTGTCAGTAGATGGTTGCTCTTGCAATGTCACATGACTTTGCTCTGGATCAACACTAAGCTACCAGTCAAGCATTGAGAATGTCACATGGCTCTGCTCTTGAACAACACCGAGCATGCTCATCTCAGTATGAGGCTCTCATGCTCATGCCATAGATGGGATGATCTCTGACAGTGTCACATGAACTTCCTCTGGATCAACACTAACCATGCTCATGTCAGTACACAGGTTGGAATTGGGTGATGTCACATGACCTTTCTCTGGATCAACACTAACCATGCTCATGTCAGTATGAGAAGATCATGCTACTTAAGTCCTGGAAAACACTAAGCATGCTCATGTCAGTAGATGGTTGCTCTTGCAATGTCACATGACCTTCCTCTGGATCAACACTAAGCATGCTCATGTCAGTACACAGTCTGAGCTTGGAGGATGTCACATGACTTTGCTCTGGATCCACACTAAGCATGTTCATGTCAGTACAGTGGTTGCGTTTGGTGGCGACACTGAGTATGCTCATGACAGTACATGGGTCGCGGTCTCACAGTGTCACATGACTTTTCTTTGGACCAACACTATGCATGTTCACGTCAGTATACGGGTTAAACTTTCTCTGCCAATCCTTCCTGAGAGACTGTCAGCTTACTGAATGGTCAGTGCTGCCAGTGAAAGTGGGGGGGGCGGAATGAGCTGCTAGAGGGAAACAGAGGTATTTTTGCTGATACGATACATTACAAAGTTTCTTGAATTCACCTGTGCTATTGATTTATGCAAAGTTTGTTGAAAGGTTAGAGACCAATTAAAGATGTCAGGTCTCCTTAAAGGGGTTATCCGGTAATTTATATTGATGATTTATGCCCCGCAGCCCCAATACCAAGCACAGCCACTATACAATGTACGGCACTGGCTGCGCTCACCAGAGCTCCGGTAAGCGTGGCGGCTCCCTGGAACAGCTGATCGACAGGGGTGTCGGGACTTGGACCCCTGCCGATGAGATAATGATGACCTATCCCGATGATAAGTCATCATTATCCATTCCCACATCAGAAGCCACACTGGGCATGCCGGTGCCACACGTGGCCTGTTCATAGATGGCTGACTTAAAGGAGTAGCACCAGATTAGAAAAACATGATTGCTTTCTTCCAGAAACAGCGCCACCCCTAGCCGTGGGCTGCATCCGGTACTGCAGCTGAGCGGAGGAGACATCCGACGCAGTACCTCATACAACTCTGCTAACGAATGAGGAAAGCAGTGCGTCCAGGAAAGGGTTAATGAAGGCGTTCTGAGCTCCGCTGCACCATCCATAAAACGTTATTT
The DNA here is from genome assembly GCA_033119425.1 of Bufotes viridis. Classification (NCBI taxonomy): domain Eukaryota; kingdom Metazoa; phylum Chordata; class Amphibia; order Anura; family Bufonidae; genus Bufotes; species Bufotes viridis. The sequence goes on from CM065598.1 coordinate 98,372,138, forward strand.
GTCGCAGACAGAAACCAAAAAAAAAATTAATGGATTGTAAATAAAATTTTAAAAAAATGGAAACGGTGGGAGGAAGGAACAGCTTGTGCGAAAGTTTTGTCAAGAGATGCCAAGTGCGGCCATCTAAAGGAATTACAACCCGAATCTGCATGCGCATAAATATTCAGATTGCACGCAGATGTCTGCTATTTCCCAGAGCAGGTGAAATGTAGCAGCGCAGGATATGATGGTTCACATTTTTCCCTATGAAATCAATTATTAAAGGGGCGCTCCAGGCAAAACTGATCCGCCGCGTTATGCCTTGTGCAGAGCCTGGGGGGAAGGGCAGGCCACAGGGAGTCGTGTCCGTCCCCCAAATGCCTTGCCCTAGAAATAAAAGAGAATCGCTCGCTTTGGTCCGGAGTGCTCCTTTAAGGCTACTTTCACACTAGCGTTTTTGCTGGATCTGGCAGGGTTCCGCAAAAACGCTTCCGTTACTGATAATACAACCATCTGCATCCGTTACGAACAGATCCGGTTGTATTCTCTGTAACATTGCCAAGACGGATCCGTCATGAACTCCACTGAAAGTCAATGTAGGACGGATCCATTTTCTATTGTGGCAGAGAAAATGGATCCGTCCCATTGACTTGCATTGGGGGTCATGCCGGATCCGTCTTGCTCCGCATCCCAGGACGGAAAGCAAACTGCAGCATGCTCCCCCACCAATCCAGAGTATGGTCCATCAATATCAAAATTCTGGAGAACCCCTTTAATATTCCAAGACAGGGCTAGGCAACCTCCGGAACTCACAGCTATTGTGAAACTACAACTCCCAGCATGCAGACTTGCTCTGCTCTTCTCAGAAGTCTCATAGAAATGAATGGAGCATGCTGGGAATTGTAGTTTCAAAAACACCTGGCATGCCGACCCCCGAACTAGGATCTTGTCAATTTCATACTTTGCTAGTCAAGACCACTCATCTACTGGAAAACTACAACTCCCAGCATGCCCTGTAGGCTGTAAGGGCATATTGGAGGTTGTAGCTGTGCAGCATTAGAATAGCCACAGACTGTAGGTTACCCTCATCCCCCTTCTTAATCATCTCCAGATGTATGAAGGGATGGTGGACTGTAACTATGGAGACACATATTTCTGCATAGAATCTGTATACGCAGAACGGTGCTAGACTTTTATTTGCAAAATAGCCTTAATATTATTTTTTCTTTTAGGTGCATTGGGGTGATAAAAAATGTAGCACCCTGTGCAAGGCTGCTTTCTTCTAGAAACAGCGCCACCCCCGTCCACAGGTTGTGTCTGGTATTGCAGCTCAGCCCTATTCACCTCAATAGAGAAGTGCTGCAATACCAGACACAACCCATAGACAAGGGTGGCGTAGTTCCTGCTGAAAGCTGCCATGTTTTTCTTTTATTTTTGAGACTACGCAAAAAAAATTGTAGCGAGGCTTTTTCGAGTTTGAACTGCTGTCCAAAGCAGTATATCATTGGTATGAGTTTTCACCCCCTATGGACTTCAATGGTCACTTGGGAAAATCTCGCTACAAAACGTCTTTGTGTAGCCCAAGCCTAAAGGCAATGCGTTATCGAGGCGGACAAAAAAGATAAAAAATAAACTGCCTGATGACACATTCGGCTCTGCTGCCTCAGCGCCCATAGTACATGACAGCGCAGCAAATTGCAGCGACCTCCGTTATTTTCAATCATGTCACATAAAAAGATCCACAAGAACGGCTCGTCCGCAGAGCTGACAACGCTATCGTCTATGCTTTCGCCGACATCAAATAAGCAAATCAAACAGACTCTGACATGCATTAAAAATGATCACTCTCCATGAATCGGGAGATCAAGCAGAATACCGCCCTGCGTCACCCTTTTATTCCAGGCTTCTGCATTAATGCCGTGTGCTGCGGCTGAGCGCGAGGCCCTCTTCTGGAGGCCCAGGGTACAATTATGTACGAAGACGCCCATCTCCAAACTGTGCCTTACTACAATTCCCAGCAGACTGCGGATGTCAGGGCATGCTGGGAGTAGCAGTGTAGTCACACCCGGAGAGCCGCAATATGGGCATATAACGGAGCCTCTTTACCCTATAAGAGGGGTTGTCCCCTTGGTGGCATACAGCCACACAAATATCCACGCCATATAGTGTCTAGCTAGAAGCAGCAACGCAACACACAGCATAAGAAATACCCCCATAGAGTGCTCAAATACTACCATACAGTGCTGAAATACCACCATACAGGGCTGAAATATTGCCATACAGCAGCCAAATATCACTATACAGTGCTAAATGCTACCATATAGTGATCAAATACCATCATATAGTGCTCCGATACCACCATAGAGTGCTCAAATACCATCATATGGTGCTCCAATGCTACCATATAGTGCTCAAAGTTACCATATTGCATTCAAATACTACCATATAGTGCTTAAATGCTACCATAGAGTGCTTGGATACTACCATACTGTGCTCAAATACTACCATATAGCAAATAGCGCTCAAATACCGTTATACAGTGTTCACATACTACCGTATAGTGCTTAAATGCTAACATACAGTGATCAAATATTACGCTGTAGGGCTCTAATACTACCATAAAGGGCTTAAGTATTTCTATACAGTAGCCAAATACCACCATCCAGGGATAAAATACTGCCATACATACAATAGTCAGTGCTAAAAGCCCAACATACATACAGTAATTAAATGACAACCATACAGTGTTCGAATACCACCACATAGTCCTTAAATACCGCCACACAGTAGCCAAATAACATCTCTATACTTAAAGTAATCTAATGAGTGACTATATAATTAATACAAAAGTCATATTCTTCAGACTCCAGGCCATTTGCGGTGCCCACTTTCGGCAGTGGATAACTGCAATTCACATGTATGGCAGTATTATTTTAAAACAATAGAGCATAACATGGTAGTATTAATATAGCACAGTACAGTAACATTCTTTCAGCACAGTATGGCAGTATTATTTGAGTACAATACGGTGGTATTATTTCAGCTCACTATTATTTTAGCACAGTATATTAGTATTATGTAAGCACAGCATGGTGGTATTATTTAAGCAAAGTATACTGGTATTATTTTAGCACAGCATGGTAGTATCATTTGAGTACAGAATTGTGATATTATTCAGTACAGTATGGTGGTATTAGTTAACCACAGTACAGCAGTATTATTTTAGCACAGTATGGTAATATTATGTTAGCAGTATTATTTTAGCACCATATAATTGTATTATTTGAGCACAGTATTAATGTATTATTTCAGCACAGTGTTGCAGTATTACTTCAGCACAACATGGTAGTATTATGTGAGCACAGTATGGTGGTATTATGTGAGCACAGTATGGTGGTATTATGTGAGCACAGTATGGTGGTATTATGTGAGCACAGTATGATGGTATTATTTCAGCACAGTATGGTGGTATTATGTGAGCACAGTATGGTGGAATTATTTCAGCACAGTATAGTTGTATTTTTTTAGAATAGTATAGTTGTATTATTTCAGCACAGTATGGTGGTATTATTTGAGCACAGTATGGTGGTATTATTTGAACACAGTATGGTGGTATTATTTGAGCACAGTATGGTGGTATTATGTCAGCACAGTATGGTGGTATTATGTGAGCACAGTATGGTGGTATTATGTGAGCACAGTATGATGGTATTATTTCAGCACAGTATGGTGGTATTATGTGAGCACAGTATGATGGTATTATTTCAGCACAGTATGGTGGTATTATGTGAGCACAGTATGGTGATATTATGTGAGCACAGTATGGTGGTATTATTTGAGAACAGTATAGTTGTATTATGTGAGCACAGTATGGTGGTATTATTTGAGCACAGTATAGTTGTATTATTTGAGCACAGTATGGTGGTATTATTTGAGCACAGTATGGTGGTATTATTTGAGCACAGTATGGTGGTATTATTTGAGCACAGTATGGTGGTATTATTTCAGCACAGTATGGTGGTATTATTTCAGCACAGTATAACATTATCTGGGCAGAGCATTTTCATACTATTGGGAGAAAGTTTGGCAAATGACTTGCGTACAGAATGACGGTAGTATTAGGCCAAGGTGTTACTGAACAGTGTGAACAGTTTATTCCCATGGAGAAAGGGAATGTTCCCGCACATTACACATCGCCATATTCAGCCATGCCAAGGCGATGCCCATGGTGGCGCCCAGGGGCGTAGCTAAAGGCTCATGGGCCCTGGTGCAAGAGTTCAGCTTGGGCCCCTCTTCCCTCAGTGCTTTGTGTGTCTTCTTATGCGGCACAAGATTCTTTGGGCCCCTTAGGCTCCTGGGCCCAGTAGCGACTGCTACCTCTGCACCCCCTATAGCTACGCCCCTGGTGGCGCCATGTCTGATCCCCGCTGTACCAGCACAGACCGGCATCTCCATCCTGGTACCGGGCATCAGAGGAGCCGTCTCTGCTCATTTCCAGGCCGTCTTTTCATGGCAGGATCACGCTGAAGAAAGCCCTGACTTCGGCTCTGCCTTCTGCAGCTTCGGCGTGTAACCCGGTGAACGTCTGAGGCGGTGAAGCAGGAGTTCACAAGTCGACACGAGGAGAAACACTCATCTCTTTGTCCTTGACACGGACATCTTGGATGTGAAAGTTGTAGAAGCCCAGAAAAGGGCGGGTGACGCGTCAGAAGAAGACACAAGGGCTTATTGATGGCAACCAGACACAAGGGGCATCTTAGCCAGGGCCTCAGGGGAAGGAATTTAGGGCGAGGACATTGATTGGGAACGATGAGACGCCAGGTCAGCGCGTATCAGATCCCAGCGGAATCCACGGCCGCCATCTTTTTTTTTTAGCGTTTGGTTCTACTGAAATATTTACAGAGATTCCTTCAATCTGCCTATAAATGTGTCTCCATAATGGGATTAATGAGCTCCATAAAGCGAGAGTAATGGAGTCATTTCATTACCAGATGCATATATTTACTAGAATTTACTGGTAGCCAAATAACATCATGAATCAGTGGAAGAAAAGATAATTCCACCGTCAGCTTTCCACCGACATAGCAACACTAGTATCACAGACCTGTCTCTCCATCTAAAGCTGATGAGTATAAGAAAGATAGATAGATACGAGTAGATAGATAGATAGATAGATAGATAGATAGATAGTGAGATAGATAGATAGATAGAGATAGATAGATAGATATGAGATAGATAGATAGATAGATAGATAGATAGATAGATACAGTGCCTTGCTAAAGTATTCACCCCCATTGACTTTTTTTGTGTTTTGCTGCCTCACAACCTGGAACTAACATGGATTGTTTGAGGATCTCCATCATGTAATGTACAGGACACGCCCACAACTTTGAAGATGTTTTTTTTTTATTATTATTGTGAATCAAACAACAAATAGGACAAAATAACAGAAAAAGTCAATGTGCATAACTATTCACCCCCTAAAGTCAATACTTTGTAGAGTCTCCTTTTGCAGCAATCACAGCTCCAAGTCGCTTTGGATAAGTCTCTATGGGGTGGCCACATCTTACCACTGGGATTTTTGCCCATTCCTCCTCCTTGCTGCTCCGGCTCCTTCAGGTTGGACGGTTTGCGCTTGTGAACAGCGATCTTTAAGTCTGACCACAGATTTTCTATTGGATTGAGATCTGGGCTGTGACTCGGCCATTCCAACACATTTACATGTTTCCTCTTAAACCACTCAAGTGTTGCTTTAGCCGTGTGTTTGGGGTCAGTCCTGCTGGAAGGTGAATCCTCCGTCCTAGCCTCAGATCACACACAGAGCGGTGCAGGTTCTGCTGAAGAATATCCCTGTATTTAGCGCCATCCATCTTTCCCTCAGCTCTGACCAGTTTCCCAGTCTCTAACCCCCCCCCCCCCATGATGCTGCCACCACCATGTCTCACTGTGGTGATGGTGTTCTTCAGGCGATGTGATCTGTTGGGTTTGCGCCAGACATAGCGTTTTCTTTGATGGCTGAAAAGTTCCATTTCTGCCTCCATACATTTTGGGAGTCTCCCACAGGCCTTTTCGCAAACTCACAACGCGCCTCTTTTTTGTTTTTTGCTGACAGTAATGGCTTTCTTCTGGCCACTCTGCCATAAAGCCCAACTCTATGGAGCGTCCGGCTTATTGTCGTCCTCTGTACAGATCCTCCAGTCTCTGCTGTGGAACTCTGTAGCTCCTCCAGGGTTACCTTAGGTCTCTGTGCTGCCTCTCTGATTAATGGCCTCCTTGCCCGGTCCATGAGTTTTGGTGGGCGGCCGTCTCTTGGCAGGTTTGCTGTTGTTCTTTCCAGTTGGTTATGATAGATTTGATGGCGCTCCTGGGGATCATCAAAGGTTTGGATATTGTTTTATAACCTAACCCTGACTTGTACTTCTCTACAGCATTGTCCCTTACTTGTTTGGAGAGCTCCTCGGCCTTCATGGCAGTGTTTGGTCAGTGATGCCTCTTAGGTGTTGCAGCCTCTGGTGTGTATATGTAATGACAGATGATGTGACACTTAGATTACACACAGGTGACATCATGTCACTAATTATGGGACTTCTGAAGGGAATTGGTGGCACCAGAGCTTTATATGGGCTTCCTAACAAAGAGGGTGAATACATACGCACATGAAGGGGGTGAATACATACGCACATGAAGGGGGTGAATACATACGCACAGGCCAATCTTCTGTTTTCTATTTCTAAACAATAGTTTTATTTATAAATTTTTCTCATTTCACGTCAACAACTGAGACTATTGTGTTCTGATCCATCACAGAAAATTCTGATTAACAAAACATTGAACTCAAGGCTTTAATGTAACAAAACACGAAAAAAGTCAAGGGAGAGATACATAGATAGCAAAAGCAGATAACAAGGCAGCACTCCGGTCTTCTGTGAAAAGGGTGGATTTTTATTAAACCCAAGGGTTTAATATAAATCCACCCTTTTCACTGAAGACCGGAGTGCTGCCTTGTTATCTGCCTTTGCTTGCTGTGCATTCCTCTTGCCCGGAATTTACAAGGAGTTTTGCATCTGGTATCTCTTGAGTGCTACTATTACTTTTTTGGTTGTTAGATAGATAGATATGAGATAGATAGAAGATATACATTCGATAGATAGATAGATAGATAGATAGATAGATAGATAGATAGATATGAGATAGATAGATAGATAGATAGATAGATAGATAGGAGATAGATAGATAGATAGATAGATAGATAGATAATAGATATGAGATAGATAGATAGATAGATAGATAGATAGATAGATAGATAGATAATAGATATGAGATAGATAGATAGATAGATAGATAGATATGAGATAGATAGATAGATAGATAGATAGATAGATAGATAATAGATATGAGATAGATAGATAGGAGATAGATAGATAGATAGATAGATAGATAGATAGATAGATAGAAAACAGGAAAACAGGCAGCACTCCGGACTTCGTGGAAAAATCGTGGGATTTATTAACACCCAAACAACTGCAACGTTTCAGCTCAACTCAATGGAGCCTTTGTCAAGCCTTTGAGGCACTCCTCATTGCGCATGACTGACTGAGCCATCTTTGTTATGGTATAGTGAAGAGGGATAATAACGTCACCGCGCGCAAGCGCGATGTGGATTACATGACGCCGTGGGATCCCGGTCTTCCTTGACTCACCATGAGGGTTACCCCTAGTGATTGCAGGTTTTTAATCACTAACATTGTTACACCTGAGCACATGATATGATTAATCATGTATTGTTGTACACTTATGTGGATTTATAACACTTATGAGTATGCACAAGCACTTTATTATTATACATGAATTGTTGAGATTGATGAGATGGAACGAATTATAATAAGAGATATGATATATGTCACAAATTTGATACACTATTACACACTTTTTGATAATTAATGTAATCATGATGTTTAATTGTTTGGCCTTTATATGGGATGTATGGAGCACTTGTATGCATAGCTTGAGAAAGACCGCAAGGAGCGGTTGAAACGTCGCTGTCTGACGAATGGGTGAATAAAACTTTGCACTTTTTTGAAGATATCGGAGTGCTGCTGGCATTTTTCTATTATATTATAGATAGATAGATAGATAATAGATATGAGATAGATATGAGCTCCATGTTCCCACAATGCACTGCTCGCCAGTAACATTAAAGCTGCATATCTTTGAATTTTGCTTTAGAAAGGACTGGAGAAGAAAACATGGAGCCTTCTACCGTGCACTGTTAATAAAACTTTCAAAAAAATTATTTTCCATTCCCATGCAATGTTGAGGGCAGGCTGGGAGTTGTGTGCACTGTCTTATATATTCTACAAATGCATGTTATATAGCAGACAGCCCCGACAATCATCTGGTGGCCATGTGCTACAATGGTGGCCCCAGGGGACATTCATCCAGTGTGCTATAATGGTGGCCCCAGGGGACATTCATCCAGTGTGCTACAATGGTGGCCCCATGGAACATTCATTCAGTGTGATATAATGGTGGCCCCAGGGGACCTTCATCCAGTGTGCTATAATGGTGGCCCCGGGGAACATTCATCTAGTGTGCTATAATGGTGGCCCCAGGGGACATTCATCCAGTGTGATATAGTGGTGGCCCCAGGGAACATTCATCTAGCGTGCTATAATGGCGGCCCCGGAGGACATTCATCCAGTGTGCTATAATGGTGGCCCCGGGGAACATTCATCCAGTGTGCTATAATGGTGGCCCCGGAGGACATTCATCCAGTGTGATATAGTGGTGGCCCCAGGGAACATTCATCCAGTTTGATATAGTGGTGGCCCCAGGGAACATTCATCCAGTGTGATATAGTGGTGGCCCCGGAGGACATTCATCCAGTGTGCTATAATGGTGGTCCCTGGGGACATTTATCCAGTGTGATATAGTGGTGGTCCCGGGGGACAATCATCCACTGTGCTATAATAGTGGCCCCCAGGGGACATTTGCCAATGGTGCCATATCCTTTAATAAACAATGTGACTTTATAAGAAACAAAGAGCCGTCTCCAAATATCCCGCTGCCTTCACTATTAACAGTCCGGTCAGGGATGCACCATAGGATGATGAGAGGTCCATCTAGTGCAGAAGACAAGTGGGATGAAGACATCTGAACACGTACAGACAGTCCAGATGCTTTTTGCCAGCATGTAAATGACTTAACATCAGCGACGGCCCTTGGATCTGTTCACACATTGCCAAGTTTTAATTGATTAGCCCTACCACACGGACAAACAAAGGGCGGCGGATGGGATCCTACCACCAGCCTCATCAGCAATTAACTAGATTGCCCGTTAACGCAAGGCGGAGACAGATGGTCCAAAGCCTTACTGAAGGGCACATCACTCCGATTAGACGGTGTACAGCCAATTATCTAAAGTGCAATACTAATTATGCTGGGGCAAGTTGTAGGATGAAGAACAGGTGACCAAGGACAACCTCCACCCATGGTGAATGAGACAATCAACTAACGTTAGACAGGGGTCTCCACTATTATAAGAAGTTGACCCTTCTTCAAGAGGAAGCCATCACTGGTGCCTGGGGTGGCTATAATCAATAGGGGAATCAGTATATCATGCAATATTTATATGTACAATTGATTAGGGCAGGGGTCTGAATACTGGGTCCCCCACAAGAACGGGGTAAATGGAGATGTAGTATGAATGTGTGACCACCACTCCATTTGAGTCTTTGGGAGAGATGTACTCGGTAGTCCCATGGACAGAGAATGGAGGGGCGGTCACACATGAGTGACCGAAGAGTCAATCTAATGGGGAACGCAGGATCTGAAGATTAGACCCCAAAGACTAGACCATTTTGACAGTCGAAGCTTCTACTTTGAGAGGTACTTTTTAAGAACCACCAACAAATAAACCACTGGAGCAACCATGACATTGACGTCATGACAGAGAATGGAGCAGTCACACAAGAGTGACCATCGAGTCAATCTAATGGGGGACGCAGAACCTCAAGATTAGACCTCAAAGACTAGACCAGTTTGACTGTCGAAGCCTCTACTTTGAGAGGCACTCTTTGAGAACCGTTGGAGCAACCATGACATTGATGTACAAGAGAGCATAGCAATATGGGGTAAAGAGGTAGCAGTTCACAGGTCTTGGTGTCTGAGAGGGCCCAAAAGCCCCTTTATAAACAATATGTGGTTAGTGGAGAGCCTGTTATACATGTGTGTTGGGGCCCAGGAACTTCAAACGACACCTCTGTGTAGATATGACCATTTGGTTGAGCACGGATGGGGAGTGCATACTGGTGACACTACAGTCCACAACTTCGAGAAGTATTAGTGCCACCAAGGAAGGACCAACATCTTCCACAATATTGAGAGTTTTCTTAGTGGTTGCTTGACTCTTGGGTTGATCTTTGAAGGTGGAAGTCACAGGGTCACCTAGAAGCTTACTTATCCTTCACTTCCATAAGAGAGGAAAGGAAATATATATTGGTTGGCTCTGTTACAGTCCTATCTAGCCCAACATAGAATGTGTTTTTCTAATACACCATCATCCTTTATGTGAAATGAGATACAGAAGAAAGAGGCCAAACCTCAAGTCTCCCAGCTACCGGAGGGCTAATGTACTGGTAATAAGTGTATATGGAGGAGAGTGCACATCTCAAGGGTTTGTATAGTAATACCATCCCGTACCACGTTGTATTAATGTGCATTTTAGACACCGGGGGTAGTCATTTGAGCTTCCAGTAATACACTTGGTTTCCGCCATTCACTGTTCATTACTAGGAGACATAAATCACCCATTAAGTCCACTCTAGAGAAAACTATTCAAGCCCACGATGCCACAGGGATCGTGTGCCAAATATATTATAAAGCATTGGTGTAAAGGTCAGTCATGCCCATAGGCTTCCTCAGGAGCACGGGTTTTGTTGGCCTCCTTACAGAGCACAGGTATGTTATCTATCCTAGAGCAGCTCACGAGCATGGCAAGTCAAAAAGCCAGTGCGCCTATTGTTATAATTTATCGTAGTCCATGTGATATTGACTATGGCCTATATTAGGAGAAAGTGCCAACATCCTCATCTTCCAGTAGCATGTTTTTCCCCCTAAGCAGGCTCTATGAAAAGTCCTCAGTGCCAAAAAAATCCTGATGCTAGGGAGGCTGGTCACCGTCGTGGCCTGCTATTGGCTGCTCCCCCCATCGCCGGATGTTTTGCTCCCAACGCCGGGAGATACAGCGGTGGCCGTGCAGAGATCTGGCTGGACGGTATCATCTATAGGAGGAGCCTGGGCATTGTGGGAGGTATTTTTAATATTGGATAAGCCCTTTAACATTCTAACTGTCCTAATGCAGAGAGGGCAGAGGGGGGAGGCTCCTGCTGCAGCCACTTACCTTACATCCAGAAACAGAATAGTGAGGAGGAGGAGAGGAGACATGGTTGACCTCCTGGAGCAAAGAGAGAAGATTTCTTTACATCTTTCTCAGGGTCACAAAATAGGGCCAAAGAAGGAGGGGAGACCAAGGAGGAGGAGCTAGTATATTTTATTTTTTGTGCATTTATTTTTTTATTTAGTGTTTCTTTAAAACAATCTTCTGTGGATCTGTTGCCGGTCCTATCCTGTAAATCAGTGTAATATCTAATCCCAGGTTTTATTATCGGTGAAGTGACTCATGCTGGAGTTCTGATGCAGATGGGTTTTATCTCCAGAGATCTGATCGACTAAATTGTGTTACTAGTACTGTATGTTACTATTATAGTGGGCAGAAGAACTGATGTCCCTCACCCCGGCCCTGTCCTGAGACCTACGGTACATGTCCAATGATCCAATCTACTGTGCTTCTTGGCATAGCAAGATGTCGAGACATGCCGGGAGGTTTCTGACGTTTCAGAGCCACACAAATCCCATAGGTAAGGTGGAATGGATGTGGAAAGTGAAGAGGCGTTAAGCAAATCAAGTTGGCATGGAAATAGTGACCTTGCAAAGGTGCCCCATGACTCTATGTCCATGATTAGCCAATGTAGGCCCCAGTCTGTAGATTCATGGTGGTGACCATTGAATTGGTATCCTTGAATTGACAAAAAATTCATTTGAATCACAAATCTGTTCTGGGCATCGAGGAACGGTTTAGGGTTCCCATGTGCCAATGGTGTTATGACTATGGGTGCAAATCAACCAACAGGTGTAAAATGTATTCTATGAATGCACCTCACCTCAGGTGACTATCTACTGAAGACCAGGCCCTAAGATGTGTTAGGAGGTTCTGGATAACTTTGCAATTTGCAGGACCTCAGATGTTGTCTCCAAAAGTCTATGCACCGACTATGCAACCATTGTTGTTCCATTATATTCTTGGCCAAGAGGCTGAAGGTCATTGATCAAGACAGCCAAGCAACGTGAGGGTGAAATCAGTAGAGGAGGCACCATGAGAGCTTACACCCTGGCACCTAGAGAGACTACTTACAGTTGAAGACCAGGTCCTAAGAAGTGTTAGGAGGTTCTGAATAACTTTACAGTTTTCAGGACCCCAGATGTTGTCTCCAAAAGTCTATGCACCTGCTGTGCCACCAATTTTGTTCCATTATATTGTTGGCCAAGACACAGAAGGTCGTTGGTTGATAGAGAGGAGCGAATGTTCCCCAAAAATTTGGTTCAATCCAAATTTGTTTGTGGCGAATCGCATTGCAAAATGGCTATTTCCTGGCTGCAGAGAGCCTTTATAGGGGTGTAGAACACTGTGCCTTGCAGTAACATGCATAGGGAGACTGCTTAGGTAGTGAAATAATACAGTGAGTCCCTATAACATGCAGATGACAGCCGTCGCTCTTAGAATCACTGCACGCTTCACTTATTTGGGCAGTCACGGGGCCAAAACTGACCAGCCAACTCAAGTGTGAACTCAGCCTTACAGGTCGATATTAGCACCAAGCATAAAGAACTGTGCAGAGGCCCCAAGATCCTACTATAGCATGAAAGAGCGCACTCCTTTTACACCAATTCACTGATTCCACAAAGATTTCTACAGAACCTGTTCTATTAAATGCTTATACAAGTAGAGCACCCCCGACTGAGTGGAGAGGGTGTCAGCAGTAAGTTTGTGTTAATGTCACTGATTATTTTGCCCTTCCACTGATCCATCAGAACAATAACCCCCAAAATACGGATCCTGTCTGTGGAGCATCTGCCTTCACTCGGTCAGCATTTGGCCAGTAATCCATCAGTATTGCTAAAGCCCAAAAAAACTGGAGTGGATCCAAAACAGAGACTACATGTGAATGGAATATTTGCATATTTTCTGTGTTTTGTACCCACTCTTGCTTTTGGCTACCAAATCATAAGCCAATTCTGATGCAAAATAGGGACCATGTCATTACTCATGCAGGCCTTACAGCTCTTACATAGACAGGATCCGTTGTGCGTCTGATTTTTCCTTCCTTCTGACAGATCAGACGAAGGGTCAAATAAATGATGATGTCAGCCAGGCCAAAAGGCAAAATAGTGGCCCAGTCATGAGGTGGGGAGGGTGGGAACAGCATGAGAAGTCCACAGAGTGGCCCTATGACATAGTGGTGAGGTGGAAGCAGCATGAGGAGACCACAGAGTGGCCCAATGACACAGTCTGGAGGTGGCAGCAGCACCAGGAGTAGGCCACAGAGTGGAATAATGACAGTGTGGAGGTGGCAGCAGCATCAGGAGGGCACAGAGTGGCACAATGACAGAGTGTGGAGGTGGCAGCAGTAACATCATGAGCAGGAGGCCACAGGGTGGCACAATGATAGTGTGAAGGTGGAAGCAGCAGCATCAGGAGGCCACAGAGTGGCACAATGACAGAGTGTGGAGGTGGCAGCAGCAGCATCAGGAGGAGGCCACAGGGTGGCACAATGACAGAGTGTGGAGGTGGCGGCAGCAGCATCAGTAGAAGGCCACAGAGTGCCACAATGACAGAGTATGGAGGTGGCAGCAGCAACATCAGGAGGAGGCTACAGGGTGGCACAATGACAGTGTGCAGGTGGCAGCAGCATCAGGAGGAGGCCACAGGGTGGCACAATGACAATGTGGAGGTGGCAGCAGCATCAGGAGACCACAGAGTGGCAAGGTGACAGTGTGGAGGTGGCAGCAGCATCAGGAGACCACAGAGTGACCCATTGACAGAGTGGGGAGGTGGATGGCAATACCAGTACCAGCTGAAGATGGTAGGTGAAAGAAGGTGCACTTGGCATCAGATGTGTGGCATAAGGCGGGTGGCAGCATCAGAATAGTAGCTGAGGCAGGTAGCCAGAAGAAACCGGTCTCTTTTGTCAAAGTATTGGTGTGGCACCATGGATGATCTTGTCTGATGCATCAGGAATTGGTGAGTGGAAATCCTGACTGATCAATGCTTGATTCATCTTGGCAAAGGTCAGTCTCTCCACATCTTGGGAGGACAGGCGAGTTCTTCTTGGGTAACTATGGCCCCCGCCGCACTAAACACCCGCTCTGATGCCACACTACTGGCTGGGCAGACAGCTTTTTCAGGGCAAACTCTGCCAGTTGTGGCCACAAATCCAGTTTGGCTGCCCAGTAGTCCAGCGGGTCTTCAATGTGGGGTGGCAGGGTGCTGTCCAAGTATGCCACCACCTACTGGTTCAGGTCCTGCTCCAAGTCTAGCTGCTGCTGGTGAGTAGTTTCTTCACTAGGTGGGTGAAAAAAGCTGCTCATCAGCGACTAGAATCAAGTTGCTGCTGATTGAGCTGGAACTGCTCTTACCCCCAACCCTGCCACAGCAGCCATGGCAGAAGAACGTGAGCGCAGAGGGCCCCACCGGTCAGACCTGCAAGAGGATGGACAATGGCGCAGATAGGCAGTGGCCAACTAACTACATAGGATGTCTCTATAATAGTTCAGTTTGTCCTCCCTCTCAGCGGGTGTAAAAAAGGCCGCCATTTTGGACCGGTATGGAGGGTCCAACAAGGTGGAGAGCCAGAAGTCATCCCTCTGCCGAATGGTGCCAATTCGGCTGTCACTACGCAAGCAAGTAAGCATGCATCAGGCCATTTGTGCGGAGGGACTCGGAGGGACTACCTGCCTCCGTCTCCACTGCATACTGCCACAGTGTGTCTGGGTCCTTTGCCTCGTCTTCCTCCTCGCCCTGTAGCTCCTCTGGCTGCTCCTGCTCCTCTCCTGTCACCTGTGTGTAAAAACCACCCGTTTCGCTACACATTGCTTGTGCTCCAAAGTCCTCCTCCTCCAGTTTGGCCCCTAAAGGGCTTATGTAGGCGCCACGTCTCCAGTCCCCTCACCAGCCATTGTTACAACTATATGTTCCAGGACATGAAGCAAATTACGTGGCCTTCTCAAAGGGCCTAAGCAAATGGCAGGTGTCACGCATGAGCTGCCACTGGCTGACATCGAAGGGGAGTACTCCTGTCCACTTGGATCATCAAGAAATCGCTTATGGCCTTTCTATGTTCGTATAGTTGGTCCAACATATGCAGGGTGAAATTCCAACGGGTGGAAACATAAGAAATGTGACACCTAAAAGTGCCAGAAAATGTGCACACAAGCGAGTAGAGGAACATAGCAGAGCTGCGTTTGTCAGGTGTAGCAGGGCTCAGTGAGTTCGGATATTGCAAAGCTATATCAATTATTCCGCTTTGAATTGCATGACAACCTACTGCCGTATCTGAGGCTTGACACGTGGACAGAGCATCCCCAAGGAGTAAAGTGACAAATCCGGTTCTGCTATATGAGCAGAAACCAAAGCTACAGTATATACTGAACTAGCATGCACTTGGAGGAGCTTAGAAGTCTTCAAACCCTATAAGTGGCTAAGTGTAACCCTTCAGTGGCTATACTTTAACCCTTCAGTTAGAAGTCTTCACACCCCATAAGTGGTGAAATGTAACCCTTTGGTGCTTATACTTTAACCCTTCGGTATCTGCATCCCCTGTCATAGGGAGCTATAGTTCATCCCTTGTATCTCGGGTCTCGTGCTCTTCTAGGGATCAACTGACTTGTAAATTGGATCTAACACAATGTCACATAAAATCTGCCACCGGGACGAGGGGGCGTAATTGTGCGGGGGAATGGCAAGGTATGTGCCCAGGATGCCAGGTGGGCGCCAACAAGTCTCTCTGCCTTGGCCAGGGGAATCTGATTTGGTGCTAGTGTTATAAATTGTATCATAGCCCCAATAAGTGATAAGTTATAGCAGGGGACACCTACCTGCATTTCGACGGACACGTAAGGCTAATCTGGCTCCCCACATTTTCCTCTATTACTCCCACCTATCGTAAGACACCGTCTCAATTTTAGTAGCCATGTAACATATGATTGTTACTATATTTCCATATGACTGAGCCGTGGCAGGGACGTTATCGGACACTTGCTACCTTCCTCCCTAGGCACCTACATGGTCTGATTTCACCCTTTCATTGCCAGTCACCCTATACACTACATATAAGGAGGGAGTCTTGCCCTTGAGTAAGGTGTCTCAGAATCGCTCTATATGTCTTGACAGCCCCCCCCCCCCTTACTCAACAGGAGCCCAGAATTCGCAGCAGCTCGGGCTGCCCACAGGCTCCTCCAGCGTGGACCGTATGCAGGCGCTGGTTGGGTTTTTCATTACTGCTCCCAGAAATAACTAATCATCTCCGTTACCTGACTGCTTCATGTTCCACTCATCAGTAAATCTTCCTTCATTTTCAATGCCATCTCCAGTGCAGAGCGGTGCTTAACCCTTTGTCGATCACACCAACTGCGCCTAGGACCTCCGCACATAGGCATAGAGTCTGCAGACCACCCAACCCAATACAAGGCAGCACACGTGGCTTGTTACACGTATATATCCAATGGCCACAGGAGCTTGCAATCTACTACAACACAAAAATGTAGTTTTACAAAGAAGTGAATAATATCTTTAACAACACAGCCACTAGGCTTGGCCCAGGAGCTTGCAATGTAATTTACAACTCAGTTGTTACACTCGGCACAAGAGCTTGCTAAATATTTACAACACAGTCATTACACTAGGCACAAGTGCTAGCAATCTATTTTTACAACACAGCCATTACCCTTGGCACAGGAACTTGCAATCTACCTCGCAACACAATGATTACACTGCCCACAGGAGCTTGCAATGTATTTTACAACGCAGTCATTACACTAGACACAGACTATTTCCATCAATTGCAGAATACAGTTGTTACACTAGGCACAAGAGCGTGCAATCTATTTTACATGTCAATACACTGGACATTGGGGCTTGCAAATTATTGTGGAAAACAGAAAATTTGCAATCTACACCCCAATTCATAACACTAGACTCAAGAGCTTGCAATCTACTGTACAAAACAGTGGTTACTTGATCACAAGAGCTTGCAATCTAGTGCACAACACAGTGGTTTCATTGAGCACAAGAGCTTGCAATCTATTTTACAACACAGTGGTTGAGAAAAGGAGCTGGCAATGTGTATAATACAGTCATTACATTAGACACAGGAGCTCGCAATCTATTGTACAACACAGTGATTACATTGAGCACAAGAGCTCGCAATCTATTGTACAACACAGTGATTACATTGAGCACAAGAGCTTGCAATCTATGGAGTAGCATAGTCATTATACTGGGCACAGGAGCTTGCTATTTATCGTATAGCATAGTTATAGCACTGGACAGAGGAGCTTGCAATCTATCCTATACTTTTGGATGAGACAAAATAAAGTACATGCAGCAGGTTGCTTAGCAATACCACCCACATGATGATTTATCTGTAAAGAAGGGGTACTGAGATTTTTGCAAAACCCCAAACCCTAATGCTTCAGCAACACAGAGGCTCAAATGAGTGGAAGTGAATTCTATTCCTCTGGAATAGGGAGATGTGGGAGCTGTGGATGATGGAGGAAAGGGAGAGATCTGGTGCTGTGACTGACAGCAGCAGCAGTAGTGCCATGCCTTGAATGGAGGCGGCTCAGCTGTTCTGCTGCTGGGGTATGGGGGTCTCTGCTGTAGTGAGGGGGGTATGCAATATTCTGAGCAGGGAGCATACACACAAAGCAGTCTTAATCACTATCCAGCATACTACTTTTTGAGGGGTGCAAAAAAAACAATACACCATTGTCATGGCAGAAAACATGTTGGCATCTCCAGGGGTCCAGGGGAGCAGATATTCTTCTCAATGCAAACTTCTGGAGGAATGGTGTCCTTACAATCCACAGGCTCAGCAATCCAGGCATTAAACAACCTCACTGCATGTTAACTTGGAAGTCAATGTCAGGGGGGGTGACCAAATCCCCCTCCATATTCCATGCTGCCAACTTGAAAGCTACACCAGACCTTGTCCCCCCCACTGTGGGGATTCCACTGCAATGGATCCTGGCATACTATTAAGATGCAGGAAGGAGGGGGTCATCTCCAAAGGGGATCCAGCCAGGAGGGTGGGGTACTGCATGACCACAAAAACAGCACCCACACTTCAGATCCCATCAACTTTAAGGAGAAAGCATGAGATTCAAAAGGGGGAAAGGGGGGTCCAGCAATGAGGGTGGGGTGCTGCACAACACCAAAATCAGCACCCCAGTTAGGTCTCAAAGCAAAGCTGTGCTTGCCTGTGCTTACTGTCCTCACCTGCCTTGCCATCCACACACATACAGGCAGTGAGTGCATCCATGGGAAGAAGAAAAGCAATGAAAAAAATACAATTTCTGCAGCAGCACCACATGTAAAGCATTGCAGGAAGCTGAGCTCTTACCTGGGACAGCAGCAGGGACAGGGTGACTTGAGATTTGGGATCCATTTTGCCAGCTCTAGAAAGGACTGGAGCTTCTATTATACATACACCAGGGCTGCTCTGTGCATATTTGCACTGTGAAACAGCCTTTGAGAAGAGGCTTCTCGTTGAGAGCCAGCCAACTTCCCAAATAGATCAGCAGCATCATCAGTTAAGCATTGGATAGAGGCTGGTGACCAGAGCCAATGGCTTTACAAGGTGCATTTCATCACAGCATATCCCCAGAATGTGAGGCTTGCATTAGGTAGACGCCTCTGGCAATCACCACCCTTATATATTGCATTAAATCCCCATTTTTATCTGAATTGCTGGGGCTGCTGTGTATTTCTTTCCCTGTTTTGGGGGGTTAATTTCTAGTATTTACATAGTTGATACAATGTATAGAGGAGAAGTAGATACAATGTATAGAGGAATAGATACAATGTATGAGAAGATATAACATACTGTATAGAGGAGTAGATATAATGTATAGATGAGTAGATACATTGTATAGAGGAGATACAAAGTACTGTATAGATGAGAAGTAGATATAATGTACAGAAGAGGGATACAATGTAAAGAGAGGATACAATGTACTGTATAGAGGACAAGTATGAGTAGAGTCAGTGTATAGGGAAGTAGATACAATGTATAGAGGAATAGATACAATGTATGAAAAGATACAACATACTGTATAGAGGAGTAGATATAATGTATAGATGAGTAGATACATTGTAAAGAGTAGATACAATGTGTAGATAAGATAATATATAGAGGAGATACAACATACTGTATAGAGGAGTAGATACAAGGTATAGATTAGTAGATACAATGTATATATGATACCATGTACTGTATTCAGAAGTTGATACAATGTATAGATTAGGTACAACGTATTGTATAGAGAAGTAGATATTATGTATAGAAGAGGGATACAATGTATATAGGATACAATGTACTGTATAGAGGACAAGTATAAGTAGAGTCAATGTATAGAGAAGTAGATACAATGTATAGATGAGCAGATACAATGTATAGAGAAGTATATATAATGTATAGAGAAGATACAATGAATAGAGGAGAAGTTTATACAATGTATAGAGGAGTAGATACAATATATTGAGGAGATACAATGTACTGTATAGATAAGTAGATTCAATGTATAGGGGAGTAGATACAATATATAGAATAGATACAATGTATAGAGAAGTCCGTATAATCCATGGAGGAGCAAATACAATGTATAGAGGAGAAGTAGATACAATGTATAGAGGAGAAGTAGATACAATGTATAGAGGAGAAGTAGATACAATGTATAGATAAGATAAAATGTATAGAGTTGTAGATACAATGTATATAATAAATGTATAGTTGAATAGATGCAATAATATTTTTTATAGGGGCCACTAGACGACTGGGGTTGGGTCAAATGGATTCCAGTCACTCACTTGTAATAAATAGCTTCTAGGGGTGAATTAAAATTTCATAATTAGTAATCTGGAACCACGATGCCTTGTTGTTGGATGTCATCCTATTTTGGCGTGGTCTTACTTTCAGGTTTGATATACCCCATTTCAGTGTTGTAGAGGGCAATTGGTCAAAGCACATGCCTCCATTG
The DNA here is from genome assembly GCA_033119425.1 of Bufotes viridis. Classification (NCBI taxonomy): domain Eukaryota; kingdom Metazoa; phylum Chordata; class Amphibia; order Anura; family Bufonidae; genus Bufotes; species Bufotes viridis. The sequence continues at coordinate 98,392,490 of CM065598.1, forward strand.
CCTCCAACTCTCATTATCAGAACTGTGAGGGGTTGTCTCCACAGGTGAAGAAGCGCCCACCTGCCTGTTGATTGACAGGGCTAGACATCTAGCCAAACCTGATGCATGTGCTGTGTGCAGACAATGCTCCCGAAGCCGAAGTTGAGGTTTAGCACCTGCAGCGGCGCGGGGCCCAGGTTGTCATGGCCTGGTGGACTGTCCGTCCAACAGGCAGGTGGGCACTACTTCACCTGTCGGGACAGCTCCTCGCAGGTGAACAACTCCTGCTAATGAGGCAAACTAATTTGTTAGAATTGATTTGCTCATCCCTAACCCCAAAACTTTAGTTAGTCAAAGAGGGACACTTGGCTCATTGTGATATTGTTTATGACCCTGTTTAGTCTTTATAGGGGTTGGCCCATCTCAGACATTGATAGCACATAGCTAGAACATGCCACCAATATCATATAGGTGTGGGTCCCAGCTCAGGGACCTGCTCCTATCTCTAGAACAGGGCACCCGCAGTGAAGTAGAGCACACCATGCTCCATTCATTGCTATGGGAGTTGCGAGCGCAACTGTGGCCACCTCTCCGTTCCCCCTTATGGGATTGCTGGTAAAAGGCGAACTTGCACTTGGTTATTTTTGAAACTTTTTGTTAACTTCAGGGGCCCCATTTCTGGAGATGGGAGCAGTACCCGCACCTATCTGCCCCTGATGGCATGTTCTATGGTTATGACATCAATGTCTGAGATGGGCCAACTTCTTTAAGCAGGGAGAGGATGTGTGTAGCAACCACCAGGCATCTGGGACTTGGCCCGAAAATCACATCAAGCAGAATGCAAGTTGATTTGTGGTGACCACGTGGTAAATGCACAGTCATTAATAATCCGAACGGCATGCTGGTGCCATTTGCGACCATGTCTTTGCCACCTAGCTACCACACCCTTAGGCGCCTTTCAGACGAGCGGGTGTCACGCTGTGGACTTGCAGAGCAGCACCCGGCCCGACCATCCAGCACTGCTGGGGTCGCATAGCATTATATTGATTTATGTAGCCCTTAGAGGTCTGGAATGTATTGGATAACACAGACATGATCAATTTACATAATTTGTGAAATTGATCCTGAATTTTTAGACTTGAAAAAGGAGTGTTGCAGTTCCGAAATGCGTTGTCACCCTATATTCAAATAAAAATAATTTTCTCAAAGCTACTGAGGTCATGTATTTGTGCCAGGAGGTATCGAAATTGGTAGACTCCATTATCCACATGTCCCTGTCTTCTATTGTATGACTCCTCCGGAGGACTGGCAACTCCACAAGCGAGGACTGAACGATACCGGCAGTACTGACCACCTTCTACACTAGTGTTGTGCCTATGGTTGCACAACACAAGAAGGTGAGCATAACTACAATTCTTCACCTTCCACCAATTTGAGCAAAACGTATTAGCCTATGAGCACCTTTCCCCTTTTTGCCACATATGCTACAGACATAATGCTGTCAGTGTTATCCAATACATTCCAGACCTCTAAGGGTTACATAGCCTCATAAATCAATATAATGCTATGTGACCACAGCCGTGCTGGAAGTTCAGGACGGGAGCTTCCTGTGAGGCCGCAGTGTGACACCCGCTCGTCTGAAAGGGGCATTACAGGCTACTAAAATACTGCATAGGACTGGAAACCAATATGCAAATGTAATAACCTGAAATGGAATAGGTCACGGACTGTATGCAATCCATAACTATAAGCACATAGCTCTACACAGGAGCTGTATACACAAAATAATAGAAGACTATAAGATGCATTAGGGTACTTTCACACTAGCGTTTTGGATCCGGAAACGGATCTCACAAACGGTCCAAAACGGATCAGTTAAGCCCCAATGCATTCTGAATGGATACGGATCCGTTCAGAATGCATCAGTTCGGCTCTGTTCCGCTTCTATTCCGTTTTGGAGACAGACACCAAAATGCAGCATTTTGGTGTCCGTCTGAAGAGGCGGAGCCTAACGGATCTGTTTTTAATTACAATGTAAGTCAATGGGGACGGATCTGTTTTCAATGACACAATATGGTGCATTTGAAAACGATCCGTTCCCCATTGACTTTCAATGTAATTCAAAACGGATCCATTTGGACTTTGTCATTTTTCTTTTAACTAATGCAAACGGATCCGTTCTGAGGGGATACAAACGTTTGCATTAGAGGTGCGGATCCGTCTGTGCAAATAAACAGACGGATCCGCACCAACGCAAGTGTGAAAGCACCCTTAGGTAGACAAAATGGTTGCAAAAGGCTACATACCCTTTATAGAGATCTCCATTTTATAAATGATTGATGCTATTACATAATAAAAATGCATGCAGTTTTATGATATACTTTGCTCTTACCATTTTCACCATCTCTGCTTTCTGTCAATAAACTGAAAGAATCTCATGCATCCAAAGGAATGAAAATCCATACAGCTCAAATACTCCTCACAGATGACAGTTTGCTACAATTGTATCCAGTCTAGACAATCCTCTGTGAGCTAAATGCAAGTGTATCAGGAATGTCTCTCTCGTTCTGATAGTTTGTTACAATGTATCAGCGCAGCTAAAAAGAAGTATCAGCCTGGAGATCAGGCTAAACTGGATGCAATCGTGACAGGAGAAGACAGGAAGATGTAAAGGAGCCAGACGGATAATCAGATGGTTGAAGGATTGGGAGAAGTTAGAATGGTGACGGAGATAGTGAAAATAATAAAGTAGAGGCTGGAATTGATGAATGATAATGAGGGAGGATGATGGATGATGGACGGCTCATCGGAGGATGACAGGGTAGAGATGAAACCATGAAGGAGAATAGGAATGAAAAGTAATAACGGACGAGGAATGGTGGGGATTATAGGTTCTGAACCTGAAGTGAGATTCCTACTTCCCATGAAGGCTAAGGGTTAGGAGGAAAGGAGAATCAAAGGGAGCAAAGAGGAGAAGAGATGTCTACTTGGTTGTATGGAAGGGAGGGAAAGCGGTAGCGAGAGATGAGCAGAAGAAGCAAGTGGATGATGAGGGGTGTCTATGTATGAACGTAAGGGTGTGCAGACTTGGGAATGTTAGAAGAACCATTTTCCCTAGGATTTATTAGGGCACATGGATGACATAGGAGGGGACAGCTGTCTACTTAGGCCCACCTCTGGGGCAAAGAATGCTCCTGGCCCGGACCATGTATAAAATGTCGCACATGCATCTAAATGGCTGCCAATGCCATGTATAATTTTAGTGCCCTGGAGCAAAGGTATTCAACTATGGACATTTGTGGACATTTGCCCCTATTGCTACTATGCAAAGCCATCAATTCACTACTTTAGCGCACTTGGAAGGGTTAACTTGCACTGTGATTTATGCTGTTGTGTGCACTTCTATTGTTTTACATTGTTTAACTGCATTTCATATGTTTACTGTAATATACCCTGTTTAATTAATTCACTGTATCTGCACTGCATCGTGGAAAGGGTTAATGCACAGGCAGCTAATACTGAGAGACCTTATGACTTTCTACCTATGCAATGACCTTCTGACTGTCTGTTTGTCTCTGAAGATGTGTTTATGTCTGAAAAAGCTGCTTAGACATTCCCATAGACTTGCATTAAAACTCTATACAAGTCTATGACGGAGTAAATTGTAACATTGATTGTGTTTAGGCCGTGCTTCTCCCCTCCCCCCCCCCCCTCTTCCACTAGAAGGCTGTAGGTCAGTTAGAAAATGTAGGTAAGTAGAGCCGTCAGAACCCATAGTTGTCTTCAGATAGGGACCAGTGTTTAGTAGGAGAGACTATGTCAGACTGCAAGAGTGACCGGAAGATGTTGAAGCGAGGATATTCTGCCAGAGATCCTGGGTCATCAGGATTTGTGACCAAATTGCTAGTTGGACGACTGAGCCACAGAGCCTGGACCAACAGCCCTTTGATTGAGGAACCAGCCTTCTGAGAGAGAGAACTATGGAACAGCTTTCCTCAGCACAGAACCTTCTTCTGGAGGAGGAGACTGGAGAAGCTAGCCCCATGCCTCGCCTGTTTTGTTTTGCACTTGAGTTCCTCCAGTAAAGAAGCTTACTGGTTTACTGCAGACCCTGACTCTCTGGACGTATTTCCTATTGGGGTGCACCACGCCTTACCATCACCTCCAGGGAGCAGCGACCTTGACAGTGTCTGGAGGACCAAGCATAGCTTTGGGGCCACCCCAAACCCTGCCACTGCATAATACCACATTTCTCCAGCAGAGGGCACTTCCTAAGAAATATCCAGCTGCCCAGTTTACCCACGTGATAAAAGTTGACTCCCCTTCAGACCTCCTCCTGAGTTCTTAATGCTCCCACAGCGGAGAGTTTGCTACAATGTACCAATACAGGTGAGACAATGCAGGTTGTGGCCCATGGAGGTGGAAAGGTTTGGAGCCAGGACTGTTTAGTGTACACACTGGGTGCCATTATAGTAAACCCCAAGCACTGGGAAGAGGTTTTCAACATCTACATGTAAACAAGTGTGTTTCCAGTCAATGACAGCAAGCAGGTTTTGAAAATGGTCAGGGATTGAAATATCAGATTTAATGGAAAGTTGCAGAACTTTTCATATTTAAAGCCAAGGCAAGGCAATGTCAGGTTGGTTTGAGCTCTAGGTACCGGGCAAATGGCGGGAGCCAATGGGTTTAGGAGCTGGACCTTGGTTTTCCTGACACAGAGCTCCAAGTCGGCACAGACGGACAGATAAATCATAAAACTCATACTGCCTGCGGCCACCACTAGGGGTAGCCTTAGCTTAGTGCATAGAGTTTTTACATTCAATGATCAACCAGTCTACATTAAACTCCTGAGCTCCCCCTAGTGGTGGCTACAGGCAGACAGAATTTGATCAATTGAAATCTATGTCTACGCAGGGAATTCGGAGCTCTGTATCAGACTATATCTATAATACTATAAAAGAAATTGATCTAAAGAAGATAAGATGTTAAAGGATGGACATTCCCTTTAAGGAGTGGTTGATACAGCAGAGATGCGGAGGAATGTGATGAAATTTTGCATCAAATTGGAGGGGCTCCTTGGTCCTTAAATTCTGGGGTGTGAAGTTGGAAGCTTTTCTATCATTACAGACAAGCACTAGATTTTTATTCTTATGACACCAAACAGTGTTGCATTTTCGCACTCTTGGCAGCAGATGGTTCAGCGAGGAGGGAAAGCGGCGGCGGCGGCAGCAGCTCGGAGACAAGACTTGATTGCATTTAAATTTCACCCATCTTCTTTGCAAACTTCCTTTTCAGAGGAATAATTAGCAGTCCTTGGAGGTGGGGGAAGGTGTTGTGCTCCATTCTCCTTCTTCATAGAGAAATCTTATGTTTGCCTGCGCGATCAGTGCCTGCTCTGTGTGATAATCAGCGGCTCTTACTATCACATGGATAGTGGCGGGGAGGGAAGAGAGAGGCGGCATTCATGGAGGGGGGAGCGGAGACGGGCTCGCAGCCCTCAGCTACAATGATCCATTATACTGATGCAAGGCTTATATGGGATGTATCAATAAGAGCGCAGCGTGAGCTCTGCTGTACTCGGCGCTGGGTGTCAGGCGTCCATGTGCTCTTATTAGTCTACATGTCAAATGGTAAATAATATCTGTGTACATCACTCTGATGATTACAAGAGGACGAGCGGCGCAGCATAGGCGCTGCTTATCTTCTCCTGTAAAAGCGGTTCGTCACAGACATTTCCCTGTGTCAATCATTGACTGACCGACATGTAGTGCACCTTGTCCCTTTAAGGTTCAGAGTGGTTTGTACTGTTCTGTGCTGCAGCTGCTGCAGAACATCATAATACACACCTCAGCTGATGCAGAACATCATAATATGCACCTCAGCTGCTGCAGAACATCATAATACACACCTCAGCTGCTGCAGAACATCATAATGCACACCTCAGCTGCTGCTGCAGAACATCATAATACACACCTCAGCTGATGCAGAACATCATACTCAACACCTCAGCTGCTGCAGAACATCATAATACACACCTCAGCTGCTGCAGAACATCATAATACACACCTTAGCTGCTGCTGCAGAACATCATAATACACACCTCAGCTGCTGCAGAACATCATAATACACACCTCAGCTGCTGCTGCAGAACATCATAATACACACCTCAGCTGCTGCAGAACATCATAATACACACCTCAGCTGCTGCTGCAGAACATCATATACACACCTCAGCTGCTGCAGAACATCATTATACACACCTCAACTGATGCCGAACATCATACTCCACACCTCAGCTGCTACAGAACATCATAATACTCACCTCAGCTGCTGCAGAACATCATAATACACACCTCAGCTGCTGCAGAACCTCCTAATACACACCTCAGCTGCTGCAGAACATCATAATATGCACCTCAGCTGCTGCAGAACATTATAATACACACCTTAGCTGCTGCAGACCATCATCATACACACCTCAGCTGCTGCAGAACATTATAATATACACCTGAGCTGCTTCAAAATATCATAATACACACCTCAGCTGATGCAGAACCTCATAATACACACCTCAGCTGCTGCAGAACCTCATGATACACACCTCAGCTGCTGCAGAACCTCATAATACACACCTCGGCTGCTGTAGAACATCATAACACACACCTCAGCTGCTGCAGAACATCATAATATACACCTCAGCTCCTGCAGAACATCATAATACACACCTCAGCTGCTGTACAACCTCATAATACACACCTCAGCTGCTGCAGAGCATCATAATACACACCTCAGCTGCTGCAGAACATCATAATACACACCTCAGCTGCTGTAGAACATCATATTACACACCTCTGCTGCTGCAGAACATCATAATACACACCTCTGCTGCTGCAGAACATCATAATACACACCTCAGCTGCTGCAGAACATCATAATACACACCTTAGCTGCTGCAGATTACAGACAGCAAAGGCATCTGAAGACATCTGTGTTGGTCCCATGTTCATATGTGCCCGCATTGCTGAGAAAAATTATGTATTAATATATGCAAATGAGCCTCTAGGAGCAACAGGGGCGTTGCTGTTACACCAGACCCTCTGTCTGCTCTCTCTGCACTTTGATTGACAGGACCAGGCAGTGAAAAAGTTATCATGTCTGCCCGGTCCTGTCAATCAAAGTGCAGAGGGTGCAGCAGTTGCAGAGAGAGCAGAGCCTCTAGGTGTAATGGTAACGCCCCCGTTGCTCCTAAAGGCTCATTTGCATATATTATAACATTATTTTTCTCAGCAATGTGGGCACATAGGAACATGGGACCAACACGGATGCCTTCAGCTGCCAAGTTCACATGTAACAGGTCAGTGTCATAGGGAGAGATCTGCTGACAGATGCCCTTTAAAGGGTTTTTCCCGCCTGGGACACTGAAGGCAGATCCGTGGGATAGTCCATCGATATGAGAAAGACGTAAGACTCATGTTTGGGATCCGTTCCTATCCCCATAACGGGTTCGCTGAAGTGTACAGAGAGCACACCCCCCATGCATGGCCTCTTTCCATTCACCACTATAGAAGTTCCAAAAATAGCCCAGCGAGCGCACTCAGCTATTTTTGAGAGTCCCGATGAATGGAAAGCTGGCTGCGCATGCGCAGTGCGCTCTCCAGTCTCCACTATGGGACTTTCTAACTGAGTGCACTCACTTTCCTATTTTTTGAAACTCCCACAGTGATAAATGCGCAGTTAGCAGAGGGTCCCGCACGTTGTACCCCCATCTATCTGATATTAATCACATATCAGATGCAAATAGCCCTTTGAGCGCTCATGCCTACGACCGTATGTATTTTGCCGCCTGCAAAACACGGACCCCAAAAATATACGGATGACGTCTGTGTGCATTCAGTATTTTGCAGAACGGAACAGCTGGCCCCTTACAGAACAGTCCTATCCTTGTCCGTAATGCGGACAATAATAGGACAAGTTCTATTTTTTGGCGGAAAGGATCTACGGACATATGGAAACGGAATTCACATGGAGTAATTTCCCTTTTTTTCTTTTTTTGCGGACCCATTGAAATTAATGGCTCCGCATACGATCTGCAGAAAAAACGTAACGGACATGGAAAGAAAATACATTCTTGTGCATGAGCGCTAAGAATCCTTGGGTGTATAAGATGCCTTCAGTGTCCGGATTAATAACATATCCCACCGCCGCACTCGTCTCGTTCTGGACCACAGCAATGCTGCCTATCTATGATAAAAATGCTCGCCTTCATTGTTCCGGCTCTGCTCTCTCCGCCGCTGCGTTCCATAGGAGCGCGTGTTAGTTATATTCTCCGAGGTAACGGCTGCTGCCGCCCATTGACTCACTGCATTCCTCCGTCCTCATTCACACTCTATGGCTCATGGTGTTTTCGATACACGTAAGGTACAAAGCCACCTATAGAAATATCTATACTATACATAGCGGGTAGAAGATCCACCGCTGAGTCACCGAGTCGTAGAATATGTCGTTTCTGCCTTAACTTATTCGTACAGCGTCGAAAAGAAAAGAAATATGTTCTTAGGGTCCATTCACACGTCCGTGGTATGTTGCGAATCCGCAACACACCCGGCCGGCACCCCCATAGAACTGCCTATTTGCGGACAAGAATTGGACATGTTCTATTCTTTGCAGAGCCACGGACTGGAAGTCCGGAAGTTAGGGGCCGCGCTCCGCAAATGCGGAAGCGGAGAGCAAATAGTGTGCTCTCCGCATCACCTCCGGCCCCATAGAGAATGAATGGGTCCGTACCTGCGGAACGGATGCGGACCCATTTGCAGACGTCTGAATGGAGCATTATAGGGAAACCATCAGCAAGCAGATTAATTAGAATGGACAGATCTTGTGTCTTTTTTTTTTACTATTTATTTTTGTGCAATTTATTTTATCTATTTGACGATAGCTTTGGTTAATATGCAACGAAAGCTTATGAAGACATAAAATATTTGTATGATACAAAGTCACCTATAGAAAAGTTCATACTATATTTAAGCTGCAGAAAAGACCTAATTATAATAAAGCCTCCTATTGGCTTCTAGAATATTTGCAATGCCTATTGAGTGTTTTTGACAGCGTAGAAACAAAAGATATACTGCTGCTAAATGGAAACCATCAGCATGCAGATCTCCTTCATTCAATGATGGTTTAGGTCAGGCATCCTCAAACTGCGGCCCTCCAGCTGTTGTAAAACTACAACTCCCACAATGCCCTGCTGTAGACTGATACCGGTAGGCTGTTCGGGCATGCTGGGAGTTGTAGTTTTGCAACAGCTGGAGGGCCGTAGTTTGAGGATGCCTGGTTTAGGTGGACATCCACAGTCAATGAGCCAATCAGATTTGTTCTCAGCACGGCACGGATCCATCAACAGCAGCATGTTGATTGCTTCATGGTAGTGGAAATAACAAGAAGAAAAGGTTGCAGACATAGGAGACACTACATTAGGAGCCGTTCCCGATGTCTGCTAGATAGTATTGCATTATAGTAGAGCATGAGAAAGATGTAGTAGCAGCAGAGCCGAGTTTGTCAGTGGAGCAGACCTGGTATTTGGTACGGTATTTGTGACGGTATGATGCGGTAAATTTTCGTGATTGCTAAATCTGCATGAATTCCCTATGCCAGGGATGCCCAACCTGCGGCCCCCCAGCTGTTGCAAAACTACAACTCCCAGCATGCCCAGACAGCCTACAGCTATGAGCCTACAGCAAGGCATGGTGGGAGTTGTAGTTTTACAACATCTGGAGGGCCGCAGGTTGGGCATCCCTGCCCTATGCGATGCATTTCGATTCCATGATCATGATGCTATCATTCACACATATATCAGTCCACCGGTGAAATTATATCAAATTGTCCATGACTGTAATATATATTTGTACCACCAGGTGGCGCTCTAAAGTACAGCACTACATGCACTCCTATAATAATGTGTTGTATTTCATTCTGTTTATGGGAATGTTTATTCTTAACAGCACACCAAGTGGCCAGACACGGCATTACAAGTACATAGAAGTATGAAACAACAGCGCTCCCCGAGGAGTTGTCATGAAGCGTGAGCTTTCCGGTCTTTTTTATTACAAATGTTAATTTCTGCAAATTGTTATAGGGAAAAGGACATATTGTTGCAAATTACTTTTTGTAAAAAAAAAAAAAACAGAGAATATCCATTTGATAGAGTTTTATACCAGGATGTACCAATTCTAGCATCCTGCAGTCTTCAGCTTCTCCACTAGAGGCTCTGCTGAGTCCCCATCGAATGCATTGCTGGCTCTATGGCCTGAGTCTGACATATTAATCACAGATTCTTCTAGATCATTTTATTCTGATTGACTTGCAGATTCTACTCCTTGGAGGAAATTGATCAGATTTGGGAGACTCGGATGGGAAGACACGTCATGGGATGGATCCGGGTCCTTGAAGAAGGCTTTGAAGAGGGCAGTCTGAACATGAGCCAAATGTATCTCAGGGGCAACGGCTGCTCAGGATTTGTTGCATCTTTAGAAACTTTTGTCTAACTTTACTCCCGATATTGGGTGGTTCAGTTTACGTCAATCTGTTGAGCAGTGGTGTACACAGAGAAGTTAGGGCCCCATAGCAAGGATCAAACCAGGGCCCCCACACAGGGCAGAAGGGTTTCTGCCTAAGTCCCTTTCAGTGGCCCTTGGGCCATTTTTCTACTGGCTAATTTGTTAAAAATTGTTCCTTTACAGCAGGGATGCCCAACCTGCAGCCCTCCAGCTGTTGCAAAACTACAACTCCCAGCATACCCTGAAAGCTGCAGGCTGTCCAAGCACTCTGGGAGTTGTAGTCTTGCAACAGCTGGAGACCGCATGTTGGGCATCCCAGCTTTAGAGGGTAGAGTCCTGACCAAGTTTTGACCTCCAGTAGAAGAGGGGATGATCCCAACTAAACTGGGCCCCCTCTTGCCCTGGGCCTCTTAGCAGTCTCATGGTCTGCCGCGATGGTAGTTATGCCCCTGCTTTTAAGCCACATACCTTTCCACTAAACCACGCCCTCTTGCTCCTTTAAGCCACGGCCCCTGAGGAGTAAGACCAGGATCAGAATCTGCCCCAAGGGCGCGGACGATCGCCGAGAAGTCCGTGATCCATCTTCGGCTGCAGCCATAATTGAAGCAAAGAAGGTCCCACTCGTGCGGTGTAACGAGCGGGTGTAATCGGATTCGGACTTGTAAAACGCCAAGAGATCCTAGGAAGACATAACGGGATAAAAGACGTCTAGACAACAAATAAGAGAAAGCGATAAGATAAAATGTAAAAAAGAACAAGAACTGTATCTAGTCTGTGTGCTTGTATGTATAGTATATGTATAGTGTGTACAGTGTAAGTGCATCTATATATATAGTGTGTGTCTGTGTGTATATATATATAGTGTGTGTCTGTGTGTATATATATATAGTGTGTGTATGTAGAATGTGTATATATATAGTGTGTGTATATATGTAGTGCCTGTATGTAGTATGTGTATATATATATATATAGTGTGTGTGTAGTATGTGTATATATATATAGTGTGTGTATGTAGTATGTGTATATAGTGTGTGTGTGTAGTATGTGTATATATGTAGTGCCTGTATGTAGTATGTGTGTGTATAGGTAGTGTTTATACTGCGTGTATAGTGTTTCGATGTGTGTGTTTATGTGTGTACAGTGTATATGTAGTGTGAGTATGTATGGTATGCATGTGTATATGGGTGTATATGGGGTATAGATTTGTATGTATGGTGTGTGTGTAAATATGTTATGTGCATTTGAGTCTATGTATGGTATGTGCATGCATGTGTGTGTGTGAAAGTATATGTGCATGTGTGTATGTATGGTATGTGCATGCTATATGTGGTATGTACGCACGTATGCGTGTGCATGTATGGTATTTGCATATGTGTGTATATTATGTGTTTATGTGTAACTGTATGTTGTGTACATGTTTTGTGTAGATATTTATGGTGTGTATGTAATGTGCATGGCGGTAACTATGTATCAATGTCCGTAATTAAAGGAATTTTCCCAGAAACAACACTTACTGTATCGGGTATCCATGGGACAGGTGAGAAATGTATGATGGGACCCCCACTGATGAGGAGAATGGGGGCCCCCAAGTTTCTCTGCAGTCAGTCCTTATCGGGCAGTCATTACTCATCAGCCTCACAGGATACATTAGACATATCCTGAGTTCCTGACCACTTCATTCTAATTACACTCTATTTCTGTCCTGTTGTCGAAGATGTTTTCATGTCTAGAGCGTGGCCATCAGGAGCCTTTTAATGAGGGGATGTGTAATGGTTACCCCGGATGGCACTGCCTCCGTGCGGCAGGTTACCAGGGGAACCAGATAAACTGTGTGGCCCGCTCTGAGATCGGAGCCCTGGGCCAATTATGAGGCAGGTCCCGGTGAATTTCTTGTCCTCTTGTTCCCCCTGCTGTTCCCTTGCTGTAATTGAAGACTTCTATGGCTTGGATTTCTGGAGCAGTATTGTGACTATGTTTTTGGCTCCTGGTGATTTGCTATTGTATTGATCACTTTTTGGCATGTTGGTTTTCTCTTTTGCCTCTGGCATTTCTTGTACTTCATTGTCCAACTGGCTTTTGACCCACCCTTGACCGTACGACTACTCTCTTAGTGTTTGTTTGTTGTTTCCTTGTTTGTGTGTCGCCCTCACACATATTTCAACATAGGGACTGTCGCCCAGTTGGGTCACTGCCTACGGTGATCATGCAAGTAGGTAGGGATAGTGGGTCTGGGAAGTTTTAGGGCTTCACTATCCCTGTCTGTGTGTGATGGTAGTCGGCCTATCCTGACAAGATGATTATGTGGGTCAGTACCACCATGAAAGGCTCGATAAGTTAGCAGAATAGGATTGGTGATGTAAGAATGATCTTCTTCTTCTTCCATAGTCTTCTTCCTTCTTACATCTTTCTTCTAGAATCTTCTTCTTCTTTTTTTATTATTAATAATAATAATAATATTATTATTTCTGTATTATTATTTTAGAATATCATTATGTTATTATGATTATTTCTTATTTTAATTACTTAATTTATTATTTTTAATTTCAAAATATTTCATTTATTATGATCAATTATGATTTCTTATGATTTTACTTATTTTATTGATTATTATTACTGTATTATGAGTTCAGAATATTATTTCATGTATTACTATTGCGATATTATTTCAGAATATTATTTAATTTTAATATTATGATGGATTATTTTTATTATTTACTTTTTTATTTTTTTATTATTATTATTAATAGTATAGCATTATTAGTCATAATAATATTTCATTTATTATTTCTAATTATTTTAATTGTTTAATTGATGATTATTATAACTTGTTTTTGCATTTATTATTATTAATATATTAATACTTCAAAAAATTAAATAAGTCAATTGTGCTTGGTTTGAATAATTTACATTTTAATTCCGAAAACTGCTTACATTTTACTTAGTTTTATGGAAACAAGTCTTTCACAATATAACTATTATATTATGCTATAAATGTATCTGCAACATGGGGCTCCAGGTATAACACCCATGTGAGACTGGCCCAGCAGATGACCATATGGGACCTCTCCACCCTAATTAGACTGATTAAATCCCCTAGAAATACACAGATCACCCGATTACCCAGTGCTCGTCACTTTCACTGGAGAATTTCCTTCCAGTTCTGCAGATCATTTAGAAATAATTTTACAATTTATAACAGTGCTTGTATAAAAACTGGATCCTTGCAGCCACCACTAGGGGGAGCTTATTGCATACTGCTAGTGCATAGAACTGAACAATAACAGTATACAGTACAGCTCCCCCTAGTGGTGACCTGAGGCAGCTGGAATCCTATCGTTTTATTCTGTCTGTGGCGGGAGGCAGGTGGCGTGACATGTCAATCATCAGACTATTGGGGTCCAGAATCTTCAAGTTATGTAGCCGGATGCCCAGATATACCTTTCCTTTCACTTTCCAACCCCACCCCTCCCGCTCTAACTTAACCCCTTAACTGCATGCCTCTTCCCCATTCACAGTGTGCCAGGTCCTTGGCAGGACATTATATTCTAATGGCTGGCGTTTGCTGTACGTCTGGTACAGATGAGCTTCTCTAATGGTGGAGCATCTGCAGATATCGCCCTCCGCAGACTCCACGATGACTCTCCGCTATGGGTAGAGCAGAGCTGGCACACATCGCCCCCGGCCGCTCAGCATTACAATCTGAGAGCTTTTATTTTACGCTGCAATCTAATGACTGCAATAAACTGGGGCAACAAAGCCGGGAAGCGATTACAGACTTTACTCCCGTAAGTTTGTGGAACATAAAGGTTATAATTGAAAGAAGCGAGCGAGGACGCAAAAGACGATTCACGATAGGGGAACGCTCGGGGAATAAGAAGGAATGATCCCTCCATCTATGGGGGCGACATATGGGTATATAGGGTGGTCACTGGGAACCCACCATCATCATCACCTATATCAGGGATGCCCAACCTGCAGCTGTTGCAAAACTACATGTCCCAGCATGCCCAGACATCCTCCAGCTATCAGTCTACAGCAGGGCATGGTGGGAGTTGTAGTTTTACAACAGCTAGAGGGCCGCAGGTTGAGCATCCCTGACCACCACCATCATCATAACCATCAATATCCCTATAATTATAACTACTATAACCACCATCATCATAACCATTATTATCCCTTTCATCATAACTAGTGTTAAGCGAAGCAAAGCATCCAAAATGGAATTCGGACCAAATTTTAGAAAAAATTTGATTCTAAACTAATCAAATGGTAACAAACCATTTTTCTTAAAGTGACGGAAAAAGACCTGCCAAAGGATCTACGTCATCGTCAGCATGTGATCACGCTGGGAGCGCGCGGTGACGTCCTCACGCTCAGCGCAGGTCCCTCGGCAGGTGTTTTTCAATCAAGAGAGTAGCGGACTGCCAAGTGGATGAAGGCAGTCTTTTTTTTTTTAACCCAAAAGGCGATTGCAATAGCGTATTACCATTTTTAACGTCCGTTAGACGGATGCACTAAAAACTGTTGATTTTTAGGCTGATTGATAGGCTGAATAGGACTTTAACCTAGCAATTTGTGACAAATTTCTTGTCAAACTCCGGTGAATCTACGAAATCAAATTTTTAAAAATTTCACAAATCTCTAATCATAACCGCAATAACCAGCATCATCATAACCATCATTATCCCTATCATCATAACCACAATCACCATCATCATCGCCACCATTACCACTGCCACCATTGTGCTATCATCCTAGCCACTATCACCCCCAACATCATAACCACTATTACCTCTATCATCATTACCACTAGTATTGAGAGAAGCATTCGAAGCGGAATTCTGTTCGAAGTTTCGGAAATTTTTTTAATTCGCGATGAATCCGAATTTCCTTACGCTTCATGCTAACGAATCAGTTTTTCCTAAAATCGCAGCTGCACATGTTACAAAGTGAAAGTAAGAAGCCCGGGAATATGAGATCATCCATAATGCCGTGCAGCCAGCCAACTGCAGATTCTCTGTGATGTCACAGCCCTATAAAACCACCATCTTGCACGGGCTCTATCATTGTCCTGTCAGCTGAGCGCAGGGAGAGACGTGGCAAGCGCTCAAGCACTAGGGACAGTGTTGCTGTAAAGTGTTTTAAAAAAGAATATTGGATAGGGAGAGTGTAGGGAATTCATAGGGAGAGTGCAGGGAGATTATAGGGGAAGTGCAGGGGCAGTGCAGGGAGATTATAGGAAAAGTTCAGAGAGATCATAGGGACAGTGCAGGGAGACTTATTCTGCATCAGTTTTATTTATTTATTCATCATACATCAGCAGTAATTGAAGATATGTAATTCAATCAATACCAATAAGATGTAAACCTTTATTATTCCACTGCCAGCATGCCAACTAATACAGACTGCACCCTTTAGGGGGGCCAGGTCTTAATGAGGACCATACTCATCTTTTGCTTGCTTTACTTATGCTGACCGCAAAAAACACGTATGGAGGTGTGAATAGACCCTAACCATCATTATCACAATCACCATCAAAATGATCATCAATACCACTATCACCAATTTGATCTCCACCAATACCAGCACCATCATCGCAACCATTACCACCATGCTATCACCCAGGAATACTGCCCATCTCTCCATACCCCCAAAACACCCTTTGCAGAGCAGTTACAGAACAACACAAATACCGTGGCAGACCAGATTAATTCCAAATGATACAACTTTACTGAACCCAACTGCAAATAGAATCTTAGCAGTTACTGTCACTTTAAGAAGGCTCAAACTTATAATGGTTACAGTTACAGAAAACAGCTTCCTGCGGGGAAGAAAGCTTCATTGGCTTCCCAGCAAGGAACGGACGATCACTATGCAGAGACCGTGGGGAGAGTAACTGGGCACGTGTGTCCGCCAGCTCTCAGCTCTTTACATGGGTGGGAACATTGCTATTCACCTTGACCACCAGGGGGCGACATACTTGTAAGCAACTGAACACAAAGTGGCAGCATACTATGGTAAGTAGCTAAATAAAATACTATGAAAGAAATTAAAGGGAACCTGTCACCTGGAAAACCAAGCACAGTACCTTAAAGTATACCCCAGAGTGTCGCTAATGATGATGTTATTTCCTCTTTCTGTCTTCCGAAATCTGTAAAAATCGCACTTGAAATCTCTCTTGGCGCCGTTTCCAAGTCGTGCTTGAAGTCAAGGGGGCAGCGGCCTCCTTGCCTCAAGGTCCGATAAGCCCGCCCCTTACCCCTCCTCTCTACATTTTAATGGACATCTTGCCGTGATGCCGGGACCGCGCACTTCTCGCGCATGCGCCGTGCGCATCCTGTTACAGGGCGATCCTGGCTCCCTCACTCGCTGGCTTCATTTTGCAGACTGCACATGCGCCATTTAGATCCAGCGCACTCGCGCCCGGCTGACGCTTCTCCTCTTCAGCGTGAGCGCGATCACTGGCTTTAGGTGCTGCAGCTCCTTAATCTCTCACAGGCGCACTGGCAGAGGCACCGTCGAGCGAGGTGCGCTGGAACACGGCGCCTGCGCACTTCACTTGACGATGCCTCTACCAGTGCACCTGTGAGAGATTAAGGCGCTTTTTTGCAATTACACAGAGGCAAGTGAAGTGAATAAATTAGCTAGGAGGCGGCGCTGCGGGCCGGGGGCCGTATATAGAGCGGCGCCGGCGCGGAGGCCCCTAAGGACTCGGGGGCAATTGCAGCCGCCTGCGGCTCTCTATAGAGCGCTCGGGCGGCTGCAGCATGCAGGGGGGCGGTGCTCCTGGCGGCGCCCCTTCCCATGGGGCACCCTACGCGGTTGCCTCGTCCGCCTATAGGACGCGCCAGCCCTGCACTCTGGGGTATACTTTAAGGTACTGTGCTTGGTTTAAGAAGTGTTTTCCAGGTGACAGGTTCCCTTTAAACACCAGGTTTGCCACATTATGTAGGTAGCTGAACACCAGGAGACTGAACAGCAGGTGGCGCCATACTGTGTTTAACTATTTTAACTCCAGTGGCTACATTATGTGGAATTGAGGGGTATAAGGCTATAGCATCCACTGTTACCCATTTATACTCATTTTTCCAGGTCCTATTAAAGAAAGACCTCAGTATAGTAGAGGTGCCCCTAACATCACCAGCCGTTGTAGAATACAATCTAACCAGTTACCTAATCTTTCTGTCAAAGATCCAATCCCCGTTACTATTGGACGTAAGGGAGGTGGGAATTGGCCCTTATGAACTTTCGGAAGGGCATGCAAGGTGGGAGTCATTACAAACGTTCACCTCACGCATTGCACCCGCGCGGAAATCACGCCCGTGTGAAAGAGGCCTAAGGGTCCATTCACACGTCTGTGGTGTATTGCGGATCCATAATACACCCGGCCGGCACCCCCATAGAACTGCCTATTCTTGTCTGCTCCCGACATTCTCTAACAGCCCGGGGCAGACCAGGAGCCCGTATCATTGGCCAATAATTGTCACAATTTACCTAATTTTATTACATTGTAGTAAACATCGATGGAAATTCAGATTCCTACATTCACTGCCGTCTGATTAAAAACACATATTAAAAAACATGGACCTGGCCTTAGGGCTGCTCCACAATCTTACCAATTTTTTTTTCTTGAAATCTGGCCTTTTTGTGTTGATAAAGCTGTGATTAACAAGAATTGCTGGCACTCTTCATTGCTGTTGATTACGGCCCCACGGGCCCCGGTACATGTATAATTCATAATGGAAGAGTGAGACAACAAGCAATTATGACATGAAGGGGGAAGACCCATATGTAAAGTAGCAGTTAAGTAGAGGAATGAACGGGGGGGGGGGTCTCATTACTATTACCCTTTATTGTGTCACTCCCTAAAATGGGTGTCACTCGTGGTCGGCCTCCTCCAGTCCTGTGATCTCATACGTGTGGGATAGGACATGACACGTTACTTGTACATGTAACAAGCGCCACATTTCCGATGTATCATATCTCATTCCAGGAAAACTTTAGTTCTCCCTCATCATAGTGACACCCCTTTAGTGCCCCCTCACAATAGTGATGCCCCTTTAGTTCTCCCTCACCATAGTGATGCCTCCTTAGTGCCCCCTCACTAAATAGATGCCCCCTTAGTGCCCCCTCACAATAGTGATGCCCCCTTAGTGCCCCCTCACAATAGTGATGCCCCCTTAGTGCCCCCTCACAATAGTGATACCCCTTTAGTGCCGCCTCACAATAGTGATGCCCCTTTAGAGCACCCTCGTGCCCCCTCACAATAGTGATGACCCCTTAGTGCCCCCTCACAATAGTGATGCCCCCTTAGTGCCCCCTCACAATAGTGATGCCCCCTTTGTGTACGCTCACAAAAGAGATGCCCCCTTAGTGCCCCCTCACAATAGTGATGCCCCCTTAGTGCCCCCTCACAATAGTGATACCCCCTTAGTGCTCCCTCACAATAGTGATACCCCTAGTGCTCCTCACAATAGTGATGCCCCTTGTGTACCTCACAAAGAGATGCCCCATTAGTGCCCCCTCACAATAGTGATGCCCCCTTAGTGCCCCTCACAATAGTGATGCCCCCTTAGTGCCCCCTCACAATAGTGATGCTCCCTTAGTGTCCCCTCACAATAGTGATGCTCCCTTAGTACACCCCCAGAGTAGGGATTACTCACTCACAATAGCAATGCCCCTTATTGTGCCCTCAAAATAATGATGTCCCATTAGTACCCCTCAAAATGTTAATGCCCCCTTAGTCTCAGCAGTCATTGAAGTCCAGAGGGTGGTGCAAATCCCCAGAGTCCTCCTCTACCAAGAGAATTCCCACTCTCTAACCCCTTCAAATGACACAATTCTGCAGTCACCACTAGGGGGGGCTAAGAGGCTTACTTTTTATACTGTATATGATAGCATGCAGTGAGCTCCCTCTAGTGGTGACTGCAGGCAAACAGAATGATCATTCCACGTGTATGACTATGGGGTGGATATGGAGCAATGTATCAGGAAAATGAAATTGTGGCTGTAAAAGAAAGTGATCAGCACAGAATTATAGACCTAAAAATACCTGATATTAAAGGTTATGCTCTCTGCTATCAGTCACTATGGAAAATGCATTCATTCCAGTGCAGAATTCAGCTGAACTTCGAGGAACAAAAGTTACATAACTGGTTCTTTTGCAAAACTGTCCGGCAGCAATAACTTCACCCTCCCCCTAAAGAAGAGGTGGACAAACTAACAACTTGGAATTCAGATCAGAATGGGACCCCAGGAAAGGGAACGCTCCACACTGCAGCGGCCCTGACCAGAATCTCCAATATGTTCTGCACAAAGAGCCGTGTCAAGTAACGGAACGTTCTTTAGATACATTGTAACCCTTTCCCTTTCAGAGAGAGACAGAAATCTAAAGCGATACATTAATATTTACAGAGCGGCAACTGGTGCAACCAACCAAGCGCCAAGCAATCAGGCAATCGCTCAAGTGGCAATCCCTCAGAACCCATCAATGTCCGCGAAGGGATTCCCATGGTGACAATGTATTACGGAATTGCTTTTCAGCCAATGTTTTTCTCCCCAAAAAGATTTTCTAAATGTTGCTGTCACCCAGCTTTCCGCACACCCTGAATGACATTATTGTGTAGTGTCATGTTAGTGTCATGTTCCTTTTTAACATATTCTCCTTCCACAGGGGTGCGGAAATTGTCCCCCCCCCCCCCCAATGTTAAAAGCATACTGGGGTATAGTTGAATATAGAGAGATAAGCGCTTCCACTGTGGAAGCGCTCATTTCCCACAGCCCTGATACCGCCCCAACTCGTCTCTAGGTCTTGCACCCGGCCTCATTGGAGGTGCACCCCTGTCACAGCAGCTCTGGCAGTTCTGCAGTTCTCCATGCAGCAGACAGCTCAGGATGAACAGAGCTGAAGAGCTCTCCATGACACATTTAAATTCTGCATTATTAGCCATAAGTGTAACATGAAGCTCTTGGGCCCGAGTGCAAAATCTTTGGCATCTATGGGCACATTCCCAACCTTCCCAGTTCTGGAGGGACAGTGCTGGATTTTGGCAGCTGTCCTGCGGACCTGGGACAGCTGGGGTTTGTCCCGATGTCACCTGTCTCTGCATCCTGAGGACGGTTGAATGCAATGGTGAAGCAGCCGTCATCTCCATTCACAGGACTGTGCTCTCCACAGCAGCTGGGGGCAGTAAGGAGAAATTACTACTATGTGAGGGCACAAGCAGGCATAAATACTGTTTGGGGGCACTAAGAGGGCATAACTACTATGTGGGGGCACTAATAGTACATAACTACTGTACGAAGGAACTAAGAGGGCATAACTACTATGTGGGGGCACTAAGAGGACATGATTACTGTGTGGGGACACTAAAAGGGCATAACTACTGGGAGGGGGCACTAAGGGGGCATAACTACTGTGAGGGGGCACTATGGGGACATACCTACTGTGTGGGGGCACTAAGGCAACATAACTACTGTGTGGGGGCACTAAGGGGGCATAATTACTGTGTAGAGCAATAATGAGACATACTACTGTAAAAAGGCACTAAGGGGGCATAACTACTGTGAGGGGGCACTAATGGCACATAACTACTGTGAGGGGGCACTAATGGCACATAACTACTGTGAGGGGGCACTAATGGGACATAACTACTGTACGAGGGCACTAAGTGGGAATAATTACTGTATGGGGCCCAAAAAAGAGCATTACTACTGTGTGAGAGAACTAAATGGGTATTACTACTATGTGGGGAACTAATGGGACATAACTATGGTGAGGGAGCACTAAAGGGGCATTACTACTGTGTGAGAGCACTAAGGGCGCATTACTACTGTGTGAGAGCACTAAAGGGGCATTACTACTATGTGGGAAACTAATGAGACAAAACTACTGTGTGAGAGCACTAAGGGGGCATTACTACTGTGTGAAAGCACTAAAGGGGCATTACTACTATGTGGGAAACTAATGAGACAAAACTACTGTGTGAGAGCACTAAGGGGGCATTACTACTGTGTGCGAGCACTAGGGGGCATTACTACTGTGTGGGGAGACAAGGGGGACTGAGTGGGACTGGGCGTGTACAGACCGGCATTGGGTGGTGCTTTTGTCCCTCCTTGGACTTTCCGGAACTTGGTGAGGTAGGTAGCCTGTAGGTACCATCGCCTTCAGAGCGGTGAATGGACATAAAGCATCACAACCAGAAAGTCATGTGTTTAACAAATGATTTCAAAGGGAAAACCAAGATGGCAGTTTTATGGTTAAACTCATTAGGGGCGTCCTGCAGTAAATCTCTGGCGCTCTGAATACCGCTGGGGCTGCCTGGTAATGGAGCATTGCCGAAACGTGAACCTATAAGACCTTCCACAAGGAAAGAACCTGAAGAGTCAACTAAAGCGCTCACCATACACGTGAGATAAAGGCCGCCGATTTCTGTCTGACGGGCCAACCACTGAATGTACACTGACACCTCCTGACTCTCTCCTGATGGCAGAGGTGTTGAGTATTGGGCTGTTGCATTTCAACATGCCCAATCCTTTCGATCTTAGACATGAGACAGTCTGGCAGCGGCTTACTCCACTCTGTCTATTGAGAACACATGCATGCTTGGCCCCTTGACCTTATCTGTACCAAGTAAGATCAAAAAACCAGCACATAGGTCCACATTTACTAATATAAGCGCCCCTTGACCTTGTCGTAAATTGCATCAAATTTTGATGCACTTTTGCAGAAAATTCCAGATTTTGAAACATCTCCTGCATCTAGCATCACGAGGAGACTGGCTTAAAGGGAAATGGGCGTGTTGTTGCTGAAAGTGGGTGTGGTCTAATGCGCAACATTTTGCAACTTTTTATCTATAGTATTAGTAAATCTCCCCATACTGTGTATTACTAAGTACTGGGCTTCGGGGGGCGAAGCGTGACAGGGATGGCGCAGTATTGTTCCCTGTCTCATGCTCTGCCTCCCCAGGCCCACTGCTAGTCATAACACTGGGTGTCAGTTTTGTCTGCGATGTTCCTTTAAATATACAATTCAGCTCTGCTACATCTGTTTAGCACCTATATATACTTTAAGACAGGCATGCTCAACCTGTGGCCCTCCAGCTGTTGCAAAACTACAAATCCCATCATTCCCAGGCAGGCTACAGCTATCAGCCTACAGAAGGGCATGGTGGGAGTTGTAGTTTTACAACAGCTGGAGGGCCGCAGGTTGAGCATCCCTGCTTTAAGATATAAAAGTACTCACAGAGAAGAATGTAGTTTAGGGGTTTGCATTTACAACACAAGCAAAGGATCGTAGAGGTTTCTGTGAGAAGAACACAAAGAAATAAACCTAATTGTTCTCGGCCATCAGTAAAGCAGCTGCTAGAACACAACCCCACACTACAACCAGGCGAGAGGAACAGCTGCAGGGTCCCCCATGTCTCCAGATGCAGCTGTTCTGCACGAACATATGTAGAAGGAGGAAAGATTTAAAAAGAGGATCAGCAGTACTGTCCCGAGTTTGTTACAGTGTATCAGGGAAGGTAAAATGTATCGGCCATTGGTTGTGGACTGTTATGTGGATACTCCGGGTTCAGGACCAAAAAATACCTTTCCTTGTGAAGCCCGAGCAAGATGAACCTACACGGTGATAGGGGTTTACAGCCTCTGGACACAAAACGAGACTGTTCCATTCACAAACAGCAAGTAGAGATCTTGAAAATAGAGAGGTGTTAAAGAACACTCAATCAAAAGAACAGTCAGCGACCTGCTTTCTGACAGTTTCCAGGAAGAAAATACCAAATATAAAGAATAACAATGTAAATAATACTATAGTAATAATAATAATAAATGTATAAATAGTGTAAAATAAGAAAACAAATATACTATTGATAGTGAGTATTTTTATAGCCTAGATAGATAGATATTAGATAGATAGATAGATAGATAGATAGATACGTAGATAGATTGATAGATAGATAGATAGATAGATAGATAGATAGATAGATAGATAGATAGATAGATACGTAGATAGATAGATAGATAGATATGAGATAGATAGATAGATAGATAGATAGATACGTAGATAGATAGATAGATAGATAGATAGATAGATATGAGATAGATAGATAGATAGATAGATATGAGATAGATAGAAGATATACATTTGATCGATAAATAGAAAGATAGATAGATAAATAGATGGATAGATAGATAGATAGATAGATAGATAGATAGATAGATAGAACATATACATTAGATAGAAAGATAGATAGATAGGAGATAGATAGATAATAGATAGATAGATAGATAGATATGAGATAGATATGAGATAGATAGATAGATAGATAGATAGATAGATAGATAGATAGATAGATAATATACATTCGATCGATAAATAGAGAGATAGATAGATAAATAGATAGATAGATAGATAGATAGATAGATAATAGATAGATAGATAGATAGATAGATAGATAGATAGATAGATAGATAGAAATGTCCGACCTCAAATGATGCAACAAAAGGCCAAAAAATCAACAACCCAACAGTTGGTTCTCCCGGGAGTGTAGATATAGTAAAGATATAAGGAGGGCGCTAAGAATGGGCTCAAATAGGAAACACCAAGATCCGAATAACCCCAGTGTGAGGGAAGCCTACAACTACATACAAAGGCAATACAAAAGTATCCTCAGAAATAAAAAGCAAGGCCACATCTCAGCCAAGCTCCTCCAACTCCAAGACGCTCTCCAGGACAACTCCTTCTGGGAGCGATGGAAGCGCATGGAGAAAACCAGTAAGAAGACCAACCTCCACATCCAAAACGGCAGCATCTGGCTTCAGTACTTCAAGGATCTCTACAAAGACATCTCGCGGGAGGACCAAAGCCCTGAACAAAAAGAAATCATAAAAAAGCTGAAGGACATGGAGGAAAAAGATCAAAGATTTCCAAAACCCTCTGGACACAGCGATCACACTGCAGGAGATAACAGAGAGGATCTCAGTGATAAGGGGTAAAAAAGCCCAGATGGGATCCTTCCAAATATGATTAGATACAGCCCGCCAGGTCTCCAGGCCGCACTGGTAAAACTCTACAACATTGTGCTGAGTGCCGGCTACTTCCACCAGAGCTGGAACAAGAGCCTCATCACCCCCATACACAAGAGCGGAGACGGGTATGACCCCGCCAACTATAGAGGGATATGCATCAGCAGCAACCTGGGGAAACTCCTCAGCAGCATCCTGAATAAGATGATCCTCAGCGTCCTCACCCAGCACAACGTCCTCAGCAGAAGCCAAGCAGGCTTAATGCCACACCAGCGCACCACGGACCACATCTACACCCTGCAGAGCCTCATCAAGAGCCACGTCCACAATACAAAGCATGGAAAGATCTATGTCCGCTTTTTGGACCTTAAGAGGGCCTTTGACTCAGTGTGGCACCCGGGCCTATTCCTGAAACCTCTTGAAAGCGGAATAGGAGGAAAAACCTATGATGTCATCAGAAGTTCCTACACTCAGATGCAGCATGAAGGTAAACGAGAGGAGACCGGCTTATTTCCGGCAGAGCCGAGGAGTCAGACAGGGCTGCAGCCTCAGTCCAACCCTCTACAACATCTATATCAATGAGCTGGTGGCGGCTCTGGAGTCCGTCCTCAGCGCCCGGTCTCACCTCCATGACACCGAGGTGAACTTTCTCCTTTATGCAGTTGACCTTCTGCTACTATCACCAACTGAGAAAGGTCTCCAAGATCACCTGAAGATCCTGGAGAAGTTCAGTAACACGTGGGCACTGCCCATCAATCCAAAGAAAACCAGCATCATGGGCATCCTCCCCTCCTGCTAAATAACCATCCACTCTCAGAACCTGACAGCTACACCTACCTGGGCCTAGAAATCAGCCAATCAGGGAGCTAAGAAAGCCATAGAAACACTGAAGGACAAGGCAAGCGAAACCTTCTATGCCATCAGAAGGCGTCTGTATCACCTGAAGGCACCAGTGACCGTCTGGCTCAAAATCCTTGACGCCATCATCGCCCCAATCCTCCTGTATGGCAGCGAAGTCTGGGGCCCAGACACATACCCAGACTGGGCAAAGTGGGACTCTGGGCCAACGGAACTTTTCCACTTAGAACTCTGCAAACACCTTCTCCAGGTCCATCAGGAGCACCTCAAACAGCGCCTGTCGGGCAGAACTGGGCAGATTCCCACTCTACTTTGCTGTCCAGTAGAGGGCGCTATCATCATTCAGAGCCCACCTGCATAGCAGCAGTCCCAGCTCCTACCATCACAAAGCCCTGCTACACCAACAAGCCCCAGAAAGACAGAGCACCCGGCAACAAGTCACCCAAACCTAGCCTGCCCAAGCCACCGACCAGTACAGCCTGGCAAAGGGG
This sequence comes from Bufotes viridis, assembly GCA_033119425.1. Classification (NCBI taxonomy): domain Eukaryota; kingdom Metazoa; phylum Chordata; class Amphibia; order Anura; family Bufonidae; genus Bufotes; species Bufotes viridis. The sequence continues at coordinate 98,418,399 of CM065598.1, forward strand.
GAAATCAACAAGATGATACACAAGGGCAAAGAGGAGTATATCAGCGTCTGGAGGAACGACATACAAACTTCACAGAAGCTGACGGTATACCAGAGCCTGCAGAGGGAGTACAAACTGCCCCATATCTGGAGAAACTCCCCAATCCAAGAGACCGACAGATCCTGAGCCGCTACAGACTGAGCGCCCACAGCCTGCTCATTAAATCCGGGCGGCACCGACAGAGGTACCAGACCAGGGAGAGCAGATTGTGCCAGCAGTGCGACCAGGCGGCCGTGGAGGATGAGGCTCTCACTTCAGGAGACTGTCTGATCTCTGCCCAGACTTCACCTCCCTGGAGGAGGAAGAGAGACTCTCCATACTGCTGGGGGAAGAGGAGAACACAGCGGCCATAGCAGCACAATATGTTACTGCCTGCCATAGACTGAGAGGAGCCTGATATACCATGGACTCCTATATCCCCACCCTGGATGTGTCCCCATCCCCCAACCCTACCCGATTATTTTCCACTTGCTTTGGCAATGTATTTAGTCCTGCCAATAAAGCTTATTTGATTTGATAGATAGATAGATAGATAGATAGATAGATATGAGATAGATAGATAGATAGATAGATAGATAGATATGAGATAGATAGATAGATAGATAGATAGATAGATAGATATGAGATAGATAGATAGATAGATAGATAGATAGATAGATAGATAGATAGATATGAGATAGATAGATAGATAGATATGAGATAGATGAAAGAAAGAAAAGAAAGAAAGAAAGAAAGAAAGAAAGAAAGAAAGAATAGTTAAAATAACTATTTATTTCCCAGTATTTTCCACATTTTTTGTTCAGAAAATGACTAGAAACCCATAGAAATCAGCGCTGGTTTCCAGAATGCTGTGTGGAAAATAGCAAATAATTTGGCCTTCTGCCAGGGAGATATAGGAAACCAGACAGAAAGCCTGCGCATTAATCCGCTCATTAAATTCTGATGAGATTTGATTGCAACATTTAATAAACAAAAAGGAATGAGAAGAGACGTCATGTAGGGTCTTACCGGAAACATTTCACTAGGGCCACCCCGGCCTAAGAATAAGTGCCGAGCATCTTTACCAGGTTGCTATGGAGCAGTGGTCTCCAGCCTTTGGCTTTTCAACTGTTACAAAACTACAGATGGAGGCTTTCATAACATGATGGGAGTTGTAGTTTTGAAGTAGCTGGAGAGTCGAATGTTGGAGATCACTGTATTTGAAAAAGAACATTGTTTCAAAATCTATATTCCTGTACATAGGAGCAGTATTATAGTAGTTATATTCTTGTACATAGGAGCAGTATTATAGTAGTTATATTCTTGTACATAGGAGCAGTATTATAGTAGTTATATTCTTGTACATAGGAGCAGTATTATAGTAGTTATATTCTTGTACATAGGAGCAGTATTATAGTAGTTATATTCTTGTACATAGGAGGCAGTATTACAGTAGTTATATTCTTGTACATAGGAGCAGTATTATAGTAGTTATATTCTTGTACATAGGAGGCAGTATTATAGTAGTTATATTCTTGTACATAGGAGGCAGTATTATAATAGTTATATTCTTGTACATAGAGGCAGTATTATAGTAGTTATATTATTGTACATAGGTGCAGTATTATAGTAGTTATATTATTGTACATAGGAGGCAGTATTATAGTAGTTATATTCTTGTACATAGGAGACAGTATTATAGTAGTTATATTCTTCTACATAGGAGCAGTATTATAGTAGTTATATTCTTGTACATAGGAGCAGTATTACAGTAGTTATATTCTTGTACATAGGAGCAGTATTATAGTAGTTATATTCTTTGTCAATCATCTTTTTATTGAGCAAAAAGAAAGTAATGCACGTACATCAGTGCAGCAATAAAGGGCTCGCAGGCCCAAGAAGTGAAAGCAGTCAGGACGATAAAACAGAAGACATGGCATATCTGCAGTCCAGGAAGGAGTCCCATATAGAAGAGACTGTGCTGTGGTATTGTTCTCTCAGCGAGCCATGCAGTTACAGTCCTTGAAATACTGATAGTACTTGAGGTAGTTACATAAACAATACAAACCAATTAACTAGTGAACAGAAAGGATATGCAAATCCGGACTTGGTCTCTAGGTGACATATGCAGGGCTGGCTAGGTGTATGAATGCAGCATGCGCTAGTGGACAAGGTTAACTAGGCGTCGGTGATGAGGTGTCAGCAACGTCAGAGGCAGGAGTAGGTGTTCGTGACCTATATAATTTCCAAGGGGACCACAGGTTCTCAAACTTGGCATGTGATCTGGCTTCCCAACTGGCCAGCTCCTCTAGACGGTATAATTGATCCACTTTGTGCCACCAATGGAGCAGGGTAGGAGGGTCAGGACTGAGCCACCTTTGTGGAATAAGTAACCTTGCGGCCTGAATCAGATGAGTGGCCAGGTTTCCTTTGGAGGGGGAAAAGGCCGTGGAGGGAAGCCAGAGAAGGACCAACTCAGAGGTCAATTTGATATCAGAGCTGGTGATAGTGGAAATGGCCTTCGAGATCTCAGCCCAATATGGCTGTATTTTAGGGCAATACCAAAATATATGTGAAAGCGTTCCCTCTGCCTCCTTACACCTCCAACATTTATCATTAGCGCTAAGGCCACACAGGAAGAGTTGTTTGGGAGTTCTGTACCACTGGGTCAGGACTTTATACGAGTGTTCTTGCACTTTCACACAGCGCGAGAAACCATGTGAGTGTGAGTTCATGCGCAGAATGTCAGTTTCAGTAAATGACTTATTAAGTTCTGACTCCCACACTTTCAAGTATTGGGGCCTATCATTAGGCTTAGGAGCGTTTAGAGCTAAGTATAGCAATGAGATCAGTTTCCTACGTGGAGATTGTGAGGACAGTAATTTTTCAAACCAAGTGTGGGTAACAACTTGTTGATTCCTAGATATTAGGCTCTTGCCCACCGATCTACACTCGGCCCTGTCCAAGAAGTTGCAAGCGCCTATTAAGGACCATAGTAGTTATATTCTTGTACATAGGAGCAGTATTATAGTAGTTATATTCTTGTACATAGGAGCAGTATTATAGTAGTTATATTCTTGTACATAGGAGCAGTATTATAGTAGTGATATTCTTATACATAGGAGGCAGTATTATAGTAGTTATATTCTTGTACATAGGAGCAGTATTATAGTAGTTATATTCTTGTACATAGGAGGCAGTATTATAGTAGTTATATTCTTGTACATAGGGGGCAGTATTATAGTAGATATATTATCGTACATAGGAGGCAGTATTATAGTAGTTATATTCTTGTACATAGGAGCAGTATTATAGTAGTTATATTCTTGTACATAGGAGCAGTATTGTAGCAGTTATATTCTTGTACATAGGAGGCAGTATTATAGTAGTTATATTCTTGTACATAGGAGCAGTATTATAGTAGTTATATTCTTGTACATATAAGGCAGTATTATAGTAGTTATATTCTTGTACATATAAGGCAGTATTATAGTAGTTATATTCTTGTACATAGGAGCAGTATTATAGTAGTTATATTCTTGTACATAGTAGGCAGTATTATAGTAGTTATATTCTTGTATATAGGAGGCAGTATTATAGCAGTTATATTCTTGTACATAGGAGGCAGTATTATAGTAGTTATATTCTTGTACATAGGAGCAGTATTATAGTAGTTATATTCTTTTAACAGGATGCAGTTTTATTAGCATTTAGGGCTCGTAAATTACTGTGACCTTAATGGTTTCCTATTGGGAACAACATGGTGGGTGACTTTTCTTTTCATGGAGAAATATTAATGCTTTGTTGTGATCACAGTAATCATGTCTTTTGACTGTGATTGCACAATCAAACGTCAATATGTAGCCGCAGCGTTACAGTAAATCTAGTGAAGTGAAATAAAATATAACTACAAAATATATGTAAGACTTTAAATAACTCTCACTCAGCAAGAGCAAAGAGCAACGTGCAGAACTTAGCGGTGAGGCATTGAGGCTGACACATTCCTGTAACTCAGATATAAGGCAGGGGGCAAACATGAGCGACTGCACACTGAGCATTGTATTTAATGAAGTCTCTGAGGTAATTTCACATAATACTACAAAATGTCTGTTGTACAAAACTGTATCACTGGCTTTGTATTATATGCCAGGGCTGGAGAATGTGCAGTAATGTGCAGTATATGGACCAAGGAGTGCAGGGAGCGCTGTCTACACTGCAGGATGTGAGGGCATCGACTGAACCTTTACAGCGCTTTCAATGGGAGTTCAGAGATCAGACCACCTTTTATGAGGATAAAAATTTGAGACATCAAGTAGTTCTGTGATTATATTGCATATCCAAGACTTACTGTAGATCTAGAGGTAACAAAAACTGAAAGTTTCTATTGAATGACTGCAAGCAGAGATCTTAGATGGAATTGACACAGGAAGTGTTTTGGAAAATTGTTTGAGGTTAATAAGGTTTATTTACTAAATTGTGGCTTGGGTCACCATCATGGTGGACGGGATTATTCAAGTGACTTGTGCCAGTATTTATTTATTTTATTTAGTTAGTTAGTTATTTATTTAGTTAGTTAGTTATGTATTTAGTTAGTTATGTTTTTGCTCACTTTGTTTCATGCCTAAGTGCATAAATGTGCATTTTTTTCTCTCTTCTCCCCACTTTTCAAAACTGTGTTAACAAGTGGGCAGGTGGGGCAAGTCATACAGGGTGTATAAATTGCAGACTTAATAAATCTCACAGACCGTAGACTGTTGTAAAGGGCGATCTATAGGCTACGGTAGATGTGAATTTGGAAGCTGCTGTTCTCCCTTCCATTTATCATGGAGGAAAATTTGAACACAGCCATCAAATCTGGATATGACTTCAGCCTGCATGGGCAGAGAAAGCACCATCTCAAATATCACTATGGGACGTCCCCTTTGATGCAACCACTCTTCCGATCCTGGGTGAAGAGGTTCCACTCATTGACCCTTACCACAAACCATTTCATACGCCATTAAAGGGCTTGACCGAAAATTAAAACATCTTCAATGCACAGGATGACTGCTGGTGTTTCACCCACACTGATCATAAGAATGGGGATCCCGTGTCCCCTATTTGAATGAGTTAGTTGCACTGCTCCGTCCAAACTCTATGGAACTGTGCTTGGCTATTTCCAGGAGTCCAATGGACTTAAAATGGACTGGCATCATGCATGGTTGACCAAGACTCAGGGGTGCACCACCAATGAGGCCAGGTGAGGTGATCGCCTCAGGCAGCACCAGGTAGATGCAAGAGAGGGGAAGCCGAAGGGAAGGGTTTAGGTTGGGGAAGGAGGGGCACCATTTCAGTTTTTGCCTCAGTGAGCAGACAGTTTGGGTGCACCTCTGCCACCATTCCATTCAGACCAGTGGGGTCCCAGCAGTGTGACTCCCAGAGATCAGACGATTCTCTCCTATCCTGTGTAGAGGTGATACGTTTCAGTCTTGAGTCATCCCTTTTAAGTAGACAACGGCCCATTAGTAAGTGGGTTGGAGTAAAAGAAGTTGCCCTAGGAAATCCATAGGGCTCAATATCAATTCACAGCATCTATTATTGGGTAGAAGAAAATACTCCAACATACTTGAAGTCTATGGCACTGTATCTCCGTACACAACTACTCCCAACCTGCTCTGACAGCTGAAGAAACTATAGTTTCCAACAGTTGCCAATAAGTCCTTGAACGCTACATCCATTGCTTCTTTCATTCTATATAATATCATGAGATATCTCCAGCAGTATAAGAAAGCAAGATTCAGTGACACTTTCTGATTTTCAATTGCTCATGCAAGACGTTCTTCTTTGTGTCTTGGGTATAATTCCCAAATTAGCCCATGGTGGCTTATCTCTTCCTGCCAGCGAGAACTGTCTGCGAAGATTCAATCCATGTCCCGGGGGATCATTGCCACAAATTGACACTAATTGCCTCCCTACTTGACAGTCTAAGTCGTGAAAACAAGAAGTAAATGGTTTCCACCCTTATTTGAATCATCACCCCTAAAGACAGACATTTAAGTAGTCTTGAAGCTATGATGCACAATGCTGGGCCTCTGATAACATAAAATTAATGTCAATCAGGTTGGGTGAGTCATTCAGAGCTGAGCCATGGATATTCTACTAACCAACACATGTAGAAGACTAAAAATGATGGAAAAACGTGTCTCCGGCACATAGATAATGACAGAATGGTGGATGGGATTTGGAGATACAGCTTGCTCCACCAGTCTCTAAAGACAGCCAAAGCAAAGGAGCTTGTTGACACCTTCCACCAGGCACATTACCTTGTAGCCCACCTTAGGGAACGCCCTTATGGTGTGTCTAGCTGCAAACCATGCCCACCCATGGCAACCAATAGTGGGAAAATTCTGCATCCATTGGCTGCCACGGGTCGTACTCTTAGAGATGTTCTTGCTACAACACTCTGAAGTTGTAAGTCAATATGATCCCTCAGAAATCCACTTGACCAGAGGTCTCTATGTGCCCCCAACCCCACAGCACATAATTATCTAGTTTTCATTGGAATTTCCCATACGGTTCACACATTTCGGAGGTAGACCATGACTCCACCATTGCGAAAGAATTACGGTCAGACTCTTCACTCTTGTGTGGTTTCGATAGCCTACATTTCTACAACGTCAGCAGGAAATAGTTGACATATTTCTGAAAGGATTTTCACATTTGCAGACTCTAGCGCAATGGAGATAAATAATTTATCCTCATCGGCTCTAATTACAAGGCTTCTCTCGGCTTCTCACGGCCAATGAGACAGACACGTCTTCTCAGTTCTAATCAATGAGCAAAGGATATCTCCCTCCGAGCACACGACCCCTCGCAGGTTGGGAAATTACATTTTACTGCATAGTAAACAGCAAAGTGAAACCAGAACACCATAGCACTCTCACAATGAATTCTGGAGAACATCTGAGCACTCGGTGGATGCATGTACCCCTTCGTGTGCCATGTGGGAGTGATACATTATAGTTTTGTTAAGGTGCTTATTGGAATTTCCAGGATTTTACTACATCCCAGCCAAACAGCAGAGTATCTCCTGCGCCGGGACTGCACAGTTCCCTACTTTATGTAATGGAAAAAGCAACAACCCCATGAGCTCTTGGGGTCATCGAAATGTCTTCTACGTCTGCAGTCAGCTTAAATGGATTATCCAGGTAAAAATAATGATGACCTATCCTCATAAGTCATGACAGATCATCATAATCAACAGCGGTCAGAGTCCAGGCACCCCACCCATACACTGGTTAAGGTAGCCAATGCATTTACCAGAACTCTGGTGAGCACTGCCGACACCCGTCAGCTTTCCAAACACAGCGCCATACATTGTATAGTGGCTGTGCTTGGTATTGCAGGTCAGCCCCATTGGCTTGAATGAGGCTAAGCTGCAAGTAGGCCATGTGACTGATGTACGGTGACGTATCAGCCGATCAGAGGATGTCCCCAGTGTGGCCCCGCGCCAATCTGATATTGATGACCTACACAGAGCATAGGTCATTAATAATATTTCCTGGATAACCCTTTTAACATTTGAAGCCTTAATATATAAGGGTGAGTCAAAAATTATCTGCACTCTGGCTGTAGAATTTATTTTAATCAACCTTTAGAAAAAGACAAATACATCATTTTTCATCATCTAGTCCCTGCTTTTCACTACACTTTGTCCATCAGTCGACAAGTATTCATATTCCCTCATTCAAAACTGTTTTAGGCTGAGCTGCGAGCCACGAATGCACCGCTTTCTTTACCTCATCATCAGACATGAATTTTCGTCCTCGTAGGGCGACGTAATCCACTGTCAGTCATCTATCCAACAAAATCTGTTGTCATCAGTCGTGGACGGGCGTCCGGCCCTTCTTCATTCCTGACACTTGTGTGACCTTCCTTGAACTTCTCTATCCATTCAAACACGCTTATTCCCTACGATACGATGGTATAGTGACTTATTGACAATGCTCCATGGGAATCTCCCAAGAAAGAGAACCATCTCACCAGCACCACCTATTAGACGTGGCTTCCTATGAGTCAATATCTGACTTTCCATAAAGCCATGGTGCACTTCCAGTAAGCCTCCATTCATGATCTCTTGCATCCTGCTGAAGCTGCTTCCAAGGCATCACACTGAACCAGCCAGAATCCTGTGCTGTACTGATGAGGGGCAAGCCCAACAAAATGTGGATGGATGGGTGGACAGATGGATGGGTGGTCTGTCTATATACCTTTGTCAAATCCCAACGCTTGTTGGAAAGTCGGATCTTGACTCATAGTGAGCCACTTCCAAGAGGTGGCGCTGGCGAGATGGTTCTCTTTCTTTGGAGATATCTGTTTGCATATTCATTGCCAGTAAGTCTCCATACAGGGCTGGTGTCTTTAAGGAGCGCCAGCACCATACCTAAACAGCTTCCAAGGTATCGCACCCGGCCAGCCAGAATCATAGTCTGTGCTAATGAGGGGCAAGCATCCCAACAGCTGTCTACGGATGGATATCTGGCTTGGCTCTACTCCCTTGTCAAATCCCAAGGCTTGTTGGAAAGTCAGGACTTGACTCAAAGGGAGCAACTTCCAGTAGGTGGCGATGGTGAGATGGTTCTCTTTCTTGGGAGATTCCTCTTTGCATATTCATACTGTGCACGAAGTCTTAGATATACACTGACAGACACAATGACAAAAAAAACGAATCACTACACGCTGCTTTTCTTTCATGCAAATCACAAGTGGGGCAGCAATTGTTTTACACACTGCAGTCACAAATGCACTGACATAACACGTTCAAACCTGTACAGCAGTGACCGGGGAGATGATGCGGAAAAATTATGTATAAAATAAAGTGCGGATAATTTTTGACTCACCTCGTATGTGGTATACGATCAATTGAAACATGTCTCACAGTCTTCTGATTTCCACCTCTCAAACTGCTCTCCAAAGTAATGGGGTCACAATGGGCATCAGAGATGAAAACCTTAACTGCCCATTGCCTTTGCCTCTTTCATTGGCAGTCTACAGGAGTGTTATAAAACCTTACCCACGCATTTCGATCTCCATGTCAACCCTTTATCTCCTGCCGCCTGCAACCTCAGAAATCAACGCCAAACTTTGCATAAAATACACAGCTGACATTTTTGCATTCCTAAATCAAGTCATTTGCAAAATTCACCTTGACCCAGGCGTGTTCTCACAATAAGATATGACAGCTACCTAATGGAAACACTGATCGCCTGGACAAGGGGAGATAATGACGCCTTTAGGGACTTGTTTTGCTTTTTTTTTTAATTTCTTCAATTTTGATTTTTACATTATTTCTCTGTTCTCAAATTTCCCGTCTCGTCTACCATTTGCTTTTTTTTTTTTTAACGATTTTTGAAACAAATAAAATATGCCTCGTTTTTCCCCCACATTTGCTCCTGTCATTCTGCAACCTCCGATAATGTTTTATGGAAATGGTCTTCCACTAAAGAAAGACAACAGAAATTTTTAAATGTCATTCTATAAATTAGACGTCACACTAAATATCAGAGATCATTAGTGCATTGATACGCCTCTCCTCTCAAAAAGCCGTCCTGAATGCATAATACTGTAAGAGGGGAAGGTGGCGCAAAATGGTCTGTGATTTACTGCATTTATTTTATTTTCATTTTCTTTTTCTTTTTTTTTTAATTTACTTATGTATTTATTTATTTAATTCGTTGTATCTAATTTAGATTTATAAATATAAATATATTCATATATAATGGCCAGGCGTTTATGCATATATTCATTCAGCTAATTTCCCTCGGTTGAAGCTCATTTTGTTGCCTATAAAGTTTATATTTTTTACAAGCCTCTAAATTTTTTATAGGACTATGTAAGAAAGTCCCTTGTTCGGTGTGAAATATAGCAGACCCATTAAATTGGAGGATTTTTTTTCCCTTTTGGCAAGATTTTTGAGGAAAATGAATGTTATCTGTGAATAAAGCGATAGAGACAACATTAATCTGCGATGGAGGAGTCATGTTCATAAACAAAGCTTCTTATGTCGTTACAAAGGAGCAAAGATCCCGCGGATGAGTCAGCGCTAGGAGATTTCTTTGTATTCTGGGCACAAGGCTTTATTATACAGATGCAGCAATTGTTAATGAGTTTGTGAGTCAAAACTTTGTTTCTGAGTTGGCAATTACAATCCAGGCTCATTCCAATGCATGGTATGGAAGTCTCCATTTCCTGTGTTGCGCATCTTACAAGAATCTTAGCCTAGCGGCCTGTAGGAGGTCCCATCTGGGAAACTGATGGCATATCGCTAGGATATGCTATCAATGTCATACAGGTGCGGGTACCACCTCTTATTTCCAGAATGGGACCCGCAATGGGATGGAGAACAGCCACTCATGTGTGGTCACCCTTCATGCACCACTATGGGAGTTGCGAAAATAGCCATACGCCATATTCATATGGCGGTGAACGGACAGACGGCTGCGCTTGTGCAACATGTTCTCCATTCACAACCATGGGACTTCCGAAAACAGCTGAGCGCGTTCACTTGCCTATTCTCAGAACTCCTATAGGGATGAATGGAAAGCCGGCCGCACATGAACATCGTTTGCAGGATATTTTTGGGACTCCTATAGTGACAAATGGAGAGCCAGCCATGCTTACACAGCATGCTCTTCCTTCACTTCAGGGACATCGTTGTCTATTTTGGGAACTCCCATGGTGTTGAATAGAGTGCCCATCTCGCATGCACAGTGTGATCTACTTCATCATTCTGGCACAATATGCCATCCATGTCCTGGATGGACCAACCCCTTTAAGAGTGATATATAACCAGCACTATGTTGATGTGCCGCGTAGTATAATATGTTACATATTGGGCTTTTGTGGTGCTGGTACTGTCAAGGAAAGGTCAGTAAGGGTAACCAGATGTCAGGAACTTACCTAGCCCCAATCCTGTAGTGTCTTCCTCTCTGCCCAGCAGCTATCGCCCTGGTTCCTGTGGCAGTGGTGGGGGAGATCAGGAGCAGTTGGTGCACCAGTTGAATGGCAGTTCCAGGAAGTTTATCATGTCAACCAACCAAACCCTGGCTGATCAGCCCATCAGAGAGAGAGGATGTGGAGCTAGTTGGGGCTCTGTCTCAGTATTCAATCAGAAGGCTGGTGGCGGATTTAAACCAGGCAATGATTTTGAGTCATTGCCTGTGATTTGTATGTGTACAGGCTCCTGTTCATCGTGCTGCTCTAACTCCTGATTTCTTTTGTCTCTGGGTTTACCCCTTGCTTATTGTTATAGCTGTATGCAGGGGCATAGCTAAAGGCTCATGAACCTTGATGCAAGAGTACATTTCGGGCCCCATTTCACACATCAACTTACCTACATACCTCAACACACCTTTTCGGTCCCAGCTCCACCCTGAAGGCAGGCTCTGAGCTCTACTGTCAGTTTACCTGCATCTCTGGAATCACTCAGCCCGGGCTATCTTTCACACCGCACATCCTCACAGCGTCTGGTCTGGAAGTGCTGATTCACCCCTGCTGCAAGACTGTTACATGTCCTTCGGCCCTGCCCATCCATTCTAGGCCGCCTGTGATGCACGCTGTGTGTGTAGTTTAGGGATGGCACTAGTCGGGAGCAAGAATTCAATAGTATAGTCGCAGTCAGTCCATCAGTGCTTTGTAGCAAGGCACAGGGTTGCACCTAGCCGTTCTACTGCTTGAGGCGAAAATTGAAACGGCATCTCCCCCCCTCCCCATGCCAAATTCTCAACCTAACCTCTTCCCTCCAGCCCTACTGTTAAAGACATACTTGGAAAAACTTTACATAAAGTGCAACAAAACATACGGGGCAATACAGCGCCACATACCTCTTACATCCAATGATGTCTCTTCTGATGTAGATGTTCTTTATCTTCTCCATTCAGACCAGGCCGCCTTCTCCATCTGGTGGCATCTGGGGTGGAGCTTGATAAAGATTTATTTGTAGAGATGAGCGAACTTTAAAAAATAGTTCGGCGTTCGGGTTGTGGTAATCGCAGCATCCCATTATGGATTCCACTACCGCGGACTATCCCGGCATAAGGAATCCATAAGGGGCGGCTTCCACGAACCCGAACTGTTGAAAAGCCGAAGGACCTGGGGTGATGTCACCGTCATGTGATCAGTGCAGGGGGCGTGGCTCAGCACGGGATCAAATCCAGTGCTGAGCCACGCCCCCTGCACTGATCACATGACGGTGACGTCACCCCAGGTCCTTCCGCTTTTCAACAATTCGGGTTCGTGGAAGCCGCCTCTTATGGATTCCATATGCCGGGATAGTCCGCGGTAGTGGAACCATAACGGGATGCGGCGATTACCATAACCCGAACGCCGAACTATTTTTTAAAGTTCGCTCATCTCTAGTTATTTGCATCCTTATTTTTCCTAAACTTATTCTGGCTATGCAATGGATTTTGACTACTGTATCGGGATTATAAAGGTATATTAAGAATAGTGTCGCTCTGACTATGTAACTCCTCTGAGCTCCCACAATGCACTGCTCCGTGGTAAGAGGAAAGCAGCGTTGTGAAATTGCTTTTAGTCGTAAGAGATGATGCAAATTAAGTAACTGGCTGAGTGACAGAAAACAGAGGGTGGTTATTAACGGTACATACTCAGATTGGGTCACTGTCACTAGTGGGGTACCTCAGGGGTCAGTATTGGGCCCTATTCTCTTCAATATATTTATTAATGATCTTGTAGAAGGCCTGCACAGTAAAATATCTATTTTTGCAGATGACACTAAACTGTGTAAAGTAATTAACACTGAAGAGGACAGTTTTCTGCTACAGAGGGATCTGGATAGATTGGAGGCTTGGGCAGAAAAATGGCAGATGAGGTTTAACACTGACAAATGTAAAGTTATGCACATGGGAAGGAATAATGCAAGTCACCCGTACATATTAAATGGTAAAACACTCGGTAACACTGACATGGAAAAGGATCTAGGAATTTTAATAAACAGCAAATTAAGCTGCAAAAAACAGTGTCAGGCAGCTACTGCCAAGGCCAATAAGATAATGGGTTGCATCAAAAGGGGCATAGACGCCCGTGATGAGAACATAGTCCTACCACTTTACAAATCACTAGTCAGACCACACATGGAGTACAGTGTACAGTTCTGGGCTCCTGTGAACAAGGCAGACATAGCAGAGCTGGAGAGGGTTCAGAGGAGGGCAACTAAAGTAATAACTGGAATGAGGGATCTACAGGACCCTGAAAGATTATCAGAATTAGGGTTATTCGCTTTAGAAAAAAGACGACTGAGGGGAGATCTAATAACTATGTGTAAATATATCAGGGGTCAGTACAGAGATCACTCCCATCATCTATTTATCCCCAGGACTGTGACTGTGACAAGGGGACATCCTCTGCATCTGGAGGAAAGAAGGTTTGTACACAAACATAGAAAAGGATTCTTCACTGTAAGAGCAGTGAGACTATGGAACTCTCTGCCTGAGGAGGTGGTGATGGTGAGTACAATAAAGGAATTCAGGAGGGGCCTGGATGTATTTCTGGAGTGTAATAATATTACAGGCTATAGCTACTAGAGAGGGGTCGTTGATCCAGGGAGTTATTCTGATGTCTGATTGGAGTCGGGAAGGAATTTTTTTCCCCTTAAGTGATGAAAATTGGCTTCTGCCTCACAGGGGTTTTTTGCCTTCCTCTGGATCAACTTGTAGGAAACAGGCCGAACTGGATGGACAAATGTCTTTTTTCGGTCTTATATACTATGTTACTATGTTACTATGGTAAATTAAAATCAGTTTGAGATAAAAAAGGGAACTATTTGCAAGGTTGTTTTACCTTTAATGGAGAGTTTTACTCTGCAGTTCTAGGAGGTGATATTCAGAAAAGAAATGTTCCTTTATATGCAGATTCCTTTGTGCCGCTGCAAGTCCACGTGCTGACATCTGAAGCGGGTCTATTGATGATACTTAGCAGCAGATTATTTTGTGCTGGTGTCAACAACAGCGGGTTCACACCAGGATTAGGACCTAACCAGAGGGGGCATAAAGAACCACATTAGAAATATTACACAGCGCGTTTCGGCATTGTCCAGTCCCAACTTATGGTTGGGAGTAACTCAAGATAAACCTACGGATATTGCAGCAAGAAGGGCAGCTGTGGACCTTCATGATACTTTTCTTGTTTCATGGTTGTTTTAAGTGTCTATGGCCATTGGGGACCCATAGCCCCTCGGTCAGAGTCCACCATAAAATGTAGGAACAAGGTCCTTCAACAGAATTAAAAGCACGTGATAAGATCCATACCTGGGTCCAGATCGATCTTAGTCCATCCTTGCAATGGGGTAACCAATGGGTCCACTGTGTTAGGTTAAGGCACATGGCAGAGCACTGCGCTGGGCCTGTATGGCTCCCTAGTGCAGAGTCCCTTGCTCCGTAGGGTGCCATGTCTAAAGAAATACTCAGCCTTTTTTAAACCTTCTTACATAAACCATCCATTGGAACACGCCACTATTTTTTCTGGCAAAACTTCTGGATTCCTCAAGAAGATGACATAGGTAGTCTGGTTACAAGTAAACTAAGCAGCACTACTCAATGCCAGGCAGCTGCGGCAAAAGCAAATAAGATCTTTAAGATCTCAAATTTAAAAAAAAAATGGGATTCAGTTTTGAACTTTAAATTCTATAAAAGATATTGGAGAGCCGGAAAGGGTTCAAAGACGGAAACTAGAACTGACGCATGATTTATTCTCTCTAAAGATTCATTGCATGTGGAGCAAAAGCGAAATAAAAAAATATATATATATATAACTGACCTCTAAGGGCCACATATGAACCACTACAACGCCTATTAGAGAGATGTATATGCCCCAATTATATAATAATCAAACTATTACATAAAAAGAAAGCCGTGTAGGATAACCCTAATTAGGAAACATAATATTGTTTATGCGGTGAAAAAATGATATATGAAAAATATCCATATGTATGCGTGTCAGTGTTAAGGGAAAAGGTACATAAAAAAATATAAAAAATATAAAATATATATCTCTCATTCGCCATCCAAATATCACAGGTTAAGGAAAGGTCCTCCTGACTCGATATCAAGTTCACAAACAGATGGCACCTATATACCTAATACAAAAAAATAAATAAAAGAAAAATTAATTAATTAATTAAATTACTAAAAGCATTAACAAACAACCAAACACATAGTAAATCAGAGGGGGGTAATAACAGAAGGGGGTAATAAAATAGTCGAAGGTTTAGATACACTTTACGCTTTCCATCAGACATACTTTCTCCATTTCTTCTGGGGTCTGACGCAATACATGTGACCCTCTTTTCCTTCTTATCATAAATGGGCACCTTAAATTTATCTCCACTGCATCTTACATCTCTCCCAAGCATTTTCACTTAACGCTGCCTGTTCCATTCTTTTCTCCGCTTCTCTATACTTTTATTTTCTCCCCCCCCCCCCTTTTTTTCCCACTTCCTTCCCCGTACTCCTAGGACCTCCCCGGGCATGCTACCTTCCACCCTTTATACTCCCTATACACCTACTCCCCCATTTCCCTCAAGTCCCCCCCTCCCACCATAGTTCCCATTGTATTATTATTATTATGATTGGATATTAATTGACATTATTTCATATTATTCTTTTCTATTAGGACACAGACTTTGTGTATTGCGTAGTCTTGCTTCCTTACTTTTTTGATTGTTGTTTTTCGTCATACTCACCTAGTCTGTTCCTTCATACAGATTCAGCTTGACAAAGGTTAACGGAATGTTGCAATCTATTTGAATCTGATACTTTGCTTATCTTCCTATTAAGAAAAATGGATACATTATTGATGACTATGGATACCTGCTGTGAATCTATCGGATTTTTGGAGTGGACCTTTATCTCCTTTTGCAGAGAAGGTAAAGATCTCTAGTTCTTTGTGCTGCTTATGTTGTGATCTATAAGGAGCGTGCAGTGTTTTTCTGAATGGCGGATACTACGTCAGCCTTTACAAATAGCAAATGGCGTTGAGGGTTAGAATTAATTTAGTAATTCATGTATTTTTGGTTTAGTTTGAGCTTGATGGACCTGGCCTTATTCAGGCTCTGTAGCTACAGATAGGGCAGTTCTTGACTTGAGTGTGATATCACGTCACAAAAGCCATTGGAGGCCATTGAAAAAGTCAAAAAAGTTTCTTGCCATTGTTTACTTAAAGGAGTTGGCCACTTTCTGGCTACAGTTGACCAATGTGTATATAAGATGGTTATATGACACTTACTAATTTAGCCTTTGCGAAAATGTTGCACTATTCTCTATATTTCATAAAGTACGCAAAGTCTTTTGTGCCGTCCACACAGAGGTCTTGACCACTTCTCTTGTCTTGTTTGGAGTTTGGTGCAGTTTATTTGGATGGGGGAGACATCACATGGAGGTGATTTGCCTCCATTAGCAGCCATTTTCTGGTCAAGACCTCTTTGTGGACAGCACAAAAGACTTTGTGTACTTTATGAAATGCAGAAAATGGTGCAGAATTTCAACAAAGGCTAAGGCTACTTTTACACTTGAGTCTTTGCCTGATCCGGCAGAGCTTGCTGCGGTTTGCTCTCCGGTGTAAGAATGCAACCAAACGGAACGGAATACATTTTAGAGCACTCCGTTCTGTTCAGTTAGGCTTTGTCCCCATTGACAATGAATGGGGACAAGACGTAAGCGTTTTTCTCCGGTATTGAGATCCTATGACAGATCTCAATACCGGAAAATATTAACGCTAGTGTGAAAGTATCCTTAATTAGTAAGTGTCATTTAATCATCTGATATACACATTGGTCAACAATAACCATAAAGTGGCCAACCCCTTTAACTTGTTAAGAATCCAGATAAGGATCGCTACATCTGTATGTAACATTTCAATGGAAGCTTACGTTCTGCATTTCTAGCCCGGTGTTTGTGGTTTGTATTCTGTATAAATTGTGTTTTTGCTTCACTTTAACTATTTTTGGAAGTTTATTTAATACCAGAGACCATAACATATCCAAAAGAAACCAACCAAGTCTTTACTTTCACCCATTACAGCTACACTTATCTGGGTGACCATTGATGACCTGCATCCAATGTAAGAATCTCCACTGTGTCGCATTTATTTTTCTGCCTTTATTTTGTTTGCTTCGTTACTTATTTTCCCCCTTTTTTATTTTTTTAAATTGCTCCTAAATTCTGCTGCAAAATACAGAGAATTAGAGAAATAATTACTGTATATTCACCTAGTTTAACAAGGTCTTAAAAGAAATCAATACAAATGCCACAATGAAATGCAATTTAGAGAAGTCATTTTGAAATTGGCTTTGCACTGCACTGTTAAAACACGACTATTTTTAGTTGATTACTGAGAGCAATTTCTTTAAAATGAATTCCCTGACGTAGAAGTACAAGAGAGGTTGTGTACTGCGTCTGGCTCCTCTATGCTTTATGTGCACAGAAAGGGATTGAGTTCTGAAAAAGTGGAAGACGTGAGATGAAGTGCCATTATAGGAGGTTACAAAAACATCAGGTAATTGGAAAGACACATCATGTTCGTCATCTATCAGGCAAATTATCCATAGACCTGAATTGTTAAAGGAGACATCTAGTTCAATCTATTATCCTGCAGTGTTGAAGACAAAAAAGAAGGCAAATGACCACGTTATCCACATGTTACAGAAAAAAAATCCTTCCTGGCTCCAAACATAACAGTCAATATAAATATCTGGGTCAACTTGAGACAACAACCTTAATAAAATAAAAAAAATACATCTTTGTAGCAGTTCATGGTCTGGTAGTTGAGTAGGTCCATGGACAGTTGGGCTTAGTAGTAGATCCACCACAAACTACTACTATTCATATCTGGGATATGTTCCACTAGACAATCGAAAGAAAGAGGAGCCTACTGAACCATCAGGGATGAGAGGAGACTGCATATTTTAGCAAAAATTAATTAAATTTAAGAGGTTGCTGATCATACTGTGACTGCTATGCACTAGACACTAACTGTATCACTGACCACCATTGACCAGACACTAACTGTATCACTGACCACCATTGACCAGATACTAACTGTATCACTGATCACCATTGGCCAGATACTAACTGTATCACTAACCACCATTGACCAGATACTAACTGTATCACTGAGCACCATGGACCAAACACTGACTGTCTCACTGACCACCATGGATCTGATACTGACTGTACCATTTACCACCATGAACCAGACACTAACTGTATCACTGACCACCATTGACCAGATACTAACTGTATCACTGAGCACCATGGACCAAACACTGACTGTCTCACTGACCACCATGGATCTGATACTGACTGTACCATTTACCACCATGAACCAGACACTAACTGTATCACTGACCACCATTGACCAGATACTAACTGTATCACTGAGCACCATGGACCAAACACTGACTGTCTCACTGACCACCATGGATCTGATACTGACTGTACCATTTACCACCATGAACCAGACACTAATTGTATCACTGACCACCATTGACCAGATACTAACTGTATCACTGACCACTATTGACCAGATACTAACTGTATCACTGACCACCATTGACCAGATACTAACTGTATCACTGAGCACCATTGACCAGATACTAACTGTATCACTGACCACTATTGACCAGATACTAACTGTATCACTGACCACCATTGACCAGATACTAACTGTATCACTGAGCACCATGGACCAAACACTGACTGTCTCACTGACCACCATGGATCTGATACTGACTGTACAATTTACCACCATGAACCAGACACTAACTGTATCACTGATGACCACCATCTACCAGCCACTGTACCAGTGACCACTATGGACCAGGCATTGACTGTACCATTTACCACCATGGACCAGATACTGACTCTACCCCTGACTACCATGAACCAGACACTAACTATACCACTGATGACCACCATCTACCAGACACTGTACCAGTGACCACTAGGGACTAGGCATTGACTGTACCATTTACCACCATGGACCAGATACTGACTCTACCACTAACCACCATGAACCAGACATTAACTGTATCACTGATGACCCCCATCTACCAGTCACTGTAGTATTGACCACCATGGACCAGACATTGACTGTGTCACTGATCACCCAATTCACCATGAGCAAGACACTGACTATACCACTGATGACCATCAGAGACTTACTGTCCTACTGATCAGGGTATGGTTGGTGAATGTACTACTGACCACCAGGGAATAAAGGCTGAGTGTACCATGGACCAAATACTGACTGTATCACTGAGCACTGCGGCCAACTATACTAAGTACCATCACAAGCTAATTGTTGCATCACTGACTACCAGTGAATTGACACTGACTAAACCACTGACTACCAGATAAACTATGGCAGAGTCCATGCATTAAATGCTCCACTTACTACAAGCCATTAGAAGCCACTATCAAAGTTTTCCTGCAGATGACATCTATGTCTCCAACTATCGGAGAAAGGAATAAGCTGATTGTATCCTTGTTTCCACTAGTGTTAGAACGATACAGCAAATTTGCCACGGGAAGTCGTTCCATAGATGATATCCTTCTTCCTAGTGCTTGGTAGAAATGTCTCAATCTCAATAAATTCACGAATGACCTTGGGACCATTTCAATGTGACAGCTCTTATATTTCAATGTCTGCTTAATGAAAATATAAATTACCAAATGCTCTTCACCCATCGCAACCAAGCAAGAGAAGATGCAGCCACATAAATATCAAGTATAAACTGATGGAAATCTACATTGAGCTAGATATTCTGTGCATCATTGTGGTCGCCCATTATTTATCTGTCCCAGTATATCATAATAATGCATTCTTGTTTTATTCACAGTTTTCCGAGAAGCTTTTGATGATGTGAAATACTGTCATCTAAAAATACGCAAAGGTTTTCAATGCAATTTAGAACAGAGAAAAAAATGTAATAGATTATATGAAGGGATTTGATCACAATGGACTTTAAAAAATCAGAGAAATGTTCCATTGTCAGATGTAAAATGAGTCAGTTATTATCTAGGAACTCTTTCTAAGGCTTCGTGCATATCAACATTCAGAGAAATTGCAATGTGTTTCAGGGTTTACAAGCTACTTCTGTTGTGGACGACCTGCAGCATCTGATCTTCTATGGACTTTGGCTTTGATTTTATGAATAAATATCATTTCAGTATCATTTATGCTATTTGTATCCCAATAACTGCCTAGGATATCACACAGAAGTAGTGTCATACCACTTTTGGGCCAATTTCATTTGTTTTTCTATGGAGATGTAACATAACGTGAATTCAAAAGATTTGAGAATGAATAAGCTTACACAGGCTAAGTGAATAAACATATTTACTAAGTGTGATTAAATATACGATAACACAAATAAAACACATGCTGAACAATAAAAAGTAAATAAACACTAGTCTAAATATGCAACATGCAATCTTATGGGGTGAGACTCAATCGGTCATGCTATAACACAAGGCTGTCTACCACATTATAACACATGACTGACATCCCAGGGTGCACAAGAGAAAAGGCAAATCAATACTTACATCCTACCTAGGATGAAGTTCTTGGTAGAGTCTCCTGAATGTATGTGTGTCACAGATTTTAAACCTTTTAGCCCCTTCTCTAGTGTGCAGCACACATGTCTCTGAGATCACTCAGGAATGTGGTCTTATCAGCACAATGGGGGATGGTTACTAAATTACAAGGCATATCATTACACAGAATGGTAATATTAAAAGGGGGCATGACCAATCAGTACTTTGAAAAATACGCTTACAATACAGGAGGTTTCAATACTTTGGTCCAGGTGCAACTATTTAACTGGAGCTTCTGAAACACCAGAACAGGTAGACTTGATGCTTGTTTATACCCTTCTTCTTTGCATGACACTGGGTTTTGGGAAAGCGAGATGAGGTATCATACAAAGATGAAGGGTCTCCAGATTTTGCAGAAGCAAGATGGGAAGTCACGCCAAGGTGAAAGATCTTCGGATTTTGGGAAAGGGAAATGGGGAGTCATACAAAGATAAAAGTTAAAAGATCTCCAAATTCTGGGTAAGCAAAGATTAAAGATCTCGGGATTTTGGGAAAGCAAGACAAAGAGACTCCTGCACCCTGCTACGATCTCTAACAAAACGTCATCTTATGTATGTCTTTCCAGGTCCTCTATAATGTACATTCATAATCTTGTTATACAATTGTTCATATGTAATGTACCTGGTTCACCAGCAGGTGGCAGCAAACACAGCAGAGTTACAGTTAGATACAATGTAACTCACCATTCCATTCTCCCCGCCTTTGGTAAGAAGTGGGCCAGTCCTGCTTGCTACCAGAAGGAGTTGGGGCATTTCTGCTTTGTTCTGGTTAAGACTGCATGTTGGAGCTGCCAGGATTCTAACCTACTTTTTGGCTGAAGATAAGTCCAACTAAAAAGTGAAGTGCAGCATAAAGAAGAAGCTAAGTTATCCAGTCAGCTTGTCAGTACAGCAGAGTGAGAGAAGAATAGAGCAGAGTGGAGTTTGCCTGCCAGTTTAATGCTTAAGCCTGCTGAAACCAAGACAAAGCCTATAAACTGTTTGAAGAAACGTTTATTCAAAGTAAAGCTGCCATTGAACTTCATCTCAAGGTCTGGACTCAAGTTATTCTTTCCAATCATTCAATTAATCCCACAATTTTTTGCTTCGGAGCCAAAGCCTGGGGTCCAGCGGTATCCAGGTAGGAGCATCGTGACACACATAAAGAGACAATTTGGGCCGCAACATACCACTCGGCATTTCCTACACTTGGGACGCGATAGCAAAGACTCTGGGGGGAGGTGCCCGTTGCACATACAAAGGTGAAACATCTTCCAATTTGAGGAAGAAAGATAAGAAGTCATACTGTACAAAGGTGAAAGATCTCCAAATTTTGGAAAGCAAAATGGGGATTCATTCAAAGGTATAAAACTTCCATATTTTGGGGAAGTAAAATGGGAAGTCGCACAAGGGTGAATTTGTACCTTTTTCCAGTGCTGGTCAACCCTCTGCCACATAGCAGATTCCAAGGTCTGCCTTAGTGAGACGCATGCCCTTCCATCATTCTTCTCATAAAGCATTGTATCAAGATGAACAATGGTTGCTGAAGTGCTACTACTTCCAGGAAAACAAGATGGTTGGCAATGTGATGAAGCATATGTATGGGAAATGCTGCTCAGCATTGTCAAATACTCAAAGTCAAGATCAGCAGAAGACATTCCAAGACACTTCAATGTATTCAGCAAAGTTTCTTCTTGAGCTTCGTAAAGCCGCACAATGTGTTGCAGTGTCTATGTTTTCTAATAATCTTTAATGCTATAAAAACTGCAAAATTACTCTAAAGATATCTTGAAAAGAGGATAAAAAAAGAAACTTTATAATAAAATAATTGCTTCTTCTGATTCTCGTTTCTCGTGAAGGACGTTTGAAGCTTCAACCTTTTGCCAAAGGTCCGAAACAATGGAACCAGAACAAAGAAGAGCCCGGCACAGGAGAATCGAATTCTACTCCCATGGAAATGCTGGAGAGAATAGGTGTCCGTCGTTGGCTTATTTTCTTATATCTGCTCTTGATATCAGGTTCCATTCTAGATGATATAAGGCAGGTAGGGGGTCCAAAGTAACAGGTGGTGGATAGGATAAGTCCGGATACCGGCTGCACGATTAAGTGGACGAGGTGAGTTTTTTAAATTATTTTTAACCCCTCAATAGCCATTTTATATAACCATGTTATAACGGAAAATAGCAAAGTAAAGTTCGGGTCCCCATTGACTTTAATGGGGTTCAGAGTCAAGTTCGAGTCCCGAACTTGAACTTTGACTTGAAGTTCGGCTGATCCCGGCGAACCCGAACTTCCACAGGTTTGCTCATCCCTACGTCTAATCCCCTCTGCAATGCATTACAATACATCTGTATTGTAATGCATTGTCTGTAATACACTAACAGGTCATCTAGAAGACGCAGCCTGGGGCCGGATGTCCTCGGCCCCTGTAGAAGGCATGTCCCGATGCGGTTCAAGGCATTGGGCAGCCTGTGCATGGCATTGGGCTGCCTTGTCACCCATCGGGTCCCCGCCACAGCAGAGCGGGGACCCAATGGGCTCCCTCACTCGCCGCGAACCCCTTCTATGCCGCGGTCAGAGACTGCCGGGCCCCGGCAGTGATTGGGCACACACCGCTCAGGTGCCCGCCTGATCACCATGGCGTAATAGTACGTCAAAATGTGGCAAGTCACTTGCCGCCATGACATACTGTTACGTCATATGTCGGGAAGGGGTTACAGGTAGATACCTGAGATGAACCATCTAACATATCGGGGTGTTACGACTCTCAGCAGGTGTCAGGGGAAAAAATATGGATGTCAAGCTTTTTGTCTCAAGGAAGATAATCTGCATCCAGAGGTGTCTGGCAGCAGTTTATACCCCTTTTACTATTGAGAACACATGCATGCTCAGCCAAGCATCAATGTGTAATGAAGGGGTTGGAAGGAAGACCTGTTGGATTGCAGCATTTGGCTGTCGGTTATCTAAGGGGAATGATCACCAAAGGCAGTGTAGAGTGATCCAATGATAAGAAATATAGGCTGTAATGATGTCCGTAAGCTGCAGATAAAGCCAGTAGGAGCAGAGCACTGACTTGTGACAACGCTGTTGTCCTCTGTGACCTTGGCCGTAGCAGTTGCTTTTGCTTTGACCCTATTACCCCTAGGAAACGAGCATTTTGAGGACAATCATCTAACATAGTGGACCCTATTTAGGCTTATTATCCCCGGATGGTTCCATTATATCAAACAGAGTTTCAGTTGAAGGTGTTGACCCATCTCAGACACTGATGGCATATCAGATAGGCGCTGATCCCACCTCTGAAACCTAGGGCCCCCGAAGTGAAGGAGAGCACAACGCACATGTGCGGCCACCTCTACATTCACCGCTATGTGCCTGAGCCGGCTATTTTTGGAGCTCACAATGATGGGTGGCCCCATAGCTTTTGGTGAGTTTCATGTAAATCACGTATAAATTTAGTCATTCTTGCCATTGGGCTCTTGGGTTATATTCCACTAGCTTTTCCCACATAAGCCGGAGCCGTTTTTTTTTCTGATCCTGTCATCAGCACATTTGGTCGTATCTCATATAACACAGAAATAATATGAGACCAAAGCAGATCAATGTGAACGTCAGGTTAAATGTTTAGCTCCTATTTTCAGCATGGCTTCCAGTCATAGTCCGAAAATGAGATGCAAAATAAAATGTGAAACCCAGAGCGGACAGGCTACCCAATATGAATGTCAAAGCAATTAGTTGCTTCGTGTTTCGAAAACATTTCTTTTTTTTTTAAGAAGAAGAGTTCACCTCGGGAAAAGTGTGACGGCTGCATACACGAAATAAAGGTGGAAGGAGAAGACTGCTCTAAAGGACCATAATGCACTCGTTTCTTGGGGCAGCAGCTGCTGACAACGGGCAATTAAGGCTACGTGCTAATTCTTTTGGAAGCCTATGGCCTCATTTACACAAGTAAGTTTTCCGCGCGGGTGCAATACGTGATGTGAACGCATAGCACCCGCACTGAATCCGGACCCATTCATTTCAAGGGGTCTGTGCACATGAGCGTTTTTTTTTCACGTATCAGTTCTCCGTTGCGTGAAAAACGCAGCATGTTCTATATTCTGCGTTTTTCACGCAGCCCTGGCCCCGTAGAAGTGAATGGGGCTTCAGTGAAAAACGCATTGCATCCGTATGTAACCTGGATGCTAAAGCCTCTTTCACACAAGCGTGACGGATTGTCTCAGGATGCGTTCAGTGAAACTCGCACTATTTTGCAAGCAAGTTCAGTCAGTTTTGTCTGCGATTGCGTTCAGTTGTTCAGTTTTTTCCGCGCGGGTGCAATGCGTTTTGATGCATTTTTCACGCGCGTGATAAAAAAACTGATGGTTCACAAATAGAGTTGAGCGAACTTCTGTTTTAAGTTCGGCGTCCAAAGTTCGGGTTCGGGTTATCCAAGCATCCCGTTATGGATTCCGCTACCACGGACCATAACGGCATTTGGAATCCATAAGGAGATTCTTCAATGAACCCGAACCTTGGACAACACGGAGGACCTGGGGTGACGTCACCGTCATGTGATCAGTGATCAGTGGTAGCCTACGACCTCTTATCCAATCCAGTACTGAGCCACGCCCCCTGCACTGATCACATGACGGTGGATCCCCCCAGGTCCTTCACCCCGGATTCCAAATCGCTCAACTCTATTTACAAACCACATCTCTTAGCGGCCATCAGTGAAAAACGCATTGCATCCACACTTGCAATGCGTTTTTCACTGAAGCCCCATTAACTTCTAAGGCTGGGTTCACACGAGCGTGATCGGATTAGGTCCAGATGCGTTGTGGATGCGTTCAGTGAAAACTGTGCGTTTTCACAGGCAAAGCCATTCAGTTTTGCCTGCGATTGCGTTCAGTTGTTCAGTTTTTTCCGCGCGGGTGCAATGCGTTTTGATGCGTTTTTCACGCGCGTGATAAAAAACTGAAGGTTTACAAACAACATCTCCTAGCAACCATCAGTGAAAAACGCATCGCACCCGCACTTGCTTGCGGATGCAATGCGTTTTTAACGCAGCCCCATTCACTTCTATGGGGCTAGGGCTGCGTGAAAAACGCAGAATATGGCCTCATGCACACGACCGTTTTTTTATGCTGTCCGCAAAAAGGGGTTCCGTTGTTCAGTGATCCGTGTCCGTTTTGCCTTCCGTTGTGTTTCCGTGTGTCTTCCGTTTTTAGCGGACATGACCCAAAAGATTTTACCAAAAGACAGGCTGACAATGTTTCCCAAGTGCCTGCCAAGGGATCCGCAAAAACGGACACGGAACACGGATGACACACGGATGGCCATCCGCATTTTCACGGACCCATTGACTTGAATGGGTCCGTGAACCGCTTTTCACGGACAAGAATAGGACAGGTTATATTTTTTGACGGACTGGAATCACGGACCACGGACGCGGAGGACAAGCGGTGCATTTGCCGAGGTTTCCACGGACCCATTGAAAACCAATGGGTCCGCAGAAAATCACGAAAAACGGAGCAACGGACACGGAATCAAACAACGGTCGTGTGCATGAGGCCTATAGAACATGCTGCGTTTTTCACGATGCATGAAAAAAAACGCTCATGTACACAGATCCATTGAAATGAATGGGTCAGGATTCAGTGCGGGTGCTATGCGTTCACGTAACGCATTGCACCCGCGTGGAAAACTCGCTCGTGTGAAAGGGGCCTAAGAGATGTTGTTTGTAACCCTTCAGTTTTTTATCACGCACGTGAAAAACGCATCAAAAGGCATTGCACCCGCGCGGAAAAAACTGAACAACTGAACGCAACCGCAGACAAAACTGACTAAACTTGCTTGCAAAATAGTGCGAGTTTTACTGAACGCATCCTGAACGAATCCGTATCATTCGTGTGAAAGAGGCCTACCTGTCTTCTAGTGTTGACCCAACTACTAATCTTGACTAGGGATGAGCGAACCCAAACTGCAAAGTTCAGGTTCGTACCAGACTTTGCGAGTTCGAGTACCCACAAGGACTTTTTTACTGAAGTCCGGGTTCGGTGTTCGGGTGATTTTATTATTTTCTGTTATAACATGGTTAAGACAGAGCACGAAATAATATGGCCATTTAGGCCCCTTTCACATCTGCATTTTTGCTTTCCGTCCTAGAGATCCGTCCTCGGGGCTCTAGGACGGAAAGATACTGATCAGGATTATCCTAATGCATTCTGAATGGAGAGAAATCTGTTCAGGATGCATCAGGATATCTTCCGTTCAGTATGTTAAAGTTTTTTGGACGTTGACAAAACCGAAGCATGCTGCGGATTTGTCTCCGTCCAAAAATCCGGAAGACATGCCGTAACGCCGGATCCGGAATTAATGCCCATTGAAAGGCATTAATCCGGATCCGGCCTTAAGCTAAACGTCGTTTCAGCGCATTGCCGGATCCGACGTTTAGCTTTTTCTGAATGGTTACCATGGCAGCCAGGATGCTAAAGTCCCAGCTGCCATGGTAAAGTGTAGTGGGGAGCGGGGGAGCAGTATACTTACATTCCGTGCGGCTCCCGGGGCGCTCCAGAGTGACGTCAGGGCGCCCTACACGCATGGATCACGTGATCCATGGGCATGGGGCGCTCTGACGTCATTCTGGAGCGCCCCGGGAGCCGCACGGGCGGTAAGTATACTGCTCTCCCGCTCCCCACTACTACTATGGCAACCAGGACTTTAATAGCGTCCTGGCTGCCATGGTAACCTCAAAGCATTTCGAAGACTGATCAGGATCCTAATGCTTTCAGGCGACTTGCGTTCTGACGGATCCGGCGGGACGGAAGTGCCTGCCGGATCCCCAGAACGCAAGTGTGAAAGAGGCCTAAGTAGGATAAAAAATAGATAGATAGATAGATAGATAGATAGATAGATAGATAGGAGATAGATAGATACATAGATAGATAGATAGATAGATAGATAGATAGATAGATAGATAGATAGATAGATAGATAGATAGATAGATAGATAGATAGATAGATAGATAGATAGATAGATAGATAGATAGATAGATAGATAGATAGATAGATAGATAGAAAGATAGATAGATAGATAGATAGATAGATAGATAATAGATAGATAGAAAGATAGATAGATAGATAGATAGATAATAGATAGATAGATAGAAAGATAGATAGATAGATAGATAGATAATAGATAAACAGACAGATATGAGGCTGAGGCATAAATCCCGCTCTCGCCTCAGTAAGTACGCTCCTTCAGAACAGCTTTGCTCCCAGACTCCTTGGCGTGGAAGCTTTTCCTCCATATGGTATTATCTTTCCAGATATCTGTTTTATGCTTCCCTGACAAATAATCAATGAGGGTTGAGCGGAGCGATCTAAATCACAATGGAAAATGGCAGGCTCTCTTCCCTCTGAGATGTTTGTCATGGCAGAGGTGGATTCTCCCGACCTCATTATTTTTCTTTCCAGACTTCCATTATGACTAATTAGCTTCCTTTCGTCAATAATGACACGGCTGGAAGGCCTTTTCTTTAGGATAATTCGCTCTCGGCCATAAATTGGACGGCTTTCTACAAAATGACTTTATGAAAATCAAATAGTGTGGATACAGCGCGCATGAGATCCTAGTTATGTGCAGTCAGTTTGTTGTTGCTGTCATCTGGAAATGAGACCCTATTCCCGGCACGCCCCTTGTGCCCACTTAGGCTTTGTATATGCCAACATACAGATGTGTCCTTCCTTAACTCTACTCGGGGGGCACACGATGACCAGCTTTTAAGAAAACATGATTTTCTGATACTCTGTTGGGAGTTCTGCATGCTGTAGCAGCCATGAGGATGGGCAGCTGTCACCAGGGGCAGATTTGTCATTTCTGTGGCCCCAAGCAAAATGAAGTCTAGGGACCCCCTGTCACATTACATTCGGAGGCTCACACAGCTGCAGGGCTCCTTACAAGAGAGTGCACTGATACACTGTAACAGCTCTACACCTGTATCAGCTGAACATGATCTGGATGCAGGGACACAGCATGAAGCTCCTGGATGCGAATACAAATTGTGTAAGGGTACTTTCACACTAGCGGCATGGCCGGATCCGCCATGCCACAAGTACCCGTGTGCTGCCGCTCCGTCCCATTGACTATAATGGGGCGGGGGACTAGCTACAGCGCATCACGGCAGTGCACAGCAGTGATCGCCGGACTAAAAAGTCGGACCTGCCGAACTTTTAGTCCGGCGATCTCCAGCCGTGCACTTCCGTGCTGCGCCAGAGCTCCACCCCCCGCCCCATTATAGTCAATGGGGACGGAGCGGCAGCACACGGGTACTTGCAGCATGGCGGATCCGGCAGGCAGTTCACCTGCCGGAAAACAGCCTGCCGGATAGCTATGCCGCTAGTGTGAAAGTACCCTAAGGCCTCTATCACATGAACGATTTTTTTGAGAGTGTACGGGCCACTTTTTGAGTTCCGTATACGGAAACATTCATTTCAATGGGTCCGCGAAAAAAGGTAGTCCGTATGCATTCTGTTTCCTTATTTCCGCTCCGTTAAAAGATAGAACTTGTCCTATTATTGTCCGCATCACGGACACAGATAGTACTGTTCTATCAGGGGCCAGATGTTCCGTTCCGCAAAAAACGGAATGCACACGGATGTCATCCGTTTTTGTTGCGGATCCGTTTTCTGCGGACCGCAAAACCATACGGTCATGTGCAATAGGCCTAACAGGCCACCAAACCATACTCGTCCTCTGCTCTGCTGAGGCCAGTGACTGGCTGCAGTGGTGACGTGCCTGCATACCGGTCACTGGCCTTAGCAGCGGATGGCACAAGACCACCGAGGCAAGTGATTGGCTGCATCAGTCACCTGCAGAATACGGGCACGCAGGGGGGCTCAGGACGCTTACCTGAGGATTTTGCAGTGGCTTTTCTGCCGATTTCCCCCTACACCCTGAGTTTTCTCTGCAACATGTGGATCAGATTTTGTAAAGCCTCATCCACTTTGCTGGAACTGTTCAGCCATATTCTCGCGGCGGATTTTCCACGGTCCGCACAGCATCCACCTGCCATTGTGTTCAATGGAAATCTTCCCTGCCATTCGTAGGGCCACAGATTTTTTTCCATGTATGGATTTCAAAACCACATCAAGGAAGGGCCGTGTCCCATTGGACGAGGCATGTACGACCTCAAGAGCACAAATCGCTGATCTGCAAAATACGGGTGCCGTCCGCATCTTGTTTTGCGTGGTCCGCATTTTGCAGAAAGCACATGGATGATCCGTGTGCTCTCCGCATCCGTATGTCCGTTCCGCAAAAAGATAGAACATGTCCTATACTTGGGTGCACAATGCAGACGGCAGAACCATTGAAGTCAATAGGTCCGCAGAAAGGGTCGTGTGCCTGAGGCCTGAGGGCAGATTCTCAGCTGTTTATTCATATCCCGCTGGACATTTTCCTGTTCCTATAAGATCCAGACAAGTGATTTTGACGTTTTGCCTTACTCCGCGTCTTTGGCGCTGCTCGGCCGCGGACGGCTGGTGATGAGATTGATCGCTCAAGCGTCTTCTACACTGAGAGGATTGCACGCTTCAGTAACAGGTCTATCCTCTTCTAGAATGGAGCGCGGGGCATCCCCAAAGGTCAGCGCCTTGTGTTAATACCGCCATCAAACAAACCCCATTCAGGTGTCACTGATTGTCCGGAATCTGCACAATATTTCCTGCCAAATGTCACTAAATCCTCCAAATATTTACCCTGTGACCGTCCAGATGTGCTGGAACTACAACCCCCAGCATTTCACGGCTGCATGGTGCTCCTTAAGTCTCAGCATTGCTAACCTGCTGTCCGGTCATGCTGGGAGTTGTAGTGCGGCATGCCCTGACAGCAGACATTGCTGTGTAGTTTTTGCATCAGTATCTATGGCTGTCAGTACATGCTAGGAGTTGTAGTACAGCATGCCCTGGCAGTAGATACATACTACTGTTCTAATGAGAAGTATAGTCTTTGTACAAGTTTCTGTGGTTGTCCGGTCATGCTGGGAGTTGTAGTGCGGCATGCCCTGACAGTGGACGTTGCTGTTGTAATGCGGAGTGTAGTCTTTGCATCAGTATCTGTGGCTATCAGTACATGCTGGGAGTTGTAGTGCGGCATGCCTTGACAGCAGACGTTGCTGTTGTAATGCGAGTGTAGTCTCTGTACAAGTTTCTGTGGCTGTCAGTACATGCTGGGAGTTGTAGTGCAGAATGCTGTGACAG
The DNA here is from genome assembly GCA_033119425.1 of Bufotes viridis. Classification (NCBI taxonomy): domain Eukaryota; kingdom Metazoa; phylum Chordata; class Amphibia; order Anura; family Bufonidae; genus Bufotes; species Bufotes viridis. The sequence goes on from CM065598.1 coordinate 98,449,284, forward strand.
CAGATACCTCTCTTCTGAAGTATGAAGTATATTCTTTGTACCATCTGTGGCTATTGGTACATGTTGGGGGTTGTAGTACAGCATGCCCTGACAGTAGATACATTTGTTCCAATGTAAGGTATAGTCTTTGCACAAGTATCTGTGGCTGTCAGTACATGCTGGGAGTTGTAGTGCAGCATGCCCTGACAGCAGAAACCTCCGTTGTAATGTGGAGTATAATCTTTGTACAAGTATATGTGGCTATACGTATATGTTGGGAGTTGTAGTACAGCATGCCCCGACAGCAGATAACACTGTTCTAATGTGAGGTATAGCCTTTGAACAAATATTTGAGGCTACCAGTACCTGCTGGGAGTTGTAGTGCAATGGGTGGAAAGCCACAGGTTAGAGACCTGACATACGTTAACCTCTGCCTTTTGATAACTGTGGGGGGGGGGGTCAGAGCATGCTAGGAGTTGTAGTATCACAACAGCTGAGGAGCTGCAGGTTACAGTCCACTGTTTAATCTCACCCACAGTGATATCTGCCCTTACACACAGAGCATGATGAGAGTTGCAGTTTCCCAAGACAGCCATTACGGCAGATGACTGATACACAATAATATCTCCCTGTACAAACAGCTGTGGCTTTTAGAGCATGCTGGGGGTTGTGGTGCAACATCTTGGACAGCACTATTCTAGCCTCATGCACAATGATCTCTACTTCCACACAGAGATGCAGGTTGTGAAAGCATGATGAGAGTGGTAGTGTAATAGTTTGGAGATCACTGTGGTAACGTGGGGGGCCTGATATTGGACATCGATGCTCCGGAGCTGCACTCGGCGGCCATGCTCTGGATTTTTGTCCTTTATCTTGCATTTACTTTGCGTCTCTTTTCGATTTTGCAGCGTGAATTACCGCCATGCGTTACACGTGTTTACATACGGCGCTCCTCATTCCGCTCCTTAACCCCTTAGTGACCAGCCTGTTTTGGGTTTTCTTCATTTTTTCATTGTTGCCTTCCGAGAGCTATAACTTTTTTATTTTTTCCTCCATGAAGCTGCAGCTTCTTTTTCCGGAACAAGTTGTAGTTTTTAATAAGACTATTTTGGGGTGCACCTTTCATTAACTCTTTCTGGGAAGGGGATGTGAAAAAACAGCAATTCTGCCATTCATTTTTTACTTTTTTGCGGCATTCATTTTTTGCCATAAATGACATGTTCTGGGTCAGTACGATTACAGCGATACCAAATACATATAGCTTCTTTTTTTTTTACGTTTTACTACTTTTGCGCAATAAAACTCCTTTTTTTAAAAAAAAAAGAGAAAATCTTTTTGCATTGTCGCATCCCAAGACCCATAACTTTTTTATTTTTCTTTCTTTGGAATTGTGGAAGGGATTGATTTTTGCGAGATGACTTGTAGTTTTCATTGGTATCATTTTGGGGTAAATAACACTTTTTGATCGCTTGTTGTTACGTTTTTCTTTGGTGGTGACTGGGCAAAAATTAGCAATTTGTGTCCTTACGGATACGTTGATACCAAAATAAAAAAGTTATGGCTCTGGGAAGGCATGGAGCGCAAAACATAAACGCAAAAAATTAAAAATCTCTGGTCCTTAAGCGGTTATATTGTAGCAGCAGTACTGTGCATTGCGTCTGCACGCCGGATTTTCCAGAAATGTTTTTTTTTCTGGGTAGAAATCTCACTTTTTCATCCCTGTTTTATAGCTTTGCGGGCTCTGGGAAATACAGATACATGGCAGAATGTGCCTCCAGATAAGCCCCGTGTCTTATTACAGGACCACTTCTCGTGGACCCTATAAGTACACAGCCCACGGGTCATACCCCAGTGCCTAGTATTGCTCCTGGCGGCTACAGTCACGTGACCTCTGCTCATCAATCACATGATTTAAAAGTCATGGCGGCCTATTATAGGGATCATTAGGCGCGCTCTGTACAGTTCAGCACCATGGACAGTTCTACAAGGTATTTGCTGCTGAAATCCCTGCAACCATCAGGTGGACAGCTTTACGCGTTTTGCGTGATACGACAACGTCAGCAATGACAGACAAGACATCAAATATTAAGAGCTTCAGGCAAGTCCTCCACCGTCAGCTTCTGTCCATGCGCTACCGCAGACAGATGGAACATTGTATAAACACCTATATAACTGTAATGGACAATTTTCTAGCGATATAGCAGAGCTGAATGTGTCATTTAAGTCAATGGGTATTAATTGTTTGTTAGTCTCTCTAAGAGGGGATGGTAACCCTACAGCAGCAGGTATCTCCCCAATGCCTACTACTGGTCAGGAACTACCCCTCCTTCAACCATTACCATGCTGGTCAGTGATGTGATGTCAATGGATATCAGGTAATGCTTATTTTCCCCTATGGTGGCGCTGCGGAGCAACTGAACCCATGTCTCCTGTTCACCCACAGAGCTGGTGCCTGGTTTACACCCTGAGATCAGCTCACCATCCATGGAGTTGTCCACAGAGAAGAAAAACTCTACCCAAAAATTCATGAAAGGATTAGTGAAAGGGAAATGTGTGGTATTATAGAGTATAAAGCAGTGGCGCCCCCCTGACTGGAGGCGGGATAGAGAACTGCATCCCCATATCCTCACTGATTATGGGACTTGTGGGATGGGAGCCGGGAAGCCGTGTAAGAACAACTGAGATTGTGTCATGGCTCATACACTGCTGGGTATAATACAAAGGCTCTGCTCTTATACGAAGGATCCTATCTACATAGGAAAAATGTCCTCTTCACCATATATGAAGAGTCTTCCTTTTTATATGAAGGTTCCCCTCTTCATATGAAGGATCTTATCTATTTCAAGTATCATCTCTTTAAATGAAGGTTCTCCTCTTTATATGAAGGCTCCTCTCTTTATATGAAGGCTCCTCTCTTTATTTGAAGGCTCTCCTCTTTATATGAAGGCTCCTCTCTTTATATGAAGGCTCTCCTCTTTATATGAAGGCTCCTCTCTTTATATGAAGGCTCCCCTCTTTATTTGAAGGCTCTCCTCTTTATATGAAGGCTCCTCTCTTTATATGAAGGCTCCTCTCTTTATATGAAGGCTCCTCTCTTTATATGAAGGCTCCTCTCTTTATATGAAGGCTCCTCTCTTTATATGAAGGCTCCTCTCTTTATATGAAGGCTCTTCTCTTTATATGAAGGCTCCTCTCTTTATATGAAGGTTCTCCTCTTTATATGAAGGATCTTATCTATTTCAAGTATCATCTCTTTAAATGAAGGTTCTCCTCTTTATATGAAGGCTCCTTTCTTTATATGAAGGCTCCGCTCTTTATATGAAGGCTCCTCTCTTTATATGAAGGCTCCTCTCTTTATATGAAGGCTCTCCTCTTTATATGAAGGCTCCTCTCTTTATATGAAGGCTCCTCTCTTTATATGAAGGCTCTCCTCTTTATATGAAGGCTCCTCTCTTTATATGAAGGCTCCTCTCTTTATATGAAGGCTCTCCTCTTTATATGAAGGCTCCTCTATTTATATGAAGGCTCCTCTCTTTATATGAAGGTTCTCCTCTTTATATGAAGGCCCCTATCTTTATATGAAGGCTCTCCTCTTTATATGAAGGCTCTCCTCTTTATATGAAGGCTCCTCTCTTTATATGAAGGCTCCTCTCTTTATATGAAGGTTCTCCTCTTTATATGAAGGCCCCTATCTTTATATGAAGGCTCTCCTCTTTATAACAAGGTTCTCCCCTTTATAACAAGGTTCTCCCCTTTATATGAAGGTTCTCCTCTTTATATGAAGGCTCCGCTCTCTTTATATGAAGGCTCCTCTCTTTATATGAAGGCTCCTCTCTTTATATGAAGGTTATTCTCTTTATATGAATGCCCCTCTCATTATATGAAGGTTATACGCTTTACTTGAACATCTCTTTATACACAGGATCTTCTCTTTATATGTAGATTTTCCTTCTTATATGAAGGTTCCTCTCTTTATATGAAGGCTCCTCTCTTTATATAAAGTTTCTCCCCTGTATATGAAGGCTCTCCCCTTTATATGAAGGCTCTCCTCTTTATATGAAGGCTCCTCTCTTTATATGAAGGCTCTCCTCTTTATATGAAGGCTCCTCTCTTTATATGAAGGCTCTCCTCTTTATATGAAGGCCCCTATCTTTATATGAAGGCTCTCCTCTTTATATGAAGGTTCTCCCCTTTATATGAAGGCTCCTCTCTTTATATGAAGGCTCTCCTCTTTATATGAAGGCTCCTCTCTTTATATGAAGGCTCTCCTCTTTATATGAAGGCTCCTCTCTTTATATGAAGGTTCTCCCCTTTATATGAAGGCTCCTCTCTTTATATGAAGGCTTCTCTCTTTATATGAAGGCTCCTCTCTTTATATGAAGGCTCCTCTCTTTATATGAAGGCTCCTCTCTTTATATGAAGGCCCCTCTCTTTATATGAAGGCTCCTCTCTTTATATGAAGGCTCCTCTCTTTATATGAAGGCCCCTCTCTTTATATGAAGGCCCCTCTCTTTATATGAAGGCCCCTCTCTTTATATGAAGGCTCCTCTCTTTATATGAAGGCTCCTCTCTTTATATAAAGTTTCTCCCCTTTATATGAATGCCCCTCTCTTTATACAAACGATCTTCTCTTTATATGTAGATTTTCCTTCTTATATGAAGGTTCTTCTCTTCGTACTGGACATCATCTGACTCAACAGCAATGTGAATAAAATAAAATAAATCATCTACATTTCACTCAAATGAAACATTTTTGTTTTCCTGAAGAATATCTATCTCTTAGTGCTGAAAATAAAATAAGATGCATTGGACCGCGCTCTCGAGTAGGTCACTCTGTTGACAGAAATTGATGATATGAATAATAGAAATCTCAGCACAGTCTCAGGCTTAAGCTCACGTCTCTCGAGCTGTCTCCCACCGAGCTCTAGAAATAGCTCCTTAATCTAAAAACACAACCAAAACTGTGAGATCTCATTCCATTTCAGATGTACAAGAAAATTCATTAGTCAAAAACTATTCCAAATATATCACTCCGTGAAGCAACTCAAGCCCCGCGCCCATGGTATTTCATAGACCTCCGTAGAGGTGTAACCTGGAGCTCCTGGGCCCCAATGTTTCCACTCAGAGAATTAGTGGGCTGTCCGGCAAGTGGACTCTACTCTTCTCCTCTGACGCATCTCTATTGCCAAAGTGGAATATCCCTTTAAAGAGGAGCCGTCACCTCTCCGGACATGTCAGTTTTAGTAACTACCTGCATTCTCATGTAATACCAGTTCTGGACGATCTATTTTTATGAATCTGTGTTGTGTCATCCCTCTATTATTCCTGCTAGAAGTTTACAAATAAATTGCTAGCAGTCTGCAGTAAAGATACTGCTGGGTGTTACCAGTAATGGGTGTGTCTGACTCTGTCCAATCAGTGCTGCTGGTGTCAGACTGGCAGGACACACCCCAGACTGGTAACACCCATCTGCTGGCAATTGATTCATAAACTTCTAGTAGAAATAACAGAGAAATAACTGGGGAATGCAAGTCAGGGGTGCACCTAGCCTTTCTGCTGCTTGAGGTGAAAACTGAAATGGCGCCTACCCCCCTACCAAATGACAATTTCTTAACCTAACCCCTTCCCTTAAGCCCATGGTCCTTCGGTTGACCCTCTCTTGCCCCTATCTGGTGCTTCCTGAGGCGATCGCCTCACCTGGCCTTGTTGGTGGTGCACCCCTGATGCAAGTAGTTACTAAGACTAACATGTCAGGAGAGGTGCAACAGTGTAAATGATGGTGGCAAAAAAGAACAGCAACTGGAGTTTGCGATGAATCAGAAGATTTTCAGACTCCAACAGATCATGCAGCTGTGGTATACCTAATAGCAAAATGATGGGGGTGGTGAGGTTGGTGCACCACACATTGATTTAAATCGCCGTGCTATGATCTGAACCTTGAATTCTAGACATAGCACAATGTATCTACATTGTTTCCACACCGAATCTTAAAAGGGTTCTGTGAACTTTTTAAAATACCTGTCTCTCGCTCCACCGATGCTGCTATTTCTACGGCACTTACACAAGACTTGGGTCCCAACTGTGTCAAATTTCTTTTTTTTTTAATTTTAAAATTTTCATGGAAACAAAGGTTCACTTGTTACAACCTGCAATGATCACATGCGTGCACAGCTTTAACAATAGAATACAATCGCGTGAAAAACCAAGATCTAATATTATATACTCAGCATATAATTGGCGATATGTAGACCGGAAACCAACGTGACTTGGGTCCCAACTGGATGTGTTCCCTTCTCTTCCTGTTCAGCCTCCTTTTCTATTATCCAGTTGAACAGGAAAAGAAGGGAACAATTCTGGTCGGGATCCAAGAGGAAGAGCCCACGGCCTGTGGGAGACAGCAGCATTGGCAGCATCAACGGAGCGGTAAGTACCAACCAAACTTTCTTTCTTCTACAGGTTAGAATAAAGAATTCATTTTGTAAAAGCACAAAAACCTTTTAAACTATACAGCTGGTAATGGCACAAAAAAAAAAAGAACCAATACCTCCCCAATCATCTCTATAGTCTCTACGTCCAGGTCCTTCTCGACTCCTAAGCCAATCTCCGGCTGGAGTGGGTCACCATTGGAGCGGAGCAGTAGAGATGAGAACATTTCTTGAAATCTGTTTTGTGTCCAATTTGGTGAATTTTTCAAAAAATTTGATTTGTGTCCGAATCGATTCTACTTGACTATAATCCGCTTGGTCTAAAAGTTTATATATAACAGTCTCTGGTCTCCTAGGAGTTGTATTTTTTGGGGAGATTCAGAGAATAAATCCTAGTCCTAGAAGACCAGAGAGAGAGACGACCCACACGTAATACTCCACTGGAGATGAGACATGCAAACCAATTCTCTTTCTAAAAAGATTACTGGGTGTCCCAGAATTAGTAGTCTCTGAATGAGATGTGCAAGCCACTTCTCTCTCTCTGTCTCTGGAATCTGAACTTTTTGGGAAATTTACGATGCATTCTAATTGATTTGCTCATTTCTTGTGTGTTGACAGGGACCAGAGAATAGATCGGGAGCAGGAGGGGATCGGTGAGAAAATATGTTTTTTTGATGCCATTTTGAACCTCTGCACCTCTTATTACACTAAGCAGCATAAAAAAATCTAGAATATCGCCATATAAAGTCCTGAACATTATGTTGCTTTTATGTCATATAGGATCGACTCACGTTTTATTGAGTGAGTTTGGAAAGTTTCCAGCAACTTGTCCGAAGGCGAATCTGAGGAGTAAAAAGTTCATCTGTTTACATTTCGATGCTCGCCGCTCTTCTCTCCTGCACATATAAATCTTGCTGATGTAGCCTCTGTTATTTTTATTGTGGATGTTGCATTTCATGACTATAATGCCGCTAAACAGTAAACTAGATGCAGTGCAGACCTTCTGTTTTTATCGGATTTTATTTCGACCCTGTTCTGCCGTTAATCATTGTGTTTGTTCACAGAAACGTCTGAAATAAGATGCTCTTCTATGCAGAGGTATGACCCAGCACCCTATTCATGCCACCCTACAGACTATGCAGAACTTCCAGGAACCTTTAGTTTAAAGGGGTTGTCCATTTCTAAGAGTAGGGAAGGGCTGTGACTTCGGAGGTCTGAGTAAGCAGAGACCAGTGGTGATCACCAAAGCAGCTGGGGATAAAATATTTTTTTGTATCCTGGACTATCCCAATAAGACATCTGGTCAATGCCATATGGAAGCTAAACTAATGGACATAACTGAGGATCAGAAAATGTTTGCTCCGCCCATCTGACTCTTTCTAAACTGGAACAAGGCTGAGTTGTGTCACGTGATGCAGCTGAACATCTGCGGTAGGGCCGTCTGGACACATTGGTAAAGGTAAAGTTAGGATTTTCTTCGTCTGGGGCAACTATTCAGTTCACAGATCTGCATCTAAATACCCTGGCTAAGGGAGAGTGATAGCAAAATACTGTCAGCAAAACTCCTGCATGTTAGAAAGCTGGCAAGTGGAGGTGTGTGGCACTAGCAAAAAGGGTGCAAGGGCATAGACAGGGCTAAAGAAGCATTTGATCACTGCAGTGGAGTAGGTAACTGGACAGGGGAGGCTGGCTTGCATTCTCTTGCTCCCACACCCTAAAGCAGCTAGAGAGTGTGTAGAAGCCAGGTCAGGACTATCATAACCTATGTGTAACAGTGCAGCGTGGGTACAGCGAGATGCAAAAAGAGAGATACTGCAACCTGGGAGCACCTGATTCAGTTGTGTGTTTGTGCACCACCAATGAAGCCAGGTGAGGCGGTCACCTCAGGCAGCACCAGGTAGGGGCAAGTGAGCGGGCAGCGGAAGGGCTATGGGCAATAAGTTCTTTCATTGTCGTGAAGGGGTTTGGTTAAGAGATTGGCATTGAGCGGCGCTGTTTCAGTTTTCGCCTCAGGCAGCAGAAAGGTTAGGTGCACCACTGACCAAAAGGACAAAGTGCCATGGCCTGTAAAGCAGCTACATTGATCTTCTTTGCTGCCAAGCCACAGGTGACTCCAGGCATTAAAATTGGGCACTAGGCATGCCAAGAGACAGTAAGCTTTTGCCTCGAAAAGAGACAGCATCCATGTTTAACCTGCTGCCTAAGCCTACACCGTCCCTGATAGACTATAAGTTTGTCCAAAGCAGAGCAAGGGATAATTGATGAAGGGGATGATGAAATAAATTGAGTCCAGACTTATGTTGAAGTTGACATCAGCTTTACTTGAATAAACTTTTATCAGGAAACACTCTTCCAACTTTGTCTTGGTCACCAGCAGGCTTTGGCATTAATTCTGGCAGGCAAACACACTCGGCCCTGCTACATCTGTTACTCTTTAGCTCTGCTGTGGTAACAGGTTTAAATGGAAAACTTTTCCTTGCTGCTTAGCTTTCTGTAGTCTGACTTTGTCTTTATCTTTATCCAGGGAACTTTCTTCCTGGCTTTGTAGGCTTTTTGCTTTTTCCTCTTGTTCCAGCAGAGCTCAGAGGTGCTCTGCCGGCTGGGGCACAGCCTTCCCCTTGGAGGTAGTACTCTGAACTGGCTGGCTTCTGCAGGGCTCGTCCAGCAGGGACGAGAGCCTGCTTCCTTCCCCTCAGAGGGGGTACTCTATTCTGCCCTTCACTAACTAAAACTCCTCCATCTCTAGAGAGGGCTAGAATGCAAAGAAGGTTCCACTCTAGGCAAACTAGCTCTGCCAAGCTTTCTGCCACCTGCTGGTGAACCAGGTACATTACATGAACATAAACAATTGCAAGGGAATAGGAGTACACATTTTGCAGGTCCTGGAAATAAATACATGGGATGACATGAGGTTAACCATAGGAGAAAGTGGAGAGGTGTAAACGGTACTGGCTGCGGTGTCTTGTGTGAACTATGCCCGTGTTTGTGAGTACTCCCCGTGTCTGCATCTCTGTGCAGTTCTTATCACTGTTGCCGTGCAGGCTGGCTGCAGGCTCCCTTGTGTACTGGCTGCAGGCCGACACCTGTGTATGCTGGTTGCTTGGGACTGTGTGCTGAGGTGCCCGTCACCGGTGACAGGCACCAGAGAGATGCAGACACGGGAATCACAAACACAGGCCACAGTTCACACACTACACCGCAGCCAGCACGCAGTCCCAAGCAGCCAGCATACACAGGTGTCGGCCTGCAGCCAGTACGCAAGAGAGCATGCAGCCAGCCTACACGGCCAAAACTGTCACAGTGAACCGCACCGTGACACAAGGCTTCGATTGAGTATTTCTGGAGAATATGTAACAGGAGTAGGAGCACTGCAGTCGGCTTCCTCTCCTCTCTGTGTCAAGAACAGGAACTCCCTCTCCTGGCAGGAAGCAGGAACAGCTAATTCCTACCATGAGGGGCGGAACAGCCTGGTTAACCCTGTTCCTGCCAATTTCTGCCAACCTTCCTTGCTGGTAGCAGAAACAAACAGTAAAATACAGGACATAACAATATAAACAATTTATAGTATCTCTAGGTCTGAGATACTACATCTGTATGAGAGGAACCAGAAGAATAGTGGAATCAGGCTGACATATCAGAAATGGGAGTTGGACTGATGTAGCAGAGCAAAGTAGAGGATTTGGACTGATGTAGCAGTGCTGAATTGGTAAAGTACCGCTGAGTACTGGAGCTGAGCCGATATGATGCAGAAGGGGGCGACAGAAGACGTGACGCCACCAGGTTTGAAAGACTCTGCAGCATGACATCATCAGTGAATGTTCGGCATCCCAAGACACTGAGAGGAGACAGTGGTGCAGTGCTCGGTGCAGAATTGCAATTAGTGAGTGATAAGCTAGTTACAAACATATAGATTTCATAAAGGAGCATTCCAGCCACTACAAGCAGAGCGCCCCCCTCTGACCAGGTTACAAACTGCTGACTCCTCTTCCATTAAGCAGGATCCCTAGAGCCCATCTGAACTTTTTCCAGAGTGCAACATTTTACTTTCTGTAAGAGACATAGCCGTACATCCAGCCATGCTGTACATCATATTAATCCCCAGATCAGCAGCGCAGTGCACTCTTTAATTGTTAATGGCCCTATAATTGCAGGAAATTTGCAGCTCGGTTCATTAGTGCCTTGGCTTGTGGCTGAACGTCATGCTGAGTGAACGTTTGCTGAGCCCATACACATCCTTCTTCTTCTAGATGTTTGCTCCAAGTTTTGTCCGCATTATGTGCTGATATCACACATATTCTCTGATTATCTCACCGTGGAAGGAGCTCATGGTAGTTAATGAAAAGTAAAGCATTAATTATCTTTTATTGTTATTACCGTCGTGTATTCGGCCTCCCTGCATTACCCGACGTGAACACAAGGGGTCCTGTGTTACATATTCATATTCGGGCTAGCTTGTAAGGGGGTCACAATTAGCCAGAGCTAAGTACAGCTGCTGTGGGTTAACCTTGATGCTCTTGCAGTGGTCACTCCAGCCAGCTGCCTATGGCACTGTCTACTCCAGGGCACTGTCTTTAATTTCAGTACAGTATTTTGGGGCGCTGAGCATCATTACAGACATATTATTAGGGGTCACGGCAGGACTTCACTATTAAAGGGGGCATTAGGATAGAGGGCTTCTGAAGAGAGTATGGAAGTTCTGGGAAAACATGGAGCCAAAAATGCGTGTGCAGCAAACTGTGACTCACTACGTCACGTGCCCGCGCCGCCTGCTGCCTGGGCGTTGGGGGTGTGTGACATATTGAGGTACGCTGCAAGTGCCCGCCCGCCCGTCCGGCCTCCTGCCTGCTACTTAGACTTTAGTAAGTTTCAGTTAGTAGACTTGAAGATTATTATTACACTGGCTACAGTTATACTTCGTATTAGTACAGTGAGCAGGGCCCGGTGCAACAGAGTACAGTGACTGCATCGGGCCCCGCTGCCATTACAAGACTAAATGCCGGCCCCTAGCCCTTCCTCCTTCCCGCAGTGTAACTGATGTGTCCCCGGCCGCGCCGTGCAGCATAGCGGCCGGCGATACATCAGTGTCAGCGCACCATTTGCTTTATAAGACGCACTAGCATTTCCCCCCCATTTTTAGTAGGTAGTACCTACCACGGTAGTACCTCACAAAAGTAAATCCACCACTCAGATTTTTTAAAATATTGTATTATATCTTTTCATGGGACAACGTGAAGATATGACACTTAGCGGTGTACTCACTATTGTTGCCAGCGGTTCAGACATTAATGGCTGTGTGTTGAGTTATTTTGAGGGCACACCCAATTTACACTGTTATATAAGGTGTACACTGACTACTTTACATTGTACCAAAGAGTCAGATCTTCAGTGTTGTCCCAGGAAAAGATAGAAGAAAATCTTAGGAGTGTACTTTTCTGGGATATTATATATATATACTGCTTAATTATATTGAACCCCACAAAAAAATAATTCTGTGAAAATGGGGAAGCAAAATGAAAGTATTTGCTTGCAGGTAGCTGCTTTTGAGGTGCACCTGCCCCCCACGGCTCCTGTCTCCTCTCTTCCCTGTCAGCTGCCCTGCTTCTCTCTACTGTACACAACATACACTTCTTCTTTGCAATCCTAGACTTTCCCTTCACTTTCCCTGGCAATAAGCTTGCTTGATAGATTTTTGACTGTCCCTGATTATTTTTTTCACTCTCCTCTAGCAGACACTGTGAGCAGGGCCGGCGCTACCATAGAGGCAAGGGGGGCAATTGCCCCCGGGCCCCGAGTCCTTAGGGGCCCCCGGCACCAGCCCGCCGCAAACTAACACTTACTATTTATTTACACTTTGCAGTCGGCGGCCGCCGGCCGACTGACAGCACAGGCTTTGCGCAGCGCAGCAGCAGACTCAGAGAGTGAAAGCGCCCGCCTCCCAGCCTGAATGAGTGAGAAGGGGGCGGGGCCTGCGGCTGCTCTGAGCTCCGCTGCCTGGCCTGCCTGCAGTGGCTGGAGCGTGCGCAGGCTCACAGCTGCCGCACAGGCACGTCTTCACATGACGTTGCCACTGAGCTGGGGAAGCTCCGCCCCCAGAGACTCTGAGAGCAGAAGGAGCGACGGCAATTAGTGAAGGCCCACAAGTCACCGATACCTGCCTGCCTGGCTGTCCCTCCCTCAGTCACAGTCCGTCTCCCAGAAGAACTTAAAGTAACATTACCGGTATTTATAATTTGTATAATACTTATAATAGCTTATAGCTGGATGAAGTAGGAGAAACCCCCCGGTGGGGGGGGGGGTGGCTTTGGGGGGGGATTTATCGATTTGCAGAAGCCAATGGATTGGAGTGGGAGAAATGTGCCATTGGGGGGTTGGGGGCCACAGAAGGAGAGATGGGGAGGGGATGAAGAGATGGGGAGGGGATGGAGGGAGGGGAGAAATATTGCCATGAGGGCCATGGGGGGGGATGTGCTGCTGCCATGTGGCACTGGCCCATGGAGGGGAGAAATATGCCATTGGGGGGTGGGGGGCCCCAGAAGGAGAGATGGGGAGGGGATGGAGGGAGGGAGGGGAGAAATGTGCCATGAGGGCCATGGGGGGGAGGGGAGATGTGCTGCTGCCATGTGGCACTGGCCGTTAAAGTCAGCAAGTGTCATGTGGGGGGGGGGGCCTTATTGTTTTTCGCCCCGGGGCCCCATTTCACCTAGAACCGGCCCTGACTGTGAGACCCACCTGGCTTCTTTCTTAGCCCAGCATAGCCCTGCTGCAGCACTGACAGACTCATCCATACTGTCTGTCAGCCTGGGGGCCAATCAGGACAAGCTTTTCTGCCTCCCTAGTGCCCTCCCTTCTTTTTCCTCCCTAGCGCTTTTTTCCCGCCGACATGTGCACTAAAATGGCGCTATGCAGCATTTTAGTGAATTTCGTCTGAATCGAACCTGAACCCAAAAAAGATATGGGTTTGTCTGCCGTCCGACAAATAACAAAGTTCGGTCCAAACTGGTTCGCTCATCCTTACTGCCTACATAAAAAGCTATTTATCGCCTTTAATCTTGCAAAACAGGGAACTGAACGCTGCTAGTGCGGAGAGAAGCGGCACAGATCACACACAGTCTTCATGAAGACCGCAAGAAGAAGGAATGAGATACTAATCATAGGTTTTATGGCCGCGCACAGTGTGTGATCTGCATTCTAAACCTCATTATTCCAGTTTTTCATGTATTACAAATTTCACTATTTGGTCTTTGGTCACAGACTTGCTGCAATTATACATTGTTATTAGTTCTCATATACATAACATATGTATTCTATATGTACAGTCCATATATATATAGAGAGAGAGAAAGGAATAGAGAGAGGGATAGATAGGGAGGGCGAAGGTGGAAAGAGAATGAGAAAAAAGAGAGAGGGAGAGGAAGGGGGGATAGAGAGAGGTGGAAAGAGAGTGAGAGAGAGAAGAGAGGTAAGGGGATGAAGAGAGAGAAAGAGTGAACGGGAGAGAGAAGAAGGGGGTAACTGGAGGATATAGAGAGAAGAGGAAGGATAGAGAAAGAGTGGGAGTAAGAACAAATGAGAAAGAGGAGGAAGGTATAGAGAGGAAGGGAAAGAGAGTGATAGTAGAGGGAGGTATACAGAGGGAGGAGAGGGGAAAGAGAGTGAGAGAGGTATACAGAGGGAGGGGAGACAGTCAGAGAGGAGGAAGTGAGATAGGGAGGGAGAGAAAAAAGTTATTCAGAGAGAGGAAGGGGGTATAGAGAGGAGAGAAAGAGTGAGAGAGAGGTAGAGGGAGGAAGAGAGAGAAAGGGGAGAGAGAGAGGAAAGGGGTATAGAGTGGAAGGAAAGAGTGAGAGAGAGGTAGAGGGAGGAAGAGAGAGAAAGGGGAGAGAGAGAGGAAAGGGGTATAGAGTGGAAGGAAAGAGTGAGAGAGGTAGAGGGAGGAAGAGAGAGAGAGAGGGAGAGAGAGAGGAAGGGGGTATAGAGAGGAGAGAAAGAGTGAGAGAGGTAGAGGGAGGAAGAGAGAGAAAGGGAGAGAGAGAGAGGAAAGGGTATAGAGTGGAAGGAAAGAGTGAGAGAGAGGTAGAGGGAGGAAGAGAGAGAAAGGGGAGAGAGAGAGGAAAGGGGTATAGAGTGGAAGGAAAGAGTGAGAGAGGTAGAGGGAGGAAGAGAGAGAAAGGGGGAGAGAGAGAGGAAGGGGGTATAGAGAGGAGAGAAAGAGTGAGAGAGGTAGAGGGAGGAAGAGAGAGAAAGGGGAGAGAGAGAGAGGAAAGGGGTATAGAGTGGAAGGAAAGAGTGAGAGAGAGGTAGAGGGAGGAAGAGAGAGAAAGGGAGAGAGAGAGAGAGAGAGAGAGAGAGGAAGGGGGTAGAGAGTGGAGAGAAAGAGTGAGAGAGAGGTAGAGGGAGGAAGAGAGAGAAAGGGGGGAGAGAGAGGGGGGGTAGAGAGGGAGAGAGAGGTAGAAAGAGAGTGAGAGAGAGGATAGTGGTAAGGGAATGAAAAGAGAGAGGGGAAGGGGGTAAATGGAGGATATAGAGAGAAAAGGGAGGTAGAGGGAGGATAGAGAAAGAGTGAGAGTAAGAACAAACAAGAAAGAGGAGGAAGATAGAGAGGGAGGGGAAAGAGAGTGAGAGAGGAGGGAGGTAAAGAGAGGAGAAAAAGAGTGAGAGAGAGGTAAAAGGAGGAAGAGAGAGAAAAGGGATGAGTGCAAAATAAAAGAGAGAGGAGGTAAAGGGAGGGAGTAAGAGAGAGTAAGAGAAAGAGAGGGAGGGTGTGCAAGATAAAGTAAGAGTTAGAGAGAGGAGGGAGATAGGGAGGAGAGACAGAGAGAGGTAGAGACAGGGAGGGAGTGTGACAAAGATAGAGGAGGGAGGTAGAGAGGGGAAGAGAGACAGAGAGAGGTACCAGTAAGAAGAGAGAGGGAGGTCGAGAAAGAGGGGCGTGAAAGTGGTTGGATGGAGAAATAGAGAGTAAAAGAAAGGGAGGGGGAGATAAATTGAGGTTGGGAGATAGGAGAGGCACAGAGAAAGGAGCAGCTACAGATGGGAGGGAAGGAAGCAGGATATAGAGGCAAAGAAAATGAGGCACATAGAGTGGGAGAGAATGGTAGAAAGAGGTAGAGAGGGGTGGAGGAGAGAAAGAGAGGGCAGGAGGAGAGAGGGAATCAGCGACAAAGAACGAGCATTACAGAGAAGAATCAAGGGAGGAGGTTGGAAGGAAGGGAGGTATGGTGAGGAAAAGAGAGCAAAAGGGGGATGATGGGGAAGGAGGACAGGACTCAGGACAAAAAAGACACGGTCATTTGTGTTTTTATCATCTGATCATCATGTTAACCCTGCGAGCGCTGGATTATCAATAATTTACCATACATTTTCTTTTTCCCTCAGAAGTAAATATTTCATTCTGCGGGGCTCCTGTTATATAAAATGAGACCTCTTGCCAAGAAAGGAGAGACTCATTTTGAGTTTTTGGCTGCGGTTCTCCTTCAGTGAATGCATTTCCATAAAATATTCCTTTTTTTATTCCTGTGGTTTCTTTCCGTTGAAGGAGTTTTGCTTTTTTTCAGTAACACAAATGCGATGATTTAAGCAGCCCTTAATTCTCCTCATTACAAGAGCGTCTGCTTTCCAGGACATTGCAAAAGCTCTTACACAACAAGTCGTGACAATAGGGGCGTTAGCGGCCAAACCAGGCCAATTTACAGGGAAAATCTGCTGTCTGTTATCAGGAGTAATTTACTAATGTCCTTTATCACGCTCGGCTGAACACAGCTTTTGACACAACACAGAAGAGACGCATATTATACACCTATTTAGCAAAATTACATTTTTCTTCCAGACCTCGAGGTGTTTGCCGAAATTAACCCACCAAGAGCAGAAGAAAAATGGTGATGCTGCAGGTGTAGACGCGCGTTCTCCATTTAGCAGAGGCTTAAGTTCTGCTTTCCCAATATTTCATTTATATGACGTTTCCTCACACTGTGCTACCTTTTAAATTTACTCAGCAGGAGAATTATTCCTTCATGTTATGCCTCAGATTGTAAATGAGTCTGCTCTACCAACCACCTGCCTGGGATTAGAGTCCCCTCTGAAGCTACGCTGCATCCTTCAAAGCGGCATTAGCTGCCGATGAAATATTCAGACATGTCAATGTTTTCCTCTTAAAGCAAAGCTTCCATTTGGAGGCACATTACATATATATTAGACAATGGCGTGATGTGTAATTTCCTGATAGAATGTAATTACCAGAAGAAATCCTTATGGATCCAACTTATCTCCACACTATCCAGACCGCAGCATCTAAGCTGTCATTTGCAGCAGCCTGTTTTTGGTCAACAGGTTATTGTTTTGTCCACTGACGCTTATGAAGTTCTAACTCACGATGGCGCCATCATCCTTGATGGAAAGAGGAACCTTCCTCTGAGGACCACAGTCATCTTGTCTTCTGCAGAAGGAGAGTCCTTCCCCTGAGGACCACACATATTCCTGTAGGAGGAGGCTACACTCTTGCTGGAGAAACCTTCCCCTGAGGACCACACATATTCCTGTAGGAGGAGGCTAGATTCTTGCTGAGAAACCTTCCCCTGAGGACCACACATATTCCTGTAGGAGGAGGCTAGATTCTTGCTGGAGAAACCTTCCCTTGAGGTCCACACTATTGTACACTCATGCAGGAGGGATCTTACGAAGAGGACCACACTCTTCTTCACTCCTGCAAGATGAGAGTCTTCCCCCTGCAGAAAGAACTATTCTTTTTCTGTAGAAGGAGGTTTATTTCTCTGAGGACCACAATCATCTTGTCTTCTGCAGAAGGAGAGTCCTTCCCTTGAGGACCACACATATTCCTGTAGAAGGAGGCTACACTCTTGCTGGAGAAACGTTCCCTTGAGGACCACACCATTGTACTCTCATGCAGGAGGGATCTTACCCAGAGGGCCACACTCTTCTACACTCCTGCAAGATGAGAGTCTTCCCCCTGCAGAAAGAACTATTCTTTTCCTGTAGAAGGAGGTTTAGTTCTCTGAGGACCACAGTCATCTTGTCGTCTGCAGAAGGAGAGTCCTTCCCCTGAGGACCACACATATTCCTGTAGGAGGAGGCTACACTCTTGCTGGAGAAACCTTCCCTTGAGGACCCCACTATTGTCCTCTCATGCAGGAGGGATCTTACCCAGAGGGCCACACTCTTCTACACTCCTGCAAGATGAGAGTCTTCCCCCTGCAGAAAAAACTATTCTATTCCTGTAGAAGGAGTTTCATTTCTCTGAGGATCACAGCAATTTTCTCCGCTGTAGAAGGAGAGTCCTTCCCCTGTAGGAGGAAGGCTAAACTGTTCTACACTCTATTTGGAGACACTTTCCTTTGGGTGAGGATGAATTCACACATGGGTACCTTATTCTTCTCCCATTTCAAAAAAATCTTACTCAGAGAACCACACTGCAGGATGAGAGTCCTTGCCCTAAAAGCACTATTCTATTTCTGTAGGAGGAGGGTCCTTCCCGTGAACACTATGCTATTCTACATCCAGGAGAAAGTGGGACCTTCTCCTGAAGGACCACACTTTTCTACATTCCTGCCAAAGGAACCTTCTCCCAGGGAATACTGACTACTTAAGGAGGAAGGACCTTCTCTTTAGGACCATACTTTTCTACTGTCCTGCAGGAAGTGAGTCCCTGAGTGCTCCACTATTTTACTTTCCTGCAGGATGTACCTCACCTTGACATACTGACCACCTATTTTGCCCTCAATCAGGAGGGATCTTCTTGAGAGGGCCGCACCTTTTCACATTCCTTCTGGAGGAGGGACCTTTCTCTTAGGACCACATTCTTCAACTTCTGAAGGAGAAGAGAACTTCCCCTGAGATCCACACTCTTCTAATCTTCACCTTCACGCATGGGCGTAGCTATAGGGGGTGCAGAGGTAGCAGTCGCTACCGGGCCCAGGAGCCTGAGGGGGCCCAAAGACCCTTGTGCCGCATTAGAAGACACACAAAGCACTGAGGGAAGGGGGCCCAAGCTGAACTCTTGCACCAGGGCCCATGAGCCATTAGCTACGCCCCTGCCTTCACGCAATGACCAAATCATTCCACTCTTAACCTTCTACAGAAGGGAACCTTCCTGCAATGAATGGGAAGTGATTGAGAAGAACAAGCAAGAAACTTTTTTGATCATTTTTGACTTTTGCCATTCGGGTCCTGCAGGAAGACTGCCCAGAGTTTAAAAAAGAAATGCAAGCTGTATTTCTTTTCTTAGTCTTTTGCTTCTGGTCTTGTGAGATTCCAGATTGTCCCACCGTTTTGGAGACAAATGATGGACTTTCTGGACTAATGGAAGGCAGGCTAAAAGAACTGTACTGAGTATAACTAAACAATATTGGGGGAGATTTATCAAACTGGTGTAAATTAGAACTGGCTTAGTTGCCCATGGTAACCAATCTGATTCCACCTTTCATTTTCCAAAGGAGCTGTGAAGAATGAAAGGTGGAAAGTTGGTTGCTATGGGTTGTACTTTACAGCAGTTTGAGAATTGAAGGTTAGCTTTAAAAGTGCAAAAAAAAAAAAAGAGGGTTATATAATTCCCCTTTGATTTGCACCAAATGACAATAATCCTAGACTCTGTCATGGTCAGTCTGTCTTTCATATCCATTTACATTAATAAAAGTGACATTAGAGAACCCAACACTTTGTATTCAGCAATGAGAATTCAGAAATGAGAAAAGTGAAGAGCAAGAAAAATCAATAAACTGGTACATGGAACCAAGGACATCAGTCTGCCGACAGGGAACCTGTCTCGTTACATGTAAAGGCAATGTGAGAGGAACGCAGCAATTCTGTAAGATAATACAGAGCCTTCTAACCCTCAGAGGGGCCTGGTCAAAACCTGTGGACACCCATGGATAAAATATAGGTGGGTGGTTTCCTATTTATTGTGGTAGGGAGGAATATGGAGAGTAATATTGCGAAAATGATAGCGCCAGACTGGGCCAAAATATGGCTACTTTTACATCAGCGTTTTGGCATTCCAGTTTTCACTTCCAGCAGAGGTTCTCAAAACCGGGCCAAACGGTTTCGCTTAGGGCCAATGTATTGTGAATGGGGTATGCTCCATTCAGGATGCATCGGTACACATTCCATTTCATTCCAGACACAAAATCGCTGCAAGATTCATCGAAACGGAACAAACCGGATCCGTCGCTGAAAACAATGTAAGTCAAAGGTGCCACCCATTGACTTACATTGTTTTTAGTGATGGATCCATTTCGATTTAACACAACCACATCCAGGGGCGTTGCTAGGGTCTCAAAAGATCAGAGGCCCAAGCCCCAATGCATATGGCCCAATTCTCTGAGGCCCCCTATTGTTTCCCCAGTGGCAATAAAGCTCTCTACAGCTCTTCCCTCAGTAGGAATAGGGCCCCCATAGTGCTCTTAGTAGAAATAATGCGGATCTATAAGTCCCTCCTATAGAGCCCCCAGTAGTAATAAGAACGCCTAATGTCCCCTGGATTTCAAATGCCCCCACAGTGCCCCCAGTATTTATACTGCCCCCTACTGTTATAATGTTCGCCCTAAAGTGCCCCTAGTATTTATAATGCCCCCTGCAGTTCTCCCTGTAGTTAAATTCCTCTGTTTACTGTCCTTAGAAATTATAATTCCTAAGCACCTCCACCATACAGTCCCATGTAAATAACATAATTTCCCTCCTCTGCCATAGAGTCCCATGTAAATACCATCACATCATCTCTCCAGCCCCTTCCAATATACAGTCCCATGTAAATAACATCCCTTTCTATCTACAACCTCCTCCAAAATACAGTCCCATGTAAATAACATCCCACCATCTCTTCTGCCCCCTCCAATATACAGTCCCACTTAAATAACATCACCCCCTCCCCAGTTGCCTTCAACATACAGTCCCATGTAAATAACATCACTCCCTTCCCAAGACACCTTCAATATACAGTCCCATGTAAATAAAATCACCCCCTACCAAGCCACCTACAACATGCAGTCCTATGTAAATAGCATAACCCCTCAACAGCCAGTCCCTTGTAAATAATATCACTCCCTCTCACAGCCGCCTTCAACACATAGTCCCGTGTAAATAACATCACCTCCTCAACTTTCAGTCCCATGTAAATAGCATCACTTCACCCCACTGTCCCATGTAAATAACTTCCCTCCCTTCAGCCCCTACATACAGTCCCAGTTAAATAACTCCAACTCCCAGCATTGCTCTGCCTCTCCCTTCACTTCCCTCTCCTCATGTAGCAGACATCACCACAGCTTCTTCCCAGGACTTCCCCTCTTCACTGCTGTCCTCTCCTGCACTGGTCACATGATGGTGACATCACCGCGGGTCCTTTTCAGCTACTGCATTTAGAACTGATCACATGGACTGTGATGTCATCACAGGTCCTTCAGCTCTTGCAGGGCATTAGATTCATTTGTATCGCCATCCTGAGGACCGCAATACGGTTGTATCTAGCTCATAGGCAGGACATTGGGGGCCTGGGACAAAACATCAGGAGCCCAGGCATCGAATGTTTAAACCTAGCAACGCCCCTGACCTCATCCTAACACAACGGATGCATTCTGATGTGTTAAATCAAACTGAACCCTTTTGGTCCGGTTTTAAATGATTCTCTGTAGGATCTTAAAACCAGAAACCAAAGCACAGATGGGAAAGTAACCTATTGCCGTCATACAGAGTCTACATATGACAATCCATGTGCTTGTTGCAGAAGCAACCTCATTCAGATAACTGGAATTGATTTTCAGTCGCAGAAATTTCTAGAGCGAACATGCCACAGGCAAATTCACCATAACACTGCACGAATTTTTTTTTACCACCAAACTGTGCATAATAATACCACTGCAGTAAAGAGTGTCTACATAATTGTACCTTAGACTACCTAAACGCTTGGTGCCGGAGCGCTAGAGGTTCTAGGTCCAAATGCAAACAAGGACAACATGTGCGGTATGTTCTCTCTGTGTTCTCCAAAGACATACTGCTAGGTTATTCTGGAATTCGGATTGTCAGCCCTTATGGCGAGAGGTAAGTACAGAGAGGGGTGTGCTTGGTAGAAAATAAAGGAGTGCTGGCCCAAAATTGTTGAAGACCGCAGAGCAGTTGCCCCTTTTGCCCAAGCCATACTGTATTCTGTCCTCAGAAAGGCTGTGTTTGGCGGCCTGTGGGCTGTAAAGGCCATCCGTAACTTGTAATTCCCCACAGCCTAAGAAAACGCAGTTTCTTTCTGTGTCCATTCTGTTTTTTTTGCCGCGTGTATGCAGAACCATTCACCTCAATGGGGCCACAAAAAAACGTAAACGACTCTGTGTGCATTCCATTTCCGTATGTCCTTATGTTCGCTCCGCAAAAAAATAGAACATGTCCTATTATTTTCTGCATTACGGGCAAGGATAGGACGGTTCTATTAGTGGCCAACTGTTCCGCAAAATACAAAATGCACATGGACGTTATCCGCATTTTTTGCAGATCCGTGTTTTGTGAACCGCAAAATACATCCGGTCGTGTGCATGAGCCCTTATTATCAGGATTGTTTCTGCTTCTGAAACATATTAGGGAATTGCATCCCATGTTAACATCGGTGCGGCGGATCATTATATTCATCTGCTATACTCTTTAATAACATGTTATTTGATTATTATACTACAAGATATAAGAATTTCATCCGATATTCCTGGAAGAGCAGATCTGCAGAAATTATAGTTAAGGAACAAGACGGTGGAGGAAATATTGTAGAGTGTTAGATGCACTGGGCAAAATTGATTAGTAATGATTTTTCTGGCTTTTATGAATTTTTCTCCCTACAGTCTGATAGATGCGGCCAAATTTGCTGTGGAAGATTCCTGAGATTTTGCTTATGCCATAAAAAAAATAAAAGTAATATAAATAATAGTAAAAATAATAGTAATAATATTACATCAAATAGTACTTATCTAGTAAATAACAAACATAATATTAATGTGTATTAACAAATAATAGTAATATAAAATAATACTGATAATAATTTTAAATAATAAAAAGAATAGTATAAACTAATAATAATAATAATCAAATTACATAAAATAATGATTATCTAGTAATTAAAAATATAATATTAATGTGTATTAATAACAAATAATAATAGTAATATAAAATAATACTGATAATAATTTTAAATAATAAAAAGAACAGTAAAAACTAATAATAATAATAATCAAACTACATAAAATAATGATTATCTAGTAATTAAAAATATAATATTAATGTGTATTAATAACAAATAATAATAGTAATATAAAATAATACTGATAATAATTTTAAATAATAAAAAGAACAGTAAAAACTAATAATAATAATAATCAAACTACATAAAATAATGATTATCGAGTAATTAAAAATATAATATTAATGTGTATTTATAACAAATAATAATAGTAGTATAAAATAATACTACTAATTTAAAAATTAAGAAAAAGAATAGTGTAAACTAATAATAATAATAATAAAATTACATAAATAATGCTTATCTAGTAAATAAAAAACAGAATATTAATGTGAATTAACAAATAATAGTAATATAAAATAATACTAATAATTTAAAATAATAAGAAAAGGAATAGTATAAACTAGTAATAATAATACTAAATCAAATAATACTTAACTAGTAAACGACAAATATAATATTCATGTGTATTAATAAAAAAGTATAATAGTAATATAAAATAATACTAATAATAATTAAAAATAATAATAAAAAGAATAGTGTAAACTAATAATAATAATCCATAATGAAGGGGTTTCCAGGGGTACAACAATGATGACGTACCCTCAGGTTACTACTTTTTTACCTTTCTTTACATCAGAGTAGACTAGGAATATTTCTCCCCCGCCATTCAACTCTATGCGACCACCAAGGGTAGCCGAATGCTGTACTCTTCTCGAGTCCCATAGGGTTGAATGGGCTGGCAATAAAAATAAGCATCAACCCAGAGAGACTGTGGAGATGATAGGAGTAGTGGTTCTGGATCGGGCCACATTGTTGACGGTGGTGGGGCTCCACCAAACCCCCTCACACCTAGAACTGGCAGAGTAGTGAAGAAGGAGATGCACTAAATGTTGAGAGTAGTAGTTTTCCCTGGGCTATACCCTATGTGGAGTCTCCTGGTCGGTGGGAGGTGGGGTGTCTTTGGGGTTAATGTGCGAATATAGGCTATATAATATAATATAAAGTTGCAGAGAGTTGCAAAACACAACCCCACACACGAAGGAAGGGCACAGTCTTTCCAACAATGTTCCTGCTGAGCTTAAGTACGGATCTCCTATTTCCTATGTCCTCTGAGATGCAATTCCTCAAATCACAATTCCTTCCAGTTCCAGGTGAGAGGTGCACAGATTTTTCATTTTCTGCAATTCCTGGCAGTGAGGTGCAGAATCCACAAGCAGCAATACAAGCTGCAGACAAATAAGTTAAGGCTGCAAGAAGCCAAATACAACGTAAAAGAGCATAAAACATTACAAACATGGCAAGATGCCAGTAGTGCCCTAATGGAATTTGCACCACTCACAGGGGACACAGGGCCCCCATTATCATCATTGTTGTGGATCGGTCCTATAGGCATTGTAAAACTTCATTGGAAAAGTTCACATCCCGCAACGCACATCAGAAACAATTCTGCCATAAAGTGAGGTGACCATTCCACAGCTTCCCTGCTCTTACAGCAAAGAAGCCTTTCTTCCTCTACCTCCAAAAGAGCCCATCTCACCCTTTCTGGTGACCTTACAGTGATTTGAATAGGTCACTGTCCGTGAAGATCATGCTACTTTTAATACAAAACAGTATCCTGATGGCTTTAGGAGCAGCTGATTGACATTGTGCTGCAGATGCTTTTTTCTAAGACAAAAATGCCAAAAAGGCTACTAGTGTTGATGAGGGATGAGCGAGCCCATGGAAGCTCGGGTTTGGCCTAACTTCAGGTCAAAGTTCAGGTTCGGGACCCGAACTTGACCTTGAACCCTAATGAAGTCAATGGGGACCTGAACTTCGCTTTATTATTTTCTATTATAACATGGTTATATTGCAAAATAATAGCATTCTTAAGACAGAATGCAAAACAATGTGGTCATGTAGAAGTTAAAAAAGACAACTCACCTCATCCACTTGATCGCGCTGCAGCAGCTTCTTCTATCTTCACTGAACAGCACCTGTGATGTGGGTGATGACGTCACCACGCGGGAGAGGGCAATGACGTCATCGCGCACGTCGCAGGTCCTGTTCAGTGAAGATAGAAGAAACTGCTGCTTCAAGTGAATGAGGTGAGTTTATTTTTTATTTCTTAACCTCTAAATGGCCATATTGTTCTGCATTCTGTCTTAAGAATGCTATTATTTTCCGATATAACCATGTTATAACGGAAAATAATAAAATCAGCCGAACTCGCACATTTTGTTACGTTACGAACCCTAACTTTGCAGTCCTACCTCTCATCCCTATCCATCAGCGGTGCAAACACAGAAATTGGTCAACCAATCAAAATATAGCAGTGAAATGAGCTCCGCTCTGTCCTCGGAGAGAGAGACCCCACCGCTGAATGGTTCTATTTTTCGCATAATACGCTTGACTCTCAGTAAACAAATTTCCCCTCTAATCACCCTGTTTGTCAGATGCACAAGCCCAGCCGGTTACATTTATGGACGGGAATGAAATCTTGCCACGATGAATTCTTACCAGGTGCCACTGTGTAAACTGGGTCACTGTCATTTGTCTGTTGCGGCGTGACAGAGCCATAATATTCACGCCGTTTGCCTCTGCATTCTCATATTCACAGTTCAGTGCTGCTGGAGTCTGTCAAATTGCCAGCCATCTGCATTGTCTCAGAGGGTAATGAACACCCCACAGGCCTCCCACCCATTCCTAGATGGAGACGTCTGACAGAGGACGCATAAAAAGCTGTCATACTTTCCACCAGGGACTTATATGTGGTCAGGTAACCATGAGCGGAGGCAGAGTCGTATGACGGGGGGGGTGTCAGGACCAGGTTAGAGATGGGTCTTTTTAGGAATGTCGGGGTCATCAAGGAAACGTACACAGGTACATTCTGTCTCATTGGCATCGAACTGGCGATTACAAGAATTCAGAACCTTCCAAAACCAGGGGTAGAAGGTGGAGGAAAAATAGGCAATGGGAAGACCTTTTCACGGTTTCACCATATGTTATGTCATTTATTTCATTTTGGGCTACCTAACGATTTACATCTCTCTACCCTTTAAAGGGTTTTCCAAGAATCTGGGACAGAAGGGCGTTAAATAAATAAAAAGCAAAAGAAAATACATTTTTCTGGAGCCGATCTTCACTTCCTGGTCCCGGTTCAACGTGCAGGAAAGGCCAGGAAATGTGCACTCAGCCAATCACAGGCTCAGGAGGGCTACTGCTAAGACCACTGATTGTGCTACACTGGCCTTGATATTCCTGTGCTGCTGGAGGATACACTTAATTTAAAGGGGTTCTGCAGCCCCAGAGTCAAAATTCTTCTTTGAACTTTACGTGTACAGAGAAGATAGCTTTACTTACCCTCCGCAGCGCAGGCGTTCCCAGGATCATCTTTAGGGTTATGTGACTGCTCCTGCAGGGCTTTCAGGGCTTCTGTTACCTCGCTATAATCACTAAGCTGTGTATGGCAAAGGGGGCACCGTGGATGGCACTGGCAACACTGTGGATGGCACAGGGGGCACTGTGGATGGCACTGGGGGCACAGTGGATGGCACTGGCAACACTGTGGATGGCACAGGGGGCACTGTGGATGGCACTGGCAACACTTTATATGGCACACGGGGCACTGTGGATGGCACTGGGTGCTGTGGATGGCACTGGCTACACAGTAGGTGGCACTGGGGGCACTGTGGATGGCACGGTGCACTGTGAATGGCATGGGGGCACTGTGGATAGCACTAAGGGTGCTGTGAATGGTATTTAGGGGCACTGTGGATGGCACTGGGGACACTGTGGATTGTGAATGGCAATGTCTAAAGTGTTTGGCACCCAGGGCGGGTACTTTCTCTGCCACCTCACCTAATACTTAAAAGAATTGTGCACCCTCACAGTAGTATTGCACTCCTTGTACAACCTTCACAGTAGTTATGTCCAGATATGTGTCACCTAATATCCACATTGTGCCCCCTTAAAGTACTTATCCCTTTATTGTGCCCCCTTCACAGTACTTATGCCTTCATTGTGCCCCCTCTCAGTAGTTATGCACTCTTTGTGCCCCCGTTACAGTAGTTATGCCCTCACTGTGCCCCATACCAGTTATGCCCCTTCACAGTAGTAATGCCATCTGTGCCCCTTCAGAGCAATAATGCCCATTATTTCCCCTCCGCACATTGTGCATTTCTGCAGCAGCTTTCTCTCTATCACCGTTCAGGGGAGTATCATTCCTGCAGCAGCTCTCTCCGTATCACAGTTCAGGGGGCGCATCATTTCTGCAGCAGCTCTCTCCCTATGAAGTTCAGGAGATGTATCATTTCTGCAGCAGCTCTCTCCGTATCACAGTTCAGGGGGCGCATCATTTCTGCAGCAGCTCTCTCCCTATCACAGTTCAGGAGATGTGTAATTTTTGCAGCAGCTCTCTCCCTATCACAGTTCAGGAGATGTGTAATTTTTGCAGCAGCTCTCTCCCTATCGCAGTTCAGGGGAGTATCATTTCTGCAGCAGCTCTCTCCCTGTAACAGTCACAGCTTCTAACAGTAGATATGGCTGGTGACAGTTGAAGTATGGAGCTGCGGATGTGCGACCACTATACAGATTAAACACCAGGGGCGCCATTATAGTAAAATAAAGGGCATATCTCACAACTGGAGCATTTTTGTAACAGAAAGAAAATTACAAAAGTAACTAAATTATATTAAAATAACACTTAATGGAGGCACCAAACCTTTACGTCACTAGTAGTACACAGTGCTGCCCCCAGTGGCCAGCTACAGTAACCATTCAGATGCTTGTTTTTCTGTCTAGCTGGGTACAATAGGTTCCTGCTTTTTTTATCTTAATTAAGTTAATAGCCCCTAATATGCAAAATGAGCTGTTTAATAAGGAAGCGGCAGGCACAGGGCGTTACAGCCATTTGCCTCCTTCATTCCCCTTTGGCTATAAAAACATCATCAGTTCCATCAGACTTCCGCCCAATTTCTCCGGCTGTGTTGATTACAGCAGACCTTTCAAACGTTTTAGCGATTATGAGTCTAATTTCCAAAGTCATCTGGTAAGAATCGGGGGCCGCATTGTTTCCTTGTGATTTAGAAGAACTCATTCAAAAAGCAGATGGCGCAGAGTCAATCCCGTTAAAACTAATGGAGTCCGACCGGACGAGCCTCATCCCGTGAACCCAGAAGACAGATATCCGAGGAGAAGACGACCAGATGCAGTTTGTTTCTGTCCTTCTCATTAAGGAGGAGAATATAAAACCTCCTACCGATTAACTCAAAGCCTGGGCAGCTCGAGGACGCTTTGCCGCGCTGTTTTGGAGATTAACCTCAATATCGAGACGGAACGTCTTCTCTTTTGGAGTTTAAGGGCGAATGTAAAGATCGGAAGCGTGCAGATCGGCGGACAGTTTGTGGGACGCTTTGGAGGATGAGATTTGACTTCATAGACTTCCAAACGAGCTCGGAACTACAAACCAAGCGTCTAATCCCCGAAAACTTCACTGACCAAAGAAGTCTCTCATTAAATCTCCTACTTACAAACACATTCAAGACGGCTTAAGAAAACATTAGCCTTGTGACCTGCCTCCGACTACTTAACGTGGCTGAATGCCGGCTCAGGCGGAGTCTAGAAGAGCTAGAAGAAACCACCAGCATTGTCATATGTGTAAGAAATGGGAGCTTTACACCATACAAGATATATATAGGTTTGCAGAATAGCCAGACAGGTAGCGGAGGGGCAGTGCTGGTGTAGCAGAGCTGGAGGGTCAGTGTAGCAGAGCTGGAGAACTGGTCCAACAGAACTGAAGGATTAAGGTGTGCCAAAGCTGCACTGAGGACCGATGTAGAAGAGTTGAACTGAGAGTAATGTAGCAAAGTTGAACGGAGGGCCGATGTAATAGAGTTGAAATAAGGGCCGATGTAGCAGACCTGTCCTGGGGACAGGTGTAGCAGTGTCAAACCGAGGGCCAATGTAGCAGGGTGTACCGAAGACCAATGTAGGCTTCTTTCACACCGGTGTTTGTTAGGATTGTCCAGCAGGCTGTTCCTTCACGTAGCTGCTGTTGCTGTTGTGAATGTGATAAATAAATCCATCAGAACAGAGTTCCTATTTGTGAAATCTCTCTCGCTGCTGCCCAGCTCCCTTTTCTCAGTGTAGAAGATAGCAGCAGGGAGTGGGAGGATGTTATACATGGCAGATCAGAGTGTGGAGAGGGGGGAGAGAATCCAAGGACAACAAATCACACAGGCTGTGGAAAGGGAGCAAGGTAATTTGCAAGAGGAAGACACCAGCATCCAGCAGATGTTGGGGGAGAGAATAATTCTGCAGTTGGGTGTCAGCATGCCCTATGCTTTTTCAAATGTGAGTTAAGTCACCTTATGAGAAGTTCGGTAGCAGATTAACAACCGCCTGCACACCCACATCATCATCACTCGATGGAGATGAGAATGCATGTGTACGGCTAGCTATAGAATATCTTCAAACGTAAGGACTTCATCAGGGATATAAAGGAACACTAAAAGATATGCATTTCCCATTAGAATATGAAATGCAGAGGGGTAACCAAGACCATCAATACTTGAGGTCAAGCGTGCAAGATTGCTGATTAACTACACAAATCTAAATGCTAAATGATTACAGATTAGAGATTTATTTGCGTAAATACAACAAAACGTTCTCCATTATCCTTGATGCCGTCCATGAAATGCGTCATTTATAACTCCGAAGAATCACATTGTTGATGGATTGCCGTACAATGTCACATAGAAGGGATGGTTCTGCTCATGTTGGTAATGAAACTCACGGTTACATTTTTCATTTTGATTTTGATTTTATTTGCAGGCACTTCAGCTTTCTCCCCATGCATGGCTGCCTAAATTCATTTCACTTGTCAGGAGAGAAAAATTTTCATAATTAAACACTAAAATGTGGTGGCCTTTCAGCAGATTAGCACATATTTCATGTTTGGTTTTTTCTTTCCTCTAGCCGGCTGCATTCGTTCTTCTTTTCGTTCCCGTTTCCTCTTCGCCATACAAGTTTTTTCTTCTTCTGCGTCTGTGTTTTTGGTAGATATCTATGATCACTGAAATAATGGACAGCCCCACTCGAAAGTTCGCAAGGATGGGGGAACCAACAAGCCATAGCAGATACTGGGCATAGAACCAACAAGGCATAGCAGATACTGAGGCTGGAACCAACAAGTCATAGCAGATACTGAGCATAGAACCAACAAGGCATAGCAGATACTGAGGCTGGAACCAACAAGTCATAGCAGATACTGGGCATAGAACCAACAAGGCGTAGCAGATACTGAGGCTGGAACCAACAAGCCATAGCAGATACTGAGCATAGAACCAACAAGGCATAGCAGATACTGAGGCTGGAACCAACAAGTCATAGCAGATACTGAGCATAGAACCAACAAGGCATAGCAGATACTGAGGCTGGAACCAACAAGTCATAGCAGATACTGAGCATAGAACCAACAAGGCATAGCAGATACTGAGGCTGGAACCAACAAGTCATAGCAGATACTGGGCATAGAACCAACAAGGCATAGCAGATACTGAGGCTGGAACCAACAAGTCATAGCAGATACTGAGCATAGAACCAACAAGGCATAGCAGATACTGAGGCTGGAACCAACAAGCCATAGCAGATACTGAGCATAGAACCAACATAGCATAGCAGATACTGAGGCTAGAATCAAGAAGCCATAACGGATACTGAGACTAGAACCAACAAGCCATAGCAGATCCTGAGCATGGAACCAACAAGCCATAGCAGATACCAAGGTTGGAATAAACAAACCACTACAGATACTGAGACTAGAACCAACAAGCCATAACAGATACTGAGTCTGGAACCAACAAGCCATAGCAGATACTGAGTCTTGAATCAACAAGCCATAGCAGATCTTGAGCGTAGAACCAACAAGCCATAGCAGATACCAAGGTTGGAACAAACAAACCACAACAGATACTGAGACTAGAACCAACAAGCCATAGAAGATACCGAGGCTAGAACCAACAAGCCATTGCAGATACCGAGGCTAGAACCAACAAGCCATAACAAATACTGAGGCTGGAACCAACAAGCCATAGCAGATCCTGAGCATAGAACCAACAAGCCATAGCAGATACCAAGGTTGGAACAAACAAACCACAACAGATACTGAGACTAGAACCAACAAGCAATAGAAGATACCGAGGCTAGAACCAACAAGCCATAACGAATACTGAGGCTGGAACCAACAAGCCATAGCAGATCCTGAGCATAGAACCAACAAGCCATAACGAATACTGAGGCTGGAACCAACAAGCCATAGCAGATCCTGAGCATAGAACCAACAAGCCATAGCAGATACCAAGGTTGGAACAAACAAACCACAACAGATACTGAGATTAGAACCAACAAGCCATAGCAGATACCGAGGCTAGAACCAACAAGCCATGGCAGATACTGAGACTTGGAGAAATCAGTCATAAAACAAGCCAATTCCATAAACTTAACAATGAAAACAAATCAGTTTGATAAGAGTTTAGCTACGTATATTGAATTTTTATGAGGTCAGGAGATCAGAGATAAGTGTTCACATGAGCCATCAGCTGAGGGTACTCTGGGGGAACAGTCTGCAAATGGACTGATTTTAACCACATGTATCACAAAAACTGCTGAAAATTTTTAATAAAGAGTCAAGACCAATTTAAAAAAAAATTGTTTAGCCCAAAATGAGTAAAATGCAACTATAAAAAAAATGCCTCAAAGAAGTCCATAACCTTTAAGGTTCCACTTTGAAATCAAAGAGACCCATGTGGTGCCCTATGCAGGTTGTGCATCCTAAGACCAGCATCGCCCACAATAACAGTCATTTGGTGAAGACACTGAACCAGCAGGTTCTTGGATATGGACTAGAAGAGAATAAGTAACTGAAGACGTCTATGGATGGTCGATTCAATATTCTTGATGACATCTTTCTTATACCGTTCAATGAGGTTCAGAATGGAACCAAATTTACGTTCACGGCAGGTAACAAAAGAGCATTCCCTGCAAACACTGACAAGGACATGGACCACTACGGTACTAATACATCTACTGAAAACATCATTACGTCTTAAGATGAATCGTCCTTGAAGACAAATAAACTAAGCTATGAATGCAGCTATCACTTCCGAGCACAGGATTTATATCATGTTAGGTCATGTACTTAACCCTGCTCCTCAATCAGGCTGGTGAGGGAGCTATTTCTATCACTTGCACTATGACTTCAGGGTGTTAGGGTGCGATGACACGTACGGCCGAGCCGCGGTGACCACAGGCGCATCACTGCTTATAACCGAGCTGCATGAAACCACAGCAAGAGCGAATGTAGCTGGGCACCCCGTATGTCGCTACACCTTGTTCCGGAAGTCTGTTATCCTGCTCCCCGAAATCCTTTGTCTTGAATTTGAAGTAAACCTGTGAACCTCTGCCTGCATCTTGTACCCGGTGGAGTCCAAAATACGTGCCTGCTTAGGCAGGTTCTGTATCCCTATCTTGTATCTCTGTATCTGTGCAAGTTCTGAGCTACATATTCAGCTCTGCTAACCCTAAAGTGCTAAAGACTAAAATAATAGCTGACGTAGATTTCTGGTGTCGTTTATGCCGGTTTTCTGGCACAAATATTGTTAAATTTGTCAGGTACCGTAGTGTGGGTTACAGCCAAACCCCGCTCACCTTTTTTTTTTGAAGACTGAGAACGTGGAAATAAAGGAAAGAAAGGCACAATATTTGTAGGGAAAAAAACAGGACTCGCACCAAAATTTGTTAAATTATTCTGGCGTGGAGCATTAATACATTCCACCCGCCAATTTGTCTTTGCAAATTTTCCTCTGCTGTTGTTCGCAGGCTCAACTGTTAGACCCAAATCCCTTTATGGTGAGCTCAGCCCGACCTGAGAAAAAGGATAGAACTGAAAATGGGAACTCCCAGTGTTGTGCATGGCAGTAGTAACCCCGCTGTGAAAAGACGCTGGTCAACCACAGTGGTAGAGGTCATATGCATGGGCACTTCAGGTCAGCAGGACTCTTCACCAGGCATGCCTAATGATGAGGTCCTTTCACCTCAGTCATGCCCCCCCCCTCCACCCCAACAATCAAAATTGAGCAAACTACCAAAAAGGACCCAATGGTGAAATCCAAGCTGATGAAAAGAAAATTGGTGACATCTTCATTATCCAAGTCCTGCCCTCTATACACAAAGGAAGAATTACATGGACCATTATTTCTGTACTCGGGTCTCATTTTTTAAAATCAAAAAATTAGCTTCAGAAGTTCCCTCAATGTAAAGCTGAAGGTAGGCATAGAGAAACTGGCAATTCTTGTTCCAATTCTTTGGGTTCTCAAAGAAGAAGAGAAGAAGGGGACCTGGCGGCGTTCCCTAGTGTTATTGATATGTCCGAATGTTTATGTCTGAAGAGTGCATCTTTTACATATATCATCAAGAAGTCTTCGAGTCTTTTGCAAGAGCCTCAAAGGGGTGATCCCATGATTGATGTAAAAAAAAAAAATCGGACATTATATAGTCCATGACAATCTCTTTCTAACGAAGCTAGAACCACACCTGCACCCAGACATCTCCCCATTCACTGCTGCAGTTGCTCTGCTAGATTTTCTTCAGCCAGGCAGCTCAGGGGATGTGACCTTTCTGCTGCTGCTCTTTCTCTGTAACTGCCACCGCTTCAAACAGAACATATGGCCGGTGGCAGTTGAAGATTTAAACTGAGCACGTTTGACCAGCTTTGTAAGAAGGACAAAGTATAAGGAAAAGAACAAACAGCAGGTGGCGCTATACAGATACATTTTATTGAATAACTCAGTGGCTGTACAGAATTTTTAATTGTTCATGTATTTGCAAAAGTATTCAGATCCAGGTGCAGGTTTGGAAAATGCAGAGTATGTTTTTTTTACACAACGCCTTTAAATATTGGTCTTTGCCCTGGAAATGTCAGATAACTGTCATAAAGCCTTTAAAAGCAAATCTCTCTAGCTATGCAGTTGTCGGAGGAGAGAAGATGTATTTGAGGGCTAAAATCAGTCAAGTTATAAAAATGTCATCTACAATGTTATTTTTCTATGTTTTAGCTCAAACTATTGATCGGTGGGATTTATGTCAGGTGTTCGGAGTCATCCGATCAGTGGCATGTGTCACATTTCTCCCGTACCTTCCCACATCCCTAAGAACATTCCTAATGTGCTTTGTGTCCAATCCCCTATTGTCCATTGAGATGAATGATGCTGTCCAGTCCTGTGCGGCCCCGGCAATATCGGGGGGCATGACACCTTCTCAGCTAATTATATTTCCAGCTATTACCATATATCGGCAGCAGATTATTAATCCATTAACCCTGTCTCGTGATTTATGCTGCATCTAATACTGTACATCACCTCCCACTCAAGCTAGTGACATATCCATCCTATTAACGTTATTCCATAATTATGAAGCCAAGACGTAATTTAAAGACGCATTTATATTCATGGCTATGGATGGGTACAGTAAGTTCCCGCACCTCTGCTTCCCACTTGTGACACTGAAAACGAGCATTTTTGCCTTCAATGTCACTGATATTCAGCAAGATCATTAATAATCTTGTCATACAATGATTTATCTATCAATAGTAAGGGATTGTGTTTCTCTAGTAGAACTTGGCACGGATATAAAACATTGAGTTTCCAATGAGATCTCTTATTAATAACACAATGCTAATTGCAGTCTATTCTGTGGAATATTAATAAGCATATACAATCTGCCATTGCTGTCATTAGTCTCCTTCGTCCCTTTGCCTGCATTTCTATGAGGTGTTATAGTTAACCTAGACATGGGTGATGGCCAGAGAACAAAGGTGATGACCAGAGTACAAGGGTGATGGGTGATCACCAGAAAACAAGGTTGAGAACCAAAGGACAAGGGTGATGACCAGAGTACAAGGGTGATGGGTGATCACCAGAAAACAAGGTTGAGAACCAAAGGACAAGGGTGATGACCAGAGTACAAGCGTGATGGCTGATCACCAGAAAACAAGGTTGAGAACCAAAGGACAAAGGTGATGACCAGAGTACAAGGGTGATGGGTGATCACCAGAAAACAAGGTTGACAACCAAAGGACAAAGGTGAAAACCAGAGGAAAAGGATAACCCTCATGAGATAAGAGTGACAATAAGCCTAAGAATCAAAGGACCGTTGTGATCACCAAAGGATAAGGTGATGATCAGAAGACAAAAGTGACAACAGGAGGACCGGGGTAACCTCCAGTTGGCCATCATGAGCACCAAAGAACAAGAGTGACCACAGAGGACAATGGTGATGACTAGAAAACAAGCATGACCACCAAAAGACAAGAGTGGTAACCAGAGGACAAAGGTGAAAGTCACAAGGATAACCAAGGATGACAAGGATAACCCTTCAGAGGATAAGGGTGACAACCAGAGCTCAAGGACCATTGTGACTATCAGAGGACAAGAGTAACTACATGATGTCCAGAGTTCAAGGATGATGATCAGAGAACAAAATAAACAACATGAGGACAAGGATAACCTCTAGTGGACCATCATGACCCCCAGAAGGCAAGAGTGACCACTGGAGGACAAGGGTGACCACATTGTACAGTGGTGATGACTAGAGAATAAGTATGACCACCAAAAGAAAAGGGTGGCAACAAGAGGAAAAAGGTGATAACCAGATGACAAGTGTGGCCAACATAGGACAAGCGTGACCAACAGAGGGCAAGGGTAACCTCCAGATGACATGGTTGACCACTAGAGGACAGGGTGGACCACTAGAAGACAAGGGTGACCACTGGAAGACAAGTAAGTCAACCAGGGTGTAAGGGTAACCTCAAGGTGGCAAGGGTGACTTTAGCAGGAAATGTGTGACAACCAGACGGACAAGGATGACAGTCAGAAGACAAGAGTGACAACCTGAGGACCCGAATGACCACCAAAGGACAAAAGTGACTACCAAAAGACAATAGTGACAACCAGAGGAAAAAGGTGACAACAAGAAGTCAAGAGTAACCACCAGAGGAGCTGAGATGTCTGTTATAGGGACCTAAGAAGTAAAGAGCAATTAGTGATTATTTTGTAAGGGTGTGTTCACATAGCTGTTTATAGGCATATTTTAAGTATATATTGGTTGGAGAGAAAAACATAGAAGAGAATTTATCCTATAGAAAAGTTGATGTTAGCAAAATCTAGGGCCTCCCAATCCATCACATTATAAGAATCACCTTTGTTTGGGCTCCCCAGTTTGTATGTTCTCCATTGTTTGCCAACAATTAAAAAAGAAGAGTCTTCCACAAATTATAGGAGGTGATATATGCAGTAGGTCTATTTTGCAGGACCTTATTCTTCATGACCCGATAGCAACTGTGGGGACTGCCTCCATACGAGGAATCAAATTGGCTTTGATTGGTTGAGGGAGCATTATTTTAGGGTTCTCCCACCTTCACTCTTAACTCTATCGTGAAGGGGTGGTCTTTGCTGTAGGTAGGTACTCCCATGGTCACAATCCCAGGAACCAAGATGGAGCCAAGGATCATAACCAGACCTATCCAAGACTGCACAATGTCAGGACTAGAAGCAGGCAAGAGTGACATCAACATCATGACACATGGATAGAGCAATGTAGAGAGAGTGACTTTTGAGTTTGGTGATGTAACGCTCTGGTGTTTGGTGGGACTATGTAAGCTGTGGAATGACACCTATAATAAGATCCCACCAAGGTTATCTTGGAGATCTCCGAGCTCAAATCCAAAGTATCATTGAGTTTAAAGACGAACATCATGGTCCACTTCGTTTTGGGGATCAGTGGGGGTCCCAGCTCATGGACCGTCAGTGCAACTATGACAATGGAAGGCAGGGTCACTTTGACTTATTGTAGGCATCTACAAACCACGCTCATTTGTCTTCTTCAAGGTGGAGTCACTGATTTGCAGCAATTATAATTTTATCAGCATTTTCTTCTCAAACCTCCCGACTTTCCTAATTCCTGTCAGAGGTGATTTGCAGTCTATCGGATAAATTAGGCGGAAATGAAAAATTTCATCGAAAACTTCAGTAGATGCTGCTCTTCTCAAGGTTGTGTGGTCTGGTGTGCGTGGAGTGAATCCTTACTTCATTAATATGCACAGTGGGCAGAATTCTGCAATCCCCTGAGGCCGGCGATCTGCAGTCACATAAACTGATATTAGAAGATGAATTAACCCTTGTACAGAGGAACCATTCTAACCGACCCGCCTTGTAGAGGACAGTAGAGCAGGTTATAAAAACCGTAATGTGGATCATGTAATGTAGACGCTGGGGCGGTGATTATCAGAGAAATATGGAAGTCGAGCAGGTGACTGTGCCGCACATTTACTGCTCTGCAATCAGAGGAGCCTGGAGGAGCTCAGGCAACACTTCTATCTGATGGTGGAGAATTAGAACAAAACTCAACCCAGAACCACAGGAAGACTGGAGGAGCGAATGAAAGATCTTAGGAATGGTCAGAAGGGCTCCCCTGAGGCGTGTGTGCTGTCCTCTGTTCTTACATGACTGAGGCGCTATGATTTACACTATGGTAGGGGCACTGTACTTACCTCTGTTATGGGGACATTGTAATTCCTTCTGTTATAGGGGCATTGTGTCTGCTATAGGTCCCCATGCCTGTCCTCGTTATGGGGACACTGGGGTTATCACCGTCATAGGGCAGAAATACATAGGGCCAGATTTATCATTAGCCTAAGTCACTTTTCTGGAGTTGAAAAGTCGCAAAAAATTGCGCAAAAAGCCAAATTGCGCAATTTTTTGCGACTTTTTGGAGACTTACGCCACTCACTCCAAAACCAAGTTTATGGGCGTTTTGTCGTATGTAAATCACTTGCAAGACAGATTTATTATTGCGACTTTTTAAATAGTCGCAAAAAAGACGCAAAAAATTGCGCAAACTCACTCCACTCATGACCATGCTTATGTTTGACAAAATCACTTTTTTAGCCAAAATACAACTAGGAACCAGAAATACACCAGATTTATCAACCTCTGAAAGAGCCCATGATAAATTTGACTTGACTCAAATACACATACGGCTTCTTTGAAAGTGGAGTGAACTGCAAGAGTAATGATAAATCTGGCCCATAGTTTATATATGAAAAATTACCATATCTCTGAGCTGTTAGTGTCCCTCGTATGACTTCTAGGGGTGGCCGACTGTCGTATACGATGGATTGGGATCTGTGGATGACACTGAGGGGGGATCTGTGGATGACACTGGGGAAGGGGGGGGGGATCTGTGGATGACACTGAGGGGGATCTGTGGATGACACTGAGGGGGGATCTGTGGATGAAACTGAGAGGGATCTGTGGTTGACACTGAGGGGGGATCTGTGGATGACACTGAGGGAGATCTGTGGATGACACTGAGGGGGATCTGTGGATGACACTGAGGGTGGGATCTGTGGATGACACTGAGGGGGATCTGTGAATGACACTGAGGGGGATCTGAGGATGACACTGAGGGGAATCTGTTGATGACACTGGGGGGGGGATCTGTGGATGACACTGAGGGGGAGGATCTGTGGATGACACTGAGGGGGGGGATCTGTGGATGACACTGAGGGGGGATCTGTGAATGACACTGAGGGGGGATCTGTGGATGACACTGAGGGTGGGATCTGTGGATGACACTGAGGGGGATCTGTGGATGACACTGAGGGGGATCTGTGAATGACACTGAGGGGGATCTGTGGATGACACTGAGGGGGATCTGTTGATGACACTGGGGAGGGGGATCTGTGGATGACACTGAGGGGGAGGATCTGTGGATGACACTGAGGGGGATCTGTGGATGACACTGAGCGGGATCTGTGGATGACACTGAGGGGGATCTGTGGATGACTCTGAGGGGGATCTGTGAATGACACTGAGGGGGATCTGTGGATGACACTGAGGGGATCTGTGGATGACACTGAGGGGATCTGTGGATGACACTGAGGGAGAGGATCTGTGGATGACACTGAGAGGGATCTGTGGATGACTCTGAGGGGGATCTGTGGATGACACTGAGGGGGATCTGTGGATGACACTGAGGGGATCTGTGGATGACACTGGGGAGATCTGTGGATGACACTGAGGGGAGGATCTGTGGATGACACTGAGAGGGATCTGTGGATGACACTGGAGGATCTGTGGATGACACTGAGGAGGAGGATCTGTGGATGACACTGAGGGGAGGATCTGTGGATGACACTGAGGGGATCTGTGGATGACACTGTAGGGGATCTGTGGATGACCCTGGAGAGGATCTGTGGATGACACTGTTATGGGGGATCTGTGGATGACACTGAGGGGATCTGTGGATGACACTGTTATAGGGGATCTGTGGATGACACTGAGGGGATCTGTGGATGACCCTAGAGAGGATCTGTGGATGACACTGAGGGGGGATCTGTGGATGACACTGAGGGGGATCTGTGGATGACACTGAGGGGGAGGAACTGTGGATGACACTGAGGGGGGATCTGTGGATGACACTGAGGGGGATCTGTGGATGGCACTGTTATGAGGTGGGCGTCTCTGGATGACACATATATAACAGTGACATCCACAGATCTCCCCCATAACAGTGCCAGTACTAATGTTCTAGCGCCCGTTATTGTGACGGGCATAATGTCTAGTCAGGTATAAAAGCAGTAATAATGGTTGCCGTGGTGACGGTGACATTGTATGCAATGACATAATGATACAACTCTAGCAATGTAGAAGTCAGCAAAAGATAAATAACAAATCTCTCACATCCTCCCTGCCTGCAAACTGGATGCCAGGTTTCATGCACTTTGGGGGTCATTTATCAAACCAAATACATCAGGTTTATGGTCTAACGACAAGACAAATTGCGAAATTTCTGAAACATTTTGCAGACACCTCACTTTTCAATGTGGTCTGTGTTTAAAGGGGTTGTCCAGGCTTTTACTATTTATGACCTATCGTCAGGATAGGTCATCAATATCAGATCGCCGGGGTCCGACGCCCCCATGATCAACTGTCGGCGCCTTCTCTCTTCTTGCTCGCTGCAGCTGTCTATGGCAAAGACCATAGATAGCAGCAGTGGACAGGAGACGTGCGCCGTCTCCTCCTACAGCTGATCGGCGGGGGATGCCAGGTGTTGGACCCCCGACGATCTGATATTGATGACCTATATGGAGGATAGGTCATCAATGGTAAAAGCCTGGACAACCCCTTTAAGACAAAAAAGTGAATGAGATTATACCTGGATTAAGGCACATTTACTGTCTGTGACACTTGAAATGTCGCCAAAAAGTTGAATCCAATGCCAGGCAGCTGCTTATCATATGTACAGCGCCAGGGAATGAATGGCGTTTTAATAATAAAAAAAATAATAATTATAATAATTACTACAAGATGCAAGTTTCTGAAAATATCCTAAATGTCAGCCTTCTGTTGGCCCATCCAGTTATAGGCACGTCTATATTCTAGACAGACTCTGCCACCTCCCCGAACGAGCCGGATGGGGTGGACGTAAAATTAAATTGGGTAGATAAACAGAATTTAAGGGACGCGCGTATACCCCGTAAAAAAATGATTTTGCTTACGCTTTTTGGCTGTCGTTTTTTATGACAGAACATTCAGATTAGATTGTGCACGTAATAGCCACATTATACCTGGTATAAAATTTCCAAAACGTAGCGGGTGGATGGGGACAGAACAGACCCCGTTTAGATGGCGGCCATTAAACCGCAGCACATGTAAGAAGATGGAAAATTAGTTTTTATCTGTTTTCTATTTGAAAACGTCTGTTTGGGGCGAGGCGGCGTTACAAGTAATGAAGATGGGAAAAACAATGTTTTTTTTATGTGTGTGCTTTATGGTCCCAGCAATTACATTATAATGGCTGCCGTAGGGTGGAGCACTTTAAGATTATTTTTCCGGTCCCGCCTCTGTACATGAAGCGGATTTTGATTTATTCCCATGAGCCCACAACCTAATTTCCATCCAATAAATCCAGACCTGCCAACAGTTATCTTCTGTGTATCAATATAGCAAGTGCCCAAGTGTCAGATGGCGCTTGCTGTCTGTTATACAAACACGTTGCTAAGGTAAACCCCCTTAAGGATCCGGCCTAATTTTCATTTTTGCGTTTTTGTTTTTCCCTCCCTGCTCTTCAAGACCCATAACTTTTTTTACTTTTCCAATTACATAGCATTAGGGCTCATGCACACAAACGTATTTTAGTTCTGCATCTGTAACGTAATGTGAATTCAAATAATTGAGAATGAATAAGCTCATGCAGGCTAAGTGAATAAATATATCTATTAAGTGTGATTAAATATAAGATAACACAGGCAAATCACATACAGAATAGTAAAAAGTAAAGCAACATCACTCGCCTAAATATGGGGTAAGGAACCGGACAATCATGCTATAACACATGGCTGTCTACCACGTTATAACACATAATCGACACCCCAGGGTGCACAAGAGATATGGCAAATCAAAAAAATTAAAAATACAAAAATATGTTTGTTCTGCGGCCCGGAAAAAGATAGAACATGTCCTACTCTTGTCAATTTTGATTGAACAATTCTATAGAGGGCAGGACGTTTTGCAAAATGTGCAAAATGTGGAACACACAGCCGGTATCTGTGTTTGCATACCACAAAAACGGCAATGGCCGTGTGCAAGAGCCCTTATAAGGGCTTAATTTTTTGGAAAAAGTTCTATTTTTTAAGGGCACCATTTAAGGGGTATCTGTCAGAAGACTTGTCCCTATGACACTGGCTGACCTGTTACTTTACAGCTGAAGGCATCTTTGTTGGTCCCATATTCATATTTGCCCACATTGCTGAGAAAAATTAAATTTTATTATATGCAAATGCATCTCTAGAAGCAACGGGGATGTTACCATTACACCTAGAGACTCTGTTCTCTCTGCAACTGCCACGCCCTCTACACTTTGATTGACAAGACCAGGTGTGCTGATGTTTTTACTGCCTGGTCCTGTCAATAAAAGTGCAGAGGGTGCGCAGTTGCAGAGAGCAGAGCCTCTAGGTGTAACGGCAACGCCCCCATTGCTCCTAGAGGCTCATTTGCATATAATAAAACATCATTTTTCTCAGCAATGCGGGCACATATGAACATGGGACCAACACAGACGCCTTCAGCTGCCAAGTGCACATGTAACAGGTCAGCCAGTGTCATAGGGACAGATCTGCTGACAGATGCCCTTTAATTCAGAGGTTGGATCCACACCTATCTGACACTGACGGGTATCCTAGTGGTATACTACAGATCTATCAGAAGGGTATAAACCTTTAAAAAAAACAGTGCTACACCTGTCCATAGGTTGTGTATGGTATGTCAACTCAGCATCCAATAAACCGAACTAGGTTGAGTTGCAGTACCGCAGGCATGGTGATGTAGACAGCTGTGTGTGTGATGTAGAAAGATGTGGTGATGTAGATAGAAGTGGTGATGTAGACGGGTGTGTGAGATGTAAACAGGTGTGTGTGTGTGATGTAGACAGGTGTGGTGATGTAGACAGGTGTGTGTGATGTAAACAGGTGTGTGAGATGTAAACAGGTGTAGTGATGTAGACAGCTGTGTGTGTGATGTAGACAGGTGTGTGAGATGTAAACAGGTGTGTGTGTGTGATGTAGACAGGTGTGGTGATGTAGACAGGTGTGTGTGATGTAGACAGGTGTGTGAGATGTAAACAGGTGTAGTGATGTAGACAGGTGTGTGTGTGATGTAGACAGGTGTGTGAGATGTAAACAGGTGTAGTGATGTAGACAGGTGTGTGATGTAGATAGGTGTGGTGATGTAGACAGGTGTGTGATGTAGATAGGTGTGGTGATGTAGACAGGTGTAGTGATGTAGACAGGTGTGTGATGTAGATAGGTGTGGTGATGTAGACAGGTGTGTGTGTGATGTAGACAGGTGTGTGAGATGTAAACAGGTGTAGTGATGTAGACAGGTGTGTGATGTAGATAGGTGTGGTGATGTAGACAGGTGTGTGATGTAGATAGGTGTGGTGATGTAGACAGGTGTAGTGATGTAGACAGGTGTGTGATGTAGATAGGTGTGGT
Source organism: Bufotes viridis (assembly GCA_033119425.1). Taxonomy (NCBI): domain Eukaryota; kingdom Metazoa; phylum Chordata; class Amphibia; order Anura; family Bufonidae; genus Bufotes; species Bufotes viridis. The sequence continues at coordinate 98,491,996 of CM065598.1, forward strand.
GATGTAGACAGGTGTGTGTGTGATGTAGACAGGTGTGTGAGATGTAAACAGGTGTAGTGATGTAGACAGGTGTGTGATGTAGATAGGTGTGGTGATGTAGACAGGTGTGTATGATGTAGACAGGTGTGTGTGATGTAAACAGGTGTGGTGATGTAGACAGGTGTGGTGGTATAGACAGGTGTGTGCAATGTAGACAGGTGTGTGAGATGTAGACAGATGTGGTGATGTAGACAGGTGTGTGATGGAGACAGGTGTGTGTAATGTAGACAGGTGTGTGTGATGAGGACCGGTGTGGTGATGTAGACAGGTGTGTATGATGAGGACCGGTGTGGTGATGTAGACAGGTGTGTGTGATGTAGACAGAGTGTGTCATGTAGACAGGTGTGGTGATGTAGACAGGAGTGTGTGATGTAGACAGGTGTGTGTGATATAGACAGGTGTGGTGATGTAGACAGGTGTGTGTGATGAGGACCGGTGTGGTGATGTAGACAGGTGTGTGTGATGTAGACAGGTGTGTGTGATGTAGACAGGTATGATGGCCTCACAAAGTACACAATAAATAACCAAATTAAATTTTCCTCAGTGAGGGGGCGTGACCGGCGTGGTCCTGAAGCACTGAGTTATCCATCAAAGATCAGGCCAAAAAGGAAACACTTTTTTACTTGTTATACAAAATGTTAGCTTTTAATAATTGGCTGAGGAGCCAGACGGCGAGATAAATCTGCTCCGGAATCTCTGAAGTCTGGGATGCTAAATGCCATCTCCTGACCTCAATTTTTGTAGTAATTACATTGCGCCATAATTACTTGGAATAATCTATTTTGTAACATCTCTATCCCTCGGCATATTTGGAGCTAATAGTCAAATATCAGACAAAACCCCCAACGTAATGGATCTTAATCATATTGTTTAAATAACTAATTGGGATTCTGTAACGAGCGCCGAAGAAAGGGCAGGGGAGGGTACAACCGCATGTGGATACTGAATGGCAGAGGCCACGCCAAAATGGATCACAGAGGGGCACTCACCAGCACGTTGTCAAGACCTTCCATAAGAACTAGTGTGTGGCACCGGAGGCTGTAACCTAAGGGGGCTTCTGCGGCTGGCACTTATAGGGGCACCTGAGGCTGTAACCTATGGGGGCTTCTGCGGCTGGCACTTATAGGGGCACCGAAGGCTATAACCTAAGGGGGCTTCTGCGGCTGGCACTTATAGGGGCACCTGAGGCTGTAACCTATGGGGGCTTCTGTGGCTGGCACTTATAGGGGCACCTGAGGCTGTAACCTATGGGGGCTTCTGCGGCTGGCACTTATAGGGGCACCTGAGGCTGTAACCTATGGGGGCTTCTGCGGCTGGCACTTATAGGGGCACATGCAGTTGGTAAATTGTAATGGGAGATTTTGTGTTTGCTGCACTATTATAGGGACATTTATGGCTGGTACATTGTTATGGGGACATTTATGGCTGGTACACTGTTATGGGGACATTTATGGCTGTACATTGTTATGGGGACATTTATGGCTGGTACATTGTTATGGGGACATTTATGGCTGGTACATTGTTATGGGGACATTTATGGCTGTACATTGTTATGGGGACATTTATGACTGATATATTGTTATGGGGACATTTATGGCTGGTACATTGTTATGGGGACATTTATGGCTGGTACATTGTTATGGGGACATTTATGGCTGGTACATTGTTATGGGGATATTTATGGCTGGTACATTGTTATGGGGATATTTATGGCTGGTACATTGTTATGGGGATATTTATGGCTGTACATTGTTATGGGGATATTTATGGCTGTACATTGTTATGGGGACATTCATGGCTGGTACATTGTTATGGGGACATTTATGGCTGGTACATTGTTATGGGTACATTTATGACTGATATATTGTTATGGGGACATTTATGGCTGGTACATTGTTATGGGGACATTTATGGCTGGTACATTGTTATGGGGACATTTATGGCTGATATATTGTTATGGGGACATTTATGGCTGATACATTATCATGGGGACATTTACAGCTTATACACTATTATGGAAAATCACTGAAAATGGTGCACTACAATGGTAAATGCAATTGAAAATATTTGGCTAAACCCTCACGCTGATATTAAATGAGACGTTCGCCAATCTATTCTTATATCAAGAACATACCGGAGCCTGCGCACCTCGTCAAGGTCTCTCAAAATGGCACGGGACCTAACGCTAACCTACCTATTCCATGGACAATTTATGATAGGTGCATAAAGTCCGACACAGAGCCAGCAGCTCCCAGTAACCTCCAGCGTGAAATCACACACAATGGGAGGAGGCTGTGAGTCCCACCTATAACAGGCTCATGTGACGCAGGCTGCCCAGGTGCACCTCAATGTTACCCATAGATAAAATCAAGGCACATTCAAACCTGAGGTTGCCCCACCTCCAGGCATACATAGAAAGACAAAAATCAGAGAATAAGGTGGTCTAAAAGGCAAAAAATACTCAAGACCCCAAATGCTGTAGCGCATTTCTACCCGGGGGAGCAAATCCTGCCCATGTTTTTTATAGCCCCATCTGCACATTTGTCTTGCGGGCATCCTCCATTGTATGCATTTTTTGCTGGGGATTGCTGTTAGCAACGGATCACATGGGCAGGATTTGCTCCCCCGGGTAGAAGTGTGCTACAGCATTTGGGGTCTTGAGCATTTTTTGACTTTTAGACCACCTTATTCTGTGATTTTTGTGATACACAGTTATGTAGACATTTATGGCTGGTACATTATTATGGGGAGATTTGTGGCTTCTATACTATTAAGAGAGTTCTTTGCTTTTATGTTGTAGGAACTTTACACCGTTCACACTGATATGGGGCATTTGCGGCTGGTATAATCTTATGGGGGCAGTTATGACTAGTGCAATGTTATGGGGGACTTTGGGGCTGAGGGTCACCAACGACTTCCCGAAGCATCTCTTTCATGTAGTGATACGTCCTCTACTCCTATTTAGCAGCATCATTTGGCATTGTTGTTGTGCAGGTCCCAAGAACGGCAGGATGGCGCCTCTAGTGTGGGCGTAGATATAGGGAGTGCAGAGGTAGCAGTCGCTACCGGGCCCAAGAGCCTTCGGGGGCCCAAAGAGCCATGTGCCGCATAAGAAGACACATAAAGCACGAAGGGAAGGGGGGCCCAAGCTGAACTCTTGCACCAGGGCCCATGAGCCGTTAGCTACGCCCCTGGCCTCTAGTGTGGGCTTCACTCCAGTGGCCGCCATACTGGTGCTCCTCCAGCTGTCCCAGAAACTGGTATCCAGTAACCATCCATCGGCCCCATGATGACGCTTGACCCTGGAGTATCAGAGCAGTTTTTCCTCGTCCTCTGCCGATTTTTGGATTATTTGTGGACTTGACATCTTCGCTTCTTGTCGCTTTTATTTCAGTCTTTTCCTTTATTTTGCAGAACAATTCCTAATCCTAATTAGTTTCGCTCTCCTAGACCTGAACTCGGACGTCCCACCCCATAAAGGCTCCTGCGCTCCATACATGCCGCGAGCACCATCGCTGACCCTCAAATGAGACCGCCCAGTAATCATGGCTGCGGTCATTAATATGTACACGGTCCAGGCCTGGCTCCTTATTCCATCGCATACTTCTTGGCTTCGCTCCTTAGTGGGTCCCTGAGTTGGAGGTCGGCTTATTACCCATTTAACCCTTTTATCTACCTCTGCTCCCTGCATCGATTTACCCGGGGGTCTCCATCCTGCCATATGTCACCTCCATTGTGGAGCGGCACTAAGTGCTCCTTGTGGGGGATGAACGCGAGAAGCGCTCAGGAGCTCGGATTTCTCGCAGTCTGGGGGGAGGGGGGTATATACTTATTTTCATGTTTATGTTTAATTAACACTTTTATTATCCTGATGTAAAATGTTTTCTTCACACGTTATTTTAAGAAGACAACATTGATGACAGCAGAGAGCAGACTATGTGAGAAAGGAGCGGGGGCAGGAGGCGTTGTCTTTTTTGTATTTGTTCTTTAGGGGAACTTTTTCTCACTTCTATTACACTTTTAACCCTCCAAACCTATGAAAATGGATTATAGCTACACCCCCGCTCCTTCAGTGGAGCAATGTGCGCCATTTACAGATGCCCACATAGGTTTCTCAGCCAGGAGCACCTCTATACTGTCTTTCCCAGGATCCCCCATCAAGTTATTTTCTGTGCCCCCTACAGTGTCCTTAGATGTCCCTGGGTGTTTGCAGTTGTGCCTGTACCCCGCTTGGTGCACCTCACTCAGCCTGCACTTGTAGTTCTTCTGCCCTATATGCCCACTTTGGTGTCTCTGCTATAGGTACCTGCTTATAGAGTCTGTACCCCTCAGTGTCCCTCCGCTAGGTGACTTTGCAGCAGGTAGTAGCTATTGTACATGTGGCCCCTCTAGTGACTCTCTTAGGTGCCCCAGCCCAGGTATTCACTACAGTGGCTTTGGGTCCTGTTTTTGTTCTCCCTTATGCACTCCTGCCCAGGGTTTCCTTTCTTTGCCTCTGCAATATGTCCCTGTTATAGTGCTTGTGCCCACTTTCCTGACTCTCCCTTAGGTGCCCCTGCCCAGGTTCTATATATAGTCCCTCTTCCATCTTTTGTGGGTCTCTCTTTGGTGCCCCTGCCCAAGTTCTGTCTATAGTCCCTCTGCCATCCATTGTGACTTTCCATTAGGTGTCCCTGCCCATATTCTTGCTATAGTCCCTCTGCCATACTTTGTGGCTCTCTCTTAGGTGCCCCTGGCCAGGTTCTATATATAGTCCCTCTGCCTTCTATTGTGGCTCTCTCTTTGGTGTCCCTGCCCAAGTTCTATCTATAGTCCCTCAGCCATCCATTGTGACTTTCCATTAGGTGTCCCTGCCCATATTCTTGCTATAGTCCCTCTGCCATACTTTGTGGCTGTCCCTTAGGTGCCCCTGCCCAGGTTCTATCTTTAGTCCCTCTGTCATCTTTTGTGGCTCTCTTTGGTGTCCCTGCCCAGGTTCTTGCTACAGTCCCTGTGCCGCCTTTTGTTGCTCTCTCTTAGGTGCCCCTGCCCAGGGTCTATCTATAGTCCTTCTGTCGTCTTATGTGGCTCTCTCTGAGGTGCCCCTGCCCAGGTTCTTGCTACAGTCCGTGTGCCGTCTTATGTGGCTCTTTCTTAGGTGCCCCTGCCCAGGGTCTATCTATAGTCCCTCTGTCTTATATTGTGGCTCTCTCTTAGGTGCCCCTGCCCAGGGTCTATCTATAGTCCCCCGGTCTTCTATTGTTGCACTCTCTTAGGTGCCTCTGCCCAGGGTTTATCTATAGTCCCTGTGCCATCTTTTGTGGCTCTCTCTTAGGTGCCCCTGCCCAGGGTCTATCTATAGTCGCCCTGCCTTCTATTGGGGCTCTCTCTTAGGTGTCCCTGCCCAGGGTCTATCTATAGTCCCCCTGCCTTCTATTGTGGCTCTCTCTTAGGTGTCCCTGCCCAGGTTCTTGCTACAGTCCCAGTGCCGTCTTTTGTGGCTCTCTCTTAGGTCCCCACGTAGGTCCACTTCGTGGAGTTTGATTCGCTCAATACTACTACTGAGGTATCTATACCAAAAAACTAGTTTGTTAAACAATCTACCCAGTTTTTTGTAATGAGAAGGTGGGAGGAGGATGGAAAAGTAGGAAACTAAAATGTCTTTTTGTCAAACGAGACACTGCTGAAAGAAATCATCATGGTGGTCTGGTCAGAATGGAGAAGATGAGGAAGAGAACGTCTACATCTCTGGATGTAGGAGGTGTGTGGCGCTGTATTACCCGGTATGTTCTGTAGTGCTGGATGCAATGTTTTCCAAGTATGTCTTTAAGGCCTGACACACACCATACGATAAACTCACAGCTTGCGTCAGTGAGAGGTCCCGTTCCGGCTTCCGCTCCTCTGACAGGATCGCACAGCATTATGTCAGTGTAGTACAGCAGATTCCAGAACCTCAGGGTTGCACAGCATTATAACTGTAGGGTTTAGGTTGAGAATTTGGCATGGGAGGTGCAGTTTAAATTTTTGCCTTAGGTAGCAGAAAGGCTAGGAGCACCCCTGCCCATTGTCACAAAGCACTGAGGGAAGGGGGGCCCCAAGTTGAACTCTTGCACAGGGCCCATGAGCCTTTAGCTACGCCCCTGGAGTCACCTGTTCCCCTGTGGGCCAGTCCAAGCTTGCAGATTGAGAACCTAGGCAAAGCAGATCACATCAGAAACCCAATCATTACCTCTGGAACCCAGCGACATATTCAGGTACAGTAAAATAATTGTTAACCCTTCACATTAGAATTGTTCATCCTACACTGCCATAAATGCAAATAATAATCAGCCAGAAAGTAGAAGACAAGGGTTGCTAGGCGATAAGACGGTGGTCTCAGCTTTAACCCCGTGCGCTCACTTCTATAATAGTCTGCGTGCTCCGGCCTCCAGCCCCCTGCTTCTGTTATTACATATTCGTTACTTTGTTACATTAATGAAACCACAAGATACAATGTAACTGTCGGCGATCCCTGGTCCAGAGCATCGTCCTTGCCAACATAGCAAAATTACTGAACTTGATGGGTGCCAGATTATTGGATATTCTGGATTATCGAATGGTCATAGACTAGTGTGATAAAGAGGTTGTCTGAGCATTTAATACTGATGACTAGTGATGACTCTGAGCAAAGTATTGGAAAATTCGACTCGGCTGCTTCGCCGAATGTTACAAAAAATATTGCTTCGTGACGAAGTGCATTTCTTTTTAAATAGTAGGTGCAATGACAGGGAGCGGCGATTGCGCCGTCCGCTGTCTTTGTACTCCTCAGATGCCGCGTTCATAGCTGATCGCAGCATCTAACATTAATATTACAGTGTAAAATTATAAAAAATTCATAAAATCATACTTACCTCATCCATTTGATTGCGAAGCATCAGCCGCCGCCATCTTGATTGTAGATTCCGTGCAAAATCTTGCACGGCCCGTGGTGACATCATGACGTCGGCCGGTGTGGTGGCGTCATAAATCAACGAGCACAGGATTTCGCGCGGGATGAGATAAGTATGTTTTATTTTTTTACTGTCATTCAGGGAAAATCAGTTTGTTACCACGAAGCACAAGGAAATTTGGCTTTGCGCGAATCAAATTTTCAACTTTGTGGACTTTGATTCGCTCGATACTACTGATGACCTATCCTCGGGATAGGTCATCAGTACCTGATCGTTGGGGGGTCCGGTGATCCCCTGAGCATCTTATTCTCCGACCTCAGAAAACATGGCCAGACACACATTTCCCTTGGATGGCCGCCCATATTTCAGGGACGGGCCAGGGCAGTAGGGTGAGGTCTATGCTGGCTCCAGAAATGGGAGAGCGGAGGAATCTTCCATCCGATGTCCTTGTGCCCTAAAAAAGCATATTGATGGGGGTTGCCTATTAGTGTTAGGTGGGAGGAGGTCACCCACTGCACCGAGTGTCTCATTGCATGGCTCTGACAACCATGGGATGGACAGGGGTGGGCATACATAGTCACTCGTCATTATAGTGATGAGCCAGGGGACTGGTTAGACCCCCAACATGTGTAGCACATCCAAAAGGTATTTCATAAATGTCTGTAGTAGGAAGACCCCTTTAAGATGATGATAAGGGGAGGGAATTGTCATCCATGTCCATTATAAGGTAACTTAAAGGAATATTCCAGTTTTTAGAAAGGACGAGATTTACGAGATGAGGGGTAACTATTAGATCAGTGGGGGTCCTACGGCTGAGATCCCCACCCATTATGAGAACAGGGAACCAGTATCCCTAGCACCCCCGCCCCTTTCCGCAGATCGAGCATGCACACTGCCGTTCCATACATCTCTATGGGAAATAGCCCAGTACAGTATTTCCAGAACAGCTGGGTGCATGCACCACCTGCCCTTCTGTACATTTTAGGGGCCCCAATGGGGTACGAGCTACCCGTTCTCATGATTGGTGGTAGGACCCCCACCGATCTAATAGTTGGGGATAACTTTTAACATCAGGAAGACCCCTATAAGCATTGCTGGGCGCAGGATTTAGACCCTGATCTTCACCCTATATAACCTCCTAATGAAAAAGCACACCTTAAATCAGGCATCCTCAAACTGCGGCCCTCCAGCTGTTGCAAAACTACAACTCCCAGCATGCCCGAACAGCTTCCAGGTATCAGCCTACAGCAGGGCATTGTGGGAGTTGTAGTTTTACAACAGCTGGAAGGCCGCGGTTTGAGGATGCCTGCCTTAACGGGGGTGGGGCACAACGCGGTAAATCAAAAAGAGAATTTTGTCATGCCCCGCCCCCCCTGGCCCTGCACTAGGCATTACATGGGGTTATCCGTCTTGCCTGGAGTGTTCCTTTAAAAACTCACCAAGACTTTTAATTTTTGCTTCTAATGAAGTAACGTCTCCTAAAATTCAATAATCTCTGACCTAATATCACGCTTCATAGATTTATACTCATTCAGCGCCTGCGTCCCGAGAAGGGATTTTACGGTCTCGCTCTCCCCTCCCCCAATGCTCTATTCTCCAAGTCCCAACTTTCATTCGATTTCTACAAGTCATTGCGACAGGTGGGAATTCCGTATTGTGCGGCCGAGGAGGGGGGGGGGGTAGCGACTCCAGTTACAGTACGCGAAGCAGATTAGATGTGCCGTCTGCAGAAAGGAAATTAGATCGAGCGCGGAATAAATGAGATTAAAGGCAGATCTGGTCCTGACAGTAAATTACGGGGAAGGATCCGGGCACAAGGTGTAAGGGGAGAAACATCCGAGGAGCTGCTGCAAGTGCGAATGCGGAGGAAGGGAGAGAAGAAATGGCTGGAGGAGACGCAGAGCCGTACTGCGGACGGGGGTTACTGGCAGAGACCGATATAGAAGTTATCCGGAAATAGAAGTCCTTATATTCAGCAAACATGGCGGCAGCGCAGAGCCACAGGGTCACGCGTCCGAGATGACATCTGTGACAAGATACTCACCGGTTTATCCGTGTGTCCGTTTTTTTGCTCTTCATGTGTCATCCGTAATCCACGGACACAATTTCCAGAGCATATTGTAGCAATGATCCGTAAAAACCACGGACCAAACATGGAAGGCACCTGTGTTGTGTCCATGGTTTTCACGTATCCGTAAAATATAATGTGCACAAGGGATCCATAATCACTGACAACGTACATTAAAGTTCTACACCGCTCTTTGATTTCACCCTGCGCTTCCAGAGGATGCGCACAATTTATGATGGGGCGTGCACCTACGGCAGTCCGTGCTCCTGGAGTGAAGATTGGCGTCTTTTATTCCTAAAACTAGCGTAAATGTAAGTGAATGCGTTGGGGCTGATGGCGCGGCCCTGACATGTCCTTGTCACTTCCAAGTGCTGAGAATGTCGTAAAAAGACCACGTGCAACAAAATTGTGTAACACGGCAGGTAAAAAGTTACAAAACGGGGTATTGCAGCTTTTTTAACGCCAGTCTTGCGGTAGGAAATGACCCCCAATGGGTATGTGTGCCGAGTGTGAAAGAGGCCTGCGTCTGAATATAGGGAACCTGCTCCCCTTAATGGGAACTACCTGATTGTTCTGCTCCCGTGCTTTGTAAAGGTGTCCTTATTGGCAGGGGTGCACCTAGCTAATCTGCTGCCTGAGGCGAAAACTGAAATGGCGTTCAACCCCCCCCCCCCCCTTCCAATGCCAAATTCTCAACCTGACCCCCTCCCTCCCGCCTTACTGTTAAAGGCATGCTTGGAAAACATTACATATAGTGCTACACAACATACAGGGTAATATAGCGTACAGTAGAATATGCAGAGATGAAAGCGCTCATTGCCCAAGGCCTTTCCGCTGCCCCCACTTGTCTCTACCCGGTGCTGCCTGAGGAAATCGCCTCACCTCGCCTCATTGGCGGTGTGCCACCGGTTATTGGCCCAAGAAGATGCTGGGTTTTGTTTATCTAAGAAAGAAAGAAGGAAGGAATGAGATGGATTAGATAGATGGATTGATAGATAGATAGATAGATAGATAGATAGATAGATAGATAGATAGATAGATACGGGATGGATAGATAGATAGATAGATAGATAGATAGATAGATAGATAGATACGGGATGGATAGATAGATAGATAGATAGATAGGAGATAGATAGATAGATAGATAGATAGATAGATATTTGCGGCTGCAGACGTGACCAAATGGAGTGATTATTGGTGAATAAAGGACGCACTTGATCACTTTATGTGGAGGTGCAACGGAATCCCCTTTTTCTAGAAAGATAGAACTCTCTGAGTTCAGATAATATAGTGTATGTCACCTGCAGTCCTATGTAACACTACAGATAACACAGAGATAACTCTCTGAGTACAGATAATATAGAAGATGTCACCTGCAGTCCTATGTAACACCACAGATAACACAGTGATAACTCTCTGACTACACATAATATAGTGGATGTCACCTGCAGTCCTATGTAACACCACAGATAACACAGTAATATCTCTCTGAGTACAGATAATGTAGTAGATGCCACCTGCAGTCCTATGTAACACCACAGATAACACAGTGATAACTCTCAAAGTACAGATAATGTAGTGGATGTCACCTGCAGTCCTATGTAACACCACAGATAGCACAGTAATAACTCTCTGAGTACAGATAATATAGTAGATGTCACCTGCAGTCCTATGTAACACCACAGATAACACAGTAATAACTCTCTGAGTACAGATAATATAGCAGATATCACCTGCAGTCCTATGTAACACCACAGATAACACAGTGATAACTCTCTGAGTACAGATGATGTAGTGGATGTCACCTGCAGTCCTATGTAACACCGCAGATAACACAGTGATAACTCTCTGAGTACAGATAATGTAGTAGATGTCACCTGCAGTCCTATGTAACACCACAGATAACACAGTGATAACTCTCTGAGTACAGGTAATGTAGTAGATATCACCTGCAGTCCTATGTAACACCATAGATAACACAGTGATAACTCTCTGAGTACAGATAATGTAGTAGATGTCACCTGCAGTCCTATATAACACTGCAGATAACACAGTGATAACTCTCTGAGTACAGATAATGTAGTAGATGTCACCTGCAGTCCTATGTAACACCACAGATAACACAGTGATAACTCTCTGAGTACAGGTAATGTAGTAGATGTCACCTGCAGTCCTATATAACACTGCAGATAACACAGTGATAACTCTCTGAGTACAGATAATGTAGTAGATGTTACCTGCAGTCCTATGTAACACCGCAGATAACACAGTAATATCTCTCTGAGTACAGATAATGTAGTAGATGTCACCTGCAGTCCTATGTAACACTGCAGATAACACAGTGATAACTCTCTGAGTACAGATAATGTAGTAGATGTCACCTGCAGTCCTATGTAACACTGCAGATAACACAGTGATAACTCTCTGAGTACAGATAATGTAGTAGATGTCACCTGCAGTCCTATGTAACACCACAGATAACACAGTGATAACTCTCTGAGTACAGGTAATGTAGTAGATGTCACCTGCAGTCCTATGTAACACTGCAGATAACACAGTGATAACTCTCTGAGTACAGATAATGTAGTAGATGTCACCTGCAGTCCTATGTAACACCGCAGATAACACAGTGATAACTCTCTGAGTACAGGTAATGTAGTAGATGTCACCTGCAGTCCTATGTAACACCACAGATAACACAGTAATATCTCTCTGAGTACAGATAATGTAGTAGATGTCACCTGCAGTCCTATATAACACTGCAGATAACATAGTGATAACTCTCTGAGTACAGATAATGTAGTAGATGTTACCTGCAGTCCTATGTAACACCGCAGATAACACAGTAATATCTCTCTGAGTACAGATAATGTAGTAGATGTCACCTGCAGTCCTATGTAACACTGCAGATAACACAGTGATAACTCTCTGAGTACAGATAATGTAGTAGATGTCACCTGCAGTCCTATGTAACACTGCAGATAACACAGTGATAACTCTCTGAGTACAGATAATGTAGTAGATGTCACCTGCAGTCCTATGTAACACTGCAGATAACACAGTAATATCTCTCTGAGTACAGATAATGTAGTAGATGTCACTTGCAGTCCTATGTAACACCGCAGATAACACAGTAATATCTCTCTGAGTACAGATAATGTAGTAGATGTCACCTGCAGTCCTATGTAACACCACAGATAACACAGTGATAACTCTCTGAGTACAGATAATGTAGTAGATGTCACCTGCAGTCCTATGTAACACTGCAGATAACACAGTGATAACTCTCTGAGTACAGGTAATGTAGTAGATGTCACCTGCAGTCCTATGTAACACTGCAGATAACACAGTGATAACTCTCTGAGTACAGATAATGTAGTAGATGTCACCTGCAGTCCTATGTAACACCACAGATAACACAGTAATATCTCTCTGAGTACAGATAATGTAGTAGATGTCACCTGCAGTCCTATGTAACACTGCAGATAACACAGTGATAACTCTCTGAGTACAGATGATGTAGTAGATGTCACCTGCAGTCCTATGTAACACTGCAGATAACACAGTAATATCTCTCTGAGTACAGATAATGTAGTATATGTCACCTGCAGTCCTATGTAACACTGCAGATAACACAGTGATAACTCTCTGAGTACAGATAATGTAGCAGATGTCACCTGCAGTCCTATGTAACACCGCAGATAACACAGTAATATCTCTCTGAGTACAGATAATGTAGTAGATGTCACCTGCTGTCTGGCGCCTCCTCCTCTTCCTTGCCGCGCTGCTCCTCTGATCGCCTCCTTTTCTGACTAGGACGCAGCGGCGGCATGAGGGATGGAGCGGCGGCTGTCAGCAGTGGAGAGAGGGCATTCAATAGTAATTGTGCGGCCGCACAGCTTAGGGTCCCGGTGCAGCGCTCGGCACTGCTGAATTCATTAGGCGCATGGTGGCATTCGGAGCTGCGTTGGCCCGGGGCTGCCGACCCACACACCTTATTATAATCCGCCAAACCCCGTGTAATGTTCTAGTGCGTCTGGATCTGTATCTCCTCGGCTCCGGACCACTCCTGAGTCGTCAGTCTCGTTGATTTGCATAACGTTCCCGCCGCGCCCCCTAATGATCTTCCCTTCCCATTTAATTCACTGCAAAGCGTCTGTGGAAATCGGGCTCCTGATTTAGGTGCGAGATAAAAACGAACCACGAATGCAATTACTGCGTTTCAGATTCCCATGGAAGGTGTGCACTACGAGCCGGGAGGACCTGCCACATGTCACCATCTGCGGGACGCCTCGTAATTTCAGCTCTTGACACTCTTTTCTTAAATGCTGATCGCTCCTCAGTCTTGACAATGGCTCCGGGGAGTAGCAGTGGCTGCGGAGCCGGGATGGGTCGTAAATGTGCAAATCTTCAAGAAAGTGGAATTTATCTCATTTCTCCGAGCTTTTAAATAGTCATCGTCGCGTAGCGGGGCTGTCAAGCTTTAACTGGGGGGTAATAAAGCCGTATCCATATGGAACGGAGCGAGTCACCGGCTTCAAGTGCTGCTAAATGCAGAGTTTGATGATTATTGTGCTTGTGATCAAAAACTTGTATGGAAAAGTTGTCGGAAGAGGTTGTGGTTCTCCGCTGAGCGCTGCAGCCTCTTCCGTAGCCAGGCGACGATCATCGGTCACATGGCCTAGGTGCACAGGCCTGAGCTGCAGTACCAAGTACAGCCACTATGTAATGGGTGGCGCTGTGCTTGGTGAGCTGCGAGGAGACTGTAGAGCTCACCGGAGTGCTGCAGCCTCTTCATACAGCTGATTGGTGGGTGTGCCGAACGTCAGACCCCCACCGATCAGATCCTGAGGATAGTTCATCAATATCGTAAACCCCTTTAAGTAATAAAAGTGACATTTTACATATTGACTGGGGCAGGACTAACTAATAACTGGATTACCACCAGTTTAGATTACTCTACTGGTATGGCACTAACTGGAAAACACAACTGGAAATAAATTGTCACCCATTGGCACTTACCAACCTACAGGATAAAAAACTAAAATCAGGGCTTTAAGGGGCAACCCAGGAATGCCCCGAAATGGGCCAGAAGGTCCACAAGTGCCCACTTTGGCGTGTGGCATACAAAAGCACATAGGACCGGTTCACAAGATAGTCCCACCAGAATTGGGACTGCTGACAAGTGGGGTTGGTATGGGGCCACCCAATGTTTCAGACAAAAGTCCAGAGCTGCATTCATAATTCTGCTGGATGTTCTTGGTAACAGTCAGTAAGCTTCTTCTAAGACATCTCTGACTAAGGGCTGTCCGTAAAAACGCGGATCCGTTTTTTTGCAGGTTAGATGCTGTCCCATTCACTTCTATGCGGCATTTTCTTCCATTGCACGACTCAGCTAAAAAAAAATGAAACGTCCTATACTTGTCAGTGGCAATCAGAGCATCGCCCTATTGAAGTCTATGGATCATCAAAAAAACGGAATGCAATTGGTTTTTTTGCGGACATGCTAAACTGTCCTCAAAAAAAAGGATCCGCATTTTTGCGGACAGCATACGGCCGCCTGAATGAGCCCTGACTGCTATAATGCATTGAAGAATTCACTTTTCAGGCTACAAAACACTAAGGTCTGGGGAGACACTGAACATGCAGGGGATGCTAGGACATTAGAGTGCTGGATCAATCGATTGCGCAGGCAGTGTTAAGCTAAGAAACACAAAATTGGCGCACCATAGGGTGATAACGTACGGTTATGGTAAAGGAATGTCTCCAAAATGGAGGCTCACCTTGTGGGGCTGTGCTAAATGTAGGCACAACTTTAGTGTAGACTCATCGAGGGGTGTTGAATGCCCCCTGTGTTGGAAGGTATGCGGCCAAGGATGCAGGTACTTCTAGCAGGGGATGCTTGGAGTCTCCCAGAAGGCAAGTAGATCAGCAGAGAGATATCCCGCGGCGCAAAGAACCATCCAATAGTAAAGTTCAAAACTGCAGAAATTTATATGGCAGGTGGTACAACGCGTTTCAGGGACAACGGTCCCCTTCATCAGGTACAGACTGATTACAGTGCTGGAGACTGCAGTATTGGAGGTATATCTCTTATAGCCTTACTGAGCTGCTATAATGCAAGATGACAGCACTTTACAGAATGCAACACATTAGGATCTGTGCAGAGACTGAACAAGAAGGAGATGACTCAGATCTTAGCTCTGAAATACATACAATTTGAATCTGATTCCAGTAGCAACCAATAGAATTGGGAATATAGGAATTTACTCAGGATCAGTACAGGATAAGTAATGTAATGTATGTACACAGTGACTGCACCAGCAGAATAGTGAGTGCAGCTCTGGAGTATAATACAGGATGTAACTCAGGATCAGTACAGGATAAGTAATGTAATGTATGTACACAGTGACTGCACCAGCAGAATAGTGAGTGCAGCTCTGGAGTATAATACAGGATGTAACTCAGGATCAGTACAGGATAAGTAATGTATGTACACAGTGACTCCACCAGCAGAATAGTGAGTGCAGCTCTGGAGTATAATACAGGATATAACTCAGGATCAGTACAGGATAAGTAATGTAATGTATGTACACAGTGACTGCACCAGCAGAATAGTGAGTGCAGCTGTGGAGTATAATACAGGATGTAACTCAGGATCAGTACAGGAGAAGTAATGTATGTACACAGTGACTCCACCAGCAGAATAGTGAGTGCAGCTCTGGAGTATAATACAGGATATAACTCAGGATCAGTACAGGATAAGTAATGTATGTATGTACACAGTGACTCCACCAGCAGAATACTGAGTGCAGCTCTGGAGTATAATACAGGATATAACTCAGGATCAGTACAGAATAAGTAATGTATGTACACAGTGACTCCACCAGCAGAATAGTGAGTACAGCTCTGAAGTATAATACAGGATGTAACTCAGGATCAGTACAGAATAAGTAATGTAATGTACACAGTGACTGCACCAGCAGAATACTGGGTGCAGCTCTGGAGTATAATACAAGATGTAACTCAGGATCAGTACAGGATAAGTAATGTATGTACACAGTGACTCCACCAGCAGAATAGTGAGTGCAGCTCTGGAGTATAATACAGGATGTAACTCGGGATCAGTACAGGATAAGTAATGTATGCACACAGTGACTGCACCAGCAGAATAGTGAGTGCTGCTCTGGAGTATAATACAGGATGTAACTCAGGATCAGTACAGGATAAGTAATGTATGCACACAGTGACTGCACCAGCAGAATAGTGAGTGCTGCTCTGGAGTATAATACAGGATGTAACTCAGGATCAGCACAGGGTAAGTAATGTATGTACACAGTGACTCCACCAGCAGAATAGTGAGTGCAGCTCTGGAGTATAATACAGGATGTAACTCAGGATCAGTACAGAATAAGTAATGTAATGTATGTTCACAGTGACTCCACCAGCAGAATAGTGAGTGCAGCTCTGGAGTATAATACAGGATGTAACTCAGGATTAGTACAGGATAAGTTATGTATCTACACAGTGACTGCACCTGCAGAATAGTGAGTGCAGCTCTGGAGTATAATACAGAAGGTAACTTCAGTACTGGATGTTATTCAATGTAGTTAAAGTTTTTTGCAAAGTTAGAGATAGATTTTTTTTATTTAGTACAAAAACTAATAATCTCTGGAGGATTTTGTCAATGCAGTTGTTGAATGACAAAGCTCTAGGAGATGCCCGGATTCTTCTGACTGCCGCCGCCTATCAGCCATAAAACTGCATTGTTTCAGCCACCTCTCATCTTCAGGATGGTGCGAGTCTCTGCAATGTAATAAAACACATTGCATGATCCAATCTAACACATCTCCGCTTCCTGACGACTGTCAGCATATTTACTGCAGCAGCATCATCCCCTGACAAGGTGAAAGAATGAGAGACAAAACAGACGGGATGATTATCCACCCGACAAAGCAGTCAATTAAAAAGTGTAAGTAGCCGTAACCATAGCAAAAAAAAGGAGGCAAATTATTCAATTACACAGCATTTCCAAGACCTCTGCTTGCCGTGAGTGAATGGAAACATTCTTGTTCCCATTCCGAGGCTGAAAATCTGCCCCTGCTGTTTGTTACAATATATTGTGCAGCTTGGCTAAGGGTAGGTTTTTCCATCGGATTTCTGCTTTGGATTTGCATAGGGTGTGCTGCTGCCAATTCACACAAGGATCAGCGCCATTGTCATTCAATGCCTCCAATCCTTGGCATCGACCCGCCACTTATTTCTGCGGCAGAGATTTTGTGCCATGCAGCTGGAGATCCGCACCAGTGCATGTAAGCAGAGCTGCACTCGTACTGCTACATTGTAACAAACCTGCAGCTAGTTGGGAGCATCTTCTAGACTTTGAATGGAATGTTTACTGACAGCAAGCACAGTTCTTGAAGATTGTAAGGAATCCATGTAGAAAAAGTACAGCGTTGCCCAAAACTAAAGGCTCTTGCTTTGGCAGAGCCACCCGTCCACATATTACATGGCGGTCCATTTATTGGATTGGCCGGTACGGGTAATGGGTGGCGACCCCTATGGTTGCTGTAATGTTGGCCATTTTCTAGGGGACGGGAAGGCAGAAAACCGATAAGACAAAAGAAACAAGTGCAAAAAATATTCCACTTAGTGGTTTCTATGCATTGGCCATTTTTCTGATTTAAGGCGAAAATTCTACTTAAGGAGGTGCGAGGCGATTTGGTTTCCCTTACGAGCTTTTTCGGATGCCGTATCGAGGGGAAGGTTCCATATATAACAGGCGAGCGATGATTATGGGAATACGCCGTTTGTTTTGCCAGATCGCTGCCGCTATTACTGACAGGCGGCGTGTATTCCTAACAGTAAGTGACTGTCGGAATCCTCTGAACCCCGAGGCAGGGAATTGTGCCATTACTCTGTAGTAAAGGAGAGGATCATGTCACAACAAGGAAATCACACAGGAGACGCTGTGCCGTCATCACGTGAAGTCTCTGCAGACATCGTGTTCTCCATTTAACCCTGCGAGGATCCAGAGTGATACATTGTATCCGTAGGGAATGAGGATGATAATGCGGCTCAGTCACACCCATCCCGGCTCAGTGGGTACTGATGGTTTCTTCCAGATGTTGTCCCATTTTTGAGGGAATGTCCCACAAAGGGGTCCCTTTGGGACAGAATTGATGTTATTTTTGGTTGAACAGGGGGGCTTCTGATAGTTTTGGGACACGGGCTTAGAAATGTCTTGTGATTTGGAATTCAAGGTCATCATGTGCACGGAGTTTGTGTGGTCTCCAAATAATCATCAAAAATATCCTGGAAGGTCACTGTTATGGCAGCAATTTGCACTATGAGGGCACTGTGGTTATTAACATTATGTGGGCACTGTGGTTATTAACATTATGTGGGCACTGTGGTTATTAACATTATGGGGGCACTGTGGTTACTAACATTATGTGGGCACTGTGGTTACTAACATTATGGGGGCACTGTGGTTATTAACATTTTGGGGGCACTGTGGTTATTAACATTATGGGGGCACTGTGGTTATTAACATTATGAGGGCACTGTGGTTATTAACATTATGGGGGCACTGTGGTTATTAACATTATGTGGGCACTGTGGTTATTAACATTATGTGGGCACTGTGGTTATTAACATTATGTGGGCACAGTGGTTATTAACATTATGGGGGCACTGTGGTTATTAACATTATGGGGGCACTGTGTTTATTAACATTATGGGGGCACTGTGGTTATTAACATTATGGGGGCACTGTGGTTATTAACATTATGTGGGCACTATGGTTATTAACATTATGGGGGCACTGTGGTTATTAACATTATGGGGGCACTGTGGTTATTAACATTATGTGGGCACTGTGGTTATTAACATTATGGGGGCACTGTGGTTATTAACATTATGGGGGCACTGTGGTTATTAACATTATGGGGGCACGGTGGTTATTGATATTATGGGGGCACTGTGGTTATTAACATTATGGGGGCACGGTGGTTATTGATATTATGGGGGCACTGTGGTTAATAACATTATGGGGGCACTGTGGTTATTAACATTATGGGGGCACTGTGGTTATTAATATTATGGGGGCACTGTGGTTACTAACATTATGGGGGCACTGTGGTTATTAATATTATGGGGGCAATGTGGTTATTAACATTATGTGGGCACTGTGGTTACTAACATTATGGGGGCACTGTGGTTATTAACATTATGTGGGCACTGTGGTTATTAACATTATGGGGGCACTGTGGTTATTAACATTATGTGGGCACTGTGGTTATTAACATTATGGGGTCACTGTGGTTATTAATATTATGGGGGCACTGTGGTTATTAACATTATGTGGGCACTGTGGTTACTAACATTATGTGGGCACTGTGGTTATTAATATTATGGGGGCACTGTGGTTATTAACATTATGGGGGCACTGTGGTTTTAACATTATGGGGGCACTGTGGTTACTAACATTATGGGGGCACTGTGGTTATTAACATTATGGGGGCACTGTGGTTACTAACATTATGGGGGCACTGTGGTTATTAATATTATGGGGGCACTGTGGTTATTAACATTATGTGGGCACTGTGGTTATTAACATTATGTGGGCACTGTGGTTATTAACATTATGGGGGCACTGTGGTTATTAACATTATGTGGGCACTGTGGTTATTAACATTATGTGGGCACTGTGGTTATTAACATTATGTGGGCACTGTGGTTACTAACAATATGGGGGCACTGTGGTTACTAACATTATGGGGGCACTGTGGTTACTAACATTATGGGGGCACTGTGGTTACTAACATTATGGGGGCACTGTGGTTATTAACATTATGTGGGCACTGTGGTTACTAACATTATGTGGGCACTGTGGTTATTAACATTATGGGGGCACTGTGGTTATTAACATTATGTGGGCACTGTGGTTACTAACATTATGTGGGCACTGTGGTTATTAACATTATGTGGGCACTGTGGTTACTAACATTATGTGGGCACTGTGGTTATTAACATTATGGGGGCACTGTGGTTATTAACATTATGTGGGCACTGTGGTTACTAACATTATGTGGGCACTGTGGTTACTAACATTATGTGGGCACTGCGGTTACTAACATTATGGGGGCACTGTGGTTACTAACATTATGGGGGCACTGTGGTTATTGACATTATGGGGGCACTGTGGTTATTGACATTATGGGGGCACTGTGGTTACTAACAATATAGGGGCACTGTGGTTATTAACATTATGTGGGCACTGTGGTTACTAACATTATAGGGGCACTGTGCCTGTCACTATTATAGCAGTACTATGTCTGGCACTGTTATTGAGGCATGGCGGTAGTCACTTATATTACATCACTATGAGTCTTACTGTTATGGGGCACTTTTGCTGTCACTGTTAAGGAGACACAGTTTGGCGAAACTGTTATAGCAGTACTGTGGCTGCCACTGTCATGGAGGCACTCTGCCTGTCATCATTATAGCAGTACTATGCCCGGCACTGTTATTGAGGCTCCAGGATACATTGTTATGAATCTTACTGTTATGGCAATACTGTCATTGTGGATGCCACTACTATGGGGACATTGTCACTATCCCCATCAGTCCAGCATTATGGATTGCCCTGTCAGTGTCCCTGGTAATACAGCATTGTGGATGTCACTACTATGGGGACATTGTCACTTTCCTTTCTGGCTGTCATTGTTGTGGGGGCACTGTCATTGTCTCAGTATCTACAGCATTGTGGATGTCACTATTATGGGGGCACTGTAACTGTCTATGTTATTACAGCACTATGGACGTCATTCTTATGGGGGCACTCTGACTTTTCCGTGCTATTACAGCATTGTGGGTGTCATTGTTATGGGGGCACTGTCACAGTCTCTTTTCTTACACCATCATTATGGGGGCACTCTAACTGTCTCTATTATTACAAGGTGGATGTCACTGTTATGGGGGCGCAGTGACGGCTGTGTCTATAGGATCCGGCACTCCTGTACACTATGTATGAGTCTGGATCACTTCTCATTATACACAGCCTGTAGTGCGCCGTGTGTATGACCCCCACATCTGGAGGACCCGGGGGCAGGGGTGTCAGGCGCCTGGTACTGATGTCAGACATGCTGATGGTTTCTCTGTAGGTGACTTGGCACAATGCTTAGTCATTCTCAGCCGCACAAGTGCAGCCAAGTGACTGCGCAGCATACACATGCCAGCTCTGCGCAGTGCTGCGGGGTGACGCCACCTCCATGATGCCAGTGAAGAGATCTGCATTGTTTAACCCTTACAGTACAGAGGGAACAGCACCCGGGAGATATCACAGGGATGATGGGGACAGCGGGATAGTTTTTAGGGCAACTCAACATGTCCCACATCCCACAGTGTCAGAAGAAGCGCCCAATAAACAGGGCCAGAAGAGCGCCCCCATGAACAAGGCCAGAAGAGCGCCCCCATAAACAGGGCCAGAAGAGCGCCCCCATAAACAGGGCCAGAAGAGCGCCCCCATAAACAGGGCCAGAAGAGCGCCCTGATGTTCTCTTATTCTCCTGACAGATTATGTGTTTGGCAGACAAAACATCAAATAAAAATAAATAAGTAATTTCTACGACATAAATGTATGTACTCGTCTGTGGTGTTATTTCCGCTCTCCGAGGTGTCAATTACGCTGCGGCTCTCCAGGATTCCTGCTGCGGCTGCCGTTACAATTAATGATATGTTAATTAGATCCTATGTATAAAATAAGAGGAGCTCCGCAGATTATTAATGTATCACCCTAACCTGCAATTACATGGGCTGCAACTTTAGATAGATAGATGATAGATAGATAAATAGATAGATAGATAGATAGATAGATAGATAGATAATAGATCGATAGATAGATAGCTGGATAGATAGATAGATAGATAGGAGATAGATAGATAGATAGATATGAGATAGATAGATATGAGATAGATAGATATGAGATATAGAGAGATATGAGATAGATAGATAGATAGATAGATAGATAGATAGATAGATAGATAATAGATCGATAGATAGATAGCTGGATAGATAGATAGATAGATAGGAGATAGATAGATAGATAGATATGAGATAGATAGATATGAGATAGATAGATATGAGATATAGAGAGATATGAGATAGATAGATAGATAGATAGATAGATAGATAGATAGATAGATAGATAGATCTCCTGGCTGCTCCTCCTCATATTGTAGAATTTCAGCAGAAACCAATAAGGAAATCTAGTAAGGAGGGAAACGTGCGGCTCCTGGAAAGAAAGTTTTAAAGGACCTCATTTACTGGAAAGGGGCCAAGAGGCTCTTCACTGCTGTCAGGTTGTAGATTTCTACTTAACATCCGTCCTTAATATACGCCCGAGCGCTGCCTGATTTTCCAGAACTCTCGTCCTCTACAAAGTCCTCCGGTGACCTCTTCTCCAAAGACGAAGGCAGCGCGGAATAAAGGACGGATTAATGAGTCCTCCCTCGTGCTTCTTCACGACAGATAACATTATAAGACCAAATGGTGTCTAAGAATAAAATCTCGCTTTTCTCTCAAGATTTCAGAGGGATTCCAAGAGTGTAATTGTACATTTATTTCAAAAAAATAAACATTTTGATTTTGAATTTACAAAAAGTGCCCTTTCAGAGGGATCAGTGAACTGTCTCATGTCTTGGAGGTCTCTTTACCACCCGACAACGGCAGATGTTGCAGGAAAGAAGTATCAGGCCAGGGGGATGATAACATACATGACGATTTGTTCCATGGGAGATAAGCGGTGCCAGAGAACGCTCCTTCTCTCCCCACTGAAAAAAACTCAATCAATCCAAATGTGGTGGAGCCAGGAAGAGTAGTGGTAGTGGTCCACCAGATGTGATCAGATGTGTAGGACCTTGATTGATACCCTATATTTTAATATACGGCTGGTGCCATCTTCTAGTTGAAGGAGCCTCAAGATCTCCTGCTTCAGTCTAGGTAAATAATGGAGTCCTTGCTGATGCCTCTTGCTGTTCTTTTCTTCAAACTGGACCCCTATCCAGATCCTTCATCTACTTGGACTGAGATTGAGGAGCTAACTTTTTGTCTAAGATGTTCCTCTGTGATGACTTTGGGCCCCGGAGGAGAATTGTTTCTGAGCGGCCTGTCTGCAGCTACACAGAACAATTGCACGGCTGTGTAGGAAATTTTGCCCAAAAGAATAAACCCTAGCAGTAAGCGGTACTTTTTTACGGGATTGTACTCAGAAGAAGCTCAGGATTCCTATTGCTGCTGGTCCCTGGTATTATGTCAGAATCTCTGCCCTACAGAAGGTCCTCTGGTGGGTCATGCTAGTCCCCATTATCAAATACCCTACCTCAGTGTGTATTGAGGAAGTTCTTTCACATATTCCATAGGGCAACAGTTGTCTACCTGGTGTTCATCATCTCATCTGGTTTTAGTGTTATATTCCGGACATGCCTCATGACGGTGGTCTAGTTTCGTTGTCATACAACCGGTAGCTCTCTACGGCCCTGCTCCAGCTCCTGGTTTCACCGCGGCCCTGGTGGTTCAGGCTGTGGCTCTTCTGCTTGGATCCAAACTTATATAAAGGTGTAAGGCAGTGGTCAGCAAACTGCGGCTCTAGAGCCACATGTGGCTCTTTAGCCCCTTGATATTGGCTCTTCTAGGTGCGGGCTCCCATGTACAGTGCGATCGTATTTTCGTTGCCTGTGGCAAAAATCGGCAGGAGGGAGAGGACCAGGAAGCGGTGAAGGCTCTGTACTCACCGCTTCCTGGTCCTGGGCTGTAGGCTGTGAAGGCTGTGCACAGTGTGAGGCGCTCTGTGACGTCACACTGTGCACGCCAGTTCACAGTACAGCTGACAGCAGGAGGAACACAGAGCGAGGGTGGTGAGGAGCAGCGGCATCCAGGAGCAGGAGAGGTAAGTGCTTTTTATTTTATGAAACTTGGGGCTGATCTGAGGCAATGAGGTGATGAGAATCATAATGGGGGATATGAGAGGCATTATGGATGATGAGAGGCATCATGGATAATAAAGGGGATGATGAGAATCATAATGGGGGATATGACAGGTATCATGGATGATGAGAGGCATCATTGATGATAATGGGGATGATGAGAGGCATGGGGCTCTTATCTGAGGTCTGATTGGGGGTCATTTA
Source organism: Bufotes viridis (assembly GCA_033119425.1). NCBI lineage: Eukaryota > Metazoa > Chordata > Amphibia > Anura > Bufonidae > Bufotes > Bufotes viridis. The sequence continues at coordinate 98,516,202 of CM065598.1, forward strand.
CTTTGGGGTCTGAGCTGACGTCTGATCTGAGGGAGGTCTTATTAACATTGGGGGTCTGATTAGTGGTTTGACCTGAGGTGTAATGAAAATTATATATTTTTTTTCATATTGTCCTCATCTAAAACCTACGTGCGTCTTATAGGGTGAAACGTTGTGGAGTGAAAGACGTAGTGTCGAGGATTGAGAAAGGTAGGGTCAGACGGTTAGGAATACCCTTATTAAGCTCATAACAATTTACCTTCCGATATAGTTTACATTTAAAAAATTTGGCTCTAAGAAAAAATGTAATCGCAGTTTTGTTGATATTTGGCTCAGTTGACTAATAAGTTTGCCCACCACTGGTGTAAGGCGACCAACACCAGAAGATGACATCGGGGATGGTGGCCTACTTGCCTGATGCTTGAGGTTCACTCATGTTCCCTAATCCCTATGCTACAGCTCCTGAATCCTGAGTTGATTCCTGATTGACCCTGATCCTGATTTTGCCCTTCTTCCTCTTGGTCTTGTCTCTATCTTTCCCCTTAGATAGTTGTTCTTCCACCTGTTGTTCTACATTAGGCACTGACTACTGGCAACATTTCAGACCATACATCGTCTAGTCCTCTGAGCTATCGCGTCCTGATCACTGTCTTGGTGATGACCCTCGACTCCTTTTCTGCCTAAGTTGCCCCGGCGGGTGGGTGATGGTTGAAGGGGAAAATACGGAGATTCGTTAGGCTTCAAAGTCTCCAAGTCTTCAAAGTATCAAGAGGATTGCAGCTTAGAGAATTTGTTACATTTTATTACATGATGGTAACATGGTCACATGAACATTAGGGACCATGGACCCAGCATTCTGCTGGAGGCAGGGGCGTGCCTCTCATGAGGTAAAGTAAGGCGGTGGCCCAAGGCGATACTCTGAAAGGACTGCAGGGGGCGGCACTTTAGCCTTCAGCCCTGAATACAGCAATGTCACATAACCAGGCCCGCTTTTCCCTCAGGCGGCGTCTTGTGCTGTCCTTGAAGGGGCGGCATCGACGCAGCCCGTGCCCCCCTTGCCTGTGGTACTGTACTTTTCCCAGAAGTGCGTCTTATAAAGGGTGTGCTTCCATTATGGCGCTTCCATAAATGCTCAGTTCCATCCTTCAACTGCCACCAGCCGTATCTGCTGTTAGAAGATGTGACCGTTACACGGACACAGCTGCAGCAGAAAGAACACGCCACTGAGCTCTTATAGGGAGAGAGAGTCAGCATGAAGAACACACCCCCTGAGCTGTGATAGGGACAGAGCTGCAGCAGAAAGAACACGCCACTGAGCTCTTATAGGGAGAGAGTCAGCAGGAAGAACACACCCCCTGAGCTGTGATAGGGAGAGAGTCAGCATGAAGAACACACCCCCTGAGCTGTGATAGGGAGAGAGCTGCAGCAGAAAGAACACGCCACTGAGCTCTTATAGGGAGAGAGTCGGCAGGAAGAACACACCCCCTGAGCCGTGATAGGGAGAGAGGGTCAGTATAAAGAACACACCCCCTGAGCTGTGATAGGCAGAGAGCTGCAGCAGAAAGAACACGCCACTGAGCTCTTATAGGGAGAACAAAACAGCATGAAGAACACACCCCCTGAGCTGTGATAGGGAGAGAGAGTTAGCAGGAAGAACACACCCCCTGAGCTGTGATAGGGAGAGAGAGTCCGCAGAAAGAACACACACCCTTAGCTGTGATAGGGAGAGAGCTGCAGCAGAAAGCACACACCCTTAGCTGTGATAGGGAGAGAGATTTAGCAGGAAGAACACGCCTCCTGAGATGTGATAGCGAGTGATTTAGCAGGAAGAACACACCCCCTGAGCTGTGATAGGGAGAGAGAGTCCGTAGGAAGAACACACACCCTTAGCTGTGATAGGGAGAGAGCTGCAGCAGAAAGCACACACCCTTAGCTGTGATAGGGAGACAGATTCAGCTGAAGGAACACACCACTGAGATGTGATAGGGAGAGAACTGCAGCAGGAAGAACACACACGGTTAGGCTACTTTCACACTAGCATTTAAGTTTTCCGGTATTGAGTTCCGTCTTAGGGTCTCAATACCGGAAAGAAACGCTTGTTTTGTCCCTATTCATTGTCAATTGGAACAAAACTGAACTGAACAGAACAGATCACTCCAAAATGCATTCTGTTCCGTTTTCTTGCGTTCCCATACCGGAGCGCAAACCGCAACATGTTGTAGTTTGCTTTCCGTCCTGGGATGCGGATGCAAAACGGATCTGGCATTGCCCCAATGCAAGTCAATGGGGACGCATCCGTTTTTTCTGCCACAATCTGCCACAATAGAAAACGGATCCGTCCCCCATTGACCTTAAATGGAGTATGTGACGGATCCGTCTTGGCTATGTTACAGATAATACAACCGGATCCATTCATAACGGATACAGACGGTTGTATTATCAGTAACGGAAGCGTTTTTGCTGAACCATGACGGATCCAGAAAAAACGCTAGTGCCTTAGCTGTGATAGAGAGCAGCCCCATGCACAGCGGAAGAGATTGAGTCGGACCAAGGTGGGAAAGTGAAGCAGTGAAGGTGCTGAATCTGGGACAGGTGAGTAACATCTCTGTGCACTCAACTGGTAGTCACCCAGATGTAGAAACGGTTGCTAGGCAACTTAAAACAAAATAGAATACAGAATACAAAAAGAGAAAAAAACTAAAGCTCATCATACTAATTGAATTCAGGACGTGTAGACACCGCTCTGGAGTGATATTTTGATTGTTTTATAGACAAACAGGGGTTAATATACCATAGACGTCTCTTAGAATTTTTGCTCAGTCTCCGAGGGACATCAGAATTCTCAGTCATCGTAACTTAGTTGACTAAAGAGTCACGTAGTTAATTTTTATTTCAAGTAGATGGCACTGGCAGCATTAGTGTCAAAGAGAAGCTCATAAAGGAGCTGCAGAGAACATTGCCCTCAGGTGAATATATATCTGGGCCACATGTAAGGCACTCGGCGCTCTGCCTGACTTTACCAGTTCTTTTTGCGCTCTTTTGAGAATTCCTGTTCTCTAGATCCGGCCGTGTCGTGCATTTATTCTACTAGAGCGGTTTCTTGTGTGGTTGTGTCTTGTCTTCGATAATGTACAATTCACACAAAAAAAAAGGGGAGTCAGGTCCTTAAAAGTTCATAAGCAGAAGATTAAGAAAGACAATTTTGTAGACCTTGTTATTTTTGGACCCCGTTCTCTTTCGTAGGTCATCACAGAGCCCCCGATGTCTCTCCGGTAAATGTAAGCCATGAATTTCTGGAGCTTAGTCTATTACATGCAATTATGCTTCTCTGCACATTACTTCTCTGCACAATGCATCTCTGCACACTGCTTCTTAGCACACTGCTTCTCTGCACATTGCTTCTCTGCAACCATCCTCTCTGCACATAGCTTCTATACACAATGCTTCTCTGCACACTACATCTCTGCACACATCCTCTCTGCACAATGCATCTCTGCACACATCCTCTCTGCACACTACATCTCTGCAACCCTGCTTCTCTGCACACTACATCTCTGCACACAGCTTCTCTGCACACAGCCTCTCTGCACACTACATCTCTGCAACCCTGCTTCTCTGCACACAGCCTCTCTGCACACTGCTTCTCTGCAGAGTTCTTATCTGCATATGGCTTCTCTGCACCCTCTCTGCACATAGCTTCTCGGCACACAGCCTCTCTGCACCCTCTCTACACCTTGCTTCTCTGCACCCTCTCTGCACCTTGCTTCTCTGCACCGTCTCTACACCTTGCTTCTCTGCACCCTCTCTACACCTTGCCTCTCTGCACATAGCTTCTCTGCACCCTCTCTACACCTTGGTTCTCTGCACCTTGCTTCTCTGCACCCTCTCTACACCTTGCTTCTCTGCACCCTCTCTGCACATAGCTTCTCGGCACACACCCTCTCTGCACCTTCTCTACACCTTGCTTCTCTGCACCCTCTCTGAACCTTGCTTCTCTGCACCCTCTCTAGACATTGCTTCTCTGCACCCTCTCTGCACATAGCTTCTCGGCACACACCCTCTCTGCACCCTCTCTACACCTTGCTTCTCTGCACCCTCTCTGCACCTTGCTTCTCTGCACCCTCTCTAGACATTGCTTCTCTGCACCCTCTCTACACATTGCTTCTCTGAACCCTCTCTACACCTTGCTTCTCTGCACCCTCTCTACACATTGCTTCTCTGTACCCTCTCTACACCTTGCCCCTCTGCATCCTCTCTACACCTTGCCCCTCTGCATCCTCTCTACACCTTGCTTCTCTGCACCCTCTCTACACCTTGCCTCTCTGCACACGTGGGCACATTTGCTAAAGTGTTGCCTCCTGTTTTCATGAGTAAAAAGCCTGTGTACCACTGTCTTATTATTAAGCCTCATTTATCAACAGTTTTTGTGCCTATTTTGAGTTTTAAGACAAACTCAAAAGTTTTTAGACTTAGCCCAATTTCCTTCCTATATATGTAGGTGCGCCTTTTTTTACAGATTTTGTTGTAAAAACAGTCTAATTTCTACGCCACCCCAGGTCTGGTCTTCTTTTCTGTCTCTGCTTTCAGTCGTGAATTGCACCACAATTCGCCTACTTTCATGGAGATGTGCGCCAAAATCCAGTTTAGTTGCGCCACATTTTTATGCACATACTATATAGACCAGTTTAGTGAATTTAAATCTGTCTTACAAGATAATGACCACTAGAGGTCAGAGATAAATCAAAAAAGACAAACCAGATTTATTAAGGGATAATAAACGAGGCACAAATTGAAGACAGGCTTTGCCAATACTCTTAGTAAATGTGCCCCATGCTCTCTGCTCATTGCTTCTTTGCACGGAGCATATCTGCACGCTGCTTCTCTGAATACAGCTCCTATGCAAGAGCATATCTGCACCCTGCTTCTCTGTATACAGCCTCTCTGCACAGAGCATATCTGCACCCTGCTTCTCTGTATACAGCCTCTCTGCACAGAGCATATCTGCACCCTGCTTCTCTGTATACAGCCTCTCTGCACAGAGCATATCTGCACCCTGTCCTGTTCCATAGTACTGACCTACAGCCTCTCTGCACAGAGCATATCTGCACCCTTCTTCTCTATATACAGCCTCTCTGCACAGAGCATATCTGCACCCTGCTTCTCTGTATACAGCCTCTCTGCACAGAGCATATCTGCACCCTGCTTCCCTGTATACAGCCTCACTGTACAGAGCATATCTGCACCCTTCTTTCCTGTATACAGCCTCTCTGCACAGAGCATATCTGCACCCTTCTTCTCTATATACAGCCTCTCTGCACAGAGCATATCTGCACCCTGCTTCTCTGTACACCGCTTCTCTGCACACAGCATATCTGCACTCTGCTTCTCTGTATACAGCCTCTCTGCACAGAGCATATCTGCACCCTGCTTCTCTATATACAGCCTCTCTGCACAGAGCATATCTGCACCCTGCTTCTCTGTACACCGCTTCTCTGCACACTATTGGTTTGCTGCTGTCCCCCAGTAGATTTAGGCCCCAGAAGTGGATCATTCGATACTACACTTTCATGACCTATTCCATAAGTCAGAGGCCATACATGTCTGAAGTTGGAAAACCCCCTTCTCTCAATGAACCTAATACCAAACTGGAGGTTGGCATCTGCCATCCTCAGGGCATCAGTTGCTTTCTCTTGGTCTGGGGGGGGGGGGCAGAAGCTTCCCTGTATCGCTTTGAAGACCAAGTAAAACAAACCAGAATAGACCAAGAAGGTGGAAATATAAATTTTTTATGATTTTTGTATTATTAGGTTTAGAGGTTGTCCACAATTAGAAAAACATGCTTTTTTGTCCACAGGTGTTTTGTGTTTTTGCAGCTCAGTTGGTGGTTAGTGCGGCTGTTTTTTGGGAAAAGGCAGCCATTTTTTTCTAATCCTTTTGTCTTCAGGCAAACTGTGTGCACCAAGAAGATTCCCGGGCAATGGTGGATGGCTCCTACTGCCCAATATAAGGGGATTGTTATTTAGGCAAGTATTATATCTTTCTCTCTATCAATTTGTATCAAATAGCTGAAAATATAACAGAAATATTCAGATCATCTCCATGTCTTGTCTCAGCAACGATGAGGGTTAATGCAGGAATGTGGAAGGGTTTGAAGAGATGTGCTCGCCGCTCATCACAAACATGGCACCGGCCTCTCCCCAGCGGCATGCTAATTGCCACTGCCAGTTAAACTGAAGTCAGATGATTCCTCCTGAAAAGCTTTCCACACTTCAGGACGGTGAGTATCGAGGAGTCAGGCAGTAGGCATGGAAACCGAGGATGATGAATTCCCTTTCAACATTTTCGTCAACGTTTCCATCTTCTCGTGTTAAAAAAAAGGAGCAAATACTTTATTTACTAAATATTGGAAATGTTCAAATTCAGAGAAATAAAAGTTTCTGTAAACCCTGCCTCATCCGTCATGGTATGTGCTCATGCAATGTCCGTTCCGTTTTTTCGCGTTCAGTATGCAGAACCATTCTTTTCAACGGGTCTACAAAAAAATAAAAAGTTACTGTGTGTTTCCATATGTCCGTTCCGCAAAAAAATAGAACATGTCCTATCATAGCCCGCATTGCGGACAAGGATAGGACGGTTTTATTAAGGGCCATCTGTTCTGTTCCGCAAAATACGGAATGCACACGGATGTTATCCGGATTTTTTGCTGATCTGTGTTTTGCGGACTGCAAAATACATATGGTCGTGTGCATGAGCCCTAACTCTATGAACCAGGAAGATCAGGTTGTACATATTTAGGTAAGTCCATACAAGGACAGATATGCTGCGAATTTGCATGCGGATTTCCCAGGGTTGCAGATCCGCCCAAAAAAAACACATCTAACACAGACAGGTTTTTTGCTGCGGAAAATCTAGTGCTAAAAAAAATCAGGCCTCTTGTCATATCACTACTCCAGAGTCCAGGCCCAGAGGATTCCGGTTGTATTTTTAGACTGCAGTTGACGTCTGTTTGTAAACCTGCGCAGGCGGCTGAAATGCGTTAGAGAAAGTCGATTGTGTTGTTAAAACAATATTTGATATGTTTTCGGCCCAGCCCCACTCCCTTCTCGCTCCGTCTGCCATGACACCTCTGAGGATTGAAAACCCATGAAATTATAATGTGCTTTTTACAAGATTCCTGTCACAGGGAGATATGGAGGGAAGCCGACCCAAGTATTGATTAGAAATCGATTGCCCTCTAAATTACGAGGTGTACGGTTCTCATTAACGAGTCATGAGGATCGGGTTGGTTTTCGCTGTCATTCCACCAGTTGGAGATGGAGCCACTTAACCTCGGAGAGCAATGGCCTCCTGAATGTAAGTCTTTAAACTGTCCTTCCCTGTAAATGCTATTCAGCTGTTTTGTCCGTTCTCGGAAAATTGAGTGACAAGCAATATGGCCGCCAGTATGGCTGTCAATGAGAAAGGGGGGCAAGGGACACCAACAAGCCACCCTGTCTTGGCCAGTTAGTTTGTGAGCCCCAAAGTAAAATCAATTATAAGGCCTCCGACCTAAGTTGCTTACAGTTTTGCCCTGCTTGTGCTCTTCAGTTCTTACCTGCTTGTCTGGCAGTCACTTCGCATAGGCAGGTCGGCAGCTGCCACACGGCCTGACCACCTCAGTCTCACTAGTGCCACACGCCAACTGACTTGGCAGGGTTACTTATGCCTGCCCCCTAGACTCCTCCAAGGTGGGTTACATGGAGCCCATTGCGGCAAGGCATTAGAAACACCTTCCTGCCAACTATGGCACTAATTCGCACAGGTAATAGCAGCTGGATGACCCCACCCAAACATCCTCTCCACCACTGCCTATATAATAAAAGCAAACATCTCATTACACGCAATAATTTAACTTTACACCTGCCTGGCCGAACTGAGCATGCATGTATACGAGGGTATCTTTGGAAGACAGCCTTAACCTACTGTAAAATTATAAAATAAAACTCACTGTTACCGATGCCAAGTTGGTTCTGATGCTTCCGCGATTCCTCGCTGATCTCTACTTCCTGATCAACACACAGGAAATGACTGCTCAGCCAATCACCTCATGAGGCGGGACACTGCTGCAGACAGTGATTGGCTGAGAGGTCATTTCCAGTGTCATTTCCAGGGACTTAGACCAAATGGCGGGAAGCATTGAAATGGGTTTAAAGGGATTTTCTACATAGAGTCCCTATCTATAAGCCCTGCTAGGAACTATAAATATCACATGGGGGGGGCGGGCCCAAACTCAAATGATTGACTAGGGCTGAGAGTCACTGAAAAAAGCAGCTCTCACTTCGGAGCACTTGGTCATGTATTACCTGATTGCCTCTTGATTCTAAGAAGCGCTATAGAAAACCATCACTGACTATGGGGGTAATATGGACCTGAGCTGCCACAAGCAGAATCGTACTAGCTGGACAACCCCTTTAAGGTGCCAAATATAATGCGTATAATTCTAACCTAATATCAGGGGTGTCCCAGGAGCCAAATAGTGAGTAGTTCACTCCTCAGGGGTCAGCCTCTAGGCTGCACAGTCTGCATGGGTGAGGGGAGAGCCATAAGGTACTGCTTATACTGATAGTATGATGGAATTTCCTGTAATCCAGAGTAGACAGGATTTGATAGGTGCCAAATCATCAATTATTCTGGATTGTAGGACAGTCCTAAAAAAAAAACACTGTGTATGCAATGTACTCGTAAGAGTAGAGACAAGTTAAAAGGGGGTCATCTGAGATTTTTAAAATAATGATTAATCCTCAGGACAGGTCATCAAAATCAGATTGACGGGGGTCACATGACCTACACGCAGCTCAGTCCCATTCAAGTTAATAAGACTGAGCTGCAATACCAAGCAGTACCACTATACTATGGACGGCGCTGTGTTTGGTAAGCTGCAAGGTGGGCGCAGTGCTCACCGGAGCACCATGGCCTTTTCAGACAGCTGATCCGCAGGGGTGCCAGGACCCCCACTGATCGCATATTGATGCCCTATCCTATTAAGCACCCAGAAAACCCCTTTAAAATGAGAATAGAATCTGCTGAACTGCAAGAATTTCTAGGAATTGCTAGATCATAAAAATTCTATACGTACAGAATACAATTATCACCATTCTATTTAGAAATATCTACTGAATGGGTTATTAAAAAATATAAAAGATGAAAAAAATATCCTATGTCTTTTTTCCCATATTGTTACCACCGTACAGTTATGTATTATTATAATTGGTATAATTATGCTGCTATCACACATGAGGAAGGCATGGAAACATTCAGTCCTACTGTCCACCCACTTACGGAGCGGAGAACATAAGCTGTCAGATACAGAACAGACATCCTTTTCTAGAATGTTCTCTGCATGTACAGAAGTCTATAGACACACTGACGGTATTATACAACAGCTGACCTCCGTCTATGATCCAGGGAGCAGCCACTGCAGCTGCTCTCAGCCGACCTGCTGTCTGACCAATACAGGATTCCTGTCTAAAAACTGAACTGAGACCGTATGATACCACAGCTGTCTGCTCATGATCTGCTTAGAATACATCTGATAATCCAGCAGGACAGGACAGAGACTAGCATTCTTTTCTGTTTTAGAAGAAAAGCTAAAAGCAAGGAAGTAAATATAGCTAAGTCAGCCTCATATCTGCAAGTAGTTCTTTCAGGACAAAATCCCTTAATCAGAGAAAAGCAAATGAAAACAGCTTTTCTAGTTTGGAGGCCTTATGGGGAACCTCTGGGTGGGTACTATTTCTATTAGGGGGACCATTTGATATACGTGATGACTTTGGTAGGATAAACAATGCTCCTCTGGATTTCTGGGTAAAACATACGTAAATTATCATGTCTAACATTCATCAGCCCAGAGGACACTGGAGCAATGGGAGTAGTAATGCCCAGGCAGATCTTGGAAAACTTAAAAAGAATGGAGACCCTGAGCTAGGAACCTGCAGCCTGAATGCCTAATATCACCTCTGTTGTAGTCCCCTTGGGACTAGCACTACTTATGGACTGCTAAATATTTAAAGGAAGCTTATTTTACCTCTAAAACGCCAAAGTTTAACCGCCAAGGTTATGTGCCTTTCTTGAATGACTGCAGACAATAATAGATGTCTTTTAAAGATCAGTAGAAAAAAGTCAGTGCAACTGGACTTCTATTTTCTCCTGAAGAAGTTTCATTAGTTGTTCGAGTCTCTTTCTTAGTTAGAATGACTTGTACAAGAAATCACTGGCATTAAATACTGGTGATTCATGCTTCAGTCAGCATAATCTGTTTACCAACACAGGGTAAGGCCCTCATGGAGGTAGGATGTTGGCTGCAATTTGCATGACTGAAGCTATTAGGTGTAATTCAACTGCCTCAGGAGAGGTGTTAGAATAGCATTGTAAGTGGAGGACAATAGATGTTCCACCTCTCCACTTCTACTCAAGATTGGTTTCTCCAGTTTAACATAAATAGTTTTTTTTCACAGCTATTTTGAACCAGTTTTCTATGTGCGAACCTTGCTTGTGAGAAACAGCGTCACCCGTGCCCATGGTCTGCATGTGGTATTGCAGCTCGGCCTGATCCATAAGTAAAGCCTGTTGTTGAAATGGTGTCCCATGCCCAACACTGTCCTGCTCCTCCAGGCGGGCATGGGCACCATGCGTCTTCTGCAGGTCCCGGCTTGTGCTTCTCTCCCAAGCTGTCTCTAGGGCGCTTATGAGCTTCCCAGTACTTAAAGGACCAGCACACATTCTAGTTTCCTCCAGCCAATGGCTGATCACTTTAGGGTACTTTAGGCACCTTCCCATATAGGAGTGTGACTGAGCGATATGTTTTGCAAAAGAAGATGTGCTATTCTGTTTGTCTGCTCGTGTACCAACTTCTGCCTGTTTATCGAACCTGACCCTCTGCTGCCTGTCCTGACCATAGCCTGTTAACCGTATTGACCCTTTGTTGCTGACCTGACCTGGGGCTAGTTTCAAGAATTCAAACATTCTGTGCCTGCCCTGACCTCGACCTGTTTTCTGACTATGAGTATTGCCTGATCTGTCGGTGCTTGTGCATCTGTGTTTCTAAACTCCCATGTGTCATCTGTCAACCACACCGGAACTACGCTTACAGGTAGAGGCCTGGTGGATCCCATGCAGTGAATTTCAGATCCCTGTGTAGGGAAAAGGGTAAATACCAGGGAGCTTCCAAGATAACACCATTAGATCTAGCCCAAAGTCAAGCCGGTTGGTTAGTGCTGTGGTTCCTCACCCACTACCCTTAAGACCTATATTTTCATAGACCAGTACAGATTCGGCTATTCTGTTGCTGAGGACAGTGTAATATGGCTCCTTGTCAAAAGACACATTAAGCAGCCTCGTGAAAGGCTGTTTATAGGCACCGAACAACTGTTCTCGTAGAGTTGGACTAAACACAGAGCAAACAGTCATGTTCTTCCTGCCTGAATGGATTTGAAGCTAAATTGTTCCCCTGAATTTTGCTGATCCACATCTGGCAAATTTGGAGCTCATGGAGAGATCCAGACAATTGGCAGCAGCCCCTCCATTATGACTCATTGTGTAAGCTTTTATATAATACCCATACAAATGACCTTCCATGTAATATACCGTACAGTAACGGTCTCCAAACAGTGACTCTCCAGCTATTGGGAAAGAAACTGCAACCCCCAACAGGCTCTGTGGGCTTAGAGCTTATTGCTTGTAGTGGACCAGCCTTAGGGGTGTACGACCTGTGGGGCTTGTTACCACCAGAAATTTTAAAGGGTTATTTCCACCTGATTCTAGAGGAAATATCATAAATGTCTGATGGATGTGAGTCCCATCTAGAATGGGGCCCCAAAGCTCCCTTTCTTCTGGATGTGGCAGCAAGAGGTGGTCCAAGATTGTATACATAAACTTGTATGGGAGTTATGGAAGCTTGTTCGGCTATTTCTATAGTGCCAACCACTTCTGGCACCAGGTTGGTAGGAGGTTGGGGTGGTCCTTCACCATTGTGAGATGGAAATACCCCTTTATTAATAATTGATACTTCTGTTAGACAGACACTATATAGCGTTGTTGCAAGTTTACAGTTTTATACAGTATATAGAGCTGCAAGCACTGTATGGCGGTGCTATTACTTTGGCACTGTAGGGCACGGCTACTATTTTTGCAGCATATGTTGACGGTGGCATTGTACTTAGACAACTATTTCAGTGTATGAAAGTATTCCTATAGGGAGGTGTCAACAGAAGCTACCTTTAATGGGAATATCTGACGTAATGCAGGCCTTTACAAGGGGCCCTTTGACTCTATCTCTGAAGGACCCAAGTAAGGCTACTTTCACACTGGCGTTTTTGGATCCGCTTGTGAGATCCATTTCAGGGCTCTCACAAGCGGTCCAAAACGGGTCAGTTTTGCCCCAATGCATTCTGAATGGATAAGGATCCGCTCAGAATGCATCAGTTTGGCTCCGTTCAGTCTCCATTCCGCTCTGGAGGCGGACACCAAAATGCTGCTTGCAGCATTTTGGTGTCAGTCTGATGGAACTGAGCCAAACGGATCCGTCCTGACATACAATGTAAGTCAATGGGGATGGATCCGTTTTCAATGACACAATATGACACAACAGAAAACAGATCCGTCCCCCATTGACTTTCAATGGTGTTCAAGACGGATCCGTTTTGCCTATGTTCATGATAATACAAACGGATCCGTTCTGAACGGATGCATGCGGTTGTATTATCAGTGCGGATCCGTCTGTGCAGATACATGACGGATCCGCACAAGACGCCAGTGTGAAAGTAGCCTTAACTTGACTGTGGTTCTGATGGATTACAGTGTAGTCATTTCTTTTCCAAACTCAGCACTTTGTACAGCCAGCACTATGACTAAAACAAGGAAGATGTGACTGAAAGCTATCATGCCTTGCCTGGGCTCCTGAAGTACCCTGGAGCAAGGGTACTTTGAAGTCTGGACATTGGCACCTATTGTTGCTATGCAAAGCCATCAACTGCCTACTTTAGTGCACTCTGAAGTATTAATTCTCACTGTGATTTATGCTGTTGTTTACACTTCCGCTGTTTTATATTCTTGAACCTCATTATGTATGTTTATTGTAATATATCCTGTTCATTTCCATTGTTATTGCACTGTATTTACAATACACTGTCGAAAAGGATTAATGCACAGCCAGCTAATACTAAGAGACTTTGGGACTTTCCAGTCTGTACACTGAAAAGCTAAACATTTTCCATAGTTACCATAATGAACTATGTAAAGCTAAGTTTTGGAGGGGAAAAAACTGCTTAATCTTTTGGCCATCAGCCTTATAAGAGGGTTCGTCTTTTGGCCATCAGCCTTATAAGAGGGTTCGTCTTTTGGCCTATCAGCCTTATAAGAGGGAAAGAGGGACAGCTAGCTCAGGCCTTTCCTCCTTTCCTCAGCACAGAACCTTCTTCTGTCACGGAGGAGACTGGAGAAGCCAGCTCAGTGCACTGCCTGTATTATTTTGCACTTGAATTCCTCTAGTAAAGAAGCACAATGGTTTACTGTAGACCCTGACTCTCTGGACTTACTCCCCGTTGGGTTACACCATGCCTTAGCAACCCCTCTGGAGAGCAGCAACAAGTGGTGACACCTTGACGGTGTCTGGAGGACGCAGTATAGTTTTGATGCCACCCCAAAACCGGTCAACAACTATCTGAACAATTCGTTTTACCTTCATGCTGCACATCTATGTTATTTTTAAAGGTGCACTATGAAGAAAGGATTTGCCCATTTTTCCCCCATGCACAGCTCCACTCTTGTCTACAGGTTGCATATGGTAGTGCAGATAAGTTGCTTTTAGTGACTGATGCTGAGCTGCTAGACACAGCCCATAGATAAGGGTGGTGCTGTTATATTATTACATTCATTCCATAGTGCTGTACATATCATAAGTGGTGCATAACCCCTTAATTTCAATGCTCAAATAGTTCTGAACTTTGTAGTGCGAGAACTGATAGAAACGGCACAATGACCGGCAGAACTTACCGATACGGAAACTGTCAAGGTAATAACTGCTGCACTTCCACATAGGATTTTGTGTGAAAGCACTTGGGGACTGAGCCAATAACCCATATTCCCAGGGAGATTGCCAGCAGTAGGCTTGGAAGAAATGTCTCGTATGCTTTCCAGATGGCATGTGTTGGTGTCTTCGAAACCAGCCACACAGATGAGAGAAGGGTAATTGGAACTTAAGACTTTTCCATGAGTCATTTTTTTTAGAATATACCAAATAAAGAAATTCCCTTCATGCTTCATGATGGCAACTTATGTAGTGGTTGGTGGGCATTCAAAGTCTCCTGGGGTTTATAACAGGAATCAAGTCACAAATGAATCACATTTCAAGCTGATGTACAATCTAAAGCACTATAATTCAGCCCATAAAATCATAATAATATGTAGCCATGCACTAGAGCTGTAGGTACTCAACATGCTGCCATATGGTACCTTCTTAAAGAACTTCCATATGGCACCACATTATTAAGGCATTCTCCCACAGAAGCAGCGCTGTTCTACGGTATCTGATAGAACGTGGCATGGTTTGTTTCTGCCACATTCCATATATATCCAGCAGAAAAACTCTATATGAACCTGGAGGAGTCCAGATGGATGTACAATATGGTCCTGTAGACCTCTATGGTGCCATATTATAGCCAATACAACTTGAAGCTTCCAGGCAGTGTGCATGGGCTCCAAGACTTATAAATCCCATAACACTGTCATTTATTAAGAGATGCATAAAAAAATCCAACATGACATTTCTTCGAGAAAAAAAATGATGTTAATTAAATTCAATTACTGGTATCACCCTCTTGAGGAACAACGACTTTGGCCACTTAGAGTAGCTGTCTGTAGATGAGTTCTTCACTTTGACATGGAGGCATTGTTGGTTAGTTGTTCCTATAGAATTGTTTTGATGGATTCTTGAAGGATACTTCACATTAATTCTCAATTTTAGAATCTTAGACAACATTTCTGTAGGATAAATACAGGATGCTAGACTTGTATGTTAAGGGTCAATGTCTTACAACAAGACCAACCTTTAGCGGCGCTACAGTTCACAGAAGGACAATGTAACCTTTTTCTATAGAATTTACTAACGTCAAGCCAACATTGTTTTATATCAATAAACAGGTCCGAGCCATTAGGGTGGCACTGTCTCATTGATGAGATGAAGGTCCTATGATAGAATGCTCAGCAGACATCTTATATTACTCTTCAAGTGGTTTTCTCATGAGGACAACCTCCTATGGCATATTTGATCCATAGGGATGGTGTCCTGCAAGGACCCCCATCTATCAGCCAAGACAGAGAGCCATACTTAATCTGTTCCTTTAGTGCAAAGACTACAATTTCACTTCAGCAGAAGTTCCATAAAATGCCTGGTGGTTGGCTCAACTTAACCCCCTGCAAATCAGCTGTTTTCTGGGTGGTGTTTGTAGTGACACCTATTGACCTCAGGGCCAAGGGTTTGCATTTCACGAGGCACTTGATACAGATAATTTGGTTATGCACTTCTCTGTTTCCAAGAAGGTCTCCAGAGAAGGCGGCCTTTGGCAAATTTCTTTGACTTCTGTTGAGCCTTTGTTGACAGATGACAATTCTTGGAAGAGACTATGGTGCACATTATCTACCTGATATCCAGATTGATGTATCTCAAAGGTTTAGAAACCCCATCCTCATAAGCGTTGACAGCTCTTTCATGAAGTCCTCAGATGTCTCCTTGAATAAAGACACTGCATGTATCCCAAAACCTGTGGTCAGAGTGAAACAATGGTAGAGAAAGCTTAAGCCACCCATACATGACAGAGGAACATCAACAGAACCTGTAAATTTTGTCAAGATAGACCAACTAAATCATATTATAGGGGGTTCTGACTTTCCCCTGACAGCAGATGTTTGGGAAAAGAAGAATCAGACATGTTGGATTTGGACTTGCCCAATCCTTTGTTAAGCCACGGCCACAGAGGTCTGGCAGAAGCTTTTTCCCTTCTCATTGAAAATACATGCACACTCTGCTGTCACGGTGGGAAGTGGGGGAAATCTCCCCACCGTACAATGTAGGTTGGCAGGATAGCAGCTAGGCCTGGACTCAGGAAAAAGCGAGCAGGTCACCTCCTAATGCTTCCCAAAATCCTATCCCTGGCCTCCTACCTGTATGAGCTGACCAAAATGGTAGGAGGGCTCATACTCTTTGACCTGGGCCCTACTGACCCTATTGATCCCTGGAATAAAGGTCAGGAATGGGAGACGACCTGTTCATCCAAGCCACGGATGAACCAGGGTCTCCCACAGGCCTAGCAACCAGTAGCAACAGGGAAAACAACAACACTACAATGATGTTCTAGAGCGGCCCCTAGAACATCACCACAACTGTAGTAATCGCCATTGTAACACATAAACAGAAAAGAGAAGCCAAAAGGGTCAGCGGGTAAGAACCCAGAGACAGGAATCCCACCTGGATAACAAGCTCTGGGTCACATAGCACTTACCTGCCACTGCAACGGGATGAAAGACGCTCACTGCCTAGACTTCTGGTTCACCCTTCCGGGAAACCATGAAGCCCACTTCCGAAGGCAGGTAGTGAATGCTGTTCTCCCTCTGAGGAACACAGAAGCCCCCTCACCATAACACACGGGGTAATGCCTTGCAAACATGCTGGGACAAACAACACCAACAGACCAGACATGTAACTACCAACAAGACGTACACCACACCCTGAACATTAACCCACACCAAACAACCATACAGGTAAGGTAGGGAACAAGGAGGATACTATGGGAAGACAAACTATGTCCAACAAGGAGGCCAGAAGGAAAAGTCCAGCATGGCAGCATAACTCCAGCTCCCAAAGAAGAAGTCCCAATAATCCCAGGCTCCAAGCACCAGTACTATAAGGGCCATGAGGCCACACCCAGGTCCACCTAGCTCACACTTTAACCCCTAACACACCAGAATGGGAAGGGAAACAACCTTAAACAGGAAGTGCACCAGCAACAAGCATGCACGGCAAGGCAAAAGTGTCACGGTCCACTATACCAGACCATGACACCACCGTGACATCGGCTGACAGTATACGGTGAGCTTTACTCCTGACCAATTCCTACACCTCATAATCCTAGGGTTTCAAATACTACTTGTCTACGCCACATAATTATTTTGATCTCTAAATTATCCCTTGTCCATTAGTTTATGGATGGGATCCAGTGCCTTTGGACATCCAACCCTCATTATTTATTTTTATGACTTGATATGATCTGAGCTCAGTTAGGGTGAAATTTTTTGTAAATGCACATGAACATATCTTTTTACCATGTCCGTTCCGACCTTTTGCGGCCCGTATGAGGAACCATTCACCTCAATGGGGCCGCAAAGAAAAAAAACGGAAATGTGTATTGTGTATTCCATGTCTGTACATCCGCATGGCCGTTCCGCAAAAAAATAGAACATGTCCTATTATTGTCTGCATTACGGACAAGGATAGGACTGTTCTATTAGGGGCCAGCTGTTCCGTTCCACAAAATGCGGCATGCACGCGGTCGGTAACCAATTTTTTACTGGATCCACAGTTTGCGGACTGCAAAACACGCAACGATCCTGTGCATGAGGCCTTATACTATATTCTTATGAACGCTTTTATGATCCTAAAGTAAATATAGTGGTATGAAGTAACAATCTGAGCAATTGGATTTTATTTTTGTCATTTTCCCTTAGGAAAAAACCTGAAGAAAGCTTATCCGTGTCAGACCAGACAGTGAAATCTATGAAGGTAGACGAGAAAGCAGGTAACAATATTGCAGCACTCGGGGGATTATGCACTTCATCTGAAATATAACAAATTCAAAGTGCCATTTACTGAGGAGACAAGCACGGAAGATCTGGGCTGTCAGATGTTGATTTGTATGTGGTTTGAAGGAGAGATCTCTTGCAATATACCTTAAAAAAATTCTTAGTGCTTCTGATGCCTGAGCAAGGTCTGGCCTTGGTATTGAATGGGAATCATGGGATGACACTGGTTTTCAGAAGAATGTGGTTATAAAGTATTCTTCTCTATGACTTGAGAGGTCTTGCTCAAACCAAAGGTCCTCCTAAGATTCTTGACGCCAAAGAAGATCTGGCCATGTGATTGAATGGAAATCATGGGATAACACTTGTTTTCAAAAGGATGTGGTCACGAAGTATTCTTTTCTGACTTGTGAGGTGTTATGCAAGCGGGTGTGGACCCACTGCGCCACTGACCGGCTATACTCTGGAGGGGCGTGACTAAGCAACTACCTGGTCTTCACTAGAGCCTCTGATGGGGATAGGCTTGGGCCGTTAGGGTAGTTGCCAGTGCCACTCCAGAGCAGTCCCTGAGTCACTGGCAGCTGACCAGGGGGTCAGAGATATAAGTGCAAGCACCGAGGGGAAGTAGGTGGTCAGTAAGTCCAGGGTCAGGGCAGGCAGCGATCAAGCAAGGTCTGTAAACAAAGTCCGAGGTCAGAGGCAGGCGGCAAACAAGCAAAATCCGATAATTCCAAAAGCAAAGCAGAACTTGAAAAACACCTTCACACTTAGACAAGCTAGTGACCATGAGTTGCTCAGGCATCTTCCTGTGGTAGGAAGTGCCTTTAAATACTTCCTGCAATCCAGCCATAGGCTGGTGAGACAGGGGGCGTGTACCTGCTGCCTCACAAGGGAGGAGAGACACACCCATACAAGCCCTAACAAATAGTACAGCTCTCCAGCAGGAAGTAAACTCTGCACGGCGCATGGCAGCAGGAGGAAAGAGGGAGCCCGGCAGCCGTGCCCGTGGGTAGGGGCAGCAGCGCCGGCATGGACCGCTGGGCTTTGCTCCAGCCAAAGGTCCAAGGGTTCTTAAAGCAAAAAAAGATCTGTCCTTGTGATTGAATTGGATTCATGGTAGGACACCGGTGTCCAGAAGGTTGTGGTCATGAAGTATTCCTTTCTATGACTTGCGAGGTCTTGCTCCAGCCAAAGGTCCAAGGGTTCTTGGCGCCAAAAAAGATCGGCCCTTATGATTGAATTGGTTGACACCAGTTTGCAGTAGAATGTGGTGGTTAAGAAGTATTCTTCTCTATGACTTGTAAGTTCTTGCTCCAGCCCAAAGGTCCAAGGGTTCAATGTGGTCATGAAAGGCAAACCACTTCCATGAACTTCAGTGCATAGGGATTCGTGGTGGCCATAAACTAGTACCCAAATTGCACCCAATTTTTATCTTTGCTATGGGTCCCTTGTGTTCCCACATCACAGTTCAGTCTTACATGACGTGTTTCTCCATAGCTGTTTTTTCAAACATTGGCATCGCTGGGTAGGGGGCCATCGTAACATGTGCCCTGGGTGCGGGTGCCATGCGGGATGCTCAGATGCACTTTGCTATGACCAAGGTATTTAGATAAAAGGCTAGAGAAGCAAACTGAGGTATTTTAACCTTGAAGATGACCTTAAAAAGTTGCTCAGTTTTTCTTTTTGCCGATCACCCAGATGACATCGGCATTAACCAAAACAGTTATTACCCATGGTACCCAAAAATATAAATGCTTTTTTTTTTCTTTGCAGCTTAGTCCAGGCTATATGAGCTTATTTTATCTTGTGGAAGGATTTTATCAGCTCAAAACAAAGCCTGATAATCTCTCTCTGTTTAATTAAAGCAATCCTCTTAGCGCGGAAATGCACGCATTAAGTAATTCTTTGAATATTCTGACATTTGTAAATTGAACATATTGTTCCTCCCAAGATAAAACTGGATAATTGATCGCTGCGTTTCAAAATTGCACTTGATGTGTACGGCGAGAGCCGAGAGGAGCCTGCTTGTCCTTCCCCTGTCATTTACATTGCATTGCCCATTAAGGCCAGGTCCACATCTCCGCTCGGCAAATCCGGTAATCTGTTCCAGCAGAGGAGCATGCTATCTCAGTTACCATATCCAGCATAGCCGGACACCGCCACACACCGCCACCAGATCCCTATTCACTATCTTGGTATCCGGCAGGGATTCGCTGGGTTTCTGGCATAAATGCCAGTTTTCTGCCTGAAAAATACTTCTGAATGCTTTTAGGTTGGGAACCCGCCGAATGGATCCCATTAAAGTGAATGGGGATCTGGCTGTGCCGGATACGTTAATTCCTTTAGCCTGCTCCTCTGCCAGAATAGACTATGGGTTTACCAAACGCAGATGTGGACGAAGCCTAGGAGTGATGGAGGACAAGAAGGCTTGGGATTCAGACAGTTCCCTCCAGTTCTCCAGATCCAGGCGTTTAAATTACAACTGGATCGGAGAACCGTGTTACCGGCTGAGTCCCGATCCAGTGCTCTGGCGGTGGCAGGGCAGCTGGAGATGTTCTCTTCCATTGCTTCGCCCGCCACTGATAGTTTAGCTTCTTAGTTGAGTGGTATGTGTGTGCAGTGTATCTGTGGCGTATTTATGTATGTGTACCATGTATATGGTAGATGTATATCGTGACGCCACGTATCTGCCGTTGAGTAGGGAACTTGTTGTTAAAAATTGTAACCCCCTCCTGAGGATGAGTCTTCTATATGTGCCCCTATCTCCTCCAAATAGATGGATTTCTACAAGGAAACGGGTGAAGCTGCTTCGCTCCGCTGGGAGGCAGCTTGCTGCAGCAGAAACAGCCCCACAGGCTGCCTTTGCAGCAATCCCTTTAAAAAAAGCCTCACCCCCTGCTGATCAATACACTAAAATAGAGGGAATTTGCGTCAAGGAGTCATGGCGCTCTCAGAATTGTGGTGCCAATCCTTCCTCGAAGACCTGCTATAATTAACCTTGAAATTCGGCTCTTCTGTGTTGCCCATTGCTCCAGTATTCAGATTTAGACACGGTAATGCGCCCTCCATAATGAAATTGCATGGCAGGGATGGCCACGTGTCAATCTAAACCCAGTGGCTAGTAAAAAAAAACGGAGCACAATTTAAATTTTTATGTACGGTAAGTATAAAAATTTTTTATTTTTAATATGGGATGAAGAGGGTTTTCACAAAACCTGTTTATACTATACCACCCATTTAAAGGGGTAGTGCCAGGACACCTACTTCATTCTTTTGAATAGTCGCCAGTCAATGCTACATTTCCCGAAATATGTGACCACTATGTTCCTTGGCAATATCTGCCCCTTTCCCAACACAGCCATGACTTTACCCTCATTTTAACCACTAAAAGGTTTTTTTCAGCTTTTTTTTCCAGTTTTAAATTTCAACTGAACAAAAAAAAAAAAAGCATACTTACCTGCTCCCCGACTCTCAATTTTAGCTCCCCGGCTCCCTTTACTGGCTGCTTGGGGACCCTTTAATCCTGAGAATAGTCATTGACTGCAGAGGCAGATTAGGGTGTGGGCTGGCCCCTCCACCTAGTTCCAGGAGAAGCTTCCAGTTGTTCAAGGAGTAGGAGTGTAAAGACGGGCCTGGAGGAATCATGAGAAACAGTATGTGCTCCTCTTCTCAGGCATTCTTTTTCAATGCTTCTGGAGACTAACAGATCTCTGTGTGTCCTCCACTACCATCACAGAGAGAGAGAGCAAGAAGAATTGGAGAATTTTCATGGCTACAACATGAGAGTCAGCAAAGTAACCAGCATAGAACATTACAGACTTTGCTGCTGCATCGGGGAAATAAGTGAAGACACCCTTTGCACCCCAGATTAGTGGATTCCAGAGCTACAACATTTTAGTCAACAAGGTGATCAGTGTACAGCATTCTCAGGCAATGATGCAGTGGAGGGATAACGAGTTCAGACACCCTACAGATTACAGGTACAATTTGACCAATCATATTATTATTGGAACCACACCCCGCCGTACGGATGGCAGACATTGTGATGGATACAATTGTTAGCTAAAGATCCTAGTGCTGGAGAGTGTAGAAATCGAAAAAGTAATCATAAGGCCATTGCTGTAAACAACTTGCTTAGCTCATGCTTGGACATCTGGGCGGAATTTCCAGTGTGTACAGGTAATTCCTGGATGTCCTACCACTCCTAGTTGGTGCACAGTTAAGAGATATTTTTGTTAAATTCAATATGGCCCGGTTACTGACTCTCCTAACACCACACGCTGCCCATTGCACCATTTCAAGCCCTCCCTTGAACCCACACGGACATTTAACACCCAAACTACCATCAGGCAGGAGCCCATAACTGCAGGGAGTGCCCCGAGGGAATATAGGATGCCCCTCCTTCACTGCACTGACCCAGAGGAGCGACAGCTTGAGGAAGTACACCGCCACACATCATCATCAGGGCCACTACCACTCCCATCCTCTACTCCGGCTCCTCAAGGGCTCGAAGCATACGGCACAGCATGCAAAGGGGCTAAAGGGAGCTGTGCTGTAGTTCCCTGTACAGTGGGAGGCGGGGAGTGCCGTGGTGCTGGAGAACTGCTATAGGGACCGCTATCCCTTTCTTCTGCGACGATCGCAGAGGTCACACCCCCACAGGTTGACGCTATGCACAATGAAGCTCATTGAGGTGGGGCCCAGGCTCATGTTTCCGTATGTCCTTTATTCTATGCATTCTGTCTAACCGCCTGCTTCGATCTGTGCATCCTCATCTATGGGTCTATCAGCATGGTCTATGGCACGATACGTGTGATCCCTTGGAGGGGGGGGGGGGTGTATTATCATTCCCCTCGCACTGTAAAGCAACATCCTTTGACCATTTCAATGAGATGAGTTGAGTATTTAACAGGCGTCCCCGGAGATCCGCCATGCCCTGCGCTGCCCTGTAAATCGCTTCTGCCCCAGCAGTGGTTAAATGCAATTGACAAGTTATTGTAAGTGACTCCAGCGAGAAGCAGCGTGGGCTCCCTGCATACATATGAGATAGTGTCATTTACAGGGCTTTACATCTCTGGAATAGACGGGAGGCGCTGACATAAGACATGTTAATCCCCCCGGCTTCCAGAGAAATCCTCGCACGCAGCTTTCTGCTACTTGGCAAAGTGTCTTTGGAGATTTCGCCATCAGAAGCGCAAACAATTTGGCCTCTGCTGTGTGAGAATGGGTTCTGTCCTATCCGAAACGCATCTGCCGATACATAGGGGGCACCGCTTAACCCTTCGCCTCCCAAATCTTTAATTATTCTGCTTTCTCTTGCCTATATTTTAAGCCTGTCTTGTGTTATCTTCTAATGGCAGAAGCAGTAGGGATCCTATGTGACAAGCGAATAAGGGCATACGTATCAGAGAGAAGGAGGGGGTAAGCCCCGGTTCAGATTAACTTCACAGCTTAGGCAGTATTGAAAAGATTTCCGATGACTTACTCTGTGCCAAATTCACAACTTTCTTAGGGTATTGGAATCAGTCAGCAAGGAGGTCTTCAGACACTACTCTAACAGCTGATCTCCCATAATGCAGACGGACGGTTAGGCAGAGTGCAAGTCATCAAAGAAAACAGACAATGAACAAGCAGGGAATGCTGGGAGAGTTTGGCTCTGCAGACTGCAGAATTGTGAATGCAGCTCTGGGTTAAATTATAGGCTGTAACCTAAAGTGGTTAAGGTTCATTCACACATTAAAAGTGTCTGCATCCATTTTCTGGCTGTCGATTCGTTTTTAACGCTCATTTTGTATCCATTCGTTAACGGCTGTTAAAAACTGATTCATTTAATTGGCTTTTTTTTTAGACCCCAAAGCCTGCAGAACCCTCAGTATATTTTATGCCCTCCCACAGTGCCCCCAGTATAAATAATGCCCGCCATATTTCCCCCAGGATCTATGATGGCCCCCTGTAATGCCCCAAGTATCTATAACAGCTCCCTGTAGTGGCCGCACTATCTATAACAATCGCCTATAGTGCCCACAGTATCTATAATGGCCCCCTGTAGTGCCCCCAGTATGAATAATGCCCACCATATTTCCCCCAGTATCTATAATGGCCCCCTGTAGTGGCTCCAGTATCTATAATAGCTCCCTGTAGTGGCTCCAGTATCTATAATGGCCCCCTGTAGTGGCTCCAGTATCTATAATAGCTCCCTGTAGTGGCCCCAGTATCTATAATGGCCCCCTATAGTGCCCCAAGTATGAATAATTGCCTACAGTGTCTATGATGCCCACCAGTGGCCCCAGAATATATATAATGAATATATATAATGCCCCCCACACACAGTGAATTCTGTACATATAATACCCCCCATAGTATATAAAATTCCCCATAGTGCCCATGTATATATAATGCCCCCAGACCGCACAGTGCCCTCCTTTGCGAACCAAAGCAATACTGCCCTCCTTTGTGGCCCCCTGTAGTGCCTCCAGTGTCTATAATGCCCACCATAATGGCCCCAGAATATATATGATGAACATATATAATGCCCCACACACACAGTGAATTCTGTAGATATGATGCCCCCCCATAGTGTCCCTGTATATATAATACCCCCCAGACCGCACAGCAATAGTGCCCTCCTTTGCACCCCAAAGCAACAGTGCCCTTCTTTGTGGCCCACAGTGGTGCCCTCCCTTGTGCCCACAGCAATAGTGCCCTCCTTTCTGCTCCATAGCAATAGTGCCCTTCTTTTGTGTCCCACAGCAATCGTGCTTTCCTTGTGCTCAACAGCAATAGTGCCGTCCTTTGTGCCCCACAGTAATAGTGCTCTCCTTTGTCTCCCACAGCAATAGTGCCCTCTTTTGTGCCCCACAATACTGCCATCCTTTGTGGCCCACAGTAATAGTGCTCTCCTTTGTCTCCCACTGCAATAGTGCCCTCCTTTGTGCCCCACAATACTGCCATCCTTTGTGCCCCACAGCAATAGTGCTCTCCTTTGTGCCCCGCAATACTGCCATCCTTTGTGCCCCACAGCAATAGTGCCCTCCTTTGTCTCCCACAGCAATAGTGCCCTCCTTTGTGCCCCACAATACTGCCATCCTTTGTGCCCCACAACAATAGTGCCCTCCTTTGTGCCCCACAATACTGCCATCCTTTGTCTCCCACAGCAATACTGCCATCCTTTGTGCCCCACAGCAATAGTGCTCTCCTTTGTGCCCCACAGCAATAGTGCTCTCCTTTGTGCCCCACAGTAATAGTGCTCTTCTTTGTCTCCCACAGCAATACTGCCATCCTTTGTGCCCCACAATACTGCCATCCTTTGTGCCCCACAGCAATAGTGCCCTCCTTTGTGCCCCACAATACTGCCATCCTTTGTGCCCCACAGCAATAGAGCCCTCCTCTGTACCACTTCACAATAAAATTACCCACTTTGTCCTCTTGCCAAATAGTTGACTCC
Source organism: Bufotes viridis (assembly GCA_033119425.1). Classification (NCBI taxonomy): domain Eukaryota; kingdom Metazoa; phylum Chordata; class Amphibia; order Anura; family Bufonidae; genus Bufotes; species Bufotes viridis. The sequence goes on from CM065598.1 coordinate 98,541,451, forward strand.
TGTTGGACCCCACACATCAATAACACCCCTTTATACCCCCATAGTAATATCCCCCAAATAGTAATACTGCCCCTCTTTGTGCTACCAAAGTTCCAAGGTGATAATATCCGCTTGAGCCCCCACAAAGTCATACCGCCACCACTGTGTCCCCTCATAATGAATACCCCCTGCATTGTGCAGTGTGGGGTAAGTCTCAACTCCACCCATTTCACTCAAAAGGCTGGTAAAATTGACTCTTCCGTCCACCACGGCCTTGTGTTAGGAGGAGGTGGAAGCCCGCTGGACTCTTTGGTAAGGGGCTTTGGCGGTCCAGTTACCATAGCAAGCCCTATACCTACACCACTGCCCAAAAAAGCTATCAATCACTGATGAAGACGTCCAAGATGAGGACATGCCCCCGTTTCTGGCTGGAGATTATAGTAGTATCTGCAACAATGTATCACCCGGAAAATGACTTTGAAGAAAAAGAAAAAAACATCCCATCCCACAGCACCACTCCTGTGTACTGTTTATCCAATGTGAATGAGTATTTAATGACATAACTAAATATCACGCACAGGCGGGTTGCTCCAGTCCCCATTAAAGGCACGGTGTCTGGGGAGACGTCTGGAGGTGTTAACTGCCGAAAAGTAAAGGTTAGTAAATCTACAATAAGCCCCTTAAATCATTCTACAATGTTGTAAATGTTAAAAGTCATCTGCATGTTCAGCGGGAGAAGGGAAAAGAAATTGAAGGTTACTGGATTATTCCCACTGTACAAGGAGCGCAGCTCTGAAGTTTACATAATAAACATCTAGGGGGAGGAAGGAGGAACACGTCTACAGTTTATGTCAATTTAAACTTTACTATAGAAAACCATTCTGTCTATAGGGGGGGGGGGGGTGAGGAGAGGAGGCACCACCATGAAGGCTGCAGGGCAGCTACAGATAGGTGTCATCGGGGAAGACCATAGATGTTTTCTAAATTTGTTTTTAGTCCAGAGCGGAATTCACAACATTGCCGGATAATTTTGGAAACAGTCAGCAAGCTTGTTGATGGATACACCGCAAAGTTTCTATAAGGCATCCAGACAGTTAGGTACAGTATGGTCCGAGAGTGCACATCTAGAGAAAAATAAGTGAAGACACTGAACAAGCAGGGAATGTTGGAAGACCTCAGCTCTGCAGCCCATGGAATTGTGTATGAAACTGTAACAGATGTAACCAAGGATCAGTACAGGATAAGTAATGTATGTACACAGTGACTGCACCAGCAGAATAGTGAGTGCAGCTCTGGAGTATAATACAGGATGTAACTCAGGATCAGTACAGGATAAGTAATGTATGTACACAGTGACTGCACCAGCAGAATAGTGAGTGCAGCTCTGGAGTATAATACAGGATGTAACTCAGGGTCAGTACAGGATAAGTAATGTATGTACACAGTGACTGCATCAGCAGAATAGTGAGTGCAGCTCTGGAGTATAATACAGGATGTAACTCAGGATCAGTACAGGGTAAGTAATGTAATATATGTACACAGTGACTGCACCAGCAGAATAGTGAGTGCAGCTCTGGAGTATAATACAGGATGTAACTCAGGATCAGTAGAGGATAAGTAATGTATGCGCACAGTGAGTCCACCAGCAGAATAGTGAGTGCAGCTCTGGAGTATAATACAGGATGTAACTCAGGATCAGTACAGGATAAGTAATGTAATGTATTTACACAGTGACTTAACCAGCAGAATAGTGAGTGCAGCTCTGGAGTATAATACAGGATGTAACTCAGGATCAGTACAGGATAAGCAATGTATGTACACAGTGACTGCACCAGCAGAATAGTGAGTGCAGCTCTGGAGTATAATACAGGATGTAACTCAGGATCAGTACAGGATAAGTAATGTATGTACACAGTGACTGCACCAGCAGAATAGTGAGTGCAGCTCTGGAGTATAATACAGGATGTAACTCAGGATCAGTACAGGATAAGCAATGTAATGTATGTACACAGTGACTCCACCAGCAGAATAGTGAGTGCAGCCCTGGAGTATAATACAGGATGTAACTCAGGATCAGTACAGGATAAGTAATGTATGTACACAGTGACTGCACCAGCAGAATAGTGAGTGCAGCTCTGGAGTATAATACAGGATGTAACTCAGGATCAGTACAGGATAAGTAATGTATGTACACAGTGACTCCACCAGCAGAATAGTGAGTGCAGCTCTGGAGTATAATACAGGATGTAACTCAGGATCAGTACAGGATAAGTAATGTATGCACACAGTGACTGCACCAGCAGAATTGTGAGTGCAGCTCTGGAGTATAATTCAGGATGTAACTCAGGATCAGTACAGGATAAGTAATGTATGTACACAGTGACTGCACCAGCAGAATAGTGAGTGCAGCTCTGGAGTATAATACAGGAGGTAAATGAGGATTAGTACAAGATGAGGCCAAGTTCACACTTCAGTTATTTGATCAGTTTATTTCCATCAGTTATTGTGAGCTAAAACCAGCAGTGAAGCCTACACAGAGCTCAGGTGTAAGGGAAAGATTTGCAGCTGTTCTGAGTTTTTGACCCCCACCTGGTTTTGACTCACAATAACTGATGTGTGAACTCAGCCTTATTAATGCAATGTTTTAAAATGCTCTTCCAGTCTCCCTTCATTGATAGAAACCTTTGGGTGCATGGATTGGCATCCACATGCTTCGGTCATACACCCACATCTCAATAATAATGCTTCAGGAGACTATCACATCAGAGGTCACCCCCGTTTACATTGTCCCAGTGAGAAGGGGCTCCCACGTTATGGAGGAAAAGCTTTTTCATCGATTGAACCCACAGACCTCAGGGCAGAGAAATAAATACAGAACTGACATATTCCTTCAAAAAGCAGATTGTAAATAGGTACAGGGAAGACACAGTGTGACACTGGATCAAATGAAAGGAAACATTCGGAGAAGTTGGCAGGAAATTAGAGCGCACAACATTGTTAAACAGATGGTATGTCTTGAATTCGGAGCTTTCGCTCTGTCGTGTTAGATGTTACCAAGTAAACAATTACAAACAGCCATGACTCGGGAGACGGCAGTGCCTGTATTAGGGTTCTCTTACATGAGTTCCTTTCACCCGGGCCGATGCTAAGGGAATTGGAGCCATGATGAGGAACACAAGTTCTATGGGAGCATGTGCCGTACACCAGTCCTGGGGTGTCTGCAAATGTATAGTATATTATGAATTTTATGTATTGGCCATGTATTCCAGTAGGAGGAGGAGTGGATGGCAAAGGTTGGTAGGAACAGGGAACAGGGGTCCCCCAGGAGGGGTAGTTTGAGAGTAGCTAGAGAAGGGAGAGGAAGCACACTGCAGAACTCCTGCTCCTTGTAAAGATTCTCCACAGAGATTAACTTAATCCTGCCTCAAGAAAACAAGTGAGAGATAAGATAGCAGAGTGATCAGCAAAATCCTGCATTTCAGGCCCTGCTGCAAAGTGAGGGACTAGGGCTGAGACACCCATCACCCAAAATCACCACCCGGCTAGTTAAAATTCAAATTTGAACTTTACAGGGGACACCTATACCCACAAGTGCTAAGTTTCAGCCATACAGCTTTCTGGTGGTTTTGGAGAGTTCAATCTATGAGAAGTATGCATTAAGCGCCCTCTAGTAGTTTCTGCAGTGATCCATTATTTTGGTATGTAATTTTGTCTATGCAGGAATTTGAGGTTCTACATCAGGACAACAGAGCCCCAAACATCTATGAAAAAAATATATGGGTCATTGGAATTGAGTGCAAACACTGCAATTCAACTCACTCTTGTCTGTTTCAGTTCAGTATATAAGTCTGTAAACTCAGTGGTGGGGCTATCAGCCTGGAAGCTCAGTGGTAGGACTACCAGCCTAGAAACTCAGGGATGGTACTATCAGTGTGAAAACTCAGTGGTGGGACTATCAGCCTGGAAGCTCAGTGGTGGGGCTATCAGCCTGGAAGCTCAGTGGTGGGGCTATCAGCCTGGAAACTTAGGGGTGGGACTACAAGCCTAGAAACTCAGGGATGGTACTATCAGCCTGGAAACTCAGTGGTGGGGCTATCAGCCTGGAAACTCAGGGGTGGGACTACCAGCCTAGAAACTCAGGGATGGTACTATCAGCCTGGAAACTCAGTGGTGGGGCTATCAGCCTGGAAACTCAGTGGTGGGGCTATCAGTCTGGAAACTCAGGGGTAGGGCTATCAGCCTGGAAACTCAGTGGTGGGGCTATCAGCCTGGAAGCTCAGTGGTGGGGCTATCAGCCTGGAAACTTAGGGGTGGGACTACAAGCCTAGAAACTCAGGGATGGTACTATCAGCCTGGAAACTCAGTGGTGGGGCTATCAGCCTGGAAACTCAGGGGTGGGACTACCAGCCTAGAAACTCAGGGATGGTACTATCAGCCTGGAAACTCAGTGGTGGGGCTATCAGCCTGGAAACTCAGTGGTGGGGCTATCAGTCTGGAAACTCAGGGGTAGGGCTATCAGCCTGGAAACTCAGTGGTGGGGCTATCAGCCTGGAAGCTCAGTGGTAAGACTACCAGCCTGGAAACTCAGGGGTGGGACTATCAGCCTGAAAACTCAGTGGTGGGGCTATCAGCCTGGAAGCTCATTGGTGGGGCTATCAGCCTGGAAGCTCATTGGTGGGACTATCAGCCTGGTAGCACAGTGGCGGGGCTATCAGCCTGGAAGCTCAGTGGTAGGACTACCAGCCTGGAAACTCAGGGGTGGAACTATCAGCCTGAAAACTCAGTGGTGGGGCTACCAGCCTGGAAACTCAGGGGTGGGACTATCAGCCTGAAAACTCAGTGGTGGGGCTATCAGCCTGGAAGCTCAGTGGTGGGGCTATCAGCCTGGAAGCTCATTGGTGGGGCTATCAGCCTGGAAGCTCATTGGTGGGGCTATCAGCCTGAAGGCACAGTGGTGGGGCTATCAGCCTGGAAGCTCAGTGGTAGGACTACCAGCCTGGAAACTCAGTGGTGGGGCTATCAGCCTGGAAACTCAGTGGTGGGGCTATCAGCCTGGAAACTCAGGGGTGGGACTACCAGCCTGGAAACTCAGGGGTGGGACTATCAGCCTGGAAACTCAGTGGTGGGGCTATCAGTCTGGAAACTCAGGGGTGGGACTACCAGCCTAGAAACTCAGGGGTGGGGCTATCAGCCTGGAAACTCAGTGGTGGGGCTATCAGCCTGGAAGCTCAGTGGTAGGACTACCAGCCTGGAAACTCAGGGGTGGGACTACCAGCCTGAAAACTCAGTGGTGGGGCTATCAGCCTGGAAGCTCAGTGGTGGGGCTATCAGCCTGGAAGCTCATTGGTGGGGCTATCAGCCTGGAAGCTCATTGGTGGGGCTATCAGCCTGGAAGCTCATTGGTGGGGCTATCAGCCTGGAAGCACAGTGGTGGGGCTATCAGCCTGGAAGCTCAGTGGCAGGACTACCAGCCTGGAAACTCAGGGGTGGAACTATCAGCCTGAAAACTCAGTGGTGGGGCTATCAGCCTGGAAACTCAGGGGTGGGGCTATCAGCCTGGAAACTCAGGGGTGGGGCTATCAGCCTGGAAACTCAGGGGTGGACCTTGCATACAGCAGCCCAAATCTGTACACTATAGATTGTAAATGATCATTGAAATTGAGTGCAAACATTGCGATGAAACTCAATTTAGACTGAAAGTGTGCTTAGAAGTTAGGGTGCACACATAAGCCTGGAAACTCATGGGCGGGGTTATCAGCCTGGGAAGTGAGGGGTGGGGCCATGCTAAATTTGCATAAAGATTTAGGATCTCTCTTCTCCCCTGTAGACCAGTATGAAAAATGAAACACGATGTCCCTCAACATAGGTGGTCTGCAAGAAGTTGTAGTTTTACAGAGACTGGAGGTTGGTAGGTTGGAGACCATTGTAGAAGATCTGTAGTAAAAGTACTTTATGGAGCTTCCTCTGCCGAGCACAGCCCCATTCTTCTCCACTAATGACCCCATGAAGAAGGTGAATAGACCCGGGCCCTGAGGCTCAGGTATTAACTTCTATACTGCCATTTAAATGACGTTCTTGGAAGTAAGTGAACCTGTTATATCATCTGGTTAGCCTCTGTTTTTATAGCCACATAAAAGTGACATGATACCAGCTGTTAGAAGCTAAAAATATTAAATTGTAAATGTGAAGCGTTTGATGGCCAAACCTGACGGCAGCCGGGAAGACGGCGTTAACATCTGATATATCATCATTTTTTTCCTGCTCCGCCAGTGTATAAAATATGTCTTATGGGGGGAGCGCGTGATGAGATCCCTAATGATTTCCCATTTTCTACTTGTAATAGAAGTGAACGGACCATTGAGTTCAGTGCAAAAGCGGCTAATATTCATAGGGTGAACCATTCCAATATCGGACTGGGATTGTCATTGCCTTGACGGCAGCTTTACAGGTGTCAAGAAGGTGGAGACGAGGCCCCCACCATAGAGCAGCTTCAATGGAGTGTACACCATATGCCATTACAGATAGATATTTCCATCCTATTAATATAAATATCCGTGCACGGAGGGAGAGAGCAGATTCCCAGCACTAGCTGGCGCCGTCAGCTGCCGAAATGCATCTTATTAGGAGACTTAGGTATCCAATTGTCTTCGCATGCAGATACAAAGTATCAAAGGACAGAATGCAAGCTGAACGCATGGCCGCTGCTTCATGGTACTAATGTATGGGAATGAACTTATTGTGAAGGATCAGCCCCACAAAGCGACATGAAGAGTGATGAGCGGCATAGGCGATATTCAAATTAATGATATTTCGCAAATTTTGGGCCGAATATTCAACATAAATTCGCGAATTCGAGAATTCGGGATCTCCAGTCCTTATTTACTTGATTGCGAAAATTCGTGATCAACACTAAGGGGTAGGCAACCTTCCAATTGGTTGCTGGGGATGTTGCCAAGTGCCGATATTCGCGATAAGTTCGCGATTAGAATATTCGCAATCAAAACTATTTGCAAATACGAATATATAGCACTATATTCTAAATATTCGCAAATTCTCAAAGTGGCAATATTCGCGATTAAAATTCGCGATTCTAATATTCGCGCTCAACACTAGACATGAAAACCTATTGTAAGGAAGAGCTCACAGAGGCTCGAGGGAAGGTGCATAAAGGGCAACTCCGACTGTAATCATGTTATTATGATAGATAGATAGATAGATAGATAGATAGATAGATAGATAGATAGTGGATGAATGGATAGGTGACAAATAGATAGATAGATAGATAGATAGATAATGGATGAATGGATAGGTGACAAATAGATAGAAACTAGATCGATAGATAGATAGATAGATAGATAGATAGATAGATAATGGATGAATAGATAGATAGATAGATAGATAGATAGATAGATAGATAGATAATGGATGAATAGATAGATAGATAGATAATGGATGAATAGATAGATAGATAGATAGATAATGGATGAATAGATAGATAGATAGATAGATAGATAGATAGATAGATCGATCTGTCTGGGTGGCTCAGAGAAAGCTGTTGTTTTTCCCTCCCATGCTCCAGTCCCGGTAACAGCTCTCCACCCAATACCCAGCTTTCCCAGTCTCCTGACCAGCTAACATTCCTATAAATGCCGGTATTTGCCATTCGGGACATTAGGAGAGCTGTGCACCGGGAAATTACCTCTTTACCCTTCTCCAATCCCCCAGCAGATAAATCTGCGTCCTTGGACCGAGGAAAGGAAATTCTTTATGCTGCAAGAAACCTTTAAGCAATGAATATGAAATGATAGCAGGACGTCATCCGGGGTATCTGTTCCCTTCCATCTTGGGGTGGAAGACATCTGAAGGATAGGTTATGTCTCCCGAGTCAATAAGAGCGAGCAGGAGATTGGATGCAACCTGTATTAAAATAACCGTGTGCCCCCCTGTTCTGCAGAATGGATGCTGAAGGTGCAATATGAATAAATGATTCTTCTATATTCATATTTAGCAGAGCCGGATTTGTCCTCTAGAGACACAGCTGTTCTTATTGGGAATCATTCACACGTATCAAAAAGTTTATGCCACAAGCAAATCCGTTGCAAAATGTTTTCGTGGATTTAAAATGTATAGTATGTGCCAATTCACCTTTAGGGCATGTTCACACTGCAGGAATTTCATGCAGGTATTTTGCACCAAACACCTCCCACTGGGAAATCCGCGTTGCATGAAAAAATCACTGTGATGCCCCTTACTGAAGCCGATCCTGCACGGAAACCATGGCAGCACGCGGATTAGAACGGGGCTGATTGGTGTGCGCGTCCACTGCATTACAAACTGCAAATCTGCTGCAGATATCTGCGGATTCTCTTGCAAACCCTCACAGTCTTGTGAGATTCCAGATTACCGGAAATCGTTCCGGTTAGATGCCGGATTAAAGGCACTTTACTGAATTCTAAATTTATTACGTGAAGAATCCTACGGGCATGAACCGAGACTTAGGGAAGAGTCATACTGCCCTCTTTTGTGCAGCAGAATAATCCGGGAATTGGAATTATTATATTCCTGTTTTGTTTTCTTTTTTTACTGCAATTCATGACCTAATTATCCCAGTGCGTTATAAAACAGAACGCGGAGCGTGCACACACTGTGTACAAATTACCCCTGCGTCATGTGCAGTGATAAAGACGACGTGATCGGCGCAGATTCATTCCATTGTCATAGTGTGTCCTTTACTCTAGTCACATCCAAAGCTGCATCCACATTTCTATCTGAGCAAGGATTTTAATGCAGCAAAGTGTGTTCTGCACAGGCACTGGTGCAGTAAGGACCTGAGGGAGAAGTCAGGTCCTGCAGCCTGAGAGCCAACAGTGCAATTCTGAAAACCATAGGTGGCAGGGGTCTACACAGACCTCATAGGACTCCAGAGCAAAACGTAGTATGGGGCCCCCTGCTCCACCCAGTTTCCCACTGTGCGTGCGTCAAACACTCCCAGGAAATGCATTCCCAGATTTATGATGAATTTACATTTTTTTATTATTACTTATTTATTTATTTATTTTTATTTATTGTTTTTTACATTAAGTGGATTCAATTTTAATTTAAAAAAAATTACAATAAAAAAGTCAACTCCATTTTATCCAAATTCTTTGTCAGCAAAATAGAAATGCGGCATTCATTCTCACCACCATATTTCTCCTTCCTATCTATTACAAAACTGTTGGCCTGCAGCCGCCACTAGGGGGAGCTCAATACATAGGAATTTATGTAGTTATCATTGACTGAAATGGAAGCTGAAATCATTTCTTTGCACTGCGCTCCCCTTGTCGTGGGAGCATGAAAATTTTGTGTTTTCACATCCGCAAAAGAAATTCAGCTCTAGGACCCCCTACCCCTGGACCCCAAAGCACTCTGACTTTGTTGAATGTATGACACTCTATAGAAGGATTATAATGGACCTGGGGAAACCCAAACCACCCATCACATCACAGACACTCAGTCCTATGAGGCAGTGCTAACCATACAGACAGGTTCAGAACCTCCACTGCACCACAGACCTATCCTCCAGCCTCCTCAGCTACCTACTTGCTGACAAGCCTCCTACTGCCCAACTGAATCAACCATTGACTGTATTCAAGGACCCGCAGAGGCAGGAGCAGGAAGAGAAGAGACCTCTGCCATCCTATAATGGGTGAGCTAAGTGTCCATGATATTACAGTCATCTCAATATGATTATCTCCAGCTGTAGCAGAACTGGGTTTTGACAATTTGAGAATAAATAGGCTTAAGCAGGCTAAGCGAATAAATATATTTACTAAATGTGATGAAAATGATAAAACAGACAAATCACATACAGAGTAATAAAAGTAAATAGCAATCACATGCTTCCAACTCAAAGGCCAGGACTCCTGTTGCCATGTGGTAGCACAAGGCCGACACCCCATGGTTATACGTGAGAGACAGTGACCTTGCAGCGTCCTATCTTGGTGATGTTCTCAACGGAGTTCCAAAAATCTTTGTGCAAAAAAGGTTAGAACTTTCAGCCCCTTTTCCTAAGGATGTCCAGTGTGCAACACACATGTCTGAGATAATCACTCAGGCATGTGGCCTTCTCTGCACAACGGGGAGTTTGTACAATGCTAACTATCCCTAACTCACTACATTACAAAGAATATAGAAGGCGATATTATAATTAAAGGGGACAGAACCAGTCAGTACTTATTTATGTAAAATACTTTTACAACACACCAGGATTTGAAAAACATAGCTGCTTTCTTCCAAAAACAGCACCACCCCTGTCCATGGGTTGCGTGCTGTATTGCAGCTCTGCCCCCATTGACTCCAATGGAGGTGATCTGCAGTACAGCATGCAACCCATGGACAAGGGTGATGCTGTTTTTGGACGGAGGCAGCCTTGTTTTTCCAATCCTGGACAACCCCGTCCTATTTTTATGTCACAAGTAAAACACTTTTTCCATGTCAGAACTACGTCCAGCACTGTCTCAGACAGGGGCCCCTGAGGACGGCTCATCTTGGGTATTGGGGGAACGAAAGGACGAGAAGCAAAATCGTCGTTTTAGTGTCAGGTTTGAGCAAAACGGGAACGTGAATGTGGCAAAGATATTGAAAGCCTCAACACACGTGTGTCTGCTGGGCATGGCATGAAAATGACTGCTGACTGCAATGGACATAGTATAGGGCTATATAGACAGATCCAGCCTCAATTGCCCCATTGTCTTTGCAGCTCTGACAACCACAAGGGATGGGTGACCACAAGCCACTGAAGTGACTGCTGGGACCTCAATAGATCCTTGCAGGTCTTGACCCCCTGTAATCAAGAGGCCACATTAGTGCAGATATAGTTCAAGCAGAGTACCAAAAAGTTAGTTGTGCACAGTCAGTGGGTGTAACTGCCTGGTCCTCAACCATTACACAGTACCAGTATTGTGCAACTCATGTGGGGAAGAGGGAATCTTTGGGCCATCTCAGGTTGCAACCTCCACAACCCTTTTGATTATACCACATTGCTGTCCCAGCCTCCTGCTTGTAAGAGTTGACAGGAAGAAACCAATCACAAGCAGGAGGCAGGGAGAGCAGTGTGAAGCTGGATCTTATAGGATACAATGGAGCTTCTGCACACAGCACATAGAAATTCAGTGGCCTCTGCAATGTAAGTTGCCTTGTGAGTGACTTTCTGTTATAATTTTTAGAACTATGCCTTTTATCAGCACATGTGATTCAATAAAGACCCATGGAAGGGGTGTGCCCTTTCAGGTATCATTAACAGAATACAGAAGCACTATGCAGCAGCCTGTATTCTGTGAACGCTGGCTCGATGCCGATCACTTCCCCTGACCGTCCTCAGAATAAAGACATATGCAGAGGGCCCTTGAATTTTGCAATTGGAAATCAAATTTAATCAAGTCAAATCTAATTTACCAACTTACAGAAGTTGAAGACTGCATGAAAGGCAATTCCATAAACATATCTCCAGCTACCTCTGGGCTGTGACAACTGGACGAGGACAGTGCATTACAATCCTAGGAGTTATTGTCTCCATTGTCCATTTATAACATAGAGTATATGTGAGTGGTATGCCTGCCATATATTGCCACCCAGTCAGCTCCCCCGGGTTGGTAGCGGCACTGATGTTGGTAAGCGTATATTCCCTATCCAATCTCCTGCTCGCATTCCTGTGGCACGTAGATTATTCACGTGAGCTCACATGGTATCACGGGATGAAAGAGATAATAAAAATCTATTCTTTCTTTGAACTGTTACCAATGCAGTGGGAGACGGATTTGTCACCAAAGCTAAAATATCACGCGCTGCTCCTCGCCCAGAAAGTTAACGCTTAGATTGCTTTTCTGGGCGCCAAGACCATAACCCCATCCTCACCTCTAGGTCATGTCACAGTTATGTGTCATATTGGGGAATTGCATGATCAGCGATTGTCTGATGTGATATCATGAAGAAATTCACTCTTTATAGCAGTGGCATTGATAGCACCTGGTATCGTGCTTACCTGCCCCGGGTCCGGTCCACCGGGTCGTGGATCTCACAATGTAGTTCCGGCACCCACCTGCTCTTCAGAATCAACACATTTTTAGGTCTACTGCCCTGTATCGAGCAATAATAATGCTAATCGGACAGAAAATACCATTTTGTGATACAGAATTAGTTACAAAGTAATATTATGAGCTGTAGACTGTCACAATTTCTTTTCTGACACATTTTGTAACAAAGTGTTTACAAAATACATATTTTAATGAAAAATGTACTTAGATACTCAGGGGCGTAGCCACAGGGGTGCAGAAGTGGCATTCAGCCCCTTGTCCCAGAAACCAAGGGGATCCAAAGGTACCCCATAAAAATGCACTAGTTCTATAAAGGGCACATGGCAGGTAACAGATTTTGCATTGGGGCCCAGGAGCTTTAAAGGGGTTGTTTAATACTGATGACCTTTCCTCAGAATAGGTCATCGGTATGTGATTGGTGGGGGTCCGAAACCCAGTCCCCACCGCCAATCCTCTGTATAAAACGATGTGGCCTTTTCGCAGGTTACCAAGCACAGCACCATCCAGTGGCTTCGCTTGGTATTGCAGGTCAGACCCAATCACTTGAATGGGACTGAGCTGCATCTCGGCCACGTGACTGATGAATATGACGTCACTAGCCAAGAAAGATGCCACGGCACTCACGGTCTCTTCAGCCAGCTAATAGGATGGAGTGCCTGGAGTCGGACCCCCGCCAATCAGATGCTGATGACCCAGGTCATCAGTATTAAACACTCAGAAAATCCCTTTAAGTAATGTCTCTGTGCATACTTATCACTTACTCGAGTAGAATTATGGATTTAACAAATGCAAAGTTTGCAGAATCTGACGGGTCCAAGGAACTGACTCCTGAAGGCAGAGCATTCACAAAATACAGGCTGCTGTAAACGCCACCTATATTCTGAGGATGAAAATACCTGGAAAGGAATAAGACCTCCCTGGGTTGTACCTGATAATCCCGATAACAAGATTATATTAGAAAATCGTTCACAATGCAGCTCTCTAATTAGGGAAAATGAAGTATGTGAAACCCAAGTGTGATTAAAGGGCATCTGTCAGCAGTTCTGTCCCTATAACACCGGCTGACCTGTTACATGTGCGCTCGGCAGCTGAAGGCATCTGTGCTGCTCCCATGTTCATATGTGCCCGCATTGCTGAGAAAAATGATGTTTTATTATATGCAAATGAACCTCTAGGAGCAACGGGGGCGTTACCATTACACCTAGAGGCTCTGCTCTCTGCAACTGCCGCATCCTCTGCACTTTGATTGACAGAACCAGGCAGTGTATAAGTGATCTCCCCTGGTCCTGTCAATCAAAGTGCAGAGGGCGCAGCAGTTGCAGAGAGAGCAGAGCCTCTAGGTGTAATGGTAACGCCCCCGTTGCTCCTAGAGGCTCATTTGCAAATATTAAAGCACCATTTTTCTCAGCAATGCGGGCACATATGAACATACTATTGCAGTCTGTCTGTACTCTCTTCTCATACGTGACATGACACCGCCTTCTGCAGTGCGGGACAGCTATGACATGGGCGTCGATCACGTCCAAGAGAGTATTCAATCCGACCGTGATAATTGTATGCAGTTTAATCAGGTCACATCGAGACTCGGCAGCTCTGGCACAAATGCGCTTCTTGTGCACAAAATGCTGTTTGCCTTTGTTTACCTGCTCTAATTAAAAGAGGGGACATTAAAATTCAGCCCGTGCAGTTCCATGAGAGCGTCGTAGTCAGCCGTGGAAATGTTTGCTACTTTAGTGAGGCAGTCAGCAGAGCTTGGACTGTGAAAGCCGCCGCTTGTTATAAGCCCCAGCGTGCCGTATGGCCGGTGTTTTACCAGTTAAGTATAGTTTAATTGCACCCCTGCACCCGCCATCCTACTGCTCTGCCTGGATTTTTCTGGTCTTCTGATCCATCAGAAAAATAAAAGAAAAAAATAGATTGTGTAAAAAAAGCAGATCCTGCGCATCAGTTGGCGTACGTTTGAACAATTTCTGTCTGGGATCCGTTTTTTTTTACATGGGGGGAAAAAAAGTCCTGCGTGCAGGACTAAAAAACGGATCTCGGACGGAAAAGGCTGAAACAGATGCCAAATGTGCTTAACTAATACCCAGGATCCAATTTTTATTGATTTTTGACGGATCAGAAGAACAGAAATAATAACAGTCATGTGAACTCTCCCTAAGTCTCAAAGCAGAACCAGGAGGCTCAGGATGAACTGTGGTGTAGGTGCCTAGTAGATAGGAGGAAGGGTTGCAATCCATGCAGTGGTCTGAGGTCATACAGAAACCTGCATCAAGCCATCTAACTCACTAGATCTAGCGGAACTACAACTCCCAGCATGCTCCATTCACTTAGTTTACAGTTGCAGGAACTGTATAACAAGTTTGCATGCTGGGAGTTGCAGTTCCACATCAGCTGGAGAGTCAGAGGCTGCTGACCTCTGCACTACATTCTCTATCCCTCTCCCATGTGCAGGTGTAGCTATCGGCAGAGCAGAAGGGGCCCCAGGGGTGTTTAAGGCCCATCTGCCACATAATTGGTGCATGGTACGTGGATGACCCCGTTACAGGTTTTGCACGAGGGTCCTGCAACATCACGCTGCGCCTCCAAACGGTAAAATGGTTTATGAGCTACAGGCAAATAAATCTTCACTAAGGAAAAGATTATTAGATAGAAGTGGCTCCCATATATTACATGGACAGCCATTTATGGCCAGCATGTAATGCCTCATTTCTCCTGTAGTGGCCGCTGCAGAATAATGTACATCTGCCTGTAGCTTCCGCCAGCAATAATGACTGATCATGGAGTCCCCTGGAGCAAGGGTACTTTGCACTACAGACGTTTGTGGACGTTTGCCCCAAACCCCAATTGCCACTATGCAGAGCCATCAGCTCACTACTTTAGTGCACTTGGAAGGGTTAACTTGCACTAAGATTTCTGCAGTTGTGTCCACTTATTGTTGGACTGCATTTTATATGTTTATTTTAATATATCCTGGTTATTTGCACTTTTATTGCGTGAAAAGGGTTAATAAACAGCCAGCTCATACGGAGAGACTTTGGGACTTTCTGTCTATCCAATGAGAAGTTACAAATCTTCTACAGTTACTATAAAGGATTATTAAAAGTTTCGGAGGGAAAAAAAACAGACACACTTGCTCTGTCATATTTATATCTGGACCATCTGCTGTCATCCCCATAGACTTGTTTAGAAACTCTATACAAGTCTATGACAGACTGAAATTGCAACAATGTTTCTGTTTAGGCTGTGCTTCTCCACTCCACAGTTCAGTTCAGTTCAAAAGTTTGAGTTCAGTTAGAAACTGGATATAAGGAGACCAGTCAGAGGCCCTCTTTGCAGAGAGATAGAGACCAGCGTTCATCAGAAGAGACTCTGCCACACTGAACAAGTGAGCAGAAGAAGACGCTGAGATGGGGATGCTCTGCTGGGTCACCAGCCATTTGACCAGAGGGCCAACCAGATGACTGAGCCACAGACTCTGGGCCACCAGCCCTATCTTCAGGGTACCAGTCTTCTGAGATAGAGACGGACAGCTAGCTCAGGCCTTTCCTCAGGGTACCAGTCTTCTGAGATAGAGACGGACAGCTAGCTCAGGCCTTTCCTCAGGGTACCAGTCTTCTGAGATAGACAGGGACAGCTAGCTCAGGCCTTTCCTCGGCACGAAACCTTCTTCTGCCCGGGAGGAGGCTTGAGAAGCTCAGGGCTTCACCTGTTTTGTGTTGCACTTGAGTTCCTCCAGTAAAGAAGCACACTGCTCTACTGCAGACATTTTCCTATCCGGTTGCACCACACCTTATCATCCCTTCCGTAGAGCAGCAACACGTGGTTACACCCTAGCCCGGTCCGCTAGACCCAGCGTAGCGTTGGGACCACCTCAGACCCGGCCACTGCAATCGACATGGGTGTAAATCAGTGCAGACAGGATAAGATTGGGCTACAGACACCTGCAATATAAATAAGGTCCCAGCCGTATATCTGTATCTTACCGCCTGATATCACAGCTGCTGTTTGTATAGAAGTCACCATTCACATAGCAATACTATAGAATCAGACTGCAAAGATATGCAACGGGACACTGCCCCTTTAATGTCTCCAAAAAGCACTAATTACAGTTTTCTCATTATAGCAGGAGCGATGACAGTTTCATGCTACAATAGACTCCCCGCCATTGTAACCGCGAGTACTTCAGCAAAGAGGTGAGAGCGACATATTTCCGAGCTAGAGCAAAAAAAAAAAAAAAAACACTAAACTGTAATTCAATTGCAAGATTTTTACAGAACGAAAATGATAAAAACAGTAATTGCCGATTCCCAATTATAGCTGAATGGGGCACCTGCTCCGCCACATGAGAGGAGACATTTTTAGATTTTCTCGCTGCTGGGAAGCTGGACGTTTCAATGTGCTCGTGCCTAATGAAACGTTCCGATCATGGAATTGAACTGATTTCAGGACACCAGTTTTCCTTGCCATACACGGGGACAGGAACCTCATTACCAGACACGATCTACGTGACTGTTCAGATACGGCTGCATGAAAAGTAGAGAGCGGGAGGGATGGGCATTCACAGATCGCAGTATTTCATAAAATACAGCGATAAAGGGAAACTCCACCCTAAAGTTTACACTAAGGCTCGTGACCTCGACCTCCGGACCGGTTATCCCACTAGCCAATGGCCCTCAAAGGTGTGGGTTAACAGCTGCTTTACCTTCTAATCCATGTGGCAATAGGTCTACGTGGGAGGTAAGATTTGCAGTCTTCGAATCATGCCATCCAACGGAGATCCAGACAAGACTTTCAAGGAATTGCAGAAGCTGATTTCTGAAACACTAGATGCCAGAAACCTAACAATGAGCCACAGGACACCAGGGACTTGACAATGAACCACAGGACACCAGGGACTTGACAATGAACCACAGGACACCAGGGACTTTACTGTGAACCACAGGACACCAGGGACTTGACAATGAACCACAGGACACCAGGGACTTGACAATGAACCACAGGACACCAGGGACTTTAAAGTAAACCACAGGACACCAGGGACTATACAGTGAACCACAGAACACCAGGGACTTGAAATGAAGTTGATATTAAAGTAGTGGACATGAGCAACTTAACATCAAACCACAGGACACCAGAGACTTGACAATGAACCACAGGACACCAGGGACTTTACAGTGAACCACAGGGCACCAGGGGCTTGACAATGAACCACAGGACACCAGGGACTTTACAGTGAACCACAGGACACCAGGGGGTTGAAATGAAGTTAATATTAAAGTAGTGGACCTGAGGAACTCAACATCAAACCACAAGACACCAGGGACTTTTTAATGAACCATAGGACACCGTACATAAAATTACGTGACACCAAGGACTTTACAAAAAACCTCTGGATGATTACTTGGTACAGAGGACTTGATACCAAAGACTTTGCATTAAAGCACTGGACATCAGGGACTTAACATCAAACACTGGACACCAGGGACTTGACATTGAACCACTGAATAATACTAAACATTAGACACTTGATATTTGGCCACTGGACAACAAGGACTGGGTCACAACTACACATTAAACGTATGGGTGTTAGGAATGTGACACTGAACCACTGGCCACCAGGAACATTCTACCAGTAGATGTCCAGGACCTACAAAGCAACCAATGTACACCAGGATCCTGACAGTCAACCACTGGCCACCAGGGACAACATTTAAAACACCAAGAACCTGATAAAGGTATTACTAAGTGTTGGCAGAGCTTCTGTTAAATCACTAAATACTACAAATAGGCAATTCAATAGTATATATAAACCCCTAGACACCAGGGACTTGGAAATTAAACCAGGGATTGAAAGGCCACAGAATTTTGCCAATGTATTTCTCTCTTAAATCCCCCGATAACATGAATAGGCGATTACACCATAAATGTTTAACCACTAGACACCAGGCATTTGAAATCTAAACCAGGGATGGAAAGGTCACTAAACTTTGCCAATGAATGTCTCTCTTCAATTCCTTGATACCACAAAAAGACAATAAAAACCATAGATGATAAACCACTAAACACCAGGGACTTAGAAATTAAACTACAGATTGAAAGGTCACAAACTTTTGCCAATGTAGGTCTCTCTTAAATCCCTCAATATCACAAATAGGCAATTAAACCATAGATGTTAAACCACTAGACACCAGGGATTAGGAAATTAAATCAGGGATGGAAAGATCACCAAAGTTTGCCATCTACGGTATGACTCTCTTAAATTCCTCGATACCACGAATAGGCAATTAAACCATAGATGATAAACCACTAGACACCAGGGACTTGGAATCTAAACCAGGGATGGAAAGGTCACTAAACTTTGCCAATGTAGGTCTCTCTTCAATTCCTTGATGCCACGAATGGGCAATTAAACCATAGATGTTACACCACTAGACACCAGGGACTTGGAAATTAAATCTGGGATGGAAAGGTCACCAAAGTTTGCCATCTACATCTCTCTTCAATTCCTCTATACCACAAGTAGGCAATTATAACACTAGACACCAGGGACTTGGAAATGAAACCAGGGATTGAGAGGTCGAAACATTTTACCATAAACTGTAGGTCTCTCTTAAATTCCTCGATGCCACGAATAGGCAATTAAACCACTAGACACCAGGGACTTGGAAATGTAACCACGGCTTGAAATGTCACTAGGTTTTGCCATCTGTTTCTATTCTACACGTCCCGGTGTTCTGGCCATTGGTTGAAACAATGTTGCCAGTTGGTTTATTCAGTTGAGGAGAAATATAATAGCGGCCTCGTATGTGACACACATTGGTTAAATTTAGATTTTCTCCCGACTGAATGTTCTGCAATTTGCTGTAAACCGTCAGTCACGCCGGTATTTATACCTCTACGCTCTTATTGGCACATTTTTTTCTTAATAGTTCTAAAGGAACGAAGCTTTTTGAACTGAAAATCTACTTGATACGAGAAGATCGTTTGAAGGTTTGTAGCAGGAAATCAGTAAATACATCTAGTTGTGAGTTAAGAGCTGCCTCCCGGTGTCAGGGGTGTCAGGGGTGTCAGGGGTGTCAGGCTTGTGCTGTATCAGACTGACAACTTCTTCTAGAGCTGTCAGCTCATGCAGCCTCAGTGCTGATGCCAACGCAGGCCGCAGGGTAAGGTTAAGGATAATTAAAAATAATAAATTAAAACACACACACACGTAGGGATTTGGACCTTTAGGCTACGTTTACACGACGACATTTGTTGACAAACTTTTATAATGGGAGTCTATGGTGTCGCATTGCGACATGCAACATGCTGCGACTGCGACACGACAGTCGCAAAAAATCCATTCAAGATGTGTTTTTCTGCGACAGTCGCGTCGCAGTCGCAGCATGTCGCAATGCGACACCGTAGACTCCCATTATAAAAATTGTCGCGCGACAATAGTGCGACAAAATGTTGCGCGACAAATGTTGCAGTGAAGTTGTGCCCTATTTGTCGTGCAACTTATTATCGCGCGACAAATGTCGTCGTGTGAACGTAGCCTTACCCTACTGCCCCCTTCTCCATCAGCCTCTTCTTCCCAAGGGATTCAGACTCTAATTAGATACTTAACTGGATATGTCATAGACCATGCGGTTGTTATGGGGCCCCTGGAGTGCAGGGTCTCTTTACAGATTGGTCTCGCCCCCTATCGAGAACCTCCACAGGGATGTGGTCTCTAATGGGTCATAAATATGGAATAGGATTCATTTTTCCATCATATTATACACGGCTCGTCTCCATGGTTTACGACCACCCTGCAATCCATCAGTGGTGGTCGTGCTTATGCATTATAGGAAAGGTGCAGGCCCCTCTGGCAGCCAGGACCACGTTTGCGCGCATAAGCTGGCGCTTTTTCGTATAGTGTGCAAGCACAGCCACCGCTGCTGCTGATGAATTGCAGGGTGGTCGTAAACCATGGAAAACGAGCCGTGTATAATGTGATGGAGACATGAATCCAGCCAGCAAAGGAGGCAATATGGAGAATCACAATACATTAGTAAGTGCCTTGTAGTCACTTTCTCTACATAATAAAGGCCATTTGCTGAAGTGAGAGGACCCCTTTAAGGATGGGTTGCTTAACAAACCTCATGGAAAACTGTAGTTGTTAGGTAGTGTATCCATAGCAACCAGACTGTCAAACAAAACCTAGTCAATCTTTGACAGGAAGGCAGCAGTCATGCCATCATACCAATACCCATCTTTTTAATACCACATCACAGCTCCTAGTTAGCTGCCTCCTGGTCTGGGGTCTCTATTTGTAACAGGAATCTGATTTGGGGCTTGTATTTATCTAAGGAGTCTGGTCTGACGTGTGTATTTCTTTAGTGAGCCTGGTCTGGGGTCTTCTTTTATATAAGAGGGTCTGGTCTGGAGTCTGTATTTTCTTAGTGAGCGTGTTCTGGGGTCTGTATTTATCTAGGGGGTCTGGTCTGGAGTCTGTATTTATCTAGGGGTCTGGTCTGGAGTCTGTATTTATCTAGGGGTCTGGTCTGGGGTCTGTATTTATCTAGGGGTCTGGTCTGGGGTCTGTATTTGTTCAGGAGGTCTGATTTAGGTTCCTTATTTATATAGAGGGTCTGGTCTATCTTTTATTTATTTATTTTTTTGCTTAAGGCGTCTGGTCTGGGGGTCTGTATTTATCTAGGGGGTCTGGTCTGGGGTCTGTATTTGTTCAGGAGGTCTGATTTAGGTTCCTTATTTATATAGAGGGTCTGGTCTATCTTTTTTTTTTTTTTTTTTTTTGCTTAAGGCGTCTGGTCTGGGGGTCTGTATTTATCTAGGGGGTCTGGTCTGGGGTCTGTATTTGTTCAGGAGGTCTGATTTAGGTTCCTTATTTATATAGAGGGTTTGGTCTATCTTTTTTCTTTTTTTTTGCTTAAGGCGTCTGGTCTGGGGGTCTGTATTTATCTAGGGGTCTGGTCTGGGGTCTGTATTTGTTCAGGAGGTCTGATATAGGTTCCTTATTTATATAGAGGGTCTGGTCTATCCTTTTTTTTTTTTTTTTGCTTAAGGCGTCTGGTCTGGGGTCTGTATTTATCTAGGGGGTCTGGTCTGGGGTCTGTATTTATCTAGGGGGTCTGGGGTCTTTTTTTGCTAAGAGAGTTTGGGTCTGTGTTTGTTTAGTGAGCCTGGTATGTTGGTCTGTATTTGTTTAGGGGGTCTGTTTTGTAGTCTGTATCTATCTAGGGGGTGGTGTGGGGTCTTTACTTGTTTAGTGAGGCCGGTCTGGGGTCTGCATTTATCTAGAGGGTCTGCTGTGTGGCTTATATTTGTCTAGGGGAACTATCCTGGGATCTGTATTTACTTAGGTTGTCTATGGTCTGTATTTGTTTATAAGATCTGGTCTGTGGTCTATGTGGGGGGTCTGGTTTGGAGTCTGTATTCATTAAGGGAGTCTGGTGTGTGGTCTGTTTTTGTGTAGACTGTTTTTGTGTTGAAGCTCTGGTCTGGGGTACGGTTTGGGGGTCTGTATCTATATAAAAAGCCTGGTTTGGGGTCTGTATTTGTTCAGGACGTCTGGCCTGGAGTCTGTATTCATGTAGGGGGGTCTGATGTGTAGTTTGTATTTGTTTAGAGGTCTGGGGTTTCTAATTGTTTGGAGGGTCCGATTTGTTTTGGAGGTCTGGTCTGCAGCGTCTGTATTTATTTTGTGGGGTCTGGTGTGTGTTATGTAGTTTAGGGGGTCCGTAGTCTTCTTGGGTGTGACGAAAGGGATCATGTATGCTACTTCTCATTCAAATGCCAAAGGTTGGGGGCGTGTCCTATATAAATGGGTGGGGTATTTATTTAGATTTTCTTTAAATAACTAACCAGATCGCTTGCTATCCATTTCGTTGCATCTACTCCCTTACCCCCATTTTACCCATGCGTAAATTAACCCTTCTTGTGAATGGCATGTTGAAGATGCCGCGCCTGGAGAGAAGATGCTGGTTATTCCATCCTTTTCTTTTTCTTTACTTTCTAATGAAGCTCAGTCTTTAATTACAGCTCTGTAATATTTGTAATCACCCCTGCCAGCGCCATGAAATTATCCAATTGATTCCGTGATTGCGACCTCAATTACATATTCTTCCGAACGCGAGATGTACGTCGCCAAGAACGGTGGCACAGCCGCTGCTCTTTGGCGTCAGACCCTTCCAGTCTCTAAAGCTGCCACCAAACCCACGGGCACTTCATTATAGCACCGGACCGCCTCCATTAGTCTGTAGTGACGGAGAAGCCTGGCTGGTCCAACTCAATTTGTAATTGTCACCTTGGTTCCTATTCAAGTGTCAGGGGATTGCAAAAGTAATCATACCCTAAGGTCTTTTCATATATCCAGTGTCATAGGCGGTATCATAATGGCAGCCGACGACTTCTCAGTATATT
Organism: Bufotes viridis; assembly: GCA_033119425.1. Classification (NCBI taxonomy): domain Eukaryota; kingdom Metazoa; phylum Chordata; class Amphibia; order Anura; family Bufonidae; genus Bufotes; species Bufotes viridis. The sequence goes on from CM065598.1 coordinate 98,563,914, forward strand.
CCTACAGCCATTTCAGAAATAATAATCTACTTGGTAGAAGCCGCTGAGATTTAGTACTCATGTCCCAAGATGCAATGGACAGATTCTTAAGAGGCTGTCTCCTCTCTTATAACGGTAGAAGAAACCTCAGCAGAATTATTTAAAGGGGAAGACCTCATTGCTGTCCTAAATTGTCAGCAAATAAATTCAGCTTGTCCGCCAATGAATATCTGCTCTGGTTCCCAAAGAATGCACATGCAGAAATTCACTTAAAGGGGTGAACCCATGATTAATGCAACCAAGCGAGTACCACACATGGATCCAGGGATCTCCCCATTCATTGCTCCAATTGCTCTGCTACATTTATATCAAGCTGGCAACTCAAGGGTGTGTCCTTTCTGTTGCAGCCCTTTGCATATCATCGTTCAAGGGATGTGTCCTTTCTGCTGCATCTCTCTCCCAATCACAGCTCTGTGGGGTGTCCTTTCTGCTGCAGGTTTCTCCCTATCACAGCTCTGGACGTGTCCTTTCTGCTGCAGATCTCTCCCAATCACAGCTCTGGGGAATGTCCTTTCTGCTGCAGGTTTCTCCCTATGACAGCTCTGTGGGGTGTCCTTTCTGCTGCAGCTTTCTCCCTACGACAGCTCAGAGGGGTGTCCGTTCTGCCACAGCTCTCTCTCTCTCTCTAGCACAGCTCAGGGAGTGTGTCCTTTCTGCTGCAGCTCTCTCTTTTGATAACTGTCACAGCTTTTAACTGTAGAAAGAGATGATCACAGTTGAAGGAAAGAACTGAGTATGTATGACCACAGAAGGTGGCGTTTTGCAAATAGCAATTTTAGGGTACTTTCACACTAGCGTTAGAAGAATCCGACAGGCAGTTTCGTTGACGGAACTGCCTGCCGGATCCGGAAATCCGGATGCAAACGGATATCATTTGTTTCTGGATCCGGATCTGGCTGACAATTGCATTGCAATACCGGATCCGGTATTTATCTTTTTCACAGATCTAAAGGTCTGCTCATACTCAGACCGGGAAACTGGATCTGGTTTTCCAGAACACTTGGTACCGGATCCGGCATTAATACATTTCAATGGAAATGAATGCCGGATCCGACAATCAGGCAAGTGTTCCGGAATTTTGGCCGGAAAAAAATACTGCAGCACGCTGCGGTATTTTCTCCGGCCAAATACCGTAAAGTAGACATCCTGATGCATACTGAACGCTTTCCAATGCGGAATGCATTAGGATAAAACTGATGCGTTTTTTTTCCAGCATTGAGCCCCTAGGACGGAACTCAATACCGGAAAACATTAACGCAAGTGTGAAAGTGCCCTTAATGCCTATAATACATTTTTAATTACATGTAATAGCAAAAGTATTCAGATCGATGTGCTGGCTTAAAACATTCTCAAACCCTTTATGACATGTTATGCAAAATTTTCTCTGTTCCTCACTATAGTTTTTATGGCATTCTTTGGCATATTTATTTTTTTCGCTGCTGTGACTTTAAATAATCCAGTCCTTTTTACTTCACTTGTGCTAGCAAACCTCTCAGAACCACATGACACGTTTTGGACGGTGATTGGTTACTCTTTCTTTTAAATACTTTGTGTGTTTAAGAAACTTTGTGCTATGAGTAACATCCCAAGAGAGGTTCAAAACAGGTAAGAGGCTACTGTGTTGTATCTGATGGATATATATGAGTCAATAAAAATATCTCCTTTTACTGGAATAGGAGGCTAGACCCTTCTGTCTGTATATAGCACCACCCTGCACGTTCCACACGCCCATCCCAAGTTGAACTGGTGACCTGGACTCTACTTTTGCTAGTGAAATATTCCCCCTATGTACAAGATTGTGATCTATCTAATGCAATACTGCTCTCTATCCACATGAATATAACTACTATAATACTGCAAGAGCAAAAACAACAAAAGTCCCAGCAAGGAAAAGATCGTTTGCTACTAAAATACTTCCCCATTTAAAAAAAATATAACTATAATACTGTCCTCACAGTATGTACAAAAATATAAGTACAATAATACTGCTCCTATGTACAAGAATATAACTACTATAATACTGCCTCCTATGTACAAAAATATAAGTACAATTATACTGCTTCGATGTAAAAGAATCTAACTACTATAATACTGCTCCTATGTAAAAGAATAAAACTACTATAATACTGTCTCCTATGTACAAGAATATAACTACTATAATACTGCTCCTATGTACAAGAATATAACTACTATAATACTGCTCCTATGTACAAGAATATAACTACTATAATACTGCCTCCTATGTACAAGAATATAACTACTATAATACTGCTTCTATGTACAAGAATATAACTACTGTAATACTGCTCCTATGTACAAGAATATAACTGCTATAATACTGCTCCTATGTACAGGAATATAACTACTATAATACTGCTGCTCTTATGTACAAGAATATAACTACTATAATACTGCCTCCTATGTACAAGAATATAACTACTATAATACTGCTCCTATGTACAAGAATATAACTACTATAATACTGCTGCTCTTATGTACAAGAATATAACTACTATAATACTGCTTCCTATGTACAAGAATATAACTACTATAATACTGCTCCTATGTACTAGAATATAACTACTATAATACTGCCTCCTATGTACAAGAATATAACTGCTATAATACTGCTCCTATGTACAAGAATATAACTGCTATAATACTGCCACCTATGTACAAGAATATAACTACTATAATACTGCCTCCTATGTACAAGAATATAACTACTATAATACTGCCTCCTATGTACAAGAATATAACTACTATAATACTGCCTCCTATGTACAAGAATATAACTGCTATAATACTGCTCCTATGTACAAGAATATAACTACTATAATACTGCCTCCTATGTACAAGAATATAACTACTATAATACTGCTCCTATGTACAAGAATATAACTATTATAATACTGCTCCAATGTACAAGAATATAACTACTATAATACTGCTCCTATGTACAAGATTATAACTACTATAATACTGCTCCTATGTACAAGAATATAACTACTATAATACTGCCCCCTATGTACAAGAATATAACTGCTATAATACTGCTCCTATGTACAGGAATATAACTACTATAATACTGCTTCTATGTACAAGAATATAACTACAATAATACTGCCCCTATGTACAAGAATATAACTGCTATAATACTGCCACCTATGTACAAGAATATAACTACTATAATACTGCTCCTATGTACAGGAATATAACTACTATAATACTGCTCCTATGTACAAGAATATAACTACTATAATACTGCCTCCTATGTACAAGAATATAACTACTATAATACTGCCTCCTATGTACAAGAATATAACTGCTATAATACTGCTCCTATGTACAAGATTATAACTGCTATAATACTGCTCCTATGTACAAGAATATAACTACTATAATACTGCCCCCTATGTATATGAATATAACTACTATAATACTGCCTCCTATGTACAGGAATATAACTACTATATTACTTTTTTGTACCTTGGCAAAAAAATATTCACATGAAACCCCCCAGACTTCAGGGACAGTATAAAAAGACGTAAACTAAGCACCAGACGATGACTACATATAATTTTCTAAATCTGAGGAAAACAATGACTTTTTTCAGGTCCCATCATGCTGTGTTGTGATGTCCCCGGGAAGTTCCAGGTACAGACATCAATAATTACACTTATCTTTGATATGTAAATATAAAAGACCTAAATTATCTTGAATTTTATTTACTGGTGACGCCGGAGGAATAAAACGCTGAAGACTTTTAGTTGTCGATTCTACTGGGTATAATCATCAAAAGAAAGCATTGCCAAATATAGGGCAGTCTTCAAAGTGATGGATTCTCCTCATTATGTCCTTCATGGCACTGGGGCAGAACATACACAGCCTATATACAGGATAGAGCACACGGGGGTTCTGGGGTCTGTATCACTTTAGTGAGTATGTTTATTTAGGGGGTGTGACCTGGGCTGGGGTCTGCATTTGCTCAGGTGGTTTTGCAGCATCCTGCTCCAAGAGTCCCATTAAACTGTGAAATACAAAAATATATTTGTCATGTCATGGTATGCATTTACTGTGTAATTCTGTAAGCACGTGGTAATCACAAGCCACGTTTTTAGCCACCACTAGACGGGGCTGACGTTGTCCTCTATATAAGAGAGGGCAGAATATTCTAGAGTCACAAAAATGTGAGGCTGACAGGCCAGCTCATCCTGGACCTGGGTCCATCCAGGATACAGCCAGAACCTCTCCATAAAGCGGACTAGGTCTAGGGTCTATAATTTTTTAGTGGATCGGATCTGGGCTATGCATTTATTTAGGGGGTTTTATCTGCAGTCTGTATTCGTGTATGGTTTAGGTCCTGGGTCTATTTTCATTTAGGTGTTAGACTCAGGTCTGTATGTGTTAAGGGGTCTACATTTATTTAACAGGTCTGTGTTTTATGGTGTCTGGTATATGTTTTTATTGGGTCTGGTCTAAGGTCTGTTTTTATGGAGCCTGACCTGGGATTTGTTTGTTATCGGGTGTGGTCTGGGGTCTGTATATATATTTGTCTGCTCTTGTGTTTGTTTTTTTATCAGGTCTAGTCTGATATCTGTATTTTTATGGGTTCTGTCTGGGGTCTTTTTTATTTAATAGGTCTAGTCTGAGGAATGTGAGGGTCATTTATTAAGACCAGCGTATATCTGTTTGTTCTGGGTTCTAGTCCAGGGTCTGTATATATATGGGGTCTGGAGTCTGTATATTTATGGGGTCTGGTCTGGGGTCTGTATATATATGGGTATGCTCTGAGGTCTGTATATTTATGGGGTCTGGTCTGGGGTCTACATATATATGGGTCTGGTCTGAGGTCTGCATGTTTATGTGGTCTGGGGGTTGTATATATATGGGTCTGGTCTGAGGTTTGTTTTTTATCAGGTCCAGTCTGACATCCGTATTTTTATGGGTTTGGCCAGGGGTCTTTTAATTATTGGGTCTGGGGTTCATTTTTTATCGGGTCTGGTCTGAGGACTGTATTTTTGGGGTCTCGTCTGAAGTGTGTATATTTATGGGGTCTGGTCTGGGGTCTGTATACATATGGGTCTGGTCTGAGGTTTGTTTTTTATCAGGTCTAGTCTGACATTTGTATTTTTATATGTTCAGTCTAGGGTCTTTTTATTATCGAATCTAGTCTGGGGTTCATTTTTTATCAGTTCTGGTCCAGGACTGTATTTTTATGGGTTCTGGTCCAGCGTCTGTATATTTATGGGGACTGGTCTGGGGTCTGTATTCATTTTGAGGTGTGTTGAAAGAGGTCTTACACACTACTTAAGACGTGTCCTATGTAAAACATTTATTTAGAATCTATCCATTAAGCAATGTTTTAGTTACATTCCTTTCCTGGGAAACTGCTTGAAATCCAAGTGTCACGCTCGTGTGTGGGGAAAACACCACACCGAGCATAGGAGGAAAAGGGGATACCGGAATAAGGCCTGGAAACTAGGGAAGGAAGATGGACACCTCCTAGAGAAAACCGTAACTCCAGTCCTGACAGACTACCAGTATGAACAGGCCCCAAAGGTAGGCAAGTTCATACAACGGATACCTAGAATCCTATCTCACCCTATAGGACCCTGGAACTAATGTCAGGACTAAGTCTACCTATTCCTCCAAAGGGAAGGATGAACAGGAGTCTCCCTCAGGCCTAATGACAAACAACAGGGAAAGGCAACACACACATATATATAAACATGAAATACAAAAGGGAAAGGAAACACTTCAAAGAAGCTTTGGTAGCACCAGGAACTCAGCTGAAAACCAAACACAAGCTAACCCCAAGCCCAACAGAAGCTATAAACCGCACAGCATGGTGGGAGAACCAACAATATCTAGAGAAGGTTAAATGACCGCAATAGCAACACTTGGGGAAAGAAGGAGCGGCAAGCACCAGAAACGACACAGACGTCATTTGATCCAAAAGGAAAACATGTCAGATCAAACCACGTGTTGCCAGTCTCACTGATCTCCTGCCACCTGTCGCGGTAATGTCCGTGACACCAATATGGCCGACATTGCAGTTCCGCTGAGGTTTAGCTCATCATACAACTCTCTAATGATAAATCTGCTTACCCCTGAGGGGGCTTTAATGGGCGGCCATATTGGTATCTGAAGAACCATTCTAGAAAATGATTTAACTAACAAATAATATATAATTTAGAAATGGATGAATCCTCTGGTACCGAGAGAGAAATTAAGGAACATTTTGGCCGAGAAGGGGTTAAGTCGTTCTTCATTTCCGGAGCCTTTGTCTCAGCCGCCTCTATCTTTTATCTGCTTGAAGCAATTAACAGTATAAAACTTATTAGGATCATCCTCAGAGCGGCGGCGATAAATATAACCCGGTGTTACAGCAGTGCAGCGAAGTGACTGACAGAAGACTGGATAATACCGTCCCCCAGAGCAGGCATTCATTAAGAGGTACTGTGATCCCATCACGTCCTCACCTGGAACATTCATATCCCGTGTTTCTGGTCTGCTTCTCCTGTCCATCATCACAAGCTGCAAGTCTATGGTAGGGTAAATAGGAAGGGGGGGGGGGGATTATTAGGACACCTGCATGCAATCAGTCTCAAAGCGGCCAGCAGCAAGAAGCACCACAGAGGCACAGCCACATGAACATATGTAAGTATCTACTGCTCCAATATATCTACAATACAAAATGAAGCAACTCGGCAAATATATAATTTATATAATAAAACAAAAATTGCCTACCGTTTTGTGTCTTCAGCTCCTATGCAGAGGTATGCGTTTCCGTGGCGACAGACTACAAACAAGCCCCATGTGTAGTCTGATCCTGCAGTCATTGGTTACTCCACTCCCTCTGCTACCCAGCTGCCCTTACTAACCCCCAGACAACAGGGTAGAAAAGGAATGGATCAGACTTTATCGTGACTGCAGGATCAGACTACACATAGAGTTTGTTTGTAGTCTGTAACCATGGAAACACAGATCTGCAGAAGAGCTGCAGACACCAAACAAAAATATTAATTTCTTAATCAAGACTGTTTTAGGGGCAAGATTTGAGATTTAAGATCTCTTTGTATCCAGCAGTTTGAAGTGGTTTATGTTATCCCCTATCCACAGGCATGGTTGGAGTGGGCCCACCAAAGGAAATTATTCTTTGGGGCCTACTATGGTATTAGGGCCTGGGGCCACTGGAGGATCCTCTGGTACTCTGGTGGGCCAGTCCAACACTGTCCACAAGTTAGGTGGTGGGGGTCAAATTAATTTGGTGGTGGGGGTCAAATCAAATCAATCCTCTCCATCAGGGAATCGGGGCCACGTTCTCAAGATCAGTGGGGGTCCAAGCAGTCATACCCCACCAGTCAGCTAGCTATGCCCTTTTCTGTGGATAGGGGGTCAATTATAAACTTGGACAACCCCTGCCCATGTCTAAGTAACACACAGGAGACTGATACATTGTAACAAGACCTGGACACAACCAGGAAACGTTTCTAGCCCCTGACATCAGGGATGCAGCAATCCGGAGAACAGGAACTGCAAAGCTGGAGCGGAGGGGGCATGAACTGGTAAGTATGAATTATTAACCCCTTCCGTGCCATTTTACCATTTATTTATTTATTTTTAACTCAAACAGCCCCTTTACATGTGGTCCCCTCCTTTCCATCCCTCCAGTGACCATGGTGCCTCTTAATTTACGAGTAAGTGACCAAACTGTGCTACTCTCACCTGGTTCACCCGGGCAGAGGATGATTCATGGGCTTGTCGTGTAGCGGTGGCATGTCACACCAATTACCGGAACCACATTGATAGTTCTTTTTTTTTTTTTTTTACTTTCTCTGGCAGGTTCACAAATGAGCTGAGCTGCTGCTGCGCGGCTCCATGAAACGTTTTATAACGCGAAACGAGTCGGTTTTGCTCATTTTTAGTGATTGCAAAGCTCATTAGTAATAAACTCTTCTCAGTTATTAACTTCACAATCAAAGAAGAAGATTATTATGCGGCAAACTTTGGGGATTTTAATTCGATAAGGAATTTAAAGAGGTATGACCTTCCAGAATTGTCTCATCTGTTCTCCTACCCCTGATGAGAACAATGTCCATAGGGTTGTCCATGGCTGGACACAAAGAACGTATCATGCAAAGAATTTCTATTAGATCTCGGTGGTCCAAGGTAGTAAAAGGGTTAAACACAACATTCCTAGTGGTTTAGAGTAGTTAAGGGGTTGATGCAAGCATCTCTTGTGGTCTAGGTACCGAAGGGGTCAATGCCAATATATTTGGTGGTCTATTGTATTGAAGAGGTCAACGACCAAATCCCTAGTAGTCTAGGGCAGAGTAAGAGTTAGGCCTCTTGCACACGAGCGTGTCCGGATTAGGTGCGGATGCGTTCAGTGAAAACTGTGCGATTTCACAGACAAAGCCATTCAGTTTTGCCTGCGATTGCGTTCAGTTGTTCAGTTTTTTCCGCGCGGGTGCAATGCGTTTTGATGCGTTTTTAACGCGCGTGATAAAAAACTGAAGGTTTACAAACAACATCTCCTAGCAACCATCAGTGAAAAACGCAACGCACCTGCACTTGCTTGCGGATGCAATGCGTTTTTCACGCAGCCCCATTCACTTCTATGGGGCTAGGGCTGCGTGAAAAACGCAGGATATAGAACATGCTGCGATTTTCACGCAACGCACAAGTGATGCGTGAAAAAAAACGCTCATGTACGCAGACCCATTGAAATGAATTGGTCAGGATTCAGTGCGGATGCTATGCGTTCACGTCACGCATTGCACCCACGCGGAAAACTCGCTCGTGTGAAAGGGGCCTTAATGTTAACATCCCAAGTGCTTTGGTGCGGTGTACAGGTCAATGTCAATGGTGGTCTTGGGAAGGGAAGGGGTTAAAAGGTTTGTCTCACTTCAGTAAGTGCCATTTATCATGTAGAGAAACTTAATACAAGGCAGTTACTAATGTATTGGCATTGTCCATATTCCTTCCTTTGCTGGCCGGATTCATTTTTCCATCACATTATACACTGCTCGTTTCCATGGTTACAGACCACCCTGCAATCCATCAGTGGTGGTCGTGCTTGCACAGTATAGGAGAAAGCGTCAGCCTCTCTGGTGGCCGGGACCCTGGGAGCGCACATAGGCTGGTGCTTTTTCCTATATTGTGCAAGCTAAGTGAATGTCCCTTTAAGTTAATTTCTGCAATTTTCTTTGTCTTTTGCAGATTTCCTTTCTATCGATTGTCAGATCATCAGAGAGATGTTTAATGGGATATAACGAGGCGGTGTCAGGCTCCGGGAAAAGGTCTGCTTTCTCTAACTATTCGTAAATAATTTTCGTTTATCTGGCAGCTGCCGCTATCGGGTCGGCCCATCGTGAAGTGAGCGGTCAGGAAATGATTATTACGGCATTAGACGCTACGTCTGTAATCCCAGGTTATGAGATAATGAGCTTATGTGACGGCTCCAGAACGCTATCTGCGGAAGGAGACGCCCGCGTCTTATTCATCTTCAAATTACGCCTCTGACAAAAGAGGCTCAGGGTTGTGATAGGAACATAACAATTCTCCAGTGCATGGCATCCGCAGTCTTCTCATTCACAACTTATCATTTTTTACCAAATATTATAATGTCGGACGATGTCTTTTATAATTAGAGGAGTCGTCTGCATCGGAAAACAGCCGGGAGCGAGGCGTCAGTGAATAGACAAGGATATACAATGTTGCTGTTCTGTAGCATATCAGAAGACCAGGGGCGTAGCTAACGGCTCATGGGCCCTGGTGCAAGAGTTCAGGTTGGGCCCCCCTTCCCTCAGTGCTTTGTGTGTATTCTTATGCGGCACAAGGGTCTTTGGGGCCCCTCAGGCTCCTGGGCCCGGTAGCGACTGCTACCTCTGCACCCCCTATAGCTACGCCCAAGCAGAAGACTGTTAGTTACATATTGCTGTATGATGGAATCTTATGCCATTTTTCAATGTCGTTTCTGTATCTACTCCTTAGGATTTTCAAGATCTCTGCTTGCTGTCATTCAATAGGAACAGGGATTACGTACTTTCAGGGATCTGATGATTATGTGATGGACGGACAGGTGCAATGGGGCAGATGCAACACGTGAGTTCGAAGGTCATGCCTAAGTTACCCTGCAAATCTATGCACCAGTTGGTGGCCACCAAGTATCAGAATTTGCGGGAGACCTTGATGGGGTCTCTCTGTATCAATTGGGCGGGGTAGGTTCGCATGATGGAGGCTGCGTGGTTCCATACGGAGTAGTCATATGGCCTCTTTGTACTGCTCTACAGCCTCTGTACATATGGCTATGCTTTGTCCATGGACCCTAAACAATGCAAGTTCTCACTGACTGACAGGAAGCAGAGATCTTGGAAACTGAAAGCATATTAAAAAATAGAATGCCTTTCATTTTCAGACCATGAAATACCCCCAGAGCTATGGGGGGGGGTGCTTCTGTTATACAATGTATTATGAAGGAGTGCCTGAAGACACCACCAGGGGGAGCTCAGTGCATAGAAGTGTATACAGCTACCATTGAGTTCCCCCTGGTGGCGGCTGCAAGAAAATACAATGTTTTTATGTTGGGAAAACAGAAGCAGGAGTTCAGCACTCGGCCCGCAGCAGTGGTGTGGTCTTCCCCCGTGGAAGGTACGCCACTGTTGGGGGTACCCTGATGTCCTAGGGGTCACAAGTTTTATAAATGGCACATGATAGGCTGGGGGCCCTGGTGAGGTCCAAGAACTTAAAGTTCTTGTACTTGCAGTCAACCTGTTGCTTACTTTATGAGTCAGTGCCCACATAGGTGCTTGGGACGTGAGCAGGGAGTGAGAGGTGTTACCCGCATTGGTTGCTATGGGCAATTATATGCCCAGTTTTGAACGATTATTTAAACAAGGCCAAATGGGATTTGTTATACTAGTAACATGGAGCATTGCCAGAGGGCATACGCAGCAAAGGACCCTCATTGGTCATGACTGACTTTGATTCAACTCACAGGGTTGTCATTTTAGAGGCTGCAGAGGCTGGTGGTCCTGGTGCTTGATGAGGCCCAATAACCTCTCTGCCACCTAAGAGAACCCCCAGTATTATAACTGGCACGGGAGACCTTGGTACAGATTGTGCATTGGGGCCCAGAGGGCATGCATGGATCTCTTAGGGCCCTACAGCTAAACCTAGTATGGGCCCCCTTCCATCACCCGGTTTCCCAGTACACGTGCATCAAACACTCCCAGGCAATGCAGAATGCAAAGCAAGACCCCAGATTTCTGAAACATTTCCGATTTTTATTATTAAACGTTAGGAAATTTAAAGGGGTTGTGCCAAATTTTTAAGTTATTCCCTACCCTATAGGGGATAACCAGCTGATCTCTATGGGACCGCCCGAGAGAGATGAGTGCTGTACTTGGCCACCTCCCATAGAGAACAAATAAAGCAGCAATGTAGCAGCCTCTCGAGAAGGTAACAGTGAAAAAATATTAATATGCAGTCATTAACGCATCGCTAGAGTAAAGCATCAGAATGGGGGAACAGGGCTCCCGTTTTTATGACTGGTGGAGGTCTCAGCGGTAAGACCCCATCGATCAGCTAGTCGTGGTTAGGGGATAACCTAAAAACTTGTCATAAAAAAAAACCTTACTTAAAAAAACTGTTCTCTGCCTCATTCATATCTATGTTGGAAAAAGTGGAACAAATGCTTCGTAAATACGGCGCACCCTATTTCTCAGTGTATTTGCATTAAACCGCTGGCACGAATACAGTGATAAATCTTCCCAATGCAGCTCTATGTCTGTGTGACTCCCTCATACAGTGTATTATAATACTGCCTACCTGAAGACACCACTAGGGGGAGCTCACCACATAAAAATGTATACCGTTACCATTAAATGCAATGGAAGCTGTACAAATCTCTATGCACTCTCTCTATGAGTATCCCCTAGTGGTGGCTGCTTTCAGGCAGTGTTTTCCTGTTGGGAGCAGAAGAAGGAATTTAGCAGCAGGCCGGCAGTAGTCATGGGTTCTTCCTCCATGGAAGGTATGCCACGGTCGGGGCCCCAGCGTGCTATCATTAATTCAAAAATTGCAAACAACTCAATACAAAAAATCTGAATGAGATGACGAATGATCCACCTCTCCAGTGTTGAAAGCCTGTGAGTGTATGGTCTCATTTCAGTGTGTTTTTACGGCGGTGTGTGTTTTCCGTACCGGCGGAGCGCATGTAACGCTCACAGCTTTACTCTAGCGATGTGTTAATGACTGCATATTAATATCATTACACTGTTACCTTCTCGAGAGGCTGCTACATTGTAATGAGCGCCATTGTGCCGCCTGACTGCACTCTATGGCACCTCACACCAGACATAATGGGAATGCGAACACAACGTTAGGTAAGAGGCTTCCCCTCGCCATGCTTATCTGTGTAATCGAGCCGGGTTAGCGGAAGATCCAAGCAGTCAGAGGCCATAGGATTGGGCAATGGGCCGGCCACTACTGTTCCATCTCAGTTCCATGACCCCAATTGGGACAGAGGGATTTTCAGGAGACCATCATGGTGGACACTATGTCCACTGAGCGTTGGGGATCGGAGGACAGAGAAATGGCTTGTAGGAAGTCTTTAGAGGTCATAGTCAACTGGTCATATGGTCACCACTTTGAAGACCTTTCAGAGCAAAAATATTTACTTTACACGAAACTGAATTTTAGTTGAGCAAACAGAAGCAGAACAATGAATGTGGAGATCTCTGGATCCATGAGAGGTACTGTACAGGGCTGGTTATAACTTTTCTCGAAAGGTATTGTGGAGAACTATATGATATCAGATTTGTTACATTATTCATGGGATAACCCCTTTAATGAAGATTTGCCAATCAGTACCCAGGGAACATTGGATGACGAGGTCATAGTTGGAGCATGGTTTGTTGGGGTTTGGCTTGCCATGGGCTGCGGTTAGTTGAGGCAGACCTTGCCATGGGGCTGGGTTTGTCAGAACTTCATTTGCTATAGGGCACTGTTTTTTGGGACAGGACTAGCCTTGGGGCGGTGTGTTGGGACAGGACCATCCATGGGGCTTCACTTGCTATAATGTGGGTTTTTTGGGGCAAGGGTTTGTCATTGGGGGGGGGGCTTGTTGCAGGCGTGTCGTAGGGCAAGGTTTGTCAGGGCTTGACCTGCCATGATTGGGGTTTGTTGGAGCAGGACTTGCCAAGAACAGGGTTTGTTGGGCCAGAACTTTCTATGAAAAGGGTTTGTTCGGGCAGAAATGGCCATTAGCCAAAGTTTCCCAAATATACATTTTCTTTCAAAAATGGCCAGTATAGTGTTCTCACTGTCTATAAGGACCTTACCTATATCTACACTGCTACTCTGAAATACATGAGCATGTCAAAGCATGGGGCCATTTATAATTGAAGCAACCTTCTTCTTCAGAGTCCTACAAACCGATCCTGCCTAGGATACGTAGCAGTATGAACATAGGGAATAATATATCAGCTCCATTGTTATTCCTTCTTTAAATGTATGTACAAATTGGCAGCTGGGTGTTACCAATGCCGATACTTGTTAAAGGGATTCTCCAGGAATGAAGAAAATGAAAATACTTAAATATTACTTTATAATAAATATATTCCTAAGTACCTTTCATTATTTATAATGGCTCATTTGTCTAGGGAACAATCATCAGGGGAAACAAAATGGCCGCCGTCCTATTAGTACATATAGAACCTGTCCTAATCACACACAAGGACAAATTACTTAACAACACGGAGCTAAAGAGGTGCCTCATCCTTCTCTCTGCTCTACTGGTCAGGGATTATGATCTTGAATACAGCAGATAAGAACTTTAGCCGATTAGGCTGTGATAATGGAGACTGCATACAAGAGCTGCTGCTCATTATCCACACCTCACCTCCTCTCTGTACTTCTTGTCTCCTCATGAACTCCATTCCTACAGAGATTCAGCTGAAGATCAGGTTAAACAGTATTCAGCAACATAATCCCTGACAAGCAGAGCAGCACAGAGGAGGATGAGGCAGCTCTTTAGCTCAGTGTCATGAAGTAACTTGTCCTCCTGTGTGATTAGGACAGGTTTTGTGTATACTAATGGGACGGTGGCCATTTTGTTTCTCCTAATGATTGCTCCCTAGAATAAACAAGCCATTATAACTAATGAAAGATATTTGGGAATATATTCATCATAAAGTAATATTTAAATATTTTCATTTTCTTAACTCTCGGAGAACCCCTTTAACTCCTGGAGTGTCCAGAAGGTTCCCAGAAGAAGAGGAGACCTCCCAGACTTCAGGAAGACTTGGCAAATCTCCCGCTGGAGGAAGGAGCCGTCCAGAACAGATTACAATGTCAGAAAGTAGCACGACCTCAGTGTTTTCCTATAGAAAGTGACGTTGCATGGATGTTTGTGTTGGTCACAGAGAGACCTCGCGGTCACACATTGTGATTTTGCTGTTACCGCAGTTGTCACGGAGCGCCAGCCTCACTAATCCAAACATCCACGAAGCAGAAATCGATGGCACTTGTGTTTTTCTCGAAGAGTCGGAAAGAGAAAAACGAATAATAATAATACTTGAAATCTTTCCAGAGATAATGGAATCTGCATTGTGTTTCCATTTGGAGGAATCTCCTGCGCATCGATAATGACATTTCTACTCCACTGGGAATTCATTTGGAGTTTGAAAGAGGGAAAAAAGAGGATCCAAAATGAGAATAATTGCACTTCACTGGAGACATCCTGGATAATCGTTCCTTGGCGGTGCCGCAGATCTCGCCGGTGGAGGAAGGGCAGCAGAAGTGACTGGTGACAGTAATGGCAGTTATGAAGACAGGATCAGCAAATGTCATGGAAATCAACATCAGATCTCTCACAATGCACCTCACCTGGAGAAAGAGAGAAGATGGGGGGATGCTGGGGACGGATAGAGTTGTCAGGGAGATAGGATGTTTAAAGGGATATACCAGTAATGCCAAGTTGTCCCTTATCCGCTGGATAGGAGATAACTGCAGATTGGCGGGGTCCAATCGACTGTAGTGTCCTGGTGCAGGGGGACTCTGCATTTGGAAGGGTTAACTTACGCTATGATTTTGCGCTTATACTGTTTTATATTGTTGAACTGCATTATGTATGTTTATTGTAATATATGTTCATTTGCACAAAATCTGTATTGCACTGTGGAAAAGGTTAATGCACAGCCAGCTAAGGGTACTTTCACACTAGCATTAAAGTTTTCCGGTATTGAGTTCTGTCCTAGGGGCTCAATTCCGGAAAAAAACGCTTCCGTTTTATCCTAAAGCATTCTAAATGGAAAGCATTCCGTTCAGTATGCATCAGGATGGCTTCAGTTCAGTCCCTTTACGGTATTTGGCACTTACGGGAATGCCGCAGACGGCAGTAATCTTCATTGAAATGTATTGATGCCGGATCCGATAGCAAGTGTTTCGGAAAAACAGATCCGGTTTCCCGGTCTGCGCATGCACCGGAGAGACGGATCTGGTATTGCAATGCATTTGTTAGACGGATCCGCATCCGGAAACAAATGCTATCCGTTTGCTTACGGATTTCCGGATCCGGCAGGCAGTTCCGGTAACGGAACTGCCTCCCGGAATCCTCTAACGCAAGTGTGAAAGTACCCTAATACTGAGAGACTTTGGGACTTTCTATCTATGCACTGAAAAGTTAGAAATCTTCCACAGTTACTATAAGGGACTATGCAAAGTTTTTAACTGTCTGGTTTAGCTCTGTTGATTACATCTGAAGACTTGTTTATATCTGGGAAAACCACTACTTTTTCCCATAGACTTGTATCGAAAGTCTGTACAAGTCTATGACAGACTGAAATTGCAACATTGTTTTTGTTTAGGTTGTGCTTCTCCACTCCACCAGAAGGTTCCAGTTTAGCTAGAGACTTATATAAGGAGAGCAGTTACGGACCCTAGTTGTCTGCAGATACGGACTCTGTCAGACTGCACAAGTGACCAGAAGAGGATGCTGAAATGGGAATACCTTGCCACAGACCCTTGGTCACCAGCCTTTTTACCAGATGGCCAGCCAGATGACTGAGCCACAGACCCTGGGCCAACAACCTTTTGTCCAGGGTACAGTCTTCTGTGTGAGAGAGGGACAGCTAGTTCAGGCCTTTCCTTCTTCTGCCAGGGAGGAGACTGGAGAAGCCAGCTCATTGCTTTGCACTTGAGTTTCTCCAGTAAAGAAGCACACTGATTTACTGCAAACCTTGACTCCCTGGACCTACGTCCCATTGGGGTGCACCATGCCTTACCATTCCCTCTGGAGAGATGCAACATGTGGTGACCCCTCACCGCTGTCTGGGGGACCCAGCGTAGCTCTGGAACCACGCCAAACCCGGCCACTGCACAATAATCAGAAAAGGGGTTCCTAAGTCCCCTATAAGGACTGAGCATCAGTCGAGCATGCAAACTACCGCTCCACTGACCATCTATGGGTAAAACAGAGATAACTGAGTACAGCTCATATACAGTATTGTAGTGCTAGTGTGCATGCTCAACCACTGCGCCCTTCAATCAAGTGACTTCGGACAGCCATTAGTGTGATCAGCAAGGCTCCCTTTGGTTGAACCCCAATGAATCTAGCAGTTTTTCCCTAGCCAGGGGATGATAACTTGGTATTACTGGAGCTGTCCTACTATAACAACTTAACCCCTATGGATGGGGGTAAGTATCTGATTGGTGGGGGCCCGATCGCTGGGATCCCCACAAATCATAAGAATGGGGTGGCAGAGCTCAGAGAATGAATGGAGCAGTGGTCATGCATTCATTTAACTTTATGGGACTGCCCAAGGTCATTAAAGAGGACTGCTCCAGTCAATCCAAGGACGCAGGTACCTAATTTTTGTGATCTGTGGGATACAAACAGATCTGATACTTATCCCCTATCCTGTGCTTGTTATGGTGGGACAACCCGCTTTAAGGAGCCGGTATCAAACTGTTTTTTAAAGGGGGAATCCTTCCAAGAATGATCTTCGGACATGTCGTAATGGGGTCATCGGTGGGGTCTACGAACCTGGCCAATTTATACAATTACAGACCATCTGAACCCCTTTGGTGCTCCTCATGGGTTTCTATCACCTTCCAAAAGCTGGCCATATGCCAATGATATTAGACAGCCTTTACAGGGTCTGTATTACCAAGTCAACCCCTTTCTAAAATCCAGTCAGATTGGTGGTTGAGCAATTTTCTACGATTATCATGGAGGAAGCTGTAACTAGACGTACATTTTCTTTGCAGCAGCCCTTGCCAAAAAGCAAACCTTGCTCTGGAGGACCTGGAACATCCATCCATTAGCTGTAGACATGAGATATTTATCTGCAGATCACTGGCCGATCTGGTCCACCACAGACATCAGATGATCAGCAGACCAATTCTTCCTGGATCTGCCAATGGTCTGCAGATAAACATGTCTATGACCAGCTTAATGTAAGGATTTGTCAGGTCCTCCAGAACAAGTTTTGCTCTTTACAAGGGCTGCTTGGGGGGAACATATATCTCGAAGCTGCTTCACCTCTGATAGGAACCAATCACCAACAGAAAAATTGGTCCACCATCGATCAGCTTCTTTTTAGAAAGTTTGTCTTCTTACAACAAAAAATCTCATATCTACAGCCAGCTGAGGCCCATCAAACTCAACTGGAGCTGTATAAAGTTTCATTATGGCCACTCCACTGGTACTTATAATAGGAGATTCCGCTGCTGGGAATTGTCCAAACCCAATCTAAAAGATAAGAAAAACATGGCGGCTGACCATTCATTTCAATAGAGCTGGGTGGCAATGCCGGACACAGTCGAGCTCCTGTTTTTGGAAGCAAGAAGACATGTTTTTCTAAAACTGGAAAAGACCTTTAAAGAGGACCTGTCAGCTGGATCAACCCCTTTAAGTCAGGCATACTGCCTGGTCGGGTTGATCTTGCTCATTAAAATACCACCTTGATACAGTGCCAGGGAGATGCAATGAAGATACCTGGTCTTATTAGTCAAGGAAAGGGGTCGAGGCTCAGTAGGGAAAGTGGAGGGGCTCCACTGCACTGACAGGCTAGGACACACCCTCAAGGTGCACTTAAGCCCAAATTAGCATACTTTCTTCAGTCCGGCAGCTCCTAATAGGAAATTATAAAGGGCACCAATGCCATTGTGTTGTTTATTTCTAGTATCTGTCCTGTTCAGGTCCTGGTGGTATAATCCAGGCCACCAGGACGTAGAATAGAAAGCCACATGGAGGAACCTAGGGTGTACCTTTGGCCATTAGTGCCATATGGGAGGAGACCAAGGGCCTCCGGATCCAAGCCATGGGCTGAGATGTTTGATAGAAGCGCCCCAGGAGTGGTGACCCTGGGGGGTCTGAACTCTCTGTGGGTGGGAGCCCACTCAGTGATGACACATTTGCACGCATTTCACTTTCTCCCATTTTGAGTGCACTCACCTTTACAGCCTGGCGTAAGAGGAGGAAATTTTATCATTCCGGCCGAATGTCCGGACCGTAACTGGCACACAGTCACTTATTTATTTTTTATGTTCGCTGTGTGTTTGCTTTCCACGTTTTGTTTTGTTCCTTGGAATTTTTAGGATTGTGGAGCCCTAATAGGTACCCCTTCCTGAGGGTCTAGGGTGCGAGTGACATCTGGTTTCTCACCCTTCTGAAAAAACCCTTGGCCTCCTTCATTCACGGAAAGGCAAGACTTCGACTTTGGTTCTTGGCCAACACCTGGGGTGGAAGCCAGAACAAGACTGACACTTCTCCAGCTTCAGCGGAGGGATGGCCACTGGTCCCAGACCCTTGCAGGTGCCTTCTGGCCCGGAAGGGAGTGGAATTGGTTTTTGGAGGACCCTTCTCTTACGGAGAGGACCTGCGATAGACCGTGATCTAGTGCACGTTTTTGTGTGGCACTCTGCACAATTTTGATGCACGGGTGTAGAAAGCACGCACCTCAAGAAAAAAAAGAAACCCTCCCCCCCTCCCATACCTTTCACAGCAGCCCATATTCTGCCCGGTCCAGATCACAAGCACTTGTAGGCTTTCTTTACTCTTGCCCTCTTTCCTTAGGTCTCCATCTACCCCTATTATACCCAGCTGATAACATTCATCCTTACAGCGATGGGTAACCCCGAGTTTTCTCGTTTCCTACGATCCTCGTATTGACATTTGTCTGCGGCATCGTCAGACTGTCAAATGAAGAGTAATAAAGAACCCCCCCCCCCCCCCGACGATTCAGATCAGGGTCTGTCTTATAGAAATGATGGACGCTCATTGCCAGACGAGCGCGTCCTTCCTGTGCCGCCGTGGATCCTGGCGCTCCTGAACGACGGTGCACAGAGCGGGGACGGAAGACACCTGCGGTAATTCACGTGAAATATCACCGAGCTCCTAATTAATTTGTACGTATAGATGACTCTCTCACAGTTAACTATCCGCGGGGAGCATTGGCCGACAAGCTAAAACCTCCCGAGGGGGAAATATCTGACTCTGCAAAATGCACTGCAGCAAGAAATAAAATCTTAACTACTGAGCACAGGCGGAGGACACGTCATTAACCCTTTCTGGTTTCCTTAATCATTCCCTCAAATGACCCCCCCCCCCCCCCCCAAAAAATGGGACAAAATAGTCCACTATATATTGGACACCTGCGTAATATTTAGGCAGCATAAACCAAGTCGGAGGGTGCACCAAATTTATTACAGTCGCTCGCGCTGGATGGTAGGTTTGGTGCTTCTTTAGATGCTTTTGTCTACCCTTATACCAGCAGGGTCAGCCCTATCAGGTATTGTGACCGGTTTAATAGGGTTGGCTCTGCTGATATTCCAGTGGTGTCCACATGTTAGGAGATAGCTGCTAGATTTGTGGGGATCCTACCCCTGCGAACTCCGACCAATCAAGAGTATGGCTATCCCATACCTTTTGGGGCAGCACTTGACTATTTCCGGAACTACCATAGAGATAACCTGTTGCTCCGTTCATTTTGGGGGGAACCGAGGGCTAGTGGATCCCCGTTCTTGTGATCGGTGGGGGACCCCCACCGTTCTAATAGTTATCCCCCAGCCTGTGGATAGGTTATAGCGTGTCATAACCAAAACGCCCCATAATGTTCACAGAACCAGAAATTTCTTCTTCCTCCCCGGGTGTGTTGGGTCGTCTGGGAGAAGCGGCCGCGCCGTACATTTTAAGGCTGTTTGTCCTGCCGTCTATCATCAATCCCACAATGCTTTGAGAAAGGATTTAATAAAAGGGATAGCGGCGCCATCATCACCCCAGCCGCCTGTGTAGAGTATAATGTAAAGAGCTCCTCGCTGGCCCGAGAGATTACAGATCTGCAAAAATGTCTCCTCCCGAAGTAGACGGATAGTTCCCAGCGGCGTGCGTGTGGTGCATAACCCTTTCCTCGCAGGGGGAGCCATAGATGATCCTGCAGAACTGAACGATATGGATAGGCAGGACGCGGAGGCAATTAACCGAGCTACCTACGGCTCTGAAATTCAATGCCGTCGCAGCGGCTGCCGGGGGAGGCGCGAGGAGGAGGCTGCGGGAGTAAATCAGGTTGTGCTAATGATCCTGTTAATTAAAGTTTTATTCCGCTAAACCTGGAGTGAAGAGATGGAGGGTCCTGTCAAAAGGAAATCGGCGCTAAACTAATGGCAGCGTATTGAGCCGTCACGGAGGAAGGAGGTAAATGAGATCGTTCCACCGAGCATCACAGGGAGATCCAGATACAAAATGTAGAAGAAGAGGATGAGAATCAAAGGAATATTGATAAATTATAGGTGATTAATATCTGATCGGCGGTGGTCTGACACCCGGCACCCCCAATGATCAGCAGTCTGAAGAGGCTGCAGTGTCCACATTAAAGGGTGTTTTCAAGATTTTTATATTGATGAACTATCCTCCGGATAGGTCATGAGTATCTGATCAGTGGGGGTCCGACACTCAGGACCCCCCCATCGATCAGCTGTCGCGCCGCGGCCTTCTCTCAGCTTTTCCTAGGCCAGTGATGTCACGTTCATCAGTCACGTGGCCTAGGAGCAGCTCAACCCCATCGAACAGAATGGGGCTGAACGAGATACCAGGCCCGGCCACTATACAATGGACGGCGCTGTGCTTGGTGAGCAGAGAGAAGGCTGATCGGCGGGGCCCCGGGTGTCAGACCCCCCCCCCCCCCGATCACATACTGATCCAGAGGCTAGGTCATCAGTATAAAAATGGTGACAGCCACACTGCAACTCACAGCCTACTCTTTGATACTCCATCGTTGATGGTTTCTGCACAGTTTGTATGATGAGGGCCATCACCCCCCCCCCCCCCAAAAAAAACTGCCTAAATCGCTTTTTTTTTCACCTCCCCAAAAAATTGAATGAAAATTGATCAAAAAGTCATACACACCCCAAAATGGTATCAATAATGATCCTCCTGCAAAAAATGATCCCGAACACAGCTCCATAGACGTAAATATAAAGTTATGCGAGTCAGAATATGGAGGGAAAACAATTTTTTTTAACTATTTATTTTTTAAAAGGAGTAAGAATAACAAAAATTATATAAATTTGGTATCGCTGTTATGAGGGTCCATTCCCACATCCGCAAGTGTTTTGCGGTCCGCAAATTGCGGATCCGCTAAACACGGACACCGGCCATGTGCATTCCACATTTCGTGGACCGCACATGGCCGGCACTTTAATAGAAATGCCTTTTCTTGTCCGTGTCAGCGAACAAGAATAGGACATGTTCTATTTTTTTGCAGAACGGAAGTGCAGATGCGGAATGAAAGTGCGTATTGCGGATAGCACACAGTGTGCTGTCCCCATCCTTTGCGGCCCCATTGAAAATGAATGGGACCCATTTTGCGGACGTGTAAATGCACCCTAAAGCTTACATGTCATTTTTACCGCCCAGTGAACACCAGAAATACAAAACCTGTAAAACATTGACGGAATTGTGCTTTTTTACTGATTCTACCCTATATTGAATGGCGCCATTAAAAAGTACAACTTGTCCTGCATAAAACAAGCCCTCATATGGCTAAGTGAATGGAAAATGAAAAAGTCATGGCTCTTGGTGAGGAAATATGGAAAATGAAAATTATTTGCAGTACTTAGGTTAAAGGGGTCCTCCCATATCGTTCCGCTCCCGGGATATGCCACATGTATCAGGTAGGCGCAGGTCCTACCCCTGGGATCTGCTCTTATCTTGGAGATTGCACCGCACACGCATGGTCATCCTATGTGGACCACTGTGGGAGTCCCGAAAATAGCTGAGTGCTGGCAGTAGCTGGTGGTAAATGGAGAGGTGGCCACGCTTGCGCAGTGTGCATCACTTTGGTGACCCTGTTCTGGAGATAGGAGCAGATCCCAGAAGTGGGACCCGCACCTTTATGACATTTGCAACATATCTCAGCGAATAGCGATCACCCACAAATCTTCAGATGGGACAACGCACTTATTAAGGGGTGGAGTTGCGCAGCGCAAGTCAAAAGTTCCGATACAATAAGCAACTATAGAATTCCTAATAAATAATATCCAAACACATAATAAAACTCTTCATTCGTTGTACGTGAATCGCACGTTCTGTTCAAGGGCAGGATGATCACGTGAAGCAGTGCTGAGTTCCGATGACTAATATATACGCATGTACATAACGCGCATGCGTATTGGAATTCTGGTGGTTTGGTAACCAAGGACGCGGTGCGACATAGGGTGCATACGTGTCACATGCGTGCATATCTATAGAAATCTGCAGATGTCTCCGCGTTCGAGGGCGATCAACATAAATAAATGGAGATACCAGCAGCCAGTCTATAAGAGAAGAGACTTACCGAACAGCGCATGCGCACTTACCAGGGACGCTTGAGCGGCGTATCCATCTATGGTCTCCGAAAATTCTACAGAAGAGTTTCAGTTCTTTTGCCTCCGTAAATATATACATAGATGAAACAAATGTATCATTCGGAACATGTACAATAGTCTAAGGCATGCTCCTCGTTCGGGGGGAGACAGGGAGCACTGATTGGACAATGTCAGTCTGTAGGGGCACACCCCCAACTGGTAGCACCCAGATGTCAATTTATGCATACATTTCTAGGAGGAATAATAAAGGAATGGTACAATGTAGAGTTATAAGTATAAATGCTCCAACATTTATATTACAAGTAGTTACTAAAACAGACATGTCAGGAGAGGTGACAGGTGCTCCCTAAATTCATATAGTCCTATTCGTGTTAGTTTTCCCCTGTTTATTGGAGACCATTAAACCCCCACCCCCTGTAAATAAAATACATAATTTTAAAAATTTCTCCTCTCCAGTTTGGTCAAGTGCAAATTACACCAGATGAAGTTTTCTAGCAAAGCATCAAGGAGCGGGCCGGCGAGCCTTGCTAAACGCAGCATTCGGGCCCATTTGTTCTCTACGGTCTATCTAATGTTCCCAATTTCACGTCGGCCGCTACATTAGCTCCCTAACATGAGTGAGAATGATCTGCATGTCTCCACTGCTGGCATCTGTGAGAAATGTGGATAGTCGGTCACATTGCAGCCGCCAAATGTTAGAATCATTTTGTTTATTAGCTATGACGATTGTTGCTAACCCCGATAAAAAGTGGGCAAAAGCTTCTATTCATGATGGGCCTGTGAACTAGCAGACGCCATTGTGATGGGAGCACATAATACATAGATAATACATGTCTATAGCTCCACATGCTGCCACCGCCTCGAGGGGGAGCTTCAGAGCTGACTGCATACTGTTTTATTATAGAGTTCAATGAGTCAACAGTATGCAGTCAGCTCATAAGCTCCCCCTAGTGGTGGCTGCAAACAGAAAAAATATTATCACTTCATTGAGTCTATTCAGAGGATTTGGAGCTCTGTAAACATATATGGAAAGGAACAAAATAGTGTCCGAGGGTGGACATTCACTTTGGCCCCATGGTACAATTACTACAACTTTGTTCAATTAGCCAAGAATGTAGAAAATAAAGTAGCAAGCCAGAAAAAAGATTTTCCAAAACTGCAAAAAACTTTCCAAAACATCTATTTCTGTGTCAGGTTAGATTTCCTTAACCTAGAAACATCAAAGAGAAAGACTGATGCATCAACGCATACATTGATTTATGCATTGATTGATACACTGACTGATACATTTAGGCTGCCCGTAACACACTGCGGCCCCAGCAGTGCTAATCGTCAGGCCGCACATGTAATTGTCAGCCGGCATCTCTACGTGTATTTGTTGTACTGTAAGAGTGGCCCAGCAAGTAGAGGGGCGACCCAGAAATTAGCAGGTGGGGGGGGGCTGCATTGTGGAGGGGCAGCCTAATTGATACATTGACTGATACATTAGTTGATACATTGACTGATACATTAGTTGATACATTGATTGGTACATTAGCTGAAACATTGATACACTGATTGATACAATAGCTGATACGTTAATTAATAATTTGATTGATACATTAATCGATGCATTAATTGATACATTAAACGATACATTATGAAAAGTAGAGGAAAAAATAGTCGGCACTGCCGCAAGTGTGAATACTTGACTTGGAACTGCACTAATCAGATGCGAACTTCGGTGGTGCTCAGCATAAAAGTATCGTCTAACATAAAAAATAGAAGGAAAGACATGCGGCACTCACCAACTCTTCTGTGCAGCTTTATTCAATAATAAAAACCAGCGTTGTGCGGGCACAGCACAGGACAGACGTTTCCTAATTGCGCTTTCTCAAGATACATTCACTGATACATAGATTAAAAGGAGTCTTTCACCTAATCTGAGCGTTTTAGACCGCTCAGATCAGGTTACAGACTCTTGGCCCCTCATTACTATACTACCTTTCTTTTATTCGTTTGTGGTCCACATGCTGAACAAAAAGACTTAAACCGTATGTAAATCAGCCGCTGAAGGTGCCCAGAAAAACACTCCTCTTTCTGCCCTCTGGCCCGCCCTCTATCCTATTACCTCCTTCAGCCGAGCGGCACAACAACGGCGGGACGGATGTCTTTAGTTGGCCGGCGCATGCGCACTGCTCTGCCCATTATGGGCAGAGGAACAGCTTTTCATATTGCGCATGCGCTGGCCAACTAAAGACATCCGTCCCGCCGTTGTTGTGCCGCTCGGCTGAAGGAGGTAATAGGACAGAGGGCAGAAAGAGGAGTGTTTTTCTGGGCACATCGCCCAGTAACGCCGCCCCTGGGCACCTTCAGCGACTGATTTACATAAGGTTTAAAAGTCTTTTTTTCAGCATCTGGACCACGGACGAATAAAAGAAAGGTAGTATAGTAATGAGGGGGCAAAGAGTCTGTAACCTGATCTGAGCGGTCTAAAACGCTCCGATTAGGTGAAAGACTCCCTTTAATACATTGACTGATATATTAGCTGGTACATTAAATAATACATTGCTTTATACATGAGCTGATACATTAATTGATACGTTGATTAATCTGTTTATACGTTGATTGATGCATTGAGTGATACATTAGCTGATACATTGATACATTAAATAATTCATTGACTGATACATTGATAGATACAATAAATAAATTCATTGATACAGTAGCTGATACATTAAATGATGTTTCATTGGGATAGTCGTCTTCTAGAGCCACTAAACACATTCAGAATAAGTAATAGGTTGCTTTATATACCAGTGCTCATCCCTGAAATACAGCAGAATGAAAAGAAGCATCTTAGGCTACATGCACACGACCGTTGGTGTTTTGCGGTCCGCAAATCGCGGATCCGCAAAACACAGAAGCTGATCCGCGTTCCGTTCCGCATTTTGCGGAGCGGACGCAGCCATATATAAATGCCTATTCTTGTCCGCAAAGCGGACAAGAATAGGACATGCTATATTTTTTTTGCGGGGGCACGGAGCAGAGCAACGGATGCGGACAGCACACGGAGTGCTGTCCGCATCTTTTGCGGCCCCATTGAAATGAATGGGTCCGCGGCCGAGCCGCGAAATATGCAGCTCGGATGCGGACCCGAACAACGGCCGTGTGCATGAGGCCTTAGAAGTTCTACACTTCAAAATACACAATTTTAAACATTTTAAAAACCTGGCGATGGCTTTGTCTCCAGAAACAATGGAAAGAAAGTTACCAAATGTTATGTCTTAACATTAGTTACTTTAGTAAAGGGCATAAAAGCCTGAACTTTGTGGAACAACCCTGAAGACGACAGTAATGGCCAATGCAATCAGCGAGCTTCTCTGCGGCACAAACCAATGGTCCCCAAGGTGACACTTCAGCTGCAGAACAGATGTTTTCCCTCTCGTATCTCTCTCAAATACAGACGGAGAATAGGAAAACACTTTGCAGCTGGGTCTGGTCTTATTGTTCACTATTAAAGAGCTTTAAACATTCATGTGTTAATGATCCACTCAAAATGAGGAGAAGACAATGACAACACAAGTAACAATGTCGGCAGCTGAGCAATAAGAAAATATGGCTGCAAGACATGAAGACTTGATACAAGGGTTAGAGTCTTATTATCCAAAGACACATTCAAAGCTTCCCATTTAGTTTCCCTTGTCCTCATTGTTGTCAGTACTGAAACATTAAGGGCACTGTATTCTCAATGGATATCTGTAAATATTCAAGAAATACGTAATTATCTGTATTGTCAAGCTCCTGTCATATAGATGAGAAGCCAAGGACTGGAGATCTTACATTATCCCCATTCAGCTGTTTTGTAACTAGGATATTTTCAGCACCCAACAATCAAAGGAACCATATAATCTCCATCAAAATCTCCAGATGTAGATGAAATATAGACTCTTTGCAATGTGGGTAGTTTCCATCCTACTTTAAGACTCCAGTGCTCAGAGTCAAATTAGGATATCCTACAACACCTGTTCCTGAAGCTCAGAAAGGCCAGGTGCTCAGGAGATTCAGATGTTCAAGTGTATCTGGTGGTCAGGAAGACTAGCTGCTAAGGAAGACTAGCTGCTCAGGAGGGCCAGGTGCTCGGAAGGGAAGTTGCTCTGGAGAGCCAGGTGCTCAGGAGGACTAGGTGCTCAGGAGGACTAGGTACTTAGGAGAGCCAGGTACTCAGGAGAGCCAGGTACTCAGGAGTGCCAGGTACTCAGGAAGACCAGGAGCTCAGGAAGGACAGATGCTCAGGAGGACTAGATACTCTGGAAGGCCCGGTGTTAAGGATGGCCAGTTGCTCTTGAGGGACCAGGTACTCAGGAACACCAAGTGCTCAGGAGGACTAGGTGCTCAGGAGGACTAAGTGCTCAGGAGAGCCAGATACTCAGGAAGACCAGGAGCTCAGGAAGACCAGGAGCTCAGGAAGGACAAATGCATAGGAGGACTAGATACTCTGGAAGGCCCGGTGTTAAGGATGGCCAGTTGCTCTTGAGGGACCAGGTACTCAGGAAGACTAGGTGGTCAGGAGGGCAAGGTGCTTTGGACAGTGAGGTACTCAGGAGGACAAGGTACTTAGGATGACTAAATGCTCAGGAAGACCAGATGCTCAGAAGGGCCAGTTACACAGGGGGGACTGAGTACTCAGGATAACTAAGTGCTCACGAAAACCAAGTGCTCAGGAGGGCCAAGTGCTTAGGAGCATTCAGTACTCAGGACACCCAGGTGCTTAGGCCTCTTTCACACTTGCGTTGTGAGGATCCGGTGTGCACTTCCGTCGCCGGAAATGCCCGCCGGATCCATCAAGCGCAAGACAACTGAAAGCATTTGAAGACTGATCAGTCTTCAAAATGCTTTCAGTGTTACTATGGCAGCCAGGACGCTACTAAAGTCCTGGTTGCCATAGTAAGTAGTGGGGAGCCAGGGGAGCAGATACTTACAGTCCGTGCGGCTCCCGGGGCGCTCCACAATGACGTCAGACGCCCCACGCACATGAATCACGTGATCCATGCGATCATGTGATCCATACTCATGGGGCGCTCTGACGTCATTGTGGAGCGCCCCGGGACTCGGAAGCCGCATGGACAGTAAGTAGCTTCTCCCCTGTCTCTCCACTACACTTTACCATGGCAGCCTGGACTTTAGCGTCCTGGCTGCCATGGTAACCACTCACAAAAGCTAAACATCAGGTTCGGCGATGCGCCGAAACGACGTTTAGCTTAATGCCGGATCCGGATTAATGCACTTCAATGGGCATTAATTCCGGATCCGGCATTACGGCATGTCTTCCGCATTTTTGGACGGAGACAAATCCGCAGCATGCTGCGGTTTTGTCAACGTCCAAAAGACGTTCACATACTGAACGGAAGACGTCCTGATGCATCCTGAACGGATTGCTCTCCATTCAGGATGCATTAGGATAATCCTGATCAGTATCTTTCCGTCCTAGAGCCCCGAGGACGGAACTCTAGGACGGAAACCAAAAACGCAGATGTGAAAAAGGCCTTAGGAGGATCAGATGCTCAGGAGAACCAGGTGCTAAGGAGGGCTCAGTGCTCAGAAGTACCATCTGTCCATCAGCACAAGGTGGTCAGGGTTACCATATGCTCAGTAGTGATGAGCAGCATAGGCAATATTTGTTTTCGCAATATTAGCCTAATATTAGCCATAAATTCGCAAATTCTAGAATTCATGATCTCTAGTCATTATTTTCTTGATTGTGAAAATCGGCAATGTAATATGTGCGTATTGCGCGCGCAATACAGGCGTGGGTCACTTTTGCTACATTTTTCAAGCTACTAGAAGTTTTCTGAGACTGGAGTAAATGGTTGGCAGCAACTTTCGTGACTGTGAGGAAGAACTCCTGATCACTGTAAGTAATTGTACATTACAGCAGTGTATTTGATTACATTTCCCATGGCAGAACAATAGCTTTATATGCAGATAGAGTGCTCCAAATAATTCTTATCAAACTACCTAACACCCTGCACTGGAACCTATCAGCTACACTGTATCACTATCTAACCTACACTGACTATCTCCCACTAACTATCTGTATTATATATAAGCTAACTAACTAATTAATGTAATTGACTAAGGATCCAGATATCTCAGCAAAGCAGAGAGCACAGCAATGGCACTGCTGTCTCTCTCAGAACTTCAAAAAACAGCAGAAAATGGCTGCCGGGGAGTTTCTTATATAGTAAGGTGTCGGCAACTTTCCTATTGGTTGCCAGGGATGTTGCTAAGCTCAGACAAAGATATTGCTGCCTTCTCATTGGCCCAAAAGCCAGAAGCGGTGAGGTTACTGATGAAAAAAAATCTAGAATATTCGCGATTACGAAGATATAGTACTATATTCTAGATCTTCGCGAATTCTCGAAGTGACGATATTCACGATTAGAATATTTGCGATCAACACCAATGCTCAGCAGGGTCAGGTGTTCAGAAGTTCAAGATGCACAGAAGAGTTGCTTTTTTTGCCACGCTTTCCCATTTGTCATTGAAAAAAGTGATTTGACCCTTTGCCTGGTTCTCCTTTACTTTATTGGCAATTGTTGTGGTACCTGTGGGGAGGACGTGCAGGTTCATCCTTCCTACAGAGGTGATAGATTGGATGTCAACTCAACCTCTTTAGACAGTCAGGCAACTATGGAAAGACAGATGTATAGCAAATGTGTCCCCCCTTCCTAGGGTTGTCATTCAACTTTCTCTTCTTGGGCCAAGATAGGCAGGAGTTACACAAAGAAATGGTTGGTAACCCCCTTTATGAGGAACCAGTGCTTGGTAATGTTGTAGAAGAATTGCCCCGCATAGGCTTATCTCATCCCTTGGAAAGAAGGATGCCACCAACCTGCATTACTCCACCACCTCATGCCAACCACAGGAGCTACATCTGAGATGCTTATAGCTATAAGCTGGGAGGACTCGAGGACCATGAGTATTATTACAGAAGAGTACATGCCCTATATGCACCCTAGGCTGCTACTATGGGGCCCGGGGCAGTTGGCAGTCCATCTTAGACAAGCCTCCTCACCCTATCCCATGGGCGACAGGTTGCACAGATACTCATCCCTTCTCAAAGTGGAGACCATGTGCATAACTCTAGGGGTTGGAGCTTGGGGCAGATGTTGCATCAGGGCTCAGTTAGACATTTGGGAGGTAAGTTGCGTTGTTACCCTCAAGGCTGTTCCTATTAGCTCCACAGTCACTCAGAATTCATTCAGGAGTCATGAAAATTAAATTTGCCAACCTCTAAGTATCATATTGGTATCATCAGTCATCTATATGACAATTTCTGTATAGAAATGTCTAAATCCCAGAGAAAATTGTACAGAAAAAAATCCCCACTGCACTGCGACTACATAACAGTAGGACCTGTCAAATTCTCCATGTTGCAGACAACAATGGTGACGTGCTTCGCCGGTCTCATTCCCTCTAGTTGTTGACACCAGGCATCTAACGGCTTCATTTCGCAGGGTGTTATCTTAATCTTCTACAGTCCCACCTCCCAATCCCAACCAAAGAGTCCGACAGATTCCACAGTAATTAGGGCTGAGGTCAACGGAACGGAAAAGAGTGAAACCCTGCGCGGCGCGGCGCTGCTGGCACGTGGAGAATAGATCTGTCTGTAATTCAGCATCACGATTAATCTCCCTTGGTGCTGATCAAAAACAAGCCCTGTACGAGATCAGATGACCAACAGAGCCCCCTTGTCTGACCGACGTGGCGATTTATTATTCCCCGTCAGCCTGCACCTGTTCACTATTAATTACAGCCATGACGAAGGGAGCCCTTAAAGGGTTAATACGCCTCAAGAAAAAAAAAACAAGACCATGGTAGCCCACAAATCAAAAAGAGCTCCCACAAGTTCTATCCAGCCACTTCCTTGGGAATGATAGGCGACAAGTAAAATACCGTACCCACCATGGCTGCTAAAACAATTGACATTCAGCTTTCTCAGACTCCCACATCGACATTCATCGAGATCCTGCAATCTTCCACATGCGGCACGGCCGAGGTCGCCATGCAGAACCTAGCCCGAGATGCAGAGGATCAGAATTTCATAAATCATCATTAAAACTTTAAAAGTTCTTTAACTATAGCCTTATGCTATCATTATGCTGATATCCAACATCAAAAGAATAATATTGGAGATTTTCAATGAAGTGAGAGTCAAAACCTCTGCATAGACATACAATTGTATGATAAAATTCTGTCTGCCTGCAGCCACCACTAGGGGGAGCTCAGGAGCTAGCTGTTTTATAATCAGCATGCAATGAGCTCCTCAGTTCCCCCTAGTGGCGGCTGCAAGCTGCAGAATTTTATCATACACTTCTATGTCTATGAAGAGGATTCAAAGCTCAGTATCATGGTGTCAACAGGCAGGTATTACCTTTAAAGAGGACCTCTCCCCGCTCCTGACCGGCCTGTTTTAATAGCTTCATTCATTTACCATATAATAACAATCCTGGATCATCTGTTCTTCTGGCTCTATGTTGTGCTATTCCTTTATTATTTCTACTAGAAGTTATGAATGAATTGCTAGCAGTCTGCAGTAAGGGTACAGAGGGGTGGTAACCAGTTGGGGGTGTGTCCCTGCACTGACTCACTCTATCCAATCAGTGCTGTCATTTTCAGACTGTGCAAAGACACGCCTCCAACTGGTTACCGCCCCTCTGTACCCTTACTGCAGACTGCTAGCAATTCATTCATAACTTCTAGTAGGAATAATAAAGGAATGGCACAACATAAGAGCCATAGGAATAGATGCTCCAGAATCGTTATTACATGGGGAATGCATGAAGCTATTAACACAGGCCGGTCACGAGCTGGGAGAGGTCCTCTTTAGATCTAGAGTCCATGCACTATCCCTTTAAAATCTATAACATTATTCGAATATTTTGCCCATTTTATGATTTACTCTCTTTCATTTTCTTTTGCTCCTTTAATCTCTCTTTTCAATCTGGTTTTGATACCTCCCCGAGGATCCCTGGTACTATAGAAATGTATTTTCAAGTGTCAAAGCGTCTCCGCACAAGGCCAGGGATGGGAATGTTGCTTTCGGGAACGGCCTATGGATTCCCCCCATAAAGCGACGGTAAGAACGCCGCTGCGTGTCAGCCCTCGGCCCCTGTAAAAGGCGTCACACGCCTGACATAATGAATGTGCCCTGAAAAAAAGGGGAATAATCCGGGGAGCGCTGCGCTCTCGCCGTGCCCTGCTCGCTCCGTATCCCTCGGTGATTCATCTGCTTCATTCTAATGGAGAATGTGATGAAATATTTCAACGTTCCGACCATTTTAATGCTCCATCTTCCATTTTCTGCGAGAATTAATCTCGGCTTAGTCAAACTTGATCTATTATAATTAGGCTTTTTCATATGGCTCTATACAATTAAGATTGTTTTGGCTGAGAATAAGAGGTTCTATTACGACTCCCATCACTCATCCCCCAAAATAGCTCGCCTGATTTGATTTTAGCAGTCTCATTAATCCGATGTGGATTGGATACACTCTTGGGTTCCTACCTCCATTGGTTTTAAAAGGATGACTGTGCTCAAAGTTTAAGACACTTCATTTTACATTATTGTCTCATTTCAGGGTTACTGCATCTATTTTCTTCTCTAGTCGCATCCAAAGCTGCACCCTGAGCTCTTCCGATTTTTTTTTTTTGTATTGACATTGTGGGAACTTGGATGACAGCCATAAGCACTGAGCTTAGGTCGTGCCTCTATCTGTTTGCAGGAAATTTACAGCAGCTTTGTCTGTGACTGGAGCGTAAGGCCTCTTTCACACGAACGATACGTTCAGGGAAACTCGCACCATTTTGCAAGCAAGTTCAGTCAGCTTTGTCTGCAGTTGCGTTCAGTTGTTTCATTTTTTCCAAGCGGGTGCAACACGTTTTGATGCGTTTTTCACACGCGTGATAAAAACTGAAGGTTTACAAACATCTCTTAGTGACCATCAGTGAAAAACGCATCGCACCCGCACTTGCTTCCAGACGCAATGCGTTTTTCACTGAAGCCCCATTCACTTCTATGGGGCCAGGGCTGCGTGAAAAACGCAGAATATAGAACATGCTGCAAAGCAGAAGTGATGCGTGAAGAACAACGCTCATGTACACAGACCCATTGAAATCAATGGGTCAGGATTCAGTGCGGGCGCAATGCGTTCACGTCACGCACCTGTGCGGAAAACTCGCTTGTGTGAAAGAGGCCTAAGATGAGTATACGAAACAATGTAAATGCAGCGTTAAAGGCTATTAACCCCCGGAGGCAATTTTTTAAATGTTTGCATTTGAATCATTTTTGGCTAAAAAAAATTTTTTTTTCAATTGTTCTTTTCAACACTTTTTGTCCTACAGGGTTCAGTTTCGGCCTATCTTCCTTTTCATTTTCACACTGAGTCGCCATGTTGCCGCTCTGGCACGGATGTACCGACCTTATCACCTAAGTCCCATGAGAATTTGTCTGCGATGAGTGTTCATGAGCTGTCAGGACTTCAGCGATAAGGCCTCTTGGACATGAATGTGCTGTGTTTTGCGATCCTCAGATTGCGAATCCACAAAACACGGATGCCACCCGTGTGCCTTTCGCAATTTTCGGAACGGAACGGAACAGACGGGCCATTATAGAAATGCCTATTCTTGTCCGCAAAACGGGTTCAGATTACTCTATCCGAACCCAATTTGTTTACAATATCCCCTCCGTAGCGCGCTACAATGTCCGGGCTCCGCTAAAGCCTTGAAAATCTTGCTGCAAATAACGCGAGACTCGCTTCGTCTCTCGCGTCTATGACGTTACACTTCCGTTATGCGTACGTAACTGATATAAATTACCGTTTCAAAGTCTCATTCACAAAGCCGAGTTCAGCTTCGGATTTTAAACAGTAACGGAAGTGTAACGTCATAGACACGCGAGACAAAGAGAGCCTGGCGTTATTTGCAGCTAGATTTTCAAGGCCTTAGCGGAGCCCATACATTTTGCGCCCTACGGAGGAGATATCGTAAACAAAGTTTTCAAACGAATCGGGTTCAGATAGAGCAATCGCTAATCAGAGTAGTAACCCGACGGTTCAGTGTGAAAGTGAAAGGAAGACGCTCCGCGGATAGGCAGAAACTTAACCGTGTAGGACAAAAACTGTTGAAAATTCCTAATAAATACCAATTGAAAAAAATTAATATTTTAGCCCAAAATGAGTAAACTGAAATCCTTAAAAAAATTGTCTGTTAAATTTGCCAAAACTGATACACTGTGTGATACTTAAAGGGGCTATCCAAACTATAAAACATGCCCCCCAATGCCCGGGCCTCTCATATTGGTTTTACTTACCTTGCTCCTTGGCACTCATGTTGCTCCTGATTCCTGCACGGCCCCCGTCGCGCCAATCCAAACAGCGGGCGACGGCAGGGGGGTAGCCAATAGCAGGCTGCCATGAAGAGGAGCCTCCCTATCGTCACCCGCGATGCTAGGGAGGGTCTTCCCCATCGCAGCCTGCTATTGGCTAAGTCGCCGGATGTTTTGATCGGCACGATGGGGAGATGTAGTGGCTGTCCTGCGGGGACCAGGTGCCGGGGAGCAGGGTAAGTATAAGCTATATGAGGGGCTCGGGCATTGGGGGGAATGTTTTATACTTTGGATAAACCCTTTAGTGGAGGGCTTGAGAAGGTGGAGCATGACACAGGGAATCTTTTAGTGGTGTTTTTTTAATCCCTGTATCATGCAGCACCCGCTTGGGTGGATCTGTTAATAATGACTGTTTCTTCGTGAAATCACCCTAGATGTGACTGAAGAGTGTACCGCACAAGCAATGGCCGCCCTAGTTCAGATATATAATCCTTTATACACCGGTGCCCAGTAATCTTCACAATACTCCAGGTCTGGTCTGACTAGTGATTTGTAGAAGCATAAAACTATGTTCTGGTCAGGAGTATCCATGCCTGGTTGAGGACATCCCATAACTTTTTTGCCTTGGCAGCAGCTTCCTGGCATTGGTTGCCGTCCACCAGTATCCCCAAGTCTTTATCGGTGGCCATTTTGCCCCATGTTGGTTATATTGGGTTCCAGAAACAAATATTACTTAGAATCTGAAATGAATGATGACACGGCACGTGTGCGCATTACACGGCCTCCCCATTGATTTCAACGAGAACTGTGTAATATAGGGATCAGCAACCTCTGGCACTCCAGGTGTTGTGAAACTACATCTCCCATCATGCACACTTGCTTGGCTGATCTCTAAACTCCCACAGAAGTGAAAAGAGCATGCTGGGAGTCGTAGTTTCACAACGGCTGGAGTGCTGAAGTTTGCTGATCCCTGGTGTAATACTTCATTCTCCCTGCGGAGGTGCTGCAGAGAAACTGAGCAGCTGCTTTCCTCTCAATCTCTTTGGAGTCCAGAAACTTTATTCCCACATTATGGATCGTTTCTTCACACTAACCAGTTTCAGTTTTCAAGTGAAGCTTAAAAAAAAAGAAAAGTCTCCAAATTAAGCAATTTACGCATTAAAATCCCCCACAAACATAACTGTCAGAAAAGCTTGTACAAGTCAAATTGTAATTACACGTAATTATATTTTTATTGGACAATTTAACACTGATGTGCCCATCTTGCTGCTTTATGAATTTGATCACCATATTAAATGGGTAAAATATTAATAACAAAGTACAGTGTTGGTCTTTGTCCAATAGAGATTTAATGGCTGATTTAGAATTACAGTTGCCGCTTGCATTTTTCAAGCAATAATGTAAAATAGTATTAATAAGCCTTAGCATTAGCGACCATTAGTGCTCAGAAATCATGCTTACTTATTCTGCCGCCTCCGTGATGCAATCAGGTGGAACATATCATTTCCATTATGACATGATCGGACAATTTTAATGAACATTTCCCCCTAAAAATATATTACCCGTAAATATAAATTCTGGAGTCATCCCGCCCTGTCTCATTATATTTGTTTCTGGGAAATCTGAGTTGACGTCCAGTATGGCTGCCATTAAAGGTCCCATTGCAGTGATATATGTTATGCTGGCGGCCCCTGTCCACCACTGTCCTGCTTTCCTGGACAGGCGCAGTCATTGCCCCGTTTTTCCTGTGTGTACTGAACTTACGTCTCTTCAGCACTGCGAGAGTTAATCCTTCTCCATTGCTCCCTGTCCAGCCACTGATTAAGGTGCTCATCAGTCTCCCTATTTAGTTGGGCTGCTTGTCCCATCCCCTTGCCTGAGCTTTGAGGTTTTCTAGTCTCTAGTAACCAACAAAGGTGTGATCTCTTGTCTGACTACTGGTGTACCACGCCTTGCCTGACTATTCATTCTGCTCTTGACGCCTTCCCCGAAATTGCTATCTGGAATACAAATGTACTTGGAAGTATTCAGAGTACGTCTTTAGCCTTGTTCCGTGGTGTCCCTGACCCCCGTGGGTCATCAGCAGCCAACTACACCAGGATTACTACAGGAGGTAACAGCCTGGTTGGTTGCCTGCAGCAAAGTCCAGATCCCTGTACATGAATTAATGGATGAAAGCAAGGAAACCAGGACAACGCCCTTAGTTTAGCCCAAAGTCAAACCGGTTAGTTGGTACTGTGGGTTCACGCCCACTGTCTGTTACAATATAGTAGAAAGTATTTAGCACAAGGTGCCAAGCCTGAATGTAACAATGAGGATCTCTATGCAGTTTAGGGTCCGTGATATTGAAGAAGCTCTGAGTTCGGCCATCAGTGACCATCAGCCAAGCCAACTCATAAAAGGGTTATCCCATGAGTAATGTAAAAAATTTAAATCCAATATCATATAGTACATATCGTATAGTACTATTTCCAACAACTTAGAACCAGCCCTGTACCTCACATGGATCCAAGGATCTCCACATTCACTGCTCCGATTGCTCTCCTAGATTTATTTCAAGCTGTTGGCTTAGGGGGGTAAGCTCTTTATCACAGGGCATGTCCATTCTACCGCAGCTGGTGGCAGTTAAAGGATGGAACTGAGCATGTGCCTCCATCTCAGTGAGCGGGGCGGAGTAATTAGGAAAGGAGCAAACAGCAGGTGGCGCTGTACAGATAGATCTCAGTGAATAACTCAGTGGCTATACTACATTTTTAATTATATACAATTTTAAACGTATTCAGATCTAGGTGCTGGATAGAAAAATGTTGAATGTGTTTCATGGGACAACCCTTTTAAAGACTTCACGTAATGCTATTTCCACACATTTATCCGAACAAAGTAGTAAAAAATGTCAAAACAATCATGTTAGCAGTAGGAACGCTGTATAACA
This sequence comes from Bufotes viridis, assembly GCA_033119425.1. Classification (NCBI taxonomy): domain Eukaryota; kingdom Metazoa; phylum Chordata; class Amphibia; order Anura; family Bufonidae; genus Bufotes; species Bufotes viridis. The sequence continues at coordinate 98,601,131 of CM065598.1, forward strand.
CCCGTGGAGGTTTAACATGGCAGTCACTACCGTAAAAGTCATATTTATCTGCTTATACATAGTGCCTACATTGCCCAGTAAACAGTGGTATACAGCTTTGGTTATATACAGTGTCATATGATGCTCAGATAGATTTTGTCATATGGTGCCCAGATAAGTAGCGCTTATACTGCCCAGATAAATAGTGATGGATACGGTCACAAACTGGAGGTGGAGATTCTCTAAGCTGTGATATGTTTGGCGCTGGCTATGCTGGGGTGTGGAGTCTATGGGATCCTCTGCTCTAGTCATCACCCTTAGCCCTGGAAATGAGGATCCCCAGGACATAGAAGAGTCACAGATTTGTGATAGCAGAACTGGAACTTAACAGAGCAAGAGTCATCACCAGGAAAAAAGTCAGGATGCAATAGGCCAGAAAATAAGAGAAGAATATAGCCAGAAATGAAGCCAGTAGTCAGAGCCAGGAGCAGAACAACAGGTACCAGAAGAACAATCTCAAGTGTGAGGCAGAGGTAATATTCAGGAATACGGCCAAGGTCAGGGTCAAAAAGATCCAGGAACAAGGGATGAGAAGGTACCCCAATCAGGAGGAAAGGCAAGACAATTCTATACTTAGTAGATTAACAGGCTTGATTCAAAGATTCCGTGGATCTAGAGCAAAAAGCAGCAGCTTGATCCAGCAGGGCTGCAACAAACGATGGTAGTCGGAGAAGACAAAGGAGGAAGCATCTATTTGCCTTCCATCAAGTTGTTGGCAAGAGTCGTGGCCACTTGTTGGGTCGCAGTGCTGGGGAAGGTGAGTAACAGTGACTATGGTGTCCAGATAAAATGAGCATATGTTCCCAGATAAACATTGCTCTTGAACAGCCACAAGAATATCTTCATCTGATGACCATGAGGAATGTGTGTATAGACCAGAGACAACATTGGGTGGGAACTATTACTGGAGGTGCAAAAACTGGCTGAGCGACTAGCAGATGTAGTGCAACTGGTGCTTCCGAAGCTGCTTGGCTTTCTTGGGAAGAACCTTCTCTATCCCATTCTAAGACAACGCATGGACCATGGAGGCTACAGGCAGCATACCTAATATTTTTCTCAAGTTATCGTAAATCACTGGAAATCTCCAAATACCAAGACCAAAGATGATGAGAAAATCTTTTTCGTGCAGCGACTAAATGCAGATTAGAAGTCGTTATATTACAGCAAATTGAAATGCAGTTTGACAAGGCCAACACTTGCTTGTGTCCTCCTCTCAGGAGATAAGTGGGCCTGAAGATGGATTCTTCCTTTTGTTTCTGGCAGCTTGGCCGGTTAAATCTCATCAGCACAAGGCTATAAGCCTCTCTGGAGCTCTCCTGGGCTCTACTCAGGCTGGCTCTACTGATCCCGCCGTCGTTTCCTTCTGCCAAATGAAGAAATATACTGGCAAGTTTGAGAAGTCATGATGACATCTGTAAGGATAATCGTTCTTCACACTGAGTTCCCAGCAGAAGAGGTCACAATTTTGTCGAAATGGAGGGCGCTCCTCACTATTCCTCCAGGATAGAATATGTATGTTTCCACTTCATGGTCACAGCTTGGAAGAAAGCAAGACAGCTCGCTCTCGGAATAAATCATGGATAGCAAAGTTGTTGACTGCTCCATGGAGGTGTCCGGCATGGTTCCTTGGAGGCTAGATGATAGCAATCTCTTTTTTTTTTACGCCTCTAGAAACAAGATTGTAGAAATCACTTCATATTTGACAGCTTAGAGGTGGATGAAGCTAAAGATGTAGAGGTTTATAAAGCCTACATCCAATGCAGTGGCTGCATGGTGATGGGGTACATGTAATCAGATGGTCAATCCACTGGGTTCCCGGGAAAGTTCTTCACCAGGAGGGTTTGGACTGCATTTCAAGGCACTCGCTGGATGCAACCGAGACGGACTGCTCACCCGTACGCCGATCACATACCTCGTGCCTGGCCGACCCTGAAATAAGCCCTAGGTAGTGAATAGGGAGGTGGGCGCACTAGTCCTCACCACTGACACCTCTGGTAACTAGTGTTGGGCGCAAATATTCACATCTTAAATTTTAAGCGCGGATATCGCCACTTTGAGAATTTGCGAATATTTAAAATATAGTGATATATATTCGTAATTTTCGAATATTCTAGATTTTCTTTTCCTCGGAACCCATGATCCCTCCCTGCTTCTTGCTTGTGGGCCAATGAGAAGGCTGCAATGTCTTTGTCTGAGCTTAGCAACATCCCTGGCAACCAATAGGAAAGTTGCCGACCCCTTACTATATAAGAACCTCGCGAACAGCCATTTTCTACAGTTTATTACAGTTCTGAGAGAGACAGCAGTGTTATTGCTGTGCTCTGTGCTTTACTGTGTCACATTACATTAGATAGTTAGTTAGTTAATTAGTTAGTTAGTTAGTTAGTTAGTTAGTTAGTTAGTTAGCTTATATATAATACAGATAGTTAGTGGGAGATAGTCAGTGTAGGTTAGATAGTGATATAGTGTAGCTGACAGATTCCAGTGCAGGGTGTTAGGTAGTGCGATAGGTCCTGCTGTCCATACATACATGCTACAGACATAGTGCTGTGATGTCACATTACATTAGATAGTTAGTTAGTTAGTTAGTTAGTTAGATAGTTAGTTAGTTAGTCAGCCTATATATATAATACAGATAGTGGAGATGGTCAGTGTAGGTTAGATAGTGATACAGTGTAGCTGATAGGTTCTGCTGTCCGTACATACAGGCTACAGACATAGTGCTGTGATGTCACATTACATTAGATAGTTAGTTAGTTAGTTAGTTAGTTAGTCAGCTGATATATATATAATACAGATAGTGGAGATAGTTAGTGTAGGTTAGATAGTGATATAGAGTAGCTGATAGGTTCCAGTGCAGGGTGTTAGGTAGTGTGATAGGTTCTGCTCTCCATACATACATGCTACAGACATAGTGCTGTGATGTCACATTACATTAGTTAGATAGTTAGTTAGCTTATATATATAATACAGATAGTTAGTGGGAGATAGTCAGTGTAGGTTAGATAGTGATATAGTGTAGCTGATAGGTTCCAGTGCAGGGTGTTAGGTAGTGCAATAGGTTCTGCTGTCCATACATACATGCTACAGACATAGTGCTGTGATGTCACATTACATTAGTTAGATAGTTAGTTAGCTTATATATATAATACAGATAGTTAGTGGGAGATAGTCAGTGTAGGTTAGATAGTGATATAGTGTAGCTGGCAGGTTCCAGTGCAGGGTGTTAGGTAGTGCAATAGGTTCTGCTGTCCATACATACATGCTACAGACATAGTGCTGTGATGTCACATTACATTAGATAGTTAGTTATCTTATATATATAATACAGATAGTTAGTGGGAGATAGTCAGTGCAGGTTAGATAGTGATACAGTGTAGCTGACAGGTTCCAGTGCAGGGTGTTAGGTAGTGCGATAGGTTCTGCTCTCCATACATACATGCTACAGACATAGCGCTGTGATGTCACAAGTTGACAACAATACTGAGTGCACCAATCCCTAATATGTAGTCAGACCTTCTGAAATGTGAAGTTGCCCGTATTGCGCAAAAATATGCGCATCATTAATTGCCAATTTGCGCAATCGTGAATATATCGGAGCGCTCTATCTGCATATAAAGCTATTGTAATGTTCTGCCGTGCCAACCATTTTCTCCAGTCTCAGGAAACTTCTAGCAGCTTGATAAATGTAGCAATAGTGACCCACGCCTGTATTGCGCGCGCATTATGCAAATATTACATTGCCGATTTTCACAATCAAGAAAATAATCGCAAATTTATGATGAATATTCGCCCAAATATTTGCGACATATCGCGAATTCGAATATTACCGCTCATCACAAAAGGGAAAGGACAAATAACACAAACAATCCCAGAAAGGAGACAACAAACAGGAGTGAACGATCCCACAACTCCACCTCTACCAGAGGTCAGAATAGAAGATCTGGAAGGAAGGTCTATATCTGGCAACAAGGGAAGCAGAAAGGGAGAATATAGATTAGCTGGGAGCGGCCGACAGAGAACAGCTTAAAGGAAAAGCTACAGATTCCTAAATGCGTCACCATGCCATACATGTACGGCACAGTGCATGAGCCTGATGTGCAGCATATTTATGTTGCAGGGCACAAAGGGGTTAACAGAGGCAGAGGAAATATGCAGAGAGCGCTGCCGCCTGTAGTGCATGTGTAAGCAGGTAAGCAGCATATACCTCACTTTAGGCTTGTTTTATTTAAAAAAAACTAACAATAAAACTGTCTTTGTTGTCCATAGCAACCAATCAGAGATCACCTTTCATGCTTCCAGAGACATTTAAAGGGGTTGTCCACTTTCTGGTTACTGTTGACCAATGTGTTTGTGAGATTGTTATATGGCATTTACTAATATAGCCTTTGTTGAAATTCTGCACCATTTTCTATATTTCATGAGGTATGCTCTCTTGTTTACAAAGTCTTTTTGCTGTCCACACAGAGGTGCTGTCCATAAAATGGCCGCTGCTGGAGGGTCATGTGACCAGGCAAATCACCTCTGTACTGTTGGTAGTTTAGTGCAGGTGCAGTGTGTTTGAATGGAGGAGGCGTCACATGGAGGTGATCTGGTCACATGACCCTCCATCAGCAGCCATTTTATGGACAGCACCTCTGTGTGGACAGCAAAAAGACTTTGTAAACAAGGGAGAATACTTCATGAAAGAAAACGGTGCAGAATTTCAACAAAGGCTGTATTAGTAAATGCCATATAATCATCTCACAAACACATTGGTCCACGGTAACCAGAAAGTGGACAACCCCTTTAAGAAATGCTCTGAATGCCTGCTGTCGACAACAAAGACAGTTTTCACGGTGTGTGTACACATTGCCTAGCAACCACTTAAGTGATAGAGAGATGAGATGAATAGATAGATCGAAAGAAAGAGAGATAAATAATGAGATTGATAGATAGATATGAGCTCAGGACTAGCTCTGAGGAGTATGCACATGTAGGTCCTATATTGTTTCCACAGCTAGCACTAGACTCTTCACTAACCAGGGGACAGACCAAGGTCCATCTCCTTGCAACCTAAAGAGGTTGAGTCAAGGTGTTAACCCTTACTTATCCATACAATGCTGTTAGGTATACAAATACAGTAAATCAGAACACTTTAATTAACTGCTTCACATTACAACAAATAACTGTAATAGATAGATAGATAGATAGATAGATAGATAGATAGATAGATAAGATAGATAGATAAGATAGATAGATAGATAGATAGATAGATAGATAGAAGAGATTGATAGATAGAATATAGATAGGTACATAGGGGATAAATAGATATGAGAGATACATATGAGATGATAGATAGATAGAAGAGATAGATATTAGATAGATGATAGATAGATAGATAGATAGATAGGATATAGATAGGTATATAGGAGATAAATAGATATGAGAGATACATATGAGATAGATAGATAGATAGATAGATAGATAGATAGATAGATGAGATAGATAGATAGATAGATAGATATGAGAGATAGATAGATAGATAGATAGATATGAGAGATAGATAGATAGATAGATAGATATGAGAGATAGATAGATAGATAGATAGATAGATAGATAGATAGATAGATAGAAGAGATTGATAGATAGAATATAGATAGGTACATAGGGGATAAATAGATATGAGAGATACATATGAGATGATAGATAGATAGATAGATAGATAGATAGAAGAGATAGATATTAGATAGATGATAGATAGATAGATAGATAGATAGATAGATAGATAGTTAGAAGAGATAGATATTAGATAGATAGATAGATAGATAGATAGATATAGATAGGTATATAGGAGATAAATAGATATGAGAGATACATATGAGATAGATAATAGATAGATAGATAGATAGATAGATAGATAGATAGATAGAAGAGATAGATATTAGATAGATGATAGATAGATAGGATATAGATAGGTATATAGGAGATAAATAGATATGAGAGATACATATGAGATAGATAATAGATAGATAGATAGATAGATAGATAGATAGATACAAAAAATATACTGTAAATAAATACATTTATAAGACAAAACCATAAAGCTCTCGGGTTGCCTCCTAAGGGCCCTGATGTACCACAGCTGCTGCACACAAGTTCTATAAAGGAGACCATCGCTCACCTACCGACGACCGCTCAGTCAGTTGTATAGTGTGCAGCAGAAGTGATGGACGCCGTTTTCCCTGCTGAACCCTTACCAATCAATACCCGTAGAAGAGAGAGCTTCATCTTAAAAAAATAAACAAGCACCTTACTCCTTATTATAGATTTTGTAGCCAGCGATCAATATGACATTGTCAAGAGTTACAGCATCTTTCTGCACCTTCTATACAGACGAGCTCTACACAGGGTGAGAAACTATTATGGCTCAGTAAGTGTTCAAATCTGTGCCTTATTATATCCCAACAAATATAAACAGAGCGTTCTACGACCTGCTGTATCATCACGAACCATTGACGCAAAGGGTCAGGAAGGTCATTGGCACAAATATTTATCTTTCAATTTTTGTGAATGAATAAGAGAGAATGTGTCTTGCCACTCCGCAAGAGAGAGGAAGGCAGTACTGTCCTTACTTATGCCATTTATTGTGAGAGATGGAGATACAGTACTATTTTTAAAATGTTTACAAGGAGAGACAGGGAGGCAGTGCTACCTGCTCTACATCATTTATAAGAAGAGACAGGGAGGCAGTACTATCTGTACCTACATCATTTACAAGGAGAGACAGGGAGGCAGTACTATCTGCTCTACATCATTTACAAGGAGAGACAGAGAGGCAGTACTGTCTGTACCTACATCATTTACAAGGAGAGACAGGGAGGCAGTACTATCTGTAGCTACATCATTTACAAGGAGAGACAGGGAGGCAGTACTATCTGTACCTATATCATTTACAAGGAGAGACAGGGAGGCAGTACTATCTGTAGCTACATCATTTACAAGGAGAGACAGGGAGGTAGTACTATCTGTACCTGCATTATTTACAAGGAGAGACAGGCAGGTAATACTATCTGTACCTTCATCATTTACAAGGAGAGACAGGGAGGCAGTGCTACCTGCTCTACATCATTTATAAGGAGAGACAGGGAGGCAGTACTATTTGCACCTGCATCATTTACAAGGAGAGACAGGGGGGAAGTACTATCTGTACCTTCATCATTTACAAGGAGAGACAGGGAGGCAGTACTATCTGCTCTACATCATTTACAAGGAGAGACAGGGAGGCAGTACTATCTGTACCTACATCATTTACAAGGAGAGACAGGGAGGCAGTGCTACCTGCTCTACATCATTTACAAGGAGAGACAGGGAGGCAGTACTATCTGTACCTACATTATTTACAAGGAGAGACTGGGAGACAGTACTATCTGCACCCACATAATTTACAAGAAGAGACAGGGAGGCTGTACTATCTGTTCTACATCATTTATAAGGAGAGACAGGGAGGCAGTACTATCTGCACCTACATCATTTACAAGGAGAGACAGGCAGGCAGTACTATCTGCACCCACATAATTTACAAGGAGAGACAGGGAGGCTGTACTATCTGTTCTACATCATTTATAAGGAGAGACAGGGAGGCAGTACTATCTGTACCTACATCATTTACAAGGAGAGACAGGGAGGCAGTGCTACCTGCTCTACATCATTTACAAGGAGAGATAGGGAGGCAGTACTATCTGTACCTACATCATTTACAAGGAGAGACAGGGATACGGTACCATCTGCACCCACATAATTTACAAGGAGAGACAGGGAGGCTGTACTATCTGTTCTACATCATTTATAAGGAGAGACAGAGAGGCAGTACTATCTGCACCTACATCATTTACAAGGAGAGACAGGGAGGCAGTACTATCTATGCTTACATCATTTACAAGGAGAGACAGGGAGGCCGTACTATCTGTTCTACATCATTTATAAGGAGAGACAGGGAGGCAGTACTATCTGTACCTACATCATTTACAAGGAGAGACAGGGAGGCAGTGCTACCTGCTCTACATCATTTACAAGGAGAGATAGGGAGGCAGTACTATCTGTACCTACATCATTTACAAGGAGAGACAGGGATACGGTACCATCTGCACCCACATAATTTACAAGGAGAGACAGGGAGGCTGTACTATCTGTTCTACATCATTTATAAGGAGAGACAGAGAGGCAGTACTATCTGCACCTACATCATTTACAAGGAGAGACAGGGAGGCAGTACTATCTATGCTTACATCATTTACAAGGAGAGACAGGGAGGCCGTACTATCTGTTCTACATCATTTATAAGGAGAGACAGGGAGGCAGTACTATCTGCACCTACATCATTTACAAGGAGAGACAGGGAGGCAGTGCTACCTGCTCTACATCATTTACAAGGAGAGACAGGGAGGCAGTACTATCTGCACCCACATAATTTACAAGAAGAGACAGGGAGGCTGTACTATCTGTTCTACATCATTTATAAGGAGAGACAGGGAGGCAGTACTATCTGCACCTACATCATTTACAAGGAGAGACAGGCAGGCAGTACTATCTGCACCCACATAATTTACAAGGAGAGACAGGGAGGCAGTGCTACCTGCTCTACATCATTTACAAGGAGAGATAGGGAGGCAGTACTATCTGTACCTACATCATTTACAAGGAGAGACAGGGAGACAGTACTATCTGCACCCACATAATTTACAAGGAGAGACAGGGAGGCTGTACTATCTGTTCTACATCATTTATAAGGAGAGACAGAGAGGCAGTACTATCTGCACCTACATCATTTACAAGGAGAGACAGGGAGGCAGTACTATCTATGCTTACATCATTTACAAGGAGAGACAGGGAGGCCGTACTATCTGTTCTACATCATTTATAAGGAGAGACAGGGAGGCAGTACTATCTGCACCTACATCATTTACAAGGAGAGACAGGGAGGCAGTGCTACCTGCTCTACATCATTTACAAGGAGAGACAGGGAGGCAGTACTATCTGTACCTACATTATTTACAAGGAGAGACTGGGAGACAGTACTATCTGCACTCACATAATTTACAAGAAGAGACAGGGAGGCTGTACTATCTGTTCTACATCATTTATAAGGAGAGACAGGGAGGCAGTACTATCTGCACCTACATCATTTACAAGGAGAGACAGGCAGGCAGTACTATCTGCACCCACATAATTTACAAGGAGAGACAGGGAGGCTGTACTATCTGTTCTACATCATTTATAAGGAGAGACAGGGAGGCAGTACTATCTGTACCTACATCATTTACAAGGAGAGACAGGCAGGCAGTACTATCTGCACCCACATAATTTACAAGGAGAGACAGGGAGGCTGTACTATCTATTCTACATCATTTATAAGGAGAGACAGAGAGGCAGTACTATCTGCACCTACATCATTTACAAGGAGAGACAGGGAGGCAGTACTATCTATGCTTACATCATTTACAAGGAGAGACAGGGAGGCTGTACTATCTGTTCTACATCATTTATAAGGAGAGACAGGGAGGCAGTACTATCTGCACCTACATCATTTACAAGGAGAGACAGGGAGGCAGTGCTACCTGCTCTACATCATTTACAAGGAGAGACAGCGAGGCAGTACTATCTGCACCCACATAATTTACAAGGACAGACAGGGAGAAAGTACGATCTGCACCTACATAATTTACAAGGAGAGACAAGGAGGCTGTACTATATGTTCTACATCATTTATAAGGAGAGACAGGGAGTCAGTACTATCTGCACCTACATCATTTATAAAGGAGAGACAGGGAGACAGTATTATCTGTACCTACATCATTTACAAGGAGAGACAGGGAGGCAGTACTATCTGCACCTACATCATTTATAAGGAGAGACAGGGAGGCAGTACTATCTGCACCTACATCATTTACAAGGAGAGACAGGGAGGCAGTACTATCTGCACCTACATCATTTACAAGGAGAGACAGGGAGGCTGTACTATCTGTTCTACATCATTTACAAGAAGAGATAGTAAGGCAGTACTATCTGTGTCCACATAATTTATATGGAGAGACAGGAAGGTATTGTTATCTGTGTCTATATGATTTGCAAGGAGAGACAGGGGGAAGTACTATCTGCACCTACATCATTTACAAGGAGAAACGGAGGCAGTACTATCTGTACCTACATCATTTACAAGGAGAGACAGGGCAGTACTATCTGTACCTACATCATTTACATGGAGAGACAGGGAGGCAGTACTATCTAGGTCTACATCATTTACAAGGAGAGACATGGAGGTAGTACTATCTGTATCTATGTTATTTACAAGTAAAGATAGGGAGGCAGTACTATCTGTGTCTATGTCATATACAAGGAAAGACAGGGAGGTAGTTCTAGTTGTCTCAACAGGTACTTACAAGGAGAGGCTTGAAGGCAGTGCTACCTGCTCTACATCATTTACAGGGAGAGACAGGGAGGCAGTACTTTCTGGGTAACTACATAATTTACAGGGAGAAACACGGAGGCAGTATTATCTGTGTCTACATAATTTAAAAGGAGAGATAGAGGGGCAGCACTATCTGTACCTCCATCATTTACAAGGAGAGACAAGGAGGCAGTACTATCTGCACCTACATCATTTACAGGGAGAGACAGTACTGCCTGTGCCTATGTCACCTACAAGGAAAGACCACGTGGCTGTATTATATGTGCATATCTACAAAAATTGATGGGGAGGCAGTCATCTAAGCCTTCATAATTACAGGTGAGTATAAGGGTGTATTCACACATGTTCTTGTACGTTTTGCGATCGCAGACTCCGGCCGTGTGTACCCCGCACCCTGTGCACTTGTCCTATCTTTTGCGGCGCGGCCACATGGACCCGCAAGGGCTTCCGTATGCTTCCAGGTCCATGCCTCCTCGTCACAAAACACAGGCCATGTCCTATCTTTGGCCCCAACATGTGGATCGATGACCCATTAAAGTTAGTGGGTCGGCACCATGATGCAGGGTGGTCATCTGATTTGCAAATCCGCAGTTTGCGTTCCGCGAAAAAAGAACACAAGCGTGTGAATACACCCTAAGGGGCAGAAAGCCATAGAGTGCCAAATATGGACAGAATAGGAGAGGAGGAGAGAGCAGCGGATAAAATCTTGTATGCGTGCGGGTGTCCAAAACAGCTTCCTATGCAACTTCCGTTCCTCAGTTAACCCCAGTGCAGAATACAGAGACCAATTACAGTAGTTTTTCTTATATGGACGGAGTGGCGCTAACTGCGCTGATACCGGTACATGACTTTGTCAGAGGACTTGGTTGACTTGCGCTTATTTTCAGCAATGTGTCTAGGAGTCCTTGTCTTCCTCCAGTTCCGTGATTTACTGTAATGGAAGATTTTAGATTACACTTTGAGTGACAATTTCTCCAGGTTATGGTATAAATTCCCTCCTATTTACATGAATGGAGGGAAGGAAATGTAAAGTAAAGAGGCTGGCTATAAATCTGGATGATTCCTGTTCTACTGAAAGAGACAGATAATTCCTTGTCTGCAGCTGTGGTATTTCCAGCTCTGCACCGAGTATTAGTTCACACTAGCGTTTTTACTGGATCCGGCAGGGCTCAGCAAAAACGCTTCCGTTACTGATAATACAACCGTCTGCATCCGTTATGAACGGATCCGGTTGTATTATCTGTAACATCTGTAAATGCACTCCACTGAAAGTCAATGGGGGACGGGTCCGTCTTCTATTGTGTCAGAGTTAAACCCATTGACTTGCATTGTGGGTCATGACGGATCAGTTTTTCTCCGCATCCCATGACGGAAAGAAAACCGCAGCTTGCTTCGGTTTGCTCTCCGGTCTGGGAATGCAACCAAACGGAATAGAATGTATTTTGGAGCGTTCTGTTCTGTTCAGTTATGTTTAGTCTTCATTGACTATGAATAGGGACTAAACGGAAGCATTTTTTTCCGGTATTGAGATCCTATGACGGATCTCAATACCGGAAACGAGAAACGCTAAGAGTCACTTCTACAATATCTCACTGGTCAATTATAGTTCCATAATTAAACAGCCTAGAGACAGGGGTGTAGTTATAGGGGCTACAAAAGCCTTGGCACCTGTGGTGACGCAAAAGCCCCACTACCATATAAGAAGACACCAGTCTCATGTATGGCACATGGGGCTGTTTAGAGAATACTTACCAAAAAATGTGAAATTGTCTTCATGGACATCCTAGAAACCGAAGCACCTACTGAAGCACAAAACAAATCTGGTCTGGCCAGATCTCATTTTTACAGGCCACAGCTCCTTTACAATGGCTCTTCCTTGCCCTAATATTGAGGGGAGACTGGAGAACGGACACTAAAGGGGGGGAACTAGAACAGAGGTACTTGGGAAGACCTGGAGCAGAGAGTAGAGTGAACCTGGAGCAAAGGCACAAAGGGAGTAGAATCTGAAACAGAGACACTAGAGCAGGAGCAAGCCTGGAGAAAAGGCACAAGGGGGATGGAACCTAGAACAGGGACACTAGAGCAGGAGCAAGCCTGGAGAAAAGGCACAAGGGGGATGGAATCTAGAACAGGGACACTAGAGCAGGAGCAAGCCTGGAGAAAAGGCACAAGGGGGATGGAACCTAGAACAGGGACACTAGAGCAGGGGCAAACCTGGATAAAAGGCACAAGGGGGATGGAACCTAGAACAGGGACACTAGAGCAGGAGCAAGCCTGGAGAAAAGGCACAAGGGGGATGGAACCTAAAACAGGGACACTAGAGCAGGAGCAAGCCTGGAGAAAAGGCACAAGGGGATGGAACCTAGAACAGGGACACTAAAGCAGGGGCAAGCCTGGAGAAAAGGCTTAATGGGGGATGGAACCTAGAACAGGGACACTAGAGCAGGAGCAAGCCTGGAGAAAAGGCATAAGAGGGATGGAACCTAGAACAGGGACACTAGAGCAGGGGCAAGCCTGGAGAAAAGGCACAAGGGGAATGGAACCTGGAGCAGGGACACTAGAACAGGGGCAAGCCTGAAGAAAAGGCACAAGGGGGATGGAACCTAGAACAGGGACACTAGAGCAGGAGCAAGCCTGAAGAAAAGGCACAAGGGGGGTGGAACCTAGAACAGGGACACTAGAGCAAGAGCAAGCCTGGAGAAAAGGCACAAGGGGTATGGGAACAAGAACAGGGGCACTAGAGCAGGAGCAAGTCTGGAAAAAAGGCACAATGGGGATGGAATCTAGAACAGGGACACTAGAGCAGGAACAAGTCTGGAAAAAAGGGCACAATGGGGATGGAATCTAGAACAGGGACACTAGAGCAGGAGCAAGCCTGGAGAAAAGGCACAAGGGGGATGGGATCTAGAACAGGGACACTAGAGCAGGAGCAAGCCTGGAGAAAAGGCACAAGGGGGATGGGAACAAGAACAGGGACACTAGAGCAGGGGCAAGCCTTAAGAAAAGGCACAAGGGGGGTGGAACCTAAAACAGGGACACTAGAGCAGGAGCAAGCCTGGAGAAAAGGCACAATGGGGATGGAACCTAGAACAGGGACACTAGAGCAGGAGCAAGCCTGGAGAAAAGGCACAAGGGGGAATGGAACCTAGAACAGGGACACTAGAGCAGGGGCAAGCCTGGAGAAAAGGCACAAGGGGGGTGGAACCTAGAACAGGGACACTAGAGCAGGGGCAAGCCTGGAGAAAAGGCACAAGGGGAATGGGAACCTAGAACAGGGACACTAGAGCAGGAGCAAGCCTGAAGAAAAGGCACAAGGGGGGTGGAACCTAGAACAGGGACACTAGAGCAGGAGCAAGCCTGGAGCAGTGGCACAAGATGGGAGTGGCTCCTGGAAATGAGACATTAGAAAAGGGGTAAACCTGGAGCAGAGGCTTGATAGAGGTGAAACCTGGAACAGAGACACTATAGTAGGGGCAAACCTGGAGCAGAGACACAAGAGGGGGGACCTCAAGCAGAGTCAGAGGCAGCCATCAGTCCCCGTGAGGTCCAACCTAAACTGTACTTGTGAGATCCAGCAGTGGCCAGTAAGACAGCTTATGCTTTCAACCTCTCGAATTTGCACCTGGGTGCCGACGCTGGGTCAGGGTGCCAAGCACAGGATTGCTGGTGTTCTGAGAGGCTTGTGTTGCACCTCTTTTTCCAGGAGCCTCTTAGAGACTCTGGGGGTAATGAGCAAGTATAGGATAAAATACAAAAAGGTGAGGAGAGGACTTCATGGGCCTAGTATCAAAAAGGTTAAAGGGGTTTTAAAAGTAAGTTAGGTGGGAGACTTAATGGCTATCATACAGCTCAGGCAGACTATTGCCATCCATGTATTGCATGGTTGGCCACCTTAGGAGAAATCAGGCACCATCAATAAAAAATATTGTCCCATTGAATGCTTTAACTCTCCCTTTTATGTCTCATAAAAGCAGGTGCATACCCATAGTGGGTGCACATGGGGCCACAGCACCCGGGGTCCTATGCCAGGAGAGGTGGCAAAGGGCTTTTTTTGACATTTAGCAGAACTAAGACTCATGTACAGCATTATTAATATGGTGGAGGGCAAATGTACATTTCGCACCAGGCAACATAAGATTTTCTAGAAGATATTGCTTCCAGCAGTTGCGCTCCCTCCACTTTGCTTTCTACTAATGCAGAATTCTGCTTGACAAGAAGTTTACTCCATGAAGCCCGAAAAACTGCGGAGGAGATATATGCGTCCTGCCAGCATAAGCATTAGAAGTGGCGCTCGCATTCACATTGGGAACGTGAGAGGCGGTGGGAGGAGGCCGCGGGAGTGAGCCCGTGCCAGAGTAATCTATAGGTGTTCATTTACTGCTGGCGTTTAAAATTTTAATGCAGAATATCTCCCATTTATGACATCAGAAAATGTGAATTTGCAAGCTCTCCCTGTCTGCCCAGCGTGTTTTATTCATCTAACATGGAGCTGCAGAAAGTTTAATCAGCACTAAATTGTAGCCGAGGCCGTGTGAGGCAGGAACATTTGCTATCCCCCTCTGCAGGCCTTTAAACGATTGGAAAAAGAAGCGGACGTCTGATTTCTAACATTTTAACCGTTTCAGCATCATCCTCTAGTAGAAACGAAGCAAAAATCAAATATAAATACCCGATTCATCCCCTCGTGGGTGGTAGTTTTTTACAGTTTTGTACCGCCCATGAGTAAAGGAAATTCCTTTAGGCTAGTTTCACCGAGCGGCAAGGAACTCCAACGGGTGAACAGCCTGTCGGATCCGTGCTGCCGCTAGTGCATGCGTGCCCCCGGACTACCACTCCGGTCCCACTGACTATAATGAGGGGCGGGCCGGAGTTCCGGTGGCAGCACGGCAAACCTGCCGAGAAGTGGCCGGAATAAAACTACGACATGTTGTAGTTTTATTCCGGCCGCCTCTCAGCATGTTTGCCGTGCTGCCGCTAGCCGCCCGCATATAGTCAATAGACGAGCTGTAGTCCGGAAGCTGCGTGCGGCGACGATCCGAAGCTGTTCACCTTCAGCCCGCCCCCTTATAGTCAATAGGGCCGGAGTTCCTTGCCGCTAGTGTAAAAGTAGCCTTACTCATGGGTGGTACAAGCCTGGAAAGCACTACCTCTCTTCACCATAAAATTCAAAAAATGTAAGGTGTCACACTGTCAGTCTATGGGGGTATAACAAACACCATGACTAGAAGTTTATCTAGTGGTGGAAACAAGCACCAGGTTAGGAGTTTCCAGATCCGAGTTGATCATTGGGGGTCTGGCCCTTGGCACCCTCACTGTTCAATTGTATGAAGTATGAAGTCACTGTGCTTCACAGCGCCGTACATACAGTTAAGACCATGCCTGGTACTGTAGCTCCGTTTCATTCACAATAAAGGGGTTTGCCAAGATTCAAACTCATCCCAAATCCCAACACTTACCCAGAAGAGATGCAGAGTACAGAGCTTGCCTATCTCTCGGTAGTCCCATAAAGATCAATGGAGTGACAGCATGCATTTGCAGTGATTCGCAGGGGAGGGACAGTAGTACTCACAGTGACCGTCCTCACTTTCTTCCCCCAGGGCACTTCCTGACATTCAGGGGCTCCTGCCTGATGGTAGTTGGGGTTACCTTAATGTTAGGTAGTTGGTACCAGAGGTGCACCACCAATGAGGCGAGGTGAGGCCAGGGGTGCACCACCAATGAGGCGAGGTGAGGCTAAGGGTGCACCACCAATGAGGCGAGGTGAGGCCAGGGGTGCACCACCAATGAGGCGAGGTGAGGCTAAGGGTGCACCACCAATGAGGCGAGGTGAGGCCAGGGGTGCACCACTAATGAGGCGAGGTGAGGCTAAGGGTGCACCACCAATGAGGCGAGGTGAGGCCAGGGGTGCACCACCAATGAGGCGAGGTGAGGCTAAGGGTGCACCACCAATGAGGCGAGGTGAGGCCAGGGGTGCACCACCAATGAGGCGAGGTGAGGCCAGGGGTGCACCACCAATGAGGCGAGGTGAGGCCAGGGTGCACCACCAATGAGGCGAGGTGAGGCCAGGGGTGCACCACCAATGAGGCGAGGTGAGGCCAGGGGTGCACCACCAATGAGGCGAGGTGAGGCCAGGGGTGCACCACCAATGAGGCGAGGTGAGGCCAAGAGTGCACCACCAATAAGGCGAGGTGAGGCCAGGGGTGCACCACCAATGAGGCGAGGTGAGGCTAAGGGTGCACCACCAATGAGGCGAGGTGAGGCCAGGGGTGCACCACTAATGAGGCGAGGTGAGGCTAAGGGTGCACCACCAATGAGGCGAGGTGAGGCCAAGAGTGCACCACCAATAAGGCGAGGTGAGGCCAGGGGTGCACCACCAATGAGGCGAGGTGAGGCCAGGGGTGCACCACCAATGAGGCGAGGTGAGGCCAGGGGTGCACCACCAATGAGGCGAGGTGAGGCCAGGGGTGCACCACAATGAGGCGAGGTGAGGCCAGGGGTGCACCACCAATGAGGCGAGGTGAGGCCAGGGGTGCACCACCAATGAGGCAAGGTGAGGCCAGGGGTGCACCACAATGAGGCGAGGTGAGGCCAGGGGTGCACCACCAATGAGGCGAGGTGAGGCCAGGGGTGCACCACCAATGAGGCGAGGTGAGGCCAAGAGTGCACCACCAATAAGGCGAGGTGAGGCCAGGGGTGCACCACCAATGAGGCGAGGTGAGGCGCATGTGCTGGTCAATGGTGAATCAGTGCTGATGCAGAAGAGGAAGCCGAGGAGGGGTGATGATCCTGAGATCTAAACTGCGCATGCGATGGTGAATGGTAAATCGGTGCTGATTCAGAAGAGGAAGCCAGGGAGGTGGTCACTATTCTGAGTTCTGAAATGCGCGCGCTGGTGAATGGTGGATCAGTGCTCATGTAGACGAGGTAGCCGGGGAGGGGGTGATGATCCTGAGATCTGAACTGCGCATGCGCTGTTCAATGGTGAATCAGTGCTGATGCAGAAGAGGAAGCTGGGGAGATGGTCACTATTCTGAGATCGGAACTGTGCACGTGCCGATGATTGTTTACCTGATGTCGAAATCCGATTTGCTCATGCGTCAGTGAATGAGTCAGGATTACAGGGTCCGGATAGACAATTAGGACGCCTGGACCTGTTGCTCAAGGAGAGGGGGGTCGGGCTTAGGGGGGAAAGCAGTGGTGAAACTGGCTAGACCCGCCAAATGGAGTGCATATTTCTCTAATCATCGTGTGAATGGGGCCTAAGTCTTAGGAAAACAAAACATGTCTATATGTCCTAAATCCAAAACCCCTGAGACAGCTGTGAACGGATGGATATCTGGCTTAGCTTTATTCCCTTGTCAAATCCCAAGGCTTCTTGGAAAGTCAGATCTTGACTCATAAGGAGCCACTTCCAATAGGTGGCGCCGGTGAGATGGTTCTTCCTTGGGAGATACCTCTTTGCATATTCATTTCCCATGGAGCATTGCCAAGAAGTCTCTATACCCTGTAGCACTTCCAGTAAGACTCCATACAGGACTCTTCAAGGAGACCCCATTCTGGTCCTCTGAAGCCATTTTGTCCTTCATGGATGACCATTCATCTGAACGGCCACCATGTAATACTACCTCTCGCCGGCAGAAGACTGCTTAGCTGTGGCTTCTTCCCGCAAAATGGACTGTTTTCCGGGGTTGCCGGGACCAGGAATCCTGGGGAGACTAGTTCTGATGAGGGTTACAAGACACAAAGCCATTGTAGCGCTTTGTTATATACCATACTTTTTGTTTAAATTCCCCATCATTTTCAAGATCTCTGCTTGCTGTCAGTGAGTGGGCACATTTGTATTCAGAGGCTGGAAACCTACTTAGACCAGGAACATTTGCAGTCTATAAATATGTCAATTTTATAAATTTTCCCTCATCTTGCCGGTGTAATGCTTGCCGGTACCTACAGTTCTCCTCCTGCCCCCAGCACACAGGGCGGCAACTTAAAAGGGATGACCGGGAGCCGTCAATATTGGCAGCGTGCTCTTTTATACAATTACCAGATTTGTACACGGATGTAGGAGAATACGTGCATGGTGATTGGAAAATGGAGTTATTCCCGCGCTGGGTTGCTCAGAACGAGAGCTTTCAGCATAATAAATGCTAACGGTCATATTTCATCTCATCATCCCATTATCAGTAATGAGAAAATACTTTTAACCATGAAGTTGGGGGAAAAAACAACTGAATGTATTACACTCAGTGCTGGTGGAGCAGACTGCGGTGCAATGTGCTGCAGATCTGCCCATGCGATGATCGATGCTAGTGCTAGATCTAAGTGCAGGACACATAACCTATGGTTAGAGAACAAGGCAAGGAGCTGAGAATACGGGGGGCATGACAAAGGCTGAAGGGCCCCTCTCCTGCTGCAGGAGGCCCCCAGGAAAACACTCACTCCTTGTAGAGGAAAATGGTTGCATGACTCTTAGGCCAGTCACCCCGGCCTTATTGAAGGACCGTTTGTGGGAGGACATTACCTTCCATCTGACACTGGGAGGCGCTCTCTATCACAAGGGGCAGCAATGCTTATCCGTGCATTTTCTGGATTGCAGTGTTCATGGGGCACATTATTTCCAACACTGTATATGGGGGCATGTTCTGTCTGACACTGTATATAGGGACATGTTCTGTCTGACACTGTATATAGGGACATGTTCTGTCTGACACTGTATATAGGGACATGTTCTGTCTGACACTGTATATAGGGACATGATCTGTCTGACACTGTATATAGGGGCATGTTCTGTCTGACACTGTATATAGGGGCACGTTCTGGCTGACACTGTATATAGGGACATGTTCTGTCTGACACTGTATATAGGGGCACGTTCTGTCTGACACTGTATATAGCGGCATTTTCGTCATGACACTATATATAGGGGCACGTTCTGTCTGACACTGTATATAGGGGCATGTTCTGTCTGACACTGTATATAGGGGCATGTTCTGTCTGACACTGTATATAGAGGCAGGATCTGGCCGGCACTGTATATAGCGGCATTTTCGTCATGACACTATATATAGGGGCACGTTCTGTCTGACACTGTATATAGGGGCACGTTCTGTCTGACACTGTATATAGGGGCATGTTCTGTCTGACACTGTATATAGGGGCACGTTCTGTCTGACACTGTATATAGGGACATGATCTGTCTGACACTGTATATAGGGGCATGTTCTGTCTGACACTGTATATAGGGGCACGATCTATCTGACACTGTATATAGGTTCATGTTCTGTCTGACACTGTATATAGGGGCACGTTCTGTCTGACACTGTATATAGGGGCATGTTCTGTCTGACACTGTATATAGGGGCATGTTCTGTCTGACACTGTATATAGGGGCATGTTCTGTCTGACACTGTATATAGGGACATGATCTGTCTGACACTGTATATAGGGGCACGTTCTGTCTGACACTGTATATAGGGGCATGTTCTGTCTGACACTGTATATAGGGACATGTTCTGTCTGACACTGTATATAGGGGCACGTTCTGTCTGACACTGTAAATAGGGGCACGTTCTGTCTGACACTGTATATAGAGGCACGTTCTGTCTGACACTGTATATAGGGACATGTTCTGTCTGACACTGTATATAGGGGCATGTTCTGTCTGACACTGTATATAGGGGCATGTTCTGTCTGACACTGTATATAGGGGCACTTCTGTCTGACACTGTATATAGGGGCACGTTCTGTCTGACACTGTATATAGGGGCATGTTCTGTCTGACACTGTATATAGAGGCACGTTCTGTCTGACACTGTATATAGGGGCATGTTCTGTCTGACACTGTATATAGGGGCATGTTCTGGCTGGCACTGTAGATAGGGGCATGTTCTCCCTGACACTGTATATAGAGGCATGATCTGGCTGACACTGTATATAGGGGCATGTTCTGGTGACACTGTATATAGGTGCATGTTCTGTCTGACACTATATATAGAGGCACGTTCTGGCTGACACTGTATATAAGGGCATGTTCTGTCTGACACTGTATATAGAGGCACGTTCTGTCTGACACTGTATATAGGGGCACGTTCTGTCTGACACTGTATATAGGGGCATGTTCTGTCTGACACTATATATAGGGGCATGTTCTGTCTGACACTATATATAGGGGCATGTTCTGTCTGACACTGTATATAGGGGCATGTTCTGTCTGACACTGTATATAGGGGCACGTTCTGGTGACACTGTATATAGAGGCACGTTCTGTCTGATACTGTATATAGGGGCATGTTCTGGCTGACACTGTATATAGGGGCATGTTCTGGTGACACTGTATATAGAGGCACGTTCTGACTGACACTGTATATAGGGGCATGATCTGTCTGACACTGTATATAGGGGCATGTTCTGTCTGACACTGTATATAGGGGCATGTTCTGTCTAACATTGTATATAGAGGCACGTTCTGTCTAACACTGTATATAGAGGCACGTTCTGGCTGACACTGTATATAGGGGCATGTTCTGTCTGACACTGTATATAGAGGCATGTTCTGGATGACACTGTATATAGGGGCATTTTCTGTCTGACACTGTATATAGAGGCATGATCTGTCTGACACTGTATATAGGGGTATGTTCTGTCTGATACTGTATATAGGGGCATGTTCTGTCTGACACTGTATATAGGGGCACGTTCTGGCTGACACTGTATATAGGGGCACGTTCTGTCTGACACTGTATATAGGGGCACGTTCTGGCTGACACTGTATATAGGGGCATGTTCTGTCTGACACTGTATATAGAGGCATGTTCTGTCTGACACTGTATATAGGGGCATGTTCTGTCTGACACTGTATATGGAGGCACGTTCTGGCTGACACTGTATATAGGGGCATGTTCTGGCTGACACTGTATATAGGGGCATGATCTGTCTGACACTGTATATAGGGGCATGTTCTGTCTGACACTGTATATAGAGGCATGTTCTGTCTGATACTGTATATAGAGGCATGTTCTGTCTGACACTGTATATAGGGGCACGTTCTGGCTGACACTGTATATAGGGGCATGTTCTTTCTGACACTGTATATAGAGGCACGTTCTGTCTGACACTGTATATAGGGGCATGTTCTGTCTGACACTGTATATAGAGGCATGTTCTGTCTGACACTGTATATAGGGGCACGTTCTGGCTGACACTGTATATGGAGGCACGTTCTGTCTGACACTGTATATAGGGGCATGTTCTGGCTGACACTGTATATGGAGGCACGTTCTGGCTGACACTGTATATAGGGGCATGTTCTGACTGACATTGTATATAGGGGCATGTTCTGTCTGACACTGTATATAGGGGCACGTTCTGGCTGACACTGTATATAGGGGCATGATCTGTCTAATACTGTATATAGGGGCACGTTCTGGCTGACACTGTATATAGGGGCATGTTCTGTCTGACACTGTATATAGGGGCACGTTCTGTCTGACACTGTATATAGGGGCATGTTCTGTCTGACACTGTATATAGGGACATGTTCTGGCTGACACTGTATATAGGGGCACGTTCTGTCTGACACTGTATATAGGGGCACGTTCTGGCTGACACTGTATATGGAGGCACGTTCTGCCTGATACTGTATATAGGGGCACATTATTTCCAACACTGTATATAGGGGCACGTTCTGTCTGACACTGTATATAGGGGCACGTTCTGGCTGACACTGTATATGGAGGCACGTTCTGCCTGACACTGTATATAGGGGCACATTATTTCCAACACTGTATATAGGGGCATGTTCTGTCTGACACTATATATAGGGGCATGTTCTGTCTGACACTGTATATAGGGGCATGTTCTGTCTGACACTGTATATAGGGGCATGTTCTGTCTGACACTGTATATTGGGGCACGTTCTGGCTGACACTGTATATAGGGGCATGTTCTGTCTGATACTGTATATGGAGGCACGTTCTTCCTAGGCTATATGACATCACGTTCATCAGTCACATGCCCTAGGGGCTGAGCTGCAATACCAAGCACAACCACTATACAATGTGCGGCGCTGTGCTTGGTAAGCTGAGAGGAGGCTGCAGTGCCGGGAGTCAGACCTCCACTCATCATATATGGAGGATCAACCCTGACGACTGTGTTCCTGAAAAAAAAAACTTTAAATGTCCTGATTTTTGCACTTTCAGTGCTGGTAAGCATTTAGGGTTGGGGGCGTCTGACCTGCAGGACCCTCACTGACCCTGAGAGCTCTACTGCTGCATCCCCTCTAAACCAGTTCTACTGCCCTTCATTCTCAGGATCACTGGGGTCCGGGAGGTCGGCCCCCCACGATCATAAAGTGATCGTATATCCTAGAAATGTATAAGATGGAGATACCCCTTTAAGAGTCATCCATGCAGTTCCGTGTTCTAAGTCATGAAAGTGGACACCATTGTGGCGCGCTGCATTAATAAGCCAGGTGCTGGTGTTCTTTATACCGCCCGACGCCATTGACCAGATGTAGTAATTTTGAGATCACAATAAAAATGTAAATACTATAATTTCTAATCAGGATAAATACCGGGGCCCATTAGTCTCACGCTGACGCTCTCTGATTAACCGGCTGACAGAAGGAAAAATAGCCTGATTTATTTGCAGGTGCCGCCGTGTCGCCATTCAGCTTAATGAAAGGGTAGAAGCGCGTCGTGTGGGAGCGACCACCAATTACCTGACGACGCTGTATTTATTCTCTTATTACTTTAACCTACACCAGGTATTGCTGAAATTACCGCTTGTAGAATAATTAGCAGACGTTGTCCCGGGGCCGGCGAAGGAAGCGCACGGACGTGCATTTAACTATTGCCGTGCTGGTGCATCATTTGGCAATCGTTTTTCGGACCGACCATTGTTCATGGCGGCGTGCGGGAGATTCTGTAATGAATTGTTTCTTAGATCGACGCTTTTACTGATTCAGATTCTCCAGAGAAAACTGTCAGCAGGAAGACGGTCCAGTGACTAGAACTGTCTTACTGGGAAGCCGTCCTTGTTGCCAATAGCAACCAAGCACAAAGCAGATTTGGAAACATTAAAGCTGCATTGTTATTGGTTGCTATGGGCAACAGGGACAGTATTTATTGTAATCGATATTGATAAGTGAGGCCCAGGCGGCCGGGAATAGTGTTGACTGTTACCACAGTGACCTGAATGAGATAGATAGATAGATAGATAGATAGATAGATAGATAGATAGATATGAGATAGATAGATAGATAGATAGATAGATAGATAGATATGAGATAGATAGATAGATAGATAGATAGACAGAGAGATGATGATAGATAGATAGATAGATAGATAGATAGATATGAGATAGATAGATAGATAGATAGATAGATAGATAGTTAGATATGAGATAGATAGATAGATAGATAGATAGATAGATATGAGATAGATAGATAGATAGATAGATAGATATGAGATAGATAGATAGATATGAGATAGATAGATAGATAGATAGATAGATAGATAGATATGAGATAGATAGATAGATAGATAGATAGATAGATATGAGATAGATAGATAGATAGATAGATAGATAGATAGATAGATGAGATAGATAGATAGATATGAGATAGATAGATAGATAGATAGATAGATAGAAAAAGCAAAGTCCACGGCACTTTCAGTGAATTGTGTCCTTTAGGCCTCATGTACACGACCGTATGTGTTTTGCAGTCCGCAAATTGCGGATCCGCAAAAAAAAGGATGACGTTCCGTATGGCATCCGTTTTTTTTGCTGATCCGTTATTTTGGCGGATCCATTGTAATAATGCCTATCCTTATCCGCAAACTAGAAAAAATAGGACATGCTCTATTTTTTTGCGGAATGGAAAAACGGACATAACGGACAGTGTGCATGAGGCCTTATTTACACCAACGCGATGTTTCGGTCCACACATTGGAACCTTTTTGCTTCTGTAGATAGATAATGAGATAGATATATGATATTATAAGACACAGTTCAGACTAAGCAAATATGGATCTACACTCACAAGTGCATAGCCATAAGGCAAACAAGGTTGGTTAAAAGATGGCTGCACAATACATCATAAACTGATGGCCAAAATAGGAAAAGGGGCTCATTCCAAAAACATGGAATGAAGGAAGCTCTTAGCGCACATTTTTAATCAAAAGTATGTCGGGCCCAAGCACCACGTCACGGCGGCTTCCGCACAAGGGTCCCTAACATTACAGATACCGCCTCTCATGGACTTACCAGTCTCCTTTCATTCAGGGCACTGCAGGAACCATGTAAATTGATTTTGTGCTGAGAAGTCCCAGGTACTTGGGCATTGCTCAGACCAAAAGAGGCGCCACCCTCCATATATACTATAAGGCCTTATTCACACGTCCGTAGTGTTTATGGATCCATAAACACACCCGGCCGGCAGCCCCATAGAAATGTCTATTCTTGTCCGCAATTGCGGGCAAGAATAGGACATGCTCTACTTTTTTGCGGAGCTGCGGCCATAAGATCGGTGGCGCGCTCCGCAAAAACTGATGCGGAGAGCACAGTGTGTGCTCTCCGCATCGTTCCGTGCCCCAATCACAGTCAATGGGTCCGCATGTATTCCACAGAATGGCAGAATACATGCGGACATATATGCGGACGTGTGAATAAGGCCTAAGACAGAGTTCAGACTAAGCAGATATGCATCTACACTCACAAGTGCATAGCCATAAAGCAAACAAGGTCCATGAGAGGCGGTATCTGTAATGTTAGGGACCCTTGTGCGGAAGCCGCCGTGACGTGGTGCTTGGGCCCGACATACTTTTGATCAAAAATGTGCGCTAAGAGCTTCCTTCATTCCAATTTTTTGGGAATGAGCCCCTTTTCCTATTTTGGCCATCAGTTAATGATGTATTGTGCAGCCATCTTTTAAGATAGATAGATAGATAGATATGAGATAGATAGATAGATAGATAGATAGATAGATAGATAGATAGATATGAGATAGATAGATAGATATGAGATAGATAGATAGATAGATAGATAGATAGATATGAGATAGATAGATAGTTAGATAGATAGATAGATAGATAGATATGAGATAGATAGATAGATAGATAGATAGATAGATAGATAGATAGTGAGATAGATAGATAGATAGATAGTTAGATAGATACTAAATAGATAGATAGATAGATAGATAGATATTAGATAGATAGATACCGTAGATAGACCAGCTATGCTGTTCTCCAAAAGAGCGTGGAGATTGCCTCTCAGGGACTATCCATACAGTAGCGGAGTTTCCCTTTAAGACCAGTTCTCTCCAATACACAAGTGCAAAAAAATAAAAAATAAAAGTGGACTTTTTTTTCTGCACAAACTGTTGGTAAGTCATCCGAGTTCCATTCCACAATGAGCTATCGTATCTGTATTAAAGAAGAATATCATTTTCCCAGAAACTAATTGGAAAGCAGCTGTAGGACAAAGTAGTTAATATTTCCATTACAGTGAGCGGAAAGTACATGAATTTCACCTTTATCTTCTCCCAGCTTAGCGCGCGCTACATTATTTATTATAACTGAAATTAAAAGTCACCAAAACCCCAGCAAGACGCCCCGTAATAGCCCCAGAATAAAGATTATTACTATTCTGCAAAATGAAGTTTTCCTCAAATTGTTCATTATGTTGATGCGCCCCTATTTATTACAGAGACATATTACCCACATCAGAAATGTCGTGTCCTACTGAAGATAAGGCGAGCGCGTTACGTGGCTGCCATCGCTGGAGCCTGGTGACGTGGGATGCCCGGAGACGCGTCAGAGATTGATAGTCCTGACACTCCAGGGACTGGGAGCGAGTACACGGCCAAGGGCAGGTCCAGGGGCGCACCTGGCGCTTTCGGCATCTTTTGCAAATTTTGATGTGCCTGATTTTTCGTATAGTTTTTGTTTTCCGTTTCACCCCCTGTGCCATCAAGCTTCATTATTGCTGTTTGAACTATTTTTTTTATTCGTTTAATGTTTTTACAGCTTATTAGAACTTATAGCTCGTTCACACAGAGTATTTTATGTGTTAGATTCAATGCAGAAATTCATGTGCAAACCACCTACCATTTCTGTACTGTCGTCCATATTGCAGACCACGTCAAGAAGGGGCGTGTCCCTTGGCAGTGATGGAGATGGCTCTTTGCTACTCCGTATAGGCCATGGCTAGTCTCGGCACCCTACACAGGCATTACCACAGACCGCTGATCCTCTCTGCATTGCCTATAGTCCCCAGGCATGGCACACTGTCAGCCACCATCTTCTTCAAATGTTGACTATTTAAAGCTAGCACAGTCCGGTGCACCACACCCTCACTGGTGGTACTCTGTGTGGCATGGTGGCTGGTCCGTTTTCACCTAACTTGGTCTTTCATAGTTCCTCCAAAGCCTTGTTGGTGCTAGGAAACTTGGTGGTGCTAAGGTCAGCTGCCCTGCTCAATGCTCCCCTCTGCTATGGGTGTCCCTGCTCCAATCTTTACCTAAGTTCCTAGTGGGGTGCAACACTTGAAAGGCGTCACTTACTCTCACTTGCTAGCTAACTACCATGCAGTATTGCAGGTTTTCTTCTTCTTTTCCTGCTGCATTATCTCTCTCTGCATGGTCTGACCACGAGGTCCTCCTGCGCACCTTTACTTATCAACACAGTAACACGCTACACAGCATGGGGACATCCTAGTAAAGAAAGTTGCAGAACTTCTCATTTACAGAAAACCGGGCAGAGGTTTCATGACCATGTCAAAGGATATGGCGCCGCTTGGTCATTTCTTTTTGATTCCTTGGGAGAGACTATAATTTGAGTTTGGATGACGGATGGCAGCCACATCCTCTACTGCTCTGTAGCCGGGGAAAAGAGCAAGGACCTTCTGTTCGGTGGAGCCCATCTCGATCGTGGCAATGTGGCCCCATGCTTTCTAGGTACGACACCACCACTTATCGCTGCCTCTCTATATACTAGCTATCTCACACCGCTAAATAGAAAAAAAAATTAGATGGAATCCCGTTTGCCGCATTAATTTAAACCCATAACGGGTTTACGGTCGGCAAAGGGTTCCCCAGACGCACGGCAATTCTGCGCCAGGATACGGACTAAACTCTGTAAGTGGCCGGGTAATGGAATTCCACGCCGCCGTGATCTCCGATGAATTATGTGGATAACGGCGAGATGTGAATTATGCACACAATTCACATTTACTTGCCATCAGCAGGGATAATAACAGCAGCTAAGCAGCGGCGGTGTAACAAACCCCGAGACAAAGTCACATTACACCGCCATTTACACAAACAATAAAAACAGGGCAAACAGAGAGAAACCTGCAGCCATATCTGAAGTGGATGTAAACGGCGCCACCCGACTTAACTCAATTAAACCTTCATCTTGTTGGATCTGTACTTGTCGCTGTGAATTCAATCTCCGGTGCATTATGTTTTTCTTATTTCCCACTGACAGATTCATTTTTCATTGGGTAAAATAATACCGTCAATAGCTACTTGATCGGGTTCAGTGAAAATAAAGTGTATATTAGGTGCAGCAGTTCTCCCCTCAAGAGCGCTCTCGGCTATGGGCTCACTTACGTAGCATCTGCCAATGCATGAGAAATGCCTACGTGGAAACTAGTGGCTTGTGTGGCAAATAGGCCACCAGGGATGTAACTATAGGGGGGGGGATCAAATTGAGTCACTCACAGCCCTGTGACCTAGAGGGCCAGCACCAAGTGCAACATATAGATACCAGTACGGTGAATGAAAAATGCATACAAAGAAACCAATAACTTCTCTGGCATATAGGCAGCCCACCAGGGATGCAACTATAGAGGATGGAGTAACTGCAGTCACTTGCAGCCCTGGTGTCCTAGGGTACAGCATGTGTCGATACCAGTACCATCAAGGAGAAATGCATACACAGAACCTGGCATACAGGCAGACCGCCAGGGATGTAACTATAAAATGTAAAGTGATTGCAGTCACTTGCAGCCCTGGTGTCCTAGGGTACAGCATGTGTCGATACCAGTACCGACAAGGAGAAATGCATACACAGAACCTGGCATACAGGCAGACCGCCAGGGATGTAACTATAAAATGTAAAGTGATTGCAATCACTTGCAGCCCTGGTGTCCTAGGGTAGAGCATGTGTTGATAACAGTACCGTCAAAGAGAAATGCATACACAGAACCTGGCATACAGGCAGACCGCCAGGGATGTAACTATAAAATGTAAAGTGATTGCAGTCACTTGCAGCCCTGGTGTCCTAGGGTACAGCATGTGTGGATACCAGTACTGTGAATAATAAATGCATACATAGTCTACTAACGTATCTGGATTATAGGCAGCCCACCAGGGATACAACTATACAGGGTGAAGTGATTTGCAATCACTTGCAGCCTTGGTGCCCTAGGAGGCCAGCACTTGTCCTGCAAATGTAGAGACCAGTACCATGAAAAAGAATAGCATACAAAGAATCTAATGATTAATCTGGCATACAGGAAAACCACCAGGGATGTAACTATATGAAGTGAAGTAATTGCAGTCACTTGCAGCCCTGGTTCCCTAGTGGGCCAGAACCCGATGCAAAATATGAAAATGCCAGTACCTTGAATGAGATATGCATACATAGAATCCATTGTCTTGTCTAGCACATAGACAGACCACCAGGGAAGTTGATAAGTTTTAATCACATGCAGCCCTGGTGCCCTAGGGAGACACCATACAGTGCAATATATGAATACACCAGTGCTGTGAATAAGAAATGCATACATAGCATCAGGTGGCTGGAAGGGCATAGATGTAACTATAACAGATGGTGTAACCGCAGTCACTTGCAGCCCTGGTGTCCTAGGGTACGGCATATATAGATACCAGTACTGTGAGGGAGAAATGCTTACATAGCATCTAATAGCTTATCTGGCCTATAGGCAAACAACAAAGGACAATACTAAAGGGATGCAGTAATCGCAGACACCTACAGCCCTGGTGTCCTAGGGGACACTGATGTACAATATATGTAGATATCAGTACCATGAATGAGAAGTGCATACAGAATCTGATGGCTTATCTGGCTTACAGACAGACCACCAGGAACATAACTTTAGGAGTGGACTAACCACAGTCACATGCAAGTCCTCGTGCTTCAGCGAGGACCAGTGCCCAATTAGATGCCAGCACCATGAATAAGAAATACAGTATAATCCACTTGATTACCTTGTACTATATATAGGCAGACCACCAGGCCTGTAACTGTAGGGGGTAGAGCTATTTAAATACCATGCAGTCCTGGTACCCTAGGGGGCAGCACCCAACACAACATATGTAGATACCAGCACCATGAATGAAAAATGCACGCATAGAATCCAGTGTCTTACATGTCATATAGGAAGACCACCAAGGACACACCTAAAGGGTACAGAGTGATGCAGCCACTCTCAGCCCTGGTGCCCTAGAGTGGATGCCAGTGTCACAAATGAAAAGCACATACACATAATCCACTAGATTATCTGGTGCTTTATTTTGGCAGATCACCAGGACTGCAATGATAGAGGGTGAAGCAGTTTCACTATGCACTATAAGAGATTGCCCCGCCCCTGAGGAGCCCATGTTCATACATTGTATTAGTGAATTCTAGTTCAGGCTCCTCATCTCTTGGCCAAGGCAGGGAGCAGATCCAAATAAGAGTTTCTGAAGGACTTGTCCTGCATTGCATTTCTATAGGCACTATGTAATATTTTACTATTTACCGCTGATCCCAGGTGGTCTCAAGAGGAAGACACTTTGTAGACAACCCCTTTAAGACGCTAAATGTTATACATAATACATATATAGCACTGTCTGTGCTCTATAGTGCCAAACTGTAGCCTTCTGCGGTAAAGGACCCCATACACAACCACACATGGGGCCCGGTGGTGATATTTCACTAGTAGTCAATCAATAGTATTTAATTAGAAAACAGTCTAAAGGTTCAGCAAATTACTGTAGCTTTAAATAACAATCTTGACACCAAGGACCTGTAATTAAAACCTAATGGTCGGCAATGTTAATGAATGTGCTGGAGGGCGTGATACATGCGTGACCTGAGCGCACCCCGAGAGCCGAGAGCCGGAAATGCTGGGTCTCAGGAGATTATCTGGGATCTATAATTAGGTTTGGAGTTTAATGGCATGAGATGTGCTATATATTCTATTCAGACCTCAGGACAATGGCACGCCAATACATCACTGATCCTGAGTTATGTCTTCTATTATACTCCAGAGCTGCACTCACTATTCTGCTGGTGCAGTCACTGTGTACATATTACATATCACATATCCTGCACTGATTCCTGAGTTATATCCTGTATTATACTGCAGAGCTGCACTCACTATTCTGCTGGTGCAGTCACTGTGCACATGCATTACCTATCCCGTACTGATCCTGAGTTACATCCTGTATTATACTCCAGAGCTGCACTCACTATTCTGCTGGTGGAGTCACTGTGTACATACACTACTTATCCTGTACTGATCCTGAGTTACATCCTGTATTATACTGCAGAGCTGCACTCACTATTCTGAGCTGCACTCACTATTAGATATCACATATCCTGCACTGATCCTGAGTTTTATCCTGTATTATACTCCAGAGTGATGTAATGCATGTGCACAGTGACTTCACCAGCAGAATAGTGAGTGCAGCTCTGGAGTATAATACAGGATGTAACTCAGGATCAGTACAGGATAAGTAATGTATGTGCACAGTGACTTCACCAGCAGAATAGTGAGTGCAGCTCTGGAGTATAATACAGGATGTAACTCAGGATCAGTACGGGATAGTTAATGCATGTGCACAGTGACTGCACCAGCAGAATAGTGAGTGCAGCTCTGGAGTAAAATACAGGATGTAAAACAGAATTAGTACAGGAGAAGTAATGTAATGTATGTACACAGTGATTCCACTAGCAGAATAGTGAGTGCAGCTCTGGCGTATAATACAGGATGTAACTCAGGATCAGTACAGGATAAGTAATGTAATGTATGTACACAGTGACTGCACCAGCAGAATAGTGAGTGCAGCTCTGGAGTATAATACAGGATGTAAAACAGAATTAGTACAGGAGAAGTAATGTAATGTATGTACACAGTGATTCCACCAGCAGAATAGTGAGTGCAGCTCTGGAGTATAATACAGGATGTAAAACAGAATTAGTACAGGAGAAGTAATGTAATGTATGTACACAGTGATTCCACCAGCAGAATAGTGAGTGCAGCTCTGGAGTATAATACAGGATGTAACTCAGGATCAGTACAGGATAAGTAATGTATGTACACAGTGACTGCACCAGCAGAATAGTGAGTGCAGCTCTGGAGTATAATACTGGATGTAACTCAGGATCAGTACAGGATAAGTAATGTATGTACACAGTGATTCCACCAGCAGAATAGTGAGTGCATCTCTGGAGTATAATACGGGATGTAACTCAGGATCAGTACAGGATAAGTAATGTATGTACACAGTGAATGCACCAGTAGAATAGTGAGTGCAGCTCTGGGGTATAATACAAGATGTAACTCAGGATCAGTACAGGATAAGTAAGGTATGTACACAGTGACTCCACCAGCAGAATAGTGAGTGCAGCTCTGGAATATAATACAGGATGTAACTCAGGATCAGTACGGGATAGGTAATGCATGTGCACAGTGACTCCACCAGCAGAATAGTGAGTGCAGCTCTGGAGTATAATAGAGGATGTAACTCAAGATCAGTACAGGAGAAGTAATGTAATTTATGTACACAGTGACTGCACCAGCAGAATAGTGAGTGCAGCTGTGGAGTATAATACAGGATGTAACTCAGGATCAGTACAGGACAAGTGATGTATGTACACAGTGACTCCACTAGCAGAATAGTGAGTACAGCTCTGGAGTATAATTTGTAATTCAGGATCAGTACAAGATACGTACTTGGAATTTGCATTGATGCCCACCTAGGAACACTAAATATTGGTGTCACATGCAAGGTCGGCCCCAAAGGCAAAGAAAATATAAAAAGAAAGGAGCCAACAGTGGCACTTATTAACCTCAGAGTTAGTTCCCTTCAGTGGGGCACTGTCTATAGACTTCTTAGCAGTGCCCACAATGAAGGGGGTGGGACCATATTTGCTAACATCCCTCTTTCCATGGGCCCTGCTGCAGCTACAGGGGCCCTGTATTATCCTGTATATACCCCTAGTGGCTTGCCAGACGTCAGATCTTTGGTGGCCTTCATACCTTCCTAAGCGCTTCGATGTATTCTCTGCCTCTGTAATGTATCAGAGC
The DNA here is from genome assembly GCA_033119425.1 of Bufotes viridis. Lineage (NCBI taxonomy): Eukaryota > Metazoa > Chordata > Amphibia > Anura > Bufonidae > Bufotes > Bufotes viridis. The sequence continues at coordinate 98,633,937 of CM065598.1, forward strand.
TACAGCACTGGAGACAATGTAACAGTAAAAGCAAACATTAGCATAAACCAGGTTTCTGGGTTCAGCCTTAATTCAATTTTGCAGGCAGCGGTGACCCTGTGCCTCGATGATCTGCTGTGATACAACCCTCAGCAAACACTTCACTTTTATAGCCGGTGACCTCGAAATGAAGCAAACAATTCACCACCAATTTATAAAACCACATCATCTTTTCCGTTCACTTTGCTGAATTGCTTGTAAATCCCCGGGAAAAGCTCTGATACCTTCATTTTGGCTAAAATTGTTACCGACTAAGCGGCTTAAGCTGTATATACTGTATTTCTACTCCATAAGACGCACTTTCCCCCCCCCCCCAAAGTGAGTCTTATGAGCGAATATCAATGAAAGCACTCGGGAGGACCGGGGGAGATGAATATAGTGCTCCTGGCTGTACTCACCACTCCCTGGTCCTCCACGGGCGCCACGTTGCACTGTCCTGACTGCCTTCACTGTTTATTTATTTGTGTCTGATCTGAGGTCTAATGAGAAAAGGGTCTGGGGTCTGATATGAGGTCTGAGGGGTCTGATGAGGAATGGGGTCTGATATGAGGTCTGAGGGGTCTGATAAGGAATGGGGTCTGATATGAGGTCTGAGGGGTCTGATATGAGGGCTGAGGGGTCTGATGAGGAATGGGGTCTGATATGAGGTCTGAGGGGTCTGATATGAGGGCTGCTTGCACCGGTGCCGTTAATGTATTCATTTTATGTCTGATCTGAGGTCTAATGAAAAATGTAGGTCTGATCTGAGCTCTGTGAGGGGGAAACAGTCTGATTTGGGGGCTGATCTGAGGTCTGTGGGGGGAGTCTGATTTGGGGGTCTGATGTAAGGTCTGGGGGCAGATTTGGTGGTCTGATCTGACGTCTGAAAGGGCGGGGGTTTGAGGAATGGGGGGTCTGATTAGAGGACTGCTTGTGCTGGTGGTGTTCATTTATTCATTTTATGTCTGATCTGAGGTCTAATGAGAAATGGGATCTAATTTGAGGTCGGGGGGAGGGCTGATTTGGGGGGCTGATCTGAGGTCTGGGGGGGCTGATTTGGGGGTCTAATCTGAGGCTTCATAGTTTCTGATCTGAGGTCTAATAATGAATTGCGGTCTGATATGACATCTGGGGGGGGGGCTGATTTGGGGGTCTGATCTGAGGTCTGGGGGGTTGATTTGGGGGTCTAATCTGAGGCTTCATAGTTTCTGATCTGAGGTCTAATAATAAATGGGGGTCTGATATGAGGTCTGGGGGGGGGGCTGATTTGGGGGTCTGATCTTAAGTCTGGGGGGCTTATTTGAGGTTAATCTGAGGCCTCATGGGGGTCTGATCTGAGGTCTAATAATGAATGGGGGTCTGATGGGGTTTTGATCTGAGGTCTAAAGAGGAATGGGGGTCTGATTTGTGGTCTGAAGAGAATTGGGGGTCTGATTTGTGGTCTGAAGAGAATTGGGGGTCTGATTTGGGGGTTTGATCTGCATTCTGAGAAGGATCTGGTCGGCTTTGGGGGTCTGATGAAAAATATTTTTTCTTAGTTTCTTCGGAAATTATGGAGCAAAAAAAATGTTAAATAGTACAGAGTGAACTGACCCTAACAAATAGAGAAGAAACGTGAGGACTAATCCGGCTTGAAGGGTATTTTTCATATATACACAAATACAGTCAGATGCTCTGGAGCTCGTGGAGGCTGTAAGCCATGGCCGACGCGTTTCAGCTCGCAGCACAGTTGCCAACCGTCCCAAATTTTCAGACAATTCCGGCAAATTCACCTATTTCCCAGACCAAAAATTGGTGGAGCTTATGTAAACCCTCATGTTTGGGTTAGGCTTAAAGGGGTTGTCGGACCAACTGAAATGGTCACTTACAGTCCCACCATTTCCGGGCTACTTACAGTCCCCCCTGGACAAGGAGTAAGATGGTCCCAGGACCACTGCTGTAACCACCAACTCAGTGCCTCTGTGTGTGGGATCCCATGTCAGAGTCAAGGGCCACACACATAAAACTCACCCTCTTACAAGCTGGAGTGACCCCTATGGGTATTGCTATAGCTCTCCCTCATGCTTTACACTGCAGCTCTGCTTATAGTCTGTAACATTATCTATCAGCCTGTATCGGGGGCCAGTCTCACAATGCTGGTAATGGAGAAGTGGGTGCACATGGCTTGTTCTCTCCATTTCCCTCTAGGGCCACGGTATCAGGGAGAGCTAAAACCGGGAGCCACGTCCTTCCTTTCCCAGGGCCGCCTTCCCCTGGCTGAGATCGGGGAAGGCGGTCCATATTAGTCATAGGCCTGAGCCTACAGAAGGCTCCGAGGCTGATTACTAGTATATTCCAATGCTGGCCTGCAGGTGGCAGCACTGCACTGGGATATACTGAATCCTGTGTTCTGTACTGCATAGATATGACTTTAAAAAAGTTTTAAAAAATATTTAAAAAAAAATAATTAAAATCATTCCCCTAAAAAATAAATGTAAAAAAAAATTAAATATCATGGGCATCGCCACATCTGACATCTATGAAACTGCTATTAAAATATGAACCCCATACGGCAAATGGCGTAATGGAAAAAAAATCTAAATGGATGATTTGCCATCTTTTCATCACTTCACCTCCTAAAAAAATTGAATAAAAAGTCATAAAAAAGTAAAATACTGCCCAAAATGGTATAAAAAAAAAAAAACACAGGTCGCCCGGCAAAAAATAAGCCCTCACACATCTCCGTGAACATAACTCTAAAAATGTTACGGGGGTGAGAATACAGCGATGAAAAGAAAAAATGAATTTTTTACAAAGTTTTTATTTTCTTTTAAGATTAAAACATAAGAAAAATTATACAAATACGGTATGGTTGGAATGGTAGCGACCTGGAGACTGAAGGTAACGGGTCAGTTTTACCACATAGAGAACGTTGTAAAAACAAAACCCGTAACACTGTGGCCCAATTTATTTATTTTTTCCAATTCCACCCCATTTGGAATTTTTTTCAGCTTCAACTACATTGCGTTGCGGTAAATGGTGCCATTAGAAAGGACAACTTGTCTCGCAAACAACAAGCCCTTCTACACTATGTTAATGGAAAAATAAAAAGGTAATGGCTCCAGGAAGGCTGGGAATTAAAAATAAAAACGCAAAAAAAAAAAAAGAAAATGGCAGGGTCCAGAAGGGGTTAATACAGGTGTCTGGTCTGGGGTCTGATTTTAATAGAAGTGTCTGGTCTGAGGTCAGAATAAATAGTTAACCACGCCCACAAAAAGGCCACGCCCATCTCTGCCCCTCTGCCAGGCACAGGTCGGGAATCACACGTGACTAGAACGCAGCATCCGAGCCAGTACGTTATGACCAGCAGCTGGAGGGTCACGTGGCTCTGCTCGGCGCATCGATTGCTCTTCCTGCCGCCGGGAGGTGACTAGTGCTGTCTGTCGCTAGGTTGCAGTTCAGGAGCCGGGGCCTGTGAAGCGGTTCCTCACTCTCCCGGTGGTTGCCGTGTCTCTGGGACTTCACCATGGCCACGGGGAAACTCTCCAAGAACCTCCTGCGGATGAAGGTGAGGAGGGCTGGGTCAGGAGCTCAGGCGGCCGCCGCCATGATGGATGCTTGTGTGGGGGAGCACATGGCTGACGTGCCGCTGCGGAACCTCTTGTGTGTGACCAGCTGTCAGTCCTCAGCCTGAGACTTTATAGCCACACTGTCTGGCGGTGTGCTGGGACGTGTAGTGCCACAGGCAGTTCCGCTCCAGCTGTGTACCCTGACTACCAGTTATCATTGTCCCCCATCTATAGCCCTGGCTGCACTACAAGTCCCAGCATGGTCACCTAGCAACCATGCCTGCGGCAGCTATAGACTTTGGTGCACTACAAGTCCCAGCAGGGTCACCTAGCAACCATGCCTGCAGCAGCTATAGACTTTGGTGCACTAAAAGTCCCAGCATAGTCACCTAGCAACCATGCCTGCAGCAGCTATAGACTTTGGTTCACTACAAGTCCCAGCAGGGTCACCTAGCAACCATGCCGGCAGCAGCTATAGACTTTGGTGCACTACAAGTCCCAGCAGGGTCACCTAGCAACCATGCCGGCAGCAGCTATAGACTTTGGTTCACTACAAGTCCCAGCAGGGTCACCTAGCAACCATGCCGGCAGCAGCTATAGGCTTTGGTGCACTACAAGTCCCAGCAGGGTCACCTAGCAACCATGCCTGCAGCAGCTATAGACTTTGGTGCACTAAAAGTCCCAGCATAGTCACCTAGCAACCATGCCTGCAGCAGCTATAGACTTTGGTTCACTACAACTCCCAGCATGGTCACCTAGCAACCATGCCTGCAGCAGCTATAGACTTTGGTGCACTACAAGTCCCAGCACGGTCCTCTAGCAGCCACGGCGCCACCAATGCATATAATTAACCCTTAAATACAAATGTAGGCTGCGGGTGCCGGCGGTATCACACAGCTGACATGACTGGGAACGGCGATCCGCCAAACCCCGACAATTAACCCCTCAGGTGCCGCATTGGTGGCGCAGTGTTCACACAGGGGGTCATTTGCATAGTGACTATGCCAGTTTTAGGTGTAACGCTTGGGCGTTTTTTACGCTGTCCACGCCGCTTCAGAGTGGGGACATCGGCCCCGACAAATTTACTTACTTTTACGCCTGAAAACTGGAGTAAAAACGACTTCAGTCAGGGGCTGAGCCTCGTCAGTTCTACTTTACACCAGTTTGCTAAATGACCCCCTTAGGGAGCATTCACACAACCATAAGTGTTTTGCGGATCCGCAAAACACGGATACTGGCTGTGTGCGTCCCGCATTTTGCGGACGGCTCATGGCCGGCACTATATAGAGAATGCCTATTCTTGTCTGCAACCACGGACATGAACAGGACATGCTCTATCTTTTTTGCGGAGCCGTGGAACGGAAAAAAACGGATACGGACAGCACACGTTGTGCTGTCCTCATCTTTTGCGGCCCTATTGAAATGAATGGGTCCGCACCTGTTCCGCAAAATTGCGGAACGGATGCGGATCCAATTATACAGTTGTGTGCATGCTCTTTTAATATCATTAATTTTGCCCTTCACTGAAAGCAAGCAGAGATCTATTGTAAATAGGGAGGAATTGATACACAAAGTATTAATAAGTCTCAGAATAATCAATAGTCTTAAAATAAATTAAAAAAAAATCACCAATTTTTCCCCTGGGCTGAGTGAGGGGCCTATAACAACTCGCTCCATGACATATAGGCCCGGGTCCCAACTCTGGGACTCGCTCCCGTCGCCCTTGATGTGAACGAAGCATGTGCAGTGTGCTCTCCATTCATGGCCATGGGAGTCCCGAAAATAGGCCAATGAGCGGGCTGAACGGTATTTTCCAAAGTCCCATAGCGGTGAATAGAGCGCACACCGCGCAAGCGCGGACACCGCTCCATTCATGTCTATGGGACTGCCGGAGATGTACGGAGGATGGCCACGCACTTGCGGCTAATCATCACTTAGTTCAGAGGGCCCCTACTAGAGATGGGTGCGGGTCCTACGTCTCTGACCCGCACCCATCTCTCCTAATAATATGCCGTCAATGTCCCAGATAGGAATATCCCTTTAAGGCCCCATTCACACGTCCGGAATTGCGGACCCATTCATTCCTATGGGGACCCACGATGTCTCGCCCGGATCCGCACTTCCGTTCCGCAAAAAAATAGAACATGTCCTATTCTTGTCCGCAATTGCGGACAAGAAAAGGCATTTTCTATGAGAGTGCGGTGATGTGCGGATCCGCAAAACACACACGGACGTGTGAATGGGGCCTAAAGGGGTTATCCTGGAAAAGATATTGATGACTTATCCTCCGGCTCGGCCGATCAGCGGGTAGCCGCCATGCTCATTGGAGCTCTGGTGAATGCGGCAGGCTCCCGGCCGCTTTCCAAGGACAGCGCCCTACATCCTATAGTGGCAGTGCTCGGTATTGCACAGTGAGTGACGTCACTGCTGGCCTCAAGGCCTCGTCTGATAGCTGATCGGCGGGGCCCCCCTGCAGATCCGATACGGACGACGAGGGATGAGCAAAGCGAGGTTCAAATCCTAGATCCAAAGTCGCTTCGCTCTAAATTTTCCGTCTCCGCACAACGTTAAAACGTATGGGCTCCGGCGCGGCGAAAAGAATTATAACCGAAGTCTCGCGAGACTTCTGTCAATAACTTCGGCTTTTGATTATTAAACTTGAAAACCATTTAAAAACAGGTATCCAAAGTTGGCTTCGGTACCAATTGGTGCCTCTGCACCGAAACCAACTTTGCAACCAAGTTTTAAAAAGGGTTTTCAAGTCGAAAAATCAAATTCCGAAGTCGTGCGACATTTCCCATACATTGGAATGCTGTACGGAGACGGATCTCCGTACAGCATTCAATTGAAGTTTTAAACGATCTAGGATCCGAAGCGCGTCCTGAGGATACGCCATACATTTATTTTCCTGGATAATCCCCTTATTTTTATTTTCGTTTACGGTATCGCAGTACATCATACGGAACCTTTAATTTGTGCCGTTGAAAAAAATGACAACTCGTTCTGCGTAAAACCTGCCCCCATATGTCTGTCGACGGAGAGGAAAGTCTGGGGGCGAAAAAAAATGAAAACGTCACCGCCAAAATTGAAGAGTGCGGTGAATATTGTCACCTTCAGAGCTGACCTGTCATCACGTATTAATACACTGCAGCGCAGGCCGGAGAATTGTGGCGCATTATACCTCCCCCGCGTACGATTAGCGGTGCACATGGCGACCGCTCCAGTGAGTTCGGTGGCCACGCTGATTGTTTCCAGCCATTCAGGTGACAATCATCCCCGCGAATACTTGCTTTTGAGTAATTCACACACACGTCCGTCGCGGAGATTAATAGAGCCCCCCGCGCGGCCACTTTAGCCGGAAGTTTTTGGCTTTGGCGAATTCTCCGGCTAGAATAGGAGGTGTCAGACTGACCGGACCGTTGATGGTCGAGCTCAATAACCCCTCTCCAGCTGTGCTAAATGCGCGACTGGTCTAGGTGGGCGCGTGATGGATTTTTAATTTTTTTTTTTTTACTTTTCTGCAGCAATTTACTCTCTGAACTGCTGTTTTTTAAGCGGCGGTGTTGTCAGACACTTCAGCTGAACGTTTCTCAGTTGGGGAAGGTTACAATGCAGTCAAGTTTCGACCGGCGTCCTCCTGTCACGTCTCTGACCCCGCAAGAGTGGGCCGAGTGCACGGAGCCGTCACCGCAGCTCTTATTATAGTGGTTGAAATAATTCCGGTTTTATTTTTTTTCCCCTTTCTTCCACATCTGAAGGTTCCCTCAGCCATGACGCTTAGATATTAAACGGGGCCATTATCGTTTCCAGGCGGGCCCATTTAGGCTGACACGCCGTTATATTACCGCCACAATAGGACAATGCAGGGGTTTAACCATTAACGTGGAGGACGCGACTCGTCCTTTATAATACGCTTCATGCACTTCATAACCTTTTTAGAGATTTGTAGGCTTTTAAATTGGTTCTATACAAACTGACCGTGTCCCAGGTAAGCTGGATCTAGTTGGACTTTCCAATTGAACCCTTGACATCTCGGAGCGCCCCAGGTGCTCGCCCCGGAGGTTACTGGGGTATCGCTATACAGGAGCTCGCCCTGGAGATTACTGGGGTATCGCTATACAGGAGCTCGCCCCGCAGGTACTGGGGTACCGCTATACAGGAGCTCGCCCCGGAGGTTACTGGGGTACTGCTATACAGGAGCTTGCCCCGCAGGTTACTGGGGTACCGCTATACAGGAGCTCGCCCCGGAGGTTACTGGGGTACCGCTATACAGGAGCTCGCCCCGGAGGTTACTGGGGTACCGCTATACAGGTGCTCGCCCGAGGTTACTGGAGTACCGCTATACAGGAGCTCGCCCCGGAGGTTACAGGGGTACCGCTATACAGGAGCTCGCCCCGCAGGTACTGGGGTACCGCTATACAGTTGCTCGCCCCGTAGGTTACTGGGGTACCGCTATACAGGAGCTCGCCCCAGAGGTTACTGGGGTACCGCTATACAGGTGCTCGCCCCGGAGGTTACTGGGGTACCGCTATACAGGTGCTCGCCCCGGAGATTACTGGGGTACCGCTATACAGGAGTTCGCCCGGAGGTTACTGGGGTACCGCTATGCAGGTGCTCGCCCCGCAGGTTACTGGGGTACCCGCTATACAGGTGCTCGCCCCGCAGCTTACTGAGGACCCGCTATGCAGCTGCTCGCCCCGCAGGTTACTGAGGACCCGCTATGCAGCTGCTCGCCCCGCAGGTTACTGAGGACCCACTATGCAGCTGCTCGCCCCGCAGGTTACTGAGGACCCACTATGCAGCTGCTCGCCCCGCAGGTTACTGAGGACCCGCTATACAGGTGCTTGCCCGCAGGTTACTGTATCTCTATGATGTCCTTATGTTGTAATAGAGTACATTGAAGGGGGTCTTAGAGGGTCCCTTGTTGATCCCCTTTCCTATTAACACTACGCGTGCTGTGCTTCTCACACAGCGGGGAAGAATCATGGCTGTAAGTCCGGCTTCTCCTCTTTTATTATAAACCACTTTCCTTCCACTTTGAAATAACAGTAAAAAGCCATCACGGGAAATGTCATCTCAGCCACGTATTACTGACATATCTGCTTATTGCACTACGGGCGAGAAGCCGTCTAATGGGCGGCCGGATCCGGGTCATATGTGATATCTAATCCAGGCACTTTATTAAGGTGCACCCTGCGCTGTGTGGGGGGGATCCAGCTGGTCCTCTGATGGCTCCGCTGTGAGGCACACCTCCATACATCAGCATTAAAAGCAGCGGGGTGCCCCATTGCCTGGTAAGTGCCTGTAATACCCGCACTGACGTGAGCCCGGGGAGATTAAATAGGAAGCCGCTGACCCGTATTACAGCCGCCATCTCCGGTCCTGCACTGAAAGGCTTTCTAATGCAAGGCGGAATGGAAGCCTAATGAGCGGAGGGAGGGGACCGCTTCCAAACCCTCTCATTCAGCCATTTACTGAAATGCATTGAGCAGGGCGAAAGTGCATAAAACCGCCGTCGAGTAAAACGCTCACCGCCCTTTGGGTAAATTACCTTCGCCTGTTTTAGGTCGGCGACTTCTCAGAATACACAACCACGGAAGAAGCAAGTCAGTGAGGTCTTATGGAAGCTGGCAAGATGCCCGTTTCAGGATGCGGATAGTGGCATTGCACATCCGAATATCCATGGTGGCAGCATGCAAGCTCGCTCGCTTCTTCTCAGAATTCTCATAGAAGTGAATAAAGCATGCTGGGAGTTGGTTATACAACGCTGGAGTGGTGGAAGTTGCTGACCTCTTGTGGAGAGCGACGGCAGGTTGGCAAAGGGAGTCTTATGGGCCAGGCATGGCTCCGTGGGAGAAAGGAAACGGAACTGCTCTCTACTGCCACCTATTGCTTGGCTGCCCTATAGGGAGCATTTCCTGACCTGTAAGGGTCCATTCACACGTCCGCATCCGTTCCGCAATTGTGCGGAACAGGTGCAGACGCTTTCATTTTCAATGGGGCCGGAATGGATGCGGACAGAACACTATGTGCTTTCTGGATCCGCACTTCCGTTTCCGCAAAAAAATAGAGCATGTCCTATTCTTGTCCGCAATAGTGGACAAGAATAGTCATTTTCTATTATAGTGCTGGCCATGTGCACATGGCAGGTGTCCGTGTTTTGCGGATCCGCAAAACACTTACGGACGTGTGAATGGAGCCTTAGACTGCGCCACACTGCCCACTTTCACAAGGAGAAACTTAATAAAGTGCTATTCAGTAATAGTAGTCTATTACATTGGCTGGTGTCGGGACCCCCACTGATCACGATTAAAATGGGGACCCTGTACCCCTTTGAGCCCCTGAAATTATCGGAGCAGCTGGTTGGGCATGCGAGCTGTCACGCCACTCATCTCTGGAGGTAGCTGGGCACGACTGTGGACGGTGCATAGACTCGGCCCGCTGCTCTGCGCCCTCCCCAGTCTCCTGATCTGTGGGGGGGTCCCAGCAGTAGAACCCCCACTTATCTATTAAATTGGAGGAATACCTCTTTAGCCCCCCATACCCACATTAAAGGCCTCTCGAGGCAAACCCGCACCCTGCTCAGCAGGATAAGCTTATTTACGTTGTAAAGGGCGAAATCCGTGATCGAAATCTATATGTTGCAGGTTTCAGTTCTCATCCACTTTGCTGCTAGTGTAATACGCTGCCAACTGTACCATCTGCCAAATCCGGATGGAAAATACGCAGCCGTATTCATTTAAATAGGCCAGAGCCGCACAGCTCTTTATTGGACCGGCGCTGTTCTGTATCATGACAGACGCTCAGCCGTGCGTCTGGGAAAGCTGGATGGAACCATTTATAGCAGCAGATGTCGCCATAATTCTTGTCACCCAGATGTCCGCGAAATTGCAGTGCAGAACGAGAGAAACTGAATCGTTAGCGTATTAACCTTCCCTCGTGGCAGCGGAGCGCTACTGTAAATCCAGGCTAAGCTGTGCTGGTGTATGGCTTCTACTAAATATATTCCTCTCTCTTCCTTTAGTTTATGCAAAGGAGCCTTGACCCAGAAACCAAGAAACAGTTAGAAGAGGAAGAGAAGAAGATCATCAGCGATGAACACTGGTTCCTCGACCTGCCCGAGCTGAAGGAGAAAGAGTAAGGAGTTCTTCCCATCAAACGCTGGTTGGGTCACGCCCCCGTAGAAACATACACTGCTGTTACTTAAATAGGTGTGAAAAGACACAGACGACCGGCAGCATCAACCCGTCAACAGTCCCTCCCCATAGAAGTCCATGGAAAGTTGCACAAAGGCAGTGCCGTCTATGGACTTCAGAGAATGTCAGGTAGCACCAAGTGGCCCTGGTCTATCTCTACCAGTCATTTAAAAGTGCGCAGAGACTGCCGGAAAAGCGAATGGCGTCCTGTGTTCACCAGACGGTCCTCTTGAATCCTGACCTCTGTAGTATTTATTGGGTTTGTCTTAAAAATTGTTCTTTAAATGCAGGAGGTTGCAACCTGTAATAATTGGAAGTCCCTGTAGCTCCTCGGCCCTCTACGAGAAGCGTCCTGCCGCCTCTAATTTATCGCCAGCCTGCCCGCGGCGGCCTCGCTGTTTTTTTTTGCTTTGCTGCTGTAGATCTTAAACCCTTCCGCTACATCCACACATTGATACCAAATTGACCTTTTAAAGGAGATTTCTGGGAGTTTTACACTGTTGATCTGTCCTCAGGATAGGTCAGTGGGGGTCTGACCCCCGGGACCCCCACGAATCGGCTGTTTCAGAAGGCACCGGCACTTGCAGTAGCGCCACAGCCTTCTCTCAGTTTAGGAATAAAGGAATTGGACTTCCTTTATTTTCTGTCTCCCTGATCACAGGAGTGATTTTTTTTTTTTAGGACTTGTTTTTGCGCTGTACATGCGCGCTGCGCCCTGTCTCGCAGGAGCACGGGTGCCCTTTCAAACATGCGGTTCAGCAGGGGGGGTCCTGGGTGTCGGACCCCCACCGATCAGACACTGATGGGAGGATAGGTCATCAGTATAAAAGTCTCGGAAAACCCTTTTAAAGGAGCAGTGCCCCTGAAATTAATGCCCATCCGCCATTCCTTGCAGCACAGACAAAGGATTCATCCAAAGTCAGAAATATCCACATTCCAAGTGTAAATGCAGCAGTTTTTCTACAATTAGATGCTTTATCCATAAATCAGGACAAATGCTTGAATAGCAATCCCTGCTTTAAAGGGAGTCTTTCACCCCAAAAACCCATTTTTCAACACTCGCATCTTTCTCTGCAAAATTGCCCCCAGATTAAAAAGCTTCTTACCTCATTGCTGTACCTCCTACAGATCTTCAGAAAATCCCTTTAATTGCAGATGTCAATCACAGTTGAAGGTGCCCAGGGGCGGCGTCATAATGGCCGGTGCCCAGGCCGTGCGCTCATCTTCATAACTTTCCACTCACCTTTCACCCAGACGGCCCGCCCAGTGTCTTCAGCTTGTCCTCCACCTCTAGTGGCCAAATCCCGCGCCTGTGCCGAGGATCCGGATGTCCGTGCCTGCGCACTGGATACCCTGATGCTTCTGCCAGTAATCGGGAAACCAGTGCGCAGGCCCGGACATCCGGATCCTTGGCACGAGATTTGGCCACTGGAGGAGGAGGACAAGCTGAAGACACAGGGCGGGCCGTCTGGGTGAAAGGGGAAGTGGAAAGTTATGAAGATGAGCGCGCGGCCTGGGCACCGGCCTTTATGACGCCGCCCCTGGGCACCTTCAACTGTGATTGACATCTGCAATTAAAGTGATTTTCTGAAGGTCTGTAGGAGGTACAGCAATGGGGTAATTTAATGTGATTCAGTGTCATTCCCATTAGCAAGCTGATTATAAAGTGCAGAGTAGTCGGGGGATTCTCCCCTTCCCACAGCTTCTATGCAGATCCTATCAGTAGGACAGGGGCGCGGTGTGGAGCTGCTGGGGTAACGAGCGTCAGATATAAAATAAACGTAAGATTAATTACGGCTCAGCCATTTGATTGAATAGCACACGTGCAGGCATATTGCGCCTTTCCGATGCGTAATATCTTCAGAGCCCGCCGGCCTTTGGCTTGGTACATTTCTCGCTAGCGGCTGTGAGATTAGTCCGCTTTACCCAGCAAGTAGGGATGGGCTGCAGGATAGATTTATTGATCTATATGTCGCCTGCGTGGCCGGCTCCAGCGCATTGAGTAAAAGTGCCAAAGCGGAAGAAACGCAACACTCAGAACAAGAGGAGCTGGGTTCAAATTCTAACGAAGGTGAAGATTTTCTGTATTAACCCCTCGCTGCTTCCATGATATTATATACCGGGCAGGCTCAACCTGCGGCCCTCCAGCTATTGCAAAACTTAAACTCTCAGCATGCCTGGATAGCCTACAGCTGTTAGGGCATGCTGGGAGTTGTAGGTTTGCAACAGCTGGATGGCCGCAGCTTGAGCATCCCTGTTATATACGATACATATGATGTGCAGAATTTTCAAAACTTTCAGGCTAGTTTATGTTTTTGCTAGTTTTTTTTTGGTCACCCCTGATGGCGAGCTGTATGACTACCTGTAGAGGGTCCTGCTGCCGGCGTAAAGGACATTACACAGCCGTCCAGTGAAGGCTCAATAGTCGCCCCAGATTTCGCTTGTGCACCCTAATCTCTATAGACAAGGTCCTGACGGTGACACCACCTCGATTATCGCAAAGTGACATTTTCAATTGGTTGTTTGCAGCAGTCGGCCTCCTAAAATATTCATTTATATGTTGTAAGGCTGTGGACACCTTCAGGGAAATTTCTATGACTGCATGTTACTCATTTTAGGATAAAAAGCATTTTTTTCAAATTTTCTTTATTAAAAACTTTAAGCTGTTTCTGAGATACAAGGGTTTTAATCAAGACTGTTTGCAAGCTGTGACTGCTTTCTTTGAATCCCGTCATCTGACGGCTCGTGTGTTTCTCTGATCTTGAAAAAATATATATTTTTATCCCAAAATGATGAAAATGCAATCAAAAAATGCCTCCAAAGGTGTCTTTATTTAAGGTGGAATTTTCATGAAGTGGAGATGCCTATTTGTGTAAGGGCTCATGCCTGCCAACATACTATATATATTTTTTTTCCATGTCCGTTCTGCTTTTTTGCCGACCATATGCGGAACCATTCATTTAAATGGGTGCACCAAAAAAACGGAAGTTACTCTGTGTGCATTCTGTTTCCGTATGTCCGTTCTGCAAAAGAATAGAACATGTCCTATTATTGTCCCCATTATGGACGTTCTAGTAGGGGCCATCTGTTCCGTTCGAAAAATACGGAATGCACATGGACGTTATCCGTAGTTTTTGCGGACCACGAAATCCATACGTTTGTGTGCATGAGCCCTATTACATGGATGCCCTTGTGCATTTAGGAACTTCATTAAAAAACTGCCTTCCGGGTTACCGTTCACACGCAGTCATAGGTACTATAAGTGTTTGGAAAAAAAAAAATTTTTGTACCGAAAAAAAATCTTTCGCCCACTTTTTTGCCGACTTCCTGCTGAGCTGATTCAGCGCTAATGAATGATGTGTATTTGGATTTCTGTTTTTTCTGCTCGTTTTTGGAATGTGACCTAATCGCTAATAAATGCACGGTCATGCTAATCGAAATCCTAACAACATTTTCAGGAGTTTCATTATCGAAGAGAGAAGCTTCCTTCCATGCGAAGACTTCCTGTACGGCAGAATGTCCTTCAAAGGGTTTAATCCGGAGATTGAGGTAAGGACTTCTGCAGGATGGTCGATGTCGGACAACATGTATGTCCTAGAGCAGGGCTGGCCGACCTGCGGCTCTCCAGCTGTTGTAAAACTACAACCCCCACCATGCCCTGCTGTAGGCTGATAGCCGTATTCAGACTCTGCATGCCGGGAGTTGTAGTTTTGCAACAGCTGGAGAGGCCATCCCTGTCCTAGAGCAGGGCCGCCGGTGACCTCCGTGTGGATTTCATGGCCTCGGCCGGTATGGTCTGGCCAGTGAGCCACACTTTATTAGGTTTTTAGCACTTTTTTGTAACTTTTTGGGGTATGTATGCTGCGTCAGCGCAGCCATATCTTGTGCATAGAGTGGCCGAGCATGCGCTGTTAGGCGAGAGTCGGGGTGCCCCAATATACTGTAGATATTCGACAAGTCCTGCTTAAATCGGTGAATTCGGCCAACATTTATCTAATGGCTATGGCCAGTAGTGTTGCGCGAACTTGTTTTTTTAAGTTCTGCATCCAAAGTTATCGAAGAATCCCGTTATGGATTCCAAATTCCGTTATGGTCCGTGGTAGCGGAATCCATAACGGGATTCTTCGATAACCCAAACTTTGGACGCAGAACTTAAAACACAAGTTCGCTCAACACTAATGGCCAGCCGGAATCATTGGGACCCCACAAACCTTTCCGATTGGGGGTGAGGCCCCAAAAACAATTGTACCATTTTTTATATTTAAATACTTAATGCAAATGAGCAGCACCAAGAGGAGTCACATGTTGGCATATGCCCTCCCATTAGAGTAACTGGAAGCAGGAATGGTATAACCTGAGCCCTCTCTGTGCCGTTCATCGTCCTAGGACGCACATAGCATTGACCTTTTATAATAACTTCTCCTAATGGCTGGTGATAGATCCCTCTAAGGCAGGGTTGGCCAACCTAAGGCTCTCCAGCTGTTGCAAAACTACAACTCCCAGCATGCCCAGACTGCCTACAGCAGGGTATGGTGGGAGTTGTAGTTTTACAACAGCTGGAGAGCCGCAGGTTGGCCATGCCTGCACTAAGGACTTGCATGCTTATCTCTGCCTATACTGTATTTCACAAGAGCAAATCCCATTACAGGAAAGTAGGAAAACCACGTCTGTCAGTATCTGTGGAGCGCAGGGCGTCGCGATGGCGTGCGATCATCATTCTCCTGTCACAGAGCACTCAGTCATGTCATTTCTCTTCTCAGAAGCTTATGGTCCAGATGAACTCCAAGGCAAATGCAGAAGAGGAGGTCCTCGAGGACGGAAGAATGGATGTGGATGTGACAGACGAAGAAATGGCCCTCCGGTAGGATTTATCATCTTCTTCCATGATCGGGAAGTGATGAGAGACGCGTCATTAATATATATGTACTCTGCTGAATCCATTAATGCCGCCATGAATCACAGCGGAAAGCCTTCCAGGCTCCGATGCGCGGGGATGGTGACAGGCACACAGAGTATTTAAGATATTCAGCATTGGTCAGATAATATATCGCGGTGGTATAGACTCGCATGTAAGTGCCTGCAGTGTAGGGAACGTGACAGCAAGCTAAATGCAAAGTCCTCCAGTGGAGCAAAGCAACTGCTGTGATATTAGTTACTGGCCATTACTGGGATCATATCAAATCGGAGCGAAGATTTAAAGGGCCACGGAAACAAAGCACGCTCTCTCTCTATATCTCTCTCTATCTATATCTATAGCATCCTGGCACGGCATCGCAGTACCTATGCGCCAGAGGTACTGCGATGCCGTGCCAGGAGCGGGCATCGCAGTGCACATGCCCCGGCTGAGGACATCAGAGCGGGCGCGGGATCTCGACGAGGGGGAGAGAGAAAAGAAGGGCGGGCAGAGGAAAGATGCAGGGTGGGGATATGAGGCAGAGCTGCCTGGGCTCCAACGCTGTGCACGCCGCCCCTGGGCACTTGCGGGCCCTCATTTACATATCCTTCAAACTTCGTTTTTTGATGTTATAAAACTGCAGTGAAGCCAACAAAGGTACCATCTTAAACATCTAGGTATAGCCTATAGCCCTATTTCAACGGTTTAATAGGTGTAAATGTGCTGACAGACTCCCTTTAAGAGGAGGGAAATAAGAAAAAAATATTTTTCATCAGACCCCATAAATATCAGGACATCAAATCACACCCCCACATCAGGACGTCTCATCAGCCCTCCATGTCAAACCGCCATCAGACCTCAGATCAGATTAAAATAAAAACCTCCTCTTATCTCCCCTGCGTCGCAACTCCTCTCCACCTCCGGCAGAAGTCGCGTCCCCTGTCTTCCCGGCCTGCGCTGCTCTGTCACCTGACTGCGTGCAGCGTCGGGTCATAGTGCGCACACTACGTCCTGACGCTGTACGGGGTCAGGACAGTGAAGCGCCGGCCCCAGGAAGGAAGACCGGAGAGGGTGAGTACCACAAAAGCTTAACTCTCTGCTCCCGGCACCTAATTCATACTAGTGAGCGCTTCCATAGTGAAAGCGCTCCCTAGTATTCGCTTTAAAAGAGGATAAAAAGTGTGTCTTATAAAGTGAAAAATACGGGATTTAAAAATATGTTAAACATAAAACAGCAGGTCAAATTTCTGATGAGACAGTCCCTTTAAAATATCACCTAGAAGAGAGTGCCTGTGTCCTGCATCAGGTCTTGCACCAGGCATAATACGGTGCATCAGATACACCCTTCAGGGCTAACCTCGAATGATTTCACCATTGTAGTATATTGCTTTGCAGCATGTTTTATGTTTCTTGCATTTTGTCCCTTTTTTTAAAAATATTTTTTTTAATAGTGCAGTACCTTGTAGCGGCAGGTAGAGGCACTGTCGCTCCGCTTCCCTCTTTTACATGTGATGACGGAGACAGTTATATAATGAGTGGCAAAAAACGGCGAACTCCCTTAACAAAATCCTTTTCTTTTTGCAGATACGAATCTTTAGTGGGCAGCATCAAACAGAAATTTGCAAAGAAGAGAGATCGTAAAGTCATCCAGGAAGAAGAAGAAGATGAAAATAGTAATATTAAGAGCAGCAAAGTGAAAAAAGGCTTTCTAAAGCCCCAGGACTGAGCGGCTGCAGAACACCAAGGACGTGTGTAAATCTAAGAAATGGACGGCTTCGTTTTATTATTTTACTACTTTTTTTTTTAATGTAAAGCTGTAAATATAACGCACTGTATATTGACCTTCCATACCTTGAGGCATCGGAGCTTCATGGCTTAGAGGGGTGTTTCTACAGACGGTGCCTCTCTTCTCCATAGGGTTGCTTCTGGTATTACACCTCAAATTTATTTGCTTGAATGAGGCTGAGCTGCAGGACTGACCCTTTCTGGGAGCAGATCTCGCCCAACCGCGTACGTTTTTAGGTAACTACTGACTTGGTGTCGCCTATAACTTCCTCCCCTATTCTTTTATATGGGGTACAGGAAATAAATTGGTTGCTATAGGTTACAGCAAAAAAAACTTAAGAAATTCTTTAGTCTTTTTGGTCAACAATTATTTTAGTTGCCCGCAAACACTACTGCATTAGAGATCAGTGGATTGATTAATCGCGTGAAAAAAGTTCTTAATCTGCGATGGGGCTGAAAACGCTCAGCAGACCTGATGGCCTATTCCGAGGAGAGGCACTCATTTATAAAATCTTGGACAACTGTATGCTTCGGTCATAACTTCATGCCACATAAGAACAGTGTCGCCATGATGAGCAGGGATGGGGCCTGTACCGTTTGACATATCCCCTATACATTCAATGTGAAGTCATAGGCCATTAGGTAGAGGCGCTAGGTTAAGGGGGTTATTCGGTAATTAATATTGATGACCAGTCCTCACGATAAGTCATCAATGTCAGATGGGGAGGAGGTCAGACACCTGGGACCCCCGCCAATCAGCTGTTAGAAGAGGCCGGGCGCTTAGTGACATCATCATACATCGATCACATTGCCTAGTTGCAGCTCGGCCCCATTCAAGTCAATGGCGCTAAGCTGCAATACCAGGCACAGCCACTATACAATGTATGGCGCTGTGCTTGGTGCCGGCTCTACTCCCTAGAGCTCTGGTGAGCATCGCAACTCCCTGAAACAGCTGATCGATGGGGGGTGCCAGGACACAGACCCCCGCCGACGTGAGGATAGGTCATCATTATCATTTCTTGGATGAGATTGAAAAAAAATGATTTGCCTTTTTATTCCCCCAAAACTCCACCCTACCTTAGTCCTACTGGTATTGCAGGAGTCGGCAACCTCCAGCCTACAACTCCCAGCATGCCCCATTCACTGCTGTAAATAGTCCTGAGAACATCCAAACGTGTGCATGCTGGGAGTTGTAGTTTCCCACAGCCGTGTTGCATTCACCTGCATAGGAAAAGACTGCAACACCAGACTTTGGACAGAGTCGTCGCTTTTCGATTTCAGATCTATTCCTCTGCTTGGGTTTGATGGAAATGTTACAAGTAACGTTGCAGTGACTTGTAGTTGGAAGTTGTCCCGGGGGTCATTTCAGATGCTGCATTGATTTTGTCACTGCCAACCTGTTCCATTAGCAGCACTATAGGAGACCAATACCGGACCCAGCACCTTCTATAAATGCATTGAGTACCTGAAGGGGAGAGCGCCGCGTACGATATTCCTATTTCTAAACCCCTCTTATCCGGAATAATGTACGAGGCTTGTTAACGACGTTTTGTATCAGATCATATGGAAAAAAATATTCTGTTGTCCTGGCGGATGATTTATCGCTGCAATGAGATGTGGGGTAAGCAGCTCATTAAATGCTTTTATAGAAGTTGCACGCTGTTTGCTTTGGTTTAATAACTCTCGGCTCTATGATTTGTACCGTCCCTTAAGGCTACCTGCACAAGTGGCTGGTAACGTGCGGAGAAACCTCAGCGTAATACAGTACCAGCAGAGTGAACGAGACTTCAGAAATCTCTTGTTCGCTTTGCGTATTTTCTGCTGATTTCTGCAGATTTTTACTGTGGATTGCAAAGGGTGAGATCAATGCAAAACCGCAAATAACACATCGAAAAGTCATTGTGGAAACTCCATTTGGAAACCCGCAACCGTGTGCAGGTCGCCTAAGAGTAACCGCACACAATGCCGACTATGTGCGTAATACAGTACCAGCAGCGTGAGAAAGATTGGACAGATCTCATGTACAAAATATTATATGTACTGGTTTTCCCTGTAGACTTCAGAGGGGTTGTTAAATAGAAAGGGCTCATGCACACGGCCGTTCTGTATGTATTTTGCGTTCCGCATAAAACGGATCTGCAAAAAATACAGAGGATGTCCGTGTGCTTTCCACATTTTTCGGAACGAACAGCTGGCCCCTAATAGAACAGTCCTATCCTTGTCCGTAAATGCGGACAATAATAGGAAATGTTCTATTTTTGGTGAAACGGAATGCACATGGAGTAACTTCCATTTATTTTTATTTTTTTGTGGACCCATTGAAATGAATGGTTCTGCATACGGTCCAGAAAAAAAAAAAAAAAAGGGAACGGACACAGAAAGAAAATGCGTTCGTGTGCATGAGTCCAAAGGGGGAGATTTCTACCCTTGTCTTGATATCCCCTGTGCTGCCGGAGGATGCCCTTAATTTCTGAGGCGGCACAGGCCTCGTCATATTAGGCGCATCCTCTGGCGGTCTGTGCGCATAGACAGAAATCTATGGCAGCTCTGATTTCGGTCTTCGTTTGTGCCATAAAACTGATGAAAATGAAGACAAATTTGTTGTGGCTGCTGGCCACACCCCCTTTCTGAAAAGTGGTGTAAAAAAATGCCACGCGTGACAATATATTATCACAACGGTGTCTAAAAAGTCACAGACATGAGGTTTGCGGCTTTTTTATGCCAGAGGTCAGGAGCAGAGAGATTGTAAATCTGCATCAAAACGGAAATAAATAGTGAGGATTTATGTGTTTTTGTGACAGTTAAGGACCCTTCATTCTCAGAAACCCCTCTGAGCATAGTCGCTAATTGCTTATCAGTCTGCAAGGACAATGTCTTGTAGACGTCCGGCAGAGAAGCAGGGGTCCTTTATATGTCAGCTGAAACATTTGAGATGAAGCTTACCGTCTTGTCATACTATTAGACGCACCTAGGATTTGGGATAGGAAAATAAGAAAAATGTTACATCAGATCCCCAAGCTCTATCAGCCTCAGATCAAACCCCCCCAAACTCCATAGGCCTCGGATCAGACCCCACAACCCCTATCAGACCTCAGATCAAACGCCCCCAAACTCCATAGGCCTCGGATCAGACCCACGACCCCTATCAGACCTCAGATCAGAGCCCCAAGCTCCATCAGCCTCAGATCAAACCCCCCCAAACTCTATAGGCCTCGGATCAGACCCCACAAGCCCTATCAGACCTCAGATCAGAGCCCCAATCTCCATCAGCCTCCGATCAGGCCCCCCCAACCCCTTCAGCCTCAGAACTGACCCCCATCAGACCTCAGATTAGACATTTAAAAAAAATTAATGAACGTTCCTTGCTTGCTTCAGACAGTGCCGCTTCTCACCGCTCCCTGGTGCGTCTTATGGTTTGAAAAATAAGATAAATGGAGTGTCCAGAATTTTTGATGGCCTATCCTCAAGATGGGCCATCAAAATCAGATCATGGTGGTGCAACTCCCTGCAGCCCTGACGATCAGCTGTTTCGTTGTAGCTCCTGAGCTGGAGCCCAAACTACACAGCTCTGGCCATTGTGTAGCGGACAGAGCAGCGCAGCGCCCATTGAAGTGAATGGAAGCAGCACTGCAGTTACCAGCTTCATGCACTACACCAGGCATGCTCAACCTGCGGCCCTACCGCTGTTGCAAAACTACAATTCCCATCATTCCTGGACAGCCTACAGAAGGGCATGGTGGGAGTTGTAGTTTTACAACAGCTGGAGAGCCACAGGTTGAGCATCCCTGCACTACACCATGAATGGATCTGTGTGGTTCTGGAGATACAGGGTAACAGCTGATCGACAGGGGTGTTGGACCCCCGCAATCCTATATTGATGGCCTTTCTGCAGGACCCCCACACACATGTATGCTCTGGATGGACAAGCATGCATGTGTTTATTTTTAATTGTTTGAGGAGGTAAAAAAACACTACCAGACATCTCTGACATGGCTTTTCTGTCCACGAGCAGAAGGCGCCAGAGGCCTCTATGCACTTCAGATGGTCAGCTGACAGCGGCAGGTTTGGCTGGTACTCACCTAATATGTATGACCAGCTTTGTGCCTCATTCACACGTCCGTGTTCGGTCAGTGATTTCCATCAGTTATTGTGAGCCAAAACCAGGGGCAGCTCTAAACCCAGAACATGTGCAGATCTTTCCCTCATACCCGATGTCTGTGGCGACGCCGATCTTTGTTTTGGCTTCTAATCACTGATGGAATCACTGCCGCGTCCTCTTCACATTGATTGACAGGTCCAGGTGTGATGATGCTTATACTGCCTGGTCCTGTCATTCAAACTGCAGAGGGCACAGCAGCTGCAGAGAGAGCAGAGCCTCTAGGTGTAATGGTAACGCCCCTGTTGCTCCTAGAGGCTCATTTGCATAGATTAAAACATCCTTTTTTAGCAATGCGGACACATATGAACACGGGACCAACACAGACGCCTTCAGCTGCCGAGCGCACATGTAACAGGTCAGCTGGTGTCATAGGGACAGATCTGCTGACAGAGGCCCTTTAATTCCTCAGTCCCATTCATTCGTCCAAACCCACAACTTTGCGTTCCCCATGTTGATGTGACATGAGCACTTTGACTAATAACCTGCTGTATGTGCGGCACAGTGGGGGTATTATTTCCATTTAAGATATTTTAATAAGTGGTCCAGTTGTGTTAAAGGAACAAGCACTTAAAGGGGTCCTCTCACGTAAGTAAAATACATTTATTATGTAGATGCGGATAATACAAGGCTCTTCCTAATGTATTGTGATTCTCCATGTTGCCTCCTTTGCTGGCTGGTTTCATTTTTCCATCACATTATACACGGCTCCTATCCAGGGTTTATGACCACCCTGCAATCCATCAGTGGTGGTCCTGCTTGCACACCATAGGAAAAAGCGCCAGCCTCTCTGGTGGGAGTGCATATAGGACTGCACTTTTTCCTGTAGTGCACAAGCAGGACATGGGCGTAGCTATAGGGGGTGCAGAGGTGGCAGTCGCTACCGGGCCCAGGAGCCTGAGGGGGCCCAAAGACCCTTGTGCCGCATAAGAAGACACACAAAGCAATAAGGGAAGGGGGGCCCAAGCTGAACTCTTGCACCAGGGCCCATGAGCCGTTAGCTACGCCCCTGAAGCAGGACCAATGCTGATGGATTGCAGGGTGGTCATAACCCCTGGAAACGAGCAGCGTATCGTGATGGAAAAAATGAAGCAATATGGAAAATCACAATACATTAGTAAGTGGCTTGCATTCACTTTGTCTACATGATAAACGCCATTTGCTGAATTGAGACAACCCCTTTAAATGCCGTGTTATCCTTGCGCAGGCGCTAAGGGGCAGTGCGCAACTCAAGGAGTTCTAGAGAAGCCACACTGCGTGCAATAGTCATAATGCAGTTTATCAGTTTTGTCTGGAGCATGTTTGCAAATAAAGTTTAAAAAAGAAAAACCTGGAAACCCCCCTTTAAGTAAAGGGGTGGGGCTTAGTTTCCCTTGGTTTTCACTGACAGACCAATGGTGCTGCAAGCGGCCCCTCAACCTGAGACATTCACGTTAAAAGCCCTATTCCCTATTTTCTGGTTCACAGGCACTAGAAGGAGATAGAGACGAAAAATAGCTTTAGGAATTTCTATTTATTTATTTTTTTAATTCTTGCATTATTGTGTCGCTTTGAGAAAACGCGGAGGATACATTATTGCAAGTGCGGTACGTTACAGGGTATTTTTACACCTTTTATAGAGCTCTTTGCATTGTGTCTGAAGAAGGAACATCTACTAATTTTAGCTTGACAAAGCTGATTACACATCTTCGAAAACAATAGTCGCATTGTGTTCTGTTCCTTTGCCTTTTTTTTTCTCTCCCCCCTTTAAGAGGGAGAAGACGTTTCCATTCATTCTTCTATGGAAAGTTAATTGTGTACTTTTAGAAGACGAGCCGCATTTAGTAACTGATGTGCTGTTTTGTACAACAAACGATCTTGGCACAGTTAAGTGGCGCGGTGATTGGCAGCCGGGTATTCAGCTTGTATCTAATTGTGTTTTCTTTATTCCAGATGATACGACGTATAATACCGGCGAGTCCTTTTGTTTCAAGTAGGTATTTCAGAGAACATATCTGCCTCTCCCTATCTCCTCGCTCTCCAGTCATCTTGTCATGTTATGATTTAGCATCACGTGTAAACGCTCGGTCGGCGGGAATCTGCTTATGACCATAAGTCAATGTGTGTGGAAATGTGGTAGGTTTCTAAGTCCAGAAATATTTTATGATCATTATATGATTCACTTACTGATGACATATCGGCAGGAATGAATCCATCCGAAGTCGATTTGCATAAAACTTTGGAGCTCCGTCCAGTATTAGAATGTATTGGAACCGAACCCGAGTTCAGGAAATGTTTTTATTTTTACAGTACAAATTAATTTATGAAGTTATTCTCGCGAGACTTCGCGGAGCAATACCTTCGGCTCCAGAGCCAATACATTCTAAGGCCTCTTGCACATGAACGTTTTGTTTTTTTTCGTTTCCGTTCTGTTTTTACGGATTCTGTTTGCGGAACCATTCATTTCAACGGTTCCGCAAAAAAAAAACGGAATGTACTCCGTTTGCATTTCGTTTCTGTATTTCCGTATATTTGTTCCGCTGAAAGATAGAACTTGTTCTATCATTGCCCGCAAATTACAATCTGTGGCTCCATTCAAGAGGGCTGCAAAAAATACAGAACGCATACGTAACACATCCGTATGTCATCTGTTTTTTGCGGATCCATGCCCACTTTGCCCATGTGTATACTGTTAAAACATTAATGATTAAAAATTTTATGTTTGTTTGCGATCCGCATACGGAAGCCATACAGAGATTTTTTTGCGGAACTACGGAATGGAAACGGAAACACAACAGAAACAATAAACGGAACAACGGATCCGTTAAAAACAGACCGCAAAGTCCAGAAAAAGCCATACGGTCGTGTGCAAGAGGCCTAATACTGTACGGAGCTCCTGCTCCGTACAGTATTAGAATGACGTTTTATGCGAATCCACTTCGGATGTTTCATCCGAAGTCGACTCATTCATCCCTAGTCTTTATCAGTGGGGGTCCGACGCCTGGCACCAATCAGCTGTTTGAAGGGACCGCACAGACAAGTCACCCAATACCAAGCACAGCGCCATAAGTTATATAGTGGTTTTGTTCCGTATTGCAGCTCATTTACTTGAGTGGGACTGACCTGCACAAAGGCAGTGTGACCAATGGACATGACGACAAGGCAAAGGCACCCATGAGAGGGCCAAAGCCCTATGAGAAGGGACCAGCACCCTTCAGTAGCGCTGCGGTCTTCTTACAGCCTTCCCTAGGCCAGTGATGTCGCGTTCATCGGTCACATGGCCTAGACGCATCTCAGCCTCATTCAAGTGAATGGGGCTCAGCGCGATACCAAGCACAACCACTATACAATGTACGGCGCTGTGCTTGGTGAGCATGGAGAAGGCCACTGCGCTCACAGGAGCATCGGTGCCTTCTCAAACAGCTGATCGGCGGAGGTCCCAGGTGTCGGACCCCCACAAATCAGATACTGATGACCGATCCCGAGGATAGGTCATCAATATTAAAATCTCATAAAAATATTATAATGCCCCCCCCCATACTGATTACCACTCAGCTGGCCCATAGGCAAATGGACTGAAACCAAGAATTACGTAGCATTTGATAAAGGTCACTAGAAATAATAGACTAAATAAACCAATAGCATGATAAAGAGAGCTATACAATGGTGTAGCTGTAGAGGGTGCAGCTGTATCTGGGCCCCTGGGGTATCCAAAGAGCCCAGAAAAGCTGTGCTAGATATGGGCCTTGTTGAGGATCGTTGACAGCGTATAGTATATAGATGCTACAATAAAGTCCTTCTGTACAGCTGCATGTAACTGCACTGAGTTGAAGGAGACCTACCGTGTATTCTGGGGTCCGGGAGCTACAAGCTGCTCCCCTGGACATTACCTGCAGGGGATTAGTCTGATAAACACTGAGCCGCTGCAGCAGCTTCAACCACATTTCCACATGTAGCCCTCAGGAGCTTATTGCGTGTCAGTTCTGACGTTGACACGTTCCAGTTGGTTTCACTGCTCAGTGTAAGAATTTAATAGAGCAATTTCAGCATTTTTGCTTAGACCAGCATTTCTAGACAAGAAAAACAATGTCTCCAAAATGCTTTTATGCAGCATTTACTCCTTCGCCCCCGAACACGCAGTAAGGGATCAAGCACAATTTTTCATGAGACGCCTGAAGTTTCCAGTGAGAACTTCTTCTTAAAGGCTATGGACACCTTTGGGGGCAATTTTTTTTTTTACTTATTGCATTGTACTCATTTTGAGCTAAAAGCCCCTTACTCTGTACTTGAGATTCTCTAGTAGCAGGCTCTGTGTTTTTACTGTGTTCTGTCAGGCAGCTCAACTGACGGCTTATTATCTCTTTTCTTCGAAACACTCAATATAGCCCAATTCTTATCTTACTGATAAGAATGTGGCTTAAGTAAATGAGGTGAGATGAGGGTTATTAGATAACCAGCACAAAGTGAAAGTAAAGAGTACCATTCACACAGCTAGGCAGCAGTTAACCCTTTATGACAAAGGATAATAAGGATTACAGTATTTTTCAGACTATAAGACGCACCAGGCTCTAAGACGCACCTATGATTTGGAGGAGGAAACTATTTTCTATCAGACCTCAGAGCAGACCCCCATTCTTCATCAGACCCCAGATCAGATCCCAGAATCAGACCCCCATTCTTCATCAGACCTTAGATCAGACCCCCAAGCTCTATCAGCCTCAGTCAGACCCCCCCCCCCCAACCTCCCATCAGACCCTCCAGCCTCCATTATACTCAGATCAGCCCCCATCAGACTCAGATCGGACCCGCCTAGCCCCTATCAGACACAATCATCCTCTGATTGGACCCCCCACACCCCTACTCAGCCTAAGATCACGTCCCCAGCCCCAATCAGACCTCGGATCAGACATTTAAAAAAATTATAATTAAACTTACCTTGCTTGCTCCGGACGGCGACGCATATCCAGGACTCATAGCTTCTTCCAGGTCCCTTTATGTACTGTGACTTGACGGCGCACAGGGTCAGGTCATGGTGGTCGTCTATGTGCACTATGTTCTGCCCAGGTATCTAACTATAGAGCAAAACATATAAAGCATATACAGTATTACTAACTGCAGCAGCATCCCATCGTGTTTGTATTTTAACACTAAACTTTATTAACAGCATGACAACATCACCTAGAGCAGGCAGACATTTTACAACATCACCTAGAGCAGGCAGACATTTTACAACATCACCTAGAGACAGGCAGCCATTTAAATACACACAGTAATATAGTTACTTTATTAACCACAATAAAAATTATTATTCCAACACTAGTCCTTTTTTACTTATGATATGGATGTCTCCTGTGTGCTGACCCAGAACATGTTTATCACGTAACACTGCACCCTACTGATTATATGATGTGAAACGTGTCACATGACTGATGCCATGTTTCGGTTACACCATGGATACGCAGGACTGATACACGTACTATACCATTCTACAGCATATAGGGGTCAAGCAATTCTGTATGCAGAATTTTCAATCCCCATATGTTAGAAGATTATATGATTTACTATTATATGAACAAATTAATTGGTTCTTTTTCTCTGCTATAAAAAGCCAAGAATGACCACAAAGGTTTGTGTGCACATTACAAAGCACTGCACCAAGCACTGGCAGCCATTCATCATGCCAGCACTACAAATGCCCTAAAACACATGGACATGTTGAGGGCTCTTTGTAGAGATTTACTGGCCATACACTGACACTACAAGAAGAGCGTGCCCATAGACAATGCCTTGCAGCCACCTTCTCTGATTCTGGTGCACAGTAACCCATTTGATGTGCATATTCAGATTTCTGCGCCAGCATATGCTCCGAATGGGTCTATCGGAATTCGGAAGGATTAAGGGTTAATGTACATATCCAAAATTCAGAGTCCTGTGGAGCCACCTTCAGCAAAACACCATTTATGTGCAGCTCTTGAATGTATTATAATAAATGCCTGCTGTAAGTGGCCTGGCTGTAAGTGTTCCCTTTGATGGTATTACTAACAGGCAGAGCGCCCTCTTCCCTTAATTTTACAAGGTCCAGATCTTCCTGGTTTAAACCTCTAATCCCCTTAAAGGATACTATCCTCTTAGCTCCAGGATTAACGTGTCCGGAACAGATAATCCACTCTCATTGCCTTTGCGTGACAATGCG
Source organism: Bufotes viridis (assembly GCA_033119425.1). Classification (NCBI taxonomy): domain Eukaryota; kingdom Metazoa; phylum Chordata; class Amphibia; order Anura; family Bufonidae; genus Bufotes; species Bufotes viridis. The sequence goes on from CM065598.1 coordinate 98,661,706, forward strand.
ATTATCCGTCTCCTGACCCTAATGTCTGCAACTCGAAATTCGTCTGGATATCTTTTTTTTTTTTCTTTTGTGGAGGGCAAGGTGGGCATTCTAGCCATCTCCTCAAATTTGACCTGGAAATGCCTAATTTTAGTTAACATATGAGCTTTCCCAACAGATAGGTTTTCTTTTTTTCTATGCATGGGATCAGGACCCTCTTTCTCGCTCCCTAATGGACATTTTGGGGAACCCTTTTGCACCCAATGTATATATATATATGCCCAAAGGAAAACTTTGTTCAAAACTGTACTATACCTAGTGCCGGGCCTGAGGGGGCGAAGGGGTTCTTCGAGAATTAAGAAAATAAAAATACTTAAATATTACTTTATAATAAATATATTCCCAAATACATTTAATTAGCTATAATGGCTTATTTTGGCTAGGGAGCAATCATTGGGAGAAATAAAATGGCCGCTGTCCTATTAGTACACACAAAACCTGTCCTAATCACACATCAGGACAAGTTATTTCACAACACTGAGCTAAAGAGCTGCCTAATCCTCCTCTCTGCTTGTCAGAGATTATCATGAATACAGTTGAGAAGATCTTCAGCTGAATCTCTGTAGGAATGGAGGTCATGAGGAGACATGAAGTACAGAGGATGCATAGAACAGACTGTGGTAATGGAGACTGCAGACATGTGCTGCTGCTCATCAGTCACCCCCATCTCCTCTCTGTACTTCATGTCTCCTAATGGACTCCATTCCTACAGAGATTCATCTGAAGAACATATTAAACTGTATTCAAGATCATAATCCCTGAGAAGTAAGAGAGGAAGATGGCTCAGCTCTTTAACTCCTGTGCAATTAGGACAGGTTCTGTGTGCACTAATAGGACGGCGGCCATTTTATTTCCCCTGATGATTGCTCCTCGGGCAAAACGAGCCATTATAACTAATGAAAGGTATTTGGTAATATATTTACAATAAATTAATATTTAAGTATTTTCATCTTCTTAATTCCTAGAGAACCCCTTTAAGAAACACCAAAGAGGATCCCTGTGTTATGTTCTGCCTCCTCAGCACCTGCACTAGTCATAAAATACCAATTTGGCCGGAAGTCTTGCATAAAAAGAACCTTTCCTGGTGTATTATTCCCTTTTAGAGCCCCCAATATACAGGCCAGGCTAAAGTCGTCAACAGGTCATGACACAGCCCTAACGTTGACAGCTGCAATTGAGCGGATTACCCCTGTAAGTGAGGCTACTGTGCAGTGAAAAGTGTAGTATAAAAATATAATAATATATATAATATACATTCCCCAATGCAAAACAAAAAAAAAAGTCCCCAGGGGTAACACACCCTATTACCAAAATTGGACAAAAACTAAAATAAAAAGGCTGGATTTAAGTAATGCAATAATATTACCAGAAAAAGCAATTGCTTTAAAAATGTGTGTGTGTGTGTATATATGTATAGTATATATAAAAAAAAAATCAAATTCGAGTTCTAAACCTTAAAATTAAATTTTTTTTTTTTTTATAATTTAGATGTATAAATATAATTTAAAAAAATCCTATTGCTCACTCAACTAATAAAACAATAAAAGTTGGAGCTGTCAAATTAACACATGTGAAAAAACGGAGCCTGGTCCTGAAGATTTTCTTGCCCCCGTACCTGTTAAAAAGCAGCTAAACCTCTTTACCATCCGCCTGTCACTGGAAGCCACCCCATTCTTGAATATAAATGAGATAAATGTAGGTGGGATCCCCTTTAAGACTCCGGTATAGAAGAGTCCAATATAGTCTTGATTTCCGTAATTTACCAGATATCTCCCCAATTATCGCCATGCGCCTCTGTAAAATGCCTATTAAGGGAAGATATGCCAGGGACGTAGTTAAAAGTAATTATTTAAAATATTACTTGAAAATTGCCTGTTAACCAAGTTAAATGTCTTGGCCGTCCAATTACAATTATCATGAACCTGTCATGGTGTAAAGGTCACAGAGCATGACGGGAGTAATTTAACAAGGGTTTAAAATGTACTTTTTCATGATTGGATTGTCTTGTTTCTGTCTTCATTGCTAAAGCCTCACAGACCTCACATGACGTGTTTCAAATCATGCATCATGGTTCAGATTCTTCCAGAGCCAGACTATAACTAAATGAGATCGTAGCTTAGGTATCATTGCTTAACGCTGTTTTTTTTTTTTTTTTTTTTTTGGGGGGTTGCAAATTCCTATCTAAATCTCATCCAGAATGCTCAGATGGGTGAGGTAAAAATAATCCAGAAAGCTGTGCTGATTCAGCAGAGCATTGTTTGCTGAGATATTTTGTTTAAATTATTTCATGGTCTGAATTTTAATGGAATGGCATATAGGTTGGTAGTGGGACCTGCCATTCCCGCCCACACTCCAGTACAAGGTAATTAACTAGGCGGAGACAAACCCAGGTGTTGCTGCTGGGCTTATTACTGTGAGGATAAATACAAGCCTCAAAAGCTTGTTCCTGGTCCTAGCTTGGAGACTGCATGACCTGTGATGGCTGTGCAAAGCCTGATCCCCTTGTTTGATCTGTACCTAGGTGAGGTACCCTGTATAGTTAGCGTCCAGACAGACAGGTGTTTTGATTATGTATTACTTTTGTGCCGTGGAGTCACCCAAGTGAATATCGAACTTTGATGCCCTGTGGTGTTGAAGGGCAGCCATTTTGAAGACAATTAACCTTATTTGGACTTCTAACCATTGATGCCCGTGTTTTGTCACTTCTGACCCCACTCACATGGACAGATCCCGACATTCCCTTGTGGGTTTTGGAGCTAGCTTGGTTACCTCCCACAATCTAAAAACATACTGGTGAATTGGTGAAAAGGATGGAAAGTTACCGTCACTGTTGGTCTCAGGTTCAAGGTCCAGCTACAACCGGGGACAAGATACATAACAGAAGAGAACCCACTTGTGGGCAATAGTCCTCATGGACCATATCTCCTTGAAATCCATGAGGCTTACTATGAAAATGAGCCTTCAGATTTCCCTCCTGTTGACTCAAGATATCCAACCCAATCACTTCTGATTGATGTGTTGTCCATGGACTGTATGCTTCGCTGCTATGAATGGCAAGAAGACAGGATTCTATGAGTCTATTGACCATGTGTAGGCTGCATCATTTGTGCCTCGTGATGGATCCATAGGTGGATTTTGGAAAACCCTTCTGTGTCTTGTCATCACGCGATAGGATGCCATGATTGCCAGTTATGGTCATGGGACAAGACATTTTATTGAAAGCTACCGTACATCATTGCCTAGACGAGCGGTAGATAGGCAGTGAGAGACAAAGTTCTCTTTGCTTATCTGTACCAATTCTGTGGAGATTCATGACGTCATCAGTGACCTAAATACCACCTGGTCATCCATATAAAGAACATTCCCTGTATTTAAAAGAAGTGAAGAGGTCATTCCTACGTTAATTTTATGACCCAGTCTCAACCATGCATGTCCAGCATTACCAAAATTATCTTTTTAGGAAACCCCACATGATTATGTTTTCATTTTTTTGTGTTTGAATGTTTGGATTTCTACATTCTGTTGGAGAACCATTTCATACAGGATTCTTCTATAGAGTTGTATTTTCCCCTAAGCATTAATTTATAACATCTACGGTACTTAGTGTAGAAGCCCATAAGAGACTTTTATAGCACGAAAGGATATTCTCCAGCGTCCAATTCCAAGCAAAAACAAAAAAGGTCAAATCAACAAGACAGCAATCTGCTGTGTTTGTAGCTGTTCCTTGTGTAGCGTAAAGTAATATGGGACTGTTGGATGAACTATATATAAAATCATCTCCGTGACCTTTAGGACATGTTCTTATTAGTACCGAGAAGAAGTTCCAAGTTTTACTGAGCAACTTCTTTAACTTTGGAATCTTCTGGGTGGTTGACTGCAAAAAGTCCAGACTAAAAAAATCCGACTTTATTTCTAAAATTGTCTTCCATATCACTCTAGACTGTTGACCTGGGGGGCCTTCGTGGAGAACACAAACGCCAAAAAAGGAAAAGGTTTATCTAGGAAATCTTATTACAGATACTACTAGCTCAGATTTACATGAATTTGTATAAATTTGATGTCCATTTCACTTCCATAGAAGGCATTCGAACCATCAACGATATCTTGTATATATTAGGGTTTACACATTAGATGAATGTCAGGAGTACCTTTCCTGCCAACCATCAAATGATTTTTATGGAATTTTCAAAAATTTTGGTACATAGAAAGAAATTTGTACATAAATACGTAAAGAATTATGATAGGTATACCGCACATGTCAGCAGAAAGAAGGACTGGGCTTTTTTTAAATTTCAACATGGCTGATCCTTTGTCCTCATGGTTCATGAGCTATTGAAGGTAAGCCACCACCAGAGGTTTCTGGTGTATTAAACTCTCCCTTTTGAGAAGACAAGCACACTTAGCTGAGCCCAGCATGCATGTGTATAGAGGGTCTGAAAAAATAGCTGGTGGCCAAACAGACGTTCAGCCATCTTTAGGTTATAATCGAGGATCATATTTTTCTGGTCAGAAGGGGGATTGGGATCTCCTCACGTAAAGCAAGAAAGACTTTCACGAAGGAAAGATTCTAATTTGCAATCAGGCGTTTCGTCTGGAACTCTTCCTCTGGACTGTGATCTTTCTACCGTATATATTACCTGAAGGACACATGTTGTAATACCAGGTCTTCCCCAGTTGCTTTGGAATGCAATGGTTCAAGGAGAAGTATCTAAGGGTACTTTCACATTAGCGGCGGGTGAACAGCCTGTCGGGTCCATCCTGCCGCTAGTTCACGTGTCCCCCCGGACTGCCGCTCCATCCCCATTGACTATAATGGGGGCGGAAGTGGAGTTCCGGCATCAGCTCGGCGAGAGGCCGTCGGACTAAAAGTACGACATGCAGTACTTTTAGTCTGGCTGCCTTTCGCCGTGCGCTGCCGCCGGAACCCGGCTCGGAGCGGCTTAATTTGGTTGCTTGCCGTTGAGCTCTCTCCAGATCGATATCATTTTTTATGGATAGGTGGCCAAAGTCTCACTGTATAATCAAGATGCCGTCACAGTAGTCAAGGAGTCAAATATTACTTTCTTCTCTAAAAACCTAATTAAAGCAAATCATTTTCGGCTTTTGGTGCAGCGGATTGGCATTGAGTGATATTGTTTAGTTTATTATCAACAGTTAGACTCATTCTCCATTGTGACCCATCCATGGCAAAGATAACATCTTTTGGTTTTTTGCTCCCCAAAATGTATAAATTTACACTTTTGAACACTGATCCGCTTCTGCCATTTTGCTACCCTGTTGGCCAGCTTATCCAGGTCACCCAGAAGAGATTGGACCTTCTCTACCATATCACTACAAAGCTATGTCATCTGCAGGTACAGAGGGAAGCCTAGGAGGCCCAACTTCAGCATTGTTTATCACCAGGTGAAACCCTACTATTGTCCAGTATGGGATTTGGAGTACTTCCACACTTTCCGTTTCTTTTATACAGTTTGTGAAGCCAAAATCAGGTGCGGCTCAAAGTATTAAGGGCAGATTCAACGTCTTAACTTTTTTCAATCCACTCCTGGTCTGAGACTCAAAAACTGCACCAAAAACCCTGAACGCACAGCAGCTTTAGGAACGCCAAATCTCATTTATTTTGTTGGGTGAATGGAGTGATGTCAAACGAGGAAGGCCTTGGCCTATCACTGGTTTCCAACAAGGAGTACAGTTAGTAAATTGCTGGTTGCTTCTCCATCGACTAGGCGTATAAAACTAATTTGAGCCACCACGTAATTATCCATCATTATTCATTGGTTTATAAAGTCTCCACCCGTGTTACAGCACCGAGAAAATGAACGCTCGATGTTTACCCATCGAACTCAATGCATTCTTTCATGACTGAGAAATAAAATTATTGAGCATTGTTACTAGACTGGGTTCTTTAAATCATAATTAGCGTAAAAATTACAGGTATTGTCAGCAACATGAGGTATTATACTTCTAGCTGGCTTTTCACAGCCATTCATGGTAGACAGCGCCAATTGGACTAACATTCATAGGATTAGTGCATATAAGGACCAATTGAATGGGCCTGGACTGCAATACCAAGCACAGCCACCATACAATAGACGGCGCTGTGAGGGGGCCACGGCCTCTTCTAACAGCTGATCACTAGGGGTGCCAGGTATCGATCAGATATTGATTCATCAATTATCTACTCCTAGAAAACCACTTTAAGCTTCATTAAATCATTGACATAAAACCGGAAACCACTTCAACCAGATTTTTAGATAAAGTTGCAAGGTGGTTCCCTCCAATAACACTATGGCCAAATGTAAAGCTCTGATATCCTAACCAACTCCAAAGAGACTATAGGAAATATGGAGTAATGAAGGCTATTAAGGGCCATGATTACTCTAACCACTAAGACTAATCTGCGGAATTCAGTGCAGACGTGGATATCTAATAGTAACCGGCGTGTAATAAAATGTTACTGTTCTGCACGACTACGCACTGCAGCGCCATTCCTTATTAGCTGCTCTCCGCCTCGCTGCACCCAGTGTGCCGTGAATTTCTCAAAATGATCTTGCACAATAGCAATACCTGGCGTTAGCAGCCAGAAGCCTCGGCAAACAAATCGCATTAGCCCGCGCATCCCGCGTAAGGCAATCTCAAGACCCTATTAACTCACCCGGGAAGCTGAAAGAAACCGCAGACGCGGGTGGGAGGCATTTTCATATTCAGGTCTTTACATCATCCATTATTAGGACTAATAAAAGTTTTATTTTGGGGCGTCAAAGTAGAGAAAATGTAATTCTAAGTTTAATGGCAGCGGCGGCTTCCCGGAGAAGAGACTGCCGGTTCTGGAAATGGATGAGGGGGGGGGGGGGGGGGTTAAAGTGAAGCCTGAAGGGTCGATATTATAGGTACTTCATATTTTATATGAAAAGACAGGCCAGGTTAGTGAGAGCGACAGCCACTACTTGTAAGCGGTTGACCACTCGTGAGTGGAGGTCTCCAGCATAAACCACCCCCAATAGGGCATATAGGTAGCGGTTGTCAGGATGGGACGACCCCTTTAGATTGTTAAAGTTCTGATCTTGTTTCTTTAGCTGGACATAGACACAAAAGTATTACGGATGCACGTCGAGACCAGACAGCGGGTTTACGGATCTGGACTCAAGCGTCATAGGGTTCTATATACCATGATTTTGGGTCAGTTAAAGGGGTTTTCGGGGATTGTAACATTGATGACCTAGCCTCAGGATAGCTCATCAATATCAGGTCAGTGGGGGTCTGACACCCGGCACCCCCGCCGATCAGCTTATTTAAGAGAAGGCGGCGCTTGTGTGAGCGCTACCTTCCCTTCATTGCTCTCCGCTGCAATATCGACGGCAAGCAGGTAAACAATTAAAGGGAAGGCTGAGAGCTCGCCTTCTCTTTAACCAGCTGATCAGCAGAGGTGCGGGATGAAGGACCCCCCACCAATCCTGAGGATAGGTCATCAATATTAAAATCCCGTAAAACTCCTTTAAAGAGGTTGTCAGGGGTCGACACCGCACCCCCCCTCCCCCCCGCTGATCAGCTGGTCTGTGTAGCTCTGTCGACGGAAGTCAGCGCCAGAGCCACACAGCACCAGCCACATTGTATTGGTGGGAGCTCTCTACCACAGCACTGTTCCCATTGGAGTCAATGGGTGCAGCAATGTAGCAGTAAGCTCCCACCAATACAGTGTCGACGGAGCTACACAGACCAGCTGATCAGCAAGGTATCGGACCCCCTCGGATCAGCTTTATCAATGGTTTATGGGGCCTGCAAGGTTGTCCCTGTTCAGAGACGTTCCTAGCACTTGCTGGAGATGCCAGGAAACTGGATCTTTTATACATATATGGTGGGAATGTCCACAGATTTTGAGATTCTGGGAAAGGATTGGGAGACTTATCGTTTATATGTGGTTTTCCAATAATTCTTGAGGCTCCATTGGCATTATTGGATATCAATTCTGACCAATTTTCATTATTTCATAAAACTATCATTCTTCATGTGCTAATTGTAGTAAGAGAACAAATTGCTCGTAATTGGAGATCTCCGGCCATACCACCATTGGCAAAAATAATACAGGGGGTGAACAAGAATTCTTGGTACGAATTGTTATTTCCTTTACTCTCTGCCTCTAGGTAGTATAAATCTACCGCAATTTATTTTATTGGATTTTTATATTCTATTTGTTATATTGTATAAACACAAAATACCTTTACCCAATGTCTCTGTATTTTGTAACTGTAAGGCCTCTTTCACACTTGCGTTGTGTGGATCCGGCGTGCACTTGCGTCGCCGGAAATGCCCGCCGGATCCGTCACAGCGCAAGACAACTGAAAGCATTTCAAGACTGATCAGTCTTCAAAATGCTTTCAGTGTTACTATGGCAGCCAGGACACTACTAAAGTCCTGGTTGCCATAGTAAGTAGTGGGGATCCGGGGAGCAGATACTTACAGTCCGTGCGGCTCCCGGGGCGCTCCACAATGACGTCAGAGCGCCCCACGCGCATGGTCACGTGATCCATGTGATCCATGCTCATGGGGCGCTCTGACATCATTGTGGAGCGCCCTGGGACTCAGGAGCCGTACGGACAGTGCGTATACTTCTCCCCTGCCTCCCCACTACACTTTACCATGGCAGCCGGGACTTTAGCGTTCTGGCTGCCATGGTAACCATTCACAAAAGCTAAACGTCGGGTCCAGCGATGCGCCGAAACGACGTTTAGCTTAATACCAGATCCGGATTAATGCACTTCAATGGGCATTAATTCTGGATCCGGCGTTGCGGCATGTCTTCCAGATTTTTGTAAGGAGACAAATCCGCAGCATGCTACGCTTTTGTCAACGTCCAAAAAACGTTCACATACTGAACGGAAGACATCCTGATGCATCCTGAACGGATTTCTCTCCATTCAGAATGCATTGGGATAATCCTGATCAGTATCTTTCCGTCCTAGAGCCCCGAGGACGGAACTCTAGGACGGAAAGGAAAAACGCAAGTGTGAAAGGGGCCTAACAAGTATTTTCAATAAAAATTAGTTACAAAAATAAAAAACAGACAAGGACTTTTTCAAAAATATTTTTAAGGGGATGTAAAATATCCCTTTGACGAGGGATGAAGACGATTTTACGTCTCCGGCGGTGTCAGCGCGTGTAAAGCGGGACATGTCAGGAAGATTTCATTATGACGGGATGATGAAGTGCTCCTGAATTGGGAGACGGATTGAAATCCGAACGTAACGTAGCATTGTCCTAATAGAAGAATGTATAATTGCAGGCTGGCAGTCATTTGCATTCATTCCTATGTCTATCAGGCGAACAATCATATCCCCCAGTATTGTGCCCACCAGTCTGTGTCAGATCTGTAACTCAAACTGACACGCAGCGCCTCGCTATAGAGACAATGGGACGCGGATCGTGCGGGAATCTTACCTTTAACCCCTCAGACGCCAGTGTCCCTGCTTATACGCAAGTCCCCGTGTGAGTATTGTACCGTATGGTCCTAGCAGGAACTGATAAAGGGTTAACAGATGGGTGTGATATACGGAGATTGTGAAGAATGGCGGACGGCGTGTTCTTTACTCCATAAGAGGTTCTGCAGCAGCTGAAGTGTGTGGTGTATGGAAATGGAGCAGGTCCATTATATAGATGTGCTGAGGATAGAGTCTGCCGCCTTTGATATTGGGATTATTAACAGATGCTACATCTGAATCTACTGCAACAATGTTTCCATCAGCGGAAGGTTTCTTTCCTTGAATTCCTTGCGGCTGCCGATTCCTTGTCTTCTTTGACTGATATTGAAACAAGTTACTTTTACTTGCAACTATGACCATAGCTGTTATGTATGTCACACGGGGGACGGACTGGGAACGTAAACTGGCCCCATGTTTTAGGTGGGTCCAAATTGACAGAGGGCGGGGCAACCAAGTAGGCGTAGGTTGGGCAGCAATACAGTAGTGCAGCAAAAAAAATACCGCCTGAGCAGAACCAAATACCACTGTGCAGCACAATATACTGCTGCAGCAGAACCAAGTACCACAGGGCAACACAAAATACCACCCGAGCAGAACCAAATACCATAGTGCAGCAAAAAATACTGCCGCAACAGAACCAAATACCACAGTGCAGCACAAAATACCACCCGAGCAGAACCAAATACCCCAAGGCAGCACAAAATACTGCCACAGCAGAACCAAATACCATAGTGCAGCACTAAATACCGCCCCAGCAGAACCAAATACCACAGTGCAGCACTAAATACCGCCCCAGCAGAACCACATACCACAGTGCAGCACAATATACTGCCCCAGCAAAACCAAATACCACAGTGCAGCACAATATACTGCCCCAGCAAAACCAAATACCACAGTGCAGCACAATATACTGCCCCAGCAGAACCAAATACCACAGTGCAGCACAATAAACTGCCCCAGAAGAACCAAATACCACAGTGCAGCACAATATACTGCCCCAGCAGAACCAAATACCACAGTGCAGCACAATATACTGCCCCAGAGGAACCAAATACCACAGTGCAGCACAATATACTGCCCCAGCAGAACCAAATACCACAGTGCAGCACAATATACTGCCCCAGCAGAACCAAATACCACAGTGCAGCACAATATACTGCCCCAGCAGAACCAAATACCACAGTGCAGCACAATATACTGCCCCAGTATTCCGCCTTTAATTTTTTCAGATCTCCTTTGAAATATGAAAGGTACAATCTGAGTGGTTGCTATGGGCAAATATAACAGATTTCCTTTAAACCACTTTTGATAACTCTCCCCGTATGTGTCACGATCTGTTTATTTTAGTAAGAAATATATATTATAGGAGACATTCTCTTTTAAGAAGCTTACAGTGAGGATTGGTTGGGGTGCAGGTGACTTGGTGCCCACTGGTACATTAAGAAGTTGGTATCAGTGCACATACGTGAGAGCAGAGGGCTGGCAGCAGCACAGACAGAAGGGGAGCGCTGTGCAGCATTAAAGGGCATCTGTCAGCAGTTCTGTCCCTATGACACCGGCTGACCTGTTACACATGCACTTGGCAGCTGAAGGCGTCTGTGTTGGTCCCATGTTCATATGTGCCCGCATTGCTGAGAAATATGAAATATATGTAAATGAGCCTCTAGGAGCAACCAGGACTGAAATGGAGAAAACACGGCATGCCATTGAGTACATAAATACTGCTATAGCTATATTAGCAGTGAGTATGAAATGTTATTATATAGGGAACAATATTCCCCGTGATGTGAGTGATAAGAACATTAGAAGCCACCAAGTAGTTTCCTATAATGGCGGTAGACCATAGACCTTCTATACAGTCGCAGAGCTCGGGATTTTCATAAGAATTTATAGTATAGTATTCTGATATTGATAGGTCATCGATATCCGATTGGCTGAGGTTCGACACCCAACTGTTTGAAGAAGCCGCGAGGCTCCATTGAGTGCTGCAGCCTCCTCACAGCTCGCCAAGCACAGCGCCGCCCATGGTACAGCGGCTGCGCTTTGTATTGCAGCTCAGCTCCATTGACTTCAATGGGACCAAGCTGCACCTAGGCCAGTGATGGGCAACGTGCGGCTCTCCAGCTGTTGCTAAACTACAACTCCCACCATGCCCTGCAGTAGGCTGATGGCTATAGACAGGCTTTGCATACTGGGAGTTGTAGTTCTGCAACAGCTGGAGAGCCGCACGTTGCCCATCACTGACCTAGGCCATGTGACTGATGAATGTGACACCAGTGGCCTAGGAGGAGGTTTCTGAGCTGTGGGGTGTCGAGAGTTGAACTTCCGCCGATCTGAAATATTCTGAGGATAGGTCATAAATCAATATCAGAATCTCAGAAAACACCTGTAATCTTTATGAAGCACACTGTAGCTGCTGCAGAACCTCTTTGGAAAGTGAGGGGGGTATTCCTACTCACTATTGATTGATTGACATGAATTGCCCACGTCCGTTGCTCCCGAGGAGCATTTTGATGGACATTCTCTATAGATCTTTGATGTAGTAAATTATCAAGGTTTATGTGCAGTATTATGTTATATATATTATTATATTATATACAAGGTTATTATATTACAGCGAACGTCAGCGACACGGTCCTTGTCCGAGAATACTTCTCCCATTATCAAAGACATCACGTGTGCCCAAGGGACTGTTCCAGCCCCTGACTGGCACAAAAAAAACTGCATTCAAAGCTTTGTTGCTTGGCCGAAATGTAAGTTCCAGTAAAGGGCCGGAGGTAAAAGTGCTGTACTATAGAGGGGACCCTACGCCTGGCTCATGGGTATGGCCATTACTATAGCAGTAAGTACTCTGCAGACCTGTATGATTGAGATGAATGCTGAAACAGTATGCAGTGAGCTCCCTCTAGTGGTAGCTGCAGGTAGCCAGAAGTTTATCGCTTACCATTATGTGCAGAGGATTTGGAGCAGTGACTGTTATAAAGATATTTTTTCGGATGCGCCGATCAGCTGATCACAAGGTCAGCTTCTGTCAATAAAAAAAAGTTTTTCTTGGCAAGACAACCCCTTTAATAAATTATTACAATGGAAAACTCCCTATATCGGTGAAATAGCTTTTCATATCCTGCGTACATTTACTGCACATTTACATTTTACATTTCTGCCACCAGAAAAAAAAAAAAAAAGCGAGAAATAAAATTGCTGGAGTTTGAGTCAAACCGTAAATGACTCTTCTGCTATTTGTTAGATTTATTTTCCCTTTTATAGTTGGACGGTTATAAAGCTCTAATTTGCGGCCTTTGTGTTATGGGATCTTGTTCACATTCAGCATTCGCCGAAGAATAAAATTATACAATTAATTTTGCAGAGAGCAAATGTTTGGTCCGTGTTTCTAAATTTCTGAGCAGAAGCCTCGCGGTTACGATTGATGCATCGGGCTCAAGGTTATCTCTATAAAGAATATGAGCTTCCACTCCCCGTATCCGGCTCTGGTTCTCCTGCTGTATTTACTGCACTGAGCGGCTGCTGCGCGGAGAGACTCCGGATACAGACTCTTGTCATCTGGCTTCTTGCTCAGTTCGAACAGCCACAATATACAAGACATACATTAGTCAAAACGTCATACACTTTAGTATAATGTATCTATAGGATTAATCTGGACATTACATTGCCTATCCTATACTAATTGTAAGTACAATCCTGTATGATGCTCCACAGCTGCAATCACTGTTCTGAGGATAAGTAATGTGACTGCACCAGCAGAATAGTGAGTGCAGCTCTGGAGTATAATACGGGGTGTAACTCAGGATCAGTACAGGATAAGTAATATATGTACACAGTGACTGCACCAACAGAATAGTGAGTGCAGATCTGGAGTATAATATGTGATGTAACTCAGGATCAGTACAGTATAAGTAATGTATGTACATAGAGACTGCACCAGCAGAATAGTGAGTGCAGCTCTGGAGTATAATATGGGATGTAACTTAGGATCAGTACAGGATAAGTAATGTATGTAGACAGTGACTGCACCAACAGAATAGTGAGTGCAGCTCTGGAGTATAATACAGGATGTAACTCAGGATCAGTACAGGATAAGTAATGTATGTACACAGTGACTGCACCAGTGAATAAATAGTGAGCGAAGCTCTGGAGTATAATACAGGATGTAACTCAGGATAAGTACAGGATAAGTAATGTAATGTATGTACACAGTGACTGCACTAGCAGAATAGTGAGTGCAGCTCTGGAGTATAATACAGGATGTAACTCAGGATCAGTACAGGATAAGTAATGTAATGTATGTACACAGTGACTGCACCAGCAGAATAGTGAGCGAAGCTCTGGAGTATAATACAGGGTGTAACTCAGGATCAGTACAGGATAAGTAATGTATGTACACAGTGACTGCACCAGCAGAATAGTGAGTGCAGCTCTGGAGTATAATACAGGATGTAACTCAGGATCAGTACAGGATAAGTAATGTATGTACACAGTGACTCCACCAGCAGAATGGTGAGTGCAGCTCTGGAGTATAATATAGGATGTAACTCAGGATCAGTACAGGATAAGTAATGTAATGTATGTACACAGTGACTGCACCAGTGAATAAATAGTGAGCGAAGCTCTGGAGTATAATACAGGATGTAACTCAGGATCAGTACAGGATAAGTAATGTAATGTATGTACACAGTGACTGCACCAGCAGAATAGTGAGTGCAGCTCTGGAGTATAATACAGGATGTAACTCCTATACAAGATTTGTATAAAATTAGTAATACAATGTATTTAGAGAGTTGGTAAAATATGTATTGATAATCAGTCTGTATGAATTATAGCAGCAACTGCAAAATCGAAGTCGCATGATTGGCTGGTGTTGTATTCAGGGACTGTGAACGGCTCTTTATAGCTGTCCCTCCAGTGTTCTCAGTGATGCAGTAGATTTATAGAACTGCAGTGTACAGCATTGCTCTAAGATTACTTGAAGATTTTCTGAAGATGAAGTATTTTGGTAATTTCGTACGGGTTTTCTTAAACGCAAGAATGTGGAGATGGGTATGCTCCATTAAGTAAACGTTACCTTGGATTCAAGGACGGTGTCTCGGCTCTATAACGTACTCCAATCCCTGCACCTCTGCAGCCCTTCACTATCCATTTAAGATTCCACGGAAAGCGAAGCCCGAGAGGAGTTTAATGAAGGGGACTTCAGGGGATTAGAGTAAATGAGTAATTCTCCTGTTATCCTTTTACATCTGCAAGCAAATTGCCTGCCAGGAGTTTAACTGCTTGTGAGGGTGTAGCGACACAGGGACAAGCAAACAGCGGCGCAGAATGAACATCTTACAGCAGCTCCTAAGTGATGGAAGAGCGGATTGGCCATAGACCTTACAGGGAAATTTCCCGGTGGGCCGATGCCCAGGGGGGCCGTCTGAGCCCTCCTCATGGCCAGCCAGTGGAAGTTTTTGGGGATGTATTTTGTGCTGCTGGCAGTATTTTGTGATGGACTGTGGTATTTGGCTTTGTTGGAGGGGTATAATGTGCCACAATCAGGGGTGCACCACCAATGAGGCCAGGTGTCATGATGAGGAGTGGGGGAAAATTCCCCACAGTATAACGTAGGAAAATGGGATAGCAACTAGGCCTGGGCACCGGGATAAGGGGGCAGGTCACCTCCTATTTTATCCCTAATCCTCGCCCTGACTCCTAACTGTATGAGCGGACCCAGATGGTAGGACGGCTCATACCCAGGAACCCTGGACCCTGAGTCGCCCTGAAAATCTCTGGAATAGGAGCCAGGGTGAGATGACCTTCCAAGACACGGATGAGCAGGAGTCTCAACCGGCCTAGATGTAAGGAATGGAAAGGCAGTGAACAGCCACAGGATCGGCGGGTAAGAGCCCAGAACAACACACACTTACCTGCTGCTGCAACAACAACAACTGGACCCCATGCAACAGTACTGGAACCCGTTCATCAAACAGGACACAGCACAAAACAACAAACACGGAATCCAGCAAAGCAGTAACTGCCTGGACCCCCATCGGGCAGGATGCATGGCGGCCCCAGGCAGAGCTGCTCACTGACTTGTGCTTCCCCTTCCGGGGAGAAATCGATGTCCCACAAGGTAGCCCTCAAGGACTGTGCAGATAGAACACCCAGGACAGGAGCATAGCTCCAGCACCAACAAAGGCTGGAGGACAACAAACCCCAGCCTACAAGCCACAGCCAATATAAGCACCTAGTGACCACACTCAACCAGATAGTTAACCCTATGAGCACCAGACAGGGGAGAAACACGGAGAAAGAGAGCAAAGCACACACATGCTGAATAAACAACACGTTGCCCCTGGCAACCAGCATGCACGGCTAACGTGTCACGCAAACAACAATAATACCGTGACACAGCCGTGACACCAATTGAGGCACCAAGAAGCAAGAGGGGGGCAGCGGAAGGGTCATGGGCAATGAGTGCTTTCATTGTTGCACAGGGATTAGGTTAAGAAATTGGCATGGGGGGGGGGGGGTACGGTTTCAGGCAGCAGAAAGGCTAGGTGCACCCCTGGCCACAATATGGTATTCCTGGTCCTGCCTTCCATCAATTTGGACCTGACTACAAAATGGGGCCACTTTTAATGTTTTTTCCAGGGCCACTTTAAGTTCCCAGTCCGCGCTTTATAGACACCCTACTATTGTAGAACTAGGTGGTTCCATTGCACCCACTAAATGTGATATTAGTGCCAGGGGGCTAATATTTATAGGAGCCTACATACAGCTCATGTCATCTTATGAGTCTTCCTTAGGTAGGTGGTAAGAAGTGGTATGTCACCTTACTGAGGACAGCTGCTTGAGGCAGGAAGGGTCAGATTTAGGGGTAAACGGACCATTTTGGTAGTGCCTGCAGAGCCATAGCATTAAGTGATTCCTTACTTCTTAACCCTTTCTTAACCACCTTTTCGTGCTGATGAGATTAAGTCCCAGCATAGAGTTACTTGATAGAATTCTTGCTGCCCACAGTCGCCACTAGGGGGAGCTTACTGCATACAGTTTTATTACGAAGTTCAATAGACTGTACATGAATTTGATGTAACATTAGCTCCACCTAGTGGTGGCCGGAGGCGACCAGACCTTTATCATGTAACTGCAGTATATGTCTGTGCAGGGGATTTGGAGCTCTGTATGATAAACGGTTGTCTGACCGCTATAAATATATTTGCTGAATGGACTAAATGGCCATGGCTGAGGCCCGAGAGCTGACCCCACACAGGACCCAGCGGCTAATAGCAGAGCTGGGTGCTTTCTGCATCAGTAACAGGTAATCAGCGATGCACAGTGACTAGCCCTGGGGCGCTATTAATACATAATCAGATAATAATCCATTCCCACAATTGCAGTGCAGATTTAAAATGGAGTACCGCAGCGCTCAGGATGAAACCCACAGCAAATGCAGATTTTGTCTCAGATTCATCCAGGATTATCTGCACCACGATGCTTCCCGTGTGGGCATACCCTAAAAGTGAACAAAATGTAAACTCTGAGGCCTGCGATATAGGGATGACCACCAGAGGGCGCTACTTTCTCTCCAAATTCTATTTTCCTGGGACTTCGCATTGATGCTGACGAGGAACAACAGAAACGTGTGCATGAATATAATTGACATCATGCGTTCCTGGTTATCATCAATGACGTGAAGCTAAAAAAAGAGGAAACTGCTGAAAACCAGGGAATAAAAGCATAGACTGCGGAAACCTGTGTCATGGGGGGGATAGTGCATTATATGTTATGTGCGTTCTGACGGATCTAACAAGCCCTCGCTCTTCTCATACATTCAGATCCCATTCTCTGCTGACTTACGTAAGGAGATAATAATGAATATTGGACGACAGAAGCCGATTCGAGTGCCTCAGAGGAATCAAGTGGTGCAACGCGTATACCGAAGAAGGATCAAAGATCTGAAGGGAGTGGATCCCAGGTGGGGCCCCCTTTAGGAGAAGAACAAGAAGGGGGAGATCGAGGAGAAGGGAGCCGGAGAGGTGGATACAAAAGGAAACAAGTGACGCGGAGACGCTGACATTGGATGTCGGGGATGTACGGAGTTTACCAGCGGGTAGAATGTGATCAACGTGACACAAGTGCAGTGGAGCGATGACTGCCCATCATTGTTATCTAAAGGACTGAACTATAGTCTGGTGTCCGGTTGAAGAATTCGATGAAGTGGGGTTTGAAATAGATTTATTTTGGAAATTGAATCTGTATCGACACTTTCATGGTTTACAATATCAAAGGAAAGGGATTTTGCATCAGTGATGATGTTGATCACTTAGGGCCCTTTCACACTGGCGTTTTCAGGATCCGGCATAGAGTTCCGCTCGATGCTGGATGAATACTGCTCCGGATTATCCCTGTGCATTCTGAATGGAGAGAAATCCGTTCAGGATGCATCAGGATGTCTTCAGTTCAGTCACTGAACGTTTTTTGGACGGAGAAAATACCGCAACATGCTGCGGTTTTCTTTCCGTCCTGGGATGCGGAGCAGAACGACACAATCTGCCACAATAGAAAACGGATCCGTCCTCCATTGACTGTTTCTTTTATCTACATGTTGATTCCATAAGGAGATAGATGGAGATTACCACTTAGTCCTTATTAGGAGATTGCCGGACGGGGCATTTAGACCGGACATGTGAGTGATATCGAGGGTAGGTAGTTGCTTAGGTTGCATTGTGCAGCTGATATTATAGGCATCTTTATCACGCACAGGTTGCTCTGTGAAATAAGGACTATTTAAAGGGCAGTATGACTTGGTTTACATTTATGCATGGAAACAATCAGCATTCAGGTATGATACGAGTTAAGTGGTCCACTAATTGACCATGTCTTCAAACGGTTCCGGATTAATTCCTTTAATAGCTTCAGCGGAAAAATCCCAACTATTATCATTGAGGGAAGCTGCAGGCGGCGGTTTCCTTCAGAATGAGAACTGCTATCTGCAGCAGCTCTCCACTCTGGCTAATAGGAGGGGCCCTGAGAGAACGCCCCCTCTCTAATATTCACATTGCTGTTACACCTAGAGGCTCAGCTCTCTCTGCAACTGCTGGGCCCTCTCCATTTTGATTGACAAGGCGAGATGTGATCTCATTTACACTGCCTGGTCCTGTCAGTCAAAGTGCAGAGGGGGCGGCCGCTGCAGAGAGAGCTGAGCCTCTAAGTGTAATGGTGACGCCCCCGTTGCTCCTAGAGGCTCATTTACATATATTATAACATCACTTTTCCGTATGAACACGGGACCAACACAGATGCCTTCAGCTGCCAAGTGCACATGGAACAGGTCGGCCATTGTCATAGGGACAGATCTGGCCTCATGCACACGGCCATTCCGTGCATTGGGGACCGTAATTTGCGTTCTCCAATGCACGGGTAACATCTGTGCAGATTTCGCAGATGGATCCGGACCCGTTCAACTTGAATGTGTCCGTGAGCGTTCTCACCGCACAAAAGTAGTGCATGCACTACTTTTTTTGCAGTGCGGAGGCGCTCTGTAGAGCTTCAGTGGGGTTTCCGCATCGGACTTTCAAGTGAATGGGTGCTCCATCCGTGATGCGAGGTGCACAGAGCCGGTGCCCGTATATTGCGGACAGAAACATGGGCACAGGCTGGGCAACGGCCGTGTCCATGAGGCCTTTAGCAATGGCGGCCAGGAGTGGGACAAGGAGAGCCTCCCGCACCTACACCTTTATGAAGTCATTTGTCTTCACATGAGCCCGAACGCGCCGAGCAGCTCCGGGTTACAGTGACCTGCTTTCCGTACTTAAAAACCACAGTTATTTTTATCAGGAATAAATCTGTCACTGACCCAAGATGAAATGCGTCTAGCACCAGATTTATTCACCAGCCGCGCCGCGCTTTAAAAGTCACAATATCGCCATTATTAATATATACCGAGCGCACTTTCAAGGTTGACAGCCCTCTGCAGTTACAAGTGCCGCCGTCCCCTCCGCTCCCAACTTCAACCTGTCTGGATACAACGTGAATGACAAAGTCAATTGTTTTTCGCATTCACCCTGTCATCTTTACTATCTGAGCAACGGAGAATAGATGTACGGTGTAAATCTCGCGTGCACGGCCGGGATAGGAAAATATGGTGTCAGGGATCAAAGAACATCAATTCTGTAGTTACATTTGTATTTAAGAAAACAGGCCCTGAACAGCCTGCAACTTCATGAATATAATTCCAGAACAACGGTGAAGACTGACACATCAAAATGGAAGGGAACAGAGACAAGAGCACCGATGGGGCCTATCCAAGGTTGGTATTTCCTGCATTTTAAGGCTAAGACAGGGATCGGCAACCTCCGGCACTTCAGCTACATATAATCCCTATTATATAGGTTCATCAAATTTTAGTTCTGTAGTTGGAAACCATCAAGAAGCTGGCTAGGCTTTCAATATACCTTATACCAGGCATCATTAAACTGCGGCCCTCCAGCTGTTGCAAAACTACAACTCCCAGCATGCCCGAACAGCCTACAGGTATCAGCCTACAGCAGGGCATTGTGGGAGTTGTAGTTTTACAACAGCTGGAGGGCCGCAGTTTGAGGATGCCTGCCTTATACGTTTACTATTCTTAACATTTGAGCACATCTTGTTCTCTAAGAAATTGCATCTACAAGGAAACAGTCAGCAAGCTGGTTATCAAGAACATAGATGAGGCCGTACGGGGCCCATCCGAGGTTGGTATTGCCCCCATTTAAGGTTAGGACAGGGATCAGCATCCTGCGGCACTTAAGCTGTGGTGAAACTACAAGTCCCAGCATGCACACCTGCTTGGCTGTTCTCAAAATGCTCATAAAAGTGAATGGAGCATGCTGGGAGTTGTAGTTTCGCAAACAGCTTGAGTGCTTGCGGTCGCTGAACCCTGGGTTAGGAGAACCTCTATAGCAGGCATGTCCAAACTGCGGCCCTCCAGCTGTTGAAAAACTACAACTCCCAGCATGCCTGGATAGCCTACAGCTATTAGGGCATGCTGGGAGTCGTAGTTTTGCAACAGCTGGAGGGCCGCAGTTTGGACATGCCTGCTCTATAGGGATATAATCTCCTCTGATGCTGCAAGGCTAGCAAATAGGGAAGTGAAAAGTATACAGAAGTCCAGGACCTGGTGGTTAGAAATGCGTTGGTGTCAAGCAGCCTTATTTTTGTAATTACTATGAAGCAATTACCCCTAGGATTTAACTGGACAGGACAATTCAGATGCACGGTAGGTGACCACAAGGTAAACCGTTAAGGGGCCCTTCAGGTCTAGGGGCCCATAACAAGAACAATGTCTGCAGTACCGGTAGCCCCTCTCCGGGGCCATCTGCTATCCCCTGTATACGGCCAGAAATGAATATATCCGCAATAACCAGGGAAGGTGAAAAGTAACATTTTTGGGAGTCCGTTACGTCCACAGCACGTCATCCACCTCGATTGATTTTATTTATTTTTTTCTGCTCCTGTAAAACCAAGAATTATTTTTGCTCAGTTAAACGCGGACTCCCACCATCCATCTTGAGCAGATTTATCAATTTGGTGTTTTTTGGGAAAAAGGAGGGAACGAAGCAAAATAATATAATAATCCTGCTCTGGACCCCCTTCCACTGGTTTGTGTGAGCGGCTCGTCAATATTCAGAAATCAAAAATGACAAAAACATAATAAAAGATGAAGAAAAAGGTAAATTTTCCCTTCGGGGGGGAAGGTGTTAAGATGTTTGTCCAAGCTCAGACTCGCTCATGACCCGGGCGGGATATGTTTCTAGGTCAGTGAAATGTCAAAATGTTTTAATGATCCGGCTCCACGGGATTTAGAATATAATAAACCGCCTTTCAATGTTCCTTTTTTCTTAGCTTTAGTCAGGATTATTGTTATTGAAATACTTTTCCCCATCATTGCCACTGAAAAAAAAAAAAAGAAAGGTGCGGCTTATCTGAAAGCAAACAAAAAACCTCGGATTTGCCATCTTGTTGGACCTAGTTATAGGCAGAAATCACCCGCGATGTACAGATGAGCACCATTAACAGCACCTTCATATCATAGACGCCATGATAATCGGATATAATATCCATAAAATCATCACATTTTATTTCTCTAGTTGGAAACCATCAACAAGCATGTTAGGCTGTCAATGCACCTTATGCGTTTATTAGTTTTAACATTTGAGCACATCTTGCTCTTTAATAAATTGCAACTATAAAGAAACCATCAGCAAGCAGGCTACCGGTTGTTGATCGCTTTTCATATCCATTTCTATTTAGTACTCCAGGGCGGACTGTCCTGAATGCGCCTTTGTTGGCTCAATGCAGGTGTTAGGTTTCCATGGGTTATCCATATTCATATCTGCTTTGAATATTGATGGGTTATTAGACCGGGAAGGCGGTATTGAGCAAATCCCACCCATGAAGACATCCTTATGTACCAAACAGTTAGATATAATGAGACTAAGGTCCTACAGCAGACAGACCTCCTTCTTGTTGATGGTTTCCGGCTAGAAAAGTTTCGGCTTGAGCAGATCTTTTTGTGGGGGGAGAAAGGCTCCAAATCTTCTTGGCATTTTTTTGCTGTCAGTTTTTTAGCCCTGCTCTTTTACAAGGTGGAGCTTCCCTTTGAGGATGCTTTTCAAACCTATCCCCTGAGATGTCTGGACGAAGACAATATATCAGTAAAAAAGACAACATCTTAAAGGGGTTGTCTAGATAAATACAGTATCTTATTAGTGAACTCTGAGCTAGGCCTCATGCACACGACCGTATTTTGTTTCCTTGTCCGTTCCGTTTTTTTTTGCTGATAGGATGCAAACCCATTCATTTCAACAGGTTCGCCAAAAATGCGGACAACACACCATGTGCTATCCGCATCAGTATGTCCGTTCCGTATCCCTGCAAAAAAAATAGAGCATGTCCTATTTTTTTCTAGTTTGCGGACAAGGATAGGTATTATTACAATGGACCTGGGAAAAAAAACGGATGTCATCTGTTTTTTTTGGCGGACCGCAAAACACATACGATCGTAATTTTTGCGGTTCGGGTGCGGACCCATTCACTTCAATGGAGCCGCAAAAGATGCGGACAGCACTCTGTTTTCTGTCCGCATCCGTTGCTCCGTTCCGTAGCCCCGCAAAAAAATATAACATGCCCGTACCATTTTGCAAATTGCGGAAGGCACACAGGCAGCTTCCGTGTTTTGCGGATCTGCAATTTGCGGTTCGGGTGTGGACCCATTCACTTCAATGGGGCCGCAAAAGATGCGGACAGCACTCCGTGTGCTGTCCGCAACTGTCGCTCCTTTCCGTAGCCCCGCAAAAAAAATATAGTTCCAATAAATTTTTATTGAAAAGTTTTATAAAAGGTACATAGACATGAATAAAGTGGGTGCAACCACATCATGTCACAAACAACAACAGACATATCAGGTGCCTTAAGTACAAAAAGTGCAAAAAAGCATCAGACAAAATCACCAGTGCAAAAAAAATATAACACGCCCTATTCTTGTCCGTTTTGCGGACAAGAATAGGCATCTCTATAATTGGCCGCCTGTACCATTTCGCAAATTGCGGAAGGCACACGGGCGGCTTCCGTGTTTTGCAGATCTGCAATTTGCGGACCGCAAAAAAAGGAACGGTCGTGTGCATGAGGCCTTAAAGGGATTCTCTGATCATTTTAGGTAGTCAGTCCTCTGTACTATCCTGTGGAAGGAAGATCATTGGTTAGTACTTACCCGTCCCTCGCTCCTCCGGTGCACTCACACGGGGTGTAAGGTTCTACCGCTGGGGTCCTAACCAGATGTGTTCCTCATCTTCCTGTTCAGCTGCATTTACTATTATGTAGCTGAACAGGAAGAGAAGGGCACACATCAGGTCAGGACCCAGGCAGAAGAGCCTGCAGCCTGTGTGAGTGCACCGGAGGAGCGAGGGCCGGGTAAGTACTAACCAAAAGATCTTCCTCCCACAGGAGGGGGGGTGTTAATCTATCAGATTGCATGGAGTGCCTCAGCAAAGAGCATCTGACTCCGGAGGACCTGGCCCGTCCATGCATTACACAGACAGCCCATTGATTTCAGTAGGCACTGTGTATTACTTCATTTCTCCTGTGGAGGCGCTGCAGGGGAACCGAACACTAGCTTCCAGGTTCCTCCACAGCAGAGGGACACCCTGTGAGCACCAGGGACCCACCTAACAAAAAGAGATTGTCCGAAGCAGGTTAGCTCCTCAACACAGCCGGTGAGTGTAATGTGCAGGAAAATGGACAATCTCTACTGTTTTACCAGAAATATTATGTTCTTCTTGAAATTTCTCCAGTGTTAATAGAGCCACCTTGAGAGTAACTCCACGCTACCGCTCTCCATAATTCTGCTCTAACCTGAGCTATTAGTGAACCATTTCACTTAATCAGTGGCAATTCGCTTTCACCTCCTGGTTCAGAGACCAGTCATTATAGCTATTAGCGTGCGGGCTCTTTATTTACAGGGCTCGGTATAATGCGTCTCTAGGTGACGGCAGTGCTCCATTAAGGGAGCTGGCTAACCTTCTCTAGGTGACGGCAGTGTTGCATTAAGGGAGCTGGCTAACCTTCTTTCTCAACCCCATTTATGGCCAGCAGCCTCACATCGGACTTGGAAAATAAAACCAAGTTACTGTATGAAGATCTCGGCCAAATAATGTATCTGCTCTTCCGGTGAGGAGAACATACAAATTCCATGCAGATGTTCCTTGGTGGGATTTGAACCTAGGACTCCAGTCCTGCAAATCACCGGTGCTAACCACGGAGCTGCTGTGCTGTTACTACCATGCAAACAGCGTAGGCACATAAGAAAAACATTTCTAAATCAAAGCTTGGCTTTGACATCCAAATCACTGATGCGCTGTTGGACGGTTTTAGAAAGAAATTTGCCTGGTAGGTTGTTCCAAGCATCTGAAAGACCTTTCCAAAGTTGTCTGGTTGTCTTCCTGACCTCAGACTTCCTCCTTCATCTTGAGACTGGGGGTTCAGAGGTGTGACAGATGTGACGGTTTAACCTTCGAGTCATCAACTCCTACACCACGGCATGAGTGGGCATGACAAGGAGATGGTCAACCAAGGTGGTCATCCTGCAAGACCTCCCACCAGGAGAAATAAGGGTTTCTAAACTATCTATCTAAAGTTATGCCTCATTCACACCTCAGTGTTTTGGTCAGTGATTTCCATCAGTGATTGTGAACCAAAGCAGTTGCGGCTCTAAACACTGAGCAGGTGCAGATCTTTCCCTCATACCTTAGGACTGTGGAGGCTACGATCCTGGTTTTGACGCACAATCACTGATGGAAATCACTGACGTGTGAATGAGGCTTTAGAGATGCTTATCAGGGTTAAAAGCCAATATCTTAAAGGGTGTGTCAAATATATTAGGGAATTCCAAGTTAATAAAGAGAGGACTGTTGTTTTGAGACCGTCAATTACTAGACAGAAAAGACTGGCTCCACCTTGTATTCTCAGCAAAACCTCTCGCAAGGAAACATTTTTCAGCGCATAGGAAATTCCAAGTGTGATCAAGGATCCTGAAGAATAAATTAATTAGTAGAAGCCGAGAAAGGACAAAAAGATGTCCTTATGGAAGAGGTTCTGCATTGCTATCCACCTTGAACTCATGGAACCCAAGTTAATCTTCTTCAGGAGGCAACTTCTCACAGCTGGTCTTTAGTGTAGCAGATAACATATCAAAGTAATCCTCTTGGGAATGAGATCTACCACTGGTATCAGCTCTTACACCATAGAAACTTCTGTAACCCAAGTTAGTAACATAGTAACAAAGTATATAAGGCTGAAAAAAGACTTCTGTCCATCCAGTTTTCTGCAAGTTGATCCAGATCCAGAGGAAGGCGAAAAAACCCTGTGAGGTAGAAGCCAATTTTCCCCACTTTAGGGGAAAAAATTCCTTCCCGACTCCATTCTGAATAACTCCCTGGATCTGGTTCCTCCTATTCATTCAGAAGTTTTGTCATGGAAAAGTGCAACAGATGAGAGAAGCACCCTTTACCTAAGTTCATCTCGTCTTTAGAAGGCTTGTCATCGTTGGTCTTGATGGAAGAGTTGCTACCAAACAGCCAAGGTCAAGATACTCACATTTAAGTTTTTTGCTCAGTATATTGTTTAGTGTCTATAGGTTTCTACAGATTGAGCTGACCATTTGGTTTCTGGTCATAGAGACATGTAAAGGGGGGAGGAACATGAGCTGGATGACTAGAACTAAGGGCTCTTGTTGCCTATGGTAAGAAGAACATGGCTGCTCCTTCCGAATGTGATTCTTTGAAGAAGAGTGAAACCAGGCAGAAGGAGCTGAATAGCAGAAACCTCTGAAACTCTCTCAATTACACGGAGAGTACAAACTTTATGATAAGTGCTGAGTGAATCGAAGCATTCGAAGCGGAATTCGTCCTGAAATTTAGGAAAACTTTGAATCGCAACGAATCTGAATTCCCTTGCACTTCGTGGTAACTAATCAGTTTTTCCTAAAATGGCAGCTGTAGGCGTTACAAAGTTAAAGTAAGAAGCCTGGGAACGCCCGTGCAGCCAGCTGATCTGCAGATAGCCACCCCCTTTGATGTCACAGCCCTTAAAACCCTCATCCCGCGCGGTCTCCACACTTGTCCTGTATGCTGAGCATAGGGAGAGACATGGTAAGCGTTCATGCGCTAGGGAAAGTGTTGCTGCAATAATCCAGCAGCTATGTTTGATCCATCCACCATGTTTGGCCCATCTGGTCTTAATCCTAATCATTTTAAAGGCAAACAAACTACCACTAGGTTCATAGTAGGGAGGGATCCTGGAGCTTATGGAGGGATCCACATGGGATTATGGGCATTCCTGTTGTGAATCCCTCAATTGTATTGCTTTGAGGAAGGTTTTCCCGCCTCAGCGCTGTGTCCTATCTCTGGTACCATCACACTGGTGATGGGAAATCTACTTCATTTTGGGGATTAATTCATTCTGATCTAGTTCTCCTGAAAGATTAGCTCCTTTAGTCCATTATGTCTCTGGCTCTGTGATGCACGGATCTGGTCTATTACATATAGGATTTACAGCTCCTTGGATGAGTTATAGTTTTGTTAAAACAATCAAATATATTTATTACTATCCAGCAGTGCGAATACGAACAGAGGTGATACTTGGTGGAGTGAATAGAACTCCAGTATAGCCTACTGCCTGCCTGCAAGGGGGTCATTTATTAAACAGAAATACGCCTATATTAGGTGCATTTTTGGGGGTTTGTTCCGTAATCTGTGACTTTTCACCGCTCACGCCAGGTCTAAAAAAGTGGGCGTGGGCGGGGAACCGACCCCTCTCATTTACCATTTTCTACACCTGTTTTAGGGTACTTTCACACTAGCGTTTTTCTTTTCCGGCATTGAGTTCCGTTGTCTGGGCTCAATACCGGAAAATAACTGATCAGTTATATATCCTAATGCATTCTGAATGGAGAGAAATCCGTTCAGGATGCATCAGGATGTCTTCAGTTCAGTCACTGAACCGCGTTTTGGACGGAGATAATACCGCAGCATGCTGCAGTATTATCTCCGTCAAAAATGCCGGATCAGTTGCCAGAATGCCGGATCTGGCATTAATTTACATTGAAATGTATTAGTGCCGGATCCGGCATTAGAAATACCTGAAGGACAGATCTGTACATCCGGTCTGCGCATGCACAGACCTTTAAAACTGTAAAAAGTATACAAGACGGATCCGTTCTTGCAATACATTTGTGAGATGGATCCGCATCCGGATCTGTCTACAAATACATTCAGTTTACATGCAGATCGACGGATCCGGCAGGCAGTTCCGACGACAGAACTGCTTGCCGGATCACTCTGCCGCAAGTGCGAAAGCAGCCTTCGGCGTAGAAAATGGTCTAAATGTAAGACAGCTCGGAAGCTCAGGCATCATGTAGAGGCCGGCGCCAGATATAGGGTCTTAATGAATGTGCTCCTAAGTGAACTAGAAGGTTTACTGAACTACCCTGCTCCTAGAATGGATCCTGAGTCTAGTTCAATGAGATGCAAAAGACTGAGCACAGCGGCGCCCCCTATAGGAGTTTAGATCCTCTGAATCAAGGGGAATGTACGAGAGCTGAAAAGCAGTGCAGCAGCGCCTATAGCAGTGGCAGTGAACCTATGGCACGGATGCCAGAGGCGGCACTCAGAGCCCTCTCTGTGGGCACCGTCCCCTGGAAAAAGTCTATGGCGTACCAATATGTCTTAGACTTTTCCTGCCATTTATCAGCACAGGGCGCACTATCAACGGCACAGGCAGCGCACCGAATGTAGGCAGGATATTATAGCTAAATGATAAAGAACATGGAAGATATTCTATACTGGACTGTAGTAGGCAGGTTACATTGGCACATTTGCGATAAATAAGCGGGTTGCAGTTTGGGCACTTGGTCTCTAGGAGGTTCGCCATCACTGCCCTATAGTGGGGTAGGAACAGGCGCCAGCAGCAAGACGGGACCTCTGGACTGTCAAGATGGAGATTTTATCACAAAAACGTGAGTTTTATCAGCTTACAGGCATACTCTCTTAGGGCTCATGCACACGAAAGTGTGCCGTCCGGGCCCGTCTTGTGGTCCGCCCGGCTATTTGTGCACTGCATCACGGATGTGCACCCAGTCCCCTATTCACAGAACCTCATGGAAGCTCTACGGCGTGGGGTTTCTCTCTGTGCCTCTGCACCGCAAAATAATAGAACGTGTTCAGTTTGTCCCAGATTTTCAGAGACAGTCCCAGCAAATTTGTGCTGTCTTGGACCGAAAATGGGCAAGGGTAATGCAAACCCTGACCCAGAAACAACTATTTATGGACACGAACTACCATCACACAGGAGGACAGGGGCTGCTGCATACACGCTCCGGCTCCCCCGATCCGCGCGGGGGAGCTGGAGCACACCCGGATGACCACGGCATCTGAAGGGTTAAAAGTCAGGGAATGGGTAAACATCATTAGTGCCGGGTATCTGCGCTTTTAATGGTGGTGGGGAAAGGGTTAACTTCCAAGCCTTCACACTGAGATTGGGCCACCAAGTGGGAAGAATATGATTAGACAGAGTGCCCTGGGTATACCTGATATTTCACGATTTATGGCAAATTAATTCGCAACTATTTCAAATTTCTTGGCGAACTTCGGCGAAGCTGCTGAATCATATTTTTCATAGCTTCGCTCATCTCTACCTTTGATGAGCGGTGGATTGGGGGCTGGTTACAGGAGACCGGTTAGGAGTTCCATCGGGTTAAAGCTCATGGTTTACATAGACTCCCCTTTTGTTCTGGAGACCAGTTCCATGGGATCTCGAGTTCTTCACAGCTTTACTCTGCCTGCAGGCTCAGCCGCCTTACTCTTAGGCCTCTTGCACCTGTATTTTCTTTCCGTGTCCGCTCTGTTTTTTTGCGGACCGTATGCAAAACCATTCATTTCAATGGGTCTACAAAGAAAAACAGAAGGTACTCCGTGTGCATTCCGTTTCCGTATTTCCGTTCCGCTAAAAGATAGAACTTGTCCTATTATTGTCCGCATAACAGACAAGGATAGGACTGTTCTATTAGGGGCCAGCTGTTCCGTTCCGCACACGGACGTCATCCATATTTTTTTGCGGATCCGTTTTTTGAAGACCGAAAAATTCATATGGTCGTGTGCAAGAGGCCTTATTGTGATGCATGAAGCTCTGATGCTGGGGAATGACTCGATTCTCAAAAAAAAAATAATTCATAACTCCAAAAACTTCGAGCCATTGAAAGCTGCAGGAAAACATTGACAATCACAACCCGTGGGACTTTGTAGAATAACGATATGTTGGCCGCAGCGGCATCACCCACAGGCGGCTGGAAGGTCACAAGGATTTTGACACCCCAAATTGTTGAGCCGTGAATATTTTTGAATAATAATGTAAAAAAGAAAAAATATCCAATGGGGATACAGAACTGATTTTTTTCTGTCCCACAGCTGCCTTCCGCCATTGCTGGATCGGGTCCTCGGGTCTCCATGGTGTGTCTCTTCTTCAGACTGATTATCATAATAATTCAGCAACAAGGGCGCAGTGACATTCGGGCTGAGATCCTGAAGTCTTGGCTCTGCTCCAGAGCCGGCTTGTCCATCACAACCTCCCGATGAGCGGAGGCAGTAACTGCTGCAGCAGATCCTGTCAATCATTGTCTTGTGCATCTTAATTCAGGATGATGGACAGCTTCTCTCTATGGAAACTTCTACAGGAACCAGCAGCACAACTTTTTCTAGAATTTTTTTTTTTTCAGTAGAGCAGGAACACAAAGTCCGGGTCAGGAGCTCCTGTCAAACCCATACCCTGCACCCTATGATTAATCGGCCCCAGTCCTCGTGAATCACAGTACAAAGGCCCCAGTGCTTAACATTCCGGGAACATCTCCTCTCTTCTATGTCCCCTCTATCCGGATATATTTATTTATTCGCAGAAACCGCTGCAGTAAGAAAAAAATTTTTGTCTCTTATCCTGCAAAGAAGAAGTACAATTTGATGCTCTATATACATGAAACATGAGCTTCAGTACAATGGCTCCGGGCCTTGAATATGCAATGAGAGATGGAGTTTAAAATGGCCCAGCGGCAGCCGAGATCCTGAACACACCGAACCGGGTGGGAAAAACATCTGCAGCTATTAAATGCGAAGGTGACGTCTTTATGGAATATGCAGAGATGCCAACGCCGGTAGCGAATATTTTAGTAATGGTGATAGAGGGGAGGAACAAGGTCGGCTCAAGGTGATCACACGAGGGCCTGAGAAGGGAAATATAAAAGTTTCTCGACTAAGGAAAATAAACTTTTCAATATCCATCGGTAGGAAACCTACATCCTTGCATTATGCCTTTACCCTGTGCCTGTAAAAAGACCCCTAATTACTATTATATTGCAAAGCTACAGCCTTTAACCTTTTAATAACCAGGGCTGGTCTTAATAGCCAAAGAGCTCTTTATTTTGTCTTCCTCTTTCCAAGAGCCATAACTTTGTTATTTTTCAGTCAATCTAGTCGTATGAGGGCTTCTTTTTTGCAGGACAAGTTTTATTTTTCAGTGGCACATATATAGCTTATTGATTACGGTAGAGATCTTTATCAATATCTGATGGGTGGGGGTCCAACACCTGGGACCCCCACTGATCAACTGTTTATAAGGCAATTTGTTCCGTCACATCTGCTTGAAATAAATGTCCACCTTCTGACACCACATTGTTTTTAGGTCTTAAATTCTGCACTAATTAATCTCATTATATTTTTACAGTGTTTGGAGCTCCATTTTTCTGAAGCAAAGCTTCTTCTCTGTGCTTGCTGAATATCTGGATGGTTTGCAGTTCTCTCATACATGGTGGGTGGAGACTAACTACAATACATTACACATAAAGAAAATAGAGGACATTACAGAGAAGTACTGACCTGTATTTTTGAGTGATATATTTGTGCTGAGCTATAACCTTCCTGTGTAGCTGTGCAGTCCCTCTTTGTCTGTGCCTGTTTCCTCAGCTCCTGCTCACTCCTCTGCCCTCCCCTCTCCATAGACGTGCATTCGCATGTGTAATATGATCCTTTTGCAGCGATGATCCTTCCTGGATGTAGAAAAATACATTTTTCAAAGTGAAAAGCATTTAGCAGGGAGGAGGGGCCTGTTAAACATCTGATAACAGGAGAAGTTGACAATTCTCACTGATAGAACATATTACAAAGTTTCTTGTGGTTGTATTATTGATTTATGCAAAGTTGTGCGAAATTTTGATGGTCATTCACTATGCTTCAAATACGCCTAAATTAGGCATATTTTAGACGCTGATAGCGGTGCTATCTGCGACTTCGCCCTGCTCACGTCAGGTCTAAAATTGTGGACGGGATGATGGTGGGCCTGCAAGCCCATCTCATTCTCCATTTTCTACACTTGATTTAGGCGTAGAAAAAGGTCTAAATGTAAGAATGCTCGGAAACTGTCTTACATTTAGAACTGATGCTGGATGCGCCGAAGTTATGGAGGGGCCGGCGCCTCTTCATAACTTCAGCGGAACCACCACCAGTTTAGGGCTTTATTAAGACTGGCGACTAAAACACTGGTCTTAATAAATGTGCCCCTTAGTGACCATTTCAGGTTAAATTGTACACGAGTCAGGTTTTTGGGCTGCCTTATAAAGCGGGTTCTCCAAGACCTTTTCTTAAATGTTCAACTGTTTAGGGGTTAAAAAAATGACTGGCGTGTCACCAGTGCCTGGCTTCCAGTGCAGACTACCCTTCTCCTCTAATTCCATTCCCACTGGACTGGACGTGTGGTGTGCCATCTACACGCACGTCATCGGTGCCAGTGGCCTCATCAGTAACGCATGCAGGCATGGTTCATGATGGCTGCCACGGCTAAAGCCACTGATTTCCGGCAGTGGGGATGTGTATGTTGATGACACAACACACTTCCAGTCCAGTGGTTACCAAAAGCGGAGGAAAAAGGAGCTTGGTGCTGGAACCAGAGCACCGGTCTTGGAGAACCCCTTTAACGAGCTACCCGAGGCCCATAAATACCATGGTGTAAGTATACTGTATGTGGTAGCTTCTTTCTTGGCCAATCAGCACTGAGAATAATATGATACTCTGTAATTCCTACTCTCTGTAGCTGGCCTCGGTAGATCTGGGTACCAGGAAGACCTCAAGATACTTCTTGCCCTGCTTCTGGTTCTCAGCCACAACACTATTACCCCAACTAAATTTTATTTTTCACCTGAAGACCATCAGCGTTCTAAATGGTGCTTTGGTTGTGAATGGAGTATAAGACATATCAGTACAAGGAGAATTTTAGAACATGAATATGTTGCCTGTAGGCTTCACCTGTCAAACTCATGTTACAATGTGTAGGTTCCCTTTAAATACAGTAAAGCGCCAGCGATGAAAGATGTGTAAAGTCATGCAGTTTATCCCGTCCTAATACTAAATGACACTCACACAATTTGCTTATAAAGTGAAGAGGACACGGTAGGTTTAGTGGATGACAGCCCTCCCATGAAGATTACCCCTTATCTCTAATCACTATATTTTTTACAAAACATCCAAACAAAAATTTCTTGCATTTTCTGAAAAGGCCAATCACAAATAAATGTGATGTGTGGCAGAAAATGGCCGCCTATATAAACCTCCAGATTTGTGTTTAGCCTTGTCCAAAATGATGACATGGATAATAACCATAATACAGCGTGTCACTTTCCCAAATGCTCCATTTTGGAAATATCTCCTAGCCAGAGCTGTCATTTCATATCTGGATCTCTGCTCCGAAACAACCCTTCAAATCCTGTCTGCTCTGCCAGGCTGAAGACGACATATTATATTACATGTTGTATTGATTTGTGTGAGTTACTGTCTCGCTGTCACACTCTGTGTATTATTATTTTGAGACGGTCAGGTGGTGGCCGCACACAGGGACTATTGTTGGTGCTTCTCTCGATAGAATTCAGTCCATTGTCTTTGAACGACTATGTATTGTGCAGGTTTTATCGCTTTCTGGGATTCATTCCTTAGCTTTCCTCTTGTAGCAAGAGATGACCAGCTTTGGAAAAAAAAAAGGATACGTTGTTCTAATTTCATATGAAAGGTCCAGCGCCCAGATAAATAGCACCATATATTGCCTTTACAAGCCTTGCATTGTACAGGTAAATATTGCTATAGTTTCCATACAAATAGTACATATAACAAACGTTGCTCAGATACAGTAAATAGTATCATATTGTTCCCAGACAAATAGTTCCTATAATGTCCAGATAACACCTCCCTGTGCACAGATAAATAGCATCATACTGTCTAAAAGAATATTATATATATATATATATATATATATATATATATATATAATGCCCTAATAAAGTCTTACTGTCCCCACTAAAATAGTACATATAATGTCACATTGTGCCCAGATAAATAGTATCATACTGATTTAGAAAACCAGTACATTCAATGTCCAGGTAACGCCACAGTTTGGCCAAATAAATAGTATCACATTGTTCTCAGAGAAATAATACATATAGGGGTAATTTATTAAGAAATAAACACCACTTTTTGGCATATTTAAGACACAGATTTTGTCACAAAGGGGGCATGTTGTGGGTGGGGAAGAGAGTGGGCTGGGCAGTCCGTCTCATTTACCATTTTATCCCCCAGTCTATGGCATGGATAATGTTCATAAACTACACCAGCAAGGGAGCTGGCATAGTTTAAACCATGTCGCAAAGTCAGCAGAAGCAAGTCTCAAGTTATGTAGAGGCCCAGGGCATGGGGATTAGGACAAGCGTATAAAACGCCAGTCTTAATAAATGACCTCTGTAATGTCCAGATAACGACACAAAGTGCCCAGATAAATGGTATCATACTGCTCCAAAAGAATAACACTGTACATGTAATGACCCAATAAAGCCATGTTCCCATTAAAATTGTACATATAGTGTCCAGATAAAGCCACACTATTCCCAGATAAATAGTATCACAATGTTCTTACAAAGATATATAAAATGTCCAGGTAAGGCCATATGGTGCCCAGATAAACAGTATCAAACTGTTACTAATACAAAAAAAAGAGCACATAAATGTCCAGATGACAGCACATAAAGGTCCAGATAAACAGTGTCATATATGGGCCAAATACATAAAGCCATACAGTGCCTACATAAAATGTGATACATTGTTCCATAAACCGTCCTACATGGTGCTCCAGTACAATCAATACAACACCTGTCCTTGCTCTATTGTGTCCAGATGCTCGGCCTTAAGCTTCTTTCCAGCCTCTGGGCACGTGCTGTGTATGCTGTCACTGGTCAGTGTGCTTATATCAACCTCCCTTTGCCACTTCATGCTGTTAATATTGACCCTGGAGAGGTTGTCAGGCACCTGGAAATCCCAGAACCCCCCCTGGAATATCACTGCTAATCTGCTTTGTTGGGTCATGCGTTTCAATCCAAACCGAGCAACATCTGCATTGTATTCTATGGACTATCAAATTGGGTGAATTTGGCATTTGGGCAGATAGACTCTTGCTAAAATGTAGGTTTATTTAGGTGAATTTGGCATTCTGCTTCTCCTTATTCAGGGTAAAATTTATTTGGCCCAGTGTGACATTAGACTTCCTATATGTAAAAAATCTGTAGACAGCTTAACTAGTTTTCACGAAATATCCCCAAGCATCGAGATGAGACATTGCCTTTACTGCACACAGCCGGTAACATTAGGATAGACTGGTATTAGTGGCAATGGTCCAAACGTCTCCTGGCCGCGGCGATTGTCATCGAGAATAATCCTATTTACTTTAGCATTCAGTTTCACACTGGCTCCATCTGCTATATAATGTTCTGACCGCTCTGAATTCCTGGAGTATACTTACAGATTTGATAGCATGTGATTCTTTTCCTCTCTTAGCTACGTTTTTTAGTTTACAGCTGTGAAGGTTTATTGTGGGGAGAAATTATACAGCTCGGCTATAGCAATACAATGGGCAAAAGGTCCTTTAGGGTGGGAGGTAAGGAGGTGGTGGCTATATCTGGAAGTGAAGGATTAAGAGCTGGGGACCAACTCCGCAGGTATCACAACATCATTTCTACCTCCTTGAAGTCAAAAGCGCTTTAAAAACTCATATCTACTGAGCCTCTAATCAGCAGGTATGGAGTAGATGTGACCAGCTGAGCTTGAGAATACAGATATGGCAGAACTCAGCTGGTCATTCAGGACATTGGGCGATATCATGGCTTCCAGCAAATCTACCACATAATGCATTCATTGTGCCATTATTTACAGAATGTTCAAACCTACATTAAAGGGATTGTCCAGGTTCAGAGCTGAAACCGGACAAATTCCCATTTTCACCCAGGCAGCGCAGGGCAAAAGCATTTTCTGGAGTTCCGGTGACGTACCGGCTCTCCTTAGGGCTGCCAGGCGGAGGCTTCCGCCCAGCAGTGGACCCGGTGACGTCACCGGCACTGATTGGCGGGCTTTAGCACTGCCCTAGCCTCCAAAACGGCTAGGGCAGCTCTAAAGCACACCCATCAGAGCCGGTGACGTCACCAAACACACTGCCGGGCGGAAGCCTCCCCCCGGCAGTGTGTTATTGTAAATAAAAGAGCCCTTGCCCTGCGCGATCCAGTGCAGGGAAAGAGAGAACATCGGAGCATGAAATGTTCCGATGCTAACATCAGGGGGGCTGCCTGGGTGAAATTATGGGAATGCCCGGGTTCAGCTCTGAACCCGGACAACCCCTTTAAACAAGATAGAGATCTGTATGCAGGGTGCTCCCTCTAGTGGTAACTGCAGATAACAGAATTTTAGAAGTCTGTTGTGCTTGAGTCTCCATTGCCTTAATTTGCGCCAAATGTATCACATGTCACTTATTGTTTGATAAATGTGGTGCATTGTTAAAAAAAACACTTTGGGGAAGATGTATCATGTCACTGCGCCTGATCTCTGGCTAACAAAACCTTGTGTTTGCGACTTGTTAGACACCATTGCGACAATATTGTCCCAAGCAATGTCTTTACCTCATCCTCACAACTTTTCCGAAAGAAGTTAACACGAGTGGCGTAACATTTAGGAAAATTAACTTTGCAAATTGATAATTTTTTGATGGTTGTATGAAGGGACACAATGTCAACAGTTCAGTTCTGAGCCCCACTTCATGGTGCACCCGATGGCACTGGCATAGTATGGAAGGTACAGATTGGTCTTCTTATTAAAACATTAAAGGGTCTTCCGGGACCACCTTAATTGCACATAACACAACTGTAGAACAAAATTTGTAATATAATTCCGTTCTGAGGTAGCGTGGACAGCCTCTCATGAACCTGGTCTTGAGATGTTCCTCTTCAGAAAATCCTTCTTGCGCCAACGTCGCGTCCATTACCAGGTTTTCATCCTGAGCTATGGACTAGCCCAGAACTTATCCTCTCCCTGGCGCATGCGCAAACTCCTGAATACACTTCATTTGAACAGGTGTTAGGGAAAGGAATAGTACCGGCCCCATCCAAAGCGGAGGGCACATCCCGTCCCATAACCCAAGCCAGAAACCTGGTAAGGGATGTGATGTCGGCAGAAGCAGGATTTTCTGAAGAGGAGCATCACGTGATCAGGTTTCCAACTTTCAGGTGGTAAGTATATTAGAAACCCTCTAAATGAGGAAGGTTTGCAGGATCTGCTGGGTCCTAGAAAACTCCTTTTGATGACAACAGTTCTTGCACCTATATCAAATGCATAGACGCTGTGTATATTGATTCTTGTCTCACATTATGACACTGCCTCTACTGTCCTCACCTATGGAATCACAAGAATGGCCAGGTCACTGCCTCCCACAAGATCAGCTCACCCCTATCCTGCTGCTGGGATCATGATGATCTGATTGGCTACAAGGTATCGTGACACGCCCACTGACAACTCCCCAGAGGAGCTTGTGGGAGCACTGGATACAGTTTTATAAAAGCGATATGAACTAATGCTTCAGAAGACCCCCGGTAATCAGAAGTTATTGCCAGGGAAGTATTACAAGCTGCTGTGGATAATGGAGGCCTCTTCCCCCTCTACTGCAGATACACCAGTCCATGTATGCTATATACGCCTAACCCCCCCCCCCCCTCCACCCAATTATCTATTCTAACACAAATATGTTTGGTTTATCCCAGTGAAAGGAAAACGAGAACAGTTATGATGAGTGTAATAAACTAAAAAAGCAATAATAACTGTTTGCAGATGTAAAACATCCGCCTTCAATCATCCATTTATCCAGAAGCTCTATAATAATGAAGCATTAATCCGTCTTAATTCCACAGTTTATAATAGAGCGGCCTATTACATTCTGTTATATTATGAGCCAATTACATCAAATTAAAGGGGTTTGTAACATGGTAAACGATCCTTTGTTTTACCAGTAGTCCATAAATAACAGTCGTATACCCAGATGTACGCTGCGAAACAAACGGCTCGCAGGGAATAAACATTATAATCCAGGAAAATGATGCTTCAATTATCATGTTTCCTAATTATCAGTTTATCTGCACTGAAATTATCAATAGTCGTAAGACGTTGTATGAATGTCCTCCTGATGTTGAAAACGTTTCTTGTAATTACTCCTCATTAACACGGCAGAACATCACACTCACTTGTAGCCATTTTATTATAGTGTACCGGTTGTTATAATTACTTTTGCATAAATTAGTAGTCAATGAGAATATACCAAATTTTGTTATAGATTTTATCTGGCATCTTCTTGCCTGTAGTTCCTCTTTTCTTCTCTATTAATGTTCAGCAATATTCTCAGTGCCCTAAAAACACATCTAGTGTAAAACTGTAGCTGGACACAGAGGAGGGGTGTGCAGCTGCAGAGTGTCTCTGTGCCTGCATGCTGTGAGAGGGGAGGAGGAGCAGCAGGAGGGGGACATCTGATTGGTCGAAGCTCAGAGCTCAGTCCGGAAAAAAGTCTGCCCACTCAGTAGACGATAAAAATGTGCATTAATAGTATCCACACTGGGGGAGGACCCAAAATTTGGGTATATCTAATACTCATCTACAGTTGCATGTAAAGGAGATTGCTACTTCATAATCCTTCCACCCTAGACACATGTGAAAATTACACCAGCCGGAGTTATATGCATGCTCTTCAAAACCTAGCACAGCCACTTAAAGGGCCACTCAACCTAAAGGCCAGTGAGGTGGTGAGAGGTTTTTTAGGCTTTCCTATCAGTCACACTATTGAAAAGCATTGGAGAAAATAGCCGGTAAAAGGGAATCATAGATTATATACCACCGCACGGCAAACGGAGAGAAGACCGAGACCAGTGTCTCATACAAAACATCAAATTTGTTGCATCTTGGGCTTCCCAAACCGAATCTGTGCCAGCTCTGGGTGGTTGTAGATTTCAACTATAATTTATGCCAATTTTGGGGCACATTATAATAAATTTGATGGCCCAGCCTTTAACAAAACCCCAAAATCAGAATTTTTGGGGCAAAAATTTGCTACTTTTTTATGCATCATACAGCATTGATACTGTACATTCCACCTTTTATGTTTAAGTGTCTAGAAAATCCCTATTCATAAATCCTATTAGAAGATTATGGGTTAATAGAGGGGGTTCTCTTAGCTACAGAATAGTGCATCTTACTCTGGAGGACCCAAGCACGTGGTGCTTCATTTTTCCTGTGGTGGCGCTGCAGGGAAATTGAACACTTTCTTCCAGGCTACCCCTGAGATTACTGTGGTTCGCTGAGGGACTAAGCAGCTTTGGACAGGATTCTGCAAATTTTAGACTAAATTGTAGACTGGCATAAGCTTCAACTGGCTAGACCTGCTGGTTGGCGTACTTTCAGACAGAAATATGGCACCATTTTGATGCAAATGGTGCATTTTAGGAAACACCCTTCTTCCGTGAAGCTCCATCCTCTTTTCTCCAAGACCCACCCATTTTTAAGTGCATTGGAAAAAATTGTAGAAACCCTAATTACACAATTTGGGCGCATTTAAGGCTCCATCCCCTTGTCGAGCATGTCGGAAAAAGTGTAGAAACCCTAGCTGAGCCAAATTGTGCCACTTTGTAATTTTTCAGAAATTTGGGTTATAGATTTATTGCACGCTAGCTGAAGGACCCGGCTTCGCATGGGTATATTTACTCTATTTCATTTAATGTTTGTGTGTATCGTTAAAAGATATCGACAGTATCCACTATAACAGTGACCTCTACAGCACCCCACCCTCTTAACAGTGACCTCCACCGCCCCCACATCTTAACACTGACCCTCCCACAGTGCCCCGTCTCCTTAAAATGGGACCTCCACAGCAGCCCACCCCCTTAACTTTGACCTCCCTGACCCTTTAACAGTGAGTTCCACAGCACCCCACCCCCTTGACAGTAACCTCCACAGGGGCCCAGCCCCTTAAGTGACCTCTACAGCATCAGCCCCTTAACAATGACCATAGGCTTCAGTCCCCTTAACTGACCTCCACCATTCCCGGCCCCCTTAACAGAAACCTCCACAGTGACTGCTAGAGTACCCTGCTCCCTTAACAGTGACTTCCACTGTTCCCCACTCCCTTAACAGTGACCTCACAGTACCCCGCTGCCTTAACAGTGACCTCACAGTACCCTGCTGCCCCTTTAGTAGTAGCCTCCACAGTCCCCTACTCCCTTAACAGTGACCTCCACAGCAGCCTGCCCTCTTAACAGTAACATCCACAGCGCCCTCCTCTTTAACAATGACCTCCACAGCGCCCGCCCCTTTATTAAAGACCTCCACAGTACCCAGTCTCATTAACTTTGATTTCCACAATAACCTGCCCCTTTAACAGTGACCTCCACAGAGCTTCGTTCCCTTAAAATGTGACTTCCACAACACCTCACCCTTAACACTGACCTCTACAGCACCCCACCCCCTAACACTGACCTCCATAGCAGACCGTCCCCTTAACTGTGACCTCCACTGTTCCCTGCCCCTTTAACAGAGACCTCCACAGTGCCCACCCTTTTAACAGTGACCTCCACAGCATCTTGCCCCCTTAACAGTGACCTTCACAGCGTTCGCCCCTTTATTAGTGACCTCCACTGTACCCCATCTGACTTAACAGTGATTTCCACAACACCCCGCCCCTTAACAGTGGCCTCTACAGCAATCTGCCCCTTAACACTGACCTCCATAGTGGACAGTCCCCTTAACTGTGAACTCCACAGCAGCCTGCCCCTAGGGTAGCCAGAGGTCCGGTGTTAGGCTGGACAGTTCGGCTTTCAGACTCCCTGTTCTTCGTCCGGCGCAGGGCCTGGACGGACACAGGGATGTCCTTTTCAACAGCTCACTCTCAGACAGCAGCACTGTGCTGTCTGAGCGTGAGAAAGTCACCCTCCTTCCCACCCATGCAGCTGAAAGAAGTTGATTCTCACCTTCATTTTTTTTCAATCCCCGTCG
Organism: Bufotes viridis; assembly: GCA_033119425.1. Lineage (NCBI taxonomy): Eukaryota > Metazoa > Chordata > Amphibia > Anura > Bufonidae > Bufotes > Bufotes viridis. The sequence continues at coordinate 98,702,177 of CM065598.1, forward strand.
GCTGCAAAGTGGGAGGAGGCGTGACCTAACCGGATAGGGTCATGGCTTAGCGTGACCTGGGAGTGGGGGTTTTAAGTCTATCTTTTGAGGGTGGCCTGAATGGCCACCCTACCTGCCCCCTGAACTGTGATCTCCACAGCATTCAGCTCCCTCAACACTGTCATCCACAGCGCCCTGCCCCTTTAAAGCTGACCTGCAGCAGTGAAGAAACATGGCTGGGTTGTTATGGAAACCTGGTGTAAAACTGTGTGTATGTGGAGACTAAGGACCTGCAAGCTTCTATTGGCTAATAAGGGACATGTTACCGTGTGTATGGCAGTTGGGATATGATGAGAAAGACCTGCAGGCTTCTGTTGGCTAATGTAGGTCATGTGATATGCCATATTTGCATTTTTGGGGAATATCTTAGGAACGGTAAGTGCTAGAGAGCCTAGACCTGGTCTAAAACCTTCCTGGACACCTGAGTGCCAAATTTCTTGATTGTAAATGCGACGGTGCAGATTCCTTTAGTGGCCATACACACACACAGCTTTATATAATAGATAGGATTTCCCCTGATGAGCGACGCAGATTTGCTCAGTCGGGTGATTTTGATTAATATCGTTATTTCTGTTGCTCCCATTATTCATTTTCTTGTTCCTGTCAACACAAAAAAAAAAAAAAAAACATTCTCCAACTGTTCTGATTATTGGCTCCATGCGGATGGAAGGAAGGAGGGAATGACAGATATTTGCTGGTTTTCAGATCCTTAGCTGGAAAGTTCCATAATGGTGGAAATACCTATATGATGCTGGACGCACGCAGCTTGCTACCTGCTAGTTACCAGCATGGAGACACTAGAAAATAAAAAGATGATACAATATATCAAGAAGGAAATGTGTCACTTAATTATCCGGAACAAAAGACAAACATCTTGGAATTTTTATCCAGCAGTAACTACATCTGCGAGCAATTGCTAACCGCAAGAGAGAATGTCAGAGGTTTCTAATGTTTACAGGGTTAGAAAAACTGTGCTTTCTTGTAAAAACGGCGCCTTCCCTGTCTACAGGCTGTATATATTTATATATATCCTTTCATTGTAATCCTGCCTGTGATGATGATAAGATGACCGCTGAAAAGTGATATGCACAGAACAAGAAGTGGTTCCTATTATTAGTGAAAACTGCAGAATTGTAGGATTTTTTTGTGACATGGAAAATTTTAAATGCCATCGGAAAAACATTTTTCAAAAATATGTTTAACGTAAGTTGTGCTTTTACAAATTCCTTTTAATGGCTTAAGATGTGGCCAGGCCTTCCAAATTCTAGCACAAAGTAAGTCAACTAATAGGTGGTATAAACTTAGACTAAAAAGACTCCAAATTGAGCCAGTGTGATAAATTTGGCACATCTATTGACGGTCTCATCCAAGTTTACACAGCCGATATATTAGGCAGGATGTGTAACTCGGCAGGACAAGGCCTAAGGGCCAGGAGAGGGGATTGATTCAAAAATAAAAATGTTGCTTTGAATGCAATGTGTTAGCCTTCATGGCCATGGCTGATGTTAAGGGCTCCCATCATCCCCCTTTTTGGGGTTTCGAAAGCCAGTGGAACGTCACTTTCTTCACCCCATGTAACAAAAACGTGCAGAGTTCCACACCAGGAGTGCACTAGGATAAGGTCTATCGCAGGCCCTCTCCAGAAGAGAAGGGCCCCACATAAACCATTCCCCAACCCACCAGGATAGAAGGCTCACGCAAGGGTCAGGGACTAGTGGCCAACCTTGGCCAAAGCCAAGGAAGCACCTGTCTTGGTGTGACTTTCACCTTTCGGCCTACAGCCTTAGTCAAGGACTGGTTCCTCCCTGAAGTGGGAAGCCAAGGGGTTTGCAGGGGTGTGAGGAACCCCATCATCACTTTTAGTCCACTCCTGTGTGACTGGTGTCGATCTAGTGCATACCATCTTGTTTGACCTCACTTGTCTCATCTGACCTCATATACATTTCCACTATGGAGACAATCAAAAACGTGTCACATTTAATAAAGGTTTTCCGTTACAAAAGTCAACATCAACGGGACAAGTAATGTGATATGTGGATGCATCATTCATGATAACCATTTCAACGCTGGTTTCTATTTTTTGGCCCGTAAGAAAAAAAATTGCAAAATTTTCTTCACTGTGGTCCTATATGAACTGTAATCAGATAGGAATGTGCACAAATTACAACATATGTTCATATGCAGACCCTGGGTTGTTTTTTTAAGCTCGAATATTAATAATCTTTCCAATCCTTGGTTCTTAAATTGAACACATGGGGAGTTTCCAAAAATGTCAGACCTGGAAAAGATCAGATCATGGAAGATATTGACCATAGTACAGCTTCAGAATAGTTTTGGTTCCATAGTGTTACCAGCAGTGTGTTAGTCATGTCTGGCATTGCGTTTCATAAAGGTTTCCATGTGTTTTGTAAAAAAAAAATTCCACTATCTCATGGTCACGGAAGCTCTAGGCCATTTTATTATTAGCTTTGGATATCCGCAGGGATCTTGGTAGGATATTCCGGTGGACTTGGAAGGATTGTTTTGCAAAGTTATCATAAACCCAGAGAGGGAAATAGCGGAATAAACATGGGATGAGATACGCACCCCTGCCTGGGGTGTAGGAGAAGTAGGGTTCTCGAGCCAGAAGAGCGTGGCACACATCCTCCAGGACTGGAGACAGGTCTGAGGAGGTGACTGTAGACATGGTATGGTGAAGGTCCTTCAAACTCGCAAGATATTCCTCCCCGTAATCTTCTTTGACGTCTGGCATGATGTTGTCTAGCATGTTCTGGTCTTGACTTGACCAGTGTTCTCGAGATCCAAAAATATCTGCAAGCAAACAGCATGTCTGGTTTGAGGAGCTTGTATAATTTATTAAGGATATTCCCAACATGAATGTAAAACAAGCAATCATAAATTATGGACGACTCCTCAGTGCCTGCTTAGTGCGGTGCAGGCTCCTATAGGAGGAGTAATTGGAATATAATATATACATGGTGTGTAATTACATGGCGTCATGAATATGTAAATTACCTGAGAGATTCTCTTATGGGTTTCAAAAAGTATTTATGGGTGTTATATTGCGGTGCGGATCATGATATTTGAGTCTACGCCTCTCTTCTATTTAATTAGCCTGGAATTTGCTTATTCTAAGAGATTTAGGGTTGGGGGAGGGGGGTTAAGTGGGTGAGAGCTAGATTTTTTTTTTTAAAATAAACTAATTATAAATTCATCTTTAATCAGAAATGGTGTACAATGGTGGACCCCACAACAACAATTACAACGTTAAATATTGCCAACTAGGACAGTAGGGCTTGGTGTTTGATTACCCCTTTAAACCCTTCGATGACCTTGGCCCAATCTAGCTTCCCATTTTTATTTTTGCTAAGGGCACTTTCACACTTGCGTTCTGAGGATCCGGCGGGCACTTCCATCCCGCCGAATCCGTCAGAACGCAAGTCGCCTGAAAGCATTTGAAGACTGATCAGGATCCTAATCAGTCTTCAATATGCTTTCAGGTAACCATGGCAGCCAGGACGCTACTGAAGTCCTGGCTGCCATGGTACTCTGCAGCAGTGTTCTTACTTGCGCTGCTGCCACCGGGCACTCCTTCATGACGTCACAGGTCCGTGCGAAGCATAGATCAATACGCCGCCCGGACCTGTGACGTCATGAAGGAGCGCCTGGAGGTCGCAGCGCAGGTAAGTACACTGCTGCGGAGTACTTACCATGGCAGCCAGGACTTCAGTAGCGTCCTGGCTGCCATGGTAACCGATTGGAGCCCCAGCTTACACTGGGGCCCCGATCGGAACTGCTGCTGCGCATGCGCAGAGCTAAACGTTGGATCCGGCGATGCGCCAAAACGACGTTTAGCTTAATTCCAGATCCGGATTAATGTACTTCAATGGGCATTAATTCCGGATCCGGCATTACGGCATGTCTTCCGGATTTTTGGACGGAGACAAATCCGCAGCATGCTGCGGTTTGGTCAACGTCCAATAAACGTTCACATACTGAACTGAAGACATCCTGATGCATCCTGAACGGATTTCTCTCCATTCAGGATGCATTAGGATAATCCTGATCAGTATCTTTCCGTCCTAGAGCTCCGAGGACGGAACTCTAGGACGGAAAGCAAAAACGCTGATGTAAAAGAGGCCTAACAGTGCAATTCCTCTGGAGATGAAGGACCTGCAAAAGTTCTTGCTACCCAATAACAAAGGGAATAAGACCAACTAGGTCCAGGCCCATCTCTCCAAGGTCCCCATAGTGGCTGCATCACTTACACCCTACACCCTTGTCAACCAACTCCTGTGGACGGAAAAAAGATGGCTTCACATGGTAGCATGGCGGCCAATCAGGAGATAATCTAAAAGGCAGCATGGTGCTTGGCACTCTCTCCTTCCGACATCTGTGTCCAGAGTTTAAGGCCAACCAGGAGCAACATCTGCATGGAGTCTCTATGTTCGACTTAAGGAATATATAGGTTTGCTCCAGGGACTCTGGATTCCATCCACACTTCAAAAAGATATAGATGCATACCTTTAACATTTGACTCCCAATTTGTGGGACATTTTCAGCCCCTCCCCATCCGATGCTGCCCAAGAACCTCCAAAAACTTCCTAGAGACACCCCAAAATGTGCATAAATCCCGCTTCTTTATAGTGTGGTTTTCTGGACAAGGTAGAAAAAAGGCGGCCTGTTGGGAAGTATGGAGGTGGAAAAGATGGCATACGATTAATGGCCTAGCTCATATGTATTTAGGAGAGGTAATTGTGAACCCATCTCTTTAAAGCATTGCAACTATGTTGGTACCCTCATAAATAGAACATGTCTACTAAATACAACACAGGTACAGGCCTGCTGAGATAAGGGTGTCCCAAAAAGAGCAAACCATTTAGGCCACGTTTCTGAAGCTCCCTGATTTATTGCTTTGTTATCTTCCATAGCTTCCCATGGACCTAAAAGAAGCCCCCATACCATAGAGAAGAAGGTGTCAAATGGTGGTCACCCGGAAAGGTGGCCTGAACACAAACCTGCAGATTTATACCTACTTGTTTTGAAACCACTCGGGTGGATGGCAGACACTTGCACTCCCCACTTGAAGAGATCTTGGCGCATCACTGCAGAAAACATGGACAGAGCTGCCTTAGATGCTGCGTAGGCTGCAAAACCAGGAATCGGAGCGTGTCCTGAAGAAGACAGAAAGACAGGCTGAAGAAAATGCAGCAAGTCCCAAACTAGAAGAGACCCCCGATAATTCTCCAGTGGTCGCGTCATGTAGTGTTTTGTGTACACAGTAAAATAGGACGGTTTTAGGGGCTGTGGGTCAGGTCGTGTTAGGAGTTGTAGTGTTCTATTTATAGATTATGGTAGAATTGTGTTATGGTCATATCCAGTGGTCGGTCATGTTGGGGGTTATCGTGTTCTATGTATAGGGTATAATAAAAAAAGGTCTTGTCCACAGGTCAGGTCATGTTAGGAAGAGTAGTCTTCCTTGTATATGGTATATTAGAAATGTATTATGGTCAGGCCCACAGGTCAGGGCACGTTGGGAAGAGTAGTCTGCCATGTACTGTATATAGTTGTATAGTTATATTATATGTACTGTATATAGTTGTATAGTTATATATGTACTGTATATAGTTGTTGTAACTTTGATATGCTACATGACCTCCTTCCCATTGGAAAAATTTGCCCTTGATCCAATATGGCGGCTTTCAAGATGGCGACCATGTGCCAGGCATAGCCTAGAAGATAGGCCCCCTCATCTATTACTTGCTCAAGTAGTCAGATATTATATGTTCCCTTTTGTTTCTGAAATAAAATGGTGTCCTGAGACGCTTAACTCACTCTGTACAATAGACATGTATTATGGTCTTGTACCCAGGTTAGGTCATGTTGGGAACAGTAGTCGTTCATGTATACCGTATAACAAATGTGTTATGGTCAGGTTATGTTGGGAAGAGTAGTCTTCTATGTATATAGTATAATAGAAATGTATTATGGACATGTCACAGGTCAGGTTATGTTGGGAAGAGTAGTCTTCTATTTATATAGTATAATAGAAATGTATTATGGACATGTCACAGGTCAGGTTATGTTGGGAAGAGTAGTCTTCTATTTATATAGTATAATAGAAATGTATTATGGACATGTCACAGGTCAGGTTATGTTGGGAAGAGTAGTCTTCTATGTATATAGTATAATAGACTTGTATGATAGTCGTTGTCACGTCTGAGTTGATGTTAGGGGTTGTAGTGTTCTATTGATATACTTAGCAGCTATTTGTGGAGTGTCATTTTCTATTACCCGTGAATATACCAAGTGCGACCTAAATCTGATCTCTCTACACGTAACTGTTCCAGAAAACCTGCAAAATACATTTGCACATTGGCAGCTCCGGGCAATGAATCCGACAGATGTCTGGGAAACTCACTTATAATAGCGGAACGCAACGGACATGGACCAAACCGCTGCAGCGATCAGACCCCGTTCATCCCCTCCCCCATCGGTGCCCAGAGTCACCTTTCTATATGCATGAGGACTTCCTATAGGCGACACCGTGCCCAGCGTGCCATGTAAGGCCGCGTTCTCCGGCAGTCGCGATGTTTGCCCACGCCTCGCTGGAGGATTCCTCTCTGCTAAATTCTTTAAGGCCTTTTTCAACTTTGCACAGAAAAATGAATCCCGATTGAAATGAATAGCTTATTGGAGGTCACGGCGACCTCAGATCCAGTTCTTTCACAGCGTTGGGTCGTACATGCAGTCAGAGGATGTAACCACACGTACCGTTCATTGTGCAGGAAACCCTTTCATCTGATAACAAGCTAGAACTTGTATGACTCTGAAATGACTGCGGCGTGCGAGCAGGTTTAAGTACTTCTGTATTTGGATGTGTTCGGGTTATTGAGACGCCTATAATCCAAACATGCCGTGGTCTTATAACCCTGAGAACTCTTAAAGGAGCCCTCTGCAATTCTATGGGGGCTGCCAGAGCCTTTCTAAAAAAATTGAGCAGTCTGGTCGGATCATCTCTGACCCATGTTATTATTTGCTATGGGATAAGCAGCGCCACTGGTGTCCGGCAACCACCTTATATTAAAGAGAACCTCTCACCGCTCCCGAAATGCCTGTTTTAATAGTTTCATGCATTCCCCATGTGATAACGATTCTGGAACATCCATTCTTATGGCTCTATGTTGTGCCATTCCTTAATTATTTCTACTAGAAGTTATGAATGAATTTCTAGCAGTCTGCAGTAAGGGTACAGAGGGGAGGTAACCAGTTGGAGGCGTGTCTCTGCACAGTCTGGCAGCACTGATTGGATAGAGTGAGACTGTGCAGGTACACACCCCCAACTTGTTACCTCCTCTCTGTACCCTTACTGCAGACTGCTAGCAATTCATTCATAACTCCTAGTAGAAATAATAAAGGAATGGCACAAGATAGAGCCATAGGAATGGATGCTCCAGAATTGTTACTACATGAGGAATGCATGAAGCTATTAACACAGGCCGGTCAGGAGCGGTGAGAGGTCCTCTTTAATCCTGTTCCACTTGTTCGCCCATTGCTTTGGATGGGAGGTAACTGGACTAGTGTCCAGTAGTTATAGCTTATCCATGGCCGACTTCAGGCTAGGGTTACATGGAGACATGGTGAATGCCGTCTGAGACTATTTCAGAGTTGCGATTTCCTCGTCAAAAAACAAACACATTGCATTAGATTGTTATTCAGGATGATAAAAGCTGGCTCTCTAAGTGGCACCAGGCAGCCAGCTATCCTCGTGGGCAGGAACTTATTAACATTCCCTTTTTCCCAGGGAGCATTGCTCGGCCTATATGCCAACTTGGCGATCTCCATAAGAAAAAATGTAAATGTAAAGAAATTCAAAGGCCATTAAAATTTCACTTATTCTGGCATCTGATGAGCCATCTCTCCAAAGCTCCCATTATTGATATTGCCGAGGAGGTCAGCACTCCCCCTCCTAAACGACAGCTGACGAATGGCAATACCATCAGTAGGAGGCCACGTGATCAATTTCATTTAGTGGGATCCTTCAGGAGCAAGTAAACTAGCAAACTAATGACACCCTGTACTATCTAACAGTGTATTAAGGGTCCATTCAGACATCCGCAAGTGTTTTGCGGTTCACAAATTGCAGATCCGCAAAACATGGATACCGGCCTTGTGCGTTCTGCATTTTGTGGACCGCACATGGCCGGCCCCATGATAGAAATGGCGACTGCGGACAGGAATAGGACATGCTCTATCATTTTTGCGGGGCCACGGAATGGAACTACGAATGCGGACAGCACAGGGTGCACTGTCCTCATTTTTTGGTGCCCCATTGAAATGAATGGGTCTGTGCCTGTCCTGTAAAATTGCGGAACGGATGCGGACCAAGAACTACGGACGTCTGAGTGGACTCTAATAAAGAACTGAATTGTAGCATTAGGCTAGATTTCCATGAGGCAGTCACGACTCAATGAGGAAGGGGGGGGGGGGGGCACAAATTTGTTGTGACTCTCAAAATTGGTGTAGACATTGTGGGTGAGAGGTTTTTGGCCAACCTTATGTGAGCTGACGATGGGAGCATGAATTGGATGCAGCCTTATGTGGGCTGCATGTGGCAGTATTCTCTTGGAGCTATATGACGGTATTATTTAATGAAAAACTGACATGGCGAGAGATGTCTAATATGCTGGTTGCCAGAATCCTATTTTCTGAGCCCTGAGAGTCTTCCAACCGAAGGGGCTCTTCCAAAGCAGACTACCCCTTTAATGTATTCAGGGAATGTCTGTAGAAAATTGCCGTGGTGAACCGAGACGATCGCATTCAAGTTTTATCTGTGTAGGAACAATCTAAGCAATGATGAGGCCGCTCTGCCCGGTGCCTCCATTCTGTCCTTCCTTCATGTAAACGAGACATTATGTATGTGCAATTACAATCACATAACAAACTAATTAAATAATCAAAGAGCCAATTACTGAGCTGTGACAAGCGAGTTCTGACAAACTAATGAGCTGATTAATTAATAGCCAGGATCTCAGACTTGGGTTTACAGATTTGATTGATCCGGGCGCTAATATTTCTGTACATAACTGACAGTCTGATTGTACGTCTGCAGCGCAGGGAAGAAGACAAGGGCTGCAGGTGCACGGGGCAACCTACCGCGGCGGCTGCCAATCACTCATCCCCCGCTATTCTAATTAATACAACCAGGAATCTATCCCAATGCCGAGGAGGAGCCGGGTCTGGTGTGCGAGACACAGCGACGCCATGAATGAAGTGCACAGAGCGATGGGTTAAGCTGATGTCTGCGGAGAGACAGAGAGGGATAGAGATAGGAGATACATGGTGATAGGATGAAAAATAATCACATAGAGGATGAGATAGACGATGATGGATGGATACATAGATGGGAGATACATCAATACTAGATTCATTGATATGGTAAATAGATAAGCAGACATATAGATCAATTAATGATTGAAAGATAGATAATAGATATGATAGATAGATAGATAGATAGATAGATAGATAGATAGATAATAAATTAAAATATGATTGACTGATATGTAGATAGACGATGATATAATGATTTTTTTGATAATTATACAGATAGACAGATATTAAGATAAATAATTGATTGATAGATATTGGATAGATACATGATATATAGATGATAGATAGATAGATAGATAGATAGATAGATAGATACAGTAGATAGATACATGATAAATAGATAGATACTAGATACATAATCGATAGATAGATAGATAGATAGATAGATGAGATAGATAGATAGATAGATAGATAGATAGATAGATAGATAGATAGATATGAAAAAGAAAATGAAGAGCAGCACACAAAATCTGTATGCTTGGTGCAATACCTCCCAAAAAGACCTCGGACCAAGATCAAAATGGTAGAAAACGCAAAAGGCAGGCAGCACTCAAATAGTGTGAAAAAAGGTGGTTTATTAACCCAAAAACCGTGATGTTTCAGCTCTCACATTGGAGCCTTTAGGCTTCATAAAGGCTGTAATGTGAGAGCTGAAACGTTGCGGTTTTTGGGTTAATAAACCACCTTTTTTCACACTATTCGAGTGCTGCCTGCCTTTTGCGTTTTCTAGATAGATAGATAGATACATGATAGATAGATAGATAGATAGATAGATAGATAGATACATGATAGATAGATAGATAGATAGATAGATAGATAGATAGATAGATAGGCTACTAATTTCCTCTGGAGTGCCCTCTAGGAAATCCACCACTAGGGTACCTGCACACTTTGACTATGGTGACTATCTTATCCACACGGTGCAGGAATTATCAATTGGAAAACGATCTGTGACGCAGAGTTTGGAATCCGCAGCCGGTTTACTGTTTAATGCAAAAGGTGAAATATGGAGCCGTGAGATTCCCTGCTCGTCAGCTGCACTTGTCGGATTTTGACTAAACAAATCCTAATATCATATTAAATACAAATCCCACTTCCGACTCATTGGACACCTGGCTTATGAAGCAGAAAACCCTCTCCTCTCGGCAGCGTGTGAACAGTCCTCACCTCTGGAGAAGAGAACCTCTAAAGGCAATGGACACCTTTGGGGCATATTTTTTAGATCGATGGGTAAAAAAAAATCAGTCTGTTTGCAGGGTATCACTTCTCAGTCTTGTCAGCTGACAGCTCATGTGAAGCCTTATCTCTGATCTCCTGACCTCAAACACAGATTTAAGTTATATTCTTCTCAGTATAATGAGCGTTTATGCTTCACATGAGCAGTCAGCTGACATTCTTAAAACAGACAGATTATTTTTTCAACCCTTGTATCCAGGGGCAGACTAGAACTTAGAGTGGCCCTGGAAAAAATACTAAAAGTGGCCCTGTTTTGTAGTCGGGTCCAAATTGATGGAAGGCAGGGCCAGCAATAACATATTGTGGCACATTATACCGCCCCAACAGAGCCAAATATCACAGTCCATCACAAAATACATCCCCAAAAACTTCCACTGGCCGGCGGTAAGGAGGGCTTAGGCGGCCCCCTGGGCATTAGCGAACCGGGAAATTTCTCTGTAAGGTCTATGGCCAATCCGCCCCTGCTTGTCTCAAAAACAGCTGAACATTTTTGATAAAGACCAACTGAAAAAATGATTCTTAGCCCGAAATGAGTAAAATGCAATCATAAAAAATTGCTTGAAGGTGTCCATGACCTTTAAAGCAGAAGAATGTGGGAGGTGAAGTAAGAGGCACCTTGTTATCATCCCATTACTCTCACACTTACCCGCCATGCTGGATATGGTCACCAGTCTTCCTTTGGCTTTCCTCAGTAAGGGCATAAACATCTTAGTGACTTGCACAACGCCAATGAAATTCACATCCATACATTGCTTGTAGACACTTATGGGCAGCAGTTCTGCATCTGCCACGTAGCCAAGAACCCCAGCATTGTGCACAATACCCCAGAGACCTAGACCAAAGGATGCAAAAAGGAATATATGCATTAGGCTGATCTAGATTTCCATCATATGCCCCAATTTGCTATGAAGGATGCACAGTCAGAGATGCCCAAGGGTCTACAATCCTGCACAATATTTGGAAGCTTCAGAGTCCACAAATGATTAATGCGATGGAGAGAAGAATAGTGAGTAAAGAATATGGCCAAAGCCTGAGATATATGCAGTCAATGACTGTCCTTTTACAGGCTTGGTTTTAGACTTTGAAGACAGTTGTCCAGTAGAACACTAGAGCAGGGATGCCCAACCTGCGGCCCTCCAGCTGTTGAAAAACTACAACTCCCAGTATACCTGGACAGCCTACAGCTATTAGGGAATGCTGGGAATTGTAGTTTTGCAACAGCTGGAAGGCCGCAAGTTGAGCATCCCTGGTCTAGAGTATGGTGGTCACCTTCTAGGACCATTGTCTGGTGCAGCCAATAACGATATTGGGGGTCACTTACTATCCAGAACCACGCCTATATTAGGCGGATTTCTGGAGCAGATTGCGAAGCAAAGGTTATTTGAGCCGCAATCTGCGACTTTTTCCCACCCAGGTCTAAAAAAGTGGGCATGGCGTGGTGGGGAAGTGGGTGGAGCGGCAGGCATGTCTCATTTATAATTTTCTAAGCCTGTTTTAGGTGTAGAAAAAGGTCTAAATGTAAGACAACTCGGAAGCTGGCTTACATTTAGACTGCTGCTGGATACGCTGAAGTTATGTAGTGCCCGGCGCCTCTTCATAACTTCGGCAAATCCCGCGCTAGGTATAGGGGTTGTTAAGACCGGTGTCGAAAACGCCAGCCTTAATAGACGACCCCCGTTATTTTACAAAATTGACGGTGATGGATCGGGGTGGTTTGGGTCTACACTCCACTACTGCCTATTCCAGGGCTGGCCAACCTGCGGCTCTCCAGCTGTTGTAAAACTACAACTCCCACCATGCCCTGCTGTAGGCTGATAGCTGTAGTCAGTCTGGGCATGCTGGGAGTTGGAGTTTTGCAACAACTGGAGAGCTACAGGTTGGTCATCCCTGGCCTATTCAGATGAGTAACCTGAGGCTCCTGGGCCCCAAAGTCTGTAACAATGTCTCGCACCTACCAGATATAATTCTAGTCTTTATGTGGCAGAAGTATCTTTGGGCCTGTTGTGACTGATACTTCTGCACCCTCGATGTCTGGTAATTGTTCTGATATCACAAATCGGAAGCACCAGCAAAAATAATAATAATAATAATAATGATAATAATAAGTTGTGCTTCCTGGATTTACTGTTACAGTAAAATTTCTACCAGCAGCTAGTGGTGGCCTACAGAAGCAAATGTGTCCCGATGTAGGAAATGTAGACGATTGTGTGAGAATGTAAGCTCCACCCAAGAGGGGACAATTTGGAAATGGTTGTTACAAATGATGCATTATGGGCCAGGTACTTGTAAACATATGTTGCATTTCATGTGATAGTATGAGATTGAGTTTCCCATCAAATTTTTCATAAAGGGCCCCCGTTGCTCCTAGAGGCTCATTTGCATGTATTAAAACATAATTTTTCTCAGCAATGCAGGAACATATGACCATGGGACCAACACAGATGCCTTCAGCTGCCAAGTGCACATGTAACAGGTCAGCCGGTGTCATAGGGACAAGTCTGCTGCAAGATGAACTTTAAAATATCAGGTAACGTTCAAGTGAAAACTGAAATTCTGTGTAAGTATGTCCTCGGCACATGGAATACATTATAGAACACCGGGAGTTTTGCAAATCTCTCATATTTGTTTGCTCCCATTAAAATGAATGCCGAGGACCACAGTTCGGGAAATTCCTGTATCTCATCTAATATTAATGTTCACTGTGTGACCCGTATTGTCCAAACCTACGTCTGACTGTTCTCTATAGTCTGTAGAATAATACTATGTGATGATTCTAGCTAGACTTTGGTCTCCCAGGGTTGGCAATGTTTAATTCAGTGGAAGCTATTCAACTCTGAAATATATTCACAGTCGGGAGACAGTCCATCCGTTGTGCGCTGGTATAAAGAGCGTATTTACATTGAGACAATGCATGCATGGCCTTTATCTCACCAGTCCCAAATCTCAATGCAAAATTTCAACGTTATTTGATATCTAGTTCCACAATCTGCGGCTAAAAGAACCATGCACCTGAAATGGCCGCCGAGCCCTCTGCATGTGGCTCCTTAGCTTTATGCAGTTGCAGATAATATTGATGGTACTGGTCTCCATGAGGCACGCAGATCATGGACAGCACTTGGGCAGCTCGTATTGCTTGGGGAACCACAAGTTAAATGGCCAATACACATATCATATGGACTAAGGCCAATTGGCGCTTATTGACTTAAATGGGTTATGATAGTCTGTAAGAAGAAAGGCTTGAGTTGGCCATACATGAGAGAATAGTTGTCTAAAACTGTTTAATGGGACCTTCCAACCATCTCTTGGGCATGGTGGCCTGCCAACTGTCCCAACCTCAGATAATGGTGGATATCGTGCATGTTGGATTTCAATATGTCAGATCCTATTATCCCACAGGAGATACATTGAAGCTTGACGTGTCTTAGTGTCTTTATTTCACTTTCTTCAATGAAATGGTGATAAAATTCTGTAAATTTTAAAACATTCTAGTCATAATAGAAAAGCAACATGGTCCACAATGAGCACGTTGCTTTTCACATTCTGGTCATCGAGATCTCTAGAAGTATTTTTATTCTTTTGGTCTATGAATGACAAAAGACAGGCTGTTAATTATTGCCATTGCTACCGTACGGTACAAAACTTTTACTTGGATTACATGAAGAGATGAAAAGATTTGAGCAAGACTATATCCTCAGAAGATCGGCGGTTAGCTTTCCAAGATGTCTGGAACAACCTTCGTACCGAGTTCCTTCAAAAATTGTGTGCAAGTGTAACTGGAAGAATTGACGCTGTTTTGAAGGGTGGTCACACCAAACATTGATTGGAATTCAATTCCTCTTTTGTTCATCCACTTTGCTTTTTGTTAAGTGACAAAAATAAAGTATTAATACTTCTATTTTGGAAAATATTCTTGCTTTGCGGCATTTTTTTTACACCAGCGTAAAACTTTTGCACAGTAATGTATATCTAAATCAAAGCTGGGATGCATACTGAACATTCATCATCCAGGCTCATCAAATGTGCTCAACTGCTTAGGAAGCATTCTTGATTATTAAAGCTATGGCCTAGCGCATTTAGAGACCGAGGGGGTCATTTATTATCCATAAATACGCCTATAATGGGCGGGGAAGGGCTGGCAGGCTCGTCTCACTCATCATTTTCTATGCCTGGTTTAGAAGTAGAAAATGGTCTTAATGTAAGACATCCAGGAAGCTGTCTCACATTTGGCAGTTATGTAGAGGCCGGCGACTCTTCATAACTTCGGCGATCCACCGCCGTGGCAGGGACTTTATTAAGAACGGTGTGTAATAAATGACCCCTGAGTGCCCAAACTGCAGCACAAATCCCACGTATTTATCACAAAGTGCCAACACGGCAACTTAACCTGAATAGCCAAAAATATTTTTTACAGTATGTGTGGGGGCGTTTCTTTACACAGGCCCCAGTAAAATGAATGCCCCCGTTGGCGCCCCCTAATATTAAAAATGTTTATTATTGTTCTTGCACCTGGAAGTGTCATGCCTAATGTTACTCTTCAATAAAACGAGTTAAAAAAAAAATGTTTCATTAGCAGCCCCCAGTATTATTAATGTCCCAGTAGTGGCCCCCAGTATTAATAAGGCTCTAAGTATAAATAAGGCCCCCCATTAGTGGTCCCCAGTATTAATAATGCCCCATTAGTGGCCCCTCTTATAAATAATGCCCAATTAGTGGCCCCCAGTATTAATAAGGCCCCCATTAGTGGCCCCCAGTATTAATAAGGCCCCCATTAAAAGCCTCCAGTATTAATAATGTCCCATTAGTGGCCCCCAGTATTAATAATGCCCCATTTGTAGCACCCAGTATTAATAATGCCCCATTAGTGACCCCAGTATTAATAATGCCCCATTAGTGACTCCCAGTATTAATAATGCCCCATTAGTGGCTCCCAGTATTAATAAGGCCCCCATTAGTAGCGCCCAGTATTAATAATGTCCCATTAGTGGCCCCAGTAGTAGCCCCCAGTATTAATAATGCCCCATTAGTAGCCCCCACTATTAATAAGGCCCCAATAGTGGTCCTCAGTATTACTAATGCCCCTTTAGTGGCCCCCATTAATGGCTCCCCATAAAATAATGGCCTCCAGTATTAATAATGCTCCCATTAGAGGCTACAGTATTATTAATGCCCCCTTTTCTACTCTTCTTGTGCAAAGAAAAAATAAATAAAGCTCCCCTCATCCATTTGATCATGCAGCAGGGAACACCAGATGGGCAGGATAAGAACTGCGCCCCAGTGTGATGACGTTTCTCAGGTCCTGCTGCTTCCAGTCAATGCTACGGAACGTCATTACGCTGGAGCGCAGGTCCTGTCCGGAGCTTCCAGTCATCAGCGAGTGCTCACCACAGCGTGAGTTTAATTAATTAATTAATAACACAAGCAGAAGATGCGGCAAAGGCTGTACTAATGTGTTACTAATTACTAAATAATTAAAAAAACTAAACTGTACTAAAGCGCTCATTAGTAATAGTGCACACAGGACAACCCTACGCACGGGGAGTGCCAATTTGGTCAATGTGCCAATGTCTTAATTACGGACATTAGGAATTGCCTTGTTCCATATGATCAGTGCCAAATCCCTAAATGGAGGAGAGTCCTCCATTGGGCTGGTGGTGGCCCCTTGGTGTTATGTACCTGCGTCTTGCACCTGACTTCTGACTTCATTGTAAGCAGTCTTTATCTGTCCTGGGTTTGTGACATCAAGTTGTATCAAAGAAAGCCGGGAGAACAAACCCTCCTAAGTTCTTCGGCACCCTGCCCTTTCTTATCCAAAACACCGGCATAGACAAGAACACCTTGTTCATCCAAGTACTTGGCTAGTGCGTGCCCAAGTCCCGAATCACACCCTAAACAAAAGGGAAAAAAGTGAGAATATTTAGTATGGCCCATCCAAAGCAAACACATCTCCTTCCACCAGCCAGAAACTACAAGTTATAAAACGCCAAGGAAGCTTTAGCTGACTGTAGACTTCCACATCAGTAACCCCATAGCCCAAGGCTTGGTAGATTGAAGGAGACATTGTTTTCCCTTCTGAGATAATCCTTTAATTTAACAAAATACCAAACACCTTCTGACAGACTTTGGTCAAATTTCACATTCCAAAGGAGGGGATTGTGTCTGCATGTCTGAAGACTGCTCGGGAACAGAAAGAGCTCCAGATGAAGAGAAGCTTAATCTGTGTGATTAATTCTGTAGATTTTAATGAAAAAATTCCAATCTAAATAGTTACCTAGACACTGGTACGACACAGAAGCAACCATAGTTGACTGAAATTAAGGAGCCAACTAAGGCTGCTCATACACACAAAGATAGTTGTCAGCAGAACTCTTATTTGGCCATCAGCCTGTTATGGATCAGCGAGTATGACCCTACTGTGCTAACTTACTGCCTTACATCTGGTGGCATTAGAGGCTGAGCTTGTTAAGAGCTCATTTGCATACGGGTTTTCCCAGAAATCCAGAGGAGCATGTATGACCTATAAGTCTCCTCAAGCCGATTGAGGAGCTCTCTCCCCAAGGAGAGATAATAACCCCAAAAACTAACCAGTTTGGTGTAGGGCTAACCCTAAGGCCATTATTCTGGTGCTTCCCCGGTATTCACCTTTTAACCCCTGGACTTTGCTGAAGGTTAGCAACCAGACAGGTACTGCAGTTATACTCTGAACAGGCACCAAGGCTTGAATGATGGTTTTAGAGGTCAAGGCTGAGCACAGGCAAGACCTGAGAGTGGGGTACTGGTGAGGCACACACAAGACAAGCAGGCTGGGAACTTAAATGGAGCACAGACAGAGGGTACAGACTGGGTTATCTTTAACACGAACTGAACTGAGCTTGGACTTGAAAATGTAGGAGCGTATAGACAGGATGGAAACAGATGGGAGCATGGCAGGAAATAACGCAGGATAAAGGCAGATAAATCGCATTAGCACTATCAAACGTCTTTGCTGGTCACCAGGGGAAGGATTTGGGAGCACACACAGTGGCCCTTTAAGAGGGCGGAGGTAAGCGCGCGCCCTAAGCATCAGGCAGGAGCATGGAGGTAGCAGCATGGAGAGCACACCAGCAACCAGGTTATTGGATGGCATGGTGAGTGCGTTGTTGTCCATGCTCACAGGGAACAGCAGGAGGACCGCAGACCCAACACAGCCATCACTCCCAGTTCTCTCATACACATGCATGCTTGGCCAAGCAAGCATGTGTTCTCAGTAGGTAGTTGCTACCAAACCCCCTGGCGAACAAACAGATTGGTTTTCATCCACAAATCTCATCTGCTTTGGTGCTACTGTAATGCGCTGCAGATTTTCTTCCCACAGATCCATGCAGAAAATATGCAAGAGCATTTCTCTGTATGGTGCATGTTACAAACACTCCCTTAAAGGTGTTGTCCAAGTTTTACAAATGATGGCTTATCCTCAGAATAGATCATCATTATCTGATACGTGGGGTTTTAACACCCTGCACCCCCAAATACACAGCTCTGTCCATTCTGTACTGTATGGAGCTGGTTACCGCAACGCTGCTCCTATTCACTTCAGTAACCAACTCCGTCAACTACACAATGGACGGAGTTCCAGCGCTGACTTCCAGTGCCGATCGGCGTAGGTGCTGGGTGTTGGACCGAAACCAATCAGATAATGGTGGCATATCCTGGGGATAGGCCATCATTTGTAAAAACCTGGAGAATCCCTTTAAAAGCAAAGCTTTTAGACTAGGCTTTGTCTAGTATTGCACCTTATCCAATTCAGTTGAATAGGAATGAGCTGCTATAGCACGCACAACCTGCAGCCAATGGTGGCGTTGTTTCTCCAACAAAAAGACCTTTTTTAGATTCTGATCTGATGTGGGTAAGTTAATCAACACAGACTTCAAAGGCTCCGGGTTGGAGCGCCTGGATTAATACACTTCCTGCTATTCTTCAGCTTCAGCCTTGTTTATTTGTGTCGGGGTGAATAATTTCGATTTATTTACACTGAAATCTCATCGTCTTTATTTAATATGAAAACGTCTGACGAGACCTCGGGAGAGATAAAAGATGTTTGCTCATATTAAACTGCGCGGCTTTGATTCTGCGCGGCTGATCAAGAGCAAGACTAAGTTGTTGCTTTGAAGCGCGTGAAGGCGCTGACACGTTATCAAGAGGCGGTATTAATAATCCAGCTCCTGGTAAGGAGGCAGAGAACTTTCTGCTTCTAATAAAAAAGTTCTCGTATTCGCTGCGGCTTATTATTAACTATGATAAAGATTACAGGTTTACTGCTGTGCATGGTGGTCGTAAGGATGCATTACAGAGCGGCTCTCCAGTCTTGCTCATAAAGAAGGGTCCCAAGCAAGGGAGCCCCCTTCTATCATGTCCATATACAGGGGTTGTCTTTCAAGCAAAAATGAGATTTCTGTAAAACCGATTTCCTGCTATTTTTGCCCAAAATATTGCCACCACATCCACCGCCGATCACCCGGATTGTTTACATCCAGCACTATTGGCTGCATTCGTTTTCGGGGCTGACTACCGCATTAGCCACATTTCTTCTAGTGCCCATGATATAAACTGTGGGCCATGATAGATGCTCCAGCGCAGGCGCAACACAAGAAACCAGCTCTCTATGAATGTCTCAATCAGTCCTCTTACACCAGGCATGTCCAAACTCTGGCCCTCCAGGTGTTGCAGAACTACAACTCCCAGCATGCTCTACTGTAGGTTGATAGCTGTAGGTTGTCCAGGAATGATGGGAGTTGTAGTTTTGCAACATCTGGAGGGCCAAAGTTTGGACATGCCTGTCTTACACCAATGTTGGCAGTGTGACGCTCTCTACCCCGCCCGGAAACGAATGCTTTGTAGGAAGTAGAGAAAATGTGTCCTGAATTGCAGACTTTATATGCAAAAATGGAATAAAAGCTTTGAAAAAGTCATATGTACCCTTAAAGGCTATGTACACCTTTGGGGGCAATTTTTTTATTATCGCATTGTTCTCATTTTGAGTTAAAAAAACATTTTTTTTTATTGGTCTTTATTAAAAAATATGGAGCCCTTTTTTCAGTACAGAGCCGAGATGCTCTAGTAGCAGCCTTTGGATTTTCTCTATTCCGTCAGTAAGGGAGCTGACAGGCTCCTTATCTCTGACGTTATAAACAGTTATTATGGCTCAGTTCTTATCTTACTGATAAGAATGCGGCTTATGTAAGTGTTTATGACCTCTTAGTAGTTTAGAGATAAGGGTTATTAGATGACGGGCACAAAGTGAAAGTACCAGACACGGAGCTAGAAAAACAGTTAACCCTTTGTAACAGAATGGCTCAATATTTTTTATTGAAAAATATGATTTGTAGCCAAAAATAAGTAAAATGCAATCATAAGCAAAAATTTCCTGCAAAGCTGTACATAGCCTTTAAATAGTACCAATCACAATGTACACTCCTGCAAAAAGTCCTTACACAGCTGAGCCTCTCAAGTGCCCAGAAGACATGGTCTCTGCATTGAGCTGCTGCACAGCCCCTCCCCTCGGCTCTGATTGATGGCTGTAGCATCCAACCAGGAGCCCACTACAGCTATCATGCAGGCAGGAGGGTCTGTAAAGCAGCTCAATGCAGAGAGCACTTCTCAGTGAAGATCCTCCTCCTGGGCACTTGAGAGAGCAGAATCTGTCAGAATAAAAGTTCATATTCTCACTACTCCTGATGAGAAAATCTCCACAAAAGGTAATTTTGTCCTGCTATCCCGAGCCCCTGCCTAGTGCTGTCAACAGTTAAGCATCGACAAAACTGTTGACAGACTTTCTGTAAAACATAATAAAATTGCAGAACTTCTGTTTTCCCATTTCCCCCTAGAAGGAGGTAAATTAACAAGTTACACGTAACGCAAAATGATGCTATTAAAAATACAACTCATCTTGCAAAAATGTCTATATACAACTATGCAGACGGAAAAATTAGGAACGCTATCGCTCTTAAAATGGGCATGCATTTTTGCATATATGTTCGGGAATATATTGTGAACATAGGTATATAGGTATCTAGAAAAAAAATAAAAAATCCTCAGGACAGGTCATCAATATCGGATCAGCAGGGGCCCGACTCCCAGCACCTCCTCCGATCAGCTGTTTGAAGAGAACGCAGAGCTCATATCAGTGCTACTTTCTCTTCACTGTTTACCTGGGGTGAGCAGTGTAATTATAACTCTGCTGTCCCATTCATGCAATGGGACGGCTCCAGCTTCAAGTGAATAGAAAGGAGATGTCCCGTTGAAGTGAACTGGACAGTAGAGTTGTAGTTACACTGCTCACCGCTGCAATATCAACAGCAAGCAGATAAACAAAGAGAACACCGCACTCTTCAGAATGCTGATCAGCTGGGGGAGCGGATGTTGGACCCCCGCCGATCTGATATTGATGACCTATCCTGATGATAGGTCATCAATATTACAAAAGCGGACATCACCTTTAAATCCAGCAGTTCAGCATTACTTTTTCCTGGGATTTTTTTCCTTTAACATCAGCTGGGTTGATGTTTATTATCTGTAACACTGCTATCCCGTGAATAGCACATACTATAAATTGGCGTGCTCGGCAGGATCTTTCACAAGCGTTGTCCTAGTGGTGTTAATTAAATTACTATATGCTATCTACCACTCCACATTAGCTTATTGCAACTATCATAGGGAAGTTTAATCAACACTATTCTTATCACCACAGAAAACAGATCGAATTACTCTTTACAATTCTTTCTTAAATGTTACTGATAAATTCGGGATAATTTTTTAGGATTGCTTTTACTCATTTTGAGCTAAAAATAATTTTTCCAATTGGTTATTATTAACATTTTTGAAATACAAGGGTTAAAAATCAGTCTGTTTGTAAACTATCACTTCTGAGTCTCATCAGCTGATGGCTCATTTGAAGCCTTATCTCTGATCTCCTGACCTCATAAACACTCATTATAGCTAAACCCTTATCAAACTGATAGGAATATGGCTTAAACACGAACTCCCTCAAAAAATGTATTCTCTGAGCTGCTAGAAATGTAATGTAGTCTGTAGTGAAGGTAATCTTCTTACCAGTGACTGTATCTGGGAGCTATAACCTCCCTTCTGATCCTTAGCTGTGTCATGTGATCAGCAATCAGACTTTGCAAATAACACAGCTTCTTATGTGTGGACAGAAATCAGTTTCTCTATGTATTCCTATAGGAGCCTCAATGTCAGTCTCATAGGAATGAATGGAAAAGTAACAGACTTCCTGTCCTGTGCCAGTTGGGGATCAGAATTGGTCACATGACACAGCTCAGGATCAGAAGGAAGGTTATAACTTCATTCACTACACATTACATCATGCATCTTTCTAGCAGGTCAGATAATTTTTTTTTTTTTGCAGGAGTTCTTCTTTAAATGAGTGTTTATAAGGTCAGGAGATTAGATGTTTTGAGTCGCAGCTAGTCTCCTGCTAAATCCTGCCGACTTTTCTAATCATTCTATTAAAAAAGTGACAAGGAAAAGTACAAAATGGTAAATTGTAGCAAAATTAGAGCAAATGTTTACACAAAAAGTTGCATCTTTCATGCTCCAAGAAATTAGCTAAAAGAGTTCATAAAATCCACCCCCCAATGTGTCCAGTGCCGGTGCCCAGTAGCTCAGTCAGACCACCTAGATCCTTTTGATTCCTACTATTTTATAGTCCAGCCAGTAAGACTCAGCACTTGAAGCTACCTTGTATCAGCACAGATTACAGTAGGTGACACCATGGGGTGAGCAATATTTAACACAGGAACAATTTTGTAAATGATTCATATTAAAATCTTGGTCCCTTTTGCCTCATACTCAACGAGCTTAAAGGGTATGGCTGTGATAAGATCCTGAGAATTCTTAGAATCCAGCGGTGGTGGGTCTCCACTCTTGGTGAAGAGGCTGCATGGATTTGGCATTGAGTTTAGGAAAGGCGGATATCAGCCACTGAACAAACTAAATGTTATAAATATCCAAGAGATGAGGGCCTCATCTCTATGCCCCCCGACCCCTGTGTCGCATATGGTTCTCTGCATTCACTTGTATGGGACTTCCACAAATAGATGTATAGGCTTACTTAATTAACTCCCATAGAAATTAAAGGAGTGGGTCATGGGCATGAGCAACCACCTGGGGCCAGGGAGCCAGAGGTGGGGCCCATATCTACCAGACATTTAAGCCATATACTGTGGATATGCCATCAATGTCCAAGATGGAAATAACTCTTTAAAAGGTTTTACTTAATTTTGACATTAATGGCCTATCCTCCATCCCATTGCTGGGGGTCCGACTTCCAGCATCTGCTCCGATCAGCTGTACAAAGAGGCCTCGCCACTTCATGAGCGCTTAGGCCTATTCCTAGGCCACGTGTTGTCCCATTCATCGGTCACGTGGCCTGGGTGCAGCCGCTATCCAATGGAAGGCGCTGTGCTTGGTAAGCTGCAAGGAGATCTTGGCGCTCACCAGAGCTCCGCGGGGTGCCGGAACTCCCAGTAATCTGATATTGAAGACCTATCCTTTTTGGTTGCGGGAACATTGCCACATCAGTCCACGGGCTATGTCTGGTATTTCAGATGAAGAGAATAAGACTGAATAGCACCAAACACAGCCTATCAATAAGAGCGGTGATGCTTCTGGACAAACCCATATTGAGGGTTATAAAACAGATTGGTTATAGGGCAGGGGCCAGCAACCTCTGGCAGTTCTGAAACTACAACTCCCAGAATCCTTCTTTCACTTCTGTGGGAGTTACAAGAACCGCCAAGTAAGTGTGCATGCTGGGAGTTGTAGTTTCACAGCAGCTGGAGTGCCAAAGGTTGCTGATCCCTGTTATAGGGGGAAGATGCTTCGAAATATTTTCATTTTGCCAAAGCGGCTGATCCTTTAGATAGAATGACCTCTTCCGGGGATTTTTGGACTATGGCACTTACTGGTCGTGAAACCCCAGATGACTTGTTCAATCCTTAAAGAGCAAATGGTTTGTAAATCTCTCCGTTGCCGACGTCTCTGGTGGTAAATAAAATAAGAATGATTTATGTAAAGATTAATGGACCCGTTGACCAGGCGGTCTCGAAGACGTTCTCTATCAAATTAAACAATCACTCCGGTCGCCAATGTCTGAGCTGTCCAGATGGGACCGCGTGATATTTATTGTCCCACTATGTGTTCACCATATGGGATGAGAAGCGTTTAGCCACATATCTAATGCAACCACAGGAGATAGACTTGTCTCATACAGGACCAATCTATTTAAACTGAAAAATCAATTTCAAATTGGGAGGGTCCCACAAGTAAATTATCTATATATATTTTTTTCTCAATTAGAGGGCCGCAGTTAGAATAATACGTCCAAACGCCACACCCTCAGAGCGCCTGGAGTCTAGGCGGGAGTGTTTAATAAAGGTGCTATGGGAGCTCCAGAAAGCAGCAGCACATATCTGTTCTGGGGGACTAAATGTCTTTCCGCAAAAGAAGCGGATATTGCCCTTGTAGAGTGGGCAGTGACAAAGGATGGAGAAGCCAACCCTTGAGCTAGAAAGGCTTCACGGATTGCCTCTTTTACCCATCTACTCAAAGAGGGTTTAGAGGCCTTCAGACCTTTGTTCTTCCTTGAAACTTGCCTGACCCTGTCCTACTGTCCACAGGACCGAGAAAAAAAGCACTGGTTGTAGGGCGGGCATCTCTTTTATAGGGGTGGGCTAATTAATTAATTATTTAATGAGCTTGGTAGTGAATTTTATCATCAAAAATTCCACCTGTCCTACCAGTTTCACAGGGTAGAACTCCCCACTTGTGCTGCTGGTTAGGACGAAAGTTCCCATTTTTATCAGAGAGGTTTCTTGGACTCTTGAAAGGTAGATTTCTCAGCACAATCACCTGACTTGTTGTTTTAATGCTCGTTTTGGAAATTTTCCCCATTCTGTAAGGATCGGAGATACAACATTCCAATTGCTCGAGAAATATTTGCCAAATTTTGCAAAATTGTTTGCAATAGTGAAGGTCACCCTTGGCTGTTAATAGGCTTCTGACCTCGAAACGTTTCCCCGTTTTTCACTGTTTGGAATTTTATTATTTTTTTGTAATATATATAAAAACTGTAAGTAGTCTTTTTTTTAAATAACAGATCGTTAAATGGAAGCGGCCCGGGCAGCAGAGGAACGGTTATAGCAAAGGACTAACATATTCAAATAGCAAAGGACAATTTGATGTAATGGTTTAGCTGGTGGAACTTTCAAAAGTACATTAAAGAGAAATACAATTTCCTTTAGCTGTGGCGTATGGGAACATTGGTTTTTATAGACTGGGATTTATGGACAATCTCTGTATTTGGGAGTCATTGACGGCCTGTGGCAAGGAGAATGAGGTACAGCTGGATTGCTGAGGCATCTAAACACGGTCTGTAAAAATAGATTTTGTACTGTGCTCCCAACAGGACACGGTTTCTGTCCATGCCGAAATCTTTAAAGGGGTTTTCTCATATTGATGACCTATGTCGGCGAGTAAGTCTGACTCCCGGTCAGAGGAGGGCCTTGAATTAGGGAGTAGGCTTTTGGATCTGCTCAATTTATAAATCATTTATGACTGATGACCAAGATGCTGTAGGTCTGACCAGGCCGGACTTGCAGGACTGCCCTGGACTTCTTTTTTCAAGGCAGGGCCACTTATTTCTTGCTAGGCTAATGAATATCTTTGTACTGCTATTCTCATTTTGAACCTTAAGATCCCTCCTTTCCCAGCCTTTCCCCTGCCCGCTTTTTCTCTTACTTTCTTTACTTTATGTCGTCTCCGTCTAGATTTTTTTTTCTACCCTATGCCTGGACTTCAACTTTCTAAGAATGTCCAGGAAGACAGGAAAAAATGGGAGACCTATCAGACTCCTATAAGAGTTTGCAAATCTCCTAGGTACCACAGAAGCCTCCTGGCACCTGCCGAAAATGAGCCCTGGCATCCAGACACTGAGGGGTGGCAGTGAATTATGTAAAGGGGCATGGCACACCTTAAAATAGGTCTGGTTTGAAAAAGCGTGCGTCTAGGAAAGAAACATCGGCTTCATGCTCTGAATTCCATTCCTTCCCAGGAAATTCTTCTAAAAAGTTGCCATGTATGATTTAGGCAATATCCCCAAAAAATTAATAGCAGATATAGCCTTCCGCTACCAGCACACGTGCGAAGCCCCGATCAAGGGTAGATGAGACGCTTTGTTTATAGCAGGGTTGTCAAATACCCGACTGAGGGTACTTTCACACTAGCGTTATTCTTTTCCATCATTGAGTTCCGTCCTCGGGGCTCAATAATGGAAAAAAACGGATCAGTTTTATCCTAATTCATTCTGAATGGAGAGCAACCTTTTCAGTTTGCATCAGTTTGTCTTCAGTTCAGTCCTTGTACGTTTTTTGGACGCAGATAAAAGCGCAGCATGTTGTATTTTTATCTCCGTCCAAAAGAGCGGAAACACTTGATGGAATGACGGATCCGTCATTAATTTCCATCGAAATGTATTAAGGGCAGATCAAACATTGAAAATCGACGCATTAACGGATCCGTTCCCCCACTCTGCGCATGCGCAGACCTTTAAAAATGGTAAAACAATAAATGACGGATCCGTTTTTACAGATGACAACGGAAAGACGGATCCGTTCAATACAATTGTCAAACGAATCTGCAAACAGATCCGTTTGCAAATGAAATCCATTTTCAAACGTTTTAACGGATCTGTCCGTTGACGCAACTGCCTGACGGAATCCTTCAACTCAAGTGTAAAAGTACCCTGACACTGATGAATACTATGCGTATGCCAAGTTTTGCAATACACATGTCTAAAACCTTTATATATGGACAACGCTGTTTTCCACTTCTTAAAAGTCTCCAAAATTGCACCAAAAACCAATTACGCCTAACTTCCTGTGAGTACTTCTGTATACACTATGTGGTCACCCAGACAGGAAACAAGTGGTTGCTAGGCAACCGGAATGAAATGAAGGAAAAACCCTTCCTACAAAGTAGCAACCAGAGAAACATTTCTCCTGCCTTCATGAATCTTTACATGGGTTGGTTTCATATCACTTTCTACCAACCTTTCAGAGGGTCATCTGAAGACGCAGATGAGGTGGAGCTACTCAGATAAAGTGTGATGTCCTGTCTTGTGGTCAATGCCGAACCAACAAGGAAGACGGACAAGAAGCTCCATTAGCAAAATGTAACTAAAAATGGAGCAATTGCAACAGCGGCCACAGGGTTAAATTGCACGCCACAAAATGGCTTGGCGCCTGTGATATGAGCCATGATCAGATAAGCGGCGTAATTTAACGCTGACACTCCGGTAATCCCTACCGCTGTTAATCAAATAACTGGAGATGGGCACACGTGGAGCTTAGAACTCGCAGGCAGATCCCCTGGCAACAGTTATTTATGAGTAAGAATGCAAATCGCAGCCCAGGGTTCTGATTACTACAAATATCGAGATTACCCTCACGTGCCGGAAAACTGCTGAGCCGTAAATCATGTGTGTGAAATGTATTGACGCATTTTGAATTAGGAGCTTTAATAAAATAGAACTATTTAAGACGTTCACGTGGCGGGTGTTGAATTATTTTATTCCGCCATACGACTGTATCTGGAGAAGCTGGCCGATATAACCGCCATTATATGCCCCAACAATCTTCTTAGGGTACTTTCACACTGGCGTTTTACTTTTTCGGCAGAGTTCCATCGTCGGGGCTCTATGCCGGAAAGAAACGCTTCAGTTACAGATAACACAACCGCATGCATCTGTTTGAACGGATCCGCTTGCATGAACTTTAACTATTTTTTAACATTGTCAAAACGGATCCGTTTTGAATTCCATTGAAAGTCAATGGAGGACGGATCCGTTTTCTATTGTGGCAGAATGTGCCAGAGAAAACGGATCGTCCCCATTGACTTACATTGGGGGTCCGTTTTGCTCCGCATCCCAGGACGGAAAGAAAACCGCAGCATGCTGCAGTATTTTCTCCGTTCAAAAAACGTTCACATACTGAACGGAAGACATCCTGATGCATCCTGAACGGATTTCTCTGGTAGCCATATTTGTTGTTGTGCCGTTTTCCCACAAAGAGACATATTAGAGAACGGGTCATTAGAATTTTCAAATTGTATTTTTATAGATATTTTAGGCAATTCTACTTGAGTTTCGTTCAGTGTTACTTTGCAGTTTGGTCAGATTTTACGCCAACTATCGTGAATCACAGTGCACCCCATAAAAAGTGAATGGGGCCCACTGGGATCTACTGTACTTGTTCTGAACAGAAGCCATGATGTAAATGTGAACAGAGCCTTATATTTACTATTCGGTACAATCTAGAAACATGCATTAGTTACAATGGGGGGGATTTATCAAAGCCGTTACTTTCTGCACCGGTCTGGATATCCTCTGAGCTGCTGGAAGATGTGTCTAATTTATGACGAGGCGCCTCCAGCTGTCTGTGCGCCTCGTCAGAGATCTACGACAGCTCAGAGATTGATTTCTGGCTTTATTTGGCGTAAATGAAGATAAATTTGTTGCGGATGCAGGCTACCCCTCCTTTGTGGAAAGTGATGAGTGTGGCATAAAAACCAGGAGATGCAACAATCTTTTAAAAAGTTGCAACTTTTTAACACCACTTTTCAGGCAGAAGGAAGATGATAAATCTCCCCCCAAGAACATGGGTCATCACTCACCCCCCACAGTAGTGACTAGGACAACAGATATATAGGACCATATTCACCAAGCTGGATCAACCAAAGCCAAGCCTTCTAAAGGGCCCTTTCCAAGAGTCAAAAATCAGCTCGATATTCGCTAATGAGAATTCACAGTAACGATCATTAGCGTTTATCTGTCGGTGTAAAGGTGCCGCCGATTTCCAATAAATTCTGAAACGCTCGTTCGTTGGTTAATTGGGTTGATTATGTAGGTCATGCCTTCTAAACACACTCTGCTGCCGGCAAGCAACGAGTCTGTATGAGGAAGAGTGATGGCATTACTGATCGCTCCTCCCCATACTGTGGAGGAGATCACTGCATGTAAATGCAGATGTCTCTTCTACTGATGAGCAGGGAATTGCTGGGAAGAAACGCTTCCTTTCCAACAACCTCCTGCTAAATTGTCCCGTCTAAAAGTACCTTTAGGTATTGCCTAACCCACTACTAATGTTGAATCTGAAAAGTCACACCAGAGTAAATGGCACTTAGGTCCACCCTCGATCTACAGTGCCTTGCAAAAGTATTCACCCCCCTTGACTTTTTTCATGTTTTGGTGCCTCACAACCTGGAATTAACATGGATTGTTTGAGGATTTGCATCATGTAATATACAGGACACGCCCACAACTTTGAAGATTTTTTTTTTTTTTTATTGTGAAGCAAACAACAAATAGGACAAAATAACAGAAAAAGTCAATGTGCATAACTATTCACCCCCCTAAAGTCAATACTTTGTAGAGCCACCTTTTGCGCCAATCACAGCTCCAAGTCGCTTTGGATAACTCTCTATGAGCTCGCCACATCTTACCACTGGGATTTTTGCCCGTTCCTCCTTGCAGAACTGCTCCCGGACCTTCAGGTTGAACGGTTTGCGCTTGTGAACAGCAATCTTTAAGTCTGACCACAGATTTTCTATTGGATTGAGATCTGGGCTGTGACTCGGCCATTCCAACACATTGACATGTTTCCCCGTAAACCACTCAGGTCTTGCTTTAGCCGTGTGTTTGGGGTCAGTCCTGCTGGAAGGTGAACCTCCGTCCTGGCCTCAGATAAGGCACAGGGTGCTACAGGTTCTGCTCAGGAATATCCATGTATTTAGCGCCATCCATCTTTTCCTCAGCTCTGACCAGTTTCCCAGTCCCATCCCCCCCCATGGTGCTGCCACCACCATGTCTCACTGTGGGGATGGTATTCTTTGGGTGATGGGATCTGTTGGGTTTGCGCCAGACAAAGCGTTTTCTTTGATGGTCGAAAAGTTCAATTTCAGTCTCCTCAGACCAGAGCACGCTCCTCCATACATTTTGGGAGTCTCCCACAGGCCTTTTCGCAAACTCACAACGTGCCTTTTGTTTTTTGCTGACAGTAATGGGTTTCTTCTGGCCACTCTGCCATAAAGCCCAACTCTATGGAGCGTCCGGCTTATTGTCGTCCTCTGTACAGATCCTCCAGTCTCTGCTGTGGACCCTGCAGCTCCTCCAGGGTTACTTTAGGTCTCTGTGCAGCCTCTCTGAGTAATGCCCTCCTTGCCCGGTCTGTGAGTTTTGGTGGGCGGCCGTCTCTTGGCAGGTTTGCTGTTGTGCCATGTTCTTTCCATTTGGTTATTATAGATTTGATGGCGCTCCTGGGGATCATCAAAGATTTGGATATTTTTTATAACCTAACCCTGACTTGTACTTCTCAACAGCATTGTCCCTTACTTGTTTGGAGAGCTCCTCGGCCTTCATGGCCGTGTTTGGTTAGTGATGCCTCTTGCTTAGGTGTTGCAGCCTCTGGTGTGTCTATGTAATGACAGATAATGTGACACTTAGATTGCACACAGGTGACATCATGTCACTAATTATGTGACTTCTGAAGGTAATTGGTTGCTCCAGAGCTTTTTATAGACTTCCTAACAAAGGGGGTGAATACATACGCACAGGCCAATTTTCTGTTTTCTATTTCTAAAAAACTAAATTATTTTTATATTTTTCTCATTTCACTTCACCAACTGAGACTATTGTGGTCTGATCCATCACATAAAATTCAAAACATTGAACTTAAGGCTGTAATGTAACAAAATATGAAAAAAGTCAAGGGGGGTGAATACTTTTGCAAGGCACTGTATACAAGGCAAGTCCATAATTTGAACGTAATCTTTTATACCACCATTCGACACACAAGACGTGCGGTTACTCGGGAATCATCCCATAAGAAATAGACCACAGGGTCGGGCTCCAAACAGAGTTGTCTTCTGCTGGACCTTTGGGTCCAAGCACTGAACCTCAGGTGCTCCAGTGGGCCTTTCCAGCCCTGTTAGAAGTTTCTCAGCTACGTTCACACTCCATCACTGGCTGCTGATATCAAGCATAATAAAATTCTTTCCTCAGATTTCTTACCAGCACCTTAAGGTGCCCATACACGTTAGACTTGTGTCAAGCCAAAGCTTTCGGCAGAACAGGTAGACCATCGAATGCGCCAATGCACTGAGGTGTTTGCCACTGGCCTAGTCCCATCTCTCCATACAGAACATATGCAAGCTCACCTGAAATAAGCATGTGTATAGCGGTCAACCAAACAAGTTGCTGAAAGGGTATGGTCACCAGTAAAAAAAAAACAATAAGTAAGAGGGTCTAAACCCCCTTCTCTTCCTTTGTCAAAACGTCCCAGCTGATGAGAGGCGTTTTGACATTGTCCATGACCATCCTTTATCTTCTCCTATTTCTCCACCCTTTATAGGTTTATCTAAGACCATTCATGACTTGGCATAAATTATATGCTGTGAAGATAAGAAGCTCAGATGTCTATATGAGATGTCCTCAAGGTAATGTTCCTTGGATCTATGCAACTAAAGAACTAAAGGGCCCGTACACATGAGGTTGCTGTTGGCCAAGTCCGCACTGTCTAACGTGTAGGATGGAGAGCAAGCAACATATGCTGGGGAAGAGAAGGATCGGACAAGGAATTTCAGCGCCCAATCCTTTTGTTCTCCTGGGAGATAAGCCACCGCCTGAGGTGTCCGGCAGCAGGTTTCTCCCCTGTCCCTATTAGAAACACATACAGAGCCCAACTTGTATGGGTATGGGTGAGTCGGGGAAGATAGCTGTCGGTCAAACAAGCTCCAGCTTTTGAAGGCATATGGGGACATTAATAGCTGTTGGCCTAATGCTGCTGTTCTTCCCAGTCTCTCGATACACCTGCACGCTTAGACTGGCCAAGTGTGCATGCGCTCCTAATCCGCAGAGGCAAAGAAGCTGCTGCTCGGCAACTAGTAGACATCTTTAATAACTGTCGACCAGAAGCTTGTTTGGACAACTGCTACAATATTCCTCCCAATCGCCTTATACACATGAATGCTGTGGTCAGACGAGAATGCATGTCTTCTCAATCTCAATCCCTACGTAGAGCACATAGTGTTCTCTCTGCCGTAATCTCTGTTTGTTAATCCTGGGTCAGACATCTTCATTGGCTGCGAGTCAGTCACGGAGTGATTGTATAGAAAATACCTAAAGTCTCGGAAGCTTCATCTAAAAATATGAGCGCACAACCGAGGTTATTGTGACCCGAATTACACAATTATCTTTAGACAAAAGTGAAGCTGAAAATGACTTGTACTTATGAAACTGTGAACAGAAGAGACCAGAGATTCTATGAAATATCATGCACTATAAGATATAGATACATGATAGATAGAAGATAGAGAGATAGATAGATGATAGATAGATGATAGATAGAAGATAGAGAGATAGATAGATAGATAGATAGATAGATAGATAGATAGATAGATAGATAGATAGATAGATACATAGATAGATAGATAGATAGAGAGATAGATAGATAGATAGATAGATACATGATAGATAGAAGATAGATAGATAGATAGAGATATAGATAGAAGATAGATAGATACATGATAGATAGAGATAGATACATGATAGATAGATAGATAGATAGATAGATAGATAGATAGATAGATAGAAGATAGAGAGATAGATACATGATAGATAGAAGATAGAGAGATAGATACATGATAGATAAATATGAGATAGATAAATAGATAGATACATGATAGATAGATGATATTTTATGTCAGTGCAGGTTCTTCAAAAGTAATTACCATTCATGCAGTTACCTACTATATCAGTCTAGCGCAGTGATGGCTAACCTCCTGGACTCCCGCTGTGGTGAAACTACAACTCTCAGCATGCTCTATTCATTTCTGTGGAGTTCTGAGAACAGCCAAGCGAGTGTGCATCTTGGGAGTTGTAGTTTTACCACGGCTGGAGTGCCGGAGGTTAGCCATCACAGGTCTAGCGTCTTCAAACATAGTTGCTTTATGTAGCCCCATACATTTTTGTCTGGGAATTTGATATTTTCGCTAATTTGCAGCTCCCTAATATATCAGGTCAGGTTCAACATAGGAAATTGCTATTTATGCAGTTCCCTAATTTAGCACTCAAGCACACGAACGTATTTTCTTTCCGTGTCCCTTCGTATTTTTTTTTTTTTTTTTGTGGATCTTATGCGGAACCATTCATTTCAATGGTTCAGCAAAAAAAAAAAAAAGGAAGTTACTCCGTGTGCATCCCATTTCCGTACGTCAGTATTTCCGTTCCGCAAAAAAATAGAACATGTTACCAGTGTAGGTGTCATAAAAGAATTTCAGATTTACGTGACTCCTTAACAAAAGCAATTCCCTTAATGTATCCGTGAGGATTTGATATTTAGGCAGTCCCACTTATTGCTACTCATGCAGTTCCTGAATACATTTGTGAAAAACACAAGACTAAGTAAGGATAACTCTTCGGACTCTTACCTGTGATGAGCACCGTCTTGTCTTCAGCCGTCAGCATCCTTCGGACGGGTATGGAGACGTAATAGAGGGCGCACGCCACGATGACGAGGGGGAGACCCAGGCGGAGGCAGAGGACGCAGCAGCAGATGATCTCCAGCAAGAGCAGGGACAGCAGACAAGACACAGCAGCATTTTCTATCTTCACCTTGTTCTTCATTAATTTGTGAATGACTAGTCCACTGAAGAGAGCGCTGAGGACGACGTACGAGAGCGCGGAGTCACACTGGACCATTTCCATACTCCAGAGTAACACGGTAGTTTTGACACTGCTCGGGAAGACTTCAATCAATGAGATAATTTGCAGGAGCCGTTAATAACTTGCTGCTATAAATATTAATTGTCTTCCCACCTCGTTTTATGTGTCTTGTGTTTTTTACACCCCCCCCCCCACCCCTTTGTCTGGACATGCGAACTCCTCCCTTAACTCACTTGTACAAGAAGTTCAGATAACCCATTCATTACTAGAATCAGCAAAAGGATCTGAGATACGTACGAGGCAAGGGAGTGATCACTTAGGAGTGCAACAAGTGAAAAGTTACTGAGAGAGTAGAAGACGCTTGGAATGGAGTCGCGGCCGGGTGACGTTACATCAGGAGGTCCCATGGCCTGCACTTACAGATAAGGCATGGCTTACTGATCACAATCGTACGTAAAAAAAAACAACACCCAATTCCAGGCAAAGCTGTAGCACCCCCCTTTAATTTAAAAGGAACCTGTCACTAAACCACCAGTCGGGTTTAGGGTCCCAAACATACAAAAAAAAAACATCCGTCCCTGCAAAAGAAAGTAAATGAAACCCAGAAATTGCGGATGCACAAAACACGGATACCGGCCGTGTGCATTCTGCATTTTACGGAACAGCCAGGCCCTAATAGTCCTTACTGCGCACAATAATGAGAAATGCTCTATTTTTTGGTGGAACGGACTTACGGAAACTGAATGAACACGGAGTAATTTACGTTTTTTTGCGGCCTCATTGAAGTGAATGGTTCCGCATATGGGCCGCAGAAAACAAAATGGACACAGATAAAAATAGTGCATGAAGTGGGAGAAGAGTCTGGGACTCCGCTTCAGTGGCAACAGGCGAAGGACACTACTCCTCGCATCACTGCGCATGTGCAAAGGCAGGACTGCAGCT
This sequence comes from Bufotes viridis, assembly GCA_033119425.1. Classification (NCBI taxonomy): domain Eukaryota; kingdom Metazoa; phylum Chordata; class Amphibia; order Anura; family Bufonidae; genus Bufotes; species Bufotes viridis. Next base: position 98,736,555 of record CM065598.1, read on the forward strand.
GCAATGTGGATTACCAATAATGCATACAAAGTGGTGCAATATCACAAACTAAAATAATACCGTTACACTATACTGCAAACATATTTAGTGCCGCTATACAACACATATATGTGTTTCTGCTATACTGCACATAGAAACAGTGAAACAGATGACCATCCAAAATCGCACTAAAAAGTGATCTTTTAGGGGGGGGGTGGCATTCTCAAATCAGACGACCAGGCGGCATAGTATATGGTGGAACTGAAAATCTGTTGCATAAAGTTTGGTCTGGATAAGGGAATGGCCTTCTCCAAGTGGTGGTCTTTTCAAGATGTTCCACTGTGATGTACGGATATGGGATACACATACACAATAAACACATACAGAACACACACAGTACATACACACTTAGGCTACTTTCACACTTGCGTTCGTGTGATCCGGCAGGCAGTTCCGTCGTCGGGGTAGCCTGCCGAATCCCGATCAGTGTGACAACTGACAGCATTTGTAGACGGATCCAGATCCGTCTACGAATGCATTGCAAGAACGGATCTATCCCTCCGCTTGTCATGCGGATAGACGGATCCGTCCTGCACTCTTTTTCACAGTTTTCCTGGTCTGCGCATGCGCAGACCAGAAGGACGGATACATTCTTCAGTTGTTTCGCAATGCCGGATCCCGCACTAATACAAGTCAATGTAAATGAATGCCGGATCCGGCATTCCGGCGACTGATCGGGCATTTTGGACGGACATAATACCGCAGCATGCTGCGGTATTATGTCTGGCCAAAACGCCTGACGGTGACTGAACGGAAGCATACTGATGCAAACTGAACGGCTTTCTATCCATTCAGATTGCATGGGGATATGCCTGATCAGTTCTTTTCCGGCATAGAGCCCTTTTGACGGAACTCTATGCCGGAAAAGAATAACGCAAGTGTGAAAGTAGCCTTACAGATTACACACATACAGTACAAACACATACACATTGCACAAACATACAAAGAACTTCAGATGCTGGACTTCGCTATGTGTTTTAGCATACACATTACACACACAATAAACACACAGCACGTAACGCTTCTTTCACATTAGGGTTAGGCTTGTCCGTACTAACGCTTGTACACATGTACTGCTGGAAGTCCAGCCAGGTGTTCTATCAAAAAGCCTTACCCCAAGTGACTTCCGGGGGTGTGCGCCTCCGCGCAAGCGCAGTACCAGGGCATGGTTATGGTAAACTTACAGTGAGCGTTGACTCATGGACACCGCGCGTGCGCTCTCAGGGGTAAGGAGATCAGACGGTCTTTTGTCTTGTTAAATCTCCTTACCCTCACACTGCGCAGGTGTGGATTGTAAAATCTCCTTACCCTCACTACACAGTGCGCTAGCCGGCCAGCATTGAATCTGAAGCGCGCTGTGTAGTGAGGGTAAGGAGATTTTACAATCCGAGCGTGCGCCGTACCGTGGTACTGGCGCACACCCCTGGAAGTCACGTGGGGTAAGGTTTTTTTAATGACTTAAGGTTAGAACACCGGACCCCATTCACTATAATGGGGACAGGCGGGAGACGCGGCCACAGCATGAAAAAAATGCAGAAACGTGGCCGTCAAACATACACATTACACACATACAATACAAACCCGTTACACACACATAAATATTACACAAATTATGAATTTCCACAGTAATGTATATAAAAATAGGTTTCCAAATGTTAAGGACTATAACATATGACTAACAGGTTGGCTGTACAGTATTTCAGGACACGGCTACGTTTGGCTCTTCAGCTTTGGTGAAACTACAACTCCCAGCATGCCTCGACATCCTGCAGCTGTAAAGGTAGCAAAGCTGGACTGGCACAGGTGCCGCACTGCAGTCTGTGGAGGTAGCCTACCCTGTAACCTGGTTAGCAGCATTACTGTTATTAATGCTATGAAAAGCAAGTATTTTTCATGCATATTCCGTCCAGGGCTGGTAATATATTGCCCATTTGGCATCTTTATGACATATTTTATGTCCTGCTAATATGACCCAGCTAGGCTAGGACACAGTCATCTGCTCCCTTTTTCCTCACTTATTTTCCAATTGCAATAGACTAGTCATTGAGTCATTTATGGGGAAAAATCTGATTTTCTTTTAACTCTGCTAACCAGTTTATTTAACATGTGGAAGTATGAATGCTGCATGCATGCTGTGAGAAGAGCGGCCATGTTACATGTATGTGCAGTGATTACATGTCTCATACCTTTGTGAATTCCGAAATGGAAAAGTATTAACCCCCTTCCCTTCCAGATATCCTTTTGCAGATTTGTAATAATTGGTTGCACTCCTGGAACACGGGAAAGGACAAACAGGACAAATCTAGAGATTTAAGAACATTTTGAACTGGCAATCATGGAAGTCTATTACACCAAGTCCATTTCTATGTTTTCTTTGAATAACATCTTAAGAAAAAAATAAAAATAAATATACAATTAAAAATAAATTATAATAATTGGTTACACCTCCCGTACAAAAAAATAATTACTATAATAATATTTTCTAGGTATAACAACTTCTATAATACTGCCTCCTATGTACAATAATATAACTACTATAATTCTGCTCCTATGTACAAGAATATAACTACTATAATACTGCTCCTATGTACAATAATATAACTACTATAATTCTGCTCCTATGTACAAGAATATAACTGCTATAATACTGCTCCTATGTACAAGAATATAGCTACTATAATACTGCTCCTATGTACAAGAATATAACTACTATAATACTGCTCCTATGTACAAGAATATAACTACTATAATACTGCTCCTATGTACAAGAATATAACTACTATAATACTGCTCCTATGTACAAGAATATAACTACTATAATACTGCCTCCTATGTACAAGAATATAACTACTATAATACTGCCTCCTATGTACAAGAATATAACTACTATAATACTGCTCCTATGTACAAGAATATAACTACTATAATTCTGCTCCTATGTACAAGAATATAACTACTATAATACTGCTCCTATGTACAAGAATATAACTACTATAATACTGCCTCCTATGTACAAGAATATAACTACTATAATACTGCTCCTATGTACAAGAATATAACTACTATAATACTGCTCCTATGTACAAGAATATAACTACTATAATACTGCCTCCTATGTACAAGAATATAACTACTATAATACTGCTCCTATGTACAAGAATATAACTACTATAATACTGCTCCTATGTACAAGAATATAACTACTATAATACTGCTCCTATGTACAAGAATATAACTACTATAATACTGCTCCTATGTACAAGAATATAACTACTATAATACTGCCTCCTATGTGCAAGAATATAACTGCTATAATACTGCTCCTATGTACAAAAATATAACTACTATAATTTTGCTCCTATGTACAAGAATATAACTACTATAATACTGCTTCTATGTACAAGAATATAACTACTATAATACTGCTCTTATGTACAAGAATATAACTACTATAATACTGCTCCTATGTACAAGAATATAACTACTATAATACTGCTCCTATGTACAAGAATACAGCAACTATTATACTGTCTTGTTTGTAGGAGAATATAACTATGTAATCCATTAGATGTACTGTATATACACTGGTATGAGGCCACACATTAATGTTGTACGTTTTCCCTTTACTATAGGATCTCCTTTATCTTGACAAGCAATAATTTTATAGAAATACCACCATCTGTCTCCGCTTCCAGTTGCAGCAGATACTTATAACCTTTTATGACCGCCGACACACTAGTGATTTTGTAACAGTGATTCTGTCAATACATACTGCCTCTGTTGGGTGATGTAAATAAAGTTTATTGAGGAGCGCGCATACCGCGGTATACCCCTGTAATATGCTATATGTCAAAGACTGGTCTCTGAGATGTAGTGTCAGGCCCCACGGCTACTGGCACTGCTGTGTTTGCTTACATAAAGTGCACCCATAGGGATTGTGTGCACATTACTTGTCCATGGACTTGCTGTTTTAGCAGAAGTTCTTTCAAGGAAATAAGTTCACAATTAGAATGCAGCTCTGGATGTGAATGGAGTACAAGACATCCTAAACTGGAGATGAGCAGAAGTACACCATTGGGGGTTCTCCTCCTAAAGGTGCTTTAAAAAATAAATCTGATTAATAATGCCGGATCAGGAGAGAGCTGCAGTACCAGTCATGGCCACCAACCCATGGACAGACTTGTGCCTGTTCCAGAGAGCCACGGAAAACCCCTTTAAGATAGGCAAGGCCTTCCTTGTCTAGGCATGTGCTGCTTTAGACCCACTTCTTTCAATGTAGTGATGTTAAAAGGGGTTGTCCGGCTTTAGGATCTAGCTGCACTGAAGAACAGGTAAGTACTTACCTGCCAGGTCCTGCACCACTGCTCAGGTTCTCCCGGAAGGGCTCTGGCTGCAGCGGTGACACCACGTTGACAACATGTGACTGCCGCAGCCAATCACTGGCCTCTTCATGTGCACCGCTGAGGCCAATGATTGGCTGCAGTGGTCTCATGTTGTCGACATGCTGAAATACTTCCCAGCTGGGAGAACAGGGCGGACGGCGTGGGATCTGGCAGGAAAGTACTTACCTGTTCTACATTGCAGCTTGATCCAGATGAAATGGGACAACCCATTTAAGTGGTCACTGAGCTGTCAGAGAGACATATCAAAAGTTTTGATTGGTGGGGCTGTGAGCGTTGAGACCCCCACGATCGGTAGAACCGGGAGAGAGGTGTTCACATAAAGCACTCTCTCTCGTCGTTGCAGGAGAGGAAGTGAGACAGGCCCATAGATTTTCTATTGAGACTGTCTACTTTAGGCAAAGAGAGAGTGCTTTATGCGGGCGCTTCTTTCTCCTCATTCAAGCGATCGGCGGGGGTCTCAGCGCTAAGACCGCCACTGATGAAAACCTTTGATATAGTGCTATGGCATATCAAAGGGTCCATTTTTTTTTTTTATCCTTTTGGGCTAAAAATCTTTTTTTGCAATTATTCTTCAACAAAAGTGCTGTTTCTGTGATACAGGGGTTCAGAGTCCCATCAGCTGATGGCTTATGTATGGCTCTTACCTCTGATCTCCTGACCTCAAACACTCCTAGCAAAACTGTTACGCTGATAAGAATGTGGTTTATGAGGTCAGGATGAAAGCTACACAGTCAGCAGACAGGACTCACAGTAAACAAAAAGTGACAGTCTGAAAATAGACTGAAACTTAACCCCTGCATCACAAAAACTGCTGAAGATTTAATGACCAACAACTGAATAAATTATTTTTTAGCCCAAAATGAGAAGCATACAATAATAAAAAAAACTGCCCCCGAAGCCTTTAAGTTCAAACTTTTAGGCCCCTTTCACACGAGCGAGTTTTCTGTGCGGGTGCAATGCATAAAGTGACCGCATAGCACCCGCACTGAATCCTGACCCATTCATTTCAATGGGTCTGTGTACATGAGCGTTGTTTTTCACGCATCAGTTCTGCGATGCGTGAGAATCGCAGCATGTTCTATATTCTGCGCAGCCCTGGCCCCATAGAAGTGAATGGGGCTTCAATGAAGAACGCATTGCATCCTGATGTAACCTGGATGCAGTCCGGATACAATGCGTTTCACTGATGGTTGCTCGGAGATGTAGATTGCTATTCTCCAGTTTTTTTTTTCACGCACATGAAAAACGCATCAAAACTGATTGCACCTGCACGGAAAAAAACCCGGACAAAACTGACAGAACTTGCTTGCGAAATAGTGCGAGTTTCACTGAATGCATCCTGAACGCATCCGTATCGTTCGTGTGAAGGGCCTCTTTCACACAAATGATACGGATTCTGTCAGGGTCTTTCCAGGAAAAAACGGACTGTTTTACGCGCAAGTTCAGTCAGTTTTGTCTGTGATTGCGTTCAGTGATTCAGTTTTTTCCGTGCGGGTGCAATCAGTTTTGAAACCAGAGCTGCGTGAGAAACGAAGAATATAAAACATGCTGCGATTTTTCCTGAACGCAGAAATGATGCGTGACCCACAGATTGAAATGAATGAGACAGGATTCAGCGCATTCACGTCGCGCATCTAAAGGCCTTTATGCAGCTTTAGATGTGAACGGAGTATAAACCCAACGATAAATCGCTGTACGGGCTCATGCACACAACCGTATGTATTTTGCGTTCGGCAAAAAATACGGATGATGTCCGTGTGCATTCCGTATTTTGCAGAACGGAACAGCTGGTCCCTTATAGAACAGTCCTATCTTTGTGCGTAATGCGGACAATAATAGGACATGTTCTATTTTTTTGCGGAATACGGACATACAGAAACGGAATTAACATGAGAAAACGGAACGGACACGGAAAGAAAATACGTTCGTGTGCATGAGCCCTAAGGCAATGAATGGACGTGAAAGTGTTTGGACTATCAGTTATTCTGGATGTCAAGCGGACGCTTTGGGGATAAAATAGCATCTGCTTCTCTCATTTTTAACGGGAGGGATTTCCTAATTATTTCTCTCTGCTCCTGGTCTAGGGAAGTTCCAGATTATCCGACATCCCGGATCATCAAATGCCAGATCACAGGAATCCGCAAAAAAAAAAAAAAAAATTTCTGCATATATTATCTGCAAAGAAATAAAACGTGTCAAGACCAGATCTTGGCCTAGGAAGGTGAATCGTGAGAGTCTTTGGAATGTCTTGCAGGTGCGTTTAGCGCGGCTTAGATGTGCGAGGGCCGACCGCTGAGCTCCGGGCTTCCTTCCAAGTATCCTCATCTATGTGATACAAGTGTCTCCAATTAAATAAATATTACTTTTGTCCTTCCATTGTACAACAAATACACCTTCTAATTGGCCGTGTAAGACTCGGAGCGCTCAGTGCTGCCAGGAAGCTTCTGTCTGTGCCTCTGTGAATATTATGTACGAGGGCAGCGTGACCAGAGGAGAAATTGTCTTCTTCACAGTTTCTCGGGGAGCTCCATCTCTCAGATAAGTTTCCGTGTACAGCGGAAGAAAACACAGTGAACAGCAGCAGACTATGCCCGGGAACAAGCAGAACGTGCCACGGGCTGTGCTCTCAACATTGCTCAACTTGTTTTCAGGATTTTCTTCTTCCCAGGGTGACTCGTGCTTGTGTAGTGCGGTCTCCTTCACTTTTGGGGGTGGCTTTCTGGAGTTAAGAGTCGGTCTCGGAGGTGGGACTTGTACCTATTTAACATTGATGGCATATACTAGTGATATGCCATTCATGTCTGAGATAGGAATACCCCTTGAAAGGGGTTGTGTCACTAAAAGAACTTATCTATAGACAATGCAAACATCTGATTGATGGGGGTCCGACTGCAGGGACTCCCACCGATCATGAGAACACCTATCCCTTTCTGTTGAATGAATGGAGAGGCAGGCTGAGCGCGTGCACTACGGCTCCATTCACTCTCTACGGGATTACCTGCGAATAGGGGATAGGTATATTTCATGGCACTGCAGTGTTGGATCCCAACAACCCTATCCAAACTGGCAGCAGCATTGTATCCAGACCATCCATCCCTCAGGCAGCAGTATTGTCACCATATGTTTTACATGTCTTGGAAACTTGCAGGACAGGAGCAGTGAGATCGAAGTTGGAGGAAGGGTAGAAACTATAATGGACTATGTAAAGGAGGAGTGATGTCACTGGTCCATGTCTCAGATGGGCTCTAGGATACATAGGTGAAGCATGTAAGAACTTCCTTTAGCCTAAATGCTGCTGTGAGGGTTAGGGTTTAGGCTTTACAGTTTAGATTACATTACAGATGCCAGGCGAAGGACATCCTTTTACCCACTACATTTTAGACTGCCCTACACAGAACAGGCTACATTACTGACTCCAGACGAAGGGCCACCTTTAAACCACTCGATTCTAGTCTCAACACTGGAGGCAGAGAGCTTCTCCTGCAGATCTTCTATATACTATCATATATAAGCACTCTCTCTACTACACAGCATTGGCAGTATCACAGTAGCTATATTGCTAAAAATAGGATTTAGAATTATAGTAGTTATACTCTAGTACATAGGAGGCAGTATTATAGTAGTTATATTCTTGTACATAGGAGCAGTATTATAGTAGTTATATTCTTGTACATAGGAGGCAGTATTATAGTAGTTATATTCTAGTACATAGGAGGCAGTATTATAGTAGTTATATTCTTGTACATAGGAGCAGTATTATAGTAGTTATATTCTTGTACATAGGAGCAGTATTATAGTAGTTATATTCTTGTACATAGGAGGCAGTATTATAGTAGTTATATTCTTGTACATAGGAGGCAGTATTATAGTAGTTATATTCTTGTACATAGGAGGCAGTATTATAGTAGTTATATTCTTGTACATAGGAGGCAGTATTATAGTAGTTATATTCTTGTACATACGAGCAGTATTATAGTAGTTATATTCTTGTACATAGGAGGCAGTACTATAGTAGTTATATTATTGTATATAGGAGCAGTATTATAGTAGTTTTATTCTTGTACATAGGAGGCAGTATTATAGTAGTTATATTCTTGTATAAAAGAGCAGTATGATAGTGGTTATATTCTTGTACATAGGCGGCAGAATTATAGTAATTATATTTTTGTACATATGAGCAGTATTATAGTAGTTATATTCTTGTATATAGGAGCAGTATTATAGTAGTTATATTCTTGTACATAGGAGCAGTATTATAGTAGTTATATTCTTGTACATAGGAGCAGTATTATAGTAGTTATATTCATGTACATAGGAGCACTAATATAGTAGTTATATTCTTGTACATAGGAGGCAGTATTATAGTAGTTATATTCTTTGCCAAATTTCTTTTTATTGAAGAATAACATATAGCCAATATACTAAATGTCATATTGGTAAGTATAAGAGTAAAGAGATATCTCCACCACAGTCAGTTAATACAATAAGTCAGATCACAGGTATGTTACATAGTACATAGCAGATGATGCAGAGTGAATAAAAGACATCTGTGAAGACTCTAGAGCGGGAACAGGGTCTCATGACCGCAACATTCCCAGGAGATAGTGAGCAGTTGACAATCAAAGTTCCCATCTTACCCCAGATAATGACTACATCAAGTACAGCAACACGAAACATGAAGACAGTGACAAGACACAGGACATGAGGAAAGGAAAGGGGGAAAGGATGGGGGGGGGGTGGATAAAACCAACCAGGTCACTTAGCCTCACCAATCACCCAAAGCCACGGAACCCTCTCCAGGGTAGCCAGAGCTGAAGGAAACTTCGTCTAGTTTGTGTCTCCCAAGCAGACAGTTCTTCAAATCTCATCAACTGATCTATCTTATCAAACCAGGAGTGGATCGAAGGAGGCGCAGTTTCTTTCCACATGAGCGGAATCAAGAGCCTAGCGGCCATCAGCATCCATGTGGGAAGGTTCTTCTTGGAAGGTGCGAAAGACTGATTTGGGCACCACAATAAGACTAACTTGGGGTCTAAGATTATGTGGACTCTAGGAGTACAAATCTTATTTATGTAGCTTTCCACCTGTGTCCAAAAATGGCGAATACGGACACAATTCCACCAAATATGAGAAAGCGTTCCCGGCTCTTCTCCACACCTCCAGCACTCCATCGGGACACTGGGATTTAATTTGTGCAAGAATACTGGGGTCTTGTACCATCTGGTGGTCAGCTTATAGGGATTTTCCTGAAGTAGGATACACCTTGAGAAACCATGCGAATGGCACAAAATAGCCGCACGTTCAGGTTCAGTAAAAGTAGTGCTATAGTAGTAGTTATATTCTTGTACATAGGAGCACTATTATAGTAGTTATATTCTTGTACATAGGAAGCAGTATTATAGTAGTTATATTCTTGTACATAGGAAGCAGTATTATAGTAGTTATATTCTTGTACATAGGAGCAGTATTATAGTAGTTATATTCTTGTACATAGGAGCAGTATTATAGTAGTTATATTCTTGTACATAGGAGCACTATTATAGTAGTTATATTCTTGTACATAGGAGGCAGTATTATAGTAGTTATATTCTTGTACATAGGAGCAGTATTATAGTAGTTATATTCTTGTACATAGGAGCACTATTATAGTAGTTATATTCTTGTACATAGGGGCAGTATTATAGTAGTTATATTCTTGTACATAGGAAGCAGTATTATAGTAGTTATATTCTTGTACATAGGAGCAGTATTATAGTAGTTATATTCTTGTACATAGGGGGCAGTATTATAGTAGTTATATTATTGTACATAGGGGGCACTATTATAGTAGTTATACTCTTGTACATAGGAGGCAGTATTATAGTAGTTATATTCTTGTACATAGGAGGCAGTATTATAGTAGTTATATTTTTGGACATAGGAGCAGTATTATAGTAATTATATTCTTGTACATAGGAGGCAGTATTATAGTAGTTATATTCTTGTACATAGGAGCAGTATTATAGTAGTTATATTCTTGTACATAGGAGGCAGTATTATAGTAGTTATATTCTTGTACATAGGAGCAGTACTATAGTAGTTATATTATTGTACATAGGAGGCAATTTTTATTAGTATAAACAAGCAAAAATACAATAATACATTTCAAAATAAGAATGAACAAACAATTATTAAACTGAAATCATACAGTTGTATTCAAAATTATTCAACCCCCAATGCTGTAAAGGGTTTTAGGGAATTTAGTGCACATTTGTAATTGTGTTCAGAATGAAATCTTACAAGGACTTTTTAAAGAACCAAATGCAACTAAAAGGACATCAATTGTTTTTGTAATACAGTATTAAATGTTTTTTTTGTGATTTCTTCATTGACACAATTATTCAACCCCTTAAAGACTACCGCTCTTAAGAACAGAGGTTCATTCAAGTGTTTTCGATCAGGTATTGAAAACACCTCTGGATGTCAAGAAGCAGCAATCAACCATAATAAGCACTAATTAGGCAGATGTAAAATGACTGTGATACTCAGCTCCTTCTAGACATTTACTGGTGTGTTTACAGACATGGTGAAGTCAAGAGAATGGTCCAGGAAGACAAGAGAAGAGGTGATTTCTCTTCACAGGAAGGGCAATGGCTATAAGAAGATTGCAAAGATGTTAAACATACCAAGAGACACCATAGGAAGCATCATTCGCAAATTCAAGGCAAAGGGCACTGTTGAAACGCTACCTGGTCGTGGCAGAAAGAAGATGCTGACTTCGACTGCTGTGCGCTACCTGAAGCGCAAAGTGGAGAAAAGTCCCCGTGTGACTGCTGAGGAACAGAAAAAAGATTTGTCAGATGCGGGTACTGAAGTTTCAGCTCAGACAATAAGGCGCACACTGCGTAATAAAGGCCTCCATGCCAGAACTCCCAGGCGCACCCCCTTGCTGTCTCCAAAGAATAAGAAGAGTCGACTGCAGTATGCCAAAAGTCATGTGGACAAACCACAAAAGTTTTGGCATAGTGTTCTGTGGACTGATGAAACAAAATTAGAACTGTTTGGGCCCATGGATCAACGCTATGTTTGGAGGAGGCCTATGAAGAAAAGAACACCTTGCCTACTGTGAAGCATGGCGGGGGGTCAATCATGCTTTGGGGCTGTTTTGCTTCTACAGGTACAGGGAAGCTTCAGCGTGTGCAAGGTACCATGAATTCTCTTCAGTACCAGGAGATATTGGATGAAAATGTGATGCAGTCCGTCACAAACCTGAGACTTGGGAGACGTTGGACCTTTCAACAGGACAGTCATCCCAAGCATACCTCCAAGTCCACTAGAGCATGGTTGCAGATTAAAGGCTGGAACATTTTGAAGTGGCCATCGCAGTCACCAGACTTAAATCCGATTGAGAACCTCTGGTGGGACTTAAAGAAAGCAGTTGCAGCGCGCAAGTCTAAGAATGTGACTGAACTGGAGGCTTTTGCCCATGAAGAATGGGCGAAGATACCCGTAGATCGCTGCAAGACACTTGTGTCAAGCTATGCTTCACGTTTAAAAGCTGCTATAACTGGAAAAGGATGTTGTACTAAGTACTAAGATTGAATGTCACTTGGGGGTTGAATAAAACTGATAATAATGTGAGCACAGAAAAGACATTTGTGGTTATTTCATTATAAATGTTATGTTATATTTGTCTGACTTACAAGTGCCTCTTTGATTTAATTGTAAACAAGATGACTGAAATGATCAAAATCAATGTCAAACTGGCCAAAACACTCAATTTCAGTGGGGGTTGAATAATTTTGAACACAACTGTACATATCATCAAAATAATAAATTTATAATAACTTTAACTTAAGAGTCCATTGCAAATAAATGAGAGAAAAGATGAATAAACATAATTTCAGGTACATGAACCAAAATTACTCCAAATATACATTCCTCCATAATTTTTCATTCTCGCCCTTTCTCCTAACTTCTATAGATCTGATCCACCTTAGCTCTGACAGGATGAGGTTTACGGCTTTCTCATGATTGAAGGGCTCACTGTGGATGGACACTCTCGTTCTTGTATGCCAGTGATAGTATTTGATGGTGGTAATAATCAGATGCATGGTCCCCCAGTCAATGTCAGCTACCTGTGATGTCACACCATATACAATGTCAGGGTAGGTTAGAGACTGCAGCCTTGGGATTTTTAGCTTGCTGGTTATCTCCTGCCATATCTGTCGCCCTCCCCAGCACTCGGTTATAAAATGATCCATAGTCTCCTCCTGCTGACAGCCCAAGGGGCACATGCGATCTGAGACACTTAGGAACTTTAAATTGCCTCTGACAAAAAGCTTCCCATGGAATGACAGCCAGGCGATGTCAAAAACTTTGCAGGAAGCCTTGGTCCGTTGAGGAACCTAAGACTTTTCTGCAAGGTGGCTGTTGTGCAGTCTCTCAGTGCTGGCTGCAAGTTATAGAAGGTCCTACAGATCCTGATATATAGATCCTTCCTGGTCTTTGTCTCCAGATACACCTTGTCTATTCCCCATTTCTTCACACACTTTACACCATACTCCAGGTACTGGGGGAGGAAGCCACGAGTCAACCGACCCCTCTTGAGACTGCCGCCTCGCACCCAAGACTCTGCAAAAGGCAATATCCAGTCCCTGACACTGTTCACCCACAGGGAGCTGCTGTTTGAGTCCAGGCAACCAAAATTAACTTTCAGAAACATGGAGTCAAAGAACACCCTTGGATTTAACATATCCAGCCCACCCTCTCTCCTCTGTTGGTAGGTGATCCCTCTTTTTATTGGGTTCAACCTGTTCCCCCATAACAGCTGGAAGAACAGGCTAAAGAGCCTAGCCGAGAAAGGTTCTGGCAAAGGAAAGACAACAGAGACGTACAAGAAGACGGGGACCAGGTAAGTCTTCAACATAGTAACCCTTTCTCTATAGGTCAGCCTCCAGTTCTTCCAACGCTGAACCTTTGCATTTCCGGATTCCAACTTTTCTTCCTAATTTAGTTTGGCATTATCTTCCCTCCCAAATTTGACCCCAAGGATTTTAATATGGGTGGAGGCCGTTGCAAATTGTGGCAGATCAAAGTCTGGATCAGTACTTAAAGTCCAGAGAGCTTGACTCTTCTCAAGGTTGACCAGAGACCCTGAGGCCTCAGAGTAGCTTCTGATGGCTGCAGACAACATCTCCACCTCTCGAGGCTCAGATATCACAACAGTCACATCATCCGCATAGGCAACTACTTTCAAAGGCAAGCAGTGGGGGACCGGCACCCCCTGAAAATCACACTCCTGCAGCGACCTCAGGAACGGGTCCAAGGCAAACACATACAGCAGTGGACTCAAAGGGCAACCCTGTCTCACCCCTGCCTCTACTTCAAAAGTGTCCCCTTGCCAACCATTGATTAGAGGAAAGCTCTTCGCCTCACAATATAAAGTTTTCAGCCAATCTACAAATTGTCCCGAATACCGCACTTTGACAAAGTGGCCCATAGATAATCGTGATCCACTCTGTCAAAGGCTTTAGCCTGGTCCAGACCTACAACATATCTCCCACACCTCAGAGCTTTACATCTCTCAAACATCTCCCTTATCGAGATGACAGCTCCAGAGATGTTCCGCCCTTTTACTGTGCCGAACTGACAGCCTGCTAACAGTGCCCGGGACAAACAAACTAACCTAGAGAAAAGGATTTTTGCCAGAATCTTCCTGTCGACATTCAAGAGGGCAATCGGCCTCCAGTTCTTGATGTCACTAGGCTCCTTACCTTTAGACAGCAGAATTAACGAGGACACCCTCATGGACGGAGGCATCAGGTGACTTTCTAGACAATTTTTGCACACGTCCACGAGGATTGGGGCTAAGTGGTCTCTGAACTTCTTATAGAATTCTGCTGTTATACCATCTGGACCTGGTGCCTTCTTCAGATGTAACTGGTCAATGGCCACTTTAACCTCCTCCACCGTTAATTCTGCTGTCAAAGGAGAAAAGTCCACATCATTAGTATCAGGGCCTGGAGTTGCCTCCAAGAATTGAGTCATCTTCTCTTAATCCAAAACCTTCTTCTGAAATAAGTCAGTATAGTAAGATCTCACCACCCCCAGGATACCCTCCCGAGATTCCTGCAAAACACCCCGGGAGTCAGTGAGACCTGCCACCGATTTATTAGCCACACGTTCCCTGCAATTCTCAAAGGGATCAGGAGCCCCTAGGGTCCCATAATCCCGTTCCAGAACCAGGGAGATGTACCTGCTGTACTGATACTGCCTTATCTCAGATTTCAGTCGGTCGATCTTTTGTTTTTCATCCCCACCCGCCGAATACAGTGACTCCAATTCTTTCCGCAGCCTGAGATACTGGCTATACTTACTCTTCCCTCTTTTAACTGACAGTCTCTGTAAGAGGGATCTGATCTCCACCTTGACATCCTCCCACCAGTCGGCCACATTGTTATAAAAGTCCACTCTCTGTAGCTGAACCTGGAAAAGGGAGTGGACACAATCCTGGACATAGACATCATCCAGGAGGCTGGAATTAAGCCTCCATAGCCCCCTACCAATGAATATGTGAAGTTTGGCTTCCTGCCGCCCCATGTGAAGACATCACTTAGGCCAGCCTGCGACATTATGTTACTTAAGACTCTGGAGTCTCTGACCACCGCTCTGCCCGAGGACCGGTCACCTGATGACAAAGTGACATTAAAGTCCCCCGCCATTACCACAGGTATAGAGGTGAAAAGATACTGCTTCACATCATTAAACAGCTGGATTCTCTCAGCCACTGTCTGTGGGCCGTAGATGTTAATAAAGCGGAGCCGTCTACCATGGATGGTCACTTCCAGCACCAGGCACCTTCCCATAGCTACCTCCGTTAACCTGTGCACAGTCACGTCATTGGTGTTAAACAATATGGCCACCCCGGCATAAGGCTCCACAGCCAGTGACCAGTAAGAAGGACCAGACCGCCATTCACTCTCAGCCTCACGTAGATGCCCCAAGGTGTTCAAACGCGTCTCCTGCAGAAAGATGACATCTGCATCCAGGTATCTGAGGTGATCGTATACCGCCTGTCTGGTCCTTCTTACTTTGATGCTGTTCACATTGCTCGAAGCAAATTTTAGAGAAAACCCAGCCATCACAAGACAACAGAGAAAGAGCAGATAAGCGACTCCCATCATCAAAGGTCAGAATCGGAGGCTTCCTGCCGACCACCAGTCTCCATATCTGACTCTACAGGGGCTTCTACAGGAGGGGGCTTCTTCTTTGTTGGGGGGTCCCCTATGTCTGCCTCACACTCATTATCTATTCTCTTCTGCTCTTCCTCATAATCACCATCAGACTCGGATAACGCCTCATATCTGTTTGATAGGACCATGACTCCTGCACCGGTACTGACTTTTTTCCTGGTATTTTGGCCCAGGTTATGTTCCTCCTCAGACTTACGGGAAGATTTATCTTTTTTCCTCCTTTTGTTCCTCTTGGCCTCTTCATATACAGAAGGTGATACAGAGGCGGCTGCCTGAGGCTGGTCCTGAGTGACCACCTCCATGGTGCCCTGTGTGTTCTCCGAAGGCTGAGGTTCGGGTGTTGTCTCACCTGACCCCTGTTGTACCTCGTGCCTTGTCAGTATGGTCCCTGACATCAAAGCCTCCTCCTCTATGGCGTCTGCGGCCTCCACTAACTCCTCATCTGGAAGCTCCCTACATACGTTATGCCAGGCATATGGGCAATCCTTATGTGAGTGGCCTATCTGTCCGCAGAGATTGCACCTAACGTTCTTACACGTGGCACTCAGATGGCCGAGCTCACCGCACAGGTTGCACTTGACCACTGTGCACACATTTGCCACATGACCGACCTTGCCACACTTGAAGCACTTTCTAGGTTGCCCAGGATAGAAACAGACGCCCTTCTCTCTACCGATAAAGAAGGAGTTAGGGAGATGTAAGGTGACGTTATTGTGCTGGCGCAGCTTCACCAGCACCTTCCACCCCCCCGTCCAGACACCATCATCGTCCCTGTTCTTGGTGAGGTCGGACACGAGGTCACAGTGCCTCCGGAGCCACACCACAATGTCCTGGGGAGGAACAGATTCATTCCAGAAAATAACATTCACAATAACTGTGTCTGGCTTGGAAATGGGAATGAAAATGAACTTATTCCAGCCCTCGGTGTCTCTAACCCTGGCAAAGTTTGCCCAGAACCTATCCAGACTAGACATAAGCTTAAAGCTGACATCATAGCCCTGCCTGTCTGGTAGATTTATCACTGCCAGGATGTCCTCTGGAGCAAACCCCATCTGGTGGCACAGGAGTTCCCTCACCACAAACCTCCTATCGGGGAGGTCTTCTTTGGCGCCTCGGTGTTTAAACCTCACCACGTTCCTCCTCTTAAACGCCTGGCCTGTATAGCCTGCACTGGAGGTGAAGGATGGAGCGTCACGGCTCCAGGCGTTTCTGGGAGGATCCTGACGGGGCTCACTACCCTGCGTATTGGGGCGAGTGTCTCCACTAGAGGGGCCTGACGGGGGGTCACTACCCTGAGTATTGGGTCGAGTGTCTCCACTAGAGGGGACTGACGGGGGGTCACTTCCCTGAGTATTGGGGTGCGTGTCTGCACTAGAAGGGCCTGACGGGGGATCACTTCCCTGAGTATTGGGGTGAGTGTCTGCACTAGAGGGGTCTTACGGGGGATCACTTCCCTGAGTATTGGGGTGAGTGTCTGCACTAGAGGGGTCTTACGGGGGGTCACTTCCCTGAGTATTGGGGTGCGTGTCTGCACTAGAGGGGACAGTCTCATCCGATGTGGGTTTTGTTAAGGGGGGGAAATTACAGACATCATTCTGTACACATTCCTGACCGCCATCCACCTCTATGTCCTCCTCAGATGGCTGCATATCCCACACAGACTGTACAGTATCCCCAGCCCCCGACCCCTCAGGTACATTATCAATGTCCCCGGCCTGTACCCCAGTAACAGAGCATTCCTGCATCGCCGCATCACCCTGAACCATGGATACATGTCCACTGTCCTGCTGTTGGCCTGGCTCTGCTGGGACTTGTGGTGCCACAGCTTCATGATGTTGCTCAGAGATAGCTGAAGGTGCTTGCGGCTGAACTTGCCCACCTCCCTTCTGGAAAGAGAAACTTGCAGGTTTCAGGATTGGTTGTGTCACTCGCCGGGGCTCCTCTGGGGACACGGACCCTGATTGTGCTCTAGAGGAGCGGGATCCAGAGTCACTGTTCTGTCTCTGCTGTGAGAAGCGTTCCTGGTTCCTGTAGGACTCGGCCAGGGGCCCCATCCTCTCCAGGACACAGTCCATCTCCTTCACCACCTGTGCCAGCTCTATGCTCAGTGAGTGCAGCTTGGTATCGTACAAGGTGTTACTATCGGGGTGCGCAGTTTTTAGGTTGTATACACAGTCTATCTGCATCTGCAGCAGTTGTTTGTGGTGCTTTAACTCCCCCATTCTCCTTACCAGAGCCGGGATCTCCTCCGCCATCTGCAGCTCAGGTGCTCGTATGGTCTCCTTCACCTGCTGTCCTGGTCGGGGCAGGGGTCCAGGCTGTGTGGATTCACCGGTCTCCTGCAGCTTTGCCTTTACAGCGTTACTGCTAGTACTTGCAGTTGCATCTGCTGAGGCCTGTTCACACTTTGCAGTGTTTGTAGACATGGCATTCCTGGTTACCTGCAGAGGCATTGCTGCAGATCTGGTGCGGCCTTGGTAGGCCATGCTGGAAACCACAACTTGCTGTTTCAGGTTTTCTTGCAATGTTTGTTTCTCCAGTAATGTCCGTCTCTGTCTGTGTGCAGGAGAGGGGAGCTGCTCACCTGCTGCACGGCCTGTGCTCATCACCCCTGCACCTTGCTGGCTGAGCTTGGGATCCGCTTCCATCTTCACTGCACTCACTTTCTTCTCTTCTTCTTGCTTCAGAACAACATTTCTTTCATTCATTCCATTCTGCTGCTGACTGGAAACTTTGGGATTAGTATCCACTTTAGGAATAGTTTGGGAGTTTTCTCCCAGTGTAGGCCTGGAAGCCTGGGCCTTGCTGAGGGAAGTTCCCAGCCCGGGCTGGCCACACCCTGGGCTCTGGACAGACATCCACAGGCTCAGGAGAGCTACTCACACACGTCCTCTCAGCTAGGAGGCAGTATTATAGTAGTTATATTCTTGTACATAGGAGCAGTATTATAGTAGTTATATTCTTGTACATAGGAGCAGTACTATAGTAGTAATATTATTGCATATAGGAGCAGTATTATAGTAGTTATATTCCTGTACATAGGAGGCAGTACTATAGTAGTTATATTATTGCATATAGGAGCAGTATTATAGTAGTTATATTCTTATACATAGAAGGCAGTATTATAGTAGTTATATTCTTGTATATAGGAGCAGTATTATAGCAGTTATATTCTTGTGCCACGGGCTGTGCTCTGAACATTGCTCAACTTGTTTTCAAGATTTTCTTCTTCCCAAGAAGTGAATCAGGGTGACTCATGCTTGTGTAGTGCGGTATCCTTTACTTTTGGGGGCGGAGGGGGGGGGGGGCTTTCTGGGGGATTGCAGGACAGGAGCAGTGAGGTCGAAGTTGGAGGAAAGGTAGAAACTAGAATTTAGTAAGTAAAGGAGGAGTGATGTCACTGGTCCTCATCTCAGATGGTCACGTGGCTCTCGGACACATAGGTAAAGCATGTAAGCACGTCCTTTAGCCTGAATGCTGCTGTGAGGGTTACGGTTTAGGTTACAGTTCAGCCTAGATTACAGATGCCAGACGAAGGACATCCTTTTACCCACTACATTTTAGCCTGCCCTACACAGAACAGGCTACATTACTGACTCCAGACGAAGGGCCACCTTTAAACCACTCGATTCTAGTCTCAAAATTGGAGGCAGAGAGCTTCTCCTGCAGATCTTCTATATACTATCATATATAAGCACACTACTACACAGCATTGGCAGTATCACAGTAGCTATATTGATGAACATAGGATTTAGAATTATAGTAGTTATATTCTTGTACATAGGAGCAGTATTATAGCAGTTATATTCTTGTATATAGAAGGCAGCATAATAGTAGTTATATTTTTGTACATATGAGCAGTATTATAGTAGTTATATTCTTGTATATAGGAGCAGTATTATAGTAGCTATATTCTTGTACATAGGAGCAGTGTTATAGTAGTTATATTCTTGTACATAGAAGGCAGTATTATAGTATTTATATTCTTGTACAAAGGAGCAGTATTATAGTAGTTATATTCTTGTACATAGAAGGCAGTATTATAGTAGTTATATTCTTGTACATAGAAGGCAGTATTATAGTAGTTATATTCTTGTACATACGAGCAGTATTATAGTAGTTATATTCTTGTACATAGGAGGCAGTACTATAGAAGCTATATTATTGTATATAGGAGCAGTATTATAGTAGTTATATTCTTGTACATAGGAGGCAGTATTATAGTAGTTATATTCTTGTACATAGGAGCAGTATTATAGTAGGTATATTCTTGTACATAGGAGGCAGTATTATAGTAGGTATATTCTTGAACATAGGAGCAGTATTATAGTAGTTATATTCTTGTACATAGAAGCAGTATTATAGTAGTTTTATTCTTGTACATAGAAGGCAGTACTATAGTAGTTATATTCTTGTACATAGAAGGCAGTACTATAGTAGTTATATTCTTGTACATAGAAGGCAGTATTATAGTAGTTATATTCTTGTACATAGAAGCAGTATTATAGTAGTTATATTATTGTACATAGGAGCAGTATTATAGTAGTTATATTCTTGTACATAGAAGGCAAATTTATAGTAATCATATATTTGTACATATGAGCAGTATTATAGTAGTTATATTCATGTACATAGGAGCAGTATTATAGTAGTTATATTCTTGTACATAGAAGGCAGTATTATAGTAGTTATATTCTTGTACATAGAAGGCAGTATTATAGTAGTTGTATTCTTGTACATAGGAGCAGTGTTATAGTAGGTATATTCTTGTACATACGGGCAGTATTATAGTAGTTATATTCTTGTACATAGGAGGCAGTACTATAGTAGTTATATTATTGTATATAGGAGCAGTATTATAGTAGTTATATTCTTGTACATAGGAGGCAGTACTATAGTAATTATATTTTTGTACATATGAGCAGTATTATAGTAGTTATATTCTTGTATATAAGAGCAGTATCATAGTAGTTATATTCTTGTGCCACGGGCTGATCTCTGAACATTGCTCAACTTGTTTTCAAAATTTTCTTCTTCCCAAGAAGTGAATCAGGGTGACTCATGCTTATGTAGTGCGGTATCCTTTACTTTTGGGGGCGGGGGTCATTCTGGGGGCTTGCAGGGCAGGAGAAGTGAGGCTGAAGTTGGAGGAAGGGTAGAAACTATAATTTAGTAAGTAAAGGAGGAGTGATGTCACTGGTCCTCATCTCAGATGGTCACGTGGCTCTCGGATACATAGGTAAAGCATGTAAGAACTTCCTTTAGCCTGAATGCTGCTGTGAGGGTTACGGTTTAGGTTACAGTTCAGAGAACAGGCTACATTACTGACTCCAGACGAAGGGCCACCTTTAAACCACTTGATTCTAGTCTCAATATTGGAGGCAGAGTGCTTCTCCTGCAGATCTTCTATATACTATCATATATAAGCACTCTACTACACAGCATTGGCAGTATCACAGTAGCTATATTGATGAACATAGGATTTAGAATTATAGTAGTTATATTCTTGTACATAGGAGCAGTATTATAGTAGTTATATTCTTGTACATAGGAGGCAGTAATATAGTAGTTATATTGTTGTACATAAGAGGCAGTATTATAGTAGTTATATTCTTTTACATAGGAGGCAGTATTATAGTAGTTATATTCTTGTATATAGGAGCAGTATTATAGTAGCTATATTGTTGTATATCGGAGCAGTATTATAGTAGTTATACTCTTGTACATAGGAGGCAGTATTATAGTAGTTATATTCTTGCACACAGGAGCAGTATTATAGTAGTTATATTCTTGTATATAGGAGCAGTATTATAGTAGTTATATTCTTGTACATAGGAGCAGTATTATAGTAGTTATATTCTTGTACATAGGAGCAGTATTATAGTAGTTATATTCTTGTATATAGGAGCAGTATTATAGTAGTTATATTCTTGTACATAGGAGGCAGTATTATAGTAGTTATATTCATGCACAAAGGAGCAGAATTATAGTAGTTATATTCTTGTACATAGGAGGCAGTATTATAGTAATTATATTCTTGTACATAGGAGCAGTATTATAGTAGTTATATTCTTGTACATAGAGCAGTATTATAGTAGTTATATTCTTGTAAATAGGAGCAGTATTATAGTAGTTATATTCTTGTACATAGGAGCAGTATTATAGTAGCTATATTCTTGTACATAGGAGCAGTATTATAGTAGTTATATTCTTGTACATAGGAGCAGTATTATAGTAGTTATATTCTTGTACATAGGAGCAGTATTATAGTAGTTATATTCTTGTACATAGGAGGCAGTATTATAGTAGTTATATTCTTGTACATAGGAGCAGTATTATAGTAGTTATATTCTTGTACATAGGAGCAGTATTATAGTAGTTATATTCTTGTACATATGGAGCAGTATTATAGTAGTTATATTCTTGTACATAGGAGCAGCATTATAGTAGTTATATTCTTGTACATAGGAGCAGTATTATAGTAGCTATATTCTTGTACATAGGAGCAGTATTATAGTAGTTATATTCTTGTACATAGGAGCAGTATTATAGTAGTTATATTCTTGTACATAGGAGCAGTATTATAGTAGTTATATTCTTGTACATAGGAGCAGTATTATAGTAGTTATATTCTTGTACATAGGAGCAGTATTATAGTAGTTATATTCTTGTACATAGGAGCAGTATTATAGTAGTTATATTCTTGTACATAGGAGCAGTATTATAGTAGTTATATTCTTGTACATAGGAGCAGTATTATAGTAGTTATATTCTTGTACATAGGAGCAGTATTATAGTAGTTATATTCTTGTACATAGGAGCAGTATGTATATGATTGTACATATAAGGGTAGAATTACGGTAGTGACATATTCCATGGGAAGATTTGTAGCATTATAGCAGTAGGCGTGTTGACTACAAGTGGGCAGTACTATTATAAAAAAAAGTTTAGTTATTTCATTATATCTACAAAATAAGGTTAACTTTTATTTTAATAAAATACTCTTACAAAAGTAAGAAAGTCATGAATCCTATTACCTTCTGCCAATTATGGTAAAATATTAAAATAAAGGAAACTGTGTTTGAATTTTGAAATCTGTCGTTAGAAATTCATGGAGTCTGAAATGCGTTGGGTATCTTTCTCCACTGGATTCTGTATAATAAAGCAATATTTGTGATACGTTCCTGTGTTGACAGAAAGTTGCTTAATAATTCATATATTCACAATCCGAGGCAGAATGATAAAGATTATGTCATTAACAAGGCAAGTGAGTGAATATTTCCCATATATAATGAGTGGTGTGGTTTATGACTGGAGCCTGCCAGGGTTCTCACTCATATGGACGAGCGGATTGTTTTTGCCGGTTTTATTATTTATAAACTTTTCTTTTTATGTGTTTTCTGTATCAGTACAAGTTATTGTTCAACTCAAAAATTTACCAAAATGACAAGAGAAAGCGTTCTACAGGATTCTGTGTACTCGAAAAAAATGCACTGGTACAATTTACATAAAGCATGATTATTTTTTTTTCTTCTCCAGTCACATCCAAAGCTAAATTCAAAATCAAAATAACCTAACCCCTTTGCCACAATGAAAGCGCTCATTGACCATGTCCCTTCCGCTGCCCCCCTCTTGCCCCTACCTGGTGCGGCCTGAGACGACCGCCTCACCTGGCCTCATTGGTGGTGCACCCCTGGCTATCCGCCTACAGCAGGGCATAGTGGGAGTTGTAGTTTTACAACAGCTAGAGGGATGCAGGTTGAGCATCCCTGCTCTAAACCAAATTGTCATCTTATGGCTGCAAGAGAAGAGTTTGGGTAACACCTTAACGAAAATATTAATGCTGCGCCACCACATGCATTATTGTCAGCACACTAAGGGTCCATTTACACGTCCGCCAAATGGATCCGAATCCGTTCCACACAGTGTGCTGTCCGCATCCGCACTTCCGTTCCGCAAAAAAAAAAAAAAAATAGAACATGTCCTATTCTTGTCCGTGGACACGGACAAGAAACCGCGTTTCTATTAAAGTGCCGGCCATGTGGGGTCCACAACATGTGGAACGCACATGGCCGGGTGTCCGTGTTTTGCAGACAGCAAAACACTTGTGGACGTGTGAGTGGATCCTAAATATGTATTTGAATGCACACTATTGCTAGCAAAAACAGATGTAGTAGAGTTGAGTCTGTCATTTGTACCACAATCTCTTCTCCATAGGACTGCAAGCAAGTCTACCGTATAATCTGACAGTATAACGGAGCTCAGAAAAAAAAGAGTTCAAATTCAGCTCTGCTACATCTGTACTAGTGTTGATAAATGGGCAACAATCTGTGACAAAGAACTCCCATTCATTACGCCGGGTGCTGATCGCTTAAGGGTGAAGTTGTGTAATCATTTGTGTTTGCAAAGCAGTTAATAAGGCATTTGACATTGGCAAGAAATCCACGTGTTAATGAGGTTCAAGGATGGAAAGCATTTGAGAGAATTGACTCTGGAGGGCAGATGGAGAACGATGGTGGAGTAGTCCGTGAAGTTTATATACTGTGCCTTCAGGGGACATATGGAACCAGCATTTCCACCTTAAATCAAAACATGCCCAGTAAATATTAGTCCTTCATTTTGTCTTTTCATTATAAATCCTATTTGGCCAAGTTAGATGGGTTCCCGGGGAAGCCTGGTGACAACAAATACGGCGTCCACTACAGCTCACCGTTCACAGGCTCATAATTGGCAGATATGACTACCTCGAAAATGAAACTTCCACCTTAACAGCAATATTTGGGCAGGAGTCATATCATATACAGTATATATCCCTATGGGGAGACAGGTCTAGTTCTGCAATCACTGGGCCCAATACTAAATTTCTACCAGGACAGGTGCCTGTGGATAGATACTTGGCTTGGCTATGTTCCTTTGTCATGTCCCAAGGCATGTTAAAAATTCTGACTTAGACTCATAGGGAGGCACTTCCACAAGGTGGCGCTAAAGAGATGGGTCTCATTCCTTGGGAGATACTTCTTTGCTTTTATTTTTCTGTTGAGTATTGCCTATAGGTTCACAGCTGGTCTCTTTAGGAGACCTTACTCTCTGCTTAAAGGGGTTGTCCAAGTTATATTTATTGATGACCTATCCGCAGGATAGGTCATCAATATCAGATCGGCGGGGGTCCGACAAAAAGGAACCCTCGCCGATCAGCTGTTTGAAGAGAAGGCGAGCGCCGTGCCAGCGCTGCCTCCTCTTCATTGTTTACCTACTCGCCGTTGCATCTGCAGCGGTGAGCAGGTGTAATTACACCCAAGCCGTTCCATTCATTTCAATGGGACGGCTCTGTAGTATACACTTGTATAGACACGAGTCGTCCCATTGAAATGAATGGAACGGCTTGGGTGTAATTACACCTGCTCACCGCTGCAGATGCAACGGCGAGTAGGTAAACAATGAAGAGGAGGCAGCGCTGGCGCGGCGCTCGCCTTCTCTTCAAACAGCTGATCGACGGGGGTGCCGGGTGTCGGACCCCCGCCGATCTGATATTGATGACCTATCCCAGTGATGGGCAACGTGCGGCTCTCCAGCTGTTGCAGAACTACAACTCCCAGCATGCAAAGCCTGTCTATAGCTATCAGCCTACTGCAGGGCATGGTGGGAGTTGTAGTTTAGCAACAGCTGGAGAGCCGCACGTTGCCCATCACTGACCTATCCTGAGGATAGGTCATCAATAAATATAACTTGGACAACCCCTTTAAGCTACCAGGAACATTAAAAAGGGTTATCAGGGATTTTTATACTGATGAGAGGTCATCAATATCAGATCGACACTCTCCGGCCCTGCTGATCATGCGGCACAAGAACTACACAGCTCCAGCCACTGAAGTGAACGGGATCAACACTGCCGTAACCAGCTCCGTCCACTACACAACGGGTGAAGATGTATAGTCCCTCCACTGGTGCAAGGGGTGCCAGGAATGAAACATCTGCCGATCTGATACTGAGGATCTATCCTGAGCGTAGACCATCATTATAAAAGTCCTGGAGAACCCCTATAATCATAACGTACCATTCATAATACCGGTAGAGGGGCTGTTAAACTACATCATTAGTTACCATGCCCCCAAATCATTGCAAAACTCTCAATATAGTACACATGGATTGTATGGAGTCTGCACAATACTGACATGTAAGGTGTCGTGGTAAAATCCAGTACAATACGTGCTGGAACTGGGTCCTATTATCCCCCAACTCTGAGGACACTGTCCGTGGTACTGAACCAAAGGCATGCAAATATTGAGGCATTCTTCATAACATAACGCCCATTTCGCAATTTACTTTGATGAGTTTACAGACTATCTGCTAATACTGGCACTAGACAGTTTACACTGAGACTGCAAAAATTACATTCTCTTTACCCGGAGCGGAGCTTTTTACCTTGGTACTTGTTGGTGAGTAATACAAGAGGAATTTGGTACAAATAGTGAAAAAAGGAAAAGTGACCTGCCTCAAAAATGTGGTAGACCCATTTTATACTACCCACAACGTACAATAATAGACCTACTATAATTTGATCCTCTATGTACAAGAAAATAACTACTATAATACTGCTCATATGTACAAGAATATAACTACTATAATACTGCTCCTATGTACAAGAATATAACTACTATAATACTGCTCCTATGTACAAGAATATAACTACTATAATACTGCTCCTATGTACAAGAATATAACTACTATAATACTGCCTCCTAGGTACAAGAAAATAACTACTATAATACGGCTCCTATGTACAAGAATATAACTACTATAATACTGCTCCTATGTACAAGAATATAACTACTATAATACGGCTCCTATGTACAAGAATATAACTGCTATAATACTGCCTCCTATGTACAAGAATATAACTACTATAATACTGCTCCTATGTACAAGAATATAACTGCTATAATACTGCCTCCTATGTACAAGAATATAACTACTATAATACTGCTCCTATGTACAAGAATAGAACTACTATAATACTGCCTCCTATGTACAAGAATATAACTACTATAATTCTGCTCCTATGTACAAGAATATAACTACTGTAATACTGCCTCCTATGTACAAGAATATAACTACTATAATACTGCTCCTATGTACAAAAATATACAACAATAGTGTCCTTTGGATGTATAGAACGTAATCAATGGTTTGTGTGCTAGCACACGATGTGGGTTCCTCTTTGGCGCACAGAGACGACCTCAATTCAGAGACTTTTGTTATAGATGCTATTTATTATGTTCAGTAGACAACGCGTTTCGGAGTTTATAACTCCTTTTTCAAGTCTTGGCGACGCCACTAGAAAGAGTGGCCAGGTGGCTGGATACACCCCGCGCCACACACAGCAGCACGCACCAGAGGAAGTATCCAGCCACCTGGCCACTCTTGCTGTTGGCGTCGCCAAGACTTGAAAAAGGAGTTATAAACTCCGAAATGCGTTGTCTACTGAACATAATAAATAACATCTACAACAAAAGTCTCTGAATTGAGGTAGTCTCTGTGCGCCAAAGAGGTACCCACATCGTGTGCTAGCACACAAACCATTGATCACAGTCCTCTGGAGGTTTGGCAACCCCATCCATAAGGATTTAACGGGTACCGGCAGCACCAACACCAACCCCCCCTCCCCTCACTTGAGTGCCTGCCCTTACGGATGTTGTGCCCACACACGCAGAACACCAAAAAGGTGAGCATTCTTCATCTACTTTGCTAAAAGCCTAAACATCATCACTTAGTACCCTATGAGCGCCTCTCCCAATTTGTTTCCCTTGCCATAATTGCTTTGGATGTATAGAAGAAGAACCTTCATACTTAAAGGGATACTTTAATCAAAACATTTTGATCACATATTAACAGCTTTTATGTGAATATTCTATGTTTGTATATATATATATATATATATATATATATAATTTTCTGACGTCTCTCCAAGTGGTCTACTTCCTGTCTTTACTCTTTAACTTCCTCTGTACTTTTATCACAGCGGACAGTCTCTCTTAACTCTGCAGCCAGAAATAGCCCCCCCATGTAGTCACTCAATCAACGCATCGCACAGTATAGTAAATAATGTAACGCTCTTCTTCGATCATCTCTATCCAAGTCTACTAAGAGAACAAGTGATCTGTGATAGGCATCCCAATTCTACACCTACTATTATGAGGACTGCCATGCAGATAACGTCTGCCCTCCCGGCAGCAGTAAAATTGGAGGTTTTCTGCTCTTTATCTGCTGACTGCTACAAAAG
Organism: Bufotes viridis; assembly: GCA_033119425.1. Classification (NCBI taxonomy): domain Eukaryota; kingdom Metazoa; phylum Chordata; class Amphibia; order Anura; family Bufonidae; genus Bufotes; species Bufotes viridis. The sequence goes on from CM065598.1 coordinate 98,764,511, forward strand.
GACACAATTTTGTATTTAATTTTCAATGGCATATTACTAATTAAATAAAAAACAGCCAAAAACGCTTTAAAAATTGGCAACATATTAGCAATATTCATAGAAAACAGATTACAAGGGGTCGTCCCATATGGACGTTTATGGCTTATCCATAGCATACGTCATTAACGCCCAATATCTCGAAAACAGGGTTCCACCAGAGTTCTGAAACACAAAACAAAATAAATCTATGCAGGTTTTTATATTTAATTTACTCTTTTTACACATATATAAAAAATAAAAAAATTAAATAAAAATACAATCATGACCCAAGTGTAACTTTAAACGTGTAGTAAATGACTCTCCTTCGGTGCATGGTAATGATATTTCAGAAGCGCGGCTGATAAACAGGACACATTTTCAGGCTGAGATAAGCGTGCGTTCCTTGAAAATAACACTGCTATTTCCAGCAATAACTGTTTGTCTTCATCCTTGGAAACTCCTGGCCAGCGTGTCACTGCGCTTTCCTGCCCCTTTCCTCTCCGGTGTGATCAAAACCGTCCCTCTCAGCGGGGCGCTTTCCTTTAATTTTAGTGAACTATAAAAAGGTAAATACACCATGAAATTCTGGCTTGGTTCAGCGCGGTGGGAGATTTCCACTGTGTAAAGATCACATTCCAAGCATGGAAACAGGAGATGATATGGAGGCCAAAAACACAACATAGGGTTGATGGAAAAATAACTTATTTCAGAGCGAGTTCCTCACCTCTACGTGAAGAGAAAGGTGGTACAAACATTCTGCCCCTTTTAGTATTTTTTTTCCCCAGCCAGATAACCTCTCGTCTGCCTCCTGATTGCAAAGATTAATTAAAAGGGACATTACTGGTCAAAAAAAACAAAAAACAAAACAAAACAAAAAAAAACAGACTCCCTGTTCTCGTTCGACCAGCGTCCGCTTTTCCTTCCATTAACTTTGGTATAATGTCAGGTCGTAAGAGGACAGTGGGCAATCACGGGTTTTCGCAGTGGTAGCAGGATAGGCTACTCTTTCACAACGTCATAATTTGGCCAAAAAGGCTCTCGAAGGGGTAATCACGTTGCAAAAAAGTGATATCATATGGCTAGGATATGCCACTACTTCATGATCTATGAGGGTCTGACCACTGAGACCCCCAATCCCAAGAACACAGACTGTTCAGTTGTCACCCTCAGCAGGTGGATGGTGTCACTCAACTAGCCCAACAGCCGCTTCATGCTGAGGATCGGTGGGATCCCAATACTTAGACATCCACCAATCAGGAGGTGATGGCAAATACTAGTGATATGCAAACGCTTCTTGAACAGGACCTGTTACAACCTTCAACAACTGCAGTTCTTTACTCCACAGATTCTATGTTTTTGTTTGTAGACACCACCGTTCCTGAGCAATCATTAGTTTTGATGCCCCATATGCTATTGAGGCCATGTATGTTGCTTAAGCAGATATGGATACACTGTGCCACTGAACAGAAATAGCTTGGGGCTACTCCTAAGGGCGTTATAAAACCTTCGACCCCTATACAGGGATCTGGACTCATCTGCAGCGAAACCACCAGGTGGCTAGTAGGGTTGATCACGAATATTCGAATTGCGAATTTTAAATCGCGAATATCGGCACTTCGAGAATTTGCGAATATTTAGAATATAGCGAAATAGATTCGTAATCGCGAATATTCTTTTTTTTTTTTTTAAATACCAGTTGATGCGAATTTTCGCAATCAAGAAAATAATGACTGGAGATATAACGAATCTGCGAATTCTCGAATATATGGCGAATATTCGCGAAATCGAATATTACCCCTGCAGCTCATCACTCACTCTTGGAGTAGTCTCTGTTCAGTGGCTGCTGACCCATCGGGTCAAGTGATGCTGGTGGGGATCATCGAGGGATCAGGCAAAACTGCAGTCAGGAAACTAACTGAGGTCAGGGCAGGCAGCGTTCTTGGAATCCAGTAAACAGTTCAAAGGTCAGGGTGGGCAGAAGAGGGTAAATAAGAGGAACAGGCAAAGGTCAGGCGGGAAAAGTGGAAAATACAGTTAACAGGCAGGGGTCAGTACACAGGAAAACAAACAGATGAATGCCACGCCATCACAGGAAACTAGCAACTAGAACCTATTTCTCAGGCACAGAGGAGGGTGCCTTAGAAACCCCAAGGAAGCTAGCCATGGGCTGGCCATATTAGGAATGCCTATGGGCATACCGAGACAATGCAGGTAAAGGGAAAGCTGCACACCATCACAGAGGGTAGATGCCGACTGGAGCAGACGGGGAATCAGGTAAGTCCAAGACAATTTATTGTGACGTCAGTCCAGATTTAACCAGGCTGCTCTGGTTTTACTTCCTGTTGAAGACTTCTCATAGCCAATCAAAGGAGCCAAAAGGTGTGTGGGGGGGAGGGGGGCTACACGACACACTGCCTTAAAGCTCCACCTTAAAGGGGTTGTGAAAGAATAGGATTTTGGTCAATCTTCGCCCCTCCCCCACTTGGCCGGACCTGTAAAGGATGTTGACCTTGAAGAACCCAAGAGGAGCATCGCAAGCTTGGAGTTGAAAGAGCAGGGAGCCGGGAAGCAGGCATGTCTTCTTTCCTTTTCAGGTCCAGCCGAGTGGGGTAGGTTTGCCAAAAACCTCCCCATTCTTGCAAAACCCCTTTAATGCAACAAACCACATTTTGCTTTCAGGATCCCTTTAAAACTCCCTATAAATTGCTAAAAACAAAATAAATCTCCATCCACGCAATTAATCACCTTCTCCTCCTCCTCTTCATTTGCGCGCTGACAAGTTTCAATAAGGACGGCGGCTGCGCATATGGAGGTTAAACGTAAATCGCTAAATTTCTTCCTTTATAGCGCCGGCGGTATGATTTACGACCTCGTATTTCCTTTACAAACTTTGAAATGCCAATCTGCTCTGCCGTCTCTATACCTACAGATTCCTAATACAGACCCAAAAAAGAAGCGTCGACAACAAAATAATAATTTAAAAAAAGTAACGAGCATCCATCTGGTTGTGTGGGGTGCGGAGAAGTAGTTAATTACACCTAGACGACAGTTTTACTTTCTTTGGATATTAACAGCTTTCAGCACAGATGCATATTTTCCATAATTAAAGTCAGGAACGCTTCCTTCATGCAGATTCATTGGGAATCTTTGTCTGGTGCATCTGCCGGAAGGCGCGTCTCTTTACATTACTTTTGTATATGTTGTTGTATAGCTGTCATATTCATTTTTTTAAGCCATCGTGAAGCAACGTCCTAATGAATGATTATAGGTGAAGGTGAGGATCCAGACTGATGCAGATGGGAGCTAACGAAGAGATATCTACTCTGCTACAGATCACGGGATACAAGTTGTTGATGCAAAAAGGTGCAAAATAATTGCACAGGTCCTGGCCACAGTTTTTTTACGCTTCCATTGCGCCCACCAGTTGTCCATTTGGGGTTCTGGCCTAATTTTTTGCAAACGGCTGGGTCTGAGCATCTCCGAAAGGGCAGGTCTTGTTGGCGTTTTAAGTACTTAAAGTGTTTAGTACCTACCATAAAGTGGTCAAGGAACGACAGCCAGAGAAACGGCAATAGGGCGTCCAAGGCTTACTCGTGTGTGTGTGTGGGGACGGGGGTGTGAAGGCTAGCCCAACTGCTGAAAAAGTTCCTGCTGGCTATATTAGAAAGGTATATTGTGTATGGGGCAGCATAGCCGCAGAGCAGTCCGAGTGTCCATGATGACCCATGCCCACTGGCGAAAAAGTCTACGTCAGAACTGGACCATGGAGCAATGGAAGAGGTGAACTGGTCTGATGAATCACGTTTTACATCAAGTGGGTGGCCAGGGTGTATGCGGCACTTACTGTACCTAGTAAAGAGAGAGCAGCACTATGGGTACAAGCCAGGCAGTGGGATGCTCTGGGCAATGTTCTCCTGAAAAACGTTGGGTCCCGGCATCATGTGGATGTGACCTATACCCCCTCTTCATGGCAGCAGTATCCCTAATGGCAGCATAATGCCCCCGACCATATGTTCTGGGATATGGCTTGCTTCTAAATCCTCCAGACCTTAACCAGACTGTCATCTGTGCTGGAAAAACAAGACCGCACCATGGAAGCCTCACAACTTACCTGCTGCCGACGTCTCGGAGTCAGATCCCACAGGCCACCTTCACAGGTCTAGTGGAGGCCATATCTTGATGGGTTGGAGCACAACTACACAATATAAGACAGGTGGATTTAAAGGGGTTCTCCAGGATTTAATAATCCATTAGCTCTGGCAATGGAACTACACAGCTCCGTCCATTGTGCAGGAGCACCGGAGCTACTCCCAGATTGTAGGGGGTGCAGGGTGAGAGACCACTGCAGATTTGATATTGATGGACTAGCCCAACTTATGGAGAACCCCTTTAATATTATGGCACATAGAAGGGACTGTCCTAGTGGGAAACACATTATGCTCCATGATAAAATTGGGCAGGTTTTTCGAATTCCCATTTACCACAATGGAACATCTGGCCCTTACTACTAGTTACCACATTAGCCAAAAAAAAAACACACATATGATCTTATCAAACCTTTACCTGTTGGCTGTGAGAGACAGTAAAAAAAAAAAAAAACGAATCTGTAAAAAAACGAATCATGTTGCATCAGTTGTCATCCGTTTGAGCCATTTCCGTCTGAGATCCGTTTTTTTTAGATGGAAACAAAAGTACTGCATGCAATTTTTTTCCCCTGGTGTAAAAAACAGATCTCAAACGGATGACAACTAATGCAACATGATCCGTTTTTTTTACTGGATCCTGTTTTTTTTTCTTCTTCTGACAGATCAGAAGAACGGAAAGCTAAACGGTGATGTGAATGCGCCCTTAATCCAAATTCCTGAGCAAACATCCCGTGCCTGCTGACCGGATGACATCTAAGCCACAATGTACAGAGATGACTAATCAAAAACTAACAAAAAAAATATGTTTTAACGTTTTCATTTCTAAATTGCTGAACCGTCTTCTTAGACTGATAAGATCTCTGCTTGAATCACAAGACGGGGAGATTCGGAGGGAGGACGAATCGAGAGCAAAGGGTGCAGGGACGACGGGTGCAAAGTCTCTCTTGTATTTAATAAACAGTTAAAAGCAGTCTATTGTCCCCCGTCATCAGCCATTTCGGGGTTACTCAGTGGCACGGAGCGCCCGTATTCTCTACCTTAGGTCACATATCTGCAGTGTTATACCGCATGCAACATCTATCGTGGTTTTTTAGGGACACAGTTGCTGTAGTTTAAAGGGATTTTCCACTACAGACAAAATCCTGTAAAAAAAGAAAAAAGAGAAAAAAAAAGCCATGCTCCCATCACGCTCCCCAACTGTTTTCTACTCCTGATGCAGCATCAACCCAGGGGGGATGTCACTGCTGCAGCCAACTACAGCACCTCTTCTCTCCGGGTTACATAAAGGACTACCCAAGCCCTGGCCAAATACACATGACACAGCTATTCATTTGAATGGACAGCATGCAATAGTACCTTTCACCTGTAGAGGCCGCTGCAGGAGAAGCCTATGGTTATGACAGCGGATGACCACCAGGAGCGGCGAGGGTTCTGAAGACAGACCTGCCCCTTGTAAGGTTGCCTGGAAAAAACATTTGTGCATGGTTCCAAAAACAGCATCACACCTGACCACAGGCTGTCGGTGGTACTGCAGCTCAGTACCTGCAATACCAGACACAACCCACGGGCAGGTGTGGAGCCGTTTCTGTAAGAAAGCAGCCAAGCTTTTCTAATCCAGACAAATACAAATCACAGCACATACCGGGATACAAACAGGCAGCACTTTAATGAACGCTTCACATATAATTCCATTAGCGTGGACCGTGACCCGTGTCAGCGAGCCATATGCCCTGTGGCTACATCATATCTACAAATAGGAAGCTCTTGATTTTCTTCTCTCTGCTTCTTTCCTAAACTCTCTCGCCGGCCTCTGAACCGCTGTGTGCATTTTCTCTCTGCACAAACCCAGTCTGGACAGGCTTCAAACTCTGCGGTGGGGAGAAGAAACGAGCGTTACTCCACATCCTCTGAACACTTCTGGGCGACAGGTTCCCTATAAGAAGGGATTGTGGACTAATGAATACGTATTGTGGGAAACATTGCCGTTTCGCCTTTAGCACAGGATTCCTTTAGCGCCATCTATTGGGATAAGATCAATGTGCAGTGATGTCACCGAAATATTGCAGTACTGTTTCGTTATGTAGCAGGGGGCCTATAGGCCCACATAAAACCTGGGTTTAAAGGGAAACTGTAGTGTAATATATATATATATATATATATATTATTTTATTTTAAAGTTTCCCAGGTAAATCCTTACCTGTAATCATGAAGTCCGTTGTCACTGCTGTCTCTTACACATTTCTGAATAGTAAATTCTTAGTCTGTTTCATAGCAACCATCTTGTTCTAAGCCATTTGAAAACTAATCATTTCTACCCCATTCTGGAGTGGGCTGTCAGAACAGAGATGAAACTGCCTGCGACATGCATGCTGCTGCACACAGCACAGTCTGATAGCTCTCCTGTGCCTCAGATTCATATCTGTGTATTCTGCTCTTGTCGCTAAATCCTATAAGCCATTTGCCAACTAATCATTTTAATTTCTACCCCATTCTTCAGTGAATTGTCAGATGGAGCAGAGATGAAACTGCCTGCGATATGCGTGCTGCTGCACACAGCACAGTCTGCCGTCTCTCCTGTGCCTCAGACCCTTATCTGTGTATTCTACTCTTGTCGCTGAATCTTTTAAGCCATTTGCCGACTAATCATTTCTACACCATTCTCCAGTGGGCTATCAGATGGAACAGAGATGAAACTGCCTGCGACATGCATGCTGCTGCACACAGCACAGTCTGTTGTCTCTCCTGTGCCTCAGACCCTTATCTGTGTATTCTGCTGTAGTCGCTGAATATTGTAAGCCATTTGCCGACTAATCATTATTATCCCATTCTGCAGTGGGCTATCAGATGGAACAGAGATGAAACTGCCTGCGACATGCATGCTGCTGCACACAGCACAGTCTGTTGTCTCTCCTGTGCCTCAGACCCTTATCTGTGTATTCTGCTGTTGTCGCTGAATATTGTAAGCCATTTGCCGACTAATAATTTCTACCCCATTCTTCAGTGAACTGTCAGATGGAGCAGAGATTAAACTGCCTGCGACATGCATGCTGCTGCACACAGCACAGTCTGTTGTCTCTCTCGTGCTTCGGACCGATATCTGTAATTTTTCAGCAAAAGACTCAAATTTTACAATGATTAAAAGAATATTAACTTCTTGTGGAGGTGACATGTCCACAACTCACTATGGAAGGCATCATAGGATATGTAGTTACCGCAGCTCTTACAATTTGGCAGGCAGATGGCAAACTAGAGGTGGTATGGTGGGGGCAGAATACGGTTTGATTGTTATTATTAGCTAGGTCAGGAGGCGGCAGGAATGATTTCATGTGTCTAATGGAGAGTCCCCTGCAATCCCTCTGGCTCCTGTAGGCGGCCTAGACAGATGGCATGCGGTGCTCTAACACAATGTATCTCTGTATTTTTTTGCTTTTTGAATCTTGTTACCGTTTATCTTCATTTGAAATTCTACTAAGACAACTTAACCCACAGTATGGAAAAAGATGTCCCTTTAATATAGCCTTCCGTGTGATCAAAGCAGATACGAGAGCGCAGCGCCTGTGACAGGTCAGTTTGATGCAGATCTCTCTATGGATTTGCCTGGGCTGGGGGTGGAGGTTCAGGTTATCATAAAGCAGAAGGAGTGATGGGGATTATGGATTGCCTTCTAGAGTCGTTATAAATTAACAGCACCCGGGCAGCTTCCTTTGACAGCTCTTTGATGTCTCGGTTCAGCAGGATATACATCAAACCACAAAGGGAATTTTTAGCTATTTATCATTAACTGCGGCCGACCGGTTCTCATCATTGAAATCACCTTCTTCTTTAACCCCTCTAGGATGCTGAAGTCAAACTTACTGCAAAAGTTTGGAGGCGGCGAGAAGACGACGTAGGGCTGCAGAATACATAAAAACTAATTACGGTTATTTCTTATTCTGCACCGATGAAATGCCCGGGAGTGGTCCGCACCAGTACAAGCCTGGTTTGGACTGATCCAGTAGATTTCGGTTTGGACTGATCCAGTAGATACGCATGTGCACTGCCTCTCCATGCAACCCTATGGTGATGCCAGCGATGGCCCGGCACTTGTACTCTGCTACCTCCAGTAGTCCAATACAGTTGAATGAATGGGCTGAATGGGTGCGTGGGCCGCCACTCCATTCAGATTGGGGAACGTGGGTCCCGGTGGTCGGACCCTGGCTGATCGCGGGACCCTGGCTGATCAGACACTCATTCCCTAACGTGTGGATAGGGGTATGCGAAGTACTATCTGCTGGGAAAAGAGAACCATCTCACTAGCACCACCTTCTGGAAGTGGTTCTCTAGGAGTCAAAGTCCGACTCTTGAACAAGCCTTGGGAAAAAAGCCAAGCCAAATATCCATTTTGGGGTTTTGAGCATCTCTTGCCATTTAGACCATTTTATTCTGTGATTTTTGTCTGTATATGTATGCCTGGAGGTGGGGCAACCTCAGATTTGAATGTGCCTTGATTTTACCTATGGGTAACATTCAGGTGCACCTGGGCAGCCTGCGTCACATGAGCCTGTTATAGGTGGGACTCACAGCCTCCTCCCTCCTCCCATTGTATGGAGGTTACTGGGAGCTGCAGGCTGTGTGTCGGATTTTATGCACCAATCATAAACTGTCCATACGGAATAGGTAGGTTAGCGTTAGGCCCCGCGTCACACTGAGAGACCTTGACGGGGTGCGCGGGCTCAAGTATGTTCTTGATATAATAATAGATTGGCGAACGGTCTCATTTTAATATCAGCATGAGGGTTTAGCCATATATTGTCAATTGAATTTACCATTGTAATGCACCATTCAAAAAAATCTGATTTTTTTTACATTGATGGCATACCCTAAGCAATATGCCACCAATGTCTCAGGTCAGGCAACCCCTTTATTTCTGCTAAAAAAAATAATAAAAAAAACAAAGATCAGAGTGTAAGGCTACTTTCACACTCGCGTTTTGACTTTCCGTTTGTGAGATCCATCATGGGCCCTCACAAGCGGTCCAAAACCGATCAGTTTTGCCCTAATGCATTCTGAATGGAAAAGGATCTGCTCAGAATGCGTCAGTTTGCCTCCGTTCAGTCACCATTCCGCTCTGGAGGCTGCCTGCAGCGTTTTACTGTCCGCTTGGCGAAACTGAGCCAAACGGATCTGTCCTGGCGCACAATGTAAGTCAATGGGGACGGATCCGTTTTCTCTGATACAATAGAAAACAGATCCGTCCTCCACTGACTTTCAATGGAGTTCATGACGGATCAGTCTTAGCTATAGAAGACATAATACAACTGTATCCGTCTTGGCTATGTTACAGATAATACAAACGGATCCGTTCATGACTGATGCACGCGGTTGTATTATTGTAACGGAAGCGTTTTTGCAGATCCATGATGGATCTGCAAAAAACGCTAGTGTGAAAGTAGCCTTAGGGCTCATTCACACGACCGTCGTCGTATTGCGGCCCGCATATAGCAGGTCGGCAATACACGGGCACCAGCCATGTGCATCCCGCATCACGGACCCATTCACTTGAAGGGGTTCTTAATCCGGGAGATGCGGTGCGAAAGGACAGAGCGGAACCCCACGGAGGCACTACAGAGTGCTTCCATGGTGTTTCTGGCCGTGCCTCCGCATGCACTACTTTTTTGCAGAACGGACGAATCACGGACTCATTCAAGTTGAATGGGTCCAGATCCGTTTGCGGCAGCCGCACAGATGATGCCCGTGCATTGGGGACCGCAGCATGGAACAGCCGGCACATGCTCGTGTGCATGAGCCCTAAGACAGAATTCACAAGTCCATGTGCCGGCCGGGTTTTTCATGGCCTGACCACAGCATCATAGGTCCATATGATACAGACTGCAGATTTTTAGGTCAGTTCCACAGCAGAATATGGCGTGTAATCTACAGGCAAACAGCGTGTATTCTGCCTCCCCTTGGGAACCTGCGCTGCAGTTCATTGAGCAGTGGATTTGAAATCCTCATTAAAATAAAAATAAAAAAAATTAAAAAAAGATATTGTACGGGTCAATTCTTGCCATTGAAACGAAACAGCGGCAGGTGCGAAATGTAAATGAGCCCTGTGGGAATTGGATTAAAGATGCAGATCCTCAATCTTTACAACTGCAAACCCGTTGCAAAAATTTCGGATTTCTGCCATGGATTCCCAAGCAAAAATGTGCCGTGTGAACATACCCTAAGCGGCAATTCTCCCCTAGAAGTATTACAGAACTGGAGGGGACTCCTCGGGCTGCCGTACTAGCCTTCTATATGACACCTTAGAAAAGGGAAAGGGTTAACAGCAGTGGCCGCTTCTGCTTTCTACAGGCCGCATTGCGTTTAAATCAAATTCAAAGTCCGACCCTTGGTTCGGTTCCACAGGCCTAGATCTCTAGTAGCTTTAATCTCGAATGCCGGCTACTCACATTTATTAATTTCTCCTGCTTTAATGAGCCAGACGAACTCACCAGAGTAACGAGCAATCAGCCTAAAAATGTACTTGCATGAATTAAGTCTATCCCATGGCTATGAGTTTCTGCAAATGAACCAAACTGACAGGTGGGACTCAAAGGTCCCCCGTCCCCTCCGATGGTGAAGCCTTCCCTATTAAATCCTCCGCAGCAGGCAGGAATTATAGCAATGAGCTGCGCATTCCAATAGCGCCCTCTGCAGGCCGAGTCCTCCGGCCAGGTTATAATACAACCCACCTTGACCTGTTCTATCCATTAACCTTGCTTCTCTCTGGGTACTGTACATCCCTTGTAATTCGGCAGCCAGATGGTCCCGTTTGGACACCCTTGACTATAAATACACCGAGTGTTTTACTGCAGAAGCGGCCGTGTTTCCACGGCTATGAAGCACAATTAAATTCCCATTTATTTCCTCCAGACAACAGCTCGACATGATGTTCTTTATGGATAAAAATTATTAAATCCCGATATACTCCAGGCAACTGTTCAGCAAAACATATGTCCTTGACGTATTGTGAATGAGTGGCCTCCGATTAATGAACAGGTTTGATGGGTGCAGCCAACCGGGCCCAGAAAAGAGAACAAACATTTACACAAGAGTAACTAATACGATGGAGCAGAATGTAGTGTAACTGGGCCTGTGCATTCCTTTAAAGGGGTTATCCAGGTGTTTAATACTGAAGACCTATCCTCAGAATATGTCATCGATATCAGGTCGGTGGGAGTCCGACCCCTGGCACAGATTCAGGCATTATAACTAAGGGCCTTGGAGCAGCATGGAGATATCAAGTATACGGAACAGGATAGAGCACAGGGGAGGTGAGAACTGATTATCAATCACCACTAGAACATCCTGCTCATCACTGATTATACTATAGGGACAGCAGAGAACACAGGAGAGGTGAGAACTGATTATCTATCACTACTAGAACACCCTGCTTATCACTGATTATAGTATAAGGACAGGAGAGAACACAGGAGAGGTGAGAACTGATTATCTATCACTACTAGAACATCCTGCTTACCACTGATTATACTATAGGGACAGGAGAGAACACAGGAGAGGTGAGAACTGATTATCTATCATCACTAGAACACCCTGCTTACACTGTGTATAGGGACAGGAGAGAACACAGGAGAGGTGAGAACTGATTATCTATCATCACTAGAACATCCTGCTTATCACTGTGTATAGTATAAGGACAGGAGAGGTGAGAACTGATTATCTATCATCACTAGAACACCCTGCTCATCACTGATTATACTATAGGGACAGCAGAGAACACAGGAGAGGAGAACTGATTATCTATCACTACTAGAATACCCTGCTTACACTATAGGGACAGGAGAGAACACAGGAGAGGTGAGAACTGATTATCTATCATCACTAGAACACCCTGCTTATCACTGTGTATAGTATAAAGGACAGGAGAGAACACAGGATCGGTGAGAACTGATTATATATCATCACTAGAACACCCTGCTATATCACTGTGTATAGTATAAGGACAGGAGAGGTGAGAACTGATTATCTATCTCCACTAGAACACCCTGATTATCACTGTGTATAGTATAAGGACAGGAGAGGTGAAAGCTGATTATATATCACCACTAGAACACCCTGCCTATCATTGATTATACTATAGGGACAGGAGAGGGGAAGACTGATTATCTATCACCACTAGAACACCCTGCTTGTCCCTGATTATACTATAAGGACAGCAGAGAACACAGGAGAGAGGAGAACTGATTATGTATCACCACTAGAACACCCTGCTCATCACTGATTATACTATAGGGACAGGAGAGAACACAGGAGAGGAGAGAACTGATTATCTATCACCAATAGAACACCCTGCTTATCACTGTGTATAGTATAAGGACAGGAGAGAACACAGGGGAAAGGAGAACTTATTATCTATCACCTCTAGAACATCCTGCTTACCACTGATTATACTATAGGGACAGGAGAAGTGAGAACTGATTATCTATCACCAATAGAACACCCTGCTTATCACGGTGTATAGTATAAGGACAGGAGAGAACACAGGGGAAAGGAGAACTGATTATCTATCATCACTAGAACACCCTGCTTATCACTGTGTATAGTATAAGGACAGGAGAGGTGAGAACTGATTATCTATCATCACTAGAACACCCTGCTTATCACTGTGTATAGTATAAGGACAGGAGAGAACACAGGAGAGGTGAGAACTGATTATCTATCATCACTAGAACACCCTGCTTATCACTGTGTATAGTATAAGGACAGGAGAGAACACAGGAGAGGTGAGAACTGATTATCTATCACCACTAGAACACCCTGCTTATCACTGTGTATAGTATAAGGACAGGAGAGGTGAGAACTGATTATCTATCACCACTAGAACACCCTGCTTATCACTGTGTATAGTATAAGGACAGGAGAGGTGAGAACTGATTATCTATCATCACTAGAACATCCTGCTTATCACTGTGTATAGTATAAGGACAGGAGAGAACACCGGAGAGGTGAGAACTGATTATCTATCATCACTAGAACATCCTGCTTATCACTGTGTATAGTATAAGGACAGAAGAGCATACAGGAGAGGTGAGAACTGATTATCTATCACCATCAGGACACACTGCTTATTATAAATATGGGCCTTAGATTGCTAAAACATAAAATATTTTTATGATTAATACTTCTACACTTTTCCAAATTTAAGGTTAATACATTACACAATATTAATAACAGGTAATATTTATTTTTAAGCTGGAGTGAGAGCATTTTTATCAACTCCACCCAAAACTAGCTTTAAGTCCTACCCCACGCCCTGGCTACTTGTCTGTCTTGAGGCTCATGCACATGAATGTGCGCCTGCCAAGCCAATGCTGCAGACCGCACATTGCGGACTGAAATGCACAGGCACAGACTATGTGCACACCGTCTACGGACCCATTCACTTGAGTGGAGTCCACGATTCGTATCGACGGCAAAAAAGTAGTGCATGCACAAGCACAGACAGAAAACCCACTCGATTCGTGCCTCCGTTCCATACCGCATGATCGGGATTTCGGACCCATTCAAGTGATACTGTGCGCACACGGCCGGTACTCATATATTACAATACTGGCATGGCCGTGTGCATGAGCCCTCAGCAAATCTTTATACTATAACAATTGTGGAGCGCCTATAATTAAACTGCTAGATTGTGCTGTTCCTCTGGTATACCTGCCAGAAGCTATTAAATAAATTGACCACTACGTGTTACCAGTTTGGAGTATACCCCTTCACAGTCTGACACTCCTGAATTAGTGCACGGTACCAGAGAGTATAGGGAAGCACCCCTTTGACAAGGGGAACGTTAACACCAAGCTGTCAATGTATTCGTAAGCTTCCAGTAAGAATAACTGAGGAACAACACAATGTTAACAGTGTGTCCCTGCACACTAACCCTGTCCAATCAGTTGCACTTCAATTTGGACATAAATCAGCTCAAAAGATTGGACAGGGGGGGAGAGAGAGGGACTGGAGACCGAGCCATCAGGACTGGCTTAGTAAACCCCATTCTGCATGTGCCATCTGCAATTATATATGCAGCTCCAAAACGATAATGTTTAACCCAAAATACACGCAATTAGATTGAAAGTGCTCTAAAAAGCATGCACTGTAAATAAGAAAAAAAAAATAAAATCATCCTTGACTACTTTGTATGTTCTCCCTGTGTTTGCGTGGATTTTCCTCCCTGTTGCCCCCGCGAGAAAAGCGCACTACGAATGTTTTTCATTAGTTCTTCTCGAGTTTTGAAAAAATTGGTAACGGATACAGCCACCCTTACAGCCCCTGCGAGGCCTGTCACCCAGCTTTCCCAGAGAAAAATCCTGCAATTACGCTTTTTTATTTTTTTTAGAATGGTGGAGAAGGGTGATCTTCGCATGTCCTCCAGTTCAATAACGTACTATGGTTTTGCAATTTCTTTCCTCCGCATTGTCCACAAGGCTTCTTGCTCCTCAGTACATGATGCTCAGTTGATGCCATTATGATTGATCAAGTCAATGATGGCTGATTTCGGAGGTCCTCTGTTCCCATTCCCCTGCTGAATGCCTAAAGATGGCCGATTTCGGAGGTCCTCTGTTCCCATTCCCCTGCTGAATGCCTAAAGATGGCTGATTTCGGAGGTCCTCTGTTCCCATTCCCCTGCTGAATGCCTAAAGATGGCCGATTTGGAGGTCCTCTGTTCCCATTCCCCTGCTGAATGCCTAAAGATGGCCGATTTCGGAGGTCCTCTGTTCCCATTCCCCTGCTGAATGCCTAAAGATGGCTGATTTCGGAGGTCCTCCGTTCCCATTCCCCTGCTGAATGCCTAAAGATGGCCGATTTCGGAGGTCCTCTGTTCCCATTCCCCTGCTGAATGCCTAAAGATGGCCGATTTCGGAGGTCCTCTGTTCCCATTCCCCTGCTGAATGCCTAAAGATGGCTGATTTCGGAGGTCCTCTGTTCCCATTCCCCTGCTGAATGCCTAAAGATGGCTGATTTCGGAGGTCCTCCGTTCCCATTCCCCTGCTGAATGCTTAAAGATGGCTGATTTCGGAGGTCCTCTGTTCCAATTCCCCTGCTGAATGCTTAAAGATGGCTGATTTCGGAGGTCCTCCGTTCCCATTCCCCTGCTGAATGCTTAAAGATGGCTGATTTCGGAGGTCCTCTGTTCCAATTCCCCTGCTGAATGCTTAAAGATGGCCGATTTCGGAGGTCCGCTGTTCCCTTTCCCCAGGCTTGAATGCCTAATCATTGCCGATTTCGGAGGTCCTCTGTTCCCATTCCCCTGCTGAATGCCTAATCATGGCCGATTTCGGAGGTCCTCTGTTCCCATTCCCCAGGCTGAATGCCTAATCATGGCCGATTTCGGAGGTCCTCTGTTCCCATTCCCCAGGCTGAATGCCTAATCATGGCCGATTTCGGAGGTCCTCTATTCCCATTTGTGTTCATACTGCTATATATATATTTCATTACAGAGGAAATGATTGATTTTCGCCATTTTACCGGACAGGCTGCTCATGCCGGTTCTTACGCACTTCTTACACTGGCCTTTATTGCTCCTGCTATAAATCTCGGCGTCAGGGTTTCTTCGAGGTCATCAATCTTTTTCTGAGCTGATACAATTTAAGAGAGCCAGGATGACTATAATAGCAGACAGAAGGTGGCATGATTTACGGTGGCTGCACGGCCTTCGGGGGACCTCCGCTCGCACACCCTTGTTAAGTCGTGGTTATTACAACCCAAATTGATGTGACTGCCGCCATAAAACGGCAGCGAAGGGATGCTCATGGACGTCTAATCAACATGACTGTGTAATTAAGTACTGGAAGGACGGCCGGAATAACGACTTAAAGAGGTATTCCAGTGTTAACGATTACATTTACTTATTCAGAGAATAGGGTTAGGGCAGGGGTGGGCGATATGGCCTAAAATTTATATTGCGATATAATAGGAAGCATGTGCGATATGCGATATATATTTTCTATATTGGAGGGAGGGTTGTTAAACTTTTTTGTTTTTTTTTTTCTTCAACTTTTTATTTAATAACTATTTAGCCTCCTTAGGGGCTAGAACTCTTGTCCTATTCACCCTGATAGATCTCTGACACTGACCCTGCTGCCCTGTGCAGACAGCAGCAGGGAGCTGACCATAGCAGCCAGGACATCAGTAGTGTCCTAGCTGCCATGGTAACAGATCGGAGCCTAGACATTACACTGCTGGGGCTCTGATCACTACTGCCACTGCCACCAATGATCGGGGGGGGGGGGGGGAGGGGGGGCCCACTGTGCCACCAATGAGTGAATAGAAACGTAGCCTGCATGTGCCGGCCATATACCATACTGGGCCTCTATGACTGCACTCTGCGATCCACCGCAATTAACCCCTCAGGTTCTGAGGGGTTAATTGCGGCAGATCGCAGCAGGCAGTCATAGAGGCCGGGTATGGGATATGGCCGGCACATACAGGCCTATAGGACCTTTTATTAGGTTTCAGCACATAGGGAGCCAGCACTTACTATTATATCTGTGCGGGGCTCCGTTTGCCTGCTCTGGCCCCGTCACATGGTGGGAACAGCAGGGAGGAGACATCAGCTTCTCTCCCTGGGCGTTCCTTCTCCCTGCCTGTGACGTTCTGCACTGCCCCGCTCTCATTGGTGGCAGTGGCCACAGTCCCTCCCCTCCTCCGCTCTCATTGGTGGCAGTGGCTACAGTCCCTCCCCTCCTCCTCTCATTGGTGGCTCTCAGTGGGGAGGGAGGGACTCCCTCCTTCTCCACTGTGCTGGCTCAGGAGAACATGGTATGCGCCGAGAGCGGAGCATACCATGTTCTACCGCGATATGGAGATATAGACGAAATCGATATTGTGGCACAAATTCATATCGCATATCGTCTATATCGCCATATCGTCCCACCCCTAGGTTAGGGTTACAATTTTCTAATACACAATACACATTTTCTATTTTAAATTTTGCTTGCAGAACTTTAGAATATGCATACAACAGCCTCTCCGTAAAAAAAAAATATATATGAAAAATACATTCCTAGGAGAGCTGGGTAGGATTAAACATGGTGACAGTCATGAGACCTGCTTTCAGCTAACAGCCCAGTTATCCAACAGGTAAATAACAATGTACCGGGGAGTAGAACATGCACAGTACATACAATACTACCACCTGTAGCAACATCATGTCTGTCAGTGTCTGTGTAGAAACAGTACTGTGTGTGCTTTTTTTTTTTTACACTAAACTTTATTTACTACATCACCAAGAGACAGGCAGCCATTTTACAAATCACCTACAGACAGGAAGCCACGTGAATACACACAATCATGACCATAAAAACCTGTTACACCCAAACTCCATCTCCGAAAGCCCTTCCCCAAAACTGCAGTGGCGGCATGCATTTGTGGGTGACCCTGGCCCCATTGAAAAGGGGGACTCGGGAGATTTCTCATGATCGGTGGTGGTCCCAGCCCACAAATGCTTACACCCATTCTGTAAGTAGCTTTTAAAAGAGTTTTGCAACTCATTAAAACATCAGGATAGGTCATCAGTATCTGATCTGTGGGGGTTCGACATCCGGGGCCCCCACCAATCAGCTGTTTGAGAAGGCACCAGTACTCCTGTGAGCGCCGCGGCCAGCACAGCGCCGTACATTTTATAGTGGCTGTGCTTGGTATGGCAGCTCAGCCGCATTCATTTCTATGGGGCTGAGCTGCGCCTAGGTCATGTGACCGACGAACGTGACGTCAGTGGCCTAGGAAAAGCAGCGAGAAGGCCGCGGCGCTCACAGAGGCACCGCTGCCTTCTCAAACAGAAGATTGGCTGGGATCCTGGGTGTCAGACCCCCACAGATCATATCCTGAGGTAGGTCATCAGCTGTAAAGTCTCGATAAACCCCTTTAACTTATTACGGTGGGACAACCCCTTTAATGTGTTTGAGCCTAACAAGCAACTTGATTTTTTTTTTCATTTTCGCCTCTTTGCATAATTTATTATTTACTTATTTTATCGACGTGGCTATATGAGGTGTTGTTTTAGGCGGGAGAAATTGAATTTTATGGTGCACCAAAAAAAGAACTAGGAGATACTTACCTGCGGCTTTTTATGCCGTGTTTCACCACTGAATTCTGAAAGTGAAGTGGATCTGAGCGGAGGCTTGGGCGAGGCAAAAAAAAACAAAAAAACACCTCAACAATGACTAGTAAGACGATTATTTATGCAAAATAATGCATGGCAGATGCGGAAGCCGCTAGATGTGAGAAGCTTCTGCCGCCTTTTACAAGTCAGATAGCGAGAAAAATCAAGTGCTGCAATCAGCATTGTCTGCCGCCTTGGCGTCCCCACCTCTCAGATTAACCGCACGGGATTTGCTTTCCGCCTTCGGCTGAATACTATACCAAGGTGTCGGCCGCTGATATCTATTGATTCTTGTGCGGCAAACTGACCTGCTGTAGCTTTAGGGGTAGACATAATAAGGAGATAACGCTGCAGCATCTGTCACCGGAGTAATTGTCACACAAGTCACAAATCTTCGGAGGGGAGAAGACGCCTTTATTTTATACTGTAGCAGGAATCATCATATACACGGAAATCTAATGAATTATGGATTAATGGCCGACCACAGCCATAACTGACCTTCAACTTAAACACGCGGACGCCATCAGTCTTTCACATGGGGCAACTTTAAAAAAATAGTGTTTTCGCCTTTCTCTGGATCAACGGGGTTTGCGTGTAATCCACCTAAAGAGATCTTCACCCCCCAAGGAGAACGCAGATAGACCGCCGTCTATCTGGCATCCATTACCTCCTAATCCCCTATTACTTAGGGCTCATGCACACGGCTGTTAGTCACCGTTCCGTGCATTGAGGACCACAATTTGCATTCCCCAATGCACGGGCAACCTCCGTACAGATTCCGCAGAAGGATCCAGAACCCTCCGACCGGTGCGGAGGCATGGACAGAAACCCCACGGAAGCACTCCGCGGTGCTTCCTTGCCTCCGTTCCGCACCGACTTTCCATATGGTTGCAGAGGATTAGAAAAACCCGGCAGATTATTTTTCCCCACAAACAGCGCCCCACATGTCCACAGGTTGTGTTTGGTATTACAGCTCAGCTGCACTGAAAGGAATAAGACAGACAAAGCTGCAATACCACACAGAACCACGGACAAGTGAAGCGCTGTTTTATGAACGCAGGCGTGTTTTTATACACTGGGAGAGAGGCGGTAAATGGCTGCCGGACACATCCAATGCTACTCGTTAACAGGGAAACCAAATAATCGGACATGACCCATAATTTGTTTTCGGTTCAGTCTTTATTAAACATGTTCAGCTGGTTTCCGAGCTGCAAGGGTTAAAAATAAATCCGTGTTTGCAAGCTGTCACAGTCTGTTTTCTTTGAATCGCGTCATCTGACGGCTCATGTGTAGCTCTTATCGCAAACACTTATTTAAGTCTTATTTTTATCAGCCATAATGAGGGTTCATGGGGTCAGGAGATCAGAGAGAAGAGCTACACATGAGCCGTCAGATGACGGGATTTAAAGAAAACAGACTGTGAAAGGCGATTTTAACGCTGAACGTTTGAAATAAAGACCGATGGAAAAAATTATTTTTAGCCAAAAATGGGTAAAATGCAAAAAAAATAAAATAAAATAAATTGCCCTGAAGGTACACGTAGCCTTTAATTGGGGAGACTGGTCTGCAAAAACGGATACACAAGGGAGGGGGATAAAGGAATGTATGAACTGCCCACTGGCTTGTGTGGGTCTGTGTGCTGTTGGTTGCCAAAACAGACGGCCCATGGGCGTGAAATGCGTTTGTGTTGACCTCATAGGGAGTAATGACATCATCTGAAACACAGGTATCGGCACAGCGGTAGCGATGCGGTGAGGGGGGGACACTTACATAGCTCAGGTAGGTTTGACACTTCATGGATTTTTCGAGCTGTTTCTGATTCTCTGTGAGCGACTCCAGACAAGAGGCTGCAAAAAAAAAAAAACACACACAATCCGTCAGCAGGGCGAATACTGGGTGACTGGTCCCCCCTCCGCTCTGCCCCAAACCCTGGGCATGCTGAAACCTGTAGTGCCATTTCTGCAATACAGCTACTTACGGCCATTTCTGACAACAATCACGCTGTAAACTACTCACAGGATTTGCGCACATCCATAAGGCTACATCCAGACGACCGTTAAGTGTTTTGCGGTCCGCAAATTGCGCAAAACTTAGGTACCGCCGTGTGTGTACGCACACGAGGGCCAGCACTCTATAGAAATGCCTATTCTTGTCTGCTATTGCGGACAAGAAGACGACATGGTCTATCTTTTTGAGGGGCAGCGGAACGGAATTACGGATGTGGACACTCAGCACACATCTTTTGCAGCCTCATTGAAATGAATAGGTCCGAACCCGTTCCGCAAAACCGCAGAACGGATGCGGACCCAGAAATAGGGTCGTCTGAACGCACCCTACACCTGGCGTCGCACGCAGCTTTTTGTGGAAGTTTCTGATGCAGGTTTTTGGATCCCGCAGGAAGGAGAAGCACAAGTCCTCGCTGCATATTTCCCATTCCCTTTCAACCCACTTCTGGCTTTGGCTAAAATAAAAAAAAAAAACTGCCATAAAAAGCTGTGTGACCCCAGCCTCGATGTTAGCTCGTAGGAAATAACGGCACGCTCCATAAACTCGAATTTTTTTTTATAAGTGCCGTTTTTACACAGAATTCTCTACGGCTGGGGGGGAGGAGCATCTGAAAAATCTCTATGTGACTAAAAAAAAAATAGCCACCCAAAAAATATTTGCAAAAGAAGGCCAGAATGTCGAGTTTTTTTTTTTTTTTTACAAAAAAAGCTGGAAAAAAACAAAGAAAAAGAAAAAAAGTGAGGTGTGGCAGCACCCGAAGGTGGCCTTGGAATTCTTGTGCAATCCCATTCACTATCTTTATGGCCACATGTCAGGAGATTGCGTGAGGAGGTTTCGATCTCGGAGAACAACGCAAGAACAACACGTTAGGCTACTTTCACACTAGCGTTTTGGATTCCGTTTGTGAGATCCGTTTCAGGGCTCTGACAAACGGTCCAAAACGGATCAGTTCAGCCCCAATGCATTCTGAATGGATAAGGATCCGCTCAGAATTCATCAGATCAGTCTCCATTCCGCTCTGGAGGCGGACACCAAAACGCAGCACGCAGCATTTTGGTGTCCGTCTGACGATGCGGAGCCCAACGGATCCGTTTTGAATTACAATGTAAGTCAACGGGGATGGATCCATTTTCAATGACACAATATGGTGCATTTAAAAACGGATCCGTTCCCCATTGACTTTCAATGTAATTTAAAACGGATCCGTTCTGAACGGATACAAACGTTTGCATTATAAGTGCGGATCCGTCTGTGCAAATACCAGACGGATCAGCACCTAACGCCAGTGTGAAAGTAGCCTTACGAGCGACGGCCGAGGCTGCAGCGGTCTCATGACTAAGAATGGGTCCCTGTTACTTCTGATCCAGCGCGGGAACGTAGGGCATTTAAAGGGGGACACTTTTTTGGAAATAGAGTCACTATAAGGGTCCCCATACACACAAAGGTTTTTTATGCACCTGCTGAAGCCGAAACCAGGGAAGTATTAAAGAGTACCTCATCCTTTAAAACAATTTTTATATGTTGTCGCTAATAAAACTTTTTCCAATATACTTTATTAATCAATTTTATATTTTTCTTAGTCTTTTACATCACTGTGCGCTTAAAACTCAGTTCTCTGTACACCGCTGACAGCTCGTCGGTGTACGGAGTGGGAATACGGGCAGGAGCGCACGTCGCTGCTCCTGCCCCCCAGAGGATTACTAGCTCCTGGTATAGCACATGGGTACTCCTTACGGATGTGCTATGCCAGGATTAGCTGGGCGGAGCGCCTCCGGCTTCTGCCTGCTCCGCTAAGAGCTGACATGCCGTTCTTAGTTTGGGTGCTGCCAGGAACAGGCAGAAATCCACAAGGAAAGCAAAAATGTGATATCCAGCTTCCAAAAAATAAGTATAAAATCCAAGAAGCCACCAGGTCTACGCGTTTCAGGTCTCGCACGGACCCTTACCTTACTCATGACATAATGGTAACATATCCCACAGTTGTTTAAGGCTCGGTCTACACAACGACATTTTGTCGAATTAATGTCGCGCAACAATTTTTATAATGATAGTCTATGGTGTCGCGTTGCAACATGTGACTGCGACACGACGGTCACAAAAAATCTATTCGAAATGGATTTTTCGCAGCATGTCACAGTGTGACACCATAGAATATCATTATAAAAATTGTCGCGCGACATTGGTGCAGTGTAGACCGAGCCTAAATCTGACCACCCGCCAAGCAACACCAAATGGGGTGTGTATAAAATGCAGGGTGTGAATATAACGCACCTGCGGGTTAGTGAAAACATGCAAGTACAAAAACAACACAGCACTAAGGCCTCTTTCACACTTGCGTTCTGAGGATCCGGCGGGCACTTCTATCCCACTGGATCCGTCAGAACGCAAGTCGCCTGAAAGAATTTGAAGACTGATCAGGATCCTCATCAGTCTTCGAAATGCTTTCAGGTTACCATGGCAGCCAGGACGCTACTGAAGTCCTGGCTGCCATGGTACTCCACAGCAGTGTACTTACCTGCGCTGCGGCCGCCAGGTGCTCCTTCATGACGTCACAGGTCCCTGCTGCGCATAGATCAATGTGCCGCCCGGACCTGTGACGTCATGAAGTAGCGCCCGGAGGCCGCAGCGCAGGCAAGTACACTGCTGCGGAGTACTTACCATGGCAGCCAGGACTTCAGTAGCGTCCTGGCTGCCATGGTAACCAATTGGAGCCACAGCTTACATTGGGGCCCCGATCGGAACTGCTGCTGCACATGCGCAGAACTAAACATCGGATCCGGCGATGCGCCAAAACGACGTTTAGCTTAATGCCGGATTAATGCCTTTCAATGGGCATTAATTCCGGATCCGGCGTTACGGCATGTCTTCCGGATTTTTGGATGGAGACAAATCTGCAGCATGCTGCGGTTTTGTCAACATCCAAAAAACGTTCACATACTGAACTGAAGACATCCTGATGCATCCTGAACGGATTTCTCTCCATTCAGAATGCATTAGGATAATCCTGATCAGTATCTTTCCGTCCTAGAGCCCCGAGGACGAAACTCTAGGATGGAAACCAAAAAGGCAAGTGTGAAAGAGACACTCTCACACTAGCGTTATTCTTTTCCGGCATTGAGCTCCGTCGTCGGGTCTCTATGCCGGAAAAGAACTGATCAGGATTATCCCCATGAATTCTGAATGGAGAGAAATCCGTTCAGGATGCATCAGGATGTCTTCAGTTCAGTCACTGTCAGTCGGGACTTGCATTAGTGCCGGATCCGGCATTAAAAATACAGCAACGATGGATCGGGCATTCCGTTCTAAGCATGCGCAGACCTCTAAAAAATGAGAAAGAAAAATAAATGCCGGATCAGTTTTGCCGGATGACACTGGAAAGACGGATCCGGCATTGCAATGCATTTTTCGGACTGATCAGGCAGAGAGGATGACATGCGTTTCCATACAGTTTGCCACAATCCTCTGCCTCAAGTGTGAAAGTTCCCCAACAAAAAGCAAAGACAATTATACAGATGTCTGATACTGCAAAAGTATATCCGCTCTCTTATTCAACCCTTTAGGTATACAAGCGGCTTCTTGGATTTTATACTGATGGAAGAATAAAGGCGGTTTTTACTTTTGATTAATAAAGTATATTGGAAAAAGTTTTATTAGGGCAATAGGGACAACATATTAAAAGTTGTAATAAAGGTTTAGTTACTCTTTAAAGAGGACCTCTCCCCGCTCCTGACCGGCCTGCTTTAATAGCTCCATACATTCCACTATGTAATAACAATCCTGGAGCATCTATTCTTCTGGCTCTATGTTGTGCCATTCCTTTATTATTCCTACTAGAAGTTATGAATGAATTAGGGTACTTTCACACTTGCGTTGGTGCGGATCTGTTTATTTGCACAGACGGATCCGCACCTCTAATGCAAACGTTTGTATCCGTTCAGAACGGATCCGTTTGCATTAGGTTTAAAGAAAAATGATAAAGTCCAAAATGGATCCGTTTTGAATTACATTGAAAGTCAATGGGGAACGGATCCGTTTTCAAATGCACCATATTGTGTCACTGACAACGGATCAGTCCCTATTGACTTACATTGTAAAAAAAAAACGGATCCGTTAGGCTCCGCCTCTTCAGACGGACACAAAGATGCTGCATGCTGCGTTTTGGTGTCCGCCTCCAAAACGGAATAGAGGCGGAACGGAGCCAAACTGATGCATTCTGAGCGGATCCTTATCCATTCAGAATGCATTGGAGCTGAACTGATCCGTTTTGGACCGTTTGTGAGAGCCCTTAAACGGATCTCACAAACGGAATCCAAAACGCTAGTGTGAAAGTACCCTTACTAGCAGTCTGCAGTAAGGGTACAGAAGGAATGTAACCAGTTGGGGGTGTGTCCCTGCACAGACTCACTCTGTCTAATCAGTGCTGCCATTTTCAGACTGTGCAGGGACACCCCCCCAACTTGTTACCACCCCTCTGTACCCTTACTGCAGACTGCTAGCAATTCATTCATAACTTCTAGCAGGAATAATAAAGGAACGGCACAACATAGAGCCATAGGAATAGAGGCTCCGGGATTGTTATTACATGGGGAATGCATGAAGCTATTAAAGCAGGCCAGTCCGGAGCGGGGAGTGTGACTCTTTAAGGACAGATATTACTTCGCCTCTTTTGGAATCCACCGCATTCACAGGGAGCTCAGAGAGGTAGGAAACGCTTTTGTTCCTTGAAAGAAGTAACTAAGCCTCTTAAAGGGATTATCCACCTTGAAGGCCTTTAAACCAGACCCCCGACCCCCCTGTCCTGTGGAGGGCGCATACTGCCCGCTGCAGGGTTCCAGCCCCCATGGTCCCCCTCTGCCTCGCCTGTCCACATCTGCTTTGACGGGGTTCACTTGTGTCTCTGCAGCCAATGATTGGCCACAGCCGTGACGTGTCCCCCATACATCACCTCCCACTGACACGTGACATGAGGGACACCATGCCAAGTCATTGCCTGCAGCAGCGCACGTGACCCCTGGCAGACTGAAGTCAGGCAGGGGGAGAATGAAGGAGCTGGAAATATGCTGCGGTAGCAGGTAGGTACCCTACCTAACCCCACCCCCCAGAGGTGGACATCCCCTTAAGTTGCTCATGCACCACGATTTCACATGACTACCTGAATGGCGCCGTCCTGAATCTCCACTTAATAGATTTCAACATGTCAGATGCTTTTTTTGTTCCTCCAGGAGAGGAGCTGCTTCCAGACGTCTTCAGCAGCTGAAAACACATGCACACTTGGCTGTAACGTGCATGCATGTATATGGGAGGGACGGGGGAAACAGATGTCGTCTGAACAGGGTTAAAGAAGGAGTATGTGCACCTTGCGACACTTGCAGGCAGGATACTGCTTCCTGCCACAGCGGTACACCTGCATCCTTAAATACTCTGTGCTGCAGCACTCCCTCACTTCACAGATCATACTAACTAGCTGTCCAATACTGCACCGGCAAGTGTTTCTCTCTCTCTCTCTCTGAACATGCTGGGATGTGTAGTGCCACAGACCCAATGCAAAAAAAAAAAAAACTACAATGAAAACAGAGCCCACTGCAACCAATGAGATCACGCCTTTCATCTTCCAACCTGCCCCAGAAATATGAGAGCTGGAAGCTGATTGGTTGCTATAGGAAACACCTCATTTTTCCGGCACTAGGTTTTACACCTGACGCCCTGTCCCCCCCATCACACGTTATACCAGTACCGAGGCTCCGATTGACGTCCGTCAGCGCCTGCAGCACGGAATCCACTTCTCCCGCTTTCAGTTTCCGCGCCATGGTGACAGCGTCGCGGTCACGTGCTCTGACGTCAAGACGTAGGACGCTTCCGTGCGTCGCCCCAGGCAACGGCGAGAAGCGCCAGTATGTAGGAGACCAGTCAGAGAAGTCAGTCAGTGACCGGGCGGCGAGCGGAGAAGGTGCGCGGTGACCGGGGGAAGGTATGTGCCCTCAACCTACCTACCGTCTCGGTGTTATGGAGGGAGGTCAGCGTGACGTCACATACTCGGGTGCAGCCGCAGGCGGCGCTCTTCCCTCCACAGGCTGTTGGTCTCCAGTCATGGACACATTTAACCCTTTACAGGACGCCTGAAAAAAAATCCCCCCCTCACTGGCCAGAAGAAAGTTTTTTTTGTTTTTTTTCACCCCTTTTCCTCCACTTGAAAGCTGCCATTTTTGATTTATAAGAAAGCGTTTATATTCTGAGAAAAAATGTTATCGTCGTGCAAAAAAAAAAAAGTTACAGCAATGGCGATAGTGATGGTTATCGAATAAGACCTATTATTATTACTAGGTTGTGATACTTAATCATTAGCACTTCTAATGGTACAGCCCCGCCACGCACACCCGCCGCAGCCAGTGGTAAAATCCTGTGGCCGTCCGCACCGCGGGGTCCTACCTTAATGTGCCATGGATTCCCTATAAAGGGGTTGTCTCTTCAAGAGCACCCCTATCTGTATAGCCCTATTGGGCCTCGTTCACATCTCCGCGTCCGTGCATCTGTGTTCGGTCCGTGTGTCATCCGTATTCCACCGACACTGCTAGGCTGAAAATTAAAGGGGTTATCCAACCCCTATAATGTGGCCCCATATGCCCGGGGCCCCTCACACAGATAGTATTTACCTCGCTCCCCGACACCCGCGTCGCTTCTCATACCGGCACAGCCGTCGCTGCATCTCCCTGTTGCGCAGAAGAAAACATCTGGGGGGGCAGCCAATAGCAGGCCGCAACGGGAATGAGCCTCCCTAGGATCGCGGGTGACGCTAGGG
The DNA here is from genome assembly GCA_033119425.1 of Bufotes viridis. Taxonomy (NCBI): domain Eukaryota; kingdom Metazoa; phylum Chordata; class Amphibia; order Anura; family Bufonidae; genus Bufotes; species Bufotes viridis. Next base: position 98,791,617 of record CM065598.1, read on the forward strand.
ACGCTTGTACCCGTTGCGGCCTACTATTGGCCACCCTGATGCCGGATGTTTTCATCCACGCAGCGGTCGTGGCGGCATCAGAAGTGACACGGGTGTCGGGGAGCGAAGTAAGTACTATCTGGGGGGGGGGCGCATTATAGGTCTTGGATAACCCCTTTAATTTCCACAGCATCTCCTATCAGTGGTCAGTCAAAAATGGACGCAACACGGACACCTCCGTGTTGTGTCTGTGATTTTGCATTGACCCACAGACTTCAGTGGTCATGTTTGGTCCGACTCAATCAGCCTAAAAAAAATACTGCTGTGTGCACAGACCCATTAAAGTCAATGGGTGCGTGTGCCAACTGCGGAAAATGTAGGTGAAATGTGAGCATGGTTTTAGAAGCGGGGCCGGACATGCCACCATTGGTGCAGCTGCACAGGGGCCCTGTAAGCAAGGGGGGCCATTCCGCTATGGAAAAAATGGCACCAAGGTTCGCATGGCTCAAAGCGACTGATCGATTAGGTCAGTGATGGGAAAAGTGCGCCTGCTGATTCTAAACTATAACTCCCACCATGCCCTGCAGTAGGCTGATAGCTATAGACAGGCTTTACATGCTGGGAGTTGTAGTTCTGCAACAGCTGGAGAGCCGCACGTTGCCCATCACTGGATTAGGTGAATGATTGACTAGAGAGCCGCAGTAAGGGACAAGGAGCGCTCCGATCAGACCCCTCAGTTTTGATAAATTCATTGTTAAAGGGGATGGTTGTCTTTAGGAGGAAATCTAGGCAGTCCCCGGGATCCTGCGCCACCGCTCCCGTATCCCCGGCCGGGCTCTATTTACCTGGCTGCAGCGGTGACGTATTGTTGACAACACATGACCACTTCAACCAATCATCGGCCTCGTCCGGTGCACCTCTGGGGCCAGTAATTGGCTACAGCAGTGATGTTTTGTCAAAATGATGTCACTGCCGCAGCCGGGAAAACTGGAGCGGCGGCGCAGGTTCTGTCAGGTAAGGCCACTTTCACAGTTGCGTTTTTGCCTGATCCGGCAGGGATCTTCAAAAAACGCTTCCGTTACTGATAATACAACCGTCTGCATCCGTTATGAACGGATCCGGTTGTATTATCTGTAACATAGCCAAGACGGATCCGTCATAAACTTTATTGAAAGTCTATGGGGGATGGATCCATTTTCTGTTGTGTCAGAGCAAACGGATCTGTTCCCATTGACTTGCATTGTGGGTCGTGCTGGATCCGCATCCCATGAGGGAAAAAAAATGCAGCTTGCTGCGGTTTGCTCTCCGGTATTGGAAGACAACAAAACGGAACGGAATGCATTTTGGAGCGTTCTGTTCTGTTCTGTTACGTTTTGTCCACATAGACAATGAATGGGGACATAACGGAAGCACTTTTCTCCGGTATTGAGACCCTATGACGGATCACCGTACCGGAAAAGAGAAACGCTAGTGTAAAAGTAGCCCAAGTTCTGTATTTCAGGCACTCGTTCCGAAACTAGACAACCCCTTTAACAATGACATTATTAATAGGGAGGGCCTCCGCAGCTTATCAGAAGGACGCCTCCACAATAAACAGATTGTAAAGCGTCCCCCATAGGGTCTATAAAAATGTGTTTTTCTAACCCAGGTACCCGCTCAATGCCACTGACGATCATCCACGGATTAGTTCCTATGGAAAGCCTTACTCCGACGGGTGCGTATTCCTCCAGGATCCCCCATTCACTCATTCTTCTTGTTTTACAGAGTTTTTTTGCCCCTGATTTTGTGCCTTAAGAAAAGATGGCCGCTCCACCGCCTCCCAAGGAAACGGTAGTCATCACCGGAGGTGGCGGTTACTTTGGACACAGGTTGGTGCCGCGGTATAATTAATAATGTTGCATAATTATGGAAAGTCTATTAATAATCTATTTAATTATTCAATTCCAATGGGGATAACGTTGACTAATGAGAACTAATTGCATCTTCCGGAGAAGCCAAATTCCATTATTAATTAGATTACGTTAATGGGTTTTGCCGTTCTGGGCTTAATAAATATTCTGCCATTGCTGCCATCCCCTCCTAATGTATGGGCTTGTGTTGAAGATTGATTTAAAGGGACGGCGTCCGAAAAGTAAGTAGAAGTATATGCAGTAGGATTTGTGGGTGCAGGGCAGGAGCGCACAGCTACAGTATACATACACAGGGTTATCTACTGATTGTAGCCGTGAACTCTGCTCTTCGTACAACACAGAAAGGCAAACACATTCCCTACGACATATGAACGCGGGGCGTAGCTTACTTCATTTAGGCTTTAAACAGCATATACTACCCTCTTCCAAATACATTTGGGGGCACATTTATTAAAACACTAGTCTTAATAAACCCCTATGGCTGGTGGTGGATCCGCCATAGTTATAAAGAGGCGCCGGCCCAGCTTCCTTGCAGTCTTAGGCTACCTTCACACTAGCGTTTTTTGCGGCTCCATCATGGATCTGCAAAACCGCTTCCATTACAATAATACAACCGCATACATCCGTCATGAATGGATCCGGTTGTATTATGTCTTCTATAGCCATGACGGATCCGCTTTTCCATTGCGCCAGATTGTGTCAGAGAAAACGTCCCCATTGACTTACATTGTGTGCCAGGATCCGTTTGGCTCAGTTTCGTCACGCAGACAGCAAAACGCTGCAGGCAGCGTCCAGAGCGGAATAGGAGACTGATCAGAGGCAAACTGACGCATTCTGAGCGGATCCTTTTCCATTCAGAATGCATTAGCGCAAAACTGATCGATTTTGGACCGGAGAGCCCTGAACGGATCTCACAAACAGAAAGCCAAAACGCGAGTGTGAAAGTAGGCTTACATTTACACCATTTTCTGCGCCTAACACAGGCGTACAAAATGGTAAGTGAGACGGACCTGCCGGCCCTTCCACGCCCAGTTTTTTTAGACCTGGCGTGAGCGGGGAGAAGCCACAGGTTGTGGACCTTTGCACAACAATCTGCGTTAGAAACAGGCGTATTTCTGTTTAATAAATGACCCCCTTAGCGTCTAGAAAAGCTGGGAGAGACTCTGTACAGCTGCCCCTGCGGTTTTCAGTGATTATCACCCTGCTTTCCCAGACCCCCTCATTAGATATAATAAATGTATTAGATTTATCACTTTAAGGGGGCTGTCCCGGCTTTTTCATATTGATGACCTATCCTCAGGATAGGTCATCGATCGGTGGGGACCTGGAACCCCTGCCAATCAGCTGTATGAGGAGATGCAGTGCGCACGTGCCGTCTCCCTTCCGTCTTCCTGTTCTGCTGCTGCTGTCCCATAGACATACAGCAGCGGACAGGAAGAGAGACGGCACGTGCGCACTGCGTCTCCTCCTACAGCTGATCGGCGGAGGTCCCGGGTGTCAGACTCTCACCAATCTGTTATTGATGACCTATCCCGAGGCTTACAGCTCTACCTTTCACAGTTGACACAATTTAGGGCTTTTTTATCTTTTATTCATTAAAAGTTATATTTTAGCTACCCTTTCCTAGTATATTTGACACGAGTTTCATAATTCCCAACTAACCTCTAGAAGTGGCAAAAACTGCAAAACGAGCCTTAAAGAGTATAACATTACATATTGCCTACAAAATCACGGTGCCTATTTCCGATTCCTAGGTTAGGCTGTACGCTGCACCAGATGGGGGTCAGTGTGGTTCTTTTCGATGTACGGAAACCGGCACAAGATCTTCCTGATGGAATCCGGTTCATACAGGGCGATATTCGCTCCCTGTCTGCCGTGGAGGAAGCTTTAACTAACGCCTCCTGCGTAATCCACACCGCTTCTTACGGAATGTCCGGCCGGGAGCAGCTCCAGACCCAGCTGACCGAAGAAGTCAACGTCAAGGGGACGGAGAACGTCATCCTGGCCTGCATAAATAAAAGCGTCCCGCGGTTAGTCTACACCAGCACCTTTAATGTTGTCTTTGGGGGGCAGTCCATTAAAAAAGGAGACGAGTCCATGCCGTACCTACCTCTGAACCGCCATGCCGACAACTACTCTCGTACCAAAGCCATTGCTGAGAAGAAAGTGCTGAACAGTAATGGGCAGCCGCTGGCAAATAAAAGGGGATGTTTAAGGACCTGTGCCCTCCGATCCGCTGGAATCTACGGTCCCGGGGAGCAAAGACACCTTCCCAGGATCATCAAGAACGTGGCCGCGGGGTTGTTCATATTTTCTTATGGGGATCGTAATAATCTGGTACAGTTCGTCCACATCGATAATCTTGCGTCTGCGCATATTTTAGCTGCCAAAGGTCTTACGGATGAGATGAAGCATGTAGCCGCCGGCCAGGCCTACTTCGTAGCCGACCCCGCCCCAATCGATAACTTCCAGTTCTTCCGCCCCTTTATTGAAGGTCTCGGGTACAAGTTCCCTTCATTCCGGGTGCCCCTCTTTTTTGTGTACTTCATGTCCTACCTCACCGAATGGTTGCATTTCCTCATCAGGCCCATCTATAACTTCCAGCCCTTGCTGACCCGCGCTGAGGTTTACAAAACGGGGGTCACTCACTACTTCAGCATTGACAAAGCCAAGAAGGAGCTGGGGTACGAACCCAAACCATATACTATGCAGGAGGTGGTTGAATGGTACCGAACGAGGGGTTACGGGAAGAAAGTCAAAAAGACCAAAGGTCCCAGCGTCCTCTGGAACGTGGTGGCATTTGTAGTGCTGGTCGTAGCGGTGCTTGCTTGGGTTCCTGTGGTTGTGGGGTTAGCCCTATAGTCCCCAAAGTAATGATGATTGTAAGGCATGGCTTTACTGTATAGATCTGCATATAATGTGCCATGCCTTTGCAAACACTTGCTTTACTTATCTTGTACTGGTATTGAGTTAAATATTCTACTCCAGTCACATCCAGAGCTGTTCGTCACATCACTCGGATTGTCCAAACTGAACTACCTTCTGCTGTTTAGTGTCTTGTGTAAATGGTCATTTTTCCGCAGTCAGCGACCTCGTGGGCTGAACAGCAAGATGAGAGGACCTGAGGTTTGAATGCAGCTTTGGAGGTAACTGGAGCCTGGAAAAATAGCAGTAAAAGATAAGCATTTGCATAACTACTGAACATTGTAGATATTGTCTTCCCTGACACATCTATGCAGCAGTCGGGGTACTTGCACACTTGCGTTGTTGGATTCAGTCACCGGAACTGCCTGCCGGATCCGGAAATCTGTAGGCAAACGGATCCGTCTCACAAATGCATTGCAATACAGGATCCGTCTCTCCGGTCGTCATCCGGAAAAACAGATCCGGTATTTATCTTTTTCATATTTTTAAAGGTCTGCACACGCCTGCATTTCGAAATTTTGAACTGAGAAAATACCACAGCATGCTGCGGTATTTTCTCCGTCCAAAAAACGTCAGAGGGACTGAACTGATGCATCCTGAACGGATTTCTCCCCATTCAGAATGTGTTAGGATTAAACTGATCAGTTCTTTTCCGGTATTGAGCCCCGAGGACGGAACTCCATACCGGAGAAGAATAACGCTAGTGTGAGAGTGCCCTTCCTTGAATTCCCCATGAAACGACAGCACTGGAGCATCGTTTCTTAGAAGTCATTGTGTTGTTCCTCTGTAACTCCTCTTGAAAATATAGGAAGAAATTGACAACTGGTTGTTACTATTCCCCTTGTCAATATCCTATCCCCCCTGTGCAGTCAGACCTTCTCAGCACGGATACAGCCCTTTTACATGGGGAATGGTAAGTTTATTCATACGTTTCTAGCAGGTATAACAGAGGAACTGCATAATGCAGGGTTCTAAAAAAATGCTCTAAAATTGTTATTTTATGAGCAATACAAGTATTTAGTAAAACAAACTTGTTGAGGGGTGGTGGGCCCGCTTCACTGCCAAATTACGTGGAGCTGTGCTGTGATTTAGTTTATTTCTTCCTACAAGCGTTGGGGGCAGCCATTACATGAAAGGAAGCCGTGGACCAACGTTAGGACCGTTATTCGGGGCAGACCTGAAGGGCGGCTAGGCTTGGAGGAAGAAAGTACACCATTAAAGTGCTTCTCGGGCCAACTCCTATTAATTGTATTAAGTAGCGGTGCCGGGTGGAGGGCTCGTCCGTGTCCTTACGTCGGTGGGCAGATTATCTGAGACGGGCTATGCCAGCTGAGGGCCTCACATACAGTACAGTCGGCAGTGTGTCTATACAGACTGTCAGACGCTCTCAATGCTATTCCTCCTCATAGGGTTCCTCTTTATGTTCGTAAATGACATCCTTCATACCCGTGACAGACATTACCGGGGCTAATAATTAATTGCAGTGCAGAGATAGCCATCCATAATCTGTGTTTTCCAGGGTGTACATTGACCTGGGGCTGTTAGGCTCTATTCACATCACACTGTAAACCTTCCCTCGAAGGTTTTCTCCAGCGAAAGGTGGGAAGTTCATATCACTCCATATAGTGGGACACGTCTCCTTTATTTCCCGCCAATTAGGTATATAGTGGGACACGTCCCCTTTATATTCCAGTTCACATCCCGCCGTATTGGCATATAGTGGGACACGTCCCCTTTTATATTCCAGTTCACATCCCGCAGTATAGACATATAGTGGGACACGTCCCCTTTATATTCCAGTTCACATCCCACAGTATAGACATATAGTGGGACACATCCCCTTTATATTCCAGTTCACATCCCGCCGTATTGGCATATAGTGGGACACGTCCCCCTTATATTCCAGTTCACATCCTGCAGTATAGGCATATAGTGGGACACGTCCCCTTTATATTCCAGTTCACATCCTGCAGTATAGGCATATAGTGGGACACATCCCCTTTATATTCCAGTTCACATCCCACAGTATAGGCATATAGTGGGACACATCCCCTTTATATTCCAGTTCACATCCTGCAGTATAGGCATATAGTGGGACACATCCCCTTTATATTCCAGTTCACATCCCACAGTATAGACATATAGTGGGACACGTCCCCTTTATATTCCAGTTCACATCCTGCAGTATAGGCATATAGTGGGACACGTCCCCTTTATATTCCAGTTTACATCCCGCCGTATAGACATATAGTGGGACACGTCCCCTTTATATTCCAGTTCATTTCCCGCCGTATAGACATATAGTGGGACACGTCCCCTTTATATTCCAGTTCACATCCCGCCGTATAGGCCTATAGTGGGACATGTCCCCTTTATATTCCAGTTCACATCCTGCAGTATAGGCCTATAGTGGGACACGTCCCCTTTATATTCCAGTTCACATCCTGCAGTATAGGCATATAGTGGGACACGTCCCCTTTATATTCCAGTTCACATCCCGCCGTATTGGCATATAGTGGGACACGTCCCCTTTATATTCCAGTTTACATCCCGCCGTATAGGCATATAGTGGGACACGTCCCCTTTATATTCCAGTTTACATCCCGCCGTATAGGCATATAGTGGGACACGTCCCCTTTATATTCCAGTTTACATCCCGCCGTATAGGCATATAGCGGGACACGTCCCCTTTATATTCCAGTTCCCAGTGAAGCCATGCTCTTCCCATCCCGCCCACCACGGCTTGTCATGCACCCCTCACTTCTCCTTCAGCAGGCACGGCTCATACATTCGCTCTCCCCAGCATTACGGGGCTGTCTCCACCTCTTTGTTTTAGTCCTTGTCATTTTAACCAGGGGTTTTTATTGGGAGCACAGGCGTCCCATTGCCACCCTCTTCCTTCCACGGGCTTCTTCATCCACGTACATGTCTCCCTCCCTGACGTTGCCGGCTGCACAGACACCGAGGCTTTGTCTTTTGCTCTGTGCGTCTCTGCACAGAGGTGAAATCCACTCCAGCCACAAGACACCACGACTACAGCCGCCACTGCACAACAATTACCTTGAAGTGGCTGCGTGGCGCCTATATCCCCCTATAGCCGCACAGCTATACGACTGTGTCTTTACGGTCACCTGTGGTTGATTTAAATTCTCCTGGGTCTAGAGCCACGAGACAGAGAGGAGGATGAGGCAGCTCTTTAGCTCAGTGTATTGAAGTACCTTGTCCTGCTGTGTGATTAGGACAGGTTTTGTTTGTAATAATAGTACAGCGGCCATTTTATTTCCCCTGATTGCTCCCTAGACAAAACGAGCCATTATACCTAATGAAAGGTGTTTGGGAATATATTTATAATAACCTAAAATTTAAGTATTTTCATTTTCTTAATTTCTGGAGAACCCCTTTACGGATCCGGCAGGAATTATTCTGGACCTCCTTGACAGTCGTTACATGCGGCTTTTCCCCAGCCGGTGATGACTGATTGCATTTACGTGCACTATAGGGTTACTGCTCCTCCGGGATAAAGGCCCGGGTGCTTCTCTCTAATGTCTATGGAGCCGGTTGGGAGATTTCCGCACAGGAGTATTAATAATTCATCTCTCCACATATGTTCTCATGGAGGCCATTACTGCACAGGAATCATTCCTTACCTGTTTGTCAAATAACACAATCTCATTTTGGGCTGATTTGCTGCTCCACAAGGATTTTCCTGTATAATCTGCAAGATTTAACAATATTCATAATAATAAACTGATGATACTGTGCCGGTTTATCCTTCTATGTATGATACGTTGTAATACTGTGATGCTAGAGACTACAGAATCCCCCCACCCAACTTTCCAACGATGGGGGAAATGGCACGTAGAAGTCTCGGGTTATCGAAGAATCCCGTTATGGATTCCGCTTCCACGGACCATAACGGAATTTGGAATCCATAGCGGGATTCTTTGATAACCCGAACTTTGGACGCCGAACTTAAAACACAAGTTCGCTCAACACTAATTGTGAGGATTCGGGAGACACTACAAGGCGTCTGTTTATATACATCTGTCCGATCACTGCAAACCTTTATTAAAAACATAAAAAAAACACATTCTGCGTTATAAAACTTGACATATTTGACAGTATTAAATTAAACTTCGTTTCCTAGTTTGTATCACCTCACAGACCACCACAGTATAAGGCACAGGGGTCTTCTGAGATCTCAGCGTACATCCTGAAGAAGAGTTGTAGAAGAAGCTGATGTAGGTGTAATGGTAACGCCCCCGTTGCTTCTAGAGGCTTATTTGCAAATATTAAAACATTATTTTTCTCAGCAGTGCGGGCGCATATGAACATGGGACCAACACAGACGCCTTCAGCTGCCAAGTGCACATGTAACAGGTCAGCCGGTGTCATAGGGACAAAACTGCTGACAGATGGGCTTTAAATGTAGTAAACAAGTGCTGGGTAACCTACTATATCGTAGGGTTTTCAAGAAGATTATCTACCCGTGTAAGTGGACCCTTTATCAGTAAGAGAAAATTAAAGGGGTTTTTACCTCCGCCCATCAGCTGGTGCCAGAACTCCACAGCCCCATCTATTGTGTAGTGGACGGAGCTGGTTACTGCAGCTCTACTCGTATTGCAGTGAATGGGAGCAGCGCTGCAGTAACCAGATGCGTCCACTATGCAATGGATGGAGCTGTGGAGTGCGAGAGTTACCAGGGTACAGCTACTCCGCGGGGTGCAGGACGTCGGACCCCCGCCAATCTAATACTGATGATGGGACAATAGGCCATCAATATAACAACCTTGAAAAACCTCTTTAAGGGCTCATGCACGCGAACACGTGCTGCCAGTTTCCGTATTGCAGACCGCATTTGTGGATCCACAATACACGGGCGCCGTTCCGTGTGCATTACGCATCACGGATGCAGACCCATTCACTTCAATGGGTCCGGAGATGCGGAACAGATTCACTGAACGGAACACTACGGAAGCACTCTGAAGTGCTTCCGTGGGGTTCTGCTCCGCACTTCCGTTCCGCAAAAAGATAGAACTTGCTGTATCTTTTTGCGGAACGGACGAGTGCAGACCTATTCAAGTTGAATGGGTCTGGATTCATCCCGGCGGCCGTACGGAGTTTGCCCATGCATTGGGGACCGCAATTTGCGGTCCCCAATGCACGGAACGCGCCTACCTACGGCCGTGTGAATGAGCCCTAAGGGTGACCTCCTATCTCAGCTTCCTGGAGGAGAGGCGAACTACAATATCAGCAAGCAATTTTTTATTTTTGAAATGTTGATGATCTAATACATGTAACATACAATGAAATAAATTATACTCTCTTGTATCGCGTTTATTTTGCTCAGGTTTTATATTTATATTGTATAAAAACTATAAAAAAAAAAAAGTCAAACCAATCAGAATCCATGATGAACCCAGTGTAGAAACTGAAAGCTGAACTGGTATGTGTTGCTATGACAACAGGGCCCCTTGCTCTCGCCGCTCTAGCACAGAATCGGACTTCAAGTGTGTGTTAGAGAATGAAAGACGTAATGGGATTGGCTGCAGCTCCCACCAATCAGAATCTATCCTCTCCTTTTTTTTTTAGTTGTTTTTCAGTGCAGGTAGAAAAAACGAAAGCAATTACCCGATTGGTCGCCGCGACATCTTGACCGTCTGGTCTCCGCTAGTTTTTGTACATGGCTTCCTCTATACTTTCTCAGGTCACTCGCTTGGAGGTACTTATCAGATAAGAGTGATCCGTTGCCCATAGCGACGAGTGAGTGACAAGAATTGTTGATTGTGGTTGCTATGGGCAACGGGACACCAACACCATATTGATACAGGGCATCCCGTAGGGCAAAAAGCTCACATGTAAAAAAATAAGAACCCGATGAAACTAAATAATAAAACACATTGAAAAATAATAATGCTGTTTATGGTATTTCTTTAAAGGGGTCGTCCAAGATTTTGCTATTGATGGCCTATTCACAGGACAGGTCACCAATATCAGATCGGCAGGGGAACCATCAGTGATGTCCAACTTCCAGCACCCCCGCCGACCAGTGATGTCACATTCATCGGTCACATGGTCTAAGGCTACTTTCACATTTGCGTTTTTGCTGGATCCGGCAGGGCTTATCAAAAACGCTTCCATTACAATAATACAACCGTCTGCATCCTTTATGAACGGATCCGGTTGTATTATCTTTAACATAGCCAAGACGGATCCTTCATGAACTCCATTGAAAGTCATTGGGGAACGGATCTGTTTTCTATTGTCAGATAGAACGTATCCGTACCATTGACTTGCATTGTGGGTCATGCCGTTTTGCTCCACATCCCATGACAGAAAGAAAACCGTAAGCAAACAAAACAGAATGCATTTTGGAGCAAACTGTTCAGTTCCGTGAATGGTGACAAAACGGAAGCGTTTTTCTCCGGTATTGAGATCCTCTGCCGGATGATCTCATTAACAGGAAAGTAGAAACGCAAGTGTGAAAGTCGCCTTAGGCCAGTGATGTCACGTTCATCGGTCACATGGTCTAAGTGCAGCTCAGCCCCATTCAAATGAATGGCGCTGTGAGGAGGCTGTGGTGCACACCGGAGGGCCGAGGCCTCCTCAAACAGCTGATCGGTGGAGTTGTCGGGTGTCAGACCCCTGCTGATCTGATCCAGAGGATAGAGCATCAATATTAAACACCCGGAGAACCCCATTAAACTCAACAGAGTAATCGATCAATGGATCCGCTGGGTGATCGAACTCCATTTACACGTACAACAAAGCTTCATTCCCTTCATTAAATACGATAAAGACTTTATTTCAGAGCCGGCCCGTCCTTTCTTCAGCTTATGTCCAGGTTGTGTTTCTTGAGCGCCCCCAGGCCAGTACTTAGTACACGCAGAAAATGAGGTCTACACGATGGGTGATGTTGGGGAGCAATCATCTAACGTAAGCTGAGAGAGTTCTTCTCGTCTTCATGTTCGGCTTAGAACTGTTTTTCACCATGACATTTAGTAATATGACAACATTCCTGAGGATGGCGCTGGTCGTGCTACAGTAAGTTTGTGGTCACCATCTTTGGGAACCGTAAACATGGTGGCGCCAAGTCCAGTTACAGTGCGTTATCCATAGAGGCGTCCTTGGAAGACCTCCCTTCTGGACTTTCTTCAGATTCGGTGGACCTTGTCCACTTATTGTAGACCAATGTAAAATTTGCTGTTACTGATCTGTTTCGTTCCTAACCTAAAAGAGAGGGAGAAGCTAAATTTTAATTTGAGAAAACGAACCTGATGTCCGGTAAGATCATGTCTACTGCCTTCGAAAACCCCAAACACCTGCTCTTGGGGCTCTTTCACACTTGCGTATTTCTTTTCCGGCATAGAATTCCGTTGTCGGGTCTCTATGCTGGAAAAATCCTGATCAGGATTATCCCCATGCATTCTGAATGGAGAGAAATCCGTTCAGGATGCATCAGGATGTCTTCAGTTCAGGACCGGAACGTTTTTTGGCCGGAGAAAATACCGCAGCATGCTGCGCTTGTTGCTCCGGCCAAAAATCCTGAACACTTGCCGCAAGGCCGGATCCGGAATTAATGCCCATTGAAAGGCATTAATCTGGATCTGGCCTTAAGCTAAACGTCGTTTCGGCGCTTGGTCAAGCGTCCATGTGTTCCCAATATCGAGAGGGGATAAGCCACTGGCAGACAGCTTCCGTGGCAGCTTGTCAACCCAGAGAACAAAAGGATCGGACATGTCGAGCACACCAGATCCTTCTTTCCTCGGGGGGCACATTTTTTAAGACCAGTGTTTTAGACGCCGGTCTTAATGAAGCGCTATAACCCGGTGGTGGTTCCCCCAAAGTTATGAAGAGGCGCCGGCCTCTTCATAACTTCTTCGTATCCACCGCCGGCCTAAATGTAAGACAGATTCCTTGCTGCCTTACCTTTTAGGACCTTTAGAAAATGGCCTATGAGACAGCCTGCCAGCCTGTCCCCTTCCCCGCCCATGCCACGCGCAATTTTAGACCTGGCGTGATCAGGGAGAAAACGCAGATTGCAGCGCAACTAGCTGCTGCCCACAATCCGGGCCTGAAATGCACCTAATTCCAGCGTATTTCAGATTGATAAATGACCCCCACTGTGTCTGGCATTCAGCTGAAAAGGACATTTGGGAGGAACTTTGTGACATTTGACTTGCTGTCTGTCCACAAGCCAATCGGATCACCGGGAATATTCTCAGCTGTGCTGATTGGCTATTCTGATGTCCTGTTTAGCTGTATGCCAGGCAAGTCGTCGCCTCCATAGTATTGATCTGCAAGCTGGACAGTGGGAGCTCTTGGTAGCCGAGCCTTTGTCGCTTGAGCCTCATGAAATTTGGACGGAAACAGATAATTCTTTAATACAGCTCGCGATGTGACTGGAGCATAGGAACTGATTGAGTATTTGGAGCATCATTCACAATATGTCGGTGTCGTTGTACGAGCCATCCCCGACCCCCCCTTAGGCTGCGCACGCGCTTCTTGTTATCTCCGGGTATTTGCACTTGGCACTCAGAACGTGATGGATTTCTTGTATTAATCATACACATATTTTAACCTTAGGCACAATTCACGAAAAAAAAATGGTTTTATCATAAAAATTGTAGCACGTTACTGGTCAGCATCGACCTGCAGTAGTTTGAGAAAGAATACCGTGGCACGCTCGTATAGTAATGTTTCTTTATTCACAGGCGCTCCAGAATTTGCACAGTAACGGGTGACACTAGTGTTCCAGTCCCCGGATGCGCATTTCTTCTGCATTCCTCTCTTTCGATTTTTACTTCTGTATAGATTACAGGCTGTGAACAAGCTCCATGTATTGGGACCGAAACACTAGTGTCCGCCATTATTATACATTTTGGAGCACCTTTGAATAAACAAAAGTAACATTTCTTGCATGTAGGAGAGTGCCGTGGTATTTTTAAAAAATATTATTCCTACCACTGAGCATCGACCAGCCTACCCAGGGTGCCGACCCGTCTCTTCACTAGCATTAAAGGGCTGTCTCAATTCAGCAAGAGGCATTTATCATGTAGAGAAAGTTACTACAAGCCCCTTACTAATGTATTGTGATTGTCCATGTTGCTTCCTTTGCTGGCTTCATTCATTTTTCCATCACATTATACACGGCTCGTTTCCGAGGTTACGACCACCTTGCAATCCGTCAGTGGTGGCCGTGCTTGCACACTGTAGGAAAAAGCACCGGCGAATGTGCACCGACCACCAGAGAGGCCAGCACCTTTTCTTATAGTGTACAAGCACAACCACTGCTGATGGATTGCCGGGTGGTCGTAACCATGGAAACGAGCCGTGTCTAATGGGATGGAAAAATGAATCCAGCCAGCAAAGGAAGCAATATGGAGACTCACAATACATTAGGAAGTTCCTTGTATTAACTTCCTCTACATCAGGCATGCTCAACCTGCCGCCCTCCAGCTGTTGCAAAACTACAAGTTGTAGTTTTGCAACAGCTGGAGGGCTGCAAGGTTGAGCATCCCTTCTCTACATGATAAACGACATTTGCTGAGGTGAGAGGACCCCTTTAACTTATGGACTAAGTCACCGATTCTAATATTAAATCTCAGTCTGGGAAAAATAAATTTTCGCCTGTGCTCCTGTACAGTAACAATGTGCAGGTATATACACTAAAAGCCCTATAATTACATTATGACATCACTGTGCCTGTATACTAACTGCAGTGTGATGCTTTACACTGTCTGCATTATGACATCACAGTACCACTATACTCCCAGCACTATGATTACATTATGACATCACAGTACTTCTACACAACTTGTACTATGGCTACATTAAGACATCACAGCTTCTACACTCCTAGCACCATGGCTACAATATGACATCACAGTACTATCTACACTCCTAGCACTGACTGCATTATGACATCACAGTACTATCTACATACCTAGCACTGACTGCATTATGACATCACAGCACTTCTACACACCTAGCACTGACTGCATTATGACATCACAGTACTTCTACACACCTAGCACTGACTGCATTATGACATCACAGCACTTCTACACACCTAGCACTGACTGCATTATGACATCATAGTATCTCTATTTGCCTAGCACTGACTGCATTATGACATCACAGTACTATCTACACTCCTAGCACTGACTGCATTATGACATCACAGTACTATCTACACACCTAGCAGGGACTACATTATGACATCACAGCACTTCTACACACCTAGCACTGACTGTATTATGACATCACAGCACTATCCACACACCTAGCACTGACTACATTATGACATCACAGCACTTCTACACACCTAGCACTGACTACATTATGACATCACAGTACTATCTACACATCTAGCACTGACTACATTATGACATCACAGTACTTCTACACACCTAGCACTGACTGCATTATGACATCACAGCACTATCTACACACCTAGCACTGACTGCATTATGACATCACAGCACTATCTACACACCTAGCACTGACTGCATTATGACATAACAGTACTATCTACACACCTAGCACTGACTGCATTATGACATCACAGTACTATCTACACACCTAGCACTGACTACATTATGACATCACAGCACTTCTACACACCTAGCACTGACTGCATTATGACATCACAGCACTATCTACACACCTAGCACTGACTGCATTATGACATCACAGCACTATCTACACACCTAGCACTGACTGCATTATGACATAACAGTACTATCTACACACCTAGCACTGACTGCATTATGACATCACAGTACTATCTACACATCTAGCACTGACTACATTATGACATCACAGTACTATCTACACACCTAGCACTGACTGCATTATGACATCACAGTACTATCTACACAACTAGCACTGACTGCATTATGACATCACAGTACTATCTACACACCTAGCACTGACTGCATTATGACATCACAGTACTATCTACACACCTAGCACTGACTACATTATGACATCACAGTACTATCTACACACCGAGCACTGACTGCATTATGACATCACAGTACTTCTACACACCTAGCACTGACTACATTATGACATCACGGTACCTCTACTTGCCTAGCACTGACTGCATTATGACATCACAGTACTTCTACACACCTAGCACTGACTACATTATGACATCACAGTACTTCTACACACCTAGCACTGACTGCATTATGACATCACAGTACTATCTACACACCTAGCAGGGACTACATTATGACATCACAGTACTATCTACACACCTAGCACTGACTGCATTATGACATCACAGTACTATTTACACAACTAGCAGGGACTACGTTATGACATCAGAAAGACCAACTCCGCTCGTGATCTGTGAATTATTGAGCCGTCCTCTTATGTCACATTAAAGGGATTCAAATCCGTTGCTGCTTGTTTATGTCAGAAATCTGGATGACGGCCAATATAGTCACCCGCCCTCGCAGGTACTGCCACCCAGCTTTCCCAGTCCCCAAATGGCAAGGACCCTAGGAGACCATGATGTGTTGTCTTTATTTTTTTTATCCTCATGGTTTTGAAAGAATGAAATCTTTTTGACTGCTTTAGCTGATTTTCCCAGAACACAAACCTTTACCTTAGAAATCAGGATGAACCCGAGGATTGAGCTTTCCGATTCCTGCACTGGAATAAGAGAGAGATAAGGAATAATTCTAACAATTAGTTTCCCTGCTCAGAGCAAACATTTAGTGTCAGTTCAATCCCTCACCAGCTGAAAACTCATAAAACTCACCTATGACTGGCTCCTTCCCAAGTCGTAATTAGTGGTGGAGAAAATATAGATCTTTACTGTGAGCATACTTTTTTGGGGTGGTAGAGGTGCTCCCTAATAGACGTCTACAGTGAGAGCATGCCATCAGCCAGGGTAGGAAAAACTAGTTTGTGAATTCCGGCAGGCTGTTCCAGCAGAGTCTGCCGGAATTCACTGGTGCAGGTGGGATGTCCGCCGGCCCCATTAAGTATAATAGGGTCCGGTGGACACTCCGTCCACATCCGGCTGGCAAGCGGAGAACCTGCCACACACAAAGCACTGCATGCCGCGGTTAGTGTCCGGCTGATCCTCCACCTGCCCGCCGGATTGTAGCCACCGCTATGTGAAGGTGGCCCAAGACTGACTTGTTAGGGAATATGTTGTTTGATTCAGTAAGACTTGGGTCTAAACTTACGTTTTATGTTTGGGGTCAATTAACAATCCTGGCTCACTTTTCTAATAAATGTGCCAAAAAATAAAAAATTTTTAAGGGGTTTTACAATGATCAACAGATAAAACAACTGCTGCTGCCGGCTCCAGAGGCAGTCGTTATCTGTGGCCTGCCCCCATTAGTACCTGCAGCTATTGCCCTCCTGCTCTGCTGCTCACTGACTCAGAATTTTGCAGTGCAGCCCAGGCCTTATGACCCCCCTATGTCAGAAAGTGGCGTAAAAGAAGTTTCACGCCTGCATTTTGTGACTTTTTGAACGTCTGTGCACCCACATTTTGGCACACATGGCATTTGTGCACCACCCTTAACGCAGGGGCATTGGACCTGGCACATTCACTATAATTTGAGGCAGGAAACTAGCATAAACGCCAAGTAGACTCGCTCCCAATTTAAGCGCATCTTCCGGCAGCGCAGGAGATATCAAAGACCGGCATCTTGACCTTTCAAGACTTACCTAGAGTGACATACGGCAAGTTATGCCATTTGAGTCGAGTGACTTTACTCTAGTGACTATATAAACTGTCGTTGATTTTCATTGACCTCTGTCCATCGGTATTGGGGTGGACACAAACGCACACACAATTTTTTGCCGGCTACTACGTTAGGTCGCTCACATTGTGGGGGTCAATGCTGGCTCTTAGGCTCCTGGAGACGTCACAGTCAAATTCTGACCTAAATCCTTCCTAATAATATTCACGAGATAATGTAAGAAACTAGAAGCAGGAAAATATATTGTTGCATACCTGTAGTCCAGTCTTAAAAATAATAGTAAATCTGAATTTTTAATTCATAACATCACCAGTATTAGAAATAATTGCCACCGCCAGTAGAGAGCAGGCACAAGTACTAGTAAAAGTGTAACCATCACCGGACAAGCGAATAATGAAATTTCCTACAAACCAGCCCTTGTGAAAACTACCAAGTTATGCAGGAGAGACACAACCCAAGAGGAAGCCATCACATCAAGGACATGGAGCCACTATTTTTGAGTGCCAAGTGCAAAAGGACAGAATGTCAGCTGCCACCACCAGTGTAAAGCTTTTGGACTTGGGGCAACCTACAAGTCCCAGCATGCGTGTGTGTGATATAGGTTTGTAGATAGTCCTGGTCCAGGGTGACCCAAGATACTGAGATGACACCGCAAGCTCCATCTTTGCTCCATGCTTACCTCCTACCAGGATCTGGGCCTGCAGCTCCTCTGCCATCCAACGCATGTGGCCTAATGGGTTCTCTGCCAGGTATCCCCCTTACGGCCTTATGTGTGTCGTATAATGCCAGTTCATTATTATGGCCTATCATAGCGGATGATGAATACAGGTCTTCTCCTTGTCCCTTTAAGAAAGAACGCATGATTATCCATAATTATCAGTAAAGTTATTAGCATGCCTAGAAAACGTGCATATACAGTCTTTATGTTGTAAGATCACGTTTGCCCTCTAGACTCTTCCTCTACCTTCATTTTTCGATTGAAGAAGAAGCTAATTCGAGTCCGCCATATTCCCAGTCAGTTGCTCGGTCACAAAAACTGACAAGGATGTATCTTCCCGCTTTCTCTGGCCACCAATAATTGCAAGGCCGTCCACCCCATTCTCATTTATCGATCATTAAATCTGCAGATATTCTCATGTGTATATATATGTGTATGTTGCCCACTAATCCATCATGCACATTATTTCGATCCAATACAAGATCCCATAAATAGGAATGCCCTATAGATTCAATGATACCTGTGCATTCTACAGTGTGGCCCACTAAAAAGTGGCCCACCTCCAGCGATAGTATGACAAGATGACCACAAGTCACAAACGATACTGAAAGTGTTCCCCGTTCAGGTCGGATTTTGTCGGCTGATACTGCTGGCAGCTCTTCAGAAGTGATGCTGCAGAAGAAATGATGTCCTGCTTTTTCCTACAAGATGGGGCCGAGCTCACTGGACGGGTTCATGAACTGTTTACAGAGGAGCGAACTGTGAGCGAGGGGTTATGGCTAGTGATGAGGGATGAAACATCCAAAGTCGATTCGCATAAAACTTTGTTTCAATATCTTGGAACCAAACAAGAGTTCGGGAAATGTTTTTTTTTAACAGTATAAATCAATTTCTGAAGTTATTATGCGAAGTCTCGTGAGACTTCACAAAGTAATAATTTCGGCTCATCAGAGCCAATTCAAATAAAGTCTTATGCGAATCGACTTTGGATGTTTCATCCGAAGTCGATTCACTCATCCCTAGTTATGGCCACCACGTTCCCCAGACTTGTCCGTATGCAATTTTTATTTGTGGGAAAATTTAAATCAGAAAGTGTCCGCTAAGGCTATTTTCGCACTAGCGGCAGGGGAGTCCGTCAGGCTGTTCCGGCGGGTGAACAGCCTGTCGGATCCGTCCTGCCGCTAGTTTACGTGTGCCCCTGGACTGCCGCTCGGTCCCTATTGACTATAATGGGGGCGGAGTTCTGGCGGCAGCACTGTGAGAGGCAGCCGGACTAAAAGTACTGCGTGTCATTCTTTTAGTCCGGCGGCCTCTCGCCGTGCTGCCGCCGGAAATCCGCCCCCGCCCCATTTTAGTCAATGGGGACGGAGCGGCAGTCCGGGGTGACAAGTGAACTAGCGGCAGGACGAATCCGACAGGCTGTTCACCCGCCGAAACAGCCTGACGGACTCCGCTGCCGCTGGTGTGAAACTAGCCTAACAATCAACACCCCCGGGGGAACTCAAGGAGAACATCACAAACACCGTCCACAGCATCACTAGCGGTATCAGCCAAGAGAATCCGACCTGCCCAAAGATGCAGCGACGTGAACGGGGACCACTTTCAGAAACTTTTCTAACTTGTGGAGGCGGGCTACTTTTATGTGAGCCAGCTTGTATTATACACCAGTATATAGCGATATCTCGGTACATTTAAATGGGTTGTCCGGGTTCAGAGCTGAACCTGGACATATCCCCTGCTTCTCCCAGGCAGCCCCTCTGAGAGGAGCATTGGAGCATTCCATCCTCCGAAGCTCTCCCAAGGGCTTTTTCTGGAGATATTGTGACATACCGAGTCTCTGCTAGGCGGAGGCTTCCTCCTAGCAGTGTTCCCGGTGATGTCACCGGCACTAATGCGGGCTTTAGTGCTGCCCTAACCTGTAAAACAGGTCCAATTAGATCTACTAGAAGTTTCCGTAAAACACAATATTTTTGTCACTGCTTCAGATCTGCCCCCAGCAAATTTCAGATTGAGCAGTGGAAAGGACTTTAATAGGTCAAGTTTAATCAATTTGTAATAAAGTTTCACAAAAGTAGAGAAAAGCAAATAGTAGAAAGCCTTTGCATTAACCCCCATGAAAGTAATTATTAGGCTCCATTCACACGTCCGCAAAATGGGTCACACTATGTGCTGTCCGCATCCGCACTTCCGTTTCCGCAAAAAAATAGAACATGTCCTATTCTTGTCCGCAAAAGCGGACAAGAATATGCATTTTCTATTACAGTGCAGGCCATGTGCACATGTCTGGTGTCCGTGTTTTGCGGATCCGCAAAACACTTACGGACATGTGAATGGAGACCATCAGCAAGAATGGCATTCATACAATATAAATGGAACCAGATCAAAAGATTGTTAGGTCCATGCAGTACAGAGAGAGTCAAGGGGAGAGAGAAATTTCAGCATAAATAAAATGCCTAGGGGGCTAGGCCAACTGAGTCATAACAAACTGTCCAAGTGTCAATCAAGCTGGAAAGAAAGAAAGAGAAATTCTAGTTGGAGAAAGAAGGAAAGAAAAGGGGAGGGAGAGAAAAAATACATTTGTTTTAATTGCATGTAGGTTGTCGCACCCTAATCCTCTCCCACAGAAGGAAACCAAGTCAAAAACTCAGGGGAATGAAGGTGATCCAAGGCTGCCAATATCGCAGAAATTAGTAGGAGTAACCAGAGGTCTCCGCAGAAAGTTTCTCCATGCGAACCAAACGGGACATCTCCTCCTGTCATTCTGACAAGACGGGGGGGGATGACCTCCAGTGAGGTGATATGACTGTTCTAACAGCAATTAGGGCAAATTGAGGTCTTTCTTCTGAGAACCAATAGAGTCAGAAGAGATAGCAGTGCTGCCTGCGGAGAGGCCACCAGTCTCTTTCCTGTAATGAGAGTGTACGTGGAGAACATCCTGTCCGGCACTGAAGGGTAAAATAAAATACCTTCAGTCTGTGTGACTGGGACATAGTTAAAGTTCAATTCTTTCTCCCAAGCTGAGAGGAACCCCAGTGCCGCCCCATCAGAACTTGCCAGTTAAAGACAATATATTAAGGAGATGGCATGTGCAGGCGGGGATCACACAATGTAGAGTCCCTCAAGGAAAGTAAGGGAGGACAAGAGTGAGGCTCCTTCCCTGCCCAAGGACAGGAAGGATCGAAGTTGGTTATATTCTAACATGAGAGATTAAGGGAAGGGGACGTTACTTGTAGCTCCGAAAGTGGACGGAACCCTGAGCCCACTAGGATCGTGTGGAACTGGGGTTCTGTTGTCCTTTAACCGAGTAAAGACTCACAGTGGCGTCCTGGGGGAAATGGCCGGTTACAAAACAAAAGGGTAAGTGCTAGAATGTTTTTCCAAACTAACCTTTTCCAAAGCCATAAGGATGCATTGGGATGTGCAGAGGAGGCACTTTGGGGTCCCTCAAGAGGCTGGATCCATAGGAGAGCCTGAAGAGGTGTATCTAAAAAAATCCTGCTCCTGGGTCACCCATGAGCTCCCTAACGGTAATCTTATAAGCGGATAAGGATAAAATCCTGGTAGCATGACTTTTACATGAAGTCCCGCTTCCGCCTTCATCTTAGGCCTAATCAAGGTTTGGAGTCTAATCCAAGGTCTGGATGTTCTCCAGCTTTAGTAGGTTAAAATTCAATTATACATTAAAAAAAATTCAAATTGTGAAGATACAAATCAGCATTTTATATTATTGGACACCTTCATGCAATTTTGCTTTAAAGTGTAATGCTTTGTTAAATTTTTTTAAAAAGTGCATAAAACTCCATGTTTGTGGCTAGAAGTCTCATCCAAGCAGAGTTTAAGGCCAACAGAAGTTCTGAATAATAAAAGTTTGAGTAAGGCTCCATTCACACGACCGTATGTTGTCCGCAAAAAAACGGATCCGTGTCCGCAAAAAAACGGATTGCATTCCGTTTTTTTGCTGATCCATAGACTTCAATAGGACATGGCCCTATTGAAGTCTATGGATCAGCAAAAAAACGGACACGGATCCGTTTTTTGCGGACACGGATCCGTTTTTTTGCGGACAACATACGGTCGTGTGAATGGAGCCTTATGCAGAGCTCATACTGTACATACTGACGGAAATCATCGCAATCCTGATGGCACTAATGACGTAATCAGATGTCTTGTTTGTGGGCAAGGGATGATTAGATGAGTAAATGTTCATCTTATCACTACTTTAGTCGAAAACAATGCTTCTCTATCCCTTACTCTATTCTTCCGAATTGGTAAGAGGGGGATATCATGAAGAAAAGTTCCTGTTTCTTTCCCTCTGGGGTCACTGGAGGCTGTACAGGTGAAGAGATGACGGTAACAGGCAGGTGATAACATGAAAACAGTTCCCTCCTCTCCTCTCCCTGGGATCAGTGGAGGGTGTGCATGGGAGAGATGATATAAGCAAGCAGTGATCTTTCTTCCTGAGGTTGCTTGCAGCTCCTTTCCTCCCTTAGAGACATATTTCCAAATTTCCATGCTGCTCCCCTTCTTCAAAGAAGTGCTACATCCCGAGTAGTACTCTTGGAATATCCCTTAAAATCTAAGGTTCTGGGTTTTAATGCCATACCAAGAACTAAACTTCAGCTTTAAAGCAATGTTATATTGTATACGTGCTTGGTCGTGAATGGTTTAAATGCCTGAAGACCGGTAAAGAAGAAAGTTTTTCTATCTCTGGTAAAACTGCCTACGCATGAGTTTGGACAGCTCTGCCTTGCAGACACCTCATAAGTTACTGAAAGTAAGGAAATGTAAAGAAAAGCTTCCCATTCGCTTTGGAATGCATAAAAAAAATTTGAGTTGATATTCTTTAAAAATTTACCCAATTTTCCTAAATTGACAACGTAATCAGAAGAGTAATTTAGACTTTGTTAGTGTCTTCAACAGATTTGTGCTATCGAGGCGCAGAAATGTCTGTTCCTCGAGCCATCTGTAGGCCTTTATGATCTCACATTTCCCGTCTAAGTGTCTGCAGATGTGCTTTTTATCAAAGCAGGCCTACTATTAAATTATAACAGTTTATTGAGGAGTTTTCAAGTCACAGAACAGATGGATCGGGCCGCGCCGCTCATGTTTTAATTCCGCATTCAGATTACATTGGCAGAGTGTTTGACTCTGTAACGGTCGTAAAGATTCATGGTTCACCGTAGATTCATCAAAATATTTTCAGACCCTCCTCCTGGTGAATAAAACGTCCTATTTAGGATAGTTCAAAAGACATTGAGGATGATAGATGGTCCTTCCCAATGGCTGCCCCGAAGAAAAAAATGTGATGTATGGAGATTGTACGGGATTCAGCACGGCAACGATGGAATAAATTGGCTTCATTCTGTTCTCTAGACTGACTGAGGATCTTTCACCAATTAGAAGGTATATTCTAAGAGACCCCCGATAGCAGGCTCACAATAATCTATTTGCCCCTGTTGGCCGCTTCTGTTCTCTTTTTTTTTTCCGACCTCCGCTACCTCTTGTCTGTATGCAAAATACATGAAAGCCATCATCATGTATTTCTTATCTGTGCAACACATAAAAAGTGTAAAGTATAAAGAGATGATTACAAAAAGGACAGTGCTGGGATTAGGAAACAAAGTATGACGCCGCTTCAAACAGTAATAGAGGAAACCGTGCATGTAATAGTCCATCCTTGTAAAATACAGGACCTGATCAACCTACCAGGTATTTTTGTATATGGCAGTAGACCAGGAGGGAAGCCAGTTCTATATTTTCACCATAACCATTTTTGAGTGGCACCGATCTGTAACCTAAAAAGTACATGACAGCTACGTTCATAAATTGTGCATATTGGTTAATATTCTTTCATACTTGTGACTGAAACCGCCCCCATAAAGGGGTTATCCGACCCCTGTAATGCCCAGCCCCGCGCGATGCTTCCGATGGCCGCCGCCACTGTGTCTCCCCGTTGCACGGATCGAAACATACAGGGGACAGCCAGCAGCAGGCCACAGCGGGAACAAGCCTCCATAGCATTGTGGGTGACGCTAGGGAGGCTTGTCCCCGTCGCGGTCTGCTATTGGCTGCTCCCACCATATGTTTTGAACCGTGCAACGAGGAGATGCAGTGGCGGCCATGCGGGCATCGGAAGCGACGCTGGTGCTGGAGAGCACGGTAAATACAACCTGGGTGATTGGCCCGGGAATTAGAGGGGGCATTATAGGGGTCGGATAATCTCTTTAACATTTCACAATATAAATATACTGTTCTACTTCTTATTTATCAAATTTTAAATACTTTGGGACCTTTTTCAGCTCCACCCCACTTCTGCCTCCACTAGGAGGGGATTGTTTTCTATCTGATTGGGTCCCAGCAGTCGGACCCACACCATTCATAAGAACAGGGGTCCCATGCCCCTGTATGAACGGTGGCAGGTCAAGTATGTGCCCTGCCGCTCCACCAATAGATAATACATATTTATCATGGCACAACCCTTTTAACGGGAATGTGTCATCAGAAAGTGACCTATTTTTTAAATTACTGTACATTTTTAGGTTAAACAGATTGTTAAACATCAGTATGTTTGACATCAGTATGTTTGAAATTTGACTACACATTAGATTTAGGAGCGACTTTGCTTCCTCTTAATGTAAGTATTCTATATGGTAATTTTATCCTATACTTGTACCTGTTTTCAGTCCCTTTAAAGGAAATGTACTTTGCGCCAAGAAGTTCGGGTCACTGAACATGTCTTCTTCGTATACCACAAACCTCAGAAACGCCAGATCTGGTTCATGGATCTCAAACAAGGCCTGCTGCTGAATAGCGGTCCACACTGGGTTTAAGCCATTGTCATCTAAAGGAAAACAGTCAAATTCAGAAATCGACACTACTTAGATTTTTTTTGGCATTTTACAATGTCTAATTCTGTTCAGGAATGTGAATATAGGCTCGAAGGCATGAAGCAATTATTATTCAATCACCATGAGAGCTCGCTAGAGAAAAAGACCAGCGTAAATAAGCAAAGCGAGGACTGATGAAAAACTCATTCATCACTGACAAAATTAATCATTCAAAAATATTAAAAAATCTCGGAGCTCTCCAACACAAGCATGGAAATTTAAAGGAACATAACAATACTGTTACTCTCATTGGTAATGGTCCCATACTCACTGACAACACTGGTTCGGAACTTGTTGTTGTCATATTCTCCGCCACATATCTCTATCTCTACAAATGGACAGGCAATACCACGTCCTGGCTTCGGCAGGTGACGCGCTCCGATGACCTAAGAGCATAGACCATCAGTTTCACGTAATATACAAATTGTAAAGAGGTTTTCCTGCCAATTACATTTAAAAGGTGAGGCTCAGAATCTTATCCGTCCCCCACTGCTCCAAATCTGGTGTTTCCTAGTCTCTTGCCGGTCTCCTCCAATGGGCAGTCATTTCTTGTGTATCAGGAGGGACCAGGAAAAAGAGAACAACGGAAGACCAAAAAACATCGGAATGGGAGCAGTGGTGAAATAGTAAGGTTTTACACCATCAGGAGGCTTTAAAAAAATTCACCTTAATGGTCAAAACCATTTGTCCCCGTCTCTTTGAAACACTCGGGTCATAGGAGTCTTGTCTCATACACTCTGGTTGTAAAATATATCCACATCGGCCATTGTGGGAGAACATGGCATCATTTATCTGCATGTATCGATCTGGAAAGAGAGGAAAAGGCAAGAAATTCTATTTTGCAACTGCAAAATCTGAGGAACCTGCTGGGCACAGATGTAAGAAGTAAATTGAATGTTGGTTTGGACGAGAGCCTTCTTTTCCTATTACCAAAGGCCATTTGACTCAAATGAACAAGCATGGCTTGAGTGAGATAAGTGGCTGCCAAGAATTGGACTGTGTCCAATATCCAGTATGACCCAAGGGCCTACAAACTATAAGTGATGGCCTAAGAGAAAGAAGCTACCAACCCTGGTTGGTTCCATACCCTGTGCTACGGAGTGGCAGGAACCGGTATAGGACTGCATAGTTAGGAACTAACAGGGTGGAGAATTGGCCAAACGGCCATGGAAAGTGCCTAAGATGGAAACCAGGCCCTTAGGTCTGACCTGACAAAAAGACAGGGTGCTTATTTTGATCCCTTTTATGCACACCACTGGTTTAACCTCACTTTTAAGCAACCTCGTGGACTTATAATTAGATAGAGAGTTGTCTTGCGACCCGATGACCAAAATTTAATGTCGTGGCCAGTTTGATCCATCGTTGTAATTATATATTCATGGTTTATGGCTGGTAAGGCATTCTAAGAAAATAGAAGGAAATCTTTTACGGCTTTTTTTTTTGTTTCTTTACCCAATGTAAATCACAAGATGTATGTAAAGTAAGACATTTCGAGTCCTTGGAGTTGTTGGGCATCTAGCCTGTTGCACGAAAAGTAGACATCCTTGTAAGAACATCTTCACTAACTATCTAATAAAGTGTGGAGGATTGCAGCATGACAGATAACCTGAAATATAAGGTACATACATTTACATCTGTAAGGTCCATACCTGGTGTCTGGTAGTTCAGAGCAACCATCTGGGATCCACATAACCAGAGGTGCAGAGGGTCATAGTTGGAGGAGTCTACTCGCGGTCCTTTTGGGTAGACCCGAGTTAAAGCTCTGCGGTTATATCTCAGAAGCTCGAGGGGTTTCTGTCTTGAGATGCTTTCTGCTTTATTCTCAACAAACGACCGGATTTCTCGGAAATCAGGTCTCTCTGTAAGTAAGAAAATCAAGACATTTATAACGCACGGCAGAATTTGCAACTTTATCGACATGAAAAGTACAAGAACTTGGCCACTCGAGGACTGTATCATTTAGTTAATTTCCGAATATAAGTTAAAGGGCTTGTGCAGGAATGGGCCCCTCCACTTGGCCACATCTGTAAAGGGAAGCTTATTTACTACTTCCCACTCTTTCTCCTCCAGGCGTGCAATGCTCCATTGCACTCCCTCTCTGAAAACAATCAGTTTGATTCCACCTGCAGCCAATCACTGGCTGCGGTGGTGACTAGCTCCCGGTACATCATGATAAATGGTTGCATGATGCAAAGGGTTCCAGTCAACGCCATAACCAGTGATTGGCTGTAGTTGGCATCAAAACGGATGTTTCCAGTGAGGGAGACAGCAGATCATCGCACGCCAAGAGAAAAAGGAGCTAGAAGCAGGTAAGAAAGTTTCCCATTACAGGTCCGGCCAAATGGGGACATTTGCCAACCCTACGCCCATTCTTGCACAACCCCTTTAAAAGATATGTTCACTTCTGACATAAAAAATAAAGCAGCTATGCAGATTCCGCTTTGTGTATACAGCATCTGTGCAGACCTATGTATCTCCATTTGTTAGGGTTTTGTACTCTTCACTTTAATGCTTAGTATTGTGTGACCTCAGGGGGGTTCAGAGGGGCCAGTAAAACAGTTTTTTGTAAAGCTCCTCAGTTACACTCATATTTTTACACTGTTACTTGTCTATTGAAGAATTCTATACAATAAAAATACCGAGCAATATAACTAATGACTACGGCTGGACGCTAACACAGAAATATGCAAATATTTTAATTTGAATATTCATTTTGTGGTGTTTGAGGGACACCGCAGACTAATGTCACTCGCACCTTCTGCTGTCATTGATGGAAAATATATATCTGCAACCTTCACATGCGTTTAGGTGAACTTTCATAATTGCCAGCCCCCAGATTACTCATTAACCAACAGTTAAAATAATTGCATAATTAAATGAGTTATTTTAATTGGACCTGCTCGAGGCGGGAGAATGGAATATATTTATGTCGAGATGGAAACAAGTTATTACGCTTGGGAAACTGTCACCGAGCCATAAATTAGGCAATGCCTTCTCCTCTACAAAGTTCTGAATCTCTTCTTAACAAGTTTTTGTCCAACAATGCTCCTCAGAAAGTGCCACCTAAAGGGGTTGTGTCATCTCAGACATTGGTGGCATGTTGCTAGGATATGCTACCAATGTCAGATAGGTGCGGGTCCCACCCCAGGGATCCTGTTCCTATCTCCAGAACAGTGCCCCAAAGCAAAGTAGGGCGCAATGCACACGTGTGAATTCTGTCCATTCACTTGTATGGGCATTCTGAGATATTTTCGCAATTCCCATAGCTATGAATGGGGAGCGTACCACGCATGCATGGCCACCTCTCCTTTCGCCTTTGTGGGACTCCTGGAAGTAGCCAAGACAGCACTCGGTTATTTTTTTGGAATTTCCATAAGAATGAATGGATGGTGGCTGTGCTTGCTCAGCGCACTCTCTTGTCCTTTAGGGATCCCTGTTCTGGAGACGGTATCGGGTCCCAGAGTTGTAATCACTTGAATGAGACTGGGCCACAATAACAGTCCCAGGCCTTGGTTTAAGAAAACCTGCCATCATTTCATGCTGTCCAAACCACGGACGATCAGTACTATGTACACCTTTGGGGGCAATTTTTTTATTATTGCATTGTACTTATTTTTATTTCAGCTTTACACAATAAATCATTTTTGAAAAAAAAAAAAGGGTTTTGGGTCTCCATTTTCTGAAAGCCATTTATTTTTTATTTTTCTGCTGATTGTCTTGTGTAGGGGCTCTTTTTTTTGCAGGAATAGTTGACGTTTTCATTGGTACCATTTTTGGGTAGATATGATTTTTTTGATCAATATTACACTTTTTTGGGGCAAGGTGACCAAAACAGCTTTATTTGTACAGTTTTTATTTTATTTTTTTACAGCATGAGGGGGTAGATCATGTGATATTTTTATAAAGTTGGTCTTTACGGATGCAGCGATACCTGATATGTCTGCTTTATTTCAGTTTTACCCCCAAAAAATAATTTTTGAAAAACCAATCATGTTTTTCTGTCTCCATTTTCTGAAATCTATAAAATTCCGGTCAATTTGCTCAAAGTCACTTCCCGTACTATTACGTCAAAAGTCATTAAGGGGTTACACCAGGGATGGGCAAACTCAGCTCTCCAGCTGTTGTAAAACTACAATTCCCACCATGCCCTGCTGTAGGCTGATAGCTGTAAACAGTCTTTGCATGCTGGGAGTTGTAGTTTTGCAACAGCTGGAGAGCCGCACTTTGCCCATCCCTGGGTTAAACTAATGTGAGCGGAAAAAATGACTAAAGATTGCCTGGTCCTGAACCATTTAATGGACAGTTCTCAAAGCATCGGCCTCTGCAGGAAATACTATGTTTTTTTGTTTTTTTTCCAAAATTCCAGGCTCAACCAGATCTTCCAAAGTGCATAGAAGCTATTGAGGTTTAGCATCCTCATAACCCATGAGCGGCACCCTGGGTGATCACCAGGCGTTCCACATATATTCATTTCGTGGCGCAGTTTTGAATACATTAGCACATGACTGGCTCTGCCGGAAAAACACTTGAGTTGGCCAGCTTCTTCTCTAGTGCACTCCTGGTCAGTACAGGCATACAACTCCAAAATCTTGTTGCAGGAATGTTTAGGACGTAGAGATGGACTGTCGCCATGTTTCTTTAGGATAAACTATATCAAAAGGTACATTTTTGAACTATTAGAAATGACGACATTTTGGTGGTTTGTGCAAAAAGAAATAAAACACAAGAGATAAATGCTCCTCGAAGGCAGTGACTTGGGCCAACTCAACTGTATGGTGACTATGATGGGTTTAGATAATGGGCCCTTTTACTGCTCATGGATTCAAGTCTCTTTCAGTCCCGTCCTAAAAATTCTGCCAAAACTAAACCATCAAACTAAAAGGAACAGGGACCTGGAGGAAAATCTTCCCAAGGTGTAAACCGCCAACATTACCTAAATTGTCCTTGGCCTCACTCCTTGGTTTGCAGTAAATGACCATGTCGGACATCTCTTTTGCAATAACCTGATTCTTCTCACAGGTCTTGATGAAGAAATCCTGTAGATAGGTTCACGTGAGATAATGAGGTTAGCTTGACGAATGAGGAGCCAAATGGTACAGCAGCATGACATTTATCATTGCCTCTTTAATTCATTCTTTTGAAGGCAAGTAATAAACTATCCTAAAGCTAATGGAAGCTTTGTTTCTATTTTTATGAATGGATATAGGGATTTAGGTCTGATTCCCCCAGGTCTTTTGGACAGAGAAGGGTAACTCAACCTGATGAAGAAACTTAGACCCAGATGCGTGTGACATATTACATGGGACTACCAATGTTAAAGGGGGTTTTCCTCTATCCTCTGGATAGATCATCAGTATCTGATCGGTGGGGGCCCTGACGATCAGCTGTTTGACAAGGCACTGCTGCTCCTCTGAGTGCCATCCATTGTATAGTGACTGTGCTTGGTTTCACATTCAGCCCCATAGAAGTGAATAGGGCTGAGCTGTGCTGCTACAGAACGTGATTGAAAAGCTGCCTTCTCAGACAGCTGATCAGCGGGGGTCCCGCGTGTTGGATCCCCACCGATCAGATACCGATGACCCATCCAAACTCTCTGAAAACACCTTTAAGGGACCTGATGGCTGCCAATGCCAAGAATTTGTATTAATCCCCTAAATTTCGGAGCTATCTTAAGGGTTCTTAGGGCGGGTCACTTTGGGCACCAGACCAACGGCATCTACACCGATCATCAGAATGCAGAGGCTGTGGCGCCCGCTGGAGTCGCACAACCCCTTCTTTGTTCATCCAGACATGACGGCTATGCTTGCTACTGCATCTCCGTCATATTCATCACTTTTAAAGTTCCCCTCCAAATCCACTCTCCTGCCAATCTGACCTCAAGGGTGAAGAGACACAGCGTGTACGCCGGGCGGCCCTGTGCGCGCCCTGCTTCTCTCCACATCTGATGTCAGATTGTAGGGAGTGCGGAATTGGACACTTTGGGATGGAACCAACTTCAAAAGTCATCAGTCAAACCAAACATATACAGTATGCTTAAATCATTTTTTAATTTTGTTTTTTATTAATTTAAATATATATTTTTTAACCTTTTCTTTGACCTCTTTTTTTTTTAACCGTAAATAAATAGAGTAATATACAGACTGCAAGCTCTGTCTATTCTGACCGCCCTATCCTTTAAACCATAGCAACCCATATACCTGTATTGATCTACTTGTAGAAAAATGCATTACTACTGTGTTAACTCATTATTATTATTATTATTATTATTATTATTATTAATATTATTTTTATATGTCCCTTAACCCCTTCAGGACCCTGCCACTTTTCACCTTAAGGACCTATTTTGTGCAAATCTGACCAGTGTCACTTTATGTGGTGATAACTTTAAAACGCTTTTACTTATCCAGGCCATTCTGAGATTGTTTTCTCGTCACATATTGTATTTTATGACAGTGGTAAATTTGAGTCAAAATATTTCATTTTTATTTAGAAAAAAAAAAACGAATTTACCAAAAATTGGGAAAAATTAGCAATTTTCAAAATTTCTTTTTCTCTGCTTTTAAAACAGATAGTGATACCTCCTAAATTAGTTATTACTTTACATTTCCCATATGTCTGCTTCATGTTTGCATCATTTTGTAAATTACATTTTCATTTTTTGGAACATTAGAAGGCTTAGAAGTTTAGAAGCAAATCTTAACATTTTTAAGAAAATTTTCAAAACCCACTTTTTAAGGACCAGTCCACTTTGTTTTAACTTTTTAAACTTTTTATTTTTGTCCCACTCTGGGACTTCAACTTCTGGGGTCTGATCCCCTAAGGACTAGATCTCACAGGCTTCCGTAGAAGACATCGGACTTGCCTTCTCTGCCATCGGGTCCCTGCCACTGACCCCCGTACCCTCCGCAAACCCTCTGCATGCGGCGGTCGGCTTTGACCGTGGCATACAAGGAGTTAACACACCGACATCGGTGTTTTCACGGATGCAGGCGTATTCAGCAGGGGCTCGGCTGTCAATGACTGCTGGGTCCGTCCTGCACCCGCCCGATCAGCCCGCCGTACATGTACGGCGCGGGTCCATAAATGGTTAAAGGAAATCTATCACCAGGGCATCCACTGATAAACCAAAAACCGTTCTACTCATGTTTGAACCATAGAGGCGAAAGCCTGATCTGGGGTTGTCGGCTATGGAGAACTAAAAATCAACACTAAGTCTTCTTTTACACTGGCGGCAGAAGGGTCTGGTAGGCTGTTTCGGTGGTGGAACAGCCTGCCGGATCCGTGCTAACGCTAGCCCAGCGTGCCGCCGGAAGTCTGCTCCGACGCCATTCACTAAAATGGGGCGGGCCGGAAGTCAAACCGCAGCATGGCAAACAAGCTGAGAGGAGGCCCGACAACAACTACAACATGCTGCGGCTTTTGTAGGGCCGCCTCTCGGCATTTTTGCCGTGCTGTGGCACCTCCATTATAGTGAATGGGGCCGGAGCGAACTTCCGGCAGCATGGTGGGCTAGCGTTAGCACAGATCTGGCAGGGGCTTCATTCTGCAGAAAAAGGGAGGGGGGGGCCCATGCAAAGTTTTGCTAATAGGCCCTATTAGATCTCTGTACGCCCCTGTCGGTGGGGGTTCCAGCAGTAGGTCCCCCCCTATATAATAGTTCCCCTTATCCTGTGAATAGAGGATAACCAGAATACCCTTTTATACTAAAAAAAGGAAATCCGCCGGGCAGATAAGATAGAGGTTTACCTGATTTTCATTCCACTAGAAAAAATATTAACCAACAAATTGATAAATGAAACTTTGAATAAGGAGATTTTTGTACCAGTGCGTGGCACGAGCATAAATATGTATGGGGGTTGTTAAAGTCAATGGGAGAAGCAATTTAAAATGTATAATATGCCATTTGCGATTAAACATATTCATGTCGCTAGCAATCAAGAAAAGTGGCTGATGTCAGAGTCACTTAACTCCAGATGTTTGCGTTAGAAGCTGATTGAAACCTAATTTTGCTTATTATAGTAAAAAAACATAATCTCATAGCCCTTAACCCTTTACCACAAAGGTCCAGCAATGAATTGTGCCGTAAACGAGCTGCTAATTTGCTCTGCAGATATACATTATGCTGATTAGGTGCTGGCGAAGAAATGATGCACCAACATAATCACATCATATATGGACAGTCAGATACACGACATATTAGTGAGCCCCGTCCAATCACCTGCTGTGTCGGCACCAAGGACGATTATATGCGCAATAAACAGTGGTAGAAATAAAAGAGAGAGAGAGAGACCAATAATAAGGGGTTGTGTTAAACGGTATGGCCTCCTGTCTAAACCATTTTACAATTTCTAGACAGATATATTCAAACAGTTGAGCTTCTGTGTACATACATTAGATTACTTATCCTCTACTGATCCTGAGTTACATCCTGTATTATACCCCAGAGCTGCACTCGCTATTCTGCTGGTGCAGTCACTATGTACATACATTACATTACTTATCCTGTACTGATCCTGAGTTACATCCTGTATTATACTCCAGAGCTGCACTCACTATTCTGCTGGTGCAGTCACTGTGTACATACATTACATTACTTATCCTGCACTGATCCTGAGTTACATCCTGTATTATACTCCAGAGCTGCACTCACTATTCTGCTGGTGCAGTCACTGTGTACATACATTACATTACTTATCCTGTACTGATCCTGAGTTACATCCTGTATTATACTCCAGAGCTGCACTCACTATTCTGCTGGTGCAGTCACTGTGTACATACATTACTTATCCTGTACTGATCCTGAGTTACATCCTGTATTATACTCCAGAGCTGCACTCACTATTCTGCTGGTGCAGTCACTGTGTACATACATTACTTATCCTGTACTGATCCTGAGTTACATCCTGTATTATACTCCAGAGCTGCACTCACTATTCTGCTGGTGCAGTCACTGTGTACATACATTACTTATCCTGTACTGATCCTGAGTTACATCCTGTATTACTACTCCAGAGCTGCACTCACTATTCTGCTGGTGCAGTCACTGTGTACATACATTACTTATCCTGTACTGATCCTGAGTTACACCCTGTATTATACTCCAGAGCTGCACTCACTATTCTGCTGGTGCAGTCACTATGTACGTACATTACATTACTTATCCTGTACTGATCCTGAGTTACATCCTGTATTATACTCCAGAGCTGCACTCACTATTCTGCTGGTGCAGTCACTGTGTACATACATTACTTATCCTGTACTGATCCTGAGTTACATCCTGTATTATACTCCAGAGCTGCACTCACTATTCTGCTGGTGCAGTCACTGTGTACATACATTACATTACTTATCCTGTACTGATCCTGAGTTACATCCTGTATTATACTCCAGAGCTGCACTCACTATTCTGCTGGTGCAGTCACTGTGTACATACATTACTTATCCTGTACTGATCCTGAGTTACATCCTGTATTATACTCCAGAGCTGCACTCACTATTCTGCTGGTGGAGTCACTGTGTACATACATTACTTATCCTGTACAGATCCTGAGTTACATCCTGTATTATACTCCAGAGCTGCACTCACTATTCTGCTGGTGCAGTCACTGTGTACATACATTACTTATCCTGTACTGATCCTGAGTTACATCCTGTATTATACTCCAGAGCTGCACTCACTATTCTGCTGGTGCAGTCACTGTGTACATACATTACTTATCCTGTACTGATCCTGAGTTACATCCTGTATTATACTCCAGAGCTGCTCTCACTATTCTGCTGGTGGAGTCCCTGTGTACATACATTACTTATCCTGTACCGATCCTGGGTTACAGCCTGTATTATATAATACATTATATTATACTCTCACAATCATGTTTCTCCGGCTCATCTCCACCAGTACTGAATCCCGTACACGGTCACTTACCTCTGCCCCTTTCTGGTGTATTATAGTATGGATATTTTTGTACCATTCGAACAGCTCTTCTACTTTCTCAGCTGCAAAATCTACTGAGGGGTCCTTCTGATCCTTGGGTTCCAGTGAAAAGACAAACAGTTTGTTGTGTTTGCCTTGCACCAATTTTTCTGTGAAAAAGTCATTTTTAGAGCAATCGTTACCCTACATGTAATGTCATCTTCGTCACATTTCTAAAGCAGAGCTACTTACCGGTCACATACCTTTGCAGTGTTTTCCCTGTAGCTTCTCCCTTTGCACCGCTATCTGTGCCATTAGTTTTGCACCTGACAGCGGTGTCTTGTCGGGTAGGTGGTCCCCAGCGCTCAGTGTCAATTAAACTTCCACTCAATGACCACCCACCTGCCGATTCACTACAAATGGCACCATTAGCGGGGGAATGGGGGAGGCTAGGGGTGAAAAAATCCGTGGCAGATACAGATGCAAAGAAATTCACATGTACAGCGTTATACACGGTGATCTTGGCCGCCAAACCCATCCCACGACCAATAGCAGTTCAGATTGCAAAAAAAATTGCGCGAGACTTTGGTAAATTACTACTGTATTCATATCTGCGTGTTTAAAAACATTCTAAAATAGGAATCTGAAGTGGGCTTTGGTACTGGCGGGTACCTTGGTATAGGGTTGTCGCAATGCAAAAATTTTGGTTTGATTTCGATACCATAAAAAAGTATTGCGATACTCGATACCAGGCGAAAGAAAAATAAAACACATTTAAAAAAGATGCGTGCATTCTGGCCCATAATAGAATAGTCCTATCCTATTTTTGGGGGTACAAGGTGACAAAAAATGGCGAGTCGCATGTTCTTTATTTTTTTTTCTATTACAGCGTTCACCGCATAGGAGATATGACTTTATCGGACGCGACGAAACCTAGTATGTTTACCTTTTTATTGTTTATATATTTTATGTGTAAAATTGGGAAAGGGGGTGATTTCAACTTTTAATATTTTTTATTTATTTTTTACTTTTTTATACTTTTTATTCAATAACTATTAGCTCCCTTAGGGGGCTAGAACTCTTGTTCTATTCACCCTAATGGAGATTTATTGGGGTGAATAGGATCTCACACTCCCTGTTGCCCTGGGCTTTGTGAACACAGCAGCAGGGAGCTTACCATGGCAGCCATGGATGGCTTCAGTAGCGTCCTGGCTGCCATGGTAACCGATCAGAGCCCCATGAATTCACTGCTGGGGCTGCGATCGGAAGCTGCCACCAATGAAAATACTTAGGGTGGGGACCCTGTGTCCACTGCGGCACCAATTAATATAATACTGAGGAAGGTGGGGGGCCCTGTGGCCACTGCACCACCATTGAGTATAATTAACCCTTTAATACAAATGTACGCGACGGGTGCCAGCTGTATCACACAGCTGGCAACCAGCCTCAATGAACCCGCTGAACTATGTCAAGTAACCTCTCAAGTGCAGTAGCTGAGGGGTTAATTGATGGAGTTCAGTGGGTTTTAGTACTGGAGAACAGCGAATCCCAGTATCCTATCAATCTAAATGAAAAAGTATTGATTGGGTATCGAAAATTCGATACCTGGTGCAACCCTACCAAAGCCCACTTTGGATTCCTATTTTAAAATGTTGCGGTATGCTGCGGTATTTGTCCAGCCATCTCTCGGCATGTTTGACGTACTGCGGCCACATCTCCTGCCGTCCCCATTATCGTGAATGGGGCCGTCCGGACTTCCGGCAGCACACGTGTGTAAGCGTTAGTACGGGTCCAGAAGGCTGTTCCCCTGCCGGACAAACCTAACACCAGTGTCAAAGTAGCATTAACTCAGAAGATAGAGATCCGTGTAAGCTAACTGACCCCCAATTTGTCGCACTGGATTTCCCCGGTAATAACCGCATCTTTCTGAGGGGCTGAGTAGTGGTGCACTCTCATTAGAAAATGGGGTCTCCAAACTTGATATTACTTTTATTATTACTATCTAAAAAGTCCTTATTTTCTTCACGCACTTAGCAATAATTACTTACTGATTTCATATGTCCCAAGGTCTAGGATACCTCTACACATTGCCCCCAAGGGACTGTCTTCAATAATCTGGGAAATATGAAAACAGTTGATTAGAATGTGAAATTTAATCAGAGCATCACTCAAATTTTTCAAATCTTGATTGCCCCCTTGTGCAGGAATATGACTACTATAATACTGCCTCCTATGTACACGAATATAACTACTATAGTACTGCCTCCTATGTACAAGAATATAACTACTATAATACTGCTCCTATGTACAAGAATGTAAATACTATAATACTGCTTCTATGTACAAAAATATAACTACTATAATACTGCCTCCTATGTACAAGAATATAACTACTATAATACTGCCTCCTATGTACAAGAATATAACTACTATAATACTGCCTCCTATGTACAAGAATATAACTACTATAATACTGCCTCCTATGTACAAGAATATAACTACTATAATACTGCTCCCATGTACAAGACTATAACTACTATAATACTGCCTCCTATGTACAAGAAAATAAATACTATAATACTGCCTCCTATGTACAAGAATATAACTACTATAATACTGCCTGCTATGTACAAGAATATAACTACTATAGTACTGCCTCCTATGTACAAGAATATAACTACTATAATACTGCTCCTATGTACAAAAATGTAAATACTATAATACTGCTCATATGTACAAGAATATAACTACTATAATACTGCTCCTATGTACAAGAATGTAAATACTATAATACTGCTTCTATGTACAAGAATATAACTACTATAATACTGCCTCCTATGTACAAGAATATAACTACTATAATACTGCTCCTATGTACAAGAATATAACTACTATAATACTGCTCCTATGTACAAGAATATAACTACTATAATACTGCTTCTATGTACAAGAATATAACTACTATAATACTGCTCATATGTACAAGAATATAACTACTATAATACTGCCTCCTATGTACAGGAATATAACTGCTATAATACTGCCCCCTATGTACAAGAATATAACTACTATAATACTGCCTCCTATGTACAAGAAAATAACTACTATAATACTGCCTCCTATGTACAAGAATATAACTACTATAATACTGCCTGCTATGTACAAGAATATAACTACTATAGTACTGCCTCCTATGTACAAGAATATAACTACTATAATACTGCTCCTATGTACAAAAATGTAAATACTATAATTCTGCTCATATGTACAAGAATATAACTACTATAATACTGCTCCTATGTACAAGAATGTAAATACTATAATACTGCTTCTATGTACAAGAATATAACTACTATAATACTGCTCATATGTACAAGAATATAACTACTATAATACTGCCTCCTATGTACAAGAATATAACTACTATAATACTGCCTCCTATGTACAAGAATATAACTACTATAATACTGCCTCCTATGTACAAGAATATAACTACTATAATACTGCCTCCTATGTACAAGGATATAACTACTATAATACTGCCTCCTATGTACAAGAATATAACTACTATAGTACTGCCTCCTATGTACAAGAATATAACTACTATAATACTGCTCCTATGTACAAAAATGTAAATACTATAATACTGCTCATATGTACAAGAATATAACTACTATAATACTGCCTCCTATGTACAAGAATGTAAATACTATAATACTGCTTCTATGTACAAGAATATAACTACTATAATACTGCTCATATGTACAAGAATATAACTACTATAATACTGCCTCCTATGTACAAGAATATAACTACTATAATACTGCCTCCTATGTACAAGAATATAACTACTATAATACTGCCTCCTATGTACAAGAATATAACTACTATAATACTGCCTCCTATGTACAAGAATATAACTACTATAATACTGCCTCCTATGTACAAGAATATAACTACTATAATACTGCCTCCTATGTACAAGAATATAACTACTATAATACTGCCTCCTATGTACAAGAATATAACTACTATAATACTGCTCCTATGTACAAGAATATAACTACTATAATACTGCTCCTATGTACAAGAATATAACTACTATAATACTGCTTCCTATGTACAAGAATATAACTACTATAATACTGCTCCTATGTACAAGAATATAACTACTATAATACTGCCTCCTATGTACAAGAATATAACTACTATAATACTGCTCCTATGTACAAGAATATAACTACTATAATACTGCTTCTATGTACAAGAATATAACTACTATAATACTGCTCATATGTACAAGAATATAACTACTATAATACTGCCTCCTATGTACAGGAATATAACTACTATAATACTGCTCCTATGTACAAGAATATAACTACTATAATACTGCCTCCTATGTACAAGAATATAACTGCTATAATACTGCTCCTATGTACAAGAATATAGCTACTATAATACTGCTCCTATGTACAAGAATATAACTGCTATAATACTGCCCCCTATGTACAAGAATATAGCTACTATAATACTGCTCCTATGTACAAGAATATAACTGCTATAATACTGTTCCCATGTACAAGAATATAACTACTATAATACCGCTCCTATGTACAAGAATATAACTACTATAATACCGCTCCTATGTACAAGAATATAACTGCTATAATACTGTTCCTATGTACAAGAATATAACTACTATAATACTGCTCCTATGTACAAGAATATAACTACTATAATACTGCCTCCTATGTACAAGAATATAACTACTATAATACTGCCTCCTATGTACAAGGATATAACTACTATAATACTGCCTCCTATGTACAAGAATATAACTACTATAATACTGCCTCCTATGTACAAGAATATAACTACTATAATACTGCTCCTATGTACAAGACTATAACTACTATAATACTGCCTCCTATGTACAAGACTATAACTACTACAATACTGCTCCTATGTACAAGAATATAACTACTATAATACTGCTCCTATGTACAAGAATATAACTTCTATAATACTGCCTCCTATGTACAAGAATATAACTACTATAATACTGCCTCCTATGTACAAGAATATAACTACTCTAATACTGCACCTATGTACAAGAATATAACTACTATAATACTGCTCCTATGTACAAGAATATAACTGCTATAATACTGCTTCTATGTACAAGAATATAACTGCTATAATACTGCTCCTATGTACAGGAATATAACTGCTATAATACTGCCCCCTATGTACAAGAATATAGCTACTATAATACTGCTCCTATGTACAAGAATATAACTACTATAATACTGCCTCCTATGTACAAGAATATAACTGCTATAATACTGCTCCTATGTACAAGAATATAGCTACTATAATACTGCTCCTATGTACAAGAATATAACTGCTATAATACTGCCCCCTATGTACAAGAATATAGCTACTATAATACTGCTCCTATGTACAAGAATATAACTGCTATAATACTGCTCCTATATACAAGAATATAACTACTATAATACTGCCTCCTATGTACAAGAATATAACTACTATAATACCGCTCCTATGTACAAGAATATAACTGCTATAATACTGTTCCTATGTACAAGAATATAACTACTATAATACTGCTCCTATGTACAAGAATATAACTGCTATAATACTGCCTCCTATGTACAGGAATATAACTACTATAATACTGCTCCTATGTACAAGAATATAACTACTATAATACTGCTCCTATGTACAAGAATATAACTGCTATAATACTGCCTCCTATGTAGAAGGAAATAATTATTACAATGGTTTATAAGGGAAGTTATTCCCAGAATCCCGTGTTTCTTACCCGGTTGATAACGCTGTCATCATTCATTGATATGTCCTCTACATAGTTTGAGGGGAAGAAGTGCTGCAGCTTATCTCCGTAGTCCCCCGTCCACCTGTAAAATAAAAGATGGATGTAGTCAGTGTCACAAGAGGTGTATGTGATAAATTCCTCGGATCTTCTCTGTAATATCACTCGAAGGGGAATATCCCGTCCCCAGCCCTGATAAGCCTTTTGTTAAATCTCCAGTTCAATAAAATTAGTGATGAATGAAATGGTAATTGATACTTGCCATCCGTCAGAGGCTTTAACCACGTTGTGAATCAGGGCGCCGGTGCAGAAGCTCAGCTCGTCAGGTCTTGTTGCCGTATAGTTGTATAGCGCTCGGACCGTCCCTTGTGGCTGGAATAACACACAATATAGGGTAATGTGTGAGCATAGAGAATAAAGGGGGTCATCTGCGTATTCCTCTTAAAGAAGAATTCCACCTTTCTGTTTCCAAACAGAATGGCTGCACCAAAATCCACGTGTTACTTTTTTGGATTTTGGTGCAGTTTTGCTTTGCCTGCATTCATTGGAAGCCGTCTGGCACCAGGAGAGGTATAGAGTGGGCTTGGAATGCATGTTGGTAACTGCTTTTCCTGGAT
Organism: Bufotes viridis; assembly: GCA_033119425.1. Lineage (NCBI taxonomy): Eukaryota > Metazoa > Chordata > Amphibia > Anura > Bufonidae > Bufotes > Bufotes viridis. Next base: position 98,833,157 of record CM065598.1, read on the forward strand.
TTATTGGATGCCATTATGGCACCAAAATAGGTAAAAGGCAGAGTGAACCCAGCATGCATGTGGAACCTGCATTCCCTGTATTTTATGGTGGCCTGTATGGCACATAACAGGTAGCAGTTAGTGTTAGGTTCCTGTCCTATAGAGATCGGCTTGTCGTTGGCGCACAGGCACAAATAATTTTGTACAAAATGTATTTGCCAAGAATCTCCAATTTATAAAATGAGCGCAGCATTAGAACCAGAATATTTACTATAACTATGGCATTTTTGTACTGTATTTGTGTTTGCAGAGTGCTGTTGCATTGTTTTTTTGTCTTTGTACTTTCAGCCATGGCGTTGTGCACCTGCGCATTGGGGTGGGCTGACTGACCCTTTGCCATGATCTCACTCGTTGCATTGCAAAAGGTGAAATCCGCGCTAAAAATCCAAAGAAACAATTGACATGGTGCAGAAAAAATATGCAAAGTGTACATGAGCTCTGTTACGTCTCGTTCACTTTGCTGGTACTCTGCTACACAGTGTTTTTTACCTGCACAATAAAACGCATGAAAAAAATGCACATAACCTACAATGTGTTCCGGCAGCCTTTGTGTAAAGCCACACAGGGCAGATTTCCGATAGTGGAATTTCAGCTACAGATATTACTGCATTTCCACAGAGGAAATTTTGCTGTGGATTTCACCCTCTGATTAGGGTCCGCATGGTTTCCGCGTCCATGCTGCAGACCCCAAATAGTGGTCCACAATGCACGGTCACCGGCCGTGTGATCTGCGGATGCTGACTCATGGACTTGAATGGCTGCGTGATCCGTAAAAGAAAGGACACGTTCTATCTTTTACAGTGTGGAGGCACGGACCTGAAAGCCCACAGAAGGGTTTCCGTTGGCTTCTAATCCGTGCCTCCGCTCCGCAAAAGATAGCACGTGTACCATCTTTTGCCGCGTTTTTTTGTTACATATGTTACTCCACTCTGTCTGCCCCTTCATATTTAATAATCTGATGACTTACCATGGCTGGGGAGATTTCTTCGGGATCCACGTACACTGTATTAACTCCGTAAATGGAGCTCAAGTCCTTTTCCTAAAACGCAGGAATTGCCAAAGTCATAATGCAGAACCTATGCAGAATATATATTTATATACTGTATATACATACACAAGAATATTCATTTACAGAGGTTTTCCCGGATTAAATATTGATAACCTATCTTCATAATAAGTCATGAATCAGTGAGGGGTTTAACTCGTGGCACCCCCTCCAATCTGCTGCAGAAAGAGCTCTGCAGCCTCTTCCTCGGCCTGTGACGTCTCGTCCATTGGTCACATGACCTTTCTGCAAATCAGATCCAGTCATATGAATGGGACTGAGCTGCAGTGCAAAGCATAGCCCATATACAATGTGCGGTGTAGTATACTACACAGTCGAGTCCCATTATTCTGACCAGTTTCTACTTTCGATATCGGCAGAGTGTAGCTCACGAAGGAAGTCCCATGTTATGAGCTGGCTTGGTGGATATATATGTTGTGTGATAGACTGTCTGCACACATATCCATCGGTGGGTATATATGTTGTGCGATAGGCTCTCTGCACACATATCCATCGGTGAGTATATATGTTGTGTGATGGATATGTGTGCAGACAGTCTATCGGTGGGTATATATGTTGTGTGATAGGCTGTCTGCACACATATCCATCGGTGGGTATATATGTTGTGTAATAGGCTCTCTGCACACATATCCATCGCTGGGTATATATGTTGTGTGATAGGCTCTCTGCACACATATCCATTGGTGGGTATATATGTTGTGTGATAGACTGTCTGCACACATATCCATTGGTGGGTATATATGTTGTGTGATAGACTGTCTGCACACATATCCATTGGTGGGTATATATGTTCTGTGATAGGCTGTCTGCACACATATCCATTGGTGGGTATATATGTTCTGTGATAGGCTGTCTGCACACATATCCATCGGTGGGTATATGTTTGTGATAGTCTGCAACAATCCATCGGGTATATATGTTGTGTGATAGGCTGTCTGCACACATATCCATCGGTGGGTATATATGTTCTGTGATAGACTGTCTGCACACATATCCATTGGTGGGTATATATGTTCTGTGATAGGCTGTCTGCACACATATTCATCGCTGGGTATATATGTTGTGTGATAGGCTCTCTGCACACATATTCATCGCTGGGTATATATGTTGTGTGATAGGCTCTCTGCACACATTTCCCTCATTGCTGTAATGGGTAAAGGGGCGATTGATCAGAGTTGTAAAAGGAAAGGATTATTAGTTTTTCGAAGCGGACGGACGGTCACTGCACCTCTGCTGACGAAGTTGCCTCGGTAAAAAAGACTTCAGCTTTTGCTGCGGTATCAGAATGGGACCTCCGCTGATTGGCACAGGGATGTCTTCTCTGATGAGTGCCGTTTTCCGTTTATCCTCTGGATAGATTATCAGCATCTAATCGGCGGGAGTCCGACACCCGGGATCCCCGCCGATCAGCTGTTTGAGAAGGCAGTGGAGCTCCTGGAGCACCGCAGCCTTCTCACTGTTTACCGCCGGCCCAGTGACGTCACGACTTGTATCAACTGCCCTTGGCGCGGCTAAGCTCCATTCAAGTGAACAGAGCTTAGCCGCGCCCAGGCCAGTAGGGACCGGTAATATCACCAAGGTAAATCTTATTGTAGTGGTATCACTTTGCATAGACATCTATTCTTGTATAGGGAGCTGTTTTCCAGGCCTCGCTCTATGGTAAGGCTATCTGGGCTAATGCATGATAAGCACAATATACGCAGCACATACGGCGTTCAGTCTGCTCAGCAGCTCCTCGGTCACCGGGTAGCGTAGCTTAATTTTTCGGTATAATGCATGCTTCTCATAATAATTAACCAGTTCCACCAAATTCTCAAAATAGGCTGAAGTCCCAAGAACAAACAGGCGGCCATCTTTTGTGATTCTGCAGTGCTTAATTTTTCCCTCTGCCCTAAAAAAAAAAAAAAAAAAAAGTGAGACAAAATGGCAGAAAATTTCTATTTACCAGTACATAATCTCACAGCCCAGATCTTAGATTGTTGTGAATGGATCTTTTTAAGTCCAAAAGTCGGGTTGTATAACAGCGTGTGTCGTTTCTGCCATCAGGGACCAGGGGCGTAACTAGCATAGCGGCAGACCAGGCGACTGCTATGGGCCCCAGGGCAAGAGGGGGCCCAGTTGAAATCATCTTCTCTTCTACTGGGGGTGAAAACTTGGACAGGACTCTACCCTCTAAAGCAGGCATGCTCAACCTGCGGCCCTCCAGCTGTTGCAAAACTACAACTCCCAGCATGCCCGAACAGCTTTCAGCCTACAGCAGGGCATTGTGGGAGTTGTAGTTTTAGAACAGCTGGAGGGCCGCAGGTTGAGCATGCCTGCTCTAAAGGAACAACCTTTAGCAAATGAGGCAGGGGAAGAAATGGCCCAAGGGTCACTGAAAGGGGTTTAGGCGGAAACCCTTCTGTCCTGTGTGGGGGTCTGGTTTGATCTTTACTTCTCTCTGTACGCCACTGTCAGGGTCATATTCATTTCTAGGGGTCCGCAAAAAATGCGGACAGCACACAGATCCGCATGCTGTCTGCCTCTGTGTGGCTGTTCTGCAAATTATAGAACTTGTCCAATTCTTGTTCATTTTGTGGACAAGAATAGGCATTTCTACTGTTTGGAGTCAGAGAGTTGTGGAATATACACAGCCGGCATCCGACTTTTGCTGATTCGCTGTGTGCAAAATGGATATGGTCGTGTGCATGTGGCCTGACTTTATGGTGCTGAAGCTTGTGCTGTAATGGACAGGATCTGAGAAAACTCCAATCCTAGCTATTTAATCCCAACTCTTTGAATGCAACTGTCAAGACATCATGTATGGAGACTCCCCCATCCATCGGACCACTGGGTTTCCCGGTGACCCAATCCAAGGCTGTAGGATTCCCGTGCAGACAGCTCTAGGGACCTTAAAAGAACCTCAGGACTGTCTGTACACTAAGGCCCCTTTCACACCAGCGTGACGGATTAGGTCCGGATGCGTTCAGGGAAACTCGCACCATTTTCAAGAAAGTTCAGTCAGTTTTGTCTGCTACTGCGTTTAGTTTTTTCCGCGCGGGTGCAATGCGTTTTGATGCGTTTTTTACGCGCGTGATAAAAAACTGAAGGTTTACAAACAACATCTCCTAGCAACCATCAGTGAAAAAACGCATTGCATCTGCACTTGCTTGCGGATGCAATGTGTTTTTCACGCAGCCCCTTTCACTTCTATGGGGTCAGGGGTGCGTGAAAAATGCAGTATATAGAACATGCTGCGATTTTCACGCAACGCAGAACTAATGCGTGAAAAAATACGGTCATGTACACAGCCCCATTGAAATGAATGGGTCAGGATTCAGTGCGGGAGCAATGCATTCACGTCACGCATTGCACCCGTGCGGAAAACTCGCTCGTGTGAAAGGGGCCTAAGGGCTCATGAACACAGCTGTTGTGAAATGTCCTATACTCGTCCACATTTTTTTTTTTTTGCGGGGCCGCAGAACGGACTTACAGATGCGGACAGCAGATACGTGGATACGTGTTTTTCGGACCACAAAATAGATACGGTCGTGAGCATGAGCAGTTCAGCAACTTCAGCATTGGTCATTAAAGAGGTTATCTTATATACAGTGTTTATTCAGGTTAGGTGTTAAAGGGCATCTGTCAGCAGACTTGTCCCTATGACACCGGCTGACCTGTTACATGTGTGCTTGGCAGCTGAAGGCATCTGTGTTGGTCCCATGTTCCTATGTGCCCGAGAAAAAGGATGGTTTAATATATGCAAATGAGTCTCTAGGAGCAACGGGGGCGTTACCATTACACCTAGAGGCTCTGCTGTCTCTGCAAAAGCTGCGCCCTCTGCACTTTGATTGGCAGGACCTGGCAGTGTAAACATCATCACACCTGTCAATCAAAATGCAGAAGGAGCAGCAGTTGCAGAGAGAGCAGAGCCTCTAGGTGTAATGGTAACGCCCCCGTTGCTCCTAGAGGCTCATTTGCATATATTAAACCATCATATTTCTCAGCAATGCGGGCACATATGAACATGGGAGCAACACAGACGCCTTCAGCTGCCAAGCACATGTAACAGGTCAGCCAGTGTCATAGGGACAAAACTGCTGACAGATGCCCTTTAAATGTAGGATCGCTGGGGTCCGAAGGCCGGGACCTCTAGCTATCCAAGAGCAGGGATTCCCCAGTCCTTTCTCTGAATGGAGTAGTAGTGCAGTAGTAGTATCAGTCCAAAGCTCAGTTTACTTCTATGGGACCGACGGAGCCATAGAAGCGAATGGAGCAGTGGACCAACATGCTCACTGCTGCTGCATTCAAACAGGGGACCCTGGGACCCCCATTGTCGGGATCATTGGTGGTCAGAAGCCCAGCGATCCTACATTTATCACCTTGCCTGTGGACAGGTCATCACTGAAGTTCATGGGATAACCTTTTTAGAAAGGTTACCTGAAAGTAATAGCGTAAGAGGTCCGATTTTCTCTCATCCGTATCAGAAAAGCGCCATCCCGAGGAATCCTCATCAGCATTTCCTCTGCTTCTCCTCGGCTAAGGTTATCGTAGTACCAGCTACAAGAGGCAAAAACAAGAGAAATCTGAACCATCCCTTTAAAAACAAAGCGGCCGTATACGTCTAACATCGGCAGACGGAAGCGGCGCTACTTACTCCTCAGATAAGTGTGGATTGGGTTTGGGAACGCCGTCCGTTAACCTCAGCTCGAAGTCGGGACACCGCAGAGAGTACTTCTTGTAGTGTTGTATCAGTTCATAAATGCTATTGAATGTTAGGTTGTCGGTCAGGTAATACCTGACGTATTCTCCGTCCGAGCAGGAGTAGATTCGACAGTGCTGCACTCTGCCCGATCTCCTGAAAAAACACAACACCAAAGGTATGTCCATAGCGGACGGACGGATGATCTGCCGCCGTTACAGCGGGTGAGATTTTACCAAATCAGAATTGGAAATATTCAATGTCAATTTATGGTGCAAATTCTCAATTCGTATTTCACCCCATAAAAAATTCTGAGCAAATTTGTTGGAAATTTTTTGCGGAAAATTTCCCTGCCGTATTGAGGGGATTGTAACCTAATACTAAGGTGTAGCCGGACGCCCCTGAACTCAGGGTGTACGTTTCCATCATATTGGGGTCCAATACTGACCCTCAGATTATCATAAGAAGAGATGGCCGTACCAGAAAGAGAGCGTGCACTCATCCGGGAAGGTTCCACTCGCCCTCACTAAGAATGTTCCGTCTTTGCCCCCCATCTCAGCACAGTACTCCTGCAGAAGGCGCTCCGCCATATTTCGGCCTTCCCTCATCTGCCCGTGTAACCATTTTTCTTGCAAGTGTTGATCTTTCATTGACTAAATAAGAAAAAGAAATACATGATTTGGAATAGATATGAGATAGAGAGATGAACGACATACGAACATCACAGAAGCTGACGGTATACCAGAGCCTGCAGAGGGAGTACAAACTGCCCCATATCTGGAGAAACTCCCCAATCCAAGAGACCGACAGATCTTGAGCCGCTATAGACTGAGCGCCCATGGCCTGCTCATTGAATCTGGGCGGCACCGACAGAGGTACCAGCCCAGCGAGAGCAGACTGCCACCAGGAGGCACGTGGAGGATGAGGCTCATTTCATGCTGCAGATGCCTCAAATACTCAGCAGATGAGAGACTCTCACTTCAGGAGACTGTCTAGATCTCTGCCTAGACTTCACCTCCATGGAGGAGGAAGAGAGACTCTACATACTGCTGGGTGAGGAGGAGAACACAGCGCCATAGCAGCACAATATATTACTGCCTGCCATAGACTGAGAGGAGCCTGATATACCATGGACTCCTATATCCCCACCCTGGACGTGTCCCCATCCCCCAACCCTACCCGATTATTTCCCACTTGCTTTGGCAATGTATTTAGTCCTGCCAATAAAGCTTATTTGATTTGATATTAAAAATAACATAGATATTAGATAGATACATAGATATTGGATAGATAGATAGATAGATACGTAGATAGATAGATATGAGATAGATAGATAGATAGATAGATAGATAGATACGTAGATAGATAGATAGATAGATATTGGATGGATGGATAGATAGATATATAGATATTAGATAGATACATAGATGGATAGATAGATAGATATTAAATTATATACTGTAGATAGATTAATAGATGGATGGTCAGATAGATGGATAATTAATAGATATTAGACAGATATGTATTAAGATGGATGGATATGAGATAGATAATTGAAAGATATTAGATAGGTGGATGGATAATTTGTAGATATATGGATAGAGTGGTGGATGGATGGATAAGCGGTCGCCTAGAGCAGTCTGTGGACATTATCCGTGGCCGTGTACTGGGCCGCGCTCCTTTCTGCACAATTCACAGGCCGCCACCTGCAGAATATTGCGTCCTGCCCACATATCCTGCAGAGACAGTCGGCGCTGATTACAGAGAATGACAGGTTTGGACGGGAACAGGAGAAGCATGACACCGAATACATTTCACCCGAGGTTATCCGCTCCAACACTCTGATACTGGGTAAATCTGTCTTTTTGCAATCTTATAAGCGCCGGTGTTTATTTGGCTCGTAGCTACATTGCATCTTCAATATCCAACCTAATTTCAGGAACATTGGGTGTCCTGGGACTGTGTAAGGCCGGGATGTATTCAGTGGTACAAAGGGAAGAGAGCCGTGATCAGTGGGAGACATGGGGGGGCGTTACCTTCTGCACATAGCATGCATTATCAATAACACACCTCCCTGGGGGTACTGCAGGATATTTTCTCCCTATGGCTATTGTAGGGTATTTTCTACCTATAGCTATTGTAGGGTATTTTCTCCCTATGGCTATTGTAGGGTATTTTCTACCTATAGCTATTGTAGGGTATTTTCTCCCTATGGCTATCGTAGGGTATTTTCTCCCTATGGCTATTATAGGGTATTTTCTCCCTATGAGTACTGTTAGGCACTTTGTTCCTGTGGGTTCTGCAGGGCACTTCTTCCTTGTAAGTACTGTAGGGCACTGTCTCCCTGTGGGTTCTGTAGGGCACTTCCTCCCTGTGGGTACTGCAGGGTATTCCCTCGGTGTGGATACTGCAGGGTATTCCCTCGGTGTGGATACTGCAGGGTATTTCCTCCCTGTGGGTACTGTAGGGCACTTCATCCTGGTTGGTACTGTAGAGCACTTCTTCCCTGTGGGTGCTGTAGGGCACTTCATCCTGGTTGGTACTGTAGGGCTCTTCCTCCCTGTGGGTGCTATAGGGCACTTCTTCTCTATGAGTATTATAGGGCACTTCTTCTCTGTGAGTATTATAGGGCACTTCTTCTCTATGAGTATTATAGGGCACTTCTTCTCTATGAGTATTATAGGGCACTTCTCTGTGAGTATTATAGGGCACTTCTTCTCTGTGAGTATTATAGGGCACTTCTTCTCTATGAGTATTATAGGGCACTTCTTCTCTGTGAGTATTATAGGGCACTTCTTCTCTGTGAGTATTATAGGGCACTTCTTCCTTAGTGTAATATAGGGCACTTCTTCTCTGTGAGTATTATAGGGCACTTCTTCTCTGTGAGTATTATAGGGCACTTCTTCTCTATGAGTATTATAGGGCACTTCTTCTCTATGAGTATTATAGGGCACTTCTTCTCTGTGAGTATTATAGGGCACTTCTTCTTCTGTGAGTATTATAGGGCACTTCTTCTCTGTGAGTATTATAGGGCACTTCTTCTTCTCTGAGTATTATAGGGCACTTCTTCTCTAAGTATTATAGGGCACTTCTTCTCTATGAGTATTTATAGGGCACTTCTTCCTACGTGTAATATATAGGGCATTTTGTCACTGTGAGGATACCATAAGGGATTCTGTGTGGGTACTAGAGGGTACTTTAGCATTGGGGTCCTATAGGACACTTATTGGTACTTTGGTGCCCTATCTCACCAGGAGTACTATAGAGCACTCACTGTATGGTACTTCCTTCCTATGAATACTGTAGGTAGCGTATGTTGTGCTTTGCTTTTTGTCCCTCTGTGTGATAGTTCCTTTATAATACACTCGACTCTCCGATCCAGCGTTTTTATTTTCGTCGTGGGAAGGTAACAAACAATAGTTTCACGCGGTATGAATCATTTTCCAGGGACGTCACAGATCCTCCGTAAACGTACCTTAGGTGTAGGCTCATCTGAATTCTGCTCAATCTCATCACCATAGGACAGTTTGTCACCAGCGATGGCGCAGTAACGCACAGACCATTTCTACAAAGAAAACACACGATGCCCAATCAACGTTATTTTGCGTTTAGATTAGTGGTTCGCCAACCCGTGGCTCTACAGCTGTTGCAGAACTACAACTCCCAGCATGGCTTTGAAAACAAAGACTAATAATAGCCACTTAAACTGATTAGACACAGACCAAATCCTTGGCGTATAGGAGAAAATGCGTAATGTTATTTTCTCCATTTGTATACATTTGCTGCAATTTTAACCAACTCATTGATTCATGCATTATACTACCTTATTGATACAATGTATCATATGTAATGTGTAAACGTGACCTTAACATGTTTTACAATGCTCCGGACACAATACACGCGCGTAGAATATACAATTATGTAGTCAGCAGTATGGAATGGTATAAATTACCTCATCCGTCCTAATACAGGCAATTGTATCTGTCTTTTGACATGCTAAATAGAACATGAATAGCACACAGAGTACTTAGCTGTTAATGAACCTCCGCCATTACATTTCTGTATTATATCTGTCATTTTTGGAGCTTTCACTTATAGAAACATACATAATTCAAGGCTTAGATCCATATAGCTGTGCTGTGCGCGTATGTCGGGGGAAATTACCCCCACACGTGTCAGATAGGTTGTGAAGATCGTGCTTGTGTTGCCTTCACTTTGTTTTGATTTTTATACGTTTTTTCTTTTATTATTGAGCTAAATTCTTTGTGATTGGCTAAAAAACACAGTTAGGTCTTAAGGGGGCCGTCCAGCCAATCAATTTAGGAAAAATTAGGTTTAAAGGAGGAAAAAAAGCAAAAGAAGTAAATTTCACCACTTCCCTACCACTCCTATTTTAAAGGGGTATTGCAAGTGTTTTTAACTGATGACCTATTCTCAGGATCGGTCATCAGTATCTGATCGGTGGGGGGCCGATCAGCTGTTCGAGAAGGCAGCATAGTGTTGCGGTCTTCTTGCTGCTTTTCCTAGGCCGGTGACGACACTATCATCAGTCACGTGGCCTAGGAGCAGCTCAACCCCATAGAAGTGCACGGCGCTGAGCTGTGATACCAAACACAGCCACTATACAATGTACGGCGCTGTGCTTGGTGAGCAGAGAGAAGATCGCGGCGCTCACAGGAGCACCGCTGCCTTCTCAAACAAGAAGGTGTCGGACCCCCACCAGATACAAATGACCTATCTGGAGGATAGGTTATCAGTAAAAAAAAAAAAAAACTGTTGGAAAACCACTTTAACCTCTTCCGCACTCTGGAAATGCGGATGTGGACAGCACACTGTGTGCTGTCCACATCCATCCCTGCACCATTCAAATTAACTCATTGTAATTCCGAGTGTGGCTCGGGGTTACCGCTGCTTGCAGTGTAATGTAACCCCGAGCCACACTCGGGATTATCGCTAAGGAGGTTAAAAAGTAACTACACTTATTTTTTTCCATTTTTGATATGTCATAGGGACATATCAGAAGTGTTGATCAGCAGGGGTTTCAGCTCTGAGACCCCCACCAATCACTATAACGAGGGGTCAGAAGCTCTCAGCCAAGTGCTGCTTCGCCCTCGCTGCTGAGCACAAGACTGTGTATGACTTTCTATTGAAACCATCTACAGTCTCGCGCTCACCAGCGAGGGGGGAAACAACTCTAGGCTGAGCGCTTCCAACCCCTCGTTCTAGCGATCGGTTGGGGTCTCAGAGCTGGGACCCCCGCCGAGCAACATTTCTGATATCTCCCTATGACCGTGTAGTTACTCTTTAACTCTTTCTGGATCACCGCTGGTCTTTACTTCCTGGTCCCTCTTGACACACAGGAAACGACTGCTCAGCCAATCGCTGTCTAAGGCAGGTCACCACTCTGGGCAGTGATTGGCTGAATGTTCATTTCCTGCATGTCGAGAGAGTCTATGAGAGTAACGTAAAGACCAGTGGGGACCCAGAAAAAGTTGTGATAGGAGCAGCAGGGGATGGGGTGTGTTGTCCGGTCAGTTCCCTTCTGGGGGGGGTGCTTTTTTTGGGTTTGTGGTGTTTACAGGCTTGCCTACCAGAGACTTATGTTTTTTATAACCAATAACGATATTGATGACCTGTCCTCAGGTGAGAGTCCAACACCCAGCGTGAGCTTTTGTGGATCCAAAACCTAAAAAGTAGCAGCGCTGCCCAGTGCCAATAGTTGTGAATTAGATCCTGGTCCCTGTGGCAAGTACAATTTTTTTTATTTCTATACAAAATAGAAATAAATAGAAGCAAAAGTCAATTAGAGCAAGAAAAATAAAGCTAGAGATATGAAGCAAGATTTGGGTCTTCAACTGCTGTCACATGGCGGTTGTGTCTCCTCTGATATCTGAGACAAGCGCTGCAGCGCCACCCTGTGACCAAAGGTTTATTGCCTAAAGGAGATTACGACTAGACATAAAAAGCACATAAAGTCATAAATAATATACAACCTCTATAGAAAATATTACCTGATCTATCGCGTCCCACATGTACAGTTCTCCCTGGAGCTTTGTTTCCTCCTTATGGTCATCTGCATTGGTGACGTAATCGCCTTTGGGTCCCAATTTTTTATGCTAAAGGGGTAACAAGGTTGAACTGAATAAATGTTTTTGCAGATTTATTACTGATATTGGTATTCTTTAATCATATTCCAGCAAAGTGAAAACTGCTTAATAAATAGAGATTTTGGAGCTGTTATATTATTGTGTATTTTATCTTTTTTTTATTTCGTCTTTGTGTCGATTATATATTTTTTTAATTTGTTACATTTTGTTTGATCTTTTTTCATTTTAATGCACTGTTAATAAATCTCAAAATTTACTTCATTTTACTTCATATTTTGATTATTTGTATTTAAATTCTGTTTTTTATTGTTTCGTTTTTTATTTTTTAGATATATTTATTTTTTATTTGTGTATTTTTTCATTCATTTCTATTTTATTTTTTATCATTTTATTTTTTACTTGTTTTATAATTTTTTTTCTTTTTACTGCCCTTATTGCTTCCACAAGTAGTGTTGCCCACCTTAATCAGATTTCTTAATAGCAAATCCGCCTAGGTATACATATATAGAAATATGGGAGTAACCCATAGCTACATTATTATGCCAATTTGCCGTTTCGGGGGTTAGAAAAGCTGGATAACAGTCTTTGCGGGGGCTGCACTGGCCGTCACACAGTTTTCCTTGTCATTATCTCCCTCTACACAATCTAGGAGTCCTCTGGGCAGCTCCAAGATATGAATATGGGAGCCTCCCCCTAGTGGCAGGTGCTGGTACTACAAAGCATTGAAATTCCAGAGAAAGAGACCAGAGCTCTGACTCCTGATGTTCTATACCTGAGATCCGCAACCTCCGGCACTCCAGCCATGGTGAAACTACGACTCCCAGCATGCACACTTGCTCTGCTATTTTTAAAACTCCCATAAAAGTGAATGCTGGGGGTTATAGTTTCACAACAGCTGGAGTGCCGGAGGTTGCTGACCCCTGTGCAAGATCATTAGCAAAGGAGCAAATAAATAACATTTCTTAAAGGGGGTTTCCCATCTCAGACAATGGGGGCATATCGCTAGGATATGCCCCCATTGTCTGATAGGTGCGGGTCCCACCGCTGGGAACCGCACCTACAATGAGAACAGAGCGGGGAAATGAATGGAGGGCGCACTGCGCATGCACAGCCACCCTCCATTCATTTCTATGGGGCCGCCCAAAATAGCCGAGCGCTGGCTCGGCTATTTCCGTCTGCCCCATAGAAATGAATGGGAGCATGGGCCGCGCATGCGCGGTGGGCTCCCATTCCCTTTAATGGGAGCAGCGCTTGGTGGTGGACGGACTCCGGGAAATCCGGGGTCCTCCGGCCACAGCGTTCCCCCGCTTCAGTCTCGTTGTAGGTGCGGGTCCCAGCGGTGGGACCCTCACCTATCAGACAATGGAAGCATATCCTAGCGATATGCCCCAATTATCTGAGATGGGAATACAGTGGTTGTCCAGGATTTTGTGATTAACGACCTATCGTCAGGATAGGCCCATCCGTATCTTATCAGTGTGGATTTGACACCCCCCACCCTCGCCAACACAGTTCTGTCTGTTGTGTAGTGGATGATGCTGGTTACTGCAGCGCTGCTCCCATTGAAGTGAATGGAAGCAGCACCGCAGTTACAGGCTCCGTCCACGGCACAATGGACAGAGCTGCGTAGTGCCGCCACCCAATTCCGTAGATAAACTGTAACCCTGCTGATCAATACCAATAACCTGGAATATCTGTAAAACACCGCCTAAAACCAATGGTCCTTTTACACAAGCCGATAATTTCCCAGAAAGGCGACATAGCAAGCCAGTTGGCCGCTTGTTTAAAGGAGCTTTTACACTGGGCAGTTGTCGGCAGCACGAATGATCGTTCATAACTTACGATTGATTGTGCGACCGTTTACTTCTAATGTCATCAACACATCAGATCAGTTCAGATGGTGAGATGTGCTGCGGAAACGATCACTCACATGGGCACTTATCGGGAATGAATATTTCGACCAAACTTCGCTTGGCCCGTATAAAAGGCTCTTAACCTTTCCTGTTTTTAAGATGCTCCTTGGTTTTATCTCACGCTTGGTCTGTGGGGTATAAGCAGGGGCGCACCTAGCCTTTCCGCTGCCTATGGCTAAAACTGAAACAGCCCCCCACCCCCATGCCAATTTCTAAACCTAACCCCTTTGCCACAATGAAAGTGCTCATTGCCCCTGGCCCTTCCACTGCCCCTCTCTTGCCCCTACCTGGTGCTGCCTGAGGCGATCGCCTCACCTGGCCTCATTGGTGGTGCACCCCTGGGTATAGGTGTCGTTTTGCTGTTATAACATAATTATGTACATGGTGAGTTTGTCCTACTTAACGCTCTAAGGTCATTGGACTGAAGGAGATTATTAATTTCTTAAATTAACTTTTAACCAAGCAATTAATTCTGCTCTTCGTATCTTTAGGGAAGACGCGCTGTCCTGGAAACGTGACTTCTTGCTGCTCCTCGAGGGATTGAAAAAGGTGCGGTTACTTTGATTTAAAAAAATACATAAATCAGCGCCCACCTATATGGACTTGTAGTCGAAACTTTAGGATTGGGATGGGAAAGAAGTTCTGTGTATTGTGTAAGTCAGTAGATCGAGAGCCAATAAAAGGCGCTACAGAGGATTCACAGTTTTTATCTTCTCTGCGATGGAGTCAGTCTTAAAGGGAAGCTATCGCCAAACTTCAAGATGCCCTTTAAGACTGTTATAGAGCTGTGATCCACTCGAATGGGTGGCTGGCCAAGGACGATATGACCTACGGATCATAAGGGGTCTTTATATTTCTTGCTTGATGTGGCCAGCCATAATCTAATAACAAAGATGAGGAGACTCATCCTCTGTAGTGCATGTCCATGAGGAACATTTTTTAGTAGTTGTCCTATTCTAATCTTCTGTGTCGGGAGGAACTGTCTAGAAGACGACGTCTCTCATCAATGGTGATGCCCATGCTCTAATAAAACAAGTTAACCAGGGTGGATACGCAGTGGTATGGCCATCACCAATCCCACAGACTGATAAGATAATCACCTTAATAATGATTTTCCCCTTCAGCTGAGTAGGAGATGGTAGCTGGTCCGCACTTGCTTCGGTGGGTTTGGTCAACAGCATGTCCCCGAACACTTCTTTAAACACTTTGGCCATATACCTCTGCTGCTCCACCGTGCAGTGCTCTTCAATGGAGAGAATGACCGGGTATCTACAGAACAAGGTGACCTGCAGTCAGACTTATGAAAGGACGTTAATGACTGTGTAAATTAATTACAACATGATAAGTTGGAAACAGGTACCAAAAAGAGGGGGGAGAAGCTAAGTGACCCTTAAAAGGATGGTCTCAACTGGACAGTCTGTTCTCTAAAACAAATGAATGACGATCAGCAGATCATCACAGGTCTGGCTACAGCAGTGCAAACATGCAAAATGGTAGTTGGACTGTAGTGTTACGGTAGGTAATGGTAGGTGGACTGTAGTGTTACGGTAGGTAATGGTAGGTGGACTGTAGTGTTACGGTAGGTAATGGTAGGTGGACTGTAGTGTTACGGTAGGTAATGGTAGGTGGACTGTAGTGTTACGGTAGGTAATGGTAGGTGGACTGTAGTGGTACGGTAGGTAGTGGTAGGTGGACTGTAGTGGTACGGTAGGTAGTGGTAGGTGGACTGTAGTGTTACGGTAGGTAATGATAGGTGGACTGTAGTGTTACGGTAGGTAATGGTAGGTGGACTGTAGTGTTACAGTAGGTAATGGTAGGTGGACTGTAGTGTTACACCCATAGAAATAAAGGCATGTTACACCAAGTCCTTGAGTGTGGAAGTCACTTATTGCAGCATCTACAGGTGTTTTAAAGGAGACTTGAGCAGTGATGACCTGTCCTTAAAAGGGTTCTCCAGGAATTATTTAAAATGGCCGCCAGTGACCTGTCCTACAATGAGAGTAGGACTGGTTTCTAGAGGGTGAGGGGATGGGGTCTCACTACACAATATGCTTTGGCACTTCTTGCATATACTACACATATGTAAGTTTTCTTTTCAGGCTGCCCAGCCATGATGGCATATCATAGGCAGGATCACATGGGGATAGGAACCAGTCCTGTTCACATATTCTAGGACAGGTGGCTGCTGGCCATTTTAAATAATTCCAGGATAATCCCTTTAAAATAGGTCATCGGTATCAGATCGGTGGGGCACTCCCACAACCCGCTAACAGAATGAGCCATGACATGCCGTAACTAGCACAGGTCCCTACACTGTAAACTGGCCAAAAAATGTACTGCAAGCTGGGTCCCAGTCAGTGTACCAGGATAGCTTCCAGTGCATATGTCGGACATAGCCATAGGGCCCCATTCACAAAGCATATGCTAAAGACTGTCCTTTTGGCATAAGGTCAGTATGAATCGGCATACTGTATAGAATTTGGTAGTGGACTACCCTTTTGCATTCAGAGGCATACCTTGCAGTATAAAAATGCCTTTACTGTAGCATATGTCACAGCCTTCTGTTTACATCAGAAACTCCTCCCAACATATACTTCCGAAAGAAGGCAATGGTGAAGCGTGAACAGCCATATACGTTGGGGATTTGTCAGCCGAACCTGCTGTTTTGGTGTATGTGGAGCTCTCGACTCTCCACGGACCGATGGCACCTCAGCCGGCAGCTTATCTCCCAGAAGAGATTAATCTTCTGGGAGATAAGCTGCCGGCTGAGGTGACTGACAGCGGCTTTCTCCTCTCTCCCCATTGTCAACACATGCACACTTGGTGAGGTCGAGTCGGGAGATCTGTTTAAGGTGTATGGCCATCTTTAGATCATCCTGGGGCTCTATGATGATCTAAGTTCAGTTGAACCACGAGGTCAGGAATTACTAACCGAATAGTAAGATATGGCCGCCTAAAACACCTGTAGTAAACTGCAATAGGGGAATGGATGGACATAAATAGGCAGATTTGCTTCTGAGGTCTGAAAACTCTGTCGCTTGGTAGGAGCTCCTATATTGGTCGTCATCCAGCTTTCCTGTATATTCCGAAGAAGCAGCAGAGTCGAATTTATATTCCATTTTCAGCTTTGGGTATTATATGTCATTGCTTTTAGCGAGACCATATAACAAGATGCATCTCTAAGGAGCTGAGATAAAGGCGCCACCTGCCCTTTTTGTTCCAGGTAGCCATCATACATCACATGCCCAGTTATTAAAGAGTTACAGCGGGAACTCACTCAGAGGTGACAAATGCATGGTCCTTAATAGCTTGCACCACGTCGTCAAATTTAATTTTCGTTGTTCTTGTCCATCCGTGATAAATAATTGGCTTTCCGTCAGGGCCGTCCCAGCAGTCCACTGGATTGAGGTGAGAGACAGGAAACAATCACACTTCAGTGAACCCAGTACACTTCGCAGCACAACGTGAGCGCATTATGACCCTTCCTCTAGCTATTTTGGGGGGGGGGGGGGGGCCCCTACGTCAGCAATTTAATGTTCTAGCCGTAAAGCAAGGTGGTAATAAGTGAAATGGACTTTCACTAGCAGCTCTTCGGGGAAGCCGTACTTTATGAAATCTACTTACATCAATTTTACACAGATTTTTATTTTTATTTTTTTTAAGCCCAAATGAAAAATCTTGCAAACCTTGAGAGATCATAAGAAGGGGAGACGGGGTGCATGGGAAGCCTATGTTATACCCTCACATAAGGTAATAAGCAGATTCTGTGCTTACACTCCACACATCGGCACCCCATCCGCAGACACCGCACATAGGCTTCTGTGGACGACTCGCTGCGCAGCTGGTCTCCGGTTAAATACCTGGGCAGGAAGCAAAACGGAAAATGATGGGTAACAGTGCTATAATAAAAAAAAGTGATTTACAGAAGGGGCATGTAAGGGTGCCCTCACATATGTCCAGAGCCACCCGCCAGGTGCAGGATGCATCACACCCAGCATCCACATATAAAGCACAGTGCTGGACCTGTTAGCTACTGGGATTGAAAAATTGCTGCAGTCAATGGTTATTGATCTGGCTCTCCCAACCACGCCAGTGGAAACATTGCCAGACAGTTTAAAACTCACCACATCTACGCAACTCCAAATCCACTGCGTGGACAAAGAGTTACATACTAAAATTCTAGCCGCCTGCAGTCACCACTAGGGGGAGCTTGCATATTGTTCTACTCAGAAAATAATAGAGAGAATTGCCAGCTCGCCCTTTTGTACTTCACGTTCCGGATCCCATTGCTTGTTCAAGCGCTCAAAACTGAAGAAAGAAGGTATTGAATCCAGGGTGCAATCAAATCGTTATGATTTCTTTCCACATATTAAAATCCAGGTACAAACACGCCCCAGTTAGTTCTCCACAGCCGGCAGGTTTCAACCGCACTGTGCCATGAGAAAGCCCTCGCGGTGCAGTTGAAACATGCCGTGTGTTTGTACCTGGATTTTAATATGTTCTATTTGGTGTATACATGATATACAGTAAATTCCTCAGCTCCCCCTAGTGGCGGCTGCAGACAGGCAGAGTTTTATCAGGATTTATTAGGAGCCGTCACTTCTCCTGACATGTCTGTTTTAGTAACCACTTGCATTCCTCATGTGATAACAATACTGGTGCTAACTCTACGTTGTTCCATTCCTCTGTTATTCCCACTAGGAGTTTATGAATAAAGGTTCAAGAACTAGCCCCACTGAATGATCATAGGGCTAAACCTTCTGTAAACTTCACATTGACGACAGAAATTTCTGCAGTAGAAAATACCTACATAGTTGCCAACAGTCCTAAATTCGCTATGGTTGTTCCAAATGTTTAGAGACAATTCTTGCAAAATTTGGTTAGTTCCGTCCAGAAAGTATTCAGAGCTTATGTAAACCCTGCCCATAAGTGGGCATTCCTGTCCAGGTTCAGACGTGGCCGTGGCAGAACTTAGATGTCCCAACTTTACCAACAAAAATGCTGTTAAATGTTGGAATACCACTTTAACTGTACTGTACGGTATCATTAACCATATGGTAGAGATGAGCCAATCGATTTGTAAGATTCTGCATCTGTGAGGATGCTCTCCGTGCTGCTTGATTAACTGGGCTGGACTTCTTGGCTGGCCCTGACAATCTTGCGCCTGTGCCCCTCTGAGTAGCAGAGCAAGGCCAGAGGCTCTGCTTGTACTTCCACCCAGAAGTGCAGCAAAGCATGACCAGTCACCGCTACAGAAGCAGAGCCTCTGCACTTGGACCGCTACTTGGGGCAGTGGCACAGGCGTGAGGTTGTCAGGACCGGCCGAGATGACCGGCCCTGTCAATCATGCGCCACGGAGGGAGTCCTCAGCTTCGGGGACACCCCGTCGCAGGTGCAGAACGCTGCTTAATGAGATGAGTCGAATCTTACAAATCGATTCGCTCATCTCTGCTCTATAGTATAGTATCGCTTGCAACTGCTGGAGTAAAAAAAAAAAAGAAAATGTATACTCCAGATGCCAACATTACTTTCCTGTTATTACCTATCATCACGGCAGATGAAGTTACACTTAAGTATATAGTAGGAGTTGTTCTTGCAGCGAGTACCACTATTACTAGTATATTGTTCATGGCGATCTCTGTGGTTACCGCATATATGGATTTATTTTAAACTAGGTCACTTCTATTGCTGGGAATGCCATCCTGAATGTCGGCCTCATCAGTCACAGCACCCTCTAATGGTCCAGAGGGGATAGTACATCTATGTATGTCCTCGTCCTGCTTCTATACATATTTCAGCCCTCGCTCTGTCTCCGGGCTCTCTCCTCTGTGGGCTTATGGTAAGGTCATCTCCACCGCACAGCTATAAATGATGCACAGTACCGTCCTCCCTATGGACTGCTAAACTTGAGAAATAAATTGGAAAAGCCAGAATAAATCGGACATCGGATACCAGGCACGTCGGAGTAAGCTATGTTATATTTTAAGGGTCTTATTCCAGACAGTGCAGTTCCCCAGGTCGCCATGAAAACTCATCCATTCATGTTTTATGAAAGCCACTATTTAAAGGAAAACTTCAGCCATTACATGGTACTTTAATAAAAAAAACGCCCTTGTAGGGCATCGGTGATGATCAGGCCTGAAAACTGCAAAATAGACATTTATAATTCCCTTCCTTCAATGTTGGTTACGTCGTATGATGCTCCGGCTGCCATTTTTTAAAAGCAAGGCTCATGCAATTTTGTTCCTATAAGGATACGGCAGAGGCTCGTGTACATGACGTGCATGTATAGTACCTAAGTTATTGGCATTTACGGGTTGTCTGTCATCTTGATTCATGCTTCTGGCTTTGCAGAGACGGAGCGGGTAAAGTCTCCATACAAGGCACTTACTCTGCTCTAAGTCCTTTCTATGGCCAGCAAGTGATAGATCAGTACTTCTGTCCCCTAAAGGTTACGTTCACACTCACGTTTAGTGCGGATCCGTCATGGATCTGCACAAATGCATCCGTTCAGATAATACAACCGCATGCATCCGTTCAGAGTGGATCCATTTGTATTATCTTTAACATAGCCAAAACGGCTCCGTCTTGGACACCATTGAAAGCCAATGGGGGGGCGGATACGTTTTCTGTTGTGCCATATTGTGTCAGTGAAAACGGATCCGTCCCCATTGGCTTACATTGTTTGTCGGGACGGGTCAGTTTCGTCAGACGGAAAAGCAGAGTTTTGGTGTCCGCCTCCAAAGCGAAACAGAGCCAAACTGATGCATTCTAAGCAGATCCTTATCCACTCAGAATGCATTAAGGGCAAAACTGATCAGTTTTGGACCGCTTGGGAGATCCCTGAACGGATCTCACAAACGGAGACCAAAACGCCAGTGTGAAAGTAGCCCACAAGTCTCAGTGTATCCCTATGTAAAGCAGCTTCAGCCTGTCTTCCCTGCCTCCTGCTTGTGATTGGTTTTTCCCTGACAGTTCTTACAAGCTGGAGACTGGGAGAGCAGTGTGAATCTGAAACTCGCAGACAGTATAAACAAGCAGTGTGAGTTATGAGTTTTATAACACTGCAGCTCATTATTGCAGGGACTCATCTATTCTGTAAGGGGTGCAGTTATATTAGGCAGAAATGATGTCTTCAGCAACACTGTATAAATACAGACCCTATGATCAGACAAAAAGCCTGATTTTACACAGCTGCCTGTGAAAACACTGTCAAATAAACCCAAAGCAAAACAGAGCAGCAAATATGTAATGCAAAAGATAGCTAATGTTATTAAACAAATAATTTAAAAGTATATATATATATATATATAATAGCAGCATAACATTCTCAGGAAAAAATGCGCTACTGGACTGCAACTCAGATCCCTTGAGAAAGCGACCGCGGAAAACGTGTCGGGATCAGGACTACATTGGTCTGTATACTTTATACCAGTGTTTCCCAACCAGTGTGCCTCCAGCTATTGCAAAACTACAACTCCCAGCATGCCCGCACAGCCAAAAGCTGTCGGGGCATGCTGGGAGTTGTAGTTTTGCAACAGCTGGAGGCACACTGGTTGGGAAACACTGCTTTATACGATTGTCTCCTGTATGTATTTATTGATACTACTGCACTTTGCATTTTACCTACCGGTATTTATTTTTGGGATTTTTTATCTCTCCAGGAGTTTCTTATCTTTATGTATTTTGAGTTGTAGTTCTGTAGCGCATTTTTTCCTGTGAATGTTATGCTACTATTATATATATAAATATATATGCTTTTAAATTATTTGTTTAATAAAATTTGCTATCTTTTGCATTACATATTTGCTGCTCTGTTTTGCTTTGGGGTTATTTAACTGTATAAATACAGAGCAACATGGAACCAAGCAGGAAGGAGATGGGAGGTGTCCGATAGCTACCAGAGGGGGTTTGATAGGTGAATATATAATCTTGTAGTTCACAGGAAGTCAGCCACACAGGAGAGACTGACAACCTGTCTACACAGGAGAGCAAACGCTACACTGGTGGTCAGACTAAGGGTTGTATGAAACGGCTGCCTTAATAAAAGGGTCCAAAATGTGTGAATGCAACTGGGCTGTGATGAACAGCTAGAATATTGCTTGTGAGTTAACATTATATGTTTGTTGGAGTGTCCCTTTAAGTAGCTGGGCGGAGCTTAACTGTTACAGGATTATGTACACCTAGCAAATGCGTTGTATAATTAACATACGGCTGACACATTCCCTGGGGTTGGGAAAAGTGCAATCAGGATGACAGCCACAATCCGTCCTGTAAGGCTACATGCACACGATCGTTGGTGTTTTGCGGTCTGCAATCCGCGGATCCAGAAAACACGGAAGCTGCTCCGCGAAATTGCGGAACGGAACGCGGCCCATTATAGAAATGCCTATTCTTGTCCACAAAGCGGACAAGAATAGGACATGCTCTATTTTTTTTTTTTTTGTGGGGGCACGGAACGGAGCAACGGATGCGGACAATACACAGAGTGCTGTCCGCATCTTTTGCGGCCCCATTGAAGTGAATGGATCGGCGGCCGAGCCTCACAATATGGGGCTCGGACGCGGACCACAACAACGGCCGTGTGCATGAGGCCTTGGGGGAGACAAATGTACAGTTAGGGAATGTCTGCAAACACTGCTGGCTGGTGATTTTTCAATTTATTTATTTTTATTTGATCTGAACAAAAAAAATTTTTTTTTATGCATTTGGCTATTTTTTAGGTTTTCCTAAGGGAGCGACGAACACTCAGAAATCACGTCAGCCAACAATACAAATTAGACCTGCAGGAACCCAAGACGGAGAAGCGTCGCCCACTTGACTGGCTGAAAGCTCACGCGTCAAGTGATATGAAAACTGAACAGGTACCAATTCCTCCTGGCATTTCATGTTATAGTAGTATGTGGAAAAAAGAGAGTTAAAGGGGTCCTCCTGCATCGGTGTCTGATTGCTGTTAGTCCCATCAGTCACATAAACAGGAATCCTGAGACTCACGTTGTGCAGGGAGGCGCGATCCGGACTTGTCTGTTTGAGGAAAGACTAGTATTCCTCCATTACATAACAGTTCTAGAGCATCTTCTGTAATAATTCTGTACTCTATGTTATTCCTACTAGAAATTTATAAAAAACTGGGTGTTACCATCTGAGGTGTGTCCGTGCACTCTGATAATGTCCAATCAGAGCTGACTGTGCATTGTAACTCCGCCAGCAGAATAGTGAGTGCAGCTCTGGAGTATAATACAGGATGTAACTCAGGATCAGTACAGGATAAGTAATGTATGTACACAGTGACTGTACCAGCAGAATAGTGAGTGCAGCTCTGGAGTATAATACAGGATGTAACTCAGGATCAGTACAGGATAAGTAATGTATGTACACCGTGACTGCACCAGCAGAATAGTGAGTGCAGCTCTGGAGTATAATACAGGATGTAACTCAGGATCAGTACAGGATAAGTAATGTATGTACACAGTGACTCCACCAGCAGAATAGTGAGTGCAGCTCTGGAGTATAATACAGGATATAACTCAGGATCAGTACAGGATAAGTAATGTATGTACACATTGACTCCACCAGCAGAATAGTGAGTGCAGCTCTGGAGTATAGTACAGGATGTAACTCAGGATCAGTACAGGATAAGTAATGTATGTACACAGTGACTGCACCAGCAGAATAGTGAGTGCAGCTCTGGAGTATAATACAGGATGTAACTCAGGATCAGTACAGGATAAGTAATGTATGTACACAGTGACTGCACCAGCAGAATAGTGAGTGCAGCTCTGGAGTATAGTACAGGATGTAACTCAGGATCAGTACAGGATAAGTAATGTATGTACACAGTGACTCCACCAGCAGAATAGTGAGTGCAGCTCTGGAGTATAATACAGGATGTAACTCAGGATCAGTACAGGATAAGAAATGTAATGTATGTACACAGTGACTCCACCAGCAGAATAGTGAGTGCAGCTCTGGAGTATAATACAGGATGTAACTCAGGATCAGTACAGGATAAGTAATGTATGTACACAGTGACTGCACCAGCAGAATAGTGAGTGCAGCTCTGGAG
Source organism: Bufotes viridis (assembly GCA_033119425.1). Classification (NCBI taxonomy): domain Eukaryota; kingdom Metazoa; phylum Chordata; class Amphibia; order Anura; family Bufonidae; genus Bufotes; species Bufotes viridis. Next base: position 98,857,029 of record CM065598.1, read on the forward strand.
TATAATACAGGATGTAACTCAGGATCAGTACAGGATAAGTAATGTATGTACACAGTGACTGCACCAGCAGAATAGTGAGTGCAGCTCTGGAGTATAATACAGGATGTAACTCAGGATCAGTACAGGATAGTAATGTATGTACACAGTGACTGCACCAGCAGAATAGTGAGTGCAGCTCTGGAGTATAATACAGGATGTAACTCAGGATCAGTACAGGATAAGTAATGTATGTACACAGTGACTCCACCAGCAGAATAGTGAGTGCAGCTCTGGAGTATAATACAGGATGTAACTCAGGATCAGTACAGGATTAGTAATGTATGTACACAGTGACTCCACCAGCAGAATAGTGAGTGCAGCTCTGGAGTATAATACAGGATGTAACGCAGGATCAGTACAGGATAAGTAATCTAATGTATGTACACAGTGACTGCACCAGCAGAATAGTGAGTGCAGCTCTGGAGTATAATACAGGATGTAACTCAGGATTCAGTAATGTAATGTATGTACACAATGACTGCACCAGCAGAATAGTGAATGCAGCTCTGGAGTATAATACAGGATGTAACTCAGGATCAGTACAGGATAAGTAATGTATGTACACAGTGACTGCACCAGCAGAATAGTGAGTACAGCTCTGGAGTATAATACAGGATGTAACTCAGGATCAGTACAGGATAAGTAATGTATGTACACAGTGACTGCACCAGCAGAATAGTGAGTACAGCTCTGGAGTATAATACAGGATGTAACTCAGGATCAGTACAGGATAAGTAATGTATGTACTCAGTGACTGCACCAGCAGAATAGTGAGTGCAGCTCTGGAGTATAATTCAGGATGTAACTCAGGATCTGTACAGGATAAGAAATGTATGTACACAGTGACTGCACCAGCAGAATAGTGAGTGCAGCTCTGGAGTATAATACAGGATGTAACTCAGGATCAGTACAGGATAAGTAATGTATGTACACAGTGACTGCACCAGCAGAATAGTGAGTACAAATGATGTTTAATGGTGCACATCTGCTGGATTTTTAGATTCTGCAGTGTAAATGTCTGACATTCCCTTGTAACTTCAGTGAAGGATTGAAACGTACACATTACCTTCCTTTTGCATTTCGGGTGCCAGAGGTGTTTCAAAGCCAATAAAATATAGATGATTCCTGGCAACCAGCGCATCGGACCTTCATCAGTACTCACGTGTTATGTGAGGAAGCAATCCAGTAATGTGACAGCGGATTATTCATGTTCTGCACAGTAATCTCATCATATTTCTCATCCCAGATGCTGTTTTCTTTGGAAAATAGGTAGGTCAGAAACTGAAAGAGAGAGAAGCCGATAGGAATAAGGATAGGCTCTGTTCTGAAGGAAAGTAAGAACCTCACGGATCTAGGTCTGGGCCACATTGTCAATCTGCCAGAAAACCGTAATGAGGGATCGGGGGGGGGGGGGGCATGAATGTGAGTCAAATACCATATCCCTTCTTTAGGTAAGTCACATGGGAAATATGGACAGACCTGTATAAGCCTAAGATGACCAAGGAGCCATTTGGGTGGAGAACCCCTTTAAATATGTATACAATGCCCTTTATAGGCTAAACAACCAGAATGGAAAGAGTTAAAACATGAGTCGGTTTCTAAGTTTTCCAGGCAGAATTTGAGGATTTTTCCTGTAAAGCTCCTTTACCTCGTCCACGAACAGGAAGGGCTCCGCCGTCTCCCTCATAGTGTCATCGATAAACTTCGTCATGCGTTCACGAACCTTATTAATATCCTGGGCCGAGGATTCCTGACGGGATTGTAAAGATTAATAAGATACCGGAAACCTTTCAGCAGAATCTCCCTTTATCACAGAAGGTCTATTATATACCAGGGTGAAGCTAGTAAAGGACCGTGTTAACCCCTCAAGATCCGGCCCGTCTTTGGGACAAAGCGTTTCTTTATTACATTTTTCCTCACTAAGTTCCAAGAAGAGCCGGGTGGACAGACAGAGAAAGCCCGCTCCCTTTATTTAAGCTCCTTAGATGGCACGGTCACTGTTGACTGTGTCGTCGAAGGGGTTAAACAGCCAGGATAAGAGGTTTCTCTGATCTCAGGAGTTACAGCAGGAGCACTGTGCCCACATGATAACCATGACAGGCCTTCAATGTATGGCAGTCCATGACAGACCGGAGCATTAAGGGGTTAAACTGGCTTCGGTGAGGCTATACTATTGGTATGCTATTCTTAAAGAGGACCCGTCCCCTCTACTGACGTGTCTGTAAGTAACTACTTGCATTCCCCATGTAATAAAAATTCTGGAGCATCTATTCTTATGACTGTGTTGTACCATTCCTTTATCATTCCTGCTAGAATTTCCAGCAGTCTGCAGTAAGGGTATAGGTGGGTGTTATGAGTTGGAGGTGTGTCCCTACATTATTGAATCAGTGCTGACGGTATCAGACTGTGCAGGGACACCCCCCAACTGGTAACACCCAGCTGTACCCTGACTGCTAGCAATTCATTTATAAACTTCTAGTAGGAATAATACAGGAATGGAACAACATAGAGTCATAAGAACAGATGCTCCAGAATTATTATTACATGGGAAATGCAAGTATTACTAAAACAGACATGTCAGGAGAGGTGACAGGTCTCGGACTCCCACTGATCTGATATGGATGGCCTTTCCTAAATACTGGCCAGCAATATTGTGATGCCTGTTATTGCAGCTCAGTCCTATTTTACCAGGCAAAGCCACTACCAAATGTATGGCGCAGTACCTGGTTAACAATAAAAGAAGATTAATTTCTGAACACAACCTTATTGCTTTACTTACATTCTTATAATTCTATGAATGCTCCTCAGGGGTGGAGCTTTTCAGGGCATGGGTGTGACTAAACTTTACATTTGTAATTCAAACAAATGATATAATCTGGTAATGTAATGCAGTAGGGACTCTATAGGTAGCATAACCCAAGCATCTGAGTGGTGCCCAGAGTCAGTATTTTTATTTGTCACGTATTCCATAACCTGCTTGATCGAGGTGGTGGTACTGCGTGGGGTTACTCCATAGGTTCACACATTGTATTGCTCAGGTTGTAGGTAAATATATTTAGCGGAGGATGTCCACATACACACAAAGGGGCTTTGTAAGTGTTACCCTTGCAAGTACCCTCTTAGGTAGGGCACTCCATTCAGGACCTTGACTATTATCAAGAGTAAAGAGTGCCCTTTTCTCTGGAGGACCTGTCATGTCCATGCATTAAACAGACGTCCCACTGGACACATTGTAATACTTCATTTCCCCTGTGGTGGCGCTGCAGAAAAATTCAACACTTGTTGCTGAGTTCTTCCACAGACGCCACCTGATAGCTAAGCGTCCCATCCAGTGATCGCTAAGTGTCCCATCCAGTGATCGCTAAGTGTCCCATCCGGTGATCGCTGAGCGTCCCATCCGGTGATCGCTGAGCGTCCCATCCGGGGATCGCTGAGCGTCCCATCCGGCGATCGCTGAGCGTCCCATCCGGCGATCGCTGAGCGTCCCATCCGGCGATCGCTGAGCGTCCCATCCGGCGATCGCTGAGCGTCCCATCCGGCGATCGCTGAGCGTCCCATCCGGCGATCGCTGGCGTCCCATCCGGCGATCGCTGAGCGTCCCATCCGGCGATCGCTGAGCGTCCCATCCGGCGATCGCTGAGCGTCCCATCCGGCGATCGCTGAGCGTCCCATCCGGCGATCGCTGAGCGTCCCATCCGGCGATCGCTGAGCGTCCCATCCGGCGATCGCTAAGCGTCCCATCCGGCGATCGCTAAGCGTCCCATCCGGCGATCGCTAAGCGTCCCATCCGGCGATCGCTAAACGTCCCATCCGGCGATCGCTGAGCGTCCCATCCGGCGATCGCTAAGCGTCCCATCCGGCGATCGCTAAGCGTCCCATCTGGTGATCAGCTTATTTTAAAGAACTCTTCCAACAAAAAGGGTTTTAGTAAAAGCAGACACCCCCTTTAAAGCCCTTCGAGTAAGGCAAAAATCTTATTATGGATTTGAGTGGCACGCGTAGTTATAGTCCAAATCTTTTTTTTTTTTGTACTTTCTGATTAAAGGGACTGTCCAGGTGATGTATTACTCACCTCCACCGATCCCCTGCTGCTACCGTTCCAGCGCTTCTCCGGTTCCCACTGCTCTCCACTTCCTGTTAGATTGGCCCGCTCAGCCAATCAGTGGCTTCATCCGTGACCCGCCTCTGCCAGTGATTGGCTGAGCAGACCTTTCCTGTTGTGTCAACCTGGGACAGGAATTGGAGAGCAGCGGTGACCAGACCAGGAGTGGAACTGCAGCTGCTGCTCACTGGAGGACCCCTTTAAGTGATTACGAAGCGGTTACGGTTAAGTTGACGGTTTGTAAGGTTATTTAGAGTAGCTGAGAACAAATTCTGACCGTATGGGCGGCAGACAGCAGCAGGTCCTGGCACTCCCTATCTATGGCATCAGCCGGCACACCGGGGTAGGTAATGAATGAACCGACATTGGATATAATTACTTCATGCAAATACGGAGACAAAGAAAGGCGCTGTTCACATTCAGTGCCTCCTCCTGCGAGGCCAGGACATTTCCATATGCAAAAAAGCACCACAAGCTAATCTCGCTCTATCTGGATAATAATGCACGGTCTTTGGGTGGCATTGTAGGTGCAGAGAACAAATCATTTTCTCAGCAGCAGCTTCTCCTTTATTTGCATAGAAAATGTTAAATATCTGCAAATCCTGAATGGCGCACCCCTGTGGTCCCACGAACGGAGGCAGAATATTCAAAACCCCGCGCCACAATGCAGATAATGGGCCGTACTGTTCTGCCATTTACATTCTCCTTCCTATTTTATTTTTCACTTACAAATAAATATTCTAATGAGCGAGAGATTTCTATTGTGAATGGGCTCACAATGCGCCCCCTGCAGGGCCGCCACAGAACTTACCCATAAAGCCCGGCATCGGAAAACCCAAATGTCACGGCCCGTCTTACAGAGACTGATATGGATGCAGATCGGATTGTCTTGTATCAGCGAACATTATTATGTCCCTTATATTATTCACATTCCTGAGTCATGACAAATTATACGGGAGGAATGTAATGGTGGATAATGTGGGATTTATTTACAGGCATCTAGAAATCCATCTCATATCTTTACAATTTTTATCTGTCTGTTTATCTATCTCATATCCATATTTATCTATCTATCTCATATCCATATTTATCTATCTATCTATCTCATATCTATCTATCTAATGTCTATCTATCTATCTATCTAATGTCTATCTATCTATCTATCTATCTATCTATCTATCTATCTATCGTCTATCTATCTATTATCTATCTATCTATTATCTATCTATCTCATATCTATCTGTCTATCTATCTATCGATCTCATATCTATCTGTCTCATATCTATCTATCTATCTATCTATCTATCTATCTATCTATCTATCTATCTATCTATCGTCTATCTATCTCATATCTATCTACCTATCTATCTCTCTAATGTCTATCTATCTATCTCATATCTATTATCTATCTCATATCTATCTATCTATCTAATGTCTATCTATCTATCTATCTATCTATCTAATGTCTATGTATCTTCTTATCTATGTATCTATCTATCTATCTATCTATCTATCTACGTACCTACCTATGACATTGCCTTCCTCTGGGACCCCCACTGATCATTACTATGGTGGTCCTGACTTCCCTCCTCGTGGCCCCAGTAAAGAGGAGCTTATAGATAGCGGTGGTATAGCATGTCCATTAGAGAGGCTATCCCATGTAATGAAGTATAAATTATTGTCTTTATGCCACTACATGTTCTTATCGATTCCTCCCCCTTTCCTCTATATCTGACCTTCTTTCTCGGTGTTATGTTCTTCTTGTTGTCAATGGTTACGGCCACCCCAGTGATACTACAGCGGTGGCCGCGCTTGCGTACCATCCTCCTGTGTATTTATTGTATGCAGTCCAACCTAAATCACGGACTTACGCATATCCGCGCATGCGCGATCAATTTCTTGCCTCAGTCCTGTTATTTTCTCTAATGAAATCTCTGCGCATGCGCGGTCGTTCTTTATCCTGCACTTGTCACTCCCGTCTATGAGGCGGCTAATGAAAAGAATTACGGCTCAGGCGGAAGCGCTCACGCACATACAGGAGGCAGAGCACTGATACGGCTGTCAATCAATAGAAAGGACAGCGCCCCCGGACTGAGCAGTTCATTGAAGAGGACAGAGCGGCCACGGCACGGGAAGCAGAAGGTGGGATAACCCCTTTAAGGAAAATTGTTATTTCGGGGAAATCTCTAGTTAACGATTTCTTGCCGCGTTTTACCCCCAAAACTTTTCAGATTAATGTAGAGTTTCCAGTTGGATCTGATATAAACCTGAATTATAACAGGTAGAGGACGCTTATAATTTAAAAGGGTTTTCTGAGATTTTTATACTGATGCCCCGTCCTCGGGATAGGTCCTCAGTATCTGATTGGTGGGGGCCCAACACCCAGGACCCCCTCTGATCAGCTGTGTGAGAAGACCGTGGTTCTCCTATGAGCTCCGCGGCCGTCTCCATTCTCACCAAGCACAGCGCCGTACATTGTATAACGCTGTGCTTGGTATCGTGCTCAGCTCCATTCACTTCTAAGGCCTCGTCACTAGCCTACTGCGAGCGGCGGCGCCTTCTCAGCGGAGCGGCAGGGTTCCCAAATGTCGGACCCCCACCGATCAGATACTGATGATAGTCAACGGGGGGCCTTCAGTATTAACATCTCAAAAAACCCCTTTAACTTTTCCGGACTGATTATTACTAGACCACCGTAGGCTGAGAATGCAGTGCGCTCATTCTGTGGCTGCATGTGAGGTTAGAGGACATCTACTCCTTTTATAGGGAGCAGCATTCTGGGTACCTTATACCTTGTTTTATCTAACATTTATAGATGAAAACTTTAGATCGTATTTTCCTCGACACCACGGAGGGGAGTATATTGGCGCTTTCATTGGATGACTGCACCATTCCTCCTCAGAGCACAACTCTGGCACTTACCTGTTGCTCATGTTGTAAAAACCTTTGAAAGTCGTGCAAATGGACGGCGGAGGCATCAGCTCGATCCACGTTTCTGAAAAATACAACCAGACTGGCACCTTATAGTCAAGTCGAGTGCAAATGGCTGAAACAACCTGAAGGCTCATTTACAAGGGTTGATCACTGAAAGATCTTTATTACGAATGATGATTCCCCAGGGCAGACATGTCCGGCGATCAAATGGCGAACGATTGCTTGTTTCTCATTGATCATATCTTTTAAGCTGGGGTTAAAATCATCGTTTTTTGGCAGCTCCTTGGGTAAGGCTACTTTCACATCTTTTTTCACTTCCGTCATGATAATACATCTATTACAAACGGATCCGGTTGTATTATCTCTAAGGTAGCCGCGACGGATCCGTTTCTAAAACCATTGTAAGTCAATGGGCGACTGATCCGTTTTCTTTTGTCAGAGAAAACGGATCCGTCACCATTGACTTACATTGTGAGTCATGACGGATCTGCCTTGCTCCGCATCCCAGGACGCACTCAAAAACGCTGCTTGCTGCTCTTTTGTGTGCGTCATGGGAATGCAGTGAAACAGAACGGAACGCATTCTGGTGACTCCATTCCCTTCAGTTCAGTATTGCCCCCATTGACAATGAATGGAGATAAAACTGAAGCGTTTTCCCCCGCTATTGAGATACTATGACGGATCTCAATACCGGAAAGGGAAAGCGCAGAAGTTAAACTAGCTTAAACGGGGTGAGCTGGATGCCTCTTCCGTTGCCTGTCCGCGAAAAAAATATGGCATGTCCTATTCTTGTCCGCAAAAACAGTTTGCGGACCCATAGAAGTCAATGGGTCCGCAAAAAACGCAGATGACCATCCGTTTGTCATCCACATCCGTTTTTTTTTTTTTTTTGCAGATGGTTGCTTGGAAACCAGGGCACTTGTACAGGTACTTTAAGAGACTGGTTCAAGCCTTCCGTTTGTTTTTTGCGGATCCGCAAAAAGGAACGGAAGACACACGGAAACACAACCTACAAAATTTGCGGACACACGGAACGGATGTGGATGTGAAAAAAAAAAGAAGACGGATCCGCGATTTGCGGACAGCGAAAAACAACTGTCGTGTGCATGTAGCCTAAGTGTAACAAGTTCTGAGATTTTTATTGTTGTCAAATAGTCTTAATAATGAATTCTTACCCCAAAATAAATACTGAAGAATCTTTCCTGAATTCATCCAGAATCTGAAGAAGAGAACATTTAATTATTATTTTTTTATTTTTTTTTGCAAAACAAGGAAAAGGGAAATCTTTAAAATCATCTCCTGGAAATGTTAGAGGCCCTGGGTCTTGGGTCTCCTGCCTAAACTGTAAATTGAAATTAAAGCAGCAACCATACTTAACCTATATATGACCAATTACTACAGGGCAGGGGCACTCCAGCTGCTGAGAAACTACAACTCCTAGCATGCACACTTGCCCGACTGTTCTCCCAGCTCTCCTAGAAATGAATGGTGCATGCTGGGATTTGTAATGTCACAACAGCTGGAGTGGCGGAGACCCCTGTAATAGAGTATACGTAAATGGGCAACCCCTTTAAATGTAAGCAGAAGGGGATAAAGGTGCTCATACACATTAGATGCATGTCTGCAGGACCTCGTGAGCATCTATTGTGTACGCTGTGCCCCCGCTGTGCCCCACTAGTAGACATTGGAGAAGGAAGAATTGAACATTTTGGATTTCAACATGCCCTATCCTTTGTTCTGAAGGGAGATAAGTTGCTGCTGGAGGTGTCTGGCACCTGCTTATGTGTCAATCCCTATTGGGAGCACATGCATGCTCAGCTGAGCCCAGTGTGCGTGTGTATGGGGGCAGGAGGAATGGCCACCTTACAACTTGGTGGAAGTTTTTGGGTTTTATGCACTTACAGATCGCTGATGGTCGAACATGAGTCTTTTGTAGAACATATGTACATGCTCAAAACTGAGGTCATCTCTAGGGATCCCAATGTCCTGCAAGATAGTAAAGTATTAATCAGAACGCTATCAATGTTGGGTGGACGAGCACCTCGACATAGAAGACAAAAAGAAGGCGGTGACGGCCCGGTCATGTGTGGGGCTAACTGTAGGCACGGTATGTAAAGCTTGGCCGCACACATTAGAGACATGTGGCGTGAACCTGCCGAAGCGACCGACCATCCAATATGCGTGGCAGATGTCAAGGGAGATAAGGATCAGGCAGTTGAGTTTTGACATGTCCCATCCTTTTGTTCTCAGGAAGATGAGCCACTGACAAAGGTGTCTGCAGCTTTCTCCCCATTCACAGCACATGCATTGTGGGCCGAACAGAGTTGGCATATCTATGGTGGCGGATGAGGAGAGAGCTGCAGCGGTGAGCAACCTGCGGGACTCTAGCTGTTGTGAAACTACAACTCCCAGCATGCATACTTGCTCTGCTTCTTCTCAGAACTCTCATAGAAATAAATGGAACATGCTGGGAATTGTAGTTGGAGTGCCAAAGGTTGCCCACCCCTGGAGAGGTGAACAGGCGGATGGGCCATCTCTTCAGCCCTTTATATAACCCAGCGGTTCAGCTCTTGTCCAGCTTCTTGACCATTGTAGCCCAAAAAGCCATGACCACCTATCGATCCATCCGTTTCCATGTGTGGCCGCAGATTGGTCAGGTTTTTCACAGATCGGACGGGTGGAATACAAACTGCCCCACCTGACGGGTATATGCTCACGGTGTGTACTAGCCACCACGTGGATTTTTGGGTAGAAAGTCAGCAGAGTAGTCCACTACCAGCTGAGTAGATGAGATTTTCAAAATCTTATGCCCATAGCTCAGCTCCATTGAAGTTAACAAGGCTGTGGACAACCTGTGGGCAGGCACGGCACGGTTTTTCGAAGAAAGCAGACGTTTTTCTAATCATGGATCATCCCCTTTGAAGGGTGTTGCCTCATCTATAGACATTGGTGGCATATCGTTGAGATATTACATCAATGTCAGATACGTGCGCGTCTGGGACCCGCACCTATGTCTAGGTGACCAAGGTGACCGCGCATGTGCAGCCGCCCTCCCTATGGGAGTTTCAAAAATAGCCGAGTGCACTCACTATTTTCGGAACTCCTATAGAAGTGAACGGAGAACACGCTGTGCATGTGCGGTGCACTCTTGTCCACCTTGGGGGCGCCGTTGTAGGGATAGGTGCGGGTCCCAGATACTGACGTGGATACAGAACACCACTAATGAGTATTTACCACCAGCTTGTCTTTCAGGGATTTTGCACTTCCGACTTTGTAGTTTATCTGAGGGAGTATGGTCTTCAGCTCTCGAATGCTAATACTAGAAAAATGAGGAAGGAAGATGTCATGTGAATAAACTTCAATTTCCACCTGGTCTTATTATCCGGTAACAACAACCCTGATCAGATGTAGAAGAAGATGTCCAGTGTCACTGAAAATGGCATCCTTTGTGGACCTGACCTTAAAGGGAACCTGTCACCTCGAAATCGGCTTATAGTGCCCCATAGTCGTGTCCTAAAGCACTTTTGCGTCCCTTTCCACGATTTAAATTCATTGAGAAATCGCTATTTTATTCCTCTGCTGCCCCGTGCTTCAAGTCATTCTTAAAGTCAAGGGGGCAGCGGCCTGGGCGTCTCCAATCCAGCTCTCCCCGCGCCTTGATTGACACGCCACATTTCCATGCACGAACCCCGCATGCGCAGTAATGGGCTGCTGTAGCGCTATCCCGGCTCTGGCTCGTACACTCAGCCGGCTACACTCAGCCGACGCTCGCTGCTGCGCGTGCACCCGCCGCCCTGTCAGCCCGCGCCCGGCATCTTCTAAGTTACCTCATAGAGAGCGTGATCACAGGGACGCCACAGAGGCTAAGCACAGTGGTCACGCTCTGCCCAGTCACCTCCAGATGCCGGGCGTGGGCGCGAGTCTGACAGGGCGGCGGGCGCATGCGCGGTGGCGAGAGTGAAGCCTGCTGAGTGTACGAGCTGGAGCCGGGATCGCGCTACAGCAGCCCATTACTACGCATGCGGGGTAAGAGCGCGGGCATGGAAATGTGGCGTGTCAATCAAGGCACAGGGAGAGCTGGATTGCAGACGCCCAGGCCGCTGCCCCCTTGACTTCAACCATGACTTAGCACTGTTAAGCACCCCTTTACGAGAAATATAAATGACTTTATATAGAGTTAAAGTCCATTTACCCACCTGATTATAGACAACCCACCCCCCCAATATATTGTGATATATAAGCATAGTAAAAAGCATGACTTGAAGCACGGCGCAGCAGAGGAATAAAATAGCGATTTCTCAATGAATTTAAATCAGGGAAAAGGACGCAAAAGTGCCTTAGGACACGACTATGGGGCACTATAAGGTACTTTCAACAGTTTAAAAGCCGATTTCAAGGTGACAGGTTCCCTTTAAAGTTTTATTCTAGCCCCTTCTGGAATCAGGTCTGGATGATCGTCTGATCTCCAGGCGTCCGGATTAGCTCTGTACGGCCACTTATTTATTTCCCCTTTATATCATATTACATGACGCTCATGGAATTGAATGGCTGACCATGTAATACGAAGGCGCTCTTAGCAGTGACTGTCTGCTCTGGAGCGTGGCTAGAGATCCCAAACATTGCCCATGCTCCCATGAGATTCAAAGGTCTTAAAGGGGTTGCTCACTCCCAACATGGTCCCCCAACGTGGCCAAACTTGTGGAGGGATTCCTACTTGCCTGATCTCCGCTGCTGCAATCCAGCTCCTTTGCTCCCCAGCCGCCACAGCAGCTCTCTACATCAGTATCTGGCTTGACACGTGCCACGTGGTCGCTGCAGCCAGTGACTGTCCACGGTAGTGATGTGTCCCTGGGTCATGTGACACTTGGAAGACACCCAGCTCTGTGACAAGTCATTGCCTGCAGTGCCCACGTGGCACGCATCAATCCGGGTGTTGATGCAGGGAGACTGAAGGGTTGCAGTGGCGGTGAGGGAGCGAAGGAGCCAGAATCCAGTGGATGGAACAAGTAAGTATGATTCTGCGTGCAGGTAAGTGTACCCTTAAAGCCTAACTTCACCTTTCTTCTCCACACGACCGTAAAAACGGATCCACAAAAAATATGGATGACGTCCGTGTGCATTCTGTATTTTGCTGGCCCCTAATATAACAATGCGGACAATAATAGGACATGTTCTGTTTTTTCGCGGAACAGAATGCACACGGAGTAACTTTTTTTTTTTTTTTTTTTTGCGGACCCATCGAAATGAATGGTTCCGGGTACAGTCCACAAAAAAAACAGAACTGACACGGAAAGAAGATACGTTCGCGTGCATGAGCACAAACCATTTAAGCAGAACTAAGCTGCCCTCACATGTGGCGGAATTTTACGCCAGAAATTGTGCAACAAAATGATTTGTTGCGGATTTTCTGATGCTGAATGTCTCCATTCACTTCACCGCACAGAAATCCGCAACATAATTCACAAAGAAATTCCAATTCTATTCCGCACGGAAAATTCTGTAACAAAATTCGCAACTTTGCAAAAATCCTCAACTGCAGTTTTTCTGGAGGAGAATTCCGACACCCTTACACTCAAAGCAGCTTTTCAGTTTTCCTTCGGTCACGGTGGAGCGCGCAGGGGGTGCGATTATTTTGGCTGCTAACAATCATTCAGCCTAAAGAGAAGTCTCTGGCCGCCATTTTATATGTCAGTAGAGTTTACTATCTAATCAGTGGCCGTCACTGCGGGAGCTTAATGGAACAGCAGATTAATACGGAATATCGTTCGTGTTTCTGTAAAGCTCAAAAACATAATGAACCCGTTACAGTTCAGGCTCTGTCCGCAGACGCCGCGCTCGGTTTGGGGGCAGATTTCGTGTCACGGGTTGACGTTTAACCTTTGTTCACCTCTGCTTGTTGCACTGAGATATTTCCTGCTTGTCTTATTCTCGGAAGAAGAAACAAGCCAGTTTTACTGGTTTCTACTAAATGCTAAGGTAAAAAAAAATTAAGGAAACTGAGAAAATGGATTTTCTTTCGATTTTATTCTTTTTATTATTTTCTTTACTTGTAAATTTTTATTAGAATTTTCAATGAATAATAAACTTTACAAAACTTTACAAAAAATGGGTTATCTATAAGCAATGTCGAATCTGCTGACAGATTTATACCTCAAGTGAAATAATTTTGGCTTCTTTTTATGTCATTTTCAGAATTTTTAGACTAAAAGTTGGAACTTAATTAGATTTTTTTGCATTTGCAATTTTTCACTCTGGTAATAACACCATATAACCCTTAAAATAGACTTTTTATTTGCATTCGTCATTTTCTTTCCACTTTTGGGTAATCTGGTCTTGGCTAGCGGTACGAGAGTTTTTTTGTGGTGGGTTATTTTAATGTATTTTTTACTTTACTCTTCTTTTTTTATTTTCATGGTCTGTTCACCAGAAGTTAAAAAAGTCCTTTGGGAGACTTTTATTTTCTTTTTACAGTCTACATTTCCCAGTTACATTGACAGTTGTCACTGCTAGGACCCAGGTCTAGTTAGACCCAGCAGCAGCAGCCTCCTAGAACCAGAAACCCAGCCATCGTATGACCAGTCACATGACCACTGGGGTGAATAGAGGCACCGCTCATTGAACGTTGTGTCCTAGAGTATTGAAAAGACAGAAGCGGGAAAAAATTGCTTCTGTCTTCCCTGTAGGGTCCCTGGCAGACAGCAGGGGACCTACATTCAACTGCCCGATCACTACTGTGCAAAAAGATTGTGGAGCCCCAGTTATGGGTCTACAACACAGTGAAAGCCAGATATCCCTCAAAGGAAGGAAAAACAAGCAAAGGGGTGTCTCCATTACAGAGATCACCAAAACCACCATATTAAGTGGCCCCTATGTCAAGATCCCGCTCTTTTACAAGCTTTAAGGATATGACCGGGAAGACCTAAGCAAGTTATCCATCCACAGACAGCTGTTTCGGGGTGTTGCCCCTCATCAGTGTGGAGTAGGATTCTGGCTAACCAGGAGCAATGCTTTGGTGACTACTCAAACAAAGCAATAGCTGATCTTAGGGAGACCAGCTACAAAAATACCGTGATATGGTGGTTTTGGTGATCTCTGTAATGGAGACACCCCTTTGCTTGTTTTTCCTTCCTTTGAGGGATATCTGGCTTTCACTGTGTTGTAGACCCATAACTGGGGCTCCACAATTTTTTTGCATTTTATGTTTCCCAGGGAGCTTTGCACTTTGGATTGCTGTGTTTGAGACTCTTAAGTGAGGCTCCACGGTATTTTTGTAGCTGGTCTCCCTAAGATCAGCTATTGCTTTGTTTGAGTAGTCACCAAAGCATTGCTCCTGGTTAGCCAGAATCCTACTCCACACTGATGAGGGGCAACACCCCGAAACAGCTGTCTGTGGATGGATACCTAGCTTAGGTTTTCCCCGTCACATCCTTAAAGCTTGTAAGAAAGCGGGATCTTGACATAGGGGCCACTTAATATGGTGGATTTGGTGATCTCTGTAATGGAGACACCCCTTTGCTTGTTTTTCCTTCCTTTGAGGGATATCTGGCTTTCACTGTGTTGTAGACCCATAACTGGGGCTCCACAATTTTTTTGCATTTTATGTTTCCCAGGGAGCTTTGCACTTTGGATTGCTGTGTTTGAGACTCTTAAGTGAGGCTCCACGGTATTTTTGTAGCTGGTCTCCCTAAGATCAGCTATTGCTTTGTTTGAGCGATCACTACTGTAGCAGCCGAAAACCTGCCCTCTATAAACATGATGCACGGGTTTACGAACCTGGTCAAGCAGTGAAACTATAACAAACAAGGGAAAGCGTTAGGACAGATGGGAAAAGGAAAAAAAAAGTTAGGTGATCTAAAAACCTGGTATCCCTGTAAGCGTAGGCCGGAACACACGAGGGAGGGTCTCATCAGTGAAGCCCATGAGAAACCATTTTATTAGGTTGTGGATAAAAGACCATCCCATGAAGACCATACTAAATCAAAGACTTAGCGGTAAGAAATTCCTAAATCCTGTTGAGATGGGGCGATTGTCCATCTCCAAAACAAAGTAAGAAAGTAAGACATGTGGGCGCTGGCAGAATGTGTAGGAGCAAACTGTTGGCATCTTTAGGTAGAGATTTTGGTGGGACATTGGCAAGATGGGCGAATAGTAATTGATATGGAGAATCTGGTCAATCAGTTGCTGGACTATGGTCCAATAGGACGAAGTTGAGGGACCATCCCATAAGGAACCACCCGGGGAGCCACAAGACTAAGAGATACCGGCGATAGAGGGATTCAGAGGAAAATTTGACAAATTTCCCCTGATAGATACACACAGGTAGGCCGGGCACATTTTTAGCACTTGATGTCTTATTTCATGAGTTGTACTAAAGATTGCTCAAAAAGTCCATTACATTATATCCTACTGTGTTTATATCATCCCAGGGGATAATATCATATTATATAAGGCCGGAGGACAGAGCTGTCGGCCAATAACCTCTGAAGGTGTATGGGCACCCTTTCCATGACTACAAGCACTGCGGTCCCTCATACGGCTGGATATGGAGACCCTGACCCCAATATACTGAACCTGGAAAACCCCTTTAATGCCCACGCCATAGGTTGCTTCAACTACAACGCATCTGTGCACAGATCTGTTTGGGTCTTTCTCGTCTCTGGGCCCATAATGTCCTATTGTAATGGATGAGCATGTCATTGGTTGAGTTTGTAATTGTAGCAAAAACAATTGTGTTCCCTGTCATGGAATAGCTTGGCATGAAGTTTATTTCCTGAAAAAACACATCAATTAAATAATTTCATTCTCTGAGAAACGTGAAGCTCAGACGGGTTCCAGGCATTGAAGAAAACCACAGCCTGCACTTCCTGAATGAACCTCCCTGGTCCGGAGACCCCAGGACAATGGAAGAAATGCCGAAATGAGTGCAGTGGCCCAGTGGGTCAGTCTGGCTAAGAGTTGTAGCTCTGCAGGCTGTTGGAACATGCTGGGAGTTGTAGTTTTGCAGCAGTATCTGTAGAGGTTGGAGACCACTGTGCTATGCTATTTTTAAAAATATATATATAAGAACTCCCCTGGTGGTGAATGCGCCAAATGTATGTAGAGGCGTCGGCCAATACATAACTTCAGTATATACATCGCCTGTCTAAATCTACGGTGTGCCGACCCTGTAGGAGGCATTGACTTATCCATTCATGGGATTGTTTCAGCGTGGACTGGTGTCATAATTTCAGGAGGGGGTAGAGATAAGTCACATTATGGGAGATAGTAAATAGAGTGGTGACTGCAGCAGCACATAGTGTTTCAGGAGAGGAGTGTGTTGATCTTGCAGGAGGCAGTGACCTGAAGGAAGGGCTATGACGGGAAGGGCTGAGCTGCCTAATATACAGACTGACATAGGGGCCACTTAATATGGTGGATTTGGTGATCTCTGTAATGGGGACACCCCTTTGCTCGGTTTTCCTTCCTTTGAGGGATATCTGGCTTTCACTGTGTTGTAGACCCAATACTGGAGCTCCACGGTTATTTTGCGTATTACTGTTTCCCAGGGAGCTTTGCACTTCGGATTGCTGCGTTGAGACTCTTAGATGAGGCTCCGCGGTGTTTTCTGTGGCCGGTCTCCCTGAGATCAGCTATTGTCTTGTTTGAATATACAGACTGGTCATTTACAAACTGACTATAAATCTCTCATAATTTGTGCATTCATTAGGTTCTGTCTAAAAGATACCGAGAAACACCTGAAGAATGTCACCTTACCTGTTCCTTCTGGTCTGATCCACGGAGTAGATCTGCTTCCTCAGCCAGCTAGAAACACAAAACAAAAACATTGGACATCATCTCATCTCAACTGCATCTTACCTGGTTGCCTCGTGCCAATGCCAGGTCATCTCCCTCTGTCTCCAGTGCTAAATCTTTATGTTTTGGAGCACTACCTATGTCCCCTCTATTCCCTGCTAGTAGACACAGGCAGTGCTTCAACAACGTGTGGCACCCAGCCAGCCAGAATCCTACTCCTTTCACTATAGGTGCCCAGCTAAGCTGGTACTGGAGGTTCCAGTAATGTTAATGAAGCTGCTGAATGCAGGGGTGCACCACCAATGAGGCGAGGTGAGGCCAGGGGTGCACCACCAATGAGGCGAGGTGAGGCCAGGGGTGCACCACCAATGAGGCGAGGTGAGGCCAGGGGTGCACCACCAATGAGGCGAGGTGAGGCCAGGGGTGCACCACCAATGAGGCGAGGTGAGGCCAGGGGTGCACCACCAATGAGGCGAGGTGAGGCCAGGGGTGTACCACCAATGAGATGAGGTGAGGCCAGGGGTGCACCACCAATGAGGAGAAGTGAGATCAGGGGTGCACCACCAATGAGGCGAGGTGAGGCCAGGGGTGCACCACCAATGAGGCGAGGTGAGGCCAGGGGTGCACCACCAATGAGGAGAAGTGAGATCAGGGGTGCACCACCAGTGAGCCGAGGGGTGCACCACCAATGAGGAGAGGTGAGGCCAGGGGTGCACCACCAATGAGGCGAGGTGAGGCCAGGGGTGCACCACCAATGAGGCGAGGTGAGGCCAGGGGTGCACCACCAATGAGGTGAGGTGAGGCCAGGGGTGCACCACCAATGAGGTGAGGTGAGGCCAGGGGTGCACCACTAATGAGGCGAGGTGAGGCCAGGGGTGCACCACCAATGAGGCGAGGTGAGGCCAGGGGTGCACCACCGTTGAGGAGAATGAGACCAGGGATGCACTACCAATGAGGCGAGGTGAGGCCAGGGGTGCACCACCAATGAGGCGAGGTGAGGCCAGGGGTGCACCACCAATGAGGAGAGGTGAGGCCAGGGGTGCACCACCAATGAGGAGAGGTGAGTCGATTGCCTCAGGCAGCACCAGTAGGGGCATGAGGGGGGCAGCAGAAGGGGGATATTTGTTTCTGCAGTATAGTATTGGGTAGCACAGGGGGCACAATATGTGGCACTGTATTACCCCGTGTTTTTTGTAGCTCTGAATGTAATGTTTTCTGGGTATGTCTTTACAGTAGGGCTGGAGGGAAGGGGTTTAGTTAAGAAATTGGCATTGGGGGGTTGGGGCACCGTTTCAGTTTTTTGCTTCAGGCACCAGAAAGGCTAGGTGCACCCCAGGCTGAATGTAATGCAAGCAATAACTCATAACTAATCACATCACCACATATATAGATCTTATCTATATATGGGCTGTTCAAAGGTGAACCTATAAACCTCTGTACCCAGATGGTGCTCTTAGATGGGTTG
The DNA here is from genome assembly GCA_033119425.1 of Bufotes viridis. Taxonomy (NCBI): domain Eukaryota; kingdom Metazoa; phylum Chordata; class Amphibia; order Anura; family Bufonidae; genus Bufotes; species Bufotes viridis. The sequence continues at coordinate 98,875,361 of CM065598.1, forward strand.
ATTTCACCCCAGAACGAGTGTCCATCGACAGTACAAGTCGATTAGACTCGATTAGCGGACCTTTCTGATGGGCAGATCCAAAACTGAAAAGGGGAACGAATGATCGTTAGTGCGATTGTTGATCCCCATTAAGTTTGCATATGTCCTGAGCACATCCTTCTTTTACACAGGGTGTTGTGCTGCCGACCAGCAAGTAGTTATGCCCGCATAAAAGATCTGATCACCCTAGAAAAGGAGCTGAATTGACGGCTGATCGCTGCACTGTTTACCCTGGCCAGTGGTCAGAACGAGCGCTCACTCAGCCGAACACCGGGTCATGTGAAAGCACACTTAGAAAAATATTAATAATTTAAACACACCTTTCTATGATGTTTGGGGTGGATGCCTGGTTCACTTCTTCAAGTAAAATATTCAACCCACGTTGCCACCTCTCAGCATCATCCACAGAGTCCGCTGCAAGATGAAATCAGAGGAGACATGTCACTAAGGAGTAAGGACAGGACTCTGATCGACCCATGTCTGCCACTAGGCCCAGATCGTCAGCGCTTCAACTCAGATCACCATGGAACAGATGGTCACCTCAGCAGAACCATCAGGTCCAGATATTATGTCCGTAGCACAGACGATAAATGCAGCCATATTATGAAATAATCTTATTAATAGGGTTCTTAGTCACCCCTGTGTCGCGTGCCGTAGCTCACCTTCCAGACTTAATGTGTTAAGGACAAACTGGCTTCCATAGAAGATAGTGAAGCAGCAATCTTCCTTCAGTCGGGAGGCTTTTCCACGCTCGAAATCCCTGCAGTTTTTTCCCTGACGGATTTCCTTAATTTCACACAGGTCCACTGCAACAAAAAAAACATATTCCAAATCAATAAAGAAGGGGGTTTCTGTATTTCTTCCCACAAATACTAAGTGGACCCCCCCCCCCCACACACACACACACACTTTATACACAGACATTATAAGCCGCATTTGCATTTTATATCTATAGGTTCTTGAGTTGTCACCATCTCAAGTTGTTCCTGGACCCCAAGTGTCAGTGTGTCATTGCTCCCAGACCCCAAGTGTCAGTGTGTCATTGCTCCCAGACCCCAAGTGTCGGTATGTCATTGCTTCCAGACCCCAAGTGTCGGTATGTCATTGCTCCCAGACCCCAAGTGTCGGTATGTCATTGCTCCCAGACCCCAAGTGTCGGTATGTCATTGCTTCCAGACCCCAAGTGTCGGTATGTCATTGCTCCCAGACCCCAAGTGTCGGTATGTCATTGCTCCCAGACCCCAAGTGTCGGTATGTCATTGCTTCCAGACCCCAAGTGTCGGTATGTCATTGCTCCCAGACCCCAAGTGTCAGTGTATCATTGCTCCAGGACCCCAAGTGTCAGTATGTCATTGCTCCCAGACCCCAAGTGTCGGTATGTCTTTGCTCCAGGACCTCAAGTGTCAGTATGTCATTGCTCCAGGACCCCAAGTTTCGGTATGTCATTGCTCCAGGACCTCAAGTGTCGGTATGTTATTGCTCCCAGACCCCAAGTGTCGGTATGTCATTGCTCGAGGACCTCAAGTGTCAGTATGTCATTGCTCCAGGACCTCAAGTGTCAGTATGTCATTGCTCCAGGACCTCAAGTGTCGGTATGTCATTGCTCCCAGACCCCAAGTGTCAGTATGTCATTGCTCCCAGACCCCAAGTGTCAGTATGTCATTGCTCCCAGACCTCAAGTGTCAGTATGTCATTGCTCCAGGACCTCAAGTGTCAATATATTATTGCTCCCTGACCCCAAGTTTCGGTATGTTATTGCTCCCAGACCCCCAGTGTCAGTATGTCATTGCTCCAGGACCTCAAGTATCAGTATATTATTGCTCCAGGACCTCAAGTGTCAGTATGTCATTACTCCAGAACCTGAACTGTTAGAATGTCATTGCTCCAGGACCTCAAGTGTCGGTATGTCATGGCTTCAGGACCTTACGTTTCAGTATCACATTGCTTCAAGGCCCCAATTGTCAGTATGTCATTGTGCCTGGTCCTCACGTGTCAGTGGCGCACTCACACTTGAGTTTCTAAAATATATATAAGCTCCTATATTTAAAGTAATGACATACTGCAACTGAAGGCCCTGGAGCCATGCCATTGTGACACTTGAGGTCCTGGCACCACAGCATACTGACACTTTTTGTAGCACTGAAATACTGACACTCGAGGCCCTCGAGCACTGACACACGGACACTTGAGGTTCTAGAACAATGATACATAGAAACTTGAGGTCCTGGAGCAGTATTGGCGAACCTATGGCACAGGTGCCAGAGGCGGCACTCAGCCCTCTCTGGGGGCACCCGCACCCTGGATAAAGTCCATGGTGCATCAATATGCCTTCCTGTTGAAGAAAAGCAGATGGACGTCAGGATGCCAATGATTTTATTTTAGGCACACCATGCCACATCTGAACTTCATCTGAAGCCTTTCTCAGGCAGTCACTCATTTGGCCTATAGGTATCTGTCCCTATTCCCTCATTTATGCTAGACTCGGCCAAGTATGCATGTGTTGCGAGGGGAGAAAGAAGATGCCAAAGTGCCCTGGTTTTGGCTTATCTCCTCAAGAACAAAAGGCTTGGTGTATTGATTTCCAACATGTCCGAGCCCGACAGGAGGGTCCCCTATACCAGTGATGGCAAACCTTTTAGAGACTGAGTGCCCAGACTGCACCCCAAAACCCACTTATCTATCGCATAGTGCCAACACTGCAATTTAACCTACTGTACATAGCGCGCCCTGCGCTGATGAATGGCAGGAAAAGTCTAAGGCATATTGATGCACCATAGACTTTTTCCAGGGGGCGGGTGCCCACAGAGAGGGCTCCAAGTGCCGCCTCTGGCACCCGTGCCATAGGTTCGCCAACACTGCCCTATGCAATAGCTGATCGGCGAGTTTTGATGGAACCCCAATAAATGAGTCAAGTTCATCTCAACTATTAGACGGTCTTTCGTTCCATTAGTAGAAACATCTCAGGCTGTCAGGCATTTAATGGCCCTGTCCCCTGCACTTTACACTGCATGCTTCTTCTTGATAAGACGTTTATAAGAAAGGTGCAGGAAGTGGTTTTACACCACATATAATGGACAGGCACAAAGCTCTTCCTGTTTCTGTCAGGACATGGTGTCTCCCACCAGCGCTGAGGAAGTACACGAACACTTCACAAGCCGCTCGGACCCAAGGCCACCAAGCAAGCAGCTGACCTTTTCTCACAGGGAGACAAGGGGTTAAAAATGACCTTATTTTTGCAAACCCTAATGCCCCTAGTTAGGTGTGAGAACTGGTAACCTACACAGGGTAAAAAAGAGTAGGAATAAATGCATGGTTGCAAAACTGTTCATATCCTATCCATTTTTGGCAACTTTGAGGGTCCAACGCAAAATGACCTTAATGGGTTAATATATTAAAAGGGTTAACTGGTCTATTAATACTGATAGCCTACGCTTAGGGTGGACCATCAATATCTGATCTGCGAGGGTCCGACACCCTGCACCCCGGACGATCAGCTGTTCTACACTCAGATGGGAGCAGCGCTGCAGTAACCAGCTCTGTCCACAACAGAAATGGACGGCGCCGTTGCTTCAGCGCCGGAGCTGCCCCAGGACAGCTGATTGGCTGGGGGTACAGGGCGCCGGATCCCCGCCGATCAGATTGATTGATGGCCCATTCTGAGGATAGGCTGTCAGTATAAATAGACTGGAAAATAAGTTGTCTTTTAAAGCTGGCCAAAACGCGTAGCCCTAGAGCACTGTTCTCCAGTCTGTGGCTCTCCTCCTGCTGCAAAACTACAACACCCATCATGCCTTGATGAAAGGAGTTCTAGTTTTGCAACAGCTGGAGAGCTACAGGTTGGAAATCACTGCCCTAAAGCCTCAGGCACGGAGCCTGTTCAGAGGTTTACATGGCCATAGGCCCTCTGTGTGCCACCATATGGTGCGCCTTATGGTCAGGTTTTATATGGCGTGCTGTACATAGACAGTACAGTCCGCACACCGCCTGCGGTACCGCACACCGCCTGTTCAGAGTCTGCACCAATAATGAGGCCAGGTGAGGCCTTAGGCAGCACCAGGTAGGGGCAAGAGGGGGGCAGCCGAATTGCCATGGGCTGAAGGGAAGGGGTTAGGTTAAGAAATTTGCGCCGTTTAAGTTTTCGCCTCAGGCAGCAGAAAGACTAGGTGCACCCCTGTGTACAGCGCTGCACCTGGTAATGGGAGCCACTGATCGGCGGGGTACCGGGAGTCAGACCCCCACCGATCTAAGGATAGGCCATCAGTATTAAGGTCCCGGACAACCCCTTTAACTCTCATAGAGAAGGAGAATTGATGCCGCAGATGCGCGCAGCCCCCTCCGTACCGAGGAGTAAATAATTTATTTCGACAACATTTGATAAAGAGTACGACCAGGCCGGAAGAAACGAAACATGACAGGTGGGAAAATGGAAATAAAACAAAGCACTGCGCGCAGCAATCCGAGCAGCGGAGCCTTCCTTTATGTTCTCGTAACAAAGAGCAGTGACAGAAGCGTTAACCACCGAGCGGAGAGGGGGAAAAATAGCGCAATTTCATAGCGGGATCTTCTGACATCAGCCTGATTGATGTAAAGTGAACCCAGCCATCATAAACATTACCGCGTGTATCGTACATATCTTCAGAAATACACGTCATTTCCATGAATGGCGTCTGTGAGATTATATTAGGAGGGAAGTAGAATAGTGAGTGCAGCTCTGGAGTACAATACAGGATGTAACTCAGGATCAGTACAGGATAAGTAATGTATGTACACAGTGACTCCACCAGCAGAATAGTGAGTGCAGCTCTGGAGTATAATACAGGATGTAACTCAGGATCAGTACAGGATAAGTAATGTATGTACACAGTGACTGCACCAGCAGAATAGTGAGTGCAGCTCTGGAGTATAATACAGGATGTAACTCAGGATCAGTACAGGATAAGTAATGTATGTACACAGTGATTGCACCAGCAGAATAGTGAGCTCAGCTCTGGAGTATAATACAGGATGTAACTCAGGATCAGTACAGGATAAGTAATGTATGTACACAGTGACTGCACCAGCAGAATAGTGAGTGCAGCTCTGGAGTATAATACAGGATGTAACTCAGGATCAGTACAGGATAAGTAATGTATGTACACAGTGACTGCACCAGCAGAATAGTGAGTGCAGCTCTGGAGTATAATACAGGATGTAACTCAGGATCAGTACAGGATAAGTAATGTAATGTATGTACACAGTGACTGCACCAGCAGAATAGTGAGTGCAGCTCTGGAGTATAATACAGGATGTAACTCAGGATCATTACAGGATAAGTAATGTATGTACACAGTGACTGCACCAGCATAATAGTGAGTGCAGCTCTGGAGTATAATACAGGATGTAACTCAGGATCAGTACAGGATAAGTAATGTATGTACACAGTGACTGCACCAGCAGAATAGTGAGTGCAGCTCTGGAGTATAATACAGGATGTAACTCAGGATCAGTACAGGATAAGTAATGTATGTACACAGTGACTGCACCAGCAGAATAGTGAGTGCAGCTCTGGAGTATAATACAGGATGTAACTCAGGATCAGTACAGGATAAGTAATGTATGTACACACATACTCAATGTACAGCACCTCAACCACTTCATATAAAAAAAACTTGTTAAATTATTTATTATATTTGAATGTATCCATATGGTGGGCCCCCAAAATAAATTTTACAGGTGGGCCCTAGGTACCCCAGTCCGACACTGCTTTCTAGTACAACATGTAGAGATAGAGGATATACAGCACATAGAGACCGCAGACATATATTTGCCGTCAGGCGTAGCAGGGGGCCCGATGCGGCATGTGTGCTCGGTGCCAGCTTCTCTGCCACTGCCAGGGTGTTTAGATACAGGGCTATGAATCTTTGACCCTGGTGACGATAAGCCAAGCTACGCCTCTGTGTCGTCATCATTTGCCCGGCTTTTTTAATATATTGATCCTATGAAAAGGGAAAAACACCTCTTCCACCACCTGCTACTAAACTAAACCCAGAGTTACTTTGTAGGACAGAACTAGAGGTCAGATAGTTTCCGTAGAATCCGTGAAGTTATCATTGCTTTACTTTACTGTTGTTTTTGAGTTGATTTTATGCTTTTAGACATTGAATTTCCAATTCATAGCGGCAGCGTTTCCTGAGACAGTCAGTCCCTCCCCGTCTCAGGAATATAAACCGAACGGGAAAGGTCATAATTTCTGTGTACAGAACACTGTCCGCAGCATTATATATTCATAGGCTTCTTTGTATCGTCTGTAAAAAGAAGAATCGGCAATTTTATGAGGTTGTGTTCGTGCCGGGAAGGCTATTTGCATATGGAAACCTTGTGTTCCTTGTCACACAGTGTCACCGGGATGATAACCCACAGAACTGAACACTACTGCTCTTAAAACTCCCTCTCCTCACCGGGAAGAACTCCGCGGTCGGAATCAATATTCATTAAGTTCGCCATTCCGTACGTTTTTTGTTGCTTTTTTTAATACCTAAAACCTTATCACCCGATCACCACTTGTTATTCACATTCAGGGTCTTGCCTGAGCAGCCAGAAGCGATGGCAGAAGGTTTCAGACCTATAGGACCAAGATCCACCGCTGACGTCCTTTGGAGGATTGAAGGCCGTTTTCAGTCACTGTAGATATTCTAATCCGTGACGCCGGAAATCTTCCAGAAGACATCGAAAGAATAGGCTTCACTTAATTCACATACTTAATTATTTACTAAGGGGGTCATTTATTAAGACCCGCGGTTTAGACGCCGGTCCTAATAAAGGGCCTGGGCTGGCGGTGGATCCACGGACGTTATGAAGACGCCAGTTCTAAATAGGACAGCTTCCTAGCTTCCTTGCTGTCTTACATTTAGACCATTTTCTAGAAGATGATGGATGAGACAGCCTGCCGGCCCGACCCCTTCCCCGCCCACAATTTTTGATCTGGCGTGATCGAGGCGAAGTCGCAAATAGCGGTGCAACTAACTGTTGTGCCGCCATCTGCTCCTGACATACGCCTAATTTAGACGTATTTCAGTATAGTAAATGACCCCCATTATGCCTCATGGTGGTGTGTTAAGGGGCAGTCCCATCTGGACATTTATGACATATTTATAGGAAATGACATAAAGGTCCGATGGGTGCAGGTCTCCCATGCTCCTGTCTCAAGATCGGGCTGAATGAAGAGCCCGACGAGCCTGTGCGGCGTCTTCTCCGTTCACATAGGGGCCCAGTTTTGGAGATCGATGCGGGTCCCAGTTCCTATTAGACATTTATGGATTGCCTTATCAATATGCAATAAATGTCCAGATGCAACAACCCCTTTAAAGGATGAATCCGGACATATCCCTGTTTTCACCCAGGCAGCCCCCCTAATAGATGCTCTCCTTTGCCCTGCGCTAAGTTTTTAGTTCCGGTGACATACCGGACTCTCCATGGGTAAAGCTCGGCGGAGGTTTCCGCCCAGAAGTGACCCTTTTGACATCACCAGCACTAATGGGCAGGCTTTAGCGCCTGTAAAATGGCTAGGGCAGCGCTAAAGCCCGCCCATCAGAGCCGGTGACGTTACCGGGAACACTGCTAGGCAGAAGCCTCGGTCTAGCAGTGTAAAATTATAAACAAAAGGCCCTTGCCCGTGATCCTGCGCAGGGCATGGGAGAGCATCGGAGCCTGAAATGCTCCAACATCAGGGGCCCTGCCTGGATGAAAACGTGGGATACGTCCGGGTTCAGCTCTGAACTTGGACAACCCCTTTAACACAGTATCCTGAGGCACAAGCTTCCAAAATTGACCTTAAAAGTTTCATAGCAGATAAACCTTGTAGGCACACAGGGGCGTAACTACCAAAGCAGCAGACCAGGCGACTGCTATGGGGCCCAGGGCAAGAGGGGGCCCACTTGGGATCATCCCCTCTTCTACTGGAGGTGAAAACTTGGTCAGGACTCTGCCCTCTAAAGCAGGGATGCTCAACCTGCAGCCCTCCAGCTGTTGTAAAACTACAACTCCCATCATGCCTTGCTGTAGGCTGATATCTGTAGGCTGTCTGGGCATGCTGGGAGTTGTAGTTTTGCAACAGCCTGAGATCCACAGGTTGGGCATGCCTGGTAAAGGAACAACTTTTAGCAAACAAGGGTCATTAGTGTTTAGGTGACATCACAGTACAGTAAACTATGGCTGGCGGGGGATACCGGATTGGCGGCGCTACGGATTTAACAGATAAATTCAATACCTAACAATTAAGGAGCATACAGTATTCCCTTATAACTTCCAGTAATAACAGAGGAACGGTACAAGTTATGAGAAAAGATGCTCCAGAATTCTTATTTCATGTGGATTTACTAGAAGAGACATATCAGGGGTAAGAACTGTTACGTGCAAATAACATTTAAGAATACTTTTTTATGATGGAGTTCCCCTTTAAGAAAAAGCCAGGAATCGGATCAATTAGGAAGCTGACCTCTGCACTGTAGACCTTTGCACATTGATGTAATGACCTAATCATTTAAAACTAGGACATAGATCAGTCAAACAAAGCTTATACACGGAGACACATATGAGACCACATAGGAAGGGGCGTGGAGCGGAGGAAAGCTTCTTGACAATAAGCTGATCCCTCTGCTGGGATCGCCAGTGATCAGCTGTTCTCTGTGGTGAAGTAAGTGTTCAGTTTCCCTGCAGCGCCACCACAGGAGAAAATGAGGAATTACATAAAATCAATGGGTTATTAGTGTAACACATGACAGGAGAGGTCCTCCAGAGCCAGGGGGTCTCCACTCTAGTCAAGAGATGATGATCCGGAACAGAGGACCCCCCTATATTAACGCATAATTCCCTAATATTGTGTATGAAAATGGGTTTTCTAAACTGGACGGTTCTTTTTAGACCTACCTGCAGGGGACATAATTATTGTACCCATATGCGTACATTAGGGTGTTTACTTAGCGAGGTATAAAGTCGGTGCGGTAGACACAGGGGTGGACTGGAAACTAAAAGTGCCCCTGGGGACCCTGCGGGTCCAACTTAACAGAAGGCGGGGCAACACAAGTAGGCGGGGCCAACAATACCATGGGGCAAAATACCATCCCATCAGAACCAAATATGAAAGTGCAGCACAGTGTATTGCCCCAATAGTTGTCCCTCTGTGGTGGCCATCAATAGCTACCATCTTCTGTCCTCCTCCTCCAGTTGTCTATGGAGCAGGGGGGCTTAGGAGGTGAGAAGTGGGCCACAGTAGTTGGTCACTGGCCAGATCCATGAGTACCTGATTCTCACAGCGTTAATTACTGCTGAGCGCTCATTATGTACCCGACGAGTGGCAGGTAGGAGGACTTGGGTGGGCCCCTGGGCATTGGCCCACCGGGAAATTTCCCTGTAGGGTCTATGGCCAGTCCAACCCTGAGTGGACAGTAAACTGTTACCCATCATATAAAAGAGGCGTTTCACATAACAATCTGCCAGAATCCCCGTGGCGCCGCAGGGCGTTGTGACCTCGCAGTTACTAGACAGCTGCGGTCACAGTGAAGACCCCGGAGACCAATCAAAGTGGTTTCTGGGCTTCTGATCACTGTGACAGCCTGCCATAGTGATGCAAAGTGGAAAAAAAAGGCCAAATAAAACAAGTTTGGAAAAAGCCTCTCTGCTAAAATCATGTCCAAAGGCGGTCCTTTGTGTGTTAAATATACAAAAAGTAAAAATTAAAAAATAGTTAGAGTTCTTAGTTTCTATAGTTAGTATTGCGTGTGCAATATTCACACAAATATGTCTGAAAAGAGTAATGTTCTTTAGTATTATTAGTGTATGGCGGTCTTTTTCTTACCTCATGTGACCGCATAGACTTCTTTATGTTTGTGTGCACACACCTTTACTTTTTTCAGAAAAAGGGTTACTTTTCGTAAGAGTAAAGTCTTGTGTGCGACACAGGTATTTTCTTTCATAAAATACCGTTTAGTATCGTTACCGTATAGCGGTCTTATGCGGACATTATATAACCCGTCTATAAGTCTTTTGTGTCTGTGTACAGACATCTATTTTCATTTAAAAAAAATGATACAGTACATAGAGTCTAATAATATCTGCATGGATTTCTACTTTCATAGAAAAAAAGTTTTGTTCCTGTTACTCAGGCCCGCGTACACGACTGTATCTTCCATCTGTGGAAGATACAGCCAAATTCTTGACCTAACCCCTTCCCTTCTGCCTTAGGTGTAACTTGACCTCCATGCTCTTTCTACTAATGTCTTCTTAAGTGGGGCCCGGTAGCGACCGCTACCTCTGCGCCCCCTATAGCTACGCTCCTGGTTATACTTATACATTTAGGGGGCACATAGGAAAAGTAAGTTGGAGCCCCCTGATGGGCACAAATGGGAAGATTGTCTTGGACCTAAGGAATCCACTATTAAGACAAGACTATCATCTGTTTCGGGACAACTACCATAGAAGCGTTCCACTGTTCAGACACTTGTATGAGAGGGGACCGTGTCCTGTGGGGCAATTAGAAAAAACATGAGGGGCTTCCCATGGTCACTGGTCAATAGAGATTTACCGGCTTCTCTGTCCAGCTCAGAATTGCTGGCTGTGAAATACAGAGATAAGAAGAATGTTTTACTCAGCACAATTCATGACAATTCCTTAAAGGGGTTGTCTCATCTCAGACAATGGGGGCATATGCCACCATTGTCTTATAGGTGCGGGTCCCACCTATATTGGGAAGGCAGCCTCGAAAGTTGTGGAGGACGCACTGCGCATGCGCAGCCACCATCCATTCATTTTCTATGGGGCCCCAGCAAATAGTCGTCTCGGCTATTTCCGTCAGGCCCATCAAAGTGAATGGGAGCGGTGGCCGGCAGGGCTGCACGATATGGGAACTTTAGGGCCCTAAAAATTGTGATGCGATATTTTAAGAGAATTGTGCTAGAGGTCTATCTGCTTAGATTTTCAAGGCAAAAGCACACAAATTGCTGATAATGCTGAAATGTAGTTATGCTGAACTCAAGAACTGAAATGCGCAGTGTTTTTCAAAATTACTAAATTCAATAACATATTTTCATTACTGCAAAAGTACAAAATACAAAACTTGCCATTTTCTTAATAGCGCTGCACAAAACAGATAAATAGAATAGATATAAGAACATGTGTTCATTACAATAACGGCTTGCCCCCAGCCCCTCCTCCCTCCCCGCGCTGTGACTGATGTATCGCCGGCCGCGCTGTGCAGCATAGCCGCCGGCGATACATCAGTGTCAGCCACGTAAAAAGTCAACCATCGCTCTATAAGACGCACTGCCATTTTCTCCCCAGTTTTTTGGGTGCACTCCCATTCACTTCTATGGGGAGACTGCTTGGTGGTGGCCGAACCACAGTCCTCCAGCCACCACTTTGCGGGGTTCCGTTCCGGATATACATTTGCTGTGCATCGGCCTGTGTAATCAGCCCGGTGCCAATGGATGTCTTATCTTCCATCAGCGCTCGCACTGCCCTAAAATCAGGCAGTGTCATACCACCCTTAGTCGCAGTACCTCTTAGGGTTCAGTCACATGACCATATTTATTTTGCAGTGCGCAAAATGTGAATTTGCTAAATATAGGTGACGTCTGTGTTGGATCCCCTTTTTTTTGCAGACCCATTAACATCAATGAGTCCATGAACCGCATTTTATGTATAGGACATGTTCCGTCTTTTGTAGAACAGACATACTGATGCGGAAAGCACACGGATCATCCATGTGTCCATTCCACAAAAGATAGAACATGTCCTATACTTGACCGCAAAATGTTATTATATGATTGTTTGTATGGACTCCGTTATACTTATGCCCTGCTTGCCTTTGTGTCACTACACGCAACATATTTGGTCCGGCTGAAAGCCGGCATATATCGCGTACAGCGGCTGGATTACAGTGAATGGGCATCCGTCGGTGCTATGCCAGATACGGTGAACTCTCCATCAGAACAGACTATCAGAGTTCACAGTACTGATGTGAACCCAGCCTTGATGGGTCTAGGGCCTTTGTAAGCGGAATCTGTTGGTCGACCTTTCCCGACAAGCGTCTCAAGCTAATTGCCAGCTAGTCAACTGGATGCTCTTTTTCTGCTCTTGTCTTCTGCCATAGTCCAACTAGATCTGGACAGCTCTCCTCTTCTCCATCGGTTGCCATCAGCAGTGGTCAGCCGAGGCCCACCACTGACATCGGAACTGGCAGCCTATTTAAAGTGGAATCATCTGTCCTGCCTTGCCTGCTAACTGCTAACACATTTCCTCTCCTGGATGTCGTTCCTTGTGATGCCGATCCCGACTCCTGATTGACCCTGACCTAAGCCTTGTTCCTGGATACCATCTTTTCTCTCCCTTCCAGTTGTTTGCCTGGTACCTGTTTTTCTACTCCCAGCACTGACCCTTGGTGCCCATCTCATCCCCAGACCTGTACTGAAGACGACCCTTGGCTCAGATCCTGACTATGCTACTGCTATACTACCACCAACTGGTAACTACTCTGGGGAGCAGGACCTTGGAGTCTTCCTGAAAAAGTCCATGACCCTTGCAAGGATTAAAGGGAATCTGTCACCACGATTCTAAACTATTATCTGCAGTAATACATTTGAGTGCAGACGACAGGAGATCGGTGGGCAGTATGAAAATAAAAGATGGTGATCTGGACTCTGCAAGCGCAGCGCCTGCAGAGTCCAGATCTCCATCTTTTATTTTCATACTGCCACCGATCTTCCGCCGTCTGCACTCAAATATGTGCTGAGATGCATTGTCAGGACTGCTGTGCTAACGTAATGGAGAGGACTCCTGAGCGCGCACAGCAGTCCTGACAATGCATTTCAGTGCAGCTTAAAATGCTGACAGCAGGGGAACAGGAGGCAGTAGAAATATACAAAATAGTGATCTGGACTTGTAATCTGCAGCACTGCTCATTTATTACTGCAGATAAGTCCAAGATCGTGACGACCGACTCCTTTTAAGAGTGAAGAACTGGGACGTTTCTTAGACTCCACACTCCAGTCCAGGCAGCTTAGAGATCCACATCTCCGTTAAGAGACGTTACAGCGCCCCTTATGGGGACGCCTCTATGGTGTGCCTGACCTGGTCATCAATAAAGGCCTTTTTGTAGCTGCTAAGTGCCACTGCCGCTTTAAGAGACAGTTTATCATTAAGGAAAAAAACAAGCAACCGGGGTTTTGTCCTTATTGAATGTAGACGACTGGATCTTTTCGAACTGGGAGTCAGGGGTCATTGGATTTAAGTAACTTGTCTCGGCTCAGCCATCATCTCATCAATAAATGAAAATGCTTAGTTCTTTCATGTGAGATAGGGAAAAGCAATTTAAAGCCCTGACCTCTTGCACAGCGGTGAAATTGTATTCTTGCTGCAAATTCAAGAGATTGGGGCAGCTCGTGAAAGTGATTTGTGGTCGGCATCAAGAGCAGGTTTATTTTTTTTATTTTTTTTTGGGTTACAATGAAAACCTTCTCTGTGTTTGAAATCAAATAGAATATTTATCTTCCAGATACAATGGACCAGGTTCTCCTTCTTACAATCCTCCAAGCTGTTAAACTATCAACGTACATCCTGAGTGATCGGCAGCCGGCAAAGAGCAAAGCCTGATGGGCCTCAGATAAGAATGAAGTGTCAGTCGTGGTCTGCAAGTGTAGCACAAATGGACAACGCTGACGTATTAACAAAGCGATCAAATAAGTCAACAAGACAGTAACACAGTCGAGGGAATCATTGACGCTTTCACAAACCACAAGTCTATCGAGCATCTGCCTCTCTATACATCTCTATGTAGCATTTAAAGGCTATGGACACCTTTGGGGCCATTTTTTTTTTATGATTGCATTTTACTCATTTACTCAAAATCTTTTTTACAATTGGTCTTTATTAAGAATATTGAGCCATTCTGTCACAAAGGTTTAACTGTTTTTCTAGCTGTGTGAACGTACTTTTCACTTTGTGCCGGTCATGTAATAAACCTTCTCTCTAATTTACTAAAGAGGTTTATGCAGACGAAATTGCATTTTTTGTTGCTGTTTGGGAGTACATATAAATTACTTTTTAATTTGTAATAATTTTTTTTGCGCCGCGAATATAGAAAAAGCAATTTTTGACATGTCTGTAACCAGGTGGCTGGGGGCCGCACAGAAGGGCATCGCAGGCCATAGGTTGTGCATCCTTGGAATAGACCATGGTACCAATTTCCAGTAATGCTATGACCAGGCGCGGACTAAGAACTTAAAGGTCTAATGACCCCCACATTTGCCCAGACCCCTCACAGAGGTTGTACTTACCTCGCTCCCCGGCTCCCGCGTCGCTTCTCATACCGGCATGGCCGTCGCTGAATCTCCCCGTCATGCGGAAGAAAACATTTGTGGAGGGCAACCAATAGCAGGCTGTGATGGTAACGAGCCTCCCTTGCATCACCCACGGTGTTGGGGAGGCTTGTTCCTGTCGCGGCCTGCTATTTGCTGCCCTTCACGGCGGATGAAAACATCCGCGCGCTGGCGAAATGCAGCGGCGGCCACGCTGGTACGTGAAGCGACGCGGGTGCCGGGGAGTGAGGTAAGTACATACTCTGAGAGGCCCGGGCATATGGTGGGCATTATAGATCTTGGATAACCCTGTTAAAGTGGCCCCATGTTGTAGGAGGGTCCAAATTGACAGAAGTTAGGGGCCAGCAATACCTTAGTGCAGCATAAAATATCACCCCAGTAGAACCAAATACCACAGTGTAGCACTAAACACTGTCACCCCTGCTGCAGTATTCAACTTTATCACTGTCCCGAGGATGGCGAAACAGGTAAATTCAGGAAGGCGCCTGCCGCCACATACCAGGTACCTGGTGCTCCAAGCATTCATTAAAGCTGAGAGCATCATATCATGATGTACCCAGCCGGCAACCATTAAGAGGGCTCCGGCCACCCTATGGACATCTGCCCACTGCGAAATTTCCCTGTAAGGTCTATGGCCGGTCCACACCAGGCTATGACCTCCCTGATGCCACAAGTGCAAAATAGTATGTACAACTGCCAATCTCTGAGGATCCACGAGCAGGGAGGACAGAGAACCACATGTTGCTCCCAGTCTACTGGTTGGAAACCACTGCTATAGACAATGTCTACAAATAGGATCAATAATTGGGTGTATGGGAAGAGGAAGACCAAGGAGAATCAGGAACATGTTTTAACCCTACTGGTAAGACATTGGGACCCTGCAGATATGACTTGGACATCCAAGTCTCCTCCATCTTGGTTGAATACAAATGCGACCAAGTTGTGCTCTTACCCCTTAGTGAATGGCATGTCATGGTGTTATTTGAACAGATCTATGTTAATGACGTATGCGAGCCTCTTCTGATGGCTTCTCCACCCACACATCTACAAGAAGAAAGTCAATAATACTCACAGAATCCTTCAAGTTTATCAGCAGTCTTGCTCCAGGCCACCTGGAAGGTTTCCATTATGACCTGGATGGTCCTTCGCTCAGGCTGAGACTTCTTGTAGTTAAATACAGTCATTACAGTGCCCAGTTCAAGAGTCCTCTTTATCTGGCTCTTCTCATACTCCGGGAGAGCCCAGAAATCGGAGCTTTTCTGCCGCGCCATATTAATCACACACTACACGTTCACCTCAGGCCTCTCAGATATTCTGCGGAAGGGATAGAGAACAAAAGAAATTAGATTCTCCTGTAGAAATGTATGGATACAGTCAGGCTTGGACTGGCCCACAGGGGTACAGGGGAATCCCGGTGGGCCTCTGAGCAAGGTGGGCCCCTAGTCTCCCACCCCCTGCACAAGCGGCACATAACAAAGTAGACTTACTGCACTACATACATATATTCACTGTACAGCACCTCAACCAGCCGATGTTCATATAAAAAAAAACTTGTTAGATTATTTATTATATTTGAATGTATCCATACTGTGGGTCCTCGAAATAAATTTTACGGGTGGGCCCTAGGTGCCCCAGTCCGACACTGGATACAGTAAAAGGGGGCACGTCTGATAATATGTGAAATTGGTAACATTAGTGTCGTCCTCGTGTGGATATTGTACTGCTTATCTGCCATGGTGTTTGCTGTGAAGGCTTGTGAACTATGACAACACGATGACGTGAAGCCAGCACAGAACACACATCCATTTGGGGGTTTACTGGAAATCTACATGTATGACCTGCTTAGGATAGACCATCAATGTGGGTCCAGCTGTGTCTGGTACTGCAGCTCAGCCCTGTTCACCTGGATGGACCAAACTGTAGTGCCAGACATAGGTACACTCCTAATGACGATAGATAGATAGATAGATAGATAGATAGATAGATAGATAGATAGGAGATAGATATCTAAGCTGGGTGAGATAACTGAAATCCAGAAAGCTGCGGTGGTTTCAGCAAAGTGTAGTTTGCTGAGACAGTTTTGTCTAAATGTTGTTCTGGGCTGGATTTCATGTGGACTGGGGGATAGGTTTGGTAGTGGGATCTGCCAGTCCACACCCTTCCACTACATGTACTGTCTTTTGAGGTGATCGCAGGTGAGGCCTGCTGCTGTAATCGAGGAGGGATAAAACAACCCTACGTGTATGACTTGGGAGGAGAAAGACTCTGTGTAGTCTCAGCCAAGAGGTTTTGTAAAGCCTGAAGTTTGGGGGGGACCAGCGACGCCTACGGAGAAAGGGTCGCACGGTCAGAGTCGGGAGAACTTCTGCACCATCTCCCCCCAAGGTGTGGTGTGGTCACAGCCTGGAGGCTGCTGGACCGTATTTGGCTGAGGAAGTCTGACCTAATCCCGTGTGTGAACAGTGCTCTATAGGTGAGGTAGAGACAACACGTGTATTAGGTAGAGCCCAGACGGGCAGGTGTTTATTTTATGTGTGTGATGGTGCTGAAGTACCGAAATAAAGCACCTTTTGGACTTGAACCCCGTTGTCAAAGGAGAAGTCTGTGATTGCGACCAGGCTCGGACTGGCCCACAGGGGTACAGGTGAATCCCCGGTGGGCTCCTGAGCAACGTGGGTCCCTAGCCCCCCACCCCCTAAACAAATGGCACATAACACAGTAGACTTAGTACCACAGGGACCCCCATAATTAATGATCTTGTAGCGTCTCGCTGCTGTCTGAGCAGGTAATATTTGGATGTATCAATATAGGGGGCACCCAAGATAAATTTTACTAAAAGTATGTGTTGGAGGTGTGGCAGACCCTTTTCAGTCGGGCACACCTGACTAGTTTGTCTGCCCTAGAGGCTGGTTTTAATCAGAGTGAGTATAAAGCTGACTGTGCATTCATAGTACCTGCTAGTAACCCTCTGACTCCAGGAGGAGTGCACAGTGGGCTCAGCATGCATGTTGGTTCCTGCATCCCTGGATCTAATGGAGGCTGTTACAGCACCAGAAAGGGTTAATAAGTACGGTTGATCCCAGCATGCATGCTAGGCCCACACTCCCTTGATTTTATGTGGCTGTCATGGCCCATAACAGGTAAGATTCAGCGTTAGGACCACTCACGGGACAGCCTTGGCGTGGCGAGTGGCTTATTACCTTTTGATCAAAACGTACACTTATGCCCTCTTATAGCTTCTATCTTAGAGGCAGGGCAGAGTTCTGGTTGCAGAGTGCTGTTCCATTTTTTTGTTTGTAAGATAAATTTTACTGATGGGCCCTAGACAGCCCAGTCCGACACTGATTGCGACCCCCTAAGAGAGAGCAATCCCTTACAATAGATAGATAGATATTAGAAAAACGGATATAATGTAGATCAGGGATCAGCAGCCTTCAGCACTCCACCTGTTCTAAAACTACAACTCCCAGAATCCTCTTTTCACTTACTTCTGAGGGAGTTACAAGAACAGCCGAGTAAGTTTGCATGCTGGGAGTTGTAGTTTCACAGCAGCTGGAGTGCTGAAGGTTGCTGATCCCTGATATAGATAGATAGATAGATAGATAGATAGATACAGTAGATAGATAGATACAGTAGATAGATAAATACAGTAGATAGATAGATACAGTAGATAGATATGAGATAGATAGATATGAGATAGATAGATAGATAGATAGATAGATAGATAGATAGATACAGTACAGTATAGATAGATAGATAGATATGAGATAGATAGATAGATAGATAGATATGAGATAGATAGATAGATATGAGATAGATAGATAGATATGAGATAGATAGATAGATATGAGATAGATAGATAGATATGAGATAGATAGATAGATAGATAGATAGATACCATAGATCAGAAATGACTAACCTGCGGCCCTCCAGCTGTTGCAAAACTACAACTCCCAGCATGCGTGGACAGCCTACAGCTATTAGGGCATGCTGGGAGTTGTAGTTTTTCAACAGCTGAAGAGCCGCAGGTTGAACATCCCTGCAATAGATAGATACCATAGATAGAAAGATAGATATATGTAGGATGGTAGATAGATAAATATTAGAGATGTAGATACAGATATTGATTGGATAGATGATAGACATTAGATAAGTAGGTGGGTAGACAGATAGATAAATAGATAGATCATGCATTTCTCTAGGTATGACTATGGTCTAATAACAGGGAACGGGTTCTCCCCCGGCGGAGGATACACGGCGTGATTATTAGGTTATCTGTAAGAAATGACAATGATCATAACTAATATGTCAGTTGTGTCACATCTGTCACTGACGTCTCATTACACATTCCTGCTATAATATTACGCTCCGCTGCACTGCAGATATTTTCTGTTTATCACATGAGTAAAGAAGAGGATGCTAATCCAGGACCCTGTTCACACTTTGCCTCAGCACAGGAGATGTGTGAGCTCCGGCCAGCCAGCCTTGGCACCGTCTGGGGTACATACCCTGTAGGACATGATGGCACAAGCAGAAAGCTGGTAATAACCACAAGACTTCTCCTTTAGGCAACACTGTCTCCATCTTCATGTACAATAAGACAAGTTCCTCCACACGTGGTCCTTCCCCGCCAGAGGAGGCAGCAGCCTGAAGATGGCCTCAGGCAGGAGATTTATGTCATGTTCTATTGATCCTAGTGAAATGGTACAGTCTACCTGCGCTGACACATTGTCACAAACCATAGTGGTGCCCATGGTGACTACACTGGATGCAACTGTAACTGACCTTCATAATGGTAACCTCCAGATAGAAACAATTTTCCATTTACTGACAGCAAGCAGAGATCTCGAAGTGGTGAAAAGTGATACACCAGTACTATTAGAAAGTTGCAGTGAATTATCCTGTACATGATTGTTGGTTACATAAAACGGATAAAGCCTTTAGGAGGGGGGGGGGGTATGGGGATTGCCAACTTTAAAAAAAAAGGGTCCTTAATTATAGATTTGCATCATAGACCGCCATGGTGTGGACCCCTGCTTTGCTGAGTTTTGTAGTTCTACAAAAGCAGAATAGCTAGGAGTTAATCAAATAAAACCTGCAGACAGAGCTGGTACAGTGGTTAAACAACCTGCAGACAGAGCTGGTACAGTGGTTAAACAACCTGCAGACAGAGCTGGTACAGTGGTTAAACAACCTGCAGACAGAGCTGGTACAGTGGTTAAACAACCTGCAGACAGAGCTGGTACAGTGGTTAAACAACCTGCAGACAGAGCTGGTACAGTGGTTAAACAAACTGCAGACAGAGCTGGTACAGTGGTTAAACAAACTGCAGATAGAGCTGGTACAGTGGTTAAGCAACCTGCAGACAGAGCTGGTACAGTGGTTAAACAACCTGCAGACAGAGCTGGTACAGTGGTTAAACAACCTGCAGACAGAGCTGGTACAGTGGTTAAACAAACTGCAGACAGAGCTGGTACAGTGGTTAAACAACCTGCAGACAGAGCTGGTACAGTGGTTAAACAACCTGCAGACAGAGCTGGTACAGTGGTTAAACAACCTGCAGACAGAGCTGGTACAGTGGTTAAACAACCTGCAGACAGAGCTGGTACAGTGGTTAAACAACCTGCAGACAGAGCTGGCACAGTGGTTAAACAACCTGCAGACAGAGCTGGCACAGTGGTTAAACAACCTGCAGACAGAGCTGGTACAGTGGTTAAACAACCTGCAGACAGAGCTGGTACAGTGGTTAAACAACCTGCAGACAGAGCTGGTACAGTGGTTAAACAACCTGCAGACAGAGTTGGCACAGTGGTTACATACATGTTACATTTACTTACCCACCATTCCTCAGCTGTTTGACAGATGAGCTCTGGCTCCTATGTTACATGACACATGATGATGGAGAAAGCTGTAAACTACTTCCTCGTCGTTGCTTCTGCTTTTTTTGCCCGTACGGTTTTACTAGATTCCCCCACCCCAGGCCTTGGTGTTCTGCACTACTGCATCCATTTCCTTCCTGGTGCAGCAAGCTTCACACAACCTCCCTTCCCCATGATCAAATGGACTTTACATGACACAAGTAGCAATGGGAACTACATAGCTACGAGTTGTAATGTAAAGGGTCATTCTCGATGGATTGTAAGCTCCTGGGGTCAGGAACTCACGCATTTAATGTACAGGGGGCAAGAATCCTGCAGCATTTCTGGGTTGGGATTTTTTTATTAGGTTGCATGCTATTATATAGCAGGGTGCTACATTATATCCTTTGCCATTGTAGGACTATAAGTCCCCATGGGGTCATTTCTTAAGGGACTTGCGACTATTTTATTCGTAAAATAGTCAAAGCCCTTTTTTCAATCAGATCAAGGAAGCCGTGAGAAGCAAGTCCCTTTTTTTTTAACCAGCTGTGCCATAGTATTTAGTCGCACGACCGGTTTTACACTGTGTTTGGCAGTTGGGAGGGACGGGGGCATGTTGGGGGCCAGGACTGCGGCCCTGGCAAATTGACTAATATTTACGCCTGGAAACAGGAGTAAGGCCTGGTTCACATGGTCAGTATTTGGCCAGTAGTGGAGCCTACAGAAAAAAGGTATAATATAAATATTTGAGTCTCTTCTGTGTTTTGGACCCACTCCTGTTTTTGACCTACAAATACTGATGCAAAAATACGGACCAAATAGTAACCATGTGAAAGAGGACAAAATGTTGGAGCTGGAGTGATGGTACTGGAGTACCTTTTCTCTCCAGGCGCACGGACTGCCTTAAATTTGCCTAATTTATGATGAGGTGCCCGCCATGTTATAAATTTAGCTGAATCTTACATCAGCGCAGGGAGAATCTAAGACTGGCATAAAATGCCAGTATTAGTAAATTAACCCCATACTGACTAGTAGTTATAAATAAGGAGCAAGGCCAAATCTTGTAATGCATTGTATAAATGGCTATGGTGCTGTAAGTTTGGGTCACTATCCCTCCATTTGTAATGGGATTTCCCATTGGGATGCAGTTGCCAAAATGTGCCTGTATTCATCTTCCAGTATATTACATGGATACAACCTGCCTGTATTCATCTTCCAGTATATTACATGGATACAATCTGCCTGTATTCATCTTCCAGTATATTACACGGATACAACCTGCCTGTATTCATTTTCCAGTATATTACACGGATACAACCTGCCTGTATTCATCTTCCGGTATATTACATGGATACAACCTGCCTGTATTCATCTTCCGGTATATTACATGGATACAACCTGCCTGTATTCATCTTCCGATATATATTACATGGATACAATCTGCCTGTATTCATCTCCCCGTATATTACATGGATACAACCTGCCTGTATTCATATTCCGGTATATCACATGGATACAACCTGCCTGTATTTATCTTCTGGTATATTACATGGATACAGCCTACCTGTATTCATCTTCCGGTATATTACATGGATACAACCTGCCTGTATATATCTTCCGGTATATCGCATGGATACAACCTGCCTGTATTCATCTTCCGGTATATTACATGGATACAGCATGCCTGTAATTATCTTCCGGTATATCACATGGATACAACCTGCCTGTATTCATCTTCCGGTATATTACTTGGATACAACCTGCCTGTATTCATCTTCCGGTATATCACATGGATACAGCCTACCTGCATTCATCTTCCGGTATATCACATGGATACAACCTGCCTGTATTCATCTTCCGGTATATTACATGGATACAGCATGCCTGTAATTATCTTCCGGTATATCACATGGATACAACTTGCCTGTATTCATCTTCTGGTATATTACATGGATACAACCTGCCTGTATTCATCTTCCGGTATATTACATGGATACAACCTGCCTGTATTTATCTTCCGGTATATCACATGGATACAACCTGCCTGTAATTATCTTCCAGTATATTACATGGATACAGCATGCCTGTAATTATCTTTTGGTATATCACATGGATACAACCTGCCTGTATTCAACTTCCGGTATATTACAAGGATACAACCTGCCTGTAGTCATCTTCCGGTATATTACACGGATACAACGTGCCTGTAGTCATCTTCCGGTATATTACACGGATACAACGTGCCTGTATTCATCTTCCGGTATATTACACGGATACAACGTGCCTGTATTCATCTTCCGGTATATTACACGAATACAACGTGCCTGTATTCATCTTCCGGTATATTACACGGATACAACGTGCCTGTATTCATCTTCCGGTATATTACACGGATACAACGTGCCTGTATTCATCTTCCGGTATATTACATGGATACAACCTGCCTGTATTCATCTTCCGGTATATTACACGGATACAACGTGCCTGTATTCATCTTCCGGTATATTACACGGATACAACGTGCCTGTATTCATCTTCCGGTATATTACATGGATACAACCTGCCTGTATTCATCTTCTGGTATATTACACGGAAACAATGTGCCTGTATTCATCTTCTGGTATATTAGATGGATACAACCTGCCTGTATTCATCTTCCGGTATATTACACGGATACAACCTGCCAATATTCATCTTCCAGTATATTACACGGATACAACGTGCCTGTATTTATCTTCTGGTATATTACACGGATACAACCTGCCTGTATTCATCTTCCGGTATATTACATGCATACAACCTGCCTGTATTCATCTTCCGGTATATCACATGGATACAACCTGCCTGTATTCATCTTCCGGTATATCACATGGATACAACCTGCTTGTATTCATCTTCCGGTATATTACATGGATACAACCTGCCTGTATTCATCTTCCGGTATATTACGCGGATACAACGTGCCTGTATTCATCTTCCGGTATATTACATGGATACAACCTGCCTGTATTCATCTTCTGGTATATTACACGGATACAACGTGCCTGTATTCATCTTCCGGTATATTACATGGATACAACCTGCCTGTATTCATCTTCTGGTATGTTACACGGATACAACGTGCCTGTATTCATCTTCCGGTATATTACATGGATACAACCTGCCTGTATTCATCTTCTGGTATGTTACACGGATACAACGTGCCTGTATTCATATTCCGGTATATTACACGGATACAACGTGCCTGTATTTATCTTCTGGTATATTACACAGATACAACCTGCCTGTATTCATCTTTTTGTATATTATATGGATACAACCTGCCTGTATTCATCTTCCGGTATATTACATGGACACAACGTGCCTGTATTTATCTTCTGGTATATTACATGGACACAACGTGCCTGTATTCATCTTCCGGTATATTACATGGATACAACCTGCCTGTATTCATCTTCTGGTATATTACACGGATACAACGTGCCTGTATTTATCTTCTGGTATATTATATGGATACAACCTGCCTGTATTCATCTTCCGGTATATTACACGGATACAACGTGCCTGTATTTATCTTCTGGTATATTATATGGATACAACCTGCCTGTATTCATCTTCCGGTATATTACATGGACACAACGTGCCTGTATTTATCTTCTGGTATATTACATGGACACAACGTGCCTGTATTCATCTTCTGGTATATTACACGGATACAACCTGCCTGTATTCATCTTCCAGTATATTACACGGATACAACGTGCCTGTATTTATCTTCTGGTATATTACACGGATACAACG
Source organism: Bufotes viridis (assembly GCA_033119425.1). Classification (NCBI taxonomy): domain Eukaryota; kingdom Metazoa; phylum Chordata; class Amphibia; order Anura; family Bufonidae; genus Bufotes; species Bufotes viridis. The sequence goes on from CM065598.1 coordinate 98,899,407, forward strand.
TGCCTGTATTCATCTTCCGGTATATTACACGGATACAACCTGCCTGTATTCATCTTCCAGTATATTACACGGATACAACGTGCCTGTATTTATCTTCTGGTATATTACACGGATACAACCTGCCTGTATTCATCTTCCGGTATATCACATGGATACAACCTGCCTGTATTCATCTTCCGGTATATTACATGGATACAACCTGCCTGTATTCATATTCCGGTATATTGCATGGATACAACCTGCCTGTATTCATCTTCCGGTATATTACATAGATATAGTTTGCAAAATTGTTCATTCTGAGCGCTCTGCGCTGCGCACACATTGCACCGGCAGCGTCATTCATGCAGAGGATTTCCTTTTCACAGTTCTCATACATTTAATGTGTAAAGCGGCATCTAAAACCTCATGTCAGTATAACAAGTGCACACACATTATAACAAAAAGAGGAAGCTGAGTAATGACCGTATTGTCAGGTTCATTGCTATGCAGCCGCAGCTGGCGCCTGTTTCTACCGGCTGCCAATCTCAGGGGGAAGAATAAACTCCTTCGGATCTTGACTGATTATTAACCCTGATACTGAAGCTGCGTTCCCGTCTTCTGGTCTTTTGGCCAAGATTCTCACAAACTCAGGAACGTGATATAACTGCAACACGGCCTAATATACAACAGCGTAAAAACACATGGAGACGTGGCCCTTTTGAGTAGATCTGGGGTAGAAAGGTGTGGGGGGACTCCTGCGACCTCTTAACCAAATTCGGATCTCCAAAGTCCTGTATCCCTATTACTTCATACACTAGGTCAAACAGACATACAAGTAATTACACTGGGGCAACGTAGGGTTCTTCGATTTGGACAATTCCTACTTGTAAGGGCCTGTTCCCACAGCGCAATTTTGGCGCTGGCACCACACCACAATTTCACCAGCGGGCGCGTGGGGTCTGCCTACCATTCTTTTCAATAGAAGGCAGCACTACAATTCATGGGCCAGTGGTTTAAAGTCGCGAACACGCCAGGAAAGGTCATGTCCCTTCTTGGCGGGGTGTCCATACGAAGCCGAGGCAGGTGTCCTCTAGTGGCTTAGCTCCATTTAATGGAACTGGCAGGTTCTGCCGACAATTATCTAAGATATATGAGGACCTTCAGAAGGGGTTGTCCAGTTTGCAATATTGATGACCTCAGGACAGATCAGTGGGGGTCCGACTCCCGGCACCCCTGCCCATCACTGCTTACCAGCTCACTGGCGACAGTGCAGCGGCGAGCAGATGTAATTACAGCGTCGGACTGTAACTACAACTTCCCCTTCCCATAAAAGGAGCTGTAATTAGGCTACTTTCACACTTCAGGCAGAGTGATCCGGCAAGCAGTTCCGTCGCCGGAACTGCCTGCCAGATCCGTCTATCTGCATGCAAACAGAAAGCATTTGAAGACGGATCCGGCTACGGATCCTTCTAGCAAATGAATTTCAAGAACGGATACGTCTCTCCGCTTGTCCTGCGGAGAGACGGATCCGTTATATATATTTTTTCACATTTTTACCGACACGGATCCGGCATTGCGTTATTTTGAATGCCGGATCCGGCACTAATACATTCCTATGGGATTTCCGGATCCAGCATTCCAGCAAGTGTTCCAGAATTTTAGATGCTGCGGTATTGTCTCCGTCCTGAAATGTCAAAAAGACTGAACTGAAGACATCCTGATGCATCCTGAACGGATTTCTCTGCATTCAGAATGCATGGGGAGAAAACTGATCAGTTCTTTTCCGGCATAAAGCCCCCGATGACGAAACTCAATGCCGGAAAAGAATAACGCTAGTGTGAAAGTACCCTTACACGTGCTCGCCGCCGCGTTGCTGACTAGTGCTGAGTTAGTTTCAAACAGCTGATTGGTGAGTGTAATAAGCCCCTGCTACCCCTAGTAATCAACTGTGGGGAAACCTGGGTGGAAGTGCTCAATTTCCCTGCAGTGCCACCCCAGGGGACATAAAGGGGTTGTCTCATCTCAGACAATGGGGGCATATCGCGTCTGATAGGTGCGGTTCCCACCACTAGGACCCGCACCTACACCGGGAACGGAGCCCCAAAGGTGGTGGAGGGCGCACTGCTCATGCACAGCCGCCCTCCATTCATTTCTATGGGGTCACCGAAAATAGCCGAGCGCTAGCTGTCGAGGCCAATAGGAGTGAATGGGAGCAGTGGCCGGTCGTGCGCTCCCATTCACTTCTATGGGGAGAGCGCTTGGTGGTGGCCGGACCGGGGGCTCCGTTTTTGAGATAGGTGCGGGTCCCAGCGGTGGTTCCTGTACCTATAAGACAATGGGGGCATATCCTAGCGAGATGAGAAGCCCTTTTAAGGTTACCAGCACACATTGCAGATTACGAGCGGATTTATGTGCAGCGCAATGAGAATGAGATTAGACAGATCTTATATACACCGCTTTTACTTTCCATGCAGAAATGTCAATGCGGAGGGTGAGATTGGGGCAAATGTCAATGCGGAGGGTGAGATTGGGGCAAATGTCAATGCGGAGGGTGAGATTGGGGCAAAACTGTATCAAATCACTAAAAAAAAATCCACAAGTAACACATGCAGATTTAGATTTGGTGCGGAAACTCGAAATTCTGTTAGTAAACCCTTATGGGAGCATGTCGTCAGTTTTGACTATGCTGTAAGTGCCAGGTAGGTAGGGATCGGGTCGAACAGGAGAATCATACCTTTTATCAGTAGTAGTGTAAACGGGAAGTTTTATTTTGCTAGAACGGCGGAGCTTCGCTATGGATTGAGCTCCTCTCCACTCTGATTGACGGCTGTAGCGTCCAACCAGGAGACCTCTACAGCTGTCACTCAGAGAAAGGGGGAGGGCTCAATGAAGAGAGCATTCACAGTAAAGCTCCGCCTCCATGTAAAAAAAAAAATACTGAAAAACGCAAGTAAAAGCTATGTGTGAATCCACCCTGATACTGTTATCACGCTCTTAAAGGGGTTTCCCTGCAGTTTTATACTGATGACGAGTCCTCTGGATAGGTCATCAGTATCTGATCGGTGGGGGGCCCGACACCCAGGACCCCCGCCCATCAGCTGTTTGGGAAAGCTGAGTGCCGCCATATTGACTGATAGATAAAAAGACAGACTGACGCTGGCAGAAAATTCTGACTCATCGCCCTATTTTTACTGGTGGTTTTGTGACTGTGGTTGGAGATCCTCGCTGAGCGTCGCCTTCCTGATACGTGAATATATTCTGTGTGAAGTTTCACGGACCTTTATCTTCCATTGAGATATATTTGGTCTCATGCCAGAGAAAGCTTTCCTTTCTTCTTCAGCTTGCTTGCACTGACACGTTAGTGTAGAGAGTGCCAGAACCTCCTAGAGTCTCACCGTTACTCCATTGCCGAGCCTCCTAAGAGGTTCTGCAGCAGCCGTACCATTCAGTGACACGCTCTCTAGTCTGTATCCTGAGGCAGAACATTTTGATGCAATGCACGCCTTTTTCTTCCTCCCTGATATCATGTGTCATGGCTCACCACAAAACCATGAAGCTCACGATAACGGGGTCAGCGTTGCACACGAGCAGCACTAGCAGAGTTAAGGCTCATTCACACCACGCCGTATGGTCGCCGTGCTTGTGTTATGGCCCTGTGAATCCCCTATTGCGGTGCAGACCCATTGACTTGAATGGGTCCACGATCCGCAAAATACGGCAAAAGATAGGACATGTCTTATCTTTTGCGGAGTGAAGGCATGGACCCGAAAGCCCACGGAAGCGCTTCAGAGTTTTTTTTTCCCGTGGGCTTCCAATCCATGCAGGTCTTTCACCGTATCTTGTGGATTGTGGACCCATTCAAGTCAATGGGTCTGTATCCACAGCACACGGCCAGTGCCCGTATGTTGAGGACCTGCCTTTTTGCGGTACGCAATGCGGGCACTGAGACCTTACGTTCGTCTGAATGAGCCCTTAGTGTGTTTTAAAGGGGATGTACGGGATTAGTAAAACATGGCCGCCTTCAACCACACTTGGGCAAGGATTGTGGCTGGTGTGGAAGCTCGACTTCATTGAAGCAAATAGAGCTGCAATACCAGACACAACGTGGACACAAGTGTGGCACACTTTTCTTTCTGAACCGCTTAACACAGATGTCCGCAGCCTCTCTGCAAAGCTTACTGCTTATTAGCTGTAGCACATAGGAACCCAGCTAGTGCCAACGACTCCAGCTTAAAGGAGTTGTCTGGCCTCTGTCCTCCTGAACATAAAAAGCCCCACTCACCTGTCTGCGGTCTTGCTCCTCCGTTCCTGTCTTCAGTACCCTGCGGTACCAGGAAGCGGCTTGGTCCTTTCACTGCTGCAGCCAATTATGGGCCTCAGCGGTTACAGCGGCTTGAACCCTATGCCACAGCAATGCTGTACAGTTCAAGCCGCTGTGACCGCAGAGGGCTGGGATTGGCTGCAGCAGTCATGGGACAAGCCGCTACCTGGTTCTGCTTTGACCAGAGGCGAGCGGGAACAGAGCAACGGTGGGACCGCAGACAGAGAAGTGGGGTTGTCTTATGTTCAGGGGGACGGGAGGACCCCAGGAGTTGTCAGTAGGGTTAAGTTTGAGTTCGGGTTATCTTAGAATCCCGTTATGGATTCGCTACCATGGACCATAACGGAATTTGGAGCACAGGATCTCCGCCCCTCATGTCACATGATCATTATACCAGGCCCTTTACCATCTCTTATCCAATCCAGTACTTAGCCACGCCCCCTGCACTGATCACATGACGGTGACGTCACCCCAGGTCCTTAGGGTTGTCCAAGGTTCGGGTTCATCGAAAAATCCCCTTATGGATTCAAAATTCCGTTATGGTCCGTGGTAGCGGAATCCATAACGGGATTCTTCGATAACCCCAACCCGAACTTTGGACGCCGAACTTAAAATACAAGTTCGCTCAACCGTAGTTGTCAGCTTTAAAGGGGTTATCCATATGCCCAGGCCCCTCACAGAGGTTGTACTTACCTCGCTCCCCGGCAGCCACGTCGATCCTGATCCCTGCACAGTCGCCGCTGCATCTCCCTGTTGCGCGGATGAAAACATCCAACGTCTGGGGGAGGTGGAGGGCAGCCAATAGGAGGCCGCGGCGGGAATGGGCCTCCCCAGCGTCACCTTCTCCTCCTTCTATCAGCAGCTACATATGTGACAAGCTACAATGCAGTGTGAAGCCTTCCTAAGATATCCACCAACAGCCAGTAGGTATTCACTCCACACCAGCTTCATGAGCCTTGGGCCCCTATAACCCTGTTGCCATTTGACCCGCTGTCCGTTCTTGGACCGCTTTTGGCAGGTACCAACCACAGCTTAGGCTACTTTCACACTAGCATTTTTTGCGGATCCGTCATGCTACAGTAATGCAACCGCATGCATCCGTCATGAACGGATCCGGTTGTATTATGTCTTCTATAGCCATGACGGATCCGTCATGAACTCCATTGAAAGTCATTGGGGGACGGATCCGTTTTCTATTGTGTCAGAGAAAACGGTTCCGTCCCCGTTGTCTTACATTGTGTGCCAGAACGGATTCGTTTGACTCCGCTACGTCAGGCAGACAGAAAAACGCTCCAGAGTAGAACGGTGACTGATCGGAGGCAAACTGATGCATTCTGAGCGAATCCTTTTCCATTCAGAATGCATTAGGGCAAAACTGATTAGTTTTGGACCGCTTTTTAGAGCCCTGAACGGATCTCAGAAACGGAAAGCCAAAACGCTAGTGTGAAAGTAGCCTTACCGGTAATACCCCCCCCCCCCCCCGAAGACCTGCCATTAGGGAGATGCTCGGACCTAGTTGTCACAATTTGGCCCTTTTCAAAGTCTTTGCCATCTTTCCAGAAGCGGCTGTTCACGTGCTGCCCAATATATCAAACCTCATGACAGGTGTCATCACGAGATCCTGTCAGAGCTGATCGGGGCGTCTTACAAGAAGCAGAAGACGGTTTTACTATTTAAGAGAAACAGAAATTGTGTAAGACCAGAAGACTGTAAAGTGCCCAGGGCCGGATTTCCCATTTGGCACAGGGGGCCTATGTCTTGAGGCAGACCTGCAAAAAGAGAACCTGCTCTTCATAGTCGGGGGCGGTAAAAGCTTTTGCATTGGGCGATGATATAGTGTTCGGAGAATACCTGCTTTACAGTGTTTGTGGTGTTAGTTTGGCATTTTTGGACATTTTTTGCCTTTAGGCTTCTAAGATACCAATCCAGGACTGCAAGTACCAGAAACTGTTTAACCACCTATATAGCTTTTGATATAAAGAGCAATGCATGGCAATTTTTGTTTAGTACCCGGAGATTTAATCACTCCCCATACTTCCCACGCCGGCCGCGAAATATGTGGCTGCCCACGGCTTCTCACCAGTGATTTCAGCAGATCTGCATGAGGCTGTCCTCATGGCACGGACCTCAGCTTCAGTCCTATAAATTCAGGGCTGACGTATATCCAGTATCTGGACACAGTCGTAGAATGTATTTTTGGATGCATTAGGGCTCATGCACGCAACCGTGATCGGCCCGGGAAACACGGTCCACGTATTTTCCGGATCTCCCGGGCTGACCTTGGCTCCCTTCATGGTCACTTATGATACAGTCAGTTCATATCACGGATCTCTTGTACCGAATTGTACAGATATGAACTGACTGTATCATAAAACAGTCAGTTAGGGGACACAGTCGGCGCAGAGAAGCTACCGTCAGCCCGGGAAAGCCGGCTGGAACACAGACGTGTTTCCCAGGCCGATCGCGGTCGCGTTCTTGAGCCCCTAGTCGTATGTGCTTGACATTGTGATATGATGACATATTGAACAGGATATGTAGAAAGGACCGGCACTCACACGAAGTAGCTTTTAAGATGCTGGATTTATTTGTCACATATCAGTAGTGACGCGTTTCGGCAGTGGACGTGCCTTCATCACTCTGGCACGTCCAGTGCCGAAACGCGTCACTACTGATATGTGACAAATAAATCCAGCATCTTAAAAGCTACTTCGTGTGAGTGCCGGTCCTTTATACATTGCTGTTTTAAGGGACGCCAGCCCACGGACACGTGCACCACCACGCCATCAACATCGCAGTGCCGACCGGTGATGATCATACATTGAACAGGATAGTCTTGGATAACCTGAAGAAGAAAGCGTAAAAGCTGGCACCGCTCAAGTAAACATGTCAAAAACACCTATACCTGAAAGGACGAGAAATGATGGCGTGAAAAAAGATGCAAAAATGTGCCCAAACATGCCCGTCTGGACCCCAGAAAATCCTACACGTGTTCTGTGGATAGAGCACTGGGCGTGCGCTTCAAGTAGCCGTCAGCCTCTTCCGCTCGACCCCTACATGCACACGCATGGTCGGCTTGGCCAAGTGTGAATGTGTTCTCAGTAGGGAGGGGGGGGCGCTGCCAGACATCTCTAGCGGTGGCTGATCTCCCCTAAAAACTAAATGATTGGGCGTGTTGAAGTTCATCTGCCCAGTCCTGGCATTCATTATAATATATATGACCAGCTTAAAGGGGTTGTCCAGAAATACATAACCTTTAAAGGAGTTGTCTCATCACAGACAATGAGGGCATATCTCTAGGATATGCTCTCATTGTCTTATAGGTGCCAGTCCCGCACCTAAATCGAGAACAGAGCCCGAAAGTGTTGGATGCGCATGCGCAGCCGCCTGCATTCATTTTCTATGGGGCCACCAAAAATAGCCGAGCAATGGCCCATAGAAATGAATGGGAGCGGTGGCCGGTCATGCGCCGTCGGCTCCCATTCACTTCTATGGGAAGCGCTCTTGGTGGTGGGCGGACCGGAGTCCTCCAGCGAGGTGTGGGACCCGCACCTTTAAGACAATGGGGGGCACATCCTAGCGATATGTCCCCATCGTCTGCGGAAGCTACGGAAACAATGTAGCACAGCCCGCCACATCCGGACGAGAGGGGTCAGGGCGTCCAGTTCTAGTGATGGCCCTGTGTATCCTTTGCGCCGATGGACGGCATTGGTCCCATTTTTCCCATCGAACATGGCAGAATCTACAACAGAGCCTCCGACGCAGATGTGAACAGAGTCTTATTCAGTAGAATATAACAGTAAAAAAAACAACAAAAAAACAGGGAAACTCTTTAGACGCCGTGTTTTATCTTCGCGCCGTGACACGACGAGCTCCTGCCAATAACCCGTTCTGTAAAACTACACGATTAGCCATTTCCTCAAAAAATACAAAAATAAAATCCCCAATAAATGGAAGTCCTCCAGTTGGGTCCTATCAAAAACGCTCCGCCAATATGGCTGATGTTACAGCGTTCATAGAGACTGGCCTGTTCTACCCGGTACTGGATCGGCGGGAGGGATCTATCCCCTCATAATTAGTATGTATTTTCTGTTTACGTTCCGTTTTTTTGCATTCCGTATACGGAACCATTCATTTCAATTGCTCTGCATAAAAACGGAAGGTACTCCGTATGCCCTCTGTTTTTCCGTTCCGTTCAAAGATACATGTCCTATTATTGTCCGCATAACGGACCAGGATAGTACTGTTCTATCACGGGCCGGCTGCTCCGTTTCCGCAAAGAACAGAATGCACACGGACGTCATGCGTATTTTTTGCGGATCCGTTTTTTTGCGTACCGCAAAATACTGAAAGAGCCATACAGTAGTGTGCATGAGCCCTTAGGCAGCGTGACCTTTCAGATCTCTAGGAGAGGTGGCTGACAACTTTGCAGTTGTACATAACAGCCTATATGGGTGCATCGGGGTTGTCAGCGAGCCTGGTTTGTGCAGTCATACACCCCTGCTGTCATTTTGCTACGCAGATTTGGCAAATGTATGTAGGCTGTCATGGCGGTCACATTGGTTATCACCCAACTTTCCCCAAAAAAAGGTGATTTGGGTGATTTTTTAAAAAACAACATTTTTTTCTCCCATAGTGTATGATGCAGGACCCGTGTAGATTGTCCACCGTCATGCCGCAAGCTGCAGTTTGCTTCGGGGGTGACCGGAGTGGTTACTTACTTGGGTGCTGTCGGTGCAGGTGTCCGTCCTGACAACTGTCATCTCTGTCCCCAAGAGATACGTCGCCTCCTCCTCGGTTGTCAGATCTTTCTTCGTTCACATTGCCGACAGCGCAGAGAAAGAATCAAAAGACAGAGAAACTTAAATGGAAAAGTTCAAGACAGGAGTTTCTCTCTGCCGGCAGAGTTGTGTGCAGTACAAGGAAGTTTCAGCGCGGCGCTCCTCCAGCCTGACAGAACAGAGTCCTTCCTGTTTGTATCTTTATACACATGTGGGCTGTGACACAACCTCTGAATACGGAATGAGCTCTTAAAGGGACAGTGTCGCAAGGTGTCCGAGCGAGCTCTCCATATTAGGCATGGTGTGAGTGTGCCAAGATTGTCATCCTCCACTTGTCACGGCATCGTAATCAGTTTACATAGGACTGCCGGTAAATCTGCTGCCTTATCTAACTTCATTGGGGCAGAATTATGAAACCGTCTACAAGAAAACCTGACAACCAGTCACAGCGCAGCTTTCATTTTGTATTCTGCTCTTGGAAAACGAAAGCTGTGCTGCGATTGGTTTTCATAAATCTGCCTTCATTACAAGGGGCTCATTCACACGGCCGTGCCCGTGTTGCGGGCCGCAAACAGAGGCACGCGAATGGGTCCGCAATCTGGACGGTGCGGAACGGAGGCACAGATCGGAAGCACTACAGAGCGCTTCCGTAGGCTTTCTGTCCGTGCCTCCGCACCGCAAAAAAAGCAGTGCATGCACCGTCGAATGCGGATTGTGAATGGGTCCGCGTCCGCAGAAGCTGGGCACACGGTCGGTGCCTGTGCATTGCGGACAGCCTCAGTTCTCCATCATTCTGCTGATTGCAGTTGTCCGAGGGGCCACATCCCCACCGCTCACACTTTAATGGCCTGCCAACAGTCTCTAATTTACCGGCGATGTTCCTAAAGTTCAGAGGCGATCCTGACGAAATCAGGTTGTCCTGTGCCAAAAATGTAAGTATGTAAAATGTAACCCAAAAGTGGGTGTTTCCAGGGGGTTTGGACCCTTACCATGTAGCCCATCCACAATAATGCCTGGATAAACCCTTTAAGGTGGTCATACTGTGTGAGGAGTATGAGATAGATAGATAGATAGATAGATAGATAGATATTAGAGATAGATATTAGATAGATAGATAGATAGATAGATATTAGATAGCTAGATAGATAGATATTAGATAATCTAGATAGATAGTTAGATAGATAGATAGCTAGATAGATAGATATTAGATAGATAGATATTAGATAGATAGATAGATATGAGATAGATAGATAGATAGATAGATAGATAGATAGATAGATAGATAGATATTAGATAGATAGATAGATAGATATTAGATAATCTAGATAGATATTAGATAGATAGATAGATAGATATGAGATAGATAGATAGATAGAGATAGATAGATAGATAGATAGATAGATAGTTGATAGATACTGTATATATCGGCATGGCTTTTAATGAGGGGTAAGTACCACACAACCACGTGTGTTTCTAAATGAAGTCTTTGTGGTTTCAGACACCTGTGTCGGAGTATTTGCACAGTAATATTTGTAGCAGAACTTCTCCAAAGCATCTGACACCGTACCACATAAAAGGTTAGTATATAAAATGAGGATGCTCGCACTGGGAGAAAATGTCTGTATGTGGGTAAGTAACTGGCTGAGTGACAGAAAACAGAGCGTGGTTATTAATGGTACACACTCAGATTGGGTCACTGTCACTAGTGGAGTACCTCAGGGGTCAGTACTGGAGGGTCACTGTCACTAGTGGGGTACCTCAGGGGTCAGTACTGGAGGGGTCACTGTCACTAGTGGGGTACCTCACTGCACAGTAAAATATCCATTTTTGCAGATGACACTAAACTGTGCAAAGTAATTAACATTGAAGAGGACAGTATACTGTATATATACTACAGAGAAGAGTATACAGTATATATACTACAGAGAAGAGTTTTCTGCTACAGAGGGATCTGGATAGATTGGAGGCTTGGGCAGATAAGTGGCAGATGAGGTTTAACACTGACAAATGTAAGGTTATGCACATGGGAAGGAATAATGCAAGTCACCCGTACATACTAAGTGGTAAAATACTTGGTAACACTGACATGGAAAAGGATCTAGGAATTTTAATAAACAGCAAACTAAGCTTCAAAAACCAGTGTCAGGCAGCTGCTGCCAAGGCCAATAAGATAATGGGTTGCATCAAAAGGGGCATAGATGCCTGTGATGAGAACATAGTCCTACCACTTTACACATCACTAGTCAGACCACACATGGAGGACTGTGTATAGTTCTGGGCTCCTGTGAACAAGGCAGACATAGCAGAGCTGGAGAGGGTTCAGAGGAGGGCAACTAAAGGAATAACTGGAATGGGGCAACTACAGGACCCTGAAAGATTATCAAAATTAGGGTTATTCACTTTAGAAAAAAGACGACTGAGGGGAGATCTAGTAACTATGTATAAATATATCAGGGGTCAGTACAGAGATCACTCCCATCATCTATTTATCCGCAGGACTGTGACTGTGACAAGGGGACATCCTCTGCGTCTGGAGGAAAGAAGGTTTCTACACAAACATAGAAAAGGATTCTTCACTGTAAGAGCAGTGAGACTATGGAACTCTCTGCCTGAGGAGGTGGTGATGGTGAGTACAATAAAGGAATTCAGGAGGGGCCTGGATGTATTTCTAGAGTGTAATAATATTACAGGCTATAGCTACTAGAGAGGGGTCGTTGATCCAGGGAGTTATTCTTTCCGCTGGACCAACTGGCAGGAAACAGGCCGGACTGGATGGACAAATGTCTTTTTTCGGCCTTATATACTATGTTACTATGTGACCCGGCCGTCGCGCCAGAACATTGTCTCCGATGAGGCTCCTGAGCGGTGCGGGGCTGTGCTCCATGATGATATGAGCTCCTGAGCGGTGCAGGGCTGTGCTCCATGATGATATGAGCTCCTGAGCGGTGCAGGGCTGTGCTCCATGATGATATGAGCTCCTGAGCGGTGCAGGGCTGTGCTCCATGATGATATGAGCTCCTGAGCGGTGCGGGGCTGTGCTCCATGATGATATGAGCTCATGAGCAGTGCAGGGCTGTGCTCCATGATGATATGAGGCTCCTGAGCGGTGCAGAGCTGTGCTCCATGATGATATGAGCTCCTGAGCAGTGCAGGGCTGTGCTCCATGATGATATGAGGCTCCTGAGCGGTGCAGAGCTGTGCTCCATGATGATATGAGCTCCTGAGCAGTGCAGGGCTGTGCTCCATGATGATATGAGCTCCTGAGCAGTGCAGGGCTGTGCTCCATGATGATATGAGCTCCTGAGCAGTGCAGGGCTGTGCTCCATGATGATATGAGCTCCTGAGCGGTGCAGAGCTGTGCTCCATGATGATATGAGCTCCTGAGCAGTGCAGGGCTGTGCTCCATGATGATATGAGCTCCTGAGCAGTGCAGGGCTGTGCTCCATGATGATATGAGGCTCCTGAGCGGTGCAGAGCTGTGCTCCATGATGATATGAGCTCCTGAGCAGTGCAGGGCTGTGCTCCATGATGATATGAGCTCCTGAGCGGTGCAGAGCTGTGCTCCATGATGATATGAGCTCCTGAGCAGTGCAGGGCTGTGCTCCATGATGATATGAGCTCCTGAGCAGTGCAGGGCTGTGCTCCATGATGATATGAGCTCCTGAGCAGTGCAGGGCTGTGCTCCATGATGATATGAGCTCCTGAGCGGTGCAGGGCTGTGCTCCATGATGATATGAGCTCCTGAGCAGTGCAGGGCTGTGCTCCATGATGATATGAGCTCCTGAGCGGTGCAGGGCTGTGCTCCATGATGATATGAGCTCCTGAGCGGTGCAGGGCTGTGCTCCATGATGATATGAGCTCCTGAGCGGTGCAGGGCTGTGCTCCATGATGATATGAGGCTCCTGAGCGGTGCAGAGCTGTGCTCCATGATGATATGAGCTCCTGAGCAGTGCAGGGCTGTGCTCCATGATGATATGAGGCTCCTGAGCGGTGCAGGGCTGTGCTCCATGATGATATGAGCTCCTGAGCGGTGCAGAGCTGTGCTCCATGATGATATGAGGCTCCTGAGCGGTGCAGAGCTGTGCTCCATGATGATATGAGCTCCTGAGCGGTGCAGGGCTCTGCTCCATGATGATATGAGGCTCCTGAGCGGTGCGGGGCTGTGCTCCATGATGATATGAGCTCCTGAGCGGTGCAGGGCTGTGCTCCATGATGATATGAGGCTCCTGAGCGGTGCGGGGCTGTGCTCCATGATGATATGAGGCTCCTGAGCAGTGCAGGGCTGTGCTCCATGATGATATGAGCTCCTGAGTGGTGCAGAGCTGTGCTCCATGATGATATGAGCTCCTGAGCGGTGCAGGGCTGTGCTCCATGATGATATGAGGCTCCTGAGCGGTGCAGGGCTGTGCTCCATGATGATATGAGGCTCCTGAGCGGTGCAGGGCTGTGCTCCATGATGATATGATCTCCTGAGCGGTGCAGGGCTGTGCTCCATGATGATATGAGCTCCTGAGCGGTGCAGGGCTGTGCTCCATGATGATATGAGCTCCTGAGCGGTGCAGAGCTGTGCTCCATGATGATATGAGCTCCTGAGCGGTGCAGGGCTGTGCTCCATGATGATATGAGCTCCTGAGCGGTGCAGGGCTGTGCTCCATGATGAGCACGCAGTCCTATTGGTCAGAGGATCTATATGGTCCACCGTATACAAAGCCCCTGCATACACTTGTAAAAATGCCTAGTCTTGTCCGCAAAACGGACAAGACTAGGACAGGCTCTATTTTTTTGAGGGGCAACGGAACGGAGCAACGGATGCGGACAGCACACGGAGTCCATTGAAATGAATGGGTCTGTGGCTCGGGCGTGGATCAAAACAACGGTCGTGTGCATGAGGCCTAATGTAATGTTTGCATTAGCAGGCAATACACTGAGGCAGTTAGGGACATCGGGTAAACACTTACTTCGTCTAGAGTTCCATCATTTCAGAAGCCGAAGGGAGTCTTGGAGGAGACACGGTTAAAGGGGTTACGTCATAAATAATATGTATGTGTAAAGGCGCTGTCCCATGAAAAATATTCAGCAATTTTCGTAGAGCGGCTGTTTATTTCTTTTCTTATCTCTCTGTCCATCTTGCTGAGGTGTACGCACAGGCTCAGCTCCATCCTTCAGCTGCCTCTGCTGTGAGCAGCAGAAAGGACACGCCCCCCTGAGCTGTGCTAGGTAGAGAGCTGCAGCAGACAGGACACACTCCCTGAGCTGCAGCAGAAAGTAAACACCCCAGGGATGTGCTAGGCAGAGAGCTGCAGCAGACAGGGCACGCTCCCTGGGCTGCAGCAGACAGGACACACCCCCTGAGCTTCCAGCTTCATATATAAATCTAACAGAGCAATGTATGAGGAGACCTCTAGACCCATGTGAGGCACAGGGCTGGCTCTGGCTTTGTTAGAGATTGTCATGGACGATATAGTGTCTGATGATTTCATTTTTTTACATAAGTCATGGGATAAACGGTTTACTAATTTACAGTGTCTAGCATAAAATCTACATTTTCATAATTTTTTGGTTTCCATATGTCTGTGTCTCCCTTGGCGCTGCTGAGTGTGGGCTCTGGACGGAATCGGCCTCCTTCCACCTCTGGCAGCTGACAATGTAGTCTCTTTTCATTCCCCATTTAGAGGGTTTTTTTTTAACTCTACCGCCATGCTACTGCAGAGCTTCTGCTCCTTCCACGACCAGCCCGGCAGAAAGCGATTGGTTTTCTCTATTGGTCACCTTGCGGTCTACAGAGGATCACTAGGCGGAGATCTGAATGGGAGGAGAGTGACTGAACATGTGTGTCCACCAGCACTCTGCTTTTTGGTGGACGTGAACCTTATATAGACTGCGAACACCAGGTGGCACTTTACTATGTAATACACGGATGCCCGGGGTCAAGTTGTTCCCCACCCTAGCTGATAGTGGGGGTTCCTAAACGGGAGCCCCCCTTCTGAAATCCAGGGAGGGGGCTCCTGCTTCAGCCAGTTGTCTTATGGCCAGACACAGGATTATGAGGAGGAGAAGCAGGTATGGCCCATCTCATGGGACTAAATGAAATGAGATCAAATATGTGGAAATGAAAGGAGACCGTGCAGGGATAATTTTTTTTATTTTTTGTGCAGTTTCTATGTTTAGTTTTCCTTTAATATATGTTAATTGCTAGCATTGTTTCTCTATTCTGCCATGTCTACCCATGAAGATGGGGCTGTGCTGCCACCTAGTGACCAAACTGCTTACACTAAAGAGCAGTCACAATAAAATGGAACCTTATCTCTTCACTATGACAAACAGGCAGAGCTGGGACTGAACCACATGCGGTCTGCAGGGTGGGGGTCTGCAGTGGGTTAGTAAAATCTCAGGGGAGGGGCAGAGTATATCACAGATACGGGGGTCCGCGGAGGGCTGGTGATTATCACAGTTAAAGGCCGCAGTTATCTAGGGAGGTCAGGTGGTATCACAGTTATGGGGGTCTGCAGAGGTGATATCACAGTTTGGGGTGTGGTTCCAGGTATTGGGGGTCTACAGACTGCTGTGATTGTCCAGGGAGTGCAGATGATGTTACAGTTATGGGGGTCTCCAGAGGGCTGGTGATATCACAATTAGGGGTAAGAATATCTATGGAGGGCAGATGATATCACAGTTATGGAGGTCTGCGGAGGGCCTTGATTGTCTAGGGTGGGCCGATGATATCACTGTTATTGGGGGGTCTGCAGAGAGCTGATGATATCACAGTTTCAGAGGTCTGCGGAGGGCTGTGATAGTCTAGGGCGGGCCGATGATATCACAGTTATGGGGTCTGCAGAGGGCTGGTGATATCACAGTTATTGGGGGTCTGCAGAGGGCTGGTGATATCACAGTTATGGGGTCTGCGGAGAGCTGTGATTGTCTAGGGCGGGCCAATGATATCACTGTTATTGGGGGTCTGCGGAGGGCTGGTGATATCACAGTTATGGGGTCTGCGGAGAGCTGTGATTGTCTAGGGTGGGCCGATGATATCACTGTTATTGGGGGGTCTGCAGAGAGCTGATGATATCACAGTTTCAGAGGTCTGCGGAGGGCTGTGATAGTCTAGGGCGGGCCGATGATATAACAGTTATGGGGTCTGCAGAGGGCTGGTGATATCACAGTTATTGGGGGTCTGCAGAGGGCTGGTGATATCACAGTTATTGGGGGTCTGCAGAGGGCTGTGATTGTCGAGGGCGGGCCGATGATATCACTGTTATTGGGGTCTGCAGAGGGCTGGTGATATCACGGTTATTGGGGTCTGCAGAGGGCTGGTGATATCACTGTTATTGAGGGTCTGCGGAGGGCTGGTGATATCACAGTTATGGAGGGTCTGCGGAGGGCTGGTGATATCACAGTTATGGAGGGTCTGCGGAGGGCTGGTGATATCACAGTTATGGAGGGTCTGCGGAGGGCTGGTGATATCACAGTTATGGAGGGTCTGTGGAGGGCCTTGATTGTCTAGGGCGGGCCAATGATATCACTGTTATTGGGGGTCTGCGGAGGGCTGGTGATATCACAGTTATGGGGTCTGCGGAGAGCTGTGATTGTCTAGGGCGGGCCGATGATATCACTGTTATTGGGGGTCTGCGGAGGGCTGGTGATATCACAGTTATGGGGTCTGTGGAGAGCTGTGATTGTCTAGGGTGGGCTGATGATATCACTGTTATTGGGGGTCTGCGGAGGGCTGGTGATATCACAGTTATGGGGTCTGCGGAGAGCTGTGATTGTCTAGGGCGGGCCGATGATATCACTGTTATTGGGGGTCTGCGGAGGGCTGTGATATCACAGTTCTGGGGTCTGCGGAGAGCTGTGATTGTCTAGGGTGGGCCGATGATATCACTGTTATTGGGGGTCTGCGGAGGGCTGGTGATATCACAGTTATTGGGGGTCTGCAGAGAGCTGTGATTGTCTAGGGCGGGCCGATGATATCACAGTTATGGGGTCTGCAGAGGGCTGTGATATCACTGTTATTGGGGTCTGCGGATGGCTGTGATATCACAGTTAAAGTCTGCAGTTATCTAGGGAGGGCAGATGGTATCACAGTTATGGTGGGGTTAGGGACAGGGTTATGATGTCACAGAGGGGGTGGAGTTACTTGAGGAGGACTGGTGATGTCACTGCCTATCTCGGCTGTAAAGCATCTCTTTACTGCTGTAAAGCTAACGGACATCAGAATAAGCTGCGCTCGGCTGACAGGAGACGTAGCGGTGTCTTTCTTGCGCAGTTGTCATTTCAAGCAGTCACAGAGATCAGGGGCACACAGATCGCCCCTTGTGCTGTAATACCATGCTGCTTTTCCCAAAACTCATTCAGGCTCTTTCACCCCTGGAATATAGGAGTCTTACTTGTAATGAGTTTTCATGAACTGATGTCCACCAATTGCCCTTCTGATACCTTATTCTTGGGGAAAAGGGCATGGAAGCACCATGGCATAAAAATGGGCACATTGTATTGTACAGTCAGTGCATAAGTGTCCCCAGAGTCACCTAATTACCTGTAAATACAAGATTTTGCTAAATTCACTGGTTTCATTTAAAAGACCGTCCTTTCCCTCAGAGCTTAAACTTCACGGAGAATTTGACTTTTGCTGTAATCATAGAGAAGAAAGATTTTTTACTTTGCAAATCTCAGTAGCAAAAGAGTACAAAAAAAAAACCATTACAGCCGAAATTGCGCTGCAGCGCCGAGTTCATGTAACATTTAAGCTGCCAAGCTTCATTAAAAGATATTATAAGACTCTGACAGACAAGATAATTGAATCACTTACCCAAAGCCACTGAGAAGACGAGAGCTTCTGCGTAACCTGCGCATGTCGTTGACTTTTCTTATCTAATCTTGTATCTGCAAGAAAGTCTGTTTGTGATGTACATTACACACAACAGAATAAAATCGTTACCTCTTGCAAGTTAATTGAGAAACACTCCGTCCTCGAATATCTGCAGAAAGTCCTTACTGCCCTATAGCACACCCCGACAATATCACCCATATACAATGTATTCAGACCTTTTCTCGTTTTCACATTTTTTATATTCTGGCTTGTGCTACTGCAAAAAAGAATCAAGTTTCCCCCCATCATTCTGCGCTCAATCCCCCATAATGAGAACAGAATGTTCGAAATCTTTGCAAACCGGAGGAAACCCCCACAAACACAGGGAAAACATACAAACTCCATGCATGATTTGAACCTAGGACCCCAGCGCTGCAAGATACCAGTACTAACCACTGAGCCACCGTGCTGCCCCCGTTACATTACATTGACTTAACATAAGTGTCCGTTTTCGCAATATATCCAGAATTTTTCGCATAATATTCGCAATACATTTGAGAATTCTAGAATTCGGGATCTCCAGTCATTATTTTCTTGATTGCGAAAATCGGCAATGTTATATGCGCGTATTGCACGCGCAATACAGGCATGGCTCACTTTTGCTACATTTATATGAGCTAAAGTCATTGAATAAGGATCCAGATGACACAGTAAAGCACAGAGCACAGCAATGACACTGCTGTCTCTCTCAGAACTGCAAAAAACTGCAGAAAATAAATGCTGGAGAGGTTCTTATATAGTAAGGGGTAGGACACTTTCCTATTAATTGCTAGCGATGTTGCTAAGCTGAGACAAAGACATTGCAGCCTTCTCATTGGCCCACAAGCAAGAAGCGGTGAGGAATGACATGGGTATTGATGAAAAAAAAAAAATTATATTCGCGATTACGTTGATATAGCAATATATTCTATATCTTCGCAAATTATCAAAGTGCCGATATTCGCGATAAAAATTGGCGATTAGAATATTCGCGATCGACACTAGTTGGATGGGGACCATCGGTGGAAGGCCATTCTCAGGTCTCCAAAGATCTTCCTTTGGTTTCAGGTCTGGGCCACACAGGTACATTCACAGAGTTGTCCCTAAGGCACTCCTGTGTTGTCTTGGCTGTCTGCTTAGGGTCATTGTCTTGTTGGAAGATGAACTTTCGGTCCAGTCTGAGGTCCAGAGCTCTGGATCATGTTCTCATTAGGAATATCTCTGTACTTTGCTCCGATCAGCTTTCCCTCAACCCTGACCAGTCTCCCTGTCCCCCAGCATCATGCTTCACTATAGTGATAGTCACCTCTCTTACCAAGGCCATTCTCCCATGATTTCTTAGTTTGGCATGGCAGCCAGCTCTAGAAAGAGTCCTAGTTGTTCCAAACTTCTTCTTAGGAAGTTCTTAGGAACTTTCAATGCAGCGGAAATGTTTTTGTCCACTTCTCCAGATCTGTGTCTCCACACAATCCTGTCTCTGAGCTCTACAGGCAGTTCTTTCCTCCCCATTACTTGTTTTTAGCTCTGATGTGCATTGTCAGCTGTGAGACCTTGTATAGACCGGGCTGGGCCTTTCCAAATCACGTCCAATCAACTCAATTTACCATAGGTGTAGAAACACCTCAAAGATCATCAAGAGAAATTCACATTCTCATTATTGGGTATTGAGTGCAGATTGATGGGGAAAACTTAATTTTATTTAAATTTTTTAGCACAAGGCCTCAACATAACAAAATATGAAAAAAGTGAAATAGTCTGAAGACCCTCCCAAATACATTGTACATCTACATGGCCAGATTTTGCCTATAAGCACAGTCGGTAGAGTATAAGAAACACGCTGTAGAGTTCTGCTTTATTTTCTCTATGTGCAGACATATATTTCAAAGCCATACATGCCCTACAAGCTATGGACACCTATGACATGGAAAACATGACTATTACATACTGTATGTTGGTCACATTTTTCCTAGTAATATATTCAGTATGTAAGGTATTTGGGTGTTCCCCTCCTATCTACTCTCTCATATAGTCCAGTGTTGTTGCTTGCCTTTCCTGTAAAATTGAATTCTTTCCTCCCTCTCCACACTCCGATCTGCTATGTACATCCTCTTCCCCTTTTCTCCTGATATCTCTAACACTGAGAGAAAGGTGGGAAAGAGCAGAGAGAAACAGCCAACACAAGAGTGTGCTGTTCTGTCTACGTCAGGAGCAGCAGCACAGCTGACTATGTGAAGGAACTATATAGACTCTACAACAAAATGGAAGGAAATTGTTAATGAAGACCAATTAGAAAGCTGCTTATTTCTGCTTTTGGGAAACAACTAGATAATAAAGAAATATCAGTGCAGATGTGTCCATAGCTATTATGGTATGGCCAATTACTGTATTTATTAGTAGATAGAATTTGCATTCAGCTCTTAAGAAATGGCTCACATAAGGCCAATTCCAACCCACTTCCCCCCTAATTTCCAAAAGCCCCATTGCAATGGCATGGTCTGCAATTTTCATGACTCTCACGAATAACAGAGTGAGCCTCTCTGAAAAAGCAGCCCTGCCCAAAATTATACTTACATAGAAGTAACAGGATCAGACCTGTTGTCTGTAACCATGGCGATGTAGTGCCCTGGAGCAGGGGTACTGTGAAGTCTGGACATTTGTGGACATTTGCCCCTGTTTCCCCTGTGCAAAGTTATAAACTTCTTACTTTATTTCTGGTGAAAGGGTTGACTTGGACTGTTTTAATATTGTTTAACTGCATTTATATGTATGTTGTGATATATACCTTGTTCATTCACACTGTATTTGTGAGGCTCTGTGGAAAGGGTTAATGAATACTGAGAGACTTTTGGGACTTTATAGCTAGTAATGAGAAGCTGGTAATTTTCCACAGCTGCCAAAGAATTTAAAGAAGAGCATGTTTTGGAGGGAAAAAGCCAGACGTGGTTTACCAACAAAACCAGACAGACCGACCTTTTGAATGTCTGGTTTTAGCTCTGTTGCTGTGTCTGGAAATTTTCTTTTGTCTGGAAAAACTGCTGTGTCATTGCCCTTGGGTATCATTAAAGCTCTAATGTAAGTTTATGCCAGACGGGAGTGGTAACTTTGTAACTGTTTGTGCTGAGTTTCTCCACCCCTCCCACTAGAAGGTTTCAGCCTAGCTAAAACTGTATATAAGGAGAGCAGTCAGAGCCCCTAGTGTTCTGCATTTAGGGACCAGTGCTTGGAGAGGGAGACTCATGCCAGTCTGCATGAGTGCTTAGAAGAAGACGCCAAGATGGGGACGCTGAGCCACAGACCACGGGTTAGCAGTCCTGGAGACCAAGGAGCCACCCGGACTGCTGATCTACAGTCGGTGGGCCTCGGGCCTTTGGCCAGGGTACCAGCCTTCTGAGAGAGGGAGAGGGACAGCTAGCTCAGGCCTTTCCTCAGCTTCAAACCCTTCTTCTGCCAGAGAGGAGACTGGACCTGTATAGTTTTGCACCTGAATTCCTCCAATGGAGTAGCGCACTGGTTTACTGCAGACCCTGACTCTCTAGACTTATTTCGCATTGGGGGGCACCACGCCTCACCATCCCTTCCGGAGTTAAACAACACTTGACGGTGTCTGGGGGGGACCCAGCGTAGCGTTGGGGCCAGGGCTGTGGAGTCGGTAGATAAATTGTCCGACTCCGACTCCTCAGATTTTGAAACTTCCGACTCCGACTCCTCTGTATTTAATATGCAAATACGAAGCTGTTCCACCAAGTTCTTCTAATCTCCTCTAGCACAGAGAGGTAGTTGAGCAGAAGCTGCTGCCTTCTCCTTTGTGTGCTGATCTTCTGCTGAAGATAGAGCAGTGGGAGGATCCAGGAAGGGGCAGGGGAAGGGGCATTTATTTTAAAACATGATTTTCCTAGTAGAATCCCATAGTCATGTTTAAAATTTAAGCTAACAATCTGAGTTTATATGTTTTATAGCCTTAGCTAAATGATAGCAGTTTTTCAAATGGTTTACAGCTTCAGTCTTGAACTATTGACTATCCATTCCCTTCACTTATACAAGTGTCTTCAGTCCTTAATCAGTTATCAGTGAGAGGCGAGGATAACCATGGGTTCCCTGTAACAGCAGACCACAAGACAATGGAAAGTGTAAGTATTGCCGCTCCTTAAAGGGACACTGACAGGCTGATTTTCCAGCTAAAGATATATATATACTGATATTCATCAGAGAATTAGGAATAAAACTATACTAATGTTACCCCCAGTTAAACTGTACTTGTGTTTAAAAAACATTTTAATCTGTATGCAAATTCACTATCTTTGTGCCCAATAGGGCAGCGTCTCCTGCGGCTTTGTGCCCAGCCGCGCCCGAAGTACAGCTTCCCAGCGCTGTTCCCTCGTTATTATTCACTGCACTGGCCTTTTTTTCAGGCTAGCCGAACGCTGAATTCCTGCGCAGGCGCACGTGTAGAGTGCTGGCAGCAGCCTCGTCTGGCTATGCTGAGGCTGTGCCAGCTTTCTCTCTTCCTCCTCACTACCTAGTCCTGTCTAGTGCTGCCAGTACTCTACATGTGCGCCTGCCCCTTGGGCACAAAGGTAGAGAATTTGCATATTGATTAAAACGTTTTTAAACACAAGTAATCCTCAACTGGGGGTAACAGTCGTCTAGTTGTATTCCTAATCCTCTGATGAATACCAGCAGATATATCTTTAGCCGGTAAATCAGCCTGTCAGTGTCCCTTTAACTGCATAGTAAAGCATATGAAAAGCTTCTTCACGGTCACTTAACGTCTTTGTTTAGCGGTAACGTGACGCACTGCGTGCATTGGCCTTTATTCTTACAGTAGAGAAGTAATTAATTATAACTTTATCTGAATTGGGACATTTAAACTTGCTTTTTTTTTATTCCAATTTTTTTTTATTCCAATTTAAATCTAGTAGGAGTCGGAGTCGGTCCATTTTTTGCCGACTCCGACTCCAGGTACCCAAAATTGCCTCAGACTCCTCGACTCCGACTCCACAGCCCTGGTTGGGGCCACTCCAAACCCGGCCACAGCAGAGACACATAGGTCTGTGTAGGGTGCCTCCCCCTCCCAAAAGCAGTAGGATGTTTCTTGCAGGAAAATACCGACCTCCTTCTGCCGTCTTCACAGTATTTTTCCTTCTTCTTTTAGCAGGACTCACCAGGGGGCGACAGAGCGCAGGATAAAGCTCCTTCCCAGTATATAAACATCATGAAATCTGTGCTTTATCCCGAAGCATAATAGGAGTCATATGCAGAAAAAATAACTAGCGAAAAGCTACTTCTTACTACTTTACCATGCTACTGATTAGCTAATATTTTACTGCACTATTGATGTGAAAATTAAGGGTAACTAATATTGCCTTGAAGGGTGCGCATAGTTAACCATAGAGAACATAAATAAAGGGAAGTAACGATATAAAATGTCAGACTCCACAGATCTCTGCTGCAGCCGATGCCCCGTCCTCTATATAAACATGGAGAGGCGCTCCCAGCTGTTTTGTCACATGTCACCGCGCTGCGATCTGTTACTGTCTCCGTACTCGACCTGATTGAGTAACCTGCCATCATATCTCACCCTTTAGTGAATCTCCGGTAGATCATGACAAATCTCAATCAATAGCAGTGAAGGTTAGCAGACTGCTTATGGTCTGTGTTCAGAAATAACCCACGGCTACGGCAGAAGGCAAATTCAAGACAATCCGGGCCGGATAATGGATGACGAGAGAAGAAAAACAGGAGAAGCTCCCACCATTAATCTGCTCTGACACGGAAATCATTTAAAGGGTTGGGGGTTTTTTTTTTATACTGATTTCGCAGTGTATTTAGTGTATGGTAAATTCTCGGAGGAGCTTACTGCAACTCGGAGCCGTCAATAATATCATAAGTGATAGTCAACATGGATTCACTAAGGACAGAAGTTGTCAGACTAACCTGATATGTTTTTATGAGGAGGGGAGTAGAAGCCCGGACAGGGGGAAGGCTGTCGATATTGTGTATTTGGACTTTGCAAAGGCGTTTGATTCTGTCCGACACGGACGACTAATGGGTAAATTGAGGGCTATCGGTTTAGAAAATATGATTTGTAATTGGATTGAAAATTGGCTTCACTATTGTATCTAAGGAGTTGTGTTCAATGATTCCTACTTTGAATGGTCCCCGGTTATAAGTGCTGGACCCCAAGGTTCAGTGCTGGGTCGGCTATTATTTCACTTATTCATTAATGACATGGAAGATAGGAGTAGTAGTGCTGCTTCTATTTTTGCAGAAGACACCAAACTTTGTAATACGGTCCAGTCTATGGGAGATGTTAAAAAGTTACAAGCTGACTTGGAAAAACGTACTGTTCGGGCCTCCACTTGGCAAATGAGGTTCAATATAGATAAATTTAAAGTTATGCACCTGGGGGGCTAGTAATCTGCATGCAGCATATGTCCCAGGGGGGTGGAAAACTGGGAGAGTCACTGATTGAGAAGGATCTGGGTGTATTAGTAGATCACAAACTAAGTAACAGCATGCAATGCCGGTCAGCTGCCTCTAAGGCCAACAGAATTTAGTCTTGTATTAAAAGAGTTATGGACTCGCGGGACAGATATGTAATATTGCCACTATACAAAGTATTGGTGCATCCTCACCTGGAATACGCGGTTCAGTTTTGGGCACCAGTCCATAAAAAGGATGCCCTGGAGTTAGAAAAAGTGCAAAGGAGAGCGACTAGACTGATAAAAGACTAAAAGAATTGAAAGAAAGAAGACGTCTAAGGGGGCACATGATTAACCTGTACAAATACATAAACGGACCATGCTAAAAATATCGAGGGAAACTATTCTGTGTTAAACCTCCTCAAAGAAGGGTCCGCTACCTACATCTGGAGAAAAAAGATTGTCATAAGAGGCGAGAAGCATTCTTTACAGTAAGGGCTGTGAATCTCTGGAATAGCCGCAGGAGCTGCTCACAGCAAAAACAGGAGATGGTTCAGAAAAGGTTTAGATGACTGTTTAATTCAAAATAACATTGAGGTTTCTCACACTGTATAGAGATCATGTTCTACGCACCTTTCCTGTTGGTCCAACCCCTCCTTGGATCCAGGGAGTTGTTCCGTGGATCGATATAGCAGGGTTACAGGTTGGACTTGATCTTTTGTCTTTTTCCAACCTTAATAACTATGTAAATTTGCAAGGATGCGCTACTTGGTCCCAATATTATTTGGGTATGGACAGCCATGTTCAACATAGAGGCACAAGCCTAGGGCGTCACATTTTGAATGGAGAGCAAAATAATAGTGTATTAAAAGGATGGCTCCAGGACGATCACATTGTTCAAGCTATAGTACCCTGACCTATCAATAAAATGGGGGTCCTGCGATCCCTGTCTGAATGGATCGGTAGTCGGGCATGCACATTTGCAGCTCTATTTTCTGAGAATAGCCAAGTGCTGTACTTGACTATCTCTGGCAGTCCCATAGACTTTGAAGGGGCGGCAGTGCACGTACCTGCCGATCAATTCAAACAGGGACTCCTGTTCTAGTGATCGGTGCAGGTCCCAGAGATCGACCCCTCACCGATCAGGCACTTATTTAGGTATTCCATGGATAGATGACAAGCTATCATTCTCGGACAACCCCTTTGATAAGGCAATCTCTGCAGCACAATATCCTACCGTTTAGTGTATGCAACTTCCATGCGGACCTATGTGTCTCCGTGGTTACAGACCACAAACTCTGTGTGTAGGTGGATCTTGTAGTCACGTGTTACTCCTTTCCATCTACACCATTCCTTACAAACCTGGAGACGAGTGCAGGATCAGACTACATGGTATTTCCATGTTGTCTATAACCATGGAGACACATAGGTCTGCATTAAGCTGCATACACTAAAAGGTAGGAGTTTGTGATGCAGAATCTGCATAGGAGCTCTAGACTACAAAAAATAAAGACATTTTAATAAAAAAAAACTGTTTGCAAAGTTGCTTTATTTTACTTTAGAGTCATTGAGGCTTTGGTTGTATAGTGGTGGACCCCCCCTCCCATTTCAGTAGGGGGCAACACACGTCTGTATCTCAAGTGTCAGTAGAGTTGGTAATGGAGAGGAAACAGTCTCACGTCCTGCGTGCCTCTGGCAGCAATGGATTGGACAGATTGGATGTTTTTGGGCTGTTCTTGAGTTTTGCACCTAAAGTTTTTCTGACACACTTGGGGAGATTTACTAAGCTAAATGTGCCATAAAAACTGACGACGCCCGTGCTGCGCATCCCATTTATTATATGCTTTAGGCTGGTTTCACACGACTCGCAGCACCCGTCCTGACCTCCCAGCACTGCCGGGGTCGCATAGCATTATATTGATTTATGATGCTCTGTAACCCTTGAAAAAGCAAGCCGAACTCTCTGCATAAGCGCTGTCAGGCGCGGGGAAGGGGGCGCGGTTACCTTGACTTCAAGCGTGACTCAAAAATAGCGTACAGGGGATAAAAGGACCTTTTTTTTCCTGCTTTTAACTCATCTGACTGCAAGAAGAAAAGAAAATCATCATTAGAAACACACTGCTGGCTACTTGAAGGTACTGCTTGCCGTTTGGCGTGTTTTTTGCCGCTGACAGGTTCCTTTAAAGAGGTTCTCCGCTTTAAAGAATCCCTACGTTTGGAACAATGCCTAGCAATAAACTGATCTCCAAGTGTGACTCTGTTAGGACCTCCAGGGATCATCTGTGCAAACCTTGTGGTAAGTGTTCAGTTTCCCTGCAGCGCCTCCAGAGGGGGAGTGATGTACTACACAGTGTCCATTCATATCAATGGGTTGTGTGATACAATACAGGACAGGTCCTTCAGAGCGAGAGACACTCTTTGTAACTGCTGCGCTCTGGCAAAGAGACGAGGGTCCTGAACAGAGGACCTGTTATGTTCTCACCTGGTGAGGTCAGTCTGCCGAGCCACTTATCGGTACACAGAGAGATGGTGGTGGTGTAGCAGAGCAGGAAGGTTGATCACTGCTGGTATAGCAGAGCCTTATTGAGTGCTGGACTCAGGTGTAGTAGAGCTGAACTCACGGGTTGTACAAAAGTTGGATGACTGATATAAACTAACTGAATGGTCAATGCAGCAGACATAACAGTTGATGTAGCAGAGCTGGAGGCCCATGTAGCAGAGCTGGATGACACCATCAGTAAAATCCAGGGCCGGCAGAAGAAGAGGAGCGAGGCAGCACACAGCGCAGGATCCAGGACAGGTGAGTAACTGGATTCTGAACCATTCAAAATGTTCTATATTTCTGCATTAATTTGACCTAAACTACATCCGATTTTCCTACAAGTCCTAAAAGTAGATAAAAATAATCCATAAAACAAACATATGTCAATGAGTCAATATCACATGTCTGTGAGTGGAACAGTATGTGAACCTTTAGGATTAGCAGATAATTTAAAGTAAAATTAGGTGTTTTCAATCGATGACAATCGATGTGTGTGAGTGGGCGACCTGTTTTATTGAGAGAACATGGATCTATCAAATCCTGATCTTCACAGCACATGTTAATACAAGTATATCATGGCACGGAGAAAGGAGATTTCTGAGGACCTCAGAAGAGGAGTTGTTGATACTCATCACGCTGGAAAAGGTTACAAAACCATCTCTAAGGCCTCTTTCACACGAACAATACGAATTTCCTCAGGATGCGTTTAGTGAAACTTGCACCATTTTGAAAGCAAGTTCAGTCAGTTTTGTCTGCAATTGTGTTCAGTGTTTCAGTTTTTTCCCGCACGGGTGCAATCCGTTTTCATGCGCATGAGAAAAAACTGAAGACTTACAAACAACATCTCTTAGCATCTCTCGTCAGCAAAAACGCATTGCATCCTATTCACTTCTATGGGACTACGGCTGCGTGAAAAACGCAGAATATAGAACGTGCTGCGATTCTCACGCAACGCAGAACTGATGCGTGAAAAACAACGCTCATGTGCACAGACTCATTAAAATGTATGGGTCAGGATTCAGTGCGGGTGCTATGCGTTCACTTCACGCATCGCACCCGTGCGGAAACCTTGCTTGTGCGAAAGGGGCCTAAAGAGTTTGGACTCCACCAATCCACAGTCAGATAGACTGTGTACAAATGGAGGAGATTCCAGACACGTATCACCCTCCCCAGGAGTGGTCGACAAACAAAGATCATGTCAAGAGCAAGGCATGTAATAGCTACGGAGCTACGGGGTCACTAAGTATCGCAAGGTAACCTCTAAGCAACTAAAGGCCTTTCTCACATTAGCTAATGTTAATGTTCATGAGTCCTTCATCAGGAGGACACTGAACAACAATAGTCTGCATGGCAAGATTGCAAGGAGAAAGCCGCTGCTCTCCAAAAAGAACATTGCTGCTCGTCTGCAGCCAAAGATCACCTGGAGAAGCCAGAAGGTTATTGGAACAATGTTGTATGGATGGATGAGACTAAATCAGGATTCAGGACAGGTAAGTAACTGTATTCAACTATATTGACTCAGAATTTCCTAATGGTATATATGAAAATAGGTTCTTCAAGCTGGACGCCCTTTTAAGGCTTTATCAGACATTTAAATACTGGGTTACTAAGTAACTTTCTTCCTGTTATTTCCACATAGGGAAACACTTGTTACATTGTAGAGGTGTGTGCTCTTCACACCTTCCAGGCATCATTTACCCTGCAGATCATTGATTTATAATTTACCCCTTGTGTACTCAAGGGGGTCTATCGATTCCTCACAGCGGGGAAGGAAATCACTTATAGATCTTTTCTGGATTGTTTGCCTCTCGGTTATAATTAGGATTTATTTGCTTCCATGTTAATACACAAACATGTTGACAAAGGATGGATGAGCGTGTCAGCCTGGAAAGATATGAGGGAATGCTCTGAAATCGACCCCGTTCCTGCAGAGAAAAGGTCACTGTGGCGTTTGTAGTCAATACTCTGCAGGTGAATTTTCCTTCAATGATATAATATCTGGAGAATGGAAAGACACATTGACAGTGTGGAGTAACAGGACAATAATTCAGCAGTGCCTGGACTGGTGGGTGGTGGATTCTAATGTCTGCTAGACTATTAAACTGGTCCTGCCTGCCGGATCCGTGCTACACATGTGTACAGTATGTGTGAGTATATATCAGTATGTGTGAGTATATATCAGTATGTGTGTATACATGTGTACAGTATGTGTAGTATATATATCAGTATGTGTGTATACATGTGTACAGTATGTGTGAGTATATATCAGTATGTGTGAGTATATATCAGTATGTGTGAGTATATATCAGTATGTGTGAGTATATGTCCGTATGTGTGAGCATATATCAGTGTGTATATACATGTGTACAGTATGTGTAAGTATATATATCAGTATGTGTGTATACATGTGTACAGTATGTGTGAGCATATATCAGTATGTGTGTATACATGTGTGTACAGTATGTGTGAGTATATATCAATATGTGTGTATACATGGGTACAGTATGTGTGAGTATATATCAGTATGTGTGAGTATCTATCAGTATGTGTGTATACATGTGTACAGTATGTGTGAGTATATATCAGTATGTGTGAGTATCTATCGGTATGTGTGAGTATCTATCGGTATGTGTGAGTATATGTCAGTATGTGTGAGTATCTATCAGTATGTGTGAGTATATATCAGTATGTGTGAGTATATATCAGTATGTGTGAGTATATATCAGTATGTGTGAGCATATATCAGTATGTGTGAGCATATATCAGTATGTGTGAGTATATATCAGTATGTGTGAGCATATATCAGTATGTGTGAGTATATATCAGTATGTGTGAGCATATATCAGTATGTGTGAGTATATATCAGTATGTGTGAGCATATATCAGTATGTGTGAGCATATATCAGTATGTGCGAGTATATATCAGTATGTGTGAGTATATATCAGTATGTGTGTATACATGTGTACAGTATGTGTAAGTATATATATCAGTATGTGTATATACATGTGTACAGTATGTGTGAGCATATATCAGTATGTGTGAGTATCTATCGGTATGTGTGAGTATCTATCGGTATGTGTGAGTATATGTCAGTATGTGTGAGCATATATCAGTATGTGTGAGCATATATCAGTATGTGTGAGCATATATCAGTATGTGTGAGTATATATCAGTATGTGTGAGCATATATCAGTATGTGTGAGTATATATCAGTATGTGTGAGTATATATCAGTATGTGTGAGCATATATCAGTATGTGTGAGTATATGTCAGTATGTGTGAGCATATATCAGTATGTGTGAGCATATATCAGTATGTGTGAGCATATATCAGTATGTGTGAGCATATATCAGTATGTGTGAGTATATATCAGTATGTGTGAGTATATATCAGTATGTGTATATACATGTGTACAGTATGTGTGAGTATATATCAGTATGTGTGAGTATATATCAGTATGTGTGAGTATATATCAGTATGTGTGAGTATATATCAGTATGTGTGAGTATCTATCAGTATGTGTGAGTATATATCAGTATGTGTGAGCATATATCAGTATGTGTGAGTATATATCAGTATGTGTGAGCATATATCAGTATGTGTGAGTATATATCAGTATGTGTGAGTATATATCAGTATGTGAGTATATATCAGTATGTGTGAGTATATATCAGTATGTGTGAGTATATATCAGTATGTGTGAGTATATATCAGTATGTGTGAGTATATATCAGTATGTGTGAGTATATATCAGTATGTGTGAGTATATATCCGTATGTGTGTATACATGTGTACAGTATGTGTGAGTATATATCAGTATGTGTGAGTATATGTCAGTATGTGTGAGTATCTATCAGTATGTGTGAGTATATATCAGTATGTGTGAGTATATATCAGTATGTGTGAGTATATATCAGTATGTGTGAGTATATATCAGTATGTGTGAGTATATATCAGTATGTGTGAGTATATATCAGTATGTGTGAGTATATATCAGTATGTGTGAGTATATATCAGTATGTGTGAGCATATATCAGTATGTGTGAGTATATATCAGTATGTGTGAGTATATATCAGTATGTGTGAGTATATATCAGTATGTGTGAGTATATATCAGTATGTGTGAGTATATATCAGTATGTGTGAGTATATATCAGTATGTGTGAGTATATATCAGTATGTGTGAGTATATATCAGTATGTGTGAGTATATATCAGTATGTGTGAGTATATATCAGTATGTGTGAGTATATATCAGTATGTGTGAGTATATATCAGTATGTGTGTATACATGTGTACAGTATGTGTGAGCATATATCAGTATGTGTGAGTATATATCAGTATGTGTGAGTATATATCAGTATGTGTGAGTATATATCAGTATGTGTGAGTATATATCAGTATGTGTGAGCATATATCAGTATGTGTGAGTATATATCAGTATGTGTGAGTATATATCAGTATGTGTGAGTATATATCAGTATGTGTGAGTATATATCAGTATGTGTATATACATGTGTACAGTATGTGTGAGCATATATCAGTATGTGTGAGTATATATCAGTATGTGTGAGCATATATCAGTATGTGTGAGTATATATCAGTATGTGTGAGTATATATCAGTATGTGTGAGTATATATCAGTATGTGTGAGTATATATCAGTATGTGTGAGTATATATCAGTATGTGTGAGTATATATCAGTATGTGTGAGCATATATCAGTATGTGTGAGTATATATCAGTATGTGTGAGTATATATCAGTATGTGTGAGTATATATCAGTATGTGTGAGTATATATCAGTATGTGTGAGTATATATCAGTATGTGTGAGTATATATCAGTATGTGTGAGTATATATCAGTATGTGTGAGTATATATCAGTATGTGTGAGTATATATCAGTATGTGTGAGTATATATCAGTATGTGTGAGTATATATCAGTATGTGTGAGTATATATCAGTATGTGTGAGTATATGTCAGTATGTGTGAGTATATATCAGTATGTGTGAGCATATATCAGTATGTGTGAGTATATATCAGTATGTGTGAGTATATATCAGTATGTGTGAGTATATATCAGTATGTGTGAGTATATATCAGTATGTGTGTATACATGTGTACAGTATGTGTGAGCATATATCAGTATGTGTGAGTATATATCAGTATGTGTGAGTATATGTCAGTATGTGTGAGTATATATCAGTATGTGTGAGTATCTATCAGTATGTGTG
The DNA here is from genome assembly GCA_033119425.1 of Bufotes viridis. NCBI lineage: Eukaryota > Metazoa > Chordata > Amphibia > Anura > Bufonidae > Bufotes > Bufotes viridis. Next base: position 98,931,529 of record CM065598.1, read on the forward strand.
AGTATATATCAGTATGTGTGAGTATATATCAGTATGTGTGAGCATATATCAGTATGTGTGAGCATATATCAGTATGTGTGAGTATATATCAGTATGTGTGAGTATATGTCAGTATGTGTGAGTATATATCAGTATGTGTGAGTATATATCAGTATGTGTGAGTATATATCAGTATGTGTGAGTATATATCAGTATGTGTGAGTATATATCAGTATGTGTGAGTATATATCAGTATGTGTATATACATGTGTACAGTATGTGTGAGTATATATCAGTATGTGTGAGTATATATCAGTATGTGTGTATACATGTGTACAGTATGTGTGAGCATATATCAGTATGTGTGTATACATGTGTACAGTATGTGTGAGTATATATCAGTATGTGTGAGTATATATCAGTATGTGTGAGCATATATCAGTATGTGTGAGCATATATCAGTATGTGTGTATACATGTGTACAGTATGTGTGAGTATATATCAGTATGTGTGAGCATATATCAGTATGTGTGAGTATATATCAGTATGTGTGAGTATATGTCAGTATGTGTGAGTATATGTCAGTATGTGTGAGTATATGTCAGTATGTGTGAGTATATATCAGTATGTGTGAGTATATATCAGTATGTGTGAGTATATATCAGTATGTGTGAGTATATGTCAGTATGTGTGAGTATCTATCAGTATGTGTGAGTATCTATCAGTATGTGTGAGTATCTATCAGTATGTGTGAGTATATGTCAGTATGTGTGAGTATATGTCAGTATGTGTGAGTATATATCAGTATGTGTGAGTATATATCAGTATGTGTGAGTATATATCAGTATGTGTGAGTATATATCAGTATGTGTGAGTATATATCAGTATGTGTGAGTATATATCAGTATGTGTGAGTATATGTCAGTATGTGTGAGTATATGTCAGTATGTGTGATATACATGTGTACAGTATGTGTGAGCATATATCAGTATGTGTGAGTATATATCAGTATGTGTGAGCATATATCAGTATGTGTGAGTATATATCAGTATGTGTGAGTATCTATCAGTATGTGTGAGTATATATCAGTATGTGTGAGTATATATCAGTATGTGTGAGTATATATCAGTATGTGTGAGTATATATCGGTATGTGTGAGTATATATCAGTATGTGTGAGCATATATCAGTATGTGTGAGCATATATCAGTATGTGTGAGCATATATCAGTATGTGTGAGCATATATCAGTATGTGTGAGCATATATCAGTATGTGTGAGTATATATCAGTATGTGTGAGTATATATCGGTATGTGTGAGTATATATCAGTATGTGTGAGCATATATCAGTATGTGTGAGTATATATCAGTATGTGTGAGTATATATCAGTATGTGTGAGCATATATCAGTATGTGTGAGTATATGTCAGTATGTGTGAGCATATATCAGTATGTGTGAGCATATATCAGTATGTGTGAGCATATATCAGTATGTGTGAGCATATATCAGTATGTGTGAGTATATATCAGTATGTGTGAGTATATATCAGTATGTGTATATACATGTGTACAGTATGTGTGAGCATATATCAGTATGTGTGAGTATATATCAGTATGTGTGAGTATATGTCAGTATGTGTGAGTATATATCAGTATGTGTGAGCATATATCAGTATGTGTGAGTATATATCAGTATGTGTGAGTATATGTCAGTATGTGTGAGTATATGTCAGTGTGTGTGAGTATATATCAGTATGTGTGAGTATATATCAGTATGTGTGAGTATATATCAGTACGTGTGAGTATATATCAGTATGTGTGAGTATATGTCAGTATGTGTATATACATGTGTACAGTATGTGTGAGTATATATCAGTATGTGTGAGCATATATCAGTATGTGTGAGCATATATCAGTATGTGTGTATACATGGGTACAGTATGTGTGAGTATATATCAGTATGTGTGAGTATATGTCAGTATGTGTATATACATGTGTACAGTATGTGTGAGTATATATCAGTATGTGTGAGTATATATCAGTATGTGTGAGCATATATCAGTATGTGTGAGCATATATCAGTATGTGTGTATACATGTGTACAGTATGTGTGAGTATATATCAGTATGTGTGAGTATATATCAGTATGTGTGAGTATATATCAGTATGTGTGAGTATATATCAGTATGTGTGAGTATATATCAGTATGTGTGAGTATATATCAGTATGTGTGAGTATATATCAGTATGTGTGAGTATATATCAGTATGTGTGAGTATATATCAGTATGTGTGAGTATCTCTCAGTATGTGTGAGTATCTATCAGTATGTGTGAGTATCTATCAGTATGTGTGAGTATATATCAGTATGTGTGAGTATCTGTCAGTATGTGTGAGTATATATCAGTATGTGTGAGTATATATCAGTATGTGTGAGTATATATCAGTATGTGTGAGTATCTATCAGTATGTGTGAGTATATATCAGTATGTGTGAGTATATATCAGTATGTGTGAGTATCTATCAGTATGTGTGAGTATATATCAGTATGTGTGAGTATCTATCAGTATGTGTGAGTATATATCAGTATGTGTGAGTTTATATCAGTATGTGTGAGCTTATATCAGTATGTGTGAGTATCTATCAGTATGTGTGAGTATCTATCAGTATGTGTGAGTATATATCAGTATGTGTGAGTATCTATCAGTATGTGTGAGTATCTATCAGTATGTGTGAGTATATATCAGTATGTGTGAGTATCTATCAGTATGTGTGAGTATCTATCAGTATGTGTGAGTATCTATCAGTATGTGTGAGTATCTATCAGTATGTGTGAGTATATATCAGTATGTGTGAGTATATGTCAGTATGTTTGCAGACGTGTGTTTGGCACAATACAATAAACCATCTCAGTCGGCAGATGATATTCTTCTTCCTTTAAAAGCCTGTTTAAGGCAGCGTAAAGTAAGATGAAGTGCGCGGTGCAGCGGGAGGTGATATGAAATGTTCCGCTTTGTATGATGCTAAGGAAAGAAAAAACATTTCCAGGGAAACGTGAGTCATTTTATCCCGAACAGATAAAAGGCGGCTTTCAAATCTCTATTTCTAAGCAAATTGCCGATCTGATTCCACTCACTGGTAATCTGAGATGGAAGACGAGATTCAGGATCATTTCACAGAGATGGAGTAATGTAGTCAGGAGGCGCTCAGCGATACCAATGCTTCCTGCCAGGGGCGTACATAGAAACCACTGGGCCCCATAGCAAGAATCTGAATGGGCCCCCTAACCCCGCCCACTACCCACCCCTGGCCCATCCCACCTCCGGTCCTGGCTCCTCCCCTGCCACACCCCCATTTGACAATAAAGAAGTGTACACATACGTTCGTACGTATTCGTACTCACCCAGAGAATGAAGGACACCGATCAGTTTTTCCGAAAAGGAAATGCCGTAGGAACAAAACCCGTAAAACGGTGGAGAAATTGCATTTTATTTTTCAAATTCCACCCCATTTGGAATTTTGTTTGCAAGCTTCCTTACTTACCTCACTCCCCGACACCTGTATTGCTCGTGATGCCCGCACGGTCGCCGCTGCCTCCCTCTTGTCATGCAGATGAAAACATCCAGAGACATGGGGGGCAGTCAATACAGTGCCCGCTGTGCTGCCCAATGCCTCCAAATAACAGTGCCTTATAGAGAGCCCCTTATAGTAACATTGGTCTCCAAATTATAATTAATACTAATTATTCTCTCCCAGAGTGCCCCCCTAATTATAAAGCCCCTTATAGAGTCCCCAGTACCTTAAATGCCCTGTATTGTGCCCCCAGCAATTGAAATGATCCCCTTTAGTGTCCCTAGTAGCCTAAACGTTCCCCTATAGTGCACCCAACAGCTTAACAGTCCACTATAGTTTCCCCTAGCAGCTTATCAGTCACCTATAGTGACCCTCACCTCATCAGTCCCCTATCGTGCCCCCTAGCAGCTTATAAGTCCCCTATAGTGCCCCCCAGCAGCTTAACAGTCCACTATAGTGACCCTCACCTCAGCAGTCCTCTATAGTGCCCCCTAGCAGTTTAACAGTCCACTATAGTGACCCTCACCTCCGCATTCCCCTATAGTGCCCCCCAGCAGCTTAACAGTCCACTATAGTGACCCTTACCTCAGCAGTCCCCTATAGTGTCCCCCAGCAGCTTAACAGTCCACTATAGTGACCCTCAGCAGTCCCCTATAGTGCCCTCCAGCAGCTTAACAGTCCCCTATAGTGCCCCCTAGCAGCTTATCAGTCCCCTATAGTGACCCTCAGCAGCTTAACAGTCCCCTATAGTGACCCTCACCTCAGCAGTCCACTATAATTCCCCCTAGCAGCTTATCAGTCCCCTATAGTGACCCTCACCTCATCAGTCCCCTATAGTGCCCCCCAGCAGCTTGACAGTCCACTATATTGACCCTCACCTCAGCAGTCCCCTATAGTGCCCCCCAGCAGCTTAACAGTCCACTATAGTGACCCTCACCTCCGCATTCCCCTATAGTGCCCCCCAGCAGCTTAACAGTCCACTATAGTGACCCTCAGCAGTCCCCTATAGTGCCCTCCAGCAGCTTAACAGTCCCCTATAGTGCCCCCTAGCAGCTTATCAGTCCCCTATAGTGACCCTCAGCAGCTTAACAGTCCCCTATAGTGACCCTCACCTCAGCAGTCCCCTATAGTGCCCCCTAGCAACTTAACAGGCCACTATAGTGCCCCCCACACCTCTGGGATGATGCACACACCTCACTCATCTGTCACAGACAGGGGCATACATAGAAATCACGGGGGCCGGGGCAGCAGACGTGAGCACAGAGAGGTGCGCGCCTCTGTGTGTACTTGTGCGGCGCCTGCTACTGCTGCCTGCCAGTGATACACTGACCAAGCCCGGATCATCAGGTAAGACAGGGAGGGGCGGTCGCATCCTTGGGCGGGGGGGGTTTGCATGTCAGCGGAGGAGAACACAAGTGTCGCACGGCGCATAATATTAGCTAAGTTTATGATTCTCTGTGCATAGAAGACGGAGAGGGCAGGGCCTTTCGTGAGCTCCAGGCCTCCCTGTGCCGTGTGCCCCATAGCAACGGCGTGGTCTACCTATATTGGTGGTACGCCACTGCTTTGTGCATAACAGACTGTGCAAGCTGATCAGGGGCACGCCCCCAACAGGACGTTAACTGTGTGAGATATTAAAGGGGTTCTCCAGGCTTTTAATATTGATGACCAGTCCAACACCCGGCACCCCCCTGCCGAGCAGCTCGTATTGTGCACGTGCCGTCTCCCATCTCTCTTCCTGTTCATTTCTGTGTAGATCGGTAGATAGAAAGTTTAGAAACCATTTAGAATTATATATATGTCAATGAGTCAATATCACATGTCTGTGAGTGGAACAATATGTGAACCCTTAGGATTAACAGGCAATTTGAAGGCGAAATTACAATCAGGTGTTTTCAATCGAAGAGATGACAATCAGGTGTAAGCAGGTAACCTGTTTTAGTGAGAGAACCTGGATCTATTAAATTCTGATCTTCACAACACATGTTCGTGGAAGTGTATCATGGCACGGAGAAAGGAGATTTCTGAGGACCTCAGAAGAGGAGTTGTTGATACTCATCGGGCTGGAAAAGGTTACAAAACCATCTCTAAAGCATTTGGACTCCACAAATCCACAGCCAGACAGACTGTGTACAAATGGAGGAGATTCCAGACCAGACATGTATCACCCTCCCCAAGAGTGGTCAAACAACAAAGATCATGTCAAGAGCAAGGCATATAATAGCTACGGGTTCACTAAGTATGCCAAGGTAACCTCTAAGTAACTAAAGGCCTTTCTCACATTAGCTAGTATTAATCTTCATGAATTTACCATCAGAGGGACACTGAACAACAATGGTGTGCATGGCAAGATTGCAAGGAGAAAGCCAATGCTCTCCAAAAAGAACATTGCTGCTCGTCTGCAGCCAAAGATCACCTGGAGAAGCCACAAGGTTATTTTAACAATGTTTTATGGATGGATGAGAACAAAATAGAACTTTTTGATTTATGTGAGAAGTGTTCTGTTTGGAGAAAGGAGAACACTGTAAAACACGGTGGTGGTGGTGATGGTGGTATCCTATTTTGTCATCACCAGGAACAAAAACATATATTTTACCATTTTCAAGTAATTTTCCATTTCACACAGTGACTGTGGAGATCGGGTGTCGTCTCCTTCAGAAGCTGCTTGTGGCGACTGTAAGATCATACGGTAATAGGTGATGGGGTTTCCATGTGTCATCCCTGCCCAGCACTGATCTGGCCTGCATTAAAGGGGTCCTCACACTTCAGCAAATGACATTTATGGCACCTGACCCTATTATAGCCCCGAGCTGTACGGAGGCATACAATGGCACCCATAGCAGTCTTTGGAGCCCTGCTGTGCCTCTGTAGTCATTGGATATAATCCTTAAAGGGGTCCTCTCACTTTAGCAGAAGGCATTTATCATGTAGAAAAACTTAATACAAGGCACTTCCTAATGTATTGTGATTGTCTATATTGCCTCCTTTGCTGGCTTCATTCCTTTTTCTTCCCATTATACACGGCTCGTCTCCATGGTTACGACCACCCTACAATCCAGCAGCGGTGGTCGTGCTTAGACACTATAGGAAAAAGTGCTGGCTTATGTGTGGTGCGGCGGTCTCAGCCTCCAGAGAGGTCGGCGCCTTTTCCTGTAATGTGCAAGCACGAACATTGCTGCTGGATTGCCGGGTGGTCGTAACCATGGAAACACGCCGTGTATAATGGGATGGAAAAATGAATCCAGCCAGCAAAGGAGGCAATATGGAGAATCACAATACATTAGGAAGAGCCTTGTATTAACTTTCTCTACATGGTAAATGCCATCTGCTGAAGTGAGAGGACCCCTTTATCACCGTTCGTATCATGTAACTGGTGGTCAGAGCAGAAATCCCTCGGCAGGGAGGAAGATGAAACCATTCTACAAGGACAGGAACATATATATTTTCCTTTAAAAGTCCCATCTTCACAAAATATTTCTGCCGAGCCCGACCAGCACTCCAATAACACATTATCGGGAGAAGGACATCAATGGGAGCTGATAAGCGTCTCATCTGGCAGCATATGCTTCACATAAGCGAAGTGCAAGCCTCTCGCTGTATGGTGTGTGGGCGTCTATTGCCCTCTAGTGGTAACTGTAAAGTATTACACCCCAGAGCATGTTGGTACCCTTTCTGGCAACCTCTTACCTTGGGTGGAGTGATAACCAGGACTGTGTCTTTAAAGGTTTGAAAGCTTAATAGAGTTATGCTATGACTCATGTAAAAAATAAATAAATCAGCCATCACATAGGACATGACAATCTTTTTCTATCAAAGCTAGATGCAGCCCTGTACCTCACGTGGATCCAGTGATCTCTCTATTCATCATTGCTCCATTTGCTCTGCTAGATTCTCTTGGGAGCTGGCAGCTTAGGTGCGTTTCCTTTCTGCTGCAGCCCTCTCCCTATGACAGCTCAGGGGTGTGTCCTTCCTGCTACATCTTAGGAGCGTATCATATCCGCTGCAGCTCTTTCCCTATCACAGCTCAAGAGCATGTCCTTCCTGCTACAGATCAGGGGGCCTTTCTCAAGTCCTTTCCGCTGCAGTGCTCTCCCTATCACAGCTTAGGGGGTGTGCCCTTTCTGTTGAAGCTTTCTCCCTATCACAGCTTTCCCTATCAGCAGCTGCAAGATGTATTATATAGTGCTGTGCCCTAGATACTGCAGAACCTCATAATGCACAACTCAGCTGCTGCAGAACCTCATAATACACACCTCAGCTGCTAACAGGAAGCTCCCTTTTTCTCTTCAATAAGATGTTCTGCAGCAGCTGTGGTGTGCACTATAAATGATAAAGAATACTAGAAGTTACTGGGAGTTCCACGGAAACTTATATTGTTATAATTGACAGTAAAATGGGGGCTTTAATAGTTATATATATATTTAGCTATTATATAACCGAGCACACACTTCCTTACATGACGCTAAAATATATATAAACCGACAGTGGACTGGTGTACACAGAGACCATGGCACGAGGTATCTATTGGTCACAGAAAAAAAACATGAGAGGATTATTTTCTCTGCATTTTGAAATTGCATTAGTCAGAAAGCGAAATATATTATTTTGTATCCCAGCGGTGATGTGCGGGGGAACGTGTAGCCAGAAGAGGGAGGATGAGCCTTTAATAGGCACTGCAGTCTTCTCTCCTAACATGTGCTGCCGCTGACATCTCCTCTGACTGTAGTCATTCACTTTGCTGTTTCTCCATCTGGCCCACTATAATACTGCTCCTATGTACAAGAATATAACTACTATAATACTGCCTCCTATATACAGGAATATAACTACTATAATACTGCTCCTATGTACAAGAATATAACTACTATAATACTGCCCCTATGTACAAGAATATAACTACTATAATACTGCCCCTATGTACAAGAATATAACTACTATAATACTGCCTCCTATGTACAAGAATATAACTACTATAATACTGCCCCCTATGTACAAGAATATAACTACTATAATACTGCCTCCTATGTACAAGAATATAACTACTATAATACTGCCCCCTATGTACAAGAATATAACTACTATAATACTGCCTCCTATGTACAAGAATATAACTACTATAATACTGCCTCCTATGTACAAGAATATAACTACTATAATACTGCTCCTATATATAAGAATATAACTACTATAATACTGCTCCTATGTACAAGAATATAACTTCTATAATACTGTTCCTATGTACAAGAATATAACTACTATAATACTGCTCCTAAGTACAAGAATATAACTACTATAATACTGCTCCTATGTACAAGAATATAACTACTATAATACTGCTCCTATGTACAAGAATATAACTACTATAATACTGCCTCCTAGGTACAAGAATATAACTACTATAATACTGCTCCTATGTACAAGAATATAACTACTATAATACTGCTCCTATGTACAAGAATATAACTACTATAATACTGCCTCCTATGTACAAGAATATAACTACTATAATACTGCTCCTATGTACAAGAATATAACTACTATAATACTGCTCCTATGTACAAGAATATAACTACTATAATACTGCTCCTATGTACAAGAATATAACTACTATAATACTGCTCCTATGTACAAGAATATAACTACTATAATACTGCTCCTATGTACAAGAATATAACTACTATAATACTGCTCCTATGTACAAGAATATAACTACTATAATACTGCCTCCTATGTACAAGAATATAACTACTATAATACTGCTTCCTATGTACAAGGAATATAACTACTATAATACTACTCCTATGTACAAGAATATAACTACTATAATACTGCTTCTATGTACAAGAATATAACTACTATAATACTGCCTCCTATGTACAAGAATATAACTACTATAATACGGCCTCCTATGTACAAGAATATAACTACTAGAATACTGCTTCCTATGTACAGGAATATAACTACTATAAAACTGCTCCTATGTACAGGAATATAAGTACTATAACACAGCCTCCTATGTACAAGAATATAACTACTATAATACTGCCTCATAAGCTACCAGGCTGGGTCATAACCAAACAAGTAAAATGACCAACCAAAAGCAAAGCCAAAGTAAAATGGAGGCCGAGGTCAAATACCAGGAGGTCACGTAAGTACAAAGGAATTACGCAGGATAAAGAGTCAAATACAAGCCGGGGTCGAGTTTAAACGCTAGTGGATAAGTAAGAGCAATCACAGGCAACTTGTGGCCAGCATGTTGCCTGTTATATAGGCCACACTGACTGATCACGTGACGTGGCCAGCGTCAGCCCCAGCCAAAACCCTGAGCGCCAACTCATATCCGTTGGTTCTCCTTCCTGCCCCTGCTCGTTGCCTAGGGGATGGAGAACGCAGGCCACGCTGAGGAAGCGTGCGCCACCGGGTCCTCCCTACCCCCTTGTTGCCAGGGACGCCAGCGGTGCTGCAAGGAGGGAGTGCACCGCCGGTTCCCTGTTACAGCTTGTGAATAAGTGGAGTTACAGAATCTGATTTTTTAGCACAAAGAACCTGTAAGGAATCTATATTTTTCATCTTCACTGATTTTTGTTACTGGGATAGTGGCTAGCAACATTGGAGGTTTCCTTCAGTGCACAGTCCACCATATGTATGCACGACTAGAGCAGGTGTTTCCAGAGTGAATACCACTGTGAAAGATGTGAGCATGGTGCCCATCTGGAGGCTCGTGTTAGAGATCTGGAACAGATCAGCAACACTGAGGACCATCCTGAGAGGAGCACTCACTGAGCAAGCACTTAGTGGGGTAGATATGGAGGCTGGAGATCAGGTGGTGGATTAGCAGCAAGATACAAGGGGTCTCCAAAGAGGAAGACTGTTTCTGAGCTTCCAATCAAAACTTCCAAGTTGGGCGATGATGCAAGGGTGTAAGTTTCAGAATCGGCAGCCCTAGCGGATACTGTTGTCCCAGCAGCCGGGAGAACAGTTCAGCTAGTACCCGGGGGGATAGTAGTGCAGGTAGGCCTAGACAGTTAGCGGTTATAGAGCAGGGACCATCAACCTTCGGCACTCCAGATGTTCTGAAACTACAACTCCCAGAATCCTCCTTTCACTTCTAGGAGAGTTACAAGAATAGCTGAGCAAGTATGCATGCTGGGAATTGTAGTTTCAAAGCAGCTGGAGTGACGAAGGTTGCTGATCCCTGTTATAGGGGATTCTATAATCAGGAAGACGAGTAGAATAGTTTGTCGCCAAGACCGCCTCAACCGAATGGTTTGCTGTCTTCCCAGTGCCAGGGTTCGGCATGTGATCTATAGACCCCCCCAATATCACTAAGGCGATAGAGGACCAGCTATATGTGCGGATAGAGCGGGCGGCGCAGGCGGCACAGTGGTGATAATGTTAGACTTCAACTATCCAAACATAGACTGGGAACATGGTTCTGCCTCTGCTGCAAAAGCGAGAAAATTCCTCAGCTTTTTGCAGGACCACTTTATGGGCCAGTTTGTAGAAGATCCTCCTAGAGGCAATGCTCTGCTGGATATAGTCATTTCTAACGATGCAGAGCTTGTGAGAAATGTCACTGTCCATGGAAACCTTGGTAACAGTGACCACAATATAATTATATTCCAACTAAACTGTAGAAAACAAACTCGGGTCGATAGGGCAAAAACACATCATTTTTAAAAAGGCGAATTTCACAGGGTTCAGGGCTGCACTTCAGGACATAGACTGGGAGCAACTATTGTCACATAATGACACTAATGCTAAATGGGAGCGCTGCTTCACATCTACCGTGGAGAAGTATGTTGTTAACTACAGTCCTAGAGGTGACAAGCGAATAAAATTCAACCTCACGTGGCTTACAAATAGTGTAAAACCTGCAATAAATGACAAAAAGAGGGCCTTTAAGAAATACAAATCGGAGGGGTCAGCTGTAGCCTTTAAAAAGTATAAAGAACTAAATACCGTATTTTTTGCACTATAAGACACACCTGCCCATAAGACGCACCTAGGTTTTTGAGAAGGAAAATAATGGTGGTCTGTGGGTGACACTATTATGAGGGATCTGTGGATGACACTGTTCTGGGGGATCTGTGGATGACACTGTTATGGGGATCTGTGGATGACACTGTTATGGGGGATCTGTGGATGACTGTTATGGGGGATCTGTGGATGACACTGTTATGGGGGATCTGTGGATGACACTGTTATGGGGGATCTGTGGGTGACACTGTTATGGGGGATCTGTGGATGGCACTGTTATGGGGGATCTGTGGATGACACTGTTATGGGGGATCTGTGGATGACACTGTTATGGGGGTTCTGTGGATGACACTGTTAGGGGGATCTGTGGATGACACTGTTATGGGGGATCTGTGGATGACACTGTTATGGGGGTTCTGTGGATGACACTGTTAGGGGGAATCTCCGTCATGTGCATGCTCCTCCCACTTTATTACTGAAGCAGGTGGAGCATGCGTATGACGAGGTAAGTGACCGGCCAGCCTGCCTGCTAGTATGGGAGTTTCATAGTGAGTAACATGGATTGCGCTACCTTGCCTACACTTTACATATGGATGACCTACACTTTACATATGAATACTGCTGTATGCGGGGCCCGCTGTAATAGAATACAGTGACTGCACCGGGCCCCGTCGCGATTTCAAGAGCAGTTGCCGGCCTCCAGCCTCTCCTCCCCGCTGATACATCGCAGGCCGCGATGTGCAGAATCGCGGCCTGCGATGTATCAGTGTTAAGCTGAGTAAAAATGCCAGCATTCGCCCCATAAGATGCACTGCTATTTCCCCCCCCCCCCCCCATTTTGCAGGGGAGGGCGTCTTATGGGGCGAAAAATACGGTAAATGATGTAATGGGCTAATAAAATCTGTGAAAATACACAATGAAATGCAGGGGGACAAAGAAAGTAAGAACAACCCCAAAACATTCTTCAAATACATAAGTGCAAAAAAAAAAAACAAAATCAGAACATGTAGGGCCCCTAAATGATGGTAACGGGAGGTCGGTCACTGGGGATAAAGAGGAGACAGAGCTCCTAGATGGATTTTTTAGCTCTGTATATACAAAAGAAGAGAGGACATCTCATGAGGGTAGTGCCACTTGACTTGCTGACTGTCAATATGATCCTTAATATGCTAAAAGAAATGAAAGTGAACAAGCCCCCATGTCCAGATGGATTACACCCTAGAGTTCTAAGGGAGCTCAGTTCAGTTATAGCTTTACCAAGGTTCAGTGCTTTGAATCTCTGGAATAGCCGCAGGAGCTATTGAGGTTTCTGATGTATAGAAATCATGTTCTACGCACCTTTCCTTTTGGCCCAACCCTTTTTAAAAAGGAAGATGGACATTGATCCAGGGAGTTGTTCCATGGATCAATATAGCAAAATTACAGGTTGGACTAGATGGACTTTTGTCCTTTTCCAACCTTAATAACTATGTAACTACTATAATACTGCTCCTATGTACAAGAATATAACTACTATAATACTGCCTACTATGTACAAGAATATAACTACTATAATACTGCTCCTATGTACAAGAATATAACTACTATAATACTGCCTCCTGTGTTCAAGAATATAACTACTATAATACTGCCTCCTATGTACAAAAATATAACTACTATAATACTGCCCCTATGTACAATAATATAACTACTATAATACTGCCTCCTATCTACAAGACTATAACTACTATAATACTGCCTCCTATCTACAAGAATATAACTACTATAATACTGCCTCCTATGTACAAGAATATAACTACTATAATACTGCTCCTATGTACAAGAATATAACTACTATAATACTGCCTCCTATGTACAAGAATATAACTACTATAATACTGCCTCCTATGTACAAGAATATAACTACTATAATACTGCTCCTATGTACAAGAATATAACTACTATAATACTGCTCCTATGTACAAGAATATAACTACTATAATACTGCTCCTATGTACAAGAATATAACTACTATAATACTGCTCCTAATGTACAAGAATATAGCTACTATAATACTGCCTCCTATGTACAAGAATATAACTACTATAATACTGCTCCTATGTACAAGAATATAACTACTATAATACTGCTCCTATGTACAAGAATATAACTACTATAATACTGCCTCCTATGTACAAGAATATAACTACTATAATACTGCTCCTATGTACAAGAATATAACTACTATAATACTGCTCCTATGTACAAGAATATAACTACTATAATACTGCCTCCTATGTACAAGAATATAACTACTATAATACTGCCTCTTATGTACAAGAATATAACTACTATAATACTGCTCCTATGTACAAGAATATAACTACTATAATACTGCTCCTATGTACAAGAATATAACTACTATAATACTGCTCCTATGTACAAGAATATAACTACTATAATACTGCTCCTATGTACAAGAATATAACTACTATAATACTGCCTCCTATGTACAAGAATATAACTACTATAATACTGCTTCTATGTATAAGAATATAACTACTATAATACTGCTCATATGTACAAGAATATAACTACTATAATACTGCTGCTATGTACAAGAATATAACTACTATAATACTGCCTCCTATGTACAAGAATATAACTACTATAATACTGCTCCTATGTACAAGAATATAACTACTATAATACTGCCTCCTATGTACAAGAATATAACTACTATAATACTGCTCCTATGTACAAGAATATAACTACTATAATACTGCCTCCTATGTACAAGAATATAACTACTATAATACTGCTCTTATGTACAGAAATATAACTACTATAATACTGCTCCTATGTATAAGAATATAACTACTATAATACTGCTCCTATGTACAAGAATATAACTACTATAATACTGCTCCTATGTATAAGAATATAACTACTATAATACTGCCTCCTATGTACAAGAATATAACTACTATAATACTGCTCCTATGTACAAGAATATAACTACTATAATACTGCTCCTATGTACAAGAATATATCTACTATAATACCGCTCCTATATACAAGAATATAACTACTATAATACTGCTCCTATATACAAGAATATAACTACTATAATACTGCTCCTATGTACAAGAATATAACTACTATAATACTGCTGCTATGTACAAGAATATAACTACTATAATACTGCCTCCTATGTACAAGAATATAACTACTATAATACTGCTCCTATGTACAAGAATATAACTACTATAATACTGCTCCTATGTATAAGAATATAACTACTATAATACTGCCTCCTATGTACAAGAATATAACTACTATAATACTGCTCCTATGTACAAGAATATAACTACTATAATACTGCTCCTATGTACAAGAATATAACTACTATAATACTGCTCCTATATACAAGAATATAACTACTATAATACTGCTCTATGTACAAGAATATAACTACTATAATACTGCTCCTATGTACAAGAATATAACTACTATAATACTGCTCCTATGTACAAGAATATAACTACTATAATACTGCCTTCTATGTACAAGAATATAACTACTATAATACTGCTCTTATGTACAGAAATATAACTACTATAATACTGCCTCCTATGTACAAGAATATAACTACTATAATACTGCTCCTATGTACAAGAATATAACTACTATAATACTGCTGCTATGTACAAGAATATAACTACTATAATACTGCCTCCTATGTACAAGAATATAACTACTATAATACTGCTCCTATGTACAAGAATATAACTACTATAATACTGCCTTCTATGTACAAGAATATAACTACTATAATACTGCTCTTATGTACAGAAATATAACTACTATAATACTGCCTCCTATGTACAAGAATATAACTACTATAATACTGCTCCTATGTACAAGAATATAACTACTATAATACTGCCTCCTATGTACAAGAATATAACTACTATAATACTGTTCCTATGTACAAGAATATAACTACTATAATACTGCTCCTATGTACGAGAATATAACTACTATAATACTGCCTCCTATGTACAAGAATATAACTACTATAATACTGCTCCTATGTACAAGAATATAACTACTATAATACTGCCTCCTATGTACAAGAATATAACTACTATAATACTGCCTCCTATGTACAAGAATATAACTACTATAATACTGTTCCTATGTACAAGAATATAACTACTATAATACTACCTCCTATGTACAAGAATATAACTACTATAATACTGCTCCTATGTACAAGAATATAACTACTATAATACTGCTCCTATATACAAGAATATAACTACTATAATACTGCTCCTATGTACAAGAATATAACTACTATAATACTGCTCCTATGTACAAGAATATAACTACTATAATACTGCCCCTATGTACAAGAATATAACTACTATAATACTGCCTCATATGTACAAGAATATAACTACTATAATACTGCCCCTATGTACAATATCTTATATTAGTGGACTAGAAACTATCAACTTCATAGAGGAACGACCATAGACTAACAGTTTATTTTATTTAAAGTTTTTTCACCTGTTACATATATACATATACAATAATAAACATATAAAACTAAAACCATCTCTGAGTTTCATACATTAGGATAACGAGAATTATTTAATTCAAAGATTTAACATCTTCGCGTAGGTTTCATCGTATTTAGTTAGTACAAGCAGTCTCCTCTGTTTTCATCCTGTCCATCTCAAAAACCGGAAACAAAAATGTATTTCTCAGTGCATAAAGATAAAATTAATAAATACTCAAAAAAAAAAAGTTAATCCTTGAAGAGTCACTTCACTCGGGGAAACTAAGACCAGCTGAACTGATACTGCCTCCTCGGCAACACAACTTCATGGTTTAAGTCTTTCTGTTCCTTCTCAGAGTCTACAGTTTGGTACCCGAGCATGTTCATAGCCCCTTTACATACGTTTTGTATCATTTTCACCTTCTCGAAGGAGAGAACTTTCCTCCAAGCCTGAGAAACGTTGACTGCATTGCGAGATGTGATTGAGAAGGCTTCTTTCTGATTTCCAGAGCTTCGACCATGCGTGATGTTGTAGATCCACTTCTCAAGCTTGCTCGTAGGTTTCAATTCAGCAAATTTATACATCTTGGAGATCTCTCGTAAGGGATCTTGAACCACGTCCTCGTACCTTACCAGCATATATCGGTCCTTGAGGAAGCTGGGAGCCTTGTATGCCGCCGTTTCATATATCTGGACGTGACTTCGACAGATTTCCTGAATCACCTGATACTTGCCGTCGTCCACCTTGGTCCCATTGGTGTTGAGGACAATCCCATTGTCTCTTTTTAACGCTTTTTTCGACTGCTCCCGAGATTTTGCCACCGCTCTAGGATCCCGGACCAAATGGAGGATCTTCAAATTCAAGGACGGGTCAGTAAGGAGCGGATACAGCACTTTCAAGTCAAAGAAGCGGACCTCTTTTATCACCACGTGACTATACAGGTTGCAGGCCCGTTCAACGTTGTCAAAGGGATATTTTCCACACAGGGTCTTGCAGGCCATATCGTTGGTGATCTCATCACGGGGAAAGAACTTGCAGGCCGGGAGCGTACATAAGGCTCTGCTGGTGGCCCACTGGAAGAGGTGGGAAACGTTCCTCTCTTTTGGCATGTAGGAGTCAAAAACAGACATGTCGCACAGGAACACTGATCTTATAAGATCCCTCACTGCCATGTGGAGAACCGTGGCACTGTTCTGATACATGGTCACCCACACGTGCCAGGCAGGCTCCATCAAGTAGAAGACATCTGGGTGCTGACTGAAGATTTGTCCAACAAAAGAAGACCCTGACCTCCAGGAGGAAAGGATGAGGAGGTGGACTCTCTCCTTGCCATCTGTATCCGATAAGTGAATGCCCTGCCTTGAGTACAATACGAGCAGGAAGACGGTTTGAATCACCAGGAGTCCCGTGGCCACAGAACTATTAATCCTTAGCTTGACCATGACGTCCACGTTATGAACTCCTGGAGAAAGAAAAAAAGACAGATCCATATCAATTCACGTAATTTGCATATCTAGTCCTACCTGGTGGCAGTCAAAACACCGCAGCTACCTGAGCCCAAAAACAAGGATCATCTTACACCTATGGGGGAACCATGACATGTCCATCGTGGACCATCAGAATGACTGTGACGTAATATATTACCATGTGCACTTCATTGTCAGTGGGTAATGTCCAAAATAGGGGGACATCAGGGGACATCTTTAGGGACCTTCATAGACATCAACACAAAAAAACAAAAAGTTGCCAGTAGCAAATACCAAGACAGGCTGCTTCTTATAATATAGACCATGTTAAAGGGCATCTGTCAGCAGTTCTGTCCCTATGACACGGGCTGACCTGTTCCATGTGCTCCTGGCGGCTGAAGGCATCTGTTTTGGTCCCATGTTCATTTGTGCCCGCATTGCTGAGAAAAATGATGAGCCTCTAGGAGAAATGGGGGCGTTACCGTTACCCCTAGACGCTCTGCTCTCTCTGCAGCAGCCACACCCCTTGGCACCTTAAGGCTAGGTTCACACGACAACATTTGTCGCGTTACAAATAGGGCACAACTTCACTGCAACATTTGTCGCGCAACAATTTTTATGATGGGAGTCTATGGTGTCGCATTGCGACATGCTGCGACGCGACAGTCGCAGAAAAACTCATCATGAATGGATTTTTTGCGACTGTCGCGTCGCAGTCGCAGCATGTTGCAATGCGACAATGGATTTTTTGCGACTGTCATTATAGACTCCCATTATAAAAATTGTCGCGCGACAATAGTGCGACTTTTTGTCGCGCGACAAATGTCGTCGTGTGAACCTAGCCTAATTGACAGGGCTAGGCAGTATAAACGTGATCACTGCCTGATCCTGTCTATCAAAGTGCAGAGAGCGCGGAGCCTCTAGGTGTAATGGCAACGCCCCCGTTGCTCCTAGAGGCTCATTTGCTTATAGTAAAACATCCTTTTTCTTGGCAATGCGGGCACAAAAGAACATGGGACCAACACAGATGTCTTCAGCTGTCAAGCGCACATGTAACAGGTCAGCCAGTGTCATAGGGACAAGACTGCTGACAGCTGCCCTTTAAGGATTATTTCTTTGCACGTCTGGTATTTTTAGTGCACATTTGCGGATACACGATGACACGTTAGGACACACAGACGGGTCTTTGTATGTGTGATCCCACACGCACCAGTAGGTATGTCGCACTCAACAGCTAAATTCTTGCCATGCTTTTCAATCATGTGGTTGCAGTTCTTCAGCTCTACCACATGGGGGCAGCATCGGCCTGTTAACCAGGCCAGAGGCGCACAGTAAACATCTCATGGTGACTGTATGGCGTACATTTCTGAACATTACTAATACTATTAATTAAATAATACTAATAATAATATTAGATGGCGGGACAGTTCAGACGAGGCCAGCGCCGGCAGCTTCTCTAGACTGCCTAATAGAAGGAAGGACGTAATCATAGCTAGAAATCAGATGGGGCCGATTGTCTTTTTAATCAGGACTATATGCGAACTTGCATCGTTTTTTTTTTTTTACCCTGTGAAGATGGGAACCAAATCACTGGGGAGTCTTAAAGGAATATTCCAATGATTAATGTAAAAAATGAAAATCGGACATCATACAGTCCATGACAATCTCTTTCTAACAAAGCCAGAACCAGCCCTGTACCTCACATGGATCCAGAGGTCTCCCCATTCATTGCTCCATTTGCGCTGCTAGATTTATTTCAAGCTGGAAGCTCAGGTGGCATTTCCTTTCTTAGAGGGCGTGTCCTTCCTGCTGCAGCTGGTGGCAGTTAAAGGATGGAACTGAGCATGTGCGGCCATCTCAGTGAGCGGGACAGAGGAATTAGGAAAGGAGCAAACAGCAGGTGGCGCTGTACAGACAAATCTAAATGAATAACTCTATAATACATGTTTCATTACATGCAATTACAAAAATATTCAGATTCAGGGGCCGGTATGAAAACTGTAAATAGTAGAATATTTTTCATGTGACAACCCCTTTAAGCTGGCCGTGCACATCAGATGAATGTCGGATGGCCATGTAATATGTACGGGGGTCTCGACTCTCCCACGACGTCAGTTGTCGGGGGAGTGAAGGGTTGGGCATGTTGGATTTTAACATCCCCGCTTCTTTTCTCCATGGAGAAAACAGGACACATGCATCCCCAGCCGAGCCGTAAGTGCATGGCAGGGTTAGGAGAGTCAGCCGAATAAACGTGTGTATGACCAGCATTAGAATGAATGTGTAGCAGGTACCTAATAGTCTGTAATAGAACTGAATCGTCTTCCTCCTTTATGCTTTACACTGCAGCACTGCTTTTTCACATTGGCTGCTGTGTACAAGATCAAACCTTATGTCGTCAGTCAATGTCAAAAGCTTAAACCTTAGGCCTCATGCACACGACTATATGTGTTTTGCGGTCTACAAATTGCGGATCCGAAAAAAAAAACGGATGACGTCCGTATGGCATCCATTATTTTTGCGGATCCATTGTAATAATGCCTATCCTTGTCCGCAAACTAGAAAAAAATAGAACATGCATTGTCCTGGGCTATGGAACGGACATACCGATGCGTACAGCACATGGTGTGCTGTCCGCATTTTTTGGGGGCCCATAGAAATGAAAGGGTCCGCATCCTATCCGCAAAAAAAAACAGAACAGATAAGGAAACAAGATACGGTCGTGTGCATGAGCCCTCAAAGAAGTTTTCGAAGGAAAAACACTTATCACCTAACCACAGGACAGTGTCTGATCAGTAGGGGCCCAAATACCGTGGCCCCTACAGTACTTGGCCTTCTGTAGGGGGAGCATACATGCACAACGGGCACGGGGCCGCCATTCTTGGGTCGGCACTGATCACTTATTGCCTGCCTATCCTATGGTTCTGTGGAACATACAGAAAATGACCTATTGTTTAAATGACGTTTTAAAGATTTTTTTTCATTTTTTGTGATTTTTTTTTTTCCATGTCATTTAAAAATAAAAAATGCATATGATCCTGCAGTTTTGCCACTGGCCACTAAGCCACTAGGTGCAGAGGTGAGGAGGGGGCTGATAAACTGTGATATCATCTGTTGTGAATGGTGGATTCCGTGTTATCTATATAGAGGTGTTACTTGTCATTGTAATCCTGCCTGCTGTGATCATGAGAACAGCTACTGAAATGTTATCTTTACACAACAGGAAATCACAACCTATTATTCTGGCCGGAGCGAAAATTGCAGAAGTCTATAATTTCCTTTCAAATATAGATAGTGACACGGTACATAAAAAAGAAAAAATTCTAAAAATATATGTTTAAACGTGATATAAACAGTAGGTTATTTTCTGATGACACATTCCCTTTAAGGCTGGGTTCACACTTGAGCGTCCCGCTTCACGCGTACGACGCTCTATCGTTACTTTTATTTTCGCATCGTGAAAATGAAAGTAAAAATCGCGCGTCTGCGCTTATATATCCCTATGGGGGACGCGCGACAATACGCCCAAAGAAGCTCCTGTACTTCTTTGGGCGTAGGGCGTTTTACAGCGCATTCGTACGCGCTGCAAAACGCTCAGATGAGAACCATGCCCATAGGGAAACATGGGTTTTCGCCTGTTGAGCATTTTACAGCGCGTAGGAACGCGCTGTAAAACGCTCAAGTCTGAACCCAGCCTAAGTGTTTTTCCTGTGAAAACTCCTTTAACTGAAATCAGCTTTTGACTTACCCTCAGTTCACACTTGCGCGTTTTACAGCGCGTTCGAACGCGCTGTAAAACGCATAACCGATGCAAACCAATGCTTCCCTATGGGACTGGTTCACATTTTCGCGTTTTACAGCGCGTTCGAACTCATAAACAAGTACTTGAGCTTTTTTTGAGCCGTTTGTCGCGCATTTTGGCCCATAGACTTCAATGGGAACGCGCAACGCTTGTATTTTGCGCGTTTTTGACACTGAAAACGCGCGTTTGAACGCGCGTTTATGAATTTGCAACATGCTGAAAAGGCCAAACTTCATATAGACAGGGATATTTGGTCATTGGAGAACACTGCAGTCAATCACACAAACGCACGTTTACTATTGCCAAAAACGCGTGACAAAACGCGCGTCTTAGAAACGCTCAGGTCTGAACCCAGTGTAACTGCTGAGCTTGGGTTTGTGCTTATACACAACAGCCAGCGTGAACAAGCAGTGCTGCACTGTAAAGCATAGGGGAGCAGGATGAGTCAGGAGGTAAATTCCGACTACTTTCGATAGTCCTTAGAACGTCACTGATCGTAGCACACATTGAATGCAGAAAATCCGCATGAAAACCATGTGGAAAAACACATACCTCTGTACTATTTGTGTGTTTTTTATGAGTTTTTCTGGTGCAGGTTTTCGGCTGAAGGCTATTGGGGAAAAGCACTGCACATAGGGTGCGGAGTCATACAAACAGTTGGCATTGACAGTTGCTGGGAGTCTGACCCCCCACCGATGTGACAGTGATGTTTGGATGGGCGGATGGAGACAGAAGAAGAGGTGGTGGATCGGTGACGCCCCCTTTGTTATTACACACTATATTATTACACGCTATAGCAAATATCTGCAGCGACATAAAGACAAGAATGCGCTGCAGAAACTACGGTAAACCTCCTGCGGGGCTGGTCTTTTTGAGGGTTGCATGGCAATCGGCCTGCAGCCTAAACACCCTCCATGGAGATGAGGGAATAGCATTTCTAAGGTCCATGGAAGCAGGCACTTGTGTGGTGTGGGTTACCTATTGGAGGCTGGTGTGTATCGCAAACCCCACCCGGCACAGGAGATGACGAGTGACTCATTGCAGCCATAAAAAGAGTCCATTGTCCAGAAGTATGTGGTCAGGTGGAGAACATTTCCACCTCCCGTTAAGGTGCCCCTGCACATCAGATTAACGTCAGACCAACCCAGAAATGTCGTCGGAAGGGGCGACTATCTTATGCGCATGCGGGCGTGCCATCTCTCCCATGACCTGTGATATTGGGGGAACGAAGGACAACGCCATAAATAGGACGGCCAAACCAGCCATTTCCGTGGGATGGGTTGACCATCTAATGTGTATGGGGTCCTCCCAATGGCAGGGGGGAGCAGGGACAAACGGGTTCAATTTCAACATGCCCGATCCTATTGTTTGTGGAGAGATAAGCGGCCACCAGGGGTGTCTGACAGCCTTTTCTCCTCCCAATTATTAATGTTTTCATTTGATGCACTTATATAGCGGTGACATATTCCGCAGCGCTTTACAGACATTGGCATCACTGTCCCCAATGGGGCTCGGTCCCTATCAATCTGTCTTGGGAGGAAACCGGTGAACCCAGAGGAAACCCACCCAAACATGGGGAGAACATACAAACTCCAGGCAGATGTAGTCCATGGTCGGACCCCAGCGCTGCAAGGCACCAGGGCTAACCACTGAGCCACCGTTCTGCCCAATCACAACACATGCATGCTCGGCCAAGTTCTGTAGGCCTCCTTGATCTGTAACATCATGAGAAATGATGGCTTCAAAGTGTTAGACAGAAGAGCCGCAATCTGGAATGGTGAGGGTTATAGTCTGGGCTGCGATTCGGTCTGAAGGTGATGGAATACTGCTCACAGCCAAGCTTCCACACAACCGCATAGCAGGACAACTAATGCAATGTGAATAAAGCAAGACTGTAGGCCACAGCCATATCAGACCACGTGATGGAGGCTACCAGGTGGCCCATATTGGCCACTATATTTCTGTGATTTTTGTTCCATATGCATTGAATGTGCCTTCATCTGGCATTTAACATTCTTCTCCCCCCGGCAGCCTCCATCACGCGGTCTGATATGGCTGTGGCTTACAGTCTTGCTTTATTCACATTGCATTAGTTGTCCTGCTATGCGGTTGTGTGGAAGCTTGGCTGTGAGCAGTATTCCATCACCTTCAGACCGTGTTCACACCATAGTTAGCGTAGTGGTAGGACCCCATGCCATGCTGAGTGACCGTGACGTGGTGCATGAGGGGCTCCGATGTGTTCCTGACAGGAATATATTGGCAAACAGTCTCAGCTTTTAAAGGGCTTCTGTCACCCCCACTGACGAATTTTCACTAGCTGACATTAGCTACTTGCTAATGTCAGCTGAGTTCAAACATATGTTTAATATCTTTTTTTCTGTTTGCAATCTTCTTAAAAACTTACTTTTGTGATATGTAAATTAGCTTCGCTACCAGCAAGTTGGGCGGGTACTTGCTGGTAGCCGCCGCATCTTCATGGCCTTGGAACGCCCCCTCTTCTTTTGATAGACAGGGCCAGCGCGCTCTCCTCCTCTCGCTGGCCCTGTCTGCAGCTGCAATCCGCGCCTGCGCCGTCTCGGTCTTTAGTCGGCGCAGGCGCTCTGAGTGAAGGACGCTCGCTTAGGCGCTCCGTCTCAGTGCGCCTGCGCCGATGACGTCAGCGCTACACCGGAGAGAAGACGCCGGCATCCCTGGTAAGAGCAGGCGATGCCGGCGTCTTTTCTTCCGGGTGTGCGCTGACATCATCGGCGCAGGCGCACTGAGGACGGAGCGCCTAAGCGAGCGCCTCACTCAGAGCGCCTGCGCCGACTAAAGACCGAGACGGCGCAGGCGCTGGGATTGCAGCTGCAGACAGGGCCAGCGAGGAGGAGAGCGCTGGCCCTGTCTATCAAAGAAGAGGCGCTCAAGCCATGAAGAGCGGCGACTAGCAGTACCGCCAACTGCTGGTAGCAAGATAGTTACATATGACAAAAGTAAGTTTTTAAGAAGATTGCAAACAGAAAAAAAGATATTAAACATATGTTTGAACTCAGCAGACATTAGCAAGTAGCTAATGTCAGCTAGTGAAAATTCGTCAGTGGGGGTGACAGAAGCCCTTTAATATCTGCTTGTTTGGCTAGCTAGTATAGTCAGTGGCATATCCGTTTGGTGCATTGTTTTCTGTGATTTTTATATTTATATATTTCATCCGCACAATGCTCCGTTTTGTGTAGGATGCCTTTGTGGTGCATGTGGTCATCGCCGGCATCCTCCATTGTACGCAATTTTTGCTGGGGATGGTCGTTTGCTGCGGTCCACATGCCGTGGGACTGCTCCCCCAATGAGAAACACGCTACAGTGTTTAGGGTCTGAGCAGTTCCCCCATATTGGCCACTATATTTCTGTGATTTTTGTTCACTAGTGGGGTGACAGGAGGAGGGGGGAGCAGGGTCACTAGTGGGGTGACAGAACGAGGGGGAAGCAGGGTCACTAGTGGGGTGACAGGAGGAGAGGAAGCAGGGTCACTAGTGGGGTGACAGGAGGAGAGGAAGCAGGGTCACTAGTGGGGTGACAGGAGGAGGGGGAGCAGGGTCACTAGTGGGGTGACAGGACAGGGGGGAGCAGGGTCACTAGTGGAGTGACAGAACGAGGGGGAAGCAGGGTCACTAGTGGGGTGACAGGACGAGGGGGGAGCAGGGTCACTAGTGGGGTGACAGGACGAGGGGGAGCAGGGTCACTAGTGGGGTGACAGGACGAGGGGGGAGCAGGGTCACTAGTGGGGTGACAGAACGAGGGGGAAGCAGGGTCACTAGCGGGGTGACAGGAGGAGAGGGGAGCAGGGTCACTAGTGAGGTGACAGGACGAGGGGGAGCAGGGTCACTAGTGGGGTGACAGGAGGAGAGGAAGCAGGGTCGCTAGTGGGGTGACAGGACGAGGGGGGAGCAGGGTCACTAGCGGGGCGACAGGAGGAGGGGAAGCAGGGTCACTAGTGAGGTGACAGGAGGAGGGGGGAGCAGGGTCACTAGTGGGGTGACAGGACGAGGGGGGAGCAGGGTCACTAGTGGGGTAATAGGAGGAGGAGGGGGGAGCAGGGTCACTAGTGGGGTAATGGGAGGAGGAGGGGGGAGCAGGGTGACAGGAGGAGGGGGGAGGAGGGTCGCTAGTGGGGTGACAGGAGGAGGGGGAGCAGGGTCACTAGTGAGGTGACAGGAGGAGGGGGGAGCAGGGTCACTAGTGGGGTGACAGGAGAAGGGGGAGCAGGGTTACTAGTGGGGTGACAGGACGAGGAGGGGGGAGCATTATCACCGGGGACCAGTCACATGAGTCCGCACTCCTCACCTCTCCTGCGGCCCTGTCATGTTTCCCAAGGTCCTCGGGCAGCGCGCCCCTCTCTCCTTACTACAGCCACCCCCGGAGCCCCTCCTCCTTCCAGTTCCCGCCGGCTTCCCCTGCTGCAGGACCTGTATCGCTCCGGCGCGTGCTGTAAGGAGCTTTGCTATTGGTTATTTCAGGCACCGGCAGCATCGCTCACTGCACCGATGAATGTGGGGGAAAAGTCTAAGGTGTGTTGGTACGCCTTAGACTTATTCCAGGGAGTCGCATGACACGGCTTCGCGGGCCGTAGTTTGGGCATCAGCGCTTAAACCACTTATTGAGCCATACTGGCATGACGTAAACTATATGTTTAGTTGGACGATATGTTCTCCCAATCATCCATTTGTATAATTGAACATTCAGCTCACCAAGCCTTTTATCCAGGAGAGCATGTGTTAATAAATAGCGCTTTAACTAATAATTTATAAAGTTGAGCAATCTTAAAGGGTAACTGTCATGTTTTCATCAAAGAATCAATTTTAGCGTGTTACTGCTGCAGCAGCGTTATGCATAAAGCAATCTTTAGTTTCTTCACATCCCACTGTTTTCCTTGAGTTTTTCCCTTAGTTACGGCTGTTTAAACATTTACAATATGAGGATCCTCTCAAGATGGCTCCTCTGCCAGTTCTCTGAGGCCAAAACTGCTTTCCCTCACTTCTCATACACACTGCGCACATGCGGACTGGAGCAGGGAGAGACCGACCTGATTGAAGCCGGCCAGCAAAGCATGTGAAGCGCTGTGTCCACGCAGTTTCCGCTGTAATTTTCCCTTACCCATGGTAGTTGTGCGCTTGTGCACCCGTTGTAGTGCGCTTGCGCTCAGGCCGCGTCAGACGGAAGTTATGAGGGGTAAGGCAAAGTAAGGCTTTTTGGTAGAACACAGGCATGCAGTGGGAAGGACTGCCCCTCCGTCTTCTTAGCCAGACAGACAAGCCCGAGCAACTGTCTTTTAAGGGACAGAGGACATTAATGAAATCTGTTATTATAAGGTGATTACAGATCTTTTGACAATCATTGACGGACTGACTCCGGTCTGCCGTCTACGGAAGCTCTAATAGACGAGCAAATAAAATAATATAACAATTACCCTTTAATCATTAACCATTGCTCTCTTTTTATGACAGCGGTCCTGTCATAGTTTCTAGTTTCTAGATAGAGGATAACGTGAATGACCTTGGATGACTTACATATATACAGGACTCAACAGAGGGGGAGATAGATAGATAGATAGATATGAGATAGATAGATAGATATGGATAGATAGATAGATAGATATGATAGATAGATAGATAGATAGATATTAGATAGATAGATAGATAGATAGATAGATAGATAGATAGGGAGATAGATAGATAGATAGATAGATAGATAGATAGATAGATAGATAGATAGATAGATAGATAGATAGATAGATAGATAGATAGATAGATAGATATGAGATAGATAGATAGATATGCTCCACAAGCGGCCCATCCGCGGTCGTGATACGTGAGACGAATGCAGCGACCCGGCCAAGAATCAGGTCCTGTAACCGTGAGAAGGTGACCTCGCTGCCGTCATGCAGAACCCTGAACGGGGGCACGTCACCTCTCATACCCAGCATTCACCGCAAGCTGCGCTAGCAACCGGTGCCGCAACGGTGACCAGGAGACGCGGCAGGCGGCAACTGTGAGCATCGGATCAGCGGCCCCCTATAGGGAACCAAAACTATATATGTCAGCAGAGCTGGCCTCATGGAATCCGGTGAGAAGACTTCAGCCCTGCGCCTCGCCAACAACTGACGGGATTTCTCCTTTGACAATCGTTTTCTTTTCTCTCTAGTAGAAGGGGCCAAATATTCGCCGTCTCCGGCCCATCTGTGGCATACTGCGAGCTCAAACTCATTCATTCTGATAAAAATCAATTTCTGCAGCACATTACATGGTACGGCAGACACTGATGATCTGCCATTTATTTGGCGTGCCATCGGTTGTGTCGTACTTAACCCCTTCAGTGCCAAGCCATTTTTCACCTTAAGGACCAGGACAAATTTCGGAAATCTGGCATATGTCACTTTGTGGTAATAACTTTGGAATACTTTTACTTATCCAAGTAATTCTGAGATCGTTTTCTCGTGACACCTTGTACTTCATGACAGTGGTAAACTTGAGTCAATATATTTCACCTTTATTTATAAAAAATATATATATATATCAAAAGTTTACCAAAAAATTTTAAAAATGTGTTATTTTGCAAAATTTCAATATTTCCCACTTTTAAGACAGATAGTGATACCTCATAAAATGGTTATTACTTCACATTTCCCATGTGTCCACTTTATGTTGGCACCGTTTTGTAAATGTAATTTAATTTTTTGGGATGCTAGAGTATAATTTAGATGCAACTTTAAAAAAATTGAATTCAAGGACCAAGGATTGTAGGATTAGACAACCCCTTTAAGGGAAAATAGAGGAGAAGTTTCCAAATTTCACTTGTTTTTGCAGATTTTTCATCTTAATTCATTTTTTTTCCTGTAAGGCAGCAAGGGTTAACAGCCAAACAAAGCTCAATATTTACAGTATTACCCTGATTCTGGAGTTTACAGAAACACCCCATATGTGGTCGTAAACCGCTGTACGGGCACATGGCAGGGCGCAGAAGGGAAGGAGTGCCATATGAATTTTGGAAGACTGGGATAATTTCAAGTTGCCATATCGCATTTGAAGCCCCCCTGATGCACCCCTAGAGTAGAAACTACCAAAAAGTGACCTTATTTTGGAAACTAGGCGATAAGATGACAGTTTTATTGGTACTATTTTGCAGTACATATGATTTTTGATCGCTCGACATTATACTTTTGTGTGAGACAAGGTAACCAAAAAATGATCGTTCTGGCACCATTTTTATTTCTTGTTTTTTACGGCGTTGACGTGACAGGACAGATCATGTGATATTTTTAAGGAGCAGGCTGTTACCGATGCGACAATACTAAATATATGAACACGGGACCAACACAGGTTATTGGGGATCAGCTAGGGGGATGGATGGAGGGTTATGTTTAAAAGACACAGGGGCACATTTCTCAAAAGTGACTTAGTTGCCCATAGCAGCCAATCAGATTCCACCTTTCATCTTTCAGAGCTCTTTTTGAAAATGAAAAGTGGAATCTGATTGGTTGCTATGCAGGGGGCTTAGCTATAGGGAAAGCGGCTGCTTCTGGGCTGAACTCAGAAGGGGCCCACCCAGGAGGAGGACTAAAAAAATTCTTTTTTTTCAGGGACCTCTCAATAGTATATTACAATGGCATTAAATATATATATTGACACCGCGAGAGCCATCTTGACTAGCCATTAAAGTGGAAGTTTCTGGGGGGGGGGGGGCATTTAAAAATCGGTTGAGGGACCCGGTCATTTTTAGTTAGGCCACAGTCTGTTCTGCGTTACACCAGTTTTGTGTGCCCCATAGGTGCGGCCAGCACTGACGGGACGTATGCACTTTGGTATTTCGGTGTGATATATGGTATGTACATGGCCGCTAATCATATCATAATCATGTAAACAATTAGTGACAATAAAGTCTTATCTTATCTCGGACGCCTGAAAGTGCGTGTTGTGGAACATTTATAGAGGGCCGGTCTCCACCCCTGACATTTAGGCTTATAAATGTATTCCGCGTGGACTCCATGTTGGGCCGTTCTTTTCATATTACTGCCAGAGGTTTACAGATAAAGGCATAGTTGGGGGGGTGTCCCTGCGCGGTCTTACATTGTCCAGTGAGGGATTATGCAGGGACACCCCCCCGACTGGTAACACCCTTCTGTACCTTTATCTATAAACTTCTAGGAGGAATAAAGAAAGAACGGCACAGCATAGAGTCATCAGAGTAGATGCTCCAGAATTATTACACGGGGAATACAAGTAGTTAATAAACTCTTTTAATGATATATCAAGAAAAGATAACCAGGGGCGTCGGGGCGCCATGGTGGAAAACGTGCGTCTTTTGGGGTATATGTGGTATTAAAAGAGTCAGATCCTTCCCCAGAAGCGCTGACGTCAAACACCGCCCCTTGGATCGCGAGTCTTTCTTGATTACAACACCGAACACACGTGAGCCCGTGCGTCTAAATTATCACAAGGATTTGATGTTGCACTTTTACAGGGGTTGTGTCCTCTCATACACAATGTCTGATAGGTGCGGGTTCTAGACCCCACCAAATGAACGAGAGCGCATGCGCAGCCGTCCTTCATTCATTTCTATGAGAGAGCCAAAGTAGCCGAGTGCAGCCCTTTAAGTTATCTAGTTCTCCATTTTATTTCCTGTCAGTTTTTACAATTTAGGGTCCATTCAGGCGTCCGTAGAATGTGTCCGCACCCGTTCTACAATTCTGCGGAACAGGTACGGACCCATTCATTCTCTATGGGGCAGGAATGGATGCGGACAGCACACAGTGTGCTCTCCGCATCCACATTTCCGAGCACGCCCGAACATCCGGTCCGTGGCTTGGAAAAAAATAGAACATGTCCTATAATAATAGGCAGTTCTATTCATGAGGAGGGAGAGCAGGATCACTAGTGGAGTGACAGGAGGAGGGGGGAGGAGGGTCACTAGTGGGGTGACAGGAGGAGGGGGGAGCAGGGTCACTAGTGGGGTGACAGGAGGAGGAGTAGCAGGGTCACTAGTGGGGTGACAGGAGGAGGAGGAGGAGCAGGGTCACTAGTGAGGTGACAGGAGGAGGGAGCAGGTTCACTAGTGGGTCACTAGTCGGGTGACAGGAGGAGGGGGAGCAGGGTCTCTAGTGGGTCACTAGTCGGGTGACAGGAGGAGTGGAAGGAGGGTCACTAGTGAGGTGACAGGAGGAGGGGGAGCAGGGTCACTAGTGGGGTGACAGGAGGAGGGGGAGCAGGGTCACTAGTCGGGTGACAGGAGGAGGGGGAGCAGGTTCACTACTCGGGTGACAGGAGGAGGAGGAGCAGGGTCACTAGTGGGGTGACAGGAGGAGGGGGAGAAGGGCCACTAATGGGGTGACAGGAGGAGTGAGAGGAGGGTCACTAGTGAGGTGACAGGAGGAGGGGGAGCAGGGTCACTAGTCGGGTGATAGGAGGAGGAGAAGCAGGTTCACTAGTGAGGTGACAGGAGGAGGAGGAGCAGGGTCACTAGTGGGTCACTAGTCGGGTGACAGGAGGAGGGGGAGGAGGGTCACTAGTCGGGTGACAGGAGGAGGAGCAGGATCACTAGTGGGGTGACAGGAGGAGGAGGAGCAGGGTCACTAGTGGGTCACTAGTCGGGTGACAGGAGGAGGGGAGCAGGGTCACTAGTGGGTCACTAGTCAGGTGACAGGAGAAGGGGAGCAGGGTCACTAGTTGGGTGACAGGAGGAGGAGGAGCAGGATCACTAGTGGGGTGACAGGAGGAGGGGGAGCAGGGTCAGTAGTCGGGTGACAGGAGGAGGGCGGAGCAGGGTTACTAATGGGGTGACAGGAGGAGTGGGAGCAGGGTCACTAGTGGGGTGACAGGTGGAGGGCGGAGCAGAGTCACTAGTGGGGTGACAGAAGGAGAGGAGCAGGGTTACTAGTGGGGTGACAGGAGGAGGGGTAAGCAGGGTCACGAGTGGGGTGACAGGAGGAGGGGGGAGCAGGGTTACTAGTGGGGTGACAGGAGGAGGGGTAAGCAGGGTTACTAGTGGGGTGACAGGAAGAGGGCGGAGCAGGGTTACTAGTGGGGTGACAGGAAGAGGGCGGAGCAGGGTTACTAGTGGGGTGACAGGAGGGGGGAGCAGGGTCACTAGTGGGGTGACAGGAGGAGGGGGAGCAGGGTCACTAGTGGGGTGACAGGAGGAGGGGGAGCAGGGTCACTAGTGGGGTGACAGGAGGAGGCGGAAGCAGGGTCACTAGTGGGGTGACAGGAGGAGGGGGAGCAGGGTCACTAGTCGGGTGATAGGAGGAGGAGAAGCAGGTTCACTAGTGAGGTGACAGGAGGAGGAGGAGCAGGGTCACTAGTGGGTCACTAGTCGGGTGACAGGAGGAGGGGGAGCAGGGTCACTAGTCGGGTGACAGGAGGAGGAGCAGGATCACTAGTGGGGTGACAGGAGGAGGAGGAGCAGGGTCACTAGTGGGTCACTAGTCGGGTGACAGGAGGAGGGGGAGCAGGGTCACTAGTGGGTCACTAGTCGGGTGACAGGAGGAGGGGGAGCAGGGTCACTAGTTGGGTGACAGGAGGAGGAGGAGCAGGATCACTAGTGGGGTGACAGGAGGAGGGGGAGCAGGGTCAGTAGTCGGGTGACAGGAGGAGGGCGAGCAGGGTTACTAGTGGGGTGACAGGAGGAGTGGGGAGCAGGGTCACTAGTGGGGTGACAGGTGGAGGGCGGAGCAGAGTCACTAGTGGGGTGACAGGAGGAGAGGAGCAGGGTTACTAGTGGGGTGACAGGAGGAGGGGTAAGCAGGGTCACTAGTGGGGTGACAGGAGGAGGGGGAGCAGGGTTACTAGTGAGGTGACAGGAGGAGGGGTAAGCAGGGTTACTAGTGGGGTGACAGGAAGAGGGCGGAGCAGGGTTACTAGTGGGGTGACAGGAGGAGGGCGGAGCAGGGTTACTAGTGGGGTGACGTGAGGGGGAAGCAGGGTCACTAGTCGGGTGACAGGAGGAGGGGGAAGCAGGGTCACTAGTCGGGTGACAGGAGGAGGGGGGAGCAGGGTCACTAGTGGGGTGACAGGAGGAGGGGGAAGCAGGGTCACTAGTGGGGTGACAGGAGGAGGAGGAAGCAGGGTTACCGGGGACCAGTCACATGAGTCCGTGCCTCCTTACCTCTCCAGAGGCCCTGTCATGTTTCCCAAGGTCCTCGGGCAGCGCGCCCCTCTCTCCTTACTACAGCCACCCCCGGAGCCCCTCCTCCTTCCAGTTCCCGCCGGCTTCCCCTGCTGCAGGACCTGTATCGCTCCGGCGCGTGCTGTAAGGAGCTTTGCTATTGGTTATTTCAGGCATCGGCAGCATCGCTCACTGCACCGATGAATGTGGGGGAAAAGTCTAAGGCGTATTGGTACGCCTTAGACTTTTTCCAAGGAGTCGCATGACACGGCTTCGCGGGCCGTAGTTTGGGCATCAGCGCTTAAACCTCATTTATTGAGCCATACTGGCATGACGTAAACTATATGTAGAATATTGAATTGAACTAAAACCCGATTAAAGTTGTGGGACGCTAGTCTTAAGTTGGACAATATGTTCTCCCAATTATCTACTTGTATAATTGACCTTTCAGCTTCCAAAGCCTTTTATCCAGGAGAGTATGTGTTAATAAATAGCGCTTAACTAATGATTTATAAAGTTGAGCAATCTAAAGGGTAACTGTCATGTTTTCATAAAAAAATCAATTATAGCGTATGTTACTGCTGCAGCAGTGTTATGCATAAAGCTATCTTTAGTTTCTTCACATCCCACTGTTTTCCTTGAGTTTTTCCCTTAGTTGCGGCTGTTTAAACATTTACAATATCAGGATCCTCTCAAGATGGCTCCTCTGCCAGTTCTCTGAGGCCAAAACTGCTTTCCCTCACTTCTCAGACACACTTACTGTAGCCAGCAGCTCCCTGCTAGCCAATCAGATTGGATTACTGAGAGACACGCCTCCTCACTCTGACCCTAATGCAGTGTGGAGGACGCCCCTCCGTCTTCTGTTTATACTAAAAGGAAGACAGACAAGCCCCAGCAACAGAGGGCGCAGTGGAAAGGGACAGAGGACATTAATGAAAGCTGGTATTCTAACGAAATTGCAGATCTTTTGACAATCATTGACAGGCTAACTCAGGTATACAGGCTAGGTTCACACTTGAGCGTACTTGATACGCGCGTTTTAGTCGCACATATTACAGCGCATTTTTCGGAAATAGGAAACGCGCATCGTGTGATTGACCACTCTGGTGTCAATCACAATACGCGCGACAAAACGCCCCAAAGAAGCTCCTGTACTTCTTTGGTCGTAGGGCTTTTTACAGCGCGTTCGTACGGTGAGAACCATGCCCACAGGGAAACATGGGTTTTCGCCTGTTGAGCGTTTTACAGCGCGTAGGAACGCTCTGTAAAACGGTCAGGTGTGAACCATACCTACGGAAGCTCTAATTAACTAGCAAATAAAACAATATGACAGTTACCCTTTAATCTTTAACCATTGCTCTCTTTTTATGACAGCGGTCCTGTCTTATCTCAGTTACTGAGAAGTTTCTAGCTAGAGGATAACGTCAATGACCTTGGATGACGTCAGCACAAGGCTGGACTGGGAGCTTAAAGTGGCCCTGGAAAAAAATGTACAAGTGGCCCCATATTGTAGGCGGGTCCAAACTGATAGGAGGTGGGACAACACAAGTAGGCGGAGGTGGCCCCATGGGCATCGGCCCACCGGGAAATTTCCCTGTAAGGTCTATGGCCAGTACGCCCCTGCACAGACTTATATACAGGACTCAGCAGAGGGGGAGAGCTGGACCCACATTAATACCAATGTTTGCAATAGATAGATAGATAGATATGAGATAGGTAGATAGATAGATATGAGATAGATAGATAGATAGATATGAGATAGGTAGATAGATAGATAGGAGATAGGTAGATAGATAGATAGATATGAGATAGATAGATAGATAGGAGATTGATAGAGAGATAGGAGATTGATAGATAGATAGATAGATAGATAGATAGAAAAATTTAAAAATCGGTTGAGGGACCCGGTCATTTTTAGTTAGGCCACAGTCTGTTCTGCGTTACACCAGTTTTGTGTGCCCCATAGGTGCGGCCAGCACTGACGGGACGTATGCACTTTGGTATTTCCGTGTGATATATGGTATGTACATGGTATGTACATGGCCGCTAATCATATCATAATCATGTAAACAATTAGTGACAATAAAGTCTTATCTTATCTCGGACGCCTGAAAGTGCGTGTTGTGGAACATTTATAGAGGGCCGGTCTCCACCCCTGACATTTAGGCTTATAAATGTATTCCGCGTGGACTCCATGTTGGGCCGTTCTTTTCATATTACTGCCAGAGGTTTACAGATAAAGGCATAGTTGGGGGGGTGTCCCTGCGCAGTCTTACATTGTCCAGTGAGGGATTATGCAGGGACACCCCCCCGACTGGTAACACCCTTCTGTACCTTTATCTATAAACTTCTAGGAGGAATAAAGAAAGAACGGCACAGCATAGAGCCATCAGAGTAGATGCTCCAGAATTACTACACGGGGAATACAAGTAGTTAATAAACTCTTTTAATGATATATCAAGAAAAGATAACCAGGGGCGTCGGGGCGCCATGGTGGAAAACGTGCGTCTTTTGGGGTATATGTGGTATTAAAAGAGTCAGATCCTTCCCCAGAAGCGCTGACGTCAAACACCGCCCCTTGGATCGCGAGTCTTTCTTGATTACAACACCGAACACACGTGAGCCCGTGCGTCTAAATTATCACAAGGATTTGATGTTGCACTTTTACAGGGGTTGTGTCCTCCCATACACAATGTCTGATAGGTGCGGGTCCTAGACCCCACCAAATGAACGAGAGCGCATGTGCAACCGTCCTTCATTCATTTCTATGGGAGAGCCAAAGTAGCCGAGTGCAGCCCTTTAAGTTATCTAGTTCTCCATATTATTTCCTGTCAGTTTTTACAATTTAGGGTCCATTCAGGCATCCGTAGAATGTGTCCGCACCCGTTCTACAATTCTGCGGAACAGGTACGGACCCATTCATTCTCTATGGGGCAGGAATGGATGCGGACAGCACACAGTGTGCTCTCCGCATCCACATTTCCGGAGCACGCCCCCGAACATCCGGTCCGTGGCTTCGGAAAAAAATAGAACATGTCCTATAATAATAGGCAGTTCTATTCATGAGGAGGGGGGAGCAGGGTCACTAATGGAGTGACAGGAGGAGGGGGGAGGAGGGTCACTAGTGGAGTGACAGGAGGAGGGGGGAGGAGGGTCGCTAGTGGGGTGACAGGAGGAGGAGTAGCAGGGTCACTAGTGGGGTGACAGGAGGAGGAGGAGGAGCAGGGTCACTAGTGAGGTGACAGGAGGAGGGGGGAGCAGGGTCACTAGTGGGGTGACAGGAGGAGGGTCACTAGTCGAGTGACAGGAGGAGAAGCAGGGTCACTAGTGGGGTGACAGGAGGAGGAGGAGCAGGGTCACTAGTGGGGTGACAGGAGGAGGGGGAGGAGCAGGGTCACTAGTGAGGTGACAGGAGGAGGGGGAGCAGGTTCACTAGTGGGTCACTAGTCGGGTGACAGGAGGAGGGGGGAGCAGGGTCTCTAGTGGGTCACTAGTCGGGTGACAGGAGGAGTGGAAGGAGGGTCACTAGTGAGGTGACAGGAGGAGGGGGGAGCAGGGTCACTAGTGGGGTGACAGGAGGAGGGGAGCAGGGTCACTAGTCGGGTGACAGGAGGAGGGGGGAGCAGGTTCACTACTCGGGTGACAGGAGGAGGAGGAGCAGGGTCACTAGTGGGGTGACAGGAGGAGGGGGAGAAGGGCCACTAATGGGGTGACAGGAGGAGTGAGAGGAGGGTCACTAGTGAGGTGACAGGAGGAGGGGGGAGCAGGGTCACTAGTCGGGTGATAGGAGGAGGAGAAGCAGGTTCACTAGTGAGGTGACAGGAGGAGGAGGAGCAGGGTCACTAGTGGGTCACTAGTCGGGTGACAGGAGGAGGGGGGAGGAGGGTCACTAGTCGGGTGACAGGAGGAGGAGCAGGATCACTAGTGGGGTGACAGGAGGAGGAGGAGCAGGGTCACTAGTGGGTCACTAGTCGGGTGACAGGAGGAGGGGGGAGCAGGGTCACTAGTGGGTCACTAGTCGGGTGACAGGAGGAGGGGGGAGCAGGGTCACTAGTTGGGTGACAGGAGGAGGAGGAGCAGGATCACTAGTGGGGTGACAGGAGGAGGGGGGAGCAGGGTCAGTAGTCGGGTGACAGGAGGAGGGCGGAGCAGGGTTACTAATGGGGTGACAGGAGGAGTGGGGAGCAGGGTCACTAGTGGGGTGACAGGTGGAGGGCGGAGCAGAGTCACTAGTGGGGTGACAGAAGGAGAGGAGCAGGGTTACTAGTGGGGTGACAGGAGGAGGGGTAAGCAGGGTCACGAGTGGGGTGACAGGAGGAGGGGGGAGCAGGGTTACTAGTGGGGTGACAGGAGGAGGGGTAAGCAGGGTTACTAGTGGGGTGACAGGAAGAGGGCGGAGCAGGGTTACTAGTGGGGTGACAGGAAGAGGGCGGAGCAGGGTTACTAGTGGGGTGACAGGAGGGGGAGCAGGGTCACTAGTGGGGTGACAGGAGGAGGGGGAGCAGGGTCACTAGTGGGGTGACAGGAGGAGGGGGAGCAGGGTCACTAGTGGGGTGACAGGAGGAGGCGGAAGCAGGGTCACTAGTGGGGTGACAGGAGGAGGGGGAGCAGGGTCACTAGTCGGGTGATAGGAGGAGGAGAAGCAGGTTCACTAGTGAGGTGACAGGAGGAGGAGGAGCAGGGTCACTAGTGGGTCACTAGTCGGGTGACAGGAGGAGGGGGAGCAGGGTCACTAGTCGGGTGACAGGAGGAGGAGCAGGATCACTAGTGGGGTGACAGGAGGAGGAGGAGCAGGGTCACTAGTGGGTCACTAGTCGGGTGACAGGAGGAGGGGGAGCAGGGTCACTAGTGGGTCACTAGTCGGGTGACAGGAGGAGGGGGAGCAGGGTCACTAGTTGGGTGACAGGAGGAGGAGGAGCAGGATCACTAGTGGGGTGACAGGAGGAGGGGGGAGCAGGGTCAGTAGTCGGGTGACAGGAGGAGGGCGGAGCAGGGTTACTAGTGGGGTGACAGGAGGAGTGGGGAGCAGGGTCACTAGTGGGGTGACAGGTGGAGGGCGGAGCAGAGTCACTAGTGGGGTGACAGGAGGAGAGGAGCAGGGTTACTAGTGGGGTGACAGGAGGAGGGGTAAGCAGGGTCACTAGTGGGGTGACAGGAGGAGGGGGGAGCAGGGTTACTAGTGGGGTGACAGGAGGAGGGGAAAGCAGGGTTACTAGTGGGGTGACAGGAAGAGGGCGGAGCAGGGTTACTAGTGGGGTGACAGGAGGAGGGCGGAGCAGGGTTACTAGTGGGGTGACGTGAGGGGGAAGCAGGGTCACTAGTGGGGTGACAGGAGGAGGGGGAAGCAGGGTCACTAGTGGGGTGACAGGAGGAGGGGGAAGCAGGGTCACTAGTGGGGTGACAGGAGGAGGCGGAAGCAGGGTCACTAGTGGGGTGACAGGAGGAGGGGGGAGCATTATCACCGGGGACCAGTCACATGAGTCCGCGCTCCTCACCTCTCCAGCGGCCCTGTCATGTTTCCCAAGGTCCTCGGGCAGCGCGCCCCTCTCCTTACTACAGCCACCCCCGGAGCCCCTCCTCCTTCCAGTTCCCGCCGCCTTCCCCTGCTGCAGGACCTGTATCGCTCCGGCGCGTGCTGTAAGGAGCTTTGCTATTGGTTATTTCAGGCACCGGCAGCATCGCTCACTGCACCGATGAATGTGGGGGAAATGTCTAAGGTGTGTTGGTACGCCTTAGACTTATTCCAGGGAGTCGCACGGGCGCATGACACGGCTTCGCGGCCGTAGTTTGGGCATCAGCGCTTAAACCACATTTATTAAGCCATACTGGC
Source organism: Bufotes viridis (assembly GCA_033119425.1). Taxonomy (NCBI): domain Eukaryota; kingdom Metazoa; phylum Chordata; class Amphibia; order Anura; family Bufonidae; genus Bufotes; species Bufotes viridis. The sequence continues at coordinate 98,969,833 of CM065598.1, forward strand.
ATGACGTAAACTATATGTAGAATATTGAATTGAACTAAAACCCGATTAAAGTTGTGGGACGCTAGTCTTAAGTTGGACAATATGTTCTCCCAATTATCTACTTGTATAATTGACCTTTCAGCTTCCAAGCCTTTTATCCAGGAGAGTATGTGTTAATAAATAGCGCTTTAACTAATAATTTATAAAGTTGAGCAATCTTAAAGGGTAACTGTCATGTTTTCATCAAAGAATCAATTTTAGCGTATGTTACTGCTGCAGCAGCGTTATGCATAAAGCTATCTTTAGTTTCTTCACATACCACTGTTTTCCTTGAGTTTTTCCCTCAGTTACGGCTGTTTAAACATTTACAATATCAGGATCCTCTCAAGATGGCTCCTCTGCCAGTTCTCTGAGGCCAAAACTGCTTTCCCTCACTTCTCAGACACACTTACTGTAGCCAGCAGCTCCCTGCTAGCCAATCAGATTGGATTACTGAGAGACACGCCTCCTCACTCTGACCCTAATGCAGTGTGAAGGACCGCCCCTCTGTCTTCTGTTTATACTAAAAGGAAGACAGACAAGCCCCAGCAACAGAGGGCGCAGTGGAAAGGGACAGAGGACATTAATGAAAGCTGGTATTCTAACGAAATTGCAGATCTTTTGACAATCATTGACAGACTAACTCAGGTATACAGGCTAGGTTCACACTTGAGCGTACTTGATACGCGCGTTTTAGTCGCACATATTACAGCACGTTTTTGGAAATAGGAAACGCGCGTCGTATGTGCGCTTGTGTGATTGACCACTCTGGTGTCAATCACAATACGCGCGACAATACCCCCCAAAGAAGCTCCTGTACTTCTTTGGGCGTAGGGCTTTTTACAGCGCGTTCGTACGGTGAGAACCATGCCCACAGGGAAACATGGGTTTTCGCCTGTTGAGCGTTTTACAGCGTGTAGGAACGCTCTGTAAAACGGTCAGGTGTGAACCATGCCTACGGAAGCTCTAATTAACTAGCAAATAAAACAATATGACAGTTACCCTTTAATCTTTGACCATTGCTCTCTTTTTATGACAGCGGTCCTGTCTTATCTCAGTTACTGAGAAGTTTCTAGATAGAGGATAACGTCAATGACCTTGGTGACGTCAGCACAAGGCTGGACTGGGAGCTTAAAGTGGCCCTGGAAAAAAATGTACAAGTGGCCCCATATTGTAGGCGGGTCCAAACTGATAGGAGGTGGGACAACACAAGTAGGCGGAGGTGGCCCCATGGGCATCGGCCCACCGGGAAATTTCCCTGTAAGGTCTATGGCCAGTACGCCCCTGCACAGACTTATATACAGGACTCAGCAGAGGGGGGAGAGCTGGACCCACATTAATACCAATGTTTGCAATAGATAGATAGATAGATATGAGATAGATAGATAGATAGATAGATAGATAGATAGATATGAGATAGGTAGATAGATAGATATGAGATAGGTAGATAGATAGATAGATAGATAGATATGAGATAGATAGATAGATATGAGATAGATATGAGAGATAGATAGATAGATAGATAGGAGATAGATTAGATAGATAGGTAGATAGATAGATAGATAGATAGATATGAGATAGATAGATAGATAGATAGATAGATAGATAGGAGATAGATAGATAGATATGAGATAGATAGATAGATAGATAGATAGATAGATAGATAGATGATGATAGATAGATAGGAGATAGATAGATAGATAGATAGATAGATAGATAGATAGATATTAGATAGATAGATAGATAGATAGATAGATAGATAGATATGAGATAGATAGATATGAGATAGATATGAGAGATAGATAGATAGATAGATAGATAGATAGGAGATCGATAGATAGATAGGAGATAGATAGATAGATAGATAGATAGATAGATAGGAGATAGATTAGATAGATAGATAGATAGATATGAGATAGATAGATATGAGATAGATATGAGAGAGAGATAGATAGATAGATAGATAGATAGATAGATAGATAGGAGATAGATAGATAGATAGATAGATAGGAGATAGATAGATAGATAGATAGATAGGAGATAGATAGATAGATAGATAGATAGATAGATAGATAGATAGATATGAGATAGATAGATATGAGATAGATATGAGAGATAGATAGATAGATAGATAGATAGATAGGAGATCGATAGATAGATAGGAGATAGATAGATAGATAGATAGGAGATAGATAGATAGATAGATAGATATGAGATAGATATGAGATAGATATGAGAGATAGATAGATAGATAGATAGATAGATAGATAGATAGATATGAGAGATAGATAGATAGATAGATAGATAGATAGATAGATAGATAGGAGATCGATAGATAGATAGGAGATGGATAGATAGGAGATAGATTAGATAGATAGGTAGATAGATAGATAGATATGAGATAGATAGATATGAGATAGATATGAGAGAGATAGATAGATAGATAGATAGATATGAGATAGATAGATAGATAGATAGATAGATAGATAGATAGATAGATAGGAGATAGATAGATAGATAGGAGATAGATAGATAGATAGATAGATAGATAGGAGATAGATAGATAGATAGATAGATAGATAGATATGAGATAGATAGATATGAGATAGATAGATAGAGAGATAGATAGATAGATAGATAGATATGAGATAGATAGATAGATAGATAGATATGAGATAGATAGATAGATAGGAGATAGATAGATAGATAGATAGGAGATAGATAGATAGATAGATAGATAGATATGAGATAGATAGATATGAGATAGATAGATAGATAGATAGATAGGAGATAGATAGATAGATAGATAGATATGAGATAGATAGATATGAGATAGATAGATAGATAGATAGATATGAGATAGATAGATAGATAGATAGGAGATAGATAGATAGATATGAGATAGATAGATAGATAGATAGATAGATAGATAGATAGATAGATAGATAGGCTTGAGAAAGGCTCTAGTGTTGAGCCGAAATGTTGCCTGCACAAGTGAATAAATATATTTTCTGTTTTTAATTTTTTGATTGTGCTGCCTTTTTGCATTTTTTTTACCTATTTGGGCGTTGGTGTTGTCCCATTAGGCTTGCACCTCTCTTTATTTTTTTGGATTGGTCTGGTGCTGCCATTTTTCTTTTGTAGATGGATAGATAGAGATAGATAGAGATAGATAGATAGTTAGATAGATAGGAGATAAATAGATGGATAGATAATAGATATGAGATAGATAGATAGATAGATAGATAGATAGATATGAGATAGATAGATAGATAGATAGATAGATAGATAGATATGAGATAGATAGATAGATAGATAGATAGATATGAGATAGATAGATAGATAGATAGATAGATATGAGATAAATAGATAGATAGATAGATAGATAGATATGAGATAGATAGATGGATAGATAGATAGATAGATATGAGATAAATAGATAGATAGATAGATAGATATGAGATAGATAGATATGAGATAGATAGATAGATAGATAGATAGATATGAGATAAATAGATAGATAGATATGAGAGAGATAGATAGATAGATAGATAGATAGATATGAGATAGATAGATATGAGATAGATAGATGGATAGATAGATAGATATGAGATAAATAGATAGATAGATATGAGATAGATAGATAGATATGCTCCACAAGTTGCTCTTACAATAGAGATAAGGCGAAACGGAATAAGCGTTTCTAACGGACAATATTCGCCCCACAGATCCCTCATTTTGTCCCCAGCATTAATTATTAAGGACGTTGGTCGGTATGTCGGTCGGCCACGTGAGGTTTTGTTGCAGAAGATCTGCCATGGATTTAGACACAGGTCCGTGGCAAAATCTACAGGCGTTCCATGAGGATTTTGTCATTGATATTTCTGCAGATTTGCCTTTTTTTACGCCAGAAATCCACAATATAAATTGATACCGACTGTCATGTTGTGTACGGATTCCGGATCCGAATTTTTGAAATTCTCATTTGCTGCTTGTCAACAGACAATTCAAAGGCGGAAACTCCACAGCATATTCAGGTAGTGTGCCCACACCCTTAAAGGGGTCCTCTCACTCCAGCAAATGGCATTTATCATGTAGACGACATTAATACAAGGCACTTACTAATGTATTGGGATTCTCCATGTTGCCTCCTTTGCTGGCCGGATTGATTTTTCCATCGCATTATACGCTGCTTGTTTCCATGGTTACGACCACCCTGCAATCCATCAGCGGTGGCCGTGCTTGCACACTATAGGAAAAGATGCCGGCCTCTGTGTTGGGTGGAAATGTGGGAGCGCACATAGGTATGCATGCACACCCGCTTCCTTCCTGACCACCTTGTATCTGTGCTGCGGCGGTGGTCGTAACCCCTGCATGTGAGCCGTGTATAATGTGATGGAGAAATGAATCCAGCCAGCAAAGGAGGCAACATGGAGAATCACAATACATTAGTAAGTGCCTTGTATTAAAAGGGGATTCCGGTTATAACAAGTTATCCCTTATCCTGTAACTATCAGCTGGGTGGGAATCCTACCACAGGGACCCCCACAAATCACAAGAATGGGGGCCCCATACCCTGTAGAGCCCCTCCCCTAGAAATGGACGGAGCTGCTGGTCAGAATGCCTATCTTCGGCGCTCCCATAAGAAAGAAATGAGCGGCAGCGCGCATTTCCAACCAGCGGCTCTGTCCATTTCAGAGTGGGCGCCGTTCTCCTCGTAGGGGTCCCAGCGTTAGTTCCCCCACCAGTCTGTGGATAACTTGTTCTAACCAGAATATCCCTTTAACTTTGTCTACATGATAAACGACATGTGCTGAAGTAAGACAACCCCTTTAAGGGATCTCCACTGATCAGCAGAACGGGGGGGCCCATGAGTCCCCTGAGTATGACTGACTGACCACCGCCCCATTCACTTCCATGGAGCTGCCGAGTACAGCAGCACCCAACTACGTACTGGGGAGGGGGACATACATACGCACCCCCCCCCCCCCCCACAGGGACCCCCCATTCTCCTGACGCACTTTCACAGGGGTTGATTATATGGCGCGCTGCACTGTATAAACCTTCCCATGCGTCTGGTATTGATAGTTGTAAAAGATTTCCATCACAAGGTTCCGAAAATTGTGGCGTCTGCATCAAAACGCCGCCATTTAGATCTCAACAGCTCTGTACATTCACGATCGGACGGCATCGCACACTGTGATACAGAATCGCACGCGTTAGCATAGCACGCCAACCCACCCTGAAAATCAACACATACACGGCCCGATTCATGCCCTTAGGAGCTTGCAATCTAATCTACTTGTAAATCCTGTAAATGAGTGCAGTGGCCACATAGCAACGACATCAACCCTTTACAGACACAAGTCCAAGGACTGTACACAGAGGGGGGTTCACAAACAGGACATCAAAGGGCAGCAGCCCCCGCAGCAAGGTCCTAAATCAGATAAAAAACTAAACAAAACTATATATGTATTTATTATACTCCCTTATATAGCGCTGACATATTCCGCAGAGCTGTAGCATCATTCGGGGCAAATATTTATATTTTATATTTATATATATGACTTTTTACATAAATATTCTGCCTAATTGGGCAGCACTGGCGCCTTGCAGCGCTGGGGTCCAATCTGACCAAGGACGTCCTCGGCATGGAGTTTGTATGTTCTCCCCGTGTTTGCGGGTTTCATCTGACCGAGGGAATTTGGATCCTGAGCTCCAGTGGGGACAGCAAGTAAAAGCGGTGCGGAATATGTCAGCGCTATATAAGTGCAGAAAGTTAATAAAAAAATAAGCAATTGTAGGGCATGCTTGGAGTTGTAGTTCCACAACAGTTGGAGGCGTCCAATATATAGATCCAAAAGACACGAACAGTCAGCTCACATGTCAAACCTGAAGCGTCCAGACATTTCTGCATGTAGGTTTTCTGCCCACTGTTTCAGGACAACGTGGTCGTTCCAAATAAAATATTTCCACATAGAAAAAATAACTGATGGCAAATAATAATAATAGCAGCAGAGCAAAGCATAGCAACATGGCTGCATTGAGTACCTGTAGCATGTATGTCTGTATGCTGCGGAGCAGTGGTGGTGCCCCCCATACCCAGATTACAGCCCTGCCCCCACATATAACACTCACCTCTCCTCCTCTCCTCGCAGGACAATGAGTCTCATTCAGACGTGGCTGTGGTCTTCTATGCTGGGCGGGGAGTGCCAGTGTCCTCCTCCTTCAGGGGTCCTGGGCAGGAGGGAGGGCAGGAGGGACAGGTCCCAGCCGCCCCCTGTCACCTGGAGCTGTGCAGGCGGTGACACAGGGACACCCTGTGTACAGAGAAGGTGTCTGTACTAAGGAGAGGATGGGGACGGAGACAGGAGGGGCAGCGGCAAAGTGCATAGAGACAATGGGGGTACAGGGACCAGCAGACATAGAGGGGGCTGGGGGTACACAGAGAAAGGGGGCTCCGAGGCACAATGAGTGGGTACAAGAGACGAAGGGTCAGAGGTAGAGGATGAGGGGACACAGAGGAAGATAGAAACCGAGGCACAGGAATGGGGATGAAGAAGATCTGGAGAAATAGAAGATACAAAGAAATACAGAGAATGAGGGGGTGCGGGGATAGTACAGAGAATGAGGGGGTGCGGGGATAGTACAGAGAATGAGGGGGTGCGGGGATAATACAGAGAATGAGGGGTGCGGGATAGTACAGAGAATGAGGGGGTGCGGGGATAGTACAGAGAATGAGGGGTGTGGGGATAGTACAGAGAATGAGGGGTGCGGGGATAATACAGAGAATGAGGGGTGCGGGGATAATACAGAGAATGAGGGGTGCGGGGATAGTACAGAGAATGAGGGGTGCGGGGATAATACAGAGAATGAGGGGGTGCGGGGATAGTACAGAGAATGAGGGGGTGCGGGATAATACAGAGAATGAGGGGGTGCGTGGATAGTACAGAGAATGAGGGGTGCGGGGATAATACAGAGAATGAGGGGTGCGGGGATAGTACAGAGAATGAGGGGTGCGGGGATAGTACAGAGAATGAGGGGTGCGGGGATAATACAGAGAATGAGGGGTGCGGGGATAATACAGAGAATGAGGGGGTGCGGGATAGTACAGAGAATGAGGGGTGCGGGGATAGTACAGAGAATGAGGGGTGCGGGGATAATACAGAGAATGAGGGGTGCGTGGATAGTACAGAGAATGAGGGGTGCGGGGATAATACAGAGAATGAGGGGTGCGGGGATAGTACAGAGAATGAGGGGTGCGGGGATAATACAGAGAATGAGGGGTGCGGGGATAGTACAGAGAATGAGGGGTGCGGGATAATACAGAGAATGAGGGGGTGCGGGGATAGTACAGAGAATGAGGGGTGCGGGATAATACAGAGAATGAGGGGTGCGGGGATAGTACAGAGAATGAGGGGGTGCGGGGATAATACAGAGAATGAGGGGTGCGGGGATAGTACAGAGAATGAGGGGTGCGGGGATAGTACAGAGAATGAGGGGTGCGGGGATAGTACAGAGAATGAGGGGTGCGGGGATAGTACAGAGAATGAGGGGTGCGGGGATAGTACAGAGAATGAGGGGTGCGGGGATAGTACAGAGAATGAGGGGTGCGGTGATAATACAGAGAATGAGGGGGTGCGGGGATAATACAGAGAATGAGGGGTGCGGGGATAATACAGAGAATGAGGGGGTGCGGGGATAATACAGAGAATGAGGGGTGCGGGGATAGTACAGAGAATGAGGGTGCGGGGATAATACAGAGAATGAGGGGTGCGGGGATAGTACAGAGAATGAGGGGTGCGGGGATAGTACAGAGAATGAGGGGGTGCGGGGATAGTACAGAGAATGAGGGTGTGGGGATAATACAGAGAATGAGGGGGTGCGGGGATAGTACAGAGAATGAGGGGTGCGGGGATAATACAGAGAATGAGGGGGTGCGGGTATAGTACAGAGAATGAGGGGTGCGGGGATAGTACAGAGAATGAGGGGTGCGGGGATAGTACAGAGAATGAGGGGTGTGGGATAATACAGAGAATGAGGGGTGCGGGGATAGTACAGAGAATGAGGGGTGCGGGGATAGTACAGAGAATGAGGGGTGCGGGGATAGTACAGAGAATGAGGGGTGCGGGGATAGTACAGAGAATGAGGGGTGCGGGGATAATACAGAGAATGAGGGGTGCGGGGATAGTACAGAGAATGAGGGGTGCGGGATAATACAGAGAATGAGGGGTGCGGGGATAGTACAGAGAATGAGGGGTGCGGGGATAGTACAGAGAATGAGGGTGTGGGGATAGTACAGAGAATGAGGGGTGCGGGGATAGTACAGAGAATGAGGGGTGCGGGGATAGTACAGAGAATGAGGGGGTGCGGGATAATACAGAGAATGAGGCGGTGCGGGGATAGTACAGAGAATGAGGGGTGTGGGATAATACAGAGAATGAGGGGTGCGGGGATAGTACAGAGAATGAGGGGTGCGGGGATAGTACAGAGAATAAGGGGTGCGGGGATAATACAGAGAATGAGGGGTGCGGGGATAATACAGAGAATGAGGGGTGCGGGGATAATACAGAGAATGAGGGGGTACGGGATAGTACAGAGAATGAGGGGTGCGGGATAGTACAGAGAATGAGGGGTGCGGGGATAGTACAGAGAATGAGGGGTGCGGGATAATACAGAGAATGAGGGGTGCGGGGATAGTACAGAGAATGAGGGGTACGGGGATAGTACAGAGAATGAGGGGTGCGGGGATAATACAGAGAATGAGGGGTGCGGGGATAGTACAGAGAATGAGGGGTGCGGGGATAGTACAGAGAATGAGGGTGCGGGGATAATACTGAGAATGAGGGGTGCGGGGATAATACAGAGAATGAGGAGTGCGGGGATAATACAGAGAATGAGGGGGTGCGGGGATAGTACAGAGAATGAGGGGTGCGGGGATAATACAGAGAATGAGGGGTGCGGGGATAATACAGAGAATGAGGGGTGCGGGGATAATACAGAGAATGAGGGGTGCGGGGATAGTACAGAGAATGAGGGTGCGGGGATAGTACAGAGAATGAGGGGTGCGGGGATAGTACAGAGAATGAGGGGTGCGGGATAATACAGAGAATGAGGGGGTGCGGGGATAGTACAGAGAATGAGGGAGTGCGGGATAGTACAGAGAATGAGGGGTGCGGGGATAGTACAGAGAATGAGGGGTGCGGGGATAGTACAGAGAATGAGGGGTGCGGGGATAGTACAGAGAATGAGGGGTGCGGGGATAATACAGAGAATGAGGGGTGCGGGGATAATACAGAGAATGAGGGGTGCGGGGATAGTACAGAGAATGAGGGGTGCGGGATAGTACAGAGAATGAGGGGGTGCGGGGATAGTACAGAGAATGAGGGGTGCGGGGATAGTACAGAGAATGAGGGGTGCGGGGATAGTACAGAGAATGAGGGGGTGCGGGATAGTACAGAGAATGAGGGGTGCGGGGATAATACAGAGAATGAGGGGTGCGGGGATAGTACAGAGAATGAGGGGGTGCGGGGATAATACAGAGAATGAGGGGTGTGGGATAATACAGAGAATGAGGGGTGCGGGGATAATACAGAGAATGAGGGGTGCGGGGATAGTACAGAGAATGAGGGGTGCGGGGATAATACAGAGAATGAGGGGTGCGGGGATAGTACAGAGAATGAGGGGGTGCGGGGATAGTACAGAGAATGAGGGGTGCGGGGATAGTACAGAGAATGAGGGGGTGCGGGGATAATACAGAGAATGAGGGGTGCGGGGATAATACAGAGAATGAGGGGTGCGGGATAATACAGAGAATGAGGGGGTGCGGGATAGTACAGAGAATGAGAGGGTGCGGGGATAGTACAGAGAATGAGGGGGTGCGGGGATAATACAGAGAATGAGGGGTGCGGGGATAATACAGAGAATGAGGGGTGCGGGGATAATACAGAGAATGAGGGGTGCGGGGATAGTACAGAGAATGAGGGGTGCGGGATAGTACAGAGAATGAGGGGGTGCGGGGATAGTACAGAGAATGAGGGGTGCGGGGATAGTACAGAGAATGAGGGTGCGGGGATAATACAGAGAATGAGGGGTGCGGGGATAGTACAGAGAATGAGGGGTGCGGGGATAATACAGAGAATGAGGGGTGCGGGGATAGTACAGAGAATGAGGGGTGCGGGGATAGTACAGAGAATGAGGGGTGCGGGATAATACAGAGAATGAGGGGTGCGGGGATAGTACAGAGAATGAGGGGGTGCGGGGATAGTACAGAGAATGAGGGGGTGCGGGGATAGTACAGAGAATGAGGGGTGCGGGGATAATACAGAGAATGAGGGGGTGCGGGGATAGTACAGAGAATGAGGGGGTGCGGGGATAATACAGAGAATGAGGGGGTGCGGGGATAGTACAGAGAATGAGGGGGTGCGGGGATAGTACAGAGAATGAGGGGGTGCGGGGATAGTACAGAGAATGAGGGGTGCGGGGATAGTACAGAGAATGAGGGGTGCGGGGATAGTACAGAGAATGAGGGGTGCGGGGATAGTACAGAGAATGAGGGAGTGCGGGGATAGTACAGAGAATGAGGGGGTGCGGGGATAATACAGAGAATGAGGGGGTGCGGGGATAGTACAGAGAATGAGGGGGTGCGGGGATAGTACAGAGAATGAGGGGTGCGGGGATAGTACAGAGAATGAGGGGTGCGGGGATAATACAGAGAATGAGGGGTGCGGGGATAGTACAGAGAATGAGGGGGTGCGGGATAGTACAGAGAATGAGGGGGTGCGGGGATAATACAGAGAATGAGGGTGCGGGGATAGTACAGAGAATGAGGGGTGCGGGATAATACAGAGAATGAGGGGTGCGGGGATAGTACAGAGAATGAGGGGTGCGGGGATAATACAGAGAATGAGGGGTGCGGGGATAGTACAGAGAATGAGGGGTGCGGGGATAATACAGAGAATGAGGGGTGCGGGATAGTACAGAGAATGAGGGGTGCGGGGATAATACAGAGAATGAGGGGTGCGGGGATAGTACAGAGAATGAGGGGGTGCGGGATAGTACAGAGAATGAGGGGGTGCGGGGATAATACAGAGAATGAGGGGGTGCGGGGATAATACAGAGAATGAGGGGGTGCGGGGATAATACAGAGAATGAGGGGGTGCGGGGATAATACATTCTAACAAACTACCCTGTACAGCGGCTGATACTGGATACAACTGTATCCCCCACAGCAAAGTGCTGATCGCCAACTGACCTGTTTACCAGCATGTTCATTCACTGACAGCAAACATGTATCTTGAAAATGGTGAGGAAGTGAAACAAGAGTCAGAATGAGCCTTGGTTTAGATGCTGTGACTTATTGAGGGATCCCATCTGCTAATAATCATCGTATAAATGATTGGTGCTGAATTCAATGGCTGCCATCAGAATGGGAATTATTCCGCCATATTCAATATTTATATCCGGATTTCCATATTAATCACTACAATAACTTCTGAGCCGCTTGGAAACGTGGATTCCGTTTAGTTACAGGATGAGAGTATATAGAAGTGAGATGAATGGACACGACGATGGCGGTATCCGTAGAGCTGACATATTGAGGGGTCAGTTAGTTCGCAGGATCCCACTAGTAACAATAACTGGGCCCCAGTCACCGAACAGGATCTGCCACATTTTTTTCATTGAAACAAAAGATTTCTCTGACTTTGTTTGGTGCGTGCTACAAGCTATGGGAGATTACCTCCGGAGAATGGCCTTCAATTAAAGGGGTTGTGTCAGTTCAGCAAGTGGCATTTATCACGTGAATACAAGGCTCTTACTAATGTATTGTGATTCTCCATATTACCTCCTTTGCTGGCTTCACTGATTTTCCTGTCTTCTCGTTTCCATGGTTACGACCTCCGCTGCAGCGCGGCTAAGAGGTGACCGGGATAGGAGCTGCTGCGCATGCGTGCCTATGCGTATTCCTGCGCACTTTTTCCTATAATTGCAAGCACGACCACCTTTGCTGGATTGCAGGGAGGTCGTAACGATGAAAATGCGCCGTGTATAATGTGATGGAGAAATGAATCCGACCAGCAAAGGAAGCAACATGGAGAATCACAATACATTAGTAAGTGCCTTGTATTAACTTTCTCTATATGATAAATGCCTTCTGCTAAAGTGAGAGGACCCCTTTAAGGATTAAATCCAATGACTACAGAGGCACAGCGGGGCTCCAAAGACTGCTATGGGTGCCATTGTATGCCTCCGTACAGCTCGGGGCTATAAGAGGGACAAAAACCATCTGCGACAGAACTTCCACCATTTAGTCTGATGCTTAAAAAAAAAAATTCATGAAAGAAATATATTTTGCTGTAGAGAAAACCACCCAGAGGCTCAGCCGTGCCGCCCCCAGCGCTGCATCCAGGAGATAAGGAAGAACTGAGCTCTGTGACCTTTGGAAACGTACACGGCTGATAAGTTACCATATACGTATTAGGAGTTTATCGCTTCGGCCCAGTATATGTGCTGCTGTCAGTCACACCTAGAAAACGAAAAATGACCCACCCCATGCCTCAATGCTCCTTCCCATCAAAATAATCTACTCAAGTTTAGGGTGGGTCCACACTAGCGTTATGGTTTCCGTTGTGGCTTTCCGTTATAACCGACGGAATCCATAAAACGGAGGACGGATCCGTTCTGGAGCCCATAGACCTTTATTATGACGGAATGCAAAATGGAAGCCTTTAAAAGGTATTCTGTTTGCATTCCATCATAATAGAATAACGGATCCGTTATGCTTTCCCATAGCCTTCTATTAGGACGGAGCAAAACGGAATACCTCTTAAAAGCTTCCGTTTTGCATTCTGTCTTATGTATTCCGTTATTTTCCATTATAACCATGTTATGACGGAAAATAACCCACCCTTAAAGGGGATTTCCAGGAGTCAAATATTGGTAGCGTATCAATATCTGATCAGTGGGGATCAGACATCCGGGACCCCCGCCGGTCAGCTGTTTAGAGAGCCCATGGGCGCTGTGGCCTCTTTACAGGGTAACTAGCGCAGCACTTATAGTGGCCGTGCATGGTATTGCAGCCCAGGACCAGTCACATTTCAAATCCTCACCGATCAGATATTGATATCCAATTCTGAGGATAGATCATCATCAACATTGTAGGTAACGTAGTGGACACGGCACTCTGTCTTTTTCTTGACCAATGTGGGTGCACGTCACAGGTAGTTCCAATCTCCACCTGGTGGAACTGGGTAAGTCTTCAAATAGATGAGACAGCACTCCAGGGTTTATATGCTGAGTATTTTATTAATTTAGCCGGACATGGTGGTGCCCTTTATCAGGCTAGTTGGCACGCTTGTGAGGAGCGGAAGAGCCGCCGGCTCTTCCGCTCCTCACAAGCGTGCCAGCTAGCCTGATGAAGGGCACCCTGACTGCCCGAAACGTGGCACATTTTTACCAGAAAACCCATTTGAAGGGAGATTTATGGTGTGAGGAATTGAGTTCTGCAACAGTCTGGGTTGTGTATTTAGTAAAATGTTGCATGGTTTGGCAAATTTGGTGCATTTTTAACCTTACAGCAGGGATGCCCAACCTGCGGCCCTCCAGCTGTTGCAAAACTTCAACTCCCAGCATGTCCGGAGAGCCTACAGCAGGGCATGATGGGAGCTGTAGTTTTACCCTTGGAACACACTTCGCGTGTTCCCAGGGCGCGCATATGACGCGCGCTTCTGCCGCGAAGTGGCTGTTTTATGGAAGCGCGCGTCATATGCGCGCTCCCATAATAGAATATGGGTTGGATCGCGCGTGCTGCCGCGCGATAGTCACGGCAGCCGGTCATCCGTGCTGTAAAACGCCGACATGTGAACCATGCACATAGGGATGCATGGCTTTTCACATGTTGAGCGTTTTTCAGCGCGTATGAACGCGCTGAAAAACGCTCAGGTGTGTTCCCAGGGTTACAGCTGGAGGGACGCAGGTTGAGCACCCCTGCCTTAGAACAACCAATTCAGTTAAATAGGCGTTTTGCCAAACTGTTGTGTGGGAAATAGAAGAAAGCGCACAGTAGGGTAGTATGTCCCCGAAAATGTGACTATAAACAGAGCAATGAACAAAGGCTCACCTTGTGGGGTTGTGCTAGCATAGGCACAACCCTATTGTATATGGAGAGAGGCAGTTCTGTTAGTGTTAGGTACCCATGTGCGGAAGCCTGGTAGATGGGCCCGACACATGTTGGATGAAAAATGTGCGCAAAGAGCTTCTGTTTTTTCATTTACAGTAGGTATAATACCACTTTAATTTAGAATGATCCCCATTTCCCAGTTCTATTGTTTGCATGTGAAATGTTGTGCGGCCATGCTTTTATTACTTCTCTGTATGCTTGCCTTATGGATATGCACCTGTGACCACGAATGTGCTAGTCTAAATTTTCTTGTAGTGTATGGGTCTATATCCAAACGCCGGGTATGCTGCCACAGGATAAACCCTCCAGAACGTGATGCCCAATCTCTCAAAGGGAAGAAGTAATGTGCAACTGGGACACTGCTAGGCGCAAAGATCTCCGGCCAGGAAAGATGGTTCTTTTTATTAAATCGGATTCATCAAGGATAGAAACTACGCGTTTCAGGGATGCTAAGGTGCCCTTCGCCAGGTTACAAAGCTTGATAATGAGTAACAGGGTGATAACAGGTATATATACACAAAAAAAAAAAAAACGCCAAAAAGACGCACCTGGGGGCTGTCCCAGCATAATTGGAACGCCCACAGGTGTCTTCACATTTGCATTTGAAAATACATTTTATAGGTTAGCAAGGAAAAATAAAGATTAAAGATAATCACTGGGGTAGGATCATAGGCTAAACCTAAAAATAATCATAAATTAATGTAAATGAAGTGGAACATTTGTCCCGTATTTCTCCTCTTTCTTCTGGGTCACGTGATCGCAGGAAGTGCGCCCACGTGACCCGTTGCTTGGAGGCACCAACGCCAGCTGTATCACACGTCGGAGGGGCGGAGGTCACGTCATTGCTGGGACTGCGTCCATGTGATCTGTTGCTTGGATATCACGACGCCAGTTCTCTCTGGGCGGGGTGCGGTCATGTGATCGCAGGACTTGCCATCTTGTGGCCCGTTGCCGTTGACAGGGAGCGCTGCTGGGTTTAGGAATAGCTCTGAGGCCCTGTAGGGTTTTTATATAGGAGTGAAACTCCACCCCAGAAAGTGAAAGGAACATGGTAAGGAGATAAATCATAGATTAATATCAAACTGATGCAATTTTCCCTAGGGTAGGATATGGAAATATCAAATCACATAAAAGAAAACCATACCAAATATATTAGATAAAATGGTATACAAAGATTCATATAAAAGATGTGTACAAAAAACTCATAAAAAAATGAATAATAGATAATTATTATAATAAATAACAAGCCCTAAATCATAAGGTAAAAGAATAGTGCGGGGAAAAGAGAGTAAGGGGTATCCACTGAATCCACCCTGCATGAAATAAATAAGGAGAATATGAATGCAGCTCGTTAGATATAATAGATCAGTACCGCGTAATGGTGTACTGTATAGTACATACGTAATCCAAAGAAATAACTTCTGGTCCCATAAAACTTCCCATAAAAACTTGCAGCTTTATTCATAACAATAAAAAACTGTTATCCAAACACGAATCACATACAAGATCCACAAAGTCTACGCGTTTCGGATTTCACAATCTCGGTCCTTACTCATCACCTACAGAAAAGTGAATCTTCAGCTCTCTTTAAACATGTGCACCACCTGGTAATCAAGACTTCGGTATCACATGCTCAAAAGGCGAAGAATTAATCAGACACCAAAAACCAACACCCAATGCATCAAAAAGAAAAGACAGCATATAGGTATATAGTACTGAAAAACGATAAAAATACTTCTTTTAACGATATTGTAAAATCAGATCGTGTTTTCTGTTCAGACCTGCGGGAAAGCAACTTCCCAATTCAAACATCCAATAGGCCTCCCGGCTGAGGAGTTTGTGACCTCCTCCTCTAATGGGGAGATAACCCTTTCCACTCCCTGAACAGAAAACGCTCTTGTATCTCCTTTGTGCGCAGTGACAAAGTGATAACCGGCTGCAGATACATTGCGCGTTTCGTAATATGGTATATCTGATGAATGTTTGCGTATTCCGCTTTTTATTTGTTTTGTAGTGCAACCTACATAGTGTAAAAGGCAATCTCTGCAGGTGATTACATAACCTGCATAATCTGTGTTACACTGCAAATATTGTTTTATGGTGCGATTCTTGCCATTCGCAGTAGATGTCACATTTCGACACAGTGACGTATATTTACAACACATACATCTGTTACTACCGCATTTGTAGCTCCCTTTATAGGTGGAGTTGCTGATCGTTCCTGGAAAAGACTGGGGCTGATTTTTTGTCTTATGGTTGTGGCTCTGCGGGCCACACATTTAACCCCCTCATTGACTATCCCTTTCCACTCCTGGTCAAAGTTTAATACAGGGAGATGTCGCTGTATGATATGACAAATCTCCGTGTATTCCTGCTTCCCTTTTTTATCTTTTTTTTGTTATTTTCCTATCTGAAACTGCCTTTTGGTAAAATATTAATTTCTTTCTGTCTAAAGAGAGAGCCCATTTTGTGGCCTCCTCTATAGACCGTGTACCATAATTTCTCGCAAGCAATCTGCTACCGATATTATCTGCTTCCCTCATAAATGCAGTACTGTCCGAACAGTTGCGTCTTGCTCGCAATATTTCGCCCCTTGGTATGTTCATTGTCACATGAGGTGGGTGACATGAAGTCACTAAAATTGTAGTCTCACCAGTCGTCTCTTTTCTATGCGTTGATGTTGAAATTACTGAATTGGCGGCATCACCATATAAATACAGGTCCAGAAATACGATAGATTTTGGATCACAATGGATGCTAAATTTGATTGTATCTATCCCCTCATTGAAGTATTCACCTAAAGCTGGAACGTCGTCTATGTAGCGTCCATACCACTTGATATTATCTAAAAAAGGGTTAGCTTCCATAATTAAAATAAAAGCTGTCTTTCCCACCAAGCCATGAATATATTAGCTATGGAAGGCGAAAATTTGGCCACCATAGAGACTCCTGTCAGTTGCAAATAATACTCCCCATTTAACATGGAAAAATTATGCTTGAGTAAAAATTGCGTAACCTTGCAAATATAAATCTTGGAGCTGTGTGGTATAATCGCTATAGGAAACCAAAAACCACTGTAAAGCTTGTATCGCTATTTGATGGGGAATATCGGTATATAGCGACACCACATCTGCTGTTATCCATTCATAATTAGCATTCCACTCTAAACTGTCGCCAGCTTGCAATACAGTACGTGAATCTTTCCAAATATCCGGGAATTAGCAGCACCAAAGGTTGTAGGAGAGAATCCACTCACTCAGATAAGGATCCGTTCAGAATGCATCAGTTCGGCTCTGTTCCGCTTCTATTCCGTTCTGGAGGCGGACACCAAAACGCAGCATGCAGCATTTTGGTGTCCGTCTGACAGATGAGCCTAATAGATCCATTTCTATTACAATGTAAGTCAATGGGGACGGATATGTTTTCAATGACCCAATATGGTGCATTTGAAAGCGGATCCGTCCTCATTGACTTCAGTGTAATTCAAAGCGGATCCGTTTGGACTTTGTTATTTCTTTTAACTAATGCAAACGATCCGTTCTGAGACGGATACAACGTTGCATTATGAGTGCGAGTCAGTCTGTGCAAATAAACAGACGGATCCGCTTTCTAAATTTGTGATTTATCCACATAACTATCCATTAGAACAACTGCTCCACCAGCGTCTTTAATTATTATTTTATTATATTATTTTATTTAGCGCATTGTGTTGATCCATGAATCTGTTGAAACCATTCTGATGTGGAGTTCTGCTCCCCACCCTTTCCCTTCTCAGTAATATTTTTTAATGTAACGCACATAAATCTTTTTTCCACTAGATCCTGGAAACAATCTATAGCAGGAGATCTCGATTGTAATAGATAAAAATCACTGATTGATGTTTTAAAAAATTTTGATGAATTTTGTTTGAGAGTCTCTTCCTGCTCGTGGCGCATTTCCTGCAGAGAAGCTATTTGTACTAATTCCCTGAAATCTAAGGAAGAAATAGATGTATTTGAAATACACTGTGTACTGACATCAAAACATTATTAGAAGAATCATTCATGGTCTGGAAAGGTTTTTTTTTTTACGTCAAAATTTGTGCTAGTCTGTTGACATCCAAAAAGGTATATTGAGAAGAATGTGATACCACCTGGTCTCAGGATTAAACAGAAGCCCGCCACCTTATACTCAGACTCTTTTCAAACACAGTGGCAAGAGATCCTATCAATCTGCTCTTTATATATATTTGGACTGAATAGTACATGAAACCATCTAATAGGAATGAAGTTACTCTGTACGGGGGGAAATATAGCACCAGATGGTATTTTGGAAAGAATATGATTCAAAGAATGATCTCGGACGCTTCATTGAGACCATACGGGTTTAAACGATCCAGTACATCTCGCCGCGTCTGATGTATTCGAGGCTCTTGTGTTGATGTACTGGAATTTGCTCGATGAGAGTAATTTCGAACCCAGAAATGCTGGCCCCATGACATTCAGTAGTGTGTCGTGATACACTTATGCTTCAAGAATTTCTTTTTAATATTTGACCGATGTTTATTCAGTTTGTTTCGTAGAGTTTGTATTATGCGGCCCACATACTGTAGGCCGCAGGGGCATTCAATAATATAAATCACATGAGTGGGGTTCAGGGTACCTGATATTAGAAAGGATTCACTGTTTCTGTTTCTCTTAAAGGATGTTGTTTGCCTAATGGTTTTGCAGCACAGACACTACTATCCCCCTTCCAAATCAGAATCAGGTCATCAATATATCTACCAAAAAAGATGATATTATCTACCCAGAACTTAGTTTTATAGATATCTATTTCTTCAAAAAGACCCATAAAGAGATTCGCAAAACTCAAAAAAATCATAAAGATAGAGCTCCGAACAGTAAACCATACAAATATAAGAAATCTGGTCATACTTTTGTCGACAGCAACAGACCCACTCATACACATGGGCGGTCTACATACAGGCAGCGACAACATAGAAGACAAAAGCATCTACCCACTTCACAGACCAATTCCCATACTCACAATAACAATTTTCATGATAGCAGCATACCAACTAGTGGTTCTGCAGAAACCACAAGCGTTGCCATTCCAGTCCGTCTGCAGACACACACACCCCTGAAACAACAAGACAGAAGGACCGACTCATGTTTTTCCACATTCCATACCCCTTTAGTCTCTCCTGTCCATGTGTCTAGTATCACCAGACCAATACAGAACACCTCTCTAGCTAACAATCCACTATCTACTATCTTCAGTGAAGAAGATATCATGGCAGATTGTGCCTCACTGAATCTCCCACCCACCCAGTTTTCAATATACCAAAACTCTCCCGCTGAGTCTACACTCACTTCTCCAGTTGTATCTGTCACCTCAGATCTGGAGGTTGATTCACTTCTAATGGAAAAGCATGGGATTTTACCCTCCCACCCTTCGAACCTTATCCCAACAGAATCCAATCTCAACCTCAATGGGCTACCTCCCCCAATATGCCCTACTCTAGATCATTGCAAACCAGACCTCAGCGGTTCTGAATATTATCCTATTGCAGGCACCTCTACATCTGCTTCTTTTTTAGCCCTTCCACCCATAATTCCACCCACTGCAATACACCCGATTCTGAAAAGCCCAAACACCACTACCATCACAAACTTCTTCCATCCCTTAGGACAAAAACCAATAAAAAGAAAAAACTGAGAACTAAAAAGAAAATTATATATATGCCCTCCATGTATAACAATCCCCCCAACCCCAATACATGGGTATTTTTAATCTTTTCAAGTACAAACTTACTCAGACTGAGGTTTCGATGCTAGCAAAAGGACTTTCCTTTTGCCCCACATTTAAAATAAATGATTTTGATTTTTTTTTTAGACCTCAACAATTTCATCAAGAAATTGACGATCAAAAGGCATTTTAAAATGATGGAAAATTCAGCTAAAGAGGCACTAACTGTGCAATCGAAAACATCAGGCCATCAAGAACAATCTTCTCCCATTGGTCTATCATCAGGTCTTAAACCACTTTCCAACTTCTACCCCACACACCATAAAGGAAGCTTTATTGACACCTTTTATTCCGTGATGTCAGATGAGTTTCGCCAAATAAACCAAGGCACTATACCTAAACATAACCTCAAGAAGTATGAGAAAATAGCAGTAAAAAAACTGCAAGCGAATAAGGATATATTAATACGTAGTGCGGACAAGGGGGGTGTCATAGCTATACAAAACAGAGGAGACTATGTCAAAGAGGCTCTCAGAATTCTATCTGATACTGAGTATTATTATATACCCTTTAAACAGGATCCCTCCTGACAAGATAGAGAAGAATTCTTGAATTTAATTAAATCAGCTGACGACATTATGAACAAAAAAGAGAAAGAATATATATTCATCACATATTCAACTATATCTACTTTTTACTACCTCCCTAAGAGCCATAAAAACCTCGAGAATCCTCCAGGAAGACATATTATCTATGGGGTAACATCACTCACTCGAAACCTAACCCATTATATCGGTGTGTTTTTACAAAAACATGTGATCAACCTTAAATCATATATAAAAGACTCCACGGCCCTCATTATGGAACTAAAGAACATCAGATGGGAAGAAAATTACCAATGGCTGATGTTAGATGTCTCAGCACTATATTCCAACATATCACACGAACTAGGAATTAAGTGCAAGGCCCATTTCTTAACAGAAAGAATTCATCTTAAGAGGCATTGAGTTCATACTGACCCACAATCCATTTCAATTTCAAGAACAAATATACAAACAAATACGAGGGACCGCTATGGGCTCTAGGTTTACCCCTAGTTTTGCAAATCTCTATATGGGTCTTTTTGAAGAAATAAATGTCTATAAAACTAAGTTCTGGGCAGAAAATATCATCTTTTTTGGTAGATATATTGATGACCTAATTCTACTTTGGAAAGGGGATAAAACAACCATAGAAAACTTTATCTCGCACCTCAATAACAACAAGTGGGGTATAAAGTTTACAGGAGCATATCACCAGACATATCACTTCCTGCGATCACGTGACCCAGAAGAAAGAGGAGAAATACGGGACAAATGTCCCACTTCATTTACATTAATTTATGATTATTTTTAGGTTTAGCCTATGATCCTACCCCAGTGATTATCTTTAATCTTTATTTTTCTTTGCTAACCTATAAAATGTATTTTCAAATGCAAATGTAAAGACACATGTGGGCGTTCCAATTATGCTGGGACAGCCCCCAGGTGCGTCTTTTTGTCGTTTTTTTTTTTTTTTTGTGTATATATACCTGTTATCACCCTGTTACTCATTATCAAGCTTTGTAACCTGGCGAAGGGCACCTTAGCATCCCTGAAACGCGTAGTTTTTTATCCTTGATAGTAATAGTAAATAGTAATAGTAAAGTAATCATAATTGGTATGGCTGCATCTGAAAATGGCCAAAATGTTAAAATAGCACATATAAGAAAGAAAATCCCCAATGCCAGAATTATCATTTTTTTATTGGTTGCCTCACCTCCCAAAAAATGTACACAATCTTATTAATAAAAACTACAGCTTGAATAGCCAAAAATTAGCCAAAATTAAGGCCAGGCAGGGTTCCCCTACCATAGGAAGATCTTTACGTGGTGATGGTGCTTCAACAGGTGACTCACAAGTATGTCATAGGAGAATTAAAGGATTAGTGCACAGGCGTAGATAAAGGCTCATGGGCCCTGGTGAAAGAGTACAGCTTGGGTCCCTTTCCCTAAGTGCTTTATGGCCAGGGGCAGGGAATGGCACCCCCCTATGCCAAATTCTTGACCTAACCCCTTCCCTCCAGCCAGAGGTGTAACTTGACCAGCATGCACTTTTTACTGGTGTTTTCTTACGTGGCACAAGGGTCTTTGGGCCCTCAAGCTCCTAGGCCCGGTAGCGACTGCTACATGTGCACCCCCTATAGCTATGCCCCTGGATTAGTCCATCACTGAATTTTTGACTCTGGGTAAGATTTGCAACCTAAAGTTCCCAGCGTTTCACTAGTACAGTCAATGATGTATATAAAGATGCTCCACACTGCAAAGAACTTCCTCAGCTCCTTCCAAGCCTCCATAGTAGCTAGCACTTTGGTCACAGGCAACCATTTCCACCTGGCTCCAGTGAAGATGACCGTGGCACGCCCCCAGAGTCAGAAAACAGAGACGAGGATTCATCACCAGGATTAAGCCTACTTTGCATACAATCAGAGTTTGGCCTGAAGGAGCCACAATGAGATTACAGGATTGTTTGGAGGATACAGATTGGGATTTGTTTAAACAGGCAGCTACAAAGGAAAATGACACATATATGCCTCCTCTGTCCTATCCTATATTAAATTTTGTATGGACAATGTCACTGATACCAAAATCATTCGGACCTTCCCAAATAGGAAACCCTGGATAAACAAAAATGTCCAAAACCTTTTGAAGGCACGGGACATTGCTCTCCGTAAACCAGGTCCAATCTGAGGAGGGGCATTAGGGAGGCAAAGCACTGCGGCAAAACAAAAATCGAACATTATTTTACAAGCTCTGATTCCCGACACATGTGGCAGGTATCAAGTCCATTACGAATTATAAGAGCAACACCTTTTCCATCAACACTGGAAATTCTTTCTCTCTTGATGACCTAAATCGTTTTTTTGCACGATTTGACAAAGACAATGGCCCTGATGAAGTTCCTGGAAAGGTCCTAAAGAACTGTGCTAAACAGCTGAAACCAGTGTTTACCAGTATGTTAAACAGCTCCTTAGAGAAGGCCATTGTCCCCACTTGCCTGAAGTCCTCCACAATTGTCCCAATTCCAAAACAGGCCGGGGTGAAGACCTTGAGTGAGTATCGCCTGTGGTGGCTCTCACTCCTATTGTTATGAAGTGCTTTGAACAACTTGTCCTCAGGCACATGAGGTAGAATGGGCCTTAAGCCACATAATTCCCCACAAAGCAACGGGCCCTGATGAAGTTACTGGAAAGGTCCTAAAAAACTGTGCTAAACAGCTGAAACCAGTGTTTACCAGTATGTTTAACAGCTCACTAGAGAAGGCCATTGTCCCCACTTGCCTGAAGTCTTCCACGATTGTCCCAATTCCAAAACAGGCCGGGGTGAAGACCTTAAAGAGGACCTTTCACCTGAAAATGCATGTGAAACTGAAGACATACCCTTACTTGCCTGTCCCCCGTGGTGCTTAATCAGCTCTTCTTTTTTCAATATGTGCCCCCGTTTGTCCGCGGTGCCCCCTGCAATAACTCCCGCCGTGTATGCTAATGAGCCATTCGGCTCAACTGGGCGGGCCTGCAAAAGTTCTCCCGGGCGTGTCTTTCTTCTCCCTGGCACGGAGCGCATCCAATCAGTGCGCTCCGCTCTTAGCCAGGGAGAAGAAGCTCCAGTTCTCGCGAGAACAGGAGCAATTTCATCCATCCTGCTTCCGCCTCCGACGCTGCTCGCCGCGGGAATCCAAGATGGAGAACTGGAGCTTCTCCCTGGCTAAGAGCGGAGCGCACTGATTGGATGCGCTCCGTGCCAGGGAGAAGAAAGACACGCCCGGGAGAACTTTTGCAGGCCCGCCCAGTTGAGCCGAATGGCTCATTAGCATACACGGCGGGAGTTATTGCAGGGGGCACCGCGGACAAACGGGGGCACATATTGAAAAAAGAAGAGCTGATTAAGCACCACGGGGGACAGGCAAGTAAGGGTATGTCTTCAGTTTCACATGCATTTTCAGGTGAAAGGTCCTCTTTAAGTGAGTATCGCCTGGTGGCTCTCACTCCTATTGTTATGAAGTGCTTTGAACAACTTGTCCTCAGGCACATGAAGAGCAAGATCTGCACCTCCATGGACCAAGACCAGTTTGCTGAGGATGCTGTGTCACCTGCCCTTCACACCTGGAGCAGAGAGACCGCTATGTGCGGATGCGGTTCATTGATTACCGCTCCGCCTTTAACACCATCCCTCCAAACAAGTTGGCAACGAAACTGAACAACTTGGGCCTCAACCCACACCTGTGCAACTGGATACTGGAATTTCTTACAAAAAGACCACAAATCGTACGCATGGGCAAGCACTTCTCCTCATCCTTAACACTAAACACTGGGGTACCACAAGGCTGTGTGCTGAGCCCCCTCCTCTACTCCCTCCTCACAAATGACTGCAAACCTATTCACCATACCAATACCATTATAAAGTCTGCAGATGACACGACCGTGATAGGCCTAATCTCCAACAACGATGAAACAGCCTATAGGAAAGAGAAAGAGAACCTCGAGAGATGGAGTAAGAACAACAACCTCCTACTCAATACCAAGAAAACAAAGGAGCTGATTCTGGATTTTAGGAAGAAAAAACTAAATGGACACCATCCTATTAGCGTTAATGGTGGAAACGTGGAGATAGTTCAACGTTTCGGATTCTTAGGAGTTCATATTAGTCAGGACCTGTCATGGATAAAAAAACACAACAGAAATTACCAAAGAAGGCCTTCAGAGGCTTCATTTTCTGAGGAGTCTGAAGCAGTCAGTTCTTACAGGTGCACCATAGAATCTGTTATCACATACTGCATTACAGTGTGATCCTCCGACTGCTCTTCTGAGGACAAGAAGACCCTCAAGCGCATCATCAGAATGGCTGGAAGAATCACTGGTACTCAGTTACCATCGCTGGATGACATCTTCAATGCTCGTTGCAGTAACTGGGCAAAGATTATCTGCTGGGATCCAATTCACCCCGGCCACAGCCTTTTCACTCCCCTACCCTCTGGTAGGCGTCTTAGAGCCGTACATGCCCACACCACTAGGCTGAAGAACAGCTTTTACCCCAAAGCAATCAGTCTCCTAAATGCTCAGAGATTATTGCCCCTTCCTAGGATAGAAACTACCACAGACTGAAGTGACTGCTGCATTCGTGACCCCATGATGATCTCGTCTGCAGTGGTGTCTGAATCAGTTTGTATATATATTCATAAGCACTTCCTACTTTGCTCTTGCTATATATATGCTGTGAACAGTAAGGCTTTCTAGTGCAATGCTATAGTTTAAATGTCAGTTCCTTGTTCCTCTGTCCATAGCATCTAGGATTGCTCCAAACAACATTTCATTGTATTGTACAGTGACAATAAAGGCATCTTATCTCATCATTGTCAAGACTGATAAGAAGAAGTGCAAAGGTCACAGACCGAAAATCTGGGAAAAGATGGCAAGACACCCGCCCTAGTGACATAATGGCCTCTGCTGCAGCCAGAAACCCTGATCCAGTTCCTCAGATGGGGCAGCATGGGTCCAAGACAAGCCAGGAACAAGGCAGGTAAAGAAACAAGCAGCCAAATTGGTGACCTTCAGGACAGTAAAGTCATACGAGCTCCTGTATCATATACTCCTCCTCCGAGACTCTAAGGCCTCATGCACACGACCCTTTTAATATGCTGTCCGCAAAAAGGGGTTCCGTTGTTCAGTTATCCGTGTCCGTTTTTGCCTTCCGTTGTGTTTCCGTGTGTCTTCCGTTTTTTTTAGCGGACATGACCCAAAAGATTTTACCAAAAGACAGGCTGACAATGTTTCCCAAGTGCCTGCCAAGGGATCCGCAAAAAAAACGGACACGGAACGCGGATGACACACGGATGGCCATCCGCATTTTTGACGGACCCATTGACTTGAATGGGTCCGTGAACCGTTTTTCACGGACAAGAATAGGACAGGTTATATTTTTTTGACGGACTGGAATCACGGACCACGGACGCGGAGGACAAACGGTGCATTTGCCGAGGTTTCCACGGACCCATTGAAAACCAATGGGTCCGCAGAAAATCACGAAAAACGGAGCAACGGACACGGAATCAAACAACGGTCGTGTGCATGAGGCCTTAGGTCTACAATGTCTACGTGCCCGCTCCTGGATTACTCAAGATCCAACAAATGTTCTACCACTTCTCTGACCCGATGCATCAAGAGAACCCACCTTAAATAATCAAATCTTGTCTGCAGAAGAAAATTTCCAGTATACTTACCGCCTCAAAATAGTTTGGATCGTTCACTCTGGTCACGTGGTGTTTCTCTTCGGACAATCCTACATCTGCCAACATCAAATCCTTTACCAGGTTTCAAGGCTAATCTATGGATGGAGCTGTCACCTCAGTAGCCCAGGACTGGAAAGGTGCTGTGGACAGGGCCCAAACTATTCACCTCCGTTTGCACATGTGCAAATTGGGTGGATTCTGGAATGTGTGCATGCACCAGGAACTTCAAGACGGTAAGTATATTGAAAACCATCATATCTTTCTGCACAGTTGCCCATGCGTCCTCCATGCACAGGGCCTCAGCTGCTTTCAAAGGTGCTCCTGACCTTTTCGTGAGCACCCCTCTATTCACATAAGAGCTGCGCCCATTGCCACATGTAAAGAGTGCATTTTAGAGGAATGGCTAGCGCTGGCAGTACATTTTGCTGAATCAATAATTTGCATAGGTGAAGCGAAGAGCAAACATGAATGAGACCAATTACAGTAGTACAAATATCACCTGACTGCCAAGGAGGAATATTTGGCCCCAGATCAGGCTATTACGTTTCTATTAGTGAAGCTCACCTGTTAATAAAGTTTAACGAGCGGATCACATTGCCGCCAAGTTCTGTTTCACAAACCCCAGATCCTCCTCCTCCCTTCAAACAGCCATAGAGCTCAAAAGTAAAATCCAGCCACCACTAGGGGGAGCGTAATAGATGTTTAGTGAGTGTTGTATAAAGCAGGGAGCTCCCTCTAGTGGTGGCTCCAGGCAGACAGAATTTCCTCATTTACTTCTAAGGCTGTGTGAAGCAGAGCAGGGGATCTGTATCATACTAAAATGTTTTTCATTTTCATTAATTTTCAGGAACAATAAGGGGCCTGGCAGTTGGACCCCTACTGATCTGAAAGTGATGCCATATCCTAGCAATATGCCATTCCTTTAGAATACTCCTTTAATGAGGCGTGAAATACTTGTACTGTATGTCATATGGGCACAGGAAGTTTATGGCGTCAGCTCCGAAGCTGAGCTGGCTCCATACACCGCCGAGGCCAGCTGGGATCAGCAATAACACAGGCTGCGGAATATAGTAGCGCTATATAAGTGCATAAAATAAATAATAAATAGTGACCGCAGCATCTGAGTGGTAAGACAAATGGAGGGGCTCTTTGAATCCACTAAAATCACAACAAACCAGTACCGAAGTATTGCAGTGTCTGGTACATTCAGTCACAGGTTCAAAAGAAGCACAAAACATTTGCTTAAAATAATAGATAAAAAAAAACTTTTTCCATTTATAATATAAAAATAAACATGATTAGCATGATCGCATCCGAAAATGTCTAAAATATTACAATATCATTTGATAAAAAATTATCAAAATGTTGCATATATCCCAAAATGGTACCAATAAAAAAAGTCAGCTCACCACACAATAAGCAAGTCCTCACACTGTGAAAGTAGTAAAACATAATACAATGATTCGTATATATTGCATTGTCCTAACCGTACCGAGAGGCAGAATAAGGTTATCACGCTACTTTTACCACACAGCAAATTTTATAAAAAAAAAAAAGAAACCCAAAAAACAATGCCAGAATTATGTTTACCTTTCTATTTCCACCATACAAAAATGTATACTGTTTTTTTTCCGCTTTATAAGATGCTTTACAAAAAAGTGGGGGGGAAATGGCGCGGACCCGCAGACCATACAGGGCTCGGCCACGCTACACCAGAGGTAGGGAAGGAGGGGAGGAGAGAAAGAGAATGACAAGGGGGGAAGTGAATGACAAGGGGGGGAAAGTGAATGACAAGAGGGGGAAGGAGAATGACAAGAAGTAGAAAAAAGCTGGGGGTTGTAGTGATTCGGGGACTGCAGAGGCTGAGCCCCAGTTGGGGGTTGTAGTGATGTGGAGACTGCAGAGGCTGAGCGCCAGCTGGGGGTTGTAGTGCTTAGTAAAATGTCATGGTGCCCGCTGTGTTTGTGCCCTCCGGACCCCTCTGCCCTCCCCTCCGGACCCCTCTGCCCTCCCCTCTGGACCCCTCTGCCCTCTCCTCCGGACCCCGTAATCCTTGTAAGGGTTTCCACATGTCATGGCGGCCGCCAGGGGCGATCACTTGGATGCTGGCAGCGTCTGACGTGTCATATAACCAATTGAAGAGGGGAAGCACTATGGGGGCCCTATATACTGGCACATTATGGGGGCCCTATATACTGCGCACATTATGGGGGCACTATGGAGAAGAGGGAAGGACCACTATGGGGGCCCTATGTACTGGCATGCATCATTGGTTGGCTCTATGGAGAAGTGGGGGGGGAGAAGCACCATGGGGGCATCTACTAGGGGCTTTATGACGCGGCTCTGTCTGGCTCATAACTTTTTTAGCTGGCTCCTAGATTCCAAGGAAATTTGTCAAGCCCTGCATTAGCCTATAAATGCCTACTAGACATGTAACCTATTAAATCTTTAAATACAAAAAAACACCCGCAGTACTAACAATTAACTGGTGATTGTGCGGCAAGTTAATGACTCAATCTCCACTGATGCAAAATCACAATAGCAACCATGTAAAGATATATATATATATATATATATAATAAATAATATAAGTTTTTATATAGATAAACATACACATATTTAATTTTTTTATTTAAACTAAAAGCGATTTTTGTATTTAAGACTAAACCAGGGTAAAGATAAACCAGGTAAATATCAGTGCATCTCAAACTGGAACAATAAAGCAACATGTATATCAGAAGTATGAGGTCCCACGATCAGAAGTATGAGGTCCCACGATCAGAAGTATGAGGTCCCACGATCACATTTTTTATTTATTATTTTTATTTTCCATGTATATATAAAGGAGAGTCTCAAAATGCCATCAATCGCCAAAAAACATATATTCAAGCTGATGTAATTCTATCCTCTAAGGGGCCTAGTGTTGTGCAAGTTGAACAGGTTCCTCCACCTTCTCTTCTCCATCACTGAAAAAAGCAAGAAAAAGGTAATTACTATACAAAGCACCGTTTGCGAATAGAAACTAAAACAGAAGACAAAACACCTCAAAAGGGAAATTATGTCAAGAGCGCTGGTCTAAAATCTACATGAAGTCCATTAGGGTCACTATCCAATACAGTTCACGTCTCTTCAATAATAAAGATCTATTACCACCTCTGTGTGAAATAGGAACATGGTCAATCAACATGTATCTAGGATCACGTTCACTGTGGCCTAGATCCGTCAAATGCTTTGACACTGGGAGGTCTTTTCGCTTTTTCCTAATTGTATACCGATGGTAGTTTATGCGGGTTTTAAAATCTAAGGACGTCTCCCCCCCCATATAACAAGTTACACGGACACCGTAGAACAAAGGACGACTCACAAGTCAAAAAATATTTAATGGCAACATATTGCCTTTGTGCATCTATCGACAGTTGATGCAGCTAAGGCAAGGAAAGCAACCTTGTTTTTGTGGACGTAAAAAACTCTGGCCTACTTTTTTCTATGGACCCACATCCGTATGAACCAATATATCTTTTAGGTTTTTTGGTCTTTTTGTATGATAAAAGTGGTGGCACCTTAAACTCCTCACCATTAGTATGACCGCTTCTTAAAACCAGCCAATGTTTATTCACAATGGTCCTGATGTTGTTGCTGTCTGTATAAGTTGTGACTAGGGGATTCTCTTTTGAGATTTTTTAATAAAAAAATGTTTTCTATAAAAAAATTTTTAATATATGTATGTTTATATATATATATATATATATATATATTCTTTTATTATTTTTATATATCTTTACATGGTTGCTGTTGCGATTTTGCATCAGTGGAGATTGAGTCATCAACTTGCCGCACAATCGCCAGTTAATTGTCAGTACTGCGGGTGTTTTTTTTGGTATTTATAGATTAATTGGTTACATGTCTAGTAGGCATTTATAGGCTAATGGTTCTGATGTGTGGGTATAATTTTGCTTGTTAGACATATAGTCATATGGTAACCCAAGGTAGCGTCTTTTTTAGATTTTAATGTGGTCTGGGTGCTCCGCTTTGTTTACAGGACGCATCACCTGGGCAACTTCACACATGTATGCGCGGCAGGTATCACATGGTTCCTGGCGTTGTTTGTCTCCTGGCAACCAGCGATCACGTGGTCGGATTTGATCACGTGATCATTTGCTTTGTTCCTTCCGGACAGGCGCTGTTGGTTGCACGAGACGCCGACACACGCGGGGAACACTTATGCTGGGACCTGTGGTTCCTCTCCTTCCCCTTCCATCAATGGGGGCACACATGCACTTTATGAATTAATCATGGTTGGGTTTTACGGAATCGGATGAATGCACTTTGATTATGAATTGTGAAGAGATGCACTTTATTGTGATACAATATGGAATCACTCTTTATGACATGTGACATTTCTTGGATTAGGTATTTGTATATTTTTGTATATGTTTTTCATTGCACTTAATTATGTAAATTGTTAAACCCTGATTGAGGGGCGTATTTATAGACGCACTGTTTGCACTATTGTATCATTGCTTGAGAAAGGTTCCATAGAGAGGGCCGAAACGTCGCATTGGTATAAATAAACACACGAATTCACCTGGAAGTGCCGTGGAATCCTTTATTTTATATACAGCATTGGGACGGAGGATCGACCCGACAGCCGCCGGCACTCCATCTCTGTTTAAGGGCTCATGCACACGGCCGTTGCCCCGCATACGGCGGGTCCGCAATACACAGGGCACCGGCCGTGTGCATTCCGCATCCTGGATGCGGACCCATTCACTTGAATGGGTCTGCAAATCCGGAGATGCGGAAGGGAACAGAACGGAAGCACTACGGAGTGCTTCTGCGGTGTTCCGTTCCGTGCTTCCTTTCCGCAAAAAAGTAGTGCATGCACTACTTTTTTGTGGTGTGGACCATCGATGCGGATCGCGGACCCCGTTCAAGTGAATGGGTCTGCGATCCGCATGTGGCTGGCCCATGGTCGTGCCCGTGCATTGCGGACCGCAATTTGTGGTCAGCAGCACAGGCCCGGCCGGCACACGGCCGTGGGCATGAGCCCTAAGTGTGGTGCTGCTCATCCCTTTTTTTCTATACATATATGTGTGTGCGCTTGAGAAAGGCTCTATTGCTGAGCCGAAACGTTGCTTTTTCCACATGGGTGAATAAAAGTTTATTTTTTCATTTCATCTACCTTAATGTGCTGCCCGTTTTTGGATTTTTTTATATTATGGGGTTAAGCTTATCCCCTTGGGCCTGCACCAATACATCGCTTGACAGTGCTGCCATTCTTTTTTAATTATATATATATATTTTACAGTATCATGTTTTGCTTTGTTCATAAAATGGGCCTTTGTACAACCAACTATGTTGTGGGAAAAGTAAAGAAGCTATGTCTCTTGGGAGGTAAAAAAAAGTCGCCATCAACACGTGCCTGGTCCTGAAGGGGTGAACAAATAGCCTATTAATCGTTATTGATCAGAGTGTGTGACCTGTGAAAATAAGAGCTTATGACGGTCATGCAGTGGGGGGCGGTGGGGTCTTGGTAAAGTGCACGAGTTCAGCATTTAAAGCCTTTTCAGTGTTTTACGTCTATTTGTATTTATGTCATAAATGTCAGCTCTGGAGCGGTTTTATTCCTGTTACTGTTGTATACCGTGGGCTGGGTAAATATTCTGTGAGTGGAGGGTTAAGCATTAATCCATCAACTATTTCATTTCTTAACCATAAAGCATTCACTGTCACGCCCTTAACTTTGCCAGCCTCACACTGTCCCGACGACTCCGGTATATACATTCAGTCCTTGTTGTTTCCTCATATATTTTCTTTACATGAGTTATAGACACGACAGTCAGATGGGAGAGTGTTGTGGGCATGCTCTGTGTGCTCTGTGACTAGGATGGCCACTTGCAGAACCCCAAAAGGAGGACATCGTACCGGGGACAGTGGCGCACAATAGTTCATACTGCAGGATGCAAGATACTACATTATACAGATACTATTATGAACAGAATGTAAACATTTAGCTATAGTACAGTATCCGCTAAATAAAACAAGAAATCCGTAAGAAGCGTCGTACTCACCAAACCGAGCTTCTACTCTATTCTTTTGTATACTTAGCAATGGCTGTGGGAAAAGTGAGCGGGAAATGGCTGCCCTGTGATTCACCAAATAGCACTGCCCTGGCTGAGCAGCTAGCTGTGTGAGTGGCCGATTAGAATGTAGGGCCTTCTGCGACGTCTCTGTGGCTGCAATGTGTGAGAGAGAGAGAGGAGCTGAGGCTGTATATAATAATATATGTACAGCTGGTATAACCTGGGCATGTCCTTTATATAATAATATATGTACAGCTGGTATAACCTGGGCATGTCCTTTATATAATAATATATGTACAGCTGGTATAACCTGGGCATGTCCTTTATATAATAATATATGTACAGCTGGTATAACCTGGGCATGTCCTTTATATAATAATATATGTACAGCTGGTATAACCTGGGCATGTCCTTTATATAATAATATATGTACAGCTGGTATAACCTGGGCATGTCCTTTATATAATAATATATGTACAGCTGGTATAACCTGGGCATGTCCTTTATATAATAATATATGTACAGCTGGTATAACCTGGGCATGTCCTTTATATAATAATATATGTACAGCTGGTATAACCTGGGCATGTCCTTCACTATAATAATATATGTACAGCTGGTATAACCTGGGCATGTCCTTTATATAATAATATATGTACAGCTGGTATAACCTGGGCATGTCCTTTATATAATAATATATGTACAGCTGGTATAACCTGGGCATGTCCTTTATATAATAATATATGTACAGCTGGTATAACCTGGGCATGTCCTTTATATAATAATATATGTACAGCTGGTATAACCTGGGCATGTCCTTTATATAATAATATATGTACAGCTGGTATAACCTGGGCATGTCCTTTATATAATAATATATGTACAGCTGGTATAACCTGGGCATGTCCTTTATATAATAATATATGTACAGCTGGTATAACCTGGGCATGTCCTTTATATAATATTATATGTACAGCTGGTATAACCTGGGCATGTCCGTTAACTATAATAATATATGTACAGCTGGAGAAGTCCGGAAACTAGCTGGAGCGGTCTGGTTGTAATACGTGCTTGTAGCACTCTGCTACAAGCATGTATTACATTGAAGAGCGCCACCTGCTGGCTTTTAAATGAAATTAACCTCTTCCTGCCTTGACTGTGGCAGAAAGGGGTTAATTCACTTATAAAAGTAAGTAAAAAAAAATATATATATATTTTTTTAAAGATTAAGCAATAGTTACGAGTATTAGCATTAGTAATTAGACTACGTACACACCCATACAAACATCCCGTCCCTTTTTCGTTCATAAAAAATAAAATAATATTTTTATATATATCTATTCGCTTTAGCAATAGTATAGTGGAATTTATGATGTGACTAGGACGGCGCTCTACACTTGAAAGCACCGGAGAGAATGTGTCCTTAGATGAGTAGTTAATGTTTCACAACTACATTCACGATAGATAAAACCAGTTCAAGAACATAAAGAAAAATGTCTTGCGTAAATAGAAATGGCTTGAGTAAATAGGACAACGGCTCGCCCCTTGTCACTTTGAAAATGGTGCTCTGTCAGATTGATTCGCCCGTCTAGTATAACAATTGATTGCATGCAGCTAAGGCAGGCACTCTGCGTTTACAACCATCCAAGGAGGGTATATATTTCATATAGGTATTTATTATAACACAATTACATTAATATTTTGCATAAAATCTGTTAAAAAACAATAAAAAACCATAAAAGTAGATCAGCTGAAAAATAAACAAAAGGAAAAAAAGATGAAAAGGGTAAATAAAAACAAAATATACCACATTCGATGGCACAATCACCCTATAGCCGGGGTAGGCAACCTCCGACACTCCAGCTGTTGAGAAACTACAACTCCCAGCATGCATACTTGCTCTGCTCTTCTAAGAACTCTCATAGAAATGAATGGAGCATGCTGGGAATTGTAGTTCACAACAGCTGGAGTGCCGAAGGTTGCTGATCCCTGCCCTATAGGTTGTATGGGTAATAGGTCCACTGGACACTTGTTAAACAGCATAAAATCGTGCAGTAGCCGTCTGATACGTATATCGTTAGTATCTATTGCGCATACAACCACAATTAGCATATTATTATGATAGAATGTAGATAGTAGTTTTGCTTCTTTCTAATTATTCACACAAGTGGTGTACGGGGATCCTATTCTTTGAATGAATGAATAGTCCGCGCTTAAAAAGTCTGTTAGTTTGTTCAGTGCAACATCAATATGATTCCAACAGTGATTCTAACAGTGATCAATGTTGAATATTCGGTGTTTTGCAGACTCACCTCTGCCTCCGCGTCTCTTTATTTGGTCTGGGTAATATTACCTTTCTCGCTGTAGAGATCTTACAGGGCTCTGTGGCTTATGCGGTGCTTGGCGTCCCACGTGTCTCAATACGCCAACCTCGAGCTGCCCAGTTCTTTTCAAAGATGGAAAGCTGCAAGAAGAAAGTTGTGATATCTGTGGAGCGCTCCACACCATTTTTAATAGAAGAATATTATCTTTATATTTCAATGGGTTTTTGGTAAGTGGGTCCCAGATCCTGTATGTATGCCTGTTCACGCCATAACGCTGGCGACGTAAGACCTGTACCGCGAGAAGGGTAATATTTCCCACACCAAATAAAGAGAAGCAGAGGTGAGTCTGCAAACCACCACGTGGGACGCCACGGTACTTACTATTCAACATCGATCACTGTTAGAATCATATTGATACAAACAATATAGGTGGATACAATATAAAACAAGAAACATTCTAATGTATCGCTTTACCATTCTGTTGCACTGAACAAACTAACAGACTTATTAAGCGCGGACTATTCATTCATTCAAAGAATAGGATCCCCGTACATGACTTGTTTGAATAATTTGAAAGAAGCAAAACTACTATCTACATTCTATCATAATAATATGCTAATTGTGGTTGTATGCGCAATAGATACTAACGATATACGTATCAGACGGCTACTGCACGATTTTATGCTGTTTAACAAGTGTCCAGTGGACCTATTACCCATACAACCTATAGGGCGATTGTGCCATCGAATGTGGTATATTTGTTTTTATTTACCCTTTTCATCTTTTTTTCCTTTTGTTTATTTTTTTTCAGCTGATCTACTTTTATGTTTTTTTATTATGTTTTTTAACAGATTTTATGCAAAATATTAATGTAATTGTGTTATAATAAATATCTATATGAAATATATGCCTTATCTGCATGCAATCAATTGTTATACTAGACGGGGCGAGTCAATCTGACAGAGCACCATTTTCAAAGTGACAAGGGGCGAGCCGTTGTTCTATTTACTCAAGATATTTCTATTTACTCAAGACATTTTTCTTTATGTTCTTGAACAGGTTTTATCTATCGTGAATGTAGTTGTGAAATATTAACTACTCATCTAAGGGTACTCTCACACTAGTGTTATTCTTTTCCGGTATTGAAATGCGATAAAGGGTCTTAATACCGGAAAAAAACGCAGTGCGGTGCTATAGAACCAGCAATAGAAAAACAGGCGGCCAAATTCCAAAATGCGCTCCAGTCCTATGAAGGTCAGCCAGTAGATAAATTACATAAAAAGCGTCCATTTACAGGACGCAAGCAGACGGGAATGGTTTTAGAAATGCTTTGTTTTTGAAACTTTTGTAATAGTCAGAAAAAAAATTGATAAGAAAGGAAAAAAAAGGTTTTCTTTAAATATTTTTTTATTTTTTTTTAAATATTATATCTAACATCTAATGGCAGAAAAGAAAGGTCTAAGGCGTCCCGTTAAAAATAATATCAATGAATCCGTTATTTGCAGTTGGATAGGCCCATTGCTACAACTGAAAAACTGGCCTGGTAAGGAAGGGGGATAAACGCTCCGGTAATGAAGTGGTTAACTTGTCAATCGATCCCATGATTTCCATAATTCCGCGACTGTTCCTTTTCGGTGTTGCAAGTTCAGTGTTGGGAAGTGAAGTATAAAAAGCCCTCCAAGAAAACCAAACCCTCGGCTGAGGTTGGGTGTGGTCCTGTCGAATGCACGTCTGAATCATGGGGTTTTCTTTTGGTTTCCAAAATTAGAGAGCTCAACTGCTGTCTGGCCTTCATAATAATAGACTGCTTAGGGTGAAGGCTTTACTACTATGATTTTGGTTGCAAAAAAAAAGAAAGAATGAAAAAAAATATAAATATTTTGTGTAAAGTCGAAGCTTAGCTGCCCGGAGACCTATTTCTGTTGGTTCCATTATCTTCCTGACGACCTGCTCTGCTGGGTTCCCTCGTGTAGCCAGGTCCTCCATTTCAGGAGCTGTGGGCTCATCGAGTGACCGAGACTTCATAGAAATGCCCAGTCCCTACTGAACCTTCTTCCGCTCTATGGACGTCTATGGTTGGTTACCGAATAAGTTCATGGGGCTCCTACATTAATAACTGATGAGAGTTTGGGTCTTCAGAACTTTTGGAAATACAGACACAGCCCCAGCCATGTAGCAAACAAGACTCCTTAGATGTACAGTTAGGCCAGCCATGCACCTTACACAATTTTGTACTCGCACATGCACACAGGGCTTGGCCGAGCATACATGTGTTCTCGGGGGACAGTAGAGAAATCAGCTGCTTAAAGCAACGAAAACAAAAGGATCAGCCATGTTGAAATCTAACAGCCCCATCATTATTCTCCCTGACAAGAGTTGGAAGGACCTCATACACATTAGATGGTTGGCCGGTCCTGAAGAAATCAGCAGACTTGGTCGACTGACATCTGATGCGTATAGTCAGTTTTTGTAGACGAGCCAATTGTAAATTTTAATTATGTGTCAAACTGAGATGAACGTCGGACTTTAATACTATGGTTAATCCTCCGGATAGGTCATCAATATTAGATTGGCGAGAGTTCAGCACCCCCGCCCCCACACCAGAAACAGGCGCCGGAACGTCACAGCTCCATACACCGTGTAGTGGACAGAGCTGGTTACTGCAGGATTCAAGTGAATGGGAACAATGCTGCTGTAACCAGCCACTGTGGTCAGAGCTAGTATAGAACAGCTGATCGTCGGGGGACTTGGACCCCTGCCAACCTGATATCAACCAGCTGCCTCCAGGAGATGAATAGCGATAGAGACTTCTTGCAGCCGCCAGACCCTCCTCCGTCTATAGACATAACATGAATGTATGGCCTCGGCCAGGGATGCTCAACCTGCGGCCCTCCAGCTATTGCAAAACTGCCTGGACATCCTACAGCTATTACAGCATGCTGGAGGGCCGCAGGTTGAGCATCCCTGGCCTAGGCAAACCAGGAGCAACATGCCGACAGATCTTCTTCATCAACTATTTAAGTTGTATCCCCCCTCATAAGGATCTCCCGTCATAGCCCCCCCTACTGGTGGAGCAGCACGTGCTCTACTGATAGACCTAAGGATGGGGCCACACAGTGATCTTGGAAGCATCACCAGTTGCACAACCACGTATTGCTGTGCAGCAGTGCATCATCTGAAACGAAGGGGGTTGCAACACAACCATTTAAGGGGATGTGTTAAAAACATTCTACATTTTTCAAACCAGCACCTGGATCTGAATACTTACCTGTAATTGCATGTAAGTAAAAATTTTGCATAGCCACTAAGTTATTCAATAAAATGTATCTGTATAGCGCCACCTGCTGTTTGTTCTTTTTCTTATTTTTTGTTCTCCTCCCTGAGGTGGCCGCACATGCTCAGTTTAAATTTTCAACTGCAAGCATATCTGCTGTTAGAAGCTGTGGCATTTACAAGGAAAAAGCTACAGCAGAAAGGTCACACCCCCCTGAGCTGGCAGGTTGATAGAAATCTAGCAGAGCAATGAATGAGGAAATCTATGGATCCATGCGAGGTACAGCGCTAGTTCTAGCTTTGTTAGAGATTGTCATGGACTATATGATGTCCGATTTTCAGTTTTTACATTAACCCCTTTAAGTTGCCACAACCCCAGAACACTGCTGGATTTTTTGCGATTGTGGAGTCGTGGTGGCGACGAGTTGCGCTGATAACCCATAATGGCTACACCGCGATCTTTGATCACATGACAGGTGTGAACACCGTGTGGCCCCAGCCTAAATGTCTCTGACATCAAAGTCTATCATAGAATCGCATATATCATACGTACACATCCTAAAACTGAGTCGCCTTCCTATAATTGTCATACATTGATGGAAACCTCTAATTTCAGCAAATGAGCAAGAAGCAATGCCGCGCGCAGGTCGATCGCAGAAATAGGCGAGAAGGCGTCTTGCATTTAGATAAGTCTTTGAAAGGTTCAGTTGCTTCAAAGGAGACGACAAATAATCCAGAAGGCGAATTCTATGGCCGCTGTCATGCGGCCCTGCAAACCCGGAGCCTCCCCCTAATTCTCAATGCTGCAGTCACTGTGGGAAAGGGCATTTAGATGTTAAATTCAGGTTCGAAGCCGGTCGGAGGAGAGGCGTCTATTATGATGGAAATGACTTGCACCGTGCATGGCGGCTCGGGCTGAATATAAAGCAGAGGAATTAACAGAGATGCAAATAAGTCACCTTGAATGGGCGTCAGTGCTAGGGATGAGCGAATCGACTTCGGATGAAACATTCAAAGTCGATTCGCATAAAACAGGAGCAGGAGCTCCCTACAGTATTAGAATGTATTGGCTCTGATGAGCTGAAGCTGAAGTAACTTCATAAATTGATCTCCATTGTAAAAAAAAAAATTCCCGGCCTCGGGTTCCGTTCCAAGGTACCGCTTGGAACCGAACCCGAGTTCGGGAAATGTTTTTACACAGTACAAATTAATTTATGAAGTCTTCGCGAAGCAATAACTTCGGCTCATCGGAGCCAATACATTCTAATAAAGCTCCGTACAGTATTAGAACGAAGTTTTATGCGAATCGACTTCGGATGTTTCATCAGAAGTCGATTCGCTCATCCCTAGCCGTCACCCATCCCTGTGCACCACAGGTACTAAAGTTGTCAAGTTGTATTCAGCCATTTAAGACAACCAAGATGGCCATTTTGTCACCCAAGGGGGTTGCCACCCAGCTTTCCCAGGTACCAGCTGTACAAAACTCTGCCACCTGTAAAGGTGTTGCCTGATTAGAAAAAATAAATAATCCAGAAACACTGCCACCCATGTCCATAGGTTTGGTCTGGTATTGCAGCTCAGCTTCTCTCCTCTAGTTGAGGTGCACAGCGCCATACACCGTGTAGTGGACGGAGCTGGTTACTGCAGCGCTGCGCCTATTCAAAAACACCATCCTAGGTGGGGTTACTTCTTTGGTCTCTTTCAGATGGGCCATGTTAATCCCTAGAGGTCTAGGCAATTTTCTCTTTTTGTGTTTTAGTTTTTCCTCCCTGCCCTCCAGGAGCCATAACTTTATTTTTGCGCTCACATCGCTATATGAAGACTTGTTTTTTGGCGGTTTTACTTTCTAACGACACCATTTAATATTGCATAGGATGTAGTGGGAAGCTGGAAAAAAATTCCAAATGGGGTGGAATTGGGAAAAAAAATTAAATAATGTGATAGGCCATTTTGAATTTTTCTTCCATTACACCAGGCATGCTCAACCTGTGGCCCTCCAGCTGTTGCAAAACTACAACTCCCATCATTCCTTGACAGCCTACAACTATCATCCTACAGAAGGGCATGGTGGGAGTTGTAGTTTTACAACAGCTGGAGGGCCGCAGGTTGAGCATCCCTGCGTTACACCATTCGCTGTATGGGAGAAATATTTTTCTATTTTAATAATACAGGCGTATTGATGGGAGCAGGGCACCAATAATATCCGGTATCCCCCGTTTTAGTTGCGGTACGTCCCAGGTTGGAATGCACCGTACACATCCGCTTCTGTTCTACATATATGTTGGACCAGGGCAGCCTTAAAGCCTCATTCACACGTCTGTGTCCGTTGATCATGCGTCCATGCTCACATCCATGTAAAGGTGGTCAGTGATGCCTCCGTGAAGACGTCCGTTTTTTGCTGCATGTGCCATCCGGGTTTCACAGACACTGTGCAGCTGAAAAATAATTTTCAAAGCATCTCTTCCTAATGATCCGTGAAACACTGATGGCATCCATGGTTTTCACAGACCCATAGACTATAATAGGCGTGATGGATCCGTGCACATGGAGAAAATAGAGCATGCTTCTGTGCTGAAACCATGGGCCGTGGTAAAACACGGACGTGTGAATACGCACAATACAATGAATGGGTACGTGTGTGGTCCGTGAAGAACACAAACGTGAAACACTGGCGTGTGAACGAGGCATTATCGTCACACTCCGTCCACTGGTAGTTGTACTTTTTTATGTACATTATTTTTAAGCGATCTACGAGTGAAACTAATATATACAGTGTACACCTAATGATATATTTGGGCCATTTATATAGTTCCACGGTGGGACGCTCACGTTATTTCCGTTTCCTGAGCATCTATTCAGATCCCTCCTTGTGTTTCACCTACAGAAATGAGATTAGATGTTGGTCTTACCCTTCCCTTGGTAATATTGCTGTTTTTACGTATGATTAAGGGGATGAAGACGTTGCCTGAAACGCGTTATAAAAGGTACCCTACGTTTGGTTTGTCATCCATGTTCCATCTATGGATTTCAGCATCTGTCGGGAGAGGCGTGGGACCCAGGCTATGCGCTTCTTCTTAATGTCCCCCCCGTAAAGTGGCGTGCGTTTATTTGAGCCTAGATTCTAATGTCATAACCTGCAGTAGAGCGCGCTCTGTAGACATCCTGGCTGACGTCCACGTCCGTATGTATGCGGCGGAAACATAAGGAGAAAAATAGCAAATAGAAAGTCCTGTTTGTATCTTTTATTAAACGGATTGTACAAAATATTTCCTTACAAACAATTTAAACACTATTTACATAATTTATCACCAAAATATTATCAATTTAATAAAAAATAATAATCCAAAAACAGGCCATATAAAAGTTATATGTGAAGAATTAAAAGGCCTTCTGTCACCAGGAAAGTCACCGATAAACCAGTGCCTTGTAGGACTAGCTCGCTTAGCGATCCATTGCTTCATTCTGGAGAAAAAGAGTTTTGAATCCATATACAAATGTGCCGTTAAGTGCACTGAGGGCGGGCCCAAGCCACTCTGTGCACCCTTGCTCCTCCTACTTCTGCTGCCAGCCCCTCCCTCTCCATTCAAGATTGACAGAATAGGTTCCCGCATAGTGTGAGCCACTGCTTGGTTGGATTAAAGAGGTTGCCCTGGCTTTTTCATATTGATGACCTTTCCTCAGCATAGGTCACCTATATAAGATTGGCGGGGGTCCGACGCCTTGTCCCCCCGATCAGCTGTTTGAGGAGACGGTGCGTGCTGTGTGCACATGCCGTCTCCCTTCTCTCTTCCTATCCGCTGCTGTATGTCTATGCTCATATTATACATGGCTTATTATGCTGCAGTAGGGTAGGTAATTGGCTGATTTTTTTCTTTTTTTTTTTTGGGGGGGGGGGGTATATATAATGGGTGCACTTAGACATCCCCAGTTTGTCACCTATGTCCTTTTTGGGCAACTTTTATCAATTAGGCAGGTTCTTCTGCAAGCAACTGATCCTCTGAGCCCAGTTGCTTGGACCTATGTGAGCATCTGTCACCGTCATTCGCATCGGATCACATTGTGAATGAAGACGATTGAAATCGTAGACATAACCGGTCCAGTGGCTCCTCTGCACTAAAAGTCCATGAGGGTCTAAAAGTGGGAACCCCACCTTTTAACGATAAATGAAGAGGCCGCAGCAGTAGTTAAAGGGGTTATCCAAGTTCTCAAACAGCCCCCCCATGTGCCGGGCCCCTCACAGGTAATAAACTTACCCCACTCCCCGCTCCTGGCACCGCTGCCGCTGCTTCTCCCTGTACATGGATGAAAACATCTGGTGTTGGGGGGGCAGCCAATGGCAGACAGGTACGAGCATCCCTAGCATCGTGGGTTACACTAGGGAGACTCGTCCCTGCCTGCCATTGGCTGCTCCCCCCCCCCGGGCACCAGATGTTTTCATCCATGTACAGGGAGAAGCAGCGGCAGTGCCAGGAGCGGGGAGTGGGGTAAGTATATTACCTGAGAGGGGCCCGGCCCATGGGGGGGCTGTTTGAGATCTTGGATAACCCCTTTAAGTGCTGCGTTCCCTTTAAAGTCTGCAGTGCTAAACTAGCATTCACTCTCCGTGCACCCCATCATTTCATGATTATGGGGATACCAGGTAGCCAGGCCTCGATGGATCATAAAGTGATGGCATATCCCTGTGTCCTTACTGTAAAACGTGGGAATAACCAATAAGACCTTTAAAAAAAAATCACAAAATTAAAAGAAAAGTAAAAAAACAAAATCAGATTGTATAAACTACCAAAGTGTTGGTGATGCCTTATTAGAGTATACTAAATTGGGAGAAAGTCGATATCCTCAGAGCCGTACCAGACCCAGTGCGATGTGTGGTCAGATACCACAGCACTGCCATCAGCTTTGGTGCAGCTTGGAGGATGAGGAGTGGGACACCGGGACCGTCGTCAAGACCTGGTTCTGAAAGACAAAGATTTTCACTCTCTCGAAGACCCACAGGAAGATGAGCAGGACGCTGACGTACTGGATCCAGGCGAATTTGATCATCTCCCAGAAGCCGGGCTGATACGTGCTGCCGACTATTAAGGACAAAACACATGATGGACCACAGGAAATGAGAGGAACTGGGATGAAGAAGGAGAGGAAATGAGTGGGAAATAGAAGAAATATTTGCATTTGTTTCATGAAACATTTGGTGAACAGAAGCAGGAGATGAAACTGATGGAGCAGAGCTGGTGGACCGCCACCTTGTGAACGCTCCTCGTCGCATGGACTCCTGCATTTCTTACTGTCCTATACAAAGCGTTAATAAGATGTAAATGTCTCCAACTGAAATGAATGGGAAAGGGGCTAATCCGGCAGCTGAATGCATTCTCAGTATGTCTATACGTCTCATCCACGCGACCACGTACAGCCTACTGCAC
Source organism: Bufotes viridis (assembly GCA_033119425.1). NCBI lineage: Eukaryota > Metazoa > Chordata > Amphibia > Anura > Bufonidae > Bufotes > Bufotes viridis. Next base: position 99,013,159 of record CM065598.1, read on the forward strand.
CTTCACTGCACACACCGACCACAAGGCAAACGCACCTTCAAGGCACATTCCCGTTTTAGACATTCATGCCACAGGATACGCCATAAATGTCTGGGAGATGTGAACAGAGACATAGCCGCAAATATGCGCAGCTTTTCTTTTCACGTTATCATGGATCCTAGGTACCAAAGTGACCACTTCACCATTCATTCTCTGCCTGGGTGCAGCAGGGACCCCCATTCTGGATATAGGAGCGCATTCCAGAGGTGAGAATCCATTCTATCCTGTGGGAGATGGAAGACCCTTTTAAAGGAGAACTCCACCAAGCTGAGGTTAGATAAACTGCCTGTGGGCAGAGGGCGAGCTGCAGCTCATCCATGACTGCCCATACCATTTCGGATATAGTGAATAATACACCCTAAGGCGACTGCGCTGTGAGTGGAGCTGCAGAGCCAAGATAAGAACGTACAATGTGCCTGAAGCACTCGAGGCGCAGCTATACCGTGCAAGTAAAGATGGTTCCCCGACGACGAGCTGCCCCTTCTGGCATCTATTCAATTGTGATCTTTAGTAGTAGTATAACCTCTATATGTTTCGTCAAACGAAAAGTGACAGGTTGACACGCCCCTTTTCCCGCCCATCACCCGTTCCAAAGCCCGCCTAAATTCCACCCATTTAACGCCCCCTTATTCTGTTAAGCGTCCTCTGCTTCCGGCGTGCCCTCTCTGAAGCCAAAACACGGCCTTTTTTTTGCCGACAGCATCCATTTTGTGAAATACGGCAACCGCTTTGTGATTTACCAAAGCACATCAGGGAATGTGCGGACCGGTCCTAAGACGTTATTTAAGAGTACAGAAATCATTTTGGTTATTAGGACATTGTGTATACTTATATACGATCGTCTTTAATTAGCTTTTGAGTCTAACGTTCACCCAGTTCAGTTACTTCGGCTGGCGCTGATACAATACGATAATCGAAGGCAGACGCGTTTTAAGCAAAACGTCTTTATTTACGACGCAGCAGGGTAGGCAACAACAACGTAGACATAATTGTTTCAAGCGCTTTGTTCCAAAGTCACGTAGAACACGGTAATTTTTTCTAAAATCGCTCGTGAATATTTTTAATACATTCATTTAGCCATACAATGTAAGATATAGATGCAAAAATTCCCGCTGAATGGACCGATGTAACTAGACTTAGACGCCCCCCGCTCAGTAGGTTTGAAATGTTTTATTGCAGAAACAATCATATCTGTTAAAGGGTAACCGTCATATTTTTTTTTATTTGCTAGTTTATATCACGAACCGGCGTGCCGATCACAGACGTGTGACGCAAAGGGAGGGAAAAGGGGAAGCCCTGTCCAAGGGAGAGGGAAAGGTGGTGACCCCTAACTCACCAACTGACTGCCCTAGACGGGTTTTTCACCCGTACGCCGATCACGTGTCTACACCCTGGCTTTCCTTAAGCTGAGCCCTGAGTAGTGAATAGGGCGGTGGGAGCACTAGTCCTCACCACTAACACTAAAGGAAAACGCCAGGGAGAGGACAGACAATACAGACAAAACATATAAGCCCAGGTGGGCGACAACAGCGGACAACAAAAGCCCAACAGGGATCCGGAGGGTAACGCTCTGGTACGACAACCACAGCTCCAGTGGGTCAGTATAGAAGTCCAGGCAGGAAGCGCTATATCTGACAACCAGAGAAGTGGGAAGGGGGAATATAAGGAGGTGGGAAGGGGGAAAAAGACCTTTTGTGATAATCAACTTCAGCGCTGCTCCCTCTATTATGCGCATTCCGGCAGCGCGATTACTATCGCGCTGGCCGGAATGCAAAGAGCTACAGGCGGGAGATCAAAGGATCTACCGCCTGTCAGCAAGCACGTGCGGCCCTGCGGCACGCGTGCAGGGACGCGCGGGCTGGAGCGGTGACGTCATCTCACCGTGCCGGCCCACGTGTCCCTCACAGTGGTGCGTTTTTTGTTACAAATATATAGACTGTGGTGAAATTCACAAGTGTAATGGACTGAATTACAGCGTATGCGGCTGACGGGTTGACAAATTTGACGAAAATGTCTGTTACATGCAGCCTTACAGACCTGCAAAAAGACAAATTTCAAAGCTTTTCCTAAACTCTTCGTGGGGTAAGTTTGGGCAGCGCTCTAACTTGCCGCATACCAGTATAGTCACGGATCCGGACGAGCTTTTCAAATTAGCGTTTGTACCGTACTGCAACCTCTCCGAGGTTAATTTCATCAATGATGAGACAACCGTAGTCAATTGGCGGTATGTAAAAGAGCGCTACACACTCAACAAATTTGCTGAGCCGGCGCTAAACACTATTAACACGATTGTGTATTCCGTTCACGAAAATATTATTGAAATAAAACAATAGAAGGGAGGTTTTATATGATTTTCAATAAAAAATGAATAAGGCTCCATTCACATGTCTGTAAGTGTTTTGCAGATCCGCAAAACACGGACACCGGCAATGTGGGACCGCACATCGCCGGCACTATAATAGAAAATGCCTAATCTTGTAGACAGGACATGTTCTATTTTTTTTCGGATCCGGAAATGCGGATGTGGACAGCACACAGTGTGCTGTCCGCATCTTTTCAGTCCCTATTGGAAATGAATGGGTCCACACCCGTTCGCAAAATTGCGGAACGGATGCGGACCCATTTAGCGGACGTGTGAATGGAGCCTAACTATGAAATTACCTGCGTTATCAAAGCGGACTTTCACGCTCGGCGCATATTTAAAAGGTGTATTTCTGTGCGATTTATTACCAAGAAATCAAATCATCGACCGTCCGGCGGCCTATATTGTAAATACAGAAAATATTAGCGGGGAAAGCAAAGTGACTGTAACAAAGCGCTTGAAACAATGCTGCCTACTCTGCTGCGTTGTTGAAAAAATTTAATGTGCTGCGTCGTAAATAAAGACATTTTTCTTAAAACGCGTCTGCCTTCGATTATCGTATTGTATCAGCGCCAGCCGAAGTAACTCAACTGGGTGAGCGTTAGACTGAAAAGCTAATTAAAGACGATCTTATATAATTAAACACATTTTCCTAATGACCAAAATGATTTTTTTACTCTTAAATAACGTCTTAGGACTGGTCCGCACATTCCCCGACGTGCTTTGCTAAATCACAAAGCGGCTGCCGTATTTCACAAAATGGATGCTGTCGGCAAAAATAAGGGCGCGTTTTGGCTTCAGAAAGGGCACACCGGAAGGAGAGGACGCTTGACGGAATAAGGGGCGATGAATGGGTGGAATTTAGGCGTGGTTTGGACAGCGATGGGCGGTGCTTTGGGGGTGGACTGGGAGGGGTTGTTGGCGAAAAAAGGGGCGTGTCCACCTGTCACTTTTCGTTTGACGAAACACATAGAGGTTATACTACCATCTTTACCTTGAAACAGACTTTTCATTGTTTTACGTCTTCGGTTCTTTCAATGTCAACATCCCCGAAACATGTCAACTATTGACCGAAAAGAGCACTAAACCCAGGATATTTCCGGAAGGGAACGTTTCCATTCTCACCCCATGATAACAACTGTTTGCAGATCGGTGCAGAACGCACAGTCCCATTGTTCCCCTTATCTTATCGACTCTGCCCCTCCGTAATAAATCTACTGGGGGAACAACAAAGGTGTAAAGGACACTCACTGACAAAGCCGTCTTAATCTATCCCCACTGGCGTCATATCCGCCACAATTATTAACCCCTTAGTGACCAGCCTGTTTTGGGCCTTTATGACCAAGCGTTGTTCTTTCTTTTTTTATCGTCGCGTTCCAAGAGTTATAACTTTATTTTCCGTCTACATAGCTTTCTGAGGGCTTGTTTTTTGCGGGACAAGTTGTAGTTTTTAATGGCGCCATTTCGCGGTACATAACTTTCTGATTAACTTTTATTAACTCTTTTTGAGAGGGAGATGGAAAAAACTGCGATACTGCCACTGCGTTTTTACGTTATAAATTTTACAGCGTACGTTTTTCGGTATAAATAACATAATATCTTTATTCTCCGGGTCAGTACGATTATAGTGATACCAAAAACATATAGTTTTTTTTACATTTTACTACTTTTTTGCAATAAAATTTAAAGAAAAAAATGTTTTTGCATTGCCGCTTCCCAAGAACCATAACTTTTTTATTTTTCATTCTATGGAGTTGTGCGAGTGCTTGATTTTTGCGGGATGACTTGTATTTTTCATTGGTATCATTTTGGAGTAAATGGCACTTTTTGATCACTTGTTATTAAGTTTTTTTTTGGTGGCAACTAAGAATAAATTAGCAGTTCTGTTTTTTTTTTTTTTTTTACAGCGTTCACCGTAGGGGATAAATTACATGATATTTATGTATCCCGGTCGTTACAGACACGGCAATACCAAACATATGGGGAAGAATTTTTTTTTTCAAATTTGTTTTCATTGAAAAGGGTATTTTCAATGGAAAAAAAAGCGTAAATTTTTTTTATTGGATTTTTTAAAATTGAATAAATGAGGTTTTTGTTTACTTATTTTTACCACTTAATAGTCTCACAAGGGGACTACAACAGACAGCTTTTTAATTGATTTTAAAATGCAATGCACTATCCCTATAGTGCATTGGATTTTAATGGCAATGCTATTCTAACATTGACCAGCAGGCTGCGCCAGAGAGGCGCAGCCTGCTGGAAATTACTGAAGGCTGGTCTGGGGCCTACATTAGACCCCAGGCAGCTTTCACACACATCAGCACCCTGTGATCGCATTTGCGGGGGGGGGGAGGGCGATGGGAGACAGAGGGAGTCTGTTCCCTCTGTCAGTACTTTACATGCGGCGGACCCATTGCCCGCGGCATGTAAAATGTTAAACAGCCCGGATCGGCACTCCTGCCGGTCCAGACTGTTAGAGCAGGGCCGCGGCTCTCATGTGCCTAAGGCCCCTTAGTGACCACTGTAAAAACACGTATGGGTGGTCACTAAGGGGTTAAGAGGTACGTGTCTCATAATAATTTGGGCGCATCGCTGCAGGTCCATGCGTCAGAACTGAAACCTACACCAGCTCCATCCTCAAAGTCTCTCGTCTGGGCTCAATTTCTGAGGTTAATCCAAAAAAGTTTCAAAATTTTGCACTAGCAAGGCATGCGCCAAACTTTACGACTTTCTTCCACCTGTGTAAAGGGGTTGATAAATGCCCCCCTTTGTTTTTTTTCTACTAAAAAATTGAACGAGGGTTCCTTAAAATTGACTGCAACAAACAAAGGATATGAAATGGTCTCCACAGGGTAACGGATGATGGCTTGGACCACAAATGGGTCAGAAGTGCCTCTGCCCACAAGCCATATTGGGTTGGGATTGGTCAAGAAGGTAGTCACTGCAATGACAGAAGGTTATGGCCATGTATGACAATCACATATTAATATCTATACACAGATAATCACAGATATGTCACCGACACTTAGGATAGCTCATACTTCGGTCATACACTTCGGCTAGCTGCAGGTCAAACACTCGATCGTCCGACAGCTATGCCTCCCCACCCCCCACACACATGCACACTCGGCTTGTTCTCAATAAGGAGAGGGGAATAAATGACTGTCAGACTCTTCTGTTGGCAGCTTATCTCCCGAAAAGGATTGGGCATGATGAAATTTGACCTGTCTGATCTTTCTTTCTCCTACATCTTCTGGGGATAGAAGGATTTGAGACACCCCCATACACATGAGATGGTCAGCCAGTCTCACCAAAATTGTCGTCTGTCAGCAGATCTGTCCCTATGACACCGGCTGACCTGTTACATGTGCGCTTGGCAGCTGAAGGCGTCTGCGTTGGTCCCATGGTCATATGTGTCCGCATTGCTGAGAAAAATGAAGTTTTACTATATGCAAATAAACCCAATGGGGGCGTTACCCCTAGAGGCTCTGCTCTCTCTGCCACTGCTGTGCCCTCTGCACTTCAGGTGTGATCACATTTACACTGCCTGGTCCTGGCAATCAAAGATGGAGGGAGCAGCAGTTGCAGAGAGAGCAGAGCCTCTAGGTGTAATGGTAACGCCCCTGTTGCTCCTAGAGACCCATTTGCATATATTAACCATTTCACATCTGGGCCATTTACCCCCTTCTTGACCGAGCCTAATTTAGCAAATCTGACCAGTGTCACTTTATGTGGTAATAACTTTGGAACGCTTTTACTTATCCAGGCCATTCGGAGATTGTTTTCTCGTCACATATTGTACTTCACGATAGTCATAAATTTGAGTCGCTATATTTCACCTTTATTTATAAAATAATCCAAAATTTACCAAACATTTAGAAAAATTCGCCATTTTCTAAATTTCAATTTCTCTGCTTTTAAAACAGAAGGTGAAATCTCATAAAATATTTATTACTGAACATTCCCCATATGTCTACTTTATCTTGGCATCATTTTGTAAAAGTCATTTTATTTTTTTACGACGTTAGAAGGCTTAGAATTTTAGAAGAAATTTCTTACAATTTTTAGGAAAATTTCTAAAAACCCACTTTTTAAGGATCAGTTCAGGTCTGAAGTCACCTTGTGGGGCTTATATAGCGGAAACCCTCCATAAATGACCCCATTGCAGAAACTACACCCCTCAAGGTACTCAAAACTGATTTTTAAAACTTTGTTGTTAACCCTTGAAGTGTACCACAAAAATTTAAGGAAAATGGAGATGAAATTTCTAAATTTCACTTTTTGGGCAGATTTTCCATTTTAATCAATTTTTATCTTTAACACATCGAGGGTTAACAGCCAAACAAAACTCAATATTTATTACCCTGATTCTGCGGTTTACAGAAACACCCCACATGTGGTCGTAAACTGCTGTATGGGCACACGGCAGGGCGCAGAAGAAAATGAGCGCCGTATGGTTTTTGGAAGGCAGATTTTGCTGAACTGGTTTTTAGATGCCATGTCCCATTTGAAGCCCCCCTGATGCACTCCTAGAGTAGAAACTCCAAAATAGTGACCCCATTTTGGAAACTACAGGATAGGGTGCCAGTTTTATTGGTACTATTTTGGGGTACATAGGATTTTTTATTGCTCTATATTACGTTTTTTGTGAGGCAAGGTTTTGGCACTGTTTTTATTTTTGACAACATTCATCTGAGAGGGTAGATCATGTGCTATTTTTATAGAGCAGGTTGTTACGGACGCAGGGATACCTAATATGTCTACTCTCTTTGTTTCAGTTTTACATAATAAAACATTTTTGAAAAAAAAAATTATGTTTTTGTGTGTCCATTTTTTGAACGCCATATTTTTTTTACATTTTCTGCCGATCGTCTTGTGCAGGGGCTCGTTTTTTGCAGGAAGAGTTCACGTTTTTATTGGTAGCATTTTTGGGTACATATAATTTTTTGATCATTCATTACAACATTTTATGGGGCAAGGTAACCAAAAAATTGGTTGTTTTAGCACAGTTTTTATTTATTTATGTTTACAGCGTTCACTGAGGGGTAAGGTCATGTGACATTTTTATAGAGCAGATCGTTACGGACGTGGCAATACGTAATATGTCTACTTTTTCTTATTTATTTAAGTTTTACACAATAATAGCATTTTTGAAACCAAAAAAATTATATTTTAGTGTCTCCATAGTCAGAGGACCATAGCTTTTTTTATTTTTTGACCGATTGTCTTAGGTAGGGTCTCATTTTTGCAGGATGAGGTGACGGTTTGATTGGTACTATTTTGGGGGGCAAACGCCTTTTTGATCACTTTATGTTAGGTGGCTTTTTTGGCACAGTTTTTTTTTTTTTTTTTTACTGTGTTCACCTGAGGGGTTAGGTCATGGAATATTTGTATAGCGCTGGTTGTTACAGACACGGCGACACCCAATATGTATACTTTTTTTTATTCATTTCACTTTTCACATTTTCACACAATAATAGCATTTTTGAAACAAAAAATTTTTTGGAGCGATTTTCTTATGTAGGGGCTCATTTTTTGCGCGATGAGGTGACGGTTTTATTGGTACCATCTTGTGGGACATACACCTTTTTATCACTTGGTGCTGCACTTTTTCTGATGCAAGGTGACAAAAATGGCTTTTTTTGACACAGTGTTTATTTTTATTTTTTTATGGTGTTTATCGGATGGGGTGGATCATATGATATTTATAGAGCCGGTCGTTACGGACGCGGCAATACAAAATGTGTCTATGTTAATACAGCGCTGTACAGCCTCAGTGCAGGACTGACATAGTAGCCCCAGTTAGAGGGGAATACACCCCCAGAGAGGCTGTACAGCAGAATACAGCGCTGTACAGCCTCAGTGCAGGACTGACATAGTAGCCCCAGTTAGAGGGGAATACACCCCCAGAGAGGCTGTACAGCAGAATACAGCGCTGTACAGCCTCAGTGCAGGACTCACATAGGAGCCCCAGTTACAGAGGGAATAACCCCCAGAGAGGCTGTACAGCAGAATACAGCGCTGTACAGCCTCAGTGCAGGGCTGATCGAGGTCTGTGGAAGACCCAGCAGCTCCTGCACTTACACGGCCCCGGCGGTCACATGACCACCGGGCTGGGAATATACACAGCGTTCAGTGAGAGCTGTGTACACAGCGATCTAGAAGGCAGGAACATCGAGGAACAGTCCCTGCCTTCTCTCTGGGGTGCCCTACTGTCACTGACAGCAGGCCCCCCGCTCGGCAGCTGCCATCTCTGAATGGACGTTCCAGAACGTCCATTCAGAGATAAACATCCACCAATAGAACGTTTATATCCTATGGGCGGATGTGAAGTGGTTAAAGCATCATTTTTCTCAGCAATGCGGGCACATATGAACACGGGACTAACACAGATGGACGTTAAACCAATGGATATGGCCACCGCAATTTTTCTAGTTGACTAGAGATGACATTTGTAATTACCAAACCCCTCAATGCTGGGAGACCGTTTCTGATGTCCTCCTCTTCACCAGGTGAGACATGTTGCAATGGCCTTCGCTTTCCACAGAACATCGTAAAAGACCTTATAAGTAAGAAGCGGATTCTGTCAGGGCTATATCTGGGCGACTACGCCTCCTGATGGCAGATGTTGGAGAACATAAGGATCAGGCAGCCAGATGTGTCTGGGGGTGACTTACTTCCCTCACCCCAGGGAGCGTGCACAAGCCGAACGTGCATGTGTATGGGGCAGCGGTTGTACGAGCAGTCAGCCATCTAAAGATATATGGCCGTCTACAGCTTTCTTTGATGACCACGTACATGCAACTAAAGCAATATACATGTCGTTTAGGTTGAGAAATGTCCTCAGGTGTTACAACAATTGTCTTCTATAGCCGTAATATCATTCCCACAAATTAACTCTGCCGACAGCCTGAGCGCCGCTTTTCTGTCCGAAAGTAATTTCCCATTGTGTTCTGCCCTTCCATGATATAACGGGTCACTGAACGCCATTGTGTTAGTACTTGAGGCTGTGGTGTTAACAGGGGCAATAAATAACTCAGCGCGCCAAATTATCCCGCAGACAACATTCAGATCAATCTCTCGCAATCTATGGAATTAGGACACTTATTACTAAGAACTTGAGTTTTGCCCCTGAACCCCTTCCCGACATACACCATTCATGTACAGAGGATGTCAGGTCTTTAAAGTTAGTGCCCGCTCAGAAGCTGAGCAGGCGCCATAGCCACTGATCACTTGCTGTTTTACACAGCAGACACTTAGCGGCAGAGTACGTGATTGTCAATAACGCCGATCATGGACTTTTAACCCCCCCCCCCCCTAGAAGCCATGGTTAATTGTGACCATGGCATCTGACCGTCCCATTACCGGGAGCACTGCACTGTCAGTGACCAAATTGTGGGGGCTTTCAGTTGCTACGGTAGCGGCTAGGCTTGATAGGAACGCAGTGATTTTCCTATAGATTGCAGATAATCGCAAAATTTAAGGACACATCACTGTGAATCCTGAAAATGGCCATATTGGAGATCAGGGGCGACTGAGCGTTTTGGACACCTGCCCATCAAACACTTATGGGGACAAATAATATATGTCTGTAATTACAGAGAAATATCAGAGAGCAAATCATAAATAATGGAGGCCCCGGTATTCCCAGAAATCCGTATGATGTGTGTGAATCATAATCCCGGCACCAGAGATCAGAACTGATTGTGGAGGCAGCTGTACAGGTTTGCACTTACCATTCCTCTCCTGATAAGCCGATATTATGTTTGTCAGATCATAGGAACTTGCGAATGGGCTTGTTCCGTTGATGACGGACACCTAATATGTGAGAGCAAATCAGAAAAACATCATCATTCCCCACATCTGGCCTCTATTTCCATATTCCTGATCAGCAGTCCAAAAACAGAAGACATCTGAACGAGAACAGAGGCACGTGTGTGCGGCGTAGCGGGTCTTTGTCCTCTTGTATTTTACTAATTCGGCACAATGCTTTCCAACTAATGGTGGATCACAGTGCGCCGACCATCTTATGTGTAGGAGGGCGTGCCGAGTCCCCGACAGATACCAGAGGGAAAAAAGGATCAGGCATATTGAATTTTCACATCCGATCCTATTGTTGTCAAGGAAGATAAGCTGCGGCCAAAGGAGTCTGGCAGCACCTATCCCCACTGACAACACATGACCACTCAGCTAAGCATCTAGGCATATGGGGAGTCGGGAGGAATAGCTGTTCGGCCAACAAGTATAAAGGTGTATGGGCACTTTAAGGGACTCTTCCCTGTGCAGTTGCAGCCTGGCAGAGGCATACATCAGGAGGACGTATACCTGTGACGGGCGCCTTTGACATACACCGCCACACGTCTACCCTACAGGCTGCCATTTAAAAAATAAAAACCATATACTGTGCAATTTTTATTTTTTTGCGGGTTGGCTCTATGGAATAGCACAGCCACCTGCACTATTCCATACAACTGGAGAAAAGGTATACTTATGTAAAGCAGCAGAGATACATACACGTAGGTGTACGGGGGAGTCGGGAGAGGTACACGTAGGTGTACGGGGGAGTCGGGAGAGGTACACGTAGGTGTACTGGGGAGTCGGGAGAGGTACACGTAGGTGTACTGGGGAGTCGGGAGAGGTACACGTAGGTGTACGGGGGAGTCGGGAGAGGTACACGTAGGTGTACGGGGGAGTCGGGAGAGGTACACGTAGGTGTACGGGGGAGTCGGGAGAGGTACACGGAGGTGTGCGGGGAAGTCGGGAGAGGTACACGAAGGTGTACGGGGGAGTCGGGAGACAGAGCTTTGGCAGTCCGAGGATTCAGCTATTGTAGGTGTAGGGCACCGATAGCAATCAGACTGAACCTGTTTTATCTATTGGTAATAATATGAAGTTCTTCTTACATTGTAGGTGGTGTCCAGTCCCTGGTGACTTAGCGGTTGCCTCTGCTGAAGCCTCAGGTCCCCATTGATGTAAAGCTTGGCTCCAGGGACAGGGGAAGTGAACTGGATGAACGCCATGCTCTGCATAACAAACGTGGACATCCTCTGCAGATGTGGAAATAGAGTACGTGGCGGATCAGTCTACAAGCTTCTAGTAAAACATCATACATTGCTACAATTGGAAGTATCAGACTCCCTGCACACCACAAGCCCCTAAGTATTCCTGTCCTTAAAGGGTATGTCCACTTTTGCAATCACTTTTTTGTTTCTTCATTAAATCTTACATTTTAAAAATTATAAATCAAGGGTATCTGGAACTTTGCTTTAATCTGTATTTTGACTACAGCTCCCGTGCAGAGCTCTGTATCTCCATGGTTATGGATTACAAACCACATATGTAGGCCTGTCCAGAAGCTTTCACTCCCTGCTAGCCTATAGACCAGGGTTCAGTAACCACTGCGCCTCAAGCTGTTATGAAGCTACAACTCCCAGCATGTACACCTACTTGGTTGTTCTTGGAACTCCCATAGAAGTGATTTGAGCCTGCTGGGAGTTGTAGATTCACAACAGTTAGACTGCCAGAGGCCTTTACAGGGGTTGTGCAGTGGCATTATTTCAGGTCGGCACCACCACCGATCAGCCTCAGAGTTTACCTGTATGTCACCTGCTCTGTAGCAGCGGTGCAGTGAACAGGACAAGCAGTAGTAATTACACTGCGCAGGTAAACTTTGAAGAGGAAGTGGCGATTGCATGTGCACCACGACCCCTCCAATCAGCTGGTTATCGGACCCCCACCATTCTGATATTGATGACCTGTCCTCAGGATAGGCCATCAATATTACACCATTGCACAACCCCTTTAAGGTATATCTGTCAGTCTGTGAGAGACCACCCCCCCCCTCTCCCCTCCTGCTTTTCTAGTCACTTTTTGAAAAGTAGGCTCCGCCTACTTGTGTTGTCCCGCCTTCTATCAGTTTGGACCCACCTACAATATGGGGCCACTTGTACCTTTTATTTTCCAGGGCCACGTTAAGTTCCCAGTCCACCCCAGTAGGTCTTAATAGGAAATGTACATTTGGTTAGCATATCCTTTAAAGCAGGGATGCTCAACCTGCGGCTCTCCAGCTGTTGTAAAACTACAACTCCCACAATGCCCTTCTGTAAGATGATAACTGTAGGCTGTCAGGGAATGATGGGAGTTGTAGTTTTGCAACAGCTGGAGGGCCGCAGGTTGAGCATGCCTGCTTTAAAGGGATTGTTCATCTTTGGGGAGGCTTTCTGCCAAAGCTCCCCAGGTGCCCGGATTTGCGGAGGGAAGCATACTTACCTGCTCCCCGCCGCAGATTCATTCCAGGTCCTCAACATCCTGTTTGACTCACGTGGCCTCTGAAGCCAATGACTAGCCGCAGCGGTGACGTGTCCCCCATGTGTCACATGATCCAGTTATTTGACAATGGGGGACAGGTCACTGCTGCGGCCAATCACTAGCAGCAGGGGCCACATGACCTGACAGGATGGAGACCGAAGCGAGTCAGCCACAGCGGGTGGACCGTAGGGACCAGAACCCAGCGGCAGGAAGAAGTTAAGTATGCTTCCCTCCGCAGGCCCGGTCACGTGGGATACTGGGAGGGGGGGTAGCAAAACAGCACACCAAAGATGAACAACCCTTTTAAGTATTGATGTCATTGGGTAATTATTTATCGTCATTCCCACGATATGAAATGACCCCATGAGCGCCCGGCACGTCCTCCGCACTTACATACAGCTGGTAGGAGAAGGTGAGAATAAGCTGGACGCCGTGCACATCCTCCACAGGTAGTAAAGGGAGCTCCAAGTTAAAATTCAACTGATCCATCTTTCCATCTTGGTTTTTATCTTCTTCTCGAACCTGTAAGTCGAACCAGCATGGTAGTGTGAATGCGCCCTTAGACTGTGGCTAACCAGTATACAGAACACGGCTACATACCGATACTTGGGGTATCCGGAGCCGCTCCCCCACTAAGCTGTTGAATCCTTGAAATGTGCTCCAGGCTACATAACCCCCGCTGCTGCCGGTGAGGGCGATCAGCAACGCCTCGTAGCGGAAATGGACATTGGGCTGTTCTTCATAAGAGCTTTGTTTCAACCAAAAACCTGAAAGAAATGGTTAAATGGATTACAAAAAAGAAAGGTGCTAAAACGGACAGAATGTGGTAAGAGAGGGACGTCTCACCCTGGCTGCGGTAAGCAACTAAGAGTGGGGGGATATAGGTGAGCACCAGCACCACCAGGAGGAAGAGCGAGGCTCTGGAGCACAGGCTGCTTCTGTATCTAACCAGCAGCGGGTGAGAGTAGACCTCATAGATCGCCATGGTGGAGATGCCGGGGTGTCCGCGCCTTCAAAGGGTTAATTCTTGGCCGGACGCTCTGCTGCTTTTTACATGGATCCTGCTGTACAAGTAAAAGGGGAAAAATGCAAATAGAGAAAACACTCTTCATCCCCCAAAAATATGGTGTTATCTTCTGTCTACATTATTACATGTACCCCTCCTCTATATACCTCCTCCTGTGTACCTCTATATATATACCCCCCTCCTGTGTACCTCTATATATATATATCCCCCCTACTGTGTCCCTCTATATATATATCCCCTCCTGTGTCCCTCTATATATACCCCCCACCTGTGTACCTCTATATATATATATCCCCCCTACTGTGTCCCTCTATATATATACCCCCCTCCTGTGTCCCTCTATATATACCCCCCCACCTGTGTACCTCTATATATATATATCCCCCCTACTGTGTCCCTCTATATATATACCCCCCTCCTGTGTCCCTCTATATATACCCCTCCTGTGTCCCTCTATATATACTCCCCTCCTGTGTCCTCTATATATATATACCCCTACTGTGTCCCTCTATATATACCCCCTCCTGTGTCCCTCTATATATACTCCCCTTGTCCCTCTATATCTCCCCTCCTGTGTCCCTCTATATATATCCCCCTGTGTACCTCTCTATATATACTCCCTCCTGTGTCCCTCTATATATACTCCCCTCCTGTGTCCCTCTATATATACACCCCTCCTGTGTACCTCTCTATATATATCCCCCCTACTGTGTACCTCTATATATATCCCCTCCTGTGTACCTCTATATATACTCCCCTCCTGTGTCCCTCTATATATACACCCCTCCTGTGTCCCTCTATATATATCCCCTACTGTGTACCTCTATATATATACCCCTCCTGTGTCCCTCTATATATACTCCCCTCCTGTGTCCCTCTATATATACACCCCCTCCTGTGTCCCTCTATATACTCCCCTCCTGTGTCCTCTCTATATACCCCCTCCTGTGTCCCTCTATATATACCCCCTCCTGTGTCCCTCTATATATATATCCCCCCTACTGTGTACCTCTATATATATACCCCCCTCCTGTGTACCTCTATATATACACCCCCCTCCTGTGTCCCTCTATATATATATATCCCCCCTACTGTGTACCTCTATATATACACCCCCCTCCTGTGTACCTCTATATATATATATCCCCCCTACTGTGTACCTCTATATATACCCCCTCCTGTGTACCTCTATATATATATATCCCCCCTACTGTGTACCTCTATATATACCCCCCTCCTGTGTACCTCTATATATATATATATACCCCTCCTGTGTCCCCCTATATATACCCCCCTCCTGTGTCCCTATATATATACCCCTCCTGTTTCCCTCTATATATCCCCCTCCTGTGTGTATATATATACCCCCTCCTGTGTACCTCTATATATACCCCCCTCCTGTGTACCTCTATATATATATATATATATATCCCCTCCTGTTTCCTCTATATATATACCCCCTCCTGTGTACCTCTATATACTCCCCTCCTGTGTCCCTCTATATATACCCCCTCCTGTGTCCCCCTATATATACACCCCCTCCTGTGTACCTCTATATACCCCCCTCCTGTGTCCCTCTATATATACCCCCCTTCTAGTCTGCCCCCTCTCCCTCCCCGCGGCTGCCACCGCCGTTCCGCACCAGGAGCTGAGGACCCCGGGACCCCCGATTACCTCAGACAGGAGACTCTAAACGCGCGGTCTCTATTCTGGTGTCTCCATAGCAACGGACGCCATGAACCGGAAATACTAGGTAATGACAAGCAGTACACCGGAAGCGGCTCCTGGGCACGTGATGTTGGGCAGCCTGTGTCCCTGTAACATTATAGGCACAGATTCGTGATCTAGTATGTGAGTGGTCAGGACTCTGTGGCTCACCAGTTGTCAGTAATGCTGGGAGTTGTAGTTCCACATCAGCTGGAGGGCCACAGACATTCCTGTATGGTAAATATGAGAGGAGTACAGCACACACTGGGCAGGGGCGGTGTACATGTATGACTGGGTCAGTGCAGGTGACAGGCTGCCCCCCACATACATGACATGGGGCCAGCCAGGAGCAGGGGTGGCTTCATCTTCTGCACCCCATAGTCATCCACAGGGGGGGATAGCCGCTGATACTGCTAGGCCAGAGAAAGCTTCCCCCACTTACAGCCGAGGGGCGCCGCACACATCGAGGCCTTAGGCCTAGTGCATATGACCGTATGTATTTTGCAGTCCACGATCTGTAAAATACGGATGACAACCGTTTGCGTCCCACACTTTCCGTGGCCTCCATTGTCAAAATTCCTATTCTTGTGTGCACAACGGACCAGAATGGCACCCGCTCTATTTTTTGCGGGACGGCATACAGGTGTGGACAGCACTCGGTGTCCTCATATTTTGTCAGCCTATTAAAATGTAAGGGTCCGCATCCGATCCACGAAAAATGCAGAAAAAAAGCTGGTCGTGTGTATAAAGCCTTAGACATAAGTCTGTGTTGTTTTCCATCCGTGAAAGGACCGCTCCCATGTTTTTGTCCGTTTTTTTTACATCCGTGTCTCATCTGTTTATCACAGGCTTGAAAAAAAGCAAACAGAAGGCGGCCATTTTGGCCAATGCCACTTTCCAGAGCATCTCCAGCTCTGTCCATCTCCATGGCTTCTGTGCGCTGTCTGCGGTGCTGAGGGAACCATTTACCCGAATGGGCGCTTATGGTCGATAAAATGGAGCACAGTAGTGGTGGTGATTACACCTATTGAATTCAATGGATCCATGTGCTGTCCATGGAGAACGTGAGCTGCACATGTCCCTATCCCACCGAGGTGTGAACAGGGGTGGACTGGCCATAAACCCCACAGGGAAATTTCACGGTTGGCCGATGCTCAGGGGACGCCCAAAGCCTTCCCGCATCGCCAGCTTCAGCATTAATTAATACTAGGGGCATGAAGTACTTATGCACCTTGCCGGCCCTCCTCAATTCCTCTGGAAGTCCTCAGGACTGTGATACAGTTGAATACTGCAGCAGGACTGGCGGTATATTGTGCTGCACTGTCGTATCTTGGTTATTTGGGGTAGTATATTGTGCTGCACAGTGGTATCTGGTTCTGATGGAGCAGTATATTGTGCTGCACTGTGGTATTTGGTTCTGCTGGGGCAGTATATTGTGCTGCACTGTGGTATCTGGTTCTGTTGGGGCGGTATATTGTGCTGCACTGTGGTATCTGGTTCTGCTGGGGCAGTATATTGTGCTGCACTGTGGTATCTGGTTCTGCTGGGGCAGTATATTGTGCGGCACTGTGGTATCTGGTTCTGCTGGGGCGGTATATTGTGCTGCACTGTCGTATCTGGTTCTGCTGAGGCAGTATATTGTGCTGCACTGTGGTATCTGGTTCTGCTGGGGCAGTATATTGTGCTGCACTGTGGTATCTGGTTCTGCTGGGGCAGTATATTGTGCTGCACTGTAGTATTTGGTTCTGCTGGGGCGGTATATTGTGCTGCACTGTGGTATCTGGTTCTGTTGGGGCAGTATATTGTGCTGCACTGTGGTATCTGGTTCTTTTGGGGCAGTATATTGTGCTGCACTGTGGTATCTGGTTCTTCTGGGGCAGTATATTGTGCTGCACTGTGGTATCTGGTTCTGCTGGGGCAGTATATTGTGCTGCACTGTGGTATCTGGTTGTGCTGGGGCGGTATATTGTGCTGCACTGTCGTATCTGGTTCTGCTGGGGCAGTATATTGTGCGGCACTGTGGTATCTGGTTCTGCTGGGGCGGTATATTGTGCTGCACTGTGGTATCTGGTTCTGCTGGGGCAGTATATTGTGCTGCACTGTGGTATTTGGTTCTGTTGGGGCAGTTTTGTGCTGCACTGTGGTATCTGGTTCTGCTGGGGCAGTATATTGTGCTGCACTGTGGTATCTGGTTCTGTTGGGGCAGTATATTGTGCTGCACTGTGGTATTTGGGTCTGTTGGGGCAGTATATTGTGCTGCACTGTGGTATTTGGTTCTGCTGGGGCAGTATTTTGTGCTGCACTGTGGTATATGG
The DNA here is from genome assembly GCA_033119425.1 of Bufotes viridis. Lineage (NCBI taxonomy): Eukaryota > Metazoa > Chordata > Amphibia > Anura > Bufonidae > Bufotes > Bufotes viridis. The sequence continues at coordinate 99,030,917 of CM065598.1, forward strand.
TTCTGCTGGGGCAGTATATTGTGCTGCACTGTGGTATTTGGTTCTGCTGGGGCAGTATATTGTGCTGCACTGTGGTATTTGGTTCTGTTGGGGCAGTATATTGTGCTGAATAAATTTTCATTTGTTGTTACAAACTTATGTATAATCTACTCTATTAATCATAGAAATATAAATACAGGTAATTATAATATTTTGAGATCCCTTTAACACGTGTAACCCCTATAAAAAATAAATATGATAAAATCTAATCACCCGATCGCTCTTGGTCCCTTTAATATTATCACCCCCCGCGGAGCTCGCACATCTGCTATTGTCAATGATGTTCTTTTCAATCTCCTCTATTGCGATATCAGATACATGGGTTTTCTGCGCAGTTTATATTCACTGGTATTACATCGTAGAGTATATTGCCCTGGTGAACGCCGTGTGCTCCTTGTTTGAGTTGATGGAAAGTTTTCAACGCTGCGCTCATGATTGGTGTTGCAGATTGCACTTTTGTTGTTCACTCATCCATGACAAGTAGTTTTTATAGTAATGTGTCAGATGTCTCTTACTGGGATTGTTCAGATTTTTTAGATTTTTCTGCGCTGCCGGCTCCTGTGTCTTTCTTTCGGCCGGGTTGTTCACGCATTCTTACCACTGTAACCTCAGTGACGGTAGGTGTACTGTGTGCTTTCCTTAATCCTGGGAGATATGGTTGCTATTTTATCGGAGATGTAGATGCAGTACAGTATCGCCGTCTAACTAGCCAGACGCGTTTCAGAACTTAATGTTTCTTCCTCAGTGGTAAAGAAATTGTGTTCATACTGGGACCTTCCATTCTTATATGTTTGCTTTCAGTCTTCAATAAAACCTGGACTGCACCTTACGACTGCTTTGGTGTTCACATTTTGCAAATTTGCTCAATTCTTGTTACTTCAATGTAGCGTTATTCAGTGCATTGTATAAATAATAATAAGAGCTTAATGTCCCTAAAGACATAGGAAATAGAATATAGAAATAGATATTCCATGATTGCTCCTTTGCGATATGTTGTAATTGCTATAGCCTAAGATTATATCTAACTAGGATATAACTGGATGTACATAAATGACAAGTTTCAAGATGGTCTAGGTCAGTGATGGGCAAAGTGCGGCTCTCCAGCTGTTGCTAAACTACAACTCCCACCATGCCCTGCAGTAGGCTGATAGCTATAGACAGGCTTTGCATGCTGGGAGTTGTAGTTCTGCAACAGCTGGAGAGCCGCACGTTGCCCATCACTGGTCTAGGGTATATCTGATATCTGGGGCGAAGGGATGGAGGGGAGGGCGCAGGGCGTGTCGATGCCAGGCTGTATACCAGCGCATCGACATGCTCTGCGTCCTCCCCAGACATCAGATATACCTAGACCATCTGGAAACTTGCCATTTATGTACATCCAGTTATATCCTAGTTAGGCTACTTTCACACTAGCGTTAATGTTTTCCAGTACTGAGATCCGACAGAGGGTCTCAATATCTCCAAAATGCATTCCGTTCTGTTTGGTCGCGTTCTCATACCGGAGAGCAGCATGCTGTGGTTTTCTTTCAGTCCTGGGATGCGGAGCAAAACAGATCCGTCATGACCCACAATGCAAGTCAATGCAACACAATAGAAAACGGATCCGTTCCCTGTGACTGTCAATGGAGTTCATGACGGATCCGTCTTGGCTATAGAAGACATAATACAACCGGATCCGTCCCCCGTCTTGGCTATGTTAAAGATAATACAACCGGATCCGTCCCCCGTCTTGGCTATGTTAAAGATAATACAACCGGATCCGTTAATAACGGATGCAGATGGTTGTTTTATCAGTAAGGGTACTTTCACACTAGCGTTTTGGATTCCGTTTGTGAGATCCGTTACAGGGCTCTCACAAACGTTCCAAAACGGATCAGTTAAGTCCCAATGCATTCTGAATGGATAAGGATCCGTTCAGAATGCATCAGTTCGGCTCCGTTCCGCCTCTATTACGTTTTGGAGGCGGACACCAAAGCGCAGCATGCAGCATTTTGGTGTCCGTCTGAAGAGCGGAGCCTAACGGATCCGTTTTTTACAATGTAAGTCAATGAGGGGCGGATCCGTTGTCAGTGACACAATATAGTGCATTTGAAAGCGGATCCGTTCCCCATTGACTTTCAATGTAATCCAAAAGCGGATCCGTTTTGGACTTTGTCATTTTCTTTAAACCTAATGCAAGCGGATCCGTTCTGAGCGGATACAAGCGTTTGCATTAGAGTGCTGGATCCGTCTGTGAAAATAAACAGACGGATCCGACTCGCGCTAGTGTGAAAGTACCCTAATGGAAGCGTTTTTGCTCAACCCTGCCGGATCAGGCGAAACGTAAGTATGAAAGTGGCCTTAGATATAATCTTAGGCTATAGCAATTACAACAGCATCTCAACGAGCAATCATGGAATATCTATTTTTATTTTTATCATTATTATTTTATTTGCATTTTCTATTTTTTATCTCTTTATTATATTTCCTATATCTTTAAGGACATTAGTTATGTTATGGTAGCTCTTATTATTATTTATACAATGCACTGAATAACGCTACATTGAAGTAACAAGAATTGAGCAAAATCGCTAAATGTGAACACCAAAGCGGTCGTAAGGTCCAGTCCAGGTTTTATTAAAGACTGAAAGCAAACATTAAGAATGGAAGGTCCCAGTATGAACACAATTTCTTTACCACTGAGGAAGAAACATTAAGTTCTGAAACGCGTCTGGCTAGTTAGACGGCGATTCTGTACTGCATCTACATCTCCGATAAAATAGCAACCATATCTCCCAGGATTAAGGAAAGCACACAGTACACCTACCGTCACCTCCGGAGGTTCGGCGTGGGTAAGAATGCGCGAGAACAACCCGGCCGAAAGAAAGACACAAGAGCCGGCAGCGCAGAAAAATCTAAAAAATCTGAACAATCCCGGAAGGAGACATCTGACACATTACTATAAAAACTACTTGTCATGGATGAGTGAACAACAAAAGTGCAATCTGCAACACCAATCACGAGCGCAGCGTTGAAAACTTTCCATCAACTCAAACAAGGAGCACACGGCGTTCACCAGGGCAATAGACCGTTAGCTCCATATATATTTGGACAGACATTCTTCTAATTCAGATGCAGTTGAAGTTCAGACTTTCAGCTTTAATTCAGTCGGTTGAACAAATAATTGCATAAAAATGCGAGGAACGAAAGCATTTTTTAAACTCAATCCCTTCATTTCCGGGGCTCAAAAGTAATTGGACAAATTAAATCATTCTAAATAAAATGTTCATTTCTAATACTTGTTGGCAATGACTGCCTTAAGTCGATGACGTCAGCGCTACACCCGGAAGAGAAGACGCCGGCATCCCTGGTAAAGAGCAGGTGATGCCGGCGTCTTTTCTTCCGGGTGTAGCGCTGACGTCATCGGCGCAGGCGCACTGAGGACGGAGCGCCTGCCGAGCGTCCTTCACTCAGAGCGCCTGCGCCGACTAAAGACCGAGACGGCGCAGGCGCGGGATTGCAGCTGCAGACAGGGCCAGCGAGAGGAGGAGAGCGCGCTGGCCCTGTCTATCAAAAGAAGAGGGGGCGTTCCAAGGCCATGAAGATGCGGCGGCTACCAGCAAGTACCCGCCCAACTTGCTGGTAGCGAAGCTAATTTACATATGACAAAAGTAAGTTTTTAAGAAGATTGCAAACAGAAAAAAAGATATTAAACATATGTTTGAACTCAGCTGACATTAGCAAGTAGCTAATGTCAGCTAGTGAAAATTACATCAGTGGGGGTGACAGAAGCCCTTTAATAAACTCCTGGGTTGCTTTGGCTTTATGTTTTGGGTCATTGCCCATTGACCAATCAGTTTGGCTGGATTTGAGCGCACAGTATGTCTGACAACCCCAGAACTCATCCGGCTGCTTCTGTCCTGTGTCACATGATCAATAAACACTAGGGACCCGGGGCCACCGGCAGTCATCATGCCCAAGCGTCACACGGCCTCCGCCGTGTCCTACAGATGATGTGGTAGCTTTGGATCATGAGCTGTACCGTGCCTTCGCCATACTTTTTTCTTTCCATCCTTCTGGTAGAGGTTGATCTTGGTTTCTTCCGTCCAAAGAATGTTCTTCCAGAAGTGTGCTGGTTTTTAAGATTTTTTTTTTAGCAAAGTCCAGTCTCGCCTTCTTCTTCTTGAGGCTTACGAGCGGCTCGCACCGCGCAGTGAACCATCTGGATTTCCTTTCATTCAGTCTTCTCTTTATGGTAGATTTGGATATTGATCGCCGATATCCTGGAGAGTGGTGGTCACTTGGTCGGCTGTTGTGAAGGGGCTTCTCTTCACCGTGGTAATTATTCTGCGATCATCCACCATTGGTGTCTCTCGTGGGCGTCCAGGTCTTGTTGCATTGTTGAGGTCACCAGCGCTTTCTTTCTTTCTCAGGATGCACCAAACTGTAGGTTTTTCCACTCCTAATAGTGTAGAAATAGTTTTTTCTGTTTTCGCAGCTGAAGGATGGCTTGTTTCACCTGCATGTAGACCTCCTCTGACCGCTGTTTACTTCTCAGCAAAATCTTCAAAATGCAAGCACCGCACCTCAGATCAGCTCCAGACCTTTTATGTGCTTAATTGAGAATGAAATAATGAAGGAATTGCCCACAGCTGCCCAGGAAACAGCCTTTGAGTCAATTGTCCGAGTACTTTTGGTCCCTTTAAAAACAGGGTTCCACATGTAAAGGAGCGGAAACTCCTAAACCCTTCAACCGATTTTAATGTGGATACCCGCAAATGAAAGCGAAAAGTCTGGACTTTATGTCCATTATATGAATATGTTGTAGTAAACAAGTAAAAAAAACTAAATTTGTGTCAGTGTCCAAATATATATGGACCTAACTGTATTCTATGATGAGATACCACGGCATATAAACTGATAGTGCTGCCATTAGTTTTGGATTTTGTAAACTGCACAGAAAACCCATGTATATGATATCGAAATGAAGGAGATTGAAAGCTCCGCAGGTGATGATAATATTAATGGGACCAAGAGCGATCGAGTGATTTGATTTTATCATATTTATTTTTTACTTTTCATAGGGGTTACATGTGTTAAAGGGGTATTCCCATCACGCCGTTTCATACTTACCTGCTACCGGCGCGCCGTCCACTTCCTGGTTTCGGCAGGGGGCGGGCTCCATCTTGATTGAAGTCTTCTTCCAGCCGGGCCTCGTGTTAGACTGAACGCGCACAGCGCCGCGCATGGGCCATGGTGATTTCTTCCGGGCAAGTATACTATACTGGCCAGGGAGAAGGCACCATGGCTGGCGCATGCGCAGTGTTGGCGTGCACTTTCAGGACTGCGCATGGCCAGGAGAAAAGAAGAAGTCTTCTGCGCAAGCGCAGCCACTGCAATTCCGGAGAAGAGCGGTGGCCATAACCAGGGGAGACGGAAGACAACAATCAGGTAAGTATAGATCCATTTTCTCCTAAGGGGTGGGAATTACTTAATTACATATATTTATTAAAATGATCATTAACAGATTTAACAGTGATCATTGTGACGGGAATACCCCTTTAAAGAGATCTCAGAATATTATAATGACCTGTTTTTTATTTTTATTTCTATTTATATAATTAATAGAGTATGATATACATAAGTTTGTAACAATAAATGTAAATTTATCCCGTGAGCCAGCCATGTATATTTTTTGTGATTGAACAGACGCTTTTTGGTGGAGAACAGGCTGAGCTCCGGAATACCATATATCTGGTGAGCCTAACTATCCATGAATTGGTATTTGGTTCTGCTGGGGCAGTATATTGTGCTGCACTGTGGTATTTGGTTCTGCTGGGGCAGTATATTGTGCTGCACTGTGGTATCTGGTTCTGCTGGGGCGGTATATTGTGCTGCACTGTGGTATCTGGTTCTGCTGAGGCAGTATATTGTGCTGCACTGTGGTATTTGGTTCTGCTGGGGCAGTATATAGTGCTGTACTCTGGTATTTGGTTCTGTTGGGGCAGTATTTAGTGTGCACTGTGGTATTTGGCTCTGCTGGGGCGGTATATTGTGCTGCACTGTGGTATCTGGTTCTGCTGGGGCGGTATTTTGTGCTGCACTGTGCTATTTGGTTCTGCTGGGGCGGTATTTAGTGCTGCACAGTGGTATTTGGTTCTGCTGGGGCGGTATTTTGTGCTGCACTGTGCTATTTGGTTCTGCTGGGGCGGTATTTAGTGCTGCACTGTGGTATCTGGTTCTGCTGGGGCAGTATATTGTGCTACACTGGTATTTGGTTCTGCTGGGGCAGTATTTAGTGCTGCACTGTGGGATTTGGTTCTGCTGGGGCGGTATATTGTGCTGCACTGTGGTATCTGGTTCTGCTGGGGCGGTATTTAGTGCTGCACTGTGGTATTTGGTTCTGCAGGGGTGGTATTTAGTGCTGCACTGTGGTATTTGGTCCTGCGTGGGCGGTATTTAGTGCTGCACTATGGTATTTGGTCCTGCGTGGGCGGTATTTTGTGCTGCACTGTGGTATTTGGTCCTGCGTGGGCGGTATTTTGTGCTGCACTATGGTATTTGGTTCTGCGGGGGCGGTATTTTTTGCTGTACTATGGTATTTATGGCCCCGCCTACTTCTTTTATCCCTGCCTACCACCTTCCTTCACTATGGACCGCCTACAACATGGAACTACTTTTAGTTTTTATTGCAGGGTGCCCATATGTTCCCAGTCGGCCCAGGGTGTGAATAGCGCCTGAAAAGCACCAGGTTAGATGAATTTCAGCAGCACTGACCACTATCTAAGGGTGTGGTGCAGGTATGAAAACTGGGCTGCAGAAGGGGCAGGGTGTGCGCAAATGTGAGCTGATTGGGGGCGAGCGTTCTGGGCATAGTCTCCCGGGTTCGGCGTGAAAGGCTGTTTAAGGAAGAACTCCCACAAAAAAATGTTATTCTCTGACCTGTTAGAAAGGTACATGATGTAATCCTCTTACCAGTGATTGTATCTGTGAGTTATAACCTCCCTTCTGATCCTCAGCTGTGTCATGTGACCACCACTCTGATCTCTGAAGCTGGTTACTTCTTTATTCATCCCTATGAGACTGACATTGAGCTGCCATAGGAATACATAGAGAAACTGACTTCCTGTCCACACATAAGATGCCGGGTTAAGACTCATTCACACGTCAGTGTTTAGTCAGTGTTTTTCTTCAGTGATTGTGAGCCGAAACTAGGAGTAGAGCCTCCACAGACATCAGCAGGTATAAGGGAAGGAACCGCACCTGTTCTTTCTTTTTGGCTCAAAATCACTGACCAAACCCTGATGTGTGAATGAGGCATTATTTGGAAAGTCTGAGTGCTGGTCACATGACACAGCTGAGCATCAGAAGGGAGGTTATAACTCACAGATACAGTCACTGGTGAGGAGATTGCATTCACTACAGTTTCTGTGGGAGTGCTTCTTTAAATTCTGGTAAGTACAATGGTGGTGTCTTGATGCGGAGAAGTAGGATCAGGCATGATGAGTTTCAACACGCCCGATCCTTTGTTGCAGCTGCCAGAGATGTCAGAGTCTCTCTTCCCTCCCCCCCCCTATTGAACGCTCACATGGATTATTCCCATTTCTTGCAGTGATGCAGGTCCATAGAGTGGACAGGAGGCCCGGATGGCGCAGACTTAGGGGTGACTGTCATTTTTTTTAAATTTAAGACATTGTAAGAATTGCCAGGGGTCTTTAATGGGTCTGTGTTCATCTTGAGGGGTGCTGAAAGAGATCTTTTGCACTGCTTGTGATTGGATTGCCATAGTTTGGGGGTGTGTCCTCTACAAATGGGCGGGGCTCAGGGTCTTGTCCCTACACAGGTCGCAAGCTTCAAAATGTAAACGAAATGTGCTGCTATTCACTGACAAGCAATAGTTTTGTAAAGGTGAGCAACTGTGCATTGATTTTTGAACTTTTTTTGTATTGCATAAAAACCTTTTTAAAAAAAACAAACAAACCCATTCCTGCAGAGATGTCGGAATAACACTGGGGCAGGATCAGTGTAAACTAAGGACGTGATTATATTATTTACAGCCTCTGTTTCAGGATGACGTCATCGGCGGCGCTCTACGTCACACAGTGACTGACAGTTCGCCCCGCCCACTTTCCCTCATTTCTGTGTGGGTGGGTCCAGGAAGCGTTGTGCTCCGGAAGTGACGTCAGAGGGAGGCTCCGCCCTGTTGTTGTTGTCGTCGCTGTCACCGCTCGGTAACATGAAGTGGATGTTCAAGGAAGACCACGCACTGGGTGAGAGGGGGCGCGGGGAGGCCGGGCCCCTGTCATGTCACGATAGTCGTGCCTCATCATAGACCCTCTGTACCGCCCTATACTCCCCTGTAAGCTCTGCCTTTCACGTTACCACAAGCTCCCATCCCCCTACACATCTGTGTGTCTGCCCTCCAGCCTCCCCCTCCTATATATCATGTCATATCGCGATATCCTGTCATCACCTGCTGCCCTAGTTCTCCCACCTCCATCCTCTTTGCTTTGCCACATAATGTCTCCCCTCCTCTCACTATGTTCTGTATCGTGACATATCGCAATAGCCTTCCCTATCTCTCATCACGATAGTGTAAAACCGCTACAGTGATATGGAAAATATGGGAGCGTTTCCTGTACGCCACCGCTGTCCTCCCCCCATATCACTATGTATAGGCACCGATCACGATATGTGAAGTACTACAACTCCCAGTAAATAGAACCCAGAGTTGTCCTTTTCAAGGGGTCGACCATCTCCTAAATATATGGGAGGGGCAGCAATATGTTACCCCTCCACTATATGTGATCTCACAGCTGTATGATGTGCTGCCCATCCACCGCTGTACGCTACCCCTCCGCTATATGTTATCTCACAGCTGTATAATGTGCTGCCCATCCACCGCTGTACGCTACCCCTCCGCTATATGTTATCTCAGCTGTATAATGTGCTGCCCATCCCCCGCTGTACGTTACCCCTCAGCTATATGTGATCTCAGCTGTATGATGTGCTGCCCATCCCCCGCTGTACGTTACCCCTCCATTATATGTGATCTCACAGCTGTATGAGGTGCTGCCCATCCTCCGCTGTACGTTACCCCTCCGCTATATGTGATCTCACAGCTGTATGATGTGCTGCCCATCCCCCGCTGTACGTTACCCCTCCATTATATGTGATCTCACAGCTGTATGAGGTGCTGCCCATCCTCCGCTGTACGTTACCCCTCCGCTATATGTGATCTCACAGCTGTATGATGTGCTGCCCATCCCCCGCTGTACGTTACCCCTCCGCTATATGTGATCTCAGAGCTGTATGATGTGCTGCCCATCCCCCGCTGTACGTTACCCCTCCGCTATATGTGATCTCAGAGCTGTATGATGTGCTGCCCATCCACCGCTGTACGCTACCCCTCCACTATATGTGATCTCACAGCTGTATGATGTGCTGCCCATCCCCCGCTGTATGCTACCCCTCCACTATATGTGATCTCAGAGCTGTATGATGTGCTGCCCATCCCCCGCTGTACGTTACCCCTCCACTATATGTGATCTCAGAGCTGTATGATGTGCTGCCCATCCCCCGCTGTACGTTACCCCTCCACTATGTGATCTCACAGCTGTATAATGTGCTGCCCATCCCCCTCTATATGTTACCCCTCCACTATATGTGATCTCACAGCTGTATGATGTGCTGCCCATCCCCGCTGTACGTTACCCCTCCGCTATATGTGATCTCAGAGCTGTATAATGTGCTGCCCATCCCCTGCTGTACGTTACCCCTCCACTATATGTGATCTCAGAGCTGTATGATGTGCTGCCCATCCACCGCTGTACGCTACCCCTCCGCTATATGTGATCTCAGAGCTGTATGATGTGCTGCCCATCCCCCGCTATACGGTACCCCTCCGCTATATGTGATCTCACGGCTGTATGATGTGCTGCCCATCCCCTCTGTACGCTACCCCTCCGCTATATGTGATCTCACAGCTGTATGATGTGCTGCCCATCCCCCGCTGTATGCTACCCCTCCACTATATGTGATCTCAGAGCTGTATGATGTGCTGCCCATCCACCGCTGTACGCTACCCCTCCACTATATGTGATCTCACAGCTGTATGATGTGCTGCCCATCCCCCGCTGTACGTTACCCCTCCGCAATATGTGATCTCACAGCTGTATAATGTGCTGCCCATCCCCCGCTGTACGTTACCCCTCCACTATATGTGATCTCACAGCTGTATGATGTGCTGCCCATCCCCCGCTGTACGTTACCCCTCCGCTATATGTGATCTCAGAGCTGTATGATGTGCTGCCCATCCCCCGCTGTACGTTACCCCTCCGCTATATGTGATCTCAGAGCTGTATGATGTGCTGCCCATCCCCCGCTGTACGCTACCCCTCCGCTATATGTGATCTCAGAGCTGTATGAGGTGCTGCCCATCCCCCGCTGTACGCTACCCCTCCACTATATGTGATCTCACAGCTGTATGATGTGCTGCCCATCCACCACTGTACGCTACCCCCTCCACTATATGTGATCTCACAGCTGTATGATGTGCTGCCCATCCCCCTCTATATGTTACCCCTCCACTATATGTGATCTCACAGCTGTATGAGGTGCTGCCCATCCCCCGCTGTACGCTACCCCTCCACTATATGTGATCTCACAGCTGTATGAGGTGCTGCCCATCCCCCGCTGTACGTTACCCCTCCATTATATGTGATCTCACAGCTGTATGATGTGCTGCCCATCCCCCGCTGTACGTTACCCCTCCATTATATGTGATCTCACAGCTGTATGATGTGCTGCCCATCCACCACTGTACATTACCCCTCCACTATGTGATCTCACAGCTGTATGATGTGCTGCCCATCCCCCGCTGTACGTTACCCCCTCCACTATATGTGATCTCACAGCTGTATGATGTGCTACCCATCCCCCGCTGTACGTTACCCCTCCGCTATATGTGATCTCAGAGCTGTATGATGTGCTGCCCATCCACCACTGTACGCTACCCCCTCCACTATATGTGATCTCACAGCTGTATGATGTGCTGCCCATCCCCCGCTGTACGTTACCCCCTCCACTATATGTGATCTCACAGCTGTATGATGTGCTGCCCATCCACCACTGTACGTTACCCCCTCCACTATATGTGATCTCACAGCTGTATGATGTGCTGCCCATCCCCCGCTGTACGTTACCCCTCCACTATATGTGATCTCACAGCTGTATGATGTGCTGCCCATCCACCGCTGTATGCTACCCCTCCACTATATGTGATCTCACAGCTGTATGATGTGCTGCCCATCCCCCTCTATATGTTACCCCCTCCGCTATATGTGATCTCACAGCTGTATAATTTGCTGCCCATCCACCGCTGTATGCTACCCCTCCACTATATGTGATCTCACAGCTGTATGATGTGCTGCCCATCCCCCGCTGTACGTTACCCCTCCATTATATGTGATCTCACAGCTGTATGATGTGCTGCCCATCCTCCGAAATACGTTACCCCTCCATTATATGTGATCTCACAGCTGTATGATGTGCTGCCCATCCCCCGCTGTACGTTACCCCTCCGCTATATGTGATCTCAGAGCTGTATGATGTGCTGCCCATCCCCCGCTGTACGTTACCCCTCCGCTATATGTGATCTCACAGCTGTATGATGTGCTGCCCATCCTCCGCTGTACGTTACCCCTCCACAATATGTGATCTACCAGAAGAATACGTGCCAGAGCGAGGCGACGTGTATACCAGAAGGGCGCACAATGACAACCGGGTCCTCTCAAGCAAAAAGAAGAAACCCTTTATTGGCAAAGCCTACGCGTTTCGGGGTTCTTGCGACCCCTTTTTCAAGTCTGAGTAGATGGGTTTGATCCAACGTACGGTGAGGTGTACGAGGAATTTCTATTTTGCTTGCTGTGTGGAGCAGTCCTGATGCGCGTGGGACGCTCTCACTACACCGTCCCACGTGCATCAGGACTGCTCCACACAGCAAGCAAAATAGAAATTCCTCGTACACCTCACCGTACGTTGGATCAAACCCATCTACTCAGACTTGAAAAAGGGGTCGCAAGAACCCCAAAACGCGTAGTCTTTGCCAATAAAGGGTTTCTTCTTTTTGCTTGAGAGGACCCGGTTGTCATTGTGCGCCCTTCTGGTATACACGTCGCCTCGCTCTGGCACGTATTCTTCTGGTTTTTCTCCACCTGAACCGTTGGGGTGGCTCCCACGTAAGGTGACCAAATCCGGCAGCACCAACTGGTCCCCCTCAGCTCCTCTAGCCCGGTTGCATTCACCTTCCTCCTCCCACCTACAAAACTTTGAGAGGAACAGCACAAGGTGAGCACAACTAAAACACAAGCTAAACAAACAAATTCTAAACACACTCACCCTATGAGCGCCTTTCTTCTTTTCTTTTTCTTTTTCTTCTCTTGATGCCATATATTGCTATATGTGATCTCACAGCTGTATGATGTGCTGCCCATCCACCGCTGTACGTTACCCCCTCCGCTATATGTGATCTCACAGCTGTATGAGGTGCTGCCCATCCCCCGCTGTACGTTACCCCCTCCACTATATGTGATCTCACAGCTGTATGATGTGCTACCCATCCCCCGCTGTACGTTACCCCCTCCACTATATGTGATCTCACAGCTGTATGATGTGCTGCCCATCCACCACTAAACGTTACCCCTCCACTGTGATCTCACAGCTGTATGATGTGCTGCCCATCCACCACTGTACGCTACCCCTCCGCTATATGTGATCTCACAGCTGTATGATGTGCTGCCCATCCCCCTCTATATGTTACCCCTCCACTATATGTGATCTCACAGCTGTATGATGTGCTGCCCATCCCCTGCTGTACGTTACCCCTCCACTATATGTGATCTCACAGCTGTATGATGTGCTGCCCATCCTCCGCTGTACGTTACCCCCTCCATTATATGTGATCTCACAGCTGTATGATGTGCTGCCCATCCACCGCTGTACGCTACCCCTCCACTATATGTGATCTCACAGCTGTATGATGTGCTGCCCATCCCCTGCTGTACGTTACCCCTCCACTATATGTGATCTCAGAGCTGTATGATGTGCTGCCCATCCACCGCTGTACGCTACCCCTCCACTATATGTGATCTCACAGCTGTATGATGTGCTGCCCATCCACCGCTGTACGCTACCCCTCCACTATATGTGATCTCACAGCTGTATGATGTGCTGCCCATCCACCACTGTACGTTACCCCCTCCACTATATGTGATCTCACAGCTGTATGATGTGCTGCCCATCCACCGCTGTACGCTACCCCTCCACTATATGTGATCTCACGGCTGTGTAATGTTCTGCTCAATAACCTAGTAAATCTATAATGGAGAGTGACTACAACCATGCGGTCGCCTCCACTGGGAGCCCTGGGGGGATAATGAGGGCCATGGACCATACTATGTGTCATACACTTCTTATGTACTCACTTCTCTTCCCCAGCGTAAACTGCAAAATGAAAACCACCTAAAATCCAGAATGTCCCCGGGTTATGAGGCTGAGGCTTGGGAAGGGGGGGGGGGGGGGGGGTCAGGGGAGAATGGATGACACGGCGTCAGCAGGGGAGCACCCCGAGCACACTCAGCAGTCATTTAGCAGAAAGTTGCATGAATAGCCATTCCCCCCATATCTGCACATTACCAGGATCACTCCAGTAACGCGGCGGCTGCTCCAGATTCCTCCGGGTTCTCCGCATTATCCCATCCTCCAAAGCAATGTGGGGAGGTGCACGGGCGTCCCCTGTAATTACCACTTGTGGAATGGTGAGAATCGGCACTACGGGATATGGTGGTGCCGTATACACCACGAGCTCTTCACGATGAGCGGTCTGACGTCTTCACTCCATTTCTTATTCTTCCAACCTTCTTTAGGTTTTAATTCCGATCTTCCCAATGTTGAAAGGGTTTCCTGAGACTTTGATACTGATCTATCCTCGGGGTAGGTCATCAGTATCTGATCGGTGGGGGCCCGACACCCAGGACCCCCGAAGATCAGCTGGTGCTCCTGTGAGCTCCGCAGCCTTCTCGCAGCTCACCAAGCACAGCGCCGTACATTGTATAGTGGCCGTGCTTGGTATCGCACTCTGCCCCCACCGAACAGATACTGATGACCTTTCCTCAGAAAACCCCTTTAAAGGTGCTGCAGTAGATTTGAATAGACATACCCTTAAAGGGGTTGTTCACTCCGGGATCCTTTCTATAGGATCAGGGAGGCAGGACCTGCAGTGGTAATCATACTTGATCCTCGCTAGCTCTTCATCTACAGGTCCCAGGTGTCCCCACACCAACATCTGGTTCAATGCTGGTCACGTAATTGGCTGCAGAGGTGTCACCCATGCATCATGTCACCGGGTCTCACTGATGCAGGGGTAACACGTGATCTGTGTGACCAGTGTCAAACCGGACGTTGATACAGGGAGACCTGGAACCTGCAGGACAGCGATGGAGCTGGAACCCAGGGGTGGTGATCAGGTAAGTATACGTACCACAGTGGGTCTGGCCACACTGAGGGGGGGGGGAATGGGTCTGTAGAAAAGGCGGACACGCCGGCCTTGCCCTCTTCTCAGAAAGTGGTGAGGGCGGCACAGAAATGCCACTTGCTCCAAAATTAGCTTGAGCTATGAGTGGGAGGGAGAAACAGGACTCACAGGCTTTCTATACGACTGTGGGGGAGCAGGACTCACAGGCTTTCTATACGACTTGGGGGAGCAGGACTCACAGGCTTTCTATACTACTGGGGGGGAGCAGGACTCACAGGCTTTCTATACGACTTGGGGGAGCAGGATTTACAGGCTTTCTATACGACTTGGGGGAGCAGGATTTACAGGCTTTCTATACGACTGGGGGGAGCAGGACTCACAGGCTTTCTATACGACTGGGGGAGCAGGACTCACAGGCTTTCTATACGACTGGGGGAGCAGGACTCACAGGCTTTCTATACGACTGGGGGAGCAGGACTCACAGGCTTTCTATACGACTGGGGGGCAGGACTCACAGGCTTTCTATACGACTGGGGGAGCAGGACTCACAGGCTTTCTATACGACTCGGGGGGGAGCAGGACTCACAGGCTTTCTATACGACTGGGGGAGCAGGACTCACAGGCTTTCTATACGACTGTGGGGGGAGCAGGACTCACAGGCTTTCTATACGACTGTGGGGGGAGCAGGACTCACAGGCTTTCTATACGACTGGGGGGGAGAAGCAGGACTCACAGGCTTTCTCTAGGACTGGGGGGGGGGAGCAGGACTCACAGGCTTTCTCTAGGACTGGGGGGGAGAAGCAGGACTCTCAGGCTTTTTCTGTGAATGGGTGAAAGAAGCAGGCTTTCTTCAGGTGAGCAGGGGAATTGTGACCGCATGTAATCACAGAAACAATACATAGAAATCTGTATGTTCCTGAGATCAGCCTCTCCCCCTCGCCGCTGCTCTCTGATAGCCGACCTGACAGGCTTATATTCTTTCTATCTTATTTTTATAATTTTTAAAGCTGTCATGTGTGATAAACAAGTGCGCTCCTTGTAGATCAGGATGGATTATATGGTGAGCCCCTGAGTATTTTATTACCTTATAGTAATACTGTCACATGCTTATGGTATCAGGTCGCTGACTAGGAGCAGTAAATAAGCCTGGCGAGTAGCAGCAGAGCCCCCACCCTGCGCCCCCGGGGTTTACTGAGGACGTCCGGTGAGAAACTAGGTTTCCATGAGAGGCAGTAAATAGTGGGGAGAGTCCTCGGGTTATTACTGATCAGAGAGGCAGTTATTACGGTATAGCTTAGTTTTCGGTAAAGCGTGTACAGTATTGTGGATGTTTTATAACTTTCTATCTATGGAACGTTTAATTTGATATTGTGCCGATATACATCTGTGGAGAACTTAAAGGGAACCTGTCACCAGGAAATTCACTGATAAACCAGGCACACTGCCTTGTAGGGCTCACTCTGCTGAATATAATGATACCTTTCACTTGGTGATCTGTTGCTTTATTGTGGAGAGAAAGTACTTTTAATCCATATGCTAATGAGCTGATTGGAGTCCAGTAGTTGATATGAGTCCAGCATTTTTTCTATTCAGAGCTGTAGCCCCTCCCCTATTCACTGCTTCAGATGTAAAAGGGGTGTGGTTTATTTATTTATTGATCTATAGAAGTGAATAGGGGAGGGGCTACAGCTCTGAATAGAAAAAATGCTGGACTCATATCAACTACTGGACTCCAATCAGCTCATTAGCATATGGATTAAAAGTACTTTCTCTCCACAATAAAGCAACAGATCACCAAGTGAAAGGTATCATTATATTCAGCAGAGTGAGCCCTACAAGGCAGTGTGCCTGGTTTATCAGTGAATTTCCTGGTGACAGGTTCCCTTTAAAGGGGTATTCCACGTTTGATGACCTTTACTGGGGCGTCCGGCTCTGGGCACCCGAGCTATTTGACAGGGAGGCCTGAGAGCTTTGACAGCTGAAGTCCAACGTGTGTGAGGGGCTATTAGTGGCCCCTCAATCAGGCCTGGCATCCAAAGTACCGGACTCTGTGACTCTGCTGTCCGTGGGATACCTGCCGGCTTATGGCAAGGTATTCGCTGTCCAGGAGGCTGAGGGCGGCCTGACCCCTCACCGGCTGTCCGTGGGATACCTGCCGGCCTGTGGCAATGTATTCGCTGTCCAGGAGGCTGAGGACGGCCTGACCCTCACCTGCTGTCCGTGGGATACCTGCCGGCCTGTGGCGAGGTATTCGCTGTCCAGGAAGCTGAGGACGGCCTGACCCCTCACCTGCTGTCCGTGGGATACCTGCCGGCCTGTGGTGAGGTATTCGCTGTCCAGGAAGCTGAGGACGGCCTGACCCCTCACCTGCTGTCCGTGGGATACCTGCCGGCCTGTGGTGAGGTATTCGCTGTCCAGGAAGCTGAGGACGGCCTGACCCCTCACCGGCTGTCCGTGGGATACCTGCCGGCCTGTGGCGAGGTATTCGCTGTCCAGGAAGCTGTGGACGGCCTGACCCCTCACCGGCTGTCCGTGGGATACCTGCCGGCCTGTGGCGAGGTATTCGCTGTCCAGGAAGCTGTGGACGGCCTGACCCCTCACCTGCTGTCCGTGGGATACCTGCCGGCCTGTGGTGAGGTATTCGCTGTCCAGGAGTCTGAGGACGGCCTGACCCCTCACCTGCTGTCAATTGTAATAGGTAAAGCAGGTAAAAGTCACTGACAGATAACTGGGGGCAGATCATCACCTCAGACAGGATTGGCCATGTTAAAATCCAACAGTGCGATCTTTCTCTCCCCCGACATCTGCAGTCGGAGAGTCAGGACACTGCCATACACGTTAGATCCAGGATGGCCAACCTGCGGCTCTCAAGCTGTTGTAAAACTATAACTCCCACCATGCCCTGCTGTAGGCTGATAGCTATACGCAGTCTGGGCATGCTGAGAGTTGTAGCTTTGCAACAGCTGGAGGGCCGCGGGTTGGCATTAGATGGTCTTCTAAAATTGGTGTGTGTATAGCCAGCTGATGTGTCAGGCATCATAGACTGTTCCTTGTAGCAGCTGACAATGCAGCTCCCAGCTCGTCCACCATCCTAAGGACATGTTCACACAGTGGATTTTTCTGCTGTGGATCATCAGTTTGTCTGGGAAAGCTTGGCGACGGCCCATGCCGGAGCTGTAATGGGAAGTAGATCCGATATCTTCCATTCCGGGATCTGCACCCTGTATCACGCCCGTCTCATTCATAAAGAATCCTTTGTGTCACCAGTTGCTCCACAGGTTCTTCTCGCCCACATTTCCTCAGCGCCGCTCACCTGTTTTCAGGGCTCGGATGACATCACTGTCATCTCCTGCTTATTATCTTCACTCTCCATTAGCCTCTTATTTTCATTCTTTTCTCAGAACACAGATGCGTGGAGTCGGCGAAAATCCGAGCCAAATATCCAGACCGTGTTCCGGTAAGTTCTCCGCACTCATTTATTATTTACTGCTCTTTGTATTAGAGCGGAGACGACATGAAGCCGTGTACAGATTGTATCAGCCGCTCAGCTCTGTACGCTGGGGGATTTATAGTCACAGACAAAATACCCCGGCACAGTGTGATATAGTCCGCAGAATGATGGACACCCTAATGGAGACCAGGACGGACACCATTATAGTGAGTGGTGTCTGTCAGGAGCAGGACAGACACCATTATAGTGAGTGTTGTCTGTCAGGATCAGGACGGACCATTATAGTCAGTGTTATCTGTCAGGAGCAGGACAGACACCATTATAGTCAGTGTTGTCTGTCGGGATCAGGACGGACACCATTATAGTCAGTGTTGTCTGTCAGGATCAGGACGGACCCCATTATAGTCAGTGTTATCTGTCAGGAGCAGGACAGACACCATTATAGTCAGTGTTGTCTGTCGGGATCAGGACGGACACCATTATAGTCAGTGTTGTCTGTCAGGATCAGGACGGACACCATTATAGTCAGTGTTGTCTGTCAGGATCAGGATGGACACCATTATAGTCAGTGTTGTCTGTCAGGAGCAGGATGGACACCATTATAGTCAGTGTTGTCTGTCAGGAGCAGGACAGACACCATTATAGTCAGTGGTGTCTGTCAGGAGCAGGACGGACACCATTATAGTCAGTGGTGTCTGTCAGGAGCAGGACGGACACCATTATAATCAGTGGTGTCTGTCAGGATCAGGACGAACACCATTATAGTCAGTGTTGTCTGTCGGGATCAGGACGGACACCATTATAGTCAGTGTTGTCTGTCAGGATCAGGACGAACACCATTATAGTCAGTGTTGTCTGTCGGGATCAGGACGGACACCGTTATAGTCGGTGTTGTCTGTCGGGATCAGGACGGACACGATTATAGTGAGTATTATCTGTCAGGATCAGTGGTGTCTGTCAGGATCAGGACAGACATCATTATAGTCAGTGTTGTCTGTCGGGATCAGGACGGACACCATTATAGTCGGTGTATTCTGTTGGGATCAGGACGGACACCATCATAGTCAGTGTTGTCTGTCGGGATCAGGTTGGACACCATTATAGTCAGTGTTGTCTGTCGGGATCAGGACGGACACCATTATAGTCAGTGTTGTCTGTCGGGATCAGGACGGACACCATTATAGTCGGTGTATTCTGTTGGGATCAGGACGGACACCATTATAGTCGGTGTATTCTGTTGGGATCAGGACGGACACCATCATAGTCAGTGTTGTCTGTCGGGATCAGGACGGACACCATTATAGTCGGTGTATTCTGTTGGGATCAGGACGGACACCATCATAGTCAGTGTTGTCTGTCGGGATCAGGACGGACACCATTATAGTCTGTGTTGTCTGTCGGGATCAGGACGGACACCATTATAGTCTGTGTTGTCTGTCGGGATCAGGACGGACACCATCATAGTCAGTGGTGTCTGTCGGGATCAGGACGGACACCATTATAGTCAGTGTTGTCTGTTAGGAGCCGTTGGTGTCCGTTCTGTGGATCAGGTGCTTTTGTTTTTTGAGGTGACGCCAGCTTTACGAGGAGTCCGGCAGTTTCCAGCGATGAGGTCTCTGTAATGGTAGTTGTCAGCATCCTCTCCATATCCACTGTACTAATAAGCCTTCCCCACGTCCCAGGTCATCGTGGAGAAAGTGTCCGGTTCACAAATTGTGGATATCGACAAGCGAAAATACTTGGTCCCTTCTGACATCACCGTGGCTCAGTTTATGTGGATCATCAGAAAACGCATCCAGCTGCCTTCAGAAAAAGCCATCTTCTTGTTCGTAGATAAGACTGTGCCTCAATCCAGGTGAGTGGTACACGGATACCTCCACATGCATGCAGCAAACGGGTGTTTTATAGTACTAGCATCCACATGCTGCTGCAACAAAAGATCTTTTTATATCCCAAGCGTGTCAATTTATGCTGCTGATGCGATGCAGCAAACCCATAGCTGAATTGCAGCAACCCCTCGGCCGTATGCTACGAATTACTGCACCGCGATAAGTGCTGTGTTGGTTGTTAAAGGGAACCTGTCATCACCTTTATGCTGCCCAGACTAATGGCAGTATAACGTAGAGACAGGTGAGCTGATTTCAGCCGTCGGTCATTTATAAGTTAAAAGTAAGTGGTTGCCGAGAACCAACATCATCATTGAAGACCAGGCCTGGAAAAGAGTCACAGCCTCCTGAGAAGAGTCCTGGTTATTCATGGATTCCTGCTCTCCCCCCCACCTGCTGATGACTGACAGGCTTCTACCGAGTTTTCTCCCTTTCTCTCTAGGAGAGAACTGCCAATCATCAGCAGACGGGCAGGAGAGCAGGACATTATAATAACCAGGACTCTTCTCAGGATCTGACTCTTTTCAAGGCCTGGATTGCAATCACTATGATGCTGATTCTTGGCAACCACTTACCTTTAGCTCATGAGTGACACACCGCTAAGATCAGCATTTCTGTCACTGTGTTATGCTGCCCTCAGTGAGATCAGCAGAAAGTTAATGACAGGTTCCCTTTAAGTAGAGTGTCTGACACTAGACAAACAGTAATGTCCAATATATGTGTGTGTATATATATATATATATATAATGTGTGTATAGATTTTTTTATTTTACATTTTTAATATCCTCCATATTTTAAAAGATCTTTTTTTTTATTGCCCCGCCATCTTTTGGTTGCTTATACTGTGCACTGGAATACCCCTGCATAGACATTCTGGGGCACGCGAATGCATCCTGTTTGGGGCGGGATGTATCAGCGGCTGGGACATAGCAGGCCTGAGGCCCTTCAGAAGGCTTTTGGATATCCAAGTTTCTCTATGTATTCCTAGGGAAACCTCAATGTCAGTCTCATAGGAATGAATACAGAAGCTTTGGACTTCCTGTGTCGTTTGGTGATCAGAGTGTTGGTCACATGACACAGCTGAGCATCAGAAGGATGGGGGTGGGGGGGGTCTAACTCACAAATACAGTCCATTGTAAGCAGATTACCTTCAGTCCAGTCCAGTTTACATCATGTACCTTTCTAATGGTCCAGAGATTTAAGATTTTTGTGGGCGAGCTTTAATTATAACCAGTGGGGCTGAGCTGTCACTGATGCACGTGAGGCCTCTGCAGCGCGGTACATTCACCTCTATGGGGCTGAGCTGTCACTGATGCACGTGAGGTCTCTGCAGCGCGGTACATTCACTTCTATGGGGCTGAGCTGTCACTGATGCACGTGAGGTCTCTGCAGAGCGGTACATTCACCTCTATGGGGCTGAGCTGTCACTGATGCACGTGAGGTCTCTGCAGCGCGGTACATTCACTTCTATGGGGCTGAGCTGTCACTGATGCACGTGAGGTCTCTGCAGCGCGGTACATTCACCTCTATGGGGCTGAGCTGTGACTGATGCATGTGAGGTCTCTGCAGCGCGGTACATTCACTTCTATGGGGCTGAGCTGTCACTGATGCACGTGAGGTCTCTGCAGCGCGGTACATTCACCTCTATGGGGCTGAGCTGTGACTGATGCACGTGAGGTCACTGAACTAGGAAGCGGCTGCGGTCTCTTTAAACAGCTGGAGTCAGACCCCCACGATCAGATACTGGTGGCCTATCCTGAGGACAGGTCATCAGTATTAAACACTCCTTAAAAATCGCGCGTTTGCGCTATATATCCCTATGGGGGACAAGCGTCAATACGCCCCAAAGAAGCTCCTGTACATCTTTGGGCGTTTTACAGCGCGTGCGTATGCGCTGTAAAACGCTCAGGTGAGAACCATGCCCATAGGGAAACATGGGTTTTCGCCTGTTGAGCGTTTTACAGCGCGTAGGAACGCGCTGTAAAACGCTCAAGTCTTAACCCAGCCTTAAGGAACACCCCAGTTAACGCTAACACAAAGGAACAGAAACACTGACGTTGTGAAGCGTTTTCCTTTCCAGCCACTAATTGTCCCCCTTCTCTCTCCTCCAGCCTAACCATGGGACAGCTGTACGAGAAAGAAAAAGACGAAGACGGCTTTTTGTACGTGGCGTACAGCGGAGAGAACACGTTTGGCGTTTAGTTATACTGACCGCTTGTGAATCTTGTAAATAACGTTGGTGGTTTTAACACGATGCATACGTCTCCACCCTATAGGTCCGATGCACACTAACTGGATGCGTTCTTTTCTTTTACTTACTTACGTTTTGTCGTTCATCTGTGTCTTAGTCTATTTAACGTAATTTATTTCTTGTGCTTTGTGAAGAACCCACTTTTCCTGCCAAAGGCACTGGCAATGTAGTGGGCATCAGTGAAGGGGTTAAATAATAGTACAGCTAGGTGGGGTTCAGTGACCGCACCAGTAGCATTCATAATACATATAGATTCTTTTATTTTTTTTGATTATGTTGAAGACCTGATGTAATTTGCTGACATTTAGGCTACTTTCACACTGGCGTTTTGGTTTCCGTTTGTGAGATCCGTTCAGGGCTCTCCGGTCCAAAACAGATCAGTTTTACCCCAATGCATTCTGAATGGATAAGGATCCGCTCATAATGCATCATTTTGGCTCCGTTCCGCCTCCATTCTCCAAGCAGCGTTTTGGCGTCTGTCTGACGAAACTGAGCCAAACGGATCCGTCCTGGCACACAATGTAAGTCAATGGGGACAGACGTTTTGGCTATCTTAAAGATAAATACAAACGGATCCGTTCTGAACGTTGTATTACGCTACTTTTACACTGGCGTTTTTGGGTCCGCTTGTGAGATCCGTTTTAGGGCTCTCACAATTGGTCCAAAACTGATCAGTTTTGCTCCAATGCATTCTGAATGGATAAGGATCCGCTCAGAATGCATTAGTTTGGCTCCTTTCCGCCTTCCTTCCGCCCCGGAGGCTGCTTGCAGCGTTTTGGTGTCCATCTGACGAAACTAAGCCAAGCGGATCCGTCCTGTCACACAATGTAAGTCAATGGGGACGGATCCGTTTTTAATGACACAATAGAAAACGGATCCATCCCCATTTTGCCTATGTTCATGATAATACAAACAGATCTGTTCTGAACGGATGCAAGCGGTTGTATTATCAGTGCGGATCCGTCTGTGCAGATAGAGGACGGATCCGCGCCAGACGCCAGTGTGAAAGTAGCCTTATCTGAACGGATGTGTTTGTGCAGATACAGGACGGATCCGCACCAAACACGAGTGTGAACGTAGCCTTAGCTGTAAAACACAACTGATTAGTGATTGACATTGTATCAGTAATTCCCAGTATGTAACGTCCACATTTACACTCAGAAAATAAAACCGTTCAGTACATTACTTCTTCAATGACTCAGCGAGTATCTTCTGATCAGTCAGATGCTGTGTGCGCAGTGGTGACCTGTCCCCATTGGGATATCATGGCCGACTGAACGTACACTGCACAGGATACGTGGTACAAGCTGCGAACTGCTGTGACCACCGGGCAGGAGGTTTTCTGTGGTCATGATTAGAGATGAGCAAATTTCAAGTTATGAAATTCGTTCACACTGCATTTACTGGTAAAAGGTATTCTGTTACCACGGACTATAACGCAATTCTATATCGGAATGTCTCTAGAGGCATTCTGTTATTCATTCCGTCATAATAGAAGTCTATGGGCTGCAAAACGGATCCGTCCCATTTCCGTTGTGCAGGAGAGGACTCCCCTGCACAATGGAAACGGGACGGATCCGTTTTGCAGCCCATAGACTTCTGTTATGACGGAATGAATAACGGAATGCCTCTAAAGACATTCCGATATAGAATTGCGTTATGGTCCGTGGTAACAGAATCCATAACGTAATTCACCTTTTACCAGTAAACGAAGCGTAAACGAATTTCAAAATATGAAATTCGCACATCTCTAGTCCTGACATGTGAGAGAAGTTATTCTGAAGTGCTGTTAAAGGGGTCCTCTCACTACACAAATGGCATTTATCATGTAGAGAAAGTTACATCACATAATACACGGCTCATATCCAGGGGCAGAGGTCGCAGTAACGCCTGTACAAACCTAGTACATAGACGCCTGCGCAGGCAATATTACTTGCTGAAAAAAAAAAAGAGTTGTGCATATTTTTACGCATGGTCTTTTTCTAGTCTGGAGCGCTGTATCAGCATCCTGCCAGGTCCGACGCAAAGGAAGCCCCGCCCTTCTCCAGAGAAGCCCCCCCCTCACTGACATCTCCGTCACCAAGAGCAGCTCCGTCTAAACAGCACATTGTGGGTACAGGACCTGTGGTGATGTCACAGTCATGTGATCAGCCACGAGTGTGGAAGGAGTTAAGGGAACACATGAGGCGATCATCATAGATGTAGACCAGGGATCAGCAACCTTCGGCACTCCAGCTGCTGTGGAACTACAACTCCCAGCATGCAAACTTACTTGGCTGTTCTTGTAACTCCCACAGAAGTGAAAGGAGGATTCTGGGAGTTGTAGTTTTAGAACAGCTGGAGTATTGGACGTTGCTGATCCCTGATGTAGACAGATGGACTTTCATGTGCAGAAGAATTGTTTTTGCCCATTTGTCAGTATAATCAAATGAGGTTTTCAGTATAACTGTATTTTGGAAAAAAAAAGACTTTGACCAACTATAAAAAAGTCATGTAAATACAACTTTATTTTTTTGGAAGGTTTTTGCCTGTCTTGGGTCAGTCCACTTTACACGCGGCAGTGACTGATTCAAGCAGCATTTCTCCCTTTTTGATTGAATTTCATTGTGATGCACCAAAGACGGACGTGATGGGGCACATGGAGGTCCAAACTGAAAACCATGTGCCTCGTATTAATAGTAACCCCATCATGTACCTTCTTACATAATGGACAACATGGAGTTAATGTGAGGTACATAATGGGGTCCCGTACCCCCTGCAGTGAACGTTGAGGCCGGTCGCAGATGCCCGTGGCCACTCCATTCATTTCTACGGGAGTTCCGAGTACAGCGCTCACCTATCTCCGTAATTCCCGTAGAATTGAATGGACTGTCTCCTTTCATTTCAGGGGGGCTGCAGGGGGTACAGGGCCCCCATTCTCGTGATCGGTGGGGGTCTCACCCTTCCAATCTATTAGTTAGCCCCTTTACCTCACGCTGTCCATTCTGTGAAGAGCTAGTTGACGGGGTACCCTTAACATGAGGCATAGGTTTTTATCAATTTAGATTTCCATGTGCCTCACATTATTAGTAAGTGACTCCATCAAGAACCTCCTCACATGGGCAATCGAGACACACAAAAAATATTCACACATTAACCTCTTGTTGCCCGTTATTTTGTTTGTCTATGGTATACTTTTAGTTAATATCAAAACTGAATCAAAATTCTGGTATGGTGACAACTTTAGTCCTTAAACACATTAATTTGGTTCTCGTTGGGGGTTCTTTATCTGTAAAAAAAAAACACCAGAATGAGTGCTGAAGTTTTTTTTTTTGTGGGGGCAGCTACAGTTTCTTTGGTATTTTTTTTTGCACACTGGCCCTTGTTTACAAATCCTAAAGATGGCGAACGCTTAGCCAGGCTGTCTGACCAGATTTATCACAGGGGCCCAGGCTGGATGATGAGTCTGCTGCGGGGACGGACACTTTTCTCTGACTTTATACCAACAGTCAGACCTTTATGCCAGAACTGTGGTCCATCTTGGGCTCCACCCCTTACACACAGCTCCGCCCCCTAGTTGAGCACATCAGAAAAAAGTGAAGAAACCCTACGTGCACCCAAAAAAAAAAGCCACCTAATAAAACTCTGCTAAAAAAATGTGAGTATATAAAAACGCAAGAAAGGCAGCTCAAGGCTACCTGCACCTGTTACAGATTTTTTTTGCGCAGATTCTTGTACAGAAAAACCACAGCATTAGGCCTCATGCACACAGCTATTCCGTGCATTGGAGACCGCAACATCTGTGCGACTGCTGCAGACAGATCCAGCTTGAATGGGTCCATGAGCCGTCTGCACCGCTAAAAAATAGAACAAGCACTCTGTAGTGCTTCCGTAGGGTTCTGTGCCTCCGTTGGGACCGGACCTTCCGGATTGCGGACCCATTCAAGTGAATGGGTCTGCATTCGTGATGTGGCGTGCACAGGGCCAGAGCCCATATATTGTGGACCTGCTGTTTGTGAGCCGCAATATGGGCACTGCTGGGGAACAGCCGTGTGCATGAGGCCTTATACAGTACCAGTGAATGAGATTTCACAGGACTCATTTACACGCTCTACCCAGAACAAAAACACAAACCGACCAGCCGGACGGATTTTGAAGTCTGCAATGCAAAGGTGAGATAAAATCTGCACCAAAAACCGCAAGTAACACATGCGGTTTTTGGAATGAAATTTCTGCATGACAGCCCGAACCTGTGCCTAACCCCTGATACAGTTCTACCAGTAAGGGACAATAACCTTCGTTTCTTAGACTGACAGTCAACAGAGTCCATAGGACTCGGTTACAAGAAAAATGTATAAATGGCGAGTTCAGATCTCACACAGCCTCAGCCGTCCAATGTGAAACTTGAATGCAGACGGAGGGGCACATCACCGAGGGGCTTTCCCATCCTCTCCCAGAACCTCTGATTTGCACTTTGGGTCTCAGCTGAAGTTCAGGTAGTCACGTGATGTTCGGATCCAGGATGTAAGTACCTGTTCTCGCAGCAGCCTCCAGGCTTCCTGGTAAGACCGAGCAGCTTCTTTATAATCACCGTATGTCTTCAATCCCCTGGAAGAAAGGAGACACAATATTGTAAGATGTGTACAGAACCAGTTATGTGACCAGTAACCCTAAAACCACAGAACTCATATAAAACTGTCTTCTTCTCTTATGTTGCTAAATAATTAAAATTTAATCAGGTGGGACTTTACTACATCCTTGGGAAAGCTGGGTGGCAACTAGGCTTGAGCGAATCAACCTTCAGATCTTAGATCCAAATTTGATTCATTCAAATAACGTGCTGTTTCTGTACAGTATTAGGGCTCATGCACACGACCGTATTTTCTTTCAGCTTCCGTTCCGTTTTTTGTGCTGCCCGTATGCAGAACCATTCACTGCAATGGGGCTGTAGAAAATACAGAAGTTACTGCATGTGCATTCCGTTTCCCCGCATGGCCGTTCCGCAAAAAAGTCGTGCATATCCTATTATTGTCCACAAATCACGGTCCGAGGCCCTTCACAAGTCAATGGGTCCACAAAAAATACAGAACGCACACGGAACACATCCGTATTTCACGGATCCATACTGTAGAAATGCTGTGCCCAGCCCATATCGCTCATGTATTTGGTGATGAATAAGTTACTGTTTCCATACATGAAATGTATCAAATACGGAAACCATACGGATATGTTTTGTGGAATAACGGAACGGAAGAGGACTTAAATCAGAGAAGGAAAAACCTCAGATGCGAAATAACGGATCCATGAAAAACAGACTGCAAAACAACAACGGTCGTGTGCATGAGCCCTTAAAATGTATTGGCTCAGTGTAGGCAAAATTCGTATAGCCCAAAGTTGCGCGAGTCGGAATTCCTGAGGTGAATTTCTACTGTATTCATATCTGCGTACTGAAAAACTATTTCAAATAGGAATCTGAAGTGGGCTTTGGTACTGGCCGGTACCTCGGGACCAAGGCCCACTTCCGATCTCAATTTTAAAATACGCAGACATGAATTAGTTTGGGCAATACAAACTTACGCTCCATGGAGCCAATACATTTTAATGCTGTACAGAAACAGCATCCAAATCGAGGCATTTGAATGAATCGACTTCGGATCTATGATCTGAAAGTCGATTCGCTCAAGCCTAGTGACAACCCATGTGGATGCTGTTATAGCTTGCACAGGTGTTGTCATGTCGTGTTTGTACGCGACGCTTAGGGTACGGCCAGGCGGTCAGGTTTCTGCAAGCAGTTTTGGAAGCCAAAATCAGAATTAAAATAAAAAGTGAAGTCGTATCTCTCCTTTATACTTTCTTTCCTTTTACAATCCAGTCCTCACTTTGTCTTCCAAAACTGCAGAAGCCCTGACCGTGTGGCCGTACCCTTAGAAAGCAGGTCAGAAATATACAGTGGATGGTCGGCGTGTTCAACTGACCTTCATCCAGAGTATACGGCCAGCTAAAAAACTGCCTTGTTTAATTTATGCACCTAACAGGGTGTGGTGAGTGGGGGCGCAGTGTCAGTGCAAGGACATCCTAAACATGACCCTGCGTAGGCCGCGAGCTCCCTGTGTACTCACCGCTGTCTTGTAGCAAAGTATACAGCAGGAGAATGCAAGGACAAGTGATCAGTACTAGATAAGGACTGGTAGTCATCAGCCGCATGTGGGGGCCAATACATATGTACACAAGCATCATCACAGATAAGGTGGCGTAAAGGGTTAATCCAGGTTACAGACTGATCGTCATCCTGGGTGTGCCGGCCATACGCAGCAGAAGACCACGGGTTGAACCCACTAATTGTGGCAGGCCTGGCCAACCATCTAAGGGGTGTGCCCTCTCTCTCTCCACCAATGCCAGATGTCGGTGGGAAAGAAGAGCATGTTGGATCTGATGGGAGAAAAGCCTCCGCCAGAGGTGTCCCTTCTCCCCACCGAGAAGATGGGGGCGTCAGGATGAAGTCACAGCAGGTTGAATGCATGCCAACAAGTAGGCTTACAGGAAGTCTATAAAGGCCTGGTTTCATCTTTATGATCCAGACATTCCTGGTCTGTGAAGCTGGGTGACCTCGTGTGACCGCCCCCATATGTTAACGTAAGGTTAATACTGTCCTGGAGCTAAAGTCCCAGCTATCGATGGCAGCAGTGCTGGAGCAGAATCCAGACTGGGGCCACAGCAGCGTATATTGTGTGTGATGTGCAGGACAATCCCCCCAATGATTACAGACATTTTATAGTTTTAAAAACCGTACACAAGAAGCAAGTGAGACGGTGAAAATGTCATTTATACTTTGTAAGGCTTTTGTTTTTTTATCCCTCTGCTTGCTGCTGGTGAACGAATCCAGCTCTGCTCACATTCCCAATGAGCTGAAAACCCAATCAAGAAAAATCCATGCGCAGATATGACCGTGCTCGATATGCTGTGGGAAAGCCGCTGATTTTCACCGCAAATCGCAATAAATATGGTGAAATCCATGGCACAATCTGCATCATGTGTTACATTTGCGACCAGCCATCACAAAGTACACACGCAGCAGCTCAAAGCTCTGTCCGGAAGTTCTTAATTGCACTGATACATTGTAACGGAACATGGTGAGAAAGGGATTTTCACCGTCTGAACTTGCACCCTAATAATAAGTCACAAATAAAAAACAGACATTAAATCCACCTAAAAATTAGGTCCCTAAGTGCAGCTGCAGAAAACGGGCTGTAAAACAATGTCCTCCTGGCAGTAGGCGCTCCATTCATAGAAAGGCCTCTGTGTAATAGTGACACCAGACATTAGCCAACTTTTCCTGGCATCACTACCAGCTCAGACTTCAGGGAAGCAAGCGATTTTTTTTAACACCGGCGACAGCCTGGGAGCGGCGGAGTGTAAACCTCAGTGCTCGAAAGACGAGGCGGCATCCAAGAGGGCGACTTCTATTCTCCATTGTACTGTATAATCCTCTCTACAAGGAGCAACATGGGTGTCCAGCGGCGGCAGACGGCACTCGTCACAAGCTGCAAAATCAATGGGCTTTCCTGCTTTTAAAGCTTAAAGGGGTATTCCCATCTCAGACAATGGGGGCAAATCGCTAGGATATGCCCCCCATTGTCTGATAGGTGCGGGACCCACCGCTGGGACCCGCACCTAAAATGAGAATGGAGCGGGTAAATGAACGGAGCGCACTGCGCATGCGCAGCCGCCCTCCATTCTTTTCTGTGGGGCCGCCAAAAATAGCCACTATTTCCGTCTGCCCCATGAAAATCAATGGGAGCATGGGCCATGCATGCACGGTGCGCTCCCATTCACCTCTATCCGAGTAGCGTTTGGTAGTGGACGGACCCCAGGAAATCCGGGGTCCTCCAGCCACAGTGCTCCCTGCTTCATTCTTATTGTAGGTGCGGGTCCCAGCAGGAACGGGGGCCTTGTGTACCCTGTTTGCATTAATGAATGGTTGAGCATGCACCCAACTGCTCCGTTTTTGACTTTGTCATTTTTCTTTAAAACTAATGCAAACGGATCCGTTCTGAACAGATACAAACGTTTGCATTATAGGTGCGGATCCGTCTGTGCAAATAAACAGGCGGATCCGCACCAACGCAAGTGTGAAAGTAGCCTTATCTGTAACTTCTTGTTACTGGAACATTCCTATAATGACTCCAGTTCTGCAACTTTTTAACATTTGTTGCGTCTCAGTTCATCACCACTTTCAGGATCTCTGCTGCTTTACATTCAGAGCTAAGAACCCCTTCACAGGGCCTGGAATTTGTCACAGCTGAAGATTCGCCACAAAGTATCCATTCTAAAGAATCCTATGCTGCGCTGATTGTTTGCTCCAGTGTTTCGGTACAGATAAAATGCACCCGTCTGGGGTGCAGGCGGTTTGTCTAAACTGGATACAAATCTAGCAGACTCTCACACCGTCCCCTAACAGGAATATTTCCATTCACTGACAGCAAGCTGAGATTTTGAAGATAGCAAAGAGGTCAAACACAAAGTATAATGTAGCTTTGCAGAACTTGATTCTCAAAAACTGAAATTTTGGGACCAAGAAACTGAATATAGGAGGAGACTTTTTCCATGCATAAACGCTATATGGGTGGGACGGCTATTAAACAATGAACACTTTTTCATCCGCTCATATGTGTACCCAAAATGGGGTGACATCACAAGCCACTCACAAAATCCTTTATAGCAGGCAAGAGTCCAAGCAGTCACACCCTATGAGGGAAGAACTGCTAATCCACCGATCATTACACCATACTGGCAATAACCCACGTACAGATCTCTATACAGCGTCACCACTTTACTATGTGCCGCACTATGTACAATGAGATATTTACTGTAACTCGAGAACGAGGGTGGAGCGACCACATGTATATCCATGTATTCCAGTGCTGAGAAGCCGGTCATAGCGGTCCCTGCTTTCAGGTGTGTAACATGGTTACCTGAGTGACCCCGGGATCTGCTCTTCCGACAGGTTCTCTAGCAGGTGACGGAACATGTGAAATAATTCCACTTTACAGATCCGGGATCTGGAGAAACAGACAAAAATCACTATTAAATACAACATCACATCATGAAACCAGCACAAGTAGTGACCAGAGGATGCCACCCACCAAAGATATTGGACTTTTATGGGGAAATTCACTAACAACTTTCTAGGCCGGCCATACCCGTGACATGGTGATCGCCCACACTTCAGTCATTCACAGGATCGTTCACGTACAAGCCTGTATTCTCCAATCTGTGGCTCTCCAGCTGTTGCAAGACGGCATGCTGGAAATTCCAATTTTGCAACAGGTTGAGGATCACTTGTTTAAGCGATCCGTCCGGCAACACGGCAGACTAAACTGGCCGACCAGAAAATAAGGGGGAGCAGTTATCTTCCCTGGTGTAATAAAATAATAATTTGCACGCCCTTGCCACTTTCTGAAGAAGGAGGTTGGCATGGGCAGGGCCATCAGCCCCGGCGGAGATATCCCCATTAACATCAGTTTACTGGTACAAATAATGACCGAACTCTACACCGGCTCTCCTTCGAAGCGCACAGACTGCTGGAGGATGAGCTTCATTTTTTACGCTTCCTCCGGTGGCACAGGGGATCTCAAGACTGGTGTAGAAAACACTAGTATTGGTAAATCTCCTGTCTTTGAGCAGGTGGCGATGCCTCTCACATGTAGTTTTGCACAGCTGAAATTTTTCAGTTTTCTCTTGTGCATGGACGTCTTTAGACACCTGTTTTGGACACCATGCTCAGCTAGAGTCTTGGGGCGTGAAACTTTCTGGGGTGCTTCCTCATTACGACAGCTCTTCTCATCCCTCTTTTGGCCTTCTCCATTCACTGCTATGAGACTTCCGAAAACAGGCGAGTACGCACGCTCAGCTATTTTCAAAGTCCCATCACAGTGAAAGGACGCATACACAAGAAAAAGGAAAAAGTCTGGTACCGTGTTAGCCAATAGAAATCTAGTTTAGTGCCCTCATTAACCCTGGGAACACACCTAAGCGTTTTTCAGCGCGTTCAAACTCGCTGAAAAACGCACAAGTGAAAACCCATGTATTCCAATGGACATGGTTCACACTTGAGCGTTTTACAGCGCGTTTGAACGCGCTGAAAAACGCCAAACGCAAACGCTTGTGCATGAGCTTCTTTGGGGCGTTTGCACCCATTGAAAAGCATGGGAACGCGCATATAAGAAAATATGCGCGTTTTCCGCTTCACCTTTGCTGGGTGGGGATTCTTTTTTTCTGCAAACTGTAAGCTGTCAATCAAAAAACGCCCCAAATACGCGCGTTGCAAAAATACAAAAACGCCGAAAAAAACACGCGTCTTCCGCGGAAAAAACGCCTGATCCAAAAACGTCTAGGTGTGTTCCCAGCCTAAGAGAACCAAAATGAGAGTATTGCAGGTTTGATACCTTTTAATGGCTAAACAAAAATAGAAGTAATGATGTTACATAGCGGGTGTTCGGGACATCACCAGTCCCTTGGTAGTACGCCTGATGAAGGGGCTGGTAAAATCTCGCTATGTAACATCATTACTTCTATTTTTGTTAGACATTAAAAGGTTTTAAACCTGCAATAGTCCTATTTTGTTTCTCTTAATGAGAGCACCAAACTAGGACGCATACACCTCGCCCTCTCCGTTCCTGGTGGGTTCCTTCTGGTTGTCAGAAGGATGGAAGAGTATAGCGAGCCCCTACGGGACACCAGTAAGCTGCATTCTCTCACCATAGTTCCGCATACCCCGAGGACGTTTTAGTTTCGTCCAAACCTGAGCTCACAAATCTTTTAAGTTAAGGTCCAGTCTTTTCTGGGATCAGATAATCCAGCTATTGGACAGTGTGAACAGCAGTCACACAGACTATGGTTGTGAATTTAAATACACACAATATTGACTGCTGTTTCAAGGCACCGGTATTATCCTAAAAAATGTTTTATTCACATTTTCATTAAAAATAGCATAAATTGCAACATTTTGGCCTCGCTCCGCCTTTATTGAGCCAAAGGACAATAGTCTATTTCCATATGTCACGACAAATGATATGATTCCACGTGTGAACGAACCATCCTCCATATTCATGGGGTCACGAATGTATCATCGTGGATACTCATAAGTACATGTGGTTATCTCCAGCGACTGGTCCAGGATTCCTTGCTTTACAAATGTCACTAAATGACGTGGGTGCATGCTCAAGCACAAAGCTGGTCCCCCACCATGGACTGTACATGTGGTACCATGAAACCCCAGTTGCGCAGTAGCATACACCTCGGTGGTAACTGGAAGCTCTGCATCCGCCTTCTAGAAACGTCACTAAATGTACATAAAAATCTCTCCTACCTGGACTGTGGCGTTCCAATCGCTTTCTTCGTGGCCCCTTGTCTGTAGCCATTAGCAGTGACATCTAGTGGCTGATGTGGAACTGCACACCAACTAATTGCTGCAGAGAAGAGATTGTACACATTACATGATACTTATCTCTCTACAATCCTAATTCTCGAGACTATTGGGGATCCTAAAGGTCAGATCCCCATGATCATAAAGTGATGGTATATCCTAGCAATGTGCCATAGCGTTGTATGCTGGAAAAGCTCCTTTTATGAATGATATCACTGACTACCTATACTGTAACATCTGCTGGAGGATGTGTGAAAAGTAATTGGTTATACATTATTGGCCTCAGCTTAGCGTGGATGCTGGGAAAAGCTCCTGGCATACATGCAGAGGGTGTGCATAGGGTTCTATTAAAGTGAAGGTGGGCACAGGAGCGGCCTTTTGCACGCTGGCGTATGTCGTGAAACCCTAAGTGACCTGCTGGTCCTCTCCTAGGTCCTAGTATAACAGTATATAACAGTATAATACACCCATAGGTAGGAAGCAATACAATTTTAGGAGCCAACCACTGTGGCCACAAACCAAGCAGACTTTGCAATTGATATCTACTTTTTTACGTATCTATCTATACACACCTTCTTTATGAGGTTTGGATAAATGTATAATTGTTTAGATATAATTTTATGTATTATTTGTCTGAGGTCATTTTTTCACATTGTGATGCAGCCCCTAAGATAAGGACCCTCTGCCATACATTGATATTAAGCCCCAATTTTGTTGAATTTGCCTTTTACTGGCCAGTTTTTGCATTTTTAGGTCATCCCAATGTTCAATTATCTGTTCATCATTTATGGCCAATATAACAGAGGTAGAAACTGCCGTGTAAGGAGTGGGCTCAGGTCCTAAACCTGCTTCAAATGCCGGGAAGGGGTTAATAAAGTTGGAACACAAGATTGGAGAAGGTCCTTTTTTGAGAGAGGAACCAGCGCTATTGATGTGGTGGAAGGGGAACACAAGGAGTAATTCATATTTATATGCAGACCGGGAATCAGGGGTAGAGGTCTTTCGGTTGCTTTCATCCTCTCCTGCTTTTGACTGATATTATTCTCTTCTTTTTATGTCACTGCACTTATAGAAGTACAGGATAACCCTGGGTGACTGATCGCGGAGAAAAGAACCATAAGGTTATCTGTATTGTTCCCCTAGGATACCTCGGGAGCCTCCCACAGATGTCAATATCTTTGGAAGGACCTTTGAGTGGTCTGACCATCATTCTTCTTCTACGGTCAGGTTTAGTTTCTTACACTGGACTCACCTGCACCACAAGGACCCAGCTTTCTTGCACCATCCGCTTTCCTGAGTGCGTCTCTTCCGTGCTGAAACTGTAATTGTGACTGCAGGATATGTGGCACATGCACATGGAATCCTTCAGGTAGACCGGAGACATTTTTGCACCTGGATTAAAGAAAAAAGGGCATTTGTCACAGTCTCTGCCTTAGGGTACATTCACATGACTGAAAACAACGGCTGTTAATAAACCTGCCCCTTAATAAAGCCCTGCACTGGCGGTGGATCCGCCGCAGTTATGAAGAGGTGCCAGCCTTTATATAACTTTGGCGGATCCAGCGCCCGTTCTAAATGTAACTCAGCTTCCTTGCTGTCTTACATTTAGACCATTTTCTCACGCCCACTTTTTTAGACCTGGCGTAAGCGGAGAAAAGTCGCAGATTGCGGCGTAAAAGGACCTTTGCGCCGCAATCTGTGCCAGAAATACGCCTAATTTAGACATACTTCTGTTTCTTGAACGGCCGTTAAGAATGGGCCTATTAATGTTAATGGGGTCCATCTGGCTGTCGATATGGCCAAATATAAGACGTTCTATTTTTTATTTTTTTCTAAAAAGAAAAAAACTGCAGTTAGTCATCTGAGAATACAACTTAGGCCTCATGCACACGACAGCTGTTTGTTTCCGCGTCCGCTCCTTTTTCACAGATAGGATGCTTCCCCATTCATTTTAATGGGTCCGTCAAAAAATGCGGATGGTCAACCGTTTGTTCCGCATCCGTGGTTCGTGTTTACATTCCGCCAAAAAAAACAGAGCATGTCCTTTTTTCATGTTTGCGGACAAGGATGGGCATTACTACAATGGATCTGCCACAAAAACGGATCCGCCCCAAAAAAAGTCCATCATGTTTTTTTGTCGGATGCAAAATTTGCGGACGGAACAGACGTGGAAACATTCACAGGCTGTGAAAAAAAAATGTCAGTGTGAATAACCCCATACTTACACTGTTCTTAGAAAGTCCGTCACACGTTGTGTACACTAACGGGCTGATTCATATGACGATCACAATTGGTCCAGAAAAACAAGGCCCATGTGTCGGCCGCACGTCCCGGAACAACTTTGGCTCCCCTATCCTGATTCTATCATAGCAATAGTCATTTCCTATCTGATTGCGCCTCTTTTATGCTGTACTAAAGAGCTGCGATCAGGTATGATTTGACTTTATCATAAATTACTACGAAGCAGTCAGCTCAGATCAGGGAAGCCACGCAGTCAGTCCAGGAGATGCGGTCAACATGCAGTTCATGTTTCCCGGATCGAGCGCAATCATGGGACTCAGTCCCCCTTACCATCTATTTAATGAGCAAAAGATTATGATAATGTAGTACCTACTGTGTAGAGCCCTCTCCATAGACTGCAGGCTAAACGGGCACTTCCCCACCACGAGAGAGGTCAGATAGATGGGCTGTTGTAGAAAGTGCATGAGCAGCGCCCCCTGGCAGCCAAGCACGTTCCATCGAGCCATCTTATCACTGCAGGACATGGATAATGTGCGGTCTCCCCGGCCCGGCTTAACGCGGAGCACTCCCACAGTGTGATAGTCCACCCCTGCATTGTGCCTATCTTGAGCCTCCCCAGGCGCACACTTCGCTCCAGTCCTGAACACATCTATTGGTTCAGGGTTAAAAGTTGCACTTTCTTCCTCTTCCTTGGTTTCAGTTATTCTCTCAGTTTCCTGGTCGGATCCATCTTGCTTCGTTCTCTTGTTAGCAGGTGGAGAATCATGAGGAGCCTGCTTCCTCTTATTAGTGGTTGTGATAGGATCGCAGAGTAATGGGGTGGCTTCCTGCGGTGCTGTAGAGGTGGGACAGAGCTGGTCCTCTAGGGGAAGCATGGGTATAATTGATGCATCACCACCTACCGGGGCAAATAATAATATACCAAATATACTCTCTGTGGGGTGCAAAAAATAAAACACATTACACATGAAGAAACGACATAAGTCATGGGGGGGACCCTGCACTGCACCGTCCTCCGTTAGCTTCAGAGGAACGGCTGAGGGGTTCACCAAACAGACCCACAGTGCTGGCAGCGGCTTATCCAACATGAGAAGAGGATCCGATATTGAAATTCAACATTCCCAGAACGTCTTACCTCCTATATCGTCTGTTTGGGAGGGCCGGCACACAGCAGATATTTAGCTGGTGAATTTGGCCGGTTCGGATGACTTTACTCTTACCTTGGGCACCTTTATGCTCCCAGAGCACAGGTAGGACCGAGCTGAGCAGACAGATACTCACATGGCGTGTGACTGGTGAAGAACACAAAGGAGACCCCAGGCTTCAGCGTCCACTTCTTGGCATCACTTCCAGGAACCAGCACACAATCATGGCTCCTTGACAGCGCTAAGGAAAGCTGGTGGAGGAGGTACCTGGCCCAAGGCAAGAAAGCAGAGCCCTTAAAAGGGTTTTCTGAGACTTATGTACTGATGACCTATCCTCTGCAGAGCTCATCAGTATCTGATCTGTGGGGGTCTGACACTCGGGACCCCCACCAATCAGCTGCGAGCTCTGCTCCTTCTCCCTGCTCACCAAGCGCTGTACATAGTATAGTGGCTGTGCTTGGTATTACACTCAGCCCCATTCACTTCAATGGGGCTGAGCTGCTCCTAGGCCATATGACTGATAAACGTGACGGGGCCCAGGTAAAGCAGAAAGAGCGCTGGTGCCTTCTCAAACTGCTGATCTGCAGGGGTCCTGAGTGTCGGACCCCCACTGATCAGATATTGATGACCTATCTAGAGGACAGGTTATCAGTTTAAAAGTCTTGACCCCCCAATACCCCCCTCTAGGAGACTAATAAGAGCTACCGTCTACGATAAGCGTTCTGGGCAGCCACTTATCCTTTACTACTGTATCCAACATGGCTGACACAGTGCAAGCTTACCCCAAAAATACACCACATTTCTTATTATAACTTATCAGAGGAATGTCCTGCTCTTGTGAAATTCCACATTATAGTGCAGTTCTGTAATGCTCAAACTTTCTGGATTATCGGATGGCGGGTTAAAGGAAATTCACTGAACAGAAAACATATGTTCATCTTCCTTTCTAGGCTTTCTCATGTAAGCATCATGTGGAGGGCGCGCTGCTGTCTGCAGCCTCTGGAGAACGTGGTGTTAACAGACAGAGGGCAAATATGCCAAGGACAAGAGGCCAAACTTACCAGCAGAGAGACATTGTCGGCTGCGTGCCTCCCGCCTGCACGGCCATTAGTGACAGGGTGTGACTGGTGCCCTCCAGATCTGCTCCATGAATGACATACTCCATAGACGTAGTGTTATTCTCAAAACAGATGCCAGGGCTCTGCCAGCCAAGTTGTGGGGAAGCAAATGCACAAAGGGAAAGTCACAGATCTGTTTCTGCTAAATATCGTGCTGGGAGATGGATATAGGAAGACACACTGCGGCCGCGCCGGACAAAACCCCATATACAGGTCAATGGGTGGAAATATTTATAGACGCCTATAGACGTCTGTCCTTGCCTAATGTGAACACAGCAATGGTATTGTCACTGGTGCAAGAGACACTTATGGACTTTAAGGGTACATTCACACAACCGAGTGTAATCCTTTTCCGTTTTGCAGTCCGCAAATAACGAAACCGTGTATCCGTAATTTGTTTCTGTTGTGTTTCCGCATCCGTTCCGTGTCTCTGCACTTTGAAATAGTAATATTGGAATATTTTACACCAAGGTCAGGGAGCAGGGACTTCAATTACACAGAAACGGATCTGCAAAAAATGTATGACATACGGAATGGTTTCCGTATGTCTTCCACAATTTGCGGATCCATTGACTGGAATGGGGTTGCGGACCGATCTGTGTATAGTAGTAGAAGCTTCATATTTTTGCGGACGAGAAATGCAGAAACATGGATGCGGACAACATACTAAATGTTGTCCGCGCATTTTATTTACCCATAGAAATGAATGGATTTGCATCTATTCTGCAAAATCCGGAACTGATGCGGATCGGACACGGATAAAATTATACGGTTGTGTGAATGTACCCTAACTAGTATAATAGCATGGATTCCCAAGAGAAGCGGCACAATGACGGTTTTTAGGTTGCTGATTCTACTATGGCGTGTTTATGGCGGAGTTGAGTGAGATGGCTGAGATTTACTTCTATGACCAGTTTGGAGCTTCCGGATAATGGTATAATAACTCCACTTGTATCACTACAGTAACATCAGATAACGAGTTAATTATTTACCGCCATCTCAATGGTGACTTATTGACTCCTAACGTTGGTATACAGCTTGTTCCTTTAATCGATGCTTCATACTGAGACACTCTATTGATTATTTGAGGAATCGTTCTATTGCAGGTTTTACACCCGTCTCATAAAGTGATTGCGCATCGCTAGGATATGTCATCACTTTATCATCTGTGGGGATTCAACCTCTGAAATACGCCCCAATCGCTGCTCTGCAGGGAAATGCAGCTGAATGGAGCGGTGCTGCAAGTGAAGGGGACTTTGGCAGCGGATCATTGCTGCGGCCCCTTCATTCTCAGGATCCTTGGGTCCAGTGCCCCCTTTTGAATGGAAAGCTACTGCTTCATTCACTTTCTATGGACCGGAAGGAGAAAGTCAAGTAGGGATCTTGTCTTTCTCCAGCAGTCCCGTAGGGTTTGAATTGAGCATAAGTGTGCATGCTCCATTCAATCGGGGACATGGAGCTCCCATTCTTGTGATCGGTGGAGCTCCCAGCAATCCATCCCCCACTGATCAGAAAATTATCAGCTATCTTGTGGATAAGTGATAATTTGTCATTCTGGAGCAACTAATTTAAGGAGACTCACTATGAAGTAGATCTCAATTTTTGATTTAAAGGCAGGTATGTTTTATCAAACGTCCAACCCCTTTAATCTGAACCAGTCAAGTGGTGCGATGCCCTGCCTCAACCACAGCCTTTTATATGAGTGCCCCCAGCCTATCTGAAATTACTGATTTTTTTTCCCACTCAGTGCCAATCTGAAACTGAGTTAAGGGCACATAAGGGGGAGTTCTGGAGCATAAAAATCACAATTTATATGTCTTAGATGGGACCAGAAGTTTGATACTTAAGGGCTCATGCACACAGCCGTTGATTGCAGACTTGAATGGGTCCATGGTCCGTCAGCATAGTGCGTAGTGCATGCACTACTTTTTTGTGGTGCGGAGGCACGGACAGAAACCCCACAGGAGCACTCCGGGACCGTCCGGCTTGCGGACCCATTCAAGTGATGCAGGGTGCACACGGCCGGTGCCCGCATGCTGTGGACCGGCTGTTTGCAGATCGCAATACGTGCACGGCCCTGGCAACGGCCGTGTGCATGAGCCCTAAGACTCGGACTAGGGGTGGGACGATATGGCGATATAGACGATATGCGATATGAAATTGTGCCACGATATCGATTTCGTCTATATCGCCATATCGCGGTAGAACATGATATGCGCCGCTCTCGGCGCATACCATGTTCTCCTGAGCCGCCACAGTGGAGAAGGAGGGAGTCCCTCCCTCCCCACTGAGAGCCACCAATGAGAGCGGAGGAGGGGAGGGCCTGTGGCAGAACGTCCCAGGCAAGGGAGAAGGAACGCCCAGGGAGAGAAGTTGATGTCTCCTCCCTGGTGTTCCCACCATGTGACGGGGCCAGAGCAGGTGAACGGAGCCCTGCACAGACATAATAGTAAGTGCACCCTATGTGCTGCCACCTAATGAAAGGTCCTATAGGCCTGTATGTGCCGGCCATATCCCATGCTGGGCTTCTATGACTGCCTGCTGCGATCCGCCGCAATTAACCCCTCAAAACCTGAGGGGTTAATTGCGGTGGATCGCAGAGTGCAGTCACAGAGGCCCAGTATGGTATATGGCAGGCACATGCAGGCTACGTTTCTATTCACCCATTGGTGGCACAGTGGGCCCCCCCGATCATTGGTGGCAGTTGTGATCGGAGCCCCAGCAGTGTGGGGCTCTGATCGGTTACCATGGCAGCCAGGACACTACTGATGTCCTGGCTGCTATGGTCAGCTCCCTGCTGCTGTCTGCACAGGGCAGCAGGGTCAGTGTCAGAGATCTATCAGGGTGAATAGGACAAGGGTTCTAGCCCCTAAGGAGGCTAAATAGGTATTAAATAAAAAGTTGAAGGAAAAAAAAAACCAAAAAGTTTAACAACCCTCCCTCCAATATAGAAAATATATATCGCGATATATATCGCATATCGCACATGCTTCATATTATATCGCAATATAAATTTTAGGCCATATCGCCCACCCCTAACTCGGAGGAATCAATATATTCATCTTTACCTTTGAAAACTTCTCTTTGCAATTATTTCCGCATGACTGTCCTGGAGAACGTCACCTAGGCAAGAAAGTAACGTGAGAGGTAATGACAGGGTGCGTGTAACTACCACAGTACAGAGTAGAATATGTTTTCTGGATATGGTAAGGACAAAGAGTCACCGGGATCAAAGACAAGTTGGCAGAGAGGGACAAACACTGCGTCATCAGTCAGGGATTTGTCATCACTGGAAAATGAAACCCTCATAAAATGAACTCCCCACTGCCCCTCAATATGTTCAAATGCAACTCAAGACTAATGTATAAGGAAGCAAAGATCAATCAGCGCCATTGCTAAAAGTGACAGAGAATGAAATATCTCCCTCAGAGCTCCCCCCACGTCTCATCGGTCTGGGAACTGCGTAATGGCAGGAAGGACTGAACGGTTTGAAATTTAACAGGCCTGACCCCATGTTCCCTGTAAGATAAGCAGCGCCAGCATCAGTTTATCCTTTGTTCCTATTAAACTGAAAATGTACACTCAGGCCGATTTACATTTATTTGTTTTTGGATGGGCAGCATAGATGCCAGCCAACAGCTTCGTCTATGGCTCCGTTAGAACGTAACTTTAATAACCCCCCTTTCATGATACCCAGACTCATCCCCCAGAATTTGTGATAACCCTCGATGCCTGATCGACACGCTGACATTTTCTGCCGTGTGAATATATATATTCTCTATATACTATAAACCACTTATCCCTGACTTCTATACGGTCAGAGGTTAGCGCTAACAGCTCATTCGTGCTCTATATGCTTGGCGTGCCACTAACTAGCTGCCAGGGAGATACAGTAGAGCGGGGCAGTCAGTGCCTACTAGGCCTGCACAATATATCGCGAAAGCAATCGCAATCGCAATTAATCGCCATATCGCAATCGCAATTTTGCTGACCCAAAAATGCTGCAATTATATTACCATATTTTTCCCTTTTTAAGACACACTTTTTTCCCCCCAAAAGTGGGGGGAGAAAGGCAGTGCGTCTTATAAAGCGATGGCTGACTTTCTACGTGACACTGACACTGTATCTCCGGCCGCTATGCTGCGCAGCGCGGCCAGCGATACATCGGTTACAGTGCGGGGAGGGAGGAGGGGCTGGTGGAAAGCCGTTATTTTAATGAACACATGTTCTTATATCTATCTTATTTATCTGTTCTGTGCAGCGCTATTAAGAAAATGGCAAGTTTTGTATTTTGTACTTTTGCAGCAATGCAAATATGTATTTCATTTTGAAAAACACTGCGCATTTCAGTTCTTGAGTTCAGCATAACTACATTTCACAATATCAGTCATCTGTGTGCTTTTACCTTGAAAATCCAAGCAGATAGACCTCTAGCACAATTCCCTTAAAATATCGCATCGCATATCGTTATCGCAATTTTTAGGGCCCTAATCGCAATCGCACAAAATTCCCATATCGTGCAGCCCTAGTGCCTACCACTGACAGTCACTATAGAAGGCCGGGAGAAGCAGTTCTACAGAATATTGGAAAGTTATATAGATGTCTGTACGAGGGATGCAGTGAGGGTAGAGGCAGGCTCGCAGTGAACCTAAGGCCTCTTTCACACTTGCGTTTTTCATTTCCGTCCTAGAGTTCCGTCCTCGGGGCTCTAGGACGGAAAGATACTGATCAGGATTATCCTAATGCATTCTGAATGGAGAGAAATCCGTTCAGGATGCATCGGGATGTCTTCAGTTCAGTACCCCAAATTTCTTTGGCCGTAGCAAAATCCGCAGAATGCTTCTGATTTTCCTCCGGCCAAAAATCCTAAAGGCATGCCGCAAGGACGGATCCGGAATTAATGCCCATTGAAAAGCATTAATCCGGATCCGACTTTAAGCTAAATGTCGTTTCGGCACATCGCCGGATCCGACGTTTAGCTTTCTGAATGGTAACCATGGCAGCCAGGACACTACTAAAGTCCCAGCTGCCATGGAAAAGTAGTGGGGAGCCAGGGGAGAAGCTACTTACCGTCTGTGCGGCTCCTGGGGCGCTCCACAATGACGTCACAGCGCCCCTACGTCGCATGGATCGTGTGATCCATGTGACGTTATTGTGGAGCGCCAAGGGAGCTGCACGGACGGTAAGTAGCTTTACCCCTGGCTCCCCACTACTTTTCCATGGCAGCCGGGACTTTAGTAGCGTCCTGGCTGCCATGGTAACACTGAAAGCATATTGAAGACTGATCAGTCTTCAAATGCTTTCAGGTGTGTTGCGTTGTGACGGATCCGGCGACGGAAGTGCACACGGGATGCTCACAACACTAATGTGAAAGAGGCCTAAGGGTATTTTCACTAACGTTAAAGTTTTCTGGTATTGAGTTCCGTCATCGGGGCTCAATACCGGAAAAAAACTGATCAGTTTTATCCCCATGCATTCTGAATGGAGAGCAATCCGTTCAGTATGCATCAGTTCAGTCACTCTTACGGTATTTGGCCAGAGAAAATACCACAGCATGCTGCGGCATTTTCTCTGTCCAAAATTCAGGAACACTTGCTGGAATGCCTGATCCGGAATTATTTTCTATTGAAATGCATTAATGCCGGATCCTGCACCAAAACATCCCCCCACAAGCAGATGTTTAGTGCACCCAATAGACCAGGGATGGCAAAGCTGAGGCTCTCCAGCTGTTGCAAAACTACAACTCCCAGCATGTCCAAACCCCCCTCAGCCTACAGAAGGGCATAGTGGGAGTTGTAGTTTTACATCAGCTGGAGAGCCGCAGGTTGGCCATGCCTGCACTAGACCCCTGTGTCGTTCCTGGTGCTGGCGTACTGCACTTCAACTCCGATTCACTTAAATGGTACCACAGCTACATAGTGGACGGAACCTTGATCCTAGCATACTGCCGAAACAACTGACCGGTGAGGGTCCCAGGCTGCCGGATCTCCGCTGATCTGATGTTGATGACCCATCCTGAGGATGAGCTATCAATATCTAAGTACTGGAAACCCCTTTTAACATATAATTATATTAAAAAAAGAGGTGTCAGGATGTTCTGTACTCACCGGTTGTCCGTAATTTTGACTGACCGATACATTTTGTCCCAGTTCCCATAGCAACAACTGTAA
This sequence comes from Bufotes viridis, assembly GCA_033119425.1. NCBI lineage: Eukaryota > Metazoa > Chordata > Amphibia > Anura > Bufonidae > Bufotes > Bufotes viridis. Next base: position 99,075,134 of record CM065598.1, read on the forward strand.
AATTTAAGAGAAAAAAAAAACAATGATATATATTCAATTAAATCTTAGATAATTTAAAATGGTAGTAGTGCACCATCTAGTGGACAGAATAAATATTACACAAGAAGGGGCACATGGCTTTATACCTCTTGATGAATGAACACAAGAGCTAACAATCCAAACGTATAGAGACCAGCTGTAGGACAAGCACAATGGCCCAGACTTAGAAACATGATCACCTTTCTTGACCGCTGTCTTTCCCGCCGCACACTCCGCTTGTATCACGGCAGCCATTAGAGTCCATTCCTTGCTGGTGTCTGGCTGGCCTTGCTTGGGGAGCTTGGTCCGGTAATGTTCATAGCACAAAGCAGCGATCTCATCCGCAGCGTCCGACCTGTAACCACACAGAGGATCACATCATGAGCCGCAAGATACAAGCCATGGAATCAAAGCCAAGGATCCTGACCGACATTCACACGGGATTTGCAGTGAAAGGTTGGCGTGTGATGCCATACTACACTAGTACATACTACCGTACTACACTGCTCAATACCGTGTGTCAATCTGTCAGCAGATCTGTCCCTAATACATGAGCGCGGAATATAGAACACGGTACCATTTTCACGCAACGCACAAGTGATACGTGAAAACCAACGCTCATGTACACAGCCCCATTGAAATGAATGGCTCCGGATTCTGTGCAGGCGCTATGTGTTTGCATCACGCGGAAAACCCGCTCGTGTGAAAGGGGCCTAAAGGGGTTTTCATACTGATGGCCTATCTTCAGGATAGGTCACCAATATCAGGTCAGCTCCTGGCGCGCCTGCCGACCGGGTGCACTCTGGTAAGCGCTGCAGCCTCCTGACAGCACCGTCCATTGTATAGCGGCCGGGCTTGGTATTAAAGATATCTCGCCCGAAAGGCCGGTAATTTTTTTCTACCGGCAATATTAATTGCCGGCATTTTCCTGTGGGGACTGTTACTAATGGGCACTCATTAGTGGAGCATTTATTAGTACAGCCTTAACCTCCCCCCAATTGTGTTAAAACAACAGAGCTCCCCTCCTCCATTTGCTCACGCTGCGGGGAACGCCCCCTGCGGACTGGAGGACAGGACCTGCACGACGTCATCACGCTGGAGGCGGGTCCTGTCCTCAGCTTCCAGTCAGCAGAGAGTGTTCACCGCGGCGCGAGCAAATGGAGGAGGGGATCTTTTTTTTTTCTGCAGAAGCCGAGAAGGGGGCACTAGTGGGGGCATTATTCTTACTGGGGGGGGGGGCACTAGTGGGGGCATTATTCTCACTGGGAGGCACTAGTGGGGGCATTACTCTTACTGGGGGGCACTATTCTCACTGGGGGCACTAGTGGGGGCATTAGTCTTACTTGTGGGCAGTAATGGGGGCAATATTCTCACTGGGGGGGGGACTAGTGGGGGCATTATTCTTACTGGGGGGGCACTATTCTCACTGGGGGGCACTAGTGGGGGCATTAGTCTTACTTGTGGGCAGTAATGGGGCAATATTCTCACTGGGGGGGACTAGTGGGGGCTTTATTCTCACTGGGGGCACTAGTGGGGCATTACATTTACTTGTGGGCAGTAATGGGGGAATTATTCTCACTGGGGGGGCACTATTCTTACTGGGGGGGGCACTAGTGGGGGCATTATTCTCACTGGGGAGCACTAGTGGGGGCATTAGTCTTACTTGTGGGCAGTAATGGGGGCAATATTCTCACTGGGGGGAACTAGTGGGGGCTTTATTCTCACTGGGGGCACTAGTGGGGGCATTACATTTACTTGTGGGCAGTAATGGGGGCATTATTCTCCCTGGGGGTGCACTATTCTTACTGGGGGGGCACTAGTGGGGGCATTATTATCACGGGGAGGGGGAACTAGTGGGGCATTACTTTTACTGGGGGGCACTAGTCTTACTTGTGGGCAGTAATGGGGGCAATATTCTCACTGGGGGGGGGCACTAGTGGGGGCATTATTCTCACTGGGGGGCACTAGTGGTGGCATGACTTGTGGGCAGTAATGGCGGGCATTCATTTTGAGGCACACTAATGGGGCATTACTAATTCTGGGAGGGGTGCTAATGAAGGCATTAATATTACTGGGAGCCACAGTATGACAGTGACGCCCCCACAACCACGCCCCCTTCAGGTGTGGCTTAACTTGGCCGGTATTTTTTGTTGGGAAAGGCGACGACCCTAATTGCAGCCCAGGACCAGTCACTTGGGACTGAACTGCGCCTGAACCACGTGTCTCTTCAAACAGATAATCGGACCACCGCTAATCAGATATTAATGGCCTATGCTATCAGTATCAAAATCCTGGACAACCCCTTTAAAAGTCTGCTTCGTGTCACCATAACCTGACACCCCTGTTTTTTATTTTTCTGTCCATGGGGCGATGTGAGGGGCCATTGGTACCATTCGGAGGTACATCTGACTTTTTAGGAGGCAATTCTGGCACTGGGATTTTTTTTCTGTGTGGGATAAGTGATATTGAAATATTCTGGCATTTTTGGTATATATATATATATTTTTTTTTTTAATGATAAATAGGGGCATTTTTGAACTGTCTATACACTTAGATGCCGCAGTCACTACTGATCGTTGTATCTGAGGGCTGAATCATATGGGATCTCTGTTGTCAGACGTTGCAGGCGGGCATCAGCTGTATAACACTGGCAGCACCCGCCTGGTATGGTGCAGGCGGGCATCAGCTGTATAACACTGGCAGCACCCGCCTGGTATGGTGCAGGCGGGCATCAGCTGTATAACACCGACGGCACCCGCCTGGTATGGTGCAGGCGGGCATCAGCTGTATAACACCGACGGCACCCGCCTAGTGAGGACAGGAGCAACTAAGGCCACGTACACACGCAAGAAAAAAAACACGTATGCCAAAACCTGCATGTTTTACGTGCAAATTTTGCTTCGGATCTTATCCTCTGCATTGGCAGGACTCAGACCTCACATTGGGTGGGGTGCGGCACTAAAAAGGGCATCAACCCCCCCCCCCCCCATGGTTCCTAACCACCATTAACTAGTCAAAGCCGACCATGAGACCGCCAAAAAAAGGCCAAGCAGGGGAAAGATAAGTCGGGGGCGATGTAAGTGAAAAGTTGTATGAAGGCGAAGACAGAAGAGATACAGGAATTTAGCATCGCTTTTGAAAAGTGAGGAAAGTTGCACCAACTGCTGTAAATATCAATATACTGGCAGAAAACGGCTGTGTTGTTGCCATGGAGACTAGCAGAGCGCCTGCTGTCCATGGAGAGGGGACAAAGCATACTGGGAAGAGGGCTCCCGCAGTTTCCATTGGCACGCGCTGCCTCAGCCTGGCATGTGGTTGGATTACCCCGCCATTTTCCTCTGTCGCTATGGTGATGACGTCACTACGCGCCGAGCACTAAGCCTGAAGAGAATAGGAAAGAGCCGAGGGCTCTGCCGCCCGGAGACCGAGTCCTCCACACACAGCAGACCCGACGGCTGTCAGCACTTCCGTTTATCCCCTGAATTCACCTCAGCGCCAGGAAGGAAGCTAGACGTTAGGCGACAGGGATTCTGGGAACTGTAGTCTCTTCGCGGCGGTTAGTTTCACTTTCACAAAGGCGGATCTGACCCGCAGGACTACAATACCCAGAAGTCCCCGCAGAACGTAGTACTAGACGGTGTTCTGTATATATGACATAAAATTAGGTTTACTACTAGAAATAAAACACAAAAATAGTAGTAACAAATAAAAACTACTGCTCTATAGTGTCCTGCAGCCCCCATATAAATAAAGCATTAAAGGCACAGTACTTCTCTCAGAAAAGTGAAGTTTGATTAGCATTGTGCAACCAGTTTTCTAAATTTTAGGAATTTCAGCCAAGATTTTGGAGGCACAATGTAAAGATCGGCACCGAAAAAATAATTAGGTATTCACCATATCCCTGTAATGGACCGCCAGAGTGCCCCCATAAGAGAGCACAAGCCAGTATGTCCATATACACGCCGCCGGCTGTAGTGTGCCCCCATAACAAAGCACAAGCCAGAGTGCCCCCAGATACACAATGCCAGATGTAGAGTGCCCCCAGATACACAATGCCAGATGTAGAGTGCCCCCAGATACACAATGCCAGATGTAGAGTGCCCCCAGATACACAATGCCAGATGTAGAGTGCCCCCAGATACACAATGCCAGATGTAGCGTGCCCCCATAACGGATATACAATGCCAGATGTAGGGTGCCCCCATAAGAGAGCACCCGCCAGTTTGTCTGCATACATGGTGCCAGCTGTAGAGTGCCCCCATATAACAGGGCAGAGGACAGTATACCATGTTCTGTACATCGCTCCGGTTGCCCAGTCGTGTGGGGTCATGGCATGATGGCGACTTCTGAGCAATCCCAGTCCTATGGGCATCACTGTTCAGCTTTTCCATTTAGCAGAGGCCTACAGGGTTAAAGGGGAGCATCATTGAGCCAAAGCTCAGTCATGATCAATGTCGGATGGGAAGGGGTCCCTCTCCGCACGGAGCAGCAGTACACATCAGTCCACCGCTCCATTCACTTCTATGGGGTTATGTACGCGGTGCTCCGTCCCTCCATAGAAGTGAATAGCGCACTGGAGTGACGTGCCCAATTACCGCTCCAGAAAGAGGACCCCCAGTTCTCAGGATGACGGGTGGTCCCAGCGATCTGATCCTTTAGCGCTGTTCGAATCCCATTATGTGATCATCTGACTATTTATTCCACAGCGTATGCTGAACACACACGTCAATCTTCGTGCACCCGGCCTGTGCTCCGTACCCATAGGGACCCACTGTAAGGACACCCTTGGCATATGCCAGGCCACTATGCTTTAGCATAGGGAAGGGCTTACATCGACGAGCATAGTTAAAAAAAAAAAAAAAAAGGGAGCCTATGGGTGACGTATACCGCCATACAAGACTGCAGGATTCTCTCAAGAGACTGGAAGAGTGTGAACGGGGCTTTACCTGTACCAGCAATGACGGCGTAACCTGCAGCACCCGCATAATATGCAAATAGTGGAAAATACGGAACTTTATAAATGACCGGTCTTCCAATATTATGGGACACAGACATTTTGCATTTTATTTTCCTGGATATTTTGGGTACTTTGCTTCTATTTTTTGCACAGGAGAATAGGCTGCAATACGGAAGTGAGCCATACCTACCTAGAGGATTCAGCGCCGCCGCTCTGCTTCTCCCGCCTGGGCACTGTTGTACTGGATGCCGTGATATCGCATCACACTTGACCGCTGCAGTCAATCACTGGCCTCTTTGGTGCACCACTGATTGGCTATGGTGGTCACATGTTGTCGGCCACTGCTGCAGCCAGGTAAGCAGAGCCCAGCTGCATTAGGTAAGTACCATTCAGCTTTCCAATTTTCTCATGGGGGGGCAGCCAATAGCAGGCGGTGACTAGGACGACCCTCCCTAGTATCGCGGGCGTCAGTCCCCATTGCTGCCGGCCATCGGCTGCCTTCCCTCCCAACACCGGATGTTTTCATCCTCGCACGGGGAGATGCAGCGGGGACCAGGAGCGTCGCGGGTGCCAGGGAGCAAGGTAAGTATAGTGTATGTGAGGGGTCCGGCCATATGGGGGGCATTTCAGGGATCGGATAACCCCTTTAATATTGCAGGCCTTTCGTCAATCTAGATCATCAGTATCTCAGGTCCGTCTCCTGGCACCACCGATGATCAGCTGTTTGAAGAGGCGGCGACCTGTCTTGGCCAGTGAGGTCACATTCACCGATCCCGTGGCGTATTACCAGCTCAATCCCATTCAATTGAATGGACCTGGGCTGCAATACCAAGCACAGCCACTAAACAATGTACGGCGCTGTGCTTGGTTTGCTGTAGAAGACTGCAGCAGTCATTGGAGCGCTACAGCCTCTTCAAACAGCTAATTGTCGGGGGTGGCGGAAGTCAGAGCGTCTGTTTGCAGATTAAAATGTGTGTTTTTTTTTTGTTTATCTGAGGTTCCGTTCCCGAGCTAATATACTTTTATACAAATTAGGCCTTTGGTGCAATGAGGGTGTCACCATTGCTGTTGTTGCACCCAAGCTGCACTCCTATATGTGGTCGGGCCCTCAGTGGTAAAGTAGCGAGGGTGGGGCTGACCACAGAAAAGATTGGAGCTAGGGTACAACAAGAGCAATGGCGATGGCCTCATTGCACTAAAGGTTTAATTAGCATATTAGGAAAAAGTGCAACTCGGAAATAGAGTCGCGGATCGGAGTTTTTATAGATACAACTGTGTATCTATGCAAAAGGTTGGGTAAGGAGGTCGCTAGTGACAGAATCCCTTTAAGATAGGCCAGAAAACCCCTTCATTTGTTCTGATTTCACGAGCTCCTCGGTCTTCAGCTACCAGTGGGTTTGAACACTCTACAGGCCAAGACCACAGTTTATACAATTTATTTTTCAGTAGAAAGCAGCTGTAACGTGGTGTCGACAGAACCTCCGACAAGTACGTATCAAACATCTTAAAAGCAGACAGATCCCTAAAGTTACACAGACGTCCCGGAGTCCTGACTTGGCTCCTTCTTGTTGTCTTCTGGCTTCATGGCTGGGAATAGAAGAACCTCCTAGAGAAATGGAAAGGCCGGTGTTAGACCAGAGTCACCTCACTGGGGGTTACAATCACGTAGTGACCTCACGTCTTACCTTAATATTATTGGAGTCCGTAAGGAACATCGTCAGTCTGTCAATACCCATCCCCCAGCCAGCGGTAGGTGGCAGGCCATATTCCAGGGCAGTGCAGAAGTTGTCATCAATGAACATGGCTTCATCATCACCAGCAGCTTTGGCCTAGAGAAACGGGAAAATGGTTTCTGTCACCTGAAAAACGGGTACTAAGCTGGCTGACGTTAGCTGAACATAACAATATTAGTGCCATCTCACTGCCTGCCGCCGTTATTGAGAAAATCGAACTTTTATAATATGCTAATTAGCCTCTAGGAGCAGGGGGGGCGTGCTCCTGCTCCTAGAGGCTCCGTTCTCCCACCTCTGGCCACGCCCTGCTTCACTAGATTGACAGGGCCAGGCAGCGTTCACCTCCTCCTGCCGGCGCTGGGGAGATCTCGCGCCGTTCAGTATTCAGCGCAGGCGCAGTGAGGAAGCTGGCAGCCAGCGAGCGCCCTTCACTCACTGCGCCTGCGCCGAATACTGAACGGGACGGCGTGAGATTTACACTGCAGACAGGGCCGGAGGTAGGACACCAACGCTGCCTGGCTCTGTGAATCTAGTGAAGCAGGGCGTGGCCTGAAGTGGGAGAATGGAGCCTCTAGGAGCAGGGGCAACGCCCCCCTGCTCCTAGAGGCTAATTAGCATGTTATAAAAGTTTGTTTTTCTCAATAACGGTGGCAGGCAGTGAGATGGCACTAACATAGTTATGTTCAGCTGACATTAGCACATCGCTAATGTTAACCAGCTTAATACCCATTTTTCAGAAACCCTTTAACACGACCGATCTGACGCTTGGGGCCACAAGGTCTGATCATTCTGACATTTGCAGTAGCCTCGCTGAGTAGGTGACAGGACCTAGGCTATCAGGTTGGCATCATGACACTACATACCGTCCTATGGCTGGAACTGTTTTATCAGAATATGACAGCCCATTAGGTTGTCACCCATCTTTCTCAGATTCTTAAAGGGGTATTCCTATCTTGTAAAGTGATGTCATACTTTATGATCAGTGGGGTTCTGACTTCTGTGACCTTCATCGATGTCCATAGTGCTGGTTTAGAGCTGCGCCCCCTTCTGTTCTCATGGACGCCCGGCTGTATAGTTGGGAACTGCAGTCGGCTCTAGTCACTTGAATGGGGCTGTGTTGGAGTTCACAGAGGTTCACATATTAGTAACTGACCTTAGCTTGGTCTTCAAAGAGCTCCTTCTGCCTGATCGGGTCGTTCAATTCAGTATAGGCATTGCAGATCTCTTTCTTCATTACAAATAGCTCAAACCTTTCTGTCAGCCCCTTCTCAGATCGGTGCCTTGTGTGGAGATCAAGAAAACAAAAAGTTACAAGTCCGTCTAATTTCATCATGTACGTAAAATGGTGTACATGCCAACGGATGCTGTAGGACAGACCGTGATAGGTCAGGACTTACCATTTAGCAAGTGGGCTCATGATTTGGGGATGGTCACAGATAAAGGTCGGGTTAATGCAAGTTACTTCCAGGAACTCGCCAACAAGCTAGGGGAAAAAAAGCGCCATTCTCAGCGTAGTTTGCACATATCTAAGGTTACCTTCACTTCTGCGTTCGGTAAATCCAGAAGAGGAGCAGACTACTGGATTTACTCTACCATATCCGGGTGGCCGCGTCAGATCCCTATTACTATAGTAGGATCTGTCAGGTGTCCGGAAAGAAAGCGGCTTACTGCCAAAAAACATCATGCTGCGTGCAGAAGCTGGCATTCATGCTGGAAACCCGTCAGAGCCCAATATAATGAGCAGGGCCCTTGACATGCCGGATACAGTAATACCCGTAGTATGCCCCTCTGCCGGATTTACCATAAGGAGATGCGCACCTAGCCTAGGAAAGGCAGATAACAGCAGAGGGGACACAGCTAGAGTAACAGCCCCCCGCTCAACACCCGAACAATACTGGTAGGCAACTTACATGGCAGAAAGAGCCTTTGGACCACTAAGGCCTAATTCACACGTCCGCAAAATGGATCCGCATCCCATCCGCAATTTTGCGGAAGGGTTGCAGACCCATTCATTTCAAAGGGGCAGGAATGTATGTGGACAGCACACTATGTGATGTCCGAATCCGCATTTCCTCAAAAAAATAGAACATGTCCTATTCTTGTCCGCAATTGCGGACAAGAAAAGGCATTCTCTATATAGTGCCCGCAAAATGCGGAATGCACATTGCAGCCGTCCGTGTTTTGCGGATCCGTGTTTCCGCAAAACACACTACGGACGTGTGAATTAGGCCTAAGGCACCAAAATGACGTGTGCAGCCGATTATTGCACCTCTTTAGACACAGCCCTGAGCGTCACTGCCCCTTTACAGATGTAAGATCCTACTATTCCTTGAAGAATCCATCACATACCTTATCTAGAAGCCTTGCAGTGGTCCGAGGAGGCGGACATTCAACTCCTTTCTCCACAGCGATATCATCTAAGAACTTGCGAGTTTCTGATTAAGAGATAAAAATCCCCCAAAAAATTGCTTTTAGAAAACCAACAAGAATGCAACTTTTTTTTTCTTTTAACAATTTTCAGGCTTTGAGCACCGATTTGGTCTTTAAACCTTTTTTAAGTGCTGGCATCTCCATACATGCCCCCGGTTACCCTTACCCTCGGTGTCTAGTTGGTCTGTTGGTGGCAGCTTCTTTCCCAGAACCTTTTCCAGTTCATGGACCATGCTGATTCTCCTGAATGGCGGAGTGAAGTCTATTTCTTGGGCCGGTCCTTCGGGACCTTCTGGGTGGTACGTCACTTTATAGGCTCCAGTGATGTGTTTAACCATGCCTGCAGGGGCACAACGTAAAATACTTAGCGGGAAAGATTCATCGCTATAATCTGGCATACACAAGTGTTGTATCTGCACGGTCAGCCCTCCAAAGCCAAGCAATGTGGAAGAATTCTCCCATCATTAGCAGAGACTAATGCAAGAATCATGGAGTCGAGGCAGTTTTGGGTGAAGTCAGAGTTGGTAGAAACGTACTAAGGCCAGCTTCCAGGCCATCAATATCAGAGAGATAGACCGGGACCCCCAAACCCCACAGATCAGCTGCTTCTATGTAACTCCGGCACCAGAACTAATCCTTTGTGTAGTGGACAGAGCCGGTAACCGCAGTGCTGCTGACCCATGGTGTGAACACACTCCTGCCAACCAAAATCTTCTCCTCTATGGCAACTAGTGTTTAATAAAGGTCCCAGAAAGACGTCACATGCACTCACTTGAAGTCTACTGCTGTCCTCAGCTCACCGCGCCTGCGCCGAATACAGAGCGGCGGCGCAGGCGTGGGATTTAGCAGGGAAACAGTGCTGAAGGCAGGAGAGGATCGCTGCCCGGCACTGTCAATCAAAGAAAGAAGGGGCGTGGCAGCAGGTTGGCGCACGGAGCCTCTAGGAGCAGGGGCAACGCCCCCCCCCCCTGCTCCTAGAGGCTAATTTACATATTATAAAAAGACGTTTTTTAGCCTAGATATACATCAGAAATACATATAAAGCACATTATCAAGCTGATCTGACATTAGCACATAGCTGTCAGACAGCTTATAATGTGTAATCCTGGTGACAGAAACCCTTTAAGGAGTGCCTATGTTTATTTTATTGATTCTTATGTGATTGGGACCCCATGACTGGAGCACCCGAAGGACAGGACACATGTGCCACATTTTTTACCAATTGCTGCTGCCATTCACTTCAATTCGGGCGAGCTCTGTCCCCGCTTCAATTTTTACCTGCACACCGTCTACATTGTAACACTGGACAGGTCATCAATATCCTGAAGCTGGATTACCCCTTTAAGGGCTGAGTCCATTGCGGCAATCGCGCTCCTTGTGTGAGCGTGATCCTGCGTTCTAGGCTTATACTGATTTATAATGCTGTGTGTCTCTGCTTGACCTTATTTTTACAGAATCATATTGACAGCTTTATGTCACTGATTCTGTACACAGCATTATAAATCAGTATAATACCGTGCGGTCCTGCAAGTCTAGAATGGGGGATCACGCTCACATATGGAGTGCGATTCCCACAATGGACTCGCTCATGTGAAACAGCCGTAACCCCTCCGCTGCCCTAGACCACTTGGTTTGCAGACATTATTTCCTGCTCTGCCCTAGATCCCAGGGATGTTACCATAAACCCATTAATTAATCCTACAGCTGTGATGGCTAACCTCCGGCACGTCAGCTGTGGTAAAACTACAACTCCCAAGATGCACACTCGCTTGGCTGTTCTCAGAACCCCATAGAAATGAATGGCGCATGCTGGGAGTCGTAGTTTCCCGGCTTACAGCAATATTTATTTGCCTTTGTTTCCCATTGCTCAGTTCAGAAGAAACGCCAAGCTCCTAACTTCTCCACTCACCAGCTACAAAGTCTTTGAGGGAACACTGCTCATGAATGTAATGTGCAAACCATACCTGACAGCAGCTTCTCTGTGATCTCCATGAGGTCGTGATAGTCGGCATAAGCCATGTAAAATTCACAGGTCGTGAACTCGGGATTGTGAGTCAAGTCGATTCCTTCATTTCTGAACTGTCTTCCCACCTCATAGACACGGTCGATGCCGCCGACCACCAGCATCTGAATAAATGCACTCGTTAGCTACAATCCATGGCGTTTCACCGCAAGTCATAAGGTAAGAAGGCGACAATTACCTTGTGATACAGCTCGGGGGCAATTCTCATGTACAGGTCCATGTCCAGCTCGTTGTGATGGGTGATGAACGGTTTGGCTACGGCCCCTCCAGGGATAATATTCATCATTGGAGTCTCAATCTGTCAATATATGCAATAACTAAATATTACGTTGCGTCTCCGGACAAACGTCATCCATACAGATCACAAAGAGTTTAGTTACCTCAAGGAATCCCAAGTCATCCAAAAACCTGCGCAGGTAAGTGATAATTTTCGCTCTGACAATAAACTTCTGCCGTACGTAGTCATTGAGAATGAGGTCGAGATAACGCTGGCGGAATCTGGTCTCCTGTAAAATAGAAGATGAAGAATAATGAGGCTTATGAGGGGAAAAAGATAACAGCTCTGCAGTCAAGAAACCAAACCATGGTCCACGCCCAGGAGAGGTCAACCGCCAAGTGAATGGCTGCAACGGTCACGTTCTAAAACCCTGGCAGGTCACCGACAATATGACATGCAGGTATACGGAAAGTCACTGCTGCAGCCAATCACTGTCCTCAGTGGTAGTCCGCTGAGGGCAGTGACTGGCTGCAGTGGTCACGTGCTGTGTCTCAGCACATCATCACCGTTGTGAAGTTTTTTGCTTCAGTGAAAGGCACTGGAGAACGGAAAGAGTATAACATTGTTTTTTTTTTAATTATTTGAAGTCATTTTAGGGCTTGTCACAGATTTTTAATTATCGGACAACCCCTTTAAAGATCGTGCCGTTGTCTTCTGTCAATTTCATGCATCCAAATCTAGTCAAGGAAGGAGGCATATCCCTGTGAGGACAGCTCAGGGGCCACTACTAACACTGGCTGTGTTCACACTTTGTGTTCGCCATATGCACTAGAAAACTCATGGCGCATATGTCGAATATATACACATAGGTCCCCTGCTGCACAATGAAACTTGCCGTGAAAAAAGCGTACGCGTTTCATCTGTGAAGATGCCCATGAAGAATCAATGGTTGGTCCGCGTGTCCGTTTTTACCATCCGTGTGTCATCAGTAATTCACTGACGTTGCTCAGCTGAAAATTTATTTCCAAAGAATCTCCTATTGGTCTTCAGTGAAAAGCTGACACAACACGGATGTGTGTCAGTGATTTTCACGGACTCACAGACTTCTAAGGGCGTGCTTGGTCTGCATTACGGATCAAAGTAGTGCATGGTCCCGTGATTTTTTTACTGACTCACGGTCAGTAAAAAATATACTGAAATGTGAACAGACACATTTTAATCAATGGGTACGTGTGCTGTCTGCAGGAAATTCGGAGAGCACGTCAGTGAAAAACGGAAATGTGAACGAGGCCTTAAACTTGTTAAACTGAGCGGAGCCAACATTTCTCTTTTTCTAGTGTCAGCCTCCGGGAGGAGTATACCGGGAGGAGTATACCACCTGATGTATTGTATAATCAGGTGGTATATTTTTTTTTTTTTTTACAATGGTTGTAAATAGGCGACGTACGCCTTTACGCCTTACATGGAAGTAAAAGATAAAAAAAACGTGTGAAAAGAGCCTTGAACCGCAGTTCTGCATTTTACACTAGATTCTAATGCAAATCAATTAGCGTTGATGCCAACAGCAACCAATCAAGTTCCATCTTTCATTTAGGCTATATGCACACGACAGTTGTTTTTTGCTGCCCGCAAATCGCGGATCCGTCTTCCTTTTTTTTTCACATCCACATCCGTTCCGTGTGTCCGCAAATTTTGGAGGTTGTGTTTCCGTGTGTCTTCCGTTTTTTTTGCGGATCCGCAAAAAAAACTGAAGGCTTGAAACAGTTTCTTAAAGTACCTGTACAGGTGCCCTGGTTTGCAAGCAACCATCCGCAAAAAAAACGGATGCGGATGGAAAAACGGAAGGCTTCAGTGTGGCTTCCGTTTTTTTTGCGGACCCATTGACTTCTATGGGTCCGCAAACCGTTTTTTGCGGACAAGAATAGGACATGCCATATTTTTTTTGCGGACGTGAAATGCGGAATACGGACGCGGACAGGAAACGGAAGAGGCATCAGTTTTTTTTGCGGATCCATAGAAATGAATGGGATCCGCAAGAAAAACGGAACGGAAGCCGAGAAAAAACACTGTCGTGTGCATATAGCCTTAGTCTGTGAAGATTAGAAAGCGGAAGCAAATATTCGACTGGTTGTCATAGATATCACTGCTAGAGTTGAGCGAACTTCTATTTTTAGTTTGGCGTCCAAAGTTCGGGTTATCGTAGCATCCCGTTATGGATTCCGCTACCGCGGACCATAACGGCATTTGGAATCCATAAGGGGCTCCTTTATTGAACCCGAACCTTGGACAACCCTAAGGACCTGGGGTGACGTCACCGTCATGTGATCAGTGCAGGGGGCGCGGCTCAGCACTGGATTGGATAAGAGGTGATCCAGTACTAAGCCACGCCCCCTGCACTGATCACATGACGGTGACGTCACCCCAGGTCCTCAGTGTTGTTCAAGGTTCGGGTTCAATGAAGCATCCCCTTATGGATTCCAAATTCCGTTATGGTCCGCGGTAGCGGAATCCATAACGGGATGCTACGATAACCCGAACCCGAACTTTGGACGCCGAACTAAAAATAGAAGTTCGCTCAACTCTAATCACTGCCCCAATCACGCAGGACTGGCTCCAGGATCCGATCTTCCGGATGCGTCTCCTTTACCTTGTCTTTCAAACCAAAGTGCAGATGAGGTAACATATGAAGACAAGGAGACAGGAGGGTCATTTCCCGGGGGATGATGCTCAGTTCTCCCTTCTTAGTTTTGCCGGGGTTTCCTTTCACTCCAATAATGTCTCCGCGTCGTAACTTGTTGTTTACTGCAAAGAATTCTTCCTCAGATTTGTAAAATCTGTAGTTAGAAAAAAACAATATAAATGATAGTTGTTACGTTTCAGCTCATATGTAACACTGCATTTCTCGAATGGTCGCCTTAGGGAATGTCTTACATTCTGTACTAGCCAACAGACATGGTGTGGGTTGACTGCAGATTCTAAAAAGAATGGAGGACGACGCTATGTGGATTTTCCCATGAACCATGTCCTGAAAGGCTGTTAAAAATGATTTCCGAGACTTAAATATTGGCAATCAGCTGCTGGAAGGTGCCACAGCGCTAAGGCGAGTCCCATTTCCCCTTCCTTTGACATCACGGCCTTTGTGCAGCTCAGTCCCATTCAAGCAAATGGGACTGTGCTGCAGTACCAGGCAAAGCCACTACACAATGTATGGCGCTGTGCTTGGTATACTAACCCCTTAGTGACCAGCCTGTTTTGGGCCTTACTTTTCTTCCTTTTTTTTATCGTCGCCTTCCAAGAGCTATAACTTTTTTATTTTTCAGTCTATATAGCTTTCTGAGGGCTTGTTTTTTTGCAGGACAAGTTGTAGTTTTTAATGGCGCCATTTTCGGGTACACATAACTTTCTGATTAACTTTTATTAACTCTTTCTGGGAGGGAGATGGGAAAAACAGCAATACTGCCACTGCGTTTTACGGTTTAAATTTTACGGCGTTCATTTTTCGGTATAAATAACATAACTTTATTCTCTGGGTCAGTACGATTACGGTGATACCAAATACATATACCGTATTTTTCGCCATATAAGACGCACTTTTTTCCCCCCAAAAGTGGGGGGAAAATGGCAGTGCGTCTTATATGGCGAATACTACCATTTTCCTATAGCTGAAGCCGATACATCGCACAGCCTGCGATGTATCAGCATGGAAGGAGGAGGGGGCGGAGCCTGGCAACACATGGCGGGCGGCCCGCCGCTCACAGCGTGACTGCTTGTATAACATTTAAAATCTTTAATTATGTCCCCTTATTTCCTAAAAGCCCAGGACAGTAGCGCTCTGCTAACCTGCTATAACGATCCTCTAGCAGGCAGAGCGGTGCGGCGCAGGCTGGTGTGTAACGTCCTCACTGACATCATCTGCCTGCTCCTCCTGCTTCATTCATAAAGTGAAAGGAGCAGGCAGATGACGTCAGTGAGGACGTTACACAGCAGCCTGCCGCCGCACCGCTCTGCCTGCTAGAGGATCGTTATAGCAGGTTAGCAGAGCGCTACTGTCCTGGGCTTTTAGGAAATAAGGGACATAATTAAAGATTTTAAATGTTATACAAGCAGTCACGCTGTTAGCGGCGGGCCGCCCGCCATGTTGCCAGGCTCCGCCCTAAGCAGCCATGGGCCAGATGTTTTAGAAAGGGGGCACCTGTGGATGACACTGTAATTGGGGTGATCTGTGGATGACACATATAGCATAAGATGCTATATAGTGTCATCCACAGATCAATCCATACAGTGTCATTCATAAATGCCCCCATCACAGTGCTATCCACAGATCCCCCCATCACAGTGCTATCCACATCTCCCCCACATAACAGTGCCATCCACAGATCCCCCCCATAATACTGTCATGCACAGACCACCATTACTTCAAAAGCACACCTTTTGGTTAAAAATATTTTTTTTCTTATCTTTCTCCTCAAAAACCCAGGTGCGTCTTATAGGCCGGTGCGTCTTATAGGGCGAAAAATACGGTAGTTTTCTTTATGTTTTACTACTTTTTTGCAATAAAACCCTCTTTTTTTAAAAGAAAAAATGTTTTTACATTGCCGCTTCCCAAGACCCATAACTTTTTTCTTTTTCTTTTTATGGAGTTGTGTGGGGGCTTGATTTTTGTGGGACGACTTGTATTTTTCATTGGTATCATTTTGGAGTAAATGGCGCTTCTTGATCACTTGTTATTAAGTTTTGTTCGGTGGCAACTAAGAATAAATTAGCAGTTCTGTCTTTCTTTTTTATTTTATTTTTACGGTGTTCACTGTAGGGGATATTTTATGTAAAAGAAAAATTATAAAAATTATATATTTTATGTGATATTTATGTAGTCCGGATCTTTACGGACACGGCAATACCACATATATAGGGAGGAGATTTTTTTTTTTGCAATTTTTTTTCATTGAGAAGCATATTTTTAATGGAAAAAAAGTGTAATTTTTTATGGGATTTTTTCAATTTAATAAATGTCTTTTTTTCTTTCTATACTATAGCAGACAGTATTTTGATTGCTTTTAAAATTATCCCTATAATGCATTGCATTTTAATAGCAATGCTATTTCAACATTGACCAGCAGGCTGCGCCAGAGAGGTGCAGCCTGTTGGAAATTAGTACAGCCAGGACCGGGGCCTAGCCAGGTAGGCTTCACACACATCGGCACCTCGCGATAACATTTGCGAGGTGCCGATGGGAGACAGAGGGAGTCCGCTGCCATTGCCCGCAGCAGGTAAAGTGTTAAACAGCCCGGATCGGCACTCCTGCTGGTCCGGGCTGTTAGAGCAGGGCCACGGCTCTCATGTGAGAGCCGCTTAGACTGGGACGCCTAAGGCCCCTTAGTGACCGCCGTAAAAAACACGTATTGGTGGTCAACAAAGGGGTTAAAGAGGTCGTAGTACTGTGGTGCCTTCAAATAGCTGATCTGTGGGGGACCCCCAACAGTCAGATATTGATGAAGTAACCTGAGGATAGGTCATCAATTTGTTGTTCAAGAAAAATCCCTTACCGGACGGACAGGACCTGTTTCCTCATAGAACCATACATCATTGCATCTTCTCAACCCAGATAGTGTCTAAGTATGACCTACTGTTCTTGTTCTTTGTGTATGTTATAAAAATGTAAAACCCTAATAAAGATTATATTCCCCCCCCCAACCCAAAAAAAAAAAAAAGAAAAATCCCATTAATACCTGTTTTAACGTTGCTCCTAGAGGCTCCGTTCGCCCACCTCAAGTCACGCCCTTCCGTCCTTGATTGACAGGGCCAGGCAGTGCTCGTCTCCTCCTGCCGGTCCTGTGTGCTGGGACTGCGCATGCGCGAGATTTATCCAGCATACAGGGCCAGCTTGAGAAGATGAACGCTGGTCCTGTCAATCAAGGACGGCAGGGCGTGACTTGAGGTGGGGAACAGAGCCTCTAGGAGCAGGAGGAACGCACCCCCCCCTCCCTGCTCCTAGAGGCTAATTAGCATATTATACAAATTAAAATTGTGCAGTACGGGGGCACCCAGAAGCATAAGATTAGGAGAGTTAGGGTCTGCTGACATGAGCACAACACTAATGTCAGCCAGTTTAATAGGGTTAAATCTGGTGACAGAAACCCTTTAAGGATCACTATGTAGAGACACTTAACACAAGGTGGCGCCATGCTACGCAACTAAACCTTAATTTTTTTGTTTAGAAAATAAGTCTAAACATAGAAATACTTAGAACTTACTTAGAGTTGGCCATAACCTGCAGCTTCATGCCTTCCCCACGGAGGTCATAAAAGATCAGTTTGGCCCCTGAGATACGTTTGGCATGGACTCTGCCTAAAATGGGAATAAAAAGTCACAAACCAGTGAGAAAATGTTTTCTAAAATATTGGTTAAAATTCAGACTTTTACTAACTAAATACTTAACATTAATTACAAGCCCTATTGATTTGCCCCTTTAAAACATGTTAAAGGGGTCCTCTCACGTCAGCTAGTGGAATGTATAATGTAATGAAAGTTAATACAAGGCACTTACTAATGTATTGTGATTCTCCATGTTGCCTCCGTTGCTGGCTGGATTCATTTTTCCATCACATTATACACTGCTCGTTTCCATGGTTACAGACCACCCTGCAATCCAGCAGCGGTGGCCGTGCTTGCACAGCATAGAAAAAAAGTGGCAGCCTCTCTGGTGGCTGGGACCCTGGGAGTGAGCATAGACCAGTGCTTTTTCCTACAGAGTACAAGCACGATGACCACTGCTCCTGGATTGCAGGGTGGTCTGTAACCATGGAAACGAGACGTGTATAATGGGATGGAAAAATGAATCCAGCCGGCAAAGGAAGCAATATGGAGAATCACAATACATTAGTAAGTGCCTTGTATTAACTTACACTATATGATAAATGCAAGAAGTGAGAGGACCCCGTTAAGTGACAAGGATGGGGGGGAGGACACATAGGGAGTTCAATCCTTATTATGAACCCACATGACTAAAACTTTCTGTTCATTATCAATGATGGACCAGGGCAGAGTGGGGACACAGGCTTAGCACTGCACATGTAATAATTCTGGAGCATCTTCTCTTACCGCTTCTATGTTGTGCTGTTTGTCTATTATTCCTACTAGAAGTTTAAGAATGAATTGCCAGAAGTCTGCAATAAAAGTCCATTTGGGAGTTAGGCTAGATGCAGACGTCCGTTAAACCCGGACGTGAGCAGTCCGTGGTAATGCGGGCTGGATTTGTTGTTTACAGCCGGAGCGCACGGCGTCATTGGTTGCTATGACGCTGTGCGCTCCATGCAGCCGCTGCACTACAGTAATACAATGGTATGATCTATACCAGTGTATTACTATCCTGCAGCGGCGGCAGGGAGCGCACGGCGTCATAGCAACCAATGACGCCGTGCGTTCCGGCTGTAAACAACAAATCCAGCCCGCATTACCACGGACTGCTCACGTCCGGGTTTAACGGACGTGTGAAGCCAGCCTTAACAGTTGGGGTGTGTCCCTGCACAGTCTGCTTCGATCTAATCAGTGCTGCCAGTGTCAGACTGTGCAGGGACACACCGCCAACTGGTAACACCCAAATGGACCTTTACTGCAGACTGCTGGCAATTCATTCCTAAAATTCTAGTAGGCTTAATAGAGGAATGGCACTACAGAGTTATATAGAATAAGATGCTCTGGATTTGTTATTACTCAGGTTCTCATTAAAGGGGCTGTTCTGCCTAGGAGCGGAGAATCCCAATAGTCGAAACCGGTGGCCAGTTTAAAAAAAAAAACAAAAAAACATAACCCCCTAAACTCTCAGCCATCCCACTGTTCCCACATTGCTGCTCCATTCCTGGCCACTTACAGTCCCCACCAGAAGTGTCCGAGGACCGTAAGTGCAAAGGGAACAAAGGTACCGTGGACAAGTGAGTGGGTTATTTCTTTTTTTTTTTTTTTAAACTGGGCACCAGTTTTGACCACTGGAGTTGTCGACAACTAGGTCAGACTAAATAGTTTGGTCTTCAGGCTCTACGGTTTTATTCTTGATGAGAAAGGCTGTCCCCAAAAAAAAAAAAGTCTTGTTCACATCAATGGAAAAAGACAAAGAGTAAACTCACCAGCTACAGTGACGACTTCCTCTAAATGGTCGCCGACCTGAAGGCCATTGTATTTCTCGATGAATTCAGTGAGAGACATTTGAACGTGGAACTTGTGTGGATAGGGGTCGTCCTTGGTGCCTTTCAGCTGCTGGATGGCTTGAGTTCGGATTTTGTAATATTGCTGGAGGAAGGGAAAGTTAAGGAAAAAGTTGAGAAAGTCAGTATTCGCCTCCCTGCCTACATGCAGGTCCACGGATTACCGCTGTCATGCCTCATGTGTACTCGCTGTAGTTTTGTGGCAAGTACAGGAATCTACAAAGGGTCATCACGGCCTTACCGCGCCCTAAGAGAATCAGGATCGGATCCTACCCCTCGGGAACCCCTGAAATGAACGCAGTAGTAGGTCGGGCAGGCCGCTCCATTCATCTCTACGGGAGTTCTGGAAATAGCTGAGCGCTGTACTCCGAAACTCCCATAGAGATGAATAGGGCGGCAGTACAAAGGCTTGACCGGCCATTCCATTCATATCAGGAGGCCCAAGAGGTACAGGGTCTCCGTTCTCATGATTGGTGGAGCGAAGGGCAGGGGTAGGACCCCCATTGATCTAATACTTATCCTAAAGGGGATAACTTGTGACCAGGGGCGTAGCTAACGGCTCATGGGCCCTGGTGCAAGAGCTCAGCTTGGGCCCCCCTTCCCTCAGTGCTTTGCGTGTCTTCCTATACGGCACAAGGGTCTTTGGGCCCCCTCAGGCTCCTGGGCCCGGTAGCGACTGCTACCTCTGCACCCCCTATAGCTACGCCCATGCTTGTGACATCTGAATACCCCTTAAAGCTCAGGAACTTACATTGGGATCCAGACTTTCCTCGTCCACAACCTCCGCTTCTGGTTTCTGCGTTTTCTCATTCTGATCTTTCTGCTTTGCTTCCTTCTCGGCCGCCTTTTTCTCGGCTTTCATTCGCCGTTTCAGCTCGCTGGAAATGACATCAGAAGGAGAGACAGGACATTGATCAGCTTTCCATCTATTACCATACAGCGAGCATATCCCGTCCAAATTGAATCTGCCATCGAAGATATACGGCGGAGAATTGCCACACTAGCAATTACGGGGGTAGTTTTTAATGGCTGCAGTGTGTCCCCCCCAAAAATCATCCAGAAAGCAGAAAACTAGGGCAGCCTGCAGACTGGACCCTACTGTAAATTACAATGAGAGTAACAGAATCATATTAAGGAACTGCCCTCTAAGCAATGGCCCGATATATGGCCCAAGTCCCGTATAGCAGCTGAAGAGCATTTTACAGAAAGGCAGGAGGTTCATGAAGAAAAAAGTTGGTGAGGCGCATAGAAACAGGAGGCACCAACCTTTTTTTCCCATGAAGTGCCTGGTCCTTGTAGAGAGGAGAGAAAGTAGAGAGATGCTTTCCAAGGATATTCTCCTTAAGTGCTCTGGGCGCCCATACCGGGCTCCTAAACAGCCTGAGGAGCGCCTGCGCCATGGCACATAGCTCCTAACCCTCACGGTGCGTTACCACCTAACAGGAAGACAACAAGGCGGAAGACATTATGGACGAGCAAAGCATCAACGTACACAACACCCGATCCATGTCACCCAGTCCGTCTAGATCCAGGGTTCAGCCACCTCCGCCACCCTGGAGTCCCAACATTCACTTATATGGAGCAAATGTGCATGCTAGGAGTTGTAGCTTCACAGCAACTAGAGCGTCTAAGGTTGCAGGTCCCCTGGTCTAGATCAATCCCATGCAAGTATTACAGGGGAATATAAAAAGATGGGGCCCCTATAAGACAACCAAACAGTCATGGGGCAAAATGGGTTTTCTACTAAGGGCCGGGTTCTGGATGCATGGCGGGCGTGTCCCTTACGAGGTATGTAAGGATGGGGCTGCACGGCAACATGTCCCAGAAAAGTCCCACGACTAAGGCTAGTTTCACATTAGCGGCAGGGGAGTCCGTCAGGCTGTCGGATCTGTCCTGCCGCTAGTTTACGTGTGCCCCATTGACTATAATGGGGGTGGAGTTTCGGCGGCAGCCGGACTAAAAGTACTGCATGTCGTACTTTTAGTCTGGCAGCCTCTCGCCGTGCGCTGCCGCCAGGAACTCCGCACCCGCCCCCATTATAGTCAATAGGGCCGGAGCAGCAGTCCGGGGGCACACGTGAACTAGCGGCAGGACGGATCCAACAGGCTGTTCGCCTGACGGACTTCCCTGCCGCTAATGTGAAAATACACTAAAGGTATTGGTGCAACTTATTGATTTGGCGGTAGAAATACAGAGAAGTCGCACGCAACTTGTACCGTAGTCTATGATGGTGAAGTTGCATCCAACAGCGCTGAGTTTCGTGCAACTGTCGAGACGCAGGTCGCACGGCGACAGCATTGACAGTCATTAGACTCAATGCCACAAGACACACGTCGTCTATGGCTGGGGCTATAGGCGTCATTTTTCTTGTAACATGAAGAACGTAACAGGACATCGCATCTAATGATTGTCAATGACATGCTGACTACAGTCCCAAAAAATCCAGACCTGATGGATTTTGTGCTGCACCGGACTTTGACTTTAATGTCATTCGCATACGACGTGGACCGCGCCTGCGACTTTGCTGTGGCTTTTGGTTGTGTTTTTGCAGCCAGACCACTGCTCTAAAATAATCGCACGACGGCAAGTTGCAGACGAGCCAAGACTTTTCTGCATGTCCCCGTGCAGCCCGAGGGGGTTATCCCATTAAAAATAATCTACATTTTTCAAACCGGCCCCCGGATCTGAAGACTTTTGTAATTGCATGTAATTAAAAATGTATTATAGACACTGAGCTATTCACTGTCACCTGTCTACAGCACCACCTGCACACGCCCATTTCCATCCTTCAAGTGCCACCAGCTACAACAGAAAGGACATACCCCCTGAGAAATGACACCCTGCCCCGCCGAAGCTTCCAGCTTGTAACAGATCTAGCAGAGCAAATGGAGCAATGAATGGGGAGATCTCTGGATCCATGTGAGGTCCAGGGCTGGTTCTGGCTTTGTTAGAAGGAGGTTGTCATGTCCTATATGATATCGGATTTATATTCATTACATTAATCATGGGATCGCCCCTTTAACCGGAGCGTCTCAGAAGTGTTTGGTGTCAGTGAGAGGAGTTAATCTAGGGCAGTGGTCAGACGACTAGATGAACTACAACCCATCAGTATGCCTGGGCAAAAACAGGGCATGCGAGGAAGGGGGCCACTACCAGACATAGCCACGTGAGCACGGGCCGCTGAAGGGGCCACCGTACTGATCATCAGCAGTGATCTATCCTGTAAGCCCAGTACACCCAGTACATAGTATACCAGCAATGGTTTAGAGTCCAAGAAAATCCCTGTCAACTACATGAACGCACACGACGGCTGTAGAATATATTATCGTCATGCACACGACCGTATGAACCGCGGATGTGCAAAACACGGAAGCTGCTCCACGTTCTGTTCCGCAAATTGCGGAACGGAACGCAGCCCATTGTAGAAATGCCTATTACTTGTCCGCAAAACGGACAAGAATAGGACATGCTCTATTTTTTTTTTTTTTTTGCGGGGCCATGGAACGGAGCAACGGATGCGGACAGCACACGGAGTGCTGTCCGCATCTTTTGCGGCCCCATTGAAGTGAATGGGTCCGCGCCCGATTCGCAAAATATGTGGCTCAGATGCGGACCAAGTGCATGAGGCCTAACACTGACTTTCAGAATTTCATATATTTTTATTACAATTATTTTTCAGTTTTATCACTTTACATCTACTATATCTAAGGACACTTTAACACTGGCGTTGCTGGATTCCGGCAGGCAGTTCCGTCGCTGGAAGACGGGATCCGTCAATGCAGTAATTTTAAGGCCAGATGCGGCACTAATACATTTCAATGGAAATCAATGCTGGATCCGGCATTCCGGCAAGTGTTCCCGAATTTTGGACGGAGAAAAGGCCGCAGCATGGTGCGGTATTTTCTCCATCCAAAAAACGTAAGAGGGACTGAACCGATGCATCCTGAACGGAATGCTCTCCATTCAGAATGTGTTAGGATATAACCGATCAGTTCTTTTCCGGTATTGAGCCCCGAGGACGGAACTCAATACCGGAAAAGAATAACGCTAGTGTGAGAGTGCCCTAAGCCTGCAGACGACTGGAAAACAGAAGTGAAACTTCTCCTGTGCTTATGGGAGTAACCCAGCGCTCCCAGATTACATGAAATCACATGACCCCTTCTGTACGTTTGCCAAAAAAAAAAAAAAAAAAAAAAAAAAGATCACAGGCCCAGACGCTCAGAGAAAGCTGCATCAAAGCATGAGGGCCATAAGGGTACAGCCGCACCCGGCGAATGCACTGCGGTATTTTCCAGGCAGAAAATTTGCGGCGTTTCACAGAAGCTGCAAAATGGGCGAGATTTTAATGGGTTGGTCCATCTGGGACACTGATGACATATCGCTAGGAAATGCCATCAACATCAGACAGGTGCGGGTCCCACCTCTGTGACCCGCTCCTATCCAGAGAATGGGGACCCCAAAGTGGAGAGCATGCTGCCCAGGCATCCATTTATCACTGTAGGAGTTCCAAAAATAGCTGAGCAGGCGCACTAGTTGAATGGACAGTGCACCGCGCAAGCGCAGCCGCCTCTCCATGCCGCGCTACAGGTCTACTGGAAATAGCAGAGCCTGCGCCCATAGCGGTGAACGGATAGGGTGGTCGTGCATGGGCAGCTACTCTCTGCTCTATCTCGAGAACAAGACCCCAGAGGTGGAAACTGCCCCCGTCTGACACTAAGGGCAGATCCTACAGATATGCCCGACACCCCCCACACCCGTCAGGTTTCTGCCCGACACCCCCTGCGCCCGTCTGGTTTCTGCCCGACACCTCCTGCGCCCGTCAGGTTTCTGCTCGACACCTCCAGCGCCCGTCAGGTTTCTGCTCGACACCTCCAGCGCCCGTCAGGTTTCTGCCCGACACCTCCAGCGCCCGTCAGGTTTGTGCCCGACACCTCCAGCGCCCGTCAGGTTTGTGCTCGACACCTCCAGCGCCCGTCAGGTTTCTGCCCGACACCTCCAGCGCCCGTCAGGTTTCTGCCCGACACCTCCAGCGCCCGTCAGGTTTCTGCCCGACACCTCCAGCGCCCGTCAGGTTTCTGCCCGACACCTCCAGCGCCCGTCAGGTTTCTGCCCGACACCTCCAGCGCCCGTCAGGTTTCTGCCCGACACCACCAGCGCCCGTCAGGTTTCTGCCCGACACCACCAGCGCCCGTCAGGTTTCTGCCCGACACCACCAGCGCCCGTCAGGTTTCTGCCCGACACCACCAGCGCCCGTCAGGTTTCTGCCCGACACCACCAGCGCCCGTCAGGTTTCTGCCTGACACCTCCCGCGCCCGTCAGGTTTCTGCTCGACACCTCCAGCGCCAGTCAGGTTTCTGCTCGACACCTCCAGCGCCAGTCAGGTTTCTGCCCGACACCTCCAGCGCCCGTCAGGTTTCTGCCCGACCCCTCCCGCGCCCGTCAGGTTTCTGCCCGACCCCTCCCGCGCCCGTCAGGTTTCTGCCCGACCCTCCCCGCGCCCGTCAGGTTTCTGCCCGACCCCTCCCGCGCCCGTCAGGTTTCTGCCCGACCCCTCCCGCGCCCGTCAGGTTTCTGCCCGACCCTCCCGCGCCCGTCAGGTTTCTGCCCGACCCCTCCCGCGCCCGTCAGGTTTCTGCCCGACCCCTCCCGCGCCCGTCAGGTTTCTGCCCGACCCTCCCGCGCCCCGTCAGGTTTCTGCCCGACCCCTCCCGCGCCCGGCCAGGTTTCTGCCCGACCCCTCCCGCGCCCGTCAGGTTTCTGCCCGACCCCTCCCGCGCCCGTCAGGTTTCTGCCCGACCCCTCCCGCGCCCGTCAGGTTTCTGCCCGACCCCTCCCGCGCCCGTCAGGTTTCTGCCCGACCCCTCCCGCGCCCGTCAGGTTTCTGCCCGACCCTCCCGCGCCCGTCAGGTTTCTGCCCGACCCCTCCCGCGCCCGTCAGGTTTCTGCCCGACCCTCCCGCGCCCGTCAGGTTTCTGCCCGACCCCTCCCGCGCCCGTCAGGTTTCTGCCCGACCCCTCCCGCGCCCGTCAGGTTTCTGCCCGACCCTCCCGCGCCCGTCAGGTTTCTGCCCGACCCTCCCGCGCCCGTCAGGTTTCTGCCCGACCCCTCCCGCGCCCGTCAGGTTTCTGCCCGACCCCTCCCGCGCCCGTCAGGTTTCTGCCCGACCCCTCCCGCGCCCGTCAGGTTTCTGCCCGACCCTCCCGTGCCTCGTCAGGTTTCTGCCCGACCCCTCCCGTGCCCGTCAGGTTTCTGCCCGACCCTCCCGTGCCCGTCAGGTTTCTGCCCGACTCCTCCCGCGCCCGTCAGGTTTCTGCCCGACCCCTCCCGCGCCCGTCAGGTTTCTGCCCGACCCCTCCCGCGCCCGTCAGGTTTCTGCCCGACCCCCTCCCGCGCCCGTCAGGTTTCTGCCCGACACCTCCCGCGCCCGTCAGGTTTCTGGCACTCTACCTGATAGAGGACCACCACTCTTTACTGCCCTCAATTCCTGAGCCGTTTAGACTTCACAATGGCGGTGTATCCCTAGCAGATGTGGCTCAGTGATTCAATGCAAAGTCAAACCGGCACTGACAGCACAGATTGGCGCCAGTCACGCTCCCTTTCAGTCCATTATTTAAAGGGCACCACTGGATAAAATCTTGTGACAAACGTGCGGTCACTGGAAGTAACATGTGCCGAAAATCAAACTGCGGACAAACAAGTCACACAACAGGTCCCTTCCTGGAGCAACACGACTGCAGGAGCACAGCCAAAAGGACGACCTGCTGATATCCTGGATGGAAAATGTATTTTTAGGCTCCATTCACACGTCCGCAATTCCGTTCCGCATTTTGCGGAACGGAATTGCTGACCCATTAGTTTCAATGGGGACAGACGATGTCCCGGCCGGGTCCGCAATCGCGTTCCCAAAAAAAATAGAACATGTCCAATTCTTGTCCGCAATTGCGGACAAGAAAAGGCATTTTCTATGAGAGTGCCGGCAAATTGCGGAACGCACATCGCCAATGTCCGTGTTTTGCGGATCCGCAAAACACACACGGACGTGTGAATGGACCCTTACACGAAGAGCATACATTTCACCCCAAAGTATATTAGAAAGTTGCTGAACCCTGGTGGCTCCATCTTCCGGCCCCGGCGCTGTTTAAATCCGGCTGGCTATGGGCATGGTCACATGCTCTGCTGCAACCAATGACCGGCTTCAGCGGTGACGTGGCCAACAAGTCATGTGACCATGCTGTCCCTGATATAAACAGAGCGGGGATGATGGAGGCAGCACGGAGCAGGTAATAAGTATCCTGAGCTCAGAATGTCATTATTAACGCAGACCCTTTAATGGTTTATTGATATAAGAAATGGACAATCCCTTTAACCCCAGTCGCACCCATAGGAAGGCATTACCCGACACCCGCTGTACCACTTCTCCTATTTCACCTCCTAAAAGTCACCTTAAAATTTGGAAATACCCTCCCAAAAATGTCACTTTTTTATTGTAGATTTTTAATGTGTGACTGCAGTAAATCTTGTTGGGGACACTACTGCATTTTTAACCCCTTAGTGACTAATATTTTAGCCTTTAAGAAACCATAATATTTCCCCTTTGTGTTCCAGCAGTCATAATGTTTTTATTTTTTCATCTAAATATTTTTTTTTATTTTGCAGGATTAGTTGTAGGTTTTTTAGGAACCATTTTGGGGTATACCGTATAGTTTTTATATTTTTTCATTATTTTGTGGAATTTTTTTACAGCGTTGACTAGGTCAGGGATGCTCAATATGCGGCCTTCCAGCTGTTGCAAAACTACAACTCCCAGCATGCCCTATAAGCTGTAACAGCTGGAGGGCCGCAGGTTAAGCATCCCTGCGCTAGGCAATAAAAATAACAATTTTATTATGGGGTCAGTACGGTGATGATGATCCCACATTTTTACTATTTTGTCTCTCCTCCTGTCAGCTCTGCAGCTGCTCCCCCTCCTCATCCAGACTGACAGGGAGGGGGGGCGGCTGCTTAAGACGCTCATATCCCTGGTTTGGTACCAGCTAGAGATATGGGCTGACATTCCATGACAGCAACATCCTCAGCACATGGGAAGATATCGCTGTTAGAAATTGGAATGCAGCTGAAAGTGAAAGCAGGTTTTACCAGCCGTTATTCCCGATTCGATTTCTAACACGGATATCTCCTGTTTAGCCTAGACTTTAGCTGTCATTTTGGTCTTGTAAAAAAGCAGCCCCTCCCCCCTCCACTTCTGCCAGAGCTATACCCCTATAATCCCCCCATATAGACTATACTTAATATATTGTCCCATAGATTTTGCATTCAATGTGAGAAAATCTGCACAACATGAAAAAAAAATCCCATCAGGACCAAACTCCTGCCTCATCATTATAAATCTGGATTTCTTTGTGAAAGTCTAGCACCCCTCTCTGCCAGTGTTACATCAGCCAAACCTGCGTCCTTGGGAGTTGTAGTCTTCTTTTAACTCTTTCCCGTTACAGCCTATACTCGGATATCCCTTAAAAAACTACAACCCCCAGAATCCCTCACGGTACAACTCAGGCATGGAAGCGGAGTGCAGATGCACATGTTCCTCAGAAAAGGATCCCCGAGCTGCCCCCGGTATGAGTCGGGCCTCGCATCTATCCCGCCGCCCTCTAAACGGCGCCCATTGCTCACTTTTTGCTCAGTTTCGCCTCGCAGTCCCCGGTAGCGGCTGCCTCAACGTCCGCCATGTTTTCTGGCCGGTAAAGAGAAAGCACTTCCGGCTGCGCAGAGAACAGCCGCTAAAACTACTTCCGCCCACAGATCTTTGTAAGGGGAGGAGCTTAGTGACGTAGCAGCGTTCGATTGGCTCCTCGACTGTCAGGCCTTATGTGGTGGTTCCTGGATGTTGGAAGTAGCTGGTGGTGTAGTCACAGTGATGACTCTTACCTATATAGTGTATTGCAGGCAGTTACCTCATATATTATTATTGTTATAAACATTTATCAGTGATTCATAATCTACTTTGTACCTCGCGTGCTTGTGAGTGCGAGTGCAAAAAATACTCTTAAAGGGTTGTTCCACTTTTATTTATTTACCCTTCTGTGCACTTCTCTCCGTTCACTTCTATGGTGGTTCCTTCCATACCTGAGTGCACAGTTATGTTCTGTGCAGGTCCCCACCTCTGGCATGTGTCGTAAATGTCCTGATGGAAATACCCTTTAAGACTCCTACTCCCACTTTCCATATATTTTTCTCGGTGGGGACCCATACTCGGGATTTCGTTAGGAGGGATGCACAGAGACATACCAGTATAATCACAACAGACCCTTATACGGGGGTCTTCCACTGGATTCATAGCATTGCCATGAGGGGCCCGAGTGCCCACTGACCGTCACGTATTCCTCTACTTAGCCCCAGACATTCCTCTAGGCTC
Source organism: Bufotes viridis (assembly GCA_033119425.1). Taxonomy (NCBI): domain Eukaryota; kingdom Metazoa; phylum Chordata; class Amphibia; order Anura; family Bufonidae; genus Bufotes; species Bufotes viridis. The sequence continues at coordinate 99,104,122 of CM065598.1, forward strand.
CTTGTGTATGGAGATATTCTTCCAGTGGAGGCCTCATGCACCCTTTTGAAGGCAAATTATGCCCCCTCCCCCCAAATGTCGATCATTTTGATAAGAATTGGACTCTAACTGAATATGGCTTAAATAGGTGTTTATGAGGTCAGAAGATCCGAGATAAGAGCGACACATGAGCCGTCAGGTGACGGGATTCAATGAAAACAGCTTGCAGACAGACCGGGCAGGCACCCTACTCAGCACTCACTAGCGCCCACTGCCTACCTCTTACATGAGGCTGCCACTCCATTGAAAGTGATGAAGTTGGTGCCAGTTTCTCTCCCCACAGTGGTCTCAGAAAGGCGCAGCATGGACGTGTAGCACGCCAAAATCGGCCAATCAGCAGCCTCCTCACTAATAACATAGCACCTTACTCGCTGCCATAACGCAGTAAAAAAAAGTGGCGACACAAGCCATAGTTCACCATTACTCCATATTCTTGCCAGTCAGAGCTGAATTGGTATCAAACTGATAAGAATGTAGCTTAAAGGGTTTCTGTCACCAACTTTTGACATTATAAGCTGTCTGACATTAGCTATGTGCTAATGTCAGACCAGCTTGATAATGTCTTTTTTATAAAAATCCGCTGTATATTTAGTCTGAAAAACTTACTTTTATATTATGAAGTCAGCTCTAGAGCAGGCTGCCTGCCTGTGCTCAAGCTGGAAACTGCTGTGCCTTCACACTTTGATTGACAGTGCAGGAGCGATCCTCCTGCACCGTCTCGCTCTGAAACCGCGCCGCGCCGCCGCTCTGTATTCGGCGCAGGCGCGGTGAGCAGAGGACAGCAGGCACCAGCGTCCTCTGCTCACCGCGCCTGCGCCGAATACAGAGCGGAGGCGCGGGCGCGCGATTAGAACGAGACAGTGCAGGAGGATCGCTGCCCTGCACTGTCAATCAAAGTGTGAAGGCGTGCCAGCAGGTTGCCGGACGGAGCCGCTAGGAGCAGGGCAACGCCCCCCCTGCTCCTAGAGGCTAATTTACATAATATAAAAGTAAGTTTTTCAGACTAAATATACAGCGGATTTTTATAAAAAAGACATTATCAAGCTGGTCTGACATTAGCACATAGCTAATGTCAGACAGCTTATAATGTCAAAAGTTGGTGACAGAAACCCTTTAAATAAGTGTTTATGAGGCCAGGAGATCAGAGATAAGAGCTACGCATCAAATGATTTTTTTAACCCTTATATCTCAGACACGGCTGAACATGTTAAAAAAAAGACCAATTGAAAAAATTATTTTTAGCCCAAATTGAGTAAAATGCGATCAGAAAAAAATGCCCCTGAAGGTGTCCATCCTTCAAAATTGTCTAAATGTGCTATCTACGCATAGAAGACAGTCACAGAGTAGACCAGTAGTGAATAGTCACCTCTCAATGTTACGTGTGGCCACTAGAGATGAGCGAACTTCTATTTTTAGTTCGGCGTCCAAAGTTCGGGTTCGGGTTATCGAAGCATCCCGTTATGGATTCCGCTACCGCGGACCATAACGGCATTTGGAATCCATAAGGGGATGCTTCATTGAACCCGAACCTTGGACAACACGAAGGACCTGGGGTGACGTCACCGTCATGGGATCAGTGCAGGGGGCGTGGCTCAGCACTGGATTGGATAAGAGATGATCCAGTACTGAGCCACGCCCCCTGCACTGATCACATGACGGTGATGTCACTCCAGGTCCTTAGTGTTGTCCAAGGTTCAGGTTCAATGAAGCAGCCCCTTATGGATTCCAAATGCCGTTATGGTCCGTGGTAGCGGAATCCATAACGGATGCTTCGATAACCCGAACCCGAACTTTGGACGCCGAACTAAAAATAGAAGTTCGCTCATCTCTAGTGGCTACGTATTATATATTGGAATTACTGCAACTTTCGTATTCCACCTTGGCAAAAAATACTCCTTCAAAATGCTAAGTGGAGTATTTTTACTCTTCCAGATAAAATGTAATGCATCCTCTGATTCTAGGCCTTCCCGTGTTCCGTCAGATTTTTTTTCCCACCATTTCCGCACCCCTTTTAACCGTCCTCGCCCATTTTGTATGGCACTTGCCCCCATTTCTATGGAAGACCACCGCTTCTATGTCCTTTCAGTTTCCCGTCACTGGGTGGGGGCATCCCGTTTTGCTATGGGGCCCTATAAGTTCTATTTATGCCCCTGATACGTTCAGGATAAAAGCTTTACAGCGAATCTGAATGTGCTAAATCTGAACTCCTAGTCGCCCAAAAATGTTGAGCCGTTTGTGTAATTGGAGCGAGAGGAGAGCGCAGAGCCCGTGTGAATACGCCCTCGTCAATGTGACGTAATACTGTCACCCAGTAGGGATTATTACTGTTTGCTACCACTTTTCACCACTAGATGGCAGGAGAACGCCTCCGCATACAACTGCGCAAACATTTTGTCACCCATAAAGATCCATGTTACGTTGGGTTTCTGGATGTTATAGAGAGAGGGAAATCTGAGGTGTGAATAGAGTCTTAATCGCTGTTCCAGGCCCTGGGGCTGTCTGATGGCCAGTGAGATGCAGAGAAGACTGGGCAGCCGCTGAAAAGCCTCACAGTGCTTCGTGGTGCGGGTCTGCGAAACGGAACTACGCCACGTGCTGTCGACATCTTTTGCGGCCCGGTTGAAATGAATGGGTCCCCACCCGTTACACAAAATTGCAGAATGGATGCGAACCCAGAGCTACGGACCCTTAGGGCTCGTTCACATAAACGTTTTTTGCGTTCCGTATACGGGCATTTGTTGCCTTCAGTATACCGTCCGTATACGAAATCATTCATTTCAATGGGTCCGCAAAAAAAACGGAATGTACTCCGTATGCATTCCCTTTCCGTTCCTGTACATTTTGAGTCATGTCCTATCATTGCCCGCAAATCACGTTCCGTGGCTCCATTCAAGTCAATGGGGCTGTAAAAAAACGGAATGCATCCGTATGTCTTCCGTATCCGTTCCGTTTTTGCGGAAGCATCTATTGAAAATGTTATGCACCTTTTTATGTACTTACTGTTAAAACATTATTATCTGCTTCCGTTTCCGTTTGCGATGTGCAAAAAACGGATCACAAATGGAAACCATACGGAAGCAGAACGGAAACACTACTGAAGCGAAAGACGGAGCCGTTAACAACGGACCGCAAAACCATACGGTCGGGTGAACAAGCGCTTTTCTTTCAACTTCCATTCTGTTTCATTCACTTCAATGAGGCTGTAGAATATACGGAAGTTAGTCCATGTGAATTCTGTTTGTCCGCATGGCCGTTCCGCAAAAAAAGGAGTACATGTGCTATTATTGTCCGTAAATCACGCTCCGAGGCCCCCATTCAAGTCAACTGGTCCGCACAAAAACCGGAACGCACATGGAACACATCCGTATGTCATCCGTATTTTACAGATCGACACTGTAGAAATGCTATGCCCAGCCCATTTTGCTCATGTGTTTGGTGATTAATAAGTTACTGTTTCCGTTTCCGATCTGCAAAAAACGGATCGCATAGGGAAACCATACGGATATGTTTTGTGGAATAACGGAACGGAAGAGGACTTAAATCAGAGGAAAATAAAACCTCAGATGCGGAACAACGGATCCGTGAAAAACGGGCCGCAAGACAACAACGGTCGTGTGCATGAGCCCTTCGGGTGATTCACATCAGAGTTTTGTTTTCGGTTCTTCTAAACCATCGGAAGAACAAGAAAAAGCTTTTAAAAAAACAGAGCCGTTATTTTGGGCATCAAGTTGCACGAAAAATAACTGTTCCGTCTTTTTGGAGTATCACTTTGTGTCAGAGATCTGTTGATTTTGATGGGAGAAAAAGTTCTGCGAGGAGCACTTTTTCCCCGTTTAAAATGACGGATCTAATGGTACTGACAAAAACTGATATTCCAAAAAATAGATCTGTTTTTTTATTTATTTTTTATTTTTCTGTTCTTCTGATGGAACACAAAACGGTGATGTGAATGAGCCCTTAGCCTTACCTTCTTCCTCCCCTCCTGTGCCGAGTCCATCCTGAGGGGTTCTTTTCGACGCCCAGGGAAAGAAAGTGGGGAGCAGCAGCCGGTAAGCGAGCCTCCAGCACTCCGCACTCCGGGTGGAGAAGGCTTCTTCCAACATACCGGTGAAGTAGTTGTGCGGCGGGACGCTGAGATTTAGAGGAGAAAGTTGGAGAAGCTTGGAGTTTATGTACCACGGCGTGGTAGACATGTGTATGATCGGGAGAGGTGCTGCAGCCTGAGAGGAAGAGGGCAGGGTCCCCTCAGTGCATGAATATGGCAAGAATCTTCATCAGGAGGTTGGGGGGAGAACATGGAAGCTTAGGGGATCGTGCCAGACAAAGCCTGGTTGGAAGCAGCGTGGGGCTGATGCTGTGTCCCTGCGGACCAACAGTGCCGCGCCAAATATTACCAGTCCAGCCCGTAGTTTGGTAAGTTCTGTAATGGGAACAGAGCAGCCTGAATATTATTGGGGTTTGCTGACACTTTGTGCAGCTGCGTGTCACCTAAGATGTCCTGCCAGCGCCGAGAACCTATGGGGACAAGTATAGTATTGACTGAGAGAATCTAAAGCCGGGTTTGTGGTTCACACCGTGACCAAAGAGCTATAGCTGGTCCTAAAGGGACGGCAATTCAGGACATTGTACTTGAACTAAACCTTTATCACTTCATCCAGTAAATCCAGTTAATCTGCAACCCAAGTTACGTCATCTGTCCCCGCAGTTCCCCCTTTTCTGCATAATCAATGTTTATTAAAGTCTAGAAAAAAATACATAAAGACAAACAAAACTGTATCACAGGACCGAAAATATAGAAACAGAACAGATATCCGACATAAGCCCAGATCAGTGAGGCAGTAGAAGTCTAACGATTGGCCCAACAAGGATGAACGGTGCAGTCCTGGAGCGGATAATGAGGTCGGACAGAATCGCATTATACAAAGGTCAATATGAAAAAGACTGAAATGCAGTGCAACACAATACCAAAAGGCCATTCTAGAGGCTAGACGAACATTGTCATAAACAGGGGCGTAGCTAAAGGCTCATGGGCCCAGGTGCGGGAGTTCAGCTTGGGCTTTATGGTCAGGGGCAGGGAAGCGCATAGCCTTCGTGCTGCCCCCCGCCATGCTAAATTCTTGACCTAACCCCTTCCCTCCAGCCAGAGATGTAACTTAACCTGCATGCACTTTCTATAATACCAATGTCTTCTTATGTGGCACAAGGGTATTTGGGCCCCCTCAGGCTCCTGGGCCCGGTAGCTACTGCTACCTCTGCACCCCCTATAGCTACGCCCCGGATCATAAACTTAACCATAAGGAGAATCTAAGGGGAGGGAACATTACAAAGAGATCTAGGTTTTGACTTGGCCTTCAAAACCTGAGACCTCGAGTGATCGAGGCGTGCTGCAAAAAGTGGCCGATTCATGGAGGCCGCACCTAAGATCTTCCAGCTCTAAAAGCTTCTGCTGCCAACATCTTGGGGCCTGATACCACAGGACACTTTCAGAGGTCCACAGTATAAGGCAGGCGGTACGTTGCGACAGGCACTAGGATGTAAACGGAGTAGGAAACGGATTAAACGTTAATTGTGCTCATTTTTTGCAGACCCATAAAGGCCTAGAAATCTGCATTGCTGTGCAGTTCCATTATCATCCTCTGCCTGTGACAGTATCAATCATCCTATTATATAGTCATGAACCAGAAGGAGAAGGATAAGCATCAGTTTTCTCCCTCTGCAGGCTTCATCTCTAAGGCTACACTCACACGCCCATATCCGTTTTAGGGATCTTTCACACAAGCGGATGCCGTGCGGGTAATCCGCTGCGTGAAAGAGAGCCAAGTCCTGTTCCGGATAGCAGAGACACGGAGCAGTAACATGATTGATAATGTTCTGTGTCTCTCTCTACCTTTTTACTACAAAATCACAGTGAGATAAAGTTGTCACTGTGATTTTGTAGTAAAAAGATCACAGAGAGGCAAAGAGCATTATCAATCATGTTAATGCTCCGTGTCTCTGCTGTCCGGAACGGGGCTTGGCTCTCTTTCACGCAGCGGATTACCCGCACGGCATCCGCTCGTGTGAAAGAGCCCTTACTGTCTACAGTACAAATCACTGATCTGCAAGATACAGATACGATCCATGTGCATCCTGCACTTTTCACAGATCCGGTTGAAAAAATGCCTATTCTTGTCCACAAAACAGGCAAGAATAGGACATGTTTTATAATCTCCGCAGGGATGCGGACCGCACACGGAGGACATCCACGTGTTGTCCGCGTGTTTGAATGGGTCCACATACAATCCGCAAAAAATGCAGACCGAAAATACGGCAGTGTGAATGCACCCTAATTGTCCGATTTTTATGAACATGGCGCCAGAAGGTCCAGCAGTACCTGCAGTGATATTCCCCCACACTCAGGAGCACTGCACCCCCAGCCCACAGGTCTGTGCACACTTCTAATAAGTAGGTTCTCATCAGGGTTCCAGAAATCTTCAAGGGATTGTTATACAAATGGCAGGAAATGTTATAAAATATAAACTTTACTTAGCTGTTACTTCTCCGCTGCCTATGTGTACCGATGATATCTTCCTTTTTTTTGATGACTTGTATTGATATTGTGCTTAAGTACACATGGGTGTGGTTTTTTCTGGTATTCTGCTTTCTCTAATTAAATAAAGAATACGGAAAAAAAAATGTCCACAGATTCTCCGGTTGTCTATGCCAAGTCTTTGTTAATCTTCCTGGAGCGATGACACACCGTATCCTTACGACCGCTGCAGCCAATCACTGGTATGAGCAATGAGGCAGCATGTACTGCACACGTGACTGCTGAGGCCAGTGATTGGCCTGAGCAGTAAAATTACACTGTCGGGGACCACCAGAGCCACGACAACTCATCTCACGGCTGAGTATACTACCGGTCATCACACATGCTCAGCATTCTTCAGTTACTTCTGTAGGAGTTCCAAAAATTACAAAAAGAAAAACTAATGAGGGGCGTACAATGAGGCCTGCACAAGGTTTGAATGTTTCAAAGGCTTCCAATGCCAGGATAATGTTTCTCCGTAGACCTAGGTAACTACACATGCAGGGGCGTAGCTAAAGACTCATGGGCCCTGGTGCAAGAGTTCAGCTTGGGCTCCTCTTCCCTCAGTGCTTTGTGTGTCTTCTTATGGGGCCCAGGTGTCTTTGGGCCCCTACTGGCTCCTGGGCCCGGTAGCGACTGCTACCTCTGCACCCCCTATAGTGGTTCCATCGAAGGCTTCCTTCTGCTAACTGTTTGGATCTCTTTGAGGCCTGCCCCGTCTGCAGCTCCTGGTTCTCCCCCTGGCCCACTCCTGGATGCTGTCCATGGTCTGACCTGCTCCTGCACACCATTTCTGCTACCTCAACGCCGTTCATGTATTGCAAACTCAGGTCTTCTGTTCCTGTGTTGCAAATTCTGCTTTGTTACCCCTGTGTTGCAAACTTGGCTTTCCTAAGTCTCTTCTACTGTCTGGTCCTGGACCGCCTGGTTGTTCTTCTTTTTGTCTGTCCCGTGCCATGGCCCACCTCATCATTGTTGTGTCCGGCTACTAACTGATGACTTTTCTTGGGACTGCAACCTGGGGATTCTCCTGCAGTAAAATCCTTACCTCCTTGTGGGAGTTAATGCTAAAAAAAACGGGGATCCCTTAGACTCCGCACCCCTGTACTGCCAACCCAAAACTACCGTATTTTCCACACTTTTTGCCCTCAAACGTGGAGGAAAAATGGCAGTGCGTCTTATGAAGCAAATACTAGTTAGCACTTCCATTACGCTCCTTTTGCTGGCAGTACTCACCGCTCCCTGGTCTTCTTCTGACTGCGCTGTCAGGTCACACTGCAGCAAGGAATCCGAGGAAGACCAGGGAGCGGCGAGTGCATAGTGGCAGCACCGTCCGGAGCAAGAGAGGTAAGTTCATGTATTTGTTTTATGTCTCATCTGAGGTCTGTTGGGGGTCTGATCTGAGGTCTGATGAGCAATGGGGGTCTGAACTGAGGTCTGATGAGGAATGGGGGTCTGAACTGAGGTCTGATGAGCAATGGGGGTCTGAACTGAGGTCTGATGAGGAATGGGGGTCTGATCTGAGGTCTGATGAGGAATGGTGGTCTGATTTTGGGTACTGTCGACTCCTGAACACTTGATTACTGTGTCTCCTTTCAGAAATAAAGTGACGTCACACAGTATACATTTCTGAAACTGCCAGAAAACCCCTTTAATAATGTGATCAATTTCCTGCTGATTCATGAGACGTGAGAACTAGTAGCTTGTCTACAAAGCCCCCCAGGACCACAGCATCACATTGCATACGAAAAGATGGAAAATTGCTCCATGGCGGTAAATAAATCCACAACACTGATTGATCCTTGGGAATGCTGCGTCTTAGGGTACTTTCACACTTGCGTTGGTGCGGATTCGTCTGTTTATTTGCACAGACGGATCCGCACCTATAATGCAAACGTTTGTATCCGTTCAGAACGGATCCGTTTGCATTAGTTTTAAAGAAAAATGACAAAGTTAAAAACGGATCCGTTTTGAATTACATTGAAAGTCAATGGGCAACGGATCCGTTTTCAAATTCACCATTTTGTGTCATTAAAAACGTATCCGTCCCCATTGACTTACACTGTAATTAAAAACGGATCCATTAGGCTCCGCCTCTTCAGAAGGACACCAAAATGCTGCAAGCTGCGTTTTGGTGTCCGTCTCCAAAACGGAATAGAGGCGGAACGGAGCCGAACTGATGCATTCTGAACGGATCCTTATCTATTCAGAATGCATTGGAGCTGAACTGATCCGTTTTGGACCGTTTGTGAGAGCCCTGAAACGGATCTCACAAACGGAATCCAAAACGCTAGTGTGAAAGTAGCCTTACTTCTTTACACATTGCTGAAAAGACTGAGTGGTGCTGCTCTCAGTCAAGCATTTGTGAGTCTAAGGGTCCTTTTACATAGGATGATTTATAGCAAGTCGATAGGTGTTCAATTAAAGGGCCTTTTAAACGTCCTGATGTATACTGTATGGGGGATGAACAATCGTGAGTGCGATCACTCAGTCCCCATACAGTTTGCATATTGTAAGTAGCACATCCTGCTAATTAGACCAATTATCGGCCAATATAAAAAGACTTTAAAGGTGTTTTCCGAGATTTTTTTTTACTGATGACTAATCCTCTGCATACTTCCGGTACCAGGGATCCCACCGACCAGGGATCCCTACTTACCAAGCACAGCTCAATACATAGTATGGCGGCTGTGCTTGGTATCTCGCTGAGCCCCTTTCACTTCAATGGGGCTGAGCTGCTCCTAGGCCACGTGACTGATGAACGTGTCGTCACTCGCCTAGGGAAAGCTGTGAGAAGGCCGTGGCGCTACTGCGAGCCCCGCTGTCTTTTTAAACAGCTGATCGGCAGGGGTCCCAGGTGTTGAACCCCCACCGATCATATACCGTAAATCTCGTAAAATCCCTAGGATCAGTTCATTGAGAGGGTCTTTATATATTCAACAGCCCTTTATAATATCTAGATCACTAAAGGTCAGGGTGGTGATTCCCACCCTTTTTACCATAGAGAAGCACCTGAAAAAATGGTCTAGGCCCTAATCAGAGCTCAAGGAACTCTGGTCGGGAAACACTGGGTTATGGAGGGGCAGAGAAGGAGCGGACTGACAGATGCCTACAAACTACACAAAAAGTGTAAGAAAAAGCTCCATATTCTACAACTAAATAGATTACAAAAAAATCTTATTAATAATGCATAACTGAGATGTGGAATTTCATGGCATGGCTGCTGACAGGTTGCTTTTCTCAATCAGTGAGCACCGTTATCCGCTTTCTATGGATCTCTATAGATACACTGCCTAATAGCCCGTTTAGGAATTTGTACAGTAGTGCGTCTGTAGCGGCCAGCCTATCCTGAAGTATTCAGATCTTTTAAGGCTAAATGAGTTGAGTGCAGAGAGTGGACAGTGATGAAACTACTTTTCTGCTGTATTAATCAGATTTTTTTTTATTACAACACACAAAACGACACACATTAAATTATAGACACAGGGTGAGATGAATGGAAACTGATGTAAAGTAGAACTGTCTTAGCAACCCGTCAGATTCCACCTTTAATTTTTCAGAGCTCCTTTGGAAAATGAAAGGTGGAATCTGATTGGTTGTTATGAGGCACTAAGGCAGTTTTACTTTACACCAGTTTTTACGAATCTCACCTGTTCTGTCATACATACAGTCTAAGGCTACTTTCACACTCGCGTTTTGGCTTTCCGTTTGTGAGATCCGTTCAGGTCCGAAACGGATCAGTTTGCATTCTGAATGGAAAAGGATCCGCTCCGAATGCATCAGTTCAGTCTCAATTCCGCTTTGAAGACGGACACCAAAACGCTGCTTGCAGTGTCCGTCTGATGAAACTGAGCCAAACGGATCCGTCCTGGCGCACAATGTAAGTCAATGGGGACGGATCCGTTTTCACTGACACCATCTGGCACAATAGAAAACGGATCCGTCTCCCATTGACTTTCAGTGAAGTTCAGGACTATGTTAAAGATAATACAAACGGATCAGTTCTGAACGGATGCAAACGGTTGTACTATCTGAGCGGATCCGTCCATGACGGGTCCGCACAAAACGCGAGTGTGAAAGTAGCCTAATAGAATAGTACCCAACGTCTCTTCATTCAAGATTGGATGTTTTTTTCACTAGTTTTTACTCTTTCACGTATAGGCAGCAATAATTCATAATCTAAGTCATCTTGCGCTTCTTTGCTTTTAACAGATTTGTACCCAAAAACGTCCATCGCCTCCGCACACAAGTCTTGTATCCTTTGGACAGATTCAAAGCGGAGAGATTTCCGCCATGCTTTAGAGACATTGACCGCGTCTCTGGAGTTGATAACAAACTTACTCCCGTGGCCACTTCCATGGGTCAAATTGTGTATCCAGTGTTGTAGTTTGGGGGTGAACGTAAGATTACCGAATTCATACATCTGCCTAGTTTTCCCGATAGGGTTCTGTACTATGTCTTCGTAACGTACCATCATATAGCGACTATCCAAGGCACTGTGGTTGCCATTGGTGGCTGCAAGGTATATGTCTACTTGACTCTTACATATCGTTTCCATCAGCTTGTAAGGTAGGTCCTCGTCACTAGATTTGTTTCCCGATAAGCCCTTCATAATGATATTGTTATCGTAATGGAGCTCAGCAGCCGCCCTCCCTCGGGACTGGAAGATGGCTCGTGGATCCCGCACCAAGTGAAGAACTTTGAAGTTAAGAGATGGATCTCTGAACAGTGAGTAAAGACTCTTCAAACCGAAGAACCTCACTTCTTTTACTACCACATGGCTGTAGGTATGACATGAACTCTCGACAGTATCAAACGGGTACGATTTACAAAGCTTCTGGCAATCATTCTGGGATACGATGTCACCACGGCCAAAAACTTTGCAGGCTGGCGGAGAACATAAAGCTCGACTGGTCTCCCACTGAAATAAAGTGGACTTAAGCCTATTCTGTGGCATATAGGCATCAAATACTGACATGTCGCACGAGAAGACGGAGCGGAGCACGTCCCGCACGGCCATTTGTAAGACTTTAACGCTCTGATTTGGCAAGGACTTCCACACGTGCCACGTAGGTTCCATCAAGTAGAAGACATCGGGGTGTTGACTGAAGATTTGACCGGTGAAGGAGGAACCCGATCTCCATGTAGAGAGGATGAGGATGTGCACGCGTTCAGGCTTGGTTTCGTGAGGAGGTGGCTGGTTGGATTGCAGCGTCATCATAAGATAGATGAATCCCACTGTCTGAGTAGATATCAGGAATAGCAGAGAAAACTTGCCTCCACAGACCTTCCACATAATCTACATCCGCCCTAAGCAAAGGGAAAAGCATTACAAAGGAAGCGTAATGAGACTTATAGCATTGCTGTGTTATTATTTTTTGTTTTTTAAGCGCTATATAGCGATCTGCGCCACAAAACGAGGAGCTACGAGGAACTGTAAGGCAAGGTCAAGCCAGTTTCATCTACTGATGATGAGGATAACGTGTAAAGGGGTTTTCTGAGAGTTTTTTTTTTTTACTGATGCCCAAATGGAGAAGATGAGGAAAAAGAACATCTACATCCAGGTATGGGATTCAGCCAGTTCCCTCCAGTTCTCCAGATCCGGTTCTTAAAATTACAACTGGATCGGAGAACCGTGTTACCGGCTGAGTCCCGATCCGGTGCTCTGGCGGTGGCAGGGCAGCTGGAGATGTTCGCTTCCATTGCTTTGCGCACCGTTGATAGTTTAGCTCCTTAGTTGGGTGGTATGTGTGTGTACTGTATATATGGTGTATTTATGTGTGTGTACTGTATGTATGGTGTATTTATGTGTGTGTAGTGTATATATGGTGTATTTATGTGTGTGTAGTGTATATATGGTGTATTTATGTGTGTGTACTGTATATACGGTGTATTTATGTGTGTGTACTGTATATACGGTGTATTTATGTGTGTGTACTGTATATATGGTGTATTTATGTGTGTGTAGTGTATATATGGTGTATTTATGTGTATGTACTGTATGTATGGTGTATTTATGTGTGTGTACTGTATATATGGTGTATTTATGTGTGTGTAGTGTATATACGGTGTATTTATGTGTATGTACTGTATGTATGGTGTATTTATGTGTGTGTAGTGTATATACGGTGTATTTATGTGTGTGTAGTGTATATACAGTGTATTTATGTGTGTGTGTAGTGTATATACAGTGTATTTATGTGTGTGTAGTGTATATAGGGTGTATTTATGTGTGTGTAGTGTATATAGGGTGTATTTATGTGTGTGTAGTGTATATAGGGTGTATTTATGTGTGTGTAGTGTATGTATGGTGTATTTATGTGTATGTAGTGTATATACAGTGTATTTATGTGTGTGTAGTGTATATAGGGTGTATTTATGTGTGTGTAGTGTATATACAGTGTATTTATGTGTGTGTAGTGTATGTATGGTGTATTTATGTGTGTGTAGTGTATATATGGTGTATTTATGTGTGTGTAGTGTATATACGGTGTATTTATGTGTGTGTACTGTATATATGGTGTATTTATGTGTGTGTAGTGTATATATGGTGTATTTATGTGTGTGTACTGTATATATGGTGTATTTATGTGTGTGTACTGTATATATGGTGTATTTATGTGTGTGTAGTGTATATACGGTGTATTTATGTGTGTGTACTGTATATATGGTGTATTTATGTGTGTGTAGTGTATATACGGTGTATTTATGTGTGTGTAGTGTATATACAGTGTATTTATGTGTGTGTACTGTATGTATGGTGTATTTATGTGTGTGTACTGTATGTATGGTGTATTTATGTGTGTGTACTGTATGTATGGTGTATTTATGTGTGTGTACTGTATGTATGGTGTATTTATGTGTGTGTACTGTATGTATGGTGTATTTATGTGTGTGTACTGTATATATGGTGTATTTATGTGTGTGTACTGTATATACGGTGTATTTATGTGTGTACTGTATATCGGTGTATTTATGGTGTAGTGTATATATGGTGTATTTATGTGTGTACTGTATATACGGTGTATTTATGTGTGTGTACTGTATATATGGTGTATTTATGTGTGTGTAGTGTATATATGGTGTATTTATGTGTGTGTACTGTATGTATGGTGTATTTATGTGTGTGTACTGTATGTATGGTGTATTTATGTGTGTGTACTGTATATATGGTGTATTTATGTGTGTGTAGCTGTATATACTGGTGTATTTATGTGTGTGTACTGTATATATGGTGTATTTATGTGTGTGTACTGTATATATGGTGTATTTATGTGTGTGTACTGTATATATGGTGTATTTATGTGTGTGTAGTGTATATATGGTGTATTTATGTGTGTGTACTGTATATACTGGTGTATTTATGTGTGTGTACTGTATATACGGTGTATTTATGTGTGTGTAGTGTATATACGGTGTATTTATGTGTGTGTACTGTATATACGGTGTATTTATGTGTGTGTAGTGTATATACGGTGTATTTATGTGTGTGTACTGTATATACGGTGTATTTATGTGTGTGTAGTGTATATATGGTGTATTTATGTGTGTGTAGTGTATATACGGTATATTTATGTGTGTGTACTGTATATACGGTGTATTTATGTGTGTGTACTGTATATACGGTGTATTTATGTGTGTGTACTGTATATACGGTGTATTTATGTGTGTGTACTGTATATACGGTGTATTTATGTGTGTAGTGCAGGGGTGCACAACCTGCGGCCATGGGGCCACATGCGGCCCTCGATACTATTCTGTGCGGCCCCCAACCATCTGGTAACAGACATGTATGTCTATGTCTTGTGGCTGCTCACATGTATCTTTCATGTATTCTCCCATTAGATGGGAGTATTAGAAGTGTAACTAGACATTTATGATATATACTGTATGTTCAATACGCCATAAATATAGTATTTCAGTAGGTAATACCCCTTTAAGTTTTATTTTCGGCCCTTGGAATTGGCTCAGGCTGACAATGTGGCCCCAACCAGAAAAGGTTGTGCACCCCTGGTGTAGTGTATATATGGTGTATTTATGTGTGTGTACTGTATATCTATGGTGTATTTGTATAGATATGGTGTATATATATGTAAACATGTGTCATGACGCCGCGTGTCCGCCATTGAGTAGGGAACCTGTCATTAAAAATTTAAATCCCACCCTGTCTTCGTCAGAGGAGACGTCACCGGACGGAAGAGACGTGTAGCGCTGTATTCTAGTGACAATACTTTGGCATTGTGTCGTATTTGAAAGGAACACAGACGTCAAGTGGACATTTTTTCTATGTGCAGCCATCTGGCCAAGTTTGAGACCCCTGTATCTTTCAGTCTGAGTAGTGAGTCTCTAAATAAAAGTGACATCTGATCTTGCAGTCTCCTGCATTACATGATCAGTCATTCACTTCAGTGGAGTGATGGACTGTAGTATTCGGCTCTGTTGGGGCGGTATAATGTGCCGCAATATGGTATTGCTGGCCCTGCCTTCCATCAATTTGGACCCGGCTACAAAACGGGGCCGCTTTTAGTATTTTTTCCCAGTTCCCAACCCCTGGATCCACATCTATCTTTAGAGGAGAGGTTGTCTTTAATGATGAAGGTTAAAACCTTGGTGGTCTGGGTTAGTAAGAGGGTGTTAATGCCAGAATGCCTGATGGTACAGGGTGGGTTGGAAGTTAATACATTTGATCCTGGGTCGTGTTTCGGAATGAATAAATTAATGGTAAAAATAACTTCATTATTAGGTTTAAAGGGGTTTTCCAAGATTTTCATACTGATGACCTATGCTCAGGATAGGTCATCAGTATCTGACGAGTGGGGGGCCGACACCGGGACCCCTGCTGATCAGCTGTTCGAGAAGTCACCAGTTCTTCTGTGAGCACCGTGGCCTTCTCTTAGCTTTTCCTAGGCCAGTGACGACACGTTCTTCAGTCACATGGCTATTCACTTCTATGGGGCTGAGCGCAATACCAATCGCAGCCGCTCCGCTATACCATGTGCCTGGTAAGCTGCTCACAGAAGCGCTGGTGCCTTCTCAGACGGCGAATCAATGGGAAAGCTGAGTGTCGGACCCCCACTGATCAGATCCTGATGACCTATCCTGAGAAAACCCTTTTAATGCCAGCATCCTTGGTGGTTTAGGGTAGTAAAGCAGTTAACGGTCCATGAACCAAGTGCCAGAATTGCACTGAATGCTGACACCCATACTGGCGGAGGATAACCATAGATGGGTCAGGGGGAGGGGACAGCTCACAGAGACATCTCACTCGTAGACTGCGCCGCAGTCTTGTACAAATATCCACTCGCACATTGGTCCATCTGTGTTTGTTATCCGGTTCGCTCGGCTCCCCACCCGTCCATCTTTCGGACACAGACTTGTCTCTCAGGTTTACAAGGCGCACTTTGTTTTATAGATCTCTAGTAATCTCCGTCCTCTATACGCTGGAGTAGGAAAGACAGTAGCTGCAAACACAAGTCCTCCTACATAAGACGGGCGCTCGTGGGACATGGACATAAAAAAGTTCTGGCTTTTGAAATACAGAAATGGAGTCTATCTATCTATCTATCTATCTATCTATCTATCTATCTATCATCATCTCTCTATCTATCTATCTATCTATCTATCTATCTATCTTTCTATCTATCTATCTATCTATCTATCTATCTATCCACCTCATATCTATCTATCTATCTATCTATCTATCTATCTATCTATCTATCTATCTATTTATCTATCTATCTATCTATCTCATATCTATCTATCTATCTATCTATTTATCTATCTATCCACCTCATATCTATCTATCTATCTATCTAGCTACTATCTGTACATATAAGGTTCGGTCCGCGCGTGAATAAATAGGTGATATAAAACAGTTTTTTTCTCAGTTTTTTTTATATAAAAAAAAAAGTATGATTGATCCCACAACACTCCTCGGACCTGCAGCTGATTCTTGCGTACTGGTGATTAAGTATTTTTCCAATCTATCTACTATCTATCTCCTATCTATCTATCTATCTATCATCTATCTATCTATCTATCTATCATCTATCTATCTATCTATCATCTATCTATCTCCTATCTATCTACTATCTATCTCCTATCTATCATCTATCTATCTATCTATCATCTATCTATTATCTATCTGTCTATCTATCTATCTATCTATCTATTATCTATCTATCTATTATCTATCTATCTATCTATCTCCTATCTATCTATCTATCTATCTATCATATATCTATCTCCTATCTATCTTGTCACATAGTTACATTTTTACATAGTAACTTACGGTTGAAAAAAGACCTAAGTCCATTAAGTGCAACCAGGGGATCGGTGGGGACGCGAATCCCAGAAGGAAGTGAGACTCAGATTCTACACGTTTTCATAAGCATTAATGTTGTTTACTTTTAAGATTTCATCTAAACCCTTTATAAACCCGTCCCTGTTCCTGCTGTGACCACATCCTGAGGAGTCTATTCCACAGATTCACAGCTCTTACAGTAAAGAAGCTTTGATGTTTCCAGAGACTGAACCTTTTCTTCTCCAGTCGGAGGGAGCGAACCCTGGTCTTCTGAGGGCATTTGACATGGAACAGTTTTTTTTTATCTATTTATCTATCTATCTCACATCTATCTATCTCATATCTATCTATCTATCTATCTATCTATCTAATATCTATCTATCTCCTACCTATCTATATATCTATCTATCTATCTATCTACCTATCTATCTAGCAAAAAAGAAAAAAGTGAGGAACAGCACACTGTACTCTCAGGCTGCAAAATCCTGCAAGGACCAACAACAAGGTCCACTGTAGCTAAATCCAAAAAATGCAAGGCAGCCCTCCAATCTTCAGAATAAAACCGTGATTTATTAACCAAGTGGTAGCGACGTTTCAACTGCTCAATGCAGTATTTCTCAAGCCAGGCTATCTATCTATCTCCTATCTATCTATCTATCTATCTATCTATCTATCTCCTATCTATCTCTCTATCTATCTATCTATCTATCTATCTATCTATCTATCTATCTATCTATCTATCTCTCTATCTCTCTATCTCTCTATCTCTCTATCTATCTATCTATCTATCTATCTATTATCTATCCTATCTATCTATCTATCTATCTATCTATCTATCTATCTATCCATCCATCTTCTACATAATCTATATATATATATATATGTTGAAATACTTTTTAAATATCTACAAGACTTAACAAGTGTCCCCTCGGGTCAGCTCATGATGGTTGAGCCTGGTCCAGATTTTGAGAAGTATTTTGTACACAATGAATGAAGCAATGTATATACTTAGTATTAGCATTAGTTAGTATTAGTATTAGTTAGTATTAGCTGCGGTTATAACTTCCTGGCCTCCTAATCCCGATACTTTGCTATCAGCCTTACCTGTAATCCCTGTGAGACCTGGAGCCGATGGGTGCAGCCGTACATCTGATCCCAGTGCCTCCTGCTGCATTGTTTTTACTTCTACACCTTTCTTTCCTAGTTCTGCCCCTCTGTACTTTATTGTTATATGGTTTTTGACCCTCCTTTATCTTCTACTTTCTAGATGCCAGCTGTCATGCTTATTGCATGAGCACAGGAATGAGTGCATGCATTCAAAATATCTAGTAAAATAGATTGTACTTAGCAGCGATGCAGCTGGAAGCCCCTGATCCCAGAATCACATAGTACAGAAGACATATTGGGCCGAGTGTAGAGTAACTAGTAAGTAGGTGCCAGTACCTTTCATTCCTGGTCATCGTTTGGGCAGCAGCCATGTGTGGAAGCAATGGACAGGTGCAGCTCACCCGAGCTTAACGCTGGGTTCAGACCTGAGCGTTTCTGAGACGCGCGTTTTCCGCGCGTTTTTGTGCACGTTTTTGGCAATAGTAAACGTGCGTTTTATGCGCGTTTGTGTGATTGACTGCAGTGTTGTCCAATGACCAAATATCCCTGTCTATATGAAGTTTGGCCTTTCCAGCATGTTGCAAATTCATAAACGCGCGTTCGAATGCGCGTTTTCAGTGTCAAAAAACCCGCAAAATACAAGCGTTGCACGTTCCCATTGAAGTCTATGGGCCAAAACGCGCAACAAAGACCCCAAAAAAAGCTCAAGTACTTGTTTATGCGTCGGGCGTTTTTCAGCGCGTTCGAACGCGCTGTAAAACGCGAAAATGTGAACCAGTCCTATAGGGAAGCATTGGTTTGCATCGGTTATGCGTTTCACAGCGCATTCGAACGCGCTGTAAAACGCGCAAGTGTGAACTGAGGGTTAGGGTCTTCCTCTGTGTGGCCTTCAGGCGTCTGATGAGGGTGCATGGACGCTCATGGATCCTACGGGGAACATATCCATAGACATAGCTGTAAAAGTCCAGCCCTGTAAATTTATAATATTGACTATTTTACGCTATCATATTAATAAGGTTACAGATAGGTGAGTGCATCACTGACGCATTTCGACAAGTTGTTGCTCTTCCTCATAGCTAGTCTGGATATATCGGTGCCCACCATTTAAACGTTGTGCCGTGTGATGGCATGCAGTGTCAAGCACTGATCTTCCCATGGCAGAACATTGTATGGGCACCCACAGTGAGATTTCTGCTTAATTTAAGGTGTTTTTTTTATTGAGCGTAAAAAAAATAAAAATAATGTACACTCTTACTCACCCACTGTATCTGACTTCTTTGTGTCATAAAAGTGGAACAGGTGCTTTATTAGTAAAGCACTTATTCTATAAATAAATTGTGTGAAGAGCTTCGGCTCCAATATATTATAAAACTGTCTGCCTGCAGCCACCACTAGGGGGAGCTCAGTGCATAGGAATTAATACAGTTAGAATGCAATAGCAGCTGTAGATAGCAGCTCCCCCTAGTGGTGGCTGCAGGAAAATGTGGCAGGATAAGAAGGAAGAGAATTAAGTCAACCCTGAGCCTCGTTGCAATCACGGTACGTATGGCACTGGTCTCATGTTATATCATCAGCCAGAACCCTTTGCCTCTGAACGGACACTATTGATAGACGCCATATACAAAAAGAGGTATAAAACAAATAAACTGCTACTGTCACCTGTTCAGCGCATGATCAGGGGGTCACCCTTTCCCATGCCACACAAAGCCGGTATCGGCAGGGGTGCACCACCAACGAGGCCAGGTGAGGCAATCGCCTCAGGCAGCACCAGATAGGCGCAAGAGGGGGGGCAGCCGAAGGGCCATGAGCTGAAAGGAAGGGGCATTGGGGAGCGGGGGGAGGGGCGCTGTTTCAGTTTTCGCCCAGTGTGTATGGGACAATGAAAAGCACCCCCACCGCCAATAGATGCACCCTTGGAATAAATCCCCTGGAAGTGGCACTAAACATAACTGCGTACAGTAGAGAGTATCCCACAGTAAGTAAAAGTGTACCTACGCTCCTTCAGGCTGAGGCGCCGCACGATCACTGGGGAGTATTTTGTCGATTTGAAAGTGAAATAGCCCAAAGACACATGGCGCACCTACAAAGGATTCTCTAAGGTGAGTCCAACAGGTGGCAGGTATGTAAATACACCTATGGCACCAAAACGGTCTGTTCCAGGTATAGCACTGATTGCACTGACACACAGCGCCACCTTCCAGATTTCTTCCGTTTTTGCACATGTGTCACATGTAAATGGTTCAGATGATCAAACAAATTTGAATATCAAAGATAACCGGAGTAAATACAAAAAAGACATTTTAAAATTATGATTTCATTCATCAAGGGAAAATAGCGATGCCAAACGACCTGGCCCTATGGGAAAAAACAATGCCCCCCACCCCCTATTAACTAACTGTGATTAACTGTGCTCCACTGCGATCGGCCAGCCTACAGCCAAGGGAGAAGGAGACGCCCCTTGAGAAACACGGGCGTGCTGATGGTATACTGCCAGCTATGTAAATGTCAGGACCGATGAAAGGTCCTCTTTAAGGAGACTATCCGGCCATCAGTTTGTGACTTTACGTTGAAGCGTACTCGGGTTCTGCAGCAGGACAGTAATCTGAAGCACACCAGCAAGTAGGGTTGCACCGGGTATCAAACTTTCAATACCCACTTTTGCACCCAGATCGATATGATACCGAGATTTGCTAATTTCCTATATTAGGCTGCGCTATTGCCACAGCCCCCATCCCCTCACCCCAGTATTTTCATTGGTGGCAGTGGCCACTGGGTCCCTCCCTCCTTTCATTGGTGGCAGTGGCCACAGGATCCCCTCCTCCCCTCTTTATTGGTGGCAGAGGCAGCTTCCGATCAGAGCCCCAGCAGTGAAATCGCAGGGCTCCGATCAGTTACCATGGCAGCGAGGACGCTACTAAAGCCATTCACAGCTGTCATGGTAAACTCCCTGCTGCTGTGTGCATAAAGCCCAGGGCAGCAGTGAGAGTGTACAGTCCTAATGGGACAAGGGTTCTAGCCCCTAAGGGGGCTAATAGTTATTATATAAAAAGTAAACAAAAATGATAAAAAATATATATATATTAACCCCGACATTTTCAAAAAATCGCATTCCAAGAGCTATAACATTTTTGTTTTTTCATCAATGTACTTGTATAAGGTCTTATTTTTTGCAGCACAAGTTATAGTTTTTAATGCACCAATTTGGGTACATGTAATGATTGATTAAAGCCAGCTGTTTAGCTAAGACCCTCCTTGTTTGCGTCAGTAAAAAGGCGTATTAGTGGTCACTAGTTTAAATTACCACCTTTCCCAATTTTACATATAAAATATATAAACAATAAAAAATAAACATATTACACATCGCCGCGTCCAAAAAAGTCAGAACTATTAAAATATATCTCCTATGCGGTGAATGCTGTAACAGAAAAAAAAAAAATTTGGCAATTTTTTCAGTCACCTTGTCACCCCCAAAAAATAGGATAGGACTGTTCTATTATGGGCCGGACGTTCCATAAAATGCGGAATGCACGCGGCTTATTTTTTCCGCGTGGTATCGAATGGTATCGAGTATCGCAAAATCGAATCACAATTTTGTTATTGTGACAACCCTACCAGCGAGTCCACCTCTCAATGGCTGAACAACAACAAAATGAAAGTCCAGACTTCAATCCAATTGCGAGGCTGAGGCCGTTCATGCCCGAAAACCCTCCAATGTGGCCACATGAAAGCAAATCTGCACAGAAGAGTGCGCCAAACTTCCTCCACGGAAGTGAAAGACTCATTGCCAGTTATCGCAAACGCTTGATTGCAGTTGTTGTCGCCAAGGGTGGCACAACCAGTTCGTAGGTTTAGGGGGCAATTACTTCTTCACATAGGGCCAGGTTGGTGATCCTATAGTAAATGAGATCATCCTTTAAAAACTGCTTTTTTTTATTTTCCCAGGTTACCTTTTTCTGAGGGGCCTGGGCACATGGGAAGGCATTTTAGGGGTTACCTTTTTCTGAGGGGCCTGGGCACATGGGGAGGCATTTTAGGGGTTACCTTTTTCTGAGGGGCCTGGGCACATGGGGAGGCATTTTAGGGGTTACCTTTTTCTGAGGGGCCTGGGCACATGGGGAGGCATTTTAGGGGTTACCTTTTTCTGAGGGGCCTGGGCACATGGGGAGGCATTTTAGGGGTTACCTTTTTCTGAGGGGCCTGGGCACATGGGGAGGCATTTTAGGGGTTACCTTTTTCTGAGGGGCCTGGGCACATGGGGAGGCATTTTAGGGGTTATCTTTTTCTGAACGCACGTCTTCATTTTGGTCATAGAAGGCAGAATTTTTTCCCACGATCTGCACAGATTTCAAAGAAGTTTCCGTTTGATGTAAGGTTTGTAAATATTGATTTTCTACAGAAAGACGTGAAAAAGATCAAAGCACAGTTGGATACTTTTGTCACAGAAATGTCAAAAATATACAGATGGTCTGATCTTTTTTAAGAAATTTGGGTAGGAATTTGGTGAGACTTAGGGCCCTTTTTCACAGACTAACGTTGGTGAAAATGATTGGGAATGAAGGTTTCTATGAACGATGAACAATGAATCCGTATGGCAGGGCTGGCCAGCCTGTGGCCCTCCAGCTGTTGTAAAACTACAATTCCCACCATGCCCTGCTGTAGGCTGATAGCTGTAGGCAGTCTGGGCATGCTGGGAGTTGTAGTTTTTCAACAGCTGGAGAGCCCCATACCTGCTGTATGGGGATGAACGACCATAGTGACGATCATTCATCTCCACGCAGAGGGGATGATTGCCAAATATGAAGCTTAACGAACGGGCAATGTCCTTCGCCCCGTGCTTCGACCCATGTAAAAGGGCCCTAAGGCCAGTGGCGTACCGCCAATATAGGCAGGGAACGCCACTGCTATGGGGCCCGCGGCACAGGGGGGCCCGGAGCGCATGGTAGGCCCCGCCCCCGTCAGGACTCGGGAATGCAGGCTCTGGAGGACCGCAGGGCAGCAGCATTATACGTCAGCAGGCATGTTGAGCCAATGAGGAGCCGGCTCTACACACGTGCCTGCTGACGTTGATTGATGCTGCCAGGTCCGCGCGCTTGGAAGGAAGCATGCAGAGGTCAGGTAGAAAAAACCTCTGCATGCCATCAGCGGTGCTCCCTCTCCTCCTACGCGCCTCCTCCTGACTGCTCCTCTCCTGCAGCCTCCATGTAGAAAGGTAAGTGACCAATCTATGTTTGTTATGTGTGTGTATATACAGTATAGCTATTAATGCATGTGTGTATATGTGTCCATATTTATCTATGTATGGGTGTTGTGTATAATATATATATATATATATATATATATATATATATATATATATACACACACATACATATACACACATATATGTATTTATAATATGTGTATCTATTGTCTATTTGTCTTTCTGTCTTTCTCTCTCTCTCTCAAAAAAAAAAATTATATATATATAATTTATTTTTATTTTTTTTGAGAGAGAGAGCAAGACAGAAAGACAAATAGACAATAGATACACATATTATAAATATATGTGTGTGTATATATATATATTATGTTGGTGATCCTATTTATTATATGTGTGTGTGTCTGTGTTCCCGTGTGTGTCTGTGTTCCCGTGTGTGTCTGTGTTCCCGTGTGTGTCTGTGTGTCACTATCATCATGCCCACATGTTCCTATGTCTTCACGCAGCTACATCAGGACATTCTGTGCAGGGCAAGAAGAAGAAGGAAGAGGAGGCAGCGCTGCCAGCATGGAGTCCGTGGGAGGCACACTAATGACGTAGGTAACACTATTACATGATCTACACTAGTGTTATCTGCAGTTTTACATAGGACTGCAGATAACACTACCACATGATCAACACTAGTGTTATCTGTGGTTTTACATAGGACTGCAGATAACACTACCACATTATCAGCACTAGTGTTATCTGTGGTTTTACATAGGACTGCAGATAACACTACCACATGAGCTACACTAGTGTTATCTGTGGTTTTACATAGGACTGCAGATAACACTACTACATTTTCGGCAATCAGAGTGCCATCACTGTGTTATGTGTAGGAACGTATGTATACATTTCCTTATTGAAAAATGGGAGTGTGGCAGGGGAGGAGCCAGGACAGGAGGTGCGATGGGCCAGGGGTGGGTAGTGGGCGGGGTTAGGGGGCCCAATCAGAATCTTGCTATGGGGCCCAGTGACTTCTATGTACGCCCCTGCCTAAGGCTATCCTACCATGTGTTGTTTTTTGCCCTCTAGCGTGGTAGGAAAACTGATGTCATCCAGTGCATCAGTAATAACGCCAGATGTCTCCTGCCTTTGGAACGTAAAAATGCAGCAATGCAGCCCTTTTCCTTCCAATGATCTCCATCTATAAACACTGGAGAAAGAGAAAGTGCCCTTTGTGATATAAAAAATACAGGACACACTTAGTTACGTTCAATTTTGTTTTTGACTAATTATTCAGAGCTATTAGGTTAGGGCCAGCAGCTCCTAAACCTCTGAGGACGCCATGTATTTGGCGAAACATGTCGGGGGAGTTTGTTACATGCTTTTTAATAGCAGAAAGCACTTAGTACTTAGGGTACTCTCACACTAGCGTTTTTTTCTTTTCCAGCATAGAATTCCGTCCTCGGGGCTCTATGTCGGAAAAAAACTGATCAGTATTATCCCCATGCATTCTGAATGGAGAGAAATCCGGTCAGGATGCATCAGGATGTCTTCAGTTCAGTATGTAAACATTTTTTAGACGGGGAAAATACCGCAGCATGCTGCGGTATTATTTCCGTCTAAAATTCCAGAACACATGACGGAATGCCGGATGCGGCATTAATTCCTATTGATTTGCAATGCATTTGCGAGACGGATCCGGATCCATCTCCAAATGCTTTCAGTTGTCATTCGGTACGACAGATCCAGCGGGTAGTTCCGGCGACGGAACTACCTGCCGGGTCCTCACACCGCAAGTGTGAAAGTAGCCTTAGGCCCTATTCACACGTCCGCAATGTCGTCCGCATGTATTCCGCAATTCTGCGGAATACATGTGTACCCATTGACTGTGAATGGGGCACGGAACGATGCGGAGAGCACACACTGTGCTCTCAGCATTAGTTTTTGCGGAGTGCGCCGCAATTTGCGGATCTATAAACACTGCGGACGTGTGAATAAGGCCTTAGATGTAAGGATTGGCGGGACGCACTGCAGGCGCCCCGGGAATTCCCATCCAGGCAGGAATATATGAATGAGAACCGAGTGGTTGGGTTGGAGACTGGCTAGTGGCAATCAGTCTTTCTGAAGGTAACAAACAAAGCTAACTGTAAATGACACTTAGGCAAAAATCAAGCCGCTGACAGAGCTAGAAATCTATAAGAGTAGCTGGAGCCACAGAAGTGACTAGTGAGGCAGTGAAACAAAGGCACTCTCCAATATAAGAATAAAAAACAGCAGAGATGGTAGGAAAAGTAATACCCTCACTGAGTCACAATAGCAGGCTCTAACCTAATAGCTCTAAATAGTTAGTCAAAACATAAGTGCATCTGCAGCATGGCCGCCGCTAGGGGTCCATTTAAGAGGGTAAAAGCTACTTGTTTTGGTGTAAGGCCAGTTGCAATGAAGCAACAAGGGCCCAGGGCCCCTTTTAGTAATACTGTGGATGGTACCCAGGTGTAGGAATGCCAGAGTGGTGTAGGGTGGCCAATAATGTCCCTTAAGGTGTTGTGCACGTGTCACGGTGCTCCTACCTGGATATGTTGGAACCCCAGGCGTTGGCTCTGATGCAGAAAAAGGGGTAGTTGATGAAGGGGAGGATTAATAATATTGAGTCCAGACTTGGTGATGAAGTTGATAACAGCTTTACTTTACTCTTCCAACATTGTCTTGGTTACCAGCAGGCTTTGGCATGAACGTTGGCAGGCAAACTTCTCTCTGTTAGTCTCTGGCTCTGCTGTGCTAACAGGATTAAATAGGAATCTTTTCCTTTCTGCTGTACTTAACTTGGTAGTCTGGTCTATCTCTAGCTTTGTCCAGGGAACTTTCTCCTGGGTTCTGAGGCTCTTTGCTGAGGCCTCCAGATCCAGCAGAGCTGAAGGTGCTCTAACTAGTCTAGGCAAGGCTCATTCAGCAGGGACGGGCTCCTGCTTCCTTCCCCTAACAGGGGGTACTCTATTCTCACCTCTAACTAGCTAAACTCCTCCCTAGAGGGAGAAAATAGAATGGAAAGAAGGTTCCATTCTATGCAAGATAGCTCTGCCATATCTGCTGCCACCTGCTGGTGAACCAGGCACATTACACTTGAACAGTTACAAAATTATGAATACACTTTGTGCAGGACCTGGAAATGAATACATAGATGACATTAGGTTAACCATAGGAGATAGTGGCGGGGTGCCGAAGGTGGTAATGCTCCTCTGGGGTGTTACACATCCTGTATTTTTAATATCACAAAGAGCACTTTCTCTTTTCTTTATCATAAGTTTTTTTGATTTTATATTGAGCTATATTCTATATGTAAAAAGGCCAAAATCATTATAGCTTTGCGCTATTGGAATAAATGATGGCAATAGAAAGGCCCAAGGTAAACAAATGAAACGATGAAAAACTCATAAATTCTCATGGACAATTAGTCAGGAGGGGCTCATTACTAGGTGAGAGGTCAGCATTCATTACATCAAGACATGGCCAACCACAAAGGATGTGTAGAAAGAAGGAGTGGCAGGAATGTAGGATGGAAGCTCCAAACATAAAGGTAAGAAAAAAAGTCTATTGTATGGGAATATCAATTGTATCTGATATAAAACAACTTTCTGCACGCAACTAATGCTTGTGAACCCAACCTAAGACGTGTAAGTTGCCACGCAAGCAAAAGGTCTAGAAGTCTACAAGTGGTAACGTAATAGTAATAAAAAGGCACAAGGTAAACAAATGAAACAACAAAAATCGCATCAATCCCGTAAGATTGCAAGATAGTGAACAATGTAGGACGGAAGCTTCAAAGAAGAATTCATTTTATAGAGTCTTGTGCTCAATATGTCTTGATACATACCGCCACACAACTGAACGTTTCAGACTACTTCCATTTTCACTTCACTACTTTCATTTTTCAGATGCATTAGGTTGAAAACTTTATGATAAAATTGAGCAGCAAACAGTCAAATTGAGCAGCAAACAGTCATGGTCACACTTAGAGCTGAGTGCGAGCAATAATACTGCACTACAGCAAATGTCCAAGTACTCTGAGCCCATCACCTGTAGGTACAGTAGTTACTTTGTAGTGAAGCCGGGTGGTGTTTTTCCCAACATGTGCTCCTGTTATTTGTGTAATTTCTTTCTATGTTTGACTTGGTTTTATCTTGACTGCACTTGACCTGATTTGTCTGTCCTCTGACTTGAACATGACCCTGTCTCCTGTTACTGATTACTGGTACTGATTCTGGTCCTGGGCCTGTTTACCGCCCCAGTCTTGTTTGACTATGACTACCAACCAGTTTTTCAGCCTGACAGCCTATTGCGGACTATCCTGGAGGCCGCAACCTGGGTATCCACATGCAGCTAAATCCAGATAGAGTGAGTCAGTGCAGGGACACACCCCCAACTTGTTACCTCCCCTCTTTACCCTTACTGCAGACTGCTAGCAATTTATTCATAGCTTCTAGTAGAAATAATAAAGGAATGGCACAAGATAGAGTCATAGGAATGGATGCTCCAGAATTATTATTACATGGGGAAGGCAAGTGTTTACTAAAACCGACATGTCAGGAGAGGTGATAGGTGCTCTTTAACACAGTGTCAGGCAGTTGAGGTCTAGGATAATTGATTATGCCCCCCCCCCTCCCCCTTGAGACATGGCAGAGATAGGAAGGCAATCCTAAAAGCAACTTTAGGTCGCCGTGTCTTCTCAGTCTGCCTTGGGGATTCGTTAATGAGTTGTTTTTCTTTTACTTTACAGTAAAGTATTCCCACCCCTTGAACGTTACTACAATTTCTCGTAAATTTCTCGTAAATGTATTTTATTGGGATTTTATGTGATCGACCAACACAAAGTAGCAAGTCCGTGTGAAGTGAAAAGAAAAGGATACGTGGTTTTCAAAATTTTGGACAAATAAAAACAGAAAAGTATGGTGTGCATGTGGTGTAGTGACAAAGAAAAATTTGTAAAAACCCTTTAAAGGACAATTCAAATAACTGCAGCCTGGACAACCCCTTTTAGAGAAGCATGCCCTATTCCAATATGTCGCCTGTCTTAACAGTTGGACATGTGCAGAAGCATCTGACTAATGCCAATTCGGTCGTATATGATATCAAGCATGTGTACCAAGCCACAGGCACAACAGCATCTGAATTGCTCTTACTCATGAATAACAGAATTATGAATGCTGCTCTGGAGTACAATACAGGATGAGCGCTAGCTGGGGCATAACTATAGTTGGTGCAGAGATAGCAGGAGCCTGAGGGGGCCAAAAGACCCTTGTGGTTCATAGGAAGACACCGGTATTATAGAAAGTGCATGCTGGTCAAGTTACACCTCTGGCTGGAGGGAAAGGGTTAGATCAAGAATTTTGCATGGGGAAGGGGGCGCCGTTTCAATTTTAGCCTCAGGCAACATGAAGGCAATGAGTTTCCCTGCCCCCTGACGACAAAGCACTGAGGGAGGGGGGCCAAAGCTGAACTCTTGCACCAGGGCCCATGAGCCTTTAGCTACGCCCCTGAGCGCTAGATTGGTCATGTAATGCGCTCACAACATGACCAGGCTTAGGTTGTAACTGTATATTGTATTTGTAGAATACATTGTTTTGGGTGGGCATACCCTTTTACCATTTTTACATGGTCTATTTCCTTTGCCGCACCTAGCCTCCTGTCTCTTCCTCTTGGCACGTGGAGCTGTTCTCCCCCCGACCACGGCCAGTTTCGGACCTGCACACTGTTTGCTCACGCATGACGCAGATGGTGTAGTGTTAAGGGAAGAATAGAAGGAATGCCAGCTTATTTGCTCAGTAATGTGGAGACATTCTCTTCACCTTGCGTTGCGAAATTATTGAACATCATAGTTAATCGTTCATGTCAGAGTTACATTGTAATGACTGTAATTCTACCCCACAATATAATCAATCTCCAGGAACTGTATTGTCCCTGACTTAGCTCTTATTACGCAACACATCCAGACTACGATTCTGGAAATTTTCGATTGTACTTGTTTTTCCTGCACGCCTGTCGTGTCCTAACCATCTGTTCTTGGTCACTGCCTCCAACAAAATCAAAACCCTCTACACCCTACATAAAACTTGAGGTTTGCCCATCCACATGACCGACCTCCAGATTCAACCCTCCGCTGCCCTTGCTGGCAAGAGCAGCGACACAGTGTAACGCTCTTCCCCTGGTGTCCGCTTTCCACAAGCCCCACGCTGTCTCCATTAATGGGCCTGATCTATGAATCTATGGGGGTCCTGGCACCGGACCACCATTAATGAGAGCCTATGATGCATCCGGTTGACATGTCACAGCCTGGACGGCTTTCACTGCTAAAATCTCCCTGCATTTCTTGCTCGCATGACGTCTGATCAGTACCTTTTCTGGGTGATTTGCAGCCTGAAAAGCCAAGCAAAAAGCAAACCTATGGAGATGCTGGGGGGCATGGGGATCTGGAGAAATATATTCTTTGCCTGTGAATATCGGGGAGAAATAGGTACTGAGTCCATGTTGTCGCCCTTGGAAGTGTCATATATATAGACCAAGCACTGAATAGTAATCTGAGGTAGGAAATAACTGTCATTAATACATTGCTGGTGGATTCCAGTGACAACCAGCAGAATAGTGAGTGCAGCTCTGGAGTATAATACAGGATGTAACTCAGGATCAGTACAGGGTAAGTAATGCATGTACACAGTGACTGCACCAGCAGAATAGTGAGTGCAGCTCTGAAGTATAACACAGGATGTAACTCAGGATCAGTACAGGATAAGTAATGTATGTTTACAGGGACTGCGCCAGCAGAATAGTGAGTGCAGCTCTGGAGTATAATACAGGATGTAACTCAGGATCAGTACAGGATAAGTAATGAAATGTATGTACACAGTGACTGCACCAGCAGAATAGTGAGTGCAGCTCTGGAGTATATTACAGGATGTAACTCAGGATCAGTACAGGATAAGTAATGTATGTACACAGTGACTCCACCAGCAGAATAGTGAGTGCAGCTCTGGAGTATAATACAGGATGTAACTCAGGATCAGTACAGGATAAGTAATGTAGTATGTACACAGTGACTGCACCAGCAGAATAGTGAGTGCAGCTCTGGAGTATAATACAGGATGTAACTCAGGATCAGTACAGGATAATGTAATGTATGTACACAGTGACTGCACCAGCAGAATAGTGAGTGCAGCTCTGGAGTATAATACAGGATGTAACTCAAGATCAGTACAGGAGAAGTAATGTAATGTATGTACACAGTGACTGCACCAGCAGAATAGTGAGTGCAGCTCTGGAGTATAATACAGGATGTAACTCAGGATCAGTACAGGATAAGTAATGTATGATACACAGTGACTGCACCAGCAGAATAGTGAGTGCAGCTCTGGAGTATAATACGGGATGTAACTCAGGATCAGTACAGGATAAGTAATCTAATGTATGTACACAGTGACTGCACCAGCAGAATAGTGAGTGCAGCTCTGGAGTATAATACAGGATGTAACTCAGGATCAGTACAGGATAAGTAATGACATGTATATACACAGGGACTGCACCAGCAGAATAGTGAGTGCAGCTCTGGAGTATAATTCAGGATGTAACTCAGGATCAGTACAGGATAAGTAATGTAATGTATGTACACAGTGACTGCACCAGCAGAATAGTGAGTGCAGCTCTGGAGTATAATACAGGATGTAACTCAGGATCAGTACAGGATAAGTAATGTAATATATGTACACAGTGACTGCACTAGCAGAATAGTGAGTGCAGCTCTGGAGTATAATACAGGATGTAACTCAGGATCAGTACAGGATAAGTAATGTAATGTATATACACAGTGACTGCACCAGCAGAATAGTGAGTGCAGCTCTGGAGTATAATACAGGATGTAACTCAGGATCAGTACAGGATAAGTAATGTATGTACACAGTGACTGCACCAGCAGAATAGTGAGTGCAGCTCTGGAGTATAATACAGGATGTAACTCAGGATCAGTACAGGATAAGTAATGTATATGTACACAGTGACTGCACCAGCAGAATAGTGAGTGCAGCTCTGGAGTATAATACAGGATGTAACTCAGGATCAGTACAGGATAAGTAATGTATGTACACAGTGACTCCACCAGCAGAATAGTGAGTGCAGCTCTGGCGTATAATTCAGGATGTAACTCAGGATCAGTACAGGATAAGTAATGACATGTATATACACAGTGACTGCACCAGCAGAATAGTGAGTGCAGCTCTGGAGCATAATACAGGATGTAACTCAGGATCAGTACAGGATAAGTAATGTATGTACACAGTGACTGCACCAGCAGAATAGTGAGTGCAGCTCTGGAGTATAATACAGGATGTAACTCAGGATCAGTACAGGATAAGTAATGTATGTACACAGTGACTGCACCAGCAGAATAGTGAGTGCAGCTCTGGAGTATAATACAGGATGTAACTCAGGATCAGTACAGGATAAGTAATGTATGTACACAGTGACTGCACCAGCAGAATAGTGAGTGCAGCTCTGGAGTATAATACAGGATGTAACTCAGGATCAGTACAGAGATAAGTAATGTATGTACACAGTGACTGCACCAGCAGAATAGTGAGTGCAGCTCTGGAGTATAATACAGGATGTAACTCAGGATCAGTACAGGATAAGTAATGTATGTACACAGTGACTGCACCAGCAGAATAGTGAGTGCAGCTCTGGAGTATAATACTGGATGTAACTCAGGATCAGTACAGGATAAGTAATGTATGTACACAGTGACTGCACCAGCAGAATAGTGAGTGCAGCTCTGGAGTATAATACAGGATGTAACTCAGGATCAGTACAGGATAAGTAATGTATGTACACAGTGACTGCACCAGCAGAATAGTGAGTGCAGCTCTGGAGTATAATACAGGATGTAACTCAGGATCAGTACAGGATAAGTAATGTATGTACACAGTGACTGCTACCAGCAGAATAGTGAGTGCAGCTCTGGAGTATAATACAGGATGTAACTCAGGATCAGTACAGGATAAGTAATGTATGTACACAGTGACTGCACCAGCAGAATAATGAGTGCAGCTCTGGAGTATAATACAGGATGTAACTCAGGATCAGTACAGGATAAGTAATGTAATGTATGTACACAGTGACTGCACCAGCAGAATAGTGAGTGCAGCTCTGGAGTATAATACAGGATGTAACTCAGGATCAGTACAGGATAAGTAATGTATGTACACAGTGACTGTACCAGCAGAATAGTGAGTGCAGCTCTGGAGTATAATTCAGGATGTAACTCAGGATCA
This sequence comes from Bufotes viridis, assembly GCA_033119425.1. Taxonomy (NCBI): domain Eukaryota; kingdom Metazoa; phylum Chordata; class Amphibia; order Anura; family Bufonidae; genus Bufotes; species Bufotes viridis. Next base: position 99,136,635 of record CM065598.1, read on the forward strand.
GTACAGGATAAGTAATGTAATGTATGTACACGGTGACTCCACCAGCAGAATAGTGAGTGCAGCTCTGGAGTATAATACAGGATGTAACTCAGGATCACTTTGTGATCAGTAATGCAAAGTATTTATAAAGTTACTCAGCTTATTATGTACTGTGTATAAAACCTCTCTACTATAAAATGGTTTTCAGTGGTGGAATAGTATAGGAGCAGAGGTCCCCTCTCCCCTCTGTGCGCCCCTTCCTGAATCATAGCAACATCTTGAGAAAAAGGCATCCATATGTGAACACGTGTCCTCTTCTAACACTTTTTTTTTAATTTGTTTCTATTTTTATATTAATAGTTGGACCACATTACTCGAGGAACACCACATGTGCTGATTTCTAAGATGCTTCTAATCCTCGTTTTTATTCTTTCTGCCAGTACTCTCGGGCTGTTGCATCAGAAGCTGTTTTGTCTGGGTGAGCTCAGTCCATAAAAAATCATCTGAAAGTATTTCAGGCATAAAGACTTCTAAGGTCTGGGGGAAACATGTGTGGTGAGATTGTATCGTTACTGCAAACAAAAGGCTACTCGAAAGTTACCATGGGCCATTTATATACTGCTGGCGTGGTGGCCATTGGGCCCTCTTGGGCATCAGGGCCCACATGCAATGCTACCACTGCATCCCTTACAATTGTGTCCTTGTGTATGTCTGCACTGAGGGAATTTATTATGGAAGATACAAGATGCATCTTCCCTCCCATCCGATCCATGGGAAAGCCAAGTTTTTGCCCTAAATAGGGCCGCCCAGCAGCAAAACTTGTCTCCCTAAATCAAGAAGTGTTCAATCAAAACCATCAGATATTTATATGTAGGTAGAATAGGATATGAAAATGCTGTGGAGCTCAGGGACGGACTGGCCCTGGAAAAAATACTCAAAGTGGCCCCGTTTTGTAGTCGGGTCCAAATTGATGGAAGGCAGGGCCAACACAAGTAAGCAGGGCCAGCAATACCGTATGGCGGCACGTTATACCACCCCAACAGACCCAAATACCACAGTCCATTACAAAATACTACCGCCGGCAGCACAAAATACATCTCCAAAAACTTCCACTGGCCAGCCATGAGGAGGGCTCAGGCGGCCCCCTGGGCATCGGCCCACCGGGAAATTTTCCTGTAAGTTCTGTGGCCAATCCGCCCCTAGTGGAGCTATATGGACCCTCCAAAAAGCTCATAGCGTGGCTAAATACAGAACATTTTTATTATTTTTATTTTTTGGGGGCCATTTGGCCAATTTTAGAAAAAAAAGGCCCAGGTTCCTTTCTTTATCCTTGGGTTGAAGGGTCATAGATCAACAGATATTCTTCGGGAGATGAGCGTCACATATGCACATTTGGCACCATCTTTCAGGAAAACAACACAATCAGATAAGTAAAAGTCAACCTGTCTCATCTATGTTTCTCCCAATAAAAGCCAAAGGTCAATCGCCTAGTGGACGGATCCTCGAGACACTAGAAGTAGTACTGCAATGACTGTACTCAAGGCGCCATCATTTTGGCAGCGCCAGGAGCCTCCATAATAACGAATACACCATTGTAAGTTTAACATCTTTATTCATACAAAAAAAACACAAAAATAACTTACTTTTTTAATTTACAATAGATATAGATATATAGTAGACTGCATGCATTTAGAGTATGTAATATAAGACATACTACAGTCACATAGTATACAATATTACATCATATATGCAAATACAGTATTATTTATGATTGCAGGAGATTGTAAGGGTGGGACATCGCTTTTCTTTTTATTGCCTTCCCCCACCCCATCGCCACCCAAAATGTGGAAAGTACAAAAACCGTAAATAAAACATGATATATGGCTGGACATGGAGTATAGCTGGAGTTATTAAGGGATTTCATGCCTTGAAGATCTTGGCTTGTTGTTCATTTGTCACATTCCAGTTCCTGCGTGACTTCTCCGCCTTGATAATGCTCCAAGCAGAATTCACGGATGCGTCGGCAGGCCTCAACCATCATCTCCTCGGGAACCGTGAGGACTACCCGGAAGTAGTTGGGATAATCGAAACACTGTCATGATGTAATAGGAAGAACATTAGGAATGACAATCACCAACCAAGGTTTTACAACTTTCTTAGTAAAGATTTATCGCTCCCCGTAGCGTTTATTCCAACATAGATATAGTAAATTTGGTCTATGCCAGTAAAAAAACACAACTAAGTTGCCAGGTGGCGCTGTGCTGAATGAATGCGTTGCCACCTGGAGACTGTATTATGAATAGCAATATATTTCTATAGGAAAGAATTCTTTTTTTGGGATAGGTTGCAGAATTTTACTACATTGTAGTTCTGTTGAGTATGAGACATGAGGATCAATAGGAGAACTGCAGCTATAAAGTATTGGATGCTAAAGAACATTTATGCCTTTCGTGTTGCGTTTAACCCACAATGCAAACCTGCGCCGCCTGGCGCATAACAAGCATGAAGACTTACTGTAGCGGGGAGGCAGAAGACTGACTGCTCGGAGATCATCCGTTCTGTAAAATCCACATCGCTTTCAAATTCAGGAAAATGCTCCATATCAATGCCGACCTACAGGAGGAGAAGAACCTGTTTCAGGCTGGCGTACAATACTTTGACTACTACTTGTGAATAATTTCATTGGAACCACTGATATTACTGGGATGTTGTGTTGTGTTGTCAGCCCGCTTCCACATGTATAATAGGTAATTTTAATGGTGGCTTATGCCTAGACAGGTTTTCCATAGCTCAGGCCATAACATAGGTATTTCTATTGTGTGTAGGATTGAAAAACATCAAGAGATATGGTAGAGTTGTGATCACATCCGCCCATAAACATAAGTTAAATATCGGCCAAAATGGGCAATGTTGATGATCATCTATGATGACCGATGGGAAACTTTGGATTTCTTTGGACGTTCTTGGATAAAAATGCAAGTGTATGGCATGGTTGACCTAACGCAGCCAGTCATTTGCAACTTTTTCGTAAACCCACTGAGTACGCTGAGTGTGCCCCTAGAACGCGCACATTGCATTACAAGGATGTGTGTAGTACGCATGTCTTGGTGGGTTTATGTTCATATTTAAATATCACGTATCTTGAAAGGTTAGAATATATGAAGGAAGATAGTATAATATAAAAATTATTTCTACAAATATGTAAGACCCCAGGAATACCATTGATCCCAGTCATGTTTACTGCTGGTCGTCTGCTATCCAATGGGTCCACTAAAAGTCCTATGGTGATGAGAAGTAAAAAACTGGGACACGTGTTCTACAAAAGTGTGTTTCTCTGTAGCACTCGAAGGAGTAAGATGCAGGATTCTACTCATAAATCTGCCGTGTTTTATTTTAAAAAAAATATACTTCGTTTGTACCACTGCTAAGTAGATGTCTTCTAACCAAGTACCGGTAGATGTCTTCTAACCAAGTAGATGTCAGCTAACTATGGCCGGTTTTAAAAGCTGTTTGTTGCGCAGATCTGTCCTAGATCAAAGGTTCCAGGTCAAAAGAGGACCAGAATTTTCCACCACATGGTTGTCTGGCTGATCTATTGCTTACCATCAAGTACATGGCTCCTGCTGGTCGAACAGGGCAAAGTCCAGGGACCGAGGAGAGGGTACTGTAGCATAGGTCAGCATTAGACTGCAAAAAGTACACAAAGCAAGAATGGATTTTAGTGGATCGTTCAGAAAATAGTTGACTCGGAACAATCTGAAGCCAAAGTAAAGAGAGTAATATTGTATCAGATCGGACCAGTGCCAAAGCCATGACCTGAACCTTTGACGCAACAACCCGACATTACGTAATTTGTTCTTAACACACTGACCTATTTACCAAAACTGACATATCAAGGTCAACATTTTGGAGCAACTTCTAACTTATTCAATACATTAAGGGGTGTTATAATTGCTAGTGCTCCAAAAATCAACCAGTTGGATATTTGGAAAATTTGGATATTTACTAATTTGTAAATTTGGCTGATTTGATTTAAATGAGTTTTGCAGTAGTATAATATTAATAACCTATCCTCAGGACAATATCAGATCGGTGGGGGTCTGTCTGCTGGGAACCTACGACAATCAGCTGTTATAAGAGGCTGTGGCTATCCGGTGAGCACTGTTGCCTCCACGTAGACCATTGATGTCATGTTCATCAGTCAGATGGCCCATGTGAAGCTCAGTCCCACACAAGTGAAAGGGTCAGGACTGCAGTACCAATCACAGTCGCTATACAATGTATAGCACTGTGCTTGGTATGCTGTGAGGAGGCCACACCGCTCACTTATGCTTCTTCAAACAGCTGATCGGCGGAGGTGATGGGTCTCAGTCCACCACTGATCAGATATTGCTGACCTATTTTGAGAATAAAACCCTTTAAGGATTAAGCCACATCATTTTAAGCTTAGCTTTGCTAAGGCCTGAGCACTCAAGTTTGGGATTTCTTTATTGGCTTTGTAGGTGTTCCTCAAGCAGCACCGAAAGTGTTGACCTTGGGATGGAAAGGAGGTTTCTTGGCCAAAATGATGGTGGCTTTAGCACAGTAGATTTAGATCTGAGAATTTTAGTTTGTCTTGTTCAGGATACGGTACATAGATGACGTTTCAGGGAAAATGTTGTCAATATCAATACTATGACCCTCTATTCAAGGAAGTTTCTGATCTCAAGAACATTATTATTAAGCATTAAGGTTATTTTATGGCCATGCATGCTAAGAAAGAAAAATAAAAGCCCTTCAACTACTCACACCACTAGAAAAAAAAGAAAAAAGAAATATGGCCACTGATGGATTTCTAGGTGAAAACGTTTTTATTTCCTGAAATAGAGCATTAGTTACAAACCCCTTATATATATGAAGGTCCACCACCAGTGAAGGTCTTCCACCATTTTACTAATACAAGTGGCAAAGGGTTAGAAGTGAAGCCCAGTCTTAATGAAGACTTACCTTAATAAAGTTTATAGTGTTTTCGTAAAAATGCTGAGGTGTCCTTTTTATTATGTGATCGAGAGCTCCCTGGACAATGGTACATGGGCCGAGGATCCTTTGACTGAGTCTCACAAGTCCTTCTCGGATCTGAAACGCAATGGGATTAATATTAGATCTAGGCTGAATGAAAATAAACTTGGGTATTATCATTGTACACCATTTCTATACATTGATGGCTGTTCTTCATTTTGTTTTAAAATGCTGCGCTTTTACAATGATCAGATCGTCAGGTATTCCTAAATGGCCACTGTTTTGTCTTGCAGTAATTTTAATTGTGCTTTATAACTAGAAATTATAACTGTTTTGTGTTCCATCCACTTAAAATGGCCTCTCTAAAATGGTCTTCTTAAAATAGTCTCCTTAAAAATGTGAAAATACCCACCTTATCAATCCCCAGGCGCTACTGATCTGGGCAGTGGAGTACATAGAGAAGTAAGGGCCCCATAGCAAGGATCAAACCAGTCCCCCCATATAGGACAGAAGGGTTTCTGCCTAAACCCCTTTCAGTGACCCTTGGGCCATTTTTTCAACTGCTTCATTTGCTAAAAGTTGTTCCTTTAGAGTTTAGAGGGTAGAGTCCTGAACAAGTTTCCACCCCCAGGAGAAGAGGAGATGATCCCAACTGGGCCCCCTGATCCCAACTAGGCCAACTTACCCTGGGTCCCACAGCAGTCGCATGGTCTGCCACTATGGTAGTTATGCCCCTGGTTCTGGGTTTTTGGGTTTCCCTCCAGTTCCTACTTCATGGACCCACTTCACTTAGAAGCATAACCTCTCAGCCAGTCACAGGCTACAGTCATGACTTGCTGATTGGCTGATCAGTCACTTTACTGTATCAATGGGGCCTAAGAAAGTAGGAGGGGAACACCTAGGATGTGATGGATCTGGAGTGGAGCGGGGATCAGTGTTACTTTTTTATCAAGCCATTCTGACCTTTTTTTTTTAAATCTACTACCCAGACAACCCCTTTAGTAATAATAGTATTAAGTGGAAGTTTCTTCAATCTCATCTCAGAGTCTGGAATAGAAGTAGGTTTACTTTTCAAGTGTCTTCCTGGAGGTTTTCAGTACATTACTTTGTTTGATTCCATGGATGCCAGACTAAAAGAATTTTATTTTACTAGTAATGATAAGAATATTTTACTAAACCAATAAATTCTAAAAAGTAGCGTTTATTCACCTCCTTGCCAAAAATGTCTTTCCGATCGTGGATTAGGATCCACCCCATTCTCCAGCCTGGCACCAACCAGCGTTTAGCGAGACCACCACAGGACAGGACTGGTACATTAGTACTCAGTGGCGCTAATGCCTGGAATGCCCCATACTCAAAAACCTGAAGGAAAAGAATTCATATTATTTTATTCATTTGAATTTTATCATTATTAATATTAATAGAATCATAATACTGCCTTAAAAAAAAAAAATCTTTCTAAATATTTAGCAGGTCACTAACTAAATCATCGTCATAATAGACATCAGATTTGCACACAGTTGGATATTGTAAATTTTTACTATAATAATTTCCTTATGACACTGTTATGTTGCCATCTACAGTTTGTATTTCATTATATTATTTTTGGTTATTGCAAAAATACAGGGAAGGGGAGGATGACTCTGTTATGTGCAAAAAACATCTGTAACTGTTTAGGAGACCAGATAATAAACATTGTGGCCAATTTTTTTTCTTAAAAACCCTCAAAAGAGTGCACACAACTGCAAAATCATTATGAGATCTAAGGAACATCTAAGTGAGAGGAAGGGGTAGACTTAACATTAGGTAAGGGGTCCTGAAAGAGTCACTAACCAAGTGTGAAGTCAGACTATGAGCAGAGGCAGAAGCCGCTGCTCCCACCTCGCAATGATTTACACTACAGCTCGGACTTGGTCTGATTGGCTGCCGTGTGAAAGCAGAAGCCCACCCAAAGATTGGCAGGTGTTCGAAGCAGGCAGTGACGATTTCCAGATACCAGAGAGAATAATAATGGTATACATTAGGACAAATAAACATCAGATAAACTCACCATGTCGCCATATATTTCATCGGTCAAGATGGGAACACATTGCCTGGAGGCCACTGCAGGAAGAGATGTGACAACTTAATGACGTGGTACTGTATTCTTCAAGTATGTGGTGCATTTTATAATAAGTCTTTAGGAGATGGTCAACTGGAAGCTAAGACGCATCCCTGCAGAGTTTTTTGGAAGGCAACATTGCCCCCTTAACAACTACGGCAAGTGTAAGTGGGATCTTTGCACGTTAAAATCTGCAGTTAATGCATGAATTGACTGCAGATTTTAGTGTACAAAGTTGCCAGCTGCCTCCTATATGACATAAGAGAAGTGAAATCTCTCAGAGGGGAGGCTTATGATGTCTATATCATTTCCACAACCACTATTCCCGGTCCCACCATTTAAGTGACATTAATGGGGGAACGAGAAAAACACTTACATGGTGACCTGCGTTTCATCTTTTCAGCTGCAGATCCGCCAAATCCCAGGCTCACCTTGTGTCATTCAAGATGGCTGCCCAGACTACCTGATGCATTCTGTGCATTGGTAGTCGAAGACTTAGTTACATAGTTAATACGGTTGAAAAAAAAGACCTAAGTCCGTCAAGTTCAACCAAGGAATGGGTGGGGACGCAAATCCCGGAAGGACGTGAGACTCAGATTTCTACATGTCCTGTTTGTCCAGCCCTGCCATTGGATTGGCCAGCAGGAAGTGTCTTGGACTACCAAATGCACAGTATGCATCGGGTAATCTGAGAAGCAGTACGACCATCTTGGATGGTAGAAGAGGAGCCTGGAAATCGGTAGATCTGCAGATATAAAGGAGGGCACCATGTAAGTGTTTTATTCGTTCACCAGTCCATGAATTTTTATTTTTTTTCTTGAACTGGACGGTCACTTTCGCTGGTAGACACCTTGTGCCCTGTTTTGAATCCATTCATCTGATATACATTAGGGGTTTCTAGTTTATTCCGTATGGCCATGCTCAAGGTATATATGACAGACAGTACACTAGTTATTGGATTCAGTCATCACCCGGTCTACTAACCGGCAAGGATTTTTTGCAAATGTTTCTTGCTGAACACCGAGCCGCACGGGTTGGATGGGTTGTTGATGATGATACAGGCTGTTTTCTCATCCACCAGAGATTCCATCTGTTTCACATCAATCTCCCAGGACTTCTCAGGCTAGAAATGCAACATATCAATATTTAGTTCTACTTTCCTAGCAACCATATGAATATTGTCTAAAATTGCTGAGATTTTCAATCTAAAAGTTATATTTTTTGCCAAAAAGAGATGACTACTCATTTTTAAAATTGGCTTTTGTAATATTAGGTACTTAAAGACGCCCAAGGAATAGGTAGTGATAGCAATCACACTGTGGACCCACACATAAGACACCAATATTATAAATGGTACATGGTAGGTGGTGGGTAGGGGCCCATGAGCTTCGAGCTGCACATTTAAATATGCCAAAATTTGATGGCTATGCAGTGGGTATGGTAAACGATGACCCAAATCTAACAGTTTTAACCTTTTGAGATAAGGGAATGACTGAAGGACTAGTAATATGTGTCTGGTTTATCAAATAGTATGGACTTTGTAGTTTTCTCTTTCTCCCTTGGACTAATGTTATATGGCCAAGTTATCAGTTCTTAGAATATAGTAATATAGTTCTCTAATAAAATGTGTACTTACTATCAAATTGTACAGTTTCACTTCTATCCCTAGGGACAAAGCCAGGGTTTTGTAGAGAGAGAATCCAGGACATGGCACCAGTATGTTCTGTCCAGGATTGGCCAAAACCGCAAGAGCCAACTCAATAGCCTGGCTGCAGCCACTTGTGAGGATGACATCCTAAACGAGGAATAATTGTAATTATGGCACGGAACTAGAGCAACTCTATAGATAAAGGTTTTTGATGATGTTCTTCCAACAATCAAACACCTACTTTGGCTTCTAAAGGGGCTTCAGGGCAAGTGTAGTACTTGGCAATCACTTCTCGGCTACACTGGTATCCTGAAAATACAAGGCAAATATAGTGTTCATTGCATAAAATAACAATTGGATTGTACGAGTTTTTTTTTAGGATTTTATGACAGTGATGACTTGCGAGGACTCTACTACTGTTCTGGGTTCTATGCACTTATGGAAACTATTCTTGATTCTAGGCTTGTGATGACTACTTTTGTCTGGATTTGACGTTACTGTTCTTCAGGCTTGTACAATAGTGATGACTACTCTTCTTCTGGATTCTGTGATGCAACTATTCTTGATTCTTGGCTAGCGATTTTTTTTTTCTTCCTGGAATTAACTTTACTATTCTTCTGGCTTCTTCAATAGTGATGACACTGTTAGTTTGGATTCTATATCAATAGTGATGACACTGTTAGTCTGGATTCTATATCACTGACTTCTGTTCTTCTGGATTATATGATACCAATGACTAGTGTTACTCTGAAATCTACGACATTGATGACTCTACAGTTATCTTTAAACATGTTTGGGACAATTTTACTCAGTTATTAAAGTATAAAAATTCTGGATAATATATTACTAGCCAATAATAAGTGGTCTTCAGGCTTACCTATACTTGGAGCATAGCCATTATACTTTTGAGAGTCAATTGCATCTTTCATAGCTCGAGCGACTTCATCATCAGTAGGCAGGTTTCCAAATACTGTGGGGTCACCTAGAATAAAGGTTTTCTTGTGGTTATCATGTTAATGGTGATCACTTAGCTCCTATCCTGTAATGATTGCTGCCTCCAAGGCAGAAGAATAGCGGAAGATCACCCAGATACTGACCTATAGATAAGGCAATCATTGGCTTATCAGGATTAGGCTTGGCTTTCATAGTGTCCACAATGGCTCTTATAGGATTGAACGTCTTCTTTGACATTTCCGATGCTCTCACAGCCCATCTTGGCTTTCGGTTTTTCATCTTCTCGATGCTATTAGGTCTCTGAATATTGACATGAACATCAAGGACTTTAGGGTAGACAGGAGAGCCATTCATCTGGATCACGTAGGAATCTGTCTGCATTTTCTGCAAAAGTAAGAGAATAATGTTCAGAGAATAATGCTTTCTTCCCAGTTTTTTTTGTTTTTTTTTTAAAAAAAAGAAGCACATGCACTTCGTACCTTTTCTATTGTTTTTTTTTTTCCAGCTTCAACTTCAATACAGATGCCTGAAGGAAAAACAGCAGATAAAAATGCTGCACCCAGAACACTGTGTGTTAGGTAAGAAATGCTAAAAATGCTAAACAAACCCTGTCACAATGCAACAAAAACAACACAAAAAACATGATAAGATCAGCTTTAAAGTAACATCTGGAGTATAAACAAAATTACAAAGATAGGTATGCATGAAACCATTAAAAAACCATTAAAAAGACCATGAAATTACAGTAGTAATTAATATGACTACCGGTAGCAAAATGATTATATATTTTTAATAGGTATGTACTAAAGATACTGTGGAATTATAAATGTCAATATATATGTTATTTATTTAAATTATAATGAAAAAAGTTTTTTTATATATTCATTGCTTTTAATAAGCAATTTGATTCTAATAATAAATAATGAAGCACGTTTAACAGTAATTACTGCTTATAATAACTCGGTATAAAATATGAAGTTTCATCATAATACGTGTGTATAAACGAAGCAAAAAGAGGCAGCTTCACTCCCATACCATCCCCCTCTGGGAGCACGGACAAGACTCCTTGGGTGAGTCGAGATAAATCCAAAATAAAGATGAAAACGTCCAGCTCACCAGTCAGGCGTGATACTTTGTTGTAGATAGGATATAAAAACTTCCATATACCAGGACACCAGTACAATGTTACGCGTTTCAGACCTTTACAAATCCAGGTCCTTCATCATGACAAGATTGTCATGATGAAGGACCTGGATTTGTAAAGGTCTGAAACGCGTAACATTGTACTGGTGTCCTGGTATATGGAAGTTTTTATATCCTATCTACAACAAAGTATCACGCCTGACTGGTGAGCTGGACGTTTTCATCTTTATTTTGGATCATAATACGTGTATCATATTTTAAACTAAGGAGTATTAAGCAACTATCTGCCTATATATATATAGTTTACTTTCGCTCTATAATATATTTCAAATTAAAATGGTAAATGTAGGCAAATATATATATATTTGCCTACATTTACCATTTTAATTTAAAATATATTATAGAGCGAAAGTAAACACATTTAAAAATATTAAAGTAAAAAACTATGTAAAAGCACCTCGCATATAATAACGATTACAATAATAATATTAAACATTAACATATTTTTTCGAGTAAAGACATCGTTATCTCAGAAGGATATTAGAAAAACCACAATGGAGTGGTTATTAATACAGTTCATGGTACAAAAATAAATAAAAATACACAACGTGCCAAAAAATAAAATAAAAAATTGTTACGAACAGCTATAATTTTTTCCATAATTAGGTATCATTAAAGAACAGAAAAATATTAAAACTATATTTAGGTACCCTTCAATTTCAAGAACAGTAAAATACAACAAAAAAAAATCACAAAAGTCCTAAAAATGATATGTGGAATGTTATAAATAATTGTTACATAGATACTTTTTATTAATTTATCATCAATGATTTTTTTGTAATATGAGGTTACCCGTACCTGTCAGGTTAAACGTGCGCAGGGATGAGGGATTCTTTTGTCTCTCGGAAATCTAACACAGCTGACAGGAGGAATCACAGACTAGGTAACACCCGTCCATGAAATAGTCCCAAAAAAATGGGTGTTGGACCTGTCTCCCTGCTCCTATTGGCGGAGAAGAGTGGGTAGTGTTCCATTTGCTGAACATACCTCCTGTCGCTTTATGTACCATATTGAACTGATTTTGAAAGCATTGCAGTTAACTATTTCAGAAATGTCCTCTTCTGTAAAAACAACATTGTGTCCTATGTATGGATGTGTGTAAACAATATGCATCAAATGGTCACAAGAATCCACGTGTCCAAAGTACACCCTATAAGGTACAATGAATATTAGCACAGAAAATGTATGATGTAAATATGTCCGGTGTACTATATATGTATATAGAGATTAATAAATGCAAGGACCAGTTTACACAGAGATTTTTGTGGCTGATTTTCGAGTGTTTCTCTTCCATTCATTTCAATGGGAAGCAGCATTTATTTTTTTTTGTTTTTTTGCCCTATCGTGGGGTGGAATCTGCGCTGAATCTCCCTTTTGGAATGAATGGGAAACGTAATAAAGACAAACGCTCAGTACCTGTCCAAGCATTTTTTGCGTGTTTTCTGTTTGTTTGCTTTTTCACGGTTCTGCGCCAAAACAATGAAAATGCAGTTTTGTATTGAAGTAAACGCCCATTGGTTAAAAAAAAAAGCATCAAAAATGCAAGGAAAGATAAACTGAAAAAACATGTACACAATTTTGTAAGCGGATTTCAAAATCTGTCATGTTAACGTATAATTATTGTTATTTAACTGTTTATTTGTTTATTTAAAATACAGAAAAAAATACCTCCAATTTTTCTTGCATAATTTTTCTTTTTTTGTGTACACCCTACCCTTCCCTCTAGGACAGAAGATGCCAAAGCATAAGGCCTATTGCACACGAACGTGGGCACCAATCCGTGGCCATTCCGCATCATGGATGCGGACCCATTTATATCAATGGGTCCGCAGCAAACCCGGAGATGTGGAATAGTGCGGAACGGAATGACAGAACGGAACACTACCGGAAGCACTATGGAGTGCTTCCGTGGGGTTCCGTTCCGTACTTCCGTCCCGCAAAAAGATAGAACATGTCCTATCTTTTTGCAGAACGGGCAGACCGTGGACCCATTCAAGTGAATGGGTCCGCGATCCGCTGCGGCTGCCGCACTGTCGCTGGCACAGGGCTCACACACTCGTGTGAAAGAGCCCTAAGACCACAATCATTATCGAATGTATCAATTAAGGTAGGATAAAAGAATAAAGCAGCCTAAGGCCTCATGCACACTAATGTTTTTTCATTCCGTGTCCGTTCAGGTTTTTTTTGCGAGCCATATACGGAACCATTCATTTCAATGGGTCCGCAAAAAAAATGTAAGGTACTCCGTGTGCATTCCGTTTCCATATGTCTGCATTTCGTTCCACAAAAGAATAGAACATGTCCTATTATTGTCCGCATTACGGATAAGGATAGGACTGTTCTATTAGGGGCCAACTGTTCCAGTCCACAAAATACGGAATGCACACGGATGTCATTCGCATTTTTTGCGGCTCTGTTTTTTGCGGACTGCGAAATACATACAGTCGTGTGCATGAGGCCTAAGGGTTAGTTCACACAGTCAGTGTTTGGTCAGTGATTTCCATCAGTTATTGTGAGCAAAAAGGTGCAAATACTTCCATTCCTTGGTTTTGGCTCACAATCACAGATGCAAATCACTGACCATTAGAGACCCGCCTGTTGTGGGCCTTGAAGCGTCCATGCGGTCCAAAATTAAAATCTGACTATACTTGGGAAACGAATAGTCAACATACCTGGTGCCTTTCTTAGGGACGATGGTGCCTCTGTTGCACAGTAATGGTTCCCTGACACCTTCTATACAAAATGGGTGCTGCAGCCTTAGACTTTCCTATGAAGATTCCTACAAGTCTAAGAAATGCCCCCACCCCCTTCACTGCCTGGGGCTGAATCAGCACCAATGATGTCAGTGACATGTCCTTCCCATCTGTGTCTCCCCCTGCAGGTGTCAGCATTGGTTCTGGGGTAAGGATGCGTGTTTAGACATGCTGCGAGTCTCTCCTTAGGAAAGTCAGTGTATATATACATGTATTGTATTTCCCGCACTATAAGACGCACAGGGGTCAAGTCCTGGGGAAAAAAGTGTGGGAACTCACCCAAGTGCCTCCGTGTAACACCACAGCGCGCGACGTACGCAAAGGGCAGGGGAGGTCAGGAGGAGGAGCAAGCAAGTACCGTATTTTTCGCCCTATAAGATGCACCTAGGTTTTAGAGGGGGGACAATAAGAAAAAAATATTTTTTATTACACCTCAGGTCAGACCACCAATCAGACCCCCAATGTTAATCAAACCTCAGCTAACAGCCCCAATAAGATGCCCAGTGTTAATAAGACGCCAATAAGACCTCAGATCACACCTCAGCTCAGACCCCAATATGAATGAGCCCCATGCCTTATAGCAGCCCCCAGTAGCCATATATCAGCCCCCAGTACCCTCATAGCAGCCCCCAGTAGCCTCATAGCAGCCCCCAGTGCCTCTCCATCAGCCCCCAGTGCCTCTCCATCAGCCCCCAGTGCCTCTCCACCAGCCCCCAGTGCCTCTCCACCATCCCCCAGTGCCTCTCCACCAGCCCCCAGTGCCTCTCACCAGCCCCCAGTGCCTCTCCACCAGCCCCCAGTGCCACTCCACCAGCCCCCAGTGCCTCTCCACCAGCCCCCAGTGCCTCTCCACCAGCCCCCAGTGCCTCTCACCAGCCCCCAGTGCCTCTCCACCAGCCCCCAGTGCCTCTCCACCAGCCCCCAGTGCCTCTCCACCAGCCCCCAGTGCCTCTCCACCAGCCCCCAGTGCCTCTCCATCAGCCCCCAGTGCCTCTCACCAGCCCCCAGTGCCTCTCCATCAGCCCCCAGTGCCCCCTCCATCAGCCCCCAGTCAGTGCCTCTCACCAGCTCATATAATAAAAAAAAACACTCACCCTCTCCTGCTCCTGGACGCCACCGCTCCTCTTCTGCTGCTGTCGGCTTTGAAGGCTGCGCACAGAGTGAGGTCACAGAGCGCCTCATGCCTGTGCGCAGCCCTGACAGCCGAGAACCAGGAATCAGTGAGTACAAAGTCTCCACCGCTTCCTGGTCCTTTTGCCCTGAACGGGAACGGCGTTCCTGCTGTGAAAAAAGTGCAGGAACGCCGTTCCCACCCGTTCCCCCTCGACTCGAGCCCTGAAGACGCACTTTTCTCCTCCGAAAGCGGGAGGAAAAAGGCAGTGCGTCTTATAATGCAAATTCTAATCAGGAAGCGCTCATTAGTACAGTAAGATCAGTGAGCGGTGAATGTAGCGGGTGCTAGCTTTACTCACTGCTCCCTGGTCTTCTCTATGACCTGACATTGAGCGATGTCAGGTCAAAGTACACCGCTGCAGGAAGAGCTCGCCGGATTTCCCAAATGGCAGCACCATCCAGGGCAGGAGAGGTAAGTTCTTTATTTTTTGTCTGATCTGAGGTCTGATGAAAAATATTTTTCCTCCTCTTAAACCTAGCGTCAGGACCTGTCCACTATTCTGACATGCCTGCTTTAGCAACTATATGAATTCCCTGTGTAATAACCATTCTGGAGCCTGAGTTCTTATGATTATGTTGTGTCATTCCTTTGTTATTCATGCTAAAAGTTATGTATGAAATGCCAGCAGTCTTTAATGAAGGTTCAGATGAGTGTTACCAGTTGGGGGGGGGGTGTCCCTGCACAGTCTGACACCGGCGGCACTGATTGGATAGTGTCAGACTGTGGAGTGACACGTCCCCAACTGGTAACACCCAGCTGGACTGTGCTGGCCATTCATTAATAACTTCTAGCAGGAATAATAAAGGATTGGCACAACATAGAGTCCTAGGAACAGATGCTCCAGAATTCTTATTACACGGGGAATGCATGTAGGAGCAGGAAGAGCTCCCCTTTATAGATTTTTACTACTATTATAAGATGCTCGAATGCATTGTATCTCTTATCCCAGAACAGAATCTCTTCCTATTTTATTTCAAGATAAACATTTTTTTTAGTGGGGGGGGGGGGGCGCATCCCACTTATTGACTTATGACAAGAGTGTCTTACGGTATTTTGGCTGCATTCCCATAAAGAATGGAGATCAAGTCATTTCTCGTACATGCTTCAAAGGATGCTGGAGAGCAGTCCTAGAGGGTACGTTAAGGGTACTTTCACACTTGCGGCAGAGTGATCCGGCAAGCAGTTCTGTCGCCGGCAATCTGCATGCAAACGGAAAGCATTGGAAGACGGATCTGGCTACGGATCCGACTTATAAATGCATTGCAAGAATTGATCCATCTCTCCGCTTGTCATGCGGAGAGACGGATCCGTTATATATTTTTTTCACATTTTTACCAGTCTGCGCATGCGCAAACCGGAAGGACGGATCCGGCATTGCGGTATTTTGAATGCCAGATCCGGCAGTAATACATTACAATGGGAAAAAAATGCTGGATCCGGCAATTCCGGAATTTCGGACGGAGATAATACCGCAACATGCTGCGGTATTATCTCCGTCCTGAGCTGTCAAAAATACTGAACTGAAGACATCCTGATGCATCCTGAACGGATTTCTCTCCATTCAGAATGCATTAGGATATAACCGATCAGTTCTTTTTCGGTATAGAGCCCCGAGGACGGAACTTTATGTTGGAAAAGAATAACGCTAGTGTGAAAGTACCCTAAGAAAAGCATGCTCATGGCTTACACAGTTGTGAGCATGCTTCTTTAGGATACTGGGCGTGTTCAAAATTGTCCCTCCCCCGAGTTAATGTATCCAGTATATGGAAACAACGTATCATATGGTAACAATCTCTATTAGGTCAAATGTAGTGAACTCAGTTAGAGCATTGTTCCTTTATGATGGTGTTACATGATGAATTATGAGGCCAGATTTCAGATATTTTTGTGTATAGCTTTATATGACCAACTTTTTGACAGAGGCAAATCTGACATAAGAGCAGAAAACCATAAGAGTCGTATACATGACAGGACGTTCACCAGCGGTGCCCACTGGATTTCATTGACTTATAAAGAGGTCCCTTGGGTTTCATTGTGGTTTCCGCTATTTTGGTCGGATTAGAATTGTCCCCTGCTGCGCTATTCTTCCCAGCAACTATGATGGAATATGTGATGGAGATGCCAATGTGAGCTTTAGGTGACCACTTTATGAATCCTGACTGTTTTCTGATGATCGGGTGGATCTCCTTTGCCCAATAAGAATCCGTCTGGTCTGGAACTGTTACTATCCCTTTAACGCTTTCAATAGCTGCGATAGACTACGCTTCAGATTGGAGCAAGGTCATCTAGATGTGTTTTTTCTTTCATTTGCCAGTTCAATGCCCTCCTGGTCGGTACAATACCACCGAGCAAACAGACGTTGCAGTAGGATACCGGGTTTCTGGAAATTTTATTTAAAGGGGTATTTCCATCTCAGACAATGGGGGCATATGATCGCTACCTCTGGGACTCGCACCTATGTCGTAAACGCAGCCAAAAAAACAAAGCCGGCATGGCGGTGGCTGGCATTGCCAGCAAGCGTTCCTAATGGTCCACTGAAAATATCTGATCTTCAAAGAGCTGATCGGCCGGAGTGTCGGGAGTTAGTATCAGTATTGAAATCCTGAAAGTTCTCTCTTTAACATATTGGGAAAGTGGGTTTGGAAGGTCACAGAGTATGGGAGGCAATGGCTTGAGAAAGAGTGTATACACTTTAGTATTTTGATCAGTATTTTTAACCCTTTCTACCCCAGAGGTTTTTTGGGTTTTTGTTCTGAACTCCCTGCATTCCCAGAGCCATAACTTTTTTATTTTTCCATTCACACAGCCATATGAGGGCCTGTTGTTTGCAGGACAAGTTGTACTTTCCAACACCACCATTTAGTATTGCATATGATGTAGTAGGAAGCAGGGAAAAAATTTAAATGGGGTGGAATTGGGGGGAATAAAAAGCAATTCCGCCACAGCTTTATGTTTTGTTTTTATTGTTCAATAAGATTTTTATTGAGTTTTCTATAAACGGTATACAACAAGAAGGAAATAGTACAAAAGCAAAGGAAAAGTACAAAAGCTTGTACGGATACAAAAGGAGATACACAGCATATAAAAGTCCACCAGTCATGGGCCAAGTTTACAAGTCAAGTGAAATATGGTGATACTAAAGGCATAACTACCATAGCGGCAGACCAGGCGACTGCTATGGGGCCCAGGGCAGGAGGGGGCCCAGTCTTAGTTGGGATTATCTCCTCTTCTACTGAAGGTGAAAACCTGGTCAGGACTCTCTAAAGGAACAACTTATAGCAAATGAGGCAGTGGAAAAATGGCCCAAGGGGCATTGAAAGGGGTTTAGGCGGAAGCCCTTCTGTCCTGTGTGGGGGGCCTGGTTTGATCCTTGATGTGGGGCCCTTACTTCTTTATGTACGCCACTGGGTGATACCCTGTCTCTGCCGGAGCCCCCTTCCCCAGAGACCATATAGTGTACCCTCATATGAATATGGAATTTAGAGGGTTCCCTCACCACACTGGGTCTGGAAGAGGAGAAGTATGGGAGCCAGAAATCCAGGGTAACCACTGACTGCGTGACTTAATCCTGGACTGCAGGGTAGGGGCATAGACTAACTCATACTG
This sequence comes from Bufotes viridis, assembly GCA_033119425.1. NCBI lineage: Eukaryota > Metazoa > Chordata > Amphibia > Anura > Bufonidae > Bufotes > Bufotes viridis. The sequence continues at coordinate 99,155,051 of CM065598.1, forward strand.
CGTATGTTGATCCATTAGTTGAGTTACCTCCGTGAGCCGTGCGGTGGTAGCTTGTTTGTGATGGGCTACGACTTTCTTGTGGCGGTAAGGATATGAACGAACGCCCATCTAACTCGCCGAGGAATTTCAAAGAGTCCTTTGCACAAAACTGCCAATTCTGGAGGAAGATCCCAATGTAAGTGAGATATGTCTCTAGCTAGGGTAAGGTCTGATGAGTGGGCAGTGCCACCACATGTGGGCAGGTGTTCTTTTTGTCCACATCCATGCCGACAAGATGTTGGATAGGTAGCACATGGGATAGTCTATCCTGCGTTAAGTACCACCGTAGGTGGATTTCTCTGTTTTGTTCAGCACAGGGGCGTAGCTAACGGCTCATGGGCCCTGGTGCAAGAGTTTAGCTTGGGCCCCCTTCCCTCAGTGCTTTGTGTGTCTTCCTATGCGCCCCAAGGGTCTATGGGCCCCCTTATGCTCCTGGGCCCGGTAGCGACTGCTACCTCTGCACCCCCTATAGCTACGCCCATGGTTCAGCATAATTTATACATTGGGATGACTTAACTGCCCAACACATGGCGGAGTGCCACTCCAACATAGAAAAGGTTTTCCCTAATTCACTCTACCTCCTGAGCATGATAGCCCCCCAGGGAATGGAGTCCAGCTGTACAAGCCTCCCTTAAACATACCCGGACTGTAAGGGGACATGCCACTAGTTACTATAAATTCTTGCGCATCCCTCTGGACTGTAAGCATTTGCCATCTAGCTGTTATGGTAAACGACCTTACAGATTTACCACCGGGCATACATCTCTCCAGTTTGGGGTTATCGTATGGGCGTCTTCGAATCTGATAACTGCTTCTGATGTAAAGAAACAGGGGAAGACATTTTCCACTGCTTGTGGCTATGTCCAGTGATACAATCTTTCTGGCATAAAGTCCACACATTTACTACCACCCATGTGATGTCAGCAGCACCTCTAGATCCTATATGGGCCATATTTGTATACCTTGACCCAACTATCACAAGGTGCACCCCCTAGTAGCAGCTGCAGGAATTAAGACCATCCTCCATACCCGGATCGACCCTGCACCCCCACCGTTTAAGCTATTTCTTAAGAAAGTCTCCTTCTTAATGAAGATGGACTGGGTAGAGGCATCGTCCCGGAAGGAGATCCATGTGAAGCAGATATGTTGCCAGTTCACCTCCTGGAATCAGACGCGTGTTTTATTAGGCAATTCCCCAATCTCAGGAACATGACTCCATCTGATGGCTCACTGGGGGTGGCCGCATGCCTGCTTAGATTTTGAATCCACCAACTGTGGAGGAGAGGTGATCACATGGAGCTTCTGTTGTGTTCTGCCCACCCTGCGGCTTGCAGGGTGTTAAGTTATGGTTTCTAAGTTCAGTTGCGTTAATACCCCCCCCCCCCCTTTTTTTTTCTTCCTCTTCCCTTTTCTCTTCACTCTCTTTACTTCCACTAGACGTAGTAGCATCAATATTTCATCCTGATTGTCTGTCTTGGGACTTTTATTGCTGACATGTTACTTAACGAAATGCTGTATCTATCTATCTATCTATCTATCTATCTATCTAACTATCTATTAATCGTACGTACGTATCTGTGTAAGAATGACATGGCGGCTGCACAGAATTTGAGCAGCTGCGGGAGCGGGGAGCCCATTGTCAGTGACAGCAGTGCCTGCTGTGGTCCAAGCGATCAGATGCAGACCCAGATCAGCTCTGCAGTGATGCTCAATAGTCTTGTTACCACAGGCAGGGGCTGTGGTCCCCCTATAAAGCTAGTATTACATCTGCATTACGGTATTCCAGTAACCTGTTTTAGTAGAGGAGCAGACCACCTGAATCACCAGGAGCAGACCACCTGAATCACCAGGAGCAGACCACCTGAATCACCAGGAGCAGACCACCTGACTCACCAGGAGCAGGCCACCTGAATCACCAGGAGCAGACCACCTGAATCACCAGGAGCAGACCACCTGAATCACCAGGAGCAGGCCACCTGAATCACCAGGAGCAGGCCACCTGAATCACCAGGAGCAGACCACCTGACTCACCAGGAGCAGGCCACCTGAATCACCAGGAGCAGACCACCTGAATCACCAGGAGCAGGCCACCTGAATCACCAGGAGCAGGCCACCTGAATCGCCAGGAGCAGACCACCTGACTCACCAGGAGCAGGCCACCTGAACCACCAGGAGCAGACCACCTGAACCACCAGGAGCAGGCCACCTGAATCACCAGGAGCAGGCCACCTGAATCACCAGGAGCAGACCACCTGAACCACCAGGAGCAGGCCACCTGAATCGCCAGGAGCAGACCACCTGAATCTCCAGGAGCAGACCACCTGAATCGCCAGGAGCAGACCACCTGAATCACCAGGAGCAGACCACCTGAATCACCAGGAGCAGACCACCTGAATCACCAGGAGCAGACCACCTGAATCACCAGGAGCAGGCCACCTGAATCGCCAGGAGCAGACCACCTGAATCACCAGGAGCAGACCACCTGAATCGCCAGGAGCAGACCACCTGAATCGCCAGGAGCAGACCACCTGAATCGCCAGGAGCAGACCACCTGAATCACCAGGAGCAGACCACCTGAATCACCAGGAGCAGACCACCTGATCACCAGGAGCAGACCACCTGATCAACAGGAGCAGACCACCTGAATCGCAAGGAGCAGACCACCTGAATCACCAGGAGCAGACCACCTGAATCACCAGGAGCAGACCACCTGAATCACAAGGAGCAGACCACCTGAATCACAAGGAGCAGACCACCTGAATCACAAGGAGCAGACCACCTGAATCACCAGGAGCAGACCACCTGAATCAACGTATCAGACATAGCAAAACACTGCCGGATTCACTATAACGGGATCCATCAGGTTTCCGGCATGACGGATCCCATTATATGAAATAGGGAGGATGCGGGAGGCCATGGCGGTATCCAGCTATGTTCCTCTACCGTAACAGACTTACGTAAAGCAGATGTGGATGGAGCCTAACTGTAGCTAATATATCAGTCCCAATTACTGGAGATTAGTGTTGAGTGAGCCCTAACTGCAAAGTTTGGGTCCGTACCGAACTTTGCGAGTTCAGGTACCTGGACCCGAACCCTTAACTTTGCCGGAAAAGTTTGGGTTCAAGTTTGGTGTTCGGGCATTTAAGAAAGCTTTTGAAAGGCTGCAGGGAAGCCAATCCACAAGCTTTTAAGCTGTGGGCACTTAGAAGCCATCACAGCCATGCCTAGTAATGGCATGGCGGTGATTGGTCGGTGCATCATGTGACCCAGCCTCTATACAAGCTGGATCACGTGTAGCACCGCCCATCAGCTCTGAGTAGTGCAGGGACAGGAAGCAGGCAGCTGAAGTGAGGGAGAGTGTTGGGAATCTCATCTGGCTTTTTATTCTGTGGGTGACCTATAGTGATTTTTTTGTGGGTGCTATACACCAGCTTTGCACCCCTGACACAGAAATATAATAATTAATCTGGCTGGTTATTCTGTGGGTGACCTATAGCGAATTTTTGTGGGTGCAATGCAGCATCTTTGTACCCCTGACACAAATATATAATAGTTAATCTGTCATTTAGTTCGGTGGGTGACATATACCCATTTTTGGTGTGAGGTACACCTGCACTGCATCCGTGACAGGGAAATTAATATAGTTAATCCGTCTGTTAGTTCGGTGGGTGACATATACCCATTTTTGGTGTGAGGTACACCTGCACTGCATCCGTGACAGGGAAATTAATATAGTTAATCTGTCTGTTAGTTCGGTGGGCGACATATACCCATTTTTTGTGTGAGATATACCTGCACTGCATCCGTGACCGGGAAATTAATATAGTTAATCCGTCTGTTAGTTCGGTGGGTGACCTATACCCATTTTTGGTGTGAGGTACACCTGCACTGCATCCGTGACAGGAAAATTAATATAGTTAATCCAGGCATGTCCAAACTCCGGCCCTCCAGATGTTGCAAAACTACAACTCCCATCATTCCTGGACAACCTACAGCTATCAACCTACAGAAGAGCATGATGGGAGTTGTAGTTCTGCAACACCTGGAGGGCCAGAATTTGGACATGCCTGAGTTAATCTGTCTGTTAGTTCGGTGGGTGACCTCAAAGAATGAGGAGAGCATCAAATAAGGGACGTGGCCCTGCTGGTGTTGGTGGAGCTCCTGTTGCAGGGAGAGGACGTGGTCGATCTGTGCCAGCTACACGCCCAAATGAAACACCTTCCTCAGGTGCACGTAGGCGACAGAATGTTCAGCGTTATTTTGTAGGCCCGAATACCGGTGTACGAATGGTGAGGCCAGAACAAGTAGAGGCGGTAGTAGATTGGGTGGCTGACAGTGCCTCCAGTTCCTTCACATTGTCTCCCACCTGATCCCACGCTGAAAGTGCAGAGTTGGCACCTGCAGGCCATGGGCATCTGTCTTTCACCTCACCCCCTTGCAAATCAGCCAAGCAGTCTGAGACCCAAGTCATGCAGCAGTCTCCTATGCTTTTTGATGACTCTGCCCTGCTCGCCCTTAGGCCTCTTTCATACTAGGGAGTTTTCCGTGCGGGTGCAATGCGTGACGTAAACGCATAACACCCACACTGAATCCTGACCCATCCATTTCAAAGGGTCTGTGTACATTAGCTTTCTTTTTCACGCATCAGTTCTGCATTGCGTGGAAAAAGCATGTTCTATATTCTGCGTTTTTCACACAGTCCTAGCCCCATAGAAGTGAATGGGGCTTCAATGAAAAACGCATTGCATCCGGAAGCAAGTGCGGGTGTGATGCGCTTTTCACTGAGGGTTGCTAAGCGATATTGTTTGTCAACCTTCAGTTTTTTATCATGCGCGTGAAAAACGCATCAAAACGCATTGCACCCGAGCGGAAAAAACTGAACAATGCAATCGCAGACAAAACTGACTGAACTTGCTTGCAAAATTGTGCAAGTTTCACTGAACGCATCCGGACCTAATCCGTCATGCTCGTGTGAAAGAGGCCTATGCAGCCGGGAATAAAAACTGTTCTTCTTTATTTGCCTGTTCATCTCCGCTCCTGTGACACGGCTCGTGTGGTGAACGTGACTGCGGGAATGTCTGCATCCTCTGTTACCTTTGGATTAGTTCCAGTTTTGCTTTGTTTCCATGATGTTTGTACAGACAGCAAAGAATTGCTAAAATGTAAAATTGTCCTGGGACTGAGTAAATACTTGGACTTGGGACTGGCCGGTGCTATCCTGCGGAGGATAACGATCCCTGATCACTTACCAAAAATGTTATGTGACCTACTGACCGAGAATTGGCCTAAAAGGTGCCAATAGACATATATATCCTCCAGCCCTGCTGATTTCCGTTTGATCGGGCAACTGTCTTATGTAACGACTATCCTTCGATATGATTTTCGGCACGGGAGTTAAACTGCTGACAGCAGAATACAATCACGCTCGGCAGAACTAAGCATGCATGTGTATGGGTGGGTCGGGAGGAGCAGCTGTCAGCCAACCAGGCATTTAGCTGGTTATTAAATGTGTACGGGCACCTAAAGTGCCATGTCACATTGCAGATAGAGATGAGCGAACATTAAAAAAAAGTCCGGTGTTCGGCGTTCGGGTTGTGGTAAGTCGCGCATCCCGTTATGGATTCCACTATAGCAGCATATGGAATCCATAAGGGGCGGCTGCCACCAACCCGAACTGTTGAACAGCCGAAGGACCTGAGGTGACGTCACTGTCATGTGATCAGTGCAGGGGGCGTGGCTCAGCACGGGATCAAATCCAGTGCTGAGCCACGCCCCCTACACTGATCACATGACAGTGACGTCACCCCAGGTCCTTCGGCTGTTCAACAGTTCGGGTTGGTGGCAGCCGCCCCTTATGGATTCCATATGCCGCTATAGTGGAATCCATAACGGGATGCGCGACTTACCACAACCCGAACGCCGAACACCGGACTTCTTTTTAATGTTCGCTCATCTCTAATTGCAGATAATCAGTTTCTTATATTTACTGTGCATGCGCCAGCACGTGTCTATAAAAGTGTCCAGGAGGCAGAGCTTCACTGAGAAGTTCCTTCACAGCCCCCCCTCTCTACTCTGGATGACGGCCGTAGTGATCTCATGGTTGGATGCCACAGCTGCCACTCAGAGCAGAGGGGAGGGTTTTAAAAATGTCCCCCAATGTATAGATGTAAATATTATTATTAAACCTCTTGTACATGTACAGTGCAAGGCAGGTCTTTAAAGATGGAATCTGCTCGCGAACGAGGGCGCCATAGCTGCTGAGTGCCTGCAGACACCTGGGGCTCATGTCTGGGATCGGCGATAACGTCTATTGCAGACATTTAATTCCTCAGATGCTGTGACCACGGCATCTGGGAGCTAAAAAACCCTGGAGCGTGCGCTTCTAGACCTGCAACGGCTCCCACTAGCAGAGATCGGGGAAGCCGAATAATGTGTACAGCAGCCACAGTCTCCCCCCAAAAAATAGAATAAAAAGTGATCAAAAAGGCAAACACACCCCAAAATGATATCGATGAAAAGTACAGATCGCCCTGCAAAAAATGTGCCCTCACACAGCTCCTTACACATAACAACAAAAAACGTACAGGGAGGAGAATATGGCAATGAAAATAAAAAAAAATTTTTTTTCAATGTTCAAATGAAAGAAAAACTATACAAATGTGGTGTTGCCAATTCCATCCCGTTTGGAATTTTTTTCCCGCCACATAGTATGTAATATTAAATGGTGCCATTAGGAAGCACAACTTGTCCTGCAAAGAACAATACAGTTATGTGGATGGAAAAAATAAAAAAGTTATGGCCTTGGAAAAGCAAAAATGAAAAATCCTCCAGGGGTGAAAGGTTAAAATGTTTTCTATGAAATGCAAACACCTTAAATTTTTATTTGTTAATATTAAATACATTTGTACATTTTGGCAGGATAGACATCACCCATAAAATAGCTGATCGCATATAAAGGGGAACTGCAGGCTGTTTCTGCGCGATGCCAGGCTGTCAGCATTTTATTTTCTGTTGCAAGAAAAGACAGTTTTTACATTTGGTTTCATCAGTGGCAGTGATAAGAAATCCTGGCGCCTGGTGTACAGCAATGTGTTTGCACACTTGGCTCCTCTCCTGGTGAAGCTCCTCCAAGACTGATCTGTGAAGACAATGGCGGCATCATATACTGTATACAATTTACAGCAGACCAATTTTATAGTGAACAATCAGATCACCTTAACGGTAAACTTGGAAAAAGTGAACCGAGGCTGGTGCTGCTGGTTCAGTAGACCCCAAGGTGTAGGTTACCGTTAGGAAATATTTATTGCGGGCAGTGTACACCAGCAGTTCACTTTTTCCACATTTACGGACAATTCAACATTCCGGATAACCGTTCTGGTTGGATAGCCTGACAGCAGCACCCTAAGTTCATCTCATGCTTTCAGTTTTTGTACCTCCAGCACAACCGCCATAGGTGAATGGTATTCATCCCAGCACTAAAATGCCGGTCTTAATTAATGACCCGCAAAATCTTTTCCCTTTCCCTATGCTCTGTTAGGACATATGGACATCACAGAGTGTGTAGGTCACTCACATCATCCATTACTATCCAAGAGAGAGAGTAGCTAACAAAGAGAGGCTCTTATTTTATTTGAAAGGCGGCAGTGTAATTCCACATTTCTCCTGTAGTGGCCACTGCAGGGAAAGTCCCCTAGGTGATAACAGCTGATCGCTGGAGGAGGATTCTGAAACCAGATCTATGGTGATCAGAGATCGCCAGATCAGCTTCAGTCTAAAAAGGAGTCAGGATAAGACAACTCCTCTTAAAGGGGTTTCAGGCCTTTTTTTAAGTGTTCACCTATCCTGAAGATAGATCATCACTAGATGATTGGCGGGATCTGACACCTTGCATTGATGATCAGCTGTTCTGTGTACATCACTGGAAGTCAGTGCCAGAACCACACTGTACCGGCCACATTGTAGTGGACAGTACAGCTTACCGGTGGGGTGTACAAGGTGTCAGACCTCCACCGATCAGCTAGTGATGGCCTATCCTGAGGTAAAAGGGACTTAAAGGGGTTTTCTGACTTTTATACTGATGACGAGTCCTCTGGATATCGCATCAGTATCTGATCGGTGGGTGTCTGACACTCGGGAACCCCTCAGATCAACGGTTTGAGAAGGCAGCGGCACTCACAGGAGCACCTCGGCCTTCTTGCAGCTTAGCCTAGGTCAGTGACGTCACATTCATGTGAATGGAGCTAAGCTGTGATACTAGGCACAACCACTGTACAATGTACGGCACTGTGCTTGGTGAGCTGAGAGATGGTCACAATGCTCAAAGGAGCACCCTTGCCTTCTCAAACAGCTGATCATTGGGGTCCCAGGTGTACTAACACACCAATCAGATCAGGGGCCGATTGGCCATAGACCCTACAGGGAAATTTCACAGTGGGCTGATGCCCAGTGGGCCACCTATGCTCTCATGATGGCCACTGGGCAGGTACATAATCATCTGATGTTCAACAACTGCAGTTCAGCCCTCCTGAACTCAACTGTATTACCTTCCTCTGGATGGTGATACAGTTGAATACTGTGGAGAGGGCAGCAGTATTTAGTGTTGCACTGTGGTATTTGATTCTGCTGGGGCAGTGCTTTCTGCTGCACTGTGGTATTTGATTATTCTGGGGTGGTACTTTCTGCTTCACTGTGGTATTTGATTCTGCTGGGGCAGTGCTTTCTGCTGCACTGTGGTATTTGATTCTGCTGGGGTGGTACTTTCTGCTGCACTGTGGTATTTGGTTCTTCTGGGGCGGTACTTTGTGCTGCACTGTGGTATTTGGTTCTGCTGGGGCGGTACTTTGTGCTGCACTTTGGTATTTGATTCTGCTGGGGCGGTACTTTGTGCTGCACTGTGGTATTTGATTCTGCTGGGGCAGTAGTTTGTGCTGCACTGTGGCATCTGGTTCTGCTGGGACGGTACTTTGTACTGCCCTGTGGTTTTGCTGGCTCCACCTACTTGTGTTGCTCCGTCTTTTATCAATTTAGTCCTGCCTACAACATTGGGCCACTTTTAGTTTTTTTCCAGGGTCACTTTAGGTTCCCAGTCCCCCCTGAATAAGATACTGATGACCTGTCATCAGTAGTGTTGAGCAGAAATAATTCAAAAAGCGATTTTTTTATCGTGAATATCGGCACTTTGCGATTTCGCGATTATTTCAAATATCGCGCTATATATTCGAGATCACGAATGTTCTATTTTTTTTACACAGTACACATCATAATGCACATTACAGTGAAGTGCCAATATTCGCATCGCAATAAAAAATCACGTTACGAATATTCGCACTGCACTCACTGACAGTGAGTGTAGTGCGAATACTCGTAACGCTATTTTTATCCTTTCTCGCATCCGCATGCGATTTTTACATTGCGATTATCGCAATGAATGTTAGTAATCGAATATAGCAAATTCGCGAATAGTTGACAAATCAAATATTGCGAAATCGAATATAGCAGATGCCGCTCATCACTAGTCATCAGTATCAAAATCCCGGAAAAAACTTTAATCTGACAAAGTCCTGCCTGCAGTTCAGAGCTCGGCTACTAAATTGAGACATGTACCGTATTACGATAGAGCCCATCCTGTTTGCTTTTCAATAAACTTTATTTACACTGTTCTGGACAAGAACATAAATGTTTATTCCGTGCCAAGCTTTCATCTCCTCTTTGATGTTTTGGGGGAATTCGTTGCGAGACGTCTGACCAATACTATTGTCCTCTCAGTGTCTTGAATGTTCCTGAGTCATTGATGCAGTAACACCACTCACACCTTCCCATGACATCAGCACCTCAAGGCCGCAATGTACAATTTACGCTCCTGGTAACCATAGGCGGTGATGATGCAAGAGCTACTATTCCCAGAACTGGGGGCAGGGTTCACTAAAGGACAGGAGTCCTACCAGCATTACACAGAGCCGTGCACACAGCATACCGCCCTGCATATAGGAATCGTCTTGTAACGATAAACAGGGTGCGTACATAAATAACTACGTCAGAGCGGTCGCCTACCAAAGGGCAGATACGTTTATTTTCCCAGCCCAAGCCAAAAATCCTGCTGATAACACAACCACATGTCCTACTGCACAATATTATTCAACCTCCTTCTGCACAGTGTGTACATGACGCCGATGGTGCTCCATTACGGTCGGTAGCGATGGTAGGGATACAGACCTGGCACCATCGAGTGCTGAACGTGGATCAGATGTCAGGGAGCAGTGACCTGCCTAATTCTCCTGCACCCATGTGACTGCTTCAGGATCCAGAATTGGGATAGATTTTGTCTGCCCATGTTCAGATGTCCAGGAAACAAATGTCGCAACAGAAGAACTTCAAGGACGGGAGGATTCATAGAGTATTAGAAGAGGGTTTTATTGGTTCAGAAGACTACGCGTTTCAGGATCACATTGATCCCTTCAACAGTTAAGATACACCTGCAAAGGGATCAGTACGATCCTGAAACACGTAGTCTTGTGCACCAATAAAATCCTCTCCTTATACTCTCCGTGAATCCTCCCGCCTTTGGAGCGTTCCCAATTCTTCTTCTGTTGTGACAGTTGTTTCCTGTGTATTGTCCGGGCCCCGTGGATGTGGGAGGGACAGCATGCAGCAGCCTTCAGCTCTTACATGCTTGCAGAGCGGTTGGGTGCTCAGCACAACAATGTCCGGTGAGTAGTCAATCACAGAGACTCACCCGTTCTTCTAAACGGTCCTGCCCATTTCGCCCTCCTCTGCTTCTCTTTCAAGCGCATGCTCGGATGTCACCACCATAACACAGCAGCTAGGGGACGTTTCTGGAACCCGGACAGGTAAGGCCTAGGAGTCTTATCCTATGGCCATAGTCCCATCCATCCATCCATTACTTCTTGCTAAAGATGGAAGGGAGGCTGCAGATCAGACTACACACGGTTGGTTTGAAAGCTGCGCTGTGATTGGTTGCTATGAACAGTGTTTATATTAGACGTCATTAATCGGCCCCATCATTTGTAGGGCGTTTCACTAGACTGAAATGTGACCCTTAGGCCCCTTGGAGACGAGCGTGTCCGGATTATGTCCGGATGCGTTGCAGGTGCATTTAGTGAAAACTGCGCAATTTTGCAAACAAAGTCATTCAGTTTTGTTTGCGATCGCGTTCAGTTTTTATCGCGTGGGTGCAATGCGATTTACTGCGTTTTGCACGTGCGTGATAAAAAACTGAATGTGTACAAACAACATCTCCTAGCAACCATCCGTGAAAATCGCATCGCATCCGCACTTACTTGCGGATGCAATGCGATTGTCACGCAGCCCCATTCACTTCACTTCTTCGCAGAATATAGAACATGCTGCGATTTTCACGCAACGCAGAACTGATGCGTGAAAAACGACACTCATGAACACGAACCCATTGAAATGAATGGGTCCGGATTCCCTGCAGGCACAATGCGTTCGCATCGCGCATTGCACCCGCGCGGAATTCTCACTCGTGTGAAAGGGGCCCCTTTCACAAGAGCAATTTTTCCGTGCCGGTGCGATGCGTGAAGTGAACGCATTGCGCCCGCACAGAATCCTGACCCATTCATTTCAATGGGTCTGTGTACATGAGCGTTGTTTTTCACGCATTAGTTTTGCGTTGCGTTAGAATCTCCAGAACGTTCTATATTCTGCATTTTTCACGCTGCCCTGGCCCCATAGAAGTGAATGAGGCTTCAGTGAGAAACACATTGCATCCGGATGTAACCTGCATGCAGTCCGGATGCAATACGTTTTTCACTGATGGTTACTAGGAGATGTTGTTTGTGAACCATCAGTTTTTTTCCACACATGTGAAAAACGCATCAAAAATGATTGCACCCGCGAGGAATAAACTAAAACACTGAATGCAATTGCAGAACAAACTGACTTAACGTGCTTGCGAAATGATGGGAGTTCCCCTGAACGCATCCTGACACAATCCGTATCATTCGTGTGAAAAAGGCGCTATGTCTCATTCACACGTCAGTGTTCGGTCAGTGATTTCCATCAGTGATTTTGAGCCAAAACCAGGCGCGGCTCTAAACACAGTACAGGTGCAGATCCACCTGATGTCTGTGGAGGCTCCAATCCTGGTTTTGGTTCACAACAATCACTGATGGAAATCACTGACCAAACACTGAAGGGTATAGAAACACAAGCTGACGGCAGCATATCCAGGAGTGAACTTTATTCACAGTGGGTCCATGAAAAAATGTGCAATAACGCCAATAAAGTGCAACTTTTCGACTACGTAGTAGGCTTTATTTAGCTTTATATGCTTGATATGCTGCCGTCAACTTGCCTCGGATGACCAAGGTTGTGGATGGGCTGATGCATTCCAGTTAGAGTCTACGTGGCATTTGAGTGCTGCTCTGAAGTATTTACAAATACCGAAGGGTGTGATTCAGGCCAAAAGGAGACAAAAACAGTCATACGCTTGTAAAACCAAACACACAACTCTAATAAAGGTGATTTTATTATATTGTTTTTTAAGGGCGACCTACACCCACAATGTAAACAATAGGTGCAGGCACCTGCGCTGCTCACATCCTTCCGGTAACTGTATGTCGCTGGTTGCAAAGTAATGTATGGACCAAGCTGACAACAGGTGGCGGCTGTGTTACACATCTGACACCTGCCCATAGAGGTCAGGATCAGAGATAACAGTTAGCTGGGAAGATCCATCTGTCCCCTGATCGCCCCTACCCCTTCACACAATCAGTCCTTATGCACACGAACGGGCACCGACCATAGGGCCGCGACATACGCATTGCAGACCCATTCACTTGAGTGTGGTCTACAATCCGCATCCGATGGTCCGCACTGCAAAAAAGTAGTGCATGCACTCCGTAGTGCTCCAGTGGGGTTCCTTGCCTCGGTTCCGCACAACCTTCTGGCCACGGCCAGGCAACAGCCATGTGCATGAGGCCTCATGGGGTGCCGATTGGTTGTTGTGGCAGCCGGGGGCCTACTAAAGGTCCTCAGGCCTTCCATGTCACGGCATCTGTTACACCTGGACCAGAAAGTCGGTAAAATCACTATACACCGTAATACAGAAGGTTCAAGTCCCCTAAGGGGACAACAAAAACTGTTGAAAAGTTTTTAAAAATATATAAATAAAAATATTTTCCCATCTATTAAATTAAAATAATAATAAAAAAGAAACATAATTAATATTACGTATCAATGTCTGAACTATTAAAGGGGTATTCTGGTTACATTAAGTAACTATTAGATTGGTGGAGGTCCTATCCGCAGGGACACCCACCGATCACAAGAGCCATATTTTTAAAAAAAATTTTGGCGATAGTCTGGTGTGAGGTCTAGTTTTTTTGCGGGATGAGGTGACGTTTTCATTCGTACCATTTGAAGATACATATGACTTTTTTTGATCACTTGATATTATGCGTTTTGTGAGGGAATGTGCCGTCCTGGCATCATTTTTATTTACCGCGTTCACCTGATTGGATAGATCTTGTGATATTTTTATAAAGCCGGTCATTATGGATGCAGCGAAACCTGATATGTCTAATTTTGGATTTTTGTTTTATACAATAAAAAAAAAAAATAGGGCACATTTATTAAGACCGAAGTTTTAGACGCCAGTCTTAATAAGCCCCATGCACTGGTGGTGGATCCGGCGGAATTAGGTAGCGGCGCCGGCGTATCCACCGCCGCTTCTAAATGTAAGACAGCTTCTGAGCTTCCGTGCTGTCTTACATTTGGACAAATTTTCTACGCATAAAACAGGCGTAGAAAATGGTGAATGAGACGTGCCTGCTGCGCCATCCCCTTTTTTAGACCTGGCGTAAGCGGGTAAAAGTTGCAGATTTTTTGCGCCGCAATCTGCGCCAGAAATACGCCTAATATAGGTGTATTTCTGTTTCATAAATGACCCCCAATGTGTTTGTGTGGCCACGTAACACCATCCATCTGGAAGTTCACAGGGCGGGGACCAGAAGACTGCTGAAAGAATGGAATGTGCCCACCTTAAGCAAACCGAGACCTGTTCATTCATGGGTGGGGGTCCCGGCTCCGGTTTTCCGTGACTCTTTTATGTCTTGCTGATAAAACAGAGATACACCGGACGGTAATAAAGGATTCTTTATCCATTTACTGCAGCTGTAAACTGTGATGTCTCCACAATATACATTCCCCATCTGACACAGCCTGCAGATAAGAGACTGTGACGCCCGACGTGCTTCCAGTGTACATTCGCTCGTTGCACATATGGAATAGGTTGGGCTGTTTTTCTCTTTTCTGCAGCTGTCCCTCTCCGCGAGCCTCACATAGGGGTACAGGTCTGTGGCGTGATCAGAGTACACACCAGGGAGAGGACAAAGTGTACGGATTCCTGCTGGAAGAAAATAATCCTGCTCCCAATAATCACACAGAAGTTGCAACATTCATGACTGGACGGAATTTTAAGTAGAATTTATAAAAGACAAGATTCCGGAAAAGTTTTTTTATTTTTTTTTTTATTCAGCAACGTCTCAGATAAGGTTTTTGAAGCAACAAACAGAAGTTGGTCCTGACAAATATATAGGTCGTCAAATGGCACTTAACCCCTTAAAGGAAAGGTGTGTCTCCAAAAATGTAGTTTCTGCACTGCAACGTCAAGTTTTGTCAAGGCGCCGTCAGTGCATTCCGAGATCAGCGGCAGCATCGGGGTTGTGTTACTCCTTTTGAGGCGCCATGATTTTGTTTCCAAGGGGCCACTTTAGGAGCCAGATCGGAGAGCTCTCAATCTGGTAATGTCAACTTGGCTTCCCTTATCGACATGTTGATGACCTGCGCCATGAGCGGTGGGGATCTGACCGTCCGTCAGCTATTTGACCACCCAGACCCATGGTTCAGTTGATCACCGGAGGGTCTGTTTTTAGGGAAGGGGTGGCTTTGGTGATACAATATATATAAAAATGCTGTCCAAGTTTTTATTTAAACTAAGCTCCATTTTAAAGCCGACTCGTACGCTTGGTACCTCCAGAGCTTTACGGGAATAAGCCTCTGCCAGACTCCTCTGGTGGCCGCATATCTCCCCTAGAAACGAAGGATCAGGCATGTTAAAATTCAACGGTCTGACCGCTCTTTACCCCGACATTTGATGTTGTGATTCAGAACGCCCTTATACACATTAGAAGGTCAGCTGGTCTTGCCAAAATTGACCGGTTTCCCCAACATTCATCAACGTGTATGATCACTAGAGATTAGCAAATTTTTCACTCTTAGAATCACTGCACACTTCACTTATTTGGGCAGTCACGGGGTCAAAACTGACCAAATAACCCAAGTGTGAACTCAGCCTTACAGGTCGATGTTAAGTTCAAGAAGAAGCGCACTCCTCTTATACCGTCGTCAGCTGATTCCACATAGATGTCTATAGAACCTGTTCTATTAAAGGCTTATACAAGTAGAGTCCCCCGACAGAGTGGAGAGGGTGACAGCAGTACGTTTGTGTTGACGTCACTGATTATTTTGCTTTTCCTCTGATCCGTCAAAACAATAACCCCCAATAAACGGATCCTGTCTGTTGAGCATCCGCATTCACTCGGTCAGCATTTGCTCAATAATCCATCAGTATTGCTAATGCCTAAAAAAACCTGAAGTGGATCCAAAACAGAGATGACACATGAATGGAATATTTGCATGTCTTCTGTGTTTTGTACCCACTCCTGCTTTTGGCTACCAAATCATAAGCCAATTCTAATGGGACCATACAGGCCTTACAGCTGCTACACAGACAGGATCTGTTGTGCGTCTCATTTTTCCTTCCTTCTGACAGATCAGAAGAAGGGTCAAATAAATGATGATGTCAACCAGGCCAAAAGGCAAAATAGTGGCCCAGTCATGAAGTGGAGAGGGTGGGAACAGCATGAGAAGTCCACAGAGTGGACCTATGACATAGTGGTGAGGTGGCAGCAGCATGAGGAGGCCACAGCGTGGCACAATGACCAAGTGTGTAGGTGGCAGCAGCATCAGGAGGCCACAGAGTGGCAAGGTGACATAGTGTGGAGGTGGCAACAACATGAGGAGGCCAGAGTGGCAAGCTGACATAGTGTGGAGGTGGCAGCAGCATCAGGAGACCACAGAGTGGCAAGGTGACATATATATATAAATATATATATATATATATATATATTTTAAATATCTAAAAGTGCCAAATATATTTTTCTTTTGCCACTAATACACGCCACAAAAGGCTTTAGAACATATAACTGCACCGCTGAACAGCAAATATATTTCAATGGGTCTGTGAACATGCGTTTTTTTTCAGATATCAGTTCTGCATTGCGTGAAAAACGCAGCTTGTTCTATATTCTGTGTTTTTCACGCAGCTCTGGCTCTATAGAAGTGAATGGAGCTTTAGTCAAAAACGCATTGCATCCGGAAGTAAGTGCGGATGCAATGCGTTTTTCACTGATGGTTGCTAAGAGATGTTGGTCTGCATGGCTGTCGTCCCAGAAGGAAGCCTCTTCTCAAGATGATGCACAAGAAAGCTGCAAACAGTTTGCTGAAGACAAACAGACTAAGGACATGGATTACTGGAACCACGTCCTGTGGTCTGACGAGTCCAAGATAAACTTATTTGGTTCAGATGGTGTCAGACGTGTGTGATGGCAACCAGGTGAGGAGCACAAAGACAAGAACAAAGACCAGTGTGTCCTGCCTACAGCCAAGCATGGTGGTGGGGGTGTCATGGTTTGGGGCTGTATGAGTGCTGCCGGCCGTCGGAGCTACAGTTCATTGAGGGAACCATGAATGCCAACATGTCCTGTGACATACTAAAGCAGAGCAGGATCCCCTCCCTGCAGAAACTGAGCTGCAGGGCATCTGAGCAGTCCAGAAGCGGGAGTCGAGTGCTCCCACACCCATAACAGCATTCCTTGGCTTAGATAATAGCCGGAAGGAAGCCTTAAGCAGGCTTCAGTAGCTATTACTAGAATATACCAATACAGGCCAGCAGGTGGCAGCACTGTATTGTTATACTGTAAAGGGAGTGTTCTATGATGGCTATATAACCATCACAGAACACAATGGGCTACACAGCGACATTTTTTAAAACCATAGTCTATGGTGTTGTATTGCGACAACCAACTGCGACGAGACAGTCGCATAAAAATCCACATCATAGCATGTTGCAATGCGACGTCATAGGTTGTCATTTTTAAAAATGTCGCCATGTAGCCCTAGCCTTGTAATCACCCAGGGTGACTTTTTTTTTTTCCAAAAATATAAAATATATATATGTATATACTGTATATCTGTTCAAATCACCCCCCTTTCCCCCAAATCAAATGAAAAAAAAAAAAAAACACATCATGGGCATTGCTTGTACTATTAAAATATAACATTTATCCCATATGGCAAATGGCGTAATGGAAAAACAATAAAAATGGCCAATTCGACATTTTTTGTCACTTCACCTGCCCAAATTTTTTTTCATAAAGAATAATCAGAAAGTCATACACACTACAAAATGATATCACTGAAAAGTAAACATCGCCTGCAAAAAATGAGCCCTCCTACAGCTCTGCAAAAAAGTTATAGGGGTCAGAATATCAGAAAAGAAAAAAATATATTTTTTTCAAAGTTTTAATTTTTATTTTCAGTATTAGGCCTCATTGACACATATGTGGATTTTCACGGACCCCGGTCCGTGGAAACCCGTCCTGCTGAGTGCACGGCGTCATTGGTTGCTATGACGCCGTGCGCTTCTTGCCGCCGCCACTGTACAGTAATACACTAGTATAGATCATATGAGTGTATTACTGTACAGAGGCGGCGGCACGAAGCGCACAGCTTCATAGAAACCAATGATGAATGAATCCCAGAGAGTGCTTGTAATCTTCAATTCATCTGACGAAGGCTGGACGGGCCGAAACGCGTCTATGCGCACTGTGTCATTGGTTGCTATAAATCACTGTGCTGAGCCACACCCCCTGCACTGATCACATGATGGTGACGTCACCCCAGGTCCTTCGGCTGTTCAACAGTTCGGGTTCGTGGAAGCCGCCCCTTATGGATTCCATATGCCGGGATAGTCCGCGGTAGTGGAATCCATAACGGTATGCGGCGATTACCACAACCCGAACTCCGAACTTTTTTTTAAAGTTCGCTCATCTCTACTTGTAATCTTCAATTCATCTATTCTTTATTTCATCTCATGTAATGCATTCATGATTCATAGACGCGTTTCGGCCCGTCCAGCCTTTGTCAGATGAATAGATGAATGGAAGATTACAAGCACTCGCTGGGATTTATTCATCACGCTGTGGTCCTTCCCGTGCGGGTGCGCTTTGGGTCACAGTGCCGGCTATTTTCTGGTGATTTATAGCAACCAAGGACACAGCGCGCTTGTGCACTCAGCAGGATGGCAGGCCAGGTTTTCAAGGACTGGTCCGTGAAAATCCACATATGTGTGAATGAGGCCTTAAAATGCAAGAAAAACTTTGTAATTGTACTGACCTGGAGAATGATGGTAACAGGTTAAGAGAAAAGGCCAGAAAAAAAGACTCCATAAAACTGTGGCAGAATTGTTTTTTTCTAATTCCCCCCATTTGCAGCTCCCAACTACATCATCGGCAATATTAAATAAGGCCATTAGAAAGTACAAATTGTCCCGCCTAAAATAATCCCTTATAAGGCTATGAAAATGGAAAAATAAAAATGTTACGGCTCTGGGAAGGCGGGGAGTGGAAAATCGCAAGTTCCCCTATTTGTCTGGACATGACATTTCCACATATTATTCCTTTTATCAAAAAAAAACTAAAACAGAGTTGATAAAAAATTTTCTTCAGGTTTTTCTTCTTGTTGATACTTGTTACTGATATTGACAGGTAGTTTTCTTAGGTGGACCCTCGGCCTGCACCTCCATGACATCAGTCCCTGAGCTAAGGCCCTGTACCTTGTCCTTCCAGACACATCACGTGAAGACTTTGGGTCATGACTGGATACCGGAGATTGCGCCTGTGCTACATCCGTACATGACCCATGTCCTGTCCTATCATGCCTAATGCAAGTATCTGCTCCAGGTCAAGATCGAGGCCCTGAGACTGCAATGGATCTGGAGGGGAAAGGTTTTCACAATGACCGACCTTAGCAGTTTGACTGCGGTTGAATAAAAAAATTGCTAAATATGGCGGCTGAGGTTCATCCACGAGTTTTCCACCATAAGGGGGACCACGGATTAAGTCTAGTGTCCTCCACTAAGTTTCGCAATGTACTTTGTTGCCTTCAAACTTCTCATAACCTGGTTTATTCCTGGTCTTCAACACTGCTGGGGTTTTCTTCTGGCCCGTCAGTGTTCTGGGATTTTCCCTTGCCTTGGTACCACCACCACCAGATATCTGAAAAATCTTAAAACAGAAAAGCCACGTACAGTATATAGACGGGGGAGGTGATGCACGATGATTTTGCACATGGAGGCCAGAGCTTGTGGACTCAGCCAGCCAATATGGAGGGCCTGACATTTTTATTTTGTGCAGTGCGTTATCAGTAGGCATGTGGACATCATAGACTTGGGGGTCCTTCTTTATGAGCCAGAGGTGCAGCTAAAGGTGGTCCCCACTTCTAAGGACTCAGGCCTACCCCATTTTCCAAGGTTACCCACTGATTTCAATCCTGTTCCTTACCTAATATCTGCACTGCAGTTACAATAATTGATGGTCATGTCAACGTATGATGCAAGAAATTGTTAAGAAAGAGGATGGGAGTTGTAGTTCAAACCATTTATTACATAAATAAGAACAGTTAGGCTAACACATGAAAAAAAACCATAAAACCATCAAAACCATATGTACAAATGGATTGTGTAGAACAGGCATGCTCAACCTGCGGCCCTCCAGCTGTTGCAAAACTACAACTCCCATCATTCCCGGACAGCCTACAGCTATCATCCTACAAAAGGACATGGTGGGAGTTGTAGTTTTACAACAGCTGGAGGGCCGCATGTTGGGCATCCCTGGTGTAGAAGAACGGGGCATAAGAGCACCCTTCCTAGAGGTAATGGGACGCAACGAGAGAGTCAGGATTCCCTCATTAGACGGAGCTGGTCTCGCCAACATTGTCAGGTTTGCCCAACATTCATCCGATGTATATGACCACCTTTACTTCTAGGGCAGAGAGGGAAAGCGGACGCCTCTTTTTGGTTGGATTCTGCACATCTGCTCTCCAGCGTGACGGAAAAAACTGTGTCCGGGGAAGTAGTCAGGATCATTGCTGTCATTGTCTGTGGGATCGGAACACACCCAGGACCAGCTACCAGATTCTGGAACAGTCTCACTTGGGTACAACTCGGAGTCGGCTACTTGAGGAGTCACATTTTCTTCATGTCGATACTTGTCAATGATATTGAAAGGTAGTTTTCTTAGGTAGACCCTAGGCTGGCTCTTCCCTGTCATCAGTCCCTGAGCTAAGGCCCTACCTTGTCCTTTATGGTTCCTTCTAGACACATCACGTGAAGACTTTGGTTCATGACTGGACACTGGAGATTGCTTCCTTGCTTGAGCTACATCTGTGGCCTGTATGTCTGTACACGACCCGTGTCCGGTCGTATCATGCCTAGTGCGTGTATCTGAAGTACGCTCCAGGTTAAGATCGAGGCCCTGAGATTGCAATGGATCTGGAGGAGAAAGCTTTTCACAGTGATTGACTTGAGACGTTTGACTGCAGTCGAATCCGAAAATCGCTAAATATGGCGGCTGAGGTTCATCCACGTGGTTTCCACCATTGGGGGGACTTTGGAATAATTCTAGCGTCCTCCTGTTGGTGTTCTGCACCAAGCTTTGCGATGTACCTTCTCTGTTGCCTTCATACTTCCCATAATCTGGTTTATTCTTTGTAAAATTTCGATGTTCCTCATACTGGGCTGTAACACTGGCATTTTCTTCTGGCCCGTCAGCGCCTACACTATGGGTTCTGGGATTTGTCCTTTTTTTCTTCGCCATGGTACTTCCGCCACCGTGGATATATGAAAAATCTAAAAATAAAAACAGAAAAACATGTATATGGACGAGGGAGGTAACGTACAATGATTCTGCCCAAGGAGGCCAGAGCTTGAGGACTCGGCCAACCAGTATGGTTGAGCAACATCATTAGTAGGCATCTGGGGGTCAGAGGTGGGGTCTCCCCTCTATAAGCCAGAGCAGAAAGGTGGAGCTAAAAGGTGGCCTCCGCTTCCGAGGACTCGGGGCTACCACCCTGAGCCTCACCTATTATCTCCACTGCAGAGTTACAAGAACTGTTAGTTATGAAAGAGGATGAGAGTTGTAGTTGACAACGTTTATTGCATAAATAAAAAACAGGTAAATCTACAACTTTATAAAAATTCGGAAAACCACATGTACAAACAGGAATTGTATAAAAGACGGGATAAGTGCAATCTCCTCACGAGAGCATAAGAGTACACCTCCTAGAGGTAATAGGAACGTCCGGCCGATAGGGGTTCATGGAGGAGTCCTCATGAGCTGAACCTTAACTTACTCGGTCCTGAACTGCGGTGATCGGGGGTGCTGGAGAGATGCTTCTCATCTACCGCAGGCGGCCCTGTGCTTTGTGGGACCTGCGGAAAGACAACATATTGGCTGTCATGGCATGGCTAAAAAGAACTGTCTCAGAATTCCTCTGAATATTCATCAAATCTTAAAAGGGGTTTTCTGAGATTTTTTTTAATCTGATGACCTATCGTCTGTATAGGTCATCAGTATCTAATTGGTGGGGGTCCGACCCCTGGGGCCACCCGCCGATCAGCTGTTAGGGAGGGCACCAATAGTCCTGCGAGTACGGCAGCCTTCTCTCTGCTCACCGAGCACAGCGCCGCACATTATATAGTGGCCGTGCTTGGTATCGCAGCTCAGGCCCATTCACTTCAATGGGGCTGAGCTGCGCCTAGGCCACGTGACCGATGAACGTGACATCACTGGTCTAAAGCTGTGAGAAGGCTGCAAGTACCACTGCCTTCTCAGACAGCTGATCGGCGGGGGTCCCAGGTGTCGGACCTCAACCGATCAGATACTGATGACCGATCCATAGCAGACGTCATAAGTAATAAAGTCTCAGAAAACCTCTTTAAAAGGCTAACCCTTATTTGAGCCACATTCTTATCAGTAACAGAAGAATTGAGCTATAATGAGTGTTTATAGGCAGAGATCAAGAGCCGTCAGCTGATCTGCCTGATGGAACAGAGTGAAAATTCAGATCCTGCTACTAGAGAATCACAAGGCTACACCAAGACAGTGGTTCAAAATTTGTAATAAAAACCAAATGAAAAAATTATTTTTAGCTCTACAATGCAATAATAAAAATGCAATAATAAAAAAACACTTTGAACCCCCCCACAGGATCTTTGCCATTAGATACCTTTGGATACCCGTGACTAAGAACAGTCTGCAGCCGGCACAGGAATTCCCAAAGCAGCTTCTCAAGAACGGCCATGTACGCATCCCCGTATTCTAGATGCAGAGTATTCTGTTAAGGAAAAGGTATATATGATACGAAAACATGCATGCACTACAAATAATTACACTGCAGTACATTTGTAGGTGTCAAAACCATTTTCCTAACGTGGGCCCTTGGTTTGAAAACCAGCACAACTAATGAGTCAATGCATTCATTTTTGGACCCATTTTGTGAAACAGAGGTGGAAGTCTGAAAAGGGCGGTTCTGCATCAAAATCCACGCCAAATTTCGCAATTAACATGTAGATGCATGCAGCCTAGATGTCACCTCTTCGTGCAGGCCGGACCTTACCATGACAAGGCATAGATAAGAGACTTCAGAGGACATCAGTATTTCACTCTCACCTTTACATAATTTTGCCGAAATTTTTCGTCCCGGATCAGCCGAAGGACTAGTTTTCGAAAATGTATCTTACTCTGCTGGACCTTAAACGCGTTACCCTGGGCCTGAAAACACATAAAGGAGAGCTAGGCGTAATTTGGCAGCAAGATCCAATATGAGGGTTAGCAAACCACAAAAGAAAGGAGCTCTACTTCAAGGTGGACAGTCTGCTTGGTTGCTGGAGGGGGGGTCCGGGTACAGATTTTACGCTGAGGCCCAACAGCTTCAAGTTACTAGGCTGCAGCTCCTTCGTTTAGAGCAGACATGTCCAAACTACGGCCCTCCAGCTGTTGCAAAACTACAACTCCCAGCATGCCTGGATAGCCTACAGCTATTAGGGCATGCTGGGAGTTGTAGTTTTGCAACAGCTAGAGGGCCGCAGTTTGGACATGCCTGGTTTAGAGAACTGATGGAGGTGCGTCTATGGACCCTAAACTCTTAGGCTGAATTCTAGAACTATAGAGCAACCAAACCATTCTGGTGTGGCTTGGAGACTCCCATCAATCAAAGGACATTCAACCAAATGGGGCTTCATTCAGAATTTAGAGGTCACTTGAGATGGAAATCCTTGAGTTGCTAACCCCACTGAGACTCCCTGAGCTTTTCCTTTAGAGTGACCGAGCGCCTGAATCTTTCTGCCTGTTCATAGAGAGAACTATGCAGCCCTACAATTACAGTTGCACAGTCCTCTCTATCCCCTCTCTGCACTTATCTCAATCAGTTACAGCCCAGGACAATGATGGGGCCTTATGTTGGCTTTCTGTTTGTGAGATCCATTCAGGGCTCTCACAAGCGGTCCAAAACAGATCAGTTTTGCCCTAATGCATTCTGAATGGAAAAGGATCCGCTCAGAATGCATCAGTTTGCCTCCGATCAGTCTCCATTTTGCTCTGGAAGCGGACACTAAAACGCTGCCTACAGCTGTCCGCTTGACGAAACTGAGCCAAAAGGATCCGTCCTGGCACACAATGTAAGTCAATGGGGACGGATCCGTTTTCTCTGACACAATCTGGCACAATAGAAAACGGATCCTTCTCCCTTTGACTTATCAATAGAGTTCAAGACGTCTTGGCTATGTTACAGATAATACAAGCGGATCCGTTCATGATGAATGCATGCGGTTGTATTATTGTAACGGATCCGTTTTTGCAGATCCATGACGGATCCGCCCAAAACACGAGTGTAAAAGTAGCCTTAGAAAAAAACATGGCTGCTTTCGTAAAAACAAACCAGCGCCACACCTGTCCACAGTTTCTGGAAGAAAGTGACTGCGATTTAATCCCGGACAACCAGTTTAACTTTTCTAAACGAGATCTTAAATTAACCATTTGACTGCACCAGGACCCTCACATTAACCCCTTCACTGCCCTGGAACCCCTGGCATTAACCTGCTAACTGCCCCTGACTGGAAAGCATACAGATCTCCACCCCATTACAGCCCTAGATCACCAGAGGTTCTGACACCTTCACTGCCACAGACCACCAGACATGCCGCATTAACCCCTCACTGCCCTAGATCACCAGGCTATAGATACTACATTGCACTTGGCAGTGGATCTGATGTGTAATTAATGTGACGTTTAGTTTTTGGATACTATGTGGTCCCGTATATTCAAGGGCAGACAAGATGGACCATGTGGTCTTTTTCTGCTGCACTCCTCTATGTTTCTATGTATACCTGGCTGCTTTCTAGCTAATTATCAGGGCCCTGTATGATAATATTTGATATGGTCCCCAAACTGCCCCGCTCACTATCTTAGAGGGGACAGCTGTTTCGACATCTCTGGTAACCAAGATGGTCATTTTGGCAGGGTTTGCTGGAGCTCTCCGAGGAAAAAACCCAATAAAAAATAGACCTCATGCCTTCTGTGTGCAGAATGTACTGACTCACTGAGGGAGGTTATGACCAGTGTTGAACATAAGGGGAGGTGTGTGTTTTCAGAGGGGGGCGGCAGGAGGGGAGACTGATGTTTGTTAAATTTACTGCGTATTAGCCCTGGGCACCGTTAGGTCAAAACAAAAAAAGTCCCACTGGGGCCACCTAGTGGTAACAGTTATAATAGTGCCACAGCGCAAGAAGCTCAGGAGCTGGGAGACTACAGTGTGTGAAGGCGAAATAGGTTGATTTCGGGGGAGTCAGACGCTGGACGCGCAGCAAATGAATGACAAAGGTGACAACTCTTACCTCTGAGGAATCATCCGGAAAGACAGGAGGGAAGTAACGGTTCAGCTCTGTGAGAATATCCAGCAGAGGTTTCTTGTCTTCAATCATGTGGAGCACGATCTGTGCAAATAAAGGACATATTGATCGGTTCTTCCAGCCTTATACATCTGAAGAACAAGGGGCGACGTGCACCTGAATATTTGTCGGCTGCAATGGGGAATCTAGATTCTATGGGGTCTGCTGTTAAATGGGACAGATCGCGAGAATTGTGCAGAAATCACAGCCCCTAGCTGATTTTCTGATTGCTCCTGCCTTCGGGAGCCCACATCTGTGCCATAACCGCTTTTGGTTGCCCATGCCTGCGCCATAACAGTTTTTGGGCCCCCAAACCTGTGCCCTAATAGAATTGGGGAGCCAACCCCTGTGCCATATCAGCTTTCGGGAGCCTGCATCGTAATAGCTTTTGGGAGCCCATCCCCGTGCCTTAATATCTGTTGGGCGGTCACATCTGCGCCGTAATAGCTTTCAGGAGCCCATGCCTTCAGGAGCCTGCGCCGTAATAGCTTTCAGGTGCCCATGCCTTCAGGAGCCTGCGCTGTAATAGCTTTCAGGTGCCCATGCCTTCAGGAGCCTGCGCCGTAATAGCTTTCAGGTGCCCATGCCTTCAGGAGCCTGCGCTGTAATAGCTTTCAGGAGCCCATGCCTTCAGGAGCCTGCGCCGTAATAGCTTTCAGTGCCCATGCCTTCAGGAGCCTGCGCCGTAATAGCTTTCAGGTGCCCATGCCTTCGGGAGCCTGCGCCGTAATAGCTTTCAGGTGCCCGTGCCTTCAGGAGCCTGCGCCGTAATAGCTTTCAGGTGTCCATGCCTTCAGGAGCCTGCGCCGTAATAGCTTTCAGGTGCCCATGCCTTCAGGAGCCTGCGCCGTAATAGCTTTCAGGTGCCCATGCCTTCAGGAGCTTGAGCCGTAATAGCTTTCAGGTGCCCATGCCTTCGGGAGCCTGCGCCGTAATAGCTTTCAGGTGCCCATGCCTTCAGGAGCCTGCGCCGTAATAGCTTTCAGGTGCCCATGCCTTCGGGAGCCTGCGCCGTAATAGCTTTCAGGTGCCTGCGCCGTAATAGCTTTCAGGTGCCCATGCCTTCAGGAGCCTGCGCCGTAATAGCTTTCAGGTGCCCATGCCTTCAGGAGCTTGAGCCGTAATAGCTTTCGGGTGCCCGTGCCTTCGGGAGCTTGCGCCGTAATAGCTTTTAGGAGCCCACGCCTGCGGCGTAAGAGCTTTCGGGTGCTCACGCCTACGCAGTAATAGCTTTTAGGACCCCCCACTTTGCACTGTAAACGCTTTCTGGAGTCTATCCCCGCACTATCATAGCATTTGGGAGCCCTCTCACGTACTGTAATAGCTTTCAGGAGCTCACCTTCCCTCTCAGACCGCTGCTGAGCTTAGCATGGTGCATGTAGCAGAGCAGACCAGGAACCTGTTCGTGGGTTAATTCCAGGAATTCTACAATTCTCCCGTAGTTCTGAACATCCCTCGTCTTCATCACCAGCCATACAGCCTTGACCAGCACAGGAAGGGACGATCTGGTGTCTACATGGGGCCCTATAAGATGAGAGGAACACAACACTACATCCGTAAATCGCTGCTACTACATATCTGCAGCGGAAAAATGTAGGATTCCCTGGAACTTTTTACTTTTAAATGTAAAATAAAAGCAGCACTTCTCCACTAGATGGCGCAGGGAGTTCATGACTAACTGAACCCACACAGCAAGCAATTCAAAAGGGGGTATGGAGACTTTTGCAACAATTTATTACTGCATCCAAGGTAAGCTAATAAAGCAAACAGTCTTGGTTAACAGCCCTGATACCATTTTGTGTATGCAGCTCCTATGCAGACCTATGTTTCTTAAAGGGAATCTGTCACCACCTGCCTGTAACTAAGACCAGCTGCATGTTCAGATGTGCGCTTGTCGGCATATTGTAATCCTCTGGGTCCCGTATCCGAGAAATAAGGCTTTTAATGTTATGCAAATTAACTCCTTGGTGCAATGGGGTTGTTGCTGTTGCACCTTATTACACCAGAGGCTCTGGTTCTTTTTCTGACGGGGCCAGGCAGTGTAGACGCATTCACACCGGGCCCTGAAGTCTCGTGGCAGTGTGTTCGGCACGCACGGCTGGAGATCCCTGGGAAGATGCGCAGAGAGAATCCATCTGCCTGGCGATCTCTACGCCATGTGCTGCGCATGCGCTGCATGCTCTGCCGTGAGGCTTCAGGGCAGGGTGTGAATACATCTATGTTGCGAGTCAGTCAAAGCAGTGGGAGCGCAGCCAGCAAGGAAAATGAGCGGCGCCTAAGGGTGCAACGGGAACTCCTTCATTGCACCAAGGGGCTCATTTGCATAAACGTAAAAGCCTTTTTCCTCAGAATTAGGGGCATGGATATGGATGAGACAAAGGGCATTGCAATATGCCGACAAGCGCACATCTGAGCATGCGGCTAGTGTTAGTTACGGGTAAGTGGTGACAGATTCTGTTGTGCCGAGTTTTCAACAGGGAATAACCCAAAATTTGGCACGACCCCGTTAAACATGGTCCGTGTTGAAGAAGTATCGTCCTATCCTGCAGTCATACTCCTGTCTATCCGTACCCTCTTCTAGATAACGTGCCGCAGAAAAGGAAGTGGGTGGAAGAGAGGAACATATGGCTGACTACATGCTGTTTGTAGTCTGTTACCATGGAGACACACAGATCTACAGATTCCTACTTACTGTACCTGCTTTACCCAAATGCCTCTCTGATCACCAGTCCTTAGATCCCCCAAATACCTCCATGACCCCCAGTCTATAGAGGATCTACACATACCACCCTGGCCTCCAGTCTATAGAGGATCCTCACATACCTCCCTGACCCCAGTCTATAGAGGATCCTCACATACCTCCATGACCCCCTGTCTATAGAGCAGGCATGCTCAACCTGCGGCCCTCCAGCTGTTGTTAAACTACA
This sequence comes from Bufotes viridis, assembly GCA_033119425.1. Classification (NCBI taxonomy): domain Eukaryota; kingdom Metazoa; phylum Chordata; class Amphibia; order Anura; family Bufonidae; genus Bufotes; species Bufotes viridis. Next base: position 99,183,125 of record CM065598.1, read on the forward strand.
ACTCCCACAATGCCCTGCTGTAGGCTGATAGCTTTAGGCTGTTTGAGCATGCTGGGAGTTGTAGTCTTGCAACAGCTGGAGGATCGCAGTTGACATGCCTGCTCTATAGACCGGAGTCTATGGAGGATCTCCAGACCCTCTATGACTGCAGTCTAGGAGGTCTCACATGCTGCAGGACCTCCTCTATAGACTGGGTGTCAGACGTCTGTGACGGATCCTCTAGGATCTTCACATACCTCTCTGACCCACAGTCTATAGAGGATCCTCACACACCTCCCTGACCCCCAGTCTATAGAGGATCCTCACACACCTCCCTGACCCCCAGTCTATAGAGGATCCTCACACACCTCCCTGACCCCCAGTCTATAGAAGATCTCCATATACCCCTCCCCCAAGTACAGTAGTGTATACTGTCAATATGCAATCCTGCAGACCACCAGTAACACCCTAATAACAGTCCACACAAGACAGAGCAGCCTCCACATCACCCGGAGGATTCAATCACCTGACGTTAGCTCGCTCATCTCCACTGCCTCCAGTACATGTCCAAACGCGTCTCCACAAACCCGCCAATCACGGAGCCGCCCGTGCCCCCCTCCCGGCCAACCACAGCGCGCTCTGTAATCTGCGACCAATCACAGCGCTGTTAACATTCTCTGGCCAATCACTTCTTCATCGGCTTCTACCAATCAGTGCGCGCGCGTCCCCCTGTGCGTTCCAAACTTGCGCGGCGCGCATTCTTCTGCGTTCCAGGCGTCGGGCGCGCGCCATCTGTTGCTCGCCTGAAGCGAGCTCAGGTGTGTTGCTGCGTCGGGGGCGCGCTTTCGGGTCGGAGTTTCGGTTCCGGTTGTTTCTTTCCGTACAGCAGACGCTGGGAAGAGAGTTTGGGTGAGTAAAGGGGAATAAGTCCTGGGAATATGTAATTGTTAGGGGCTGGAGCCGGGGTTCAGAGGGTGCTGCTCCGGGGCAGGTGCATGCTCATTGGGGGGGTCTTCCAAGTGTGGCTGAAGTTCTCATTTTTTTTATTTTTAACCAATGCAAATAATTTTTTTTTAGCCAAACTGTTACTAAATCAAGTGTTATAACTTGCAGATTTATAAGCAGTGCCTAAAAATTTAGGAAAAAGTTGCAGGTTGCTTTGGTTACCATGGTAGCGGCTACCAAAATCCATATGAAGACCTTTTGTGTGGTTTTATGTCACTTCAGCTCCGTGCAATGAAAATGACTGCAGTTTTTACTTTGTTTCAATTTTGTGTTTAAGACCACTGCTTGCAGGCAGTGAATGGAAACATTTTTGTTTTGGCTTCACTCTTAGAAACAAAAAGGAAATGGAAGCCAAAGGCGAATCAGTCCCGTCGGCAGCGCCCACCGGGGGAGATTTATCAAAGGTGGCCTATAGGAAAACTGGTTTAGTTGCCCCTAGCAACCAATCGGATCAATCCTTTTTTTTTCCAAAGCAGCTCTGACAAACGAAAGGCGGAATCTGATTGGTTGCTAGGGGCAACGAAGCCAGTTTTCCTCTGCACCGCTGACTGTGGTGGGATCTGTCCGGTTTCCGTTATGGCGTCCGCCGTTTTACCGGCCAGAATAACGCAGCGGGCTGCACCGTGTTGCCAAGCTTCCAGAATCTGCGCCACAGGCTTCTAAACGAAGCCTGACCGGACTGAAACTTGACTTTACGGCTGGGGTTCATATAAAAGCTCTGTAAGCATCCGTATTATGGGCGAACTGGGACGCGGCCGTGACTTGTGACGCAGAAATGCGCGCGTATTACGCTCATGTGAACCCGACTTGTCCCATAGTCCTAGTCACAAGAGAGCGGTCAATCACCGGTGTCACATAACCTTTAACCCTTTGGATGTAAAGCAGAATGCTTCTATCCACAGACAGCAAGCAGAGATCTTGTAGATAGTGAGAAATTGAAGCATAGGGTTTAGTGTTGAGCGAACTTGTGTTTTAAGTTCTGCGTCCAAAGTTCGGGTTATCGAAGAATCCCGTTATGGATCCCAAATTCCGTTATGGTCCGTGGTAGCGGAATCCATTACGGGATTATTCGATAACCCCAACTTTGGACGCAGAACTTAAAACACAAGTTCGCTCAATCCTAGTAGGGTTATCCCGGGATGATAGTGTATCACCTGTGCTGTGGGGGTCTGACGACTGTGGGGTCCACCGCCCCCGGTCCTAGGTTTCTATGGAGTTCTAGTCAGTAATCCCGGTTATATGACGTTATCTCCTATCCACAGGGTAGGGGTAACTATTAGGTCGGTGGGGGTCCTGCTGCTGGGACCCCGTGGAGCCCCCTGAAATGAATGGAGAGGCGGGTCGGGAGTGATGGAGATCGGTGAGCGCTGTAATTGGCTGTCTCCGGAACTCCCATAGAAATGAATGGAGCGGCTGCAGGATGCCCGACCTCCTGCTCCATTTGGATAGGGGATAATGTCCTACTGGAACACCCCTTAAAATCCATGCTTGGGAGTCATGTGGGCGGACCTGTCGGTGAATGCTTAGGCATGCGGTTAGCGGTCAGGCGCCGATAGGACCGCCCACATGACTCCTGAGCCTAGAAAGAGCAGAGGTTTGATATGTATAATTTACAACTCGCTGAATATTTTCCGGCTCTGTATTCCGCTGCCTGCAGAGTACAGGCTGCACCCTGCGGATTATAGACTTTACTGTCTATAGCACTGTTATGACTTCTATTACGCAGGGTATAAATCTCCGCTCAGTAGATGACACTCATTATCTCCTTCCTCCAGGTATTAGTAGCGCGTCCTCGTTGTCAGTGTTGGACGCGTTCAGACTAATGGACGCGGTGACGATTGCCAAGAGATTTAGTGACTTGAAGGTGTCTCTTTGGGGACGGTGGAGGACTGAAGTCTCCTTCGTTTAGGAAAAAAATGTTACCTAAAACCCAGCACCGGCGCCCATCTTCTCCCACGTAGTCCTACAGAGAGGATAGGGCCACACAGAGCGTATATCATGCGGACTTCCCACCGCGTAGTACGCTAGCTGCAAAGTGGATGAGGTTCCACCAAATAAACGTCTGTTTCATTCTGCGGAGTTCTCCCTTTGCGGTGCAGAAGGTGAAATCCGCAGCGGAAAGCCCGCCCTGCGTGGACCTACCCTTAAAGGGGTTGTCCAGGATCCCCTCGGGTTTGAGTTACCTTATACAAGAGTCGCACTCCCCTGGTCCCTGCTGCCCCAGTCCTGCACCCATGGCTACATCCGATGATCTTACCGGTCCCAGGCTTTGTTGATTTCCGGGTGAGCTGCCGACGGGGTGACGGACGCCGCTGCGGCAAATGATGTGCTGCTTGGAGACCTGTCGCCCCCGTGGGCGGTCATTGGCTGCAGCGGCACACATGACCCCATCCACAGCCTGCCCAGAAAATCGCCGAACGTAGCCGGGGTGGCGGGGCGGAGGGATAGTCACCAGTGGAGTGTGATCCATGCAGGGGGGCTAACTGAAAACCTAGGGGATCCTGGACAACCCCTATAATTCTCAGTGACCTTTGCACTGGCAGCACTGGTGATCAGACTGGTTTGCCATGTGAAGCTGTAACTGGGCGGCAGCCCCAAGTGAGTTTGGGGGTGCAGTTTACTAAAACTTTGAAGTTCTCCCTAATGGGTATTTACATTGGGCAATTCGATTGTGTGATCCCACGAACCTTCAATAGACCGTAGATCAGGGATCAGCAACCTCCGGCACTCCAGCTGTTCAGAAACTACAACTCCCAGAATGCTTCATTCACTTCTATGGGAGTTAGAAGAGCAGCCGAGCATGTTTGCATGCTGGGAGTTGTAGTTTCACAGCAGCTGGAGTGCCGAAGGTTGCTGATCTCTGCCGTAGATGATAATTTGGCAAATGCTCCACGTTCCTTTATTTTTATTTTTCCCAGTGACAGCGCCACTCCGGTCCGTAGGCTGTGTCTGGTATTGCAGATTGGTCTAATTTACAGTCAAGGGGTATTCCCATCTCAAGCGATGGTGCCGTCACTTAAAAGGGCTAGCCCATGAAGAGTGTCACCTATCCACAGGGTAGGTGGTAAATGTCAGATTGCAGGGGACCCCCAACAATCCCGAGAACGGAGGGTCCCTGTGCACTGCCGCTCCATTCAGAGCAGGAACTGGAGGAGCCTCCGTTCTAAGGATTGCTGGGGGTCCCAGTGTTCATGTATTTATCACCTATTCTGTGGCACAACCCCTTTAATAAATGGTGGGGTGTCGGACCTCCGAGACCCCCGCCCATCCTCATAATGAGGATGTACCGCGCCCCCTTAAGTCTTCCCCTTCAGAGCAGCACCCCAGCCACACCGCATTACCCGTACATTCAAGTGAATGGGTGTGGCAGCAAGTCTCTGCACATTCGGGCGGCCAAGAGTGAGCGCTGCTCTGCAGGGAAAACTTAGAAGAGGGTGCAGCACTCATGGGAATACCCCTTTAAGGAAATGTATTGGCTTTACAGGGGCGATGCTCGTTGAGCTCATTTTAAGGACACCCTTGATGTCTTGAGCTCATGTAATGTGCTTCTTCTTTCAGGTCTGAGAATGGGAGATCCTGGTCCCTATCCCAGTGATGGGGGGAGCCGTGCGCCAAGGAAACACAAATCCGAGCAGCGCAGTAGTCGTGCCAACACACGGGACAGTCACTCCGACGTTCAGAACGGCTACCACAATGAGAGGGCTCCGAGCAGGGACCACCATGAGCGTAGCAAACATCGGCCCCGAGAAAGAGACGACCATCATGGAGACAGGAGACAAGACAGGCACCGGGAAGACAGGAATCGGGGCCAGTATCAGGAAAGGGAGAAGCACTATGGGGACAAGGAGCAGGACAAGGAGCAGGACAAGAGCAGAGACCGATATAAGGAGAGGGACAAGCACAGCAGATATGAAGCTGACAGGAGCCGGAATCACTACGAGGAAAGAGACGGTTATTACAGAGAGAGCAGTCCCCCCCCATATGAGGAAAGAGACCATCAATACAGAGAGAGAAGCCGTAACCGTTTCGATGAACAGGAAAGACGTCAAGAGCGTTACTTGCAAAGTGTAGACCGACAGGGACTTCCAACAGACAAAAAACAGCCAGAATATTACTATTCATCTGAGAGGTAAGTACGGTATTATAGTATATTCTTGTACATAGGGGGTCAGTATTATAGTAGTAATATTCTTGTACATAGGAGCAGTAATATAGTAGTTATATTCTTGTACATAGGGGGCAGTAATATAGTAGTTATATTCTTGTACATAGGAGGCAGTATTATAGTAGTTATATTCTTGTACATAGGAGACAGTATTATAGTAGTTATATTCTTGTACATAGGAGGCAGTATTATAGTAGTTATATTCTTGTACATAGGAGACAGTATTATAGTAGTTATATTCTTGTACGTAAGAGGCAGTATTATAGTAGTTATATTCTTGTACATAGGAGCAGTATTATAGTAGTTATATTCTTGTACATAGGAGCAGTATTATAGTAGTTATATTCTTGTACATAGGAGCAGTATTATAGTAGTTATATTCTTGTACATAGGAGCAGTATTATAGTAGTTATATTCTTGTACATAGGAGCAGTATTATAGTAGTTATATTCTTGTACATAGGAGCAGTATTATAGTAGTTATATTCTTGTACATAGGAGGCAGTATTATAGTAGTTATATTCTTGTACATAGGAGCAGTATTATAGTAGGTATATTCTTGTACATAGGAGCAGTATTATAGTAGTTATATTCTTGTACATAGGAGCAGTATTATAGTAGTTATATTCTTGTACATAGGAGCAGTATTATAGTAGTTATATTCTTGTACATAGGAGCAGTATTATAGTAGTTATATTCTTGTACATAGGAGGCAGTATTATAGTAGTTATATTCTTGTACATAGGAGCAGTATTATAGTAGTTATATTCTTGTACATAGGAGGCAGTATTATAGTAGTTATATTCTTGTACATAGGAGGCAGTATTATAGTAGTTATATTCTTGTACATAGGAGGCAGTATTATAGTAGTTATATTCTTGTACATAGGAGCAGTATTATAGTAGTTATATTCTTGTACATAGGAGGCAGTATTATAGTAGTTATATTCTTGTACATAGGAGGCAGTATTATAGTAGTTATATTCTTGTACATAGGAGCAGTATTATAGTAGTTATATTCTTGTACATAGGAGGCAGTATTATAGTAGTTATATTCTTGTACATAGGAGGCAGTATTATAGTAGTTATATTCTTGTACATAGGAGGCAGTATTATAGTAGTTATATTCTTGTACATAGGAGGCAGTATTATAGTAGTTATATTCTTGTACATAGGAGGCAGTATTATAGTAGTTATATTCTTGTACATAGGAGGCAGTATTATAGTAGTTATATTCTTGTACATAGGAGCAGTATTATAGTAGTTATATTCTTGTACATAGGAGCAGTATTATAGTAGTTATATTCTTGTACATAGGAGACAGTATTATAGTAGTTATATTCTTGTACATAGGAGCAGTATTGAAAACTGATTGTCATTACACTTCATAGGTCATTCCCTACATCAGGGCCCGAGCTGCAGGACCTGGAGTATTATGAAGCAGAACCGGAAGGTGGGATCTTGGATTGTCACAAATGCAAATATCTGTGCACCGGACGTGGTAAGTTACCTTTCATATAAGGTTATGTACAACAGGTTGTAATTTAGGAAGAAAAAATCATTCATCATTCTTCATGTAATATTGCGTAACCTGTCAAATACTATGTTATTTTGTTCTGATTTGGTTACATTGTGCTCCAGTTACATCCGAAGCTGCTTTCTGAATTCTATCGATTGCTCTACCCGTCATTACTTCCATCATGTAATAGACTCCGCCGCGTGTGACTCCTGTAATACCGTCCAGCTTGCGGTATTACCCACTGGTACATGGTATGAGACATTATAATGTAAACCGCATTACGACCCGTCATAAATCACTCTGTGCAAACGCCTATCCAGCAGGGGGCAGCAGTAAGCTGCCGGGTCACGCAGCCTGAGCGCTTATAACATAGGAATTTTCAATGCAGCTCTGGATGTGAGTGGAGTATAGGTCGTCCAATAGATGTGGGTTTTATAAATGTTTTGTATACGGGCGATAACCCTGTGGCTCCTGCACCCCCCTCCGCCCTCCGGACACAGAATCCGTTGTGTAGGACACAGTGCGGTTTGGATACAGTCCCAGAAAGGAAAACACGAGTCACCTCTGTCATTTTAAAGTCATTTTTCCTGTTCTTCAAGCTGAGTTGAAAAAGTAAGAAAACAATTATCATCACCCCGGGCTCCTGCATCGGGGGCCCGGCTCTTTTTGTCTTCATTGTTCTACCAAAGAAAACAGAGGAAATTTCCTGTGGTGACGGTGCAGCTTCATTCATATTTGTGTCCTGCGCCTCCTGATCAAGATGTCCCACCGATCTCCGGATATTGAGGCGCAGCGGACGCAGGCTCCTCCGTCTAATTCCACATGTAACGCCGCTGTGCCGCTTCTGGGGTGGTATTCCTCACCATACATGTAGCAGTGGTTACCGGATTAAAGGGACACTATGGATATACTTCTGTAAGTCACTCCATGTACTCTACTTCCTTCTTTATTCGGATTTGTAGCGCAGCAGACAGCCGCGCTTAAAGGGGTTGTCCGGAGAAAACCAGACAACCTCGGGAATCCACATAAAATAAAGAACCGGTATATACTTACCTGACAGATCCTGTGCTGCTTTTCTGGTTGTCCTGACAGGGCTCTGTAGACCTGGGTGCGGGAGTGATGTCATCTTGATAAGGCTACTTTCACACTAGCGTTTTTTGTGGTTCCGTCATGGATCTGCAAAAACGCTTCCGTTACAATAATGCAACCGCATGCGTCCGTCATGAACGGATCCGGTTGTATTATGTCTTCTATAGCCATGACGGATCCGTCTTGAACACCATTAAAAGTCAATAGGGGACGGATCCGTTTTCTGTTGTGCCAGATTGTGTCAGAGAAAACGGATCTGTCCCCATTGACTTACATTGTGTGCCAGGACGGATCCGTTTGGCTCCGCTTCGTCAGGCGGACAGCAAAACACTGCAGGCGGCTTCCAGAGCGGAATGGAGACTGATCGGAGGCAAACTGACGCATTCTGAGCGGATCCTTTTCAATTCAGAATGCAAGAACGGAACAGTTTTGGACAGCTTCTGAGAGCCCTGAATGGATCTCACAAACAGAAATCCAAAACGCGAGTGTGAAAGTAGCCTAATATGTGACAGCTGCAGCCAGTCGCTGGCCTCAGTGTTCCATCCGACGAGGCGAGTAAATAGTTGCAGCAGGCACGTGGTAAATAAAGCCAGAGCAGCAACACGTGCCCTGTCAGCTAGTACTCGCCAGTTCCTTATTTCAGGGGGTTATCAAATTTCCTTCCCAAATTTCTTCCGTTTCCCTCTCTGTCAGACTATGGCCTCATGCATACGAACGTATTTTGGGTCCGCGTCCGATCCGCATATTTTGTGGCTCGGGCGCGGACCCATTCACTTCAATGGGGCCACAAAAGATGCGGAGAGCACTCCGTGTGCTGTCCGCGTCCTTCGCTCTGTTCCGTGGCCCCGCAAAAAAATATATAGCATGTCCTATACTTGTCTGTTTTGCAGAAAAGAATAGGCATTTCTACAATGGGCCACGTTCTGTTCCGCAAATTGCAGAACGGAACGCTGAACAGCTTCCGTGTTTTGCAGATCCGCGGATTGCAGACCGCAAAACACCTACGTTCGTGTGCATGAGGCCTATCACTGTGACCAGTGAGGGAAGATGGTGCGTGACTGAATTAAAGGGTCACACATTACACTGATAAGTGCATCTTTATCTAGGCCTGTCATTAGAATTGCCATACTGTTATCCTAAATTCTACTGATCTACAATTATACTAGCAGATAACCTATTTCCCCTCGCAGCAGCAGTAAAATAACAGTGTTTTTTTTATTCATATAGTATCTGTCTATATACTTTAGCGTTTCCGGCAGGATAGGGCCGATTTTGTGGCGTATTTGCTGCAGATTTTACCCTCCGCCTTGCAAAGGTGCATTCCCTGACAGAATTCCGCAACCCACGACGGATGTGCTGCCGATTTAAAATCCACGCCGCAGGTCAAGGCGTGTGCAGGTTTTTATGGGCGACATTTGTGAAAAGCTCCCTCGCTCTCCTGCTGGATATGCTGCGGATTGTCTGCAGCCTTACGATGTGTCTTAGACATCGTCATTTCGCCTGCGCTAATCGAGAGGGTGTGGCTTAATATTCAGGTCGCGCCAAAGTTGCACCAAAGTTTAGGTGCACAGTAGGCCAACTAAGCTAAAGGCAGGACAGTCTAACGCTGCGCCGGATTTCTCATCCAGGATCGGCCACAGTGATAAATCTGGGGCAGTTCTAGACTGTGCGGTTTGAGGTTTACACTGTCCAAAAATTCGGAAGGATTCGTAAAAGGCCCCCATTGTGTACAGTAAGGTACTTACCGCCACATTGCTCACCGCAGTTATGCCCTGTATGTTGTGTGTCCGGTGTTATATGACATGGTCACAAGGCATGTTACTTCAGCTGTGGATGATTATGGGGGCCCAGACTGCAATGGCGGGGGGGGATATCGGTAAGTAATTTGGCGTTAAAATCCGTAGGGGATGCAAAATAGCTGTTTTTAATATATTCACACACAGTTGCAGAAATTTCTGTGAAAATTTAGGCCGATACATGTGAATGGGATTTTTTAAATTTATTTTTTCTGTGGGCCGTATTCAGAAGTATACCGTATTCTGCTCTGTATGACTATACCCTTAAAGGGGTTTTCCAATTACCGTAATTTATGCTGACGAATAGGTCATCAGTATCTGATCTGAAGAGGCCCGAATCCCTGGACTCCTGCTGATCAGCTGTTTGGGAAGGCAGCAGCAGCGGCTTCCCCTAGGCCGGCGACGTCACGGGCCTTAGACGCAGCTCAGCCTCGTTCACTTCTATGGGGGCGAGCTGCTCCTAGGGCAGGGATGGGCAAACTAAGGCCCTCTAGCTGTTGTAAAACTACAATTCCCATCATGCTGTGCTGTAGGCTGATGGCTGTCAGCAGTGTTTGCATGCTGGGAGTTGTAGTCTTGTAACAGCTGGAGAGCCGCAGTTTGCCCATCCCTGGCCTAGGGCATGTGACCTGTGGTCGTGACGTCACTGGCCTGCGAGCCCCTCTGATTGACGGGGTCCCGGGTGTCGGACCCCCACCAATCGGATGCTGATGACCTATCCAGAGGATGGATCGGCAGTCTGTAAAAGGTGGATAACCCCTTTAATGGAGCCATCACAGCTTTGTTAAACCCTCTTATAATGGATTCCAGCGGACTTTCACTTTTTTGACGGAAATAGCAGTGCGGACTATGCTATTCTCGCCAGTTAAATCCTGCAGAGATCTGACATGGAGAATGGCGCTAATGTGAACAGAGCCCAAGAGCGTTCTGATAGACGAGGCCCCAGTACGTGTGCTTCGTGTAACTACTACTTCCAGCATGCCTCCATTGACGCACCTTGTTTCTGGCATCTTTTTCGTTGCTGTATCGGGAGTTTTTAATTTTTTTTTACAATTCGGTGATTGCTGCCAGTTCCCGAACCTTCCACCTTGACCTTCGCACCTTCAGCTCTTAATCTGGGTTTATTGCATGGGCGCGGGTATTTTTATTTGTATGTGAAGGTTCATAATTGAGTCTTGTTGTAAAGATAAGAGAAGAAATGTGCATTTACACCAGTTTTCCTACCTGTGGCTCTACAGCTGTTCTAAAACTACAACTCCCATCATGCTCCAACAGCAGAGTTGTAGTTTTACAACCGCCGCAGAGCCGCAAGACATCCTATATTTAAAGGGGTTGTCCCATGAAAAATATTCTACGTTTTTCAAACCAGCACCTGGATCTCAATGGTTCTGTATTTGCATGTTAAAAATAAAAACTAGTATAGCCACTGGGTTATTCAATAGATGCATCCTTATAGCGCCACCTGCTGTTTGTTATTTTCCTTATTTCTCTGTCCACCTCGCTGAGGTGGTCACATGCGCATCCTTCAACTGCCACCGCTCTATCTTCTGTTTGAAGCTTTGATCGTTACTGGTGGAAAGCTGCATCAGTAAGGACACACCCCAAGATTTGATAGGGACAGAGTTGCAGCAGAACAGAAACGTCTCCTGAGCTGTGATAGGGAGAAAGCTGCAGCTAAAACAGCACACCCCGGGGCTGTGATAGGGATAGAACTGCAGCAGAAAGGACATGCTCCCCTGAGCTGTGATGGGAAGAAAACTGCAGCAGAATGGACTTGCTCCCCTGAGCTGTGATAGGGAGAGAACTGCAGCAGAATGGACATGCTCCCCTGAGCTGTGATAGGGAGAGAGCTGCAGCAGAATGGACATGCTCCCCTGAGCTGTGATAGGGAGAGAACTGCAGCAGAATGGACATGCTCCCCTGAGCTGTGATAGGGAGAGAACTGCAGCAGAATGCTCCCCTGAGCTGTGATAGGGAGAGAACTGCAGCAGAATGGACATGCTCCCCTGAGCTATGATAGGGAGAAAACTGCAGCAGAATGGACATGCTCCCCAGAGCTGTGAAAGGAAGAGAGCTGCAGCAAAATGGACACACCGCCTGAGCTGTGATAGTGAACTGCAGCAGAAGGGACACATCTCCTGAACTGTGATAGACAGCTGAAGCTGAAAGGATACACCCCCTGCGCTGTGATAGGGAGAGAACTGCAGCAGAACGGACACGTCTCCTCAGCTGTGATAGGAAGAGAGCTGCAGCAGAAAGGACACCCCCCTGCTCTGTGATAGGGAGACAACTGCAGCAGGAGGGGCATGGCCCCATAGCTGTAATAGGGAGAGATCTGCAGCAGAAAGGACACCTCTCTTCTCGATACAGATGCAACACAAAGCAGAACCCATAGACAGGTGTGGTGTTGGGAGGAAGCAGCCATTTTTCTAATTCTAAACAGCTCCTTTAAAGTCCTAAATCGCTTTTGGGGGCATTTTTTATCATTGCATTCTGCTCATTTTGGTAAAAAAAAAATGTAAACCGTTTTTTAATTTTATTATTAAAAATGTTCAACAGTTTTTTTTTTCTACAGCTTTCGCTTTTGTGCATCTGCTGCTTCCAGCTCACAGTGAATCCCTCAGGCAGCTGCTCTGACGGCTGCAGCCTTTATATTTCCTAACAGCTCATTAGGCCTCTTTGCGGTCTGCAAAAAATACGGATGATGTCCGTGTGCATTTTGTTTTTTGTGGAACGGAACTGCTGGCCCCTGATAGAACAGTCCTATCCTTGTCCGTTATCTTTGAACAGACGGAAATACGGAAACAGAAGTCATACAGAGTACCTTCCATTTTTTTTGCGAATCCATTGAAATTAATGGTTACGTATATGGTCCATATACGGAATGCAAAAAACGGAGCGGAAACGGAAGAAAAAAACTTTGTGTGCATGTAGCCAAACACTCATGATTGCCAAATTCCTATCTATTGGATGATCATTAAAGGGGTCCTCCCACTTCAGTAAGTTGCATTTATTATGTAGCGAAAGTTAATACAAGGCTCTTACTAATGTATTGGGATTCTCCATGTTGCCTCCTTTGCTGGCTGGATTAATTTTTCCATCACATTTTACCTTGCTGGTTTCCATGGTTACGACAACCCTGTAATCCATCAGTGGTGGTCGTGCTTGCACACTCTAGGAAAAAGCGCCGACCTCTCTGGTAGCTGGTACTGTGGGGGCGCACATGGGCTTGTGCTTTTTCTATATTGTGGAAGCACGACCACCACTGATGGATTGCAAGGTGGTCGTAACCATGGAAACGAGCAGTGTACAATGCGATGGAAAAATGAATTCAGCCAGCAAAGGAGGCAACATGGAGAATCACAATACATTAGGAAGAACCTTGTATTAACTTTCTCTACATAAGAAATGCCATTTGCTGAAGTGAGAGGACCCCTTTAAGCTTAATTGAGTGTTTATGAGCTGTCAGGAGTTCAGAGATGAGAGCTAGAAAAAGTGGATGGAAAACCGGAACATTTTTAATAATAAATAACTGAAAAAATGATTTTTAGCCCAAAAGAGTAAAATTCAATAATGAAAAAAAAAATTCCCCGGTCTCCATAGCTTTCAAATCAAGGTTGTTCACGTTTTCTTCTTGTAGCCAAGCATAGGACATATTCTATCTTTGGGTGGAATGGACATACGGATGCGGAAGCCACATGGATCACGCATCTGGTTTCTGCATCCGTATGTCTGTTCCGCAAAAGGTCAGAACATGTCCACAGACCCATTGAAGTCAACGGATCTGCAAAACAACGCAGGCGGCACGGCACGTAGGCTAAATTCGTATCTTGCGGACCACAAAATTTATATGGTCGTGTGCATGAAGCCACGGTCTTCGGTCTGTTGTCCGCATCTTCTACGGCCCATTGAAATGAATGGGTCCACACACGTTATGCAAAATAGGAATGGATGCGGACTCATTTATGCGGACGTGTGAATGGACCCTTAAAGGGGTCCTCTCACTTCAGCAAGTGGCATTTATCATGTTGAGAAAGTTAATACAAGCCACTTACTAATGTATTGTAATTCTCCATGTTGCCTCCTTTGCTGGCTGGATTCATTTTCCCATTTCATTATACACGGCTCGTTTCCATGGTTACGACCACCCTGCAATCCAGCAGCGGTGGTCGTGCTTGCACACTATAGGAAAAAGTGTCCGGACTGTGGGATCTCACATAGGCTGGTGCTTTTTTCTATGCTGTGCAAGCACGACCACCGCAGATGGATTGCAGGGTGGTCGTAACCATGGAAACGAGCCGTGTATAATGTGATGGAAAAATGAATCCAGCCAGCAAAGGAGTCAATATGGAGAATCACAATACATTAGTAAGGGGCTTGTAGTAACTTTCTCTACATGATAAATGCCACTTGCTGAAGTGAGAGGACCCCTTTAATGACTGGGAAAACACCTTTAAACCCCATTGATGAACTGCGAGGCATGAGGTGTGACTTAAAGGAAATGTCCATATGTTTTCCATGTGTAATAATTGTCAGTTTTAAAGGCATTTTGCCCCGTAAAGTCCTTTCCTGCCTCCTTCTATTCTCAGGATAGCCCTAGAGGCTGCGTGACCGACCCGACCAGCTGCAGCACCAGTAGCACTGGGGCAGAGGCATCAGAACCAGTGAAATGTAAAAGTGTGTAGTTGCCCAGGGCAACCGGCAAGATTTTATCTTTCCATTTTTAAAGGCCCAGCGCTCCATTTTTCATTTGCTTCGGTTTTGATAAATCTCCTCCAGTGTTCACTGCTCTGGGGCTGTGCTGCAGCGACGGGCTCCTCCGCTACAGTCCCTTCATTCTCCAGGTCAGTGGAAAAGAAATCTGCTCATTGACAGCAAGCAGAGATCTTGAAACCAAGAAGGAATATTGGAACCCTTTTGATACACAAATGATAAGCGCTACTTACCTGAGAAAGTACTTTGAGGGTGGACAAGGCAAGCGGGGAAGCAGATGGGGCGAAGAACCCGTCACCTGCACACGGAGGCAATGTAGAAGTTATCCAGGATTCCAAAAATATGGCCGACTGCTTCCAGAAAGAGCGCCACCCGTCCGTGTGTCTACTGCAGTGTTTCCCAACCAGTGTGCCTCCAGCTGTTGCAAAACTACAACTCCCAGCATGCCTGAACAGCCAAAGGCTGTCCAGGCATGCTGGGAGTTGTAGTTTTGCAACATCTGGAGGCACACTGGTTGGGAAACACTGGTCTACTGCTGCCGCTGGGATCCATCAAAGTGAATGAGAATCGGCTGCAATACCACCTACAACCTGTGGACAAGGGTGGCGCTGTTTTGTTTTTTTGTGAAGCGCGGAGCCATGTTCTTCTAGCTGTGGACAACCCCTCTCAGTGATCCAATGAACGCTGCCATAGTGTGTAGGTGACATATGGCGATTTCCACCAGCGGGCAACTTAGAGGGCTGTAATATTTATAATGTGCCTATAGAAATGTGAAGGGCCCACCACAGTTAGCGTATGTCGACTTGTGAGTAGGACGATAAGTTGTAATGTAGAAGATCCATTGGAATGATTGTATTAGGGAATTGCCTTAAAGGGGCTGTGTCACTTCAACAAATAGCATGTAGAGAAAGTTAATACCAGGCACTTACTAATGTATTGTGATTCTCCATGTTGCCTCCTCTGCTGGCTGGATTCATTTTTCCATCACATTATACACGGCTCATCTCCATGGTTACGACCACCCTGCAATCCATCAGCGGTGGTCGTACGTGCACACTATAGGAAAAGGTACGAGCCCATGTGCGCTCCCACGGTCTCAGCCACCAGCGAGGACGGCACTTTTTCCTATAGTGTGCAAGCACGGCCACTGCTGATGGATTTCAGGGTGGTCGTAACCATGGAGACGAGCAGGGTATAATGTGATGGAAAATTGAATCCAGCCAGCAAAGGAGGGAATATGGAGAATCACAATACATTAGTAAGTGCCTTGTATTAACTTTCTCTACATGCTATTTGTTGAAGTGACACAG
The DNA here is from genome assembly GCA_033119425.1 of Bufotes viridis. Taxonomy (NCBI): domain Eukaryota; kingdom Metazoa; phylum Chordata; class Amphibia; order Anura; family Bufonidae; genus Bufotes; species Bufotes viridis. The sequence goes on from CM065598.1 coordinate 99,198,699, forward strand.
CCCCTTTAAGGTTCAATTAAGAAAAACTTCAGCTCTTAAAGGGATTCTCCACCAAAATATATTTATACCAAAATGTTTAATGTTTTCCCTGAAAGATGGGAACAGCAGCAGTTCATGTCCTGCCAAGTCTTTGCCCTTAGTTCGTTGCTAGGTTTGTGCTGCTTGACAACTCCATTGTAAGGAGTGTGGTTGCTAAGCAGTGTATTAATAGCAACCAGACTGGCTCTGATGCTATACCATTGGCTGGCTCAGCCTGCACTATTAATCAGATTTTTGTGAAGATACATTTTAGTAGCCTGCAGTTTTAAAGGGGTTATCCGTTAATTAGTATTAATGGATAACCTATAGGGGTCCGACACCTGGGACCCCCACTGATCTGTTGTTAGAAGAGGCCGATGCCCCTTCCTAGGCCATGTGCCGTCACTGTACATCGGTCACATGGCCTAGTTGCAGCTCAGCCCCATTGATGTGAATGGGCCTAAGCTGCAATTCCAAGCACAACCACTATACAATGTACGGTGCTGTGCTTGTAAAGCTTCCGGGAGCCCGCTGTACTCGCCAGAGCTCCGGTGAGCTCTGATCGGAGCATAAATCATCATTATATTGACCAGGATAACCCCTTTAATCAGACTTTTTTGATAGTTGATAGTTTTTACTAGCCCGCGGTATTAGATTTTTGTGAAGATATATTTTAGTAGCCTGCAGAATTAAAATGTATCTTCAAAAAATCTAAATACTGCAGGCTACTAATCCGATTTCTTGAAGATACATTTTATTACTCTGCAGTATTAATCAGATTTTTTTGAAGATACATTTTAGTAGCTTTCCGTATTGGGGCTCGTTCACACGACCGTATGGTTTTGCGGTCCGTTTTTAACATATCCGTTCTTCTGTTTTTGATTTCAGGAGTGTTTCCGTTTCGCTTCCGTTCCGTATGGTTTCCATTTGTGATCCGTTTTTTGCAGATCGGAAACGGAAGCATATAATAATGTTTTAACAGTAAGCACATTGAAAAATTGGGCTGGGCATCAAATTTTCAATAGATGCTTCCGCAAAAACGGAATGGATACGGAAGACATACCGATGCATTCCGTTTTTTTAAACGGCCTCATTGACTTGGATTGAGCCACGGAACGTGATTTGCGGGCAATAATAGGACATGACTCAAAATGTAGCGGAACAGAAATGGAATGCATACGGAGTACATTCCGCTTTCTTTGCGGACCCATTGAAATGAATGGTTCCGTATACGGATGGTATACTGAGCGCAAAATGCGCTCGTGTGAACGATCCCTTAGTCAGATTTTTTTGAAGATACATTTTAGTAGCCTGCAGTATTAATCAGATTTTTTTGAAGATACATTTTAGTAGCCTGCAGTATTAATCAGATTTTTTTGAAGATACATTTTAGTAGCCTGCAGTATTAATTAGATTTTTTTTTTGAAGATACATTTTAGTAGCCTGCAGTATTAATCAGATTTTTTTTTTTGAAGATACATTTTAGTAGCCTGCAGTATTAATCAGATTTTTTTTGAAGATACATTTTAGTAGCCTGTAGTATTAATCAGATTTCTTTTGAAGATACATTTTAGTAGCCTGCAGTATTAATCAGATTTTTTTGAAGATACATTTTAGTAGCCTGCAGTATTAATCAGATTTTTTTTGAAGATACATTTTAGTAGCCTGTAGTATTAATCAGATTTCTTTTGAAGATACATTTTAGTAGCCTGCAGTATTAATCAGATTTTGTTTGAAGATACATTTTAGTAGCCTGCAGTATTAATCAGGTTTTTGTTTTGAAGATACATTTTAGTAGCCTGCAGTATTAATCAGATTTTTTTGAAGATACATTTTAGTAGACTGCAGTATTAATCAGATTTTTTTGAAGATACATTTTAGTGGACTGCAGTATTAATCAGATTTTTTTGAAGATACATTTTAGTGGAGAACCTCTTTACCTGATGCATTAATATGTGTTAATTCTCCCCGATCTAATGTGTCTTCGTCTGCTCTCCATCTTTTCAGCTTGCTGTCAGCTTGTGGAAGTTCTGCTCAACATGCTGATCCTGATATGCTGCTCCGTGTCCTACAACTCCACTGGGGGCTTCACTGGGATCACTAACCTGGGAGGAATTTATTATTACCAGTTTGGGGGGGCGTACAGCGGCTTTAGCGGTGCAGATGGAGAGAAGGCTCAGGAGCTAGACGTCCAGTTTTACAATCTAAAGCTTCCCACAGTCACCGCTTCCATGGCCTTTGGGGGCGCAATAATGGCTTTCAGTTGCCTTATGGTCCTTCTTGGTGTTCTCAGAGTCCCGTGGCACTGGCCAATATGGCTGTTGGTGGAGTGCGGGTTAGACATTGTCATTGCTGTGGGCTACATGCCGGCCCTGTATTTCTACTTCAAGCACCTACAGGACGGTTATAATTCTCAGGTTTGCAAAGACCGCGAGGCTCTGTATAGCAGCAAGGGCTACCAAGGCTTTAGCTGCGCCTTACATGGGGCTGACATTGCTGCCGCCCTCTTTGCTTGCATGGCCATCATAACCTTTTTCATGAGCGCTGTGCTGGCTATTAAGGGTTTCCGAACAGTCCGCCGCCAGAAAAAGAAGCCAGTTAACCCCCTTGAATTCTAGTCCATGTCTCTCTTACCCCCGCCTTGTTGTCCAAGTCTTGTAAATACATGTTATATGGTGTATTGTGCAGCTTTGTATAAAATAAAAACTTATATACAATGATTTATTAATCTAAAGTGTGAAAACTGCATTTTAAATGAGGTGTCACTGATGCAGATCAGTTCGCTCCGGCTGATTGTAGGTGGTCCTGCTTTCAGAAAATGAAACCACTTTTCCCAGTCTAAATTAAAATTCTCCTACCTGTTTTTTGTCTCCACGGTAACAGACTACAAACAAATCTTGTGTAGTCTGGTCCTCCAGTCATACTGCCATCCATTTGTCCCTACTTCTTGCTAACCAGCCAAATGTATGCATATAAGGGCTCATTCACATGGCTGCTACTCGGCGGGCGGCAAACAGCTTGATCGGGTCCGCCATCTGGAAGGTCGGTGCGGAATGGCGGCATGGGACCCGTAGTGCTTCCGTGGGGTTTCTCTCCGTGCCTCCGCACTGCAAAAATAATTAAATAAAATGTGTTCTATTTTTTTGCGGTGTGGATGGGTCTGGATCCGTTGCAGCAGCTGTACGAATGGTGCCCGTGCACTGGTGACCGCAAATTGCAGTCCCAAATACACGGAACGGTCATGTGAATGAGTCCTAAGAGGGACAGATGGAAGTGTGACCGCCACCAAGGGGACAGCATGGTCTGCATAGAAGCAGCAGACACAAAATGGTGGTAGATTTTTTTAATTCAAGACTGTTTGCAAAGCTGCTTTATTTTTCATTTTGGATGCATTGGAACAAAAAATGTAAAAAAAAGGTTTTAGAAGATGGACCTTCCCTTAAAGGATTGGAGGTTTTCGAGGAACCTCAAGGGTGGTGGAGATTGGTTCATGTGTATAAAATGATTACTAAACAGAACTTTACTGGTGTCTACAAATCGTATTCCTTCCTCTGCCAAGCTCTTGGCCTTTTCAAGGTGTTTCTTGGTGAAAGACATGGAAAGCGGGTTCTCAGCCTCTTCTCTTTCTCACTCAGGTGTTCTGCAGATGTTGGAGGTGATCCTCAACGCTCTGGTTCTGATTTGTGTAGTCTCCTCCCATTTCACCCTATCTGGGTTCAGTGCCGGCATGGCAAGTGGTGGGTTTGGAGGAGGTTATTACCCCTTTGAGGGTCAAGAGCTGCAGGAGGTGCGTCAGTTGGACCAGGAATTCACGCTCCTGCGGTCTCCGTTGATATACGGAGGCCTGACGGTGTGTTTGCTGATGGGAACCTTGACACTTGCCATCCTGGCCCACGGATCCAGGCACCTACTGGATCTATCTAAGAAATGGCTCCTGATTGAGGCTGCTTTCAGCGCGGTGGCGTCACTGGGCTATGGAGCTGCGGTGGGGGTGTTTCTACATTTTGCTCTCCAAATAAATTCCACAGACGTGTGCAAGAGGAGAGAGAGGTTGTACGCCAGAAATGGACTCACGTGGATGAACTGTAGTCTGGCTGGGACCGACGGGGGAGCAGCAACCTTTGCCATCATACTGCTTATATTATATGGTGTCAGCATTGTGCTAGCGGCCCGGGCATACAAGGAGAAGGCGGCTCTAGAGCAGTGATCTGCAATACTACTGTGAACTTTGTCACCACTTGTCACTCCGCACACCCAGGCGAAAGGATGACTCCTACTAACACTAATAAAGGAAAATGCTGCCAAAATCCATAGTATACAACATATACTATAAAATAGATATGCGCTGCCTGCTCATTGAGGGCAATTTTAGTCACTCTTTTATATAGGGTGAAGACATTTAAAAATTTTGCATCATGAATATCACTCCCATCATGTTAAGTGACGGCACACAGATTTCTGATTTCCTTTAACCTGTGCTCTTTGGTGCCCCCCCGCAGAATAACGCACTTCGTGTTTGGACAACGGCTCCAAGTACACTGCTGTCACTTCTAAAGCACTTTATTCGCAGTGAAAAGCAAGCATAGTATGCTTAGTAAACCAGCACTAACGAATATAATACCGCCCCCTACGGAGAAGAATATCACCACTACAATACCGCTTCCTATGGACAAGAATATAACTTACTAAAGTGCTGCCTCTATGGATAAGACTATAACTACTGTAGTACACTACCGCCCCCCATGTAGAAGAATATAACTGCTATAATACTGTCCTATTTACAAGAATATGATTACCCTGATACCGCCCCCCCAATGGCAAGTATATAACTACCATAATGCTGTCCCCCCCATGTATAATTCTGGTATTGTATTTTTTTTTTCCATGTCGTTCACTGTGCAGGATAAATAAAGTTGTACTGTATGTTTCAGACATTTTGATTCAAATAAAGTTGATTTTTTTTTAATGTTTTTTAATATGTGAAACTTTTAAAAAAAAAATCTTAATAAATCTGTTTAGCATTTTTAAACAAAATGACACATTATTTTATTTTAGTCCCCTTAGGGGACTTGAACATATAATTACTTCTATAATGGGAGTACAAAGATGGCACGTCTGGGGAAGGGACATTCACTAGGTCCCTGGCTGCCATGTCAACCTCTGTCATCATCCCGCAATGATTGCTTTGAGATGTTGTCTGGAGGACAAATGGAGCCCCCTCTGAGTCTAACTGCTCAGATGCCATGGATGCTATTGCCTGCATTATACATCTGGGGTCGGTGTTATCTCCGATCCTGGACTTTGTGTGAGGGAGTTAGCTGTACAACACAGTTGGCAATTACCGTGTATGGAGAAAACTCGGCTCTATTCACCACATGCCTGTGATATATGTGTACGCTAAGGAATTAGTGTGCAGTACCACAAAATGTATTGTGATGAAAGTGTTGAAATTTGTTCTAAAAAAAATAACTTACTAAAGTGCTGCCTCTATGGATAAGACTATAACTACTATAGTACACTACCGCCCTCCATGTAGAAGAATATAACTACTATAATACTGTCCTATTTACAAGAATATGATTACTCTAATACTGCCCCCCAGTGACAAGTATATAACTACCATAATGCTGCCCCCTCCCCATGTACAAGTAGAAACAAGATTATTATTATAATACTGTTCCCTATTTGTTAGACTAACTCCACTAACAATGCCCCACAATGTACAGAAATTTAACAGTAATACCACCCACATTGTACAAGAACATGACTATTCAGGTGGCGTCCTGCCCATAAAGAATATAACTACTATAGTACTGCCTCCTATGTACAAGAATATAACTACTATAATACTGCTCCTATGTATAAAAATATAACTACTATAATACTGCTCCTATGTACAAGAATATAACTACTATAATACTGTTCCTATGTACAAGAATATAACTACTATAATACTGCTCCTATGTACAAGAATATAACTACTATAATACTGCCTCCTATGTAGAAGAATATAACTACTATAATACTGCCTCCTATGTACAAGAATATAACTACTATAATACTGCCTCCTATGTACAAGAATATAACTACTATAATACTGCCTCCTATGTACAAGAATATAACTACTATAATACTGCTCCTATGTACAAGAATATAACTGCTATAATACTGCTCCTATGTACAAGAATATAAATACTATAATACTGCCTCCTATGTACAAGAATATAACTGCTATAATACTGCTCCTATGTACAAGAATATAACCACTGTACTACTGCCTCCTATGTACAAGAATATAACTACTATAATACTGCTCCTATGTATAAAAATATAACTACTATAATACTGCTCCTATGTACAGGAATATAACTACTATAATACTGTTCCTATGTACAAGAATATAACTACTATAATACTGCTCCTATGTACAAGAATATAACTACTATAATACTGCTCCTATGTACAAGAATATAACTACTATAATACTGCCTCCTATGTACAAGAATATAACTACTATAATACTGCCTCCTATGTACAAGAATATAACTACTATAATACTGCTCCTATGTACAAGAATATAACTACTATAATACTGCTCCTATGTACAAGAATATAACTACTATAACACTGCTCCTATGTACAAGAATATAACTACTATAACACTGCTCCTATGTACAAGAATATAACTGATATAATACTGCCTCCTATGTACAAGAATATAACTGCTATAATACTGCCTCCTATGTACAAGAATATAACTGCTATAATACTGCCTCCTATGTACAAGAATATAACTGCTATAATACTGCCCCTATGTACAAGAATATAACTGCTATAATACTGCCTCCTATGTACAAGAATATAACTACTATAACACTGCTCCTATGTACAAGAATATAACTACTATAATACTGCTCCTATGTACAAGAATATAACTACTATAATACTGCCTCCTATGTACAAGAATATAACTACTATAATACTGCCTCCTATGTACAAGAATATAACTACTATAATACCGCCTCCTATGTACAAGAATATAACTACTATAATACTGCTCCTATATACAAGAATATAACTACTATAATACTGCCACCTATGTACAAGAATATAACTACTATAATACTGCCACCTATGTACAAGAATATAACTACTATAATACTGCCTCCTATGTACAAGAATATAACTACTATAATACTGCCTCCTATGTACAAGAATATAACTACTATAATACTGCTCCTATATACAAGAATATAACTACTATAATACTGCCTCCTATGTACAAGAATATAACTACTATAATACTGCTCCTATATACAAGAATATAACTACTCTAATACTGCCTCCTATGTACAAGAATATAACTGCTATAATACTGCTCCTATGTACAAGAATATAAATACTATAATACTGCCTCCTATGTACAAGAATATAACTGCTATAATACTGCTCCTATGTACAAGAATATAACCACTGTACTACTGCTCCTATGTACAAGAATATAACTACTATAATACTGCCTCCTATGTACAAGAACATTTTTATAATGCTGTCCCCTATTTCACAGAGGGTTAACTACACTAATACCGCCCGCATTGTACAGAAGTATAGCTGCTGCAATAATACCACCCCTATATACAGAAATATACAAGAATATTTTACAGAGCCCCCTGCCTACAGACATTGAAGGGAAACCACTAATGGGGGCTGTTAGCTTTGACCGCTATCTTGATTTTGTAATTGAAAGGGACCCTATGGAGCACCCAAACCACTACTGAAGAAGTCAAGCAGCCTCTCTACATGCTCAGCTCCAAGCCTATAACTTTCTGCCCCACCCCCGAGGATGCTTATTGCTGACTTTCCTCTTTATACTCCATTGCACTACTGTTTACCTAGCTCCCTATTTCGGAGGTATGACTTGACACAGGAAACATCAGACAGCAGATTCCGATTTAATTACAACATCATTTTGAAGAGATTTTCAGAACAGAATGAACAGCGGTTTATTTTGGGGAAAGATCATATATCTGACATTTCAAGGAAAACTGGGAAAATGTTTTTGTTTTTCTTTAACACCAGCAAAGCCAAAAATCAAGAAATGTGTAAATGAAAACTTGTACATATATACATTATTATTGCTTTTGCTAAAATAAAAATGTACAAATAATGGCTTTAGAGGTTGTCATTTCTTTGGCTTCCCCCAGGGGGCAGTGTCTGTAAAAAGAACCCCCACCAGTGCAAGATCAGACGCATTTCATAAACCTGTTTCTGCTTACAAATCAACACTATTCAGAAGGGATCGAGATGCTTATAAAGCTTGGTTTCAGTCCTTTGCTAAAGTCATGCTTTGTGCAGCAGGGAAGGCAGTTTAATGCCTATCCCATGATATAATGACGGCTGAAATGTATGAACGCCTTTTATGCCGTGCTAAAAAAATGCAGTAAAACCCTCTTTGGACAAATAGGGTGAAAGGTGACAGAAATCTACAATTTCAGATCTGCGGGGGTTGGAAAGTAGGAGGAGCCACACTAGTGACTTCCCACTAGGTGACAGGAGTCTTCCTCTACATGCAGAAGTCTTAGAAGGAAGGGTTCTTCTACATGATGGATTTGCTTCCCTGACAAGACATCCACATAGTGAAAGCCTGAACAAAGAGAAGGCAGCGCCATTGTATTAGGGGTTATCCTATGAAAACTACTCCACAGGATAAATAATAAATTACAGATGACACCAAACTTATATCGTTTAATCAAGAGCCTTAAAATAAAAAAAATGCTGCTGCTGTGTAACTCTTTTCGGTGGATTTAGCCGTATGAGGGCTCGTCCTTTGTGGTGTGAGTTGTAGTTTTTTTTATTGGTACCATTGACGGGTGAATGTCTTTTTGATCATTTTTTTTTTTACATTTCATTATTTTGGGGAGGTGACCTCAAAAACAGCAATTCTGGTATTGCATTTTTTTTCATGGCGTCCACTGTGCAGGATAAATAAAGTTGTATTGTATGTTTCTGACATTTTGATTCCAATTAAGTTGATTTTTTTATATTTTTTAATATGTGAAACTTTTTAAAAAAAAATCTTAATAAATCTGTTTATTATCATAAAAAAAAAAGACACTTTTTTTTATTTTAGCCCCCTTATGGGACTTGAACATATAATTTCTTCTATAATGGGAGTACAAAGATGGCACGTCTGGGGAAGGGACATTCACTAGGTCCCTGGCTGCCATGTCAACCTCTGTCATCGTCCCCCAATGATTGCTTTGAGAAGTTGTCTGGAGGACAAATGGAGCCCCCTCTGAGTCTAAGGGTCCATTCACACGTCCGTGTGTGTTTTGCGGATCCGCAAAGCACGGACATCGGCGATGTGCGTTCCGCATTTTGCAGACCGCACATCGCCGGCACTCTCATAGAAAATGCCTTTTCTTGTCCGCAATTGCGGACAAGAATAGGACATGTTCTATTTTTTTCGGGAACGCGATTGCGGACCTGGAAGTGCGGATCCGCAATTGCGGACCCGGCCGGGACATCGTCTGTCCCCATTGAAACGAATGGGTCCGCAATTCCGTTCCGCAAAATGCGGAACGGAATTGCGGACGTGTGAATGGACCCTAACTGCTCAGATACCATTGACTGCATTATACATCTGGGATCGGTGTTATCTCCGATCCTGGACTTTGTGTGAGGGAGTTAACTGTATAACACAGTTGGCAAAATGTACAAAACCTAACAGTGTTTTCCCAATAAAAAGGGCAAGGATGAGCGCATTGGGTGAAGTAAAGAAAACGAAAATGACAACTTAAAGGGGTTGGCCCCTAGAAATATACTGCATCAGACATCCATTGTAGAAGTGGAAAAACCTGTTTGTTTCCTAAGGTTTAATTCCAGCACAGTTTCATGTTCTTTATTTGTTGCCCTGGACGTAAACAATCCGATTTCTCCTGATCAAGCACATGTCTAAGTGATGTCATGCCCTAGACGGGTCACCTGACCAACCTGTCCATGACTGAATGTACGCTCCTGCTCCCGTCTCTGATACACATGGCCCAAATCCGAAGACCAGGGTCATGCGCAGTAGAAACCTACATAATCCACTGCCGCCCCCGTCCATTTAGGATGAAATATTGGAACATGTGCAGTAAGATCAAGCCCCAAAATACTGCACATGCGCTGATAAATTGTCCTGGGAGGTAGTGGACTAGGTACGTTTCTACTGCGCATGCTCTGGCCCTTGGATATGGAGGTAGAGGGATGGGAGCGTGCATATAGCCAGGGATGGATGAGTCGGGGAGTGACATCAGTTGGACGCCCTTGGTTGGGGCAAGTCTGGTTATAAGAACATGGAACTGAGCCAGAATTGAAAATGAAGTGTACAGACAGCTACGCCATATGTCTAATGCAATATATTGAGAGGCGTTGTCCATGCACTAGAAAGCTAGCGATCTGGTGTAGAGGTGAGCTATACCAGTATCTGCTACAAATTATAGTAAATCTGCTGCGCTCGGGAGGACCTCCCCACTTAGATTAAAAAATAAATTAACAAAAATTTGCTTGCACAATAATTAGTTATGTTTGTATGCCAGTGAACTGCGTACATCCGATGATATATTCCCCCCCCCCCCCCAGTCTGAGGACTCTTTGACACAAATGAATCAATGTAGAGAGATGAGCACCCAATGTCTAAAAGAAAAATGGTCTTATCCTGGAGAAAATTATTCTAAATCCATACATATTAATATGAGGTTTTACCCCACCACCCTTGGCTCTTCTGGGAAGGATTTCTATAAGATGGAAACGTTTTCCCATTCATCCAGAAGAGCATTTGTGGAGGTCAGATCCTGATCTTGGAGGAGAGGGCCTGGCCACACTATGTTCTAGTTCATCCTAAATGTGTTGGCTAGGCTTGAGGTCAAGTTCTTCTACACCAAACTCCCCCCACCTTGCCTTTATGGACCTTGCATTGTGGCACATTCATGCTGGAACAGAAAAGGACCTTCCCCACACTCTTCCCACCAAGCTGGAAGCATACTACTGTCCACTGGAATTAAGGAACCTAGGCCTTGCAGAGTACAGATAAGGTGACCACGCACGTTAGATGCCAATTTGGTAGTGGTAGGGACAGTGCTGACTCTCTCCAGGCAGATATTGTGGGACAGAACTATTGCACTGGCCAGGGCCCGACTTCTCGATTCCCCACCAGTCTCAAGAACCGTGATCCCATTCTCCCATCCTGATGGGGTGATAGGTCGAGCATGCACCCTGCTGCTCTATTCAGCTCTTTGGGACGGTCAGAAATAGCTTGGCGAAGTATTCTTCTATCTGGGCGTCCTATAGAGAATGGAATGGCATCACGCTTGACCTGTCCACTCCATGAGGACAGGGGAATGGGACTCCCTTTCTTGGGATCAGTGTCTATCCCAGCAGTTGGATGCCCACCGATCAGATATACTTTATCCTGAACGACATAACTTTAACCCTTAAGACATGGCGGTCAAACATCAGATTTTTCCCGACATGTATTGGACATGGGATCCATGGCAGAAATTCAAGGAATTCCTTCTGCATCGACAACTTCTGTTTGTCCACACGTGGATTACTCCCAATCAATGTGGATTGCTTGCCACAGTTTCCACATCAAGAAGTGGCCTGTCTTCTGGATGCAGATTTCAAATCCATAGAAACGGCAACGGGATCGCTCTTGCACACAATGGGGGTTCAGAATACAAGCCAAATCCCTGACCAAATCCTTTGCCAGTGTCTTCCCTGCCCACAGTCTCTGTAAAAACTGGTGGTGGCAGAGAGAGAAATGAAGAAAACCAAGTGTGCAAGGAGGACCTGAGTCAGGGAAAGATGCAGCATCGGACACTGGAAACCGACTCCTATCAGCTAAAGTCGCCTGGTCCGTACAGAATAACCCTTGCATTATAGTTCCTGTAGGCAACACTGAAGATCTAATTTGCACCGTTTAACAGATACGACCCTCAAGACATTTTCAAGTTTGCTGTTTTCCAATATTATTAATATGACCCCTAGGGCTATCTCACTGGAGCAGAGATGTCCGAGTAGTCCTCCCACCCCCAACACAGAAATAAACACAGCAGCAACTTATGTAAAATTCACCAGGAGCGCGGGATGAAAGGACTAGAAAGCTGGACCCCTCTGTCGGTATCAAGCCAAAAATGAAAACACTAAGACAGCAAATTTGTCCTCCCCATTGGCGAGATTTTCTTGTGGCAACATGGCATCGACATTCAAACCAGGAATGACAATAGAAGTAGTGAGGACTCCGTGTATATCCGGGAGAGCCCTGAGCGCGCAAAGCATCATGGGGAAACGTGGTCCAAGTACAGACTGTCCAATCCTTGCCAAGGTTCCTCGTTGGATTTGGACTCTGTCGGTTCATTCACACCCAAATGTCTGTAAAGCTAGACTTAAGACGCCAACTGGAGAAAGCAATGCAATCTGCAGTGTCACACATTGAAATGTATAAAGCATTTAGTGCAAATCAGACAAATTTCTAGCAATATCAGACGTGGACTAGGCCACGGGATCTCTACAGTTTCTTCTGTTGCATCAGGCGGGGTCTTTGCCCCTCCTCCCCCTCCTTCCCAGGTACCATGAATCTAGTTCAAAGTGCATATAAAAAAAACAAATTGGCTCATGTCCGGTGGTCATAAACCTGGGAGACTCCTCTGGAGACGTTTACAGACCCTACAGTATTATTATTTCATAATTTAGTCAATATCTTAAAAATATGACCCTCCACCAACGTAAATTCTACATGTATAACGGAGGCTCCTATAGCTCAATCAATCACCACACTTAGTGAATCTAATGGGAATGTACGATTCCTTGTTCTTGCTCCTCTAGTCACTTTGCAACGTACCAAAAAGTGCTAGGGTGTCTCATAAGCTGCTCGAGATTGATCAAGAATGGCTCAGGAAAAGCGACCACGACAGGAATATTCCCGCAGACATCCTTCATTCCAAGCTGCAAAGTGCATCAGTCGCTGCAAATTGTACAAATTCAGTAAATTACTATGTAAATAGGCTACTCCGTGTCTGGGGAGGGCATCGGTTTCTGGGTATGCCACTTACCCATGGGGTATTAAGATAGTTGGCTCTAACAGGGCAGAAAGACTGCTGTCCACGTTGGGACTCGTCAGTGTGTTGTAGGGCAATATGACCCCCCTCTAAGACAAACGAGCTCCTCCTCCACTATATCTGGAAGGTGGATAAGTCATCTTCAAGTACCTCCACTGGATCACACCCTAGTTGGCTGCATCGTACCTTCAATGGGACCAAGTGGTTAAAAAATATAAATATCTGGATTAGATTCACATTTGTTCATTGGCTCAACAACCAGGACTTAAATTCATTAATAAATTAAAAAAAAAAGAAAAGAAAACATTTGGCTCCGAATGGGGGAAGGTACAAGAGGTATGTTGTGATTGGCAAATCCATCTGCCGCACGTTACAGGAGTGAGAATTGAGAAATGTGCAATTTTGGGACCAGAAGTTGATGTGGCCCCCCACCGAAGTCCTTGGGTTTTGCCCGGTCACAAAGCAGTATCATATTCCTCAAGGGCATTGGCTCTTTCTTCGGCTCCAGATTCTAAGTCATTCAACTGCTGCCGAACGTCGTTTTCCAGATGCGGAGGAACTACGAAGTGATCCTCGGGTTCCAGCTGTGAAGGTGCGGAGAAGTAGCCAGTTTTTCTCTTAGGAGCCTCAGAGGCAACCTCAATGAGGTTAAGGATTTCTTCCAAGGGCACAACAGACCCATTGGAGTGTTTCTTCCAATAGAGATAAGGCCCAGAGGATGAAGAGGGTAGCTCGTCCTTCTCTTGGCCTGACGTTGCGCTGTGATTGATGGCGTTTTCGTGTAGGATCTGCACTGAAATTCCACCATCCTCCTCCAGCCCCTGAAATGTGCCCAGGGCAGAAGGCTCGGGGGAGTGCTGCCTGCTGCAGTGAATATCCACCTCCACTTCCACCCTGCTGCCAGTATTAATGCCCTCAGCCTGCAGGTCGTCATCACTGTCTAGACCATTCTCCGACTGGTTGCTGGAGAAAGTGGCACAAGATGGCTGCCGTTGAAAAGTGCTGGCAGAAGGTACCGGATGGAGACTGCACCGCCGTTCTGGCCTGAGGATGAGGCCTCCATCTATTCCAGCCATGGCGTGTTCATCGGAGGCTGTGGAGCCCACCTCGCTGCTCACCTCAGATACCGACATCTCGCTGCTGAACTCCGAGGCAATGCCGCTACTAGAAGATGGCGTCACTGAGTCTGGAGATTCCTTCGTGGCAGGTGTGGAAGGTAAGCCGGATGGACTGGGTAAAGTCAGAGTATGCATTTCACAAGTGCAGGTATCCTCTCCAATATTAAGACAAACCACTAGGGCGGCGACATTATCCTGGCAACCATAGCTTTGTGCTAAAGTGCAGAGCCTCTTAGCAGCTGAAAGCGGGTCTGGCAAGTGCCGAATGGTCTGTACGGCTTCCATTACTGGCATGTACTCCCACAATGCTTTGTTCCCAAGAATCAGCAGCTCGTCCTGCACAGTAAGCGGTAACTTTGTGATATGAGGTTCAGGAAGCACCCATGGGTGTAGATATGTGCAGCCGAGCATACGTGTGCAGCAGGTTACGCCATTAACCTTATTATCCTGCAAAACAAAAAAAAATACTCTTGCATTTCTTGGCAGTCAGAAGACAAAAAACCTCTAGACCTTCAAGGGGAAACATAAAACCATGACTCACCTCTGTGATAATCGCCTTCTGCTCCTTGATCCTCAGAAGATCTTCCGGGCAGTTCTCAATGCTGAACATGCGGGATAAAACCAATGGCTGCCCGTTCCGACACAACACGGCCTGACATGTCCCCACGTTGGCTACCGTCAAACAGAAGTTGTTGCTGTGCTCAGGCGCGGTGTGTCCGATGTAACACAAGAGGGCGGAAGAACCGAGTTTCTGACCTGCAGTCCCCAGCTTCCTAATGGGAGAAGTAACAGGCAGCAAGAGCCCAATATTCCCGTGGTTATTAGAGGGTTAACAAGGTGTCAAATTGAGGGAGACTTATCAAAACTGGTGCAAAGGGAAAGGCTTGGTTGCCCATAGCAGCCAATCAGATTCCACTTTTCAGAGCTTCTTTGGAAAATGAAAACTAGAACCTGATTGGTATGCACAATTTAGGCAGCTTTCACACTTGCGGTAGCCTGTTTCGGCGGGGGGACAGCCTGCCCGATCCATGCTACCACAAGTCCACCGTGCCGCCGCTTTTACTCTGGCCCCAGTCACTATAATGGAGGTCCGGTCGCAGCACGGCAAACATGACCGGAATAAAACTACAGCATGCTGCAGTTTTTGTCCGGCCGCCTCTCGGCACGGTGGACTTGGAATAGCACGGATCCGGCAGGCTGTTCCTCCGCCGGAACAGCCTGCCAGGAAAGGCTACTACAAGTGTGAAAGCTGCCTAAGCCAGTCTTCCTTTTTTGATAAATCTCCCCCATCGTGTTTTTAACAATATCGTTTGGAAACTAGTAGAAATATATCTGCAGGAACAGAGGAATATATATCTCATATCCATCTTATTATCTATCTGCTTATCTCTCTCCATCTATCCTTGTATTCATCCTGCCCATCAACCCAACCTGCCTGTCCTTCCCTCTATCAGGCTGGTCCTTCCATCAAGCTTGTCCTGCCATCTGTCCATCCATCCATTCCGTCCGTCCGTCTATCCTGTCCTTTCATCTGTACATTGATCCAACCCATCCATTCAACTAGCCCATCTGTCCATCATGCCTGTCCTTCCACCCATCCCTGCAACCCGCCTGTCTGTCCGTCCATCCAACCCAACCTTCCTACCCATCTGGCCATTAGGCCTGTCCTTCCACCCATCCCTGCAACCCGCCTGTCTGTCCGTCCATCCAACCCAACCTTCCTTCCCATCTGTCCATTAAGCCTGTCCTTCCACCCATCCCTGCAACCCGCCTGTCTGTCTGTCCATCCAACCCAACCTTCCTACCCATCTGTCCATTAAGCCTGTCCTTCCACCCATCCAACCCATGCATCCATCAAGGATGTCCTTCCACCCATCCATCCAACCTGCCTGTCCAACCATCCATCCAGTTAGTCCTTCCAAGTTCCAACTGTACATCAATCCAACCCATCTGTCTGTCCTTCCACCCATCCATCCTTCTAGCCACACATCCATCTACCCATGTGTTCATCCACCCCATCGTTCACCTGTACATTTATTACATCTATTTATCAATCCACTCATCAGTCTCTTTTTCCTCCGAAAATGTTTTTTCCATTCCAAAACGGAACCATTTTTGCAAACAGCTCCCTGTTTTTTTGTTCCGTCACGTGCAGCATGGAGAGGTCTAATCTATCTGCCCCTGAAGACATAAGCGAATTTACAGCAGAAGGGGGCAAAGCACCAAATGCCCTCGGCGGGCACTAGTTAGCTGATAATTTAGGGCAGAGACCTGTGTGACACCAGGAACGTGTGGCACATGGACGTCGTATCACAGCTTGACTGCTGCACTTCTTCAAGAAGCACGTCTCCCATGGTGCACTGCAGCAGGCGCGGCACCTCCTCGTTTTTGTCTCCATCAAACATGCCGTACAGAGCCTCCACCCCTTCCGCGAAGTCACTGACCGCTAATGAAGACACACAGAGCCTGCAGGAGAGGCGGAAAGGAACCAACATTACTGCAGGTCTCCCCGCAATGCCCACCGAACATGGATGGCACCAATACTCACTTATTCCTCTGGCCAGACATCTCAGCTAAGCCATGATTCCAGGGAATGGACGGCACCGCCATCTCCGCGTTAGGCAGCGGCTTGTTGTCGATTTTCAGGATGGGGATGTGACTGCAGGAAGAGGCAAGAAGGGTCTGTTAATAGATGGTGGCAGTGAAGCTAGGAGCAGTAATGTGTTGGATTTCTGCATTCACCCCTCTGTTGTGTCAAGTAAAGAACAAAACAACTGAAAGACTTTTAAAGGTAACTGCCCACGTTGCAGATTATGCACTTTTTTTTTTTTGCTGAAAAAATGCAGTGTAATATGGTACCAGCAAAATGAATAAGAGTTGGCAAATTCCATGTACTGAAATTGACCTGCCATACATTATGTCTAGGCTGAGATATAAGTGACAGGCCCAGAACCCGAGGTTGCACTTCTAAGAAATCCTGATGGCATGCCATCAGCGACAGTCCAGACCATTTTATGGATCCAAATCACCACTTCATAACTGTCATTGTTCAAGCCATGTGAGTTGTAGATATTTATGGTGACTTGCAGCGGAATCTCTCAGTAGTGCAGCCTCAGGCATTGGGCGTGTAAGCTCACATGATCAGCACAGAAACAAGCTATTCCAAAACGCCTTTCACATTTTTGATGTACACCAGAGTTTCTTCTGGCCTGTCTCTAACTAGTAGGTTACATTTTACATTGATTTGCCATCGTAGAGATTCGTTTTAGGGGATTTTTTTTGTAGATTATAGTCCTGTTGTATTCTATGGCCTAGTTCAGGGATGGGCAAACTCGGCCCTCCAGCTGTTGTAAAACTACAATTCCCACCATGCCCTGCTGTAGGCTGATAGCTGTAAGCAGTCTTTGCATGCTGGGAGTTGTAGTTTCACAACAGCTGGAGGGCCGAGTTTGCCCATCCCCGGCCTAGTTTCTACTGTTGCACTGATTTGTGAGCCTGACACTTTCCTGATTGACATCATTCAAGACGGGGCGTAGTGCAGACTGCAGGACATTAGTGAGGTGCAGCAGGGCAAATACCTGAAGATGTCATGGAGCTGATGATCCAGGACCAGGTCACTGTTCCCTTTCAGGTCCAGCTCTTGCAGGGCGGGTGGCAGGGTATCGGGCGCCGGGATTTCCATCAGACTGTTACAGCTCAAGTCAACCAGCTGCAGGAACAAAGAGCAGCAACATCTCATGCCAGAGGCCGAGTCAGTGACAATGAGATGACACCATGTACACAAGTCTACAGCTGTAGCACAGCCTGCAGGGTAAGAGAGGGGGGAAGAGGAGAGATAATAGGGGATCAGAGCTAGAAGTGGAGAGCTAGGAAAGGTCTGATAGTGTAGGTTTTAGGCGGGGGAATGACCTGGATATGCGGCAGATGGAAAATCTCAGGAAACACGCTGATGCAGTTGGAGTGAGCGATGAGGGTGTGCAGATGTTTGAGGTTGGATACAGTGCTGGGGATGGACTTTAGGCGGTTTCCACTTAGGTTCAGCTCCTCCAAATGCTCCAGTTTGTTCAGTTTGCTGCAAGACAAGACTCCAGGTTGGTTTAAGGTGAATTCACTAGTCGAGGATTTATATGGCCGCTTCTCTGACCGTCTCACCTGGCGGGGAAGGTCTCCAGTTGGTTATAAGCCATGTGCAAGATCCTGAGGTTCACGTGTATGGTCAAGAACGGGACGTACTGATCAGTCAGCTGGTTGTTGGTTAGGTAGAGGACTTGCAGCCTAGTTCCGCTCTCCTCCCCACTACACATGGATGGCAGGGACTCCAGTGCATTTGCAGATGCATTAAGAAACCTGAGACTGAAGAAATGCAAACAGTGTCAAAGCATTAAAAATGTATGCTATTTACGCCGATTTCCCCATCGTTACCTCCCTGCGCTGCCGGAGGATTCGCCTTGCCATGAATTAGGCCCACCTCCAGCAGTCCATGCGTCTGGAGTACATAGTAAATAACGAAATAGTACATTTGCAAAAGCTCCTAAGTGGCGAGAATAGCAAAAAAAAAAAATGCCCATGTAAACAAAATATTGTCGCACGGGATTCTAAAAAGCCTCAAAAAGGGGTCTTGCCAAAAACCGCCATAAAAATGTTTGTAAATGTCCTCTGTTGAGCTTTGCCTGGGTTAGGCTGTATTCACACTGTTTGCAATGCACTTTTATCATATATGCCATGAAAGCTCCCAGCATTTATGTTAAACTTCTCCTCAGGCCTTCAATTACCTCCGAGAAGTCAGTATATGGTGGAATACCTTTTTTTTGCTGCTTAGCAATGTGATCAACTAGCTAGCAAATCGGGTAAGAATGCACCCGTACAAACCTGTGTGGACACTCACTTTAAAGCTACAGCGAACAGGAAGTCGGGAAGGTGTCTCAGCAGATTGTGCTGGAGATCCAGACTTTCGAGAGGGATGCAATCAGTAGGACACGGCAGGTTCTTCAGCTGGTTGTGTCCGAGGAGCAGCTTCCTTAACTTGGGACACCCCATTACCCTAAAGGAAAGGAAGATGCTAAGCAACAGACTCTCCAATTGTAACTTGCAATATGGTTAATTTCCACAATTACCTTAAGGGTAATTCTGTCAGTAGGTTCCAGCTGAGATCTAGAGCTTCCAGCTTCTTGGCTTCACAAACACAGTCTGGCACGGACGTTAAGCAGTTCCTTAGGCAAAGGGGATAGTTTTAATTACATATTCTTCATAGCGGTTTGTTCTGGAGTGGAGTGGGGTTGGGGGTTTGATGCCAAAACCCGTGGAAGCAGAAGGAGCAGGTACAGACTATAGCCGTGGTTGGATTTTAAATCCTGGCCCCCAATGCTGCAGTACTTAAAGGGCAGATCTGTCCCTATGACACCGGCTGACCTGTTACATGTGCACTTGGCAGCTGAAGCGTCTGTGTTGGTCCCATGTTCATATGTGCCCGCATTGCTGAGAAAAATAATGCTTTAATATCTGCAACTGAGCCTCTAGGAGCAATGGGGGCGTAGCCATTACTCCAAGGGGCTCAGATCTCTATGCACTTTGATTGATATGACCCGGCATTATAAATGTCATTACACCTGGTCCTGTCAATCAAAGTGCCAAGGGGGCGGCAGCTGCAAAGAGAGCTGAGCCTCTAGGTGTAATGGTAACGCCCCCGTTGCTCCTACAGGCTCATTTGCAGATATTAAAACTTCATTTTTCTCAGCAATGTGGGCACATATGAACATGGGACCGAAACAGATGCCTTTGCAGTGCCCTGAAACACACTGCTAGACACTGTCCTTGTGTTTCATGTATTATGTGCTTGTGCCTGAGTTTCCACAAAGTTGCATAGGGAGTGGGAGGTCAGCCCAGACCTCAGAGAGCCGACGCCAAGCTTCTTCCCCCAAGAAGGAAGTCAGTGCAGTTTAGTAAGTTATCTGAGGTAGAAGCAGCAACGCAGCAGCCATTGTGGAGAGTTATCTAGACTCCAGAGATAGTTCCATGCACCGGCCTATAAAAGATTACAAAAGATCCAGGCAATTCAGAGCGGGAGTCAGAATATTGGCAAAGGAAGGTAATTGTCATTTATCAGGCTTTAGCCTCCTCTGCATTTGGTGGCGAGATTCCAAGCTACCAGCTGCCCACCATAACTAAAGGCAGAAGGGCATTGTCCACAGATAGTATTAGTAAAGAGGATACTGTGAACCAATGCATTCCCCAGCCTGGAGAAACACGAGAAGAAGATGGATTGCAAGAGAGGAAAACAACCCCTTATGCAACTTTTGGGAACTACTCTGAGCTACTGACCAGGCTCCCTTACTGTAAATGACTTTTGTGCACGTTGATGACCTTTGGATCGGCTTCAGTAAAATACTGTGGATTTCTTAAGAGAACTGGTCTCCTTATTGTGCCAACCAATCACCTACTTGCCCCCAAGGGTGCTGGAGTCACAAAGACATCAAGGACCCATACCACCAACGGCACCTTGACTACCATCTGGCAGGAGAACCCCTTTAACCCAGAGAATGCCCCGAAGGAATCTGGAGCCTTCCTTCTCTTCACGTGCATGCCAACCCAGGATGCTGCAGAAACGTGAGTAGAGACTGACGCATTTCTCTGTTCACATTCACTAGTTTTGCCACACTCACAAATGCTGCCAAGCACATATGCAAAAGTATCGTATATTTAGCAGTCTCCATGCAAGAACTGGAACACCCATACACTTACCTGGACAAGTCTAAAGAAACCAGCTGGGAAGGAGTCAGGTATACATTCACCAAGGTCAACTCTACAAAAATAAAAGAGACAAGGATGCAATGTGAGCGTGCAGATGACGGCACACAGGAGGAGCAGCGGCTGTGGAGGTAGTGACGTACGGTTGGACGCAGCATAAATTGCTCTCAAGGAGAAGCCGCAGAGAATCAGCTCCTTCAGCTGGTTGCGTTCGCAGTGCAATTGTTCTAAGTTCCCCAAGCATCTGAGGTCCAGGGCCGTCAGCTGGTTATCTCGTACATCAAACTGGGTGACGTTGTCTATTCCCTCCAAGGTGCCGATGACTTGTGTAAGATCATTCATCCTATGGAGGAGGAAGGTTTATAGTCACCGAGGCAATGTACCCATTCCCAACATCATCCCACCGACGCCGCAAGAGCTTACCTCAAGTCTACGGACTTCAAGTGCGGCATGTTGTATAAAGTCTGAAGACTTAAAGACTCCATTCGGTTCCCAGCCATGCACAATTTGTCCACTGAGCCAAGTCTCTCGAACACAGGGGGTATGCTATTCAGATTGTTGAATGACAGACCCAAGCAGGAGAGCTGCTGGAGACATCCAAGCTCTTCTGGTAATGACGTCAAGCAGTTCCCATCAAGGTTTAGCGTCTGCAGGCTGCATGTAAGTAGCGAGAATACATAGGATACATTAGATATTCATCTAAGCTGGTAGGGCTTCAGGATCGGTGGGTGACGTTATAGGGGGTCAAGTGTGTGCATATGACACCAATACTCAAACGTGGGGACCAATGGCTACACAACATAGGAGCTATGGACTCAAGGACACAGCGGCAGTGTCTTCATAATTTCTTCATATATCACAATGTACGAAGACCTGACCTGAGCATCTGCCCAACTTGGGGTGGTAAGTGCGTCAGCCCGTTACACGACACATTCAGCTCCGTAAGCGTGGCGATCTCGCATAACTGGAGGGGGAAATCTCCCAGCTTGTTTTGTGACAGGTTCAGAACTCTCAGTTGAGAAAACCTTGAGAGGAACACAAAGAACGGCACGAACGTCAGTCTTCTCCAAGACTGCATCACCGATGGTTGTGTCTTAAGGAAGCTTGGACAAACCTGGATAGACTGGTCACCCCGGCTGCGTTGTCCAGCTGCAGGAAGTTGTGACGGAGGTTGAGGTTGGTGATGTCCTGACAGTAGAACAGGTGCTCGGGAATCTCCTTCAGGCTTTGACACGAGAGATCTACAGTGCTTAGTCTCTGCGATACAACCTACAATGAAATAAGGCTGAGATAGTAATTGAGAACATAGGTGTTCAATCTGAAGAATGTGCACCCCCGGGGTGATAGCACTGACCTCATGCTGTGCTCCTAATAGGCACAGTGCATGAGGGTACTATGGGGTCATTTATTTAAGGGGTACCAGGCTGGATTAGGGTCGTTGACGCCCATTCTGAAATAAACTGATAAACCGATTTATAAGCCATCCCAACAGGGACTTCACTGGTGTCATCTATATTGCAGACATCAATAAACTGATTGGATTATTGTAAATTGATCAGCTTATTGGGGTCACGGTGTACAAACATTACCTATGTACTGATCCTGAGTTACATCATGTATTATACTCCAGAGCTGCACTCACTATTCTGCTGGCGGAGTCACTGTGTACATACATTACCTATCCTGTCCTGTATTACTTATCCATCCTGTATTATACTCCAGAGCTGCACTCACTATTCTGCTGGTACAGTCACTGTGTACATACATTACTTATTCTGTACTGATCCGGAGTTACATCCTGTATTATACTCCAGAGCTGCACTCACTATTCTGCTGGTGCAGTCACTGTGTACATACATTACTTATCCTGTACTGATCCTGAGTTACATCCTGTATTATACTCCAGAGCTGCACTCACTATTCTGCTGGTGCAGTCACTGTGTACATACATTACTTATCCTGTACTGATCCTGAGTTACATCCTGTATTATACTCCAGAGCTTCACTCACTATTCTGCTGGTGCAGTCTCTATGTACATACATTACTTATCCTGTACTGATCCTGAGTTACATCCTGTATTATACTCCAGAGCTTCACTCACTATTCTGCTGGTGCAGTCACTGTGTACATACATTACATTACTTATCCTGTACTGATCCTGAGTTACATCCTGTATTATACTCCAGAGCTGCACTCAATATTCTGCTGGTACAGTCTCTGTATACATACATTACTTATCCTGAGTTACATCCTGTATTATACTCCAGAGCTGCACTCACAATTCTGCTGGTGGAGTTGCTGTGTACATACATTACTTATCCTGTAGTCATCCTGCTTTATATCCTGTATTATACTCCAGAGCTGCAATCGCTTTTCTAAAAAAGGCCAGAAGCTTGTTATCAGACACACTCTTAGCTGGGCTTCTGTAATGCGGTGAAACTGTTTGTGCTTTTCCTGTATGAAATAAATGTGCTCTAGAACATGGTTCCTGCAGATCATGGGCAGCACGGTGGCTCAGTTAGCACTGGTGACTTGTAGCACTGGGGTCCTGGGTTTTAACATGGTCCCAACATTTCTCCCCATGTTTTCGTGGGTTTCCTCCCGGTTCTCTGGTTTCCTCCCAGACTCCAAAGACAGACGGATAGGGAACTTAGACTGTGAGCCCCATTGGAGACAGCCCGGTGCTAATGTCTGTAAAGCGCTGCGGAGGATGTTAAAGCCTGCATAATTGTGAATGCAGCTCTGGAGTATTAAACAGTGTGGATCAGTACAAGATAAATAATCCACTGGAATAACAAAAGTTGCTGAATATTTTTATGTAGATTAATTCTATATGTTCATAAACCTTAAAGCTTTGTACACACAATGCAGTTTTAACAAAAAAAAACCTCTGGTGTAGACAGGCTCATTATCTGCTTACTTTGGTTGCCTGGCGGAGCCATCTCTGATATTCTGCTGCAGAATCAAAGCTGACGTGGTAGGTGGGCGCTTGTGCCTCAGAAGAACAGAAGGCCAGGCAGTGCGGCCTCCGCTTCACCTCCTCTATCTGAAGACGGAAGACAAAAATGTTAGCGGCGGACAAAAGATCAGACTATAGGACTATAACGTATACACAATATATGGACCATATAAGACTGGACGGTCTGGCATTCTCCCCCAGACTACAGCAGCATTTGCAGACCAGATTAAACTGCTGCAGTTTATTTTAGTGTGGGAGAGGCTGAGACTTCCCGCTGCGCTAGAGGCAGAGAGAGCTGCAGTTTCATTTTTTGGTCCCAAGAGAGATCCTTTGGATAGGAATTTCTTCTGCAAACCTCTGCACTATAATCATTTTGGGTAGTCCTGACAATGATGCCCCAGGTATGTACAGTAGCCTACAATTACTTTGTGGTCACAATTCAGCACACCCAGTTTTTCCCTAATTTTTTTAAAAGATTTCTGTACAGCACAGAACATTATATAAGGGATAGCGATATGAGAAGGCCCCTACTTAAAACCTGAAGGCACTGGTGAAATAAACGCGCCCACTCGGCATTCAGGGTCGAGCTGAAACCTGCATCCGTAAACCTCTATGCAAATGAGCTTGTGAAAACTGACCCTACGGGTAACACGCGTGTTTCACTGTTCCATCACACATTTACTATCCCATCAGGACTGTGTACAGAGGTGACTGTCCCATAAAAGTGTGTCGTCGGCTGGGCAGTCCCAGGATGAAGGAAGCCGCCACGATGCCACGGGCCTCACCTTGCCACCCACAAGGGGCAGAATGTGCATCTTCCCCGTCTGACAATCCTTCACGGATGACACAATTAGGCAGGTCCCGCACAGCACCACCATCCTCTCCGCCCACTTGTGAAGCTGGGTTTTGCCCTTGCGCACGTTATACACCCCCGACAGCAGAATCCGGTCCAGCTGCTCCAAAGAACTTGGTTTCTCTGAAAGATACACAAAGTCTATGGTTACAGAACCCACAGCAATCAAGGGGGGGATGGGGTTTGAGACCATAACCCCTCTGACGCACAGGCTCATTCTAATATCACCATAGCAAAGAAATAGCGATACCGCCCTCTGGCCCGCTTCTTCATATTGACATATTACAACCTACTATACAGTAAAAATTAAAAAATCTGCGCTCATTCAAGTATTTATTCAAGGCGTAGCCCCAGAAATCTGTGGGGAAACAAGGTAGCAACTGTTTAACTCCCCTGCAGCACCTCCGCAGGAGAAATGAAGTATTACATGGTGCCCAGTGAATGGGTCATTGGGTTGTCAGTGTAAGAACCATGTGTTCTTCATAGCCACTCTCTCTGCTCTACCGAATTGATGGAGGTTTCAAATGAGGGACTGCCGAGAACCCCTTTAAATGCCTATGCAGCTGATGCCCCCAAATGTGGTTCTCCTGGCATCGTGGTCCTACAGATTTCCAGAGACCCTATAGAGGAATGCTCCATTGGATGAGCTTTCCTCCCACATAGTTCAGGGGTCAAAATCTCAGCACAATGAACAGTTCTGAGCAACAACGAACAGGAATTTACACAACAGGACTTGGGATATCAATGCGTCTAGCAGAGCCGAACAGGTCCAACGCCCAGTTGAGCATTTCTGCCCGCTCATTTCAGCGATCGGTGGGGATCTTACTACCTGGACCCCGACTGATAAAAAACCTCTGTCACCATGACATGTCAGAAGTTTTCTGAAACTAAAAATGCACTTTAAACTTTTACCCATTTAAAAAAAAAAACATAAACCTGAAGTGCCGCATTGTTTCTCTGCTGCTGGTCATAGGGGCTGGGAACGGTTTATGCTGAGAAATCTCAAGATCTGCAGATTCTTCAAGCACAAGGGCGGAACCGAGGCACCATTCCGGAGTCCAGAACACGAGGACCCCGCCGCTCCCCATGAATCCTAAACACCGACTTACCATTATAAAACCGAATCATGCAGCTAAGATCGGAGTAGGCGGCCTCCTCCTGGATCCGAGCAGTGTCCCGAAACCCCAGATCGGACAAGTACTTGTAGATGATATGCATGGGTCGTTCTTCAGGTTCTAACCTCCTGGAACAAAAAATAAATAAATAATGTACCGCCATGTATACGTTCGGATCCTGGGTAAAGCCGTAAGCCATAGACGATGCAGCTAAAGGCATGTGGCTTATGCTGCTCTAATAGAAATCAGTTTTAGGGTTTTAATGCCTGGTGAATATACCCACTAGTCAAACTGAACAAGTAAAGCTGCAGTGTAAAGCATAAGGGAAGGAGGTACAGCTTCTTATATAGTCCAAAAGAGTTAGGCTAGGGCTATATGGTGACAAAATGGGTACAACTACATTGCAACATTTTTTTGTAATGATAGTCTATGGTGTTGCACTAAACCACTGGCAACAAAAGTGAGTACACCCTCGAGTGAAAATGGCCAAATTGTGTGGCCTGTAAGCAGGGGCGTAGCTAACGGCTCATGGGCCCCGGTGCAAGAGTTCAGCTTGGGCCCCCCTTCCTCAGTGCTTCGTGTGTCTTCTTATGCGGCACAAGGGTCTTTGGGCCCCCTCAGGCTCCTGGGCCCGGTAGCGACTGCTACCTCTGCACCCCCTATACCTACGCCCCTGCCTGTAAGTATATTGAATGTGAGGGGCCCGGGCACATGGGGGAGCTTTTTATAGTCTCGGATAACCACTTTAACTCTCTTGGTCATGGAGGTCACTACAGCTTCACAGGTTCCACCGGAATCCTCTTCCATCCTCCATGACGACATCACGGGGCTGGTGGATGTTATAGATCAGGCATGCTCAACCTACGGCCCTCCAGCTGTTGCAAAACTACAACTCCCAGCATGCCCGAACAGCCTACAGCAGGGCATGATGGGAATTGTAGTTTTACAACAGCTGGAGGGCCGCAGGTTGAGCATGCCTGTTATAGACCTTGGGCTCCTTCACCTTCCACTTGAGGATGCTCCGCAGATACTCAATAGGGTTTAGGTCTGGAGACATGCTTCGGTCCAGCACCTTTTCCCTCAGTTTCTTTACAAGGCAGCGCTCGTCTTGGAGGTGTTTGGGGTCATTATGTTTCCGCAGGGAGGGGATCATTCTCTGCTTTAGTATATCACAGTACATGGCGGCATTCGTGGTTCCCTCAATGAACTGTAGCTCCCACAGCGGCCAGCACTCATGCAGCCCCAAACCATGACACCCCCACCACCATGCTTGGCTGTAGGCAGGACACACTGGTCTTTGTGCTCCTCATCTGGTTGCCATCACACACGTCTGACACCATCTGAACCATTTAAGTTTATCTTGGTCTCATCAGACCACAGGACGTGGTTCCAGTAATCCATGTCCTTAGTCTACTTGTCCTCAGCAAACTGTTTGCAGCTTTCTTGTGCATCATCTTTAGGAGAGGTTTCCTTCCGGGACGACCAATGTGATGCAGTGTGCAGCGTATGTCTGAGCACTGACAGGTGGACCCCCCCACCCCTGTAACCTCCACAGCAATGCTGGCAGCACTCATACACCCTCTGGATATAACGCTGAGCACGTGCACTCAGCTTCTCTGGTTGACCATGGCGAGGCCTGTTCTGAGTGGAACCTGTCTTGTTTAACCGCTCTATGGTCTTGGCCACCGTGCTGCAGCTCAGGTTCAGGGTGTTGGCAATCTTCTTATAGCCTCGGCCATCTGTATGTAGAGCAGTGTTCCTCAATTCCAGTCCTCAGGGCCCACCTGCGGGTCATGTTTTCAGGATTTCCTTAGTATTTAGCAGGTGATATAATTAGTGTCAGTGCATCAGGACTCACCTCAGGTACTCATTCTGTGGGATATTCTCAAATCATGACCTGTAGGTGGGCCCTGAGGACTGGAGTTGAGAAACACTGATGTAGAGCAACAATTCTTTTTTTCAGATCCTCAGAGAGTTCTTTGCCTTTAGGAGCCATGTTGAACCGTCCAGTGATCGGTATGAGAGAGATGACACCAAATGTAACTCACCTGCTCCCCATTCACACCTGAGACCTTGTAACACTAACGAGTCGCATGACACCGGGGAGGGAAAATGGCTAATTGGACACAATTTGGCCATTTTCACTTAGGGGTGTACTCACTATTGTTGCCAGCGGTTTAGACATTAATGGCTTTGTGTTGACTTATTTTGAGGGCACGCCCAATTTACACTGTTATACAAGCTGTACACTGACTACTTTACATTGTACCAAAGTGTCAGATCTTCAGTGTTTTCCCAGGAAAGGATAGAAGAAAATATTTACAGAAATGTGAGGGGTGGACTGACTTTTGTGAGATACTATGTATATTAGACATGGTAAATGTCTGAACTCACCCATTTCGGCAGGACCAGCCAACCATCTAATGTAAGTGGGAGCGTCCTGATCCTCCCTCGATGCAGATAAAATCCAACTGCCTGATCGATCCTCTTCGGGATAATAAGCCGCCGTCAGAGGCGTCTGGCAGTGGTTTTCTGCATGTGTATGAGGTGGGTTGAGGGACAGCTGGCCGCTATCTAATGTCAGCCTTATGCACACGACGTATCTGTTTTACGATCTGCGAAATGCAGATGCGGTCCGTGTGTGCCGTCCGCATTTTATTGGCGGACCCATTGATTGCAGTGGGTCTGTGGCCCGCATTCTACGGACATATATAGAAGAACATACATACGGATGATCCATCTGCTTTCTGCATCCGCAAGTCCGTTCTGCAAAAAGAACATCTTCTGAAATCAATGGGATGCAACACGGACCGCAAAACGGATACTGTCGTGTGCATGAGGCCTTAGGGTAAGTTCACATGCAGCATATATGCTGCGCAATTACACTGCGGAAAGCTGCAGCATTTGCAGGAGATTTTAAAAGGGTATCCTCATCTTACACATTGATAGCATATTACTAGAATATGCCCTCCGATACCCGCTCCTACCCCCCCACAGTGAAGAGCCCCTCTGCATGCACCTCCACCCCTGTGGGACTCCCTGAAGTCATATAGTGGAGATGTGGCAGTGCATGCGTGGTGCGCTCTCCATTCACCACTTTGGGACTAACAAAAATAAAAAAAAAAACAGCACAGTCGCTCAACTATTTTTAGAACTCATGAGGGTGGCCGCACATACTCCGACGCTCACCTTTTACTTTGGGGGCTCCGTTCTGGAGATAGGAGTGGGCCCACATCTATCTGACACTGATGGCACAGCCTAGCGATATGCCATCAATGTCCCAGATGGGAATACCCCTTTAAGGAATTTCATCTACCCGCCGTGGAGACGCAGCGTGTCACATTATGCTTCGGATTTCCACCACGGATTTCTCCCTTTGCAACGCATCAGTGAAATCCACGGCAAAATCGGTTTGAAATTCATACAGATTTTGCTGCATTTTTGGGGGGGAGTTTTTCCCCCACAGATATTACGTCCCGTGTGGTCGCCCCCTGATTGAGCATGGCTGAAGCGTGCTGACAACAAAGTCCCTTCTCTGGCCCCTCCCCCGCCGTTACACAACGAGCCTCTGTACACAATGGCAATCTGACGAATAAACATCTTTATCGAAGTGCCGCCTAATCTCAAGACAAACCGGCCAAGTCTTCCGATATGTGCAGAGCACAATGTTATCAGCCCGGAGCGGAGCCAGGCATACAGGTTACAGCTAATAACCTGATGATGTACAGCAGGCGGCCTGCAGCCACATCTTACTCTCGGGGTAACGCAACCGCTAAACAGCTGATCCTACTAGTTTCGTAGCGATGTCCCCTCACCTGCAATAGTCACACACTGTCCCCGAGCCTGGGAATTATCCTAGACGTAACTGTGGCCAAACTGGTTTTCACTAAGCAGTACGTGTTTGCTATCCCTGCAGCGCCTCCACAGGGGAAAGGAAGAATTACACTGAATAATATGGACTGTCAGTGTAAAGCATGTCCATAACAGGTCCTCCAGAGAGTGAGGCACTCTCTCTCCATGTCGGACAATCCCTAAAATCGTGAGGGAGGTCTAGGACAGGGATGCTTAACCTGCGGACCTCCGGCTGTTTTAAAACTATTACTCCCACCATGCCCTGCTGAAGGCTGTTCGGGCATGCTGGGAGTTGTAGTTTTGCAACAGCTGGAGGGCCGCAGTTTGAGGGTGCCTGGTTTAGAGAATCACTAAGAGTCCTCCAGCGATCAGCTTTAATATTTATAAAAGTGTTTAATTTCCCTGCAGCGCCTCCACAGGATAAATTAAGAATTACACCTGTTCCCAATCCAGCCAATGTGTGTGTAATGCAGGAGAGAAGTCCTCCAAAGAGGCTACTTGCAACCAAGAGATGAGGATCCTGATCAGAGGACCCCCCCCCTATAAACACAGAATTACCTAATAGGGTATAGGACAATGGGATTTCT
Organism: Bufotes viridis; assembly: GCA_033119425.1. Lineage (NCBI taxonomy): Eukaryota > Metazoa > Chordata > Amphibia > Anura > Bufonidae > Bufotes > Bufotes viridis. The sequence continues at coordinate 99,229,046 of CM065598.1, forward strand.
AGCTGGACGATCCACTTAAGGGGGATTTTCAGCAGTCCTGACCTCTCAAAGCTGCTGACAGTGGTAGATAGGTGAGGGGTAAAGCAGCTTAATCATACCTATGTTAATGTTGACGCTACCTGCAAGACCGAGGAAAACAAGTTAAGGACCCGCTAGCGATGTGATCAGAAGTGTCCTGTGGGTGGTCTTTTTATCTCTAGTGTCCTGGACTCTTTGCACTGAACTCTCCACAGACCCAACCCTTGCACTTGAGCGACGGCTCTAATGTCCAACCAGAAGACCACTAGACGCTTCGCTCAAGAGCACAGAGGGGAGAGGTCGGTGCAGAGAGTCCAGGACGCTGGAGATAAAAGGACCACCCACAGGATCGCATCACTAGGGGTCTTAAACTTGTTTTCCTCGGTCATGCAGGTAGCATCACCATTAACCTAGGTATGTTTAAACTGCTTTACCCATCTCCTATCCAGCGCAATCTGCAGTTTTGAGTGGTCAAGACGGCTGACGGACTCTCTTTAAAAGGCTTTTTCCATACACCCTAGTAAGGAATTCTGAGTTGAAGGAGTTTTATCATCTCAGACATTGGTGCATATGCGCCCCCCCCCCCCCCTCTAATACCTAAAAAAGGGGAACCCGAAAATGAAGAAGAGTGCACCTCACAAAGACGCTCAGCTATTTTGGGAATTCCTATAGCAATGAATAGAGGGTGGCCTCTGTTCACTTCGAGGGTCCCATTCTGGGGATAGGAAGGGGTCCCAGAGGAGCTCATGACCAGCACACCACTAGTGAACAGTCTTCTCACCTGACCAGGTCTCCATTGAGCTGTACATACAGGCTGTCCGTCCCTTCACTAAGCAGGATCTCTGAGGCCGTGGTGTCCACAGTGCAGAGGACCACGTGGAGATCACAAATGGAGGATGTGTGGTCTGTGCCATAGACGTAGACACATCCTCTGCTGGGGTCTTCTCTCAGCCATTCTTTCTCTCGTGATCCCAAACAGCATTTCTGATTTAGGCAATTTTTACTCCCGCTGCGTTTCATATTTCGCTGTAAAGAAAATGTAAAAATTTCCTCCGTCAGTCTAAGTACAGACTAGTTTACTTCTAACAGCTCCCTCTGCTGGCGGCACTTCACAGGACATATCTATTCACTATACCGCAGACTGACTCTCTGTGATACACAGGCTTGTTTTAAAAAAAACTCCTACTCAGGCACTGGGCTGAAAAAAATATTGAAGATGAAATCTTAAATAATTATAGCTATAAAATGTCTTGTGAGATATCTTTCCACCTTCAGATCCTCATCCTAGATACATACTTGATAGTAGGGAGCAGTATTATAGCAGTGATATTCTAGTACATAGGAATCAGTATTATAGTAGTTATATTCTAGTACATAGGAATCAGTATTATAGTAGTTATATTCTTGTACATAGGAGCAGTATTATAGTAGTTATATTCTTGTACATAGGAGGCAGTATTATAGTAGTTATATTCCTATACATAGGAGCAGTATTATAGTAGTTATATTCCTGTACATAGGGGCAGTATTATAGTAGTTATATTCTTGTACATAGGAGCAGTATTATAGTAGTTATATTCCTGTACATAGGAGCAGTATTATAGTAGTTATATTCTTGTACATAGGAGTAGTATTATAGTAGTTATATTCTTGTACATAGGAGCAGTATTACAGTAGTTATATTCTTGTACATAGGAGCAGTATTATAGTAGTTATATTCTTGTACATAGGAGCAGTATTATAGTAGTTATATTCCTGTACATAGGAGCAGTATTATAGTAGTTATATTCTTGTACATAGGAGCAGTATTATAGTAGTTATATTCTTGTACATAGGAGGCAGTATTATAGTAGTTATATTCTTGTACATAGGAGCAGTATTATAGTAGTTATATTCTTGTACATAGGAGCAGTATTATAGTAGTTATATTCTTCTACATAGGGGGCAGTATTATAGTAGTTATATTCTTGTATATAGGAGCAGTATTATAGTAGTCATATTCTTATACATAGGAGGCAGTATCATAGTAGTTATATTCTTGTACATAGGAGCAGTATTATAGTAGTTATATTCTTGTACATAGGAGGCAGTATCATAGTAGTTATATTCTTGTACATAGGAGGCAGTATTATAGTAGTTATATTCTTGTACATAGGAGCAGTATTATAGTAGTTATATTCCTGTACATAGGAGCAATATTATAGTAGTTGTATTCTTGTATATAGGAGCAGTATTATAGTAGTTATATTCTTGTACATAGGAGCAGTATTATAGTAGTTATATTCTTTTACATAGGAGCAGTATTATAGTAGGTATATTCTTGTACATAGGAGGCAGTATTATAGTAGTTATATTCTTGTATATAGGAGCAGTATTATAGTAGTTATATTCTTGTATATAGAAGCAGTATTATAGTAGTTATATTCTTGTACATAGGAGGCAGTATCATAGTAGTTATATTCTTGTACATAGGAGCAGTATTATAGTAGTTATATTCTTGTATATAGGAGCAGTATTATAGTAGTTATATTATTGTACATAGGAGGCAGTATTATAGTAGTTATATTCTTGTACATAGGAGGCAGTATTATAGTAGTTATATTCTTGCATAGAGGAGCAGTATTATAGTAGTCATATTCTTGTACATAGGAGCAGTATTATAGCAGTTATATTCTTGTATATAGGTGCGGTATTATAGTAGTTATATTCTTGCACATAGACACCCGTATACAGAACCATATACATTATATAGACAGTGATGTCTATAGAAGACACCTGTATACAGGACCACATACACAATATAGACAGTAAGGTCTATAGGAGACACCTGTACACAGGACCATATACACGATATAGACAGTGAGGTCTATAAGAGACACCTGTATAGAGGACCATATACATGATATAGACAGGGAGGTCTATAGGAGACATCTGTATACAGACCATATACATAATATAGACAGTGAGGTCTATATTAGACACCCGTATACAACCATATACATAATATAGACAGTGAGGTCTATAGGAGACACCCGTATAAAGACCATGTACATGATATAGAGAGGGAGGTCTATAGGAGACACCTGTATACAGGACCGTATACTATACACAATATAGACAGGGAGGTCTATAGATGTCTGTATATAGGACCATATACACGATATAGACAGAGAGGTCTAGAGGAGACACCTGTATACAGGACCATATACATGATATAGACAGTGAAGTCTATAGGAGACACCAGGGGAGTCTATGCAGACCATATACATGATATAGATAGTGAGGTCTATAGGAGACACCCGTATACAGACCATATACATGATATAGAGAGGGAGGTCTATAGGAGACACCTGTATAAAGACCATGTACATTATATAGAGAGGGAGGTCTATAGGAGACACCCGTATACAGGACCATATACACGATATAGACAGTGAGATCTATAGGAGACACCTGTATACAGGACCGTATACTATACACAATATAGACAGTGAGGTCTATAGGAGATGCCTGTATATAGGACCATATACACGATATAGACAGAGAGGTCTATAGGAGACACCTGTATACAGGACCATATACATGATATATAGAGTGCGGTCTATAGGAGACATCTATATAGAGGACCATATACATGATATAGGCAGGAAGGTGTATAGGAGACACCTGTATACAGGACCATATACACGATATAGACAGGGAGGTCTATAGGAGACATGTGTATAAAGGACCATATACATGATATAGACAGGGAGGTCTATAGGAGACACCCGTATACAGACCATACACACGATATAGACAGGGAGGTCTATAGGAGACACCTGTATAGAGGACCATATACATGATATAGACAGGGAGGTCTATAGGAGACACCCGTATACAGACCATATACACGATATAGACAGGGAGGTCTATAGGAGACACCTGTATATAGGACCATATACACGATATAGACAGGGAGGCCTATAGGAGACATCTGTATACAGGACCATATACACGATATAGAGAGGGAGGTCTATAGGAGACACCTGTATACAGGACCATATATATGATATAGACAGGGAGGTCTATAGGAGACACCCGTATACAGACCATATACATGATATAGACAGGGAGGTCTATAGGAGACACCTGTATACAGGACCATATATATGATATAGACAGGGAGGTCTATAGGAGACACCTGTATAAAGACCATGTACATTATATAGAGAGGGAGGTCTATAGGAGACACCTGTATACAGGACTGTATACTATACACAATATAGACAGGGAGGTCCATAGGAGATGTCTGTATATAGGACCATATACACTATTTAAACAGTTAGCTCTGTAGGAGACACCTGTATACAGGACCATATACACGATATAGACACAGAGGTCTATAGGAGACACCTGTATACAGGACCATATACACGATATAGACACAGAGGTCTATAGGAGACACCTGTATACAGGACCATATACACGATATAGACACAGAGGTCTATAGGAGACACCTGTATACAGGACCATATACACGATATAGACAGGGAGGTCTATAGGAGACACCTGTATACAGGACCATATACACGATATAGACAGAGAGGACTATAGGAGACACCTGTATACAGGACCATATACACGATATAGACAGAGAGGTCTATAGGAGACACCTGTATACAGGACCATATACACGATATAGACAGAGAGGTCTATAGGAGACACCTGTATACAGGACCATATACACGATATAGACAGGGAGGTCTATAGGAGACACCTGTATACAGGACCATATACACGATATAGACAGGGAGGTCTATAGGAGACACCTGTATACAGGACCATATACACGATATAGACAGGGAGGTTTATAGGAGACACCTGTATACAGACTATATACATGATATAGACAGGGAGATCTATAGGAGACACCTGTATACAGGACCATATACACGATATAGACAGGGAGGTCTATAGGAGACACCTGTATACAGGACCGTATACTATACACAATATAGACAGGGAGGTCTATAGGAGATGCCTGTATATAGGACCATATACACGATATAGACAGAGAGGTCTATAGGAGACACCTGTATACAGGACCATATACATGATATATAGAGTGCGGTCTATAGGAGACATCTGTATAGAGGACCATATACATGATATAGGCAGGAAGGTGTATAGGAGACACCTGTATACAGGACCATATACACGATATAGACAGGGAGGTCTATAGGAGACGTGTATAAAGGACCATATACATGATATAGACAGGGAGGTCTATAGGAGACATCTGTATACAGGACCATATACATAATATAGACAGGGAGGACTATAGGGGACACCTGTATACAGGACCATATACATAATATAGACAGGGAGGTATATAGGAGACATCTGCATACAGGACCATATACACGATATAGACAGTGAGGTCTATAGGAGACACCTGTATACAGACCATATACATAATATAGACAGGGAGGTATATAGGAGACATCTGCATACAGGACCATATACACGATATAGACAGTGAGGTCTATAGGAGACATCTGTATACAGGACCATATACACGATATAGACAGTGAGGTCTATAGGAGACATCCGTATACAGACCATATACACGATATAGACAGGGAGGTCTATAGGAGACATCTGTATACAGGACCATATACATGATATAGACAGGGAGGTCTATAGGAGACATCTGTATACAGGACCATATACATGATATAGACAGGGAGGTCTATAGGAGACACCCGTATACGGACCATATACACGATATAGACAGGGAGATCTATAGGAGACATCTGTATTAAGGACTATATACATGATATAGACAGTGAGGTCTATAGGAGACACCCATATACAGACCATATACACGATATAGACAGTGAGATCTATAGGAGACACCTGTATACAGGACCATATACATAATATAGACAGGGAGGTGTATATAAGACACCTGTATACAGGACCATATACACGATATAGACAGAGAGGTCTATAGGAGACACCTGTATACAGGACCATATACACGATATAGACAGGGAGGTCTATAGGAGACATCTGTATACAGGACCATATACATGATATAGACAGGGAGGTCTATAGGGGACACCTGTATACAGGACCGTATACTATACACAATATAGACAGAGAGGTGTATATGAGACACCTGTATACAGACCATATACACGATATAGACAGGGAGGTCTATAGTAGACATCTGTATACAGACCATATACATGATATAGACAGGGAGGTCTATAGGGGACACGGACATCTGTATACCGGTGGACGGCACAGAACAAGTTCCTGCCGAGCACACTACACCTCTGCACAGGACGCGCAGATGACAGCTGTGTACCAGCAGGGGGCGCTGGCCATAATCTGTCAGCACAGCGCTGCTCTCCATCACACGCTTCATGCAGCCAGTCACCTCCAATGACAGACGCCCACCTTAAGCACTCGAACCGCTGCTCCCCGTGCACCGGTATTGGGCCGGTTCGGTTCAGGCCCTCCCTCCCCGTTGGGTCCCACGACCGGACCCGGTCTCTGGCCGTCCATTTCCACGGCTTGCAGAACGACTGACAGCCAGCAGACGTCCAGCCAATCCCCGGAGTCTCCGCCCACTAGTGGAGTGACAGTAAGATTCGCTCAGCCAATCACGCAGAGACTGACACTTGTGCTGCTAATCCAATAAAATGGCCCCGCCCACTTTGCGTACAGTAATATTCAGCAAATTAAGCCGCCCCCCGCTGCCATCTTAACTGCTGGCACGTCAGCTGCTGCCTGTACCTTGCCCTTCTCGTGACGTATGAGGCGCGACGAGTGAGCGGTGTAAGGTTAGGGCGCAATGAGCTGGTTAATTATTATACCCATAGTACAACTGCATAATGGACAGGGCTGATCATCAGCACTTACAGATACATGGAGCTGCCCTTTAAGAGTGGACATTGGGGTACAGGAGAGGGCTTATATCAGCTTATCACAGTCTATGAAAGGGCTGAGCAACTGCCAGCACTCCAGCTGTTGCGAAACTACAACTCCCAGCATGCATACTTGCTGTTATTCCCAGAACTCCCATAGAAATGATTGGAGCATGCTGGGAATTGTAGTTTCACAACAGCTGGAGAACCAAAGGTTGCTGACCCCTGGTCTAGGTAAATTGCAAGGGGTCAGTGAAGCCAAAAAGTAATTTCTGATGAATTTTGATCAGATATGCCATAAATGACCACCTGCACCCTCAGTTACCCCAAATTCCTCGCAGCGAAGTTACAAAAAGCCCAAAGTAATCAAACTCTGCAGTTTCCGTACACTCAGAGAGGTGTTTAAATAGCCCACTGACACCCCCTATGCAGCCTGAGAATGGTATGATCTCAGGTGGTGATGGAGGGTCGAGCACCTCCATTCTTAGGATAGGGGGGAGGGCAGCAGTCCAATTTATATCAATAATTATAGCTTATTAAATTAAAATTATATAAATAATTCACTCTTTTTTCTGGAATCAATATGATCTGATAGATGCCAGATTACCGGACGCACTGTACATAGAACTATTTGTCCTTCTAGGGGTCCGTTTTTTTAAGTCTGCAAAGTACAGAACCTTCTGGGTGCCCTCCGTCTTAGGGCTCATGCACACGACCTTATGTATTTTGCGGTCCACAAAAAATACGGATGATGTCCGGGTGCATTCTGTATTTTGCGGAACGGAAGGTCCCTAATAGAACTGTCCTATCCTTGTCCGTAATGTGGTCAATAATAGGACTATTTTTTTGTGAAAACGGAAAGGAAATACAGGCATACGGAAATGGAATGCACACAAAGTAACTTCCGTTTTTTGGATGGTTTTGCATATGTTCCGCAAAAAAAAAACTTAACGGACACGGAAAGAAAATACGTTGGTGTGCGCGAGCCCTTACTCTTACTCCCATCATTAGAAAGGGCACGGGGAAGTTTAGGACTTGTTCTATTATTCGGCGAAAAGTGCATAGAAATGAATAGGTCAGCGCACATGGATGAGAGGCCTACGTTGGGCTCCACGTTCTTGTGATTGGTGGGGGCCCTAGTGGTAGGACATCCACCAATCTAACAGTTCAGGGAGGTCCCAAGTGGTATGGGGTCCCTGGTAATGTTATCAGTGGAGATCCTGGCAGTAGGACCCCCACTGACCTAATAGTTACACCCCCCTCCCCCCCCCCCGTATCCTTTACATACGGGATAACTTGTTAAAACCGGGATATCCCTTTAAGTCTACAGCAGCACTAAAAAAGGGAATCCAAACGATGGAGAAAAAAAAAACGTACCAAGGGACGTAAAAACCCGACACACAGAATCCCCCTCGGACATTCAGATAGAAAACAGTCCGTTTGTTGGAAATGCAAAACATAAGGCCTAATAGGGTGAGAGACCCTCAAAGAACAGTACGCTGCTCTTCAGGTTGGTTTCTTAGGGTGTATTCAGACAGCGCAGTTGTGGGTAATAGTGGTTAAAACTAATGCTCAATGCTTTTAAAAACCGCCATCACACTGAAAACCGCCTGCGTCTTTTGCTCTGATGCAGCTTTACTCCGCCCGTAGTCTGCTTCAGTGCCCATAGGAAGCCGCTGCTTGGCCAGGTCCAGTCGGAGGGCTAGTGCAGACCCAAAAACACAGCCGTTTTCTGGTCAGAATTTTCCATTTCACTGCAATAAACAGGTGTCTGTCCGGCCATACTGGGAGTTGTAGTTATACACCAGCTAGAGAGCCCCTGGTTGGAAACCACTGGTCTACAGCAGCATGCTAGGAGTTGTAGTTTTGCAGCAGCTGGCGACTAGTACACCACTAAGTACACGTGACGCGAATAATCTGAGTCTCCTAGACGTGGAAGGAAAATTCCTGACCGGGCCCGCACTGCTGAGGACAAGTCTGTTCCCCACAAGCACGTGAGCCTAAACTCCGTCATTCGTTTGCAGCCATTATTGGGACCCGCCGTTTACCAAATTATTCTGAATTATTAGAAAGAAGTAGATGAAATGTACTAGTAAAACACCTAGAAATCAGATGCTGGTCAGGTTCTAAGTGCTTAGGCTTCCACCTCTGATCACATTATCATAATTTATTTTCTCTCTGCTTTGTGATGTTCCTCTGTTATTCCTCCCAGAAAGGTTAAATAAACCGACGGGTGTTATCCATCTCCTTGTTATGTTCCTTACTCTGCCTGGCACAGCTTGCACTGATTGGGCAATTTTGCAGCAAGTGGGGACACAACCTGGTAAATTATTTATAAACTTCTAGGAGGAATAAGAGAGGAACATCCCAACAGAGAGCTGTAAGAATAGACACTCCAGAATTGCTATTACATGGGGAATACAGTTCTTTACCAAGACAGATGTCAGGAGAGGTGAGGGGACCCCATTAAAGCTATAGACAGGGAGCGACGCAGCCTCGGCAGTGGTGCCGGGAGTCGGATCCCCATCATGCTCTCAATTTTCTGTGGATAGGCATGTGAAATCCCAGAAAACCCCTTTAAATACACCAACGACTAGCGGCTTTGATACCATAACAGAAATTCAAACAGCCATTGAGCATCTCAAAAAATTAGAAGAAGAAAAAATGACCTACCTGAGGAACCGTCCAAGGGTCATCCGTTCTGGGTGTCAGATCCTGAGTAGGAACCTTACATGGTCTGTAGGAGCCGTCACCCAGCTTTCCACAGCTTCTGAATGGCGTATAAATTCTACCTTACTACGGAAGAGGACGCCAGAAGAAAGATCACTACACTGAGGGCTCATGCACGTGAACGTAATTTATTTCTGTGTCCGTTCCGTTTTTTGTTTTTTTTGCGGACTGTATGAGGAACCATTCATATCAATGGGGCTGCAAAAAAAACGTGTGTGCATTCCGTTTCCGTATGTTTGTTCTGCAAAGAAATAGAACATGTCCTATTAATGTCCGTATCATAGACAAGGACAGGACTGTTCTATTAGGGGCCGGCTGTTCCGTTCTGCAAAATACGGAATGCACATGGACATCATCCGTATTTTTTTTGTGGACAGCAAAATACATACAGTCATGTGCATGAGCCCTAAAGGGGTATTCCTGCAGTTCCATCCATGCGAAGCTAAACCAGCACTGCAGCCCCTTCGCTTTCAGGACTGTTTGGGGTCCCAGAAGTGTTTTTTTTTTTTTGTTCTTGTTTGTACATTTCCAAGTCAACGTCCGCTTTTTTTTTTTTTAAACTTTAATAAGTAGGATTGAGCGAACTTGTGTTTTAAGTTCTGCATCCAAAGTTCAGGTTATTGAAGAATCCCGTTATGGATTCCGCTACCACGGACCATAACGGAATTTGGAATCCATAACGGGATTATTCCATAACCTGAACCCGAACTTTGGGCACAAAACGTAAAAAAACAAGTTCGCTCAACACTACCAATAAGTCCACAATTATGTGCTTATTCATTTCTTAAAGGGTTTCTGTCATCACGTTTTGACATTATAAGCTGTCTGACATTAGCTATGTGCTAACGTCAGAGCAGCTTGATAATGTCTTTTTTTATAAAAATCCGATTTATATTCAGGCTAAAAAACGTACTTTTATAATATGTAAATTAGCCTCTAGGAGCAGGGGGGGCGTTGCCCTGCTCCGTGCGGCAACCTGCTGGCATGCCCCTTCTTACTTTGAGTGACAGTGCCGGGCAGCGATCCTCCGGCACTGTCTCCTTGTGAAATCCTGCGCCTGCACGGCCGCTCTGTATTCGGCGCAGGCGCGGTGAGCAGAGGACAGCAGGCACCAGCTTCCTCTGCTCAACGCGCCTGCGCCGAATACAGAACAGCCGTGCAGGCGCGGGATTTCACAAGGAGACAGTGCCGGAGGATCGCTGCCCGGCACTGTCACTCAAAGTAAGAAGGGGCGTGCCAGCAGGTTGCCGCACGGAGCCTCTAGGAGCAGGGCAACGCCCCCCCTGCTCCTAGAGGCTAATTTACATATTATAAAAATACGTTTTTTAGCCTGAATATAAATCGGATTTTTATAAAAAAGACATTATCAAGCTGCTCTGACATTAGCACATAGCTAATGTCAGACAGCTTATAATGTCAAAACGTGATGACAGAAACCCTTTAATATATCTTTATAGCAGTCTCTACATTACCTGCAGCCACCAGTAGGCGGAGCTCAAGAAATGAGTCCTGTTTATACACTAAACCAGTGTTTCCCAACCAGTGTGCCTCCAGCTGTTGCAAAACTACAACCCCCAGCATGCCAGGAGTTGTAGTTTAGCAACAGCTGGAGGCACACTGGTTGGGAAACACTGCACTAAACCATATAGTAGGATAGCTCCCTCTAGTGGTGGCTGCCGGCAGGGTTTGCAATAGAATTGTGCAGGGGATTGGAGCTCTGTGGACCTAGAATGAGTACGGTGGACGTTTACTTTAACAGTCACATAATTTAACGCCAAAACCATAATCAAAGTCGTTTTTTTTTTTTGTTTTGTTTTTTAACTCTTTATTAGTCACTTTTCATAATTTGTTTCAACCAAAAGACGATAATACACAGCAGTCTAGTAACCCATGAAAATGTTTACACCCTTAATGCTCCCCAATGACTTATTTTTTTTTTTTAAGGTTTTTTTTTTTTACAAGTTTTGCTTTTACATCTCAAAAATAAGTCTGCGGTAATTAGCAGTTCGTTATCCACCCCACTCACAGACGGAATTTGAATGTTCCTTTCGATGAGGCTGCCAGGGGGAGGGTGGGCAAGAGATGGGGGGGGGGGGGGTCTGAAGAAAGTTGTAACGTACTGGAACGGGGGCAGGCGGGAGATTAGATGATTTTACAGTAGGGAGCCCCAAAAGAAAGAAAAATAAAATAAAAACACAAGTACCAACATGTGGCAAATAAAATGTCTGCCCAAGTATTAGGAGACTGCCGGCTAGGAAGGACTGCGGGGGCGAAGGCGTGTAGGGGTTTGTCTCGCTCTCTTTTTTTTTTTGTATCTTGCCGCTGCTGCTTTTGTTCTTTAACGAATTTACCGGCGAAACCGTTTCTACAGGCCCGAGAGGGGCAGGCGGATCATTCCCAGCTAGGGCCCCCCGTGAGAACGTCAGAGCTGCCGTCACCCCCCCTCATTATTTACAGAATAATTTCATTTGAGGGGTGACGCCGCTTTTCCCGTCCCCTTAGCAGGCCCAGCAAATCTACAAATGATTAAGAAATTAGCAGCTGCAACTAAAAATTAAAAAAAAAAATTTTTTTTTTTTATAAATCAGATACTGTATAGTCAGCTCCTTTCCATCTGTGCATCCTACCTACTGTAAGTCACGGCTGCAGTACCATAAATCTACATACCATCCAGTAGACGAGATCCAGGACAGGCCACCTCTGTAGCGTTCACTACTTCCCTGCCCTATAACCCAATGCAACCTGCGGGAGGCGCTGTAACCTGGACACAGCTCATTGCAAGAGATTAACAGTAGTAATTTACAGAGAAGTTACTATCTGGTGCCAAGTGGCAGATTCGGGAGGGGAGGGGGGGGCTTAGTTTAGACCGGGGCTGCAGAACTAGCACTTTTTTTGGGGAGGGGCATTAAGTATCCGGAAGAAAGTGCAGGCGAATGAAGGGAGCAGCGATTCGTTCCTCGGATTAGGGTGTTTATTCTAAAAACAAGAGCTTCTCTCCGATCTGGAAAGAGGTGAAGAAAGGAGTTTCGGTGGAAACATGTCTGCAGGAATGTACAGAGGAGAAAACAGGGGGGGGGGGGGACACAAAAAAATAATCCCATGAGATCCGGCTTGGGAAAATCAACTCTTATTCCCGGGCGGGAAGGGTGGGGGTTGGAGGAGGCCAGGCTGCTCCCTCCTGCGTTGAGGAGGAGAGAGGCAGCAGTGTCCTTGCCTTGTGTTCATCGCTTCACTCGGTTGCAGAATGTCCCTCAACCTTTTCAGCTACCCCAAGGCCCAAAGTGCAATCGTTGGCAATCCAAGGGCATTGGCTCCAGCCCAGAATTCCTTCATCTTGGGTGGGGAGGGTGAGATTAGACGCAGCGCCGTCTTATTGCCAGGACTGAGGAGGGAAGTTGCTCACTTCGGCAAGGTCCTGCATAGCCGAGCCCTTATGGTTATACGTCAGCTTGATCCGCATACGCAGCTGTTGCTGCAGGGAACAAAAAAAATAAAATAAAAAAAGTTCATGTATAAACAGGAAGCAGAACCTTAATGATTGGCGCCTTCACCGTTTACTTCCAGTCGCGCTCATGTGACGGGCGCGCGGGTGCACGGCTCCTTTCAGACGCAGTCCCGTGTCATGTAACAAGCCATGCAGCCACGTCTCCGTCACATGGGAGCTAAACAATGTAGTTTCCTACTGACGACAGCAAGCAGAGATCTTAAAAAAGGCACCAAAATATACAAAATCTGCTCTAAAAAATGCATACATTTTCATCAGACAAAGAATAAGCTTCATTTTCTAAGACAGTCACACCCCTTTAACCCCTCCCTGACGCGGCAATTTTCCATTTTTGCATTTTCGCTCCACGCTACCCGGAGCCATAACTTTTTTTTATTTTTCTATTTTTCCATTCACATTGCCGTATGACAGCTTGTTTTTCGCAGGACAAGTTGGACTTTCTAATGCCACCATTTAATATTCTATAGGATGTTGTGGAAAGCAGGGAAAAAATTCAAAATCGCTAGCATATGCCCCCATTGTCTTATAGGTGCGGGTCCCATGGGACCCGCACCTATATCGAGAATGGAGCGGGGAGAGCTGTGGCTGGAGGACCCCGGATTTCCTGGGGTTCCGTCCACCACCCAGCACTTCTCCCTGCCTCTCCCATAGAAGTGAATAGGAGCGCACCGGTGTTTCTGCAAACAAAATGGCGGCTGCGCATGTACAGTGCGCCCTTCTTCACTTTCGGGGCTCCGTTCTCTATATAGGTGCGGGTCCCAGCGGGGAGATTTAAAGGGGTATTCCCATCTTAGACAATGAGGGCATATTACTAGCATATGCCCCCATTGTCTTATAGGTGCGGGTCCCATCGCTGGGACTCGCACCTATATAGAGAACGGAGCCTCGAAAGTGAAGGGCGCACTGCGCATGCGCAGCTGCCCTTTAGTTTGCAGAAACACCGATGCACTCCCATTCATTCCTATCGGGGGTGATTTAAAGGGGTATTCCCATCTTGGACAATGGGGGCATATTACTAGGATATGCCCCCATTGTCTTATAGGTGCGGATCCCATCGCTGGGACTCGCACCTAAATAGAGAACGAAGCCCCAAAAGTGAAGGAGAGAGCACAGCGCATGCACAGCTGCCCTCCACTCATTTCTATGGGGCCGCTAAAAATAGCCAAGCACTGGCTCGGCTATTTCTGTCGGCATCATAGAAATGAATGGGAGCGTGGGCCGCGCATGAGCTGTACGCTCCCATTCACTTCTATGGGAGAGGCATAGAGAAGCGCTGGGTGGTGGACGGACCCTGGGGTCCTCCAGCCACAGCTCTCCCGGCTCCGTTCTCGATATGCCCCCATTGTCCAAGATGGGAATACCCCTTTATTTTTTTTTTTTTTTTAGATATTTTTCAAAACTTTTCTTTTTGTACAGTTCCCAAGTGAACCACAACTTGCAATCATCACATAACTGTAACTTTACTCTATTAGGGTCCATTCACATGACCACAGTTCTGGGTCCGCATCCATTCCGCAATTGTGCAGAACGGGTGCGGACCTATTCATTTCAAAAGATGAATCCGCATCCGTAGTTTTGCTCTGCGGCCCTGCAAAAAAGATAGAGCATGTCCAGACAATAGGCAAAATGCGGAACGCACTCGGTCGGTATCCGTGTTTTGCGAATCCACAAATCACATACTGTCGTGTGAGTTTCCCCTTATTCAGTACGGCAATCACTATATGCCAGTTCAGTGCTGCCACCTTCTGGCCTCAACTGGGATATACTAATAATGAGCTCATTATTACAACATGGCGCTTTCCCAGATCTCTGCTGGGGGGAAAGTGCGCCTGGCCCACAAGGGTGCGCTTCCGAGTTTTAGCCTTCTCAGACGCAGTGGTCACATTCGACCACAGCATCTGAGTAGTTAACTGTCCACAGTCAGCATATGAAACAGCAGGCACCCGCACCGCAGCTAATGTCAGCAATCGGCAGATTGTGGATATTGGCTGCAATTGTAAAAATTTGCAGGTTTTCTATCCACAATTCCGCAGCTTAAAAGCCACAGCAAATGCCCCCTGTGTGAACGTAGCCTAAAGGACAATTGCTATTGTGTGTGCAGATTTACCTTTTGGGGGTTGAGGACTTTAATGACCTGCGTGACACTACCAGCATTGAAGGGAGGAAGGACATTACTGCTCGGGGATAGGAGCTGAAGCTGGAACGTCTGAAAGTAAAACAGACTGATAAGTGATTGTTCTTGGCCTCGTGCCTAAAAACAGAAAATACACGGACAATGACAATACTGTCCAACTGCTGCAGCCGCAGAAGGGCTACCTTTGGTACTGCCGCCTGGAACACGTAGTCTGTCATCTCGCTGTCCGTGCTGTTGTACGCTTGAGTTGTAATCACAGTCACACTGGCGTTTGTGCTGGAGCGCTCAAAGCTGAAGTCTATTTTCAGGCCGTTCTTGTTGTAAGCAGTGATGGGTGGAATACCTGGAGAGATGGGAGGAAGAGTCATGGGTGGGGGAGCGATGGGAGGAAGAGTCATTGGTGGGGGAGCGATGGGAGGAAGAGTCATTGGTGGGGGAGCGAGCACCGATCACTAAACTGAAGGGGCAGAAGCGGTCAGCGGAGCTCCGGGCCAGTCCGTTTCCGCTCAGCTCTCTTTAGAGAGGAGCGGTGTATGGATTTATAGAAGGTCTACGCACTTTCTATGAATCTGTACACTGCTTGCTGGGAGAGCTGTGCGAAAATGAAGGGGCCCAGTGGGATCGCCTCTGCCCCTCAAAAATGTCACATGTTGGGCGCCTTTTAATATTTCAATACAGAAGGAGAGGGGCCTTTGTACTGACCTGATATGTCGTTGAAGAGAGGTTGGACTGACAGTCCATCTAGTAAGAGCTGGGGTGCAGGCATCTGAGGGGCAGGTGCTGGAGGAGCTGATAGAATAAGGAAGAATTGAAACGATCTAATCAACGGTAAAATAAAGACCATTATTAGTGATTGCCCAGATTTAGGAAAACATGGCTGCTGTCCAAAAACAGTGCCCCGACTGTCCACAGGTTGTGTGTGGTATTACAACGCAGTTTGCTTCACTTCTGTGGCGCGGAGCTACGATCCCGCACAACCTGCGACGTTTGTGGCTCAGTTTCCGACTCTGGCTGTGTGCTACCCAAATCAGAGAAAGATTTCCAGACTTCAACCCAAAAAGCCATTAGCATTTTAACCCCCTGACGAGATAAGCTGCACATGTACAGCAGACGTTGTCCCTTTAACCCCTTCAGGACCCTGAGATTTTCCTTTTTTGTGTTTTTGTTTTTGACTCCCCGCCTTCCTATAGTCCTAACTTTTTTATTTTTCCATGCACATAGCCTTACGAGGGCTTTTTTTTACGGGACAAGTTGTACTTTCTAATGGCACCATTTACGGCTGCATACCATTCAGTAGGAAGCGGAAAACAAATTCCAAACGGGGTAGAAATGGGAAAAAACGCAATTTTGATAAAGGTTTTTTTTTTTTATTATACCGTACACTATGCGGTAAAATTGACCTATCATCTTCATTCTCCAGGTCAGTACGGCTCCAACGATAACACAGTTGTATCATTTTTCTTGCATTTTAATACTGAAAAAAAAATTAAAACCTTTGAGGGAATTTTTTTTTTTATAACCATATTCTGACCCCTATAACTTTTTTGTAGTTATGTGTACGGGGCTGTGTGAGGGCTAATTTTTTGCGAGACGATCTGTTCTTTTCAGTGAAACCAATTTAAAGTGTCTCCGACTTTTTGATCACTTTTAGTAAAAAAATTATTGGGTAGTGGAAGTGACAAATTTTTTTTTCCCGTTACGCCATTTACCGTATGCCGTTAATATTGTTATATTTTAATTGTATGGGCATTTTCGCCCATGATGTTTATTGGTTAAGCATTTTTATTTTAGGGAAAGGGGGGTGATTTGAACTTATGTTTTTATATATAAATATATATATGTGTGTAAAAACTTTTATTAAGTTGCCTTGGGTGACAATAACTGGCAATCATTAGATTGCCTATTGTGTTCATTGATGGATATATAGCCATCATTGAACACTTCATTTGCAATATAACAATACAATGCTGCCACCTTGTGGCCTGTATTGGTATATTCCTGAAATAGACACTGAAGCCTGCTTGGGGCACCTGAGGGGTTAACTGCCGCGGATCGCAGCTACCTGTCATAAAGGTAGGTCGGGTGCCAGCCATGATTCTGCCGCCGACACCCACCTCCTGTATTTGAATAGTTATCATTGGTGGCACAGTGCGCTCCCCCCTCCTAAGTATTAAAGTCATTGGTGGCAGTGGTCACAGGGTCCCCTCCTCCTCAGTGGCCGGTTCTGATCGGAGCCCCAGCAGTGTAATCCTGGGGCTCCGATCGGTAACCATGGTAACCAGGACGCTACTGAAGCTCTGGCGGCCATGGTAAGCTCCCTGCTGCCGTGTGCACAAAGCCCAGGGCAGCAGGGAGAGTGTAAAGTCCTATTCACCCTAACCCTAAGTTCACACCTGGGCGTTTTACAGCGCGTTCAAACGCGCTGTAAAACGCTCAACACATGAAAACCAATGCTTTCCTACGGCCCTGATTCTCACTTGAGCGTTTTACAGCGCGTTTGAACGCGCTGTAAAACGCCCGACGCATAAACAAGTACTTGAGCTTTTTTTGGGGCGTTTGTCGTGCGTTTTGTGATTGACACCACAGTAGTCAATCACAAGAACGCGCGTACGAACGCGCGTTTCCTATTCGCAAAAACGCGCTGAAATACGCACGTAAAAAGCGCATTTTTAGAACGCTCAGGTCTGAACCCAGGGTAATAGAGCTCTATTAGGGTGAATAGGACAAGGGCTGTAGCCCCTAAGGGGCTAATAGTAAATAAACTGTAAAAAAAAAAAAGTTTAAAAAACACAAACACCAAAATATTAAGTATAAATCGCCCCCTTTCCCAATTTTTCTCATAAAATATATAAACAATAAATAAACATATTACATATCATCACATCCGAAAAGACCAAACTATTAAAAAATTAAAAAATCTCCTATGCGGTGAACGTCATAAAAGAAAAGAAAAAAATAACCGTGTCACCTTGTCCCCCCAAAAAATAGGATAGGACTGTTCTATTATGGGCCTGACGTTCCATAAAATGCGGAATAGTGTTTTTTTGCGTGGTATCGAGTATCGCAATACTTTTTTATGGTATCGAAACTGAATCAAAATTTTGGTATTGTGACAGCCCTAATACGTAGCGCCGGCCCATTACTGTGACCTGCGTCTCGTCTTCCCCAAGTCTTTTTTTATTATATTTATATTTTCAATTTGGCGACAAAAAAATTTAATTTGGCACCTACATTTTTCCGTTTAGGAGCCAATGGCTCCTGTTTTTTTTTTATTAGTCTGGAGCACTGGATAGGCCATCAATATCAAATTCCTGGAAAAACGCTTTAACCCCTTCTACCCCGGGCCAGTTTTCGCCCTTCTGCCCAGGCCATTTTCTTGCAAATCTGACATGTGTCACCTTATGTGGTAATGACTTTGGAACACTTATTTATCCAGGCCATTGTGAGACTGTTTTCTCGTGACACATTGCTCTTCATGATAGCCCTAAATTTGAGTCAATATATTTCACCTTTATTTATGAAAAAATCCCAAATTTAAACAAAATTTAGAAAAATTAGCAATTTTCTACATTTCAATTTCTCTGCTTTTCAAACAAAGTGATCTCATAAAATATTTATTACTGAACATTCCCCATATGTCTAGGTACTTAATCTTGGCATCATTTTGTAAAAGTCATTTTTTTTTTTAGGACATTAGAAGGCTTAGAATTTTAGAAGCTATTCTTAAAACTTTTTAAGAAAATTTCCAAAACCCACTTTTTAAGGACCATTTCAGGTCTGAAGTCACCTTGTGGAGCTTACCTAATAGGAAACCCCCAATAAATGACCCCATTGTAGAAACTACACCCCTCAAGGTATTTAAAACTGATTTTACAAACTTTGTTAACCCTTTAGGCGTTCCACAAGAATTAAAGGACAATGGAGATAAAATTTCTAAATTTCACTTTTCTGGAGGATTTTCCATTTTAATCCATTTTTATCTTTAACACATCGAGGGTTAACAGCCAAACAAAACTCAATATTTATTACCCTGATTCTGCGGTTTACAGAAACACCGCCCATGTGGTCGTAAATTGCTGTACGGGCACACGGCAGGGCGCAGAAGGAAAGGAACGCCATATGGTTTTTGGAAGGCAGATTTTGCTGAACTGGTTTTCAGACACCATGTCCCATTTGAAGCCCCCCATATGCCCCTTACAGTAGAAACTACCAAAAAGTGACCCCATTTTGGAAACTACGGGATAAAGTGCCAGTTTTGTTGGTAGTATTTTGGGGTACATATGATTTTTAATTGCTCTATATTACGTTACGCAAGGTAACTAAAAAATGGCTGTTTTGGCACCGTTTTTAATTTTTAAAACATTCGTCTGACAGTGTAGATCATGTGCTTTTTTTTATAGAGCAGGTCGTTACGGACGCACTGATATCAAATATGTCTACTTTCTTAGTTTGTTTCAGTTTTACATGAAGCATTTTTGAAAAAAATTCTATGTTTTTGAGTATTTTCTGAACGCTTTTTTTTATTTTTCTGCCGATCGTCTTGTGCAGGGGCTTGTTTTTTGCAGGAAAAGTTGATGTTTTTATTGATACCATTTTTGGGTACATATGATTTTTTGATCATTCATTATTACACTTTATGGGGCAAGGTGACCCAAAAAATTGGTTGTTTTGTCAGTTTTTATTTATTTATTTTTACAGCGTTCACCTGAGGGGTTAGGCCATGTGACATTTTTATAGAGCAGATCGTTACGGACGTGGCAATACATAATATGTCTACTTTTTATTATTTATTTAAGTTGTACACAATAATAGCATTTTTGAAACCCCAAAAAAATTATGTTTTAGTGTCTCCATAGTCTCAGAGCTATAGCTTTTTTATTTTTTGACCGATTGTCTTAGGTAGGGTCTCATTTTTTGAGGGATGAGGTGACGATTTATTAGTACCATTTTGTGGAACATACGCCGTTTTGATCGCTTGGTGTTGCACATTTAGTGATGTAAGGTGACAAAAATGGCTTTTTTTTTTAATGGTGTTTATCGGACGGGGTGGATCATGTGATATATTTATTAAGCCGGTTGTTACGGACGCAGTGATACCTAATATATGTGTTTTTTTCTAATTTAAAAAACGTTATTTCTGTCCCACTCTGGGACTTCAACTTTTGGTACTTCAAATGTTGTTCAGTGTCAGTGAAATACGGATGCAACACAGACAGCAAAAAACAGACACACAGACCTAACACGGATCCGACACGGACAGCTTCACGGATGCATCACTGACCACCTGCTCATGGATTTGAGCACGGAGACGGACGTGTGAATGAGGCTTAACAGGTTGCCTAGGAGTCGGGCCTGAGGCTGGATCTCCTCGGCCCCCGTAGAAGGCATTGGGCACCCTGTGCTTGGCATCGGGCTGCCTTGTCACCCATCAGGTCCCCGCCACAGCAGCACGGGGACCCCAATGGGCTCCCTCACCCGCCACATGCACCTTCTATGCCGCAGTCAGCGCTGACCGCAGCATAGAAGTGGGTTAATCCGCCGGCATTGGCTTTTACAGCGATGCCGGCGGATTACAGCAGGGGCCCGGCTATCAGGGACCGCCAGGTCCCTGCAGTGATCGGGCGCGCACCGCTCCGGTATCCGCCCGATCACCATGACGTAATAGTACGTCAAAATGCGGCAAGTCGAGTTAAAAAATCATTGACGTGAAACATAAGACCTTTTAGCACAGTCATCCCCTAATCAAACACTGACCTCCAAGATTTAGATCGCCCAGTAAATCTAGAAGTTCTCCTCCCACAGTGGATTGTTTTGGAGGTGGTGCAGTGGGTATAACCAGCTGAATGTCATTTCCTCCTAATAGATCTAATAAATCGTTGGCCTGTGAAGAAAAGATAAAACAGATGTGTTCTTGAAAATAGAAATCTCCCTGAGTCTGAATGACTCAGCAGCAGCTGGAATTTTATCACCAGATGTTCACATTTTTAGCAACGTCTGCATTTGGCAATGTGCGGGATGCCACCAATTATTAGTGTAGGCGGCCGACTTCTAAACTGAAGCAACACTATGGAAAACATATCCATTGGAGAGGTATTGTAAATTATTGCAGACCTGCCACGTGCAAACTCCACAGAGTAAGTGTCCAGTGTGGACGTACCCGATATTGAATTCAGCAGGTGCTACTGCCATCCAGAAGCATCTGCCATATATTAATTACAGCGCCTCTCTGCCTCATTGGTCCCGAGGCACCAAGTAGCCATGGCTGCAACGCTTTTCAGTACACAAGTGTAGCGACTGTGACCACAAAGTGCCCCCCATCCAATCAGTCTGAGAGCTGCTGTAATGATGATACAGCTTAAGGCCTAATTCACACGTCCGCAATCTTCGTGCGGAACGGGTGCAGACCCATTCATTTTAAATGGGGACGTGATGGATGAGGAGAGACAACACTGTGCTCTGCGCATCAGCATTTGCGGAGCGCGCCGCCGATCTTCTGGATGGCGGCTCTGCAAAAATATAGAGCGTGTCCTATTCTTGCCCGCAATTGCAGACAAGTATAGGCATCTCTATAGCGCTGGTGGCAAGGTGTTTTGCGGATCCGCAAAACACTACGGACGTGTGAATAAGGCCTAAAGGGAGTTGCATCAGCGTTTTTCTCCTTTCAAAATTGCTGCCAAAGATAGAAAGGTGAGAAGTAAAGCTGCTTTAAACATACCTTGGTGTTCATGCTTCTTGCATGGCCATGGATACGTTTTAATGCTCCCGGCATCGTGATTGCAAGTGCGTTGGAGACAGTTCCTTAAAGCGCAGTGTCCTGGACAGGGGAGAACTGGCCATAGACCCTACAGGGAAATTTTCCAGTGGGCCGATAACCAGGGATACACCCGAGCCCTTCTCACGGCCGCCAGCCAGGTACATAATGATCTGATGCTCTGAGCCTTGATAAATCATAGGAGCATCAGTTACTTCTGCACCGGGCAGGTGCCCTCCTGAATTCAACTGTACTGTCATCATCAGGATTAGGGATGAGCGAATCGACTTTGGATGAAACATCCGAAGTCGATTCCCATAAAACTTTGTTCTAATACTGTACGGAGCAGGAATGTATTGGCTCCGATGAGCCGAAGTTATTGCTTATTGGCTCTGCTGGGGCGGTATATTGCGCTGCACTGTGGAATTGCTGGCCCCACCTACTTACATTGGCCCGGCCTTCTGTCAATTTGGAACATGGGGCAACTTTTAGTTTTTTGTTTTTTTTCCAGGGCCACTTTTAGTTTCTAGTCCGACCCTGGTCCTGGGCTCTCTGCACTGAAGGCTACCCCCAACCCTCGTCTTCTAATCTTAATGACAGCTGTAACAGTCCTCCGATTGGATGCTAGAACAGAGGTGAGACATTGGGAAGAGCTCAGGACACTGCACATGAAGGGACCACCTCCATGCAGTCACAATCACATTGCAAGAGACATCAGCACCCACCTGAGATATATTTAAACAGCTCGAAACCTATTTATCTCCGTCAGAAGGTTTAAGTGGTCAAAACTGCTGACAAACTCCTTTTAAGCTATACCTGCACCGAGAGACAATCTGTTGGTTTTGGAACCACATGAAGTCGGACAATAGATGGAATAGAGCTGGGATTTCTGTAAATGAAGTGGCCTCCTCCACTGCAGACCGCTGTCGGGAAGGAATGGTTTCTTCCCGACAATCGTCGGCTCCATCGAGCAGTGTAAAAGGGCCTCTAGTTCTAAGGAAAGAAAAGCTCAGCCCCTTACCAAAATGATGCAAGAATATACTGTCCCAAAACTCAAGTGTCACAGTCTGATAGTGGAGCTTCCATGTCACAACTCATTAAGTTGTTGGAAGAATAGAGGCTGGTGACAAATATCGCTATGATATTTGGATATGCAAAAAATATCCAAAATGTGGCAGCGATAGGAAAGCATTGTGCCACCTTGACTCCTGTAGGCTTTCTACAGAGGCATGGTCAGCCTGTTAAGAGTCAATGGGCACAAAATGCTAAGGGAAAGTGACAAGAGCCATCTAGATTGGGCATTAAAGGGGTTGTGTGGGTTCAGAGCCGAACCTAGACATAACCCTTCTTCACCCATTCAGCCCCTATGAGTGGAGCATTGTAGCATTTCATGCTCAGATACTCCCCCCTTGCAGGGCTTTTTCTACAGAACCGATGATGTACAGGGCTTCTGATGGGCACGATAGGCGGAGGTTTCCACCTAGCAGTGAGCCCAGGGATGTCACCGGGAACACTGCTAGGCGGAAGCCTCCACCTAGCAGTTTAAAAAATATAAAACAAAACAGCCCTTGCCCTGCGCAATGCATTTCATGCTCCGATGCTTCACTCATAGGGGCAGAACGGGTGAAGAAGGGGTTATGTCCAACGCCTTTAAGCAAATAATTGAAACTAAACGTCCGACATAAGAATGAATGTCTGCTTCCGTTGTGGTAAAATTAACTAGCTAACCCTCCTAACCTTAGCACCGCTATTAGATACTGTCCACAGATGCTACCTACCTGGCTGGCTGGTGGTTGAGTAGAAGGAACTGGTTTGGTATCTATGATTCCAGGTTCCGCTTCACCATTCGTTTGCGCTACGTCTGTTGGTCCATTGGTCATGGTCTTCTCCATTACAGGCATCCTCTCCAGAAGTGCAGGCCTGGAAGGCATCAGATGTTAGAATTGCCCATGAAGTAATCAAGGCAGCAGTTATCACAGACGGGGTCGGTCTTCTCACCTCATGTGGTCATATTTCTTGAATAAAGCATTATATTCCACAGCTCTTTGCTGAAGCTCCACGTCAATACTGCTCCCATAGATAGAAACCACCTTCTTTATGCGGCTGCAAAGAACAAAGAGGACTTTGTGAGAAGACAGTTTGATGAAAGCTAAAATTGCGGTTCTTGTGCAGCTCGGATCCATTATCTAACATGGCACTTACTTGACAGTGTTATTGAACCTAGTTGAGTTTTTCATAATGGCCGTCAGTGCAAAGCCTCGTGTAACTGATGTGGACATGTTAGAAATAAGAAGACCCTCTAGAATATCCAGAACCTCGTCTTCTGTGACCTGTTCAGAAAAGAAAGCTCATTGAAATATTGCATCAATTGCCTAAATGGCTCTCATGCATCGTGCAGGTAACCACATTTGTACCTGTATAGGTTCCTCCTCTTCACATTGGCCCGATACCAGCAGTTCTCCATACTCTCCTATACACCACGAGGCCACCTGGACCAGAGGTTGCTGTGAGGGAAAAGAAAACGTAGAACAAAACTGAACAGACGTCCAATATAAAATACATTGGGAAGCAGTGCCACCTAGTGGTCGCACTGAGAACTGCATGTGCTAAAGGGTGAAGGATAAAAATGTAGCGCCCAATTTGCAGCTGCGTCATTCCACGCTCAAATGTCACATTGGGCAGGAGAGTAAAACTGGAAGGACAATTTAGGCCGGGGTACACAGCAACTGTGGCCGCCTCTCAACGTAAGGGAAATAAATGGGGTTGCAGTGTGCACACTCAGCTCAGAATAGCAAAATAAAAAAAATAAAAAGTCTAACATTGCTGGATTTTTTAAAGATTCTGGGGTCACAGCTGCTTGGCACCATGACCCCATTCACACACTCGTTACACAGTGATCTATGGAAATACAAGGCTTGTTGTGGCCAAAGTCACTATGTAGCCCCAGAGTTAACTGTACTAATAAAGCAATTGTCTCCACTTTATAAAATAAAGGAAAAAAAAAAAACACTGAGGAGTCAGTAATCTGTGTGTTACCCTATTGCAGTGATGGCTAACCAGCGAGACTCCAGCTGTGGTGAAACTACGACTCCCAGCATGCTCAATTCATTTCTACAGAGGTCTGAGAACAGCCAAGCAAGTGTGCGTCTTGGGAGTCGTAGTTTTACCACAGCTGGAGTGCTGGAGTTTAGCCATCACAGCCCAATAGGGTTAACATGTAGTTGATGATGGTGTTTTGAGGGTTAAGGACCATGCCTCTGTATTTGGCTGCAGATTTCACCTATAGCACTGTGAGGGGTGAACTCTGTAAGGTGATATCATCTGCAGCGCCTGAACATGGCCTTAATGGGCCTATGCACATTAGACCGAACGCTGCAGAACCTGGAAGATCTAATATGTATGGGGACCACCTGACTATCCTCTGACCAAAGATGTTGGGAAAGGATCGGGCACACTGGGTTTCAACATGCCCGATCCTTTGTTCCCAGAAGAGATACAGTAAGTAGGCTGCCCCCGGGATGTTCGGCAGCGGCTTATTCCCCTCTCCCACTGAAGGGCACGCTCAGGCTGGAGCAGTGTATATTTGACCCTGTGAATGCTTATTTGCAGCTTCCAGAAACTCCAAGACAGAAACTTATTAAATCCCAAGAAACGTCATTTGATAAATTCAGAAACAAATCCATGTTTCTGCTTCCCGCAAATCTCACTTTTCCTGTCCTCGTGATTGAAGTGGACTAATGCTTGTGCGGAAGTAACACAGTGGCAGGCAGTGGAGGGATTGTGGCCACTTACCTGGGAGATGTCATCCAGAATAGCTTTATAGAGTTTCTGTACAGTGTATTCATGCATCTCATTGCTATTGGTGATCAGCTGAATTAAATTAGGTACTGCATCATCCCGTACGTAGCTTCCAGCCTAGAAATACAGATTAACAAACAGATTAGTGAACAGAACTGATCTCCTGTCTTAACTTCCTTTTGATGATAAAAAAATGGAATGAGGACAGTAACTAAGACAAATTTAAAGGGGTATTCCTAAGGCCTCTTTCTCACTTGCGTTTTTGCTTTCCGTCCTAGAGTTTCGTCCTCGGGGCTCTAGGACGGAAAGATACTGATCAGGATTATCCTAATGCATTCTGAATGGAAAGAAACCCGTTCAGGATGCATCAGGATGTCTTCAGTTCAGTATGTGAACGTTTTTTGGATGTTGACAATACCGCAGCATGCTGCGGATTTGTCTCCGTCCAAAAATCCGGAAGACATGCCATAACGCCGGATCCGGAATTAATGCCTATTGAAGTGCATTAATCCGGATCCAGCATTAAGCTAAACGTCGTTTCGGTGCATCGCCGGATCCGACGTTTAGCTCTGCGCATGCGCAGCAGCAGTTCCGATCGGGGCCCCAGTGTAAGCTGGGGCTGCGATCGGTTACCATGGCAGCCAGGATGCTACTGAAGTCCTGGCTGCCATGGTAAGTACTCCGCAGCAGTGTACTTACCTGCGCTGCGGCCTCCGGGCGTTCCTTCATGACGTCACAGGTCCGGGCGGCACATTGATCTATGCGACCTGTAACATCATGAAGGAGCGCCCGGAGGCCGCAGCGCAGTTAAGTACACGCGTCCTGGCTGCTATGGTAACCTGAAAGCATTTCGAAGACTGATCAGGATCCTTTCAGACGACTTGCGTTCTGACGGATCCGGCGGGACAGAAGTGCCTGCCGGATCCAGTAGTGTGAAAGAGGCCTATGTTAGACAAATGTCTGATCAATGCGGGTTCTCCCTATGGGACCGGCTCCTATACAGAGTGGGGTGGTCCCCTAACCCCATCCCTCCTAGTGATGTAGCCAATGGCTGGAAACGAATGGAGAGGTGACCATGCATGTTCACGGCACGCTCTCATTCTAGCACATTTACAGAACCTCATTCATTTAAGGAAAATCGCTCTGCTCATGGATGGTCCCTTCTCCATTAATTCTCCGCCTTGAAGCTACAGCCGCCTCTCTTGATGGGGAAGGTTGGGGGACCCCGGTTCTCGACAGAGGTGGGGCCACGCATGTACAGTATATCATATGGATATGCCATATATGTCCAAGATGGCAATAACCATTTAAAATTGATACTTACAGTAGTGAGGACTCTCATAATTGTGTCTATGTGCCACCGCTTTGAAGGAGCATATCTATAAGAAATAGGAATTAAAGCAAGTCATTATCTGCAGCATTATGTGCCGCCTCGGTGGCTGGTGAATGTCTCTGTCCCAGCCACTCAGACATTACTCACTTCTCTGCTGCTAAGAAGATGCCTGACGCGCAATCCGCTTTAAATTCTGGTTCACAGGAGTCGAGGAAATAAAGCAGCTCCTTCATCATACCCCGGATGTTGTTGCCGTTCACTAATGCAAAGCTAAGCTCCATGGCTCGCCTGCAATGCAAGGGATTTTACAGAATGGAGTCAGAAATGTTCAAAAAAAGCTGCTGCAAATATACGTCACAGCTGGGGAGGCAGTCAGATTATTGGTGTCAGCAGTGAAGCTCAGCCGATGGATCACTCAGTAATCATCATATGGCCATCCCAGAACACGGCACACAGTCACCGGCATAACGCCAGCTACGTAGAGGACGTCCAACGCAATAAGCTATTCTTACCTCTTAATGGAGACGTCCAGGTCCTTCAGACAGTCGACAATGGTGCTGCGGTGTCTCTGGACTGCATTGTGATCCGTCTGTACAGTTTTAAGTAGGGATGTCAAAGCAACATAGCTGTAATGAAATAGACACAAGATACCATGATGATCACAACCATGTGCCTGCTTTCCGTTACCTGCTGCAAGCCTCGTGATTTCCACAGCGAATATGAAAACCTACAAAATTACTCACCGAATATTCTTGTCGTTATTTAATAAGAACCGTCCCAGAATATTAATTGCTAAAACCTGTAGGAAAAAATAATAATAATCAGATGGCGCAATATCGTCCCAGTCAATTTTCTAATGAGGTACATTGTAAAAAGGGGTATTTACATATTGTAAAGTGATTGTGTCACTTTATAACCAGTGGGGGCTCGACTTCCTGGACCCCCAATGATGCAGCCCCTTCATTCTTCGGATCGGAAGGGTCCAAGAGGTCAGACTTCCACTGATCAGAAAGTGATGTCATATCTTTGTGAAATACCATCACTTTATAAATTGGGAAAACCCCGTAAAGCGCCATTCTAATCTCATCATTGCCGATTATTTTCACATAGCGTAAACGTTCTCCATTGGATTATTTGGTGACCTGTTCACATGCAGCTGAGCTCCCGCAGGAATTTCAGCTACTGCGCCATTCATCCCAATGAGGTGTGCGGAAATCCATGCACGTGCCGCAGAAACCACCACATCCACACGTATGGAACAGTAAATTCTGCAACAAATATTCTGCATGTGAAGGATCCAGCTGAGGTCATTTTTACGGCAACTGCCTCCAGTAAGATTGCTGTTTCTAGACTGGATTCACGCGTCTGTGTCATGGCCTGACTGAGGGTTTAAAGGGTCATCCAGGAATTTGATATTGATGGCATGTCCTCAGGATAGGTCATCAATGCCAGATCGGTGGCTGTTGGAGGAGGCCGGCGCGCTCACAGAAGCTCCAGTGAGCGCTTCTGATCACCAAACACAGCACCGTACATTGGAGAGTGGCCGTGCTTGGTATTACAGCTCAGCCCCATTCACTTGAATGGGACCGGGCTGCGCCTAGGCCATGTGACAGATGAACATGACGTCACTGGCCTAGGAAGAGGCCTAAGCACTGCTGGGGCCTCTGCATACAGCTTATCGGTGGGTGGCTGGCTGTCGGACCCCTACAAATCTGATATTGATGACCTAAACTGAAGACAGGACACCAATATTAACCCCTTAAACCAGGGATGGGCAAACTGCGGCTCTCCAGCTGTTGTAAAACTACAATTGCCACCATGCCCTGCTGTAGGCCGATAGCTGTAAGCAGTCTTTGCATGCTGGGAGTTGTAGTTTTGCAACAGCTGGAGAGCCGCAGTTTGCTCCATCCCTGCCTTAAACTAACCTGAACTCACTGCATCATAGATCATGCGAGTTAAACCCACGGTCAGGCTGTGACATATCCGAGCAATACAGAGATATGATACATCCAGTGTGAATCCAGCCTGCGACAATATGATACGTTTACTCTGACCGGGGCCAAAGAGAAATGATCATCTTTTTGGTGAATTTACAAAAGGCATGAAGCTTTTTAAGTAATAGGAAGATACAGAAAGTGCATTAATATATAATTACTAAGCCGCAAGACACAAGGAATAAAATCTCATCCCAAATCCTCCAGCTCCCTCTTTAAACCGTTTACATCATCCCTGTGAGACACAGCATGAGGACAGCCTGGAGAGAGAGCGGTGCGGCCTAACAGAAAACAGCGCAGAAGTGTAAACTGAGACTAAGGCCCCTTTCACACGAGAGAGTTTTCTGCACGGGTGCAATGCGTGACGTGAATGCCTAGCACCCGCACTGAATCCTGACCCATTCATTTCAATGTGTCTGTGTAGATGAGCGTTTTTTCACACGCCAGTTCTGCGTGAAAACGCAGCATGTTCTATATTCTGCGTTTTTAAGCAGCCCTGGCCCCATAGAAGTGAATGGAGCTTCTTTAAAAAATGCATTGCATCCACAAGCAAGTGCGGGTGCAATGCGTTTTTCACTGATGGCTGCTAGGAGATGTTGTTTGTAAACCTTCAGTTTTTTATCACGCGCGTGAAAAACGCATCAAAACGCATTGAACCCGCGCGGAAAAAACTGAACGCAATCGCAGGCAAAACTGAATGGCTTTGCCTGCGAAATCGCACAGTTTTCACTGAACGCATCGGACCTAATCCAGACACGCTCGTGTGAAAGAGGCCTAAGCATCACCACTGGATAATGTGTCCGGAGGAAGAGTCAGAAACGCAGCAGTGACTTCCAAGATACACACCCGCAGGCCACTTTCGGATTTTATGTCCATGATCGTTAAGACTGTTTCATACAGAATGGCGTTGCCAACATTTTTGCTGGTTTCTGTGTTTGTTGCAACCTGGAAAAGAGAGCGGTGCAGTATTAGGCAGATGTGTTCCGTAGATCCTGCACACTACTACTCGCACAATTAATGGTCACCAATAGCAATTACTAGTTGTACATCTTGGGGCCTTGATTAAAGTGACCAGCAAAAAACATGGTCAGAAGATCCTGAAATTTTCTGGTGAGATCCGCTGACGTTCTTGTGTTTAGGACCGGCCAGACCATTCGTGCTTCAAAGCAAACAAGTGGCAAAGTGACTTTGCAAATTCCTTTCATATAAAGGCATGAGCGTGCCACATGTTTTCCAAGAAGTATAAGTGGATGATTTGAGAGGGTCTTACGTGCATGCATGAGTCAGGGACTATTTGCTTCTCGTTACTTTTTATATTGCATGTAAGTCCAGCCTGACTATGTCCCAGCAAGGGTCAGACATACTGACTGGAACCTATGTGATCCTTTCCCAAGAGATAAGCCATACCAGATGTGTGCCAGCTGCTTCTCTCAGTACCCCACGGAAATATCACGCACGTGTAGCTGAGCCGAATGTGCGGGTTTATGGTGTAGTTTGCCTTCTGTAATGCCTGAAAAGCATACTATAACTAAAGTACAACTATGCACCTGCGCCAAGATGTCATTCATTGCTTCACTTGAGTCATCGTCATTTCGACCAAGAATCCTGAGAAGTCGGAGTATCCGGACCTAAAAGACAATAAAAATAAAATGTCATCAGGATGGATCATCCTCGGGATCACTGGCAGATCAGCAGTGGTCCAAAACACCACCAATCTGCCGAGGGGATCTCTGTAGCTGGAAGTCACGCCTGGACTACATAGCACCATCAGCCTTAGGGCTCATGTACACGACCGTATTTTCTTTCCGTGTCCGTTCTGTTTGTGGAACCATTCATTTCAATAGGTCCACAAAAAAAAAAAAAAAAAAAAAAAAACGGAAGCTATTCCGTGTGCATTCTATTTCCGTATGTCCGTATTTTTGTTCCGCAAAAAAATAGAACCTATCCTATTATTGTCCGTATTACGGACAAGGAAAGAACTGTTCTATTAGGGGCCAGGTGTTCCGTTCCACAAAATAAGGAATGCAAACGGAAGTCATCCGTATTTTTTGCGGAGCGCAAAATACATACGGTCGTGTGCATGAACCCTTACAATAGAGAGAGCGCTGGTTACTGCTCCGAATGAAGTCACTGCCAAACAAGGCCTCTATACCGTGGACGACACTGTGCTTAACCCCCAGTGACGGGGCTCCATAGGAACTGCAAAAGTAAATCACTGCAGTCTATGGGAGAAGCAATCTGATGTTCACATTTTCAAGACCCCTAGGGGAACTTTAAAAAAGAAAAAAAAAAAAAGTATAAACAGAAGTAAAAAAAAAGCAATAAAAAAAAAAAAAGACAAATTCTAAATCAAACCATTTTCTATAATAAAAATAAACGAAACAAACAATTAAAATATAAGTGTATTTATCCTGTACGTAAAAAAACAAACAAATCAATGGCAGATTAACAGTTTTTTCATTGCAAAACTGTATCAATAAAAACTACACATAATTCCACAAAAAATAAGCCTTTACACAGTTCCACAGTTTTGCTGGCGATGCAAAAGTTTTTTTTAAGGTTTGTTTTTCTTAGTATTAAAACACAAGAGAAACAAAATATGGCATCACTGTAATTGTTCTGACCCGGAGAATGAAGGGAACTAGTCAGTTTTACGGCATTAAAAACAAGGTTATAAAAACAAAACAGAAAAAAAGGCCGGAAATGGTTTTAATTCCACCCCATTTGGATTTTTTTTTCTTATCAGCTTTCCACGACATCGTATGCAATATTGAACGGTGGCATTAGAAAGTACAACTTGTTTTGCAAATAAGCTCTCATACAGCTATGTGAACGGAAAACTAAAAAGTTACGGTTCCAGGAAGGTAGTGAAGTAAGAAACAGTAATGCAAAAACAGAAAGAAAAAAACGAAAGACCACAGTGCTCGGCCCAGCGCCGTGGTCCTTTCAAACAGGATTGGCTGGGGTGCCGGAAGTTAAACTGCTGCCAATCTGATATTGATGATCTATCCTGGGGATCGGTCATCAATATAATAAAAAAAAGCGGACAACCCTATGGATTATGGCAGAAAGAATACTCCTGCTCACCTGTAAGAAAGGGTCGCTGATGCCAGACACGTCATGCTCTGGAGAATACCCGGACATTATGAGATTCTTAAGGATACGAACTAGCTGAGGAACAAGCTGTGGAGATAAAGGACGGCGTTAACCACACTACCTAATGGCCTCCCCCCAGACACAGACATAATACTGCCACAAACTGGACGTTAAATTTACACTGACATATTGGATATTCTATAACTAGGAGGCCCTGGAGCCAGAATTACATGGACCAGGTTGTGCTACAGCATCACAAAGACGGGCAGAGTTATAATCAATGGAAAGGGAAAGGTTTAGTCCTAGAACGTATGGAGGGAAGATCATATTCTCATGATTGAATAGGCATATGGGAACAAAGACGACAACTAATGACGCTTACCTTCTCATTCTAAAAAACAGCAGGATCCCAAACAGGCAGAGAGCAAAAGACAGGAAGCAGGTGTTAGGAAGAGCGAACAGCAGAACCGGAGCCATGCCGTTCTCACATGACACACATTACATGTAGTACAACCCCGGGATCCTGACATGTAGCATACACTTAGAATATTACTGGGGTCACTCTTACAAGACATCTCTGCAGTCATTATGAAGAGTGCTACTAGGTAAAAGGAAGCCGCGCCTAAAGGCTATAGACCCCTTTGCCGTGAAATTATTGTTACACGCGTTAGTGGTTACCTTGACTTTAAAAAGTTGCATCAAGTTTCAGTCTTCATTCCATCGTTCATTTTCAGATCCCCTGATATTTAGTTTGCAACCTAAAGCTTTAGATATTGCCGAGTCCATCACAGTAATTCAGGCTGGATGTGTGTTCTGTGTGTCCAGGATGCTGCTGTCTTCCCTAGCTCTCATGTTTAAACAGATTCATTCCTGGACTGATTTCCCTTTCTACGGCTCATAAGGGATCTCCTCTCATTTAGGGCTCATGCCGTATGTTTGTGCGGATGCGGACCCATTCATTTTAATGGGGCCGCAAAAGATGCGGACAGCTTACTATGCGCTGTCCGCATCCGCAGGTCCATTCACCCCACAAAAAAAAAAGATAGAACATGTCCTATTCTTGCCTGTTTTCAGGACAAGAATAGGTAATTTCTACAGAAATTAAAAAACAAATTGCGGCATGTACTCTGTCGGGATCAGTGTTTTGTGGATCCGCGATTTGCAGACTGCAAAACACCGCCATGCGCAGGAGCCCTTAGAAAGACAGTCGCCGTGGGTGCTCGGCTTTTTCTCTACACTTATCCAGCCTATTTCCTCATCCCCCATGCAACCTGCCTTGTGTGTGTGTGTGTATTCCTCCCTATGTAGAGCTTGTGTGTGCCACCCTCATAGGACGATTTCCTCCCTCTCCATGCTATGATCTGCCATTGTGTACAACCTCCTACTCCAGCCTGCTCACAGCACTGATGGCGAGTCACGCATCCCGGAAGCAGCTATGTGAAGGAGTAACACAAACTCTACAGCAGCAAAACAGTTGGACATTTTTAACTAAGACTATTTAGAATGTGGCTTAAAGGCTATGTACGCCTTTGGAGTCAATTTAGTTTGTGATTGCATTTAACTTCTTTTTGGTGTGTGGGGAAGAAGGGATACTGGGAGTTCTCGACTGGGAACCCCCGATCAGCAGTTTGAAGTTTGGCAGTCGGCATTGGTAAAACAAAGGCCCCATTGTAATCAACAGATGTGAATGCCATCCTTATTTTCAAAACAAAACCTTGCCATCCACCAATGCCAACAGCTCGACACAGCCAAGTCTCAGCAGGTTACTACCCTTAGTTAAAGACCAGCTAAGAAAAATAAGCTAACCCCTTTAAGAATAAAAGCGGACATTTATTAATATTACACGCCGGTCTTAATCCATCTCCCGCTGGCTTCAGATGTGCCACAATTACTAAGAGGTGCGTGCCCCTAAATAATTGTGGTGCATCTCTGCTTGTCCATGCACCAAAATGGAAATCTATACCAGCCAGGAAACTGGTGTAAATTTCCACTATAATCCATGACAGTTCCTTGGTGTAGATTAGGCATCCTCAAACTGCGGCCCTCCAGCTGTTGCAAAACTACAACTCCCAGCATGCCCGAACAGCCTACAGGTATCAGCCTACAGCAGGGCATTGTGGGAGTTGTAGTTTTACAACAGCTGGAGGGCCGCAGTTTGAGAATGCCTGGTGTAGATTTTAATAAATGTGCCTGGCCGGCTATAGCCACACCTCATGGCGAGCAGACTGCTAAACGCTAAATTTTGCGCAACCATGGCATGCACCAAACTTCTGGCGTACAAGGGATGATAAATGTCAACCAAAGGGGCCCCAAGATGGGAAGAATCAGGAGTAGACAGAACGGCCATAAAATCCTACCTTCCTAAAATGTGTTAACATGTCGGGGCTTCGCTCACACATCTCTGTCAGGAGAACCACGGAGGTATGCAGCACTCCTGTATAATACAATGAATCACAAATAAAACAAAGGTGAATTTCAGCAGAACAGAAAGAAAAGCAGAAAAGCGGTCAAAAGAGCCAACGACAGACATCATGATCCAGCGCTTACATACCGTGGTTCTTCTCGTTCAGCAGGTTTTTCGTTGCAGGTAAAAACATTTCCATAAGTTCAGGGACCTTTCTGATGACGTGAACGGCACATAGGGCAGCCTGTAACGACGCATACAGAACACATGACATTTACAAAAGATACCTAAAATTCCCTAATATTGTTCCCCAGCCTCTAAGCTCTCCAGACGTTGCAAATCTACAACTCCTAAGATGTAGTCGGCTGCCAGCTACAAAGTCTGTGCAAGGGCAGAGGCAGAAGACGACGGCTCTAGCACAGGCCTACGCCAGGCGACCAGAGGATCTCTGCGGCTCTATAAACTTACCTTCTTACGTAGGTAGGAGTTGGACGTCTTCAGAAGTTTCTCTACCTCCCTGCCAGGTCTCTGCACATCTCGGAGGATCCCATGCAGCCCAATGTGCACAGGGCCAAACCCTGCACATACTGAGTGCTGTGATTCAGGTCACTAAAAGGCAGAGGTTACAGGATAGCAATATACACAGGATCTAACACTTATTAAAAGTAACATTTAGGAATTTACGGTGATAGATTTTAATTTTCCACGTCATCAATATCAGAAAATACTCCTGACATTTTGCATTTTTTCGGAGGACTTCTGACCGGCCTGTTTTAAATCATGCATTCCCCATGTGATAACAATTCAAAAGCATTGATTCTTATGTCTGTATGTTGTGCCATTCCTTTATTATTCCTACTAGAAGTTATGAATGAATTGCTAGCAGTCTGCAATAAGGATACAAAGGGGCGGCAACAAGTTTGGGGGGTGTCCCTGCACAGTCTGACATTGGCAGCAGTGACTGGATAGAGTGAGACTGTGCATGGTACAGAGTGGTGGTAACCAGTTGGGGGTGTGTCCCTGCACAGTCTCACTCTATCCAGTCACTGCTGCCAATGTCAGACTGTGCAGGGACACCCCCCAAACTTGTTGCCGCCCCTCTGTATCCTTATTGCAGACTGCTAGCAATTCATTCATAACTTCTAGCAGGAATAATAAAGGAATGGCACAACATAGAGCCATAAGAATAGATGCTCCAGAATTGTTTTTACATGGGGAATGCACCAGGCCTGTCAGGAGAGGTGAGAGGTCCTCTTTACCTCTGACCACGGAGCCTCGTAACAGGCTGACATTTCCTGTTCTGTAGAGATCGCTTCTCGGTAGTCGTCTCATTATCATCACAGACAGAATTACAATGACAGATAACACAGGATCCACCGTTCACAACAGGTGATGTCACAGCTCACCTCCCCCCACTTCCTAGCACAACGACCTATGCATAGGTCACAGAGCACGCCCGCAACACTCTCCCATTACCAAATTTGTCATCTCCAGACTATAGGTTCCTATGGTCCACTAGGCTGCTGTAAAGGATTGGTGAGGGATCCCCAGCCATCAGAAAGCGGTGATGTATCCGAGCCATACCCCTTTAATGAATGTGCTGCACTGGACCACAGAACAGCAGAGCGGCCTTGAATGCGAGGTATTACTCAGCTGTTATTACGTTTTCTCCATGCCGCCCACACAAAATTATGTCATGGACGCAGTAAATGCTTGTATAATCAGGAGAAGAGGATCCCCGCTGTCACAAAGCTTTTATGCAAAATAGAGGACGGAAAAAGGTGACAAGATGGGATAAACCGTCTCGAGGTAACAAATACGGACAGGTTATGATGTGATTGGGAAACACAAGATGCCGCTTTTGGGGGCGCCACTCTCACCCATCACTTCTAGTCGACATGTATTGTCTCCGTGGGTCTGTCATGAAGACGCGACATGCTCAGCCCCTCGTTCTGCCACTGCCGGAGAATCAAGGACCCTCTTATATGTATTAGATCCTGCGGCTCTCCAGCTGTTGTAAAACTACAACTCCCACCATGCCCTGCTGTAGGCTGATAGCTGTAAGAAGTCTGGGCATGCTGGGAGTTGGAGTTTTGCAACATCTAGAGAGCCGCAGGTTGGCCGTCCCTGCATTAGATCGTCAGCTGATCCCGCCGACTTATTAAATGTGCACGGCTACACGGCGACTCATGGTGTGGTACTCAATCTAGTGGTATGTGACGAATACTCACTTGAAGGAAGAGCGCCCTTAATCTCACCACTGGGGTCCCCTTTTAGCACCACTGCGGAGGATGGGTCAACAAGGAAAAAAGAATTCCGTATGCACTGTACATACAGTAAGTAACACTGCATTGACATTTCCCTCCCTGAGAGAGGATTTTGGGGACCATATACAGGGGAGCGTTGATACAACCTGTAGGAATCAGCTGCATGAGCCTATGTGGGATACTTTTCAAAGTAAGAATGTCTGCTCATTATGAAATGGTAAATCCTCGGTAGCCAGAGGCCTGGAAAAGTAGAGTAAGAATCCCCGTGACAAATCTTCCATCCTTCTCCTCACTCCCGGAAAGCCGGGTTGCGACTATGTGGAACTGTAACTGTAGACTTCAAAATGCTAAATCTACCAATATAAATTCCCCTCTCACTTCCGAATAGTGCCACAGCAAAGCAGATTTGCCTTTCAGAACCCTGGGAAAGCTGAGTTACAACCAAGTGGAACTGCAATAGACTGCAGCATACCAAATCTAGCAAGATAAATCCCCCTCCCCATTCCTAAATAGTGCCACAGCTAGGCAGATTTGACTCTCCATGATCCCAGGAAAGCTGGGTTACAACCATCTGGAACTGTAAGACTGCACAATGCTTAATCTACCAAGATAAATCATCTACTCTACTCAAATACATACAAATAGAACCTAGACAACGTTTCAATGGAAACCTTCTCCATCTGTCATAAGACGATTATCTTATAGTCAGTGCGGTCCGTCAGAAAGCAATCACTTAACAATCAGTGCAGTCCGCCATAAGGCTTTCATTTTCATCATTTGATGGAAACGCTTCTTGCATTACTTTTATGGTTCTCCTTCTATAATGGACGGTTTTGCATATTGCGAATTATTTAGTGCCGTTCCATATTTTGCACCTTTTGTGTGGAGGTGCTGCGATTCTCCACTAAGATGTCAAAAAAAAGAGAGTCAGGCATGTTGGATTTCTTCATGCCCAATGCACTTGTTCTCACAGGAGACAAGCCATTACAAGTGGTGTCTGGCAGTGGCTTATTTTCTGCCTCCTACGGGGAACAACTGCATGCTCAGCACAACCAAGCATGCGTATGGGGGAGTTGGGAGTAATAACTGCCCCCTTAGTCTTCATCATCAGTGCAGTAGATCAGAAGTGGTTGTGTGGAACTACTGATCTCAGCATACCCAGTGTCCTAGATATGAGCAGGGAGGTGAGAGGAGCAATCAGCCAAGGATCACCCCCCACCCTTCTGCAGATGTAGGTTTATTTCTTACTTCTTAATGCAATTGGTCATCAGCAAGTGCACA
Source organism: Bufotes viridis (assembly GCA_033119425.1). Lineage (NCBI taxonomy): Eukaryota > Metazoa > Chordata > Amphibia > Anura > Bufonidae > Bufotes > Bufotes viridis. The sequence goes on from CM065598.1 coordinate 99,267,277, forward strand.
TCTTGTCTTTCATCCAGCAGGAGCATTGCACCAAGGTAACCGATCCTCTTGTCTGTGAATTTCTGAGAGGCAATGAGTTTCAAGCACTCCAGCTGTAGATAAAGGAGGACAGTTCAAGTCTGAGTGCAGGTCATTCTTACCAGACGGGTCTACAGGCACAAACTGCAGATGCAATGTTAGGGTCCTTTAACACTGGCGTTTTTGTTTTCCGGCATAAAGATCCGTCCTCGGGTCTCTATGCAGGAAAAATCCTGATCAGTTTTATCCCAATGCATTCTGAATGGAGAGAAATCCGTTCAGGATGCATCAGGATGTCTTCAGTTCAGGACTGAAACATTTTTTGGCTGGAGAAAATACCGCAACATGCTGCGCTTTTTGCTCCGGCCAAAAATCCTGAACACTTGCCGCAAGGCCCATTGAAAGGCATTAATCCGGATCCGGCCTTAAGCTAAACGTCGTTTCAGCGCATCGCCGGATCCGACATTTAGCTTTTTCTGACTGGCTACCATGGCAGCCAGGACGCTAAAGTCCTGGTTGCCATGGTAAAGTGTAGTGGGGAGCGGGGGAGCAGTATACTTACAGTCCGTGCGGCTCCTGGGGCGCTCCAGAGTGACGTCAGGGCGCCCCACGCGCATGGATCACGTGATCCATGAGCATGGGGCGCTCTGACGTCATTCTGGAGCGCCCCGGGAGCCGCACGGACTGTAAGTATACTGCTCCCCCGCTTCCCACTACTACTATGGCAATCAGGAATTTAATAGCGTCCTGGCTGCCATGGTAACCTGAAAGCATTTCGAAGACTGATCAGGATCCTGATCAGTCTTCTAATGCTTTCAGACGACTCGCGTTCTGACGGATCCGGCGGGACGGAAGTGCCTGCCGGATCCTCAGAACGCAAGTGTGAAAGAGGCCTTAGCTGCTCATATGGTAAAGTGACAGGAAAAAAACAAAAAAAAAAACATGAAATACAAGAAAAAAGTCCAAAATAAAAAGTACCAGAAAGAGAAAGGAAAACAGGAAGTGTCTTAACGAAGAAGCATCTGTATAATTAAACAGCGGAAGAAGCATTATGAAGAAGTCCTGCGAGGGGTAAACTGCTGCGTGTGTAATGTGCATGACAAGAGCTTCAATAAAAGGGCATCTGTCAGCAGTTCTGTCCCTATGACACCGGCTGACCTGTTACATGTGCACTTGGCAGCTGAAGGCATCTGTGTTGGTCCCATGGTCATATGTGCCCGCATTGCTGAGAAAAAGGATGTTTTAATACATGATTGCAAATGTGCCCCTAGGAGCAACGGGGGCGTTACCATTGCACCTAGAGGCTCAGCTCTCTCTGCAACTGCCGAGCCCTCTGGACTTTGACAGGACCAGGCAGGGAAACTTCATCGCACCTGGACCTGGCAGTTGTAAAAAGAGCAGAGCCTCTAAGTGCAACGGCAATGCCCCCGTTGCTCCTAGAGGCTCATTTGCTTATATTAAAACATCATTTTGCTCAAGCACATATGAACATGGGACCAACACAGACGCCTTCAGCTGCCAAGTGCACATGAAACCGGTCAGCCGGTGTCATAGGGACAGATCTGCTGACAGATGCCCTGTAATAAATACGGAAGTAGAGGCTCTATGTATATTTCTAATGGTTTTCAGCAAACGTGGATAACACTGTGGCCCTTGTTACACTGTGCTGAAGGGTGGCCACCCATCTTTTCTAGCTCTCTGAATAGCAAATCTGCTAAGTTTGCATTTTTGACTGTGCCTACAAATGTAAGGGGTGACGGTATTTAAAGGGGTCCTCTCACTTCAGCAAATGGCATTTATCATGTAGAGAAAGTTACTACAAGGCTCTTACTAATGTATTGTGATTCTCCATGTTGCTTTTCTGGCAGGACTCATTTTTCCATCACATTACACACATCTCGTTTCCATGGTTACGACCATCCTTCCAGGGGCATGCGCACTATAGGAAAAAGCGCCGGCCTATGTGCGCTCTGATGGTCACGGCCGCCAGAGAGGCCAGTGCATTTTTCTATAGTGTGTAAGCACGACCACCAATGCTGGATTGGTGGGTGGTCGTAACGATAGAAATGAGCCGTGTATAATGTGATGGAAACATTACCCTAGCCAGCAAAGTAAACAATATGGAGAATAACAATACATTAGTAAGCGGCTTGAATCAACTTCATCAACATAATAAATGCCACTTGCTGAAGAGAGAGGACCCCTTTAACATCTGGTGCATTTTGCAAGTTTATTTTTGTTTTTTACAGCTGAAGTATAGCAAGAAAAAACCAAACTGCTTCCAAATATACATATTTTGACATACTTTTTAAGCACGGATTAGGCTACGTTCACCCTCACGTTTGGTGCGGATCCGTCATGTATGTGCACAACACATCCGTTCAGATAATACAACCGCATGCATCCGTTCAGATAATACAACCGCATGCATCCGTTCAGAACGGATCCGTTTGTATTATCTGTAACATAGCCAAAACGGAACTGTCTTGAACACAATTGAAAGTCAATGGAGGAAGGATCCGTTTTTTATTGTGCCATATTGTGTCAGTGAAAACAGATGCGTCCCCATTGACTTACATTGTGTGCCAGGATCCGTTTGCAGACAGCGTTTTGGTGTCCGCCTCCAAAGCAGAATGAAGGCAGAATGGAGCCAAACTGGTGCCTTCTGAGCGGATCCTCGGGGCAAAACTGATCAGTTTTAGACCGCTTGCGAGAGCCCTGAACGGATCTCACAAACGGAAGCCAAAACGCCAGTGTGAAAGTAGCCTTAGACTTATCTCCAATCCACAGGATAAGGGATCAGTGCCGGTGGGGGGCAACCATTCAGAATGGGGACCAGTGTTACTCATTTCAATGCATGCATGTGCGTCCACCGCTCCGTTCAACTATGGAACTGCTGAAGGTGGCAGAGTACAAGCGCTTGGCTATCTCTGGCAGCCTCAAACAGGAATGGCGCGGCAGTACCCAGGTGTGAGAGGCGCTTCATTCAAACAGGGAAGCACAAGCCCCTGTTCTCTGCCGAACACTTACCCTCTATCATCCCGGGGATAGGAGATAAGTCATTGTAATGGAACAACCCCTTTAAAGCTTAAAGGGGTTTTCCCATCTCAGACAATGGGGGCATATCGCTAGGATATGCCCCCATTGTCTGATAGGTGCGGGTCCCGCGCCTACAATGAGAATGGAGCGGGGAAATGAAAGGAGGGCGCACTGCGCATGCGCAGCCTCCCTCCAATTATTTCAATGGGGCCGCCGAAAATAGCCGAGCGCTGGCTCGGCTATTTCCGTCTGCCTCATGGAAATGAATGGGAGCATGGGCCGGGCATGCGCGGTGCACTCCTATTCGCTTCTATAGGAGAGGCGGGGAGCAGGGAAATCCGGGGTCCCACACCTATCAGACAATGGGGGCATATCCTAGCGATATGCCCCCATTTTCAGAGATAGGAATACTCCTTTAACAAAACCTTGCTGGAAACACGAAGAGGCAGAAGCGGCACTGCTGACAGCACTCTGCCTCCTCGGATTTCAATGGTTCTGCTCAGATTTCCAAGCGTATGGAGTACAGATCCCATATGCTTTCTATGGATCCATAATCCCCACGCTCAGGAAGCCGAGCAGAGCCAATGAAAGCAGTTCTGCCCCTTCATACTTTTAGTAGAGGGTACATAAACCCTTTTTTTTTTTTTGCATGTCCTCAATGATAAATCCACAGGTCCAAGGGGCAGCCAGATCTTACCTGCCCAAAATGAGCAGGATATCCCAGCATGTGCATATACAGCAGCTTGGCCACATTGCGGCAGCGATATGTGTTGTCTTCCTCGCGGAATGATGAACGGATGGCGGCACACTCCTTCTGGATCATCTCCCGCTCCTCAGCTTGTGTGCGTGCTGTCCGGATGGTGCGGATCAGCTCCCGCAGTCTGATAGGGGCCGGCATCCTCTGCACAAAAGACATAAAATTTTATTACTTAAAAAAAAAAAAAAAGAATAAGTCAAATAGGAAACTCACACTGCCCAGTCATGCTGTCTGTCTTAGATAAAAAGTGTGTAGGGACATGCCCCATTGACAAGGGGAATTATGGATTGTGCCATTCCTCTGTTATTCCTCCTAGAAATGTGTGAATAAGGCTGGAGCTATAGAGCGACTTTGGCCGAGACCAAAAATCGCTGTGTCGCAGAGCAGCCTAAAAAATATTTTGAAATAAATATTATTGCAAAGCAACTCACAAGTTACAGCAGCCGTACAATTCAAAAGAATCCAGCAGTGTTAGATTTTTTTTGTCATTTGGGGGTAACGGATGTGGCCCCAGCCTACACGGACAACTGGGTATCACCAGCTGGGGGTGTGTCCCTGTAACAGATAACCCTGTCCTGTCAGTGCTCACAGTGCAGAAGGCAGGGACACATCGAAAAGGGGAATGGTTACACCTAGTTTTAAAATTCCTGTATACATTTCCAAGAGGAATAATGGAAGAACAGCACAATGAAGGTGCTCCTTCCCCAGCTCAGATACAATACTACTGGAAATCAAATGTCGCAGTGAAGTGAACGGCAGCGGACTTAGGTGACAATCTCCGTCAGTCTGATAGAAATTAATGGAGCGGCGACGTGCATGCCCGACCGCTACTCCATTCATCCGGCGGGATGACCTATCCCTCATCATTAAAATATTCCCTCAACAAGACCAAGTTATCTGAGCAAGCCTAGCGCCCAACTTCCTAATTCTGGTCAAAACTGATCATCATCAATGGACTGTGGAAGAGGAGGGACCGTCTACATGCAGAATGTCCACAGGGGCTCATGCACACGATTGTTGCCACAGACGGATCCAGACCCATTGAATGGGTCCGTGACACGTCCGCACCGCAAAACAATAAATAAAATAGAACAAGTTTTTTTTTTATGGTGCGGAAGCGCGGAGAGAAGACCCACGGAAGCACTCTGTAGTGCTTCCATGGGGTTTCGTGCCTCCGTTCCGCACCGCAGCTCCAGATGGTGGACCTACCCGTCATGCGGTGCACAAATGGCCGGTGCCCGTATATCGTGGACCCGCTATTTGCGGGCCCAACACACTTTCGCTCAGAGATCAATATAGATCTATAATCTCCTAATATGCTCGGAATACACTGAAGGCAGGCCGGAGCCTTTGTTACGCTCTAGGCTGCAATGCCAGGACTTTGGTGCCCCGCAATCTCATTCAGGGGGTGCCGATGGGAGACAGAGTCCGCTCCCTCTGTCACCGCTGAGATGCCGCAGTCGCTGCGCAGGGGTTAAGGGCCCGGGTTGTTACAGATGAAGCCCAGTTCTCATGTGAGAGACCCACGCTGTGCTAAGACTGGGCTGCCGACAAGTTACGGCCCCTAAGTGACCGCTGTAAAAAGGCGTACTGGTGCTCACTAAGGGGTTAAAAAAAAGTCCTTAAAATCCTGTAGTAACTTTTTTCAAAGAATTTACAACTTTTGCATCCATGTTTCTCCCATGAGGTTGCTGGGGAGGGACTCTATACATTATCAGTCCTCACCCCCCTCTGGCAGCTGACAATATAGTGGCATGCTGTTGCAGAAGCTTTTTTTTGTGGCGTTTTTTTTTTTTTTTGGTTGCAAGCCATGCACTCGAAAAAGAGGAAAACATGCCCCCCCCAATGTCACGCCCTCTGCAGGTCTCCATATATAACCTTCTGTGGGAGCTGCTACAAAATAGATGATCTGTCTGCTTTCGATACTGGACCTATTACGAAACAGCTGGTGTCAGACCCCCACCAATCCGCTAGTGATGGTCTAGCCTGAGGATCGGCAATCGCTTAATAACCCCTTTAATATGAACAGCCCATCATTATCAGATCAGCGGCGGTCCGACAACCCCAGACACTGCCTATCTGCTGTATAAGATTGGAGGAGGTATGGGGTGTCAGCCCCCCGCCTATCAATACTGAAAGGTGTAACAGTGACAGCGTCGAAAGGTTACGGACTGACATATAAAAAGCCAAATGCAACACACTGTGACAAAATTCAGCTCTGCTACATCTGTACGTATGTAAATGATACTGGAGGCTTCCAGAACTGGATACATGCGAGATGAAGCAGTGACGGAGGCAGACGGCCATAGAGTGAGCGTCTCTGCTCCACCTGAAGTGACTGATAGCCGTGAACGATAGCTTCAAGCTGCACAACAGACGGTTAGAAAGGGGGCGTGTCTGTTTGCGGATTAAGGCGTCAAAACCGTAATGACGGACCCACGTGCTGTAGTCCACAGGGGGATGTTAACACCCGGCAATGAACGCCACAGACCGGTAATTTTTTGTTCCAGGAACATCAGTTCTGGTCGTTACAGAGCAGCAGAGTCCGTGGAAACGCAGCCACACCTCCCTATACAAACAGCACCTACAGCTCCTGTCCCAGGGGCGTGACCCCTCGGCCTGCTGAGTGTAACCTGCGGGCTGGGCTAAGAAATCTCAGAAGCTGCAGAGCCTGTTATTGCACGACCTGCAGCCACCTCCAAAATTCTTCTACTGGGCGGATTCACAGCATTTCCCCCTGAAAATGCAGTATGTTCTGGGCAAGCCCACCTAAAAAAATGAGGTCTAAAGGTATTTTCACACTGCGGATTGATCACCGGGATTCTGATGCAGTCCACGTGTATTCGGTGACCCCCCTGATTTCAGTGGGAATCTACAGTGCAGTTCAAAGAGCACTGTGGACCGGAAAATTAGGGGAGACATGCAGCTTCTTGACGTGAAAACTGCGTCCAAGCGGGGCCCCGCGGCAGAACACGCTGCGCCTGGTCTTGCACAGGCAACTAGCAGAACACCTGCCAGTGGATGCTTAAAGGGGTCCTCCCATTATATAAAGAGATGGCACAGTGCTAGGATGTACTATATGACCGTGCTGGTCTGACCTCTGGGACCCTCACCCGTTCTAAGAATGGAAGCGTCACCGGGCTGGTTTGGCTTTGTGTTCCCTTCACTGTAAGGATTAGCGGGGGTCCAACCTTCTGGAGATGCACCATCACTCCCAGCGTGCCCTCACAGCCGGACAGACACGGGTTGTAGTGCAGTCCAAGGTATGCTGGGAGTTGTAGCTGGACAGATCTAAGTAGGGGACCACTGCCCAACATGGTCGTTGTATCAGGACATAAACCTGTGCTGTGTACAGCCAACCTTAAAGGGGTACTCCTACTATTAAATGGGCTTTTCAAGTAGCATACCCACCTTAATGGGGCATTCCCATCACTCTTTCATACTTACCTGCTCCCGGCGCGCCGTCCACTTCCTGGTTTCGGCAGGGGGCGGGCTCCATCTTGATTGACGTCTTCTCCCGGCCGGGCCGCGCGCTGGAGAGAAGGGGCACGCTGCCGCGCATGCGCCATGGTGACTTCCTCCTGGCAAGTATGCTGTACTGGCCAGGAAGCAGTCACCATAGTGCATACGCGGCGTCTGCGTGCGCTTTCGGGACTGCGCGCGGCCCGGACGGGAGAAAGAAGTCGGCCACCGCGATTCCGGAGAAGAGCGGTGGCCGTAACCAAGGGACACGCAAGACAACAGTCAGGTAAGTATATCTTCATTTTCTTCTAAGGGGTGGGAATTCGTTAATTAAATATATTTAGAAAAATGATCACTGTAAGATCATTAAGATGGGAATACCCCTTTAATTACACATAACACGTCTGAAGAAAGTCTGTAATATACTTATTCTCAGTGCAGGAAATACCCTCCGTGTGTCAGCGGTATTTCCTGCCCTGAGACACGGACTCGCGGCGGCATTATAATAACTTATGATGCTGTGTGTTCCTGCCTGAATTGCCGTCAGTACAGTTCAGTATAGTCAAGGTCGGGCAGGAACATACAGCATTATGAATAATTAAAATGCCGTAAGTCTGTGTCACAGAAGCAGCGTTCGGTACAGGAAACACCGCCGACAATGAGCGCGTTTCCTGCGCTGGCTACGCTCATGTGAAATAGCCCGCACCGTTCCAAAGCTGCGCGGTTCGGGCGTCATGTGATGCTTCTCTTCTGAAAATCCTGACGTCACGTCCTTTACCGGGTTTCTGGCAATGCACAGGACAGCGCTTCCACTGCAGACGGGGCAAGAACTAATCCTCGCCCTGGTGTCTGCACAGATCTGGTGAATGCGCGTGTGCCAGAGAGCGGAAAAGCTCCGGCCGTGTCCGCAGCAGAAGTGATATCTCGTCCACGGCTCAGGGCCAAAACCTGGCAAAGGACGCGACATCGGCGGAAGCGGGATTTTCTGAAGAATAGTGTCACATGACCCAATCGGTTAGATCCACTCAACTTCCAGGCGGTAAATTTATTAGAAACTTTCTTTCACAGGCGCATTATGTGGTTCGTGGGACCCGCTGGGTCCGGGAAAACCTAAGTTCGTGTCCTAACGAGCAGAATAAACGTAACCGTGCTCGATTTTCTATACTGCCATGCGTTTAATGGAATTCTCCGAATTGTCCGCAGTCTCCTCTCTCTATGCCACTGATTGCCATAGGACACAGGACAAGCATGCATCGATTCCTCCCGGCCCATTGCCGCTGACCATGAAGGCAATGCTTTTGGCGCATGCGCAGGAGGGTGCGCGTGCATACTAGATTTCTCTCTAGGCCAGCTCAGTGCGTCCAGTGCTGCCCCATGACCCACCAGTGACAGTGCATAGCGCACGGCATGTAGACATGATGGCAACACTCTGGCTGGAGTCTATAGAGCGTGCAAGGACTATAGGGCAGAAACGCGTCACACAGAGGAGGGATGGGGATGACGGAGGAAGAGAAAGGGGAAGGAGCAAGCTGTGGGATACAGGCATGCTTGAACCATCTTTATGGAGTCGTGGGAGGTTAAAGAAGCATGCGAGAAGAGCAAACGCTACTCAGCGCTACCAACAAGATAGGAAAAAAGGCAGGAATACCCAAGCACAAGGTAAGCATTACGTAACGGCCTAAGCAGTGGTCCGCAACCTGTGGCCCTCCAGTTACTAGACTACAACTCCCAGCATGCCCTCGAAGCACTCTGGCAGCAGCTGCAGAGCCATCATTTGCAGACCACCGGTCTGAGAACACAAGTGCTCCGCCAAGGCTAAGCATCGCTTCCTTACCTTCCATTTTTCATTTGCCAGGTCTGACAGTGTCTCCAACAAGTCCATCGGCCCCAAGTTACACGACACTCTCCTCTTCACCCTTCCCCTGTCTAAATCAGGCTCAGAGAAGGGTGACGCCCCTCCCCGAGAAGCTTTGTATTCAGGTGAATGGGATGTTGACAGGGGAGGGTCATACAAGACCAACTCAGCAATCCAGACAGGTCGAGCGGAAGAGGAGTGGAGTGCAGCGTGGAACCACCGGAGTGTGGACCCTGGGGGTGCGGCAGGGAGAAAGCAGAAGGTACGGAAAATGCGTTTATTTCACAAATTAAGACTTTGAATAACCACAATCTTACGCGTCTATGCAAAATTAGCAGAGTTTATCTGTAAGGTACAGGCTTTAGGATCAGTACCTGCAGCAGACTTCAAGGAGCCTCAGCTCCCTAGTGACTTGTGCAGTCCCGATTTAAAGGGGTTGTTCAGAACTGGGAAAACATGGCTGCTTTCGTCCACACACAGCAACAGACCTGTCCACAGGGTCATTCACTTTGATGGAGCCGAGCGGCAATGCCAGAAACATCCCATGGACGGGTGTGGCGCCATTTCTGAAAACCTCTTGAACCTGGGTCATTTCTATAAGACACCCTGCAAGGGGATGTCCAATTACAACAACTTTGGACCATGCTAAACCTGTATTATCAGGAGTAGTGAAAATATGAACTTTTATTCTGCCAGTTTCTGCTCCTGCAAGTGCCCAGGAGGCGGAGCTTCACTGTGAAGTGCTCTCTGCATTGAGCTGCTTCACAGCCCCTCCCCTCTGCTCTGAGTGACAGCTGCAGCATCCAATCAGGAGATCACAACAGCTGTCACCCAGACAGGAGTGGCTATAAGGCAGCTGAATGCAGAGGGCACTTCTCAGTGAAGCTCCGCCTCCTGGGCACTTGCAGGAGCAGAACCTGGCAGAATAAAAGTTCATATTTTCACTACTCCTGATAATAAAAGTTCCACAAAAGGTATGATAGTACTGCTCTGCCCAGCCTCTACCTCATGCTGTCAGCAGTTTAGCATGGTCCAAAGTGCTGACACACTCCCTTTAATGCTGCACATCAGAAACAGAAAATGCATTAAAGGGGTTGTCTCACTTCAGCAAGTTGCATTTATCCTATGGGGAAAGTTAATACAAGGCATTTCCTAATGTATTGTGATTCTCCATATTACCTCCTTCGCTGGCTTCATTCATTTTTCCATCACATTATACACTGCTTGTTTCCATGGTTACGACCACCCTGCAACAGAGGTGGTCGTGCTCGCACACTCGAAGAATAAGCGCCCGCCTCTGTGGTGGCCGGGACCATGGGAGCGCACATAAGGCTGGCGCTTTTTCCTATAAGGTGTAAGCACGACCACCCCTTCGGCTGCGGGGTGGTTGTAACCATGGAAACGAGCAGTGTAGCATGCTATGGAAAAATTAACCAAGCCGGCAAAGGCAGTAATATGGAGAATCACGATACATCAGTAAGAGCCTTGTAGTAACTTTCTCTACGTGATAAATGGCGGTTACATTAGGTGACATTGTGCATTTTGCAGATGGAGGGACATTATCTTCCCCTAACACGAGAAAGCTCTCTGCGGCTCTCCAGCTGTTGTAAAACTACAACCCCCACCATGCCCTGCTGTAGGGTGATAGCTGTAGGCAGACTGGGCATGCTGGGAGTTGTAGTTTTGCAACAGCTGGAGAGCCGCAGGTTGGCCAGCCCTGGCTTAGATGGACGCCAACTGCCCGATCCTTTAATAATGACCCCCACACACACACAGACCCCCCCACACCCCCGGTGTGTGCCACAGCCTCCTCTCAGCTTGCCAAGCACAGTGCCGTACATTGTATAGTGGATGTGCTTGGTACTGCAGCTCAACTCCATTCTCGGACCGCACATTGCCGGCACTACATGGAAAATGCCTTGTCCGCAATTGCCCACAAGAATAGGACATGTTCTATTTTTTTCGGGAACGCGATTGCGGACCCGTAAGTGCGGATCTGCAATTGCGGAACAGAATTGTGAGGCGTGAATAGACCCTTAAGCAGACGTGCCATTCAGGAGTCTGAAAAAGCTGCGGGATCGGTGCCGACAACCAGCATTTCCCAGAAGGAAATCTAAGAGACCGCTGAAAAGAAGCTGGTAGAAGAGGGCGACCCACAGGGGGGGGGGGAACTGTGCCAACAGTCCCCAAAATGAAAGCCCATCATTGTGAGCGTCCTCTTCAACCTGCAGCGTTCTTGTTACTTGATACAGCAGAGTCCACTGTGTTGTGAATAGCGGGCGCACAGTGCAATAATGAAGGCTGCACAAAGCCATTCATGTATATTTTAGCCGCCGTCTGAGGCCGTTCTTCTCCTCAGTACGGCCGCTGCACTGTAATGTCACCATGTGCCGGCAGACAAGCACAGGCCGCCATGCTTTCCCTTACAGACACAGCTAGGCACATTAGACAGATACAGGTTTCACCAAAGCTGGGAGGTAGGTCGTCAGTGCACGCACCGCCTAAGGCTACTTTCACACTCGCGTTTTGGCTTTCCGTTTGCGAGATCCGTTCAGGGCTCTCCAGTCCAAAACAGATCAGTTTTGCCCTAATGCATTCTGAATGGAAAAGGATCCGAACAGAATGCGTCAGTTTGCCTCCGATCAGTCTCCATTCCACTCTGGGGGCCGCCTGCAGCGCTTTGCTGTCCACCTGACGAAGCGGAGCCAAACTGATCCGTCCTGGCACACAATGTAAAATAGAAAACGGATCCGTCCCCCATTGACTTTCGATGGAGTTCATGACGGATCTGTCTTGGCTATGTTACAGATAATACAAACGGATGTGTTCAAGACGGATGCATGCGGTTGTATTATTGTAACGGATCTGTTTTTGCAGATCCATGACGGATCCGCCACAAAACGCAAGTGGGAAAGTAGCCTAACCTGTCTGCATCTGTAATCTCCAAAAACGGATGATGGGTGTTATCCCCATTGGTGCATTAAAGCGACATGTGAAAAAAAAAAAAAAGACCTCATTCTCAGCAACATGGTCCCCGCCAAGCACTAGTGGCTCCAGCAGACGTGGCACACCAGAAAACACCCATGGATCCCCCAACGGAGCCCTTGTGGAGGGAGTGAACGGTGATAATTGGCCAATCAATTCTCTCGTTATAAGGTGATAGTAAAACAACTGAAGAACGGTCAAAAATGAATGCCGCGCCGCCGGCCGTGTGAACCCCTCATCACGGATGCGGACCCATTCACATGTTCTATTTTTTTGCGATGCGGACGGATCGCCGACCCATTCAAGTTAAACGGGTCTGGATCCGTCTGCGGAATCCGCACGGATGTTGCCCCAATGCACGGAACGGCCATGTGCATGAGCCCTAAGTCTGCAGCACAGCTGCCGGATTATTAGACTTTCTGGATTACAGGAAGAAAAGCATTGTACACACACGTACTAAAATTCAGTCTTTTATGGTCAACCCTGTAGAGCAGGCATCCTCAAACTGCGGCTCTCCAGCTGTTGCAAAACTACAACTCCCACAATGCCCTGCTGTAGGCTGTCCGGGCATGCTGGGAGTTGTAGTTTCACAACAGCTGGAGTGGCGAAGGTTGCGGATTCCTGCTCTAGAGGACCTGCTCTGTATTACAGGGTAATGCTTTATTTCTCCTGTGGTGGCGCTGCAGGGAAACTGAACAACCTAAGGGCCCATGCACATGACCATATCAGTTTTGCAGTCCGCAAAACACAGATCCGCAACCTACGGATTCGGTCCATTTTTTCCGCGGACCCATTGTTTTCAATGGGTCTGAGGTCCACATTTTGTGGACATAGTATATTTTTGCAGAGATGCAGAAAGGGTGCAGACGTGCTTTCCACATCAGTATGTCTGTTCCGCAAAAAGATAGAAAATGTCCGATACTTGTCTGCAAAATGCGGACCACGGACCCACTGAAGTTAATGAGTCTGCAAAAACGTGGTTGTAATACGGACCGCATCCATATTTGGCAGATCATCTAAATGGATATGGTGGAGGCCTTACTGTCAGGACACCCCACAGATTACAGGTGATCACTGGAGGTCCTAGCGATCGCCCAAAGTGGACAAGTAAACCGCAACCCCCGCTGCTTTAGACGCCCACCACCAGTGATCTGCCGAATGTGTGGTCCTCGCCGCTCACGGTCCATGGGACATCATCCTGCCCGAATGCATCTACTCAGAAAGTTATTTCATTCAGTTTGTTCTGTGTTTGCAGCTCAGAGGCTGAACTAGGCGTCTCCATGGAAACAGACCCAGAACAAACCCTGCGTACTCTGACCCTGCAGCCCCTACTTCTTGCTGAACTCAGATATTTTCTTAGAAAGCAGGAGACAGATAAAGGGCAGTAGGACTGCACCTAATGTACTGTGGACCTCCTCTAGACTGCACTAGGTGGGGGCTGGGGAGAGCAGGATATTTTATTTTCAGGAGTAGAGACAATATGAACTTTTATTCTGCCAGGGTCTGCTCCTTAAGTGCCCATTCTGCTGCTTAACAGCCCCTAGTCCCCTCTGAGCTGTAGTGAGCTTCTGGTTGGATGCTACAGCTGTCACTCAGCAGAGGGGAGGGGCTGTGCAGCTGAACGCAGAGAGCACTTCACAGAGAAGCCCCACCTCCTGGGCACTTGCAGGAAGAGAACCTGGCAGAATAAAAGTTCATATTCACACTACTCCTGATTAGGGTTGCACCAGGTATTGAATTATCGATACTTTTGTACCCGGATCGATTCGATACCGAGATTTGCCATTTACTGATACTAGGCTGCACTGCTGTGCAGCCTAGTATCGGAGAACATGGTGCACGCTGCATGCACCATGTTCCCCTCAGCAGCAGAGTGGAGAAGGAGGGACTCCCTCCGACCCCAGTGTGCCACTGCTGCAACCAATGACAAGATTTACTGCGCAGCCTAGTATCAGAGAACGTGGTGCACGCTGCACTGTTGAGGCTCGTTCTGACGACCGTGGTTTTGGTCCGCATCCGAGCCATATTTTTTGCGGCTCGGGTGCAGACCCATTCGCTTCTACCCGCGCACTGTCCGCATCCTTAGCTCTGTTCCGTGGCCTCGCAAAAATTATCAGTCATGTCCAATTCTTGTCCGTTTTGCGGACAAGAATAAGCATTTCTATAAAAGGGCCGCAAATTGCGGAAGGCACACGGGCATCATCTGTGTTTTACGGATCCACAATTTACGGACCTCAAAACACGGCACGGTCGTGTGAACAAGCCCTTACGCTGCGGATTTCCACTAACGATTTAATCCTTTGCAATAACACAGGGCGAAATTCGTGGCGAGACCGCAGCAAAAATTGGCAACGGATCTGCAGCTTACATTCCGCTATGGTCTGGAGACAACATGTGAATAGCGTGGCCGTACCCTTAAGATTTTTCTCCTTCTCCTTTCCTATTCTCCACTCCTGCCAGCCCAGGCCTGTATAAAGAGCGTTGAATATGACACCCGGGAATGGGTGGGTAAATGCGTGGCATGACCCCCACACTGTACGGTGGATTTTCCTCACCCGATCTGCAGTTAATTGTGGATTTGAGACAGATCGCACCCTGTGTATTGCAAAGGGCGACATCTGCGGTGGAAATTCACAGATTTAAAAACCTGCAGTTTACACAAAGATCTGTAAGGAACAGGGAAATAAGAATTCGGGCGCCGCCGGCTGCAGCCGGTCTGATGTCTTCAGGAATGAAGGTTGTGTCAGGTGCATCCGTGTATACAGGAGGGCACAACGCCAGCCTACAACAGCAAAATAACGAAAAGCAATAAAATGGATTCTAAGGTTTTATCAGGCTGCGCCAACCTCCAGAAACTACACGAGGCTGGGGTCATAACCAGTCAGTAACCCCCTTCTTAGAGGACTCGTCCCCCATTAAATCACAGCCATTGCATAGATCATCAAAAAAATGAAGCATATTTGCCGTTTACAATCCGTAAACAGTTCTGACATTGTACAACACCACCTGGTGGTCACAGTGTATAGCAATGTGCACGTCCACCTCATGAGCCGAGTGCCGGTGGTCACACGTGCTCAGTCGCTCTCCCCACGGTCATCCTCTGAACAGAAATAGCGGGAGCAGAGCCTCTGCAGTACACGGCAGTATAGCAGAGCCTCTGCAGTACACGGCAGTATAGCAGAGCCTCGGCAGTATAGCAGAGCCTCTGCAGTATAGCAGAGCCTCTGCAGTACACGGCAGTATAGCAGAGCCTCTGCAGTACACGGCAGTATAGCAGAGCCTCTGCAGTACACGGCAGTATAGCAGAGCCTCTGCAGTACACGGCAGTATAGCAGAGCCTCTGCAGTACACGGCAGTATAGCAGAGCCTCTGCAGTACACGGCAGTATAGCAGAGCCTCTGCAGTACCGCAGTATAGCAGAGCCTCTGCAGTACAGCAGTATAGCAGAGCCTCTGCAGTACACGGCAGTATAGCAGAGCCTCTGCAGTACACGGCAGTATAGCAGAGCCTCTGCAGTACACGGCAGTATAGCAGAGCCTCTGCAGTACACGGCAGTATAGCAGAGCCTCTGCAGTACACGGCAGTATAGCAGAGCCTCTGCAGTACACGGCAGTATAGCAGAGCCTCTGCAGTACACGGCAGTATAGCAGAGCTATAGCTGACTCCTTCTGTAGAGATAGAGGGGGAAGAAGACCAATTCTGTCTACACCCAGCAGCATCACGGGGGACGCACAGAAGCCAAAAATGATGAAAAACAAATGTTCTTTATGATGCAAACGCTGAACAATCATTACAAACAGAATTTCATAGGTAATGGAAAAGAAATCATGAGACAAGGGGGGTGAGGGTTAACATGGGTTCCATTCACTTACAGCATGCAAGTATCTTGAAACTGGCAAGGAACTGATACACAAAAGAGGAAGATTTACTGATCGAGACAGAATTCTGGTGCACACATGACAGTCGCCATGTGTCCAACACACACTAGGGAAGAGGTATGGTTCAGCGTATTTGCAAAGCGCACTAGATTTACCATTGGCATATGCTATCATTTTGGCGCAAAATAACTTGCAGAAAACCGATCAAGAGGGGGCATAAGAAACTGAAGAGGGTCTGACCGGAGGGCAGATCTAGACTCTGCCAGTATGGCCACTTCATCTGTGTGCGCCGGGCGGCTCACAGCGTAAACCTGTGCGGATCCAGGTAAGAATAACCCTACTTTCCCGGGCACCCGGGTGATGAGCGAGGCCGATGAGCCATACCATCAATATGCTGATTCCAGGGACCCCTTTAACAGTCCCGCCACAATGAGGCCAGTGAGCTATACCATCTATATGCTGATCCCAGGGACCCCTTTAACAGTCCCGCCACAATGAGGCCGGTGAGCCATACCATCTATATGCTGATCCCCATTCATTGCTTCATTGATCCCAGGGACCCCTTTAACAATCCCGCAATTGAGGCAGAACTCATTACCACTTCCTGACTTTATTAAAGGGGTGATCCCATGACTAATGTAAAAAATGAAATCATATAGTCCATGACATTACCTTTCTAACAAAGTTAGAACCAGCCCTGCACCCCACATGGATCCAGAGATCTCCCCATTCATTGCTCCAATATCAAGCTGTCAGCACAGGGTGTGTGCCTTTTCTCAGAGGGCATGTCCTTTCTGCTGCAGCTGGTGGCAGTGGAAGGATGGAACTGGGCATGTGCTTCCGTCTCAGTGAGCAGGACAGAGAAATTAGAAAAAGAGCAAACAGCAGGTGGCGCTGTACAGATGGATTTCATTGAATAGCTCAGTGTCTATAATACATCTTTAATTACAGGCAATTACAAAAGTCTTCAGATCCGGGGACCGGTTAGAAAACCGCAGTATTTTTCGTGGGACAACCCACAATATTATAAAGCTCGTATGTAAAAAGCAGGTTTTGTCGCTGTAGACCATAGTCATTTATAGGTTTTCAGAATTAGACTTTTTCAGGACACCAATAAAAGGTGTGAAGGGAAAGGAAGGTAATTCTAGAGAGAGCGGAGAGACGTAAAGAGATCCGAGGGAATCTGACACTATCGGGCTGTGCGCTCCTACCCGTCATGGCAACCCAATACAGAATCCCAGGTATAGTACATGTGCGCCAGAGAGGTGCCACCCCAGGAAGCGAAGGGGCCCGCCATCTAAATGACTGCGCAAAGAGGAGGCAGTATTACACCGAGACTTTTACAAATCTACTCGCCTTTTTCCGGCGGCGTCAGGAACGCTTACGGGGCACAAAGGTGGGAAGGATAGGGAAATCTGCAGCAAACTCTATGAGGACGCCATATGTATCACATAATGACTCTGCCATGGATTTCTAGCGGGTTTTGGCACGAAAATGCGAAAAAATACATGACCATAACCCCAAATGTTCAGCTTTGAACACGTCTCTCTTAAAGGGAAAAGGGCAAAAATTAAATAAAACGTTTGATATGAGACATATGAAAAATGTATATCGGTGGGGGTCCGATCTCTAGAACGAGGGGATAGTGCTCTCTCCTCACCGGACAAGTCCATGGGCCCGTCCTCTGCAGCGAAGAGAGAGCGCGACATGCGAGCGTGTCTCTCCGCTCATTCTAAAGATCGTGGGGGTCCCAGAGATCGGACCCCAGCCGAGCTAAACCGTTGATATCTCTTCACAACATATCAAAAGTTTTTTTTTAATAAAGTATGGGGGTGCCCAGAATTACAAAAAACACCTTTCTACTAGGGTTGAGCGAACTTGTGTTTTAAGTTCTGCGTCCAAAGTTCGGGTTATCGAAGAATCCCGTTATGGATTCTGCTACTCACGGCCCATAACAGAATTTGGAATCCATAACGGGATTCTTCGAAAACCCGAACTTTGGACGCAGAACTTAAAACACAAGTTCGCTCAACCCTAGTAGGGTTATCCCGGGATGATAGTGTATCACCTGTGCTGTGGGGGTCTGACGACTGAGGAGCCCACCGCCCCCAGTCCTACGTTTCTATGGAGTTCTATTCAGTAATACTGACGTTCGCTCAACACTACTTTCTACCAAAAAAGCACCATATCTATCCTACAGGTGGCGTGTGATATTACAGCTCAGTCCCATTCACTTCAATGACTCCGAGCTGCAATACCAGACACAACCTGTGGGACAGGTATGGCGCTGTTTCTGAATGAAAGCAGCCATGTTTTTCTGAAGCTGGACAACTCCTTTAATCATCTTACATCACAAAAAATAAAAAAATAAAAAAACAGTAACCACAGAGTTTTCTGGCAAAGCACAAGGTCATAAAAAAGTGACACCTTTCCGAAAAACGCTGCGTGTGAAACCATCCTGTAGGTACAACTGAAAAACCGGATGTAGTTTCACCAGTGAAACATCTATATAATAGACCCAGTCTGATCTAGCATCAAACCTACACTAATATACTGCTAGGAGGATACACCGGGGAAAATGCATATATAGCAACTCCCCCGACATGACTACTCTCTGAACTGCAGGATAAGGGCTCATGCACACGACCGGATTTTCTTTCCGCTTCCATTCCGTTTTTTGTGCGGCCTGTATGCGGAACCATTCACTTTAATGGGGCTGTAGAAAATACGGAAGTGCATTCCATTTGTCCGCATGACTGTTCCACAAAAAGGTAGCGCATGTCCTATTATCGTCCGCAAATCACAGTCCGAGGCCCCATACAAGTCAATGGGTCTGCAAAAAATACGGAACGCACACGGAACACATCCGTATGTCATCCGTATTTCACGGATCCATACTGTAGAAATGCTCTGCCCAGCCCATATTGCTCATGTGTTTGGTGATTAATAAGTTGCTGTTTCCGTTTCCCGATCCGCAAAAAACGGATCGCATACGGAAACCATACGGATATGTTTTGTACAATAACAGAACGGAACAGGACTATCAGAGAAAAAAAAACTCAGATGCGGAACAACAGATCCGTGATAAACAGACCGCAAAACTACAACGGTTGTGTGCATGAGCCCTAATTCCAATACGACGGCTGTAGTCTGATTTTGTGACAGTACCTGAGGCCGGGGACGTCAATACCCCATTCACACATAGCGGGAAATATAAACTTGAAAACAAAAAAGTGCTGAAAATTTTCTAATGTACTTTATATTTTATCATTATTTATTTCCAGATCTCTGTTTGCTGTCATTGAATAGAAACACTCTCCAATACCCCATACAGACCTAATACTTCCCATCAGGGAAGGTTTGCTATGACTATCCAGCCGAGGCATCCAGCCAAGTCGACAGAAAAAATAAAAAAAAAGTTACAGCTCCTGGAAGACGGTGGAAAAATAAAAAAATAAAAATAAAAAAATAAAAACATCGCCCCAATACTGGCCTGGTCCTTTAAGTGGTTGTCCGGCCTAGGAGGTGACAACCCCCAGGCTCCTAACTTAAGTCCCATTTTTAAAAAAAATGAAACCCACGCACCTGCCCACCATGCCCCATTTCCGGTCCCGTGACGGCTGTGGCCAATCACAGGCCTCTGTGGTCACATCTGCTTGAACTGAACGTCACTGCTATGATCTGATCGCTCAAACAGATGTGCCCATAGAGGCCTGTGATTGGCCACAGCGGTCACGGGACCAAGCCATACAATTCCGGGTCCTACGAGGAACGGAGGAGAACGGTTATCGGTAGCAGCTCAGGCACAATGCGACACGGATAGGTGGGAGCTTTCGTTTTTTTTGTTTATTTGTTTTTTTAATAGGGCGCAAATTAGCACTGTGGTTGTCTGCTCCTAGGCTGGACAACCCCTTTAAGGGTACTTTCACACTTGCGTTATTCTTTTCCAGCATTGAGCTCCGTCCTAGGGGCTCAATAGCGGAACAAAACTGATCAGTTTTATCCTAATGCATTCTGAATGGCGAGAAATCCGTTCCGGATGCATCAGGATGTCTTTAGTTCACTGTACGGTTTTTGGACGGAGAAAATACCGCAGCATGCTGCAGTTTTGTCTCCATCCAAAATTCCGGAACACTTGGTGGAATGCTGGATCCGGTACTAATTTCCATTGAAATGTATTAGTTCCGGATCCAGCATTAAAATTACCGCATTGACAGATCCAGCCTTCCTTAAAAATTCTTTAAAAACGTGACAAAAATAAATAAATACCTGACCCGTTTTTCCGGACGACAACCGGAGACACGGATCCAGTATTGCAATGCATTTGTGAGACGGATGCGCATCCGGATCCGTCTACAAATGTTGTCCATTTGCATACAGATTGCTGGATTCGGCAGGCAGTGTCGGCGACGGAACTGCCTGCCCAAATCCAGCAACGCAAGTGTGAAAGTACCCTAGGGGTTAAAGAATCAGTGTAAATTTTAAAAAGAAATGATGCAATCGTGCTTACCTTCCCACTCCTTCTCAGGTCCCTGCTTCCTGGTCCCTTTAAACTCACAGGAAATGCCGGACGCTGACGGAGGTAGAGCAGTTATTACCTGTGTAAGCAGAGGGACCCCGGAAGTAGGGATCCGGAAAGGATGGACGCAGACGTACACATAGGTCTCGGGAACGGTCCCATTCACTGACAACAGGCAGAGATCTTGCAAAGGTGGAAAAGAAGGACGAAAATAAAAGAATTTAAAGAATTTGCAAAACTGATCACACAAAAAGGCCTTTAAAAAAAAAAAAAAGACAAGTGGAAAACTACACTACCTCTGCTGCTTGTGCACCGCCCTATAATCCCACTCACACAAAAGCTCCTAAAGGCGAGAGGTGCTTACAGTCCCCAAAGTAATCCATTAACATTAACCTGCCTTCCCTCCATGGATCGCTGCCTGGAATGTGACTCTGTAACCTTGTCATGGATTTGCTCCTGCAGCGAACCACGCACAGCAGACTGGCAGCCCCTGGCGTGCCAATGTAACAGGATGTGTTGGCGGCCTCCTATTCCCTTCCTATCAGCTCATTAGCGGCCGTGGAGCTGGATGGGAGAACTACAGATTACAAAACTGCTGGAAGGAAGAGAACCGGCCATTAACATGTCAAACTACTCCCTTTCCCCGAATGACAGATGACTGCCTCGGCGGAGCGTCGCCACTCCCTTTAATGAATGCCAAGATCCTGCCCGCTATTATTATAGAGTATTGCCCCTGAAATCATAAATCCTTGAATCATCCTCATCGCTCAAAACATTGCAAATATCTGCTTCTGGATTGAAAAATAAACCCGCAAAATAGGCGACACATACTTAAAGGGGTCCTCCGGGAGTTTACCATTGATGACTTATCCCTAGGATAGGCGATTGATAACAGATCGGTAGGGTCCGACACCCAGCAGCGCCACCGATCCGCTGGCACCGGGACGCCACACTGATTCGTGGCCCGGTTACTGCAGCGCTGCTCCCATTTAAGTGATTGGTGAAAACTGGACCCCCAATAGTGAAATCCTGGAAAACACCTTTAAGCGTTTTGTTGCCGTTCCAGAGTCTGATAAAGTTGGATGACCCCCAATTCATAAAAAAAATTAACTCATCCGCTCCTCACGTGTTTTTTGGGAAAGCTGGGTCCGCAACCAATGTGGGTCAGACGATCTCTCCCAACTCCTTGGTACACATGCACACTGGGCTTAGCTGAGCATGCATGTGGTATCAATGGGGAGAGGGAATATAAACCAATGCCAGACATCTGCTTATCGAATCATCGGGCTCTGAAATCCAACGCACTCGAGTCAGGAGCTGTCCGAATTCTGTTATTTGCCAGCCCCATCAAAAACTGTAGATTTGGCTGTCAGTGTGTATGGGGGCCTTAAAGGGGTTCTCCAAGACTGGAAACTAATAGACAGGAGGCCAGGCGGAGTGCAAAACGTGACCGGAAGGGTGACGTGCCACCTACATGCATGACACCACCACCAGTCAATCAATGGCCTCAGCGGTCACCTGTGCAGGAACGCCGAGTGACCGCCGCAGTCATATGCTGTGGTTTGGGTCCAACGACCCCATTCGTTTTCCTCCGCCACTCCAGGGCAAGTCCAATTTAACACAATGCACTGCAAAGCGTGGGATCGAAAGTGAAAACGTGCAACTATTCCGCACAAGAACGAGCTCGCTTTGATTTCTCAGCTGGTCAAAAGTGCTGCTGCAGTGTGGCGGAATCTGCACCATAAATCGCGCGCAGAATCGCTGCGTCTAAACATGGCCGGACTGCTGTCGCCAAGCTTTCTCAGACTCCTGAATGACAAGTCTGGGTTGTGTAAACTGCTAACTCCCCCAGGAGAGCTTTCTGTATGAAAGGTTGGGGAGAGCTGGCCAACACGTTTAGTCGCTGAAAAACGGAAACGTGAGGGGAGTATAGCTATTCGGGTACAACCACCTGCGCTGCGGTTGAGTACCGCACGGCCATACGAGCCACAACTAAGCCAGGACTGCACTGTTCAATCAGTCTGCATTGTTAGGGTCCATTCACACGTCCGCAAGTGTTTTGCGGTCCGCATATTGCAAATCCACAAAACACGGACACCTAGCCATTTTGCTAGACCGCACATGGCCGGCACTTTAATAGAAATCCCTTTTCTTGTCCGTGTCTGTGGACAAGAATAGGACCTGTTCTATTTTTTTGCGGAACGGAAAGCACTGTGCTGTCCGCATCTTTTCCAGCCCTATTGAAAATGCATGGGTCCGGTTCCATTTTGCGGACGTGTGAATGGACCTTTAACAATGCAGACCGACTAGACAGTGCGGTCCTAACACAAGGCCGCATCGCCGATGAACCGTCTGTACAACAGGCCGAACTCAGACCGCCAGATGAGGGAGGAAGTCTAAAAACAAGAAAAAAAAAAAAGCATTAAGCAGAACACACGATCGTCCGCACTCATCTGCTCGCGCCGCGGTACACTCGCATTTTCCGGCTCCAACCTGACAAGGTCATATTTTTGGCAGGCAGCAGTCCACCGCCGGCCATGCTGAGTGATCATTTGCGTATAATTTGCAAACGCACGTTGGCTGGAATGGTCACTTCATCCGGCACTTATCTGATGGGCAGGTTTACGCGTTCCCGATTGCGGATTCTAAGGCTTCGGCCCCGTGTACCCTGCACAATACAATTCGCGTAGGGTACCGCATCCCGGAGGGGGAAACACTACAAAGAGGGCAACAAATCTGATATCCCCCGCCTGTGTGCGCGGAGAGGCCCCGCTGACAGGCGATAACGGCGTATTCGGGATTCCTGTGATCTGGCCGTACACAAGGAGATACACAGCAGCCTTTACACCAAATCCTCAGGTCTCCGGATTGGAAACATTCCAGCGCACATTACTAACCCTGTGCGGCCTGGGTCTTAAGATTCCTCTATTTGCTGCATGCTGAAATTTTAATCCATATTTTCTCGCGCCGCTGTTAGACGGAGGCCTACCGCTCACACCCGGTCAATACAGTCACAGGACCACACGCGGGTGCAGCGCACAAAAACCTGAAGTCAAAATGAAAAAATAAATAAAAAAAACACTCAATACAATCCGACACTATTGTAAGGGAAAGCGCCTGGTTAACACTTGCATTGCATCAAGTGATACATTTCACTCCCCCTCCCAAAATCAATAGGTGCCTATGTAATGCCGTGATCGAGCGCCTGCACAGAGGTCACGCCCCTCCATTTCCACGGGCCCTCCGTGAGGATGGGTTATGAGCAGCGCATCCTATAGTAACCAGGCACAGAGCAGCTTCCGTTTTTATGGAGCGGTTTATGAAAGGATAGCCGAGCTGCGATTGGATAAATTAAAGGGGATGTCCGAGTTTTTAACAACCAATGACCTCTCCTTAGGATCTCATTGGTGGGGGTCCGACATCTGTCACCCCCCGCCGTTCAGCTGTTTGAAGATGCTGCAGGGCTCCTCCTCGCAGCTTGCCAAGCACAGCGCCGTCCACTGGATATAGGCTGTGCTGGGTATTGCAGCTCGTCCCCATTCTTATGAATAGGACTAAGCTAGGCCACGTGACTGATGAACGCAACACTGCTGGCCTAGGAAGAGGCGGCAATCCCCACCAGAGCGCTGCGGCCTCCTCAAACAGCTGAATGGCAGGGGTGGTTGATGTCGGACCCCCACCGATCAGATACTGATGGCCTCTCCTGAGGATAAGACATCACTATTAAACACTTGGACAACCCCTCGAAGCCCAACAAGTCAAGAGCACTATTTTGCAGACCTATACTCAGCCCTGATATGCTTTCGCCATAGTCGCGGATATTTTTTTTTATGTGCGCTTTTGAAATCCGCATCAAAAAGCGACCGGATGTCAAATGATAAAATCTGCACCGAAATCAAAGCAGGATTATCAAATCCCACTAAGTGGCGCAAATCCAGACGAGGGCAGGCAGCGGTTCAACCGGCAAATCCGTGGCAGAAATCTGTGGGTCAGCCTAGGATGGGGCGGAAAAGGGAAGAATTCACACACAAAGTGTGTAAAACCCAACCTGGGATCGTCTGTTGGTGGAAGACGTCACTTATGGCTCCATGTAATCCAGTAGCCATTCCCAGTGGGATTCTAGGAAGGAAGGCTCATCTCCTGGTAACTACCATATGACGTCCCTCTCCAACCTCTCAGACAATCACTCCTACAATCCACCTACACACTCACAGCCGCCGTCACTATGAGTAATGGGAACGACACCTAAATCAATGACCAATTTCCTCTCTGTGATCCTCCTCGGCCTGTTCTTCCCTTTATACACGGTCCTTCCCTAAATTGCTTTACGTCAGATACAGCGGGAGATTAGCTGCTGTGTAACTACAACTCCTAGCATGCTGGGGGTATATAGACACAGAACTGCTCGGAACAAAACCAGAAAGCTCATTCTCGCTGACCTGCGGCAGGAACCGCCATTAGGGCTCATGCTAAACGACCGATCGGCCCGTGTGTCTGCTGGATCTCCCCCCCGACCTGAACGCCGCTTCATGGTTTACGGCAGAATCAGTTCATATCGGATAACGGATCTCCAGTGCTGCGCTGCCAGTACTGTGCAAGAGATCTGCGATCAGATACGAACTGACTGCTTCATAAAACACTAGGATACAGTCAGGTAAGGGGAGTCGCCGTCAGCCCGGGAGATCCGGAGGACACACAGATCCGTGTTTCCCGGGCCGAGCCCTCACTCTACAGAAGGCACGAGATCAGAGCAATTCCCGGATTTGCTGCAAGTATCTGGTAGTAGAGGTCCTTGTACAGAGTTATAAACCAGTCGATCAGTGCTCGTCTTAAAAATAACTTTACACGGGCTGATGGAAAGTACATGAAGGATGAACAATCCTCACTACGATCATTCGTTCCCCATACTGCTTCCCATGCAGTCCTTCACTCTCTCTTTGTGTCTGGTTTATCAGTGAATTTCCTGGTGACAGATTCACTTTAAAGGGGTTCTCTCCAAGAGTATAAAATGTCCCCTCGTGTGACGAGCACCCCGGTCCCCACTGCTTCTCCTTGCACACGGACGAAAACATCCGGTGTCGGGGGGATGGGGGGGGGGGGGCAGCCAATGGCAGGCGGGGACAGGGGGAGCCTCCCTAGCATCGTCGGTGACGCTACGGAGGCTCATCCCCGTCCGCCATTGGCTGACCCCCCCAAACTCCGGATGTACAGGGAGAAGCAGCAGTGGCGGTGCAGGCACCAGGGTAAGTATATTCCCTGTGCGGTGCCCGGCACATGAGGGGACGTTTTATACTCTCGGAGAACCCCTTTAAGGCTACGTGCAGGACCAGCACAGTACATGAGACCCCATGTACACCTTGCTTTTTAAAGGGGGGTTATCCAGGATTTTAATATTGACGACCTATCCTCAGGATCAGTCATCAATATCAGACTGGCGGGGGTCCGACACCCTGCACCCCCGCCAATCAGCTGTATAAGGAGAAGGCGTGCGCCGTCTGTCTCTCTTCCTGCTCGCTGCTGCTACGTCTATGGCAAGCAGTAGGAGAGACGGCACGGCGCGCGCCTTCTCTTCATACAGCTGATCGCGGCGGTGCCGGGTGTCGGAGCCCCACCAGTCTGATATTGATGACACCGCCAGTTACACGTAATTTTCAGGGTACAAAAGCACAGAAAACTGGTATGCAGGTGCCTTAAAGGTGTTTTCTGGAATTTTTAGGTTGAGGGTCTATCCTCTGGATGGGTGGGGGCCCCCAGTGATCAGATATCTGCACACGGCCAGCGACGCCACGTTCATTGGTCACATGGCCTAGACGGGCCTGGGGTGCAATACGAAATGCAGCCGCTACACAAGGTATGGCGCAGTGCCTGGTAAGCTGCAAGGAGGCCGCGCCTCTAATCCGTGCGCCGCGGCCGCCTTAAACAGCCGATCGGCAGGGTTGTCAGGTGTCGGACCCCCACCGATCAGATACTGACCCATACCACTTTAATAGGTCCATATGTCCTGGTCAGAGGCGCTTCCTGACAGGTAAAGCTACACCTGACCAAAACGGAGAACCAGACCGGTGTCAGTAGGTGCACGTTAAAGGGTATGTGATTAAAGGGGAAGACCCTTGACATACGCCGCTCCAATGCACGCACAACACCCGGCATGACCTTCAGATGCCAAAAAAGAATCGCGTTGCCATAACGATCTGGATAAGAAGTTCCGAAGCCAACGTGACCTCCTGAAAGACATCCAGCCACAAATCCCTAGTTCCATCAGTGGCCGGCGCGTGGCCCGGACTGAAGTCACATGACTTACACGGGGCAAAAAAACTAAAAATCACTAGTTCTGGTTGTCGCATGACGGCGCTGACTGCACCAAAGCGGCGCCAACCTGCAACTTTTATCAGCTACCAATTCCTACACAACGCATGACAGCTCTACAGGCAATGACTGCAGCAGGCTGGTGGCACACGCTGGGAGTTGTAGTCCCACAGCAGTCATTAGGCAGAAGCCTCACCCTCTGCATGCCTCCTGTCACTGAGCACACACTCCCCTCCGTGACATTACCACCCGTGTCACAGCGTCCCCTGTCAGGGTCAGCAGCCCCCCCGCCGACCGTCTCCCCAGCTGTCACCGACCACCTCAGAGTTGTCCCCCCCAGGTCGCTGTCACTCTCACCGCCCGGTGCTGCTGCTATTTCCTCGGCTCCGGGACACCCAAAATGGCGGCTGATGGGCCGCAGCACCGCGGCTGTGCGGAAGGATCTGTACGAAGCCGACGGGAAAGACGTCCCGTGAAGGCGATGGACGGAGCGTGAGCGGAGTCGGGAGAACCAGAAGCCGCGAGTGGAGGCGCGTGGAGAACCGCTCACCGAGAGCCTTCCTACGTGGGCCGGAATTTTTTTTTTTTTTTTTTTTTCCGTGATCTAGCGGAAGGACACACGAGAGAATCGGCCAGGGCAGCCAGTGATGACGTCAGCTCAGTGCCCCGTCACTGCCAGACCCGGAAGTAAGGGAGGGCGGTGCCCCTGAGGTCACATGGTATAATGTGGGCGTGGAATCATAACGTTTATATAGCTGTCAGTCACAGGAGCCGCCCCATATTTCCTTCTGCTTCTCCATTTAAAGGGCAACTCCATTAATGCTAATATTACCATTATTATTATTATTAAAAAATGCACATTCCTAGGTTCAATAAAAAAATATATTTTGGGGCTTTTTTTTAATTAGTTCAAGACCTGGCCATTTACCCTCCTTCCTGAACAGGCTCATATCACATTTTGTTAGCACATGTAGCTTCAAAAGCCATGACATTTTTTGTTTGCTAGGTTATGCCGATCATTTTCTTTTCTTTTCCTCTTTATTTTTATTGCAGTATTTACAGCAACCCACCGGGGAGTGGTGTGTGGAAGATGGGAGTGGTGGAAACTATGCTGGGGGTTGTAGTACTCAGTTCACAGTGGAAATATCCCACCTGAAGCTCCTTGGGCCCATGCAGTGACAGGAGGGCACCCTCTTTCTTCCCTTGGGGCACACCCTGGACATTTGGGGTCTCCTGCCTGGTGGTCTTTGGGGCGCACTTGATGTTTGGTGCTGGGCCGGGACTGTTGTTTGCAATAAATAAAGTCTTTATTTACTAAATCGATGATGGGAGTAGTAGTACATGCAGCAGCAAAAGGCAAGGTTCCAAAGTGTATAACAGTGCAGTCTTCTCCCAGTAGAGGTGCACAGGCAGCAGCAACGGTGGAAGTTGTAGTCCCTGGGTCTCTCTGAACTAGGGATGCCACCTTTCCCAACAAAAAATACTGGTCAAGGTAAGCCACGCCCCAAAGGGGGTGTGGTTGTGGGGGTGACGTATCAATGGGTGTTAAGTCGCTAAGTCATAATGTGGTTCCCAGTATTAATAGTGCTCCCATTAGTGCCCCCAGTAATATTAATGCCCCATTAGTGCCCCCCAGTAATATTAGTGCCCCCCAGAATGAGTAATGGCCCCATTAGTACACCCCAGGAATAGTGATGCCCCCATTAGTGCCCCCCAGTAATAGTAATGTCCCCATTAGTGCCGCCCAGTAATAGTTATGCCCTCAGTAGTACCCCCCAGTAATAGTAATGCCCCCATTAGTACCCCCCAGTTATAGTAATGCCCCCATTAGTGTCGCCCAGTAATAGTAATTCCCCCAGTAATACCCCCCAGTAATAGTAATGTCCCCATTAGTGTCGCCCAGTAATATTAATGCCCTCAGTAGTACCCCCCAGTAATAGTAATGCCCCATTAGTACCCCCCAGTTATAGTAATGCCCCCATTAGTGTTGCCCAGTAATAGTAATGCCCCCAGTCGTACCCTCCAGTAATAGTAATGCCCCCATTAGTACCCCCCAGTTATAGTAATGCCCCCATTAGTGTTGCCCAGTAATAGTAATGCCCCCAGTAGTACCCCCCAGTTATAGTAATGCCCCCATTAGTGCCCCCCAGTAAAAGTAATGCCCCCATTAGTGCCGCCCAGTAATAATATTGCCCCCAGTAGTACCCCCCAGTTATAGTAATGCCCCCATTAGTGCCCCCAGTAGTAGTAATGCCCCCATTAGTGCCCCCCCATTTGTTTTTACACTTGGGAAAAATTGGAAAAAAGGACAAAATAGTCTGTTTATCATGTATTTTAATTTATATAGATATATATATATATATATTTTTTTTTTTCATAGTGCAAAGTGCAACTACAGTACATTTTTAGATTGTTTCCCCTTCTGTTTTGGTCCCTTTGATATAGAGGATATATAGTTGTCGGGGGCAGGGCTAGCGGCTGCGGTGTGGGCTAGTGGTGGCATTTTTTAAATCAATTTTTTTATTCTGTTTTGTCCTTTTATATATTTTTATTTTACACTTTGTGCTCCGCTTAAGGGGATAGTCCCATAGCGGTGAATGGTGAAGGGTCGTGCTTGCCCGTATCCGACATTGATGATTCTAAGGATATGCCGTCAGTGTCCCAGAGGGGAACGCCCCTTTAAAGTTAATAAAAGGCCTTTTGAGGACACTTTTTTCTGGCGCCTGTAAGAAATTGTCCATGATTTTTTTAGGCAGCTGGAGAAGGTACTGCAGGTCATTCTGCTGGTTTGGGTCTTTTCACACAGTGAACCTTTAACGTATCTGCAGGGAAAGTATCAACAAAACTGCTGACAGTCCCTTTGAATAGCCCTGTATAGCCCTCATCACCAGACAGACGCCCTTTTGGCCAACATTGGGCTGGTCTACGTCGGGGTTGTCATTGTTTTGCAGATGCACCCACTAAAAAATGTATATGATACCATAGGAGTATGCTGGTGACAGATATTGTTTGACGTATTTCCTTTTAATGGACACGTCAGGAGCTTTTCCCAACATATACTGTATGTATCACAGAAGCCAATGAGGCCACAGTTTTATGGGTTTTCTTCTTATGATGTTCTCTATATATACTATATTTTTCACCTTGTAAGACACACTTTTGCAAGTGCGTCTTATAGGAAGAATACTAATGAGCGCTTCCAATATGGAAGTGCTCATTAGTACAGTAGGAACTAGGAGCGGTGAGTATAGCGCTGCCTCTGCTGTCTCTGTACTCACCGCTCCCTGGTTTTCATCTGCCGGCGCCGCACTCTGTGCTGTGACCTGCGTGAGGACGTAGGCGCACTCTGTGACCTCACTCTGTGCAATGTCAGCTCACAGGACAGCGCAGCAGGAGGGGCGCCGGATCTCAGGCACAGCGGTGGCATTGGTGGCCGGAACAGGGGAGTAGATTTTATTTATTTATTTTGATCTGAGGTCTTTTTGGGGGTCTGACCTCCAGTCTAATTAAAGAGGGTTTCTAATCCTATAAAAAGCCCCCGCATATGCCGGGCCCCCCACACTGAATAGACTTACCTGGCTCCCTGCGCCGCTCCTGGTCCCTGCGCCACTGCTGCTTCTCCCCGTGCACAGATGGAAACATCCGTGTCGGGGTGGGGGGGGGCAACCTAGCGTCATTGGTTGCTCCCCCCAACAACGAATGTTTTCATCCGCGCATGGGGAGAAGCAGCAGCGGCGCGGGGACCAGGAGCGGCGCAGGGAGCCAGGTAAGTCTATTCAGTGTGGGGGGCCCGGCATATGGGGGCGCTTTTTATAGGATTGGATAACCCCTTTAACATTTCGAGTCTGATCAGAGGTCTGTTTGGGGGTCTGATTAATATTGGGGGTCTGATGAAAAATATTTTGTTTTCCTATTTTCCTCCTCTAAAACCTAGGTGTGTCCTATAGGGCAGGGACACGCCCTATAGCAGCGCGACATTGGAAAATGTTAATTTTAAGGTTTTTTTTTTTTCCAGTTTGCTTTATTGGGAATTTTCAGGACAAAGAATATTTCCACAAAGTACAAACAGATCGATACATTTAAGAGCTATAGATACAAAAACTAATATAATATGCACAAGCAAAATATTTAATATTTTTGAAATTTTTCCCTCAGTCTGTGATTTATCATTAGTATAAGAATAAAATAGAAATATCATATTTAGATCAATGCAGAACTTTAGTGGTAGCAAAACATCTGTACATGTATCCAGCGGTGTAAGTATAGGGGATGGAGCCGTCATCGCACCTGAGGTGCCTAAGGGTGCCCAAAGAGCCCCCCGGTCACATAATACAGGAGCGGTATTATCAGCGGGCAGTGCGGCGGTACTAGCAGTGTGGCACACACTTCTCCAGGGGCATAGCTATAGGGGCGGCAGAGGAAGCGGTCACACCTAGGCCTGGAACCCAAAGATCACATAGGAAGATACAATTATGAATAGTAAATGGGAAGCCCCGTTACAGAATTCGCATTGGGCCTTTAGGAGCATATGCCACCCATTGGCGGCTTCACCAGTCCTCAGAAGCCTGCCCTGAACTGTCCTCAGTGTGGTCCATGATGTATGGCCATGAGTGATGACTATGGAAAGTCTCATTAATAGATCTTCTGTTCTGGGTATCTTGACTGGATGCCGCCAGGAAGGTAATCATGGCCACCATGTTGGTTATCTGACGGGGGTACTGTGATGCAATATGGAGAAAATCAATTTTCTTTTTGATTGATTATTAGTAACGAATGGTCTTCTGATGACACCCAGACTGATTTAGGCCGATGAGCAGGGTCAATAAAAGGTCCAAGCCAAAGATTGGAACGAGTTGCACGGATCTTACGTCTTCTTCTTAAGGTCCTCCAGTCTTTTTGACAGATCTGCAAAGTCTATGTCCTCGTATGGAGAGGGGTCGTTTGTTGGTGACAGATGAGCGGGGCTGACCGGTACTGACGGAAGCTTCGGTAATGCTAGGTTGTCATACTTCTCTGGGATATTTGTTCCAGGTTTGGTGTCAGCACCTGCAAATGACAAGAAATGATGTCAACATCCGTATCGTAGTTTGTTAGTCCGGCAACGGTGAGCTTAAAAGGGTTTCTGAGTCTTAATACTCATGACCTAATCATATCTGATCGGCGGGGGTCTGACACCCGGGGCCTCCGCCGATCAGCTGTTTGAGAAGGCACCGGTGCCCCTTTGAGCTCAGTGCCGTACATTGTATAGCGGCCGTGCTTGGTATCGGGCTCAGCCCCATTCACTTCTATGGGGCTGAGCAATGCCTAGGTCATGTGACCGATGGACGTCTATGGCAAAAACAGCAGAGACCAGTGATCGCCGGCTGAGGTCATGGGCAGTATATGGCCATGGCACCACTGCAGCCATGTAAAAAAAATCTGGGTAGGGGTGCTGGAGCAGAGGGGGTTTGAACTGATGATTATGCATTATTTTGTTATTTTAAGACCTGTTTATTTTAACCCTTTAAATAATCTTTTCATTCCATAAACGCAATTTGTCTTATCGCATTACAATATCTGAGTCAGAAAATATGATAAAGCCCGACAGAACCCATAATAGTCAATCAATCAATGACGGAGCAGAACAGTAGCAATAAGTCACATAGATCCAGGGAGTTCTTCTGATGCCTGATTGGAGTCGGGAAGGAATTTTTTCCCCTTAAGTGGGGAAAATTGGCTTCTGCCTCACAGGGGTTTTTTGCCTTCCTCTGGATCAACTTGCAGGAAACAGGTCGAACTGGATGGACAAAAGTCTTTTTTCGGCCTTATATACTATGTTACTATGTTACTAGATGTGAACAGAGGCTTAGGGTGCGGACACAGGGTCAGGTATCTGTGTGCAGTTTTGGAAGCCAAAACCGGGAGTGAATTAAAAAAGAGAAGTTGTATTTGCCCTTTATATATTCTCTACTATAAGGGCTTGTTCACACGACCGCGCCATGTTTTGCGGACCGCCCCTGTGCCTTCCGCAATTTGCGGAACGGAACGGGTGGCCATTTATAGAAATGCCTATTCTTGTACGCAAAACGGTCAAGAATAGGACATGATTTATAATTTTTGCGGGGCCACGGAACGGAGCAACAGATGCGGACAGCACACGGAGTGCTGTCCGCATCTTTTGCGGCCCCATATAAGTGAATGGGTCCCCACCTGACCTGCAAAAAATGCGGCTCGGATGCAGACCCTGACCTGCAAAAAATGCGGCTCGGATGCGGACCAAAACCATGGTCATGTGAACGAGCCCTAAGGCTACATTCACATGAGCCTATTTTGTTTCCGTGTCCATTCATTTTTTTTTTGCGGATTTGTTGTGGACCCATTCACTTCAATGGGGCCGCGAAAGATGCTGACTGCACTCCGCGTGCTGTCCGCATCCGTATGTCCATTCCGTAGCCCCGCAAAAAATGTAGAGCATGTCCTATTCTTGTCTGTTTTGTGGACAAGTATAGGCATTGTTACAATGGATCCACAAAAAAACGGATGCAACACGGATGTCACACGGACGCCATCTGTATTTTGTGCGGACCGCGAAATACATACGGTCGTGTGAATGTAGCCTTATGATTAACTCCTGATTTTAGTTTTAAAAACTGCGTCCAGAAACCTGATTGAGTGGCCGTACCCTTATGTATTGCTTCTGAGAGGTGGCACTCATATGTAGGTTCACAGCGCCTGGGGGTGTGAACCAGTTACACCAATCCTGGAGCCTATCTGGATTTTTTTAATGGTCAAACTGCTGTTCGTACATCGGGCAATGCTTAAAAATTATAGTTTGCCGGCGGCAGATCGTGCCGTCTAATTGCGATCTGCCGCCGGCAAACCACTATACAGCATGGGGACAAGCGATGGCATAGCGATCGCTCCTCCCTATGCTGCGGAGGAGATTTCTGCATGTAAAAGCAGCAGTCTCTTCCGCTAGCTAGTGGGCCATTGCAGGAAGGGAACGCCCCGCTCCTGACAATCGCTTGCACAATTGGCCTGTGTAATAGATTTTGATTAGTAGATTTGGAGCACTGCATGGTGTCTCAGTACACCAATGTGGTAAAGACTATGGATGTTGCCGGCGGTATTGTACTCGTACATCAATGTGCTAATTCTCATCCTCCCTTTTTTTATTATCCGTTTAGGAGCAGCCGATAGCAGGAAGAAGCAGATACCAGTAATGAATGACCATACTGGGCCTGCACCGAGCACAGCAGCCATACTGAACCTGGAATGAATGCACTTACCTATATCATGTGCAGGAAAAAGCCGTGGGTCTGGTCCAGGGGGTTTCAGCTGAGAAAATACAAAGTGAACATGGTTGGTTTTAAAATGTTCCGTTATGTTGGTCTGTGTGGATGAGGATCACTTGTAGTCTACTCATTCTATTGGAGAGTGTTGTGGACGTGCTCTGTGACCTGTGCAGAGGTCATTGTGCAGGGAGGGGGAGGAGGTTAGATGTAGCATCACCTAATGTGAATGCAGGATTCTGTGTTATACATATAGGAGGTGTTATCTGTTATTGCAATGCTACCTGTGATAATGAGATGACTACTGAAAAGTGAACTCTACAGAACAGGAAATGTCAGCCTATTATGAGGGTCAGTGGTCAGCGTGGAAACTGCAAGATTTAAGGGTGCTGTAGATGGTATAGGTGGCATAGAAAATAAATAAATAAATATTAAAAATATTAATATAAGAATCTGATTTAACTAATAGGTCATTTTCTACTGACACATTCCCTTTAGAGGGCACATGGGACGGCATAGCATCAGTCCCTACTGCGTTGGAGCACTGGACATATTTACTAAAGACTAGCGTTTAACATGCAAGTCCTAGTAGAAAAACCGGAACAAACAACTCATTTATTGTATTGTAAGGGACTCCCGTTCTGTCTTATTGGAGTGAGGACTCAACTGTTGTACTAGACTAAGAAAAGATATGGGAGAAAATGGCGTAAAATTCTCCGGTAATACTTTCATAAATAGATGCCAGTTCTGCTTTCAGTACTTACTAAATCATAGGATGGAGGAAAGCTTGGAGTGGGTGGTTTTCCCCTTGGGGGCGGCTGTATAAAAGTGCACTCCTCATAGATTCCTACTTCAGGAAGTATCTCCTATGAATGAAGTTAGAAAACGACGGACATTGTGTATGGTGCAATATTCGATATATTATATAGCGCAATATTTATTCTGCATAGATTGTGAATAGATAATATCTCACAGACTGGAGAGCTATGGGTGTCTGTGAATCAACTAGGCATACTTACTGCTTTCTGGGGGTATGGACCCCTGGCATTGCTGCTGAAGTCACCGCCACCTCCCCAGCCGCCGGGTCCTCCTTTTTTATCATTATTTGTAAAATCTGTATGTCTTCCATCAACGAATCCAGAAGGCACTTCGGCCTGGTGAAAGAACAGTGCTTAGACTCTGGTCAAGACTATGGATATTTATGGACATTTGCCCATATTGCTACTACACAAAGCCATCAACTCACTACTTTAGGCTCCATTCACACGACCGTATGTTGTCCGCAAAAAAACTGATCAGTTTTTTTGCGGACAACATACGGTCGTGTGAATGGAGCCTTATTGCACTTGGAAGGGTTAACTTGCACTACAATTTATGCTGTTGTTTACATTTATGCTGTTTTTGTATTGCTGAACTGCAGTTTATATGTTTATTGTAATATATCCTGTTCATTTGCCCTGTTATTATTGCAGTATATGTGCACTGCACTATTGAAAGGGTTAATGCACAGCCATCTAAGGCTACTTTCATACTGGCGTTTTGGTTTCCGTTTGTGAGATCCGTTCAGGGCTCTCAGGAGCGGTCCAAAATGGATCAGTTTCGCCCTTAATGCATTCTGAATGGAAAAGGATCCGCTCAGAATGCGTCAGTTTGGCTCCGTTCCGCCTCCATTCCGCTCTGGAGGCTGCCTGCAGCGTTTTGGTGTCCGTCTGATGAAACGGATCCGTCCTGGCACACAATGTAAGTCAATGGGGACGGATCCGTTTTCTCTGACACAATATGGCACAATAGAAAACGGATCCGTCCTCCATTGACTTTCAATGGTGTTCAAGACGGATCCGTTTTGGCTATGTTAAAAGATAATTCAAATGGATCCGTTCTGAACGGATGCATGCGGTTGTATTATCTGAACGGATGCATGCGGTTGTATTATCTGAACGGATGCATGCGGTTGTATTATCTCAACGGATGCATGCGGTTGTATTATCTGAACGGATGCATGCGGTTGTATTATCTGAACGGATGCATGCGGTTGTATTATCTCAACGGATGCATGCGGTTGTATTATCTCAACGGATGCATGCGGTTGTATTATCTGAACGGATGCATGCGGTTGTATTATCTGAACGGATGCGTTTGTGCACATCCATGACGGATCTGCACAAAAAGCGAGTGTGAAAGTAGCCTAAGACTGAGCACTAAGAAGTTAGAAATCTTCCACAGTTACACTAAGGCAGGGATGGGCAAACTGCGGCTCTCCAGCTGTTGCAAAACTACAACTCCCAGCATGCAAAGACTGCTTGCAGCGATCGGCCTACAGCAGGGCATTGTGGGAATTGTAGTTTTATAACAGCTGGAGGGCCACAGTTTGCCCATCCCTGCTCTAAGGGACTATGCACAGTTTTTCAGGGGAAAAAAACAGACACACTGAACTTTTGACTGTCTGGTTCAGCTCTGTTGCTTAGTTATTCCCATAGACTTTTATGGAAACTCTATACAAATCCATGACAGACTAAAATTGCAACATTGTTTCTGTTTAGGCTGTGATTCTCCACTCCACCCCTCACACTAGAAGGTTCTAGTTCAGCTAGAGACTATATATAAGGAGGGCATACCTAGTTGTCTGCAGTGCTTAGTAGGAGTAAGACTCTGCCAGTCTGCATGAGTGACCAGAAGAAGACACTGAGATGGGGATACTCTGCCACAGACCCTAGGTCAACAGCCTTTTGACCAGGGAGCCAGTCGGATCACTGAGCCACAGATGGTGGGCCACCAACCCTTTGGCTAGAGTACCAGTCTCCGGTGAGGGAGGGCCAGCTAGCTCAGGCCTTTTCTCAGCATGAAACCTTCTTCTGCCAGGGAGGAGACTGGAGAAGCTAGCCCCATGCCTCGCCTGTTTTGTTTTGCACCTGAGTTCCTCCAGTAAAGAGGCAGACTGGTTTACTGCAAACCCTGACTCTCTGGACGTATTTCCCATCGGGGTTCACCACACCTTACCATCCCTTCGGGAGAGCAGCAATACGTGGTGACACCTCAATGGTGTCCGGTGGACCTAGTGTAGAGCTTTGGCCACCCCAAACCCAGCCATTGCACATGCAGTATACCTCCTATAAACTAAGATGTTATTATAAAATGCAATCTTCCATAGAGTATAATGTTAAACTTATTGTCACAGATTCTCACATCTACTTACCATTACTCTTGCATCGGGATCAAACTGGACGTTGTAATTTTTGGCAATCTCAATCAGGTATCTCTCCACCAGGATTTTTGGAGGTGATTCTGGGCTTATTTTATGCATCAGCTGAGGAAAGGGAATAGTTTATAGTTAACTAGGGATAAACTGAGGGGTAGGGGGAGACAAGAAGGGCTTCCATGCTGTGCTCTGGTGTGTCTTTTCCCTGCAGGGGCCTCCTCCACCAGTTTGTGTCTTTGAATGGCACCCAAATGATTGCTTCCAGGATCATATACAGCAGTTCATGTACATATTGAACTATTCTTCGACTTACTCTTTGACTGACCGTTCCGATCTGGTTTGTCCTACAGAGGTTTCCATATTCTTTGCTGTATTTATGGCAGAGTTGGTTGGCCACCTGTAACAAGAATGGAACTTTTACCTGTACAGGTCAAGGATCAACGTAGAGGTGACCGGATGGTAAAACCTAGAATGTATGGGCTATCAAGAGGGTAAGGTCATGGCAGGAGGTCACATGATGTCGAAACGCAACGTTTTGGAAAGTGCTGCATTTTCTGGACTTTTTGAGAGGGGTTTGATGTGGGGTCTTGTGGGTGTTAGGGTAAGGGTTGTTGGCTTACATGGGTTTTGAGAACCATTTTGGGGCGAGGCTGGATTCTCCTAGACTCCCATGCATTCTAGGAACATCTGCAGCCACAAAAAATGCACATGGGGGGACTTTCCAAATACATTTTTAATTGGCCACACCATTTTGTCTCATCTCGGGCAATGGGGGCATTTTGGTAGTATATGCCCCCATTGTCCGATAGGTGTGGATCCCACCGCCGGGACACGCACCTATATCAAGAACGGAGCCCCGGAAGTGCTGGAGGGCACAGTGCGCATGCGCAGCCACCCTCTGTTCATTTTCTATGGGGCCGCTGAAAATAGCCGAGTGAATGGGAGCGGCGGCTGGTCATGTGCCACTACACTTCCAGGTAGCAGTGCTGAAAAGTCCCTGTTTCTGTACCAGAAGTTGTTGGTCCTATATTCATATGTGCCTGCATTGCTGAGAAAAATCATGTTTTATTATATGCAAATGAGCCTCTAGGAGCAACGGGGGCGTTACCATTACACCTAGAGGCTCCGCTCTCTCTGCACTTACAGCTGCTCTCCATTTTAATTCACAGGACCAAGCAGTGAAAACATGCACTCTTTCTGAAGAACAAATCTATTTAGTCATCCCTAAACCATACCTTTCTTGTGAAAATCTGATCTTCCTTTCCTGATAAATGCTTCTTTTTATATTTTCGGAAATAAGGTTTTTGGTGCACCATGGACAGGGCCGCTCCATTTAAAGCATATGGCTACACCTGTTTCATTGCTACTCTAAAATCTCAAGGACTGTCATTCTAAGGGTCCAGTCACAGGTCCACTAATTCCGGAACGGGTGCGGACCCAATCATTTTCAAAGGGGCTGGAAAAGACGCGGACAGCACACACAGTGTGCTGTCTTCATCCTCACTTCCGTTCCGCAAATAAATAGAACATTTCCTACTCTTGTCTGCAGACACGGACAAGAAAAGGCATTTCTATTTAAAGTGCTGGCCATGTGCCGTCCGCAAAATGCGGAACGCACATGGCCGGTGTCCGTGTTTTGCGGATCTGCAATTTGCAGACGCAAAGCACTTGCGGACGAGTGAATGGACCCTAACAAGAGGGGGAAGTACTGAGCAGCATTACTGGTGGAGCAGCAGTGCACGAAAAGCAGCAGCCCTGCCCATGGTGCACCAAAAATATAAAAGAAAAAGAAGCTTTTCTCAGGATTTGAGGACCCTACATGGTGGGATGCTTACTTTGAAACCAATTTTGGAGGTCACAAATTCCTTTTAACAGGTAATTTCTTGGTGACAGACTCCTAAAATACAATTACGGTGTAAATTTGGCATTGGTCAATTCCCTTGCGTAGTGATCCATGTTCTTTATCACCATTATCACTTCCACCTGCTGCAGAATGTTCAGGACCGTCAATGACCACTTACTATCTGTAATTCAGAGATTTCTGTCAGACGCGGTGCAGCCCAGATCACAGTAGACACTGCTTCAGCCAGACCCGGGTCCAGCTCCCTGCACAGAGGGAAAAAAAAGATTTGCATCAAAGATTAAAGGTCATGGAACACTTCTGGTTTATTAACATGATGATAGTAGAATGACTTATGGTACTGTGTCATTTTGTCTGTACGGTTCCCTAAGCTTATGCATTGATTATATTGTTAATCTGTTTTCCCTTAGTCCTATCAGCA
Organism: Bufotes viridis; assembly: GCA_033119425.1. Lineage (NCBI taxonomy): Eukaryota > Metazoa > Chordata > Amphibia > Anura > Bufonidae > Bufotes > Bufotes viridis. Next base: position 99,306,845 of record CM065598.1, read on the forward strand.
CCACAACAATGGAGGTATTTATCCCCCTATGGACTGTTAGAACAGATGGAAATGTTGTTAAGTCACCACTACTATATAAGTCACCTAGCCAACCCCCAAAAAAATAAATAAATAAATAAATGGGGGGGGGGGGTGACACTTGTGCTGTTGTTAAGACTAAGGGAAAACAGTATAAATGTAATCAACGCTTTCCTTATGTCTTACCAGCAGCAAAATGATGGGGAATTAGGGAATTCAGAAGAATGCCCCCGCTGGTCACATTGCTTACTTGTCCTGCAGTGATGACGTCACCTGTAGTCATGTGACAATGCAGCCAATTACAGGCCTCCCAGGTTAGTATCAGCACTGAGGCCAGTGATTGGTTGCAGCGGTCATGTGGATGTACAGCGCGTCACCGCTGCAGGTAAATAAACACCGGAGTGTCAGCACTGGAGTGGCGGAGGAGTTAACAGGTGTGCAATTTTTTAAATAATTTTTTATTCAAAAACTTTTCCTGCTTTATTTCTTTGGATAACCCCTTTAATTTATCGTGTCGCTCTAGCCTTACTTCATTGACTGAATTAATCCAAATCGGGCCAGGATTAGGTCACAATACAGCTCCACGATCTCCATAGCTTCCACCATGTAATCCTCTCGGATTATATGTTCCACCCGGATCCGCGCTCTCTCATCCTTCCGGCATGATAAATAATCCGCAATCTCCTTCCGAGCTTTCAGTGCCATTTCCGCTATAGAGATGATAATATATTAGAGGCATAGGAGTTATAAAACCGACATGTGAGAAGCGACAACTCATGCTTAGGCCATGAATAGGTTCAAATGGGTTGTCGCTCTTTTCTGCCACATGGTAGCTGGCGGAGGAAAGAATGATCCCAGTCCGGACAGAACAGCGCCCCCCTGATTAGTACACCAATTACACTTTAGTGCTTAAAAAAAACACGTGTGACCACGTCATGTGCGTCCTGTCTGTGGGTGCAGTTCAGCAAAGGATTTTTCTTAAAGGGGTATTCCAATTCAATAACATATCATGTCCTACATTCACTGCCATTTCCTGTTGTGTCAGGACAGGAACAAGAAGTAGATTACAGTGGGGACCCAGGAACGACTGGGACCGTGAGTGAGTATTTTATTTCTTTTAAGACATTTTTTAAATTGGGCTGGAATACCCCTTTAAGGTGTTCTGTCTGGTGACACAATGGGCCTTATCATGAAGACCAGGACATGTCTCCTCTTCTGAGGAGCCTTTGATAATAAATCCTTGCATTCTCCAAGTAACAACAATTCTAGAGCATCTTAACTCAAAACTCTGCCTTGTGCTGTTCCTCTGTTAACCCTCCTAGAAATATATTGATAAGTTGACAACTGGGTGTTAATGATTCTCTTGTCAGAAGAGCGCATCCCTACACAGTCAGCAATGATTGGACAGTGTTAGCTGGTGTAAGGACACATTCAGCAACTAGCAACACCCAATGGCCACATTTTTCATACCTTTCTGGGGGGAATAACAGAGGAACTGTGCAACAAAAAGCTCCATTTCATGAGGAATGCAGTTATTTACTAAAAGGGACAATGTGAGGAGAGGTGACAGTTCTTCTTTCAATCTCCCGAGGCTAAAAGACACAATCTGACGTCACCCCTCACATTAGTATCTCTGTAAACTGTAGCGGCACCTTCACACGTGGTTGGTGACACTGCTGTGCACCCTACTGGCAGTGAATAGAAGTCTCAGACTCACTTTTTTTCTTTTCCAGCAACTTCAGACGATTGATTGCAAGTCTCAGATTGACCCGGAGGCGCTCACCCTTGAACCCTGACTTCAACATGTTTTCCCCTCTTCAAATAAAAAAAATGTAAGAAAAGTTAATTTGCAGATCCGTTTTTTTTACACACAATATAAGGAAATCCGTTTATCCATGACAACGTTCTGTTAATCAATATTACATCAGATCAGTATGAAGTTCAAAAGTTTTCAATATTTTCAAGATCTCTGTGACCGCTTGCTGTCAGTGAATTATTTATTCTCTTTGACATTCAGTGACTGACAATCTATCACCGTGTTATAAAAGAAAGCTATGATGCACCGTCATGTACCTGTGTCAGTAGGACAGGATTTCAGACTATTCTCTTTCAATGACAGCAAGCAGAGCAAGCATCTTAAAAACATTGACTGGGCCCTGAGAAAAAATGTAATAAAAAAAACTCCCCTTTTCCCCCTTAGACCTTATGCACGCGACCGTATGGCTTTTTCAGTATTTTGCGGTCCGTTTTTCACGGATCTGTTGTTACGGTTTTTGTATCAGTACTGTTTCCGTTCCCTTTTCCGTATGTGATCTGTTTTTGCGTTTCCGGGAACGGAAGCATGGCATATACAGTATACAGTAATTACATAGAAAAATTGGGCTGCTCAGAAAATTTTCAATAGATGGTTTTCCAAAAAATGGAATGGATACGGAAGACATACGGATGCATTCCGTATCTGTTCCGTTTTTTTACAGCCCCATTGACTTAAATGGAGCCGCGGAACGTGATTTGTGGGCAATAATAGGACATGTTCTATCTTTGAACGTAACGTAAATATGGAAACGGAATGCATATGGAGTACATTCCGTTTTTTGTGTGGACCCATTGAAATAAATGGTTCCATATACGGACCGCAAAAAACGGAATGTAAACGGAAAAAATAACATTCCTGTGCAAGAGGCCTTATTGCCCGCAAATCACGTTCCGTTGCTCCATTCAAGTCAATGGGGCTGTGAAAAAAAAATGGAACGAATATGGAATGCATCCGTATGTCTTCCATATCCGTTCCATTTTTTGCAGAACCATCTATTGAAAAATTTTCTGACCAGCCCAATTTTTCAATGTAATTACTGTATACTGTATATGCCATGCTTCCGTTTCGCAAAAAACAGATCACGTACGGAAACGGAAACACTACTGAAACAAAAAACGGAACAACAGATCCGTGAAAAATGGACCGCAAAATACTGAGAAAGCTATACGGTCGTGTGCAATAGGCCTTACTCTGTTTGTCTCAGTTCCTGCAGCTCATCTCCTTCTCTGCTGCCAGGGGTGCTCCACCAATGAGACCAGGTGAGGCGATCGCCTCTGGCAGCACCAGGTAGGGGCAAGAGGTGGGGGCAGCCGAAGGACCATGGGCAATTTCATTGTGGCAAACTGGTTGGGGGGGGGGCATTCCAGTTTTCTCCTCAGGCAGCAGAAAGGCTAGGTGCCCCCCTCTCTGCTGCCTCCTGTCCTGGCTGTAAGTACGACATGCCAACTGGCTGCGTTTTATAAGTTTTTTAATATGTTTTTATAGAGTTAACCATACTTGCCTGCTGCATGGGTCCGGCAGGGAGGGGGGGCAATTTAAAAAATGTATAAAAAGCAGGCAAAACCCCCTTTTAGCTTATAAAAATCGGAGTAATCCCTTTAAGGACAATCAGTTCCACAATGTGTTTCTCTTAGGCCTCTTGCACACGACCGTATGGCTTTTCCATTATCTTGCGGTCCGGAAAAACGGATCCGCAAAAAATACGGATGAGGTCCGTGTGCATTCTAATTTTTGCAGAACGGAACAGATGGCCCCTGATAGAACAGTCCTATCCTTGACCGTTATGCGGACAATAATAGGACATGTTCTATCTTGGAACGGAAACGGAAGGCATACGGAGTACCTTCCGTTTTTTTTGCGGATCCTTAGAAATGACTGGTTCCCTATACGGAACGCAAAAAACGAAAGGTAAACAGAAAAAGAAAATGTTTGTGTGCAAGAGGCCTTAGGGTGCGCTCACATGACAGATTTTGAAAATCCGCTTCCAAAAATCAGCGTGGAAAACTGCATTTTCTCCTCGCAGTTGTTGGCAAGTGCAGATGCGTACAGTGTGTTTTTTTTTTGCTGTTTCCCACTCATTTCAATGAAGATTCGTCGCGGATTTGGCACCAAGATAGGGCATGCCGAACCACACCATGCTGCCCATGGAAATGAAGCTGATTCCGGTGCGGAAAACTCAGTGTGAATGGGCCTTTAAAGGGACGTTTACTGTGCTGCTCCTAGTACAACTTGTATGGAAAACAAAGAAAACACGAAAAACTAATTCTGTTTCTCATCTGCGGGCGGGAAGGCCGGGCTTTGTTTATGTGACAGTTTCTGTCAGCTCATTAGAATGTGAAACTCTGAGCTCACGTCAATGATCGAGACAAGAGGCAGGAACCTGTAAGACCGGTATGTGACTCGCAATCTGGGACTGCACTCAGCGGACATGAAAGACGTCACCGCGGAATCAGACTCCACCGCCGCTTGTTTGTATAGTCAAGGGAGAGCTCGAAATTTAAAGACGCTAACATGGAGAACGGACCATAGGCTCCTCTGTACCCCGAAATTCTCCCAGTACACCCTGCTCTTTCCATTAGAAAGTATCCACCATTAAACCCACCTTCATTTATCCTTGGATTGCCGTCTTAAAGGGCTATTCTCATCTGAGACAATCCAACAGGATATGCCGTAGATGCAGGTAACGTCACTGTCCGTCACGGAGGCCGCAGCCGGAGGTGGTCACTATGCTCTTTCTATAACACCCATACAAGTGAATGGGAGTTAAAAAAAAAACAATGTATCACTGCGAGCTGTGCTGTATCCCTTAGTAAGATGTGGAAACAATGTATCACTGTGAGCTGTGCTGCATCCATAAGTCGTAAGATGTGGAAACAATGTATCACCGTGAGCTGTGCTGTATCCATAAGTCGTAAGATGTAGAAACAATGTATCACTGCGAGCTGTGCTGTGTCCATAGGTTGTGAGATGTGGAGACAATGTATTACTGCGAGCTGTGCTGTGTCCATAAGTCTTAAGATGTGGAAACAATGTATCACTGTGAGCTGTGCTGTATCCATAAGTCGTAAGATGTAGAAACAATGTATCGCTGCAAGCTGTGCTGTATCCATAAGTCGTAAGATGTAGAAACAATGTATCGCTGCAAGCTGTGCTGTGTCCATAGGTTGTGAGATGTGGAGACAATGTATCACTGCAAGCTGTGCTGTGTCCATAGGTTGTGAGATGTGGAGACAATGTATCACTGCGAGCTGTGCTGTGTCCATAGGTTGTGAGATGTGGAAACAATGTATCACTGCGAGCTGTGCTGTATCCCTTAGTAAGATGTGGAAACAATGTATCACTGTGACCTGTGCTGTGTCCATAGGTTGTGAGATGTGGAAACAATGTATTACTGCGAGCTGTGCTGTGTCCCTAAGTCGTGAGATGTGTAAACAATGTATCACTACAAACTGTGCCGAATCCATAGGGCCCCATGCACATGACCACATCCATTTTGCGGACCGCAAAACACGCATACCAGCAGTGTGTGCCCTAAATTTCCCGGTCCCGCTATAAGAGAGACGGAAACAGCGTTGCGCCGGCCTCTCGGTCATTTCCGTAATTCCACCTCCCACTGCTTTACTGGTCTTACTGTGGTTATTCCGATCAGTCCTTTAAAAGTGTCCAGGATTAGAAAAGTTCGGAGGTAGCATAATGTGGACAGCGTTTTAGCGCTACGGGTCAACACAAAGTTGCATAACACCTCTACGCACCTGTCGCACCTAATGGGCCGGCGTTGCGACACAGAAATGGATAGAAATCCAACTTCTATACGAACACATTCCTTATCATTAGCTGCGACTTTCTGATCTTAACGCCACGTAGCTGAACGTCGCCATGTAGTCCTCGCCTTCGCCCACATGCTGCGTCATTTGTAACTAGAAGTCTTAGCGCTGTAAACGAATCTATATTCTAGATAATATAATAAAAGCAATAATAACCATCCACTAATACATCAAAGACTACAAACACAAAGGATCGGCTTTGGCAAGACTTGTCTTACTATTACTTGCAGCTTTTTTTTAAGTTTTTTTATGTTATTTTTGTAAATTGGTCAGATCTATTTGCTCTGGGTAATGGGATAGCGGATATGATACCGTAAGTCACTGTAACATACAACCTGCTAGAAAAAGGGATCCATACAATATACATGAAGGGGTAAGTTTACCTGAGCTCTGTCCCGGCAGCAGCAGAGGGAAGCGGCCGGCGTCAGGAAGTAGTCCGTGCTCGGAGCAGTCTGACAGGATATGTGAGTGTATTCACTGAGGAGAGAGCCGGGCACGTGTTCTGTACCGTGATGTCATCGATGGGTGGGGATCATGTGATTTGTATGACCACTTTGTACCATTCCTCACCTGGGTGTGTGGCTGCGGTACATGCTCAGCATAGCAGAGGAGCCGAGCTCTGTCCACAGCAGCACAAATGGCAGAAGGTGAAGACAGCTGCCCAAATGGGCATCGAGGGCTTCCTGTGGATTTTAAGTGATTGTCTGGTTTTGTAGAAAGTTTATTGCATTGGAGGCATCCGAATGTGGGAACCTTTGCAGCGGTCCCCATAACAATGCCCACCACAGTGCCCCACAACAGTGTCCACCACAGTGCCCCATAACAATGCCCACCACAGTGCCCCATAACAGTGTCCACCACAGTGCCCCATAACAATGTCCACCACAGTGCCCCATAACAGTGTCCACCACAGTGCCCCCTAACAATGCCCCCCACAGTGCCCCATAACAGTGCCCACCATAGTGCCCCATAACAATGCCCACCACAGTGCCCCATAACAATGCCCACCACAGTGCCCCATAACAGTGCTGACCACAGTGCCCCATACCATGCCCAGCAAAGTGCCCCATAACAGTGCTGACCACAGTGCCCCATAACAATGCCCACCACAGTGCCCCATAACAGTGCCCACCACAGTGCCCCATAACAGTGCTCACCACAGTGCCCCATAACAGTGCCCACCACAGTGCCCCATAACAATGCCCACCACAGTGCCCCATAACAGTGCCCACCACAGTGCCCCATAACAATGCCCCCCACAGTGCCCCATAACAGTGCTCATCACCGTGCCCCATAACAATGCCCACCACAGTGCCCCGTAAAAGTGCTCACCACAATGCCCAATAACAGTGCCAGCTCTACATTTAGCAGTGTGGCCTGCTCTACACATTGGGAAGGCCCCTCCAACATGGAGCTCTGGGCCGCTAAACTGCAAGGTGGTATGTCCACCCTTTTCAGTCCTTTTTTTTTTTTTTTTTTTTTTTTTAAAGCCAACTGCATGTGACCAGCAGGGGGCCCTCTGATCCTTGGCACCCCAAGCATTTGTTTGGCTTCCATGGTGTTAAAGGGGTTTTGCCACTTCAGCAAATAGCATTTATTATGCAGAGAAAGTTTCCATGGTCACGACCACCCTGCAGTCCAGCAGCATGGCTGTGCTTGTACACTATAGAAAAAAGCACCAGCCTACGTGAGCTCCCACGGTCCCAGCCACCAGAGAGGCTGCAGATTTTTTTTCCCATTATATATATGTAATATATATATATATAAAGAAAAAAGCAGCACACTTAAAAATAACTGGGTGCAACCCCCCTCAGGAACAATGACCAAGATCCACTGTTGATACAAAAAATAAAAAAGAGGCAGCACTCCAAAAATCAAGTGAAAACTGTGGATGTCGTTATTCACCCAGGCATCAGCAACTACTCAATGGAGCCTGACAAAGGCTGATACATGGGGGAATAACGACATTCACAGTTTTCACTAGATTTTTGGAGTGCTGCCTCATATACCATATATATATACACACTACAGGGGATTTATAACTACAGGGGGCACTGCGGGAGGGGCATTATAAATATTGGGGGCACTGCGGGAGGGGCATTATAAATATTGGGGGCACTGCAGGAGGGGCATTAAAAATATTGGGGGCACTGTGGGAGGGGCATTATAAATATTGGGGGCACTGCAGGAGGGGCATTATAATTATTGGGGGCACTGCGGGAGGGGCATTATAATTATTGGGGGCACTGCGGGAGGGGCATTATAAATATTGGGGGCACTGCGGGAGGGGCATTATAATTATTGGGGGCACTGCGGGAGGGGCATTATAATTATTGGGGGCACTGCGGGAGGGGCATTATAATTATTGGGGGCACTGCGGGAGGGGCATTATAAATATTGGGGGCTCTATGGTGGCATTATTACTACTGGGAGTACTGTGGGGGCATTATTATTATTGGGCACAATATGTAGGCATTGCTACTGATGGGGTACTCTTGAGGAGTATTATCACTATTAGGGGCACTATTGCTAATGAGGGCACTCTGTGAGCAGTATTACAATGGGGAGATCTGTCCGGCGCTGTTATTTTTGACAGTATAGTGTTTGTGGGCATGCTGAAGCACAGCGAGCGCAGTATTGGGAGTACCAGCAGGATGACAGTGGCCTGTATACATTTGGGGGCTGCTCTGTGCTCTGTATACATTTGGGGGCTGGTTTGCAAAATCTGTAACAGTCCCCCATGTGCCAAAGGCCTCATCCACACAGCCGTTGTTGGGGTCCGTGTCCGTGCGGACCTCAAAACACCCACGGTCGTGTGCATGAGGCCATATAGTAATAGTGGTGTCTTCTTAGGTGTCAGAGGGGGCTGCACAATCCTGACCAAAGATGTCCGCCAATGGAGAAGAAAAGATAAGTGAACAACTCGAATCGGTGGAGTCGTCGCCTGTACGTCACTGGATCTGTCCTTGACTGCTTTTAAATGTTTTCAATCGCTTTATTAAGAAGTAATGTCACTAGTAATGGACTTGGGGAGGGAGATCTGCAGCACCTCTACAATGGCCGATTATTGGGAACCGGCACTCGTACAAACGTTTGTCCCCGATAATCAGGCCGTGTAAACCCGGCTCCAGTGTAGAGTACAATATAAGATACCTAATGTGCCACCAGCAACAAAAGGGATGTCATACATCTTATTCACATTTTATTTATTTCATAAATGCCTCCCATACTGGTAAGAAAAATCGATTTCTATTTTTCTTCCTCTAGCCAGAATTCGTCATTATTCGGACACGGTGGGCCTGCTGTGGAAAATACAGCGCAATACATGTCACCCCATTCACCGGTAGCGGAGACTGAGGGCACTAGAGGAAAGTAAGTTATTTTATTTCAAACAGTCTAACAAAGTATCAAACCAATACAATGATAAGTACACTTTTTTTTATATATACGTTTAAAGAGAATCTGTCATTTCGTCCATAACCGGGCCGCGAAATAGTGATTCAGGCGGTTCAGGCATTTTGGTTTTTAGCTTCGGACTTTGGTCTTCTTTCCACAGGTCTGTTTTAAATCCGACACCTACCAATGACAGCGGAGAATCACAATAACTAATGCATATACAATAATTGCATTCAGGCTCATCGAAGTCATTTGTACCAGTTGGGGACATGGGCTGAATTTCTGGGACCCTGATACGAAAGTTTTTTTTTGGACCAGCTAACAGGTGATGGCGGCATTCTCTTCTGGGAATTGCACTATATGAGCTCTGGATAAAAGTCTAGTTCTTGGTTTTATCTTTATCTGTATGAACACGTTCATGCAGAATCTGTAAATTCCTGCATTGCTTTTTGGCTGGTTTCACAAGCAGAGATCTTGTTTTGCATTTTTTTTATTTAGGAGGCCAGATACGTAGATATAGTGATCTATAGAAGGTACTACATGCAAAGTGTTTTTGGTTTGTGCTGTTCCGTTGCTGTGTTTTTTGGTCAGTGATGTTTTTTTTCCAAACCTTGGGTATGTTAATTTATTGTTTTGCTTTTGGGTTCCTGCACACGAAAATATGCCTCTCATGCCCATATTGCAGTTTTCTATCAAGGTTTGATAAAGACAAGTTGTTAGTCGAAACGTTGCTGCTTTTTATGTACCTTTTTGTACATGTTTTCATGGATTAACTGCTAAATAAAGGATCTTTGGACGAACATGCTGCCGTCATCTTCCATTTGGAATATCTATCCTGGGGATAGGTCATCCATATCACGAAACCAGACAATCCCTTGAAATATACAAAATGCTTTGGCCCTGTCTTGGACACAATGACGCCATTTCCCGTACGGTCACAAGGTGTGGAAAGGCTGCAGCTTATGTCACCGTTTCCTTGATTTGGATCAGAATTCAGTACTCACCAGAATTCATTAACAGGTCAGGATTTCCTGCTTTTAACTGTGAAAACAGAAGCATTCAGTTCGTTTTATTCCGCATAATTATTGTATACAGCAATTCTCATAGAGACCGATCAATGATCCTATTTGTATGGCTGAGGGTACTGTCACACCAGCGTTTTGGATTCCGTTTCAGGGCTCTCACAAACGGTCCAAAACGGATCAGTTCAGCCCCAATGCATTCTGAATGGATAAGGATCCGTTCAGAATGCATCAGTTCGGCTCCGTTCCGCCTCTATTCCGTTTTGGAGGCGGACACCAAAACGCAGCATGCAGCATTTTTGGCGTCCGTCTGAAGAGGCGGAGCCTAACGGATCCGTTTTTTAATTACAATGTAAGTCAATGGGGACGGATCCGTTTTCAATGACACAATATGGTGCATTTGAAAACGGATCCATTCCCCATTGACTTTCAGTGTAATTCAAAACGGATCCGTTTTGGACTTTGTCATTTTTCTTTTAACTAATGCAAACGGATCCGTTCTGAACGGATACAAACATTATGCATTATAGGTGCGGATCCGTCTGTGCAAATAAACAGACGGATCCGCACCAACGCAAGTGTGAAAGTACCCTAAAGCTACTGTCACACTTGCAGCAGCTTTAGTTTTTGTCCGGCCGCTTCTTGGCTTGTTTGCCGTGCTCTGGCCGGACCTCCGGCCCGCCCCCATTATAGTGAATGGGGCCTGAGTAGACTTCCAGCGGCACGGTGGGCTAACGTTAGCACGGATCCGGCAGGGGAACAGCCTGCCGGACCCTACTGCCGCAAGTGTGAAATTAGCCTTAAAACCAGATTTTATAGAGCAAGTGGCATGATATTTTTTTTATGTAAAGAGAGATAACAAATGCAATATGTAATATCTGACACTAGAGCAAGCATGGCTGTACAGTACATACAGCAGTGCCATGTCTGATACCAATGCTAATAAACAGGGCAGATCTAAGGCTTGGCTCACATCACCTGTAAAAAAAAACGAATCCTGAGCATCCGTTTTAGCCATCTCCGTTTGGGATCTGGTCTAGGATCTTTTTTTTTCTTTTGCATGCAGGACGTTGTTTTTTTACATTTAATACGGCTAAAACGGATGCAAAATGTGCATAACAGGTGCTTAAAATACAGGATTCGATTTTTTAAATGGATCAGAAGAATGGAAAATAAAACAGTGATGTGAACCCGGCCTAAGTAAGACATTCTCTTTCCCCTAAAGGGGAGATTTATCAAACTAGTGTAAAGGAGCTGTGAAAAATGAAAGGTGGAATCTGATTGGTTGCTATGGGCAACTCAGCCAGTTCTACTTTACACCAGTTTGATAAATCTCTCCCAATGTATCCTCAGGCCTTTCGAAGCAGCCATAAAAAAGAATGATAACACAAGACACATAAATCAATCAGTAATTTATCTGGCAATATATTATTATATATAGACAATGTGATATCTAAAGGGGTTGTCCGAGTTGAGAGCTGAACCTGGACCTCCTTCACACATTTAGCCTGTATCAGTATGGTAGTATCGAAGCATTTCTTGTTCCAATAAACTGCTATAAACTACTTAAGACTTACCAAATTATTGTCATCTTCCAAAGGCGGCAAATCATCGAATGCTTCAGTAGGAAAGGTGCCGTCTACACTTTGTAAGGTCCTGAACGATTTTGGAAAGTGTTCCTATGAGGAAGCGCACATCATGTCATGAAGCAGGTGCATCAGAAATGCAGATAGTTTTAAATCTGGGGCTACATTGCAACTGTAGCCACAAGATACGCCTTGCGTGCCCAAATATTAGGGTGTAGCACAGCCTGTATTGCAGCAAATAAAAGTGAATGGGATTGCTGGGCAACTCGCAAGTTGATGTGCAAGTTTCAGGATCTCCTGCGACTGTTGGGTCACTGTCACAGCAATATGTGATTTGCAGTGCAACCATGTACACTTGTAAATCACAGAAAAAAAATGCACCAAACGGATATGCCACTGACTATACTAGCTAGTCAAACAAGCAGATATTAAAAGCTGAGACTTTTTCCAATATATTCCTGTCAGGAACATATCGGAGCCCCTCATGCACCACGTTACGGTCGCTCAGCATGGCAAGGGGTCCTACCACTACGCTAACATAGTCACCGTGTAGCCTCAGTCTAAGGATGCATTCACACGGGCGAGTTTTCCGCGCGGGTGCAATGCGTGAGGTGGACGCATTGCACCCGCACTGAATCCGGACCCATTCATTTCTATGGGGCTGTGCACATGAGCGGTGATTTTCACGCATCACTTCTGCGTTGCGTGAAAATCGCAGCATGCTCTATATTGTGCATTTTTCACGCAACGCAGGCCCCATAGAAGTGAATGAGGCTGCGGGAAAATCGCAAGCATGCGCAAGCAAGTGCGGATGCGTTGTGATTTTCCCGCATGGTTGCTTAGCAACGGGACCAGATCTCTATTATTTTCCCTTATAACATGGTTATAAGGGAAATAATAGCAATAGCATTCTTAATAAAGAATGCATTGTAAAATGAAGTGGAAGGGGTTAAAAATAATAAAAGTTAACTTACCTTAGCCACTTGATCGCGTAGTTACGATCTCTCCTCTCTTTCCCAGCATCAGCTAAGATCTACAGGACCTGTGATGACGTCACATCATCTTACCATGGTGATGGACCATGTGATGTGATGTCATCACGGGTCCTTTAGTTCTTAGCTGATGCAGGGAAAGAGAGGAGAGATCGCAACTACGCGATCAAGTGGCTAAGGTAAGTTAACTTTATTGTTACAACCCTTCCACTCATTTACTATGCATTCTTTATTAAGAATGCTATTTTTTCCCCTTATAACCATGTTATAAGGGAAAATAATCAATTCTCCAGAATACTCTACCCGAAACCGGACTTCAGTGATAAAATCCGGCTTCGGGTTGGGTACCAAACATGGCAATTTTTCTCACGCGCGTGCAAAACGCATTACAAACGTTTGCACCCGCGCGGGAAAATCGCGCATATTCCCGCAACGCACCCGCCTCTTATCCGGGCGTCAGACAAGAGGAAACGTTCTTAATAAAGTGTCGCATGCAACATCTAGTATAAATGACTTTTATCAATTTCAACCATTTTCAATTGCAAAAAAATGAGTTCACCATGGACCACATAAACGTCTACTAAGTTTGGGTTTTCGGTGAATGGTCTTTCATCATTTCAAATGTCCTAATAAGAAAATACATCTTTAAAATAATATATAAGACCATTACCATTAAATGGGTTAAAGGGGTTGTCTGAAGATTTAAAGAGGACCTCTCACCGCTCCTGACCGGCCTGCTTTAATAGCTTCATGCATTCCCCATGTAATAACCATTCTGGAGCATCTATTCTTATGTCTCTTATGTTGTGCCGTTCCTTTATTATTCCTACTAGAAGTTATGAATGAATTGCTAGCAGTCTGCAGTAAGGGTACAGAGGGGTGGTAACCAGTTGGGGGTGTTACCTGCACAGTCTCACTCTATCCAATAGGTGCTGCCATTTTCAGACTGTGCAGGTGCACTTACATGTACTATATGATGTCCGATTTTCATTTTTTTACATCAATGACCTCTTTATCTATACACTTTTGAAAATAATCTAGCAATGGGAAAGCCGTTTCTGGTGCACATCAACAATAAATTGTGCCAAAATAACACAAATAACGCCTGAACACTGGCGTTTAGTGTTGAGCGAACTTGTATTTTAAGTTCGGCGTCTAAAGTTCGGGTTCGGGTTATCCAAGCATCCCGTTATGGATTCCGCTACCACAGACCATAACGGCATTTGGAATCCGGGGTGACGTCACCGTCATGTGATCAGTGCAGGGGGCGTGGCTCAGTACTGGATTGGATAAGAGGTCGTAGGCAACCACCTCTTATCTAATCCAGTACTGAGCCACGCCCCCTGCACTGATCACATGATGGTGACGTCACCCAGGTCCTCCGTGTTGTCCAAGGTTCGGGTTCATTGAAGAATCCCCTTATGGATTCCAAATGCCGTTATGGTCCGTGGTAACGGAATCCATAACGGGATGCTACGATAACACGAACCCGAACTTTGGACGCCGAACTTAAAACAGAAGTTCGCTCAACTCTACTGGCGTTATTCTCACGGAGTTCATTATCCTACAGGCTCCTGTTTCATCCCCTTACCCCAACTTTTTACTTATGTGACCCACACGATCCCAATCATTGAATTACTGATTCAGGCTTACACTGCTCAGTGGATACGGGCAAGATGAATTGGGTTGTGCGGAATCACCAACGATCTCCCTAACGGAAAAAAGCAATAGTAATTAATATCTATGATGCAAATATGGAGAGGCCCATTTATGTATTGATATATGCCACGTTTGTGGAGTATATCATCACAGATTTTGTTACAAGCCTCCTTGTGACAAAATCTGTGATTTTTTCCCTGCTCACGCCACTTAAAAAAAGGGGGCGTAATATGGAGGGGGAAGAGGGCGGGCCGGCAGACCCGTCTCATTCATCATTTTGTATGCCAGTTTTTGGCGTACAAAGTTACTTAAATGAATGCTAGCAAGGGAGCTGGCGTAGATTTCAGACTGCAGCACGTCCTGCTAGAGGAAGCAACAAAGAGGCCTGCACCTCCACATAACTTTGGCGCTTCATCCAGCAGCGGAGGCACAATTAACACCGGTCTTAATAAATGTGCCCGTATTTTTTACATTAAAAGACTGAAATATACATTGTATCACATTTATAAAAAAATATTGACTAGAAGTAGAGTTGATGCCTGGTTATTGGATTAGGACTATTAGTCTAATACTCTGGATTGTCGAGAGTAGCGAGCAATCATTCCCGATCATTGCCCACTTCTTAGGGCTCATGCACACAATGTATTTTGCAGTCCGCCAAAAACGGATCCGCAAAAAATACGGATGACGTCCATGTGCATTCCGTATTTTGCGGAACGGAACAGCTGGCCCCTAATAGAACCGTCCTATCCATGTCCGTAATGCGGACAATAATAGGACATGTTCTATATTTTTGCGGAACGGCCATGCGGACATACGGAAACGGAATGCACACAGGGTAACTTCTGATTAATGAGGATTTTTTGTGCAGCATGAAAAATGTGATTACCCAACAAGTGAGTGCTTGCTCATTCATCGGGTGACACGGGTATGGCGGTTCTTGGGAAAGAGGTCGAGGATTTGAACAATTTTCACGGATAAGTGTTACAAACGCTTGTTCCTGATAATTGCCTCAATACTCGACCTGTGTTAGGCCTTATTCACACATCCGCAAGTGTTTTGCGGATCCACGGAGCCGCGGAGCCGCAAAACACGGACACACCGGCAATGTGCATTCCGCATTTTTGCGGACCGCACATTGCCCGAACTCCATAGAAAATGCCTCTTCTTGTCCGCAATTGCGGACAAGAATAGGACATGCTCTATTTTTTTTGTGGAGCCGCGGACCGGAAGATCGGCGGTGCGCTCCGCAAAATCGGATGCGGAGAGCACAGTGTGTGCTCTCCGCATCGTTCCCGGCCCCATTCACAGTCAATGGGTCCGCATGTATTCCGCAAAATTGCGGACTACATTGCGGACGTGTGAATAGGGCCTTAAAGAGCCTTTAAAACCCCTTCCCAACAACCGCCATACCATGTACAGTGATTGTTGGGTCTTTAAAAATGGCACCTGCTCAGGAGTTGAGCACAGTTGGTATGGGCCTGCTGTTTTACAGACAACTCCAATCACGGACTTTTAACCCTTTAGGTCAATTGTGACCCCGACATCTGTTGGTCATTTACCATGAGGGACCAAACATTCCCCTTTCCCCGTGAGTCATTAGGTTACTCTAACAGCCTGGGGCCTTAGGCCTCTTGCACACGAACGTTTTTTTTTATCAGTGTTTTGCTGTCCGTTTTTAACGGATCCGTTTTTCCGTTTTTTGCTTCCGTTTTGTTTCCGTTTTGGTTCTGTTGTTCCGTTCCGTTTTTCCGTTTGGCATATACAGTATACAGTAATAACATTGAAAAAATTGGGCTGGTCTTAACATTTTCAATAGGTGGTTCCGCAAAAAACGGAACGGATACGGAAGACATACGGATGCACTTCAGTATGGTTTCCGTTTTTTTTGCAGACCCATTGACTTGAATGGAGCCACTGAACGTGATTTGCGGACAAGAATAGGACATGGTCTATATTTAAACGGAACAGAAAAAAACGGAAAAACGGAAACGGAAGGCATACGGAGACACTTCAGTTTTTTTTGCAGACCCATTGAAGTGAATGGTTCAGTGTACTGTCAGTATACTGAACTGAAAAAACTGCCAGTATACGGTCCGCAAAAAACGTTCGTGTGCAAGGGGCCTTATGAAGGCTTCCAAACCTTTCATGATTAAGTTCATATTAATCGCTGGCTGCGGCAGGACTTAATAGGAGCACAGTAATTTTACTATACACTTTAATGGATTACTATTGCAGTCCATGGTAGAGATGATCTATTGTTGGCATCTTCAAGTCCCCTAGGGGGACTCAAAGTAAAAAAAAAAAAAGTTTTTAAGCATCATAAACATATAAGGGGGAAAAAAATATAAAAAAAATGTAAAATTAAAATCACCCCCTTTCCCCATTTCACAAAAAAAAAAAAAAATTAAGATAACATCTGAAAATGCCTGAACTATTAAAATTTAAGGTTTTTTTCCCCTCATGATGAACAATGAAATAAAAAAACTGCGTTTTTTTGTCACTGCCTCCCCAAAAAGTAATATAATATATAAAACCCCAAAATGGTATAATTTAAAAACCACCCGCTAAGAAAAGAACCCTCTCACAGCTCCGTAGATAAAAATATAAAGAAATTATGGGTTTCAGATCCATATGTTGATGCAAAGAACATTATTTTCTTTATGATTTTTTATTTTTTTGTTGAGTATTAAAACTACCGGTACATAAATGTGGTATCATTGTAATTGTACTGACTTACAGAATAAAGTTAGCACGTTATTTGTTACTGCATAGTAAATATCATAAAAACGAAACCCCTAAAACAATGATGGAATTCTGGTTTATTTCAAATTCCTCCCCAATCCCCCCACCACAGCATATGCAATATTACCGTAAATGGTACCATTACATAGCACAACTTGTCCTGCCCAAAAAACGAACCCTCATATATCTATGTGAACTAAGAAGCAAAAAAACGTATGGCTCTTGGAAGCCAGGGAGTAAAGAACGATGATAGAAAAAAATGTAGGATGACTGCACCAGTAAAGGGTTAATGCAGGGATCAGCAACCTTCAGCTGCTGTGAAACTACAACTCCCAGCATGCAAACATGCTCGGCTGTTCTTGCAACTCCTATAAGGGCTCTTTCACACGAGCGGATCCCTTGCGTGGAATCCACTGCGTGAAAGAGCGCCAAGCCCCGTTCCGGACAGCAGAGACACGGAGCATTTACATGATTGATAATGCTCTTTGCCTCTGTGTGATCTTTTTACTACAAAATAACAGTGAGATAAAGTTGTCACTGTGATTTTGTAGTAAAAAGGTCACAGAGAGGCAAAGAGCATTATCAATCATGTAAATGCTCCGTGTCTCTGCTGTCCGGAATGGGACTTGGCTCTCTTTCAAGCAGCGGATTCCACACACAGAATCCGCTCGTGTGAAAGAGCCCTAAAAGTGAATGGAGCATTCTGGGAGTTGTAGTTTTAGAATACCTGGAGTGCTGGAGGTTGCTTATCCCTGGGTTAATGATTGACTTAGGCCCCTTTTCACACGAGCGTGACGGATTAGGTTCGGATGCGTTCAGTGAAACTCGCACCATTTTGCAAGCAAGTTCATTCAGTTTTGACTGCGATTGCGTTTAGTTGTTCCGTTTATTCCACGCGGGTGCAATGCGTTTTTCACCGAGTGATAAAAAACTGAAGGTTCAAAAACAACATCTCTTAGCAACCATCAGTGAAAAACACATCATACCCGCATTTGCTTGCGGATGCAATGCGTTTTTCACTGAAGCCCCATTCACTTCTATGGGGCCAGGGCTGCCTGAAAAACACAGAATATAGAACATGCTGCGCTTTTCACGCAACGCAGAACTGATGCGTGAAAAAAATGTACACAGCCGCATTGAAATGAATGGGTCAGGATTCAGTGCGGGTGCTATGCGTTCACATCACGCATTGCACCCGCGCGGAAAACTCGCTCATGTGAAAGGGGCCTTAGAAGTGAATAGGGCTTCAGTGAAAAACGCATGGCATCCGAAAGCAAGTGCGGATGCGATGCGTTTTTCACTGAGGGTTGCTAAGAGATGTTGTTTGTAAACCTTCAGTATTTTATCACGCACATCAAAATGCATTGCACCTGCGCGGAAAAAACTGAACAACTGAACGCAATTGTAGACAAAACTGACTGAACTTGCTTGCAAATTCATGCGAGTTTCACTGAACGCATCCGGAGCCAATCGGTCACGCTTGTGTGAAGGAGGCCTTAAACTTCTCCATGTTCAGTAATACGTACCATGCTTATATTGAACTCTTGTGCCACGTTCTGCAGATATCCCATGATTACGGCTGTGGAAGGCTTTTTGCCAGTGAGTAACTCTATCGCCTGTAGAAACAAACGCAGAGAAAGAATTAATCGTGGCCCCATGTCGGTGCTGTTTGCAAATGAACTGATTAACAACAACCAACTCCACTTGAAAACTGTGACGAAATGTGGATTATGGCGGCACAAAGGTTGCAGCTCGGCCGTGTGCGGACCTCAGCGTGGCACTCCACCCTTAAAAGCTGATTTTAAAACAATCGTGGGAAACTGTAGGTAATGTTTTTAAAAAATTTCCATACGTACAAATTCCACTGTGGATTTTGCTGACATTCGGCAGCAGGAAATCCGCGTGATAATGTCAATGGATTTTGCTGCTGATTTACCACAGATTTCACTCTATCTATGCATTGCAAAGAGTTAAACCTGAGTTCAAAATCCGTAGGGTATCCATCCAGGGTGGACCTACTCTTATACACTTCTTGTTAAAATTGTTTCTCTGTTGGCACCAGTTGTATCTTTCAGTCCACTGCTATGACAGGCTTCCAGGGTCGCTGAAAAAACCCTGCATTCTGGAAACCACTTTAAAGGGGTTGTACAAGTCTGTAATATTAATGGCCTATCCTCAGGAAAGGTCATCATTACCTGATCGGTGGGGGGGCCTCCGCCCCTCAGATGTATGAAGAGACAGTGGTGCTCTGGTGAGTACTGTGGCCTCTTCTTCCTTGGCTAGTGACTTTCACATTCATCGGTCATGTGGCCTAGGTGCAGCTCAGTCCTGTTCAAGTAAATGGAGCTGAGCTGCGATACCAAGCACAGCCGCTATATAATGGAGGACGCTGTGTTTGGTGAGCTGTGAGGGCGCCGCAGTGCTCGCCAGAGCCCTGCAGCCTCTTTAAGGCCTTATTCACACGTCCGCAATGTCGTCCGCATGTATTCCACAATTCTGCGGAATACATGCGGACCCAGTTACTGTGAATGGGGCACGGAACGATGCGGAGAGCACACACTGTGCTCTCCGCATCAGTTTTTGCGGAGTGCGCCGCCGATCTTACGGCCGCAGCTCCGCAAAAAAGTAGAGCATGTCCTATTCTTGCCCGCAATTGCGGACAAGAATAGACATTTCTATGGGGCTGCTGGCCAGGTGTGTTTATGGATCCGCAATTTGCGGATCCGTAAACACTACAGACGTGTGAAATAGGCCTAAAACAGATGATCGGCATGGGTGCCAGGAGTCAGACACCCACAGATCAGATACTGATGGCCTATCCTGACTTCCTGAGAATAGGTCATCAACACTCAATATTAAACCCCTTTAAAGAGGACCTCTCACCGCTCCTGACCGGCCTGTTTTAATAGCTCCATACATTCCCCATGTAATAACAATTCTGGGGCATCTATTCTTATGGCTCTATTTCGTGTAATTTCTTTATTATTTCTACTAGAAGATATGAATGAAGTAAGTCTGCAGTAAGGGTACAGAGGGGTGGTAACACGTTGGGGTTGTGTACCTGCACAGACTCAATCAGTGCTGCTATTGTCAGACTGTGCAGGGACACACTCCCAACTTGTTACCTCCCCTGGAGCTATAAGAATAGATGTTCCAGAATTGCTATTACATGGGGAATAGCTATTAAAACAGGCCTGTCAGGAGCGGTGAAAGGTCCTCTTTAAGGCTACATTCACATGACTGTAGTGTATTACGGATCCGCAATACACCCAGCCGGCACCCCCCATAGAAATGCCTATTCTTGTCCGCAGCCGCTTCCGGGCTGGAAGTTCAGGGCCGAAGCCCGAAAGTTCGGGTTGGCGCTCCGCAAATGCGGAAGCGGAGAGCACCTAATGTGCTCTCCGCACCTCGCCGGCCCCATAGAGAGTGAATAGGTCCGCACCCATTCTGCAAAATTGCGGAACGGATGCGGACACATTCACGGTCGTGTGAATGTAGCCTAATGCTTCAGCTGTGGAATGGGGAGACCTGTTCAAATTCATACCATCCTTGAAAAAACTGGGATTTAAACACCTGACCTGGGCCACTTCCTTCACAAGTACCATATCATCTGCATAGGAGGTCTCTGTGATACATAAACCTTTGGTTCATCCGATAAGCTCCTTACATGGATCTCACTGTTCGGATTCCTAGTTGGATAACATAACGCGCACACAATACACATGATGAACTTACTTTCTGATTGACTGTCCCAAGATTGTTGGCCCGACAGAGGTTGCCATATTCTTTGCTGTATTTGAGGCAAAGTTGTTGAGCTACCTGTAATACAATGTACCAGGGTCACTCCATCAATATAGTCTCCCCAATAAATAAATCTAAATACGCAAAATAACCATGGAGCCCTAGTTATGGGTCTTCAACACAGTGAAAGCCAGATATCCTTCAAAAGAAGGAAAACCGAGCAAAGGGGTGTGTCCCCATGAGCAAAGGGGTGTCCCCATGAGCAAAGGGGTGTCTCCATTACAGAGATCACCAAATCCACCATATTAAGTGGCCCCAATGTCAAGATCCCGCTTTTTTACAAGCTTTAAGGATGTGACGGGCAGGGGCGTAACTATAGGGGAAGCAGCTGCTTTGGGGCCCTGACCCAGAAGGGGCCCATCCAAGAGGAGGAGAAGTACTAAAAGATTTTGTCAGGGCCCCTCAACATTATTACACAATGAAATGATATACAGTGGCAGTATAGACAGTGTAGAAAACGGATGGAACAGCTGCCGGGCCTGGTCTGAGAGAGCGATCTTTACTAGCCACAGGAAAGGGGGCGGCATGAAAGGAGGGGGTTGTGAAAAAATTACTGGGGATGGGGGCCCCATTCAAAAATTTGCTGTGGGGCCCAGTCATTTCTAGTTACGCCACTGGTGACGGGGAAAACCTAAGCCAGTTATCCATCCACAGACAGCTGTTTCGGGGTGTTGCCCCTCATCAGTGTAGAGTAGGATTCTGGCTAACCAGGAGCAATGCCAGAAACAGCTGTCTGTGGATGGATACCTGGCTTAGGTTTTCCCCGTCACATCCTTAAAGCTTGTAAAAAAGCAGGATCTTGACATAGGGGCCACTTAATATGGTGGATTTGGGGATCTCTGTAATGGAGACACCCCTTTGCTCGGTTTTCCTTCCTTTGAGGGATATCTGGCTTTCATTGTGTTGAAGACCCATAACTGGGGCTCCACGGTTATTTTGCATATTACTGTTTCCCAGGGAGCTTTGCACTTCGGATTGCTGCGTTGAGACTCTTAGATGAGGCTCCGCGGGTGTTTTCTGTGGCCGGTCTCCCTGAGATCAGCTATTGTCTTGTTTCAATAAATAAATAGTCATTATTATTAATAATAATAAACTAAAACTTCTAACAGAAGATTGCTAGTCTTGTCTTAAGGGCTCATGCACACGACGGTATGTATTTTGCGGTCTGCAAAAAACTGATCCGCAAAAAATACGGATGATATCAGTGTGAATTCCGTATTTTGCGGAATGAAACAGCTGGCCCTTCATAGAACAGTACTATCCTTGTCCGTAATACGGACAATAATAGGATATGTTCTATTTTTTAGCGGAATGGAAATAAGGACATACGGAAACAGAATGCACACGGAGTAACTTCCGTTTTTTCTGTGGGCCCATTGAAGTGAATGGTTCCGCATATGGTCCGCAAAAAAAACTGAACGGACACGGAAAGAAAATACGTTTGTGTGCATGAGGGCTTATGGTCTGCAATCAGGGCAAACTGCTGTAAACTATTTCTACCTACGTTCTTCAGCTCAGAGACCTCAACTTCAAAATAAGGGGCAGCCCAGATGACAGTAGACACCGCTTCCGTGAGGGTCGGGTCAAGGCTCCTGCATATAAAGGAAACAGGACAGTGTTATCGGAGCAGAATTTTCAGTGTAATTAGAGAAAATAAAATGATGAGATCACTCCTGACTGGTGTTTTAGGGTTTTTTCCATTAAATACATAAATGATCAATGACCTACAGAACCCCCACATTTCTGAGAAAATGGGTCCCAGCCGACGTTCAATCACTATCGATTACAGGGAATGGAGATAGAGACCGCTCATGCGCACAACCGTCACATGTTTTGCGGTCTGCAAATTGCAGATCCACAAAACACGGATACCGGCCATGTGCATTCTGCAGAACGGAACAGCCGGCCCCTAATAGAACCGTCCGATCCTTGTCCGTAATTTGGACAATAATAGGACATGTCCTACTTTTTTCTGGAACGGACACACGGACACGGAATGCACACTGAGTAAGTTCCGTTTGTTTTTTTTGCAGACCCATTGAAGGGAATGGTTCCACATATGGGCCACAAAGAAAATGGAACAGACACAGAAAAAAAATACATTTGTGTGCATAAGCCCTGTGGGACAAGGATAGGACTGTTCTATTAGGGGCCGGCCGTGCCGTTCTTCCAAATGCAGAATGCGCATGGCCGATATCCGTGTTTTGCAGATCCACAATTTGCGGAACGCAAAACATCCAACGGTCGTGGTCGTGGACATGATGCCTTAAGCAGTTGATTCCTTACTCTATAGAATTGATCAATCCACTTTTTTTGTACAATTCATCACAAAACATCTGAATGATCTCCAGCGCTTCCAGGCGATTCTCCTCTTGGATAGCTTTTTCCGCACAGTTACTCGCTCTAGATGCCTTTTTAGATTTTAGGAGCATTGCAATCTCTTTTTTATAGTTTTCCTCCATCTTATCTGTAATAGTAGAAGAAACATTATGTCATAGTCTACTCCACTGCTGCAGATAGCCCACTGTGATATTCTCTGATAACTGTAGCTGTCTGCTAGCTGCTCCAACCAGGGACGTAGCTATAGTGGGTGCAGAGGCAGCAGTCACTACCGGGCCCAGGGGGCCCAATGACCCTTAAGAAGACACCGGTATTACAGAAAGAGCATGCAGGTCAAGTTAAACCTCTGGCTGGAAGGACGGGGTTAGGTTAAGAAAATGGCATGGGAGAGGGGGTGCCACGAAGGCAATGTGCTTCCCTGCCCCTGGACACAAAGCACTGAGGGAAGGGGGGGTCCAAGCTGAACTCTTGCACCAGGGCCCATGATCCTTTAGCTAGGCCCCTGGCTCCAACATATGAGGTTTGCATACTTTCCAATATTTCTGGACTGGAGATTCACTCAGGTAAGACAGAGGCATTTGAATGCAGGTTTTATGGGAGCAAATATGGAATCCAACAGAACACAACTCTGTAACGATCTGTAGTATACGGGAGGCTCACAAAGCTATGGTATGGTCCAGTACAAGTCTATGGGTGCCATATTGCAGGTTTTATACAAAGTCATAATACTGTAATGTGCATGAGGACCAAGGCTACATGTCCCTTGTGTGTCACTTCCCTGCACAGAAGTAAATCAGAAAGGGAGCTCTCTTTGTCCAGGTAGCAGGAGATCCATTTGGCTAGAAGATCAACATATTTGTAGGATTGGTGCTTAAAGGGGTTTTGCCATCTCAGACAATGGGGGCATATCGCTAGGATATGCCCCTAATGTCTGATAGGTGCGGGTCCCGCACCTACAATAAGAATGGAGCAGGGAAATGAACAGAGGGCGCACTGCGCATGAACAGCCGCCCTCCATTCATTTCTATGGGGCTGCCGAAAGTAGCAGAGCGCTGGCTCGGCTATTTCCGTCTGCCCCATAGAAATGAATGGGAGCATGGGCCGCGAGTGCGCGTTGCCCTCCCATTCACTTCTATAAGAGCAGCCCTTGGTGGTGGACGGACCCTAGGAAATCCAGGGTCCTCCAGACACAGCTCTCCCAGCTCCATTCTCGTTGTAGGTGTGGATCCCAGAGGTGGGACCCGCACCTATAAGACAATGGGGGCATATCCTAGCAATACGGCCTCCTTTGCTGGCTAGATCAAATTTTCCATTACATTGTACACTTCTCGTTTTCATTGCTACGACCACCCTACAATCCAGCATTGGTGGACGTGCAAAAAAAGTGCTGGATTATGTGCGCTCTACAGTCCTGGCCACCAGAGCCACTAAGCACAACCAACACTGATAGATTGCAGATTGGTCTGTAACCATGGAGACGAGCAGTGTATAATGTGATTAAAAAAATGAATCCAGCCAGCAAAGGAAGCAATATGGAGACTCACATATGGCGTTGTATTAACTTTCTCTAAATAAAAATCATTTTTCATTAGTCTTTATTAAAAATGTTAAACCCCTTTCTCTGTACAGCCTTGAGACTCTCAGGTACCAGGATCTAAATTTTTACTCTGTTCCTTCAGGCAGCTCAGATCTCTGATCTCTGACCTCTTAAACACTCAATATAGCTCAGTTCTTATCTTACTGATAAGAATGTTGTTTAAATAAGTGTTTATGACCTCTTAGTATTTTATAGATAAGGTTTATTAGATGACAGGCACAAAATGAAAGGGAAAGTACCATTCGGACAACTAGACAGTTAACCCTTTGTAACAGAATGGTTGAATATTTTTAATGAAGACCAATTGAAATAATTATTTTTAGCCCAAAATGAGTAAAATGCAATCATAAAAAAATTGCCCCAGAAGGTGTACATAGCCTTTAAGCCCCTGGTGCAGCCTATTATACAGGGAGTGCAGAATTATTAGGCAAATGAGTATTTTGACCACATCATCCTCTTTATGCATGTTGTCTTACTCCAAGCTGTATAGGCTCGAAAGCCTACTACCAATTAAGCATATTAGGTGATGTGCATCTCTGTAATGAGAAGGGGTGTGGTCTAATGACATCAACACCCTATATCAGGTGTGCATAATTATTAGGCAACTTCCTTTCCTTTGGCAAAATTGGTCAAAAGAAGGACTTGACAGGCTCAGAAAAGTCAAAAATAGTAAGATATCTTGCAGAGGGATGCAGCACTCTTAAAATTGCAAAGCTTCTGAAGCGTGATCATCGAACAATCAAGCGTTTCATTCAAAATAGTCAACAGGGTCGCAAGAAGCGTGTGGAAAAACCAAGGCGCAAAATAACTGCCCATGAACTGAGAAAAGTCAAGCGTGCAGCTGCCAAGATGCCACTTGCCACCAGTTTGGCCATATTTCAGAGCTGCAACATCACTGGAGTGCCCAAAAGCACAAGGTGTGCAATACTCAGAGCTGCACATGGCCAAGGTAAGAAAGGCTGAAAGACGACCACCACTGAACAAGACACACAAGCTGAAACGTCAAGACTGGGCCAAGAAATATCTCAAGACTGATTTTTCTAAGGTTTTATGGACTGATGAAATGAGAGTGAGTCTTGATGGGCCAGATGGATGGGCCCGTGGCTGGATTGGTAAAGGGCAGAGAGCTCCAGTCCGACTCAGACGCCAGCAAGGTGGAGGTGGAGTACTGGTTTGGGCTGGTATCATCAAAGATGAGCTTGTGGGGCCTTTTCGGGTTGAGGATGGAGTCAAGCTCAACTCCCAGTCCTACTGCCAGTTTCTGGAAGACACCTTCTTCAAGCAGTGGTACAGGAAGAAGTCTGCATCCTTCAAGAAAAACATGATTTTCATGCAGGACAATGCTCCATCACACGCGTCCAAGTACTCCACAGCGTGGCTGGCAAGAAAGGGTATAAAAGAAGAAAATCTAATGACATGGCCTCCTTGTTCACCTGATCTGAACCCCATTGAGAACCTGTGGTCCATCATCAAATGTGAGATTTACAAGGAGGGAAAACAGTACACCTCTCTGAACAGTGTCTGGGAGGCTGTGGTTGCTGCTGCACGCAATGTTGATGGTGAACAGATCAAAACACTGACAGAATCCATGGATGGCAGGCTTTTGAGTGTCCTTGCAAAGAAAGGTGGCTATATTGGTCACTGATTTGTTTTTGTTTTGTTTTTGAATGTCAGAAATGTATATTTGTGAATGTTGAGATGTTATATTGGTTTCACTGGTAAAAATAAATAATTGAAATGGGTATATATTTGTTTTTTGTTAAGTTGCCTAATAATTATGCACAGTAATAGTCACCTGCACACACAGATATCCCCCTAAAATAGCCAAAACTAAAAACAAACTAAAAACTACTTCCAAAAATATTCAGCTTTGATATTAATGAGTTTTTTGGGTTCATTGAGAACATGGTTGTTCAATAATAAAATTAATCCTCAAAAATACAACTTGCCTAATAATTCTGCACTCCCTGTATGACACTAGCCCCGGTAGTTAATGCCATGCACCATACAGTACATTTACCCGTGGAGTGAGGATTGGACAGACCCAGGAGTTGTGCCCACACCATCTACAGTGTGCACCCACTATATAGTACAGGCGAAAGATAACTCTGTTCCTGTCTGATTAGCTCCGTAGTTACTGTGTTCAATAGCGAAATGGCATCTGAGTGGCAAGATCACAATGCAATCATGCTGTGCCAATGGGTTTTTTAATGGCAGATTGTTTTCCCCTTAAAGGAAGACCCCCTGGTCTTCCTTCAGAGTCTAGGCCCTGCCTAATAGACTGCCTGTCAGTTTTCACACTCATATAATACCTTAAAGGGGTATTCCCATTCATCTTGGACATTGAGGGCATATCGCTAGGGTGGCATTAATACTAAATAGGTGTGTTCACTTATGCAGAAAGAAGTTGTAGTCGGGAGACGTCATCATGGTGGTCTGTGCAGGACTGAGGAAAAAAGGAAAAGAGAACGACTCCGGCCAGAGGAGACATCACCTGTAAGTCAGTGAGGAGGGGTCTAAATGGAATTATTAATGACTGTGTTTTAGCTGAACTCCTCTTTTCAATATGAAAACACTGCATTTTCTGGGAGGCAGCGCTCAGCTCATATCCTGGGAAGTTGCAGGATTCTGGGAGGCAGCGCTCAGCTCATATCCTGGGAGGTTGCAGGATTCTGGGAGGCAGCGCTCAGCTCATATCCTGGGAGGTTGCAGGATTCTGGGAGGCAGCGCTCAGCTCATATCCTGGGAGGTTGCAGGATATGAGCTGAGCGCTGCGATTGGCCAGCACTCCAGCCTGGGAGAAGGAGACGCCCAGGGCAAAAGAGGATGTCTCCTTCCACAGCAAAATTAGCAGCAGCACGTGCACCGGTATGGGGGGCTACAGCAGACGAACGGAGCGGCACCCAAGGATAATAGTAGGTGCAGGGACATCCCTGGGTGCCGCTCTGCATGTACATAGCTTTAGTTAACAAACTTTGGACCGGTGAAAGGTCCTCTTTAAAGACTATGGCGCCCACTGAAATCACAAGAGGGCGCCATAGGTGTTTAAAACAACAGACACCCGGGAATAATGTCTGCAATCGACAATAACGTTGATTGCACACATTTAACCCCTCAGATGCCGTGGTCAATGTGCTCTCAGCCGTGCAATGGTTCCCCCTAGCGAGGATCAGGGGAGCAGAGTGTGTGTGGAAGCCTCAGTCCTCCTGAATGACAAGAGACTAGCGCACATTAGTCCCTATGGAGAGCCTGCCTGTGGCAGGGCTCCATAGGAACTTAGGGGCACATTTATTAAGACCGGCGTTTTAGCCCCATAGCTGGCAGAGTATCTGTCGAAGCTATGAATAGGCGCAAGACTCTCCATAACGTCGGCGCATCAGTTTTGAAATGCATGACAGCTTCCAGGCTGTCTTACACTTAGACCTTTTTCTACACCTAAAACACTTGAAGAAAATAATGAATGAAACAGGCCTGTCGGTCCGTCCCCTGCCCCGCCCACTCCAAGCCCACAATTTCAATTTTTGACCTAGCGAAACTAACCATTGTGCCAACATTTGCACCTTAAATACGCCTCATTTAGGCATATTTCAGAATAATAAATTACATCCTTAGTGTAATTCTCATAGACGCCAATGCTAATGCATTAGAGTCTATGAGAGAAGCAATCTAATGATTGCTTGTTCAGGTTCCCTAAGGGAACCATTAAAAAGTGTAAAATATATATATATATATATATATATATAACAGTTTTTAAAAATATATACATAAACAATTAAAAAATAAACATCACTGGTATTGCCACGTGTGAAAAGGACTGCACTATTTAAATATGGCCGATTTGCTGTTTTTTGGTTGCTTCACTTCCTGCGAAAAATTACAGTATATATATCAATGGTATCAATTAAAAGTACAGATCGCCCTGCAAAAAAATGAGCCCTCACACGGCTCCATACACGTAAAAAAAAAAAAAAATAGTTATGGGGGTCAGAAAATTGTAATGTAAAGAAAAAAATTGTTTTTTCCAAAGTTTTCATTTTTTCACAGTAGTAAAATGATAAAAAATTGTACTGACCCAGAGAATGAAAGTAACAGGTTAGTTTTACCACATAGGATTATGATTGCATTTTACTAATTTTGGGCTAAATTTTTTTTTCTTTTTTCAATTTCTCTTTATTAAAAATATTCAGCCATTCTGTCACAAAGGGTTAATGGTTTGTCTAACTGTGTGATTTGTACTTTCATTTTGTGCCCTCATCTAATAAACCTTATCGTTACTTTACTAAAAGGTCATAAATACTTATTTAAGCCACATTTGTATCAATAAAATAAGAACTGAGCTGCCTGACGGAACACAGTAAAAATACAGGGCCTGCTAGTAGAGAATCTCAAGGCTGTACAGAGAAAGAGGCTTAAAAGTTTTAATAAAGACCTATTGAACATATTTTTAGCTCAAAATGAGTACAATGCAATAATAACAATAAACAAAATAGCCCCTAAAGGTGTACAGTATATAGCCTTTAAGGATGTCCCAAGGGAGACCCAAAGGTTTCGCCTTCCCAACTTCCTCAAAGGTTTCCCAAGAGTCCATCTGCTATCGGACAGGTTTTGCATTGCCGGATTTGCCAAGAGTTCCAACCACTTTCACCTTGCTATCTTCCTCCTTGAGAAAGCTGCTGAGGGTTTCCAAAGTTCATCTGGTACTCAACTGGTTTCAATTTGACAGCATCTTCAAGGTTTTCCCACCTGGAACCAATCCGTTTTGGCCTTGCCGAAGGGTTTCCCAAGAGTCCATTCAGTACCCAACCAGCTTGGCCTTGCTGGCTTCCTCAAGGGTCTACCAAGGGAGACTTTTGAAGAAGCTGGAAAGGGGCTTCTGAGTCCAGTTCATCAAGGGAATAAAATGTTATGGTTCTCAACAGGAAGTGATGCGAAAATAGAACAAAACACTGTTGCCTCATGAGCTGTGGAGCCAGAGGGTTAATTTAATGAGTAGGTGCCACTTGTACTTACTTTTTGTAATCTTCACCCTATCTTGTTGGCTTATAGCATTTTTCAGGCAGGCAGACAGGATCTGAGGTTTAAATTTTGTCCCAGACATGCTCACAGTACCTTAAAAAGTGTTATACACATAATATTATAATAGTTTTCATCTTTAAAGTAATAAATATGCAAAGTGGTCAGACAACTTTTACCAATGGGACTTCTTATGCGTCTTATATGGGCTTTCTTTAACCCACAAATGACAGTCCATCTAATATGCAAAAAAGACGCATCAAAACTGAAGTCATAAACTTGCAAGTGTTCACTTTAATCTTCATAGAAAACAATATAATGATGACTTACATCACATACTTTTAAAGTCCCAGATGGTGAGATTTGAGACGCAGCATCCGGAGGGGATTAGCATACAGCAGCACACATAAAGATACGTTTCGGGGGAACCTTGCCACCATTCTCAAGCATGCTTGAGATACCAGTGTCAGACGGCTGCTGCCGAGGCCAATAAGATTATGGGGTGCATCAAAAGAGGACATAGATGCACGTGATGAGGATAGTGTTGAGCGAATCGAAGTTGAAGTGGAATTCGATCCGAATATCAGGAAAAACTTGATTTGTCATGAAGCTGAATATCCTTGCGCTTCGTGGTAACAAATCAGATTTTTTCTAAAATGGCTGCTGCACATGTTACAAAGAGAAACTCAGTCTGGGAACAAGGGATCACCCATAATGCCATGCAGCCAACCAATCAGCAGATAGCTGACTCCTGTGATGTCACAGCCCCATTAAAAGCCTAATCCTGCCCGGTGTCCCCCATTTTCCAGTGAACTTAGTGCAGGGAGTGATTAGAAAAGACTTTATGTTACGTTCGGGTGTGGGAGGGAAACACCACACCGAACATAGGAGGGAAAGTTGTGAGGGAATAAGGCCTGGAAACTAGGGAAAGGAGATGGACACCTCCTAGTAAAAGCCTAATCAAAGTCCTAACTAAGTACCAGTATGAACAGACCCAAGAGGTAGGTGAGTTCATACACAGGAATACCTAATGTCTTAACTCACCCTATAGGACCCTGGTACTAATGTCAGGACTGAGACAACCTGTTTCTCCAAAAGGAAGGACGAACAGGAGTCTCCCTCAGGCCTTAATACAAATGACAGGGAAATCCAACACATAGAACTCAAACAAAATACAAAGAGGGAAAGGAAAGACTTAACTTCAAAGGAGCAATAGAAGCATCAGGAACTCTGCCGAGATCCACACAACAGCAATCCACAACTGAAACTGAAGCTATAAACCGCACAGCATAATGGGAGAGGAAACTATAAATAAGGAAGGTTAAATGACCACATAAGCAACACCTGAGGCAAGGGGTGTGGCCATTACCAGAAACAACACAGACGCCTATTGATCCACAAGGAAAACTGTCAGATCAAACCATGTGTTGCCAGTCTCACCGATCTCCTGCCACCTGTTGCGGGAATGTCTGTGACACTTTAGTAACCAAATATTACTATTGAGCAGTTCAGGGAAAGGTTATTGATAGTGTAGGGATATAATAGGGAGGTTTTATCCACACTATAAGGAGAGTGCAGTGTAAAGCCTGGCTAATAGGAGCTATTCTATTACACCTTGCTGCACTAATTCGGGTTAAAAAGTGTTCTAATACTACAGATTTTAGGTTGCTCGCATTCTTTTATACATAACTGATTCTGTTATTGTGGTGACATTTTGGCCTGATACTATTGATTTGGGGGGGGGGGGGTTCATGTTCTTTTATACATAAGTAAATCTATTAATCCTTGATTCTGGGGTGAAATTGCTACCTGATACTACTGTTATTTTACCCTTACAGTTACAGTACAGTATGTCCGATAGACAGGTGCCAGGGGCTTCTAAGGTAACAGGCAGTGACAATGTGTTTCTGGAGCTGGCAGAAGTAGCAGCAGAAGAAGGGGTGGTGGTAGCAGCAGTCGCAGCGACAGGCCAGAGCTGCCTGTGTCATCAAACGATTGTGTTTTGACCAGCAACCCAACTGTCCTTGAATGTTTGTCTCGGTCTTCAACATCATATCAACTGACATCAGACACCCTCAGCCAGGAGTCGTGGGTTCCTCTGGCACCACACTTAGTTGGCATGGCCCAGGAACAAGCTCTGTACCCCCACCTGTCCTGAACCTGCCTCTTTCATTTTCTGTTTATTTTGCTCAGGAAGTATTGTATGCTGTCGGCTCTGCTCCACCTTTCAGCGAGGACGAGCTTATTGAGAAAAGTTAGCAGATACTGCCCAGCCAAGATTTGGAGGAGAGATCCGCTGCTTCCTCTGGTAGGTGGGCAAATGGCGATGATGAGGCTAGCACTTATTTTTTTCCTAAAATACCCCTCCGTTCCGGCGTTGTGTCCCCCAATGTTTTTGGTGCCTGATATGTTAACTTAGACCATTGGTACAGGGAGGAAGAGATGGCCGGGTTTCTCAATGAGTGTCTCCTTCTCCCTGGCTGTAGCACGGTCCAATCGCAGCAGAGAGCGTTACAGCCAGGGAGAAGGTAAACAGTTTTTTCTCCCTGGCTTTTTTTTCCTGATGGTCTAAATTAACATATCAGTTGCCAAAAACAATGGGGGACACAGAAAAAAAAAGTTCTTGCATCTGTAGGGGCCACCCTATCTGGTAAGCATACCAGTTTTTCTAACACATAAACCCATGAAAGGTCTTCTTTAAGGCCCACTGGGTAAATGTGGTTTCTGCCCAGCCACAACAGCAACTTGCAATGCCGCCCCACGTTCTCAAGCTGTGAGTCCTTTGTCTCCTCATCCTCAACCTTGTCCTCAGCCTCCACTGCCGGCACAATTTGGAGTGCTCCTCCAGCATACCACGTATGCAGAGCACAGTGGTGTCACGCTGTTCTGCGGCTGGTTTGCCTTAGCAAACAGAGTTTCACCGGGGAGGAACTGCTGTGCGTCATTCAAGAGGAAATCGAGTCCTGGTTATATCCTCGCCAACTGAAGATCGGAACCATGCTCACCGATAATGGGAAGAACATGACGATGCTGCGTCAAGGAGGGCTGACCCATGCGCCCTTCATGGCGCACATCTTTAATCTGGTTGTAAAGCTGTTCCTGAAGTCTTCCACCCTACAGCAAGACATCCTGAAAATGGCGAGAAAACTGTGCATGCACTTCAGCCAGTCTTACACTGCAAAACACACTCTCCTTGAGCTGCAAAGGGAGACTAGCGTTCCCCAACATTGCCTCATATGCAAAGTCCAAAGACATGTTGGATCAACTTTGTTTTCCGTCCTGCATAACGGAAAGCATTTACTGTATCTCAAGAACCGTGCCAAGTTTTTGTGTTGCTGTTAATGGAGAGGTGGCCACGCATCCGTGGCTTTCTCTACTCACTTCTATGGAAGTTACAAAAATAGTCGACTGCGCTTACTTGGCTATTTTTATAAATCTCATAGAAGTGAATGAGACCTGCATCTATTGGACTTTTAAAAACATGACAATAAGATTAAATAATATCAAATAATACAGTATCCCTAATAATAAGTGGGCAAAAATAGTAGCTGCCAGTCCTGCCACTAGTATATCACTATAACATGCAAGCAATGAATTATATGCAATGTAGTATAGTTTATAGTTCATTTAATCTGTACTTCTACTGTAAAATATATATATAAAAATATAGCTATACATATGAGAAAAGTATACATATAAGAAGAACATACATATACCCATTTACCCCACTCTCTTTATTATATATAGGGAAGGCTATCTAGATAGCCTGTATTTGTGGGAGGGGCTTAGGCCCTTTATAGCCTGCCGTGTCAGGCACCCCTCTGACGTGCGGCCAGATACCCCCACCCACCCTCCCCTTGTCTTCTGCTCCTCCTAGGGTATGCCCTCTTTTAGGCCTACCCGCGTACCTGGCTACAGGCACCCCCCAGCCAGCGTCAAAGTCATGCATGACCCAGTCACGTCAACGCCTCTCTCGCGGGCCGTCGCCGTGACCACAAATATATATATATTTATTTATTTTTTCCTTCTTTTGTGTATAGGTATATATTTTATATATATTTTTTAAATATTAGCTATGTGCAGTGCCATTTATGTGTGATTTATGTTATATATATATATATATGTGTGGCAGTCTGTTTAGACTGCATTTGTGGGAGAGGCGGAGGCTCTACTTAAACCAGGCACAACCCCACCTAGGGGCGGGCGTTTTCTCAGTTGCTGCCTGGCTACCTTCACCGGATAGTCGGTTATGCTTACTCTCTGGGTTTGGTCTTTACTACACTGTCCCTCTTCGGGACAGGCTTTTTTACGACACGGCTACTTCTGGCGGACTTTGGGTGCCGCATGGATTATTTCCGTTTGCTCCTTCATTTCTGCATTGATTCCTTTGCTGGTCACTCCTCGTTACCATTCCGTTCTCTCTGCGGACAATTTAGTGCTTGGCAGGAATTGTGGTAGGTCATTTGCTATGCTCTGCTCACAGGGAGCTGATCCCAGAAACATACTAATAGCCTTTTTTTGTGGTATATGCAGGATGGGCAGCGGCGCCACTGCTGCCACATATAACATATCGTTATTGTCATTAGGAGCATGGGCCACCCCGGGTGTCATAGCTCTTGTTCTTTTTGTTAGGCCCTTATTCTCTAACTCAACGTTCTAGCCCGTTACATTCCAATCATACACTTTCAATTATTTATGTCACTCTTAGGCTACCGCTTTAAACCTGTTGTCTGTTCTGGTTGCATTCTTCATCCTACGTTTTCAATCACCATAGTTGGTTGCCCGCTTATGTTTTTCTTCACGCTCAATAATCAATGTGGCTAGCTCACGAACTCCTGCCTGGTCGACAGATCACCTGTCTGGCTATGCTCCCCAGGACCAGACTTTAATTTCCAGAGTTCAAGTCATGGGTGTCATCGGCCACCTTCAGGTTCTCGTACCGAATGACACTCGTCATTAGGTGTCACCGCCACGTTGGTCTGGTCTCGTGTTCACGATATTCGCCTGTCAGGTTTTTTCAGGAAATATAGTTATTTTAAGTATCGCCTATCACATCGGTCAGGCCCATGATGTAATCCCGCCTGTACTTTCTTCAGGCCACTTTTTAGTTTATTTTCTTGTTTACCACTCATGTTTGTCATTTGTATTACCATGCCGGTTACGTTTTCAATCAGCCAGGTCTGCGAACTAAATCGCCAGCAGCTCATCGCATCGCACTCCTTCACTCACGTGAGGGCATCGGTAGGATTCCATATACTACGTTCTTTGCTTATTGCTTTACATCCTTTCCTGGCCTACATGGTATTCTTCGGGCCCTTCTTTCCATAGTCTAGACAGTTAGGCTCTCAGTTCTCCAGTCTCATAAGGCTAGGGGATTTTGTCAGTGCTCGCACCACAACCAACTCTTCAGGTTTAGTTAGTATCGTCCACGCTTCCTTCTGAAGCGTTTCCAGTTCCTCCCTCGTGCATTGGGGCAGTATCTGCGACATTCAGCATTCTGTCCTGGCTCTATCCACAGGATGGATGCAGGCGTCATTATGGTTGACTTATGTATCCGAACTCTCGTGGGAGATATTGCTTCGCAGTTTGGATCAGGGTTTCTTTGCACAGGCCATTCAAGTCTCTTTTTCACCCTACATGGCTGGTTTTTGCCCCCCTTTTATAGGCCTACCCACGGACATGGCTACAGGCACACCACTAGCCATTTAGTTAGGTAAGATGCGTCTTGCAGTTACGGTGGGTCTCGGCGTTTAGCCCACTAGGGCTCTTCGGCTTTCGTGTCCGTAGCCCTGACCACAAATATATATATATATATCATATCATCTCTCAGTACTAAAGATGCGTAAGAAGTACATATAGTATATCACATTCAATATATATTTGCTGTTGCTGCTGATCCATTCCATGCATTTAGGATAATCTATGCCCTATTTAAAGGGGTTTTCCAAGATTTTTTTTTACTGACAACCTATCCACTGGATAGGTCATCAGTACCTGATTGGTAGGGTTCTGACACCTGTGGGCGTGGGGGTCCTAAAACTATAACAAGGGGCATCCTCTATAGTTAAAAGAATATTTCACCATCATTACAGACCAGATTCTTTACTGTAAGAGTAGTGAGACCATGAAACTTGACAGGAGGTGGTGATAGGTGATTCATTGTAGAGGGACCTGCATGTATTTCTTGAAAGTCATAATATGACGAGTTATGGGTTCTAGATTTCCAGAGATTTATCCTGATTGCCAGAATTGGAGTCTGGAGGGAAGTTTTTCTTTAAAAACAACCACCTGGATCTGGTGGTCAACATGGTAGGATTATAGGCTGGACTAGATGGACCTCTCTTTTTTTAATCTTAACCACTATGTAACTAGGTAACAATTTATTGCATGAATCTACCGATTGTATAAAATGGTCCCAAAAACATTTGTAAAATGTAATTAATACCACCATTTTGATGATCAATATATAAATGTAGCATTTTACAAATCAAGCAAAATTCGGTTGTGTATGTCTGTCAAAGACTCACCTGAGCAAGATGTTGTCAGTCCAAGAAAGTGGTGAAGGTGTGTACAGGTATGGAGCAGAGCGGAGTGTCTGCTCTGTGTAATATATCAGCACAAAGTTCTAGGTTGTAAATGTGTGTAATATACATTCAAAAGTTATTAATATTTAACCAGACAGGGAAACCAGCAAGGGAAAAAGTGTAATTTTTCTTACCGGAAATTCTCTTACCTTTAGTCCAAGGCGGCAGCACCCATGGGGATTTCTAATCCTCCTGAAACATAGGACAGAGAGATGTCAATTAATCAATTAATCTCAGATCCTTTATTACTCCCTTGGTTAGAACCTCCTACTGTGTAATTTCAAGTAACCTAAGAGAGACAATAAACCACTCTGGTCTGTTCCAAGGATTAATTTTCATTTATTGAGCAGGTAAGTATGTGCTGCTGCTTTGGACTAAAGGAAAGAGAATTTACTTTAAGAAAAACTACACTTTCCTTGTCGTCCTTCAGCAGCAGCCACTA
The DNA here is from genome assembly GCA_033119425.1 of Bufotes viridis. Lineage (NCBI taxonomy): Eukaryota > Metazoa > Chordata > Amphibia > Anura > Bufonidae > Bufotes > Bufotes viridis. The sequence continues at coordinate 99,343,680 of CM065598.1, forward strand.
TGGGGATTTAGCAAGTAATCCCAAAGGGAGGGCTTTCATTATACCGCGGTTTCTATTACCACTCTGCCAAAAAACCGTCCCTCCCATCTGCCGCATATCCAGTCTGTAGTGCTTCACAAACGTATTGGAAGAGCTCCATGACACTGTTTTATAGAACTGGTGTATGGAAACCAAATTCCACTCCGCCCACAATGTAGCCATCTCACGAGTTATATGATCTTTTATAGGCTTGGGTACTTCCCTTCTGCTTATAACATATAGTGATCACTTATCCATCTGGACAAGGAGGCTTTTGTAAATTTTTCCATAGCCCCCCCCGACTGAGAAACAAACAAATAGTCCGTCTTACTGAACGCATTCGTCCTTTGCACATATATCTTTAGGGCACTACCCACCTCCAGAGAGTGAAGTCTACTTTCTTCCTCCGAAGACGGCTCAGGGAAAAATATTCGTAACTCAATCTGCTGATTCAGATTAGCAAAGGTTGGAACCTTAGGCCCCTTTCACACGGGCGAGTTTTCCGCGCGGGTGCTATGCGTGAGGAGGACGCATTGCACCCGCACTGAATCCAGACCCATTCATTTCTATGGGGCTGTGCACATGAGCAGTGATTTTCACGCATTACTTCTGCGTTGCGTGAAAATCGCAGCATGCTCTATATTGTGCGTTTTTCACGCAACGCAGGCCCTGCGGGAAAATCGTAAGGAAGTGCGGATGCAGTGCGATTTTCCTGCATGGTTGCTTAGCAACGGGACCAGATCTTTATTATTTTCCCTTATAACATGGTTATAAGGGGAAATAATAGCATTCTTAGTAAAGAATGCATAGTAATATGAAGTGGAAGGGGTTAAAAATAATAAAAGTTAACTTACCTTAGCCACTTGATCGCGTAGTTGCGATCTGTCCCTCTTTCCCAGCATCAGCTAAGATCTAAAGGACCTGTGATGATGTCACATCACATGGTCCAATCACATGGTCCATCTTACTATGGTGATGGAGTATCTATTCTGTAATCTATGTGATTTTTGGAGCCTCCAGAAGGTCTTCCTGCTCATCAGCATTAGTGGTGTTAACCAGGTTTTAGTCAACTTAACCAGGGATTTCCAACCTGGTACTTGCCCGGCCTTAAGCTGTTCATCTTCTGCAATTTGACAAGTGCAGGTACATTCATCTTAGATTAACCGTTGACCCATCTGGGCCAGTATGGGCATATCAGTTTTATCTTCTGTAAGACCTTTGGAATCATAGGAATGGGTGGAAAGATGTAGGCCAACCTGAAGTCCCAAGGGACTGAGAGGGCATCTAAGTCCCAAGAGTTGTCTTCCCTGAACAGGGAGCAGAATAGAGGCACCTTTGCATTGGCTCGGGTAGCCATCAGATGTATCTGGAGTCGACCTCAACACCTCTTGAGTTGAAGGAATATTTCTGGGTCCAAAGACCATTCCCGCGGGAGGGGCAAGTCGCAGCTTAGCCTGCCTGCCACAGCATTCTTCCTTCCTCTGATGTGTACAGCTGACAGCTGTTGAATATTGGCCTCCACCCATACAAAGATCCGCTCCACCTCTTTGAGGAGGGATAAGGATCTAATACCTCCCTGGCGATTTAAATACACAACGGTGGTCATGTTGTCCGGCTTGACGCTTATGGCTCATCCCTGGATCAAGAGGTGGAAATGTGTTAGTGCATTGAATCCTGCTCTCAGATCTCTGAGATTTGAGGATAACAGTCTCTTTGTTGGAGTCCAGGCTCCTTTTGCCCTCTGGCTCCTCATTTCAGCAACCCTAACCTGTAGCCGAAGCATCGGTAGTAATATCGGTCCATCTGGGAGGGGCAAATTTTCTGCCATTGTTTAAAGCCATCTACCACCTCAGGGATGTCCTTGTCTCCTTGAAGACGATTGTGGTACAGGCTCCCACTTCTGTTGAATTTCACATTGCAGGTATCTCGTGTGCCAATTCGCCCACGGATTGTCTGACTGGCTGCCGTCATAAGAACCAATGTCTTCATCATCTGACGAAGGGATATAGGTCTGATATGCCTCCATACGGAACTTTTTCTTGTGCATGAACCTGTTTAGATACCTCAGATCCACAATATGTGTCATGAGTAAGGATCAAGATATGTGGATCTGAAACGCGTAGACAAGTACCTCCTTGTTTTTTAACCTGTACCGCACCATGTGAATAAAGCTCTTCACGTGTGCTACGGAAGCTGGACCTTCTTTTCTTTACTTTTCAGATCCACAATAGTCCTGCACCTCATCTGAGGTTTTGGGACTAGGAGTACCCTTGGGCCCTGAGAACTGTCTTTCCAGAACAGGCTGTATTTCCGAAGTCAACGGACCAGGGATTCCCAAACAGCCAAAGGTGGTAAATGTCCTTGGGCTTTTAGTATCACACAAGATAGGATTAGATACACAGCTCAGCAGACAGTATCACACAAGATAGGATTAGATACACCGCTCAGCAGACAGTGGGGTGGGGTGCTGTAGAGGTCACTGTTATGGGGGATACTGTTGATATCTTTTTACGACACACGGAAACATGAAATGAAATAGATGAAATATACCCGTGCGAAGCCGGGTCCTTCTGCTTGTACAATATAAAGTTCATATCTCGTTTCCATGTATGTCCGATGTTCATGATTTTACATGTACATAGTCTAAAAAAGTGTGCTATGGCATATACAATGACAGATGTATAGTGCTTATATCTTCATTCTTTTTTCCATGTCCAGAAAACCGTGCTCTGTTACGCTCTTCATTTGATTGTAGAGACGTATACCAGACAGATACTTTTGATTTCAACTGAGGTCAATGACTTACGGATAGTGTATGCAAATGTACAAAAGGCTACATTTGGACACATCAAACGTATACATTTTTTGTGACCCTATATGGGAGACAAACATGATCACGTGAACAACCAGTCCTGTAATTATCCAGGTGTCTGATCCCCTTTATTACAGTTGTAATGGTTAATATTTGACATTGCTGCAGTTGTAGTGTAAATGAATGCATTAATGAGTATACCACTGAATACAATGAACATTCACTTATGTAACTTTATAACAATTGGATCTAAATATAATGTATAAATGGGGTTATATGAAAGTGTATGGGGTATAGGACAGAGTTCCTTTGGTTATAAACCAAGTCTGAAAACATGTTACATGTTCTTATGACCTGGGTCCAAAAAGCAAAACTTCAGGGATCCCTCCTTACGTAACCTTGTTTACCTCAGTATATCAGTGGGAATTATCTTATGATTGGTAGATTAGTTAAGTGTAGTTTATTATATTCTATCCTATCCTTATCCGTGCACTGACCTTCTGGGCTGGTGGGGAGCTTGCACTTATCCACAGCAGCCAGTCAGAATGAGCAGAGCTGCAGTGGACAGCATGGAAGAAGTTCAGAGCATCAGTCTGACAATGAAGTAATCCCAAAAGTGGATTACGAATTACCTCAGACTACCTGTAGACAATGTCATTTATACATTGATTATAGCTGTATGTATTGGAGCCCAGGCCCATTCAGGCCCATAGGACTAAGCTGCAAATAGGCCATGGGACCAATGAACTCGATGTCACTTGGCCTAGCACGAGGACGCAGCTCTCACCAGAGAACCACATCCTCTTCTAACAGATAAGAGTTGGGAGCGCTGGGAGTCAGACCCCCGCCCATAGAAACCAATCAGAGCTCAACTTTCATTTTACCTGAACAGGGTAAAATAAATGAGGCCCATTTTATACTTCTTTGCTATTTTTTTATTTTAGGACTATGTTCAACCACTTTAGAGGGAGCCTTTAGGACCTTTGAAGTACCTTAAAGGGGTTCTCTGTGACCGGGAACTGATTATAATATTCAAAAAAGACTCACCTGTCACAGGGACTGAGTTAATTTCTCCTCTGCTTCCATCTCCTGGTAGACCAGAAGTAAGATGTACTGTCTACATGCATATCATGGCTGATGGCCAATCTGTGGTATCAGCGTTGGCAGCAGTCACATGTTGTGCCTACGCATGTCACCACTAGGGCCATTGATTGATATATATGTGTCTATAGCTACAGTATGTAGGCATCTGTATGCTGTGCTGTCCTGGAGCCATCTGCTCGTGGCCACTATCCACTATCATGGAATTTCGTAGCTTGCAGTATCAGCTGGTGTCACTGCTACAACCTGTCAAAAGGTCCATAGGGCGGTGCATCAATTTGCAAGCATCAATCACCTCCACTTGCTAGCTAACAACTACTCTGGTTCGCTGGTCCTTCTTAGGATAAGGAGATCCCTGCTCTCACCCTCCCCTGGTCCTATCAGACACCACAGTCTGCATGTACGGCTTGCTTTAAAGGCAGAGTCCTTCCTACTGGAGTTCACCAGATCCGGCCTAACCGTATACTGCTGTTCACCACCGGATCTCTTTGACTATAATGGGATCCAGTGAGGAACATGGTGACAGAATCCCTTTAACAAGCTCTGTCTCTAATGCCACCAGATGTAAGGCAGTTATTCTATAAGTCAATGTTCAGCTCTGTAAATAAGCCTTGAGACATGACTTGGATATTAAATAAGCAAGCACCTCATTTGATTAGTTAGAAACATACAAAGAAGAAATAAAATACTCGGACAACCCCTTTAATAGAGACCTGTTCTGTTGTTAATGCTTGGAGCTACCACTAGATGTCCTCAGTGCACTTCTCAGACAGCACAGCACAGTTCCTTGTACTGGAACATGTGGTGGGACCGTGATTGGGTTATAGAGGTTCTCCAAGCAGTGATGTGCTAAGGGAGGCCTCCAAGCAGTGGCATGCCAGGGGAGGGCCTCCAAGCAGTGGTGTGTCGGGGGGGGGGGGGGTGCATTATTTTGGTCCACCCAGGGTGCCAGCTGTGAAGGAGGCGCCATAGCACATGTTGCAGACATGCAGACAGTAGGCTGTCAGGTGAGAGGTGAACAGCTATAGGATTCCTTCTCCCTGACAGCCTGCTTTCTGTGTTGCTGTGCACTCCTGTCTCTGGACGCCTCTTCTTTGTATCCAGTACCAGCCCAGGACTGGAGAGGGGGTGGGGCTACAAACCTTACATTCTATTTAGGACAGGGATCTGCAACCTTCGGAAATCCAATTGCTGCAAACATACTTGGCTGCAGTGGCGTACCGCTAATGGCGGCAGGCCACGCAATCGCTATTGGGCCCGTGAGGTTGGGAGCCCCGGCCGGGCTGAAATGCCCCCCCCCCCTTACTTTCTAGTCTTACAGCTTACAAGCCAGTTTACACAGCAGTAGAGGACGGAAGCAGTGGCGTACTAAGGAAGAGGGGGTGGTCCGCCCTGGGTGCCAGCTCTCAGGGGGTTGCCAGAAGCACTGAGCACTTCCATCAATACAGCTCCACCATTCAGCCTGCAGGCACAGATCGCGCTGCCAGCCTGTGTGGGCGGAGTCTGCAGCCTGGAAATCTGCATAAGCTCCCCCCACACAGTGCTGCAGAGCGATCTGTGCCTGAAGGGAAGATGGGACTGTGAGCTTCAGGAACGGGACAAGGTGAGTAGTTACTGTGTGTGTTTTTTTAATACAGACGGGTCACAGAGGGCTTTATTACTATGAAGGGGGCACACAGGACTTTATTACTATGGAGGGGGCACAGAGGGCATTACTATTATGGAGAGGGCACAGAGGGCATTACTAATGTGAAAGAGGCACAATGGGCATTTCTACTATGGAGGGGGCACAGAGCCAAAGGGCATTACTACAATGAAGGGGGCACAGAGGGAATTATTACTGTGAAGGGGGCACAATGGGGATTATTACTGTGAAGAGGGCACAAAGAGGGCATTACAACTGTGAAAGGGGCACATAGAGGGCATAATTACTGTGAGAGGGCACAATGTGGGCATAACTACTGTGAGGGGGTACAATTTTTTAAGTAGTGGGGGGGGGGTGCCAGAGAAAGGACCCGCCCCAGTTATACCCACATATGTGCCCCCTCACAGTAGTTATGTCCAGATATGTGCCCCTTCACAGTAGTTATGCCCAGATATGTGCCCCTCACGGTAGTTACGCCCTGATATGTGCCCCCCAACAGTAGTTATGTCCAGATATGAGCCCCCCACAGTAGTTATGCCCAGATATGTGGCCCTTCACAGTAGTTATGCCCACATATGTGCACCCTCACAGTAATTATGGCCAGATATGTACCCTTCACAGTAGTTATGCCCTGATATGTGCCCCCTCACAGTAGTTATGCAAAGATATGTGCTCCTTACAGTAGATTTGCCCTGATATGTGCCCCCTCACAGTAGTTATGCAAAGATATGTGCTCCTTACAGTAGATTTGCCCTGATATGTGCCCCCTCACAGTAGTTACTGTATGCCTACATATGTGCCCCCTTACATTAATTATGCCCACATATTTTTCCCCTCACAGTAGTTATGCTAAGATATATGCCCTCTCATAGTAATATGCCCAGTTATGTGCCCCCTCCCAGTAAAATGTCCAGCTGTGCCCCCTCACAGTAATATGCCCAGTTATGTGCCCCCTCTCAGTAATATTTCCAGATATGTGCCCCCTCACAGTAATATGCCCAGATATATACCCCTTCACAGAAAGTAAAAACAAACTCTACATACTCACCTGATCTCCCCAGCAGCAGCGTCAGGATACACACAGGGCTGCTGGTCTGTGTAAGAGGAGTAGGAGCACAACTGACTCCCAGCCCCGCCCCCTGCACAGACTAGCAGTGTGGAGCGCCAACAAGGGGAGGAATGATGAAGCAGGGAGCAGGTGGTTCTCTGCTTCATCATTACAGGTAACTGTCTCTGAGTCCTATAGAAGCAGAGACAGCTGCCTGAGAGCGGGTCAGACCTCCCCCACTCCGGGACTGAGGGACAGCCACTGAAATCCGGGACTATACCGCCGGATTCGGGACGGTTGAGAGTTATGCTCTGGAAGTTGTAGTTTCAGAGCACCTGAAGTGCTGGAGGTTGCTGATTCCTGATCTAGGGGAAGAGCTTAGCATGATCTACAGCAAGCAGAAGCTGCAGGACCTTTGGTGATGTCACAGTCACATGATCAAGTCCAAAGAATAAACATTTTTTGTGGATAGTGCTTCTTTAACAATAGTAGGTGAACGGTCATCTGACTCATGTGATTGGAGATGCTAGTGTTGCTATCATGTTAATGCCCATGAGTCTCAACAACGATAAGGGTGCACCGGTTCTTCCCTTCAGGGCACTCCCTGATTCTGAGGTTCTCCTGCCTGATGGAGGTTGAGGTGCTGTCTTATGGTGAGAGGCAGGATCTAGGTTGTTGTGACACCAGCACAACAGCGGTGTAAATGTAGTGTGGTATAATGATGAGACCAGTGTTTGTATAACAGTACCACAGTATTTTACTGAAGCCACACAAGCACTATTCACATGAAATGCAATCTTTACAGTCGATTCAAGTAGTTCCCAGAGGTTGTATATGGAGACTGGTTTCTCTCTCTCTCTCTCTCTCAATCTCTTCTTTTCCCAGGATAAAGGGATGCACTTTCTCTATCATATCAACATAGTAACACAGTTTAAAAGGCCGAAAAAAAGACATCTGTCCATCTAGTTCGGCCTGTTCTCCTTCAAGTGGATCCAGAGGAAGGCAAAAAAACCTTGTAAGGTAGAAGCCAGTTTTCCCTACTTTAGGGGAAAAAAAATTCCTTCCCGACTCCAATCAGGCAATCAGATAACTCCCTGGATCAACAACCGATCTTTAGTAGCTATAGCCTGTAATATTATTACACTCCGGAAATACACCCAGGCCCCTCTTGAACTCTTCTAGTGAACTCACCATCACCACCTCCTCAGGCAGAGAGTTCCATAGTCTCCCTGCTCTTACCGTAAAGAATCCTCTATGTTTGTGTGCAAACCTTCTTACCTCCAGACGCAGAGGATGTCCCCTTGTCACAGTCCTGGGGATAAATAGATGATGGGAGTGATCTCTGTACTGACCCCTGATATATTTATACATAGTTATTAGATCTCCCCTCAGTCATCTTTTTTCTAAAGTGAATAACCCTAATTCTGATAATCTTTCAGGGTACTGTAGATCCCTCATTCCAGTTATTACTTTAGTTGCTCTCCTCTGAACCCTCTCCAGCTCTGCTATGTCTGCCTTGTTCACAGGAGCCCAGAACTGTACACAGTACTCCATGTGTGGTCTCACTAGTGATTTGCCTTTTTTCATTGAGGTACTCCAAGATAGCATCTCTTAGAAACCTTCAAACTGTTTACCCACAACAGATGTTAAACTTACCGGCCTATAGTTTCCGGGCTCTGTTTTTGGACCCTTTTTGAATATTGGCACATTTGCTATGCGCCAATCCTGTGGAACACTCCCTATCATATAGAGTCCTTAAATATCATAAATAAGGGTTTGGCTATGACATTACTTAATTCTCTTAGAATACGGGGGTGTATGCCATCTGGTCCTGGCGATTTGTCTATTGTAAGATGCTGCTGTACTTCTTCCTGGGTCAGACAGGGCACTTTTGATGGGGAATTTACTTTTACATTCTGCATTTCATCTGAGAGTTTATTTTCTTCAGTGAATACAGAGGGGAAACAATATTTAATAGCTTTGCTGTCTCCTCTTCCATTACTGCAACTCCCCCCTCATTACTCTGTAAAGGGCCAACACCTTCAGATTTACACTTTTTACCATTTATATCATTGAAGAACATTTTAGGGTTAGTTTTACTCTCTTTGACAATTAATCTCTCGGTCTCTAGTTTGGCTGCTTTTATTTGTCTTTTACATATTCTATTTTTTTCCTGATAGTTTTTCAAAGCTTCCTCACTACCCTCCTGTTTTAGTGATCAGATATATTTAAGTATATGATATTCACAGTATCCTCAGAGGAATACAGTCTCTGAATAGGGGGCCCTCCTGTCGTTTGGTTATGGTGGGCAGCTTGTAGTTTACAGTGTTTCCACCACATGCAGAGGAGGATGTAGCCAGATTAATGGCAATAACTTTTTTTTGCCAAAGTCCGCAATCCCCTTCTGTCGGCTGAACCTTCTATAGATCTTCTCCCTTCTGAGGGCTGGCACATAATTTGCTTGTGGGCTGTAGGGGAATGGAGTCTCCCTCCAGGATCTGCTCATTGCTGCTCAGGCAGCCATAGAAGGCTATGCACACCTTACACCTTTGGAGGCAATTTTTTTTTATTATTGCATCTAACTTATTTTTGGCTAAAACTCATATTTTTAATTGGCCTTTATTAAAAATATTGAGACATCCTATTACAAAGGGTTAACTGTTTTTCTTTCACTTTGTGCTGCTAATTACTCTTATCTCTAAACTATTAAGAGGTCATAAACACTTATTTAAGCCACATTCTTATCAGTAAGATAAGGATTAAGCTTTAATGAGTTTCTAATGTCAGAGAGCAGAGATAAGGAGTCTGTCTGCTCCTGGTCTGATGGAAAAGACAGAAAAACCAAAGGCTGCTACTAGAGCATTTCAGCTCATTAGGAAGGGACTGCTTACCAGTTGCGGGCCGTCATTTAGGGTGCAAGCAGGTAAGGACATTGGTGCTGGCGAAGTTCAGGGCCTCACTGATCACTAACGTGACAAAGGTTTATATATATATATATATGGAGGTGTATAAACTCCATTTTAAATGTGCCTGTATTTCAACCTCAGGTCACATTTGGGTGCACCTGTTTGGCCTTGGGCTATATCAGTCAGTCTTGAGTAGGGCTTATAGACACCTCCCACCTCCCATTGCAAGCATGGCCACATGCTGGAGGTAACAGAGGAGATGTTTGTGAGTCGTCCTAATGCTCCTGTAATTGCCCACTGGCCCCTGATATCGCCCATACGGCGCAGGTAGGTGAGTGTTAGGGCCCACGGGCTATTTGAGAGACCTTGACGCTGGTGCCCGAGGCTTAAGACACGTCCTCCTAGTAGGATCTGTCGAACTAACTCTCAATTTTTAACATCAGTGTGAGGGTTTAGTGTTACGGCAGTGTGCACCTATTTCTGGTTCTGTGTTTGTTCTGAATTCTTGCCACATCCACATAAATTTCATCTTATGTAGGATGTCCATTGTGGTACTTGTTGTCCGTTGCTGGCATCATCCATTGTATGCATTTTTTGCTGGTGATTGCCATTAGCAACGTACTACAAGTGCAGGATGTGCTCCCTACAGAAATGCACAACTGCATATGGGTATGAGCGCATCCTGCTTTCTTATCACCACACTTTTTGATGGTTTATATATATATATATATGGAGGTGTATAAACTCCATTTTAAATGTGCCTGTATTTCAACCTCAGGTCACATTTGGGTGCACCTGTTTGGCCTTGGGCTATATCAGTCAGTCTTGAGTAGGGCTTATAGACACCTCCCACCTCCCATTGCAAGCATGGCCACATGCTGGAGGTAACAGAGGAGATGTTTGTGAGTCGTCCTAATGCTCCTGTAATTGCCCACTGGCCCCTGATATCGCCCATACGGCGCAGGTAGGTGAGTGTTAGGGCCCACGGGCTATTTGAGAGACCTTGACGCTGGTGCCCGAGGCTTAAGACACGTCCTCCTAGTAGGATCTGTCGAACTAACTCTCAATTTTTAACATCAGTGTGAGGGTTTAGTGTTACGGCAGTGTGCACCTATTTCTGGTTCTGTGTTTGTTCTTAACGTGACAAAGGGTCTATGCAAATAAAACATGGTTTGCAAAACCATATCTATATACACACATATGTGCTCTGTGGTATATTTGTCTGAAATCCTATAGGAAACCATTAGTGGATTTATTTTCTTTCTGTTAAGAGGTTGTATTCTGTTCCTTGTTCCTCTACCAATAAAGCTGATCATACACATGAGAAATGTATCTGCAGGCCATTGTAGATCCAGCTAAAGGTGCCCATACACACTAGATGTGTAATGCTTTTGTAGTGATAAAGCCAAACTGACGGCTAGCAAACGAGGCGTACCAGACACACTTTGCACAAGCCGTCACACTCTGAACACCCTTTAGGGCTGAGGTACTCTTCACCTGCCTCCAGCAGGAAGGGGACTTTGGCAGAGCCTTTCCCAGGTGTCAGTAGCAGGGAGGCTGGTGGCTGGGCACAACCCCAAAGTAAATACCGTGACACTATGCAATGGTCAATAGGGAAACATGAGTGGTCAGTAAATGTAAGCCTGGGCACAAGAACCAGAAGACAACCAGTCAGTAACAAAAAAACACTCAACAGATATCTTCAGATCCAGAAGCAACTGAATAATCAGCAGTGAGTGGGGAAAAGACCAGATTTAAATATCCGTCCACAGATCACCTGACACCGCTGAGGTCACAGCCAATCTCCACCCAGGGAAGCACAGGTGAGGGCTGGGAGTGGGCAGAGGAAGCAACCTCCCGCCACATGTCTAAGTCAGGAGACGCGACAACAGAGATTCCCTGGCAACATCTGACGCTAAAGGTTTCGGCGTCCCAGGACCCGTGACCAGCGTCAGCACTGGGAATGACTGCGTACCGTCTAACAGAAGTACCAACATCCGGAGTGGATCTCACAGAGTGATGCGCGCGCCTAAAGCGCGAACCTTTACTAGCTCCGCCATTCGGGGCACACCCCGCCTCGTAGCCAGCGAGGAGTGAGGGATATCCCGCCGGAGGGCCGGAGACCACCTGGGAGAATGAGAGACACGTCTTCGCATGGTGACATGCTTCTGGTGAGACTGCGTCTGTCTACCTGGCTGCCTGACAACATGAACATTGACTGAACCAGGGACCAGCCAATCCCTAATATGCATGAGGACGTCCCGATTCTCCCATGACGGCAGATCTCAGGGTAAAGAAGGATTAAACATGTTGGTTGTCAACACACTAATTCTTTGTTTTCATTGAGGAAACTTACATGTTTAGCCAAGCTTAGTGTGCATGTGTAGGAATAGCTGTTGGCCTAACGAGTGCTGGGCCGACAGCTATCTAAAGATTTATTTTTTTAACAAATCTTTATTTGTCATTTTGTACATACTTTGGGCAAGAGCCCATAAAACAAACAAATACATAGAAGAGAGTCGTGCTATCTAAAGATTTTGGCCACCTTAAATTCGGTGAGAGCTGCTGAAAATCTGATGTCTGTGGTGATCGACAGATAATCTCATGTCTATGGTCAGCTTTCCCACAGTCTTGTATCTTCTGCTCTGTGGTCTCAATTTTAAGCTTTATTCAGTTCTTAATAAAGAGAACATATCACCTAATTAAAATTTGATACTGAGACACATTACATTTTTTCTAATATGTTTTAATTTTCTAATTGTAGATTTTGTTATTCTAGTTTCTGTTCATGATTATGGGAGCAGCCATCTTGCCCGGGCTACAGTAAACAACATTTAGATATTTTCTTTACAGCAGCCACATGGACCATAGGAACCTACAGTCTGGAGATGACTCAACTTCTACGGGAGAGTGTTTTTGGGCATGCTGTGTGACTTGTGCAGAGGTCACTGTACAGGGAGGGGGAGGAGATGCATCCATCGCTCATGATGAATGGTGGATCCTGTGTTTGTTACCTATCATTGTAATTATCTGTGATGATAATGAGATGACTGATCTCTATAGAACAAGAAATGTTGGCCCTTGGTTGACAGAAAGAGTGATGCAAGCTGTTGGGATCTAATTCTTTCAAAATATGTTCAAAATAAAAACTTGATTTAAATGTTAGGTCATTTTCTAAGGACACACTGGAGGGAGTACCGATGCCAATCTTGATCCAGTGCTGCCCTGGAACGAGACGTACCTCAGTTATTAAGAGATGCAAAAATGATGTACTCCATACACCAGAGGGTCCAATCTACACCACCTCATAGCGTCTGGTGTAAACTATAGTACCATTGCGGAGCCACACCCCACCTATTAAGCTATGACTTCTTGGCACCAGGGATTTATAAATTCTCCCCATCCTTTTTCAATTAATGCTTTAACCAGTTCTGATAAGGAGTTAGTACATATTAATCATAGTAAATCGTGTCTTCATAAATGCTGCTGGCAGTACAGGCAGATCCACTTTCTGAGCTTTCGGACATCATCGCCATATCAACTGGAAAAAAACAAAAAACTAAATAGTTATATTGTCATAAAATGTAGGTTTCATGATCATCAATAATTGTAAACTATATATATACATATAGACAGAACATGAAAAGCGTAGATGTTTGAAGATAATGATTACATAAAAAAATATACGGTATCTAGCTTTTCGTTAGGGCTATGAAATCGTTGCTAAATTTGCAGAGATTAAGAAATGATTCTTTTATTAGAGCTACTTTCCTAATCCTGCACGTGGCATAAATTTGAGCTGTGTAGACACAAACCAAATTTATCACGGTACTCATACTGGATGATAGATTTGGGGCACGGCAAGACACTGTAGTTTAACATTACACCAGCTACTGGTTGGTTTACGTTGCAACAGAATATAAAGTGACGCACTTTAGTTGCAAATGTTGCATTCTAGGCCACGTCATTTTTCCCACTAAGTTATGCCCCTGTCCTGCTAAACCACAACATGCAACAAAAGACATAATGAGAACAGTATACGTACATAGGGGGTCATTTACTATACTGAAATATGCCTAAATTAGGCGTATTTCAGGCGCAGATGAGGTCAGCAACGGTTAGTTGGGCGCTATCTGTGACTTCGCCCCACTTATGCCAAGTCTAAAATCGTGGGCAAGGAAGGGACGGGTCGGGAGGTCCGTCTCATTCATCAGTTTCTACGCCTGTTTTAGGTGTAGGAAATGGTCTAACTAAAGGTCTTACATTTAGAACTGGTGCTGGATGCGCTGAAGTTATGGAGAGGCCGGCGCCTTTTCATAACCCCTGCGGATCCACCACCAGCTAAGGGCCTTTATTAAGACCAGCGTCTAAAACGCCGGTCTCAATAAATGTGCCCCATAATTGGCATCGACTCAAAATGTCCAATGCCAAGATTGTAAAATTTCATCTGGCCAGCTTGCCTCCCCCCCAAAAATGGAATAAAAACTTAACAAAAAGTTGCACGCATTCCAAAATGTTATCAATAAAGAGCTCTTCCTGCACAAAAAAAAAAAAAAAAGCCTTCACACAGCTAAATGTGTAGAAAATAAAAAGTTCTTGGCGCCTGTTTTCATCTACCGGCATGTGGTCTGAGTGAGTGGCTCCATTGTGGGCCTATGTTTGTATCTCCGCAGCTAGCACTTTAGTTTAAGTATTATACCAATTTTGTGATTGTCTAAGTATTATTCTCCTCCTCACTTACCGGTCCCCTGAAGAACTCTTGGGGGATACCTGTAGGTGTCATCTAGGGCGCATTAGGGAGAGGTTCTTGTACGGGCCCTCCCTTATCTGGGTGGTTACTCTGTTGTTAGGGGTGTCTAGGTTGTATCTAGGGGTAGTGTCCCCTTCCCTTAGACACCAATTTGGGCCTCTCACCTCATTATTTGTTATTGCGCCCTTTTTACATGTTTATCTCCAATGATTTATTTCTTTAACTACACTATTTGGCCCTGTTTTTTCCTTTGCCTGTTTTTATTGTCTAGTAAAAGTTAATGTTTAATTTCCATGTTTTCATGAAAAATTATGGCCCTTGAAAGGTGGAGATGAAAAAAACGAAAACATAATGGCATCTTACTAGAAAGTAAGTAGCACTGGTAGTTTTTTTAATCCCATTTATTTTGCAGGAAATGTTTTTATTACCTTCTGTTTTGCCTATAATTTTGCACACTGAACATTTTTTTCTCTTTAGAAGGTTATTATGCCCCTTTTGCAGGGGCGTAGCTGAAGACTCATGGGCCCTGGTGCAGGAGATCAGCTTGGGCCCCCTTCCCTCAGTGCTTTGTGTGTCTTCTTATGCGGCACAAGGGTCTTTGGGCCCCTTCAGGCTCCTGGGCCCGGTAGCAACTACTACCTCTGCACCCCCTATAGCTACGCCCTGCCCTTTTGCAGTATCATTAACATGGGCTTTTAAGAAGGTGGCACCCCTTTAGCATGAAATGGACCAGGTACTTTCTGAGGGTAGTGGGAATATTTTACATAGGTAATTTGCAATGATACATGAAACACTATTCAGTATGTTTCACTGTAAACATACCGTCAGGTGTGAGACTTGGTCCAGTCTGGAAAAGAGATAAAAATGCTTTATTTAATAACTAAAAGGATTAAACATAAAAAATAAGATACATACATGGTAAACTCGTAAACTTGATGACCTGATGTGTTATAGGGGTTCTCCTCTTTTGCTATATTGATGACCTATCCCCAAAATAGGTCGTTAATATGAGATCGGCGGGGGGACGGCTCTGTCCTATTCACTTAACTAGGAGGGAGCCATCCCATTGAAGTAATTGGTGACCCCAGAGCTGTCATTACACTGCACGCCACTGCAATGTCGACAGTGAGTATGTACGATAGTGAAGAGAAGGTAGCGCTCATACAAGTGCTGCATTATTTTTATACAGCTAATCGGCAGGGGTGCTGGGTGTCGGGCCCCCGCTGATCTGATATTGACGACCTATTCTGAGGATAGGTAATCAATATAGCAAAAAAATAGAGAACCCCTTTAACAAGGTATCAGGTGGTGAAAAGCATAAAAAATTATGCAAAAAACTACGGCAGAATTTGTTTTTGTTAAACCAAATAAAATACTGGTATATAAAAAGGTTAAACATTAAGATACAGTCCCCATAATGGCGGTATTAGAAAATACAACTCATCTTGCTGCAAAGTACAAGCCCTCAAATAGGTGTGTAAATGGAAAATTAAAAAACATAACCTTGCAGGCAAGGGAAAGATTCAATACCAATTACTATTACGTTGCAGATAAAACAATAAAGTCCCCTACCGTATAGACCATTGATATTATTGAAATACTTACATTGACTTCAAGAGGGTTTCTTCTCTGGGCGTATATCTCATTAGGTTCATACATACCGTCACCCTAATAAAGTAAAATTAAAATGTTATAGTCACACAATGCGTACTCTACAGTATATTTCCTCTTTAGCTTGAAATGTTAAACCAAAGAAAATACTGGTATATAAAAAAGTAAAACATTAAGATAAAGTCCCCAAAATGGCAGTATTAGATAATACAACTCATCTTGCTGCAAAGTACAAGCCCTCAAATAGGTCTGTAAATGGAAAAATAAAAAATATATAGATTTGCAGGCAAGAGAAAGATTCAATAGCAATTACTATTACGTTGCAGATAAAACAATAAATGTAAGTATTATTGAAATACTTACATTGACTTCAAACGGGTTTCTTCTCTGGGCGTATATCCCATTAGGTTCATACATACCGTCACCCTAATAAAGTAAAATCAAAATGTTATAGTCACACAGTGTGTACTTTACAGTATATTTCCCTTAGCATGAAATGTTAAACCAAATTAAACCAAAGAAAATACTGGTATATAAAAAGTTAAACATTAAGATAAAGTCCCCCATAATAGCGGTATTAGATAATACAACTCATCTTGCTGCAAAGTACAAGCCCTCAAATAGGTGTGTAAATGGAAAAAAACAAAAAACTTTGCAGGCAAGAGAAAGATTCAATACCAATTACTATTACGTCGCAGATAAAACAATAACGTCACCTACAGAGCATTGATGAAATTGAAATACTTACATTGACTTCAAGCGGGATTCTTCTCTGGGCGTATATCCCATCAGGGTCATACACACCGTTACCCTAATAAAGTAAAATCAAAATGTTCTAGTCACACAATGCGTACTCTAGAGTATATTTCCCCTTAGCATGAAATGGACCAGGTACTTTCTGAGGGTAGTGGGAATATTTTACACAGCTTATTTGCAATGCTAAATGAAACACTATTCAGTATGTTTCACTGTAAACAGTGAGTATGTACGATAGTGAAGAGAAGGTAGCGCTCATACAAGTGCCGCGTTCTCTTTATACAGCTGATCGGTGGTGGTGCTGGGTGTCGGGCCCCCTGCTGATCTGATATTGACAACCAGAAGGTAGCGCTCATACAAGTGCCGCGCTCTCTTTATACAGCTGATCGGCGGGGGTGCTGGGTGTCGGGCCCCCGGCTGATCTGATATTGACAACCTATTCTGAGGATAGGTAATCTATATACCAAAAATGGAGAACCCCTTTAACAAGTATTTGTACCACGTGGTGAAAAGCATAAAAAATTATGCAAAAAAACCACGGCAGAATTTGTTTTTGTTAAACAAAATTAAACCAAAGAAAATACTGGTATATAAAAAAGTTAAACATTAAGATAAAGTCCCCTAAAATGGCAGTGTTAGATAATACAACTCATCTGCTGCAAAGTACAAGCCCTCAAATAGGTCTGTAAATGGAAAATTAAAAAACATAACCTTGCAGGCAAGAGAAAGATTCAATAGCAATTACTATTACGTTGCAGATAAAACAATAAAGTCACCTACCAGTATACAGCATTGATATTATTGAAATACTTACATTGACTTCAAGAGGGTTTCTTCTCTGGCCGTATATCCCATCAGAGTCATACATACCGTCACCCTAATAAAGTAAAATCAAAATGTTATAGTCACACAATGCGTACTCTACAGTATATTCTCATCTCATCATTGTTTTTTTAGACATAAGAATAGTAGAAGAACTGAACATCATGTTAAACAGGTTCTCGACATGGGAAACATTTATTTAAAAATAGCATTTATTACACAAATATTGTTTCTGTCTGGACAACACTTTTACATTTATACAAAATGTATTTGTAGGTTGTTTTTATTGTTGCTCTTTAGGAGTATTTTCTTTAGCACATAGTATACTTAGGCCCCTTTCACACTTGCGTTGTGTGGATTCGGCGTGCACTTCCGTCCCGCCGGATCCGTCACGTCGCATGACAACTGAAAGCATTTGTAGACGGATACGGATTGCGGATCCGTCTACAAATGCATTGCAAGTGCAGATCCGTCTCTCCGCTTGCCATGCGAGAGACGGATCCGTCTTTGTATTTTTTTCACTGTTTTAAAGGTCTGCGCATGCAAGACACCTGAAGGACGGATCCGTCCTTCAGTCTTTTTTTAATGCCGGATCCGGCCCCAATGTAAGTCAATGGGACTTAAGGCCTGATCAGGCGTTCAGTCATGTGTTCAGGCTTTTCAGGACGGAGATAAAACCGCAGCATGCTGCGGTTTTATCTCCGTCCTGAAAAGTCAAAAAGACTGAACTGAAGACATCCTGATGCATCCTGAACGGATTTCTCTCCATTCAGAATGCATTGGGATAATCCTGATCAGTATCTTTCTGTCCTAGAGACCCGAGGACAGAACTCTAGGACGGAAAGTAAAAACGCTAGTGTGAAAGCACCCTTACCGTTGCATTAAATTTTCTATTTTTCTGGGTCTGCTTATTTCTTTATCTGGACAAATGTCCTCTTTGGAGTGGACAGTCCTCTTTTTGATTCAAGTCCCTCTGTCCCTCTTTGATCCTAAATGTCCCTCTTTTGACCCGGGGATTAATTCATAGATGTGCATTAATACATTTACTAAATTACTCCTTACTAAAGTGCCTCTATGGTTCCTACCTGTTTATTAGACCATAACTTCATTATTTAGTGCAATTTGGACCTTAGATCTATAGGATCTATAATCCAATGATTTATGTCCTAATTTTTGAATGGATATTGAACAGCAAGAAAATATAAATTGCCCCAGGGGCTCCACATGCTGTAAAAAATAAGGAACTTACATTCACCCAACCGATCCCCAGCAGCTGCAGTTGTGACCGAGTCAGTAATTATGTTTTGGGCGGGGTTAGAGGCGTGATGCGCGGCACATATTGTCCCTGTTTGCGATTTTCAAAAATTGGGAGGTATGTGCTAGACATGTATGCTGTGATAGAGTGCCCGGAGAAGTAGTAGATGGGATATATATTTGTCCAAGGTTCCTCACTTCATGGTTTTATTAAAAGCATCCAGGATATGTGAATGGCAGAGATCTGCTGTTGTTGAAAACCTACTTTCAGGGACTGGTTTGCTGGAGTGGGGAGATAAGGGTGGGCCCCACTCCACTTTGACAGTCAGGGTCTTGGGCTGGCCGTAATAATTCATCTTCAGGTGTGCTGGCCATTTAAAGTCAGGAGCCCAGTCACACCTTGCGCTCAGCCTGGGAACAGGTAATCTTCTTGGAGCCTGTTAGAGCACTTCAAGAGGTATGGACTTTGATATTTTGTTTGGTGCCCGGTATTAGGCCAGCACTCGGTTAGTGAGGATTTCTGCTGTATAGTCAGAGGCATAGAATTTTTTTTGTTATATTTTATTTTATGTTCTGTACCTCAACCTGACAATAAAACTGGCTGAGGTCAGTTAAACGACCTTCCTGCAGCTTATACTGAAATTTCTACTCTATGCCTGCTAAACTGTGCCTGTCTACCCAGGAGACGACATCCCCACTACCTAATCCCTTACAATGCCTAAAGAAGAGGTTGGTGCAGTCCTGAAATGGGTTATATACTAGAAATATCATACCTTTTTGGTATCACATCTGACAAGATCACGCAGCTAAGTCACATCCCCTGGTGATGCAATGCTCTTTCTCCCCACAGCAGACGTATGCTGGAGGAGACTAGCAGTAGGATGATTGCTCAGCTGCTCTATTTCTGTGTGCTGTGTTCCAACTAATGGAGCGCCGAGTCATGGACCTATCAGGTCCTGATCCAGGAACTCAGTGCTCTATTTAAACCCCTTCCCGGCCAGATACCATTGCCAGTGATAGGTTTTCTCTTCCTAGCTGTAGTCTCTCAGTTCTGTTCCGTGTACGTTTGAACTACTTATTGGATTGACCTCGGCTTGGCTTTGACCACTCTCCGTCTTGTGATTTGGTATTATGTTGTCCACCCGATTCGACCCATTCCTGTACGACTTTGTCTTTGTGTATTTCTTCTGTATATGTTTGCCAGTCCTGCACCTTGCAGAGTAGGGAACGCCAACCAGTTGCAGACTTGACGCCTGGGGCTTTGCATTGCAGGTAGGTAGGGAAAGTGAAAGGGGTTCCAGTTATGGCTTCCTGTCTTTGTGTTCCTGCCTACTGTGCTGACACTAACCCCAAGCAATAGTATTAGAATTTTTTGAAAGACAAAATCACTTTCCAATGTAATATAGGGTTGCATTTACCAGATTTGATCAAAAGTTTAGCAAAAGTTACAATTATTAATTATCATAAATAGTTTTTCATTTACCATGACTAGTATCCCTTTCTTCAAGTTAAAATCAGAACAAATGTCTGTGAGATAGTCAACCATCTGTGATTGGTTTGGAATGCCTACACTCAGCTTTTGGAATACCTGTGAAAGAGGATCATGAATATTAGAAGAATTCGGAAAATGTGAAAACGAATAGTAGTGACATATATATTTACTGCAGAATCCTGCCACAGTGTAACCATATAATACCATCATATAGGAACCGTTGCAGGATAATAGGCTGAACTGGATGGTAGCAGTTAACCAATGTTAAGGTACGACCACAAGGTCAGGTTTTCTGATGCAATTTTGAAGCCAAAACCAGATGTGAATCCTTTATACCAGGCATGCTCAACCTGCGGCTCTCCAGCTGTTGCAAAACTACAACTCCCAGCATGCCCGAACAGCGTACAGCTATCGCCCTACAGCAGGGTATGGTGG